>JAREYC010000006.1:31492500-34420833 GCA_030015325.1 Cryptoblepharus egeriae | reverse complement strand
TGAAGAGGGCAATCATGTCTCCTCTCAGCCTTCTCTTCTGCAGGCTGAATATCCCAAGTTCCCCCAACCTTTCCTTGTAGGGCTTCCCTTCCTTCCCACTGATCATTCTTGGCCTGTATGGATATACACTGTTTTAATTTGGCCATGAATAGAGAGATTCTCATGGGCGAAAACAGCCTCTTCCATTCCTTGGAAGGATAGGATGGAGAGGATGCAATGGGCTGAATATAAAATTGGGAAGCAGATAAGGCACAATGAGATTGCTACAGGACATGATTCACAATCTTCAGCTTTTTCAAACAGTGAACGGCTCTCAGGAAGGAAGAGATCCAAGGAAGAGATCCTTGCCTGGCATGACAGCTGTTGTCAGGAAGGAGTAGAAGAACCAATACTTTTAACACCATATAAACATGTCCAACCATTGTAACCAATAAAGTCATAGCAGGTACCCTTTTTATAAAAGGCACACTTTCTGTATGTCCGTTACCTTTTAGTGCTCCATTTACTTTTTATTATTCACATCTTTCCTTACAGATACTTCAGGGCAGAGTACATACGAGTAGTTCTCTTACAGTTGTGGGTAGGTTAGGCTGACTGAAAGTGGTTGATCAAAAGGTTACACTGCAAGTTTCATGATAGAACAACAATTTATCAGCTCTGAAGCTTTCTGCCCCTTGCTGCTAAAGGCAAACATAGTTTCTCCTCTAGAACCAGGGCATACCTGATAGTCTTCTTTACCAATGACCACATCGCTGTTTTCATCCTCCTCACTGATGTCCTCTTCAGGCTCCTCCTCATGGATTGTTTTTGTCATGTGGGTTTCTTCATGCACTGCACCGCTGTCTGCTACCAACTCTTCTTCGTCTTCCATCACATCTTCCAGAGTCCTTTCCCAGCAGACAGTGGCTCTTTTAACAGGTAAAGGCACACCTTCTTCAGTATCAATTTCAGAGTTGGACTTGACCAACATTTGTTCAAGCGACTCTTGAGGAGAACTGGAAGGATCAAGGACCATGACCTGTTCAGCAAGGAAAATGTCAAGATTTGTCCCAGCCAAGAATTGTGACTACAAAATACATTTTAGCTGTGTTAAAACTTCCCCCGGTATGATCTAGTTTTACAGCATTCCCATCACATGTGAAAAAGTTTCTGAGAAAGCTACTTCTTCTAGGAAATTCAAAATTCATGCTAACTAGCTTAATTTGTCACTGTTTTAATTTGAAAATCCATATTTTTCTTTATTAATTCTTGGGGATATAATAAATACTAGCTGAAATTACCCATCGTTGCAGGGGGGAAATTTAAAGAATATTTGTGTGCACAAGACACTGGCTGCAGGCAGTCAGCAGGCATCAGGCACCTACTGTTCAGTGTATGAAGAAACCCAAATGACAAAAACAATACTATGATGGTTGCAATGATAGTTAATTCAGCTTACTCCTGGATAAGTTTGGATAGACCTGCAGCCTTGGATTGATAATTTTTCCTTATTGATACCACTTTCTGTCATTAAATCACTTCCTACATGTCCCAACAGACTGCCATTCTAAAAAGTAGGTCCCAGTGCCAAAAAGTTTAAGAAACACTGTATGTTTTACAATGGCTCACAGTGAACCTCATTTGTAGGAATTATTTTTTTTGGGGGGGGGGGAATCTGTTACAAAATGAGTTACATATGAGTTACATATAAGTGACCACTATTATATAGTGACCACTATATAATAAGTCATGTGATAATTGGAAGGAGCCAATCCTTATGTTTTGTCATTCAGTTAACTGACATTTAGAGCCAGATTTCTACTAAACCTATGTTAAATATTGTTGTTAAACTATGCAAGAAGACCCAACCTTTGCTCTGGATGAGTACTGATCCTCGTAACATAGAGCACAATCCAGAGCACAATCCTAACCATAATCCTAACCATGTCTACTCAAAAGTAAGTCCCATTGTGTTCAATGGGTCTCCCTCCCAGAAAAGTGTCTTTACAATTTCAGCCATAATTTGAGTAACAGAGTTACATGGAGTGCCTGCAATTTTAATGGTACAATTACACAAATCGGGTAGTAGAAACATACACTTATTTGCTCTAGGATCGGTGCAGAACCTTTCCCATTCCTAAACAGTATGATGGCAGAGTAAATAAAGTTTTCCACAAGAGTTTAAACTCAGCTCCGTGTTTTATGCTTACTTTTTGAGCGATTGCTGAGAACCTGAGCACATTGAGTGTTTCGTCATATGCAGAGGCACTCTGGCTAACATTTACAATCATGCACACCTTCCCTTTTCCACTGAAGAAGCCTTGGAAGAAGTGTGTTAGCTTACTTTCACGAAAGGGTATGTGCTGCTGCAATCTGGAATGAAAGAGTAACATTTTATCAATTACAGCTCATTTGATTTACAGGCAGACTAAGAGCAACTACTGCTACTATGCTCTCCAACACATCATGCATTTTTCCAAATCATGCTAAGGCTTTATAATCAATTTTGATTGAACTGTCAGGAAGGAGATTGTAGACATCATAAGCACAAAAAACAAGGTTGATCCCTTTTTGAGGGATAGACAGCACCTGGGAGACCAAGTGTCCAACAGGTAGAATCAGCAACAGGCAGAATCAACAGGTAGAATCAGCAATTCAAGGCTGATGCTTCGTAGAAGACGCCTGCTGGAGTTAGGATTTCCCATGCTTTGAAGACAATACCCCTCCAGAACCTACTTTGACTGCTGATTGGTCTTCAGGGCATGGATACATTTGCCCAGAATGTGCAATGAAGTGTTAATATTTCCACTCTCTTTCAGCCGCTCTCCTTCATTGTGGGTTCTGGTACAACGCTCTGAGCCAGCCAGGTCACAGAGGAATAACCTAGAGGTAAAGGGAGAGAGGACCAAATATACAACAAGGAGTTTAGGTTGCTGTTTGTGAAATTTTTAAGACTTGACAATAAGTACAATAAGCTTTTCTTTGAAAGCACAATCACTTACTCACTGACTTGCAAAACACGAGTTGCTCCAGAATCAATTTTTAGCATTTTCACAGTGAATATGCTGTGGCTGAAAGATAAGACACAAAAATCTGGTCTACTTCCAGCAGTGCTAATTTAATATTAGTAAAAACATTAATGCAGTCTTAAAAGCAATTTTAGAACATGAAGTCCCAGCCTTATTACTATTACCCTACAATCCAGAGTAACTATGGGAGCACATAACAGACTTACGTGCACCTGTAGTTACTGCACCACCTAGTGAAAACCTATGGGAAATTCTTATTGCTATACAGAGCAAATTGTTCTTACACCAGAGCAAGGTCTCCCTGTAGTTACTCAGGATTGTGCCGTTAATGTAGTTAAGGATGCTACATTTCGCTTAGTATCAACAAAACAATAAAATAAAATTTTATTTTATAATAAAATAAGATTTTTTATTACCAGTTGGAGATCTATCACCATAATACATGTCCAACCTTGTTATACATTGATTTTTGTACACACGAATTTGATTCAATATAAATGGGCACTTCAAATCACAATTTTAAAAACTTTACTATTGTAGAGAGGCAGTCATGGAAGCAATCATTCCATTCCTCAGCTGAGCCGAGCAAGGGGATGACCCTTTGCATTTCTAATTGCTAACTCTCTACAATAGGAAGAAGAGCTTTTTTAAAATCAGTGTAAGGGAACACTTTTTCTTTTTCAAACTGCTTTAATTTACTCAATTTTTAGTATAAGCAGGGAATGCTGGAATCAAACTCAAACTAAATGTAGCCCAAAATAATATTCTGATTGATCATAGAGTCAGTGCAGTATTTTAAAGAATGTGTTTGCATGTGTTTTAACTTAGTTCTAATCTATTTAGGACTTGTTAAAAAATATCCAGAATCAATGGACATGGAACAGGGGTTGAATGCATCAGAATCCAGGCCCTCACCAAGGGCCTTACCTTCTGCTGGAACTGGTGTTCAGTTTTGTAGCAGCAAAACTCTGGTGCTTCAGGCCTAGTTTCATAAGCCGAAAAGCTTCTTTAGAATTTGAAACCTGAATCCATTGTAGATCTTTAAGAAATATTAAGATTATTTTAGCAACAACTGGACATGTTATGACACAATCCATATAAAGCAAATAACTGATAGGAAGAGACTTTTATTTAGGAGTATTTTTGAAAGAGGTTTTTCACCTCAGCTATACTGCAGCTGCGCTTAAGTGCAGCATCATACCTTCACATTCCTACATTGTGCATTGAAAGCTATCTGTCAAGCTTGATACTGTCAAAGGTCTATGCAAATAAGACCTGCTCATGAGAGGACAGCTCATTACAAAGATAATAATGGACGGGGGCAATAAGAGTACTTCTGCAGCTGCTTTCGTGCCCTACATACCTAGTCACACTTGAACTATCCCCTCTATTTACAGAGCTCTCCTTTGTAGCCTTATCTTTGACAAGTAGATGGGGTCAAACTTTAAAAACCTAGCTCAATGATTCTCAAAGTGGGGGACGGGACCCATAGGGGGGGTGACGCAAAAAGCAGAGTGCTACCATCTTGGAAGCTGACACTGGGCACTACAATCTTGGAATGGGGCACTCTGACTGCAATCCATACTCTCCTGGGAGTAAGTCTCATTGAACACAATGGGCGTTACTTCCAAGTAGACATGGAAGAGCTCTGGCATACAGGCAATGTCACTTCCTTTTGTTGTCACTTCTGGCCATGACATCACTTCCATGTTGATGACTTCACTTCTCGGGAGGTCACAAATAGATAGGGACCTGCAAAAGGTTTATTTTGGGATAACTCCCCTTTGTCAAGAAAAATAACCTTGCCTTTTGCCGATCCCTAAAAATAGATTGTCATTCTCATAGGGGGTCCGAAGGCTGAAATGCTCGAAAGCCACTGACTTAGCTCATTCTAGAATGTCTTTAGTGAAGGAAGAGAGGGGGAAAAGTGTTATACTTCCTAGACTGCAGAACTGCCTTTTGATAGAAGATGGAATATATGTTTGAAGTCTTAAAAACCCTCAAATTACACAATAACTTTATCCTACTTAGAAGATTCAAGATAAAACCACAATCAAAATTTATGGTACAGCATATTAAAGTTATTGTTTGCATAAAGGATTTTAAATTGACACAGCAAAAAACAGTATGTAAGGAAAAAATGTAATTGAGGACTGAAGATGATTGCCTACCTTGCCCTAAGCACAGAGTCAGGGCATGTGACAGTGAGGGAAGACACAATGTATCACAATGTATATACAATGATACACAATGTTTCATGTATCACAAAGCTGACTTAGGTTCATAAAAAGCTAGCAACAAATTGAATAAGCTAATAACGACAACTACATCTTAAGACTACTGGAATTGTAGTTACCCACACCCAAAATGCCCATTACCTTTAACATAGGAAGAGCCTCTGACATCCTGGGCAAGGCGTAACAGCTTTCTTCTTTTGTCACTGGATATTGGGAGCAGTAAGTCATAAATGCACTCATTGTAAATTTCACAAAATGAAACCCAGACAGAGTATTTGGCTCCTTTCTCATCTGCCTTGTTAGGTTGCTCAGCTTCTTTTAAAGTCTCTTCCATCACTGCAAAAGCATATTAAATTACAACAGCCAGTTATAACTAGTCCTTCTAGGCAACACAAATGCAAAAACAATATAATTTTAACAGAATTTTTGCAGTGGGAGACCAAAGTTAAATACACACACACACCCCCCTCTCAGGATCTCAGATAAAGTCTTGTTTTCAACACTTTTGGTTGTGCACAATCATTCACATGGAATTTACATAGGCTGGCTTTTATTCTTACCACATGCAACTTACCATCAGTATTCTTGGCAGCTGTGCTGCAATTCCCATTCATACCATTTTGATAATCCACCTGGAAATTAAGACCAGTAGAAAGTCAAATATTCTGAAAGGCAGATTGTCATTCTTTACATTCCAACATCAGAAAATTTTGACGTGCCACAGAAAAAGTTATTAACAAGCTCCTTCCATTCGTGGATCAGTTACAAGTTTGCAGTGCAAGATGAGAACACTACAGAGCCAAAAATCTCATCCAGGAACATATGCCAGAAGGAAACATGTGCCCCTGTGCTCAGTTTCCTTAACCTAACTTCACATTACAAAAAACACACAAAGCCCAAAAAACCGCACATGGTTACTGATATGCACCTCTTTCTTGTGCGTAATTCCACCTGAAAATACATGCTTTAACACATACTTTCAAAGAGACTTGGGCCCCAATTCTAACCAATTTTCCAGCACGCATGCAGCTGCAATGTAGCCTCAAGATAAAGGAACAAATATTACCTTGAGGAGATCTCTGATGGCCTCCCCAGAGGCGGAATGCAAAATACATGATGTTTCAAATTGCTCCAGAGGCCTTTTGAGTTTTCTGATGAAAACTAGAAACACTATTAAGGGCCTACAGCTGCAGCATGGGGCTTCATCTGCCCTCAGAATGACTATCTAGGATAGGCAGAGGTGACAGTAGCAGTGGGGCAGGTGAAGGCAGCACCACAGTGGATGCAGTGATGTTGTTCCCATAGGAACAGGGCCTGGGGCTTTTGCCCCTCCTTGAACGACCACCACTGCTTTAGATTGACATTCACCCTTAGTAAGAAGGAAGCTTTTAGTTTAAAAATTATATCATTTTTCATGCAATGAACAGATCAAGACATTTCTAGCAAAAATCTATATGAGAGCACCATGCTTTTACAAGGAACAGCAGCAACTCAGATGAGAAAATCATTCTGTAGAACTGTACTGCCCTCTTTTGTACAGATGCATTTTGCACACATATACTTAAAGCTAGCTCTGCTAGCCTTCAAAGCATTGTTTTAGAAATGCACCAAACAAGCCATTAACAAAATCAATGATTATTAAATATATTGGATATTATTTTGACTGCTTCACTAAGCGAAGATAGACATAGTCGTGACTGCTTCAATAAGGCAAGTCCATTTTTTTTATTTTGTGGTGTTACATGTGGTATTTAACCACTTTGAGCTCCTTCAGAGATTATTAATTCCTCTTCCTAAAGTTATAATACCTCTTTCATAAGACGGAGGAGTGAATTTTTGACAGCCATTTCTTCTCTCACTTCTTCTTTACTCAGCTTTTTATGCTCTCGGCATCGATGGGGTTTGAGATTCATTTCCGGGTACAGTCGGTCTTGAATGCATTTAAACATCATGTCTAGTGCCCTTGGGAGAATTCCAATGTGTTCATTTGTGCCTGTCATGATGAATGTAAGACTATGGATGTCAGGGTAAAATCACATAACAGCAAAAGGGGTTTTCCCATCTCAAAAACGAACTAAATAAACAAAAAATTCTGAATGAGAGCCATCTCTTAACAAGTACAAAATCATTCCCAATCACATCAGTGGTATGCATGCATTATGGGGGAGAACAGTTTGAAACACCACAAAGGAGAACAGTATGGCAAAAATTGGTAGGAGAACATTTTTAGGCACTAATATACAGGCATTTCCATGTACCTGAAAGCTTGTATTAGATGGCCAGCGCAATCCTGACTTGCGTTAGAGATGACAAGTTAATGTGATTGTGCTGTATAGAGGCTGAGTTTAGATTGTGCTGTATAGAGTGCAAGTTTAGAGGCTGCTGCAGCACTGCCACTGAAAGGGGATGATTCGTCCCCTTCCCAGTGGTAAGGCTGCAGCAAACACACCCCAGATATTTATATATCGCCTTTCTGGTCACTGGATTTCTCCTCTGACTTTAATTCAAGGTGGTTTATATGGCATATTTGAATTTGTTTCAGAGAAGTACAGAACTATTTCCAATATACACTACCTTTAAACCCAATCCCATAACTGCATTCCTTTGGATCATACATATGAAACCTTTAACTGAAGCATCAAAAGGGATACAGAAGCCAAAAGAAAAACATCTGAGTAATTAAACTACTGTACTGACTACTTAGATATCAAGAACAGCTTCAGCAGCAAAAGTACAGCAAAATATTTTTACAAAGTAAGTTCTACTATACCTTGGTAAGTATATGTTTTCCCGGCATTTGTAACACCATAAGTAAACACTAGGCGACTGTGGCCCTTCAGGAAGTCCTGTACTGGTTGCTTCACAGTACCTTCAAAGAATTCTTCTTGAGTTGTTTCAGGTCCAAAAACCTAACAAATTAACATGTAGGGTTTTTAATGGCTTTAAAAATTAAAGTTATGGACCATTTTCTTCCCATGCCAGTATCATTTTCCCCCACTTCTAATAGTGTTTTTGAGGCCCACTGAAGCACAGGGAGTATCTGCATCCATGGGTAACTGAAACTGCATTTGTGAAATCCATGGATAATGGCCCCCTGTATTTGTTCATGTACAGTATTACCACGCCACTAAAAAAGTTGGTAGCAGTTCTTCCTTACCTGGGAAAATGTGAATTTCTGCACCATCTGACCCAAGTTTTTTTCACTAAGACGAAACATCATGGAGCTTTTGGGAGCTTTTAACATAATACTTGTCGAGTCAAGAACTGAAATACAATCCTGTAAAAATATTTTGAAAATGCTTAGCCTAACAGAGGACACACCTTTAATGAAACTTTGGGTTTAGATTTTTTTAAAAGTCACACCTGAGAATCACTCTCTTTTTCTGACTGCATAAATGGTCTAATGCGAAGGCAAACATGGACACGTTCTTTGGATTCCACACTGTCTCTCTAAAAAGCAAACATAAACACATAATAGGTACTGTTCGATAAATGCTCTGATATATCTTGAAGTGTTAATCTCAAGTTTTTGCAGACAAGCCACTTCTTCAGACAACCTCTCCCATATATATACTGATGATACTGGACTTTTTGCATATCATTACTGCAAGGATTCCAAGAAAGCCTGTTGTCACATGTAGCAATATCTTGACTTTCACCGCTTTCCTCTTTCAGCTGTTTTCATGTACTGTATTTACTCAAATCTAACGCTCACCTTTTCAGCCAAATTTAGTCTCCAAAATCAGGGTGTGCATTAGATTCAATGGTTAATGAAATTAGAGCATATACTGTACCCGAATGGGGTGGGACTTGAACCTACAATCCCTTAGAGCACTGCCTAGGTTCTTAGAGGGGCAATCAATGGGACATGAGAATGCAACCAGATCCTTTATTACCTGTTAACAGGGGCTTGGCAATCCTAAGAAAATGATTGCCAGCAGAGATACACACTGAGAGATCATCTTTATAGGACAGTTCCAAATTGCAAGGGGAAAGCAGTTTCAAGAGTTGGGGCTGAGGGACAAAGGATGGGGGTTTGGAAACAGCTAAGTGACCAAATGGTATAGCTCCAAAAACATCCTAAACCAACTTATTTGCAAATAGCCTAGCTGGATGACCTTACAGTCCTTTTGATAAGGTATAGAGATAGCACTGGTCTTCCTGTGGGTCTCACTTGTTTGTTTACCAGAGCCTTTGGCCTTCCTTTATTGCTTTACTAGCAAAAATGTACCCGCGTTGCGGGAGTAAAATTCCCCCATATACCATCCCCCCACTGAGTATCAACCCCCCATGCACATCAACCCACCATGCTCATAAACCCCCCATGTACAACAACCTCCCATGCACAACATTCCCCATGTTCATCCACCCCCGTGCGCATCATCCACCCCATGCGCATCACCTGGCCATGTGCATCCGTCCCTCATGCTCATCTGTCCCCCATGCACATCACACCCCATGAGCAACATTCCCCCATGCGCATCAAACCCCCATGTGGATGAACCCACATGCGCAACACCTCCACATGTCCATTAACCCCCCATGCGCAGAATCCTTCCATGCGCAAGAATCCTCCATGCACAACATCCCTCCATATGCATCATTCCCCATGCGCATCACCTCCCCAATGTGCATCACCCCTCATGTGCTTCAGTCCCCCATGGCTGATGCACATCAACCCACCATGCTCACAAATCCCCATACACAACATCCCCCATGTGCAACATCTATGCACGTGCATTAACCCCCCATGTGCATCAATCCCCCATGCGCAACATCCCTCCATGCGCATCATCCCACATGCGCATCACCTCATGCGCATCCACCCCATACGCATCAGTCCCCCATGCGCATCACCTCTCCATGCGCATCACCTCCACATGTGCAACAGCCCCCATGCGCAACATCCTCCCCAGTGCAACCCCTCCCTCCGAACAACATCCCCCCCCCCAGTGCACCAGGCACTGAGCACCAAATCGGATGGATGTTGGACAGTCTTCCATGTTAACTGTAGGACAAAAATACGTTGCACCTTTTCAGCCCCATAAGGGTTAAATTTCTCCACATCCATTCTTGGTGAGTGTTGATGTGACATAAGGAACACCTTCCCCAAATTTCACACTTCTGGGTCCAGGTGTTGGGGCAGAGCATCCATCATCAGTCACTAAGTCTTCAATGCAAAGTATAGGGAAGAAAACACATTGTGCCCCTTTTCACCCCCTTCCGGTTGGAATTTCGGAAAACTGGTTCTTAGTGACTCCCTCCATCACAGAAGGAACACCCTCCCCAAATTTCATGCTTCTAAGGCCTGGTGGTTTCAGCAGGGCGTTGATGAGTCAGTAATGACGATAAAGATTAGTTTTATAAAACGCATTGCGCCCCTTTTCACACCCTTCCGGTTGGAATTTCGGAAAACTGGTTCTTAGTGGATCCCTCTGTCATGGGAGGAACACCCTCATCAAATTCCACACTTATAGGCCCAGCGGTTTTGCCTTGGTGTTGATGAGTCAGTGATGATGATGGAGATGTCTTTTATATATATAAGATGGGAATAGTAAATTTGGTGAAGCAGGCCTTTGAAATCCAAGTGGTGTTGGGCCAAAACATGTTCTTTGAGGCCTAGGCCGAAATGGCTATGATACAACATTATACGGTGCACATTGCATTCGATGGCGCATTATTTTCGAGTAAATACAGTATAACCCACACTCTCAGTCTTCCACTGACTTTTCTATTTAGGTTTTGACCATATTTATATACTTTTATTTCCCAGCTTATTACACTCCAGACAATAAGACTCGCCAAGATTTAAAGGAGAAAAACAGAAAAAACTTTCCTCCTTTAAACCTTGGTCGCTGGGCTCAGGGAGGTGGCGCTCTGGCTATGCAAGACTCTCCCAAGCCGCACACAGCTAAAGTGTCGCCTCCCTCAGCCCGCCAAGGGGGTAAAAATAGTACGTCCATAGGGGGTAAAAATAGTGCGTCTTATAAGCCAGGAAATACAGTAATATTTTTGGGCAAAATAAACTTGCAAATGAAGTAAGACTTTTGTTCAGATATTTTTACTTTTGCTCATGTTTGCTCAGACAAAAGCACAAAGTATTGCTATTACATTAGAACAGCTAATGATTGGTCTGCATATCTCAGTTATTTAAGAATATGTAGGCAATGTTCTTCCTTCCATCAGTCATATTTTTTGAGGGGGGTGGGTAAAAAAGAAACAATATTAACATCTCAAATTTTTAAAAATGAAGTTCAGAAGACACAGCTCAGAAGCTCTGTAAAAGCACAGGACAGATGAGATGAAATGTTAGAAACCAGCTCTTAACAAGATTCTAATCATGTGAGGAACCTCAGCCAAATGATCAGCAATTTATTTCCAAATAGCCCTGGCAATAGTAGCCATCATTTCCATGGAAGCAATGACAACTCAGGGCTAATGCCAAAGTTAAAATATTAGTCCTCCTCTGCTGTATCCTTCCTATGTCTGTTCCTTCCTTACATTGTCCCTTCCTCCCACATTTGCACCATCTATATAGCTGGTTGGGATTCTAGAGCTGGAGCTTGATATGGGGTAAAGGGAAAACTCAGAAGACTTCCAGCCACTCTTAACCTCTGCTGGATTCAGCACAGGCCATGCAGCCTGGCTATGCTGGTGTACAAGACAATAAAGACTGAATGGTATTTTGGAGATGATTGTTCGTGTCAAAGATTCTTTGGAGGAAAAAAGGGTACATACAGAGCCCAAGATAACTTTTATTATAAGAACCAAGAAGCTCAGCCATATTCACAATACTTGTATGAAGATACGGGGAAGAATTAGATATGTATGAAGATGCATCCATGTGCCATTTGTATATACATTTTGGGAGGGGGAAGAGAATATAACAAGCCTAAGTAAAAAGAAAAACTGCTCTATGTTGTAAAAGCAAAATAGATTTTGAGCTAAAAATCAGACTTCAAGTGCTGAGTTCTTACCTGACTTATAATAGAAGATGAGGAAAATTCACCATAGAGACTTCTCTTAATGTCATTAGCATCCACAGGGCCAGTTCTTGGGGACATCTCAACAGCTGAAACAAAGGATGCCCTGGGAACGCCTGGTTTATCCAAATTTGCCTCCATCCTGCAAGACATGGAGAACAGCTTGAATACAGAATCCCATAAACCAATAAAATGTTTATTGTATATGTATACCCACAAATTGTATGTGGCCTGGTGTATCAGATGCTGTCCTTCAGGGAGGCATTTTTGATCTCGTCATCTTAATTTGAACTGCCTTTGCACATTCACGAAACAAGATCACAAAGAAAGGGAGATTTTATTTTTATTTATTTAATTAATTTATATCCCACCTTTCCTCACCTGCAAGAGGGAGCCCAAGGCGGCTAACAACGATCAGAATAAAACACCATAAAACACAATAAAAAGATCAGATGATTTAGCATAATGGTTTTCCAGGTTTATAAGAAATTTCTCCATCAGATCTATTAACCATCAAGCTTCCCAAACAAATGCAGCAGCAGGAAGTATGGATGTACAGTGGTGCCTCACATAAAGAGTGTAATTCATTCCAGAGGCCTTTAAGTGAAGCAGATTTTTCCACACGAAATAATGGAAACTCAGACAATTGGTTCCACAATCCACAAAATATTCATATAAAAATATTAACTGGATGTAAAAATGATGACAAAACACTGGAATTGAATTCAAACCATGCATTCAATGTGCATGATCCTATGAAGCCTACTTAGGTTGCAATCCTAAAGACACTTTCCTGGGAGTAAGCCCCATTGAACACAATGGGGCTTACTTCTGGGTAGACATGGTTAGGAGGCTGCAACCAAAGGCATTTTCCTGGGAGGCTTACCTGGGCTGCTGCTGGAGCTTCAAGGTGGTCGGTGGGGGTACTTGGGGGCAGTTAGAGGCAGCAGCGCTGGCTTGCAGCCCTTTTAAAGAGCCTCCATGCAGAGCAACAGGGTTGCACAGCATGTGTGCCCACAGCACACTTGCTTGTTAAGAATATTGTCCAAGTGCAAGAAGCAAGTCAGTCACCCAGGAGAGATGCCACCCCCACTTCCTGTGGCAAGGAGTTCCACAGACTAACTACATGCAAGGTAAGTAAGTCTGTTGTGGGGTGACCCTCAACACCCACAAATCTCACCCCAACTGAGCTGGCTGCAAGTAAGGAGTCAGACCAAATACCATCCTCACTACCTGTGGCAGGGAGTTCCACAGACTAACTTCAGGCAGATAAAGAAACCTGGTGTGTTGTGGGGTACCTGCCTGCAGTGTCAGCCACCGGGTAAAGTCCTGGCCCAGACTCCAGGAGCTGCTCAAGGCCTGCGCTGCAGAGGCCCCTGAGTGGTACCAGCTGGACCCCCAAGAGAGGCCGCCTGGCAGAGCCCCACAAGCACCCCTACCCGTTCCCAACCCCTGGCCCAGCCACGCATACCTGAGCCGCGGGTTCTTTTTAAATCTAACCAATGGGCGACTACTTCAGCCGCAGAGACTGATGGGAGCATCCCGCCTAAGAGCATCCTGGGAAATGTAGTTTTAATATTGCTAAGTGGACTCACTGTTTTTCTAATAAGAAGTGGATTTGTGGCTTCTGGGAGGGGGAAGGGAAGGGGACAAAATATGTCACAGGCTGCATGCAAGCATTCTTATTCTACAGATATATAAACTAGCAAAAAGCATACCCACATTGCGGGAGTAAAATTCCCTGTACGCCATCCCACATGGCTAACATCCCCCATGCGCAAAGGTCCCCTACACACATCATCTCCCCTTGAGCATAAAGACCCCACTGGCAACATCCCCCATGCACATCAACCCCATATGCACATCAACCCTCATGTGCAATATCCCCCCATGTGCATCGACCCCACATGCACAACATCCCCCAGGCGCATACGTCCCCCATGTGCAACAACCCCCATGCACATCAACCCCCCAGGCACAGCATTCTCCCCAGTGCAACCCCTCCCTCCGAACAACATCCCCCCCAGTGCACCAGGCACTGAGCACCAAACTGGCTGGATGTTGTTCAGTCTCCCATGTTAAGTATAGGAGAAAAACATGTTGCTCCCTTTTCAGCCCCTAAAGGGTTAAATTTCTCCACATGGGTTCTTGGTGGGAGTTCAGGTGACAGAAGGAACTCCCAGAATTCCATGCTTCAGGCCCAGCAGTTGGGGCGGAATGTTGCTGAGTCAGCAATTCTCAATGCAAAATATAGGGGGGAAAACGCATTGCGCCCCTTTTCACCCCCTTCCGGTTGGAATTTCCGAAAACCGGTTCTTAGTGCACCCCTCCCTCACGGAAGGAACACCCACCCCAAATTTCACGCTTCTAGGCCCAGCGGTTTTGGCAGGGCGGTGATCAGTCAGTCAGTGACTTTCCTCTTTTATATATATAAAGATATAAAATTAGCATTACATTATATGTGAATATATATTAACTTATATAGTTTATATAATTTTAGATTTTTATTTCTTATTGTGTTCTATGTACACTTAATAAATAAATAAAACTTGTATGTTTATATAACATATAATTATTTGTTCATTATATAGATTATAACCAGTGGTGGGCTTCAAAGAAATTAACAACCGGTTTTATGCCCATCTGGCAGCCACTTTTAAATGGCTATTTTTAAACTTTATATGTCCTATCTCTCGTTAACAACCGGTTCTATAGAGTAGGTGCAAACCTGCTGGAGCCCACCACTGATTATAACATATAATTCCACTGCAAGAAAGCTACATGCTATCTGCTCACAAAGAAAAGGGAGATAATGATTTTTTTTCCCAAGACACAAGGCTAAAAAAGAGGACATGTCCTGGAAAAGAGGACATATGGTCACCCTGTGCAAGTAAGTACCCCTGGGAGTACAAGTGACATATCCTGGGTTTGGGAGCCTCTGATTCATAGTGGACTTAGGAAACAAGACTACAAGTCCCGGTAGGCTCTGCGGTATTTGTTGCTACATCTGGGGATTGAGATGCCCAGTGACTGCCTAATGAGGAGACAGGAGGGTTTGGGGAGGAAGGGTGAGACCTTATTTGACCTGAAGGAGAGCTGAGTGAATTGAAGAGCTGGCAGCAGAGGGCGCTCTTGAGTAAGAGGCCAACTGAGGCCTGGCAAGTCCTCATGGAAAGGGAACAGGGCAAGGGCTCTCCTGGAATAGGAGACCTCATAAGAACAGTACAGCCCTGTCATCCCCACACCCTGTGGCAAGGAGTTCCACAGACCAATCACACACCGGGGGAAGAAATACCTTCTTTGGTCTGCGCTCATTCTTCTGACGCACAGTTTGAGTGGCTGACCCCTGTTTCTGTGCAGTGCGAGAGGAAAAAGAGCATCCACCACATCCTGTGGCAAGGAGTTCCACAGACTAATCACACATTGGGTTAAAAAACCACCAGTTTTTTAGTGGCTCTCAGTTCAGTTTGAGTGGCTCTCCACTCATCATCTCTCTGGTGATGTGGGAGAGGAAAAGAGCATTTCTCCACCCACCACCATCTCCACATTCTATGGCAAGGAGTTCCACAGATTAATCACACACCAGGTGAAGAAATTTTTCATTGGTTTGCTCTCACTCTCCCTTCACTCTTGTCTGAGTGGATGTCCCCTGGTTCTGGTGTCATGTGAGAGGGAAAGTAAAGGATGTGTAATCAAGGATGTGTAATCAAGTAAAGGATGTGTAATCTTTGTAGAGGTGGGGTAGCAGAAGTGGGGAGGTTTTAGAAGGAGCACCACAGCCTTGTATAAGTTGATCCCTTAGGCTCACTCACCATGTGTGTACTTACCTGGGAACAAACCCCATTGATTTACATAGGACTTGCAACCAGAACAGCAGACACAACACTATGATTTAGCAGTTGGGGTGTCATACATAAGGCTTGGGGGCTAGTTGTAGTCCCAAGAAGCAACTTATGCAACTCCCGTTATAATGTGACTCCCCCAATGTAATAATTGGGCTCTCTTATATCTTGAAACCTGAACAAGCTTACTACATTTGTCATTCGCCACCAATGAGTTTCTATGTGAGAACAAAATACTTATTTCTGACCATCATCTGCACAATGGTGTCACTTCATGCCATCAGGAGGTGCCACGAATGCTATTCAGATTTGACCCACTATATGAAATGAGTTTGACACCACTGATTTAGTTAAATACCACCTGGAGACAGGTCTTAATTTAAACCATGGTTCGAGCAAAACCTGGTTTTCATTCCCAAATTATCACAAGCATGAAGCGTCTCTGAACATGTGTAAAGTACCTTTTGCATACCATTGAGGCATACTATTTCTTATATACAGTACAATCAAGATTAGGGGATCTTTTAAGTCACACACATTGTTTTCAGGCCCTTTAAAGCTCCAACATATGACAGTCAAGTGCTACAATCTCAGAAAATTTGTAATCTTGAAATCTCAGAAAATTGAAAACTTGATATCTCAGAAAATCAGATGTCTCATTACTTCTGAGATGGTGGAACTAATTTCCAGTTGTTGTTAATTTATTTCTTGATCACTGGCAATTTCCCATTCCCGGCTGCAGTATGAAAATATCAGCTTTAATTCCTCCCTCCTAGATACAAAATGAAAATATCAACACACATATAGAGTTATAAACTCTGTTTGCCTAGATGTCTTGAAGAAGGGATTGGACAAATTCCTGGGAGAAAACTCCATCACGGGTTACAAGCCATGAAGGATATGTGCAATCTCCTGATTTTAGAATTAGGCGGCCTCAGAAGTCCTGATTCATGGAAGGACACCAGGATCTCTTTTTGTCTTGTGTGTTGAGACATCTGGTGGGCCTCTGTGAGTTATCGGAAGCTGGATTTGATGTGCTCATGGCCTGATTTAGTATGGCAGTACTCTGAAGTGCTATCTAAATATTATTGCTCAGTCTGTGGGAAGTTTGAACATTTGAGAAAGCTCTGTGTACACAGTGAAACATATTGCAGAAAGTATAGATCAAACCTTTCTCTCTGGCATACTGACTTTCTGCATGGAAGGAATATTCTGATTTTTTTTTCTTCTGCTGAAGCAATTTCTAGAACTATTTAACCATGTGTTGCTTGCAACCAGCATGATTAACAGCATAATCCAGTGCATGTTTAGAAGTAATGCTATGTTTAATGGAGCTTACTCCCAGATAGGTGTGCACAGGATTGCACAGTAAGAAGTGTTCATATCTAGGTAAAGAGTTCAGGTGTGCTTAGAATTCCCCATTCCTTGAGTGGCAAGAAGTTCAGAGCAACTGGAGTTTGAAGAGTTTCCTTGTGCAGACAGTAGGGTTGTAACTAGAGGGAGCAAGGGTGGGCATTCCCCCCCCCCCCCCCGCGTCAGCAGTATGTGCATCCTTGCATTTATGGATCTTTGATGTTTCTCCATAGTTATTGTTTAATTTTGCACACTAGTGCAAAAGTACTATACACAGGGTGACTGAAAAGTAAAGTAACTCCCTATTTTAAAATACTTATAAATTACAATATAGGGAGTTACTTTTCAATCACCCTGTATATCAGACATACCGTAATTGCCCACACTGGAAAAATAATCACCCGCCCACCTGAAGAACAGAGCAACCAACATTCATATTTTTGTAGTTCTGGTTTATTTCTACACCAGTTGAGCATGGGTGAGCAGGCAAGCACTGCACAGATAGGTTTAGCAAAAAACAGCACTGATTCCCCCCCCCCAAAGCAGGCACTGTGCATATCTTAGAAAACCCCAAGTCTTCCTATTCCTTGCCAAATACAAAACCTACATCTGCAGTTGGCTTTTTATGCATTGCCAACTATGTTAAAGCTGCCAAACTCTTTGCAAGGTTTGGGATCTAAGGTCTGTCACAATCCTGGGTCGTCCCACCCAATCTTACACATTCCTTGTTCACTGACCAAATAATCCCCAGTGAATTTATAAATGCATTTTCCCAATTTCTTCCTGTATATCCTACCCTCTCAAGACCTTAACAATTCATGGGAGGGCAGGGCACAGTTCCCAGGCAAATACTGGTAACTACAAACTCTTATACTAATACAACAAGCAGATGGGTGTATAATTCTCATAGCAAACTGCCCTCTGGTAGCTGCCAACACGCTTCTAAATAGTCAAGATTGTCTGGGATCTTTATAGTTGCTTGCAGTGCAATTCTATGCATTGCTATTCAGAAATAATAGCATCATTTGCATCAGTGAGCAAGGACAAAGACTCAAGGACAATTCACGCCACATAGGTAAGCAACAGTGGAAGGCTGCCACACCTTGATCTTGTTATGATCTTTTATATGTTCTCTTCATCAAACACTGAACCTTCACTGTCGTCACATTAGTCTTTGTTATGAATTGTGGCCTAGCCACTTCTTTGCTTTTGCAACAGCTAACAGCAGTGAATGGTTGCTCTGTCTATTGCTACATGCCAAGTACAAGCATCCCCCACTTATTGGACAGATTAGGGATCAGAGTACCATCCAAAAGTGAAAACCATTGAAAAGTGGACCCTAGTCTTTTTCAGCTTGCAAATGCAAAATGGCCACCTGAAAATACATAAATATCACTTGCAAAAGCGTAAATAACACATTTATATGAACACATAGCCAAAATACATATGAAATTACAGTAAAATGAACATAGATATATTTGGGCAATGAATATCTTAGGTATTTGAATTATAGTTATATTACCGAAGAAGGTCACATAAGGAAATGCCAAAAACCATGTCACCATGTCACTTGCAAATCAACATTAGGGAAGACAAGTTTAGCCTTTAGTCCAGCATAGAGAGGTTGAAAGAGTGGAGCATGTGTTGAATGAATGAGTTATGGGTATAAATGAAAGATGTTGAAAGAGAGGAATGAACCATCACAAATCATCAGAAAGTGGAGGTTGCCCAGGGTGACCAGATTACTCCTGATCCCCAGGGCCAAAATTCCTACCCGCTTAAAAAAATTGCCAAAAAGTGTAATTTTTTGTTTTTGTTTTTTAGTTTTTTGACCATAACGTTTGATAGGAAGAAGGTATCTCCAAACTGATTTTTGCAGTGGATTCTGCTCTTCAATATGAATCCAATGACATATGGCATGATAGGGTACTGTGCACTATTGCGAAGTTTCAAAATGAAGCCAAAATGTAGGACAATGACGCCAAAATGTAGGACATCCGGACAGGAGGCTAAAAATCCAGACAAATCTGGGTTTTTCTGGTCATATGGTCACCCTGATTGGATGCCTGTATTCCAAACATTGCCAGTGCTGACCAAATACATCTTTCACATAGGGTTCCACTGCATCCTTCATCAGGAAAGGAAAGATAGTACCCTGAGCATGCTCTCACCCCAACATACACACTCAGGTAGCACCACTTGCCCTCATGAGCACTGAGCATGCATTCTGATCAAGACAGGTTGATGTGTGGCTGATGATGCTGTAAATGATTTGCTATTCTCCCATGGGTTTTTTCTTTGCTCTCCAGATGCAGCTGTCCAACAGGGGGAGAGTACATGAGAATTACCACATGGCTGGTCATACAAATGACAAGGAAGCCTTTAGCATACCATAACAGTGACCACTATGATCCCAGTTGCTGACCTATTTATTCCAGATGACCCACATTACTTTGCAAACTCCATGACAGCCAATGTATTAAGCAGTGTCACTAGATCTACCTGTCACCAAATAATTTGCAAAGAACTCTGCTGGGAGGAATTGATTGGCATGTTATTCATATTATTCTTGCATGTTATTCTTACAGATACTTTATTGCCTTTGAGACTGCAATAAAAACTTTGATCTTATCACACCCGTTGTTGCTTCTCCCCACCCTAGTTGTTTCTTACTCTAGCTGGTGTCAGGGTGGGCCTCTGCAGGGCAGGGAAGAGCTTGTCTCGCACCTAGGCTCAGAGCGGGCACTACCTTATTCTCCAAAGTCTCCTGTGACCACAAATTACTTCCTATACAAATTTACCTACTATTTAATACCTGAATCACTCACCTAATAGAACCAACTTACTGCTTGTTCTGTTTGCCAAAGCTGATATAAACTTTTGTAAAACTATTTGAACATCTGAAGATCCCCAAGTTACCATATTTACTCGAACCTAATGTGCCATCAAATATAATGTACATCCAATACTGTACTTATAATCAAAATAACATATTTACTGAGATCTAATTAACAATCAAATCTAATATGCATCCTGATTTTGGAGACTGAATTTGGCTGAAAAAGGTGAGCATTAGAATCGAGTAAATACAATAATTTCAGTGTACAAGCTTGTTCAGTAAGCAAAAAGAGAGACTTTAGTTACAGTGTTGCTTTGGATTAATAATAAACCTTTATTACGGTCTTAGACCAGCACAAAACAGTAAAAAAACAGCTTAATTACAAATATCCAAAAGAAAAAGAGCACAATAAAAACGTAGAAATTATCAATATAAAGTGCAAATATAAAGTGCAAAGGTCATAAAGGACATCTTTCTTTGCTGTTATATGCAGATGATGCAGCTCTCATCTCCAGGACTCCAGTCGGTCTGCGGAGAGCTCTACAGGCCCTAGCAATTTGTTGCCAAGAGAATCAACTAGAAATCAATTACGATAAAACCAAAGTAATGGCTTTTGGAGAAAGAACTAATACCCGTGTCTGGAAAATATATGAGCATAGGATAGAACAAGTTGCCCAATTTAAATACTTGGGGGTGATATTCCAAAACAATAACTCTAGGAATGCCCATGGAGCTTATCTTGCCCTAAATGCCCCAAAAAGTGCAACAGCCATAATCCATTATATCAAAACGAAAGGCGGCAATTCTATCTCGGCTGCTCTTAAACTATTCCATGCTAAAGTTTTAGCCCAACTATGATATGGCTCACAGCTTGGCCCTCTAGCTAATATAAAAGTGCTAGAGCGTGTACAATCCAAATTCTTGAGGGTGATTTTAGGTGTCCCCAGAGATGTCTCCAATGCTAAGATTCGGCTGGAGACGGGGCAGATCAAAGTTGAAGCCATATTCTGGATAAATATTCTTTTCTTTTGGCTCAGGCTATTATTCAGTTCAGAAGGTATTGTTACTCTAATTTTAAGGGATGATGTGCATCATGGCTGGTTAAAGAACATTCAAAAAAAAACTAGCACAGTTGGGGCTCTCAATGTGTGATTTGCCTCTTCTGGGTCTTGAACGGGCTAGGTTAGTCATCAAACAACGTATACGAGACATTGAATGGCAGAATGACCTCGCAAGTGTTGCAGATCCTTTTCTTAAAGCCGAGTTTAGACCACAGGCCAAAGCGCTATACCTGACCCATCTAGAAATATATAGTTATAGGAGGGCTTTCACTCTAGTTCGCTTCAACACCCTACCCTCTGCTGTCGTAGAGGGACGATATAAGAAAATCCCTTATGATGAGCGGTTTTGCCCTTGTGGACAGGATGAGGTTGAAACTACGGAGCACGTTCTTTTACGTTGCACTTTTTATAAAGATCTGCGCACTCTGCTTATTTATCCATTGCTGTCTAATCTGCCCGGGAGATCTAACTGTCAACTTTTGCACATGCTCTTGACTGACAGAAATCCAACTTCCGTGTATGTTGTTGCAAAATTTCTTGCTGCTGCCATGAGAATCAGGATCGCAGCTATGAATGTTTCAGTTTAAGTGACTGCCAATTTTTATCATTTTCTATACATTAGGCCATTATTTTATGTGCAATCTTGACTGAGGTTTTAACCCAAGGCTTTTATATATGATTTTATATATGACCTTTATATGACCTTTGCACTTTATATTGATAATTTCTACGTTTTTATTGTGCTCTTTTCCTTTTGGATATTTGTAATTAAGCTTTTTTTTACTGTTTTGTGCTGGTCTAAGTCCGTAATAAAGGTTTATTATTATTGCTTTGGATTAGTCCACAAGTATAATTAGTCCATTTTTAAATATCTTTCAGGAATTAAAGCATAAATGCCAGTGAAAAGATAAAGGGTTAAATTAATTATGTGCTTATAAGGAGGTAAGTAAAATTAGTTTAAAAATATATAATATATATTTTTGCTTTTTCATTCGCCTTTAGGTCGCTCTCCTACCATAGGATTCAGCACACTTGTTTTTGGCATGGCTGCATCTGCATGGGGAATTTTAAGAACTCTTATGTAAAATATCTGTAAAGTCAGAACACTCGAAAGGAAATTTCAGCAGTATTGTTTGAAAGCTTTATTTCACATATAGCATCTCACTTTGGCTTTATGATATGAAGGTCGCAATCCTAAGAACACTTTCCTGGGATTAAGCCCCACTGAACTTCAGAGCAGACATGCATAGGATAGGATTGCAGCCTTAGCTCTCATTGTGCCTGGTTTTAACTTCAAGAACATTACAATCACATTTGGCTCTGAACATGCTCAGAGTGCCAGAGTAAAATCAGGGATGATCTCTTGCATATTCACTTGCACTTCCAAGCTCAAAAGGTGAGTAGGTGCAAATTCACATTCATTACACTCATTGCACATTGCATTCATTCATTGCACTGTGGTTTAGACTAGAGACAATTCTGCAATTGCAATTCTGCAATTCTGCAAGGTTGAAATTAAAAGTACATGTATGTCCAATAAGGTCTGGCTGCTTTCCTCTCAGATTGGATTTTGGCCACTTTGTGGAGATCAATAAAATCAAGTTGGCCATACCTTAAGAAAAAACACAGTGAATATAGGACAGGATCATCACAGTTAGTACAAAATTAGAAGCAATCTCTTAATTTTGTCTAGTTGACTCATGCTCTCAGGGAATTAATTAACAAAAATAAGTGACAACTCCAAAGTTGGCAAAGTGTTGTTTCTTTTTCTAAAGAATGCATATATGGTTGTTGCTAGCATTCCAGGGAAGGCAAGAAGGGGGCAGGATCAATGAGTCCTAGGAAAAACAATGTGCTATGACAGTTTACTTTCTTTTCCCTGATTAAACTTCTTTGGCATTCTTTAAACTGGAACATGAAAATTTCCTGCTATTGACATTGTTTCTTCTCCTTTACATGTTAATGTATACACATTATGTGTGTTCCTTGCAAGTAGCATGAACCAAAATTGGCTGATTTTCCTGTCCATTTCATTGATCCTTTGCTGCCATGACATATAATTTGTACAAAACTCTTATTTAACAAGCAGTTCCCCTTTTTCTTTTTGTTGTGCCTTGTAATTTTCAAGATGAAAATTTTAGGTATATTTTTAAGGGTCTTTTTTTGCTACATCTTGGAAACTGTTCTGTCTTTGGTGACATCCTTATCTGACTCTGGAATGTTTTGGGATACATTCCTGATAAACCTCTGCATTTATCAGATGCAATACTGATAGCAACCCCTGTGGCAATGGGATGCTCCTCTATGTAATCAGGTATCACTCAAGGTATTAGCACAACCTGGTTGTGGTTGACCTTATTACCAGGCTACCTAGGATGACAAAAGGCTGTCTATTATTATTATTAGCTATTAGCTAAGGTAAATGCAGATGTTGAAGATAGAGATTCCAGCCACAACATGTAGAGGAGCTACACAAGCTGAACCTGTTCACCAGCTTTTGTGTTTCGTTTTCAGGTTTTGTCGAGTGATGTAACCACTAAATGTCTAAAGCAGCTTTGAACACGGACACCAGAAATCTTAGAAATGAATGTGGAAAAGAGAAAGCCGAAGTGTGTTGAATTTCTTTATGTCCAGATACTGTGGACACCAACCAGTCAAAAGCCATTTCTGCCCAAAGTTGCATACCAAATGTCTATAACTGTCTGTCTAAAACCTTTGGTCTATAACTAAATGCCATACCAAATGTCTATAACTGTGAGCTGGGCCAATATGCGTTAACATAAGAATGTTGCCAAAGAGGGAATTTTTACCCCCAAATGTTCTGTTAATTCTGTTAAAAAACATTCTGTCTGGTACATACTATTGACAATCTCAATATGGGTTAAAAATGAAAATTCTTTGCCAGGCTGCATCAGAGTTACTGTGATAATTAAAAGGCCTGCTGAGAGTTCTTTAGCACTAGAAGGATGAAGTATGAAGTTCTATTAATGTTCTCACCAGATTTTTTGTTTGCTTTGAATTGTTTTGAGAGCTTCCAGAGACTAGTATCCCTGTAGGTATAACCAAGTTATTTTATGTGTACCTTGCACTTCAAAAAGTGTTAGTATTCTTACCAAGGCATTCAGAATTCTTTTTCTTCTTGTATTTGGAAATATGTTATTAACAATGTGCTGAAGTTCTCAAACTTTCAGCATTAGGACACAATTTTTACAATGAGAATCTGCCAGGATCACTTGAACTGATGTCATGATTGAAGTAACATCATCAAGCAGGAACATTTTAACAATCCTAAACTGCAATCCTATCCACACTTGCCCAGAAGTAAGTCCCATTGACTCTCAGAGCACAATGCTACTCAAAAGTAAGCCCGATTGTGTTCAATGGTTCTTACTCCCAAGAAAGTGTCTTTAGGATTGCAGCAACAGTAATTTAGTAGATCTTTCCAGTGCATTGCCTCAGGCTCTGTCATTAAAAGGTATTAAAAGTGCAATCCTGAAGTGCATTTGGGCCAGCCTATCCAGCACTGGGACAGCATAAGTGGAGATATGCCAGCCTGGCTGCATCTGGAAAGGCCTGGGCCAGCGTAAATCAACTTACACCAACACAAGGCAGATGAACCTGGGCCCCTATATATAAGGTTCTATTTCCACCACCAGTACCCCTCCCCCAGTATAGAAGTCCTGCATTCAATGAACTCTAAAAGTCATGAAAAGGTCCCATAAACCATGTGGTCCCCTATATTTAAGGATTTATCACCCCTCCCTCCCCCGCAGCATAAATGTCTTGCATTCAATGAAATCTAAAAACCAAGAAAAGGTCCCAGATAATCCCATGTGGTTCTCAGCAGGTAAGGATTCCCCTGCCCCTCCAGCAAGCATTAAATTTATAAATACATCTGAAAACTGAAACCCAAAAACATTTCTCCCCACCCCACTCCCAACATCAATAGCTTTGTAATACTTTATTCGCTTAATGCAGAATATAATGTTCTCTACTTTACACCAACTGATGCCAGAAGACTAAAGATGAGAAGCAGACTCTAGGACCCTGCAGTGGGCTGGGCATGATCTTTCTTGCCCCTCCTTGGAAAGACAGGGCAGCCAGCAGGCTTAATTCTCCCCCTTGTAATGCAAAAGGGGATTGCTGATGGCCCTTGGGCTTGACCTGACCTGACCTGACCTGGCTGCCTGTAGGGAGGAGTGAGCACTCAGGAACAAAAACTAAAACTGAGGACAACCACTGGAAGGATAAGAGGCTAAAAAACAAGGACAGGTCTGTAAAAAATGCTATGGGGGAAGCTTTTGGCTCAGTGGGGGCCAACACCCATACTGCCCCCCAGCTATAGTCCTGGCTTGATCTGAAGACACTATTTAATCTTCATTCTGAGACAGATTCACCCCGTTTTTTGAGCATCAGTCTTCTGCAGGGTGTCCAAACTTTCAACTTTAGGGCTCTTGACCTTTAATGTAAAGGAGGGAATTTCACCAGGTGCTGCTTCTCATCTCACATATCAAAAGCTGCACCTGCTGAAATTTTCTTTCTATACCTATAGTTAAAGGTCCAGGACCTATAGTTAAAGGTCCAGGAGCTCTAAAAGAAAAAAGTTTGGGCACCCTTGTGTTTGAGAAACAAAAGCAGGCCAGACTAGTGTGTTGTGTTTTTTCTCTCTTGGTCCATTAACAGATCTAAGAAGAGGGGAAACGATAGTGATTAGCAATTTCCCTGTGATTCAGGTTCTCTCTAGCTAGATGACTGCTTGATCAGGGCTAATGTCACAGTAGCAAAGGGAAGTGTCTCTTGTTATGCAATCTCAAATAACCCTTTTAGAAACTCCGCTACAGTTTGGTAGTGTTTCCTCATCCATGTTCTGACCCCACTGAAGGAAGGGAGACGTCAACCACATTGACATAAAATTGATGCAATGAGAGGAAAATCACTGACATTAAATGGAAAAATTTCTTATTTCAGGGCGTTCCTCCTTCTCCAGCCCCCATGAACTCTGCCTAGTTTCAAGAGAAAAATCAAACAAGTGGTGACGCAGAAGATCTCCTTGTCTCATGGCAATCAAGGACTGCAAACAGAATGCCCCTCCAGTACCTTTGGCTGGGAACTTTGGTGGTTAACAGCCAAATTAGCTCATGTCAACTGGAGAAGTCAACATTTTTTAAGTGACAAAAGTGTTTAAGCAAAAACCAGAATAAAAATATGGCTGCTAATATAGAAAGAGCTTTCGGATTATTTCTCATCTGTCTCACTTGTCATTACCAGAACTTGGCTTTATTGAATTATTTCTGAAGTCTCTTTGAACCTTTCTAAGGTATATTGTAACATATCAATTAAGAAAAAGTAGCTTACTTAAAACTGTAAAATAAATACTGAACCAAAAGGAAAAGACTAAAACAACTCCAGTAGAACTGTTCAAAAATACAATTATGTGGCTATCATGAGAAGCTTGCAGTTAGCGTCCTGGCTGTAGCATGTAGGATTTGCATCCGGATTACCAGGCAGTAAAGTTTTATTTTTGCTGTGATTGCTTTTTAGATTCAGAAAGGGATAACCAATTCATTAAACAGCAATGTGAGAGAACTGAATATTATGTGTTTGGATGCGAGACGTTCTATGGGCAGTGTGAACAAATGTCCATAGAAAAAGCAACCCCTTGAGTGGGAGCTTCCAAAAAATGCCTTCAAGCAAATCTATCCGAGATAAGCTGAGACTTAAGATGTTTTCTCCCTCTCTGAGTTATGAAGAAAAAGGGCAGGGTGTGCTGGCAGATACTAGAAGAGGCGGACTGAATCAGAATTTAATCTAGGAGAGACTGGAATAGAAGCCAAGATAAAAACTGCTGGCAGCTAAGGTGCTTAGACCACCCGTGTAGTTGATGCAACCTGTGTGAGCATACAACCAACATACGGTATATATTTGTGAGTAAAGGAATTATTGCAAAGATACCATAAGCCTACAATGATTTCTCCTTTAAAGGAAGCTTAAAACACATTAATCCTTTCTTGTCCTCTCTAGATGATTGCCTAAGGGAACAATCCAGAGCAACTACGGGGAGTCCTTGCACAGGTGTAAGAACAATTTGCTGTGGATTGCAGTATGAATTTCCCATAGGTTTTCATTAGATGGTACAGTAACTACGGGTATACGTAATGTCTATTATGTGCTCCCGTAGTTACTCTGGATTGTAGGGTAAGTTAGCATTATATCAGTGCTTGGCTCTACTGCAATGCTCATTCATAGCATCCAATTCCCAACCTCAAATAATATGTCAAGTCACCAGTTCACAGATGATGAACTTATTTTCTTTAAGAGAACCAGTAACCAGTACAGAAAACCAGTATAGAAAACTATTATTTTCAGTACATTAAGGCACAGCAAAACACAACACACACAGAGCAAAACATAATACATACACTATATATAAAAACTATTGCGTGTAAACAGATTTAAGATTCATATTAATTTTTCCTATTTTTATACCACTATTTCTCCAAGGTACAGGGTGCTATAATTTGTTCCCTTCCTTTTGTCCTCGCAGCTGTCCGTAGGTGTGGTATCCGTAGGCTGAGAGTTCATGACTGGTCCAAAGTCACCCAGGAGATTTCATGGCTAAGCAAAGATTTGAATCTGGATCTTTCAGTTCTTAAGTCAATGTCCTGAACTACTCCATTCTGGCTTTCTCATATAAGACTGACAAAGTCTTAAATGTCCAAAAATAACTCCTCATCTGTCTATCAGTGATGGATTGATTTTAGGCTGCCAGTGGCTCTGGTGGTTGTACACTGGCATCCATGAAGAACCAATGCTTTGAGAGGTTAACCATTATCCACAAACAGGATTTACATTTTCAAAGCAAGGTTACAAATATTTGGATTTCCTTAACATGCATAACTATGCTATTTTAAATTAGCCTGAGTACACACATGCTTCCTTAAGAATATACAGTATGATGGACACTGCTGTAGCAGGTCACAGACAGTAGATGATGCACCAAAATTGGCTAGTGGACTGGGATTTACCTTATCACCAATAAGGTCTCGTATCAGGCTTACACATGTCCTCTTCACTTTCAATAAGACCGGCTTATTAGTGGTTTTGAGATTACACTAGAGTGGTGATATTCAAATTCTGTGGAATTAGGAGGAATAAAACACAGGAACAATTGATTTAGTTTTCCAAAAGTTGTCCGGAGGGAGGAAGAGAACACATGAACAATTGACATGGTTTACCTGGCAATGACCATGTTTACCCGCAACTTAAAGGCAACTGGAAAGAAGAGGAGCAAAGCCATTATGTGCCATCAGAAGGACCTCAAAAAGAAAGCCAAAAATGTGTATTTAATGGCACCAGATAGGCCAAAGTATAAACAATGAACATCTCCCAATCACTAGTTTTGATGTCAAATGTTCTTCATCCATTAAATGTCTTCCTGTCATGCAGCTGTTAAGGATACAGAAATCCTTTGGAGCAGAGCAGACTGATGGCTCTGGTGCTCAACACACTTGGAACTCCAGGCATGCACATTGAGCCAGGAATGCCCTGAACTCAGTGTACATGTCCAGAGATCTGGATCTGTCACAAACAAGAGAAGGCAGAGCTGCTCAACTCCTGCTTTGCATCTGTCTATTCTCTGAAGAAGAGCTGAACAAATGGGGGCCCGGGATCATTGGCTGATAGAGGGATATGCTTGAATCCCCAAAGAGCTAATAAAACATGGATGGTGCAGAGCAGCAAATTAAAATTGGCAGAGAAATGGTTCAAAACCACTAAACTGGTCTAAATGAATTCAAGTCATTTGGATTGGATGAGCTGCATCCTAGAGTTCTTAAGGAACTTGCAGATATACTTGCAGAACCCATGTTGATCATCTTTGAGAGATCCTTGAGGAGTGGAGAAGTGGCACTGGATTGAAAGAGGGCTAATGTAGTCCCAATATTTAAGAAGGAGAAAAAAGAAGACCTGGGAAATTATAGATCAGTTTGACTTCAATCCCAGGGAAGATATTAGAACAAATCATAAAACACACAATTTGTGCACATCTAGTGCACAAATGATCAAAACATTTTGATCAAACAACAGTGCACAGTGATCAAAACAACCCAGCATGGATTTACCAAGAATAAATCTTAGCAGACAAATCTGATCTCCTTTTCTGATCAGGTTACGAGCTAACTGGACAGTGGCAATGCTGTGGATGTCATTTATCTTGACTTCAGCAAAGCATCTGATAAGGTCCCATATGACATCTTAATTGGGAAGTTGGAAAAATATGGGCTGGAGGAGGCAATTGTTAGGTGGATCTGCAATTGATTCAACTGCCGCACTCAAAGGGTTTTAGTAAATGGTTCTGTGTCAACCTGGAGGTTGGTTTCAAGTGGGGTACCCCAAGGCTCGGCCTTGGCCCTGGTTATCTTTAACATTTTCATCAATGACTTGGAGCAGCGTTTCTCAAAGTGGGGGTCAGGACCCCATTGGAGGTTGCCTAGAGCTTTCATGGGGGTCACCTAAAGACCCCTGGTGCAGGGAGCCAAGTCAGGCTTGCCTGTAGTTGCATGTGCACTGGGGCTGACTGACAGCCTCAGGGCCCAATCCTATGCATGCCTACTCTGAAATAAATCCCATTGTGTTCAATGTGTGCATAGAACACACATTTCATTTGTAACAATGAAAATACATCCTGCATATCAGATATTTACATTACGATTCATAACAGTAGCAAAATTACAGTTATAAAGTCGCAACAAAAATAATTTTCTGGTTGGGGGTCCCCACAACATGAGGAACTTATAAAAGGGTCATGGCATAAGGAACCACTGACCATTGAGAACCACTGACTTGGAGGAAGGGATACAGGGAAGCCTGATCAAATTTGCGGATGACACCAAGCTGGGAGGAGTAGCAAATGCAACAGATGAAAGGAAAAACCTCCAGGAGGATCTGGACAAACTGGAATACTAGGCTGTAACAAATAGAATGACTTTCAAGGGAGAAGCATAAGGTTCTGCACTTAGGCAATATAAACCAAAAACACAGGTATAAAATGGGGGATACTTTGCTTGGCAGCACAACATGTGAGCGGGATCTTGGAGTTGCCGTGCATCACGAGGACTGTAGCTTCCAATTTGCAAGACCTTATAGTTCCTCTTTATTCTGCATTGGTTAGATGTCATATTTAGGGCTAATTTCAGTTATGGGCACCTCAGTTTAAAAAAAATGCAACCAAACTGGAACAAGTCCAGAGGAGAGTGACAAGAAAGACAGTGGGATGGAAGGGAAGCCCTACGAGGTAAGGTTGGGTGAACTTGGTACGTTCAGCTTGGAGAAGAGATGGCTGAGAGGAGACATGATCACACTCTTCAGATACCTGAAGGGCTGTCATATGAAGGAAGGGGGTCATTTGTTCCTAGCTGCCTCTGAAAGCAGAACTAGAACCTATGGGTACAAACTGCAAGAAAGGAGACTTGACGAGCACCTGTTGGAGATGCTCTAGGAGGATTTCCTGCTAGAGGCAGAGGATTGGACTAGATGACCGACTGGGTCCCTTCCAACCCTAGGAATTTATGATCCTTTTTGGAGCAGAGTCTTTCAGTCTCCATTGCGCATGCTTGGAAATCTGGGAATGTGCAACGGGCTCAAGATGATTCTAGCCCAGGGTGCATCCCCTGGCCGTCAGTGGATGCCAGCGCTATTGTAGCACTTCATCTCCAAAAGGTTCGCCATCACGGACCAAGCCTTTAGCCAGAGGTCCTTCATCCCCAAACAATGCACAGGAGACAACCTCCTCTTCCTCTGACACTACAATTTTAAAACATGGAACAAAATTATGATGGCTCTGTTTGAAATAACATTATTATCATCATAATTTGGCTGATTGGCACTTTGGGAGAAAAATTGAGGCTGGGAGATAAGAAGTTAAAACGCAAGACAGTCATTGTAGAAACTACAGGGAGTCAGAAATTCCTGTGAAACTGCTGCAAATCCCCAGACGGCTAACTCCTTTTTGTACAGAAAAGGAAGAAAGCTTTAATATGTGAGGAACGTCTGCCTTTGATTCTGTAAGAATGGATGGAGAGCAAGATGGAAGCAGAAATTGGCACTCAGTGTCCTCCCCAGCCTACTCCATCCTTTTAACTGGGTAAACTGGGAACATGAAGTTCACTGTTTCAGCTCAAACCTAGAAAGCCATAATAGGCTTTCTTGGAAAAACCTTCTTTCTTTTTAAAAAAAATTGATTTAAAAAAATGAAAGGAAAGAAAAAAGGAAACATAACAGAAATATTATTTAAAAGTATATGGCAAGCACAGATTTCTGGAAAAACCTTTCTAGGTTTTAGGAGGGGGAACCTCATAAGTGAAGTTAAGTGAAGACAGTCTAGGGCAGCCATTTTCAACCATGGTGCCATGACACACTTGTGTGCAGTGAGTGGTCCACAGATGTGCCACAGGAAATGGGGGGAAATTCAATTATTAATGGGGGGATGTAAGTGCTTCCCTGGCAGCAAGGAGTGCCTTGACAATTGTGAATAACCTGATGGAGTGCCTTAATCTTAGTGCTCTGTCAGGGTGTCATGAAATTCAAAATGTTTAAACTTGCTGGTCTTGGGTATCCAAAATAAGGCCCACTGGCCAAATACTGCCCACAAAAGCTCTTTATCCAGCTCAGGAGATGAATGAATGGGCTTTTCCAGTGCCACCCTGTTATCTTCTTCTTCTGAGGCTCTGTGGGGTCCGGCCAAGTTAGAGAGGGAGATGTTGCCAAGCGGGCCTGCTCTATGAGGTATGCCATATCAGCAGCATCACTTCTACTGAGGTATCACTTCACAGAGCACTTATCAGCTGCTTAGGATATTGAGGCATCATAGAAGCCTTTGAAGTAACAGGTCCAAAACTAGTGAAAAGTTGTCAGAAAAGAGGGGGAATCAGTGACATTGACCACTAGTTTAGTCCTTTTTGACTTTTAAAAACTGTAGCATTTTTCAAGCAGTCTAATGCTTTCATGATCCTACTTGACATCCGTACTTTCTTCTAAATATTATTATTCTAAATATTATCTTTTGCAGGGCCTTTAAGAAATGGGGGGCATATTCAGGTTAACTTTTAAAAGTTAATCAAAACCATAAACCCCTCATTCCTTCCTGTTGCTTTCAAACAGGATGCCGAAGTTTGCTATATTATGTGACGGCACAACATGCTCAAAGTATAGCACACACAACTCCCAGCTGTGCAGCCAATTTCAAAGCATAACAAAGAATGTTATTATTTCAACAAAAAAGCAGCCCATGTTAAAAGGAAAAAAGGACTCAAAATTATATTTTGGGTAAGGCTTAAGACAAAAATCTATAATTCCTTAGTCCAATGGGATACTCATTTCTAGACAATTTAAAAAAGAAATTTACTTCTGCTACTGTAGAATTTACTTCCACTACCACTTTGAGTTGACATGGTTAGGATTGTGCTATTACCTCTGGGGTGATTAGCCAAGGATTGTGCTATGTCTTTGTAATATTTGATGTATTTGCAGGGAAAGCATATGTGAAATCAGAAGCCCTCCTACAAGGCACCAGGTCTACTATCTCACCTTAAATTTCTAAATAAAACCCTGTAATCCGTAGGTGCCTTTACAGCAATCTGTTTTGTCTTGGTTCCTTCCAAAACTGTTTCTTTTCCTTCCTCTCATTAATATAGATGTCACTTTGGTATCTCCTTCAGAAACACAAGATTTCTGGCTTTCTCCTACCATTAGCTATCCTCAACTAACTGTTTTGAGCTATTAACCAGCAATATGCCTAATAAAGGCACAGCCATCCATCATCATACTAATGATAACTATTCACTCAGCTTGGAATAATTTATTTCCTAACACTGAATACACTCTTTAACTTTAACTATCCTATTGTACTCAAAATCAGTGTGGCTGAAAAGGTGGGTTTTCCTATTGGGGGAGGATCAGTAAAAAAGGAACATTTCTATCCATAGGCCGCTTATAATGACACCAATAGATTGGCTACCCAACAACTGTAGGTGGAGAGCATTTTGGTTCCCTTCTGCATCCAACATTCTGCTCAGTCCTGGCATGGCCACAAACAGAACCATCTCTAGCCTCAGTGTTAAAATATTAATTTAAAGTGGTAGTTAAACCTTTTAGGGATAGAATGTGGTGCCTGATGCCTGGTGATGCCAGTGCTTGATAGGCATGCCCAGTGGTGGTTCCTGCCTGTTGGTCCTGGTGCCTGGTGGTGCCCCTTGGTACCTACTGATGCCCAGTGCCTAGTGCCCACCTGTGCCTGTCACCCGGTGCCCAGCAGTGCCTACCAGTGCCCCATTGTGTCCAGTCCCCACAAATATTCTTGAAATTTTACTCCTGCAATGACAGGTCAATTCCACTACTTATTACATCTAATGTATTAATTCCAAGAAAGCTACATGCTACTTGCTCCCAAGGAAAAGAAAGATAAAGCATATTTTGTCTAGGGCATGAGGCTAAAAAAAGAGGACATGTCCTGGAAAAAAGTGATGTCATGCTTTCAACTCTGTCTTTAACAGTTACTGCTTTGCTCCTTCCAGCTATGCCACTGGGTGGGAAGAAGGGAGAGAAAAGAAGGAAGGAGGGAGAGAGAGGGAAGGAGTGAAAGAAAAGGAAGGAGGGAGAGAAAGAAAAGAAGAAAGAAAAGGGAGCAATGAGTGAGAGAAAAAGGAAAGAGGAGAGAAAGAAAAGAAGAAGAAAGAAAAGGGAGCAAGGAGTGGGAGAAAAAGGAAAGAGGGAGAGAAAAGAAAGGAGGGAGAGAAAGAGAAGGAAAGTCAGATTAAAGAAAAGAAGGGAGAGAAAAGAAAGGAGGGAAGGAGAGAGAAAAGGAGGAAGGGAAATGAAGGAAGGAGGGAAGGCGTGAGAGAGAAGGGAGGAGGGAGAGAGAGGGAAGGAGTGAGAGAAAAGGAAGGAGTGAGAAAAGAAAGGAAGGGGAGGGAGAGAAAGGAAAGAGGGAGAGAAAAGAAAGGAGGGACGGAGGGAGAGAGAAAAGGAGGAAGGGGAAGGGGAAGGGGAAGGGGAAGGAAGGGGGAAGAGAGAGGGAAGGAGTGAGAGGGAGGAGGGATCCGGGAGCTCATCGCCGCCCCTTCCCTTCCTCCCTCCCTCCCTCCTTGTGAGGCTGCGGTGGGCAGGACTGCTGCGCTCGGCGTTGTCCGGAGTTTGTCGGGCGCGGAGGGCGCAGGAGGGCCGGTGCGTGTCCGGGGGACAAAGGCGGTCCTGCCGGGGGCGATGGGGGAGAGGCTGCGCAGCCAGGCGGGGGTCTCCTCGGGGGCGGCCTCCGCCTCCAGCCCGGCCTCCTGCTCCCTCCACAACGGCTTGCACGGAGAGGCTTCCCCCCGACAGCTGCTCTTCCGACAGGACCTGCCCCCGACCCTGCCCGGACATGGACACGCATCCCCCGCCAAGAAATGCAGGACGCGCCGCAGGATGGACTCCGGCAGGAGGAACAGGCCCCGTAAGTGCAGCACCCCGGGGTGGCAGGGAGGGAGGGAGGCTTCTCCAGAAGGCACCCCGGGGTGCAGGAGGGGCAGCCTCCTTCCATAAGACTCCCCACCCTTAATTCATATATGCGAATTCCAAAAATAAATGAATAAGACTGCAATCCTAAAGACACTTTCCTGGGAGTAAGACCCATTGAATACAATGGGGCTTACTTTTGAGTAGAGCTGTGCTCTAAGGCTTCAATCCTAAACACTTTCCTGTGAGTAGGCCCCATTGAATACAATAGGACTTGAATGTCTACTACTAAGAGTAGACATTCTTAGGCTTGCACAATGAATGAATGAATCCATCCATCCATCACCCCCCTTTACTCAGCTAGTTCTGCAGGAAAAAGAAAAACTAGCGCTTGGCTGCAATCAACGCATTTAAACTGGGAATACCAGCCCATTTGAATTTAATGAGTTACTTCTGAGTAGACGCTAGTAGAATTCAATGGGACTTACTCACAGGGGAGGGTGTAAATTGCCTGTCTGTGCTTACCAAGATCCACTCAGTTGAATGGGAGTAAGAGCACAATCCTCACCACGTCTACGCAAAAGTAAGCCCTACTGTGTTCAATGAGTCTTACTCCCAGGAAAGTCTCTTTAGGATTGCAGCCTTACTTTCAAATCAGTGTCTTGGTGAATAAAAGCACAATCCTAACCATGTCTACTCAGAAGTAAGCCCCACTGTGTTCAGTGGGTCTTACTCCCAGGAGGGTGTGTATAGGATTGTAGTCCAAGCCCCTTTTAAGATGCTTAGGATCAGGCTGCAGTTCTTAAAAAATGCATAGCATATTATTGTACTGATTTCAAGTCAAGGCATAGTTGGCCTGGTTTCCTGCTACAGCCCCTTGCTTGCTAGATCTGCTGCATCCCCCATTGGGTCCTCTGCCTACTACAGCCCCCCAGTGGGTCCCTTGCCTCTTGTTGCAACCCTCCAGATCTTGCTGGCTTGTTCACGTGTAAAGCATCATCACATGATAAGAAACCAAGGGCTGGATCAGCAGTGCTGATCTGTCCTAGTTGGGGGGAAAAAGGATACAGTAGCAAGAAGAAAAGAGGTGCAATTAAGTAGCCAGAGCAAAAACAGCGCCTGAGCATTATTGCAACAAAACCTATCCCTTTTTCTGCATCTGAGCATCGTTCCTTCCCCCATCTCAGTAGCATAGAAGGCACAACAATCGTTCCATTAAATAGTATCCCTGGCCAGCCAATGGGGTGGCCTTGTGGGGAACACACCCTCTGATCCCATGTAGGCTGGTCCCACCTCTGACCAATGAGGCTGCGGGGAGGGAGTGGGTTTGTCTGGGTTTTCTGTGTGCAGAAGGGCTTTAACAGGCGAGGTTTCCCCATTTGCAGCCTGCATAAATGTGACCTTGTTTGAAAAGACAGAGCCCAGTTCATGGGGATGTCAAAGGCACACCAAGTGCCAAGGGATCCTGCTCCTGTGTTCTTTTAATAGTGCAAAATGAAGCTCATCATTGATGAGAAACATTGTAAGTAGGCTGGGAGTTTTAAGCTTGTCATCGATGTGCTTCTCTCCCCTTTACCCTCCTTTATAATTAAAGTTTTGAGGAAATAAGAAATTTGATCTAACCAATCAAGGGGTGAATGTGTTAAAAGTATTTGCCTTTGGGGTTAGAGATGGTACTTGATATTCAGCTGGATCTCTCTCATCCTGTGATTCTCTTTTATTTTCTTTGGAATTTACATTGCAGCGACACTATCATAACCCAACTTTCCTGGGGATAAATCCCATTGATTGTAGTGTTACCTCTGCGTAGACATGCATAGGATTGGGCTTTCAGTAATTTGAACTTTCACATTTTGAAAAGGTATTGTCTGATCTGATCATTCTGTATCTTGAGTTCATGCACATGGGTGACTTTTGCATAGCAAACATCAAGTTCCGCATCCTCTGTTACATGGGCAAGAAGTAGGTAGTACTGAGTTTGTAGTTGTGCACAAAAAAAGGGTTTGGAAATTGAACAGTTAGATGACTGATCTTGACTTTAAAAAAGTCTGGTTTACTCAGAGGAACTGATTGCTTTCTAGTATGTCTAGTATATTTGCATTTAATTTGCCATGTCGATCATAATTCCAATATCTCTTTGTTATGTTATAGGAAATGTAAACCATCTTTCTGAGCAAATAGCTAACCGAGTAATTGTGTACATGTACCTAATGAAAACAAATACTTGGAGTGTATTATTATCTCATTACGTAGTGTCATTACAATGCACAGTGAGACCAAGCTATTGTGAGATGGCTTCTTGAAGCACCCTGAAGAAAAGTAGTTTTAAAGTTGGCTAAGAGCACAATCCTAACCATGTGTAACCCCAGTGTGTTAAACTGTCTTACTCCCAGGAAAGTGTCTTTAGGATTGCAGCCTAAAAGAAGCAAAGGATAAAATAACCCTCAACACAGGTAGTGTTAGGGTTGTGCACTGGATCCAATAGATTGTGGTTTGAATTTTTTTTTTCACATGGATGTGTTGATGGATATGGATGTATATACAGGTATATGACTGCTAAATATTAAAATGGTACCTGATGAGATGTTAATTATTAAGGCCAGCAATGTAATTTGAAATTGGTGCAGTCATATGTAAGCAGTCTGCAGCCTGATCCTAAGCATGTTATATGGGGCTTATACACCAAGACACTTATTTGAAAGCAAGTCTCATTAGACTCATTGGGTCTTAATAGACATGCACAAGTCAGCCTAACTTTCAAAGAATTCCTTCATTCTGAAGCTTGTGGAATTTGCAGTCAGATGCAAAAGTTCCTTTGTCTTCTGGAATAGTGGGTATTGGTGGAGGCATTTTTGGTATGCTTTAATTCTCTGGCTCTAAGTTATATAATGAATGTGAGTTATTTTATGAATGAAAAGTATCCTCTGTGGCTTCCTACTCTAGCATTATATACATTTTAGGCTTTTCAGATATCAATGTGTCTTGCTGTCTCTAGTAAAAATAGTTATGTGCATTGTATTCATTTACTGTAATTTCTGTAGTTCCTGCATGCATCAAACCTTGGATCAGAAAGAAAAGTTGAAAGAAGACTCTTATCTTGCAGAATTCTTAGTAGTGCAATAATTCTATTTTAGAAAAGTAGAAAAACTAACTTACAACACAATCCTATGCATGTCTGCTCAGAAGTAAGTTCCATTGTGTTCATTGAAATTTAGTCCAGGAAAGTGTGTTCAGGATTGCAGTATGAAATCTTGTTTGCAGTGAATGCAAAAAACCAGCACCGGTATATTTTTGCAGATTGCAATTAATATGATCCACAATTGAATGCAAGAAGTTTTGAATTGTTTTGTATTTTTTTTGGTTTGTAGTTTTTGTTTTTGCATTGTAGCTTGAGAACTTGTGGTCTCACACAAGTAATTTTGTCAACATGACAAAATAACACTTTTTGATTTTTTTCTTTTTAAGAGAAGCAAAATTGGGAGGAATTAATGTAAAAAGGATTACACAATCCTGAAAACTGAAAAGGACTTCTAAAGTTTTATTGAAGTGATCTTAAAGTATTTTTAATCTTGGGCTTCTTCAAAATGTGCAGCACCTGTTTCATGTTTAATTACAGTAGCTGTGTAGTTCACCAAGAATTAAATGTATAGGAAATGAGTTTGCCCTGAGAAGGTCTGAGCAGAAAATACCAGAGAATAATCCAGTATTTCTGGTTTTGTACGGTTATACAACACTGACTTTTGAAAGTGCTTGTTAGCTATGTATGTTAAAGGGTACACTTCAAATTGCATGGGCTAATTGTGCAAAGGCAAATTACTAATGAAGTTTTCTCCTTATTTATTTAATGTATGGCAAATATAAGGACTTGTGGTAAGTCAGATATTAATGTCCAGTCCGCCTAGCCATTAAAAGACAGAGTGGTCTCTGTTGAAAAAATCAGGCACTGGGCCAAATATAACAAGACTTGAAGTCCAAAAAGTGTATATTAAATAAACTCGCACCTTTGAGCAAGTTTGATGCATAATCATAGGCTTCACCTTTGCACTGGATACCCTACCTTTGATGTGCTTTAGAGAAAAAAGAGAAGCCGGTTGAAGTCCAGTCTGATGTGCAGTGCAACTTTGAAGCAGTGGTGTTGATTTTTTTTTAAAACAAGTTGGGCATGCTTCTCCATTGCATAGTGTTGGGATTCACTTGCAACACAATCCTAAACTGTGCTGGTACAGCTAGACTGCAGTGGCTTGCTCTGTATACAGCACGGTTTAGGAGGCTGATGCGTGTGATCTGTGACTGAGGGGATATTTGATCCATCAAGCACCAGCCAGGGGCTACTCAGATCTGTATTAGCTATTTAGCTGGCACAAATCTGAACATCCTGTGTAAGGATGCGTGGGCTGAGTAAGATAGGGCACACCTTGCCATTGATGGTTCCACCCAGGGCCCAATTCCCCACCCCCATTCTGCATGCTATCCCAGCCAATTCCAAGTGAGCACCAACATGCCTTGTGGCAAGTTTTGAAATCTTGGATGCCAGCACAGGAGGCCTGCACCAGTTCAAGTACTGGTTAGCATTGGGCTGCCCATGGCACCACAGCATGCAGCTGCATTTCTCTGTGTGTACTTTGCCCATCAAAACAAATGGTGACTTTTTTAAAGGTTTATTTGGAAGCTGGCCAGCAGCCACCTGAGGTTACTGGGCAAATAAACAGACTTGACCAAAGAGCAGAGCAGTCTGTTCTCACTGCACTTATGAATGTTTCTTTTTGAGATCAAATGATAAAATCAGGTTTGGTATTCCCATCAGTTGTATATTTCAGTTAATTTTTTTCCTTTATATCCTTTCTCCTTCAGCTTACAAAATGTTCAAAAGGGGAGTAAACATAATTATGGTAAGGCTTTCCAAGGATACAAGGAGTGTTCAAAAATATTTGTTGCTCTCTAGACAGGTGTCCCTGATTAACCACTCGGCTTCTGTTCCGGAACCTCTCGTAGATTAAAAAAATCAATATATAAAGAAAATAATAGAAAAAATAGGTTTAAAGACTCACTTTCAGATTTCTTGCTTCTCTGTTGCACCTAAAAGAATAAGGTAGTGTCTTAGTATCTGCAGGAGTTTGATTCTGGGGCTGAAGAATGGAATGACTGCTTGCATGACTACCTATCTGCAAATAGTAGAAAAGCAGTTTTTTAAAAACTGTGATTTGCAGTGGCAATTCATGCTGTGTCAAATCTGTGTATACAGAATCTGCTCATAACATGGTTGGACCTGTATGAAGTCGTCCACATCCTGGACGCAGCCTTCCTAAAAGATTGCTTCTGTGTTTATTTTCCATCATGATCTTTTAAGACCACCCAGAAATACAGTGCAATCATAACCTCCTGGTTAGGCTGGCCCAAGTCCCTTACTCTATCCTGGCCCAAGTCCTTTGCTCCACCCCTGCGTCACTCCTGGATGAGTTAGGCCAATGCATGTCCCTGTGCCGGCCTCCCCATACCACCATAGGAACGGACAAGAAGTGAGTTGCAGTGGCCATTCCTGGCCAGCACAGGAGTTTGGGGATGAGGTGGGGATTCAAAGTTTTGATGGATCAAAGACTTGATCAGTAGACAGCTAGATTCAGCTTCCGTCTACTTGAATTTGTGCCAGTGGCTGAGATCTAAGTAGACCCCATGAGGACTGTTCCTGCTTTACCCTGGGAAGAGACAAGCTTTCCCTTGGTAGCATAGCAGTATCCCCAATACTTGCACTGGACACAATGCAGCTGAGCTATCCTTGTCCCAGCGCTAGTGAGGATTGCTCTCTCAAACAGACTTAAATATATCAGTACATAATCTACATGCCAATTCTGCTCTGTGGTCTTCTCTGTAATGTTTGTATCCCTGGATCCTCACCCGAGCCAAGTGATAGTTGAATAGGAACAATGAGATCAGCAACAATATGTCCAAGACCTTTGGATGGAGCTGGATATAAGTCTCATCTAACAATCCAATATTCTAGCAAACATTAAAATTACTATAAGGTACTCTTTGTGGATGCCCTTTAAGATGATTTGGAAGCTGCAGTTATTGCAGAATACAGTGGCCTGCATGGTTACTGGAACTAGGTCCTTTGATTGTATTGGACTGTTGTTCCAGTGGCTATATTGGTTTCTCATTTAAATCTGTGCCCAATTCAAGGTGCTGGTACTGACATTTAAAGTTCTCCATGGTTTGGGACCAGGTTATCTGAAGGACCACCTTACATTTTGGCCCTACATCTTAGGTCATCCAATGTTTGGATGATGTGCATTCCTAAAAGACTTCCTGGGCCTCTATTTGGTATTTGCTGCTATTTCCCACCCTTTTCACCAACCCCCCAAATTGTTTTACTAATTATTGTTGAATTTAAGGTTTTACTTATTGTAAGCCTCATTTTAATTTTTTTTGAAACTTGTAATAGCCTTTGACATTTTCCATGGCAAAGGAAAGGTGGAATATATATTTATTAAATGAATAGTTCTCTAAGGCTACAATCCAGAGTAACTACGGGACACTTCACACCAATGTAGTTACGGTGCCCCCTATGGGAAATAAATAGAGCAATCCAGCGTAAGTGCCTCTTACCTCTTCCTGTAGTTACTCTGGATTGTAGGATAATGCTTCAAATCTATTGATCCTGGGTATGTTTTTCTGTGAAATTATTTAGGTTTAACTTACATCAGTGTGTTACTTGAATATGTGAATGACCCATTATGGATTAATGACCATGAACAGAACTGTCATAAATGCAAAAGTAAAGCTATTCAGTGAATTGGATTCTTGCATTCTTCTGGGAGTCACTAGTTGTTGCCAAGTCAAGTAAATACCTTGATATTTTAATACCTTGTCATTGATTGATGAATAAAAAAATAGTATCTTAAACACATGATCATTTTGGACCGGAAAGTTAAAGATCCAGTTCTTTTAATAAACCTTTGCTACTTGTAAGATGGTATTTCTACTTCCTGCAGTTTTGGCTATATGGTAAATCACATGCAGTTCCTTTAAGGTGATTTGCTGCCATGATTCATGATCTGATCTTGTTGCGATTTTTCCCAATATTGCAGGTTTTCCCAAGCTATGGGTCATGACTCACTGATGGGTCATGCAGTAGGTCACCATCTGCTCTTGTTCTGGCTTGGCTCAGAATCGGAGCCTATTAGGAAGCCTGCAGAGGCCAGAAGAGTTGTGTTGTTGACCCAATGTGATCTCCTCCCAGTTATTCAAATGTCACATCCCACCACAAAGGACAAGGTGTATCGTGGCTTTGAGAAGACTGGGAACTGCTGCTCTATCTTATAAAATCTATATTTAGGTTCTGTAATATGCACAATTCTGTATCACAGCCACAACCCTTCACAGCAACAAATAAGTGTTTATATGTAATTCATTATGATCACGCAAGCGTGTTCTTGCTGTGCTGAAACTGACTTTGTAGGGTTCTGCAATAGCATATGTTGCAGCTGATATGCAATACCTTGCTCACATTAATTACCTCCCATACATATATTTATTTAATTTATTGAAGGGCTTTACGCCCCACCTTTCCCATACCTTTGCAAGTCAGGTTAAAAAAGCATTTATCCATTCATCCTCAAAACAACCTTGTGAGGTAGATGAAGCTGGCCCACGGTCACCTAGGAAAGTTAATGGGATAGTTAAAAATTCCAGGTTTTAATCCTAACCTCAACACCATCCTGCTTCTCATTTTATAATTAGGTATAATTTATAATTTTATATTGATTATAATTTTATAATCAATAACTTATAATCAAGGTATAGATTTCCACTGTGAATTTATTGAATGTGAATTAGGTTGGCCCTTTAAATTAAAGATAAACCTCCCTTCAGGGTGGCAAACAAGCCTGCGTGCCATGATAATACAGCAGGCAGGCAATCGGTCAACCTCCCTTTCCTTCTCAGGGGTTAGCTTTGTTTCAACCGAGAGGCAGATTTCCACCCTTCCCTCCCCCTGCAACAGGAATGCAAAAATATGAAGTGATGATCACTTCCCAGTTGCTCCAGGGGAAAGGGAGGGATCTGCCATCCAAGGTGTCTTCCATCCAAGGGAATACCATGGCAAGCAGGCTAACTTTAAATGGAACAGAACCTTTAGGATGCTGAGACTCAACTTGTAAACCAAGCTATCGGTTGTACACTAAAGTGGATGGATTAGAAACCTCAAATCTCTTTTGATAGTTTCCAATGTTTGTATACAGCAAAAGAAGCACATTTTTCAATAGAGCACACAATTTTTAGTGTTTATAGTTCAGGGTGACCAGCTGGAAACTGTGTTAAAGGTACTCCTGCATTATCCATAAATGAACTTTCCCCTACATAGTCCAGCTGTTAGTATCTATCAGGTTACCTGATCCTTGCAATCTTTTAGATAACTGCTGTTTACTTAGACCAAGTTCTCATTGAGATGGTAAACCTGTGACTTGGCTGTACCACTTCACATTGCAGATGGGAACTGACACAATTGAATGCCTCCCCATTGAAGAAATTTACTGGATGTAGAGGACAAGATGTTGTTTTTCTCTGTATAGAATAGAACAAAAATTTAGTGGGAAATCTTATTGAGACCCCACCTGAGGTTTACTTGTACTTTAACCAAGACATAGCTCTACCACCTTGGTCAGATCTATGCCAGGATATAATGCACTGAACATTGCCCTTGGTTTGATTTAGAGTTTTAATGCTGGGTAGCGCATAACTCATCTTCTACTAATCACAATTCATTTCGTGATTTGATCAGGATGGACTAACAAGCTGCATTTACATGTGACAAGGGGTACATATGTAGCATACACACAGCATGAATCACTTAACTTATCTTCAGTACCTTTGGCCGCTCTTGTTTGTGCTCTTATTTCTTTGCTGCCCCCATGTGGATTTGAAAACTTGTGTGCCCTTGATAGGTCAGTCATATGACTTCCTCTCCACGGTTCACATTCCTTTGCATAGGATTAATGACCAAAAGCAGAATAGTACTTAACAGCGTTTGTTTTTGACAGATGTTTGTGGTCCATCACAGACCTCAGAAAGATGGACAAGGATAGAAAAGCAGTGATTTATTTATTTTTGTTAACCCCAAATTGAAGAACACACAATGTGTAAAAAATGGGCCATCAAAGAAAACAAAACCACAAGTCCTAAACTTGTTAAACTCTTGGGATTGTTTGAACTTTCTAAGAAAGTGGCAAATCATATGAGCTTTTTTCCTTCCATTTCTTCTTAGAGAAGATGTACATACATTTTCCATCTGTAGTCCACTTGTGCTTTCCTTCTCATTACTTCTTATAAGAAGGATGCAACAGTCCTTGACTTGCTAGATTGTTTTCATTGAAGATCTGTGTATCCTGTGGCTATTACCTGTTCTTGAACTGGAAATGCAAATAATGTTTTTTTTCATTTTTGCAATGTATTCATAGTGTGACATCATTTCACTTTAGGGGTTATAACTGAGAAAATCCCTGCTGTGCCTGCACAGGTGGGATCTTCAAGTTCAAAAGCAACGTGGGCATTGTGGGGTATGTTTGCTTATTTTATTCCAGCCAGTATCCCCTACTTCTTTTCCCCTCTCATTTTTCTCCATAAACAGCAAAGCTCTGTTTTGAAATTCCTCTGTATGGAAGCGGTGGGGAAATAATGAAAAACAAACATGGAAGGTTCCACCCTTCAGACTGCATAGAGAGAGCTCTCAACTATGGTCATTGATTTCTACAAGTCAGATCTTTGCCTCAAGCATTCTTGCTTTTGGTTGTGCAATTCTGATGAGTAGTTGCATGCCGCTAACTTCTGCTGGTTGTACATTTTTGTACTGTATGTTTAGTAGATAAGCACAGCCAGGTACAACTAGTTTTGTGTTACAAGTGGGCCCTACAATTTCATAAAATGTTTTGTAATATAATAATCTGCCATGTAGAAATAATCAGGTAGGTATAGTAGGTACACTACAAGTGCAAGTTACCTCTGCCTTGACAAAGGCGTGTAATTAATTCTCGGTAGCTTAAACCAGGATTTGTGTAAGTCAGTAATGAGATTAGTGTTGTGAGCTTCATCATGGCACAACATGATATAGACGGCTTGCTTTCATGCTGTTTAATCTGGAAATTAGGGGGAGAATTGTCTTTTTGGTACTGCCCTGAAACATTGTGGGGTTTTATTTACAGTGCCCAGATGCTAGACTTGACTGGTGATGTTACCCATCTGTCTTCCCAAGACGTTTATTTTCAGAGCACCGCATAAGTGCTTCTTTGGATGTTTCTCTGTAGCACATAGACTCCTAGTGCACGATGCTGAGTTGTGGTTTCACAAGTAGCAACCTGAACAGAGCAAAGTACTTTTCAATGTGTAAGAACGGGAAGGAGGTTTGGGGTAAATGCTGTAGAACCCATAGATTTGAAACTGACAGGTCGGCCAAACGACCTCTTCATAGCCTAACAATGAAGACTACTGTTACTGCCAGATCAATCCCTGACCAAGTGAGGCTATGAGGCCATTCTTTAACTGGTCAGTATAGGTCCTATATATATGATATGAAAACTGTGTAGGGACTTTTCTTGGAGGACCTCATCTGCAAAGTGAGAATGGCAAGAATGTGAGGTCAAAGAACCTATGGCTATAAAGATGTCTTTATGACAATCTCCTTTTTTAGATCACAGCATGAATTCCATTTAGACCACATGCCTAGATATTTTCATCTTTATGTGGAATATGTTAAATCTTTTTTTTAAATGATAGGTTTAAATTATTCAATTTATTTAAAATATAAATGTATTTATAATATGTTTAATGTAATCTGGATTATTTCTCCAGATTTGTTATATTATTATTTGTTATAACAAGCAAAAGTACAATTTAGACTGCAATCCTAAACTTACTTTTCTGGGAGTAAGACCCGTTGAACACAGTGGGGCTGATGTCTGAGCAGACATGGTTAAAATTGTGTCCTTAGGGTGGAAATGTGATTGCTATGATGGCAAATGGACTTTCATCATGTTGCCTCTTTAATGAGAAAAAAGAAATTAATAATCTAACACAAAGTTTGGGATATAAAACCAGAAGTTTTGGCCAGGTTTGCAGTGCAATCCTAAGCATATCTACTCAGAAGTAAGTCCCATTGTGTTCAATAGTACTTACTCCCAGGAAAGTGTGGTTAGGATTGCAAGTTTAGCTTATCTTTTCTTGGTAAAATTGTCTTTGGTTGACAAATCAAGATATCAGATATATTTGCTCTATGAATTTTATGTTGCAAAGGGAGGGAAGGCTTTGCAACACTGTTCAGCGTGTTAACAGATTGGTTCCTTAGAAATGATAGTACACGTGAATCCTTGGAAATTAAAGATGCAAAAGATCAGGTGCTTAGCTTTGCTGTTGTGAAAGCAAATAAATTCAGGAGGAACCGTTTCCATCCAAAATTTCCATTCTTGTTCCTGGCAAACGAGAAGCAACTGGGGTGGACTGAGATATTCCTCACACCCGTGCAGCAGTTGTGTTGGTGTCAAATATAGAAGCAGAGGAACTATTTTTAGAACGTTGTTTCCCAAACGAGGGGGACAAGGGAGGAAGTGTAGCTCATTTGTCCCTGTCTTTTACTCTTTTACTCACTCAAGTCTATTCAGTGATTCTAAGCATCGAATATAATAAAACTAGCCATAATATATGAACATAGCATACGCTGCATGCAAAGCACGAAAGCCTGGGTTGGATTGTTATGGAGGATTGGCTGTTACCCAAGCAGCAAATCCCCCCTCTCCACGCCACTGAATTAGTCCAATGGAAAGGCAGAGCCAATACGATTGGATCCAGCTGGCGTCGCAGAGCTGGGCTAAGGACCGGAGCTCACTCTGTCTTGTGGGGCAGACCCGGGTCTCGAACCCTGGCCTGCTGGGTAACAGGCACAGCGTCTTAACCGCTTGCGCCAACCACAGCCCATATGAACATACCATGATCAAGATTTGTGTAAGATCCATGAATGATTTGAAGTGATTTTCTAATAAGAAATATGTAATCTTTATATCTGAGCTCTGAGAAAGCACATGGTTTGTTAGTGTGGGAAAACAGTTCATGAAAAGCAAAGGTGGTGTTGGCATTTCCATTTTTAAATATGAACAGTGAGTGGGCAACATCTTAGCACACAGAACCCTGCTTGCTTTCTCTCATAACATAAAAACATTCCTATTGCCTTTCTTCCGTGGACAGGAGCATGGCTGCATCTACCTCATACTGAATGTGCATGTATTCAGTAGCAAATACAAATGCCTTTGCTTATCCTCTCTAGTTTTTATAGTTTGACCTGTATTGAGAAACACTGTTACTGCTTTTATGAGAAACTTAAAAAAAGTCAATGAGAAAGACCTTGCCTTTTAACCGTTAATCTATAAGTAGGACTTCAACCTTCCTGGGAATCTGGCCTCTCTAATGGGTCTTCACTACTGAAATGGCACCTAAAGCAGGCCTCCGTCAGTCTTGGAAGACTATGGTATCGTGCTTGGCACTGCATACGCTTCATTCGAAGCATGAAAGCCTGGGTTGGTTTGTTATGGAGGATAGGCTGTTACCCAAGCAGCAAATCCCCCCTCTCCACATCACTGAATTAGTCCAAAGGAAAGGCAGAGCCAATACGATTGGATCCAGCTGGCGTCTCAGAACTGGGCTAAGGACAGGAGCTCACCCTGTCTTGTGGGGCCGACCTGGGTCTTGAACCCTGGCCTGCTGGTTAACAGGCACAGTGTCTTAGCCACAGGCACCTAAAGCCACATGAAATGTCGCTTCAAGTGAAGGAAGAAACAATCTTTTTGCTGATTTGGATTTTTATTTTGTGATATTTGCTGCCCTTTCAAAAGAGCACTAAAAATGATCAGTTGACTAATTTTATGGCTTTAGAGCCCAATTATTATGAACTTTCCAGCACTCTCCAGATGTAGAGGAGCCCCAAAGAAAGGAAACTAAGGCAGCTTCTATGGCTGTTCCTTCATCCCTTATAGTGAGAACTGCATAGGCTCCTCCAGATCTAGGGTTGCCATAATTCTCTTCCACCAGATCTAGGGTTGCTATAATTCTCTTCCACCGAACTGGGACAGGACCCTCTGTAAAACTTGCCAATATGTGAATGCAATCTCTGAAAACCAGGATTGTTCCGGTTTTCCAGAATATATGGCAACCCTGTCTGGATCGGCTCTGGAAAGTTAGTTAGCAATGGGCTGTTAATTATATTACAAACACATTTGAAGAATCAGGCTGCAATCCTAAAGACACTTCTGGTGAGTAAGACCTATTGTACATAATGGGCTTATTTTTGAGTAGGCATGGTTGGCATTGTGCTATTAGTTTATTAACATTTTACATATTTGTATAATAAGCCATGTTCTCTGTTTGTTTACCCCCGCACCCTTGGAACCTCCAGCATTCCCATGGTTTGGCATGGATATTGGTGGAACACTTGTTAAACTTGTCTACTTTGAACCAAAAGACATTACTGCCGAAGAGGAGCAGGAGGAAGTGGAGAACCTCAAAAGCATCCGGAAGTATTTGACTTCTAATACAGCATATGGTAAAACTGGAATTCGAGATGTCCACCTTGAACTGAAAAATTTGACCATGTGTGGACGTAAAGGGAACCTTCACTTCATCCGATTTCCAAGCTGTGCAATGCACAGGTTTATCCAGATGGGCAGCGAGAAGAACTTCTCAAGCTTGCACACCACACTTTGTGCCACAGGAGGAGGAGCGTACAAATTTGAAGAAGACTTTCGAACGGTATGTTTCACGCTGCTTTGGTTTGGAAGCTATTTCTCCCTGCATGAGTACTGTTGAGTCAAGGAGAGGAGAGTGTGTGTGAGCCAGAGCAATGATGTCACTGTCTATTTTTGTCCCTTTAAACCAGCAAATCTGTTTTTAAACTTAAATAATTAGCTGAGAAACAATATATACAATAGGCTGTTCTTTATGGTGAGATTGGAGAGGGCACTAAGTGTTCTTGCTGTACCATATTGATAATATAAAACACATTTTTTTTCCTTCTGATCTGAATGTTGGTTGTCAGATGTACTGACATTGCACAAATGCAGGACTCAACAACTTGTAACACACCATGAGTACACACAACATTGCATACCACACCATCTATGTACTGTAGGCTGCCAACCAGGCAACTGCTAGTTTACACAGTCCCAAGGGCTTTGTGGCTGTTTTTGGCTTGGTGGGTCAACAAAACAAAACAGTTCTGTTTTTTAAATTTAAATTCTTGAAACAGAAGGTATAGGCATATTTTCTCCTGTGATGTGGCATCCTATTCTTACGTTAAGGTCTGCCGAAAATTATTCATTCCTACATTGCAAGTGCTGCTTCTCTGTTGGGGGATACAAGTCCTATCTGCTTACTACCTATTAAAAAGCAAATTTTATATTGCCTTCTGTTGGTCTGTATAATGTAATCCTTATGGCAACTGTATATGTATTTGAACTGGATTGATTCCCAAGCCTACTGTCTAAGATCAAGATATGTTGGAGAAGGAAATAATGGGAAACACAGGTTAGTTATTAACAGGAGTTTACATCCATTTTGGAATCAATTTTAGGAGTCATTTCAGCCATGTACTGTCTATTAGTCCAGTTATCCTTTTCCTGGGTTAATAGTGGTGTATCTACCCAGGGGCCTTAGGTTTTAATGTAGATGATGGGGTCAGAATTCCCCTCCTTTGTTTCTATAATATCTTATTTCCTCTGCTTTTCTCCTCCTGTGGATGGTAAATAGTCCTGCCACAATAGAAATCAGATTTTGAAGTCCTTGGGGCAGGAATTTGGGAGTCCTGAACTTTAATCTTCTAGTTTCAGTGTCAACTTTTTTTTATGGTCCTCTTTCATCACTTTACAAACTTTTTCTTTGACTACTTTGTAGACAGTTGGTCTACATCTCCCTTGCGTTTATAACATAGATTTGAACTAAAACAATATCTTTATGCTGTGTCTGCTATCAATATGTCTGCTATCTGAAGACTTCCCATTCTGACATCAGACCTGCTACTTTGATCACCAGCCATGCTGGGGAAAGGCAGGATATAAATGGAGATAAAAAATTGTTAAAAGTAGCAGTATCCAAGCTTCTCCTGGATACTGCTATGGTGTGGTATTGCTTAAATATGATCTGTATAAAAGCACCTTTACCAAGAATCTATATATATAAAAGAGAAAAGTGACTGACTGACTGACTGAATCACTCACTCACTCACTCACTCACCGACTCATCACCGCCCTGCCAAAACCAGTGGGCCTAGAAGCATGAAATTTGGGGTGGGTGTTCCTTCCGTGACGGAGGGGCGGGGGTGCACTAGGGACCAGTTTTCGGAAATTCCAACCAGAAGGGGGTGAAAAGGGGCGCAACACATTTTCCTCCCTATACTTTGCATTGGAGAATTGTTGACTCATCCACATTCTGCCCCAACTGCTGGGCCGGAAGCATGGAATTCTGGGAGTTCCTTCTGACACCTGAACACCCACCAAGAACCCATGTGGAGAAATTTGACCCTTAAGGGGCTGAAAAGGGTGTGACGTGTTTTTGTCCTATACTTAACATAGAAAACTGACCAACATCCAGCCAATTTGGTGCTTGGTGCCTGGTGCACAGGAGGGATGTAGTTAGAGGAAGAGGTTGCACTGGCGAGGATGCTGCACATGGGGGGGGGGAAGGATGCGCATGGGGAGACTGATGCGCATGGGGGAAAGGTTACGCATGGGGGAAAGGTTGCATATGGGGAGAAGTGGCGCATGGGGGAGAAGTGGCTGTTTATGCGCCGTGGGGGGATGGTGTATGGGGAAATGTTACTCCCACAATGCGGGTATGCTTTTTGCTAGTTAAGAATATAATTGCAGGAGAGAGTGTGTGAGCCAGAGCAATGATGTCTTCAAAGTGCAGCTTTTCCAGTTCTACCTCCTAGATGAGGCAGAATTTCTGTGAAGAAGTAATTGCATCTTCATTGCAGCTTCTTGAATTGGCACAACCTGTGCCTGGGCCATATTCCAGTCTTGGGAAATATTTTAAGCCTTTCATCAGTACTGAAGTGCTGCCAGTTGTATGCATGTTAAAATTAAATTATCAACATCTGTATGCAAGGTATTTCCTTGAAGGCTTTGCTGTCTGTTTTTGGAGTTAATACTTTTAGTTAGGATTTTGAACATTAAATTGGTTTCAAAATAGAATCACTTTCCATAGTTATTTTCTAAGCATTTCTTTGGTTTCACTAGTCAGAGACTCTATATAGTTTTAAAACCTATTTGATCAGAAGTAGGATGGGGTGAGCATACATGCCAAGAGCTGTTATCCTGCTTTCAGACCCTTTAGCAATCTGAAAAATTATAATGCTAGAATAATTGATATTATAACAAACAGAATAATGGTAAAGAGTCTCCTGTAAACCTCAGCCAGAACCTCACATGTATAACACATGCTGACTTTGTGATAGGCAGTTGTCAGGTTGTAAACAAGTTAGAGAAACTTCCTGTGCAAATAGTTCTTTATTACTTTTAGCAATGATTTGTGCAATGCGAACAGTACAAAGTACTCCAGCAGAACATGTCGACCTCTCTGTTAGGTTTTCATGTTATTTAAATGAGTGTTCATTTATTAACTTCTCTTCCAGATTGCTGACCTACAGCTCCATAAGCTAGATGAGTTGGACTGCTTGATCCAGGGCCTACTTTATGTGGATTCTGTTGGTTTCAATGGCCAGCCGGAGTGCTATTATTTTGAAAACCCCTCTGATCCTGAACGATGTCAGAAAAAGCCTTACTGCCTTGATAATCCTTATCCTATGTTGCTGGTTAACATAGGCTCTGGGGTCAGCATCTTAGCAGTCTATTCCAAGGACAACTATAAGAGAGTTACGGGGACCAGGTGAATATACTATCTAAAACAAATTGCTTCTTTTTGCTGAAATAAAATGCCATCCTATCTGGATCAGAGCTTCTGAATCTGTCACAACGGACTGCTCTAAAATCTAATTTAACCTTCTCAAAGAGATGCGAGCTGAAGAGAAGAAGGCTTCTTGAGCTAGGGAGTCATTGTGTCAAGAGGGTCCATGGCTTGTTCTGGTAACCACGGTCTTTTGAACACTGACCATGTTTAACCATGATCTTTCTCTAACCTAATCCACTCGATCACACTGGCTAATATGCGTGACCTTAGAGAAGTGAAAAGCTTTTAGGGGTGAATAAAAAGGTGGTTTCACTTTAACATACACGTTTATCAGTCACCACAACTGGGCTGGCTGACCTTAGAAATCTATGACTAAGGCCATTTTATCTTATCAATATCACCAACCCTTTGCTTTGCCTTGTTTTATAAACACTGTAATAATTTTAAAGTACTTTAACGCATAAATGAGATGTAGCTTTTATAGTCTGTGGATGCTAGACTTGCTTTATTAAGCAAGTGAAACAATTACTATGATTAGAGGGAAAGTAATCCAATGACCAAGCACATTGATTTCAAACTGTCATCAGGTTTGGTTAGAATGAATTTTTTTATTAATTACCATCATGCAAGATGGTGTAAGGCAGCAGCATTCAAGAATTTCTGAGAATTCAATTCTCAGAATTGAATTCAATTCTGGTACCCCTTTCTGAGAATGACAATTTGTCCAGGACCCCACAGAGGGATGTCATGGCTGGAAGTGGCATTAAAGGTGCCCATGCCAGATTCCAAGATGGCTGCACCACGCATTTTGTGACTTCCCTGAAATGAAGTCACAATCCCCCAAAGTGGTCCTGATCCCCACTCTGAATACACTGAAGTAAGGAGATGAGAGGGGACACACATCTGGCAGGTACTGCACTCGCAAGTCCATTTGAACAGGAAAAGGGATTTCCCATTCCTGTCAGCAACTGCATCCCTTTTTAAATTACAACCAAAGTTAAGGAACAGCTGGCATAAATTGATTAGGATTGCACCTTCAGGCTACATTATTATCCACACTTAAATGAGAGTAAGCCTCATTGACTTTATAATGACTTCTGAGTGGACATGCAAAGGATCAAGTTCTCATATCTTTATCTGTTTGTAGTAGAGTTACAAACCAGACAAACTTGAGGCTTGATCAGAGAATATGTACAGTTGTAAGTCAGTTGAAAGGATTTCTTTCCTCTTCCTAGTCTTGGAGGTGGTACATTCCTGGGCCTGTGTTGTTTGCTGACTGGCTGTGAGACTTTTGAAGAAGCTCTGGAAATGGCCGCTAAAGGGGATAGCACCAATGTAGATAAACTGGTGAAAGATATCTATGGAGGAGATTATGAACGGTTTGGCCTTCAAGGATCTGCTGTAGCATCCAGGTACATTCCAACTTGTGATGTTGTCCACAGTTAAGGTCATACCTGTAGTCTATGGTCTTGTAGAAAAATAAGAGTGCTGTGCAGTGCCTTAAGGCTTTCATATATATGTGATATGAACTGTCATAGGTAAGAACTAACTTTACAAAGAATAGTGGGCATCTGAAAATGGTGGGGAACGATGTGCATTTAGGGTGGTCCAAAAAATGAATTTCAGAAAATCTAAAGTCTTACCCCCTGGAGGTGATCTATGTATGATATTAAAATCCTATGTAAACTTTCATAAGGATTGGAAAAGTTTCAGTGGTGTCACATGCAGTTTTGACTACACTGGACATATGGAAAAAGCCAGAATTCCTATTATTGCAGATTACAATGCAATCCCGAAGATTGAGAAGCAATATAATTCACGTCATGCTCTTCAGAGAGGCAAATCATGCAGATCTATTCCACAGATCCAGAAGAAAAAGGTTTTTCAAGAGAAGTTAGAGGATCTTTTGACATTGCTCATGCCTATGCGCTTAGGATGATAACCACGGAAGAGGACAAGTTGTTCTTGCTAGCCCAATGAGAAAAAGGTAGGTAAGGATACATGAGTGGTATAGACAAACAATTGGGAAAGAAATGACCTTTTACTAATGAAGAAGTTAGTGGAATATGAAGACTAAGAGATATCCAAGGCAGCAGTAAAGGCTTTCTCTTGTCATCAGTGGTACCTTAGTGAGACTTTGGTTTCATCTCCTTTTTCGAAACTGAGACAAGCTTACCAGTGAAAAGGGAGATGCTGAGATCCTTACAGAAGGAAGGAACAGAAAGACCTCTAAAGTGAATCGAAATAAAAAGTCCACAACACTTTGAAACCAAGGCTCTTCAGCAAACAGTGGCAGATTATGTTACCCATTCATCTCTTCAGTTTTTTGAAATCATCAACTGGCCAACTGAGTTCTTAGAAGTTGATCCACAGGAATGGGAGGATAGGGAAGACTACCAGGCAGCTGAATGTGTTGCTATGAACCTGTAAATGACATTGATGAAAGAGGTGTAGCTCTAATGCAGACGTTTAACATCTTAGCCAAGAATGAACATCAAAAGCAGTACGTTATGTACTTACTATTGGTTTCTTTCAATGCAATAGCTTCTTTGGGTTGCTTACACACTTAGTAGTATCATATATTGTTGTATAGGCTTATAGGGTTGTATAAGAATGTACGGGATTACATATTTATATATGCAGTATATAAAATGTTATATATTTTCAATGTTTCAGTGTTCCTCTTTTTCAATGTTAATGTGACACCTGTAAATATTATTGAAATAAAGTGAAAATTTTGCACACAGGGCTTATTTCTCATGTAGCTCAATATAGGGGGGTAAGACTTCAACATATTTTAAAAAAATTAAAACCCATTGCTTTTTGGACCACCCTAATGTGCATAAGACAGATGGGGTCAAAAGTGTCTTATTGAACAATGAGATTTGAAAAATTATCCTAAAAGGAAAAATAATACAGGAATAATTCAACTGAATTATCTAAAGTATTTGAAAATCATTTCCAAGCTTGCCAGAGTTAGTGCTAACTATAACTTGCTTAAACTTTGGTAAGAGTCTAAACATATCGTAAAACCATGGTTTCGATTCCTGATCACATCCTGCTCACTGAAAGGCAGTCCCCTGTAAACCCATACAAACTGACTAGAGGCATAGGAGATGGCCTTAACTATGGTTTGCAAAAGCACTTCAAACTATGGTTTCACATTTTGGTTACAGCAATTTTTAATCATAGTTTAGATATTTGGAGCCTATATTTAGATATTACACAGAAGCACATGCAAGTGAACCCTAACAGCTCTGTTTTCTTCAGGAGGAGGAATAATTTGAAATGGAGACTTATGTCCTTGTCTTTCATCAAGTACTTTGCAGCAAGTGCCCTTTTATCAAAAACCTGAATCACGTACTTTGGTCACAAAGACATCCCAGACAGAAAACTTAAAAAACCTTTTCAAAACCATTTAGACAAAACCTTGGCCTTTGTGAAAAACATAAATATCACAATTTGTAGTATTTTCCTGCAGCTTTGGCCATATGATGACCAAGGAAAAGAGAGATTCAATCAGTAAAGAAGATCTAGCAAGAGCAACTTTAGTCACCATTACCAACAACATTGGCTCCATTGCTCGGATGTGTGCACTGAACGAGGTAAGAGTTTAGCGGTATTTATTCCTTGGCATTGTATTGTGGATTCACAGATTTATTTGGTCTGATTGTATGATCAAATGATTTATTCTCAGTGTGATATATTAATTAACTGGCAAGAATTTTACCCACATATAACCTTCATAGCATCTTATTCTTGAGTTTCCACAGTTGAATCTTGTCTCTGTTGGGGTCAGTCTAGTCAGATTTGCCATAATTTTTTAGGCCACCAGTATCACTTTGTGAACATAGAGACTATACTCATTTGATGGGCTGGCCAGTTCTAAATAAGGTTTCATATTCAGCATTATTTTTTATTATTGGTCCATTGGATTGAATGTGCCCTCATTTCTTTATGCTGAACTTTTGGTTATCCAATTCAGGGTTTTTGAATCTGTGTGTGTTAGAATACTAACTTTTTTTGGTAGTACCCATTATTCTTAGGGTGAACTCCACCCTGTTTTGTACTATAATTTTGTACATATAGTGAATAAATGTTGCATCAAGTTTTAGTATGGGACCCTGTAGGAAGTTAGTGTTGTGGTTTTTTAATGGAATTTATTATTTGATAAGAATTTATGACTTTTTACTGCTAATTAGACAATTATAAAACCAAAAGCATGAAAGTGTCATGAATACTGCCAGGGTCAAATTCACCCTGTACTATAGTTTGATACATATAATGAATCAATGTTGCATCTTTAGTATAATCATTTTATACTAATTTTAATTGTGAAATATTGTGAAATAATGAATTTTGATTATAATTTTAGCTAGCAAAATATTGAATAACCAGTGAAGAGCAACATGGGTCAGATTGACCCTGCCAGTATTTGATGCTATAATTTGAATTAACAGAAAAAAATGTAAATTCAACACATTCATGCTTTTGGATTTAGACCTGTCTAATTAGCAGTAAAAAAGTAACAAGTTCTTGCCAAATAATAATAAATTTCATAAAGAACACAATCTGCCGACTGGGAGAAATTCACCCAGTTAGGATTCTAAGGGTTAAATTCATTTCCATGTTAAGTAGTGTACAGCTGCCTACTGCAAGAATGGGAACTATATGCCTCTTACTGTCATTATAACCAACTTTCTGGGGCTGATGCAGCCATGCCACAGGGAATATTCTGCATACTTTGGTGATAGTGGGCAGTCATGGAGGTCTCTTTGAGGGAACATTGTTTTCTTACCTTAGGGATGCATTGTGGCTTCTTTGGTGCTAGAAAGTTGGTAGTGATTAAGCTGTTCAATCTGTGCTCGAGCTATAGCTCATAAGAAAAACTTACAGCCCAATCAAGGCCATGCTTTATGATTTCCTACTGCTTTATCAAGAAATAAATAAAACCTTTATTGGCATAAAATAAGTATCCACATGGTCTGGTAAAATTTACAACACTTTGGGGAGAAAGGAAGTGGAAGGAGAAAAAAAAAAGATCCAGCCACTGACTACCTCTGGATTCCCTTGTAATTCACACAATAGACTATGCAGCTTCCTATTGAATATCAAACATCAGTGTCTGCCTCTGAATGATCAGTCACAAGCAGTCTGCCACTGATCAGACGCAAGACCCACTCTCAGCTGCTAGCTAACAGAATAAAGACAGCCTCAGTATCCACATTTCATAGCTATACGTGACAAATATGGGCAGTGGTGGGATTCAAATAAATTAACAACAGGTTCTATGTCCTAATGACCACGCCACTCTTACCTGGGAGTAAGCCCTTGGCTATATTGGGACTTGCTTCTGAGTAGGCCTGCCCAGGATCAGGCTCTAAGTAGGCTTAGGCTGCAATCATCTCCACTCCTACCTGGGAGTAAGCCCTGTTGGCTATACTGAGGCCTGGAAGGGACATGGTTCCCCTCTGGCCTGCCCTGGAGCAGCAGCAGGAGAGGAGAGGACAGAGGGCTCTGCTCGGAGGGAAGTCTCCCCTCCCTCCTTCCCTCCAACCCGAGGAGGCAGCTGCCCCGACACACCACTGCAGAGCCTGAAGGGCCCACCTGGAAGAGGACGCTGCGTGCAGAGCCTCTGGATGGCCCTGCAGGCTCAGGCTGGACCTGACCCCCATCCAGCCACCTGGAGTAGAACCCGGTGCAAATTGAATTAACAAACAATTCTGCAGAACTGGCTGAATTCCACCACTGAATATGGGTACAAGTATGCTTTTCTCACTATACCAGGAGCAGAACGGGAGCACATCAGTCAAGGTTGCATGAACCCCTCCACCGCATGCACAAGATTTGCTCCAATCATCATTCTAGACCTTTAAAGCGGGACTTAAGAATGTTTGATGGGAGTACATTGCTTCTGGCCAACAAGTATGCCCACCATGCTTGGGGGTTGTCTAATAGATATAGTTATCTCAGTCTAATTCCGTGGGTGCAGTTGAAGTGAACAAGTTTTAAAAGCATCTGAATGGACCTCCTGTCAGTCTATACCTAGTAGTCTTGTTGAGGGAATCCTGTGTGCTCTAGATGCATCACCCATAAATAACATTTATAGCAGGCCTCTGAGTATATTAGGTGCATCACTGAAGGTGTATAATGTAATCCTTGGCTGCTGCTTGCAGAGGCAAGGGGACTCCATGTCATCCATTTTCTATTAGACATTGTAGGGAGAAAGAGGAAGACAAAAATGTGGTATTTTCCTGTAGCAACCGTCTGCCATAACCTTATAGGGTTCTTAGACGTTTGGTGGAAGGATAGGATTCCAATCAATTGGAGTCATTGTTCCAATAATGCTGATGACTGAGAACTAATTCTAATTTTCCTGACTGTTGTAAATTAGATATTTGCATAGGTTTATCATTGAAAGCCTCTTCACTCATGACTAGTTCTGGCCTCCTCTTTGCTTTCAGCTTCTTTACAGTGTTGCCTTGTGGCATGGAGTTCAAGCAGCATTGTACAGGGCTATCAAAGCATAGAGAATTAACTGCCGTGAGCATCATGGGCTGGCTTTAATATGAAGAGACTCGCCACTGCTAATGGCACAATACAATTTATTTTTGTGGATCGAATTGTGTGTGCACACATGAAGAAAGGAAGACATGAAAACATAGTACTAGTTGTGTTTCTGGGTGTGTTTTGATAATGTTCTTCAGCCCATGCCCCATAGGTATGACTGCATCACTATTGGAAAGTTGGATAGGACTGGGCCCTAAGTTCATAACAACTTTCATGCCATACTTTGGAAGATTAGGAATAAGCTGTAGGTTTTAACATGCCTTCCTCTCCTAATACTGACCACTGAATATGACTGAGTTTTCAGTGAGAAGTTTGGTGCTGACTGCAGTTGGCACCAAACTGCTCACGGAATTTCAGTCACATTCAGTGGTCAATATTAGGAGAGGAAGGCATGTTTTTGTTAGAATCTGTAAACTGTAATTAGCCTGTCTTCCAAACCAGAATTGGAAACCTAGACTGTGATTGTGATTTGGTGAGCAAGAGCTAACTCTTGTCTATCAATCGGGACATTGTTATAGAGTGTGTTTAGCACGAAACTGAAAGTGAAGCTATGTGCAAGTGTGTATGAGCCTGTGGATCATTTCCAGTTTTCCAAATCATTATTTTGGAAGCTTATTTTGGAAGAACCACAGTCTGTTCTGCAATGGCTGCAGGGACCTTCCCATGAAAGGAGAACCAAGAACAGACCTACAGTTTCATTACTTGCCTTGAGAGGATCTTGCTACACTGAGATTCTGCCTCTATTAAGCAAAGGAAGTGGCAGAATATTGTCTCCTTCTCCTCCCCAAAAGGAGAAAATATGGCTGAATTGTATCTTTTGACCATCAAGGAGCACTCGACTGTGTTTGGACTGTGATAGAATCCATAAAAATAATTTTTAAATGAAGTTTCTGTATCAACAAGTGTTAAAATGAACATTTTGAGGACTGATATGAATATGAGTCAGGTCCTATTTGTCTTAAACTTGGATTTTTTTAATCTGGCCTTTGGCAACCGTTGTTTCTTATCCTCAGTTCCTCATCAATGTGGTTGTTTTGCTGAGGATAATTCAGGCCCTTTTCAGAGGAATGTTAAAGACTGTTGAAATATTGTGTTTGAGGTATAATGAACATTTCTGAACACTGCTCTGTAAATACTGAATACTCCATGTGCCTCCTAATTCTACTGAGAACGAGTTTGGGTGGGAGGGAAAACAGTGTGGGGTCAAACAAGACTGAATTCAGATATGTTTGATTTACAATGGTCCTTCTCATGGTGACACCTTGAAGATATGTAGACAAAAATAACCTTAAGTGATTAAAAAAATGTTTCTTATTAGTCACCAGGCTCAAGGGTGTTAATTAGATTGCTAGCTCTGACTGCGCTATTGAAAAAGTTTTTCACTGCTATAAATAGTATGATGTTGAACAACTTTTGTGCTTGTTGTTTCCGAAAGTAAAGTGCATTGATGTTAAATGTCGATGGAAATCATGCAGATAGGAAAAAACCAAGGATCCTATCTTCCTGATTCAACACAAGATTGGTTTAAAGACTAAAATGATATTTGTTCCTGAACAGAATAGCTAAACAGTAGTTCAGATTCATGAAAGAGTATTGTGCCCAGTTCTGGTGGCCACATCACAAAAACGGTATAATGGGACTGGAAAACATGCAGAAGAAAGCAGACTGATTAATGGGATGAGACATCTCTTTTTTGAGGAAATGCTTAGGGTGCTCTTTAGGAAAAGACTAAAGGCACCTGAGGGGAGCATGACTGAGACATAAAATAATGCGTGTTATGGATAGTCAATATAGTCATGCTGGATCCCCTTGTACAGGAGAAAGGATAAAAATCCATTAAAGTAAATAAATATAGGGAAGATCTTTTTCCTTTCACCTAACACTAGAACCCAGTGGACACCCTCTAAAATGGACTGGCATGAGAGTTAGAAAGAAATACTGTATATACTCGAGTATAAGCCTAGGCACCTAATTTTACCACAAAAAACTGGGAAAACTTATTGACTTGAGTATAAGCCTAGGGTGGGAAATGCAGCAGCTACTGGTACTGGTCCTTTTCTTTGTAGCCTTCTTGGAACTCATAGGCTGCAATCCTAAGCACACTTTCCTCGGAGTAAGCCTCTTTGAACTTAGTGGGGCTAACTTCAGAGTAGACATGCATAGGAAAGGGTGACCAGATGCCAAACCCAAAAATCCTGAACCCAAGGCCAAAATTCCTACCCGCTTAAAAAATTGCCAAAAAATGTATTTTTTATTTTTATAGTTTTTTTTGTTTTTTGGCCATAAATTTTGATAGGAAGGAGATATCTCAAAACTGATTTTTGCATTGGATTCTGCTCTTCAATACAAATCCAACGGTATATGACATGATGGTGTTTGATCCCGCCACTTTTCAGTTCACCCGAGTATAAGCTGAGGGGGCTTTTGGGGCCCATTTTTGGGGCCCAAAAAACTCTGCTTATACTCAAGTATATATGGTACTTCTTTCCGCAGGATGTTATGATGGTATCTGGCCAAGTTCCCTTTAAAAGGAAAGTGAGATTGACTCCATACCGCAAGGCTCATACAGCAAGGCTCTTACATTTACCCATAAGAGGTTTTTGCTGAATTCAGTGTGACCTGCTTCTAAGCAAACAGTTATAGAAGTGTTGAATTTCTTGCCCTATGCTGTTAGCCATTTATGAAAGACCTTTGTGAACTTTCAAAATTATATATGGTCAGGGAGGTTGTTCCTTCTATAGTGGAGACACCCACGAAAAACCTTTTCCAATTTTCATGCTCCCCAACCAGAAGGGAGTGAAAAGGGGCACAACATGTTTTCCTCCCTATACTTTACATTGAAGAATTCCTGACTGAGGGATGTTCTGTCCCAACCCCCAGACCTCAAACCCAACCTCAAAGCATGAAATTTGAAGAGTGTATTCCTCCTGTGAAGGGAACACCCACCATGAACTGATTTCTAGAAATTTCACCCCTAAGGGTCTGAAAAGGGGTTCAATGCATTTCAGCCTATACTTAATATTGAAGACTGACCAACATCCAGCTGATCCACTGGGAGGGAAGCTGCGCATGGGGTGGGGATGTTGGTGCACATGGGGAGTGTTGATGTGCAGTGGGGAGTTGATGCGCAGTGGAGGGATGGTGTATGGGGAGAATTTTACTCCCACAATTTGGGTACGTTCTTGCTAGTACTACATAAAACCCTTCATATTTCCAGAGACTGGTTTACATCAGCATGTTATCTCAGAGCATTATCCTATCTGAGTAAATGTTTTAGGTTGTCTTTCTGATGCTTTTTAAATTTTTGGGTGTACAGGCTAAATGAAGGTTGTTAACACTTTGTTAAAGATATAAATATTGACTTGTTTTACTTAAATTTTGCAGAACATTGACAGGGTGGTGTTTGTAGGAAACTTCCTGAGAATCAACATGGTATCCATGAAATTGCTAGCGTATGCCTTGGACTATTGGTCAAAGGGACAACTCACAGCTCTCTTTTTGGAACATGAGGTAAATCTATTCATAAGACAGACTTTGGCCTTTAAAAATCAGTACTTCTAATCTACAACTGTATACTATTCAAATACAAAATTTTTGTGTAAAAATTGTACTAATTGCTTAAGTAGTTGCATGTGCTCATGAGTTTATGAGTTACATAGTTGCTTAATACACAGTCTTCTTCAACTTCCAAAGCATATGTGACAAAGAAAAGGTTGGAACTCAAGTACAGAATGAGATTATTTTTAAATTGTAGTACCCGTCCTCCAAGGAGCTCAGGCTGGTGTACATAATTCCTCTTTTACTTTTGTCCTCACAACAACCCTGTGAGATGAGATGAAGAAATACTCCCAAATCCAGAGTAACTACGGGAACACATAAGAGACTTTACGTGCACCCATAGTGACTGCACCACCTAGTGAAAACCTATGGGAAATTCATATTGGAATCCAGAATAAGTTGTTCTTACACCTGAGCAAGGACCTCCCATAGTTACTCTGGATTTTGCCCATAATGACTTGTTTAAAGTCTGTTTCCATGCCAGAATTCTAGAATTGTGAACTGACCTGATTCAAGCGATAAGACATTTGGGGGAGATCTGCAGAATGGGCTTTGGGCCTCCTGACCCACAAACTCCTGCCTCCAGGGCGGGAGAGAAGCCCTTGTGTCTCCATGGCATGGAGTGACCACTGCTGTATTGCTGGTGCACACTTCCCAATCCCTCAACCCTGCTAGCATGTACCAGTGGTTCCTGAACTCCCAGAGAGGCTGAGAACTGCTGATTTAGAGGATTCAAACTGTTCCTTCAAATAAAGTCCACTGGAACAAGATCCATACAGTATCCAAATGTATGAATGTGAACAAAAAAGTTATGGCTGTTCTGTATAAGTCTTTATGTTCCATGTATATGTAGGACAGGCGAAGTACTTAATCACCTGGTCTCTTAGTTTTTGTTAAAATTAATCCTAACGTTTCAGAATTGGTAAACAGTTTGACTGAACTTAAACTAACATTTTTGTATGCAATTATTTTGAAGGGTTATTTTGGTGCTGTAGGCGCCCTTCTAGAATTGCTTAAAATGACGGATGATTGAGGAAGACCCCAAGAGCTGGAAAAGTCTGAAAGCTGCTTCAAGAACGTCAGCTGCTAAGAAAATGGAAAAGAAGCCATGAAGGAAGTTGTACTTGCTGGATTTGTAAATAATAATTTAAACTCCTTTTAGTTGATCTTTTAACTGTAGAGTTGGAAGTCAGCTTCGGAATTCATACAAGGAATCTTCAAAAAAGGCATTTTTATTTGTATACAACTTTTTAAAGATGAAAAATGTGCAATGTTGCCAACTGGCATATTTTATGGATTGTGTCTTGAAAAATGGATTCTATGTGAAAAAGGACCTAAGATGTGAGACACTGGTTTTATTATTATTAATACTTTTTTTCTTCTGGGGTTTACTGATCTAGTGTGGTAATTCTTCATTTAGTAATTGCTCTAGGAGATTTTTTAAAAAATCTTTTTTTCATGACGTTTCATGATTTGCTGTTGGTTTCAAATGAAACTGCCAAACTGGCTTTTATTAGTGTGAGCACTAAAGTAAAGAAATCTTGTTGCCTTCCTTTTCATTGTGCTATGTTCCCATTTCTCCCAAACTGATTATCTATCTTTGACTGTTCGAGCTTGCAGCAGCAAGAAGTGTTGGCGCATGTGACAAACCAGCTGAGAAGACCTGAAGCTTTCCTGATAACACCAGCATTTTCCAGAAACTCGCACATCATGTTAACAGTTCCTTGCAGTATCAGAAACTCTCTTATTTACAGACTTGAGCTTCAAATGTTTAATTACTGAGAGGGAAATGGTTCTGGTTCTTATAGATAACTGAAGAAGTGATAAACCTATTTCTAGATGTTACTTCTGGTTTCTGAAGGGTACCACTTCAGAAGGCAAGTGGGGCTTCTGTGATAGACACAAAGCAAAACAGGAAATCTCCATTAAGTAGAAAAATTGGATTCCGGGGGCTTTTTCTTGAGAAGCATTTAACCCAATCATGCAATGCAATCTAGACACAGATTTTCCTATTTTATTTGCCGTTGTTAAAACTAGATTTTTAAGAAACCTTCTGATAAGTTCATGACAAATGGAACACAACTGTGATGCTATATGAATAACATCTTTTAAAATGATGACAATTATAAATTTCAGGAGACAGAGTGTGTATGTTTGTGTCCACATTCGCGTGTGTATACACATATGTGCACGTATGTACTGTTTGTATTAACTTTTAAAAATTCTTATTGGTATTTCCCATAAGGAATACATGATTTAGTTGCATTAAAATGCATACCCAAATTTTAAAAACAAAATTAATACATTGGCCAACTAGAAAATTAAGGACTTTGTAAAGAGTAGCTTTTTGGCTAAATTATTATCTATGTTGTAGACTGGTATTGAAAGGACACAGTAGCAGATAATGTATGGAGACCACCAAAGGGACATATAATTATAGGGTAGGGGTGACAAAACCCCAGCCTGGAGGCCAGGTTCCACCCCTCTCTCTGCCCCATGGACAGGTCCTGTAATCTGCAGGAGGAGAGAAGAGCTCTGCTCATCTTGCCTTCAGTGGTATTTGAGCATTTCAGCCTAGGACCCCTTATGAGAATGATAACCTGTTTGGGACCAGTGCCTGATTCCAAGGTGGCTGCATCCAGCTTTTTATGACCCACCTGAGATGAAGTTGCAACTCCCAAAGGGTGTCCCAACCCCCAATTTAGAGACCCCTGCTCCAGAGGATATTCTGAGGGCCAAAGAGGCTGCATGCACCTCCTCCCCCTCCCCCCCCCCCCCGTGCTAGAAAGTGTTTACAAGGTGTGATCAATAAGTATCAGGACTGGTGATATAAAAAGAAAACTACAAGTAACAATTTGGCATATAATCTCCTTCAAAGTAGTCTCCTTTGGAAGCCACACACTTAATCCAGCACTGTTTCCATTGAATGAAGCATTCCTGGAACTCGTTTTCTGGGATAATCAGCAGCTGCCTCGTCGCATCCACTTGGATTTTCTCGACATCTTGAAATCTTCATCCTTTCAAGTGGGATTTGATTTTTGGAAAGAGGAAAAAGTTGCAAGAGATGAGATCTGGGGACTATGCCAGCTGTTGGACTTGGGTGATGTTGGGCTTGGCCAAAAACTGCTGCACAAGCTGTGTTGAATGGGCAGGTGCGTTGCCATGGTGCAATTGCCGCACACCAGCCGCGTGCAATTCTGGCCTTCTCTGATGAATAGCATCCCATAAATGCCGCAACACATCACAGAAGTTCTCCTTGTTTACTGCCTGACCAGGTGGAGCATACTCATAATGAACAATCCCTTTGTAGACGATGAAAATGGTCAACAGTGTCTTCACAGTGCTTCAACTCTTTCATGCTTTCTCTGGCTTTGGAGAGGTTGGGGTTTTCCAGTGCCAAGACTGAGCCTTGATTTCAGGGTCATAGCTATATGATTCGTTACCTGTTATGACTGTTTTCAAAAAGTTTTCATCGTTCTTAATACAATCAAGGAGATCTTGTGCAACTGAAGCCCAAGATTCTTTTAGGTCAGCTGAAAGAAGTTTGGGCACAAACTTGGCAGATACGCATCTCATACACAAATCGTCAGTGAGAATGGATTGAACAGAACCATGACTAATCTGCATATCCTCTGATAACTCAGAGATCGTGATTCGATGATTTCCCCTCACAGCACACACATCTATGATGTTTTTCTCAGTTCTGGAACGTCTGCAGAACGTTCATCACTGCTGACATTTTGTCATCCAATTTGGAAACATCTGAACCACTTGTACACTTGTGTATGGCTCATACACTCCTCTCCATACACTTTCTGCAACTTTGTGTTGGTCTCTGTGCAGGTATCGGCAAGCTTTTGGCAAAATTTGATGCAGATTCTCTGCTCAACTTTCTCTGTCATGGTCAATGTGTCTACCATATGCTACACATGTTCCTTCCAAGCACTGCTGTAAAGAGGAAGTGAGCTAGGATGTTAAAACTTGGTGTGCATGCACAGTTGGGGTGCAAGGTCAATCTGTGCGAAGTGGCTTCACTGCAGATTTTAGCTCCTTTACTATGGCAGCAGTCGTGATACTTATTGATCACACCTCATATGTACTGATTTGAATTCATTCATTCAAGTTGCAACGTTAACATATTCATTTGTGTAAATTCAAATTTGCAATGTAAATTAATTCTTCCCCCCTTTAGCACCTGATATAGTATTAGAAAATTGATGTGGCTGTTCTGCCAAAAAAAAAAGATTTTTGGATTTAGGGAACAAAAGTTATCTGATAAATTGGGTTTCTTTGTTTGGAACATAGTACTTAGATTTCTTTATCTTGAAAATATTAAAAATGGTAATAACTGTTCACTTAGCTGGCTGAAATAAAAGCCTGTTTCTGTTGTATTGGTTTTTTAATGGTTTTCTGGACCACTCTCCTCCATTTACTTCTGCTTCTTCCAAAAAATTAATAAACTAACATTTTGGTTTATTTTTAAAATATTTGAGGAGGGACCCTTTACAGAAATCTGATAAAAGGCATCAGCTGTTCATACTGTCCAGTATTTGTCTAATCTGGTTCCTTCTCACCTACCCATTCGAATTTTCACCATTTAACCTAAAGACCTGAATACATATGTCACAAAGTGGTGTCTAAATTACAATCACATTTCACTCCTCCAACAAAAAAAGCTCTCACATTCTTGAAGGAAAGAACAAGAGTACTCTGATTAAATAAGACCTCTTCTGTTTCCTGCACTATTTTTGTGTAACAGTCATGCCTTAGCATCCATGGCAGTTCCATTTCCAGAATGACCATGGATGCTGAAACCTGCAGGTAATTAGATCCAATGGGTCAGGCATCCTGTAATCATTCCGACACAACCAGACCTCTGTTCTAGTCATGTGCAGAGATCCTTCTGAGGGCCAGGTCAGTTTCCCTTATCCTCAGAAGGTCAAAAATTGCAACATCCAATTTTTGGCTGAAAACCAGAAGTTGCAATTTTTGGCCTTTTTGAGGCCTTAGAAGACCTTCTGAGGGTCAGGAGACACAACACAGTTTCCTGGCCCTCAGAAGATCGTCCAGACGCAACCAGACCACTGTTCAATCACATTTTGAGACAGAGGCCTATATCCTAAAGTGAAATTATGCCCCTTGCTCTGGAGCAGTTAAGACGACTTTCCATAAGATAACACTAGACGGTGCCGTAACTGCGTGGACCCATAACTGCTAAGGGTTTTGCCCCTAGTCCAGCTAAAGCAGCAGGTTTGGAATCTGAGGGTCTCAAAACCACAGATAGTACAGACTGTCGTTGTCATGCAGGCTTTCATTAAGTTCTTCAAGAATCAAATCTTTTTTTAATTGATAAAGTGACAATGGAGTTTGATCTCTTTTTATTCTTGAAGCTTTGAAAAAGTTTACTGCAATGCTTAAAACTGAACAAGAATGTGAAGCTCCCTGATCACAAAATTTTGGAAGTATACCATGTAACTTGAAACAATTTTAAAGCTGCCTTTAATCTCCATTCACATTGTTACTGGGGTAGCTTACGCTGTGAGTACTAGACGGTTTTGGAAGACAGTGAAGAAGTACAAAGCTGCAGTACTGGAGCAAGGCTGTCCAAAAACACACACTTGCACACACCCACACACTGCAACAAAGGGGAAAATAGCATGACTTGGATATGCAGTCATTTTTGCGCCAAGGAAAGTGAGTCCCTTTGTTAGAGGGTGTTGTGTAGGTGTGTTGTGTTGGGTGGCAACTCTCTTGAATGTGATGATCCCAGAGTGAAATCAGTATCTACAGTACATGTTCAGGGCATTTACAGTACACGTGTCTGAATAGGAATCACCTCCCCAGTTATTTTATCAAGCTTAGTAACTGGCAAGGAACTGTTGAGGAAGAAGATATCAGTGTATATGAATAAGGGAGAAACTCAATGTTGGAGAATGTTGATAAGAAGTCTTCATGTCTTAAAAAATGAAAATGTGTGCTGGCCTCCCCAGACCACTGCAGGAATGGGAAGATGGGTGAGATGTGCTGGCTTAAATTGCTTAGGATAGCACCCTGAGTAACTGGTCTGATCACCATCACTCAACCTGGCTTACTTGACAGAAATTGTGAGAAAATAAAATGGGCTCGGGTGAGTGATCCATGCAAGGAACAGTGGGATTAAAGAATGTGAGCATCTGGGAATGAACAATACCTTCCTTGATTTCATGTCTCCCCAGGCTGTAATTAAATTTTGTACAGTATTTTTAAACCTTTCAATGCCCCCTTTATTCTAAGGAGAGTCTTCAAAGACAGCTGAGTGGTCTCTGCTTGGAGTTGGATCACTATCCACTGCCTTCAGCTATGGCTGTAACTGAAACAACTGAATATGCTTCTCATTTTCTCTTCCCCACCTCATTGTCTATGGGCACAATCCAGAGCAAGTACAGCCTGCTCTACCCTAACGGCTCTCTCCTAACTATTCTGTATCCAGAGCAGAAAGTTATGCTGAATCCAGAGAGTCAGGAAGCCTGGGCTGCCCTAACTGCTCCAGAGCATGCTAAGTAATTGACACAAGGGGAAGACTTGCTCCTGAGGAGACACCCCTCAGATCACACTGAACAAGGAACAGCTGTGGAGCCAACAGTGGTGACACGACTCTGCGCATCACCCAGTGCAGAACTGTGTGTCAGCCCTGGGATGCTCACACCCCCCCTACCTGGACTGCGCAGTTGCCAAAGTTGGCTCCTGTGCAGTTGTTTTTGAAGGCAACTGGCTTCAGAAAGAGTACTGCGCAGGCACCATCTCTGACACCTCCGCAGTACTTTTCTAAAGCCTTTCAGCTTCAGAGGAGACTGTGCAGGCGTCAGAGTTGGTGCCTGTGCAGTACTCCGTCTGAAGCCATTTGGCTGCTGCTCCGCCTCCTGAGTGAAGCTGAATGGCCGTGCAGAGGCGCGGACTTCCTCTGCTCTGTGGAAGTCTCCTCTGAAGCTGCTCGGCATGCTCAGTGTGTTTCTGTGCAGTACACCTCAGCTGGCCGTTTGGGCAGCTTCTGGCTGCTGCTCCGCCTTGGAGCAGGCCTGAATGGGCATGCTGATGCCCGGTGCCTGCCAAAGGATAGTCAAACTCTGGTGCATCACCCCATACGGAGTGCGTCACCCAATGTGGCCCACACCAGACGCACCAGTCTGGTATCACCACTGGGTGCCTTCCTTATAAGGAGTCCCTGATGAGATGCCAGTACATTCTACAGTGAATACAAGGGGCTTCTAAGAGTGGCCTGCTATATCCTGAGGTTTGTGGGCAGCCGTAGTTTGTTCCATATCCTGAGGTTGAGAGGCAGGGGCTGCAGCTAGGCTGGCTAAGAACTCAGATTTTTGGTCAGCACTGCCATTCTTTCTTGGGCCTTATCATGGACCCCTATGGGTCTACTCATTACTATACCTGCTCCTGAGGTGGTATAACTCTGAGGGCTGGAAGAGGGCATTTCTGCCTTGGAAACAGGCTCTGGATTCAGAGTAACTGCTCTGCCCTAGGCAATGCTAAACTTGCCCTCAACTTGCCTCTCCTGAGCTGCTGAGGCTGCCCCAGCTAGGGCAGAGCAGGTCCACCTCTCTTAGGGCACCCTATCTTGCCTTGCTCTGCCCTAAGCCTCTTCCAGAGTAACTGGGATGGAGCATCTTGCAGTTGCTCCACCCTAGTGATAGATAGGGCAACCCAAGGGCTCTTATGTGGACAGATTAGTTGCTCTGGATTGTGCTGTTAGTCTATATTAAAATTTAAGCCCTTTCACTCTGGGTGAATTTCTATGAATATAAATTCTCACAGTAGTTTAAAATCTTATTTTGTTCCCTCCTTTTATGATACACAGTGCAATCCTAATCATGTCTACTCAGAAGTAAGTCCTATTGTATTCAATGTGGCCTACTGCAGGGAAAGTGTATTTAGGATTGCAGCCAAAATCTGTTGGTGATCCTTTTGCTTACCAGGAAGTTTCCGCTGCTGTAGACTCTTTGCAAGACAATTCTGGTCCAGTGCTAGGTGGGATGGATAAAAGGTAACATTTCTTTTTAACATATAGGTGGGACTTTTGTATCCATGTATTTGGTATCTACTTATTTGACTCATCACTAATACCAAGAACCCTTTAAACACTTTGAACAAAGAGGGGAAAAAAGCACTAGAATCCAATTTCCTACCTTAATGTTGTTAAATATAATTTCATTCCATTATTCATCCTATCTAATGGCTGACTATGGTATAGAATATATCCCAATACCTTTTGCAGAAACAACAGAGTAATATTTTCAATTTTTTTCATATCGTGGCACACTGACAAAGTACTAAAATTGTCAAGGAAAACCATCAAAGAAGACCAAAGAAAAGGCCCATCATGCTGCTGAGGGGGGAATCACATCCCCACTGACCCTACACAAACTTCCATGGCACACCTGCAGACAGCACACTGGTTGAAAATTGCTGCAATAGAGAAACAAAAAACCTGAAAGTGGGTGTTCAAAGCTATTTTTCCACTGGTTTGATATCCACTGATTTTAGAAAAATCCACAGAACTCCCATGGATAATAAGGCACAACCTGTATTGGAGTTGGAAGGACAAGTTAGCAACCCAGTGGCCTAGAATTAAAGTATGACTAATGATACAAATGGTTGGGACTATACTTTTCTTTTGTAAAGGTCTCCCTGTATGAGTTCCCATGACTGTCTGTGGTTGCTCCCACTCACAGGCTTGACAAGTACTGAATCCATTTCTAAATGTACTCGTTCCCCACCAAGAAAAGTGAGTGCTCTGTTATGTATTGATAGATCATGACTGATCATTTCCAAAAAGAGGTACAGAGAGACTAGTTCACTTCGGTATGTGTAGATTGTAGAAAGGCGCAAGAACATTCCTGATCTCCTGGCATGCTTTGTTTTGACCAGTAGATGGCAATGTTATAAAAGAGAAATCAATAAATTGAAATACAGAAATATCAACAAAATACAAATAGAAAGAAACATGGGAGTATAATGCTTGGCTCCCAGCATTGTAAAGCACAAGGATTTTGAACTTTAAGAACACGGGAACAGGGTGGAAGAATTGTCAAATTCTGCTGTGAGTTATTTGATATAAATCGAATGAATAAAATAAATTCCCTTTACGTCTGGATGAGTAAGTGTGAAGTAGTCTGCTTTTTATGAACTTCTACAGGACAGTTGAAATATCTGTTTATTCTTAAATCACAAATTTCAGGTGGAATGTCTGTGTTCTTTCATTCTTTCAGAATTCCCATCATTGGGACAGGCAAAGTGTCAAGATTTTCATGGACTGTGGTGTCAAAACCTGGACAATTTTAATTTTACAGATAGAAGCAAATATTTTGGATACATAAAGGAGTAAGGGCTTTTGTTTGATTTGCAAAGTTTTAAAAATTAGATCAAACACAGCTCACCTGATGAGCATGCATTTAAAAAAATTCCACCTCTGCACAACTCATTTTCTTTATTTTTCTAATAGTCTTTGCTGAAAACGTCCTTTGATAGGAATGTGGCAGTTAATGCATGTCTGTTTTTATGAGTGCTTGCTTTGCACTTGCTAACAGAAATTGGAAACAATATTCTAAGTAACGCCTCCCTGTGTCATTCTGAAGTACTAATGATTCTATGATTCTATGTGCAACACATCTTTATTTTCTACTAGTCACATCTGGGAATTTGCACATGCATCCAATGGTGGTTCTTTCCTCCACTTGTGATTCTTTCCTCCATGATTGACTTTGCATCGCTTTGTACTCAGACTTAGGCTGCAAAGCAACACAAAACCAGAAGATATTGAGCAAAAATTTCAGTTGGGACAGCCCAATCCTATGCTTTCCAGTGCCCACTGGAACAGTGGCACCAAAGCAGCTATTGCTGTATCCTTTGGGAGTTGGGAAGAAAGAACTTTGGTTCTCTTCTGTGAGGAAAGCTTTGGCCCTGGCAACAGGTCTCCTTATGTTGCACCAGCTATTTGTTGGCACAGACACGACACTCTGTGGGCCTTCTGTACAGGTTCCACATCCCTCCTGTGAGTGACACATCTTTTGAGAGGGTAAAGGCACATCTCTTTTTTTGGAGGGGGCTGATATTTCATAATGTGAGTAGCTCAACCCAAAAGTCTTTTTCAGCTCCATCAGTGAGACCTCTGATGGAGGTCTATTAATGTAGGAACAAGGAAAGTGATTTCTGCTATACTCTGGTTTCAGGTCATATGAAAGCAAAAGGCAGCATCATGAACTGTAGTTGAAAACAAATTGGCGGGTAGTACCACTGACAGAAGATGGGCATATTATGGCCTGTCTTGTTTGGTTAGGCTCCCTGTAGCATGCAGGCTAGTTTTCCAGCATGTTGAGGTTTACAGTTAAAGTTCCTTACTTAAGAAAAATCTGTGCGAGAACTAATCAGTTGGTTCTAGTGGAAAATGGAGATCATAGACATGAGGGTGCTATGGGTGCCATTTATAAAGAGTTCTCTAAGTCCATAATTTCTGTATCCATAGGGGAAGGGCCTGGAATGGAACCCCTGTGGTTATGGGATGCCTGTAATTAGATACTTTCTAGGCCATTAATTAGCCATTAATTTTTAAATTTTCTTTGTAAACTGCTTTGTGAACTTTTGAGTTGAAAAGCGATATATAAATAATGTATAGAGAGAGAGAGAGATAGGCAGGCAGGCCTCACCATTATCCTCCCATTTAGGAACAACCCATAAGTGGTGCTGCTCCTGGGAATTAAGGAATAAACTGATTAATAAATGTTCCTCTTTATTGTTATGTACAACTTACACGCATTTCAGTGAGGTTCATTGGTACCATTCAGCTTGCTGCCTTTTCTGTCAGCCATTTAGTAGCCCTCAGCACAGGACTGTGAGACCTACCCTACAATCAAGAGTAACTACAGGAGCATGTAAGAGACATTTACCACCTAGTGAAAACCTATGGGAAATTCATATTGCAATCCAGAGTAAATTGTTCTTACGTCGGAGCAAGGACTTCCTGTAGTTACTCTGGATTGCGCCCCTAGTGAGCCCTGCCAACTTGTGGGACAAATGCTGACGAATAAGAAAAGGTCATAAGACCATCTTAATAAATCACATATGCTTTGGTATAGACAGATTTCACTTGAAATTTGAACAGGATATCCCACGTGTGCATGCAAAAACTCATTCTGCAATGAGTAATCTATCAAAATAATTGCAATGGAATGACATATCCAGGACATTTTAGCAGATTGCATGTTAGACAAGTGTAAGCAATGGCCCTGAAGCAGCAAAGTGAACTGGAAAGATGAGAATCTACAACACCCAACAGTTCTGGTGCCATGAAGTGAATGAATTAATTCCAACATGCAGATTATAAACCAGTAGTGTATCTGCCCATACTTTCTATCTTGGACTATGCATTCCTAAAACAATTTTAGTGTATACAAAAGTATATTTCAGTATGGATAAAATATAGCTTCCTATTTATGCTATTGTTTAAATAGCTGAACAATATAGACTTTGGATATACCAAGATGCATCCCCAGGACCTCCCATTGCAAACATTTTGATAAGGATGACTAATAATGAAGATTTCTTTGGGTGCAAAGAGAGAAACCCACCTTGAGCTTTTGCCTCGTTAATGGTTTTGATGTCTTATTTAATGCTGAAAGAATGAAAAAGTAAACACGTTATTTAAGAAGAAGCAAAGCACGACCATAAGAGTATGTGGATCCAGTTGTGAGGCTGATTAACCAGAAGCCCAATTTAAAACTCATCAAGTCTTCGTCATGGCATTAAACAGAAATTCTGTGAGCTCCTGTGGTATTGTACCTACTGCTCACACTGATGTCCAGATACTGTCATCATGCTTCAAGTGGCAACCATATGCAGACTGACACATATACTCTATCTCTTCTAGTGATGAGATCTGGCAGCCCAATAGTGTCAATGGGCCAGCCCATCCTTGGAGAGCAGGAAAATGGGGACAACCTTACTTTGCTGCTGCTGCCAGGAATGGTGGCTGCAGAACTGAAGGAAAAAACAATTTCAGTGCAGCTTATTTCTATTCCCTGTGTCCATTAATCTAAGTTCTGTAAAGATTGCCCTCTCCTCCCTTGTCTCCACTTGTTCCAAAAAAGCGGGCATAGGGAGGATCTTTCTTACGATCCCTCTTATTGTGGCCAGTTATGTAGATGCACCAGATGCTGCAATGATGAGAAAGTATCAGCGATGATGGGGGTGGGGGCTTTGTGCCTATAAATAATGCCACCTACCATGAAGCCACAAAAACTACTGAGGGGCAGCAGATTAGGGCCAACAGTTGTGCTCCAGCTTCAGCCAGGCCTGGTTGCTGATCTGAGCTCAGTTCAAAGTACTGTTTCTTACCCTTTCAGCTCTAAATGCCCAGAGATTATGGATAACTTCCTTCAACCCATTCTGCCTACTACTCCTTCCACTCAACATCAGAAGTCCTATATTGTAGATAAATATAGGTAAATATAAGTCCTATATTGTAGATGAGCAAAGAAACAGAGCCTTATTGGTTGCTGCACCTTACAGCCATAATTGCTTGCCTTGTGCATGCTCAGAATTTGGCTTTTTTGGAGGGCTTTAAGATGTCCTTCAAGGTGTCCTTTTCAGCTTCCACTATTTTGGGTCTTTTTTTAATCTTGATTTGTTGCTTTTCATATGCTTATTTTATATGGGTTTTACTTCTTAATTATCTTTAATATCAAACATTCAATAAAAAACATTCAATAGATCTTAAGTAAGTAATTACCAAAGAAAAAAGGAAATAAACAATTTTCTTGCAAAGTTTTTAAATTAGATCAAACACATTCCACATTGGGAGTGTGCCTGAAAATAAATCACCTGGATGAATCATTTCCCTTCCTTGTTTTCTTAAAATGTTTCCTGATAACTTTTTTTGACAGGAAGGTGACAGGTAACATAAATCTGTGTTAACAGTCTGCATTAATGTTTGTTTTGGCACACGCTAATCTGGATTAACAAATACCGGTAACTTCCCAGGTAATACACACCTGTGTCATTTTGAAGCACAGTTCCACTGATGTGCAGCCAATGTGCTGTTTCTGTTTCCGCTGTTCACATCTGGGAATCAGTGCGTACATCATTCCTGGAAGTTCTTCCCTCCTCTCCCCTCTTGATTTACTTTGGAAGAATTCATGATGTGAACTCCAACACCCTTTGTATTGGGAAAATATATTAAAAATAAAGCATAAACTAATATGTACTTAACGTGGTGAGACCACAGACTCAAAAGTCCAGTTTCCTGTAGAGTCATAGCATGAATGACAATCAGTGAGCCGCTTGGAGGTAACAGTGATAAGCTCAACTCCCTAAAACTTAGCTTTAGCAACGTGCATCAAAGCAGACAGAAACAATTAGGTAAGACTAATAGCAATTTTGAACAAGTGTGGCACCAACGCTCAGCACTGTTTGGAAGCCATGGTTTTGTCTGTTGCTTTCTTTGTTCTTTTGCTGTTTGTTTTGCTTTGTCTAGTAATTCTAGCTTGTGTGAACCAGTAGTGTAATTGGAGCACTGTGAAAAGGGGCACCATCACTTGGCAAAACCTGGACACAGGCTTCAAATGGGCATCGATCGGGGACCGTGTAATATCTTGGCACTGGAATTATATAAATGTGCCTTGTTCAAAGGCTTTGGGAGGGTAGCAGCATCAGGCAACTTTTCACATGCTGCCGAACAGGGGAAAGCTCATTCCACCATTCAACAGTAATGATGGGAGAGAAAGGAGAACATTAGACATGCCACATTTGCCACATGGCATGTGGCAGTATATGGACAGCACCGCTGGTAGTTGACAGTTTCTCTGCACAGGAGCTGTCTATCCAGGTAGCAGTACTTGTGAAAGGACTTCAAACACATTCTTAAACTTGTGTTATTATGATGGCATCTTACCATAAGTCCATATTTTATATGCCATAAGTTAAATAAATAAAATAAGGGTAGAAACAGAGAATCACACTGAATCCCTGCCCTTGTGGGCACTGGAAAGATTCACTGCAGGCGTCCTAGTGTGAACTGGGTGTAACTCAGGGCTGATTTGAAAGAAAGGCCTAATAAAGTTAAGGCTCTCTTAGCATTCTCAGCACACTAATCTTTATTATGCTAGTGCATGTTCCAGGACTGAATCCTGGCATTCAGAACAGATTCGGAACAGATTCAGATTCAGAGCAGATTCTGAATGCCAGGATTCAGTCTGGGAAGATGGACAAGAAGATTAGTACCTCTGAGCATGTTAAGAGAGCCTTAACCTTATTGGGGACAGGGTGATGAGATGTCATAACCACAAAAGAAGGTGAAGCCCCCCAAAGTAGGACACCCAAATAAAATGTAGGACATGACAAAATAAAAGCTAAAAACACCAATGTCTATTGCTTTCAAGTGGTTAATTGATACACTATATCAGGCATGTCCAACTTCAACAGGTTGTGATCTACTTTTTCTGGCCAAAAGTGCTGGTGATCTACCACCATGAAAATTAAGTTTCAAATTAGTTTCAAATGAAATTTTAACCCAATAAAGTTAGATTTTAACCCAATAAAGTTACAATAAATCAAACATGCTGCCACACACAGATCACACATACAAACCTGGTTCAGGCTGCTCCCCCCAGCCCCCCATGAGTTCCCTGGCTACGGAAGCCTATTCCATACTTTGCCCAGGGCCCCACTGTAGCTCAAGCTAGTCTTCTCGTCCCCCCTGTGAGTTCCTTTGCCATGGAAGCCTGTTCCAAACTTCCTCAAAAGTACTCTTTACTCAAGACAGTGCTCCTTACGCAAGTCAACATTTCTGAGAAAATTTTGCTTTTTATACAAAATGCTCTTTATTCAAGATGCTCTTTATTCAAGTACAACTGTACTGCCAAACAAGTTCAAATACCACCACACATGATTTAATAAATTCTGCACACAGTGTAGAATCAACGCAAAGGCTAGGCAAAATAAAATTGCAGAGGCAAGCTAAAGTCGCAGTGGTTTGAACCAATTCAAAGGCAAGGCATAGGCAAGTTAGAACAAAATTGGAAAAGAATGCCAAAAATCACCAAATTCATGACACTTTGTTGTGTTTGCCTGAAAACATTTAATAAAGCCGGGTGAATGGATATAGCCTGGTATATAAAACACTTCTAAGGGGTGCTGGGGCAGGGGCAGGAGTGGGTGATTCTGAGAGGCAAGAGACCAGGTATGTTGCTGGGCCTGCCTGTGGCATGTCATCATGGGGTATGGGTGGCAGCCCACTGGGGTAACCAAAAACTACTGGCACAAAAACAACAAGCACCTCCAATATACCCACAGGCAAGATTGCCACAGGAAAGGGAACAAAGGATCAGCAGTGGCAACAAGCCTCCTTTGGCAGACAACCTGTCAGCATGACCTCGCTGCTGGAGAGATGGAGCCAAGTGGGCTGATGATCTACCTCTGATCTTCCTGATCTACAGGTAGATCATGATCTACCTGCTGGACATGCCTGCACTAAGCAGGCCTCCATCAGTCTTGAAAGACTATGGTATTGTGCTCGGCGCTGCATACGCTGCATGCAAAGCACGAAAGCCTGGATTGGATTGTTATGGAGGATAGGCTGTTACCCAAGCAGCAAATCCCCCCCTCCACGCCCCTGAATTAGTCCAATGGAAAGGCAGAGCCAATACGATTGGATCCAGCTGGCGTCGCAGAGCTGGGCTAAGGACAGGAGCTCACCCTGTCTTGTGGGGCAGACCCAGATCTCAAACCCTGGCCTGCTGGTTAACAGGCACAGCGCCTGAACCGCTTGCACCACCCACAGCCCACTATTGTCTGCAGACAACTATTGTCTGCACTATTACAGTATATTTAAAACTATTGGATTACATATAATTTATTTAAAACTACTGTATTACATTCAAAATATATTGTAATATAATGTATTACATATATTACAGTACATGAAAAACTACTGTATTACATATAATGTATTAATTACAAGAAGGCTCCATGCTGCCTGCTCCCAAAGAAAAGGAGGACAAGAAAGATTTTTTTTCCTGGACACAAGGCTAAAATAAGATTACGGGTCCTGGAAAAAGGGGACATCTGGTCACCTTGATTGGGTGGTGGTGGTTGTGGTGTCCAAATCAGGAGCCTGCCTTTGAACTCTGCATGCAGGATTATGAATAAGGAACTGGGGAACTGCGGAACTCCCTGCCACTTGAACTCCCCGCCTTTGGCCAGAGCTTCTTCCTTCTCCTCCCCTAGTAAGATTAGCAAACCGGTTGCTCCCCAGGCAGGCTGAGATGCCGTCAAATCCCCTCGGTTCATAGTGCCCCACATAAACTGGATGGGGTGGGGGGGAGAGAGGAGGAGGAGGAGGAGGAGAGGAGGAGGGCGCCTGTGTAATCCGATTCCAGGGACCACGCTTGCTCCGGCTGGTGCCTGGGATTCCACTGCACAAGCAGCAGCAACAGCTCTGGTGGACTTTGCAGGCTACTCCTAGGAGGAGTTTCCGAAATCTCTGAGCCTGATCCTGACACCTTCCCAAAGCCCTCCTGGCTGGAGCTACCTGGGGGCAGGCAGGGGATCACCTAAGGTAGGTGTCACCCCCTACCCCCAAAACATCTTGAGCAAGCAGAGTCTGAAAAGTGGGGATCAAGGCAGGGTGACCAGATGTCCTTTTTCCAGGATATGTCCTCTTTTTTATCTTTGTGTCCTGGGAAACAATTTTCCTCCTTTTCCTTGTGAGCATGTAGAATTCTTGCAATTACTAACTTAGATTTAGCAAATTATATGGAATAGTTTTAAATTTAATAATAAGTAATATACAGATGTCCCTCATTATCCATTCTGGGACCTCGTGGATAAAAAAAATCAGTGAATTAAAAAAATGGTAAAATAGATATTGGAGCAAGCCTAACCATGTCTACTCAGAAGTTAGCCCCATTGTGTTTTGCATGAGTCTCTCTACAATAGCAGAAAAGCAGATTTTAAACTGTGATTTGCAGTGGCCATTTGTGTTAAGTCATGTATAACTAGGTTGGACGTGTAGTGTTAAATTAAAACAATGCATATGCTGCTTTTATATAAAAATATATAAAAGATCTATTTATTTATTTATCTATTTATTTATTTATCTAGCTAGCTGTCTGTCTGTCTTGTATTTTATCTTTTCTTTGGTCTTGTCCTACATTTTTCTGGATATTTTTTGGGGGCGGAGGGCGTGTTTCCTACATTTTTGGTGGTTATGACATCTGGTCAACCTGGGGTAAAGGTTGCAACATGAGGAGGGAGTGTGCATTTGGATCCCTTGCTCTCAGGGTGACTATATGTCATAACCAAAAAAAGAGGACAAAGTCCCTCCAAGAAAAATATTGGACATGACAAAATAAAAGCTAAAACCACTCATAAATGTTGCTTTTATGAACTTAATTCACATATTATATTTACCATAGTTATTACATTTAAAACTATTCCATATAATTTATTATATATAATTTGTAAATTACAAGAGGGATACAGTACATGCTGCCTGCTCACAAATGTAAAGCAGGACACTGAATTTTTTTTCCCAAGACACAATGCTAAAATCCAGAACATTTCATGGATAAGGAGGACATCTGGTCACCCTGCTTGCTCACCTCCTCTTTGTCTGTCAAGCCAGTCCCCAGGTACTTTGAAGGCAGGCAGAAATTAAACAGGTGCTGCTTTCTCTACCACGAGAGAGTGTGATGCACTTGCAGGAGTTCTGGCTGGGAGCACAGCTGTTCAAAGCAGGCATGAAACATCTGGAAAGAGATTGATCCAGCTGTCATCAGACTGAACAGCACCCATTGGTGGAGGATGGAAACTCTTGAGGTAGTGGAGGATAGTGTATAAAGAAAGAAGGAGGGGAAGAAAATAAAAGGGGGGTCTTTGCTGGCTATAAAGTAACCTCTCTAGAGCAGGGGGTAAGTGAACCTCCTAGCTGCACAGTCCAGCATAATCTCCCATCCCAAGGACCCTTCCCTTATGATTCATCTCAGAGGGAAAGAGAAGATTCAAGCAGTGAGTAACTCAGATACAGATGAACTCACTACTTGTATCTTTTCTACCTCTGAGATGTATTATAAAGGAAGGGTCGTTGGGACCCTGAGATACATCTGTATCTGAGTAACTGAAATACAGTAACTAAGATCTAGTTACTCAATACTGAGATCCTGTGTGTACAGTTACTCAGTATCTCAATTACTCGCTGCTTGCATCTTCTCTCTCTGGAGAGAACCGTTTCAGTTCAAAAGATCAGAAGATGCAAGCAGGGAGTAGCTGAGATTCCTACAGCTAGAACGTGGACAGAGCCTGTGTTGCAATTCACAGGGTCAGGGTGGGGATGAACAAACAAAACAGACTAGCAGGGAAGCCCCATTGCCCAGTGGTGAGGAGAGGGTTAAAGGGCTCCTTGAATGCATCCCACTCTAAGTGCTGACCGGGGTTGCCAGATGAAAAGAAATTCCCTAACAGAACTGGAAATGAGGCCCTGGAACCAGAAGTCCAGCTAGAGGCCTCTTTGTCAGGAAATTGGGGGACTTTTCAGCCATTTCCTGGGATTTTAAGCCTTTGAGGCCTGTGTGCAGGTCCCTGTGGCTGCTGCAGGGCCCACTGAACTTCTGAGGGGGAAGAAGGGGAGGGGACTGTAGTATTTTCCCTCCTCCCCATGCTAAAGCCCCATTTCAAGCATGCATCCTGCTTTCCAGGGACTGAAGTGCCCCAGAGATTGAACGGCTGGGAAAATGGCTGTGGCCGGCATTCAGCTGTAGTCCCTGCACTTGCCAGAGAGAGAGAGAGACTCTGCTTGCTGTTTGCTGCAATGAAAGGAAGGAAGGAGGGAGCTCAGCTGAGGCTGCTGGAGAGGAGAGGAGAACAGGGGAAGAAGGGAGCCTTGCAAGTGGAGCTGTTGCTGCTTTACAACTTTGCAGTGTGTTTGGCTTGGAGGGAAAAGAGGGGAAAGGATTAATTTTTTAAAAGCAGGGTTGCCAACTGACCAGAGAAACCCCAGCCTCCCCTGCTCCTATGCCTCTGTAGATGGATCCACCGATATATCCTTTGCACAAAAAGCATGTATTTCACAACAAGAGCTTGAGTTGCTCAGGTTGTGGGGCTTTCATCCAGCTGTTGTCAAAGCAGAGGAGCAGGGCTGAGTGTAAAGTTGGCAACCTGCTCAGGGCAGGGATAGAGGGATTAACTCCTGGCTTTCTACGTTTTAGGCTTCCAAGCCCAGTTGTGACCATTCAAAAGCATTAATATCATTGGAGCTTATATTGTGGAAGGGTGCAAAGGAAAGGAGGCTGAAAGACCAAGTCTTGGTATGCCTGTCTGGATCACTTAAACATGTGCTTTTTTTGGTTGGTGTCTGTTCTATTGCAATGAGATTTGTGCAAAAAATTAAGTACAGGAATGCAATACAAGTGTTTTTAGCTTTATTTTAACATGTCCTACATTTTCCTACCTTTTTGGGGGCGCCCTACATTTTTTTAACTGGGTAGGAATTTTGGCTTGGAGGACAGGAATTTTGGCACATTGGGGGGGGGGTGGGAATTTGGGTTTGGCAGCTGGTCTCCCTGGTGCTGACCTGTGTCTGGGACTGGAGCCAGTGTGGTTGCTCCTTAGGAAATATGCACCCAATGAAAAAATGAGTGGGTGAATTGGGATCTAGAGCAGAGGTGTCCAAATCCTTGTGCAGGGGCCAAATGTGGCCCTCATTGAGCCTCAATGCAGCTCTTGGCAAGACTCCTCCATCCAGCCCTTGGGCAAGCCTGGTAATCCTCTGTATTTGTCTCCAATATACTCTTATATGTAAATTTGAAATGTAAACAATTTTTCCAGCACCTAACACAGTGTCAGAGAGATAATGTGGCCCTCCTGCCAAAAAGTATGGGTACCCCTGATCTAGAGGGATTGCTGGATCCCATCATGGAGATATCTAGGGGTCTCAATGTGGGCTCTGCCTTTCCATTGGACTAATTCAGTGGCGTGGAGAGGAGGGCTTTGCTGCTTGGGTAACAGCCTATCCTCCATAACAATCCAACCCAAGCTTTCGAGCTTTGCATGCAGCGTATGCAGTGCCGAGCACGATACCATAGTCTCTCAAGACTGACGGAGGCCTGCTTTTAATGTGATAAGAAAGCAGTTCATGATACTTTACAGGACAGATGGACTTAGGCTGCAATCCTATCCTCACCTAGGTATAAGGCTCTTACTCCAAGGAGTAAACCCTGGGCTTACTTAGAAGTAAACTCAGAGGCTTCCTTCTGAGTGGGCATGCATACGATTGGACTATTAGACTATTCTTATGTGGACTTGCTTCTTGGTGGGGTTACTGCTGCATGCATCACAAATGCAGGATCTCATGATTGCATGCCTAACATCTCTAGTTAGATTGGCATGCAACTAATTTACGTAGTGAACTTATCTAGAATAACTAGCCCTCTGATTCCATAACTCCCTTCAGGTTTACCCTTCTGGGAAAATATGTATTCTGGTCTGCATTAGTGACATGAAACTACTATGTGAACAAGGGCACAGTCCTATCCAACTTTCCAGACCTGACATACCATGACTATCCAGAAGTGACGTACCATGACTATCCATGACTATCCACCATGATTATCCACCACCACCTATCAATAGGATTGCCAGATCTGAACCAGGAGGAGATGCCTATGATCATTCTGTTCTGCCGGATTTGGACCAGGAGGACATGCTTATGAACTTTCTTGTTTCCTCTCTTCCAGTCCCCTTTTCTCCGTCTGGAGCTGGAATTTTGCTTACTAAAGCAGGTGGGGAAAGTCAAAGGAGGACAGAAAGGGTGGGTATAGCAAGTGTATCATGTCCTGCTATCTTGGAATTTAGGTAGGATGTTCACATTGAGATAGGCAGCCCAATCCAGAGCAACTAATCTGTCCACATAAGAGCCCTTGGGTTGCCCTATCTAACACTAGGTTGGAGCAACTGCAAGATGCTCCAGCCCAGTTACTCTGAAGGAGGCTTAGGGCAGAGCAAGGCAACATAGGGTGCCCTAAGAGAGGTGGACCTGCTCTGCCCTAGCTGGGGCAGCCTAAGCAGCTCAGGAGAGGCAAGTTGAGGGCATGTTTAGCATTGCCTAGGGCAGAGCAGTTACTCTGTATCCAAAGCCTGTTTCCAAGGCAGAAATGCCCTCTTCCAGCCCTCAGAGTTATACCACCTCAGGAGCAGGTATAGTAATGAGTAGACCCATAGGGGTGCATGATAAGGCCCGAATAAGAATGGCAGTGCTGACCAAAAATCTGAGTTCTTGGCCAGCCTAGCTGCAACCCCTGCCTCTCAACCTCAGGATATGGAACAAACTACGGCTGCCCACAAACCTCAGGATACAGCAGGCCACTCCAAGAAGCCCCTTGTATTCACTGTAGAATGTACTGGCTTCTCATCAGGGACTCCTTATAAGGCAGGCACCCAGTGGCATCACCAGACTGGTGCGGCTGGTGTGGGCTGCATTGGGGATGCGCTCCGTATGGGGTGATGTGCCGGAGGAGTTTGACTGTCCTTTGGCAGGCCCCGGGCGTCAGCACCCCCATTCAGGCCTGCTCCAAGGCGGAGAATCAGGCAGAAGCTGACTCTTGTCTGAGGAGCTGGCCTGAACGGCCATCTGAGGTGCACTGCGCAGAAACACACTGAGCATGCTGAACAGCTTCAGAGGAGACTTCCTTAGAGTAGAGAAAGTCTGCGCCTCTGCACAGCCATTCAGCCTCACTCAGGAGGCAGAGCGGCAGCCGAATGGCTTCAGAAAGAGTACTGCACAGGCACCAACTCTGATGCCTCCACAGTCTCCTCTGAAGCCGAAAGATTTTAGAAAAGTACTGCACAGGTGTCAGAGATGGTGCCTGTGCAGTACTCTTTCTGAAGCCAGTTGGCTTCAGAAACAACTGCACAGGCGACAACTTTGGTGACTGCGCAGTCCAGGTGGGGGGGGCGCATCCCAGGGATGACGCACAGACTTCCGCATCAGGTGATGTGCAGAGTCATGTCACCACTGTAGGCACCACAGCTGTTCCTTGTTCAGTGTGATCTGAGGGGTGTCTCCTCAGGAGCAAGTCTTCCCCTTGTGTCAATTACTTAGCATGCTCTGGAGCAGTTAGGGCAGCCCAGGCTTCCTGACTCTCTGGATTCAGCATAACTTTCTGCTCTGGATACAGAATAGTTAGGAGAGTGCAGTTAGGTCAGAGCAGGCTGAATTTGCTCTGGATTGCAGCCTTAGTGACCCTAGTTAATGTTAGGTGTGTGTATGTGTGTGTGCATGCACATACATGCACACTCACATCAGTTAAGATGGTAATGGATAGAAAATCTAGCTGTTCACTGGGGGTTCTGATCCACTTTAACAATGGCAATCTTGGTTGCTCTCCTGTGCATACCTACATATGGTAGTCTAAGGGGGCAATCCAGAGTAACTATGGGATGTCCTTGCTCCGGTGTAAGAACAATTTGCTCAGGATTGCAATATGAATTTCCCATAGGTTTTCACTAGGAGTTGCAGTTACTACAGCTACACGTAATGTCTCTTACGTGCTTCCATAGTTACTCTGGATTGTAGGGAAAGCCACTGCACCCAGAGAGAAATATTCCCCAGTAACCATTCACCAAGTGGGTGTTGTTAATACTGAACTTATTTATTTCAGACAGGAGGTTGTTGTCCTCTGTCTCTGCAAGGACATGAGGAGATAAAGATATGATTCCTTGTCTGCTGTGTGGGGTTTTAAAAATCTCCATTTGACATATTCATGTCAAGCACGTAACTGGAAGACTTGCCCAGCAATTTTTCTAACCACTGTTCTGCAGCACATTAATGTGCAATGTCTGGTTCACTGCTATGCTGTGGGAATTTGAGGATGGTTGTTTATTAGCAGGGCCATTGGAAAATGTGAGTCCCTTACCCAGCAGCATGATGTGCCTTGTCAATTGTCAAAAATCTGTTGGTTTGCCTTGATAACTTTAGCAACATGTCAGTGTGCACTGAGATGAAAAATATTGAAAATAGCTGTTCTAACCAGTAGAGTCATTGGGAGTTTCCCTCCAGGGGCAAATTCTTTTTTCTTACCACCCCTGTCTTTTGCACCTTATTTTCTCACCCACTTCATCCCTCGCTTCTTTTACAATTGAAAAAATGGAAGGAGGAGCAGTGGAGGTGAGTGGCTGGACAGAGATTGATGCCACCTGCCATCTGCTTTTTGACATGACCTCCAGGCTAGCCTTGGACCCAGTTTCTATTCACATGTAAAGAAAATTTGTGTATATAATTTATTAATTCTAAGAAGGTTATGTCCTGCTTGTGCTGTGCTGGTTATGTGCTTGGCTATGTTCTGGAAAAAAGAGGGCATTTAAGTTCTTTACCAGAACATGAGGGAAAATAAAAAGGTGTGTCCTGGAAAAAGAGAATGCCTGCTCATCCTGGGAAAGGACAAAGAAAATAATAACAAAACAACATGCCATGGAATTAAAAATTATATCTATTAATTTTTTCTCTTGGTAAAGAAAATAAAGTGATCCTGAAAACATCTGAAATCAGGCTAAATGACAAAACAAAGAGGTGCAACAATTTTTTTATATATAGTATATTACTCCCAAACCTACTTATATCAGCAACAGTCCACTTTTTCAGTGAAATGTTGCCACAAGTTGAGTTCAATGGAACCATAAATAATCCATCAACAAGATTTGAACTTGCTACCTGGAGAAACATCTATTTTCCTATGCTATCTAAACCAGCTATTAACCTGCTTCACTTTTGGAAGCCACTTTTTATGGACCACTTTTGCCCAACTCCCATTTATTTCAGTGAAACTTCCAGTTGGTTGTGCCTATTACACTTTCTTCTCCTCTTCCTCCTCTTTTGTGCTGTGATGAATTCATCATTACTCAGAACGTGGACTAGTAATGAAATAGTCCAGGAGGAATTGGAAGGCCTTTGCATGGAGGCTTTGAGAACATTGATGTTATTGTATTAACAAGCAATCTGGAGCAACCACCTTGAGCTTTCAGCTCTGCAGTTGTTCCCTGCTGAGCTAGCGAAGTAACATTTCCTTGAACGCTGGCAAATTCCTAGGACAACAAGAAACTTAATGAAGTGTGGCAGGATTATGGGCTGCTTTAAAAGTTGTTATGCCCTTATTATATTGTATCTAACACTGTTCTTTATATAACCATTAATTCCTTGCTACGTTTTATTTTGTCAATTGTTTTGAAAAGATTTCTGTGTCATGGTACTTATTTACAGTATTTAAAATTATTTTTAAATTTGACCTAATGTGACACATTTTTTTCTGTTGGGTTTGAAACAGAAATGGTGGCATATTTTTAATTCCCCAATTCTAGAGGAAAGGTTCCACTCTAATTATTTTTAATCCAGCCATTAACATTAGCATGGACATACCGGTACCATAAATACTCACCTATAAGTCAATCTCACAGGTTTTTTTTCACAGAATCTCAGTCAATATCACAATCTGAGGACAGGTTTTGAACTCTACATAAAACATGCAATGCATAACTGGAGCATGCAGTTCAGTTCACAGCAGAGACGAACCACAAGGGGTGAGCATGAGCCAAGCATGTAGCTGCAACCTCTTTATTCAGAAGTAGATGCATTGTTTCCCATGGGAGTTATTCTTATGTAGAAGTGCATTGCATCTTAACCTGGCACTTCGTTTCAGATGGAAATGAGGGTCACATCCTGGTGTTTAAAAATGTTTTGCATTTTTGCAAAAGTTTGCAAAATGAGACAAGGCTGCAGAGGGATTTTGTGTGATCCTGCCAAAGAGAAGGAGGATTGTTTGATTCAAAAGCAAACCCTGGATTGCTTCTTTTTTCTCAGGAAGAATGAAAGGTTTAACTTTGGCTGCATCTTTGAAGCATCATATCTATCGAAACTAATAGCCACCCAATTATCTCTGCATTGTTCACTTGCTGCCTGAATATATCTAACCCCAAGTGACCCACAGATTAGGCAAAGAGATGATCTATTTGCGAAATATTTCTTATAAGCAAGTATCTACAGCAGTGTTTCTCAAAGTGGGGGTCGGGACCCCTTTGGAAGTCGCCTAGAGCTTTCCTGGGGGGTCACCTAAAGACGCCTGGTGCAGGGGGCCAGGCCAGGCTTGCCAGACCTCTGGCTGTAGCTGCGTGCGCACTGAGGCTAACAGCCTACTCGGAAATAAATCCCATTATAGTCGGGGGGCCTTTACTCCCATGTAAATGTGGATAGGATTGCAGCCTCAGGAATAAATCCCTACTCTGAAATAAATCCCATTCTGAAATAAATCCCTACTCTGAAATAAATCCCATTATAGTCAGGGGGACCTTTACTCCCATATAAATGTGGATAGGATTGCAGTCTCAGGGCCCAATCCTATGCATGCCTACTCTGAAATAAATCCCATTGTGTTTAATGTGTGCATAGAACACACATTTCATTTGTAACAATAAAAATACATCCTGCATACCGGATATTTACATTACAATTCATAACAGTAGCAAAATTACAGTTATAAAGTAGCAACAAAAATAATTTTATGGTTGGGGGTCCCCACAACATGAGGAACTTATAAAGGGGTCACGGCGTTAGGAAGATTGAGAACCACTGATCTACAGTGACATTGCGAGGGCAGATGCATCATAACCTGCTGCTGTGTATCATGTGATGCTTGTAAAAATTTGTCCTGGCATGCCTGGCCAATTAGAAAAAGTTTTTAAATGTCTGAAATGGATTCATGGTATAAGCTTAAAACCATTTTGTATAAGCTGATTCTCTTCTGAAATTTGTAGAAAGGAATGGAAACTACCAGCAATGCTGTGAGGCTGATGAAATCACCAACCTGCCACCAGTACTTTAAAAATGGCCCAGAAACAGCTACATCATAGTGGAGTAGGGAGGCTCATATATATATACCAAGTATATACCAAGCCAAGGCTCGTAGCCCTGAGAATGTTGGTTTCAATGGATAACATTAAATAATTTTCATCCCCACCTAACTAAAAATTTCAGCCAGTGCAGCCATGCCAATGGACTGTGCATGCGTCCTTCCGGGAGGGGAGAGGTAGTCATATATGTCTCCTCAATGTCAGAGAACTGTTGTTCCCTTATGCTGGGACAGGCCTCTCTCTGTTGCTCAATTGGGTCTCCACACATCTGTACCATATACGCTATTGTGTATATTGCCTTTACAATGTTGCAAAGTCTAATTAGGAAAGTGCACTTAGGGCACAATCCAGAGTAGCTACAGGGAGTCCTTGCTCCAGTGAAAGAACAATTCGCTCTGGATTGCAATATGATTTTCTCATAGGCTTTCACTAGGTGTACAGGTAATGTCCTTTACCTGCTCTCGTAGTTACTCTAGATTGTAGGGTTAGTCTGACTGTAAATGTGTTTGATTGTATAGGGAACATTCTATTTAGTATAAAATATAATATACAATTTTTCAAATCCTGAAGGCAGAGAACTTGAACCAACCACCTTGTATTTTACTAAGAATTTTGTGCATGGATGAAGTTGATAGTGTCATACCAGGAATATGAGGGATTGTCCAGAGATCCAGTGCATTAAATAACTAGATAAATAACCATTAAATATACCATTAAATAACCATTAAATGTAGAATATGAGGGATCTTGTCCAGAGATTAGACTTCAGTATAAGGAATTTTGAAACAAGGTCTTAATCTGTATTTTCTTTTATATGTGCCAATGGCATGTCTCTTCATCGAAGACAGTGGTTCCCTGTTGTGTTTGCTCCAGCATCATCACTGCCATCAAAGCAGGGCTGTTCCCCTTAAATGGAAATGTCTGGCTTCTGGTTCTCTGATGGGTTGCAACCCACCGGTATGGAAACCACTGATCTAGGGCAGGGGTGTCCCAAATTTCAACTTTAGAGCTCCTGGACCTGTAACAAGTGTGTAGAAGAAGGAGTTTCAGCAGGAACAGCTTGTAATCTATAAGATGAAAAGCTGCACCTGCTGAAATGCTCTCCTTTCCACACTTGTTAGCGATTCAGGATTCAGTTAAAAGTTTTGGCACCCCTGATCTAGAATATCCCAAACACTGTACTGACCGAGTATTGCTATTATTGCTATCCGCAGATTCTTTTATTAGTTTAAGAAGATGAAGGACACACAGTTGGATTAGATTAGAATCTTGCTCATTAATTAGTAATGCTGAGAATAAAACTTGCAGACTGTTGTAGCAAAAACACTCCTATGTTTATTTTTTTAAAAGCTGTATCAACATGAAATAAACCCATCAAAAGTATATTTTATAGCTCACACTCAAATCTCCAGTCCATGCCTAGTTTGAGATGCATTAAAACACACCTTGCCAGAACTTTTGCTTTTCTTTGATGGGATTAAAGCTATTGTTCCTCCCGCCTTGTCTGTCCTTAACTATGAGAAGATAATCCTATCATTTTGTCCCTAACTGCACCTTGTGACATGCTCTGACCTGTTTTGAAATGGAAAAACACACCAATATACAGTACAGAATTTCATGTTTATAAGGTTCCTCAGTGTGATGAGTTCGTTGCTTCTAGCTCTCTGCAAAAGGGTCATAGAAGATGTAAGAGAGACATTAAGATTTTGGCTTTTAAAGAAACTATGAGTCCAATTCTAACCATGTCTACTCAAAAGTAAATCCCATTGTGTTCAGTGGGTCTTACTCCCAGGAAAGTGTCTTTAGGATTGCAGCCTTACTTTCTATTTTACACTATGTAGCCCTAGACCTGAAGATAAACAGGGCTATATGCTCAGAATTACATAAGTTCCAATGTTATCATTCAAATCAATGTTCTCAGTCTTGTGGGGTACACTCTGGTTTATTCGTATCTAAAGAAGTCTCCCAAAATTAGAATATGCTATTTTTTTTTTGCCAAATCCAATGGTTTCCAGACTTTTTGCACCTCTGAAATGTGTGTTTCTTTTCCGGAACTACTAGTTACTTATATTAGAATGTTCTTTGCTAAAATTGTTTCCATTAGACATATCTGGGAGATGTAAATCTACCTGTAACACAGTTGCCATAACTCATGCTGCTTCAGGTCTGCTCATCAATCTATATATATATCTATATCTATCTATCTATCTATCTATCTATCTATCTATCTATCTATCTATCTATCTATCTATCTATCTATCTATCTATCTGTCTATCTATCTATAAGAGAAAAGTCACTCACTGACTGACTCACTGACTCATCACCGCCCTGCCAAAACTGCTGGGCCTAGAAGCGTGAAATTTGGGGTGGTGTTCCTTCCGTGAGGGAGGGGTGCACTAAGAACCGGTTTTCGGAAATTCCGACCGGAAGGGGGTGAAAAGGGGTGCAACACGTTTTCCTCCCTATACTTTGCATTGAGAATTGCTGACTCAGCAACATTCTGCCCCAACTGCTGGGCCTGAAGCATGGAATTCTGGGAGTTCCTTCTGTCACCTGAACTCCCACCAAGAACCATCTGGAGAAATTTAACCCTTCAGGGGCTGAAAAGGGGGCAACGTGTTTCTGTCCTATACTTAACATGGGAGACTGAACAACATCCAGCCAATTTGGTGCTCAGTGCCTGGTGCACTGGGGGAGTTTGTTTGTTTGGAGGAAGAGGTTGCACTGGAGAGGATGCTGCGCATGGGGGAAGTTGCGCATAGGGGGATGATGCGCATGTAGGAAAGTTGCGCATGGGGGAAGTTGCGCATGTAGGAAAGTTGCGCATGGGGGAGGTTGAGCAGGGGGGAGGTTGCGCATGGGGGATGATGCGCATGTAGGAAAGTTGCGCATGGGGGAAGTTGCGCATGTAGGAAAGTTACGCATGGGGGAGGTTGAGCAGGGGGGAGGTTGCGCATGGGGGATGATGCGCATGGGGAAGATGCGCATGGGGGAAGTTGCGCATGTAGGAAAGTTGCGCATGGGGGAGGTTGAGCAGGGGGGAGGTTGCGCATGGGGGATGATGCGCATGGGGGAAGATGCGCATGGGGGAAGATGCGCATGCGGGAAGTTGCACATGGGGGAAGTTGCGCATGTAGGAAAGTTGCGCATGGGGGAAGTTGCGCATGGGAGATGATGTGCATGGGGGAAGTTGCGCATGGGGGATGATGCACATGGGGGATGATGCACATGTGGGGAAGTTGCGCATGTGGGGAAGTTGCACAGGGGGGAGGTTGAGCAGGGGGGAGGTTGCGCATGGAGGGAAGTTGCGCATGGGGGAAGATGCGCATGGGGGAAGTTGCGCATGTAGGAAAGTTGCGCATGGGGGAAGTTGCGCATGGGAGATGATGCGCATGGGGGGAAGTTGCGCATGGGGGGTGATGTGCATGGGGGATGATGCACATGGGGGGAAGTTGCGCATGGGGAATTTGCGCATGTAGGGAAGTTGCGCATGTGGGGAAGTTGCGCACGGGGGGATGATGCGCATGGCGGGATGATGCGCATGGGGGAAGTTGCGCATTGGGGGAAGTTGCGCATGGGGGAAGTTGCACATGTAGGAAATTTGCGCATGTAGGAAAGTTGCGCATGTAGGAAAGTTGCGCATGGGGGGAAGTTGCACATGGGGGACGATGCGCATGGGGAAAGTTGCGCATGGGGGATGATGCGCATGGGGGGATGATGCGCATGGGGGATGATGCGCATGTAGGAAAGTTGTGCATGGGGGAAGTTGCGCATGGAGGGAAATTGCACATTGGGGGAAGTTGCGCATGAGGGAAGTTGCGCACGAGGGAAGTTGCACACTGGGGGAAGTTGCGCACGGGGGAAAGTTGCATGAGGGGAGAAGTTGCGCGTGGGGGATGATGCGCATGGGGAAAGTTGCGCATTGGGGATGATGCACATGGGGGAAGTTGCGCACAGGGGAATGTTGTACATGGGGGTAGGTTGCGCATGGGTTGTTGATGCGCTGTGGGGGATGTTGTATGGGGAAGTTAGTCCCACAACGCGGGTACGCTTTTTGCTAGTGATATATATATGGATTTGTAAAATAAACCTTGGATGAAGAAAACCACTTATCATAATTTGAAATGATATAGCACTTTCTGGACTATTATTTTTGTACCAAACATGGGCAGGTGAGTGCCACAGGTCTCATGGGACACATGTGCCAACAGATTCCATGTTCTTTCACCAAGTTCAGAACTGTCCACATAAAATGACAGCTTTTACAAGCCTATATGAGTAATGTACCTTAACGTTAAAAACCTTTCCTTGTTGGTCAGGCATGCTCCTAGAAGTGTCACGTGCTACCCAACAACAAGGCATGGATTTGGGAAATACCAGTTGCAGATATTATTTATGTTCATGTCATTGGTCTTTGGATCTATAACCCCTTTCCTATTGCTCAAAGATAACAGGAAGAGTTCATGGAAGGTCTGTCAGTCATTGAAAAAAATGGGTATGACACACTAATCAGTATAATTTCCAGTAACATGGACTCCCAAACCTTTTCTTATTAGTGTAAGAGATCTAGGAGATCACTGAAATATGGGTTTCAGGTTGCAGGGTTGGAAACTGTGCCCTCTGGTATAATTTTTTTACTCCAAGCAGGCTTATGGAGACTTAGGGATCGGGGAGGAAATGATATCCTATGACCAACATTTTCCATCATGGTTATCCTAAGGGCATCATTTCTAGCTATGTGAGATCATTTGGATATAAGGTAGGTCCCAGAACACGAATTTTGAATATAATTAATTATATATTATATAACACAATTATAATAATTATATATATACTGCATATGATAAATGGTGAGAGGCATTCTGCATGAACAGAATGCTCCTTGCTTCTATGGTATATCTCCAAAAGTGGCTGTACATAAGGAGTGTGTGGGAAAGTTAAGGCAAAACAGGCTTTAGTGAAAACATTTTAGAAAACATGATTGCTGTAGTCATGAGACAATGGAAAAGATCCAGTGAATTATTTTCTTTTGTTGTTAAATAAATAATAGAACAAAGTCAACAAAGTCAAAGTAGCCTTAAGCTATTTTGCCTTGTTCTTTGCTTTTGCAGACTTTCCAAGTCTCCCATCCTGCTTCGTTTCTGGAAACAACATTATTTGCATCTTCCACAAAGTCTCATTTTCTCAGCAGAATAGATGTTTTCTCATAGTGAGCAGCAGTTTACTTGAAATGAGAATAAAAACAGCACATTAAAAACAGAATAAAAAGAACACAGTCAATGGACCTAAAAATTGGCTCGTACTACAAAAATAGTGGAAATTGTATGTTAGAATACAGTAAACGTATTGTATGATCTGTTTCTGTGCACCATACTTTCCTTGACATTCCCATGCAAATTCATTGATTTGCTTCCATTCTGGGATATAGTGCTTTGTGAACTTTTGTTGAAAAGCAATATATAAATACTGTTGATTGATTGATTGATTGTTTTATAGATATGACCAGGAAACTTCTGGAGGGGTGATACAGTTGCTGTGACGTAGCAGGTTGTGACACTAAGGGCGCAATCCAGAGTAACTACATGGAGTCTTTGCTCCGGTGTAAGAACAATTTGCTCTGGATTGCAATATGAATTTCCCATAGGTTTTCACTAGGTAGTGCAGTAACTACGGGTACACATTATGTATCTTACGTGCTCCCGTAGTTACTCTGGATTGTAGGGTAAAAAGTTCAAGAAACACTGATCTAATGATCACTGAGCTGCCTTAGGTATCTTTTTTTGAGTGGAAAGGCAAAGAATAACCAAATAATTATCTATAGGTTCATTGGTTTGTAGAATCTGTGAGCTTTGTATTTCTTTCACATCCCCATTCATGTGTTTGCAGTTCCCACAAGGATTTTCCAATGTATGGGTGCAAAACCCATGTTGGTTTAAATACCTCTTTGGTAGCAGAAACTATTCTCTTGTGGAGCCCACCTTGCCACTCCTCCTTCTCTTGTTGGTTTTGGCTTTAAAAGGCAGCTATCTCCATTCACCCACTTGTGGTGAGTAGGAGAGAAAGGACCAAAGTGGAGAAGTTTGACGTATCTGTTTGAGAACTTTGGCCTTTGCATTTTGATCTGAAAATGCTGATTTTGCTTGAGAAGGAAGGTAAATGATAGTCCAGAGTAGCCAGAAGCTACTCAAGGCACTCCTCTCTTTAGTGGGGAGCTTCCTTGCTATTGGTAGAGCACTTTGTGGATCAAGAAGCCGTGGACAACTTTTATAAATATTTGGCAGAAGGACATGGCCCAGATGGCTCTTTCCAATAATTATAGAAATGAGGAGCAGTTCTGCTACATTTCTGGAAGGCCAAAGGATAGGGGTAACCAACTGGACCAGGAAGCAAAGTTGCAGAGGAATATTTATCCGCTGGATAAGAAGACAAGAGATTTGAGGACAACATGTAGTTCTTTGACTACTGGTCCTTGATCAGTTCCTTTGTGTGGACCATGGGGTAGGTGTATCCTGCCCCAGCAGCTCAGTGTGGTACCTAGAATGTGCTGCTTTACCATACCAAGGGACACAAGATAAGAAACAGGTGTGAGGAAGAACTAGTCCTTAACTTGTTGCCCATCAGTCCTGAAGAATCCACTTTTCTGTGACCATCCAGTGCCCCGAAGGATGAGTATGGCCTGCTGCATTTTTATGATCTTCTCAATAGGCATCCAAAAATATAGGTAAAAGTTGTCTGGCCCATGTGGAAATTAAAAACTAGGAGGATGGCCACTAGGGGATGTCAATTTGACATTAACCAAGCTTCATGAAAGTCTTGTGTGAGGCAGCAGGAGTTCCTTTCCTGACCTAGGCATTCATCACAACAAGGTTAGGGTAAGGACTGCATGATCAGCAATTCAAAGCAGTTTTCTCGTTTGCAGAAGTTGACTCAGATGACCATGGCAAAGTTGATGTGCCGCTCAAGGACTTGAGAGACACTGAAGCATATGGAAATCTCCAGAGAGCTCCTCCAGGCTTATGGGGAAATGAACAGAAAGCTCACAGACATCCTAATCACTTCCAGGACAGAGAGTCCCAGGACTGGGATGTGAGAGGACAGAAGTCTGCCAGGAGCCTGCTCGCTACCACTAGACTGTCCAGGCTAAAGACTTCAGAAGCTGTTGGGGTTTTGAAGGATGTGCAGCAAATGCTGTCCACCTTCCTGGAAAGACAGACTGCTGTGATGGAGACCTTCCCTGGAAGGACTGACATCCCACAATCTGTGACGGGGAAGCCCAAAGTGGGCATGCCACTAGGCGCATGACACCGTTCCTTGCTGATGTAAGTAAATGTTTTCTATGTCTATCTAAATAGCTGCTGCTGAAGACTGCTTATACTGTAATTACTCGGTAATTGTGCCATCAAATCTAATGTGCACCCTAAACTTATAATCAACAATTTGAGAGTTAATCAAATCTAATTAAACATTGAATGTAATGTGCTCCCTGAATTTGGAAACAAAAAGGTGAGTGTTAGATTCAAGTAAATAAAGTATTTCTTTCAGAACTCAGTTATGCTGGAGGGGATTATGACTTACTAAAGGAACAATATGGAATGGATTTTCAGCTGTTCATATTACCATCTTGTCTTTGCTGGTTTCTCTCTTTCATCACCACTAATTCTGTGTGATCTGCCTCATCTTGTCTTTAAGTAAAGATCCTGATTGACTTTTTGGTCAACAGCCATACCTCCTCTGTGGTAGTAAATGGAGGAGGGATTCAGGGCACAGAAATTGGCGATTGGCATTCAATTCTTGTGAATGTCCTGATCTAGGGTTGACATATGTCCTGGAAAGCCGAGATTCTCCCAGTTTTCAAGTACTGGCAGGTTTGATGGGGTCCTGTCCTGGTTTTGTGGAAGAGAATTGTGGCAACCCTATCCTGATCTGAAACTAGGGATGGTAGATCATTACCACCATCCAAGACCAAAGGAAATCAGACAGAAGGATGCTGCCTTGGGAAAACTTCTTTCCCAGTGTAATAGAGATCCCCTTAATCTCTGAAGAGAGTTAACTATTGCAGTTGGTCTGGAATGAGAGGACCAACTGTCTCCCTCCTAAGTGAACTGAGATCAGACAGGTAAAGGAGTGAAATAACATAATTTAGAAGGGTTTAAAATTACACAGATGGAGTCCCAACACTAGGGTTGCCATACCGTAATTCTCTTCCACAAAATCAGGACAGGATCTTCTGTCCCATTTGCAAGAATGTGAACATAATCCCCCCAAATTGGGATTGTCCCTAAGTTGTTTTTTCCCAGCATAGGTAGGCCAGTGAGTGGTAAGTGGAACAGGAAGCAATGCAACAAAGAGGAAACTAGGGCAAGGGAGGGTGGATGAAAGCCAGGAAGGGGGCAGCATCAGCACCACATACCTATATCTTATTTGTCTTCTCAGCTCAGTTTTCTGACTTGGGTCTACTTTGACTTGTATTAGTGAAAAAGCTGGTGCAGGTCCAAGTAGACCCAGTAGGACTATGAGGGCTTACCCTGGAGTAAGTGAACGTCAAGGAAGCCTTCATGATTTGAAACTCCCCTTTGGCACGGCTGCATGAGGAGCTAGGTAAAATTAGGGTGTTAGAAAAATGTTTGTCACTATACAGCAAAGACACTTAGGTGCAATCCTAAGCATTTCTACTCAAAAGTAAGCCCCATTGTGTTCAATGGAACTTACTCCCAGGAAAGTGTCTTTAAGACACTTTCCTGGCAGTAGGCCCCATTGAATAAAATGGACTTGCATCTGAGTAGACATGCTTAGGATTGCAATGACAGCTTCTACCCAAGAAATATAAAAACTTTCAGCAAACAAAACAGGATTGAGGAGAAACAATTCAGTGACTTAGAAGTTGGTTTGGGTTTTGCGAAGTGACCTGTGGCTGAGACATAAAGTTGGCAAAGCAACAAAGTCACGCAGAAGAGGTATCACTGTGCAGCCCAGCAAGAGTCCATTTCCTGTAGAAATAAATGTTGTGTCCTTGGATAACATTGCAAAATCTAGTGGAACACAAATGCAAAATTCTCAATGCCTGGATGAAAAGCTTCTGAGTTTGTTAAGGATATCCAGTCCTACTTGGTCTTTGGGCTATGAGAACTAATTTTCTAGCAGCACAGCCTCTTTATGGTGCCATGAAAAGCCAAGGGTAAGCTTCCAGGTTGCTTCCAGTGGCATGTACTAGTTGTTCCCAAACCTTTCACTGGTGCTAGTAAGTTGGTGGTCAGCATGTTGGGAGTGGGAAGGAAAGAGTAGCAGGAGTTTTGGGTTGGACAGGCAGGGAGGGAGGGCTGCATCTTGACAGCACCAGTGCGTAACCCCTCTTTTTCAGGCTGCTTTGTCCCTTTTCTTTCCTTTGACTTATGCCATATTTTTTCAGATTTTACTGTAGTTAGTTTGTAGTGTATTTCATTATAATAAATTTATTGAGCTTTAAAAGGCCACCATATAAATGTCTTTCGATCTTTCTCTTTTTAAAAAACTTCCTACTGATTTTCTGCCAAAAGGAAATGAATGCAGATAATATATTTCCAAAGTAAAAACTTTCTCATGGGAAAGATGCGTCTTTGGTGGTGCAGCTGAAAGGGGACAAACGTTTAGGGGACTGACATTATATCTGATTCATATCTTCTTATTGCAAGAAATGGAAAGATCACTTGGTGACTGTTGTTATCCTCTTACTGAGTGACCTAACCATTCAGAAATAACAGCTTCAAAAAAGCTTTTCGATACTGGTCCTTTTGGGAGTGTGGTGATAATAATAAAATGATAGATAAGAATGATGTCATTTATTGTTGAACAATAATTGTTTCTGTGGCATCCACATTTCATTCCTACATTTTGTGATTCATTCATTATAATGACAAAACTGAACTGTTGGATAATGGGAAGTCTGTTTCATTGTTATTTTATCTTTTATGGACTTACAGATTTGGAAAGAACTGTATAGGTATCATGTAATGTACTGTACTAGATTTTTTTTTCAAGATCACTTCACTTTAAGGGCAAAACCATACATTAAAATGGTTGTTTCAAAATTTCTTTTTTAATCCTATTTCTTTCCTTCCCTCAATTTATCTTCCCATTTTTTAACGAGAAACTAAGGCTGCAATTCTAAACATACTTTCCTGGGAGCAAGTAAGACCCATTGGGGCATACTTCTGAGTAGACATGTTTAGGATTGTGGGTAGTGTAACCCCTGTGGCACTTAGGATCTTCAGTCAGGTGTAAGAGAGGCTGCTAACTGGTCACAGGGACAGAAAGGGGCAAAATAAAAGCAGGAGACTGGCCAAAAACATCATCTGGATGAAGAGCTAGGCACTGACTACTCAGTGGTGTTTTTGAGGAATGATTCCATGGGAATGTGAGGGCTCTGAGATCTTTGATCTGAGGTCCTGTGGGAAGATTTCAAGAAACTTCTGGAATTCTGAATCTGAATTTGCACTAAGTGTAAAGCCAGCAAGTTTTCTGAGATCCTCCAAAGTGTGAATGCGGCTACAGTGGCTATCAGCTGTTTAAGGCAATGATTTTCAAGGACTTTGAGGGATGTGCACCATCCACTGACAATGATGTCTGCCTTGTCAATCATCAAAAATATGGTGTATATTGACAATATTAATGCTTTGCTAGAGCAGAGCTTGGTGAGACTAGAATTTTGTGGACACATCTGTGATAACAGTTTCACAGAAACAGGTAAAGACTGAAGGAAAATGTGCTTTTCCTATCCTTTTCCATCTGGACAACAAGCTCTTAACTTATATGGGCATTATGAAACTTTGATCTGTTTGAACAACTAATGGCTTTGTTGTTTTTTAATCATCACATTCCATGAGTTAAAAGATAACTGGCACGACTGGAAAAAGTCAGCACATTCTCTGTGTTCAATGAACAATTTAAGAATTGCTGAATAATGCACATTTCCAATTATTTCCCAATTAAATAAGTTTTTTTGACATTAAAAGTTTTCATACTCTGAGACTGCAATCCTAACCCCTAGTTAGGGAGGCATAAGTCCTGTGCTGACCTGGAGATGTCACAAGAGTGCCATAAGGTGTCACAAAACTGCCCCACTCCTTGTGGTGTGTGCCCACACTGCTTGCCCTTGCCTGGAATGCCCCTCCTGGCAGAGGTGGCCTAGAGACATTGTAGCACACTAATAACTTTTAGTCCTGTCACCTTTGAGTAGCGTGTATATGTTACAGTGACAATAAAATTTGCCTTTTTCTGAAAAAACTGTCAGCAGTAAAGCCTATGTATAGTAAAATATTTCAATTTTCTCACAGACTCCACCAGCTCTGCTTACAGCACAATCCAGAGCAACTAATCTGTCCACATAAGAGCCCTTAGGTTGCCCTATCTAACACTAGGTTGGAGCAACTGCAAGATGCTCCAGCCCAGTTACTCTGAAGGAGGCTTAGGGCAGAGCAAGGCAAGATAGGGTGCCCTAAGAGAGGTGGACCTACTCTGCCCTAGCTGGGGCATCCTAAGCAGCTCAGGAGAGGCAAGTTGAGGGCATGTTTAGCATTGCCTAGGGCAGAGCAGTTACTCTGTATCCAGAGCCTGTTTCCAGGGCAGAAATGCCTTCTTCCAGTTCCTCAGAGATATAACACCTCAGGAGCAGGTACAGTAATGAGTAGACCCATAGGGATCCATGATAAGGCCCGAGTAAGAATGGCAGTGTTGACCAAAAATCTGAGTTCTTGGCCAGCCTAGCTGCAACCCCTGGCTCTCAACCTCAGGATATGGAACAAACTATGGCTGCCCACAAACCTCAGGATACAGCAGGCCACTCCAAGAAGCCCCTTGTATTCACTGTAGAATGTACTGGCATCTCATCAGGGACTCCTTATAAGGCAGGCACCCAGTGGCGTCACCAGACTGGTGCGGCTGGTGTGGGCTGCATTGGGGATGCGCTCCGTATGGGGTGATGTGCCGGAGGAGTTTGACTGTCCTTTGGCAGGCCCCGGGCGTCAGCACCCCCATTCAGGCCTGCTCCAAGGCGGAGCAGCAGCCAGAAGCTGCCACTTGTCTGCGGAGCTGGCCCGAACGGCCAGCTGAGGTGCACTGCGCAGAAACACACTGAGCATGCCGAACAGCTTCAGAGGAGACTTCCTTAGAGCAGAGAAAGTCCACGCCTCTGCACAGCCATTTGGCCTCACTCAGGAGGCGGAGCGGCAGCTGAATGGCTTCAGAAAGAGTACTGCACAGGCACCAACTCTGACGCCTGCACAGTCTCCCCCGAAGCCAAAAGGCTTCAGAAAAGTACTGCGCAGGTGTCAGAGGTGGTGCCTGCGCAGTACTCTTTCTGAAGCCAGTTGGCTTCAGAAACAACTGCGCAGGCGCCAACTTTGGTGACTGCGCAGTCCAGGTGGGGGGGGCGTGCATCCCAGGGATGACGCACAGACTTCCGCACCAGGTGATGTGCAGAGTCATGTCACCACTGTAGGCACCACAGCTGTTCCTTGTTCAGTGTGATCTGAGGGGTGTCTCCTCAGGAGCAAGTCTTCCCCTTGTGTCAATTACTTAGCATGCTCTGGAGCAGTTAGGGCAGCCTAGGCTTCCTGACTCTCTGGATTCAGCATAACTTTCTGCTCTGGATACAGAATAGTTAGGAGAGTGCAGTTAGGTCAGAGCAGGCTGAATTTGCTCTGGATTGTCTAGTTAGGCTCTGTTTACAAGCTAAGTTACCTCTGAACCCTGTTGCTTCACAGCAGGCAGATATTTACAGCAGATATTCAGTTTATGGTAAAAATAAAGATATTCAGAATATGGTAAAAACCCCTCCTCTCACACTATGTTCCTGATATGAATTGCTCCCCTTGATATCAAGCACTGAACCAAAGTCTTGCTTACTATTTTGTCTGGTTTGATCCTCAGTGGAGGATGCAGGGGAGTAATATAGTCTATGAACCTTCAAAGGTACTCCAAATCTGTCTTGTGCCAGGTTGAACCTAAATGTAGCTTTATCCTTGGAACAGATGTCAAATGTAGGTGGATGACGTGCATCAGGTCATGTCTTGTTTAGCCTTATGTCTTCTAACTGACTGTGGAAGCTGAGAGGCTCTCATTCTGTTGCGTTCATACATTTACTTGTCAGTACAGCTCTGCGTATATCCTTCTGAGAACTGTTTACGTTTGTGTCCATACAGAAATGTTTGTGCTTCCATCTCTGCTTTGCTCTGCTGACAAAGACAGATCCAGGTAGCTCCCAAACTCCTTGAGGTAAGACTGTTGCTTTTCCACCAATTTCTGTTCTGATTATTTTACATTATTATGTAAATAATACATAATACTTTTTACATAATACATTTTACATATGGTGGACTCTCCCTCACTGGGGATCTTCAAGCAGTGGCTCAACGAGCACCTGTCGGGGATGCTCTAGGAGGATTTCATTTCTATAGGCAGGGGGTTGGACTAGATGACCTACTAGGTCCCTTCCAACTCTAGGATTCTATGATTCATTACATAAATCTAGAAAATGAAGTCTTATGACTTAAATAGTACTTCTATAAGAATAGATGAGTGTGGTCTAGTTGTCTTCCAGTTGTCTTTCATTAAGTCATCAGGACATAACAACCAAACACAGATGAATTTGTTACTCACTTGTTTTTGGGTCAAGACACAACTCTCCTTTTCAGCTATTTTCTATATGTGTTTGGAACATATCTGTATTATTATTTGACCCTGTTCCTAATGGATGTTTTCATTCTATACCTGCAGTCTTTGCTCTCATTCATCTTACTGCTGTGTGAATGCTGCATCTGACGTCACAGTGCAGATACCTGCAGTCTTCGCTTTCATTCATCTTACTGCTGTGTGAATGCTGTCACAGTGTTATGTCACAGACGTCACAGTGTTATGTCACATCAAATGTGACATAACATATTTTTATCAACAGAGTCATGTACTGTAAATCACAGCAATAGGGGTAAATAAAGCCAAGGGCAGTGTAAAAGCAAAGTAGAAAAGAGAATATGCATTATGGCCCTATTGATATTCATGGAAAATTTTTTATTTTCAAAAGTCAAAATGGACTTTTGAAGTGTGTTTCTCTCTGTTCCCCTAAGATATTGCACCACTTTAAAAAATTCCCCCACAAGACCTACAAAATATTTTGCATAACAAGGACCTTCTGATATTCTGATAAATTGCCTTTAATTTCACTTTAGGTGAAAGTTTTTATAACTCATCTAACAGATGCAGAAATGTTAGTCATGCTGTATATGTTTTCACAAAGCTGAGATTGCAAAGGGTGAGTGCGAAGAGATTTTGAAGCAAGGAGATTCCAATGGCTCAGTTAATGGGGATTCTGTCATAAGGGTGATTTGTTTCTGCATTGCTGGCTCCACAAAAAAATCGAATATCATCATTGTTACAACATTAATCAACAACCATCATGTAAAAGCCCTTTCAATACAACAGGCTTCTTAAGTATTCTTCCTCTGATTCTTGTGGTTGAACTGCAAGCATTTTCTACATTTGGACATATACTAATTTATTACTGTCATAAATTTGATGATAATTGAGGGGGGAATCAATAGGAGACCTGGCTATATACAATGATAGGCATAATAATTTTTTGAGATAGGCATAATAATATATAGTGATAGGCATAATAATTTTTAAATGTTTAACCTGCTAAGAAGACCTACAGTAAGTGGAATTCAAGTCCATAGAGAAAGAGCAATATTACTGTACTTTTAATGGGCGTTATCCATTATTAGAATATTTGCTACACTTAAAGATGTCAGTGGGTTGGGCATGTCTATATGTTCAACAGGAAATAATATTCTAACTTAATTGTTTTGATGCATTCCTTGAAAGCTGGAAAGAATATGCTCATGTCATGACAATGAAATTAAACTCATTATAGACAAAGTACAAGAAATGTGGCAGAAAGATTCATTCAGATAGGGGGAAAACTTTTTTTGAGAAATTATGCAATTTAAATTTGACTCCTAATTTTGGCCTATTAGGAACTGCTTAGCTTATTGCTGCAACTGTGCGCTTTAGAAAATTTTTTGTCTGTGTCTGTCTGTGGGTACAATCCAGAGTAACTACAGGAGCACGTAAGAGACATTACGTGCACACATAATTACTGCACCACCTAGTGAAAACCTATGGGAAATTCATATTGCAATCCAGAGTAACTTGTTCTTACTCTGGAGCAAGGACTCCCCGTGGTTACTCTGGATTGCGCCCTGTGTCTAATCTAATATAGGAGGGAGTTGTTAATTTTAGATGGTAACTCTTCCAAGTGTTAGATTTGGGGATCTCAATGTATCGCACTTCCATATAGCATTACCATTTCTGTTGGCAACACATCTGTACCTTTAACTGCTGCATTTTCCCACCAAAGTGAAGATCTTAGTATCCCATCATTTATTCCTGGTCTGACAAATGTTGTACCTACTGAATTCCCTGTCAACAAGAAATAGTTAACGGCCTACATAAAAAGAGGTGGAAATGCTTTGTTTTATTTACTAATGGGAAAACATTTTGCAGCTCCCTTTGAGGTAATACCCAAATTAAAGGTGAAGGTGTCCCCTGCTAGTCGTAATTGTCTCTATGGAGCAGTGCTCACCCTTCTCCTGTTAAAAGGCTGAAGAGCCAGCATTGTCCAGAGATGCCTCCCTGTTCATGTCTAAATGCCAAGGTGCACGGAACACTATTACCTTCCCACTGAATTGGCATCTATTTATTTACTTGCATTTACATGCTTTCACACTGCTAGATTAACAGAAAAACCCAGATCATATTAATCACCATTTTGTTAACTAATGCCAAACAAGGCTATTTAATCTGAAGATTATCAAGGTGTGTCTCCTGCTGTCAAACTTAATGAAATGAGATCTCCAAATGACTTTTTAGGGAAAAGGGAGTAAAAAGGAAAACACCACCTACACAATACCCTTGGGTATGTTGATGTACTTGTAGGGTGAAATATATGACCAGATTTTTCTGGATTTGTCCTCTTTTGTTAGCCTTCTGTCCCAGTGTCCTCCAAAAGGGCTTCATTGTCCTCCATTTTGGCTTCATTTGGGAACATTGCAATGGTATGCAGTATCCCATCATGTCATATGTCATTGGATTTGTATTGAAGACTAGAATCCAAAGCAATAATCAGTTTTGACATTTCTTCTTCTTATCAAAAGTTATGGCCAAAAACTAAGAAAATATGCATTGAGCTCTATGGGAAAGTGAAAGTGGCCAATATAGCGGCTTTACTTGTGAGTAGTCATATGTGCCATTGTCTGCCAGAAAGGCCAGGCTGAAAGGAATCCAAGACCTTGTCCTCCTATATAGGTTCAGGCATCTGAACTTGTGTACTTACACTGAAAGAAATGTCAAGAAATTGTGAGTTTTACAGTTTTACGATTCACAGTTTAAAGTTTACAGTTTTGTTTATATTTCTTTACCCAGCATGTAGTTGGTGTGTGGAACTCTCTGCCACAGGATGTGGTGATGGCATGTAGCCTCAATGCCTTTAAGAAGGGATGGGACAAAGTCCTAGTAGAATGGACTAGCACAGGCTACAAGCCATGAGTGGAGTGTGTAGAGGTGGAGAACCTCAAAATGCCAGATGCAGGCGGGGAACCTGGATGCAGGAGTCATGCTCCCTGAGGCATCTGGTAGGATGCTTTGTGATACAGAAAGCTGGACTAGACAGGCCTTTAGCCTGATCCAGTGACGGCTTTACTTATGTAATTATGTTCATAGTAGTCTTCTACTCTAATATGGGCAAAAATAAATAGCAGTTACGAGTCCACACAGTTACGTCACCCTCTAGTGTTATCTTATGACTTATGGAAAGTCATCTTAACTGCTCTGGAGCAAAGGGCTTAATTTGACTTTAGGATATGGGCCTATGTGTCATTTCATACTCGGTCAGACAACCTACAGAATTTTCTGGAATACCATTTCAAAACCACTGTTCTAAATGCATATGGGACAAACGGAGAGTAGTGCTCTTAAACAACGGCTATTTCCTTATTGGCCGCTCTTGAGCTGTTGTTAAAGGGATTATTCCATTATTTTCTAGTGCTAGGTAATACCTAGTCTCTTGTCATTTTGCTTGTTCACTAAACTGGGAATCCAGTTCAAGCTAAATAGTGTATGCCAGAGGTCTTTCTATTGCATCAGCAAAATTTCTATTTCTTCTTCAGACTCTCATGACGTTGTTATGAGGCCAGCACACATTAAAGCTGATGTGGCTGTTAACCAAGAAGAACTGCAGAAAACAGAAGTGTAACTCTTTCTACTGTCACAAGTGCAAACTAAGAGCCAGCTAACTGCCACTGTGCGTTAGGCCTTCTTTTATCCTGGGCTGTCAGTAAATCATACAAATACACCCATATTATGCACAATTTGGATTGCTGGGCTAATTTGCCAAATGCATAAAATCAGAATTCTGAATATAGGTCCAACCTTTTTATACAGTTGACAGATTTTTTAATACACAAATATGACTCAACACATAGCTGCTAACTGGGCAAGAGGCACTCTTTCAAGTGGGTGTTCCTCTTTTATTTAGCAGGGGGAGAGTAACTGGCCCTACACAGCCCAGCAATGTCTCTTAGAGCACAATCCTAACCATGTCCTAAAGTAAGTCTCATTGTGTTCAATGGGTCTTATTCCCAGGAAAGTGTCTTTAGGATTGCAGCCTAATAGTGGCTTCTGCTGGTGTTCTTTTTGCATTTTAGATTGTGAGCCCTTTTGGGACAGGGACCCATTAGCTATTAATTAACTATTAATTTTTTCTTTTTTCATTTTCTTGTGAACTTTTTAGTTGAAAAGTGGTATATAAATACTGTAGGTAGATATATAAATACTGTAGATGTAAAAAGTCTGAAAATTTGCTAGCAAAGTGGGATAGTGATTTATAAATAAGTTAAAATTAAAATGAATGATAAAAATGATTAAATTTTCAGAAAGCAAATTCTTGTTTGATTCAAGCTGGCCATAGAATCTGTAATTCCAAGTAGCACTGTTTTTATGCTCAGGCTTGTATATATCAAGCAAAGCATTTGATATTTAGCAACAGGTATGTGGCGGCCTAACTGTTGAAACTAGCAGGAATGCAAAATGTATAGCTTTCTCTAAAATGAACTTGAAGTGTTGGGGAAAAAGTGATATTTGCTGAGTTGTTGCCATTAAAAATTGCTTTTTTGCTTGTTTGAAGAGCAAATATGATTTCTTTTACAGTAATAGTTAGCAAACAGTAAGTGTCTTTAAATGCTGAGCTTAAACCAGCTGCTGAAACTAAGGAAACAAAACTAAAGCAACTAAGGATGTTGATTGTCTGGACTCTTGAGAATTCCATTTTCTTAACTGCTGGATAAACATTGCACAGTGTTTAAAGTATCATTCAGACATCTTTGACCTTATATCATCAAAATGCTTATTACAGAAAGTCAAACAAATAATCAGTTTTGTTATAATCTACAAAAAACAGCATTTGAATCAAGAATTGTGGTTGTGTTATAGAGCTGGATCATATTTCAAAGCTGATGTAGTTTTTGTTTTGAAGTACTGAAGAGATATATGAAAGAAATTAATGGACAGTGAAAGCTCATGGTGTTAAGAACAAAACTTCACAAATGTTAAGAACAAAAACCAAAAGCACAAAAAAACCAACCAAATGAGACAAAACCCGAACAGCAACATTATTGAAATCAGCCACCAGGTCACAAAGGGTATTAAAAAGCTCAAAGCCTCTGATCAAGAATGTGGCATTGGAATGCTGAACAATCTACTTACAGATCACACATAAATGAACATGTTATTTTCACAACAGCTGATAAAGGGCACATGTGCTTAGGAGTTCAAAAATGGTCTGGGAACAAAATTCCCTACTTTGCTCCTGTTATCCATTTCACTCTACCACATGCTGCACTGCAGATAAGAGGGGAGGCACATGAGAAGCAAACCTGTGGAGTCAACTGCAGGTACTGTGTCGAATTGACCTGCCTGGGAATCTAAGGGTTAAGCAGCATCTAATCCCTATCAGAGATAATGCCAGTCATGTCTTCTGGGACAAAGATTTCCAGAGTCTGAGTATTACTATGGATAGGAGTATTCATATGGATACAAATATGAATTCTTGCATATTTCTCCAGGACTTCCCACTGCTTTATAAGACATTTAAAATGTTCACTTACATTTTCACTGAGAAACTGGAAGTGACTTTTTTTAACCTGTAGGGGTCAATCTGAGCCTGGTAGAAACAACAGACAGACATCTGTAACCTCTGCTGGGCTCAGAGGCAAGGTGATCATATATCCTCTTTTTCCAGGACATCCTCTTTTCGCCTTACATTTTGGAAGAAAAATATACTTTTCTTTGTGAGCAGGTGGCATGTAGCTTTCTTATGATTAATAAATTATATGTAATAGTTTTGAATTTAATACTAAGTACGATAGTATTTAAATTAAGCCCGTGAAAGCATGAAATATGAGTGTTTTTAGCTTTTATTTTGTCATGTCATATATTTTTCTTGGATGTCCTACATTTTGGGAGGCATTGTCTTCTTTTTGTGGTTATAAAATCTGGTCATCCTGTCTCATAGGACACTCGAGAGGTGAGGTGAGCAGAGCTGCTCTTAGCTCTAGAGGATGGGGAAGGCATTCACTTGTGTCCACTGTTTCACTTAACTGTGGACGGTGTTAGAATGGAACCCCCACAGATATAGGTGTACGCCTGTACAGAACTTTGCCTGAATGCATGGATAGTCTGTTTGCCAGTGCCAGATATTCCTGGCATGTTTTTGTGGCTGTGATAGAGAGGCTGAAACGTCTGTTTGATCCGAAGATCAGTGCTAATAGAAAAGAAAGAGAACTGAAAACTCCCAAATTACTTATCTGCTTTGAAATGGCCTCCATTCATTCCTTGAAATGGCATCAGAGACAGCCTGTGATTCTTGTCAGCATGAATATTGTATGTTCAGCTCAGGGATTAGACCGCAGCGAGGCTATTTTAGGTTCCTCTCCAAAGAAAACTGAAACACATACCAGACAGCTTTGCTTATTTGTTTAAAAATCTTTACTTCATTCAGGAGGGCAGTGTACTTTTTCAACAGAGTAAAGAGCCATTATCATAGACAACAGTGGAAGTACTTCTTCATTTAGGACACTGTATGACTTTCAAGCAAATTTCCAAAACCATTCATCTGCCGGTGCCAGTGCTTTCGAAAACAGAGATACCACATCTCAAGCCTGCTTGGAACTCAACCCTTTCATCAGCAAGTCTTTTATGCTCAGGTGAATGGGTGTTGGCAGGCATCTTAGCATGATGATCTTATAGATGTTTATCTATCATAGCTTTCCTCAGAAATCTTTGGGAACCGTCGTTTGGTGAAGGTGCATCCGCTCAGACATAATGGCTAACTCCTTCGAGGATTTCTAGGGTTTCCTATGGAGAATGAATGACTACAACAACTATTTTAGTTGGCACTGTAGATACGGCGTTCAAAAAATTATTTCTTCAAATATTGTATTGTATTGTGTATTGGATAGTGGGCTGTGTATTGGATAGTGGGCTTCAGTATGCAAGAAGCAGACCAGCATAGCAGCTGAATGCTTGTAATTTATACTCTAGGTCCACAGGGCCTTAACCAATCATATACTTGAAAAGGCCCACCCAAATATGAATGTTCGAAGTTTCCCTCCCAAAAAAAGCAGGCCTCCGTCAGTCTTGGAAGACTATGGTATCGTGCTTGGCCCTGCATACGAAGCACGAAAGCCTGGGTTAGATTGTTATGGAGGATAGGCTGTTACCCAAGCAGCAAATCCCCCCTCTCCACACCACTGAACTACTCCAGTGGAAAGGCAGAGCCAATACGATTGGATCCAGCTGGCGTCGCAGAGCTGGGCTAAGGACAGGAGCTCACCCTGTCTTGTGGGGCCGACCCAGGTCTCGAACCCTGGCCTGCTGGTTAACAGGCACAGTGTCTTAAACAGTTGGAGTTAACAGGGTCATCTAAAGTTTGGTTTCACTTTGCACAACTATATATATTTAACACACACACATATATATATATATTTAACACAACTATATATATTCAATACATAACATGGTGAGTCCAATCCCTGACATTGATTACATGCTTTAATATTAAGCCCTGAATAGCAACTAGTTCTGTCAATTTATCTAGAGCAGTGTTTCCCAACCTGGGGGATCATGACTCCCCCAGGGCTATGAGAAGCATTGCCTTCCCCTTAAGGAGAATGGTGATTATCAGAGATAGTGGCAGCAGCACTTCCTGGATCATACTGTTGCAAAAAAGGGTTTTTAAAAAACACATCTGGGGGTAGCACTTGCCTTCTATAGCAGTAGTGCCCAGACCCCATGCAAGCTTCCATGTAGCTGGGGAGGTGGGGGTAAGCCTGTAATCCTTCATAAGTGAGGGGAACTCTGTTCACCACACCTCTGGAGGGGATTCTGAGGGCTCGGGAGGCTGCACAGACCTCTTCTCTCTGTGTATGAAAGTGCTTATGAACTGGTTTGAAGATCACCCCCCTTCTCTATGTTAGAAAGTGTCCATGAAGTGATTTGAATTCATTCATTCAGGTTCTGTCTCCATTTATGTAAATTCTCCCCCAGACCCTGATAAATTGTCATCAAGATGATGTGGCCCTCCTGCCAAAATGTTTGGACATCCTATGAAGGAGGCCTCCCCACACCTTGGAATGATTCCCTTATGTGATCACAATCCATTTCTGGTGTACATCAGGGAGCAAAGTAGATCAGAGAAGAGTAAATTGGGCTTCTGAGTAAATATGATTAGGGACCAAGATTTATGAATAGAAACAGGGATATCTGCAGGTCAGAAGAGAAGTCCCATCTTTAAGTATAACTTCTGACCAATAACCATATTGGTTAGAACCCAATAAAGGGTTCTAACTTTAATTATTGAAACTGGCATAGGTTTCCTTACAATCAAAACAGCAAAAACATAACTTTTAGACCTGGCTTATTATTTCCCCTGGGTAAATTATTGCAAGACTGAGGGAAGGAGAGTTATTTTTATGGGGAAATAGATTAAACCCCATTCCCCAAACCAGGAGATCAGGGTTCCTTATAGCTGCTATTTAAAAATAAAACAAAATGAAAGGATAAATCTACAGTCATGTGTAGTTTGGTCCCAATTAATCAAAGAAGTGTCTGTTTCCAAAAATACTCTGTACGTCCTGTTGAATAAAATTAGTCTGAGGCATACATCAGTCTAGATGTGTCAGTGGTTATGGAATGGGTGCAGGACCTCTGGGCAAGAATCCAGCAGACAAGTGCAAACTCCACTGAGGCTGCACTCGAACCTGGTGGACAGTTGTTGGGATTTAAGTGGTGCCCAGATCTGCAGTGGCTCTACATTCCAGTTACTTGATCTTGTCATTCATCCAAATAAAATAGCAGAGGAAAGTCTACGAGATGATTTTCAAAGGCGTACATGACAGTTTGGTGCTTAAATATTATCGATGCCTTTGAAATTCTACCCTAAAGGTTTGAGGGAGATCTGGAAGGTTTTGCCATAGGAAGAAAATGCCATTGTATCTGTCATGAAAGCTGCAAAAGAATCTCCAAAAAGGCACAGCTGGAAATGTAATTCATGAAGAGAATTGTTGTGGGGTGGGGGGGGGTTGCACTGATAGTATGGATAAATGTGAGTCTATGGCTGCAACTCTATAGCTTTTACTTAGAAATGATGTAAATGAGAGTTAATTGTGAGTAAATATGCATAATATCAAACAGCAAGTCTATGTACGTATTCATGGGAGTGAGGCCTATTTTAATAAGAATAAAATAGGAAATATGAACTACTGTACTCATACAGTACCATGTCAAATACACATTTCAAATGCAGTTCATCAAGTAACACATGGTTCTGTTGGAAATTATGCAATATTCCAACTCAAGATTTTGAAGTCCTGCATTTGCAGGATTAAACATGGTCGTAGTTGTGGCAGTGATAACAATTCAATCTGTTCCTGGTGACATGAATGTAAAGTGACCTCAGTGGAGTGACTGGATTAAACTGAAGAATATGGCCCATGGTCAGCTGCTCCCAACAATGCACAGAATTTGCATGCTACAATTCATGGGGTTAAAAATAAAACCTTCACTTTAAACAATAAAGCAGTAGCTGCTATTTGATGATGGCATTTTAGAGAACAAAGTAAGAGCATTTCCCTTTGATATTTATTGAACTTTTTTTCTAATTTGTTTCAGATGACATGTGACAGGTAACATTCCATCCGTTCCTTGCCTATCAACTGGCACCGGTCTTGCAGACTGACTTGGGACAAGAACAGAGACATCATCATGGCCATGGCCACCCCAAAGAAAGGTCTACGTGCCTCTCCTCCTGATGGTGGTTGGGGTTGGATGATTGTGATTGGCTGCTTTCTTGTTACCATCTGCACTAGAGCAGTCACCAGGTAAAGTCACACTTCAGTGTGATTGTTGCTCAGCTTTTTTTTGGGGGGGGGGGGTTATCCCTTGTTTCAGCCTGCAGGCCTCCATCAGTTTTGAAAGACTATGGTATCGTGCTCGGCACTGCATACGCTGCATGCGAAGCACGAAAGCCTGGGTTGGATTGTTATGGAGGATAGGCTGTTACCCAAGCAGCAAATCCCCCACTCCACGCCACTGAATTAGTCCAATGGAAAGGCAGAGCCAATACGATTGGATCCAGCTGGCGTCGCAGAGCTGGGCTAAGGATAGGAGCTCACCCTGTCTTGTGGGGCCAACCCGGGTTTCGAACCCTGGCCTGCTGGTTAACAGGCACACTATCTTAGCCACTTGTGTCATCCACAGCCTGCAAGGAGATGCTATTTAATGGCCAGAAAACAAAGACCGTTAGTTTACTTGATTACACACTTTTGTTAAACAGCACCCAGGGTGGTGAACTAAACAGCAAAACAAAAACAAAAAACACCTTGAAAACACTGGTACATAAATCAATTATAATACATTTGAAGTTCAACTAATAGCCTTTAAAATATGAAGGGTTGGTTAAAAAGCGAACATAGCTTGTCACAGTAGGCAGTTTTCTTTGAAAATTTGTCATATTTTCACTCATCTTTGAAAGGAGTGCCTAAGCCTTCCTATCAAATGTGTTCCACTTTGTAGGTGCCAACACATAGTTGGCACTTCCCTGCACCCTCACCAACCTCAGAGCAACTCTCCGGAGTCCAGGTGAACAGGGAGGTTCATAACAGACCAAAAGAACAGACCTGTTGTGAAAGTCATTTACGATTCTCCTATTTGTGCATTTCTTTTCCTGTTTTGGATTCCTGTAGTCCTTCAAAGGCTTCTCTACCACTTCAGCATCTTGAAAAGATTGTTGAGATATGTATGTATGTATGTATATATGTATGTATGTATGTATGCGATTTGTATCCCGCCTTTCTCTGCAAGCAGACCCAAGGCGGCTGGGCAAAATAAAGACTCCCTCTTTTAGAGTCGACTTTGTTTTGAAATAGAAATGGATTGTTGATAAAGGACATTTACGGTAAACCGCAGGAAAGCCTGTCTTGTTTGTGTTGGGTTGCAGAAATTGGCTTGATCATATTATCTTCTTTACAAAAGCAATGTTGTTTCCCCAAAGCCCCAGAGGAGGGACAGATCCAGCCAAAAGTCCTGCTGGCTGTGACTGCTAACTGTGAAGGAAACAGGGTTAAGCTGTGGACTGTGGACCAGGATCAACAGATCTTCCTGCTATATTAAATACAAACTAGAAAATCTAACTAGAGGGGCCCAGCAAGATGAATCTCAGGGCTCTAGCAAAATTGGCTGGTATGGAAAGACAGCTTGGAGTTATTTTTCAGTGATGAAAATGTTTCCATGAATGCTGTGTCATGCTGAACAGGGAACAATAACTTCAGTTGGTCATGAGTTGCAACACCAGCCTCCTGCAAGGGCAGTTTCCTGTACCAAAGGCTGATCTCCTAGGAGAACTCTCATTTATCTTTCTAAACAGGGATAAAGCCTGTGTGGTAATAGCTCTTTCACAAACATGCTGAAGACATATACACTGCATAGTTGGGTGTCTGATCGGGTGAACTCCAAGTACCAATATATAGATATTATCAGGTATCAGGTATATTTTGTATTTCTCATTCTTCCATGAGAATATCAATTAACAAATATTCATTCTTAGGTACAACATACCTATATGTAGGCGCCAGGTCTAGAATCACCAATATGCCTGAAGAGACCTGGAAACTCTTACTGCAATGGTTAATCTGCAAAATCCTGTTTTCAAATGCAGGCTATCTTTGGCATGGCAGCTATCAAGTGATGAATGCACGTAATCATTCATCACCTGCACTATCAATTTGAAGAGGATTAGCCTGTAATCAGTTTCTGGAGGGTATTGATGAAAAACATCTCTGGCAGAGGCGTAGCTCTCTGTAGTCCGGTGCAAAAATCAAAATGTTGTCCCAGAAATGATGTCACAACCAATGCCAAAGCATCTATTTGCTATTTGGGGTCAAAGAAGATTTTGTAACTCACACCCCAAACAACTAAATCAAGTTTAATAAAGTAAATAAATAAAAAGTGTGCCCTTTATTGGTTAGAGACACTATGCTAAGGCAAAGAGGGATGGCTATTTTCCCCATGCTAAATATAAGAGGAGCACGACTTAAAGTGCCTCTTTACCCAGCTAGCAGGTATAAAGTATTATGATATATGGAAGTGAGACCTGACTCACATTAACACCTTATTAATTCCATACTGTATCATAATTATATTTCATTGGCTCTCACAGCAATCAGTCTCATGGGTCAGAGTTAAGAATTCACTTTTTGTTCCGTAAGCAGGTTGTGTTTTCATTTTCTGGTCATAACATTTTATAGAATACAAATATTCCAATGCAGTTTGTTTCATTGCATTCTGCATTAAAATACCTTTCCAATGATATATAACATGATGCTGTTATATTTAGGCTGCAGCTGGTTTAGTGGTTAAAGGTGCTGTGCCTGTCAATCTGAAGATCGGCAGGACAGCAGTTCAAGAACTGAGTACTGCAAAATGGAGCTCCTGTCCTTAACCCAGCTCCTGCCAACCTAGCAGTTTGAAATCATGCAAATGCAAGTAGATAAATAGGTACCACTTTGGTGGGAAAGTAACAGCACTATGTGTGCATGCGGACCACATGTCCATGGAGGCATCTTCAGACAATGCTGGCTCTATGGCTCTAGTATTGGGATGAGCATCAGGCCCTAGAGTTGGTTACGGTTAGCAGGGCAACCCGTTGGGGGACACATTATTAATATCCATAAATACACAGTGAACAATTTCGTGCTGGTTTCATTCACATCACCAGTCGGACCCTTCCCAAGAGTCTAGGACTGTGTGATGTAGTGGCGTATAATTCGTGCTGATCCCAGAAGAGCGGCTTTCTGCAGTTGGCAGAGTGATATTTTGTCAATGCCAATAGTTTTCAGGTGCCTGCCAAGGTCTTTGGGCACTGCACCCAGTGTGCCAATTACCACTGGAACCACCTGCACTGGCATACACCAGATACGCTGTAATTCAATTCTTAGGGGTGCAATCCAAAGTAACTACAGGGAGTCCTTGCTCTGGTGTAAGAACAATTTGCTCTGGATTGCAATATAAATTTCCCATAGCTTTTCACTAGGTGGTGTAGTAACTATGGGTACACATAATGTCTCTTACGTGCTCCTGTAGTTACTCTGGATTGTAGGGTAGGTCTTGGTAGCGGGAGATCTTTTCCAGTTGTTTCTCCTCAATTCTGCTGTCACCTGGTATGGCGATGTCAACAAGCCACACCTTACTGCTTTCTATGATGGTGATATCTGGAGTATTGTGTTCCAAGACCTTGTCCATCTGTATTCTGAAGTCCCACAGAAGCTTGACCTGCTCATTTGCAACCACTTTTTCAGGCTTGTGGTCCCACCAGTTTTTTGCCAGTGGCAGATCTATCTATCTATCTACAGTATTTATATACCGCTTTTCAACTGAAAAGTTCACAAAGCGGTTTACAAGAAAATGAAAAAACAAATAGCTAATTAATAGCTAATGGGTCCCTGTCCCAAAAGGGCTCACAATCTAAAGTGCCAAAAGAACACCAGCAGAAGCCACTAGAACAGACATTGCTGGGGTGCCTGTCCAAAAGATGATACTTTTGGCATAGATTCCAGTGGATCATCTGGGCAACAGAGTTGTGCCTCAGTTTGTAGTCAGTCTGTGTGATCTTCTTGCAGCCACTTAGAATGTGGTCAATGGTTTCATCCACTTCTTTGCAGAGCCGGCATTTTGGGTCATCGGCTGATCTTTCAATTCTGACCTTGATGGCATTTGTCCTGATTGCCTGTTTTGGGGCAGCAAGTATCAGGCCTTCCGTCTCCTTCTTCAGTGTTCCACTCGTGAGCCACAACCAGGTCTTATCCTGATCAATCTTTCCTTCGATCTTGGCAAGGAATTGGCCATGCAATACTTTATTCTGCCAACTGGCAGTCCGAGCCTGAATTGCACTATTGTGATATTCATAGTTGGTCTGCTGCACTTTCAACAACTTTTTCTTGCTGACTTCAATTTTCTGTGAATTTCTGTGAATTATTATTATTATTATTATTATTATTATTATTATTATTATTATTATTATTATTAATGCATACCCAGTTTTTCACAATTTTAGCCACTATTGACAAGTTATAGGTTGCTATCTTTTGCAATTACTACTCCCTGTACCCCCAACTATGCCACTGGTCTCTAGAAAACACACTTCATACCTTTGAGCATTATATGCTCTAATTAATTTTCCATTCAATTTGTATGTCTGGCATCTTCTGTTCTAAATATTCTATTTTTATCAGGCTGAAATTGATGTGATGATGTTCTTTTTCAGGTGCATCTCAATATTTTTCGTGGAGTTCCAAACTTATTTTGCTCAGGATTATGCCCGAACAGCTTGGATCCATTCCATAGTAGACTGTGCTACGATGCTATGTGGTAAATATTCCTGTCACTTGGGACCTATGAACAAATTTTCACCTATAAGACACAGAGACACTAGTTAAAATACACTCTGGTTGTGGACTACCTCATTAGAGCATACATTCTGTCCAAATGTGTTTATTTTTGCTAGTAGTTTACATTGTCAGGCAAGGAGAACTGGTTTGTCATTCTGATTCAAAATCTCCATAGGACACATTTCACTGATCAGAAAATTAAGGTATGTAGCAGATTCTTATTGAGATAATGTTGCAGACTCAGGCTGCAATCCTAAGCTCCAGTTAGGCCAGTATAAGTCCTATAATGACCTGGAACTGTCACAAAAGTGCCATAAGGCACTTCGGTCCCACTCCTTCGGCGGGGATTAGGCCAGTGCACAGGCTACACATACTATGCACATACTGACATCCCCACACCACCAGAGGAAGATAAGTCAGGTGAGTTATGCAAGCCTAAATTGGTTAGGCTTCTGCCCTCAAGCTCTTTTTTTTCTTTATACAGTCCCTTTTTTTAAAACAAAGTGAGGGGAAGGACTTGCTGGCAGGGCAGAAGGGAGAGCAAGCCAGGCTGCCTTTGCTTGAGATCGGGGGAGGTGACTACCTCCAGTCACCTCTCCCAACATTCAGCTATAGCCATCCGGCTTTATACAAATAAAGCACGCCATTGAATATAATGCACACCCACTTTTTCTGTTGTGAATATAGCTTGAAGAAGCTATGCATTATGTTCAAGTAAATATGGTAGTGATAAAGCCCCTTTCCCTTTTCATCCTTACAACAATCTTGTGAGTTAGGACATGTAGAATGTATGTGATTGGTCCCAGGTCACCTTAGGATTTGACCTGGTGTAAATCCAGCAGTCTACCTGCTGTGCAACACTATCCATTTTAGACTGTTCACTTGTCCATGAAAAAACCCTGCCGACTATTAACTCAATTCATTTTCATTTAAAGCACCAGTTGGAAGTTTTATCAGCAATCATGTCTCCTGTCAAGGGGGAATCATGCTAGGAGGACTGCTAGCTTCTTCTGGACTGATCCTGAGTTCCTTTGCTACAAGCCTGGAGCATCTTTATCTTTCCCTAGGAGTGCTTACAGGTATGATGAATATAGAGTCTCATTTTTCTACATGCTCTAAGAACATTCCCAAAGTGTCTAATCCTGCCTGTTTTTACTCATTTGAAACTTGCTCTAGTCTAGGGTAAGCATGCGTAGGATTGAAACCATAGGCTATGCTTTACACTTAACCTGCTAAAGCTGGAATAAGATTCTTTGGGGACTTGTAGCATATGTTAGCCTTCTCCTGGCCATCTTGCTTAGCCTCCCTGTGCCTCACAAGGCTTCCTAAGTTCTTCAGAGAAGCCCTTGCAGTTTCTGTCATGCCCTCCTGCAGATTTAATTATTTGCAGAATATCCACAGGGAGGTCCTGAATTGGATCTCTCTTTGATACTGAGGACCAACTGAATCATTTTATTTTTCAGAGTTTTGAAAGCTCCCCGGACAAGCAATTCCTCTTTTGCTCAAACTTATCCATTAAGATTGTGTGGTTTAACTTGCTTGCTTCATTCGCATCAGTTAAAACCAATCAAGAGTTAATTCTTCTGACTGCATTGCTTGGGATCTTTCCAATTAATTTAGCCATTACAGATGTCATTGCTTTTCTTTTCATTTCCCCTAAAATGGAGAAACAGGATATTTATACAGAAATTGTTGTCTTGCGAGAAACTAGTATTGCAGCCACAGTGATGCAAGCTTAGAGACTCCTGCAGTTTAATAACAATTTTTTGAAAATGACTGTATTCAGATGCTGCCAATAGCTTGTTTACAAAGGGAAAAAAACACCTTTTATTATGGCATCTGTTGGGTCAGGACTCCAGGGTCAATATTTGTTAATCTGTTGTCCATGACTAACAGCCCAATCCAGAGCAACTATTCCTTGCACATAAGAGGCCTTAGGGTGTCCTATCTATCACTAGGGTGGAGCAACTGCAAGATGCTCCATCCCAGTTACCCAGAGGCTTAGGGCAGAGCAAGGCAACATAGGGTGCCCTAAGAGAGGTGGACCTGCTCTGCCCTAACTGGGGCAGCCTAAGCAGCTCAGGAGAGGCAAGTTGAGGGCAAGTTTAGCATTGCCTAGGGCAGAGCAGTTACTCTGTATCCAAAGCCTGATTCAAGGCAGAAATGCCCTCTTCCAGTTCCTCAGAGATATACCACCTCAGGAGCAGGTACAGTAATGAGTAGACCCATAGGGGTCCATGATAAGGCCCGAGTAAGAATGGCAGTGTTGACCAAAAATCTGAGTTCTTGGCCAGCCTAGCTGCAATTCCTGCCTCTCAACCTCAGGATATGGCACAACTATGGCAGCCCACTAACCCCAGGATACAGCAGGCCACTCCAAGCATCCATCTTGCACTAGAAGAACTGCAGCTGTAACTGGTTGTCAGGAACTGCTGGGCTTCCTTATAATGTAGGCACCACAGGTGTTCCTTCTTCAGTGTGATCTGAGGGGGGTCTACTCAGGAGCAAGCCCTCCCCAGCTGTCACAGCCTTAGCTGTGGAGCAGTTAGGGCAGCCCAGGCTTCCTGACTCTCTGGATGCAGCATAACTTTCTGCTCTGGATACAGAATAGTTAGGAGAGAGCAGTTAGGGCAGAGCAGGTTGAACTTGCTCTGGATTGCGCCCTAAGAAGCTATTTGTTCTGAATAGCATTTCCAAACTCCCATCACACTGGAGTAAGAGTTGGAGTAAGAGCTGTACATGTTAGTAAAAGCCCTACAGCATGAGGGCCAATTTGGTTTAAAGTCAGCCTAAAAATGCAGCAAGTACATTAAAATGAAATAAACATGATAGTTAAAACCCCATATGTAGTCCAGACATTCATCTGTGAGGGGCCAGTTCTGACATACATTCTTCCACAACGTGTTTATTATTTATTAAAAGATTTTTATCCTGCAAGGGAGGCATAGAAAAGTGTATTGCAAGGACAATAGAAAAAGAAATCTCACATCAGAAATAAACTCAAAATCTGAATGGAACAGGACAGTCACAGAGGCATAGAAAAGGTTAAAAACTATCTTTTCTTAGAGCATTTTCCTCTTTAAAACCCTGGGAATATTCTACGCAAATCTACAAAGCAGTAATGAATGATTTTTTTTCATGTGCTTGCTTCTTTATTTGTTTCCCAGGCTTGGGATTTGCACTTTCTTATTCACCAGCAATCGCAATGGTGGGCAATTATTTTAACAAGAGGAAAGCCTTGGCTTATGGCATCGCCATGTCAGGAAGTGGAATTGGTACCTTCATCCTGGCCCCTGTGGTCCAGCTTCTCATCGAACAGTTTTCCTGGCGTGGAGCCTTACTCATCCTCGGAGGCTTTGTGCTAAATCTCTGTGTTTGTGGTGCCTTGATGAGACCAATTGCACTTAAAACAGATCACCAGAACATGCCTGAATTCCCAGAGCAAGAATTTGGCCCTGTGGCCCAAGAGCAGGACTTAAAGCCGTGGTCCGTTTGTTCTCCTCTGATTAAAGTGTGGTCTCACAAATGCCTGTGCCAGTGCTCCTGGCGGGAATATAGCTTCTTACTGATGCCAGACTTTGTGATACTTGCTGTTTCCGTCTTGTTTATGGCTTACGGCTGCAGCCCTCTCTTTGTTTACCTGGTGCCTTATGCTTTAAGAGTGGGAGTGAGTCATCAGCAGGCAGCGTTCCTCATGTCCATCCTCGGTGTCATTGACATTGTTGGCAACATCACTTTCGGATGGCTCACGGATAGAAGGTAATAAAAAAAGGGTAGAAGCTGGAGTCCACCCACCACTACTAACACCAGTGATATGAACTGTGTTTCTACTACTAAACAAGACCTTGTGGGGCCTATAAAAGTAACCAAAATGTTAGTCCTCTCCTTACCTGCTAATGGGCTAGCCTCCGCTCCTCCCATTCCTTGAGCCAGGAACAGAGTGGTAGAGAAAGCGTGGAAGAGAGGAAAACTCTTCCTCACTTCCTTTTCCCATCAAGAGTGTGGGACTACAGATGGCACCTGTCCCTTTGCACCTTCTACCAGTCTTGACTCGATCAGTCTTATGGATTTGTTGACCATGCCCAGATTCAAATGAAAGAAGAACCCCCGTGTTAATCTTGCCGGTCTTTAGGAAGAGAGCAATTTCCATTTTGCAAAGAGAAGATCTTTCAGAATGTCTGCCAGGAATACTCCTCTGTTTAACCTTGACACTATATACCAATACATACAAATTTTTGGAGAAGTTTCTACCATATTAACAGAGCTTGTCCAAATAGACAGCAGGGACATCTGGACCCAACATGCCACCTGATGTTGCTGCCATTCCCAAATGAGAAAGAAAAAAAGAAGCTATTCATTCATTTTATTCTATTTAAATCCCACCTTTCTTTCTTAAAAAAAGAAAGACCAAGGTGGGTAACAATGTTTAAAACAACAATAAAATACAGTTAAAACTAGACAGAAGCAATAAAACCAAATATTAAAATACAATTAAATACAATACATTTATATATAAAACTGTGTTTATGTGTGTGTTTGTGTGTGTGTGTGTAAACTGAAAAGTCACTGACTGACTGACTGATTGATAGACTCACTCTCTCACTGTCTCATCAATGGCCACCCAAAACCACTGGGCCTAGAAGCGTGGATTTTGGGGAGGGTGTTCCTTCCGTGATGGCGGCACCCACGAAGAACCAGTTTTTGGAAATTCCAACCGCAAGGGGGTGCAAAGGGGCACAATGCGTTTTCCTCCTTGTACTTTACATTGAAGAATCCCTGACTCATCAATGCCCTGCCCCAACTCATGGATCTAGAAGCATGAGCTCAGCATGAACCACACTTTCTGTTTTATTTAAAGTGACTGCATGGAAGGAAAGAGATAATGAATGAGATTCTGAATGTGTGGGAAGAGAAGTGCATTCTATACATATTAGGCGATGGCTTTCTTTTTAATTTTAATATCTGCTTCTTTTACAAGGGAATAGCCACAGATAGGAAGAAGTGGTCCTAAATGGGTATGAATAAAGATAGTATTGCTTTAAGACCCACATCCCCACTACTAACACCATTGATACAAATTGTACTAAATACAATTGTACTAAACACCAGAGCTGCAAATCGTAGAGGAATTAGTAGCAACTCATGTTCTCCTCGACTCCCCTGCCTGACAGGTGCTTGAAGAAGTATCGTCACGTTTGCTACCTCTTTGCTGTGGGAATGGATGGTCTCTGCTGTCTCTTCCTTCCAGTCCTTCAAAGTTTTCCACTCCTTGTGCCTTTCTCATTCACGTTTGGATATTTTGACGGAGCCTACGTAACCCTCATCCCAGTGGTGACAGCAGATGTGGTGGGCATTGCTTCGCTCTCTTCAGCCCTTGGGGTGGTCTACTTTCTTCATGCCATTCCGTACCTAATTAGTCCACCTGTGGCAGGTCAGTTTGTATCTACATCTACTCCATTGGTGCTTTCCTTTTCTTTCCCATGTGTGTGAATGAGAGCTGACTTTCACACTGCTCAAGTCTTTAAAAGGTTTTATCAAATCATAATATATATTACGATTATCAAATCATAATATATAAATCATAATATATGAAGACTAGGTCCTGACCTTTGTATCTTGATTACACTTTAGAACCCACAATGGTCTATGCAGATGATACAGACCTGCTTCTCAGTGGCTTGCAATGAGTTATTTGGGGCAAAAAATGGGTCATAACTTGATTGTCTTGATGTAATGGCTTTGACCAGAGATAGATGGTACTAATGGATAGAATATCCCAACACAAGGATACTGGATACAAGGATACACAAGAAACTGGATGGTGTAGTTTGTGTTACAGACGGCAGAGAGGGTGGTGGATATAGGGTGTCCTTCACCCCAAGTTTGCAACAATTTCCCTCCAGATCATCATGGACATGAGCTACATTAATGCACTTCCTTCTCGTGCAGGCTTTTTGGCAAACCAGGAAGAGTGAGACTTCTGGTTTTATTTAAAGGGACCATATATTAGGCTCAAGTGATGACCATATGCTAGGCTCAAATGATGACAGTAAGCTAGAAACTCTTCCTTAGAGTAACACATTAGTACTGAAAGTCAATTCATTCATGCTTTCCAAGCGGAATATGGTCTAGTCAATGTATTTTTTAAGGGGAGAGGGAATCAACCGCACAGTACAAGATGTGCATCCCTCTTGTCATGCATTTAGGTGGACTCAAACATATTCCACCTGGATATTATTCAAGATCTCTTAACCACTGAAGCTCTTTTGTTCCTCCTGCCTCCATTTTATATTTATTTAGTGTTTGGCAAATACATGGACCTATGGTAAATCAGATGTTAATGTTCAATGGCCATGTATTTTGAGAGCCAGGAATTCCTCACTGATGTCTGCCAACTGTCACCCACTGCCAATTTTTCAATGTAGTCTGGCTGCCAATTGTTGCCAGTTGTTTGGTTCACACTTTTGTGCTATCCAGGGTGCACCATAAGGAGGTGAACTACATCCCACCCTTGCCTCCATTCTGACTGAGGGTGACAGGGTTTTTCCTGGAGAGATACCTGGCCGATGGAGCTCACTGTCTTGTGAAGTTAGGCACTCTTCATCCAGCCCATGGCTCTGCCACCTGCAAAAAACCTTGAATTTCTCAGCAGAGTTTTCATCTGCCTGGGAGCAAACTTTCTGTGTTTATTCTGATTCCCTTTTGGATGGGATGCTGATTTTTATTTTTGCTTTGAGAGATAATTATTTTGCTGACATTTTATTATTTTGCTGACATTATTATTGTGCATTTTCATGGTATTGCAACATGATTAAAGTTCATTTCTCTGAGTGTTCCATATGTAGAGTGTGAAGGCAAAATATAAATTTTAAAAATAAAAATGAATGAATATTGTACAATCCTAGCCTTCCCCCATATTGACTACTAGAGGGCAGTATGTTCATATAGCAAGGAATATGTTACTCCTTGTGTGCTTTTCAGGAAGGAAAATGCAGAAGGGGAAATTCAAAGAAACTGCTTTGATAAAAAATATACAGATGTATCTCAGTATTAGCATTGGGAATGTTTTGAAAAAGATTGCATTTTCTGTTCCCCTTTTAGGAATATCCCATGTGTCTGCATTGTCTGTGTGTCATGCCACACTTCTTTAACATTGTATACTAAATTTTTTAAACATTGTATAGCTAAATATTTTAAATGCTTTTTTAACCAAGAAAACCTAAAATAATCTACCAAGAAAATGAGAATTATTTGGCCCATTTAATTTAAGCAAACTAGGCAGATGGACATAATTTCTAAAATTACTTTTGAGGAAGTGTGGTGTAGAGTTGATAGCGTCAGACGAGGGAGGGCCCATATTTTCATAAAGCTCAGTGATGGTGAGGTAATGAGCCTCTCTCCATCCCATCTAGTTAACTGGGAAGGTAAAATAGGATAAGCTACACCTGTGTATGATACTCTCAGCTCAACCGATGATGAGTCAGATATAAAAGTTAATGATAATAAATAATCACAGATACAGCTTTTCATGAGGCAGAATTCTGTCCTTGACCACTTAGAACAGAGGTCTCCAAACCTTTAATTTCATGACACCTGGACCTTTAAGAAGAGGGAATTTCAGCTTGTAATCTGTGAGATGAGAAGCTGCACCTGCTGAAATTCCCTCCTTTAAAGGTCCAGCAACCTTGAAGTTAAAAGTTTGGAGACCCCTGGCTTAGAATCACAGAGTTGGAAGGGACCCAGTAGGTCATCCAGTCCAACCCCCTGCCTGTAGCAGGAAACAATAGCACTTGATACGCAGTTACTGGGGACTGGCATTAGGTTCTTCTGGACCCTTGGGCAGGATCAGGAGCTGCCCTCTCTATAGTGTGTGAGGCTAGGCCCTAACCTATGATTTGTCATGCAACTATCAACTATGGAAGTAGCCTGCATAAACTTCTCCACCAGCTAATAGCTTTCACAAGAGCCCTGAGAGAAAGCTGGTCAGCTTGTGGGAAGGAGAGAAAGGAACTGCTGTTTCAGATCCATTGGCGCTATTGATTATGTTTTCTTGCAGATAGAGTTTGGCAACTGATCTCTTATATATATATATGCAACTTGTGCAGGAGCTCCTAAAGGACCAAAACTGTGGGTCAGTCACACATCAGATCTGAGAAGACTATTGTAGGGAAGGAACTCTGTAAAGAACCAGAATGGATGGTTCAGCTGGATTAAGGTAATATCTCTCTGCAAAAGAGATGTACAATTAATGAACCTTAATGTTGTGTCTCTCCCACAGGCTGGCTTGTGGATACAACTGGCAGCTATACTGCACCATTCCTCCTGTGTGGATTTTCCATGATATTCAGTTCAACCTTACTATGCTGTGCCAGACTAGCAAAGAAGGTCAAACAGACTCCTTTGAGGCCAGCTGGCAGTACCAGGAAAGCCAAGCAACAAATCTGGGCAAATGGTGCAATTGCTTACTCAGTGACTGGAGAATTAAATCACAAGGATGTGGAGATCTTGGCTAGTGAGACAAACAGCTATAGCAAAAGATGACAACAAGCAAAGTGGACCCTCTACTTCATGTACAAAATAATCTTTTGCTAAGATAGATTTTGCTAAGTATCCTATGCTGTTGAAGTTTTTTTTTCTCCCCAGTTCAAAGTAAAAAACAAGGCACCTTTTCAACCAAAGTTTCCATCTCTTAAACTAACTCAAACATTCTTGATGAACAGTAGCAAAAAAATGATCTTTTAGAAGGCATCTAAACATTTCTTATTCAGTCCTAGGGATGTGAAGACACATCTGAGTATCTTCAGAAAATAACCCAACAAATACCCAACAAAAGAAAACTGGACACTCAAATGGATGATAAAACTGCATTTATGATGTTAATACTGCAAACCTTTAAATGTTGCACATGGCTTCTCTTATATAGGAACAGCCCTGGTGGTGGTGGTTTAAAATGTATGTTTCTGAGACTCTTTGAAAATCACTGTTAAAAAGTATCCGCATCTTTTGAAAGGAACAGGACTCAGTTACCGATCAGCTTTTTATACTGTGGTTAATCTTTTTAAAAATAACACTGAAATCTTTTTTAATTGTATGATGTGCCTACATTTTATAAACAACTGGGATATGATATGGAAGACTGATTTGCAGGGCTTCAAAACATCTATCAACAAGTCTTACTATGAAAGTATCAGAAAAGATATGCCTACCTGGAAAGTTGGTGGAGACAAAAATTTTCTCTTTTAACAATTCAGAGTGCAATCCTAACCAACTCACCTATCTCCCCATTTCTGTGGTGTTGTGGGCAGGCCGACACATGTCTCTGTGGCGCAGAAGTGCCTTAAGCAACACCCCCGGGCCAGCATGGGACTTATGTCAGGACTTATGCCAGTCTAACAAGAGGTTAGGATTCCAACCTCAGTCATAGAATTGATGTCTCAGGCTGTGCTTTCCACATTGGGTCACCAAAATACACAGAGTGCATACAGACTGAAATTTCCAGTGAACCGTATTAAGTTCTTGCACTTTGATTAGTTTTAGTTTAGAGTTTGGTCTCATGAATTCAAGCCATTGCTTAATATCTTGAATCCTTCATAGATCACTGTGTTCATACCAGCAACTACCTACATGGGTACTTGCTTGACACAGAACCGTGTGTGCTGCTCAAGGTATTGGCTTGCTTCAGAAACAGGCAGCAGGTACTACCTAAAAGCCATTTAGAATTGGCAAGATACATCCCTGATAAGTGCATATATGTTTATAGTGAAGCATTTCTGCTTTTCCTAAAGGGCTACCAAGTACATCTTCACTGTATTGTACAAGAGGCAGTTCCTTTTTAAGCTCCCCTATTGTTTATGATTGTTGCTCTGTTCAATATTCTGCATATTGATAAATCTGAAGAATTCTCATGATTCATTGTTGGTTGCGTTCTCACCTAGGGGTCTGCATTTTTCCCCATGGCAAGTATTTTCTTTCCCTCTGACAGTCATGATGAAAGGACACCAAGCTGCCTTTTAATTGTGGGTTTGGGAAGGGGTGGGGATCATCCCCATAGCCATGTTAATGTTCAAGTGCTCAGTACACTTCTCCAGCTATAAGCTGGAGAGGAGGTCACTATTGGCCGTTTTAGTGCTTGACAGCATAGTCCTGTGGTTCCCAAATTGTCCCTCGCAGTGCCGTGGAGCTCCACAATGAAGTCACCAGAGCATGGAGGAATTTTTAAATCTCCAAGGTAAAAACAGCATGCAATCTGTAAGGGCAATGTGAAAAATTTACCAGGACACAAAGTATACACCATGAACTGGGAATGTTTGAGAGCCTCTGACATAGTTGAGGTGCCTCACCCATTCAGTGCCAGAAGTCCCTGCTTCAGCTTCAGTGTAAAAGATTAGCACTGACAATTTGAGCAGGGATTGGCCAAGGCACCTCACCCATCCAGCTTCAAATGAAACCCAGCCTTTACTTCCAGTTGAGGGAATGCTGCAACTGGTAATTTTGAGAAATGATTGCTATGAAAATTCAGAGTACCTCTGTTTTCCCCTACTGAAACAAGCCCAATCTGGCTCCAAGTCTGGATCTCAAAATGGGAGAAGAAAAATTGTGTCAAGAGTTGTGCTGATTCCAAAGCACTTTGCAACTAAACTGCAGGGATGATCCTATGAAAACAAAATGTTGTCTCTTATCAGGAACTCCAGGCTGAAAACATGACACTCAAGACTTCCCAATTATTTGCATCCTGGTGGCATGGGAATCAAATGATTCAGCCATCTCATACTGGATTTAATTATTGCTCTGAGCTCACTTTGAATGTTAGACAATAAACCAGTTCATAAACTTTATTAGGATCGGCAAAACAAATGGTCCTGCTCTACCTGTAGAAGAAAGAATGCTACTTGGTGTGCTCATAACTCTAATGAACATATTGAGATGTTCATGGAATGCTATTGAAAAACAACTTCAGGTATTTGCTTGTAGGGTGGGTACAGTTGCAGGTGATAAGTTGTTTAAAAATGCAGTTCCATGACTGCAAATGCCTTATATCGGCATGGTTGCAGATTCCACAGTCTTGGAATCTGGCACTGGCACTTTTTTGGGAGTCTCATTGAACACAATGATACTTACTTCCAAGTAGACATGAAGGAACATCCCAGTAAGTGGTTCCTGGAGAAATTTTTTTGAAAGGGGGTCCTGGGCTGAAATGCCTGAAAACCAGTCCTAACCAGGGCTGGATGCAGAACAGGCTACTCCATCTTGAGTGTACTGGCAGGGTGACCAGATTATTCCTGAACTCCAGGGCCAAAATTCCTGAACCCCAGGGCCAAAATTCCTAATCCCAGGCCAAAATTCCTACCCGCATAAAAAAATTGCCAAAAAATGTATTTTTTTGTTTTTTTAGTTTCTCATAGTCTGCATGATGATGTTTTAACAACCCTGAATAGCTTTGTTGGGGAGGGATTTTGCATGGATAACAGTCAGGTAAACAAAGGAAGCTTTTTGCTTCTCAAGCTGTAATTTGCCCTTTTGGCCTCAGTCTATGTAAGCCTGCTTGAAACTCTTCAATTAAGTGTTCCCAAGATCTTGTGCTCCTTATAAACATATTTTGAGGGTGCAGAGGGAAGATGAGATGGGGGAAAGTTACACCTACTCTTACATGGGGTTCTTCTTACGCTGTCAAAAGAAGATATGATATAACGTATAACCAAAGAGTACACAGAATCACTGAAAAAAGCCAAAACTTTTACATTTTGAATGGTGGACTTGAAGTCAAAGATGAAAACTTATGGAGAAGTGTAATTCTCTTAAAATTGTGTAGCCTTCAGATTGTGCTTTTCCTTGCTCAACAACACCTGCAGATTTCTAAAAGAAACAAACTAGGCAAACAAACAAACAAACAAACAAGATCAGTCTTGAAAGATGATGATATCATGCTCGACGCTGTATGCGAAACACAAAGGCCTGGGTAGATTAATATGGAGGTTAGGCTGTTACCCAAGCAGCAAATCCCCCCTCTCCACGCCACTGAAATAGTCCAATGGAATGGCAGAGCTGATACGATTGGTTCCAGCTGCATCGCAGAGCTGAGCTAAGGACAGGAGCTCACCCTGTCTTGTGGGGACCTGGGACTCGAACCCTGGCCTACAGGTTAACAGGCACAGTATCTTAACCCCTAGTGCCACCCATAGCCCACTGAAAGAAACAAAGGATTCTTCAAATTACGTAATAACTTTGCAGAGCTGTTGTAGTTATTTATTATTGCTCTCCTACAGTAATTCTTGAATATACCCAATGCAAATTGCATGTGTAAACATCATGAGACTCTCAACCTATATACTGTTCATAATATACTTTCACAGATAAATAACTAACAAGATTACCATAGATGAAGATAATTTCTTGATAATTGAATGAGTATCTGTTAAAGGTAGATCCTGATAATGTATCTCCTTAACCTTGAACTTCCTTCTAGCATTTACGTAATTTAGATTGCAAAGTTCAGAGATGCATAGGTATCAGGTCAGGGTTACCAGATTATTCCTGAACTCCAGGGCCAAAATTCCTGAACCCCAGGGTCAAAATTCCTAATCCCAAGCCAAAATTCCTACCCCGCTTTAAAAAATTGCCAAAAATGTATTTTTTGTTTTTGTTTTTTGGTTTTTTGACCATAACGTTTGATAGGAAGGGGATATCGTCAAACTGATTTTTGCATTGGATTCTGCTCTTCAATACGAATCCAATGGCATATGGCATGATGTGGTACTGTGCATTATCACAAAGTTTCAAAATGAAGCCAAAATGTAGGACAGTGAAGCCAAAATGTAGGACACCCGGACAGGAGGCTAAAAATCCGGACAAATCCGGGTTTTTCTGGTCATATGGTCACCCTGTACTGGAATATGTTAGAATTGAACTGCCTGTTAGGTTAGTCAATATGAAACTTTTGATCTTGTTACTGTACCAGATGTAGTTCTTTCCTCAAAGATTTTCCACTGTAACACACAGCAGAGCCTCGTTTTAAAAAAGCACCTGGATGCTTTGTTTCATAAGTCTGCTTCAAGAAGGATATGGGAAAGAATATGCAATGGTTTGAATGCTACACAGTGAAAATGTGTACCCTTATTTTGAAAGAATAAGTGGGCTTCCACAGTGACCTATTTGGTCTTGTACTAACCCCCCCCCCCCATGTGCAACCTACCCTGTGTGCACACCCCATTGCACTACACCAACCAGTGTGTGACAGGGTGACCAGATGCCCAAACCTCAAAAGGAGGACAAGGTCTTGGATTCCTCTCAGCCTGGCCTTTCCAGCAGACAATGGCGTGTTTGCTTACTCATGAGTAAAGCCACTATATTAGGCATTTTCACTTTCCCATATTGCTCAATGCATATTTTTTATTTTTAGTTTTTTTGTCATAACTTTTGATAGGAAGGAGATATCTCAAAACCGATTTTTGCATTGGATTCTGCTCTTCAATACAAATCCAATGACATATGAGATGATGGGGGTACTGCACACCATTTGAAAGTTCCAAAATGGAGGACAATGAAGCCCTTTTGGAGGACACCCCAACAGGAGGCTAAAAAAGAGGACAAGTTTGGAAATCACAAGTCATATCGTCACGCTGGTGACACACCCCCATGTGTGACAAGCCCCCGCGTGTGTGACATGCCCCAGCGTGTGACATCTCCCCACAACCATGGGCACCTATTCCGGGCAGGTGCAGGATTTGGGGCTGGTTGTTGATCAGTCTTCAATGTTAAGTAAAGGCCAAAATGCATTGCACCCATTTTCAGCCCCTTCGAGGTTAAATTTCTAGAAATTGGTTCTTGGTAGGTGCTCCCATCGCAGAAGGAATATGTTCCCCAAATTTCCTGCTTTTAGGTCCAGGGGTTGTCCCAGAGCGTCCCTCAGTCAGGGATTCTTCAACGTAAAGTATAGGGAGGGAAAAGCGTTCTGCCACTTTTCGCTCCCTTCCGGTCGGAATTTCTGAAAACCGGTTTTTAGTGGGTGCCTCCATTACAGAAGGGACACCCTCTACTATTTCATGCTTCTTGGTCTGGGTGTTGACAGAAGTCAGTGAGTGAGTCAGTGATTTTTTGGTTTTATATACATATAGACAAACTTCCACATGATGGGAGTCCACATCATTTTAAAGAAAATATAAAGTAAATGACTGATTGGAATGGGTGTGACTAAGACTGGCCATGGCAGCTGAAATGATGGCACTTCTTTTTAAGCCCCGAAGGATGGGTCTGCACTGGTCCAAAATGACAAGCCAGCTCACCTGCACCTACACTTGCACTTGCTACTGCTGCCATGTGCAGCAAATGGTGCTGCATGGCAGAAACCAGGAGTAAACTGTTGGGTCATGACTCAGGTCACAATGCTGGAATTGTTTCTCCTTAAACAAGAATCAGTTGTCTTAGTCCCATTGGATGAATTTTCACAAGAGATTGGTTGACGTGGTGAACAGGTTTTGAGATAGGTGTGCCCATAGGCTTGTGCATTAAAAAGTCTTTTATAACAAGTTCAGCAGGGGAATTTTCAAGACAGCAGCTACAACTATACAATTTCAGTTTAAAACTTCAAAAGTTGAAGAAGTGCCACTGAAAGCAACTATTGGTTTCATGAGCTCCTGGCTATGACCAAAATACTTGATTACGTAGGTGCCAGGGTCTGTATGGTCTGGGATATGCCATTGGACTGTGGATGTGCTCCGTCCCAAGTAACCTTTCTCCCAGATGAACCTAGTGGGAAAAACAAACACCACAGGTTGAACTGATTAGTCCTGACAATTTTCCTTCCCATCATGTTCTGGAAAATAACTTCATTTTCCCGTGAGAGGGCCCCTGCAGACAGTGCATTAAGGCTGTGCGTATGATATTATAATTTACTCTGTATTGTCAAGGTATAAGACAAGGTATATTGGGGGGATGACATAGGCTGCAATCCTAAAGACACTTTCCTGGGAGTAAGGCCCATTGAACCCAATGGGGCTAACTTTTGAGTAGATATGGTTAGAATTGTGCTCATAATTTCTTGCACCAAGTGATGCCAACTGTAGTGGTGCCTCTGCATTTACTGATTTGATCTTTCTCTGTAAACCACTTAGAAAAGCTTCATACTGTAATACATATTCTGTTTGTTCATACTTAATTTCTAGTAATGCAATCAAATGTTACTCCAGAATTTATCTAGAGATGTACATAGGAATGTAATTGCTTTCAGTAGATACTATCAGTGTGCCTCTCTTCAAATCCAGTGTGTGGTCAATTTTAAAACAGAACCACTCACCAGGTATCCCATGAACCATCGTCATATAGCACTTGCCAACTTCTTGTCACATTATTATACTTTTCTACAGTAAGAAACGTGAAATTGCTCTGAAACGAAAATGTTTACAACAAATCAGGAATTAACAGTGTTGGGAACATGACATAACATGGGGCACAATCCCAACCAATTTAGTCAGCTATAACCTATCAGGCATTTCTTCTTATGGTGGTGTGGGAATGTCTGTTCACTGGCCTAACCTCCCCAAGAGTGGGGCAGAAGTGCCTAACGGCACTTTTGTGTCACCCCCATGTCAGCACAGGACTTATGCTGGGGTTTATGCCAGCCTAACTGGAGATTAGGATTGCAGCCTTGATCTCAGGCCACAAAAAAATGTGTTTCTCACCAACTCACAAGCATTGGGAGACTTAAAAACATTCAAGTATAGAGACCTCCCAACTCAATTTAGGGCGCAATCCAGAGTAACTACGGGGAGTCCTTGCTCTGGTGTAAGAACAATTTGCTCTGGATTGCAATATGAATTTCCCATAGGTTTTCACTAGGTTCTGCAGTAACTATGGGTACACGTAATGTATCTTATGTGCTCCCGTAGTTACTCTGGACTGTAGGGTAAATCAAGTTGAATCACATGCAAAGCGGAACATGTGCTGTGCCATTTTCATCTCAGCTAAATCTTTTTCAAATTATTGTTTTAATGCATACCAGTTAGCAGCCGATCAGAGACGGGCTGGGAGGTTGGAGCAAAAGGATTAACTATTTTGTTTGCACTCTGAAAAACTGGTGAGTCTTGGATTGCTGCAACACCTGGTTGTGGTTTTGTTGTTGGGGTCCACAGCATGGGGGGAAAGAAGGTGTCAGCTCAATGTGTTGTGCATTGCTGCCTTACGGGTCTGATGGGGATGGTGGTGGGCACAGTGGAGAAATATTTAGGGAATGTAACAGTGAGAGACTGTCATTCAGTCCAGCAAGTCCCTGCTTGTTTTCTTCCATGGAGCCTCAGTGGGCTTCCTCTTGCTCAGCTGGTGCATGCTGTTCTTGCCCTACACCCTCCCATTAGGCCGATCTGGGATGCACCCTTGCTCTGCAATGCCTGTAGAGCGAAGGGGTTTTTGTTAATCAATTGCTGGGGTAGAATCATGTGGGAAAAGAAAGAAACTAATGGTTCAAACCAGCAGCATGTTCGTTACTGCTGCCTAGTGGTTGAGATGAGGGGGACAGTGGGGAGACTGGAAAGCGAACCTACAAATACCACCTGGCAGCAGTTCCGCTCCTGTGCTTATTTCTGTGCACTGTTTTTAGTGGAGGATGTCTCAACTTGATTCTGACAGACTCGCAAAGGGACTTGAGGACACATAAAATACCGTACCTCTGTTTTTAACTCATTTTCAAGTCATGGGAGTGGTGACTCTAGACTCCCCACAATTAAAGCCCTGCAGGGCTTTTCCCAACACTGGGAACTAAGCATCAACATTGAAAATGGTTTTAGAATGAGTTTGTGTATATTTAGGATGAGCAAATAAATGAAGCATTCATTCAGAATGACCTCCTTTCATCTATCTTGATCCATTTTCAAATATAATTTGCCCTTTATTATTCCTTCCCCTATGTCTTCCTCACTCCTTTGTTTCTTAACAAACTTCATTTCCCCATATTTCTTGAATCTTATACTGCCACAGGTAGACATGTAACTATAATTAGTGATCCAAAAGCTTACAGTTCATATTTACCATGTTTTTTGCTGAATTCCTTGGATTTGCACCTACAAACTGCACTTTAGCAACATCTCCCTAGGTGAAATACAGAATTTGTTGAGACAGTGAACTACATAACAAGAATGCAAACAAACTGCCAAATGACACTCTATTGGGACCCACATAGGTTGACCAACATTTTGGAAAAAAATATATCTAGAAAGAAGAAAAAATAATAGTAAAAACAACCATTTTCAGAGCTTATTTTAAGCAGTTTGATCTCTCCATAACCCTCTGGCAACTCACTTAAAATCAGGTCCTGACCCACCAGTGGGTCCAGACTCACAATTTCAGAACCACTGTACTAGAAGACAAGCATGATATGAATGAAAATAGTAAATTTATTATGAATGAAAAAGTAGCTTTTTGTTTCCTTTTCTATACATACCACCCTGTATGTTATGTTCACATCTTGTAGAACATCCCCAAACTGTCGATTGAATGGCTTTGAATCCATAACAGGAGGCAAAAAGTTGACTGATATGTTGAAAATGGATGGTTCTGGAGATTCTGGAAGATTCTGAATGGAATCCTGAAAGAAATTTAATTCAAAATGAATGCCATTGACTTAAATTTCTCTGTGGAATAGAGCAGTTTCTTAGCTCCTGGTCCAGGGACCACTGGAGGTCCTTGGCAGCTGCCTGACCAGTCCGTGAGAGGACTTCTCTAAGTGCATCTTCCCATCCTCAGAACATGAGGGCTTTGTCGGAGGATTGTGGCCTCAGAGACCAATCCAGTGCCCACTATAAGTCCCACTATAATAAATGAAGCTTACTATCCAATAAGAGTGACTAGGATGGCTTTGTGCATTTTCAGTGTCTCCTCATTGAAAAAGGTTGAAAATCTCTGCTCTGAGTAGACATGCATTGGGCTCCCACCTGCAATCCTACCCACAGTAACCTATCAATAGCTCTATCTATATATATGAAAGAGAAAAGTCACTGACTCACTCATCAACGCCCTGACAAAACCACTGTGCCTAGAAGCGTGAAATTTGGGGTGGGTGTTCCTTTACTTGACTGAGCGATGCACTAAGAACCAGTTTTTGGAAATTCCAACCGGAAGGGGATGAAAAGGGGTGCAAGGTGTTTTCCTCCCTATACTTTGCATTGAAGAATCAGTGACTGAGGGATGCTCTGCCCCAGTCCCCGGACCTAGCAGCAGATAAGCATACCACTAATGCAATTTGGGGGATAAGTCATAAATGAGTTTATGACTGTCAAAAACTTTGAACCAATAATTTTCCAGCTCACATCTTAATGGTGCACTGAAGTGGTCAAGGCATTGGTGTACTATTCAAATCATTGAAAGGGTAATAGTTTGCACCCACACTGTGAACAGGTTAATGTAGTCTAAGCCCAGGCATGAACTGAGACTTCTTCTGGTCTCTGGAGTTTTTGTTAGAAGTATATTTAACATTACCACCCGTTTTCTTTTTCTGCACACTGCATAAGAGCATAATACACAGAAGGTTTATGCCATTTAAGGACAGAGGAAATTTTGATTGGGAAAATGTGTGAACTCCTCCTTCTGTGCAATGTAATCTTGAACAGGATATGTTCACCCACAGATGTTTTTCGTTTAATTTTATACGATGGACATGTAAACTGCTTTAAGGCCCAATCTCAACTTACAAGTTTAACAGAGGAAAAAAGAATAATGTTTCAATGAAATATAGAGAACTATAATTCTGTTCTATTCTGGGCCAAGTTCTCAATACTATACCTTTCCACCTTTTAATTACCTTAACAATAGCCTCGACTTGAGCTGTAAACAACTTGATATAAGCAGATAGGGAGTGGGGGCCAAAAATGTTGGCTGCTCCTTCATAACGCTGAACCTAAAGAAAACAGGAAAATGTTTCAATCATGCAGAATGTTTTGATCCAAGTCTGTACAAGATGACAGACAGGATATGGTTGGTGTCATGAGCAACATTCTTATTTTGCTATTCTTATTTCTAGAACAGTTCAATCTGTTCCCATTTTTTAAACACTTAGAAAATCCATTTTTGAAAGAAATTGGTTTTAGAAAGTCTGTGGTTTTTGTGTAAGACTTTTTACTCCCATTTTTTTAAAGTGTTGTTTTAGACCAGGGATTTTCAACCAGTGTGTCGCGGCTGTGCTGCAGGAGTCCAGACATTATTGAGAGACAGCAGGAAAAGCGGCAGCCTTGAGCCTGACCCCAGCACCACGAGTCAGCAGCTCCTACATATAATTTATGTAAAAATTAAATTAATTTATTAAGGTTGCAATCCTATCCACACTTTCCTGAGAGTAAGCCCCATTGAACACAATAGGACATACTTCTAAGAAGATATGCTTAGGATTGTGATCTAAATAATTTAAATGTACTTATTATAATAATTCAATGTAATAAAAAAAATTGGTGGTGTGCCTCAACTTTTTTAGTGATTTTGGAGGTGTGCCCAGAGATGAAAAAGATTGAAAATCCCCACTTTAGACTGTTGCAAGTTTAGTTACCTGATATTCTTCATAAGTAGTGATATAATGGGTGTAAACACTGCACAAGCCTGCAATTACAACATTCATTCCTGGTCTTTTTTGAGCTTGAAATTCCTATGAAAAAGGTGAACACATCAATCAGTTAGCACACTGATTATAAATACGGTGACTTCAGGTGTTGAAGACAAGCAAGTTTCAAAAGGCTGCCACCCTGGTAGATGAAAAATGGATGTTCCAGCTGCACTGAGATGAAGATGTGATCAAGTTAAGACTATAAGGAAGCAGTAGGGTGTTGAGAAGGATACTGTCATTGTCCAAAGCCAGGAGTGAGTTGATGAACTCTTCAAGAAGGGAGATTCTAAGGAAGCCACATGAGTCCAAACTGGGGCTGTGTCAGTATCTTTATGGGCAGCTTTTGGAATCAGCTGAACCTCAGAAGGCAAGCAGAAGCAATCTTACTTAAAAATCTCCACTATAATTTGTGATCCCAGATTTTATCTGGAAGCAGATAAAGGGGACATATATCCTCCATAAGAAACAAGGGGAGAACTGGAAATACAGTACACAGCTGGAAGGCAAGAGCCAGTCTGTGCGAAGGTGGAGCCTTAAGGCCAAGTTTTTTGTTGTGTAGATAGTGGTCCCTTTGAAAGTGCCTGGCAGGGGGGCATGGAAAACAAGCTGGAACTGCAACAGGATGGTAGAGTTCTAACATACAGGGGAAGAATGTTAGATACCTTTCCAGACTTTCTTGTTGCTGTTTTGTCTCATTCCATAGCACATACAATGGTGGGCCCAGCTTGGCCCAATAACCGCTCGCCGGAAGTGGGCGGGCCAGGCCGGGGTCAGGGGGCGGGGCGGGGTCAGGGCCGGGGCCGGGGAGGGCACGCCACCCACCCCAGCGCGCTGCGGACATGGGTGAGCAGGGCGAGGGGCAGGGCGAGGGGCGGGCCTCAGCGTAGGCGCAGTGCGTGTGTGGCGCCGAACCGGTGCGCCCAGTTTTGTGGGCCCCCCGTAGCTACCAGATCAGTAGGGTGGGGTGGGGTGTGGCCCTACACACCCCAGCAGTGTCTGTTCAAGTGGCTTCTGCTGGTGTTTTTTTTTGCATTTTAGATTGTGAGCCCTTTTGGGACAGGGACCCATTAGCTTTTAATTAGCTATTATTATTTTTCCTTTTTCTTTGTAAACCGCTTTGTGAACTTGTTAGTTGAAAAGCGGTATATAAATACTGTAGATAGGTAGATAGGTAGATAGGAAGTGGGGGGGGGCTTAAGGAACATCCGATTCGGGCGATCCGGCCCGAACTGGGCACTGCTCACCACTGAGCACATACTATTTAAAAAATAGGGGGTAAACGGATCAGCCACATTCTATGCAATATGTTTTTGGCCCTTACAGGACAAACCTTCCATATACTCCTTGTAAAACTGATTTTTTTTTAAAAAAAAAGAAGCCCTGGCTTCTTTATTATTGACTCCAGAACACATTTTTTTCTGTTTCATGCTGCTGCATGTACTCCAATTATAAATAAAACCAGGTTTTTAAATCTTTCCTAAGTAGTTTATTATTTATTCTTCTGTAAATTTACACTTCCAAAGTAGTTGAAAGAGATGACTAGTTAGCATTGGCTGATGCAAAGTGTTGCTTTGTGTCTTCCTCAAAAAAAAAAAAAATAGAAAAAACTGTTGGGCAGCTCACACATAGAGGTTTTCATAGTCTCCCATTGCTAATTCTAACTAATTACAATTAATTAAAATTACCAGGCTCAGGAGAGACAAGCAGTGGTAAGAAGAATGTGTTGAATGAAAAGAAAACAAACCATCAAAAAGCAAGAGACACTTGTAAGTCAACAACTTACACTCCTAACAGCTTCACGTAATCTCCGACCAGCCATTGTCCTGAGAGATGTGAAAATAGTAATATTAGCTCATTGCCTTGGGTTGCAATCCTAGATATACTTTTTGGGACTTCGGGTGAAATCCAGAGTAACCACGGGGAGTCCTTGCTCTGGAGTAAGAACAAGTTACTCTGGATTGCAGTATGAATTTCCCATAGGTTTTCACTAGATGGTGCAGTAATTATGGGTACACGCAATGTCTCTTATGTGCTCCCGTAGTTACTCTGGATTGTAGGGTAAATCAAGTTGAATCACATGCAAAGCGGAACATGTGCTGTGCCATTTTTATCTCAGCTAAGTCTCTTTGACAAAAATGGGACACCAGCACCACTATTGCTGCTATATCCACCCCTGGTTGGATCCAATCCCACACCAATCCTCACTTGACCCACTGCCACTTTTATGGTGAGGGATGGCTCCATTGTAGGCAGGTGCAGGGAGCTGCAAAAACAGTTGCAATGTACATGGCAATGGTACATAATTTTTTATGGAGGAATGAGAGCTCCACTGTCATAAACAGCCAATAAGATTGGGCCACCAGAGTACTAACAGGAAATATATGCTTCAAGTAGCATTATTAAAGTACCTTTGCTCCTTTTAAATCATTAGCTTACTTTAAAAGAATTGTTATCTTGTCAAGGAAAATAAGAGTGGGGTACTATATACTAAAGTCCCAATTTTATCCCCACAGTGTCTTTGTGAAGATAAGCTAAGCTTACAGAGACCTTCTTATCTTAGATTACAGAGAAGATAAGCTAAGCTTACAAAGGTTATGCAAAAATCACTTGACATTTCTGACAACCTGAAAGTGGGTAGTAAAACAATCTTGGGCACAATCCAACTGGATCCCAATGAAACCAAAAGAACAAGCTAATCATAACTTATAAACCTCATTCCTATCAGTTTCAGAAAACCAGGTTAAAGAATGCATGGTTCAATAGGTGAAGAATATAGGTCATGATGGAAAAATGGAAGAAACCATGGACAACGCAAATAAAATTTAATGTGAATATTAAGGAAAATGCGTGTAAGATGATTTATAGATGGTATATGACACCAAGTAAATTAGCAATGCTAGGAATGCTGATACCACTATAGTTACAATTGTTCTAGTTTAATTCTAAAATATGCCACCACAGATCCACTTTCTATGCTCTTTTACATAAGCAAAAGTTTCTTTACTATCATGAACATTAAATATGAAACATACGTTAACTCTCCTGGAACAGCCAGTATTGCCAAGGATCCAATGGTAGCCATCTGAATATCAATAATGACTGGATGCCATGAATAAGGTTTGCTCAGCTTAAGTTAGTCAGGAAAGAAAGGAAAGCTTTTGTTAGCATTTATTTTTTTAAGTTCATTAAACTATAACCAATGTCAAAAACATAGCACAAGGGACTTACAAATGTTTAGAAAAAGTGACATTTGTAGAGAAAATGCACGCTATTAATCAGGGCAGAAAAGTTTCTTCTGATCATTGGCAGCCCAGCCATGACATGAGGTGAAGCAGGCTGCATCAGGGATAGATGGCCAGGGTTAGCGGATATGAAGGGGTGAAGAGATGATGCAGTTTGGGCACACTTCACTCAGAGTCTGCTGCCATCTCCCAGAGATGATCTTAGTCCCTGAGCTGACTGGGGCCAGGACTCAAAATGCCACCTCCCCCAGGAAAATGCCAGGATGGGGCACTGCTCACATCCGCAGACCCTTAGAAAGGCTTTTAAGGCCTCCAGAAGGTCTTCAAGCATTGCTTCCAGTTTCTTGGGCCATTAGAAGACCTCCAGGAAGCTGCAGTTATAGGCAGCCCAGTGGTCAGCACAGCTCTTTGCTAAGAAACCCAGTATTAGAGGCACACAAAGGCTACTTGTACTTTAAATAAACTGGGAAGTTTGCTCCCTGAAGCTTGAACATATCTTTGGGAATGTGTCAAATATCCATCTAGATTGCTATTCAATAGCAATAGCCTCAGTAATGCGTTTAATCAAACAAGAGATGAAATAAATTAGATGCAGGAACTTTTATCTTTACCTCTCCTGTTGGTAAAAGGATAGGCTTGGGTTTCTGGCATTCTACTGTTTCGTTGGAAGGTACAGCTAAGAATGAATCACGGACTCCATCCCAAAATGGATCACCCTCTATTGCACCTGTCAAAAGGACACTTTTATAGAAAGATTTCTAGGTTTATAAAAAAGATTTCCAATTCATCTTTGTAGTTTTCAAAAAATTTATTGCAGCAATTCTAGCATAAAATCCTATTAAGGGAGGGAGAACATACTGGCCCAGCATCTGATTTTTTAAATATAGACCAACCTGTCCTTGAATGGCTAGGTGAACTATACATTAACATCTGATTTACCATAAGTCCATGTATTTACCATAAGCTAAATAAATAAATAACTATAAATAAATCTGAATTGCTTTTGCATGGGAGAAGCCATGCTGCCCCAGAAAGTAGAACTAGGAGCACAATCCTGACCATGTCTACTCAAAAGAAAGCTCCACTGTGTTCAATGGGTCTTACTCCCAAGGAAAGTGTTTTTAGGATTGCAGCCTAGGTCTAATGGACCTAAGCTCAGTGGTGGGATTCAAATAAATTAACAACCACTGTCTAGCTGCATATATTGATAGGATTTCCTAAATATGATAGGAAAACTTTCTTAACAGTAGGAATGTTTTGACAATATAACTAGTGAACAAAGACTCAGTAGATATTCTAGAACAGGGGTCTTCAAACTATGGCCCGCGGGCCGGATACGGCCCACCAGGGTCCTCAGTCTGTCCCGCCACCGCCCCAGGGGCTTCAGGCTGGCGCGCGCGCCTCTTGCGCCACCTCTCCAGCCACCAGGGGCATCTTTGTGGCACTGGCCGGGTCTGCCCTGTGTCTCCAAGTCCCTTTGGCTGCCGTCGGAGCTGAAGGGGCAGAAGAGTGAGCGCCACCTCCTGGTGCCCCTGCGCTGTCCCGGCCACCTGGATGGGGCTGCTCCTGCCCCCTACCCCGCTCCTGTCCCTCCTCCGACCCACCTGGACACGCCTCTGCCAGCCCAGAGCAGTTCCTCTTGCAGACCCAGATGGGCCTCCTCCCGGAGGGCAGCCCTCAGGGCTTTGCTGGCGGGGAACGGACACGGGGACAGAACCCCAGGCGCGGAGCAGCCAGGAAGGGGCATTGGGCTGGGTTGACAGGGAAGGGGCACCCACCCCAAGCTGCAGTGAGCCAAGCAGGCAGTTCTTGCTGATCCCTGGCAGGGACTGTGTGTGTGGGTGGGGAGCAGAGTTTCTTGCCTTTTTGTGCTTCTCAGAGGCTTCCTGGGGCATCTGATGGGTGACTGTTGTGAAGGGGAGGCTGGGCTGGTGGCCCCCTTTACTCTGACATAGCAGTGGGTTTTCTCTGCTCCCTCCACGCCCGGAAGAGCCCTTTGGCATCCTCCTGTGCTTTGCAAACGTCTGCCAGGGCAGGATGTCTGCCAGGCCCAGAGACGGGCTCCTCTCCTCCAGATGCTTCCTCCTCCTGGTCTGGTGACGTACCTGCCGGGTCTGCCACTCTCAGCCCTGCCTCTGCTCCATATCACTCCGTACCACAGTAAGTCCACTGAGATGACTCCCAGGAAAACATGCATAGGATCTCAACCTAGTAGCACAATCCCATGCGTGTCTACTCAGGAAGTAGGTCCATTTTTATCCAAACTATAGTCTGGCCCTCGACAGTGTCTGAGGGACAGTGAACCGGCCCCTTATTATAAAAGTTTGAGGACCCCTGTTCTAGAATATCCAGGCACCTTTTTGAATATGTTCTAGAGAGAATTTTCCTGCTTCCAACAGGACTGAATTATAGGCTGTTCTTTTTCATATGATTCAGGAAAAATAAAGTTGGGATACATAAAAAAGATATCTCTGGTGTTAAGAGTGATGCAGAGTCTGGATAGGCACATTTTTGGTCTGCCTCGTGGTGCCCCTGCGCTGTCCCGACCACCTGGATGGGGCTGCTCCTGCAGTAGTGAAGTAAATCTTAGCAGTAAAGTATGACTTCTTGTATTAGAATACTAAAAATCCCACATATCTGTATCAATGCAGTTATTAATTGTGATTTTTCAATGCTAACTGTTAAAAAGAGTAACAATAACAGATATTGGGCACAATCCTAAAGGTGTCTACTCAGAAGTAAGTCCCACTGAGTTCTATAGAGTTTACTTCCAGGAAAGTTTGTTTAGCACTACAATCCAGAGTAACTTCAGGAGCACATAAGAGACATTATGTGCACCTGTAGTTACTGCACCACTTAGTGAAACCTATGGGAAATTCATATTGCAATACAGAGTAAATTGTTCTTACACCAGAGCAAGGACTCCCCGTAGTTACTCTGGATTGTGACCCCTGCTAACTGGGCAAGATGCACTCTTTCAAGTGGGTGTTCCTCTTTTATTTAGCAGGGGAAGAGTAACTCGCTCTACACTCCCCTCCCCAGCAATGTTTGTCTAAGTGACTTCTGCTGGTGTTCTTTTTTTGCATTTTAGATTGTGAGGCCTTTTGGTACAGGGACCAATTAGATTTATTTTTTTCATTTTCTTTGTAAATCGCTTTGTGAACTTTTTAGTTGAAAAGCAGTATATAAATTCTGTAGATAGACAGATAAGATTGCAGTCATCATTTATGAATTATTTTTATCCACTTGCCTTGTGTAAAATTGAACATTCCTGGTCCATCTATAGTGCCTGCAGCAAAGCTGTATCCCAGAGCTGGTTTGCATGTTTTACCCTTTGAAAAAATATAATGAAGAGATAAAGCATGCATAATCTCTCTCTCCCTCCCTCCCTCCCTCCTCCCCTTTACTCCGAAATCTGACATTACATTACCAAATGAGTAGCATTGTGTTGTACAGTAATATCAGTCATGTTCACCCACTGGTGAGCTGAACTTATGGGGCCATTTAACTCTTCAGTTGCTGTCATATATAGTTCCTGAAATACAGAGAGCTGTCATTTAATTGATGCCAACAGTAAAACACGTCCAAATAAAAGTCCCAAGGTTAAAACACAATTCAGATTATCTTAGGTCTTAGGGTTCATGCATATATAACATGATTTCTCATCATGTGAGCACACAAGTTATTTATATAGTTACATCATGATTATATATAAGAATAGTTATTCAGCTTTTATATATTTGTAATTAGTTATTATTTATTTACAGGTGGACCCTTATTATCTGTGGGTCCACCTGTATATAAATTCTTTGAATCTTTGCTGATGCTGAATTCCATGTGAAATGAAATCACATAGAATTTGGGGTGTGCTGAGCTCTGATTCCAGACCTCTGTTCTGAAGCCCATGGAGGCTGCTCACAGCCTCCACAGGTCAGAGAATGGCTTCTGGAGGTCCTAGAAAGGCACTTCTGGTTTTCTGGTTTTCTCCAGAGGTGACTGAAGCACAACTCCAGTTGCCTCCAGAGGCTACAGGTTGGACCAAGACTCAACAAGCTTCAGTGGATCCACCTTGAGTCAAATAGGCAGATACAAAATTGGAGATAAGTAAGCTCAACCTGTAGTTCCATATCTATATCTATCTATCTATCTATATCGATCGATCGATCGATCGATCGATAGATAGTATACTTAACATTTAATAGAAGTCCTGTTTAACAGATATGTCATCAATTTTATGCATGTGATGCTGCAGGAAGTTGCCTCTGAAATTCAGATAAATGCTATAAGCCAGGACAGAACATGGGGCAAATGCATAGGGCCAGGACTTGGAAGTGGACAAACATAGCTGAACAATAAAAAGCAGGCCTCCATCGGTCTTGAAAGACTATGGTATCGTGCTCGGCGCTGCATACCTGCATGCGAAGCACGAAAGCCTGGGATGGATTGTTATGGAGTAGGCTGTTACCCAAGCAGCAAATCCCCCCTCTCCATGCCACTGAATTAGTCCAATGGAAAGGCAGAGCCGATACGGTTGGATCCAGCTGGCCTTGCAGAGCTGGGCTAAGGACAGGAGCTCACCCTGTCTTGTGGGGCCAACCCGGGTCTCGAACCTTGGCCTGCTGGTTAACAGGCACAGCGTCTTAACCGCTTGCGCCACCCACATAGATTTAAAGAGGGTTAGAGTACCATAAACAAGAATAAGGTTCTTCTGCCTTGAGAAACTTACCATCGTATAAAGACAAGAGGGGTAGGGGAATGAAGCAGCAAGAAAAGCATTATGAATAAGCACAGTTACATGCAATTTGGTTCATTTCAGGTTGGCGTGGGGACCTGACAACTGAATGTGTATATATTTACTCCAAAGTATTTTGTCTAGAGTTTGATAACACATTACACTGACCATGTAAAAACCAGCTGCATTCAGCTTGTTCATCTGTCCAAAGGTTACCTTTTATCAACTGTACTAATAGGGCCTCTCTCTCTCTCTCTCTCTCTCTCTCTCTCTCTCTTCTTCAGCCTCTCTCTTATCTCTGACGAGGAGCAAGCCCTGATCTGACATTCACTTTTACAGAAGTTGTTCCTTGCAGAGGGTATGAGTTCTTATAGCAGTGTTTTTCTCTTTCCATTATTATCTCTTATAAAGCTCATCTTTACTCATAATTTGGAGAGCAAGAAGATGGCTTCAGGAGACGGCAATGGAAAAGGAAGGAGTCCCAGAAGGAAAATGTTAAGAGTCTTTGGTTCATTTTATAATATGCTTTCCTCAAATATCTGAACCGTCTCAGAAAAGATAAGGAAGAGTTTGCATACAAATTGGCATCTGACATTGTGCTGGATTTAAGTCCTATTTCCAAGTCCTGTCTGTTCTGTCCACTTGAGTCAGTGCCATTTCCAGAGATGGCTCAAATCCAAGTAGACCCATTGTGGCTGCTACACCCTTACCTGGGGTAAGGGGAACACCTTCACTGTCTCCCTCAGTAGTACAGCAGCAGCCCCAATGGAGAGCTGGATGCATCGCAGGAATGCCCACCTGCCTGCACCAACAAAAGTTAGAATTGTGCTGACAGCCAGACAGCTTGATTTTGGAAGAATACCTGTTTAAAAAGAAATGCACCTTAGAATTAGAATTTATCACTTGGATGCCATTTCAAGAATCTTACCTTTGCTTTCAAGTACATATTCCTTCCAATGATTTGTGTGCTCTCAAACATGTTCTTGCCAGGACCTGTAGCTATGCACATCTTGGCCTAAATTAGGTTTCAGAAGAACAAATAAGAAGAGGAACTTCACAAGCATTTGTAATGTTTCACATTTCATATTTATGTACAGAGAAGCAAAAGCCATTGCAATAATTTTGTCTAAGCATCTAGCTCCAAAACACGTCTTGTCTAGTTTTATGTATCCATCTAGTCCAAGCAGTTCCTTATGAAAATGGCACAAGACAGCAGTGTTCTGTCTGAAAAGTATAAAACTTCATCTGAACACGTCTTATATTCCATGCTGGCATGATATATGGTATGCAGAGCTGAATAAATGCTTACTAGCACTAACATGACATTTCCAACATACCTGGATTGAGGCCTATTTCATTTTTGTGTCCTTTGCTGGGCCTTACATCCAAATGTACAAACCGCCATGTAATCTACTGATGCGGATGCTGTCAAAACTAAGGGCAGTAAGGAGAATATTTTATCTCTACTAGGTATAATCACTATGAAAATAGATTTCATGTGGTTTCATGAATCTTTTCATGTGCTACCATTCCAGGAAAAAATATTATGCATGGACAGCCCAATCCAGAGTAGCACTTGGGTTGCCCTATTTATCACTAGGATGGAGTAACTGCAAGATGCTCCACACTAGTTACTCTGGAAAAGGATTGGGGCCGAGCAAGGCAACATACTGTGGCCTAAGAGAGGTGGACCTGCTCTTCCTTAACTGGGGCAGCCTAGGTGGCTCAGGAGAGTCCCTTGTGCCAATCTCCAAAGTCCACAAATATGCTGTAAAGCCTGTTTATGCTTTCTTCTGAGCTGTGCTGGAACAGAGATGCACTAGCCCTCAGAAGCTGAAGCCAGCCTTTGTGGCAACAGACCTCTGGAGCTCTGTGCCAGCTGAGTTTGGCCGATGTGGGGGTCCGAGGAAATGGGAGGAGGGTGAGGAGGAGGTGGGAGGGGGCATTCCAGGTTGGGGTTAGGACAGGAGGAAAGTAATCCTGGAAGCTAGTGAGAAGTGGGAATGTGACCTGGCAATAGTCTGGATCCCAACCCTAGTCCCTAACATCTACTCAGTTTTCCGTCACTTCCAGAAATGGTGCGGAACCAAGTAGGCCCTTTTGGCTTCGGTAGCTCTAGCCAGGGTAGGACGGAAAGTTTCAGTCATCAGCCTGCCTGTTTTAGTACTTCTCAGGATTGCGCTCTGTTTCTCAACAGCATAGCCTTATTTGCTGGCTCCTCCTTTGTTGATTTTTCCCCTGCTACTTTATAATTTCGGTTTTATTTAACCTCATTTTTTGTTATTTTATTTTTGTACCATGCCTTGAGCTTTATTTAATATAAGAAAAGTAAGATGTAAATGCCTCATATTAAAAATTCATGAGTGTGTAATATGTGTTCCATCAGCATAACACACTTTGCAGCTGTCACAAATGTGCACTGAGGCCACCTTCACAAATATGAAGACAGACTGTGGATGCCCACTTTTGAAGGTAAAGCTGTGCAGGGGTCAGGAGGAAAGTGAGAATGAGGTGGAGATATGTGAATTGGGTTATGAAATGGGGTACATGTCAAGTGTAGACGGGGATAGGCTCATTGGCAATGGTGTCTAACAAATCCTAACCCTTTCCAGGCCTTATTTCCCTTCTCCATCAATGGAGACTTGTGCCATTTGCATCGCATTGCATCATCAGAGAGACTTCCACCATTGCAAGGATGACAGTGGGTACCCATGCTGGGGGAAGGGGACAAATATTACCTTCCCATGAGGAAGATTCAACATGCCAAAACTCTCCTACAGTGGATGACACATTTGTGGTGCTACATCATGTTGGGAGTTGTGGTGGGGACTTGTAAAAATGATTATTTATTCCATTAAATAAGACCTATTGGGAGGATTGGTATGGAACAGGAATGGGAAAGTATAATTAGCACCCACACACTCAAATCAGTAAAATTCAGTGGCAGAAACCTAGGCAACAGTTACAGAGGAGTGGTTCATTTTAGGTCACAGTTTACACAAGTAGAGGGTGAGGCTGGGGATTCAGTACCAAATTCATGACACTAGCTTGCTACAATTTAGGTGAAGTTGTTCTGGCTTAATTCATTGGCTTATGGGAGAGCGCATCGTTATGGTTCATTACTGATAACACCTGGCTTAATACCTAAGATCAGTTGGAATGAATGAAATGGTGTCAGTTACAGCATTGCGAAATGGGTGGCACTCTGCAAAAACACTTTCAACTATGCTTGAGTAAATATTTTAATTTTATATTTGAATCAGGAAAAGCAGAGCACAAAATATTACATAAGAACCTGGCTGGCATATTATTAATAACATTATAATTGTGTAGTATAACCTACTTTTTGGTAATAGTTTTCTTAGGCCTGATGCCCGGATTGTGGCAATGGAAGTCTTCTGCTTTAAACCATATAAGAGACAAAAATTCTGGTCTAGATCAGAGATTCTCAATCAGTGATATAGGTACCACCAGTGGCAATTGAGGTGGTGTCAGGTGATATTCTTTGGACACTGGACACCTGCTACCCTGCCGTGAGACCAGGAACATGACACAGCCGAGAGCGGTAGGAGGCTCAGTTCAGTAGGAGACCTTCCAAAGAATTCCTTTCTGTGTTTGAAAAAGCCCTCCTGTCCACTGAGGATCTCTTACTGGTATTTGCCCCATCTCATTTGACCTCCCAACCCAGAAGTTACTGGTGATGATGGCATCAACATTTACTTCCATTGGTACATTGAATAGGTGAACCATGTGAAGTGTTATGGCTGAGGACAAACACTGGCTGAGATAAAATACTTACTCCTCCTATTGGGCAGTAATTGTGTAGGTTTTCACATGACTCGCCAGTGTTTATGCAGTGTGGACCCTTCGTATTTGGACTCACATCTCCCAGGTTAGATGATGCAAAGGCTGCCACATATGGCCCCTGTGAAGACAGTTATTTCATCATCACAATCAAAGCCATTCTAAAACATTTACAGTGGTGCCTCACATAACAAGTTTAATTCATTCCGGAAGCATGCTTGTTATGTGAAACGCTCTTTAGGTGAAGCAGATTTTCCCATAGGAAATAATGAAAACTCAGACGATTGGTTCCACAACCCAAAAATATTCATGTAAAAATAATAACTGTATGTAAAAATGAAGACAAAACACTGTAATTGAATTCAAAACATGCATTCGATGTGCATGATCCTATGAAGTCTACTTAGGCTGCAATCCAAAAGACACTTTCCTGGGAGTAAGCCCCATTTAACACAATGGGGCTTACTTCTGAGTAATGCTTAGGAGGCTGCAATTAAAGACACTTTCCTGGGAGTAAGACCCATTGAAAACAATAGGGCTTACTTTTGAGTAGACATGGTTAGGATTGTGCTCATAGTAAAATTTAAAAAGGGGGGGAGAAGAATTCATTAAGCTGATAGGGAATAGATAAGATTTAAGGGGTGGGGAAGGCAAATATCAATGAGCAACCAAATACCAGACAACAGAGGTAAGTTCTTAGCCCTTGCTGAAAAAGCCATGACAGAGTATTTCTTAAGTTTCCCTAGGAGGGAATTCCATAGTTGTGGAGTCAACAAGCTGGAGAGAAGGTTTTCTCCCAAGCTGTCACCCTCCTCATCTAGGACAAAGATAGCACTTGTAGGAGCATCAACCTCAGTAAACCTAAGAGGGTGGGCTGGAATGTATGGAAGAAGGAGGTATTTCAGGTATCCTTGGCCCATGTCACGAGGGCCTTCAGGGTAAGCACTAGCACACTGAATTGAAATCAGAAGCAAATGGTCAGTCAGCAAAACTGCTGAAGCAAAGGTCCTGGCGAGTTATAACATTTGGCCCTATAACAACTTGGGCTGCTGCATTCTGCACTAATTGCAGCTTTTGAAATGTTTTATCAGGTAGCCCACACAGACAGCATTGTAGTAGTCCAGTCTTGAGGTTTCCAAGGTATGTGTTATGGTAGCAAGATCCAATTGACTCAAGTATGGCACTAACTTAAGCAAGGAGAATGCAACTGCTACTACCTGATTTTCCAGGGACAGCTGAGAATCCAGAACTCCCAAACTGCCTCTTGTTTTTGTAAAGTGAGTAGACGATTAAGGCTTAATTCAAAGTGGGTAGATGATTAAGGCTGCAATCCTAATCTCCAGTTAGACCAGCATAAGCTCCGACATAAGTCCTTTGCTGACCTGGGGATGTCACAATAGTGCTGTAAGGCATTTCTGCCCCACTTCTGGAGATGGAGTTAGTTCGGTGCATAGGCAAACATAGACCTCCCCATCCCATCATGGGAAGATATGCCAGGTGACTTAGGCCAGCATACATTAGTTGGGATATCTTCTGAGTGGGATGCTATCAAGTGATAATGGGTAGCAACTAATTAATAAGTTGTTTGAAATAAATAATGAATACGTAGTATAAGGAATGAGTCAGTTTCAAGTTCTGTTTCGGTCACTGTAAATGGTACATACCTTACCAGGCAAGTATCCCTTATTCATCTCTTGCTCAAAGAGATATGCTGCATAGCCAATATTGTCACTACATATAAGGTGATTGGTGTTGTTCATACTGACTGGATGAATTGCATACCAACTAGTAAAGAATCAGAAGAGAATCATTATTGGAAAGTTATTCATGAATATAGCATTTTTACAGTGCAATTCTAAGCATGTCTACTCAGTCCCATTGTGTTCAAATATACTTCCAGGAAAGTGTGGTTAGGATTGCAGCTTTTCCCTATTTCATGGTACACTTTAGTCTCTGTAATCACCCTATATACAGATCTCTCTGAATCCTTTTCTCAGTTAATGTTCTTTAAGAGGGGTGGTCTCTCCCTCTATACCACCTCCATAAATCATCACTTGCACCTCTTAGTTGTTCATTAACCCCAAGCTGAACCTGCAGCTTCACCTCTCACACATTTTGTTTTATCCATAGACTAGTAACAGTTTGCAGCTGTTGCTTGTGGAGGTACAACAACCATCCCACTTTCCAGAATTTCAGCTGCCCTTTTGCCACTTCTCTCTTCAGTGGTTTTTCTCAGCCTGACCTGTTATCAGATGACAGTTGAAATGTTGATAGTTGCATCTCCACAGCCTGCTGGATTGACAGCCCATGGAATATTGACCAGAAGAAGTGGACACCTTCACACACATGACTTTTTTTGTAGAAAGAATAGAATGACTTCCTGGCCAATTTTTAATGGCACTTGCAGAATTCTTACCTCAACATTCCTATGTCTTGGTCATTCTCATCGATCATCTTCAGCACCACCATTTCTTTGTCTGTGTTTGATGAATATCTGGATATTATAGAGAAAAGTTATATATCCCATAATTCAATGAGCCACCATACTGGAAACAGATCTGGTTGGAGGTGAATCTGCATAGCTACTCATCTAGCAGCACAATTCAGAATTGAGCTGCTAGATGAGCAGGAACTCTTGGGTCGATGTAAAAGGTATTTACGTCACCTAAGGGAAATGTATGGAAAATTTATAGAGCAATTCAGAGTAAATTTTTCTTGCGTCAACACAAGAGCTCCCATAGTTACTCTGGATTGTGCTGTTAGACTTTCTCCTTGGTAGATACCACGTAGACTCCAATGCTATAATAACGAGTGAGATATGAAATCCTGCCTATTATTTTTGTTATGCTAAAAAGGGATGCTAGTGGCCCTTATCTGGAAAAGGAAGATAGGCAGATTGCAAGTTGCACTAAATAACTCTATAACTAAAAATTTGATGTTTTCAATCTATTGTAAAAGGTCCCATAGTTACTCTGGATTGTTGCCTAATGCCATTTGTGTGATCCGTCAAACCAGTGGTCTTCAAAGGGTGGGTTGGGACCCCTTTGGGATGTGTGTGTTGCAACTTCATTTCAAGGGGGGTTGCAAAAAGCTGGATGCAGCCATCTTAGAATCTGGCATTGGGTACTTTAATGACACTTCCAGCCAGTGGTGGGCTCCAGCAGGTTCGCGCCTACTCTATATAACTGGTTCTTAATGAGAGAGAGGACATATAAAGTTTAAAAATAGCCATTTAAAAGTGGCTGCCAGATGGGCATAGAACCGGTTAATTTCTTTGAATCCCATCACTGCTTCCAGCCGTGACATCACTTCTGAGGGGCTGGGGGTGTCCCAGACAGATTGTTATTCTCAGAAAGGGGTCTTGGGCTGAAATTCTCAAATACCACTGCATCCAGGCAGCTGGAAATATTCATGGGGAATCACAGCTGGTTAGGACAAACAGGAAAAATTTTCATTACATTCCACTTCTTTTTAGGCATAAAGTCCAGCAATGACTGCCGAATAGTTCTCAGCTTCCTGTTGACAAAGTTCAAGCACACAGTCTTTTCATGAGACAAAAGAATGAATTGATAGTACACAATACTATTATAGGAGAGAATCATACACCTCTATGACATGTGGTAGTTATTAGGATTTCCCCTTCTTTACCTGCGTCTTTCCGACTCTGGATTCGCAAGATAAGAAAAGGGACTTCGGTTGATCTGATTGTTTTCAAGTAAACCTTTATTCATTAAAATTCGTCCTTTTGTCATATTTTGATGGGCCATATCAATGCTCTGAAAATGGAAAATACAAATGAGTTCACTGATATACCAAGATTCAGCCCCTGGAGTGCACAAACAATGTGTAAATAGGATATAGTACAACCTAGATGCCTGACCACATATACATTCAGTTTCAGATGGGTATGCACAGGTGGTATCATATCCTCAGATGTAAATCTGTAACCCATTAACGCCCACAGTTTCTCATTCAGCAAGTGATATGCAGCTGTAACTCTGCATAGCTTTAGCACCTTATTTACGGCCCAGTTCTATTCTGCAGTGGGCTGTCACACAGAGGCATTTATGGTACATTTTATGTGGTCATAAAACGGCTGCCAATATACAGCACAGCACTTTGGAATTTTCTGAGCACTGCTGTAGGAGGCAGCACAGTTCTGCTGCTCATGGATCCTGCTGCACTTGCTGGAGAAGGTAAAGGGAAAAGTGGTGTGAGAGTGGGCAGGTGAAAGTGGCCCACAAAGGGGGGAAAATTGGAGGTGGGAAGTCTGTGGAAGGGAGTAGATCTGGCAATGATGGCGCACTCCTGGTCCCATCCCATTTATGCCCCTTTGACTTCTCAGACTTGAGCCAGCTACTGACCCATGTGGAAATGGAGGATTATGGAGTTTGAAGTATACAGTTAGAAGAAACTCCGAGGTTTTGGGTCAGGAAGAGAAGAATAGAATTCCAGCGTGTACTACTGGTGATGAGACCCACATTCATTGCTTTGCTATGGCTTGTTGCTAACGCAAATAAAGATTGATTTGAGACCCACATTCTCCTGCTCTCACACTGTCCCCTGCCCACCCACCTCCTCATTCTGCTTTTCTCCCAGACTGCTCTAGGTGTTCTACTGCTCCACCTGCCACGCTATGATGTGGCCTGACTGAGCTGTTGGTGCATGATACTGGATGAAGATTTAATGGTGGCAGATTATATGATCTGCTGTTCTAAGCTTCAGATTGGATTGGGCTGTAAGAGGCTTAAATCAAACACCTGCTAACTAGGGAAAAGGCACCTTTAAAAGTGGTGTCATCTTGTATTTAGCAAAGTAAGAGCAACTGTCTCTCTTCATTTGAGCATGGCCTCTTATCTTTTCTAATGGTTGTTCTTGGTGACCCATCTTTTTTTTTTAGATTGTGAGCTCTTTAGGAACAGTGAAGTTTTACTGATTTATTTTGTGATATAAACCCCTTTGTGAACTATTTTTTGTTGGAAAGTAATATATAAATATTCATCATCATAATAAAAAAGTGATAGTGAGTTGCTTCATACCTCTACAATTCCACTGACAATGGCGTTGAGGGATGGCCTGATTAGCCCTTTACTTGGTATCATAAAAATGGTGTATTGAAAATAGCCTCCAGGACCTGAATGAGTGTGAGTTCCACTCAGTATAACATTATCTTTCTTGTAGAGCTCTCCATATTTCTGTTTTAACTGTTTCAAGACCTATGAAGTAAAGTGTACTATGATTTGCTTCTTATACAATCAAAGCATTATGATTATCACAAAAGTTATCTTTTAGCACTGTAAGACATTTGAACATTTTTGAAAATGAATATCACTAACGGACACACACACATAAAACAATGATTACTACAGTTTGGTAGTATCCCTTATCCAGACCAAGTGTTCCAGAATTATTTTCTGGATTTTAGAATTATTTCATAAGCAAATATTCCAAAGCTGGCTGTTGACACAGTGCAATGGAGTGACAAAGCTGCGTGCTACAACAGCACCATGCTGTGAACATTAGGGGGTGCAGCTCAAATTCTAAGGCAAAGCCTTAGAGAGGCAGATATTAAGGGCACAATCTAGAGTAACTATGGGGAGTCCTTGCTCCGGTGTAAGAACAATTTGCTGTGGATTGCAGTATGAATTTCCCATAGGTTTTCATTAGATGGTGCAGTAACTACGGGTACACGTAATGTCTCTTACGTGCTCCCGTAGCTGCTCTGGATTGTAGGGTAAGAAGGGAGGGATTAATGCCTACTGATTCCTGCTTTAGCTTGTCTACTTTAGCTTCTCTCCTAGCTTGTCTTGTCTACCCTGGGTCTTTCTCCCCTGGTCTTTCTCCCATGGGACTTTCTCCCCTGGGTCTACCCTTTCTACCCTGGGTCTTTCTCTGCTGGGCCTTTCACCCCACCCTGCAGAAGAAGAGAGTTAGGTTGTGTCATTGCTACTGTGATTGCTTTAACTGGAGAAATGAACTAGAGGGAGAAAATTTTTAAAAGGGGTCTGTAAGCTAAAACTGTCTCAATGTCAGTTGGATATTGTCCCAACATGCATTTAGTTATGCTGCTTGACTCTTACCATAAACCAGTTTTTAAAAGTTTTTTTTAACACATGTCCTCATTTTAAAAAGTTTCAGTTTTCAGAATATTTTGGACTTCAGAATTCCAGATGATGGGTGCCACACTTATATATAAAACGTCCCACGGTACCTAAATTCTAACACACTTTTTTTTAAAGGCAAGACCCAACATCATCAAATAGTGCCTATGCAAAAGAGTAGGATTAACCCAGTAGGGTGATTCCATGTCAAGTGGTCTAGGGCTTCCCGCACGACCATCACAGATTTTGATGAAATTTTGTATGCAAAGTCCCACATGTCTCAAATGAACTTTTGTAAAGCGATAGCTTCATATGTGAAATAGTTATTGAGATATAGCGATTTGTTTGACCCCCACACAGCATTGATATACAGTACAACTATAAGATTTTGGCAACTTTGGGATACAGTATTTCCTCTGCTGTTTTTTCTAAACAAATGAAACTGAGCTAGCTTGTACAATTTTTTCTGCTCTATTCAGTGGAACTAATAACAATTTTGGCTTCCTTCATACAGAGTGGGTAAATTGCAGTAAAGTCGACCAAGAAATCATTTAACAAAACATCATATAGACCCAACAATAATGAAGTAATAGATGTGAAATTTAGCACATATCTTATGAATGTATATTTTCAGCTTCCTAGCTCTTTTCATTAGTGTACAAACTGAGTGTCAAATTGATAATTTTTGTAAAAAGCCCCAAAGCAGAGTATTTTCAATCTGATTTTGCAAAAAAGTACTTTCTAGAAATGCTTTCAAACCAACCTCAAAAGAAAGAGCATGTTTCAAGCTTTCCCAAAAAGTTGGTTTGATTGGCAACAGGCTATAATTTTTTCATTTTCCAGATGGTTTCAAATGTTTATTTTTACTGTTGTTAGATAATTTCTTCACATATATGTGTGTTTCCTAAGCTTAGATTCACTTCTGCTAGTATGTACTGATTATATTCCCACCGTGATGTTAATATGCACATGATTGAAACCATGCAATCACATGATGACAGTAATATTCCTGATAGCAGAAAGTGGCATTATGATAATTCTTATCCATTGTGGATTGCATTGTGGATCTTTACCATTCTGGATCAGAAAGCAATTACATATTCTTTCTTTTTCAGATTTGCTTTGGTATACATTACAAGGTGTGATCAGTAAATATCAGGACTGGTGCCACAGCAAAGGAGCTAAAATATGCAGTGAAGCCACTTGGCACAGATTGACCTTGACCCCAACTGTGCATGCTCACTAAGGGCAAAATCCAGAGTAGATACGGGGAGTCCTTGCTCCGGTGTAAGGACAACTTACTCTGGATTCCAAAGTGAATTTCACATAGGTTTTCACTAGGTGGTGCAGTAATTACGGCTGCACGTAAAGTCTCTTATGTGCTCCTGTAGTTACTCTGGATTTGGGGATAAGTTTTAATGTCCAAGCTCACTTCCTCTCTTTACAGCAGCGCTTGGAAGGAATGTGTGTAGCGTGTGGTTGTCACATTGACAGAGAAAGTTGTATCAAACATCAGAGAATCTTCATCATTGCCATCAAAAGCTTGGCATTTTCATCAAAAGCTTGGCAATACCAGCACAGAGACCTACGCAAAGTTGCAGAAAGTGTATGGAGAGGAATGTATGATAGGGGTGTCAAACACATTTCATACATTATTATTTCATAATAATAATATTTCATTATTATTATTATTATTATTATTATTATTATTATTATTATTATTATTATTATTATTATTATTATTTCATAATAATTATATTTCATAATAATGAATGCATTAGCATTCATTGTGACTCCCAAGGACCACAATAGCATTAGTAGTGTCTCCCGAGGGCCACAATCCAATTTTTTGCATGTCTTCTCAGGAAGTTCCCTCCTTTCTCCTGGGCTCTTTCTCCTGCCCTGGGAAGCTACTGCTGCTGCTGTGCATGAGCCCTCCTTCCTCCTGGGCTTTCTCCAGCTCAAAATCAAGTGCGCTGCCACCACTACTGAGATGCTTCTGGGGCTGGGGAGATCACTTGAGGGCCGCACATGTGCTTGCAGGCCACCAGTTTCACATGCCTGGTGTATGAGCTGCACATGAGTGTACAAGTGGCTCAGACGTTTCCAAGATGGCTGACAAAATGTTGACAGTGACTAACGTTCTGGGAGACCCAGAACGTGCAGCTGTGGGGGGAAATTGTTGAATTACCATTCATGAATTATTGGAGGATGTGCAGATTAGTTACGGTTCAGTTCAGTCCATTCTCACTGAAGATTTGGTTATGAGACGCGTGTCTGCCAAGTTTGTGGCAAAATTGTTTTCAGCTGAACAAAAAGAAACTTGTTTCAGATGCGCAAGATCTCCTTGATTGTGTCGAGAACAATGAAAACTTGTCATAACGGGTGATGAGTCGTGGGTCTATGGCTATGACCCCAAAACCAAGGCTCATTCTTCACAGTGGAAGACACCAATCACTCTGAGACTGAAGAAAGCACGAATGATTTGAAGCAATGTGAAGAATGTATCATTGGACAAAAACTGTTGTCCAAAAGCCACCAATGCTCATTTTATTTGAACAAAATTGTGCTTCTTTCTGTACATAGTTTGTCAGCTGATGAAAAATTACTCCGTATTCGGTGATCAGAAGTTGAACTTGCAGAACTTGCTTAAGTATACGAGGTATATGTAATGCTTTAGTATACAAACTTGCTTTTAGTATATGTACATTATAAAATTGTGGTCCAAATTCCACCAAGGCAATGTGGTCATCTTCTGCAAGTTCAACTTCTGATCGCTGAATAAGAAATAATTTTTCACTATAAGATTTTCCAAAATCTTATAGTCACACTGTACATCAACTTGGTATGGCGTCAAACAAACCTTTATATCTCAATAACTATTCTACATGTTAAGCTATAACTTTACAAAAGTTCATTTGAGACACATGGGACTAGGCATACAAAATTTCATCAGTCTCCGTGATGGCCGTGCAGGACACTTTTCCAAAACTAAACCACTTGACATGGAATGACCTAGTATGGTTATTTGCAGAGATGTGCAGCTAAAAGAATTAACAGGATGTAAAGAAGACATAACAGCACTCTTCACAAAATGATCGTGTACACACTGACCGAATGGATAGGAGTGTGACAGAACCCTTCCCCACTGACATGTACACTTTCACTTGCTTGTTTACACAGTTTCTTCACACATCTATGTGAGGTCACAGGGATGATGAGTATCTGGGAAATTACAGTACAATATCCAGAGTTTGATGTGCTAGAAGATTATAATATAATATAATATAATATAATATTACAGCACAGATTAGGCCAGAACAAGGTAGGCCAGAACAAGTCCTTTGCACTAGCCTGAGGGATGTTGCAATAGTGACATAAGGCTGGCACACAGAAATGAGCCAACCTCCCCATGCCACTGCAGGAACAGAGAAAAAGGTGGTTAGGATTAATCCTAAATAGTTTAGGATTATGCTCACAATCATGCTTTTAACTCCTATCACTTCCCATATTTTTACTGCAATCTCATATGCAAGAAATGATAGCTTTGGAATCCAAGGTTTTGGGTTTTGACTTAAAAAAAATAATACTATATAGCTTTTTAAAAGCCATTTTATTTTTCTCCTCCTCTTACCTCTAGTTTAACTCGCTGAGATATCATTCCCATCTCAGCACTAACAAACACCACGCTTTTATTCCGGTTCTGAGGCTCAGCTACGATGAACGCTCTACAGTACAATCGTGAGATCATGCCTGCACCAGTTTGTTCTATATTGCCATAGCCAAACTGTAGTGGAAGACAGCATTCCATTAAACATACATAAAGTCATGCTTGCCAACATTTCAAAACAGAACAGAAGAGACAGATACATTATTTAAAATACTACAGATCTCACACTTTCCAGTTTATTAAACACTAGCTGAATTTACCTGTCGTTGCAGGAGTAAAATTAAAAGAATATTTGTGGGCACCAGAAATGGCGGGGCACTGGGTGAGCACTGGTGGGTACTGAAGGGCACCAAAAGCAGTTTGTTCCTGACAGACACCAGGCAGCTGCAGGCAGATAGCACCAATGGGAACTGACAGGCAGTGGACACTAGCAGGCAATAGGCAGCTGGCAATACTGGGGTTCCAGGCACCAGCAGGCAGTGGGCACCACTAGGCACCATCAAGCACTGGGCATCCGTGCTAGGCATCAGACAATAATGGGCAGTAGGCACCACCGGGCACTACCAGGCAATGGCAGCAGGCTCCTCTAGATACTGGTCACCACTGGCATCCCTGCCAGGCACTGTGCACATTCACCACTGAGCACTGGGAATCCCATCCTGCCACCAGGCACTGGGCACCACTAGGCACCATGCATCCCTACTAGGCACAGGCAGCACTGATACCCATTGGGCAACATTCACCAATGGGCATCAACAGGTGACACAAAATACCACTGGGCAACAATTGGCAACGTTGGGAAACACCAGGCTCCAAATCCATTCTTTGTGTGTCCTTACATCACAGAAGGAATTTGCTGCCCAAATTTCATGATTCTAGATCCAGGTGTTTGGAAAGGGCACTGATGTGTCAGGGATTCTTCAATGTTAAGTATAGGGATGAAAACACATTACACCCCTTTTTACCTCCATAGGATTTGCATTTCTAAAAATTGGTTCTTAGTGGGTGCCTACCTCATGAAAGGAAGACCAAATTTCACCTCACCAGATTTCACGCTTTAAGGTTCAGTGGTTCTGGCTGGGTAGTGATGAGCAAGTTACTCTTCAATTTATATGTGTGTATATATATATACATATACAGTGTTTCCCTGACAATAAGACACTGTCTTATTATTTTTTGTCAAAAAACCATAGGTCTTATTTTCAGGGTAGGCCTTATTTTAATTAACATTGACAGCAAAATGTAGGACAATGAAGCAAAAATGTAGGACACCCAGACAGGAGGCTAAAAATAGAGACAAATCATGTCATATGGTCACCCTGGACACAGAAGTAAGTCCCATCCATCCCCACCACACTCAAAGGGCTTACTCACAAGAAAGTCTGGCTGAAAGATCCCTATTCTGTGTGTGTCTGCACAGAAGGGTTGGGCTGCACTATAATGGGGCTTACTTCTGAGTAGCAATTCAATGATCATGCTCTGAGACTGCTATCCCAACCACAACTGCCTGGGAGTAAGTCCCACTGACTATAATGTGGCTTACTTCTGAGTAGCAATTCAATGATCATGCTCTGAGACTGCTATCCCAACCACAATTGCCTGGGAGTAAGTCCCACTGACTATAGTGGGGCTTATTTCTGAGTAACAGTTCAATGATCATCCTCTGAGACTGCTATCCCAACCACAATTGCTTGGGAGTATGATGGGGCTTACTTCTGAGTAGCAATGCCTCATTGACTGGGGGAGAGGGGTCTGTGAGGGGGCAGGAAGAGAGGGGCTTCTCTGCTTGTGCCCCTTTAATAATTACTGATTCCTCTCTTGTCTAGCAGCAGCGGCAGAGCAACAGCAGCTGCTCCTCACCCTCTGTTCTTCTGGCGGCCATGTGGCTGAGGGAGGAGCTTTTCTCCAGAATAAAAGGTGGACACTTTGAGGCTGCTATCCCATCCATACTTGCCTGGGAGTAAGCCCCACTGACTATAATGGGGCTGACTTCTGAGTAGACCTGCATACGGTTGGGCTTTGAAGCTGCTATGCTGAAGTGGGATTTTAGTAGGTTTTATTCATTGATGTATATGCCAATAAAGGTTACACAAACTGAACTGAAGTAGGTTTTATTTTCTGGGGCGGTCTTAATTTAGATCTCAGGGCAAAAGTCAGGGTTGGTCTTATTTTCTGATTAGGTCTAATAGTGGAAACACACTACATAGATAAATAGATAAACTACTGTTTACACTATACTGTATCTCTTGAAAAAATGACAAGCACAAAAAGTTTTTAAGATTTTAAAATATTAATAAAAAATAAGAGTTATTAGATTTAGAAAAAAGTATGCATTAGATCTGCAATGTTATAATGTAATTATAACCATGTTTACTCAGAGCCACACTTGGCTGGTGAAACAATTGTATGACTGGTTTTGATAAGCAGCCTTGAACAAAGTGGAGAACAGGACAGATCTTGGCAGCAGCCATACTTGCTAAGCTACTGTCCTGCTGTTCCTGCCCCCAAACCAGTGGTGGGCTGAGACCGGTTCAGGCCGGATCGCCTGAACCGGTTGTTTGTTCTGGCCCCCCGCTACCGATCCGGTAGCTATGGGGGGGGGCAGAAAACAGGCCGCACCGGTTCGGTGGCCAGCCCACCACTGCACTGTGCATGCGCCAACCAAAGGAGGTTGACGCATGCGAAGTGCGTGTCCTCAAGCTGGTCAACCTTGGCGAATGCGCAGTGCATCTCCTCCAGAGTCCAGCCAAGGTAGTGCACCAGGGTTGGGGCCCACCCCTCATCCTGCCCCGCCCACCTGCACCCACAGCACGCTGGGGTGGGTGGCATGCCCTCCCTGGCCCCGCCCCTGGCCCTCCCCGGCCCCGCCCCTGACCCTCCCCGGCCCCTGACCTGGTCCCACCCCCTGACCACAGCCCTGCCTGCCCACTTCCAGCGAGCAGGTTGTTGGGCCAGGCCAGTCCCATCACTGCCCAAAACCAGTGATGGGATTCAAAGAAATTAACAACCGGTTCTATGCCCATCTGGCAGCCACTTTTAATTGGCTATTTTTAAAGTTATATGTCCTATCTCTTGTTAACAACCGGTTCTATAGAGTAGGTGCGAACCTTCTGGGGCCCACCACTGCCCAAAACAACTCCCAGTATCCTCAGAGTTACATTTAAATAACTGGTGTGCGCATCCAAGAAGTTCCTTTGGATGCCAGGAGATCAACAGAGAAGTAAGTAAAATTCATTTTTACTTAATTACTGTATCTTGGCTGCCTAATTCCTCCTCCCAACAGCAGTGCTGTGTGCTGTGAGCTTTCAAGAGATAGGATTGAGTTCCGTAATTGGTCAACATGCACAGACTAAGTCAGGTGTTCTTATTTTTTAAAAGGGAACATTTCTCCATAAGTTTAAAAAACCAGCTGTATTGAATGGAGATTGGAGAAAGCCAACAAACTTCAATTCCAGAAATAATTATATGACACAGCTAAAGAAAAGTATTTAGCATTTACAGTATCTACTTACTAAAGGTAATTCAGCAATAGGGCCTGTGCAATCAGCACGACCAACACCAATCAAGTAGCCATCTAGGGGAAATACAAAAATAACAATATTAAATATTGATTAATATTATTAAGCTGCTTATTAATTAAACTCATTAAAGTGCTTTCTATGCAGAAGTGCAAAACAGTAAATAATGGAATTCTCCGCTTTTAAATCAAATCTCTAACTGTTTCTGAAACATTCTTGATACCAGGAAAACAATGTAACCCTTGACAGATGAGATATCCCTTGAAAGAGTACAGAAGTTGACTGATATATAGGTTGTAATCAGCAGAGATGGGAACTTGAGTTGCAAAAATACTTTTTTACTGACTAAGCAACTCATGAATTATGTGTGGGAAGACTCTAAAAACACATGAATCAAGCCCCCACCGACTCTGAGCTCACATTTGAGCGACTCTGAGCTATCAGGGAGGAGTACTGGCAGATAGCCCGGTCTTGTAGGGAGGGGGTCAGGAATGCTAAAGCTCAGTATGAGCTGAGGCTGGCCAGGGGAGTCAAGGATAACAAAAAGAGCTTCTTTAGATATGCCCAAAGGAACAGGAGGAGAGACGAGGGGATGGGGCTGCTCCTGGACAAAGATGGACAGCAGGTGTCTGGAAACCAGGGAAGGCAGAGCTGCTCAACTCCTACTTTGCGTCTGTCTATTCTCGGAAGGAGGGCTGTGCAAATGGGGGTGCGGGATCATTGGCTGATGCAGGGATGTGCTTGCATCCCCAAAGAGGTAATGAAAACACGGATGGTGCAGAACAGCAGATTAAGATTGATAGAGAACTGGTTCGAAACCACTTAACTGGCCTAAATGAATTCAAGTCATTTGGACCAGATGAGCTGCATCCTTGAGTTCTTAAGGAACTGGCAGATGTCCTTGCAGAGCCTCTGTTGATCATCTTTGAGAAATCCTTGAGGAGTGGAGAAGTGCTATTGGACTGGAAGAGGGAGAATGTAGTCCCAATCTTTAAGAAGGGGAAAAAAGAAGGCCTGGGAAATTATAGACCAGTCAGTTTGACTTCAGTCCCGGGGAAGATATTAGAACAAATCATAAAACACACAATTTGTGCACATCTAGACAAGTACTCGGTGATCAAAACAACCCAGCATGGATTTACCAAGAATAAATCTTGCCAGACAAATCTGATTTCCTTTTTTGATCGGGTTACGAGCTTACTGGACAGTGGCAATGCTGTGGATGTCATTTATCTTGACTTCAGCAAAGCATCTGACAAAGTCCCACATGACATTTTAATTGGGAAGTTGGAAAAATATGGGCTCGACAAGGCAATTGTTAGGTGGATCTGCAACTGGCTCAAAGGCCGCACTCAAAGGGTTTTAGTAAACAGGTCTGCATCAACCTGGAGATCGGTTTCAAGTGGGGTACCCCAAGGCTCTGTCTTGGGCCCAGTCCTCTTTAACATTTTTATCAATGACTTGGAGGAAGGGGTACGGGGGAGCCTGATCAAATTTGCAGATGGCACCAAGCTGGGAGGAGTAGCAAACACTACAGAAGACAGGAGAAACCTCCAGGAGGATCTGGATAAACTGGAATCCTGGGCTGTAACAAATAGAATGAATTTCAACAGGGAGAAGTGGAAGGCTCTGCACTTAGGAAATAAAAACCAAAAATACAGATACAAAATGGGGGATACTTGGCTTGGCAGCACAACATGTGAGCGGGATCTTGGAGTCGCCGTGGATCACAAGCTGAACATGAGTCAGCAGTGTGATGTGTCTGCAAAGAAGGCAAATGCCATTTTAGGCTGCATTAAGAGGACTGTAGCTTCCAAGTCGCGAGAAGTTCTAGTTCCTCTTTATTCTGCATTGGTGAGACCTCACCTTGAGTACTGTGTTCAGTTCTGGGCACCTCACTTTAAGAAGGATGCAGCCAAACTGGTCAAGTCAGCCAAGTCCAGAGGAGAGCGACAAGAATGATCAGTGGGATGGAAGGGAAGCCCTACGAGGAAAGGTTGGGGGAACTTGGGATGTTCAGCCTGGAGAAGAGGAGGCTGAGAGGAGACATGATTGCCCTCTTCAGATACCTGAAGGGCTGTCATAGGGAGGAAGGGGCTCATTTGTTCATAGCTGCTTCTGAAAGCAGAACTAGAACCAATGGGTACAAACTGCAAAAGAGGAGATTCCGGTTGGATATCCGGAAAAAATTCCTGACGGTTCGGGCGGTTCAGCAGTGGAACAGATTGCCAAGGGAGGTGATGGACTCTCCCTCACCGGGGATCTTCAAGCAGAGGCTCGACGAGCACCTGTCGGGGATGCACTAGGGGGATTTCCTGCTGCAGGCAGGGGGTTGGACTAGATGATCTACTAGGTCCCTTCCAACTCTATGATTCTATGATTTGAGTCAGTCAAGTTGAGTCACACAACAAACATGCATTGCAGCATCTTCATCTCAACCACTAAAATGTTTTCAAATGATCATTTTGGTGCATGTGGGCTAGTAGCAGCAGTAGTAGCAGGGTAAACTCAGAGATGGTTTGGGGGATTGGAGCAAAGAGTTAACTTTTTTGTTTGTGTTCCAAAAATAGGCAGGGTCTTGTGATGAATCTGCACCTTTTGCAGATTTTGAAAAACATACACATTTTATCTCCATTTTGCACAGAACCCCAGTGAGGGGTCCTCACTTCATTTATTGGCCAGAGCAGGGTTACTGAAACTAGGGTCAGGACCCCTTGGGAGAGGGGTCGTTTCTTCATTTCAGGGGAGTCATGAAAAGCTGTGTGCCACCAACTTGAAATCAGGCACTGGGTGCTGCCATTTTGGAATGGGGCACTTAGGCTACAATCCATATTTTTCTTGGGGTAAGTCTCATTGAACCACATATCGCAGGTGCTTACACAGAAAGAAATTGGTTCAAATAGTTCAAATCTGAAACATTTCTCTCCCACAATTATACCCACAGGCAAGAAGGCCAACTTTTCCGGCCCTTCTAAAAAGGAAAAAGAAACCTGGCAAGTCAGTCTCATTTACTCTTTGCCTGATAGAAGAAAACTTGTCATGCTGTCCTTATTCTCCGTACTGGGGAGGCATTTTTTAATCTCTCACAGCTAATGCATGTATACTCAAAAGTGACCCCCACTCTGTTACATGGGAGTTACTCCCAAATAAGCATAGGATTACATGCACAATATTTTTTAGCCCTGGATTTTGCTCCTCTTCTTTCCCTATTGTGTACACAACAACTGAGCCAATGGCAGCCATTTTGCTTTCTATATGTCCCTCAGTAACGTCCAAACAGTTCAGCAAATCACCATATAATTCTTTAGGTATTACAACATTTAAGGACATGTGACTCACCACCACGGCTTTTTTCAGGGATATAGTGGAGAACTAACAACGTCACAACAGTGCCTAACACTAGCAGTAAAACAACAAGAAACACAATTGCCAGCCGCGATAAAGTCGATTTGCCAGATTTACCCATTTGAGGCAAAAGCAGCTCTAAAAAGAGAAATAGAGAGAAAAAAGTTGTCAGAATTTTGATCTTAAATACATTCCATGCAAATAATTCCCTAAAATTGTACCATACACCCTCAAATCTATACTAGTGAAATTCACCCACCATTGCAGGAACAACCTCACTCCCCTCCCCTGTGCACCATCCTCCCCCGTGCACCACATCTGTCCCATTCCATCCTGTTCCCCCCACATTGCATCACCTTCCCCATGCACCACTTGGCACCAAAATGGTTCTTAGTGGTCCTTACATCACAGAAGGAATATGTTTCCCAAATTTCATGGCAAAGCACACAGTGAAGCTCCACCTGCTGAGCAGAGTCTCCTACCATTATTTGTAGCATTGCTGGTCTCACTGCCGGTTGGCTGGAGACCAGGGGTCCCACATGTACCACCAGACACCACCTCAAGTTATATATGAACTATTGGTTGCAAAACACTGTCCTAGATGGATTACTGGACATAGCTTAGTAAAAGTACTGAGCAAGTAGCCCCATTGCAGCCCCATTGACTCAGAAACCTAAAATGGTCATCATAAATACATAATATTCATTATAAAATACTGCTAATGGAGAGGAGAGAACCAGAGTCATGCAATTAGTGAAAGACAAGCTCCCCATGGTTGAAATCAAGAATTATTTTCTTTTGAACTCTATTTCAAGAGACAGGCTGATTTCTGAGCTACTTCCATTTTAACCACAGACCCCCAAATATGTCATCAATCCATCCAGCATCTTTTATTTCACCCATTTATGTGGGAAAGCGCCAATCCAGCATGGTGGCAAACTGGCCAGATGAAGCAAAAGGATAATCCCGTCTCAGCTGTAACTTGGCATTCAACTTTGCAGCACACCAGTTAAAGCAGCCCAAAGAATGTACTTTGCCCTAGACCTACAATAATATTTATAGCCCTTGGAAAACTACTTTTATCAGAGTCTAATTGCACCTGGCATATAACACAGAGGCTGCAGTTTTGGCATCAGGAATCAGTAGTGGTATAAGTGGCCAAGGGCTCTGAAAAAACCACCTACTGCTGATATGGCTGAGATAACGTCTGTGCCAGTGCTGCGGCTAAGGGGGGTGTAGGGGGTGCAGTTGCACTGGGCTACAACCTTTAGGGGGGCTACAAGCTGAGCTCAACACTAGTAGTTAAAATTACTAAAAACAGGGTATGTCTGAAGGATAATACCAACATGTTATATATCATTGGAAAGGTATTTTTATGCAGAATGCAATGAAAGAAACTGCATTGGAATTTCTATATTCTATCAAACGTTATGGCCTATTAGCCAGAAAATGAGAACACAAAAGCCGATGGAACAAAAAGTGGATTTTCTTAACTCAAAACCTTCCCATGATATTGATTACTCTGAGAGCCAATGAGATGCAATTCTGATACTGTATGTAACAAATAAGGTGTTAATATGAATCAGCTCTCATTTCCATATACAGTGGTGCCTTGTAAGAGAAATTTAATTCGTTCCAGAAACATGTTTGTCTTACAAAGCATACTTCTTACAAAGTGGATTTTCCCATAGGAAATAATGGGACCTCAGACAACTGGATCCACAACCCAAAAATGTTCATATAAAAATATTAACTGTATGTAAAAATGACGACAAAACACTGTAATTGAATTCAAAACACTATGATATAATACAGAACACAATTACTGTAATGGAATACTGTAATATACTGTACAGTAAAACAGAAAAAAAACTCTTTATGGCCAAGGAAGACTAATTTTCACCAAAAGGGTCACTGGTGTCTTTTGGAGCAACTTGAACAAGGAACTCATCTCTCTGTGTGTGAGATCTGTCTATGCAAACCAGATGAGTAGTTTGCAGCAGGACCAACAGCAATAGCTTCTCCCTTCAAGTAAAAAGGGCCAAATCCTATGGTCTCCTCAGAATCAAGACCCATTGAATCCACTGGGGATTATTCACAGGAAAGTGTGTAAGATGCAGGAGCAGCCCCAAAGACTTATGCCTGATGCAAATCCTATGCAATCTACTCAGAAGTAAGTCCCATTGTATACACTGGGGCTTACACACAGGAAAGTGGGGTGGAGTGGGGTCTAGGCAGGGAAGGTGGGGGGGGGAAGAGGAGTGGTTGTAGTTAGGTCCAGGTGGGGAGGGAGCTTCCTTGGAGGGAAGGGAGTTTGTTTGAGGGGGGCTCCAGAGGGGGGTTCAGGAGGAGTTTTTCCTCCTACCTGATGGTGCCTGTAGAGGCTCAGCTGGCTGGATTGAGGACATGTGCTGACTGGGAGGCCCAGATAAGGTTGCTGCTCCTTCTGCTGGCCTGTTCACTGGTACTGCAGGCAGGAGGAGAAGTCCCACCTCAGCCACCCAGCCCAGCCAATGCAGGCAGGAGGAAAAGGAGCCCAGCCAATGGGCATTCATCTCTCAAAGCACATTTGTCTCACAAAGAAGAATCCCAGAGGAATTTCAGTTCATTATTCAGAGCATTCATCCTACAGCGCTATTGTCTGTATTATGAAATGTGTACAGGCACCACTGTACACATTTCATAATACAGCTAGCAAAAAGCGTACCCGCATTGCGGGAGTAACATTTCCCCATATGCCGTTCCCCCCACGGCGCAACTTCCCCCCATGCGCAACTTCCCCTCATGCACATCAACCCCCCATGCACAACTTCCCCCATGCACATCAACCCACCATGTGCAACTTCCCCCATGCACAACTTCCCCCATGCGCAACAACCCATGCACAACTTCCCCCATGTGCAACTTCCCCCATGTGCATCAACCCCTCATGCACAACTTCCCCCATGTGCATCAACCCCCCATGCACAACTTACCCCATGCGCATCAACCCCCATGCACAACTTCCCCCATGCGCATCAACCCATGCGCAACTTCCCCATATGCATCAACCCCCAATGTGCAACTTCCCCCATGTGCATCAACCCCCCATACGACACTTCCCCCATATGCCACTTCCCCTCATACGCAACTTCCCCCATGCGCAACTTCCCTCATGCGCAACTTCCCCCATGTGCATCAACCCCCCATGCACAACTTTGCCCATGCACAACTTCCCCCATGCGCATCAACCCACATGCGCATCAACCCCCATCCACAACTTCCCACCCATGCGCAACTTCCCCCCACGCGCAACCCCATGTGCATCAACCCCCCGTATGCAACTTCCCCCCATGTGCACCAACCCCGATGCGCAGCATCCTCCACAGTGCAACTCCTCCCTCTGAACAAAATCCCCCAGTGCACCATGCACTGAGCACCAAATTGGCTGGATGTTTTTTAGTCTACCATGTTAAGTATAGGACATAAACACGTTGCCCCCTTTTCAGCCCCTGAAGGGGTAAATTTCTCCACATGACAGAAGGAACTCCCTCCCAGAATTCCATGCTTCAGGCCCAGCAGTTGGGGCAGAATGTTGATAAGTCAGCAATTCTTAATGCAAAGTATAGGGAGGAAAACGTGTTGCACCCCTTTTTACCTCCTTCTGGTTAGAATTTCCTAAAGTCCGTTCTCAGTGCACCCCTCCATCACGGAAGAAACACCCACACCAAATTTCACGCTTCTAGGCCCAGCAGTTTTGGCAGGGCGGTGATGAGTCAGTCAGTGAGTCGGTGAGTGACTTTTCTCTTTTATAATTGCCAAAAAATGTATTTTTTTTGTTTTTTTAGTTTCTCATAGTCTGCATGATGATGTTTTAACAACCCTGAGTAGATTTGTTGGGGAGGGATTTTGCATGGATAACAATCAGGTAAACAAAGGAAGCTTTTTGCTTCTCAAGCTGTAATTTGCCCTTTTGGCCTCAGTCTACGTAAGCCTGCTTGAAACTCTTCAATTAAGTGTTTCCAAGATCTTGTGCTCCTTATAAACATATTTTGAGGGTGCAGAGGGAAGATGAGATGGGGGAAAGTTACACCTACTCTTACATGGGGTTCTTACGCTGTCAAAAGAAGATATGATATAACGTATAACCAAAGAGTACACAGAATCACTGAAAAAAGCCAAAACTTTTACATTTTGAATGGTGGACTTGAAGTCAAAGATGAAAACTTATGGAGACGTGTAATTCTCTTAAAATTGTGTAGCCTTCAGATTGTGCTTTTCCTTGCTCAACAACACCTGCAGATTTCTAAAAGAAACAAACTAGGCAAACAAACAAACAAACAAACAAACAAGATCAGTCTTGAAAGATGATGATATCATGCTCGACGCTGTATGCGAAACACAAAGGCCTGGGTAGATTAATATGGAGGTTAGGCTGTTACCCAAGCAGCAAATCCCCCCTCTCCACGCCACTGAAATAGTCCAATGGAATGGCAGAGCTGATACGATTGGTTCCAGCTGCATCGCAGAGCTGAGCTAAGGACAGGAGCTCACCCTGTCTTGTGGGGACCTGGGACTCGAACCCTGGCCTACAGGTTAACAGGCACAGTATCTTAACCCCTAGTGCCACCCATAGCCCACTGAAAGAAACAAAAGATTCTTCAAATTACGTAATAACTTTGCAGAGCTGTTGCAGTTATTTATTATTGCTCTCCTACAGTAATTCTTGAATATACCCAATGCAAATTGCATGTGTAAACATCATGAGACTCTTAGCCTATATACTGTTCATAATATACTTTCACAGATAAATAACTAACAAGATTACCATAGATGAAGATAATTTCTTGATAATTGAATGAGTATCTGTTAAAGGTAGATCCTGATAATGTATCTCCTTAACCTTGAACTTCCTTCTAGCATTTACTTAATTTAGATTGCAAAGTTCAGAGATGCATAGGTATCAGGTCAGGGTTACCAGATTATTCCTGAACCCCAGGGTCAAAATTCCTAATCCCAAGCCAAAATTCCTACCCCGCTTTAAAAAATTGCCAAAAATGTATTTTTTGTTTTTGTTTTTGGTTTTTTGACCATAACATTTGATAGGAAGGGGATATCTTCAAACTGATTTTTGCATTGGATTCTGCTCTTCAATACGAATCCAATGACATATGGCAGATGGGGTACTGTGCACTATTGCAAAGTTTCAAAATGAAGCCAAAATGTAGGACAATGAAGCCAAAATGTAGGACACCCGGACAAGAGGCTAAAAATCCGGACAAATCCGGGTTTTTCTGGTCATATGGTCACCCTGGTATCAGGTAGGCTATGCTGTGACCTCTTTAAACCAAATCAGGTCCATCATTCACTTTCTCAATGGGCAATGCACCCTCTAACTATGGGTGCAATCCTATACACACTCTCCTGAGAGTAAGTACTTATTATTATTTACTTAATAAGTAAGTACTTATTATTATCAAAGTATTTCAAAGAATAATGCTTCAAAGAACAAGGTTTATCCTTAGTAAATGGTAATTATGCTGCTTTGTCAGGAAAGTTTCCAATGCCCTATATGGCTTGGGGCCAAACTGTGGAATAAACTATCTACTTCCATACAATCCGACTTAGAGCACAATCCTAACCATGTCTACTCAGATGTAAGCCCCATTGTGTCCAATGGGTCTTACTCCCAGGAAAGTGTCTTTAGGATTGCAGCCTTAGGCTATCCTAAGGACACTTTCCTGGGAGTAAGACCCATTCAGTACAATGAGGCTTATGTTTGAGTAGACATGGTTAGGATTGTGTTCTTATCCTTTCAGGTCATCAGAGAAGATCCTTTTACGATACCACCAGCACCACTTAAGGAAATGCGTGGGGTGGCGGCAGTAAACAGGGCCTTCTCAGTAGTGTCACCAACATTATGGAACTCCTTCCCTCTTTACCTGTTCCCTCTCTAGAAATCTTCACCCTGAAGACATTTCTGTTCAGACAAGCTTTCTGAGCTCTTGGCTTTTTTACTGTCTGGTTTTTAAACTTTGGTTCAATGTTCTGGATAAAGATGATGAGATGCCACTGCTTTTAATTGGTTTTTTAATTGGAATTTTATTATAATATTTTATTTTTATTGTAATATGCTATTTTATCCTAGCTTTATTGTAATATGCTGTTTATATGGTGTTTTAATCATTGAACATTATGAAGTGCATTTTACTGGTGTATTTAATTGATTTTATGTCATTGTGTTGTGAGCTGCCTTTGCAGGATACGAATACTGAAATAAACAAAGAAGTAAATTATGTAATTGCATTAGCTCTGGCTGTATCCTATATCTGTATCCTATACATACTTAACTGGGAAAACAAGCCAACCTATCCAGTCATTCTGCTGCAGATAACAATCCTAGCTTGCCAGAGCTTCATTCTCCTCAAGGACATGAGGCGTTAGGGACACTCCTATCCAGGTCCTTAATTTGAGTCCTGCTTACCACTCTGTGACCAGGCATTTTGCCAGGACTGGCTCTACCTCTTTAAACAAATTGGCCTAATTTACAAACACCGCCGTGGAAGCCGTCTTTCCTTCAAATAGTTTAGCAATTCAGCTCTGAGTTCCCATTCTGAATTCTTGGAGCTAGCCCTTATTTACTCTTTGGGGGCCTTCTTAGGCCCTTCCTTTTTCAGCTGGTCTTATGGGAGGGTATTTCAGATTAAACTATCCTCTTGTTTTTTTTTAATGTTCATAGTCATGAAGGGAAACTTGTCCTTTGAATACTACTGGCTTGATTCAAGAAGAAAAGTCTTTAGCCTCTGCTTTTAACACATGCATTCATAGCACAATCATATGCATGAACTGGGGCAGTTTTATATTGTCGGTTTAAGGGATTGACACTCCATCTTTCCCATGTCAAAGCAAATGTCCAAGGCTGCTGGCGATCAGAATATCTGCCTCTCTCTGCCCTATCTAAGAGGGGCAGTGGTACTCAAAGTGGGGTTCAGGATCCCCTTGGGGAGTTGCAGTATTGGGTCAGGAGGGTTGTGGGATCCACCATCTTGGAATCTGGCACTGAGTTTTCCCGGGAGTAAGGGCAAAATCCAGAGTAACTGCAGGGAGTCCTTGCTCTGGTGTAAGAACAACTTACTCTGGATTCCATAGGTACCATGGAATGTACCCATAGTACCATGTACCCAGGTACCATAAAGTACCCATAGGTTTCCACTAGGTGGTAACTACAGGTGCATGTAAAGTCTCTTACGTGTTCCTGTAGTTGCTCTGGATTTGGGGGTAGGTCTCATTGAATACATTAGGAATTACTTCTGAGTAGACACGGAGGAGCTCTGGTATCACAGTGATGTCACATCCTAGTAAGTATGACATGGGGTTCTGGTAAGTTTAAAAGGGGGGTCCCGCAATGAAATGCCTGAGTACTACTGGGTTAAGGGGTGTTGAAAGGGTTGTCATCTTCCGTTTCCTGCCTTTTCCAAGGAACTCTCCAGAGGTGAGTAAACCGGTGAGTTTTCTTTTCCTTCCTTCCTTCAATAGGTTACAGCAGACCAACAAGTCAACACAATAATTAAGATCCTTTTTTGTCAAGGCATGAAGTTTTCTCTCTAAGAGGAATTTTTGGGTACTTCTCTCTTTGCCTCAGCTGGAAACCACCTAACTGATGCCAAAGCAATGATGCTCATGCCTCAACTGAAGCAAAGAGATGATGCCTTTGCCTGCTGTCTCCTCTGAGATCCATCCACTCCTCTGAGATCTACCCCCCCCCCCCCGAAACTTCCAAGGTAAGGATAGGAATCGTTGGGTTCTCCCCGCAAGCAGATGCTCAGAGGGACCATTAAGTAAGAAGTTGAGAGAGATGTAGCATTATCTAAGATAGGATAGGGCAGTGAGTCTCAAAGTAGGAATCAGGACCCCCTTGGGAGTGGTCTCAAAAAGCTGGGTGCTGCCATCTTGGAATCTGGAAATGGGTGCTCCCATCTCATGCTGCAGTCAGGCTGCAATTCATACTTTCCTGGAAGTAAGTCTCAGTGAACACAATGAGACTTACTTCCAAGTAGAACATGGAGGAGCTCTGACATCACAGTGATGCTACTTCCTGATTGATATCATTTCCAGTGGATGCTGGAGAGCTTGTCGTTCTCAGAATGGGGTCCTGGACTGAAATGCCTGAGAACCACTGGACTAGGAACTGTTAAAAGATACTTTAGTTTCTCCCTTCCTGCTGTCCTAACAACAACCCTGTGAGGTAGGTGAGGCTGAGAGTGAGTGACTGACTGGCCCAAGGTCACCCAGGAAGCTTCATGGACAAGGATTTGAACCAAGATCTTCCAGTTCTCAGAACAACTCCCTAGTACTACGCCACCTTGGCTCTCAGGATGAAAGCAAATAGTCTTTAATATACCGTATATAGCTTTGGCTGGATGATGTCCAGTGATTGTGTAACCGTGTACAGGTTTGCAAAATTCCAAAGTTTGACACTTTACCACCTACAGGGGCCATTCCAGTGGTGGGCTCCAGCAGGTTCGCACCTACTCTGTAGAACCGGTTGTTAACAAGAGATAGGACATATAAAGTTTAAAAATAGCCATTTAAAAGTGGCTGCCAAATGGGCAGAGAACCGGTTGTAAATTTCTTTGAAGCCCATCACTGGGCCATTCCCACCTCAAGTAAGGAGTGGAGCTCACTTTCCTGTGCCAGGATGAAGGAAGAAGTATAAGGGCAGTATACACTGCTGCATACCTGAAAAAACTTAGCAGGATCAGCTGCCTCGAATGAGAGGCCAAAGTCACCGCAGATCTTTGCAGAGAAGCATAGAGAAGCCAGCTGCATAAAAACAGATGACATCCTGAGAACTGATCTGAAGCAGGATTTGGAGCTGCCTGGGAAAGATTGGAAAGCACAGGAGCTGTTCAGCCAGGGTAACTAAGACTGCACTAAGATGGAAAACAGCTGGAGAAATGGAGGGTCTTATGAGTTTTTCTCATGGAATAATGCTTGCAAAAATTCCATTTTAAAAGAAGGGAAGTTAGGATCAGCCTGCCTATGTAAACTGCCAGGAGTCTATGAGAAAGGCATAGTAAAGTATATAATTTATATAATCACAGTATATAAATATTGTGATAATAAAAATATAAACCAAAGTCTTATTTATTGAGGATGTACAATTTCAGAAAATAAGAGAATCAAATAGGAAAAAAATTAAGAAAGGGCACAATCCTAACCAGTTTAGGTCAGCAAAACTCAGGCCATCTTCCTGTTCCCATGGTGGTGTGAGGAGGATGGTGCATGTTTGTGCACTGGCCTAACCCTCCAAAGAATGGCGCAGAAGGCCCTTATAGCATTTTTGCAACACCCCTAGGCCAGCACAGAATGTGCACTGGCCTATCCAGTGATTAGGATTGGACTGTAAATGAGCAGTGGTTTAAAAGGCTCTCTGTAACTCAAGCTGTTAAATCAAAAGAGACATCAGTCTTAAGGGATGCAGAAAAGGCTGATTTCAGAGGAAGGGGAATGCAAACAAGAGGGGAAGAAAAACATGAAGGGAGAGGTGGAGTGGTGCCAGCTTTTTACAAGGTATAGCGATTTCTCAGGGGAGAAGCATTGGTTGGAGAATAAAAGATCAGGGGCAAGGAAAATTGGAGAAATAGAAGAATAACCATGAAATAAACAAGAATTCAAACCAAGTTGTGAAGAAAGAGCTGTGGCTTGGTTCATTATAATCTAGAGGTCACATAATCACTTGGACTCTTTGGCTCAGAAATAATTCACAATTCAAAGTGGGAGAGCTTGCTCTCCACTATTTTTGGTATGTATGAATGTAGATGAATGCATCACCAGATATTTTTAGAGATCAGTTAAGGATGACTGTATTCAAGGAAAACATTCCTTGGGCTCCTGTTCTACCTGTTTAAAGGTAGATTTAATCTTGTCAAAAAGTACATTAAGCAAAGCACACAGGTGACTGATATCTTTGAGAAAGAAAGGAAGGTGATGCATGTGGGAAAGGGGAATCAAAGAAAAAGCAGTGTCAGTGGCTAGCAATACTTTTCTTTTGTCTGCTGAAAGGGTTTAGTGTCAGGAGTGTTCCAGGAAAAACCAAAAGAATATATAGAGGACATCAGGATTTCAGAAGAGATCCTGAGATTAAGAATCTGAGGAACAAATTGGGATCTTGGCCTCTCAAGAAAGTTTGACTAGGACATCCTGTTGTTCAAGAGAAACCAGAGGACAAGGCAGGATCTAAACATCCAGGATGAAAACAATACACTTTTTCTATCTCAAGTTTCACCAGGCAAGCAGATAAAATCAGAGCCTGGAGCATATTTCTTAGAAATACATGTTGTGTATCCCTAATCCAGACTGCTTAGAAAAGGAAAGTGTCCAGATTTTGAATTGTCTGGATTTCAGAAAATGGCAACAATAAAATGAGAAATCCTCTTGCTTTTCCACTATTTCCCAAACAGGTGTCTGCTGGCCTATAACAGTATTTAGGAATGTCTGTAGGTTCCCACCAAAAGGCAGAAAATAAAACTTAATAGCCTGTACTTGTGCTGTACATGGGGATGATCTCAAGACCTTCTAGAGATCACACAATAGAAAAAGTCTTGGACAAAATTACAATATCTTGATTTTGGAACAGTCCAGATTTTAGGTGCTTGGATATCTACCTGTAATAAGATGCATTGATATAGAGAAACAGTAGAGAGGATATATACATAACATGCAACATGTGAAAGAAAACTTTTAGAATATATATATGTGTGTGTGTGTGTGTGTGTGTGTGTGTGTGTGTGTGTGTGTGTGTGTCTGTTTCTGTGTGTCTGTGTATTTGAGCTAGAAAGAGTCAGTGGCTGAAACCAATAACCCAAATGGCTTTCTAACCTCTAAGCAGGGGGAGTCCAATATTATACTGGAATCTTGCAAGATAGATAAGATAAGCCACTTAAGAAATTATCATCAGATCCTACCATGTAATAATTGGGGGGGGGGGGGAGCTGAAGAGGAAAAGCAGTTGTCCTTTTGAATTGATTTGAACAACAACCTTGTCCAAGGGACCACAAGTCCAACCTGGGACTGTGTCTTCCTGGTACTTATGCTGGGCCAAAAACACATTCGTGTTTAGGAAGATCCCCACAGGGCGACCATAACCAAAAAAAAGAGTACAAGGACCCTCCAAAGACAAATGGAGGATGTGACAATAAAAGCAAAAATAAAACACTCATGTGCTTCATTTCATGTGGTTCATTTAAATATTTTACTAAAAACAACGTAATTAATTGGTACAGTTGATTAATTACAAGAAGGCTACATGTTGCCTGCCCATAAGGCAAAAGAGGATAATGAAGATTTTTTTTTCAGGATACAAGACTAATAAAAGATGAGGTCCTTTAAAAAGACATATGGTGGTCACCCTGCATCGCCAGATTAGGGCTACTGTGTTAATACTATGATCATGGTGTGTACTCTCTCAAGCTACTAGATTGTGAGACAACTCCCATGGGTGTTTACTCATAAACTCCATAGGTTAGGGGTCCCATTGTATGCAGTGAAGCTTATTTCTTGGAAAGTTTAGTATTGCTGTCTGAAACACTGACCTTTTCCCCTTCTCAAAGTACTATAATGTATGGGGAACACTAGTTGCTGATGATCAAGCTGCTGAGTTCTGACTTTACACAGCACAATCCAATGCAGGTCTACTCAGAGGGATCTAGAACACTACAACACACAAGAGAAATGTAGGACATGACAAAATAAAAAGCTAAAAACACTCACACACACGCACACACACACACACACACACACAGTGGCGCCTCACGTAACAAAATTAATTCGTTCCGGAGGCAGTTTTTTTACATGAAACTTTCTTTACGTGAAGCGGATTTTCCCATAGGAAATAATGGAAACTCAGATGATTGGTTCCACAACCCCAAAAATATTCATATAAAAATATTAACTGGATGTAAAAATGATGACAAAACACTGGAATTGAATTCAAAACATGCATTCAATGTGCATGATCTTATGAAGTCTACTTAGGCTGCAGTCCTAAAGACACTTTCCTGGGAGTAAGACCCATTTAACACAATGGGGCTTACTTCTGGGTAGACATGGTTAGGAGGCTGCAATCCAAGACACCTTCAAAGTGTCTCCCCACTCTCTCCTTCTCTCCATCCTGAGCCTCTCTCTCCCCTGCTCCCTTCTGGCTAGCCTGAGCTGCTTCCCTCTTCTCCACTGCTCTTCTCTCCCTCTGCCCAGCGGACACCCAGCCACAGGAGGAACAGCACAGAAGTGTTGCTTTCACTATGGGCAGGTGCGCTAGGCAGCCCTGATGCTTTTTAAACAGGCTGCCGGCCAGCGCGTCTGCCCCAACTGCCAACAAATGTTTTCTTTACATGAAGCACTTTCTTTACGTGAAGCAGAATCCTGGAGAAATTTTTGTTTGTTACATGAAACATACTTTACGTGAGGCGTTCTTTACATGAGGCGTCACTGTGTGTGTGTCTGTGTGTGTGTGTGTGTGTGTGTGTGTGTATATATATATATATATATATAGCTTTTGAGTGGTTAAATTAAATACTACATTACCTATGATTAAATTTAAAACTATTAGTTATGATTTATTACTTTGTTATATTATTATACTTTGTTATATTATACTTTATTAATAATTTATGTTATAATGTATTAATTACAAGAAGGCTACATGCTGCCTGCTCTCAAGGAAAGGAGGACAGTGAAGATTTTTTTCCAGGCTAAAAAAGAGGACACGTCCAGGAGAAAGAGGCTATCTAGTCATCTAGACCTGCAGAGGATTTTAACCACAGCTACTTGCCCAATCCTTAGGTCGGCGTGACTCTGACCAAAGGAAAGGGAGTGACTCCTCTTTTGATTATAGCTTTTGTTTAATCCACCCCTTGCTGTGGCTCTGTGCCTGCACAGAGAAAGGCTGTGGGGCTGATGGAAGAGGACAGATCTCTGCTTGGAGAAGGCTGGGTGGTGGGCATGGATTGCCAGCAGGGTGGGCAGGGTGGAGAGAGACCACGTAGGAGGCTTAACCCCATAGTAGCCTCAGAGGAGACTCCTTGCAAACTGGAGAGCTGGTTGCTGAACCTCAACAGACTGCAGAGAGGTTTTGTGGAGGCGTCTGGCTGGGTTGGGACAGAAGGATCAGCAGCTGGAGCAGGTTTGCAGAGTGAGAAAAGGCAGAAGAAACCCGCAGGGAGAGCTTAAAACACCCTGGCACTGAAAGTGAGCCACCTCTAGTTTCTGCGGGAGGGAGGATCTCCAACTCCTGCTCCTTACAAGTGGTTGGGGAGGGAGTATGGTGGAGATCAAGCCCGCAGAGTCTGGGAACTGGTATTGGGGTGGGGGGGAGAGTTGAGATCCCAGTCCTGTGCGTGTCTACTCAGAAGTAAGTCCCATGGAGTAATATGGAACTTACTCCCAGTCAGCCTGAGGGTGCAGTCCTCCACACTTCCCTGGGAGTTAGGCTGCAATCCTAACCACACTTTCCTGGGAGTAAGTACTATTGAACACAGTGGGACTTACTTCTAAATAGACTTGCTTATGATTGCATTGATAGTACCATTGATCATAGTGAGAGTAGCTATGTATAGAATTGCGTTGTGCAGGGTGACCATATAGAATGGAGGACAGAGTGCCTGTACCTTTAACCATTGCATAGAAAAGGGAATTTAGGCAGGTTTAGCTCAAAATAGAAGGGTTTAAAAAGCAGCACCTGCCTAAATTCCCTTTTCTATAGGATGGTTAAAGGTACTGGCACTCTGTCCTCCATTCTGTATGGTCACCCTGGTTGTGTGTTGCTTAGGTTTAAGTAGACAAATACATGCACACCAAATTGAAGTATGTGGTTGTTGCACCCATTTTTGCCCTACCCACAACAACCCTACCTTCCCAAGCACATCTCCTGCTGGGGAGCCTTATTCTTGATGGCTGTCAGGGTGCATGAAGAACCTGGTGGCTGAGTCCTGGATCAATGTTCTTGACTGTTCAGATTCTGGGCAGAGATGCTCAGTGGGCAAACAGGCACCTTTTAAAATGCAGGATTTCTGATTTTTGACAGGGGGGGGCAACCGTCCCTGTTGACCTCACTGCAGTATGTTAGTGGCTGGAGTTTGCTGGAGTTTCCTTCTCTGCTTATGTTTAGTCTGCGAGCTCTTTCCACACAGAGGACTATTATTTATGCCCTGGGCGCTACTTTGAAGACTACTTTTTTCCCTTGTAAAGTGGTTAGAAATGTTTCTAATAATAAAGTGTCTGCATGGAAAAGGGCGTGTTTGTGTACAGGACTTGTGCCAGAGGCTTTCCAAATCCCGACACTTTTCCTGGTCTGGATGAAGTTAAGGGTAACCATTGACTGCAGCAGTCAGCAAATTGAACAAACAAATGAACAAGAAATACCCCCAAGAGATACCCAGCATTAATTACACACCCAGATTGCAGGCATTTTGTTTGTTTGGTGTGCCACAGCCAGATCAACCCAGAGGGCCACCATCGATAACTTATTTAGGTCCCTGACATCTCCCAACCAACCAATTCAACATTTGCTCCCAAAAGTTCTCATCCAGATCAATCCAGAGGACCACCTTCATTCTACTTCTATAGTCCCAAACAGCTGCCAGTTGCTGGACTGTGTGCCACAGATAATATCTTAAGTGCCCCTGCTGTAGGAGAAGATCAGCCCTGGTACCATAACACATTTACAATCTTGCCTAAGTTGTTGCCAGCTTACCATAACATCTGTTTGCAGGGCTGCTGCTTCTCTAAAACTCTAAACTGTCAGTGGAAAAACTGATAGGAAAATCCCCCATCACTTTTCTGATCTTCAGCAATTGCCTTGCAACAAGTGAAGCACAGCCAACGCCTTTGATCTCAATGTTAAAATTGAGAATTTTTCTTTTTGGAGTAAAAAAAAAGTACCCCTTTCTCCATCATTGAAAAACATTGCAATGGATATGTCTAAGCAACTTCAGTTGAAATGAGAAATATTTGGGTTAATCATACTCACAATTCTCCCCTCAGGAAGGTGCTCACAACGTGTTTCCTCTCACTGTCTCATAATAAATATTCGACCTGTTATTATAGGGAGCTATTATAAGGACTCTGACCCTCCCAGCAATCTCTGGCCTTCTTAGTGACTCATTTATTCTCCAGGACAGAACTTCTAACCTATATAGACCTGTGTCTAGTTGAGGGGTGGCCACACTTAGAGAACCTAAAGGCCACATATGAACTTCAGATGTTTGAGAGCCACAACATTTAAGAATTTTTTTCAGTTTTTAAATATATTTACTCACCATGAACACTGAACTTATATTTTAATCTAGTGCACTCTCAATTTATATTCAATAATTATAAAGCTTGAATTTGTCTTCCTTAATTCTTATATAAATTGTGATACAAAAAGGGGTTAGTAAATATATTTTTGAGAGCTACACATTCAGGGTGTCCTCCTTTTTCCAGGACATGTCCTCCTTTTTAGCCTGAAAAAAAAATCTTTATTTTTTCCTTGTGAGTAGGCAGCACCTAGCCTACTTGTAATGAATAAACTATATGTAATAATTTATTTATTTATTTATTTAATTTATTTAATTTATACCCCGCCTTTCCTCACCTGCAAGAGGGAGCTCAAGGCAGTTAACATCACATAAAAAATAAAACACCATTAAAATAGAACTATAAATATAGATTAAAACATAATTAAAATACAATTAAAATACAATTAGATTAAAACTGAACAATTAAAACAGGCTAAAAACATTTAGTAAAAACAGTTTAGTAAAAACAGTTTAGGCTAAAAACATTTAGTAAAAACTGCCCCCCAGCCTCTGCCCCATTTAAAATGCTTTTTAAAAATAAAAGGTTTTTAGGCTCCGCCTTAAGCTCTGTATTGAGAGAGCTTTCCTCAGTTCTAAGGGGAGGGAGTTCCAAAGCCAGGGTGCCACCACCAAGAAGGCCCTATCTCTGGCCACCACACCTCTCATGTCTCTTAGTGGCGGCACAGTCAGAAGGGCCCCCTCAGATGACCTTAGGTGACGGGTCGGATTGTACGGAAGAAGGTGGTCCCTCAGATATCCTGGACCTGAGCTGTTTAGGGCTTTAAAGGTCAAGACCAGCACTTTGAATTCAGCTCAGAAACAAATGGGCAGCCAGTGTAGTCGCTGAAGCAGTGGCCCGACAGAGTCGAACCGACGAGCCCCAGCAACCACACCGGCCGCCGCATTCTGGGCTAGTTGAAGCTTCCAGACCGTCTTCAGAGGCAGCCCCACGTAGAGCGCGTTACAATAATCTAGTCTCTATGTCATGGGTCACCATGACCAGATCCAAGCAACTCAGGTATGGTTGCAGCTGGCGGATTAGCCGAAGCTGAGCAAAGGCTCCCCTGGCCACAGCTGCCACCTGGGTCTCCAGGAGCAGCTGCAAATCCAGGAGAACCCCCAAGCTGCGAACCTGCTCCTTCAGAGGGAGTGCAACCCTATCCAGACTGGGATGATATTCCAATACCCGAGTCGAAGACTTCCGGACCAGGAGAACCTCTGTCTTATATTATATAATAATATAATATAATAATTTTATATTATATTATATTTAAATAATACAATAAATTACTTGTAATGATTTTAAATTTATAAAGCCCCCCCCACTTATTGAATGGGTTAGAGACTGGAGCACTGTCTAAAAATGAAAACCATTGAGAAATTGAATCCAGTCTTTTTTCAGATTGCAAATGCAAAATGGCCACAAAAACAAAATAAATATATCTTGCAAAATATATTTATCTATATATATAAACTAGCGAAAGGCGTACCCGCGTTGCGGGAATAAAATTCCCCCGTATGCCATCCCCCCATACACATCAACCCCCCATGTGCAACTTCACCCATGCGCATCAACCCAGCATGCACTAGTTACCCCATGCACAACTTCCCCCCATGCACATCAACCCCCCATGCACAACTTCCCCCATGCGCATCAACCCCCCATGCGCAACTTCCCCCATATGCATTAAACTCCATGCACAACTTTCTCCATGTGCAACTTTCTCCATGTGCAACTTTCCCCATGCGCAACTTTCCCCATGCGCAACTTCTCCCCATGCACAACTTCCCCCCATGAGCAACTTCCCCCCATGAGCAACTTTCCTCCCATACGCAACTTCCCCCATGCGCAACTTCCCTCATGCGCAACTTCCTCCATGTGCAACTTTCCCCCGTGCGCAACTTTCCCCCGTGCGCAACATTCCTCTGTGCACATCATCCCCCATGTGCAACTTCCCCCATGCGCAACTTTCCCCCATGTGCAATTTTCCCCATGCGCAACTTTCCCATGTGCAACTTCCCCATGCGCAACTTTCCCATACGCAACCTTCCCCGTGCGCAACTTTCCTCCATGTGCATCATACCCCCATGTGCAACTTCCCCATGCGCAACTTTCCCCATGCACAACTTTCCCCCGTTTCCATCCTGTGGAGGATGGAAACTTTCCATCCTGTGGAGGATGCTGCGCATGGGGGGAAGTTGCACATGGGGGTTGATGCGCATAGGGGGAAGTTGTGCATGGGGGTTGATGCGTGTGGGGGTTGATGTGCATGGGAAAGTTGCGCATGGGGGAAGTTGCACATGGGAGCTTGATGCGCATATGGGGAAGTTGTGCATGGCGGTTTATTCACATGGGGGAAGTTGCGCATATGGGAAGTTGCTCATGGGAGTTGATGACCATGCAGAAAGTTGCGCAATTGGGGGTTGATGCACATGGGGAAGTTGCGCATGGGGGAAGTTGCACATGGGGGTTGATGTGCATGGGGAAGTTGTGCATGGGGGCTGATGCGCATGGGGATGTTGCACATGGGGATGTTGCGCATGGGGGCTGATGCGCATGGGGGATGTTGCACATGGGGGATGTTGCGCATGGGGGGTTGATGCACATGGCGGAAGTTGGCATGGGGGGTTGATGCGCATAGGGAAGTTGCACATGGGAGTTTATGCGCATGGGTGGTTGACGTGCATGGGAGATGCTGCGCATGGGGGTTGATGCGCATAGGGAAGTTGTGCTTGGGGGAAGTTGCGCATGGAGGGTTGATGCGCATGGGAGGGAGTTGTGCATGGGGGGTTGATGCATATGGGGGATGGCAAATGGGAGAATTTTACTCCCGCAACGTGGGTACACTTTTTGCTAGTTAAATCATAAACAAAATACATAAGAAATTGCAATACAATTAACAAAGGCATGTGTGGGCAATGAATATGTGGGCAATGTATCTGAATGATGGTTATTTACTGAAAAAAGTCATAAGGAAATGACAAAAACAGTTTGATCATGTCACATGCAAATCAACAACAGGGAAGACAATTTTAGCCTTTAGACCAGCAGAGAGATGTTGAAAGAGTGAAACATGTTGAATGAATGAGTTCTGGGTATAATTGAAATGTGTTGAAATAGCGGAACCATCAGAAAGCAAGCCATCAGAAAGTGGGGGATGCCTGTAATAAATAATGTATTGTTTAAATTAAGCACATGGTAGCAAAATATATGAATGTATTGTATTTAGCTTTTATTTTATCCTGTCCTGTATTTTTCTTGAGTGTCCTATATTTTTTTATTATGACATATAGTCACCCTGTACACATTATATGTCAGTAACCATGTGGCTTGAGAGTTATGGATTCACCTAGTTTGTGCCATCAGATTTCAAACAGGGCTGAAATGCTTCAGGAGAAGAGTGCTCACAATTCACTAGGTTGCCTGCAGAAGTCATATGTCATCTCTAGGTAGAGATGGAAAGTCTCTTGCCTAAATTCATTCATTTGTTCTTAACGTAAAAAGTAGAACAAGAATCAAAGGGTACAAACTGCAAGAAAAGATATTCCAACTGGATATTAGGAAAAAAATTCCTGATGGTGAGGATAGTTCAGCAGTGGAACAGATTGCTAAGGGAAGTGGTGGACTCTCCTTCACTGGAGATCTTCAAGCAGTGGGTCAACAAGCACCTGTCAGAGATGCTCTAGGAGGATTTCCTGCTATTGGCAGGGGCTTGGACTAGATAACCTATTATGTCCCTTCCAGCTCTATGATTCTATGAGTCTACTGTCTTATTCACTATATTAACCAAGATTCTGACTCAGATACTGTCTATGTATACCATGCAAAAACAAACACACACCACCATCTACCACCCACAAAATTAGATGGTTGAAGGAAGAATCTAAATTCATAACGTGCCAGTTTTTAATATGGAGGAATCTACTTTAATATTCACCATCTGACATCCCTGTCCCATAATCTGAATGAGCACACCCAAATATAGGCTACTACCTCAGTTAAAACTAGGCCATAAGGTTAGGATGCAGCAAGGTCAGAACTGTTGACTTTTTAAAATCCATATGTTGAAGAGAAAAAGAAAATGGTAGCTAAGCCCTTTTGAAATCCATAATATGATGGCCATTCTAGAATTTATTGGAGTAGTTTTTGCTATTATCTACCACATCTGGGAACTAAAAGAGCAGTTTGTAAGCTAAGGAAAAGGAAATTCCATAAGATTGGAGCCAGCCAGAAGAAGGCCCTACTCCTTGTTGCCAACCCTTTCACTTCCATTCGTGGTGCCCCCTTGCCCCTTAAAAAAAGATCTGTCTGATGACTAAAGGAGGATGGGATAGATTGTATGAAAGAAAGTGGTTTCTCAGATATCATGAATCTAAGACACACATGACTTTAGGGTTAAAAATTAGTGCCACGACTGGGGTCCAGGAATGAATTGGCAGCCAATGTAGCACTGGAGAAGAGGCCTGACAGAGCCATACCTCCAACTTTCAGCAAGCACATGGGCCATACATTCTGCCTTAATTGTAATTTCCAGTCTTCAAGGGCAGCTCCATGCAGAACACATTACAATAGTTTAATCTTGATGTAATTGTGGCATGGATCACCATGGCTAGGTCAATATGATCTACAGCTGGTGCACCAACCAAAGCTGAGCAAAGGCTGTCTTGGCCACACCCACTGCCCAGGTATTTCAAGAGAATATGTTAGACCAGGCAAAACCCCAAGAAAAATACTTCAATATCTGCATTATTGATTTCCAAACCAGGAGAACCTTTGTTGTTTCCAGATTTAAGACACAAAAGAGGTGATGGCCCCACAGAACTCAGAACCCTTATTTACCTTTTAAAACAAAACATAAAAACAAATATTCGTAAAGATAAAATAAATCACACATCCATGAAAGATAAAGGTAAGGGTCTCAAAGGGCAATCCATTTCACATAGTAGCATGACAAAGATGTCTCCAAAAATGTTTTTAAAAGTTCCCTGTAATCTCAATTAAGGTTGAATCCTAAGATGACAACAAGTTATTCAATTGGATGTCATCCAAGCAGTTTGCCCATTTCATCAAATATGGAGCTAAGTATTTATTACAGGAATTTGAATAGAGTTTCCAGTGTAAGATCATGCATGAGAGAGATTCAACCACATTGGACTCACATTGTCTTTCATGTAAGGAATCTTATTTTATGTTCAGTATAGCACCACAGAGCAGAATATATTACACCTGGCCAAACTAATTACTCTACATTTGTGGGAACGTTTTAATAAGCTAATATAAAGTAGTCAGTTCTGATAAAGAGCTGAAAGAATGATGGAGTACAAAACTTCCTTAACACACTGATTTGATCCTGTACCTGAATATCTTTTTTAGATCAGTTGAAATGCTGATGTGAAGGGCAGCACGCCCAACATCTCCCCACTGATACTGCTTGTTCTTATTTTATAAAGGACCACAGCAGAAACTTCTGTTGAGTCTTCTAACTATACTATTCTTGTCTGAATTATAATACAGTCACAGGTGGGCACTAGGGGGGACGCACCTACTCTCAAGAGTAGGTTCTTGTCTTTTGGCAGCCAATGGGGAGCCGGTAGGACCAAGGAGGAGCAGAACACTAGGGACCGGAACGCAGCACAGCTGCTGCTTCCCTTCCTCCTCCCTCCTCCCCCTTCCTCCCAGCTGGCCAGGGGCGCCACTGCAGTCTCCCTTCCTCTGCTGCTGGTGGGGAGGCACAGAAGGGGGGGGCAGCGCCACCATCGTGCTCTCCCTATGCAGGTCTCTCCTCTCTATACAGGTCTACTCTGAAGTAAGTCCCAGTGTAGTCAATGGGACTTACTCCCAGGCAGGTGTGGAGAGGACTGCAGTCTCAGAGACCCAGCCTAAGCAGTCTACTCTGAAGTAAGTCCCAGTGTAGTCAATGGGACTTACTCCCAAGCAGGTGTGGAGAGGACTGCAGTCTCAGAGCCCCATCCTAAGCAGTCTACTCTGAAGTAAGTCCCAGTGTAGTCAATGGGACTTACTCCCAGGCAGGTGTGGAGAGAACTGCAGTCTCAGAGCCCCAGCTTAAGCAGTCTACTCTGAAGTAAGTCCCAGTGTAGTCAATGGGACTTACTCCCAGGGAGTTGTGGAGAGGACTGCAGTCTCAGAGCCCTAGCCTAAGCAGTCTACTATGAAGTAAGTCCCAGTGTAGTCAATGGGACTTACTCCCAGGCAGATGTGGGGAGGACTGCAGTCTCAGAGCCCCAGCCTAAGCAGTTTACTCTGAAGTAAGTCCCAGTGTAGTCAATGGGACTTACTCCCAGGCAGATGTGGGGAGGACTGCAGTCTCAGAGCCCCATCCTATGCAGGCCTACTCAGAAGTAAGTCCCAGTATGGTCAATGGGACTTACTCCCAGGTCAGTGTTGAGAGGACTGCAGTCTCAGAGCCCTAGCCTAAGCAGTCTACTATGAAGTAAGTCCCAGTGTAGTCAATGGGACTTACTCCCAGGCAGATGTGGGGAGGACTGCAGTCTCAGAGCCCCAGCCTAAGCAGTTTACTCTGAAGTAAGTCCCAGTGTAGTCAATGGGACTTACTCCCAGGAAACTGTGGAGAGGATTGCAGCCTCAGAGCACCATCCTATGCAGGTCTACTCTGAAGTAATTTTTTTTAAAATTTTTAATTCTTAAATTAAAAACCACCCTGGCCCCGCCCACTTCCAGAGAACCGGTTCTTGGGCCAGGCTGTGCCCACCACTGGCTGGAATGCTAGCCTGTGGTATGATATCATATGCTATTTAAATTGTATTTAAATCGCCCAAATAAAAGTTACATTTTAAAAAATTTTCCCTGTAATTGGTGTGCCGTAGTGTACATGTGACCCAATTTCAGCCTTTTGTTTGACCTGGAAGTTTCTAATCTTGCTCTCCAGTTCAGTTTTATAGGTACCCTAAAATGATGGTAAAGATTCATAGACCTTGAATTCCATTCCAAGGACAGTCTAGCAAATGGCTACACACACATACATAAGTTCTCTAGCAGCCTCAGGAGCATAGGACCTTGATTATTATTAGCAATTTTATTATTAATAATAATTAATAACAATCCATTCCAGATATACTAGAGTATATATGGTGCACTTCTTTACGCGCAAAGAAAGATCTTATGTTGGCAAGTGAAAACGCTATTGAGGTATCCCAGTTTGGAGCAAATGACATCTAATTAACTTCCTTTTAAAGTTCTTTATAAAAATTTTACCTGTGTATGTGCTTCTGACACAAATAAAGAAAAAATAATAAATATTTCCTTCTATATCATCTTTTTTATGTCTAGTCGTTCATGATAGATTGCTGTTTTAAAAAGTGGGACTTGATACTAAAATGTTTGGAAAGCATTGCATTACAGCATTCAAAATTGCCAAGTTCAAGGTTCCTTGACTGAAAATCCAAGATGTTTCTGAAAATAGGAAACTAGATACTGGGAATATATAAACTAGATACTAGATATAAATATAAGCTAGATACTTACATATAATACTAATACTAATATAAATACTAATATACTAATATACTCAGGCATGGGCTGATACCGGTTCGAACCGGATCGGCCGATCCGGTTGTTAACATCAGCCCACCGGTCGCGTACTGGTTGTTGTGGGGGCTGGCCATAACGGCCGAACCGGTTCAGGGGTCATTCGCGTGTTTACGGCCACTCGAACCAACCAACCAATCGTGCGCTGCCTTGCGTGCTGGAGCCCGCCTTCCCTGCTGGCCAGGAAGGCTCAAAGCCAATCACGCACTGCCGTGCGTGCTGGAGCCCACCTTCATCGCTGGCCGGGAGGGCTCAGAGGTACCCACGCGCTCCTAGACGTGCCTGGAGCCTGCCTTCCCCCCGCCGGCTTACTCCCAGGAAAGGCTTACTCCCAGGAAAATGTGGCAGGGACTGAGAGCCCCATGCTAAGCAGGTCTACTCAGAAGTAAGTCCCATGAAAGTCAATGGGACTTACTTCCAGGCCATTGTGGAGAGGACCTCAGCCTCAGAGCACCATCCTATGCAGGTCTACTCAGAGGTAAGCCACATGCTTATATTTTTTAAATTTTTAAATTTAAAAAATTATCCCTGGCCCCGCCCCTGGCCCCGCCCCTGACCTAGGCCCCACCCCCTGACCTTGCCTGGCTCCGCCCACTTCCGGAGAACCGGTTGTTAGGGCCAGGCCTGCCCACCACTGAATATACTAATACCAATATACTGATATACTGATATATATTATATACTGATATAATATACTGATATACTGATACTAATATAAACTAGATACTTACATCTGGGAAAAAAGACAGTTTCCACATTAACTGTTTGTGGAGCCAGTCTATCCACCAGTAAACACCAGGAAGAGGCTGAGATGATTAGAATTATGGCAGCTATTTGGAATAAACATGCCAGATTCCTAGGGGACCTTATATCTGAAACTGCAGTAATAAACAACTAGAAAACGCCAGATATAACTCAGAACCATCTGTATTCCACCAGGTGTGGTCTAACACCTGGCTGTCCCTATAGTCCATTAATGTTTGGCATTGAGAAATATAGAGCACAATCCTAATCATGTCTACTCAAAAGTAAGCCCCACTGTGTTCAGTGGATCTTACCCCCCCAGAAACTCTCTTTAGGATTGCAGCCCTATTTTCTTTTAATGATAGTTGTCATCGTAATAGAGAACTGTGTCCACACCTTCACCTGGAATTTCCTCTTCCTCATTAGTCCCCACTGCTGTCTCCCTTTATCAAGCATTCCTTCCATCTTGTCCAGGAACTCACCCACTCTAACAAGTCTCAGAGTAAGGAGGTGTGCCTCACGTTTATCACCATCTCTTCCAGAATACATTATAGTTTGCATTTTAAAATAGCTGTAGTGGCTATACTCGGCTAGCAAGAAAACATGGTACATACCATGCAGGCCATTACCTGCTCCTAGTTATGCTCCTTGTTATCTGGAACTGTAGACACACCAGCAGTCATCTCTGGGCTCCTTTACAAATCTGACAAACTCCCTTGTTTCCTGTTTGGCCTGTGTGGATGTTCTTTTCAGAATCTCACAGCTGTGGATATGAGCTGGCCCAGAGTAAAGCTAGAGCAAAGTCCTCTCATCTAGGAAATCTCCTCTCTTAAACTGATCAGCAAATACCATAGTTACTCAAACCTAATGCTCACCTTTTCAACCAAATTTAGAGCACAATCCTAACTATGTCTACTCTGAAGTAAGCCCCATTGGGTTCAATGGCTCTTACTCTCAGGAAAGTGTATTAGGATTGCAGCCTTCCAGAGTAACTATGGGAGCACATAAGAGACATTACGTCACAGGTGGGCAGTTGGGGGTTCGCACCGGCTCACCAGAGCTGGATCTTAAAATTTGGGGGCACTGGCGAGCCGGTTGTGGAGGGGGGAGCAAGAACCAGGGGACTGGTTCGGAGGGGTTTCTTAGGGGGGCAGTGGGGGCTCTTCAGAGCCAGTTCTGGGGGGGGAGGGTGACTGGGGGCTTCCTAAACTCAGTAGCGGCTAGATAGGCTAACCGCTACTGAGATATTCCAAAAAAATCACTGCGCATGTGTGCACAGCTAATTAGTGGCCGGGAGAGTCCTAGAGAGTCCCTGCATAGGCTGGGACCTCAAGTGAACTCTTCCGGCAAGTGAAAGTCCAGAAGAGTTCACTTGAGGTCCCCACCTACACAGGGACTCTCTAGGAGCTCACCAGGCAACTAATTAGCTGCAAGCGCATGCGCAGTGATTTTTTTGGAATATTTCAGTAGTGGTTAGCCATAGCTAGCCGCTACTGAGATTAGCAAGCCCCCAGTCACCCTCCCACCGCCCAGAACTGGCTCTGAAGAGCCCCCACTGCCCACAAGTGCCCGCAGTCACCCTCCCACCCCCACAATGCCAATGCACTGCAGCCTCAGAGCCCAATCCTGACTACTCAGAAGTAAGTCCCATGACAGGCATTGGGACTTACTCCCAGGAAAGTGTGGCTGGCACTGCAGCCTGAAGACCAACCTGACTACTCAGAAGTAAGTTATTTTATTTTTTTAATTTTAAAATTTTTTTAATTAAAAACCTCCCAGCCCCACCCCCTGACCCGGCCTGGCCCCGCCCACTTCCGGAGAACCGGTTCTTGGGCCAGGCCGGGCCCACCACTGAATACAGTCTAACCCTACAATCCAGAGTAACTATGGGAGCACGTAAGAGACGTGTATCCTTAGTTACTGCACCACCTAGTGAAAACCTATAGGAAATTCATATTGCAATCCAGAGTAAATTGTTCTTACACCGGAGCAAGGACTCCCTGTAGATACTCTGGATTGCGCCCTAAGGGCAAAATCCATAGCAGTTATGGGTCCACGCAGTTACATCACCCTCTAGTGTTATCTTATGGAAAGTCATCTTTACTGCTCCAGAGCAAGGGGCTTAATTTCACTTTAGGATATAGGCCTAAGCCAAAATTTGAACACCTTGAGAAAAATCCCTTTCTCAATTTGGGTTTGCCTGGATTCAAGACTTACAGCACAATTCTAACCATGTCTACTCAAACGTAAGCCCCATCATGTTCAATGTGTCTTCCTCCCAGGAAAGTGTCTTTAGGATTGCACGCATAGGATGGCATAGGCAATACATCTTGGCAGTCCTAAGATTTTCCTAAGAAACATCCTTTGAATTCGTTCTAAAGAGTGAAGTAATCCAAAAGCACCATAGAGAATCAAAGAAATATTTTGTTGATTGTTAGCCGCCTTGGGTGCTCTTTGGGGACAAAGGTGGAATACAAACCTAATAATAAACAAACACACATCTTTGGCATTAAAAGCTTTCAAGGAGCCTGGAATAAATACACTCCCTCTACTAAAGGTGAAATGTACATCATTCTGTGTCATCATATCAGAGAGGTTCATACCCATATATTTCCAGATATTAATTACATTCTGAGTTAAGAAATATTTTCTTTTGTGTGTCCTCAGTCTCTCGAAACTCAATTTTAGTGGATATTCCCTAATTCAGAGGTTGTGTGAGAAGAAAAGAACGTCCCTCTACCTACTGTATCCATTCCCTGCATAATTTTATGTCTCACATCACAAACTTCAGAAGCAGCATGCAAGTAGATAGGATGATATGCCTGCACTGAACCCAGTGCTTTGTTGGGGCTGCTACAACACTACAGCAGGGCAAGAGGAAACTTTTCCCTGTACCCTGGGTAGGGCTGTATCAGTTTCAATGGGTCTACTTGGTTCTGCATCTCTTCTGGAGGTGGCACCGAACTGAATAGACACAAGCAGTCTGAGGCTGCTCTGTACCGCTTGGGGTTGGGGTCCTGCATATTGTGGGGTCCCAGCCCCTCCTCCTGTTCCATTCCTACCAGCCCTGGGACCACCCTCCCCACCCCAGAACAGGGTTTCTATGAGTTTTTATGAGATGATAGTTCCTATCATCTTCCCGGAACATTAGTTAGGCTGACCAGCCTATAGCTTCCCAGATCCCCACACCTGCCTTTTAAAAAAGTTGGTGTGACATCAGGGTGACCAGATGCCAAACCCAAAATTCCTGAACCCCAAGGCCAAAATTCCTACCCCCAGGACAAAATTCCTACCCTCCGAAGCCAAAATTCCTACCCGCTTAAAAAAACTGCCAGAAAAATGTATTTTTTCATTTTTATAATTTTTTTGGCCATAACATTTGATAGGAAGGAGATATCTCAAAACCAATTTTTGCATTGGATTCTGCTCTTCAATACAAATCTAATGACAAATGACATGATGGTGTACTGCGCACCATCGCAAAGTTCAAAAATGAAGCCAAAATGTAGGACAATGAAGCCAAAACGTAGAACACCTGGACAGGAGGCTAAAAATCTGGACAAATCCAGGTTTTTCCGGTCTTATGGTCACCCTGTAGTGGCATCCAATTTTCTGGGGCTATGGCCATTTTAAGAGATTGCAATATCCCAGTAATTTTCTGCATTTTACCAGGTTTCCATTATACTCACTATGTCTGTGTTTTCTCTCGCCATCAAATGTTAAAGATCTTTGTCTCCTTTTGTGAAGCACCACGAGAAGAGTGAATCAGGGGACTTCTCCACTGCCCAACTGGCATATGACTCTGGAACGAGTTTCTAATAAAGTTGGTGAGTGAGTGAAGCTAAGGGATGAAAGCACTTATTTTGACCACAAATAGCCATGTTTACTTCAAAGCTATGATGCTCCCAGGATGTAGCACTGCTCCTAGGCCTGAATAGAATGACCAAGCAAGGTGTGGTTTGACATATAATTTTCCAAGAAAATGGTTCATAAGATACTTTATTGTCATTGTACCAAATTTAGAACAAAAATCGAGGTGCACTATCAGGATGCTCTCAACATTAAAAAAAATACAACAATCGCATGTCAACATACATTCATTTTCACCACATATTGAAAGCCAACGTTCAAAGCATTTAAGTGAATGTAAAACAATAAAGGTAAATGAAGTTAAAATAAATGTTAAATGAAGGTAAAACATATCCATATTACACTCAAAAACAATAATATTTCCCAATAAAACATTAAAAGGTGCTGTGTTGTTTCAGTGATGGTAGTTTTTAAGTTCATTGTTCAGTGTAGTTATAGCTCTGGATAAAACTATTCAGAAATTGTGTGATGTGTGTTTTATGAGATGAAGGCAGAAAACGAGTGACAACACAATCCTAACCCACAGTTAGGCCAACACAAGTCCTTCTGTGCCACTTCTGGGGTGGGGTGGGGAGTAGGCAAGTGCAGTTATGCGCTGGCCTCTCCTCACACCACTGTGGGAATGGAGAGATGGGTGAGTTATGCTGGCCTAAATCTAAATTGGTTAGAATTGTGCCCTCAGTAATTGAGTGGGTGAGTTAGTTGACAGTTCTATGAATCTATTTGTATGGATTTTGAGTTTTCTACACAGATTTCCTTCTTGTACTATGGTTTGTTCACTTGTTTAAAGTTGTAGTTTGTAAGTTGTATTTTGTTGGGTTTTGATCAGGAAACTGGAAGTGGGTCACAATCTTTATTTTTACATTTTCTGAGGCTCGGGGAGCCCTGTGGAGGCTTCTCCCCTCACCTCTGGGAGGCTGCTACTGATACTGCCAAATAAAATGAAGCCCCTTTTAGCAGCAACCTGCCAGCAACACAATGACTGGGGATTGCATTGCTGTCTTCCCATCCCTTTAAAGGGAAAAATAAGGGCAACGTATTCATTGTACATTTAACTTCTTTGTTCCACCTGCTTGGTTACAACATTACATATTGTTTTACTTGATAGCCTTACAGAACTCCACTGGAATAAAAAAGACGAAAAACTATTATGGGTTGTAGTTTCACTAGCTAAGTATACATTGGGGAAAAAGGCAGAAAGTAACCATGACTTGACAGTTGGGCATCAGTAGTCCTCATCCAAGGATGATGTGAAACAGGTTTGTTGGGACTATAAAGCTTTCAATAAATGCCAAAGGACACAATCCTAACTAATTTAGGTCAGCCTAATAAACTTGGCATATCTTCCCATGGTGGTGTGGGGAGGTCGGCGTATGCTTGTGTACTGCCCTAACCGTCTCAGGAGTGGGGCAGAAGTGACCCCAAGTCAGCACTTATGCCTAACAGCACAATCCAGAGCAACTAATCTGTCCACATAAGTGCCCTTGGGTTGCCCTATCTATAACTAGGGTGGAGCAACTGCAAGATGCTCCACTCCAGTTACTCTGGAAGAGGCTTAGGGCAGAGCAAGGCAAGATAGGGTGCCCTAAGAGAGGTGGACCTGCTCTGCCCTAACTGGGGCAGCCTAAGCAGCTCAGGAGAGGCAAGTTGAGGGCAAGTTTAGCATTGCCTAGGGCAGAGCAGTTACTCTGTATCCAAAGCCTGTTTCAAGGCAGAAATGCCCTCTTCCAGCTCCTCAGAGATATACCACCTCAGGAGCAGGTATAGTAATGAGTAGACCCATAGGGCTCCATGATAAGGCCCGAGTTAGAATGGCAGTGTTGACCAAAAATCTGAGTTCTTGGCCAGCCTAGCTGCAACTCCTGCCTCTCAACCTCAGGATATGGAACAAACTACGGCTGCCCACAAACCTCAGGATACAGCAGGCCACTCCAAGAAGCCCCTTGTATTCACTGTAGAATGTACTGGCCTCTCATCAGGGACTCCTTATAAGGCAGGCACCCAGTGGCGTCACCAGACTGGTGCGGCTGGTGTGGGCTGCATTGGGTGATGCATTCCATATGGGGTGATGCACCGGAGGAGTTTGACTGTCCTTTGGCAGGCCCCAGGCGTCAGCATGCCCATTCAGGCCTGCTGCAAGGCGGAGCAGCAGCCAGAAGCTGCTACTCGTCCTCAGAGCTGGCCCGAACGGCCAGCTGAGGTGTACTGTGCAGAGACACACTGAGCATGCCGAACAGCTTCAGAGGAGACTTCCTTAGAGCGGAGGAAGTCTGCGCCTCTGCACGGCCATTCGGCCTCACTCATGAGGCGGCGCGGCAGCCGAATGGCTTCAGAAAGAGTACTGCACAGGCACCAACTCTGATGCCTGCACAGTCTCCTCTGAAGCCAAAAGACTTCAGAAAAGTACTGCAAAGGTGTCAGAGATGGTGCCTGTGCAGTACTCTTTCTGAAGCCAGTTAGCTTCAGAAACAACTGCGCAGGCGCCAACTTTGGCAACTGCGCAGTCCAGGTGGGGGGGTGCACGTATCCCAGGGGTGATGCACAGACTTCCGCACCAGGTGATGTGCAGAGTCGTGTCACCACTGTAAGCACCACAGCTGTTCTTTGTTCAGTGTGATCTGAGGGGTGTCTCCTCAGGAGCAAGTCCTCCCCATGTGTCAATTACTTAGCATGCTATGGAGCAGTTAGGGCAGCCCAGGCTTCCTGACTCTCTGGATGCAGCATAACTTTCTGCTCTGGATACAGAGTAGTTAGGAGAGAGCAGTTAGGGCAGAGCAGGCTGAACTTGCTCTGGATTGTGCCCTAAGTCTAACTGGTGGTTAAGTGGTGGTTAGGATTGCAGCCTAAGTGTGCCAACTACATGATCTGCCCTACCTGAATGGGCAATATTGACCCATTTCTGCCCAGCACAAAGGCATATATGCAACGTTGGGCATAAATTAATGACACCATTGAGCCAAACCTAAATTAGTTTGGGTCAAAGGGTAGTAATGACCAAGGGTAACATCTGTTTTCAAGCTTTTGGTACTATACCTTAGGAATTTCTATCTGTTGGATTTTCTATTTGAAGGCAGTTATTACTTGGGCAAGGCCTTATCTGTGGATTGCTCTCTCTCTTGTGCAACTTTTGAATGTTTTCACGCCTTTATGGATTGATGCTTGTGGCAAGGCTCAGGTAATCAGGCACTTGTACATTACCTAATTGCTTTCTTATTTGCAAGTAAAGTGGGTCAGGGGGTTGTTAGCCAACCCTTGAAGCTTTTGTGGCTTTAGTAAGAGAATTGAGTATCCCTTCAGCTCCCCAAATTCTAAAGAGCCTAGAACTGAACCTTACCATTTTCATTCTTATGGCCAATTAATGACCAGGGACATTTTAAATGGCATCCCTTCCTGTTCCAAATATTTTCTAACTTTGGTCTAAAACAGTGGTGAACATCACTTCTTCGTCAATAGGAAGCAATTGAAAGCTTCTCTTAGGCTTTGAAGAATGACCAGTTTAACCAATTTCCAATAACCAATTTCTCCCATTTGAGCATACAGCGGTTTTATTTATCAGAAATTTTGTCTCAATATGAATGAGGGTGGCTCTTTAAATTTACTATTAGGTAGCAGTTAATGGTTTAAAAGCAGCCTGCTTTCCATGGTAAAATGGAAAACAATTAAGCTTGCCTGAGAAAGGCTCATAAGTTTAAGTTTTTGTTTAAGTTTAGTTTCTGTTTCAGCTGTGAGGGAGACCCTTCCCATCCACCATGTGATTATCACAAGAATACAAAGTGATAATCACTTCTGAATTGCTTTGTAAGTGGCAGTTTTAAAGGGAACTTTATTCATATTGATACATTGCCTGCCTGCCTTGGTACCATAGTAAACAATTGCTGTTGTATAACACAAAAATGGGTAACAATAGAGGTTCCTAGAATCGAATGTCACGATGGCGAAGTTCAACGTCATCTCCTGTACAGTTAGTTGACAGTTAGTTATTGACAGTTAGTTCCAGGTTGAGGAGCCAAACATAACACGGCTCCTTCAAACACATGAAAAATGTGTGCTGGAGTTCTGCCTGCTGAGTTGTCTATTGTTTTTTTTCTTGTGTCGCTGGTCTTACTGCAGGTGTGGTGGGTGTCCTCTTTGTACTGCTCAGGTACCACCAGCGGTACATATACCACTGGTTGAGAAACACTGTACTAGAGCAGGGGTCTCCAAACCCCGACCCTGGGGCCAGAAGAAGCTCTCGACAAGCCTCAAGATCCCTCTATCTGGGCAAGCCCTGGAATCCACTCCAATACATTCTTATAGGTAAATTTATTAAAATTTATTCAAATTGGAAATGTAAAATAGTTTTTTTGGCCCCTGACACAGTATCAGAGAGATTATGTGGCCCTCCTGCCAAAAAATTTGGAGACCCCTGTACTAGAGAATACTACATGGACATGAGTGAAGCGGATCAGAGAACAAATTAGTCAATTAGTCAGAGAACAAAGTTCAAATTAATCATTACTGCGATTGTGTGGGAGGATGAATTGTTACTCAGCATGTCACCCAGTGATGGGCTTCAAAAAATTTAAGAACCGGTTCTCTGCCCATCTGGCAGCCACTTTTAAATGGCTGTTTTTAAACTTTATATGTCCTATCTCTTGTTAAGAACCGGTTCTATAGAGTAGGTGCCCACCACTGATGTCACTCCATTTGAATTGTCTGAATTTTTTCCAATTAATTTCAGGCTTAGGCAGGTGTTGGAGATCTGATATTTCAGAAACTGAGTCTGTGGATGAGGGAGGATTTGTGTGGGTGTGCATTACACAAATGAGTGTGATGCAAAAATGTATATATAAATGCATCTTCATATACAGGGCCAGTTTTCCTTGATTTCTTCAAATTGGGCCCATACTGTGTGATAGCAGACCATTGGTGAGATAGCATGATGAGGTGTGGACACCCCAAATCAGCTGTAGAAACTGCCTTGGCTGAGGCAGTCTTTGTGAAAGTTGAGGCAGTACACTCAACTTGCTGGGCTTTAGAACCCACCCCTTCAGCTTCACTCAGCCGGGGATTGCTGGAGCTATTCCAGCGCATTTTGGGATGCATGCAAGATTTCAAAACAACTTTGAGGTTACAGCAGACATTCCTTCTTTGTACAGATTTCTCCTCCTCTCTGATTTTTAACCCTCTATCACTTCTCCCCACAGGCTCCTGCAGCTTCTTTCGCATGCTTTGCTTGCTTGTCCCATACTTGTCTCACCCACACACACACTCAGGAAGAAGAAGCTAAGATGGCTGTAACTGTGATAAGAAGTTCACTCCACATGACTCATCTCCTCCTTCACACACCTGCGCACACCCACAATGGAAGTGGGAAAGAATTTAATGGGATGGAATGAGGGTTTCCTACCTCTTCTTCGAAACTAAAAAGTGGTGTGTGAAGATAGTTTTGCTTCTCCCGGAAGCTTAGAAGTGAGGAAACTTCAGCACATTTTTTACCCTGATGTGTGCAAATTTGCATTTCACCTTCCAGTTTAAGACAGTGGCAGAAACTTCCCACAGAGACTTTCTCTGTCAGCTCTCAACATATCTCGTCTGTGCGTTGATGAAGGTAAATCATGCCAAGGAGGAACGAAGCAGCCTTTGCCAATACTCTGAAATTCTTTACTCCCCAACAACTGATGAGTAGTTGTTGCATTGTTATTGGGGGAAGGGTAGGCAAAAAGATGCTTCTGCCACTTAACGAGGTTACTTGGTGATCCTTTTGCAGACCCAGTGCAAAAAGTAGAGCAACAGTAATGAGTAGTAAGTAGCCACTATGTTTTCAAATTAGAATGCATGCCTAGATCTATCTTGACTTGCTAACTAAACAATGCTTCAGACCTGCTAAACCAGAAGCACAAATCAGATAGAAAACAAATGAGCACAAATTAGTTCTCTTTTACAAAGACCCCTTTTACAAAAGATGAGGCCTGGAATTTAGCAAGCAGTTCTAAATGCTGGAATTTAGCAAGCAGTTCTAAATGAATTTCAAAGACTTTCAACTACACCATCTGTTCACACATACTGGTGATTTTCCTGTCCTCAGAGATGCTAATCGGTGCAGATCAGCATGTGGCCGCCACTAATCCATCTTCACTGATGCCTTGCCATAAAGACGAATCAACATACAGATACAATTTCAATGTAACTTCACTGTTGGAAATTTTTCCATCTGGTACCAAGTGTAAAAGTTTGATTTTACAGAAAAAATAAAAATTCAAACAATTCATGATTTCGGATTTAAAACTGTCTAGGTGTAAGGAACAAAGTCACCAGATCTTGTCAAATTATAAGCATAACTTCCATTAGAAAAAAGGAAAAACCAACCAATTTTGGAAAAATTTTTCAGAATGGGCATGCTAAAGATAACAGCACAATCTTAACCATGTCTACTCAAAAGTATGCTCCATTGTGTTCAGTGGGTCTTGCGCCCAGGAAAGTGTCTTTAGGATTGCAGCCTAAATCTTTTTCAAGGTGATCAGATGTTATAAGTGACAAATCATGGGTCAAATCATGGAATACAGATCATATATTTATTTGCAGGATGCTCCATTTTCCATCATGCTGGATATTCCTAGCAGTATTTCAGATACCATATTTAAGTAGCTATCTGTAAGGCACAGGGAGGCATCAAAGACTTGTGGGGTCAATAACTAAGAGATAATCCCTGCTGTACATTTGAACATTGCAAAAAAATTTTGCACATATCCGTGCATACCTTTATAGTAAGTTGCACTGTGTTCAGTGCAGCCCAATAGCAGTGCAGTCCAAGGGTATTATTACTTTTCTTGCTTCCCTGGAGCAATGCATCATTAGAATTGATTGACTTGCCGCACAATCCTATAACTATTTATCCTATTCAGAGGTAAGACCCATCATATTCAGTGGGGGCTTACTCCCAGAAATGTCTATAGGATTGCAGCATTAACTTCATAATAAGTGGTTTGTTGGTTTGATTATAAGTTTAGCAAACTTCTTGTATAAGTTTGTAAATTTTTGAAGTTATTTATTAGTTCTGAAAGTTATATATTTTTAATGGTCGTAAAAATAAAGTTATTTGCGATTTTCAGGTATTTGTGAAGAAGTGTTGAAACACTCCTGCAAAAGTGTTTCCAGTTGCGACACACATCTCCTATGGCTGACCTTGTTAATATATACAGGGGTTTAAATGAAGTAAGCCTGGTTTCACCATTCCCATATTCGTTTCACTGCTGTCAATATTTTTGTAAACTAGCCTGGCAGATAACAACCTGGGAGCAGAACCTCACTCTGAACATCCTCCCACCTTGCTAATTTACATCAAGTGGCAGGGAAGCATCCTGAAAGTGGACTGAAAATTGTACAGTTGTCTTCCTGTATCCTCAAGCATTGCTGCCAGGAACATCAACCATGCTTCTGGAGAAGAAGGTAAACTATGGCTTCATAAAAAGCTAAGCATCACCATCTTGGAATTTGGCACTGGGTGCCACCATCTCACTCTGTTTTCCTGGGAGTAAGTCTTATTGAACACAATGGGACTTCTGATATTGAGGAGCTTTGGCATCATAGTGATGCTATTTTCTGTTTGATATAATTTTCAGCCATGACATCACTTCTGGTGGGTCCAAGACAGATTTTCATTCTCAGAAGGGGGTCCCAGGCTGAAATGCTTGAGAATCACACAATCTAACCATGTCTACTCCGAACAGGGCGACCAGATGCCAAACCTGGAATTCCTGAACGGCAACCCCAAAGTTCCTGATTGAAGGCCAAAATTCCTCCTTGTTGAAGCCAAAATTCCTAACAAAATTCCTGCAATTATAAAACATTGTAGGACACCCCAAAAATGTAGGACAACATGTAGGATATGTTAAAATAAGCTAAAAACACTGGTATTGCTTTCCTGTACTTTATTTCAACACTATATTACCTTTTTTGAGCTGTGGGTGGCACAAGCGGTTAAGACGCTGTGCCTATTAACCAGCAGGCCAGGGTTTGAGACCCGGGTCGGCCCCACAAGACAGGGTGAGCTCCTGTCCTGAGCCCAGCTCTGTGACTCCAGCTGGATCTATTCTATTCTGAAACCTTTATTGGCATACAAAACAAAACAATTAACATCAATGTAGATGTGTGTAGGTACATAAATAAGATCGCAAACTGTTTATATGCTTAAAAAAGTTGGATAGTTAATTAAACCAACCTGTCCAACTCACTGACAATCTCCTTCTCAACAAAATCGGAGCCCTACAATCTGGGTGGCATGATGCTTATCTTTTCCAATAACAGATGATTTATTACTTAAAAGTCTGGTAAGTGACACAAAGCAGCTCCAGGGAAAAGGTCTCATCACAGACAGAATCTAAAACATCCCAGAGAAGAAACAGGTCTGAGTGGCCACCCTAAGGAATAATTAAACCCTAAGGAATAATTAAGCGGCCAGGGTCTATTATGAGTCAGATGCTAAGAGACCACAATCCAAAATCCATTCTGGGGGAAAATCAATTACAAAGCACAGGCAATAGGTGTAACACTGGAACAAGAATGATACTGGAATGAAGCTTTCCTTGGGGCTTGGAAGTGGGAAGAGTCTTATTGGAGGGGTAGGGATAACACTGGGGCCAAATGATGGCATCACTGTGCTGAAGATAAAGAGGATTCGGAAAGGAAGTAAACAATGGAGAAGTTAACAAGTAGCTACCAGTTTTCTGTGCATGTAATGAAGAAGGTAGGGGAGAGTGTCACTACCTGGCACCATCTGGATACTGTGCATTCCTACTGGATACCAGGCACCAGTAGGTACTCGGCACATGTGGGCAGGGAGCACCAGGCACTGGGCATCCCTGACTGGCACCAGGCACTACCAGTGGGCAACACTGTGTAGCAGGCACCAGCAGGCACCAAAGTGGTTGTTTACATCACAAAATGAATACCCTCCCCAAAATTCTAGATCCAGAAGTTTTGGCTGGGTGTTGATGAGTCAGTGAGTGAGTTAAACTGTAATCCTAATTTCCACTGAGGCCAGTATAAGTTCCATGCTGACCTGGGGGTGTCACAAAATTCTCACTTCTGCCCCACTCCTGGTGGTTCCTGATGCACCATACCACTGTCCTGGTGATACCAATGCACAGGCAAATGCCTACCTCCCCACAATACCATGGGAAGATATGCCAGGTGAATTAGGCTGGCCTAAATTGATTAGGATTGCACCCTCAGTCAGTCAGTGACCTTTCAGTTTTTTATATAGAGATTACTTTATATGTAAAAGTTTTAAGATGGTGTAGCTGAGTCTCCTTTTCAGCCCCAGGTGTAAAATAGGGTTAAAGTTATCACTAAGGGTGCAATCCAGAGTATTTACGGGGAGTCCTTGCTCCGGTGTAAGAACAATTTGCTCTGGATTGCAATATGAATTTCCCATAGGTTTTCAGTTGGTGGTGCAGTAACCACATGTGCACGTAATGTCTCTTATGTGCTCCCGTAGTTACTCTGGATTATAGGGTTAGTCAATAAACCTCAACCCATTGGAATGTTGACAATACATTGATGAGATAAGGATGGGACACAAAAAGGTTCCATACAGATGATTAATAAAATTAATCTTATTAAGATTACAGTCATCATTGTGAAATGTAGACAGTTCACATGCTCCATAATAAAAGCACACTTTGAGCTCAGTCTTAACCATATCTACACAAAAGTAAACCCCATTGTGTTCAATTGGTCTTACTCCCAGGAAAATGTCTTTAGGATTGCAACCTTTGTATCACTTTGTATCACATGGTCTATGAACCTCAATCCATTGGAAAAGAACTGCCGTTTCCCTGAGATATAATCGAAATGGCTCTTGATATATTCCAGATATTTGCCTGGATGCGTACATGTCAGGGCTATCATGGTAATGCAAACTGCAGTAGTCACTTGTTCCCCTTCTACATGGAAGTGCTGGTTCACACACAGTCAGTGGCACCTGGACATGCATTTCCCATTGGCTGCTCTTGTGTCCATGAGCAGTTCTATGTGAGGAACTGATAAATGATTAACCTGGACCTGTATTTTTGTTCACTTGTTATTGTGGACCGCACTGTATGTATGTATGTATGTATGTATGTATGTATGTATGTATGTATATCATACATTGGTCATCTGTAAATGGCATAAAAATTTTTCTGCTTTCTGAATTGGATTATCACATGCTATGATATTTAGCTTTCAGTGACACTAAGATTTTTGTTCACCATTGAGGCCAAGGAGAGTGGGTGAGTTGTGCCAGCCTATATTCGTTAGGATTGCGCCGTCAGGGGTAGCATTACCATATGTCTTGAAAAACAGGAACAAACCCGATTTGCGGGGATTGTGTTCACATACTGGCAAATGGGAAAGAGGGTCCTGTCCCAATTTTGTGGAAGAGAATTATGGCAACCCTACTCAGGGTGATAGTATATATTTGAGGTTCCTCTCTTGTTAGCTGTTAGTCTTAATGTTAGCTGTTTGCTCATTGTTAATGAGTTACTCAACCGATTGCCTGTCTTTATCAAGGTCAAACCTGTTTTGAAAGTCCATCTCAGACCAAACTACATGTCACTTTGAACCTCATACTTACACAATAGAGGGAATCTGAATTGGAGCCATAGCAGGAAATTAGAGAGGCTTTAACTATTTTTCATGGTCTTAAGCTATTTTTGTCCAACACTGCATATATGCAATAGGGACCAAATGGGTATACCTGTGGGCCAGACAGAAATAGGATTGCCATATGTCCTGGAAAACCAGGACAATTCAGGTTTTGGGGGATTGCATTCACATAATGGCAGGCTTGACAAGGGATCCTGTCCCGGTTTTGTGGAAGAGATTTATGGTAGCCCTAAGCAGAAATGGGTTAATCCAAATTGCTGCTGCCCCCTTACTATTTACCTTCAGGAATAAAGTATTATTTAGCTCCAGGGAGAAAGCTTCAACAGGTGCCAATGAGAACTATCCTACCTCCCATGCCTGATAGTCCTACACAGACTACTTGAATCTGCACAGTAATTTTCTGATTAATTCAGGGACTGGATTGTGGGACACTACACAGGGTAAGAAAATTTAAGTTTATTTTACTCCATGGAGACCTCCGGCTGCTTCATTCGTCCACCAGATACAGTGGTTGCCATTTCTGCACTCGGAATCATAGGGCAGGCAAGCAACGTTGGATTGGGCTGTTAACATGATAAAAATCTCCTTATCATTAAGCATGTTGTCAACCAACCCGAGGGAAAGAATTCCATTTGAGGCTTATTGCTAGATATAACCTGACACTGGCATAACACAGTTGTGATGTCAAATGTTCAATACAAGAAATGGCCTAGTTGTGATATTGCAACTATGCTTTGTTGTTGTTTTGTTCAGTTTTTAAGTCATGTCTGACTCTTTGTAACCCCATATCACAGCATGCCAGGCCCCCCATCTTCACTAATTTTGGAAGTTTATCCAAATTCATAGAATCATAGAGTTGGAAGGGACCTAGTAGGTCATCTAGTCCAACCCCCTGCCTGCAGCAGGAAATCCCCCTAGAGCATCCCCGACAGGTGCTCGTCGAGCCTCAGTGAGGGAGAGTCCACCACTTCCCTTGGCAATCTGTTCCACTGCCGAACCGCCCTCACCGTCAGGAATTTTTTCCTGACGCCCTCACCGTCAGATATCCAACCGGAATCTCCTCTCTTGTAGTTTGTACCCATTGGTTCTAGTTCTGCTTTCAGAAGCAGCTATGAACAAATGAGCCCCTTCCTCCCTATGACAGCCCTTCAAGTATCTGAAGAGGGCAATCATGTCTCCTCTCAGCCTCCTCTTCTCCAGGCTGAACATCCCAAGTTCCCCCAACCTTTCCTCGTAGGGTTTCTCTTCCATCCCACTGATCATTCTTGTCGCTCTCCTCTGGACTTGCTCCAGTTTGGCTGCATCCTTCTTAAAGTGAGGTGCCCAGAACTGAACACAGTACTCAAGGTGAGGTCTCACCAATGCTGAATAAAGAGGAACTAGAACTTCTCGCGACTTGGAAGCTACAGACCTCTTAATGCAGCCTAAAATGGCATTTGCCTTCTTTGCAGACACATCACACTGCTGACTCATGTTCAGCCTGTGATCCACGGCGACTCCAAGATCCCGCTCACATGTTGTGCTGCCAAGCCAAGTATCCCCCATTTTATACCTGTATTTTTGGTTTTTATTGCCCAAGTGCAGAACTTTGCACTTCTCCCTGTTGAAATTCATTCTATTTGTTACAGCCCAGGATTCCAGTTTATCCAGATCCTCCTGGAGGTTTCTCCTGTCTTCTGTTGTGTTTGCTACTCCTCCCAGTTTGGTGTCATCTGCAAATTTGATCAGGCTCCCCTGTATCCCTTCCTCTAAGCCATTAATGAAAATGTTAAAGAGAACCGGTCCCAAGACAGAGCCTTGGGGTACCCCACTTGAAACCGACCTCCAAGTTGACACAGAACCATTTACTAAAACCCTTTGAGTGCGGCCATCGAGCCAGTTGCGGATCCACCTAACAATTGCCCCATCTAGCCCATATTTTTCCAACTTCCCAATTAAGATGTCATGTGGGACCTTGTCAAATGCTTTACTGAAGTCAAGATAAATGACATCCACAGCATTGCCACTGTCCAGTAAGCTTGTAACCCGATCAAAAAAGGAAATCAGATTTGTCTGGCAAGATTTATTCTTCGTAAATCCATGCTGGGTTGTTTTGATCACCGAGTACTTGTCTAGATGTGCACAAATTGTGTGTTTTATGATTTGTTCTAATATCTTCCCCGGGATTGAAGTCAAACTGACTGGTCTATAATTTCTCAGGTCTTCTTTTTTCCCCTTCTTAAAGATTGGGACTACATTTGCCCTCTTCCAGTCCAGTGGCACTTCTCCACTCCTCAAGGATTTCTCAGAGATTATCAACAGAGGCTCTGCAAGGACATCTGCCAGTTCCTTAAGAACTCGAGGATGCAGCTCATCTGGTCCAAATGACTTGAATTCATTTAGGCCAGTTAAGTGGTTTCGAACCAGTTCTCTGTCAATCTTAATCTGCTGCTCTGCACCATCCATGTTTTCATTACCTCTTTGGGGATGCAAGCACATCCCCGCATCAGCCAATGATCCCGCACCCCCATTTGCAAATCCCTCCTTCCGAGAATAGACGGACGCAAAGTAGGAGTTGAGCAGCTCTGCCTTCCCCTGCTTTCCAGACACCTGCTGTCCATCTTTGTCCAGGAGCAGCCCCATCCCCTCGTCTCTCCTCCTGTTCCTTTGGGCATATCTAAAGAAGCTCTTTTTGTTATCCTTGACTCCCCTGGCCAGCCTCAGCTCATACTGAGCTTTAGCATTCCTGACCCCCTCCCTAAATTCATTTTAATTGTTTTAGTGATACTATCTAACCACCTCATCCACTGCTGTCCCCTTCTCCTTTTGTTTTCAATTTTTCCCAGTATCAAGACCTTTTCTAAAGAATCCTCCCTTCTCATGAGAAGGTCAAAGTATTTGAACTTCAGCTTCATTATATATCCTGAACAGTCTGGGTTGATGTCCTGTTGGATTGACCGATTTGATCTCCTTGCAGTCCAAAGATCTCTCCATAATTCAAAGGCATCTGTTCTTCTTAACTCTAAGTAACTTCTCCATAATTCAGTGGAATCTGTTCATTTGGCGCTCAGGCTGCAATCCTAACCACATTTTCCTGGGAGTAAGTAATATTGAACACAATGGGACTTACTTCTGAGTAGACATGCTTAGGATTGCACTGCAAGTCTTATCATCCAAGTCTCAATCAACTTAATTAAAACATCACCTTTATGAAACTTAATAAGACATCACCTATATGAAACTGTGTTGGCAAGATGATGACTTTTAATTATCTAGGCTTGTCACAACTTTCTCTCCAGGAAGCAAATATCTTTTAAATTTCATGGCTATAATCCTGGAGCAAGCAGAAGGTTGCCGGAGAAGCACGTGGCTACAGGAAGGGGAGTGCAGCCAAGTGGCAGATGCCCAGGTCCTGCCAGGCAACATCCCTGTGGCACAACAAGCACTGCAGTCCAACTTGAACTCTCCTATGCACAGCAGGTGACCTGCTTGGGTTTGTAGGGAGGTGGCTCCAAGCTGTAGTATCTCCCCCAAAGTAATGCTCACCAGCACAGTCTCAATCTTGGGGACTGAGGAGCACTGTCACCTCCCTCCCACCCCCATGGTACTCAGTGCTGGCAGCCACCTGGGCCCATTCACGCAACACTACTGGGACCAGATGTCATGATCTTTATTTTTTAATGTAGTATTTCAAGCTATATTTTCACTTTCCTCTTTCACCCTCATCCAAAGTTTCCTTTGTTCCTCCTCACTTTCTGCCATTAGAATGGTATCATCTGTGGCTGAGGTTTTTGATGTTTCTCCCAGAAATTTTAATTTTGGCTATTCATTCAGTGATTCATTCAGCCCAGCCTTTTCCATAATGTTCTCTCCATATACATTGAAAAAGAACAACAAAGTAACAGTATACCTTATCCGTGCAAAGAGCTCTGACTAAATATGATCCACTGGAGAAGGAAATGGCAACCCACTTCAGTATCATTCCAAGAAAACCCTAGAGAGCACCAAATGGCAGCTATGTTGGAACAGCTCATATTTTACCATACTTACTTTTTTTACTGATGTAGGGCTCCAGTAGGCTCCAGGAGGTGTGGGAAGGCTTTGCACCGCCTTTCACAAAACTCCCAAGGCGTGAAATCTTCAGAGATCTCAAAAGCACTTCCTGTTTGCTCTGTTCAAAAATGAAGCCTTAGAGAGCTCTTCACAATCCATTCTAGATTTCACCACCTGGAAAATTTTTGTGTTGTCCACAAACTTCTCCTCAATCCAGGTCATGTTCCAAGCATATTCAGAGTTTAACCCCGAAATCCAGAGTAACTACGGGAGCACGTAAGAGACTTTACATGCACTCATTGTTACTCTACCACCTGGTGAAAACCTATGGGAAGTTTATATTGGAATCCAGAGTAAGTTGTTCTTATACCGGAGCAAGGACACCCCATAGTTACTCTGGATTTTGCCCTATGACTATGCATGCAAGTGACAAGATATAAGCAGTATACCACAGACTTACATAACGTATTTCTTCAATAATTTCCTATAGGCATATCATATTGAACAGCAACTTGGATTCCCAAACATGCTCTGGAGATACATTCATTGTGAACTGAAATATGCATGTCCAGAGCTCCTGTAATCTTTAGTCATGATCCACACATAAATCAGTCAGTTGTAAGCAGCTTGTAAGTCAGTTTCTCTAACTTAAGCATACAATGGTTTATTTATCAGCAATTTTGTCTCAACATGAACAAAGCTGGTGCTTTAAATTGACATATATCCCTTAAGTAGCAGTTAATGGCTTAAAAGCAGCCTGCCTACCATGGTAACATGGCAGGCAATTAAACTTTCCTGAGAAAGAGTTTATAAAGGGTTCACAGAAAAGAGTTTATAAAGGGTTTACAGAAAAAAACCGTAAATTCAAAAACTTTTCTGCTTTTGGATTTGCAACTGTTTTATTAGCAGTAAAAATCTCAGAAAGACTTGTCAAGTAAAAATAATAAATTCAGTAAAAAAACACAACACAAACTTCCAGCCGGGTCTAATAGACCTGGTTGGGATCCTGGTACCTGAATTACTCTCTCCTGCACACACAAACCAGACTGTGTGCACACCGTGTGCACATGCTCTACAACAGCACGCATCTCATTGCTGCTGTCTTCCTCCTCCAAATTACAACCTTTGTGACTGTTTGTAAATAGGAGGATCCTGACCATTTCCAAGGGGAAAAAGCTGAAAACAGAATGAAGGCCTAAGGCAGGGATGAAAATCAGATTGTTTCACTATGTTCTGAGGCATATCATAAATTTAAAAAGAAAAAAGCTGACAGAATTGCACTCAAAGAAGGACTGTGCTGAAAGTTCAAGAAGAGTCAGTTTCTAGTGCTGTTCAGCATTATGTCAGCACCAGTATCACCCTTCTGAGGAGAACGATGAGTAAGCAACCTGTTGTATGCACACCTCTCATTAAGAAGAGATAGCAAGCTAGCTATAGCAAGGCTAGCTAGTGGTGCAAGATAATTTATTTTTACAGAAATGGGGACAAAAACTATAAGTACAGTACGGTAATTATGGTTGCATTTTTAATGTAGGTGGAGTAAAAAAGATTGATTGATTGATTGATTGAATGAATGAATGAACAGAAACACAATTTAAGGCAAATACAGTTATACAGTTCTTATAATTTTACAGCTAGCATTTGTCCATTTTTCTATTGTTTCTATTCTTTTGTTCATTTTCTATTCACTTGTTGATGTTTGCTTATTATGCATGTGATTGCAGCATTCAGATTGGGCCTGTTATATTAAATAGGTTACAAAGATCCCCTTGTACAAGCTCACAAAAGGCCAGCACATCCCTCCCCCAAGCATCTGCAGCTGCCGATGCCATATGTTCTGTGTTCCAGATCCTCTCCAGAACAGCTTTTTGTGGGGCACAACAGAGAAAGCCCCACAAGAAAACTCCACAGTGTGATTATATTTGAATTTGTGGACAAAATGAAGCAGAGGATCTGTTGCAGTGATGGGATTCAAAGAAATTAACAACCGGTTCTACGCCCATCTGGCAGCCACTTTTAAATGGTTATTTTTAAACTTTATATGTCCTATCTCTTGTTAACCACCGGTTCTACAGAGTAGGTGCAAACCTGTTGGAGCCCACCACTGATCTGTTGCATTATCTCAGAGCCAGGAGGTTTATTCAGAGACTAGCTAAATTATCAGACTTTACAGAGGAGCATTTGTTACAGATGAAACAGGTCTGTTAATGAAGGCCACTGACAATCATAACACTAAAATGACACAAGATTGCTATTTCTTTTTTTAAGAGCAAAGTTTCTTTTTCTTTCTTTTCTTTTTCTTTTTGAATTTCTTTTTCTTTCCTTTTTCTTTCTTTTTAATTTTATTTCATTTTTGAAGAGCATTTGGTTTATTTTTCTCTATCTGTAAAATATTTATCAGAGGGAACATCAGAAAGCACTGTAACTGTGGTTGATACCTGCAATAAAATGTTTCAGTGACTGGTTGTCCAGATTTTGCTGATTGTGGCTGCAATCCAGAAGTGTACTTGGGCTGCCCTATCTATCAATGGAATTGCCCAATTTCAAAATGGGGCAGCCCAGTTATGCCAGAAAAGGCTTGGGGCAGCCTAAGCCAACATAGGCTGCCCCAAGACAGATGGACCTGGGCTGGCCTAGCTGTTTCAGCCTAGGCAATTCAGGAGAGGTAAGTTGAGGGCATATTCAGCATTGCCTAGAGCAGTTATGCTGTATCAAGAGCCTGTTTCCCAGGCAGAAATTCCCTCTTCCAGCTTCTCAGAGTTATACCACTTCAGCAGCTGGTATAGAAATAAGTAGACCCACAGGGGTCCATAACAAGGTAGAGTTAGAATGGCAGTGTTGATCAAAAATCTGAGTTCTTGGGCAGCCTAGCTGCAACCCCTGCCTCTCAAGCTCAGGATATGGCACAACTACAGCAGCCCACTAATCTGTGGTCACAGCAGGCCACTCCAAAAAACCCCTTGAATCCACTGTAAACTGTACTTCAGCCTCATGCTGCAACTGTTAGTGGTTGTTAGGATCTCCTTATCAGGCTGTTCCTTCTTCAGTGTGATCTGAGGGGGTGTCCTCCCGAGCAAACCCTCTGCAGGTGCCACTGACATGATGCCTACTGAGCATACTCTGGGGCAGCCAGGCAACCCAGGCTTCCTGATTTTGGATTCAGCATAATTTTCAGCTTTGGATACAGCCTACTTGGGGCAACCTTCTACCCCTAACTCTGGATTGCTCTGCCCACTGAATATTGATCGTGTACACAATTCTGGCACTAGGTACCTTGAGGTATGGCCACTTTCCCCTAATGGTGAATTGGGGCAATACATCTAGCTCAGTGATTTTCAATCTTTTTCATCTCATGGCACATTGACATGGCACTGAAATTGTCAGGCACACCAACAGTTATTTGTACCATTGATAAGGCACACCAGGCTGTTCAAATCCCCCAATTTTCCTATTAATTAATTACCATCCCCAAATTTCCATGGCACACTGTGGCACACCAGTGTGAAAATCACTGCTCGAGGTGACATACCGAGGATTCAGAGGTTGACCCAGTTGTGTAGGCTCTCAAATACATAAATTTGCCAGCACCTGGATGGGCTGTGGGTGGCGCAAAGACGCTGTGCCTGTTAACCAGCAGGCCAGGGTTCGATTCCCAGGTTGGCCCCACAAGACAGGGTGAGCTCCTGTCCTTAGCCCAGCTCTGCGACACCAGCTGAATCCAATCATATAGGCTCTGCCTTTCCATTGGACTAATTCAGTGGCGTGGAGAGGGGGGATTTGCTGCTTGGGTAACAGCCTATCCTCCATAACAATCCAACCCAGGCTTTCGTGCTTCGCATGCAGCATATGTAGCGCCAAGAACGAAACCATAGTCTTTCAGGACTGACGGAGGCCTGCCAGCACCTAGAATACTACAGAAAACTCTGTCACTGTTGCTGCTGCCTCCATCTGTCTCCTCCTCTGCTTCCATTTAGAGATGATAGCAGTGACAGTGACGATAGCAGCCTCTTCACCCACCCACCTGGTAAGTCCTCTTTCCTCACTTTACTTTAGAAGAGAAAGTGATGGTGTTGGTAGCAATCATCTTTCTGATTGCCACCAAGATGATCAATGCCATTGCTTCTTCTTCATGGTACATGAGATCTGCAGTTCACCTAATCCCAGCTGTTTTTCCTGCCTGCTCTGCCACTCTGAGTTTTGGAACAAAGTGATGCCAAAGTGATGAAGGTGTGGTGCCAAAGAGATGGAACAAAGTGATGCCAAGGTGATGGAGGTGTGGTGCCAAAGTGACGCCAAAGAGATGGAACAAAGTGAACCAAAGTGATGGAGGTGTGGTGCCAAAGAGATGGAACAAAGTGATGCCAAGGTGATGGAGGTGTGGTGTCAAAGTGACGCCAAAGAGATGGAACAAAGTGAACCAAAGTGATGGAGGTGTGGTGGTGCTGTGGAGGTGTCAGGTATGTGCATGATACCACCTACGCCAGGCTTAACCTCACTATAGACTGGGCCAACGTTGCTGCTTATATTGAGCAGATGGATTCTACATATGGGCCATGTCCCCACCAAACTACAGGGAATATTTAAAGCCTATTTCCTATCTTCTTTTAAAAATTATTTTTCCTGTATTTTCACATTTCAAAACCCTCAGGCTCCAATCCTAAATACACTTTCCTAGGATTAGGCCCCAATGAATACAACTGGACTTATTTTTGGGCACCTACATTTCAGCGGACCTCACATGGAATATAAATACGAACATGCTGGTAAAGAAGGCACAAAAGAGGCTGTTCTTCCTGAGGATGCTTAGGAAGATGAACTTCTCTCAGCGTCTACTTCTGTCTTATTACCACAGCACCATTGAGAGTGTCCTTACATACGGGATTTTGGTATGGTATAGGAGCAGCTCTGTTGCTGACAAAAAAACTCTACAGGGGGTCATCAAAACTGCACAGAACATAAAGGGAAAAGCTATGGGAAGTCATAAATTGGAAACAGAGATCTGAATTGTGACTAGATTGTTGAATTGTAATATAGATGTAATATTGGCTTATTGTTGTTTTGGATGTTTATGTAGAAATTTTGAATAAAATTGTTTAAACTAAAACCGCACAGAACATTATTGGACTCCAGCCACCAACCCTGGATGACATTTTTGAATCCCGTTGTTTGAAGAAGCTACAAAACATTCTCCGCAATTCTTCCCATCCTGCTCACAATTTTTTTGAACTGTTGCCTTCTGGGAGAAGATATAGAACATATAAATCTCATACTACATGCTTTATGAATAGCTTTTACCCTAAAGCCATATCTGCACTCAATAGTAATTTTTAAGGACTATCATGAGTGAACAGTTGAATGCTATTACTTGGTGTGCTGTGCAGTTGTTGTGTGTTTAAAGAGGGTCTGGGTGGGGGTGTTGTTGGGGAGGGGGGTTGTTGGGGCTGGTCTCTGGATGTCTTATGAATTTCGTTGTATGTCTATACAATGACAATAAATTATTATTATTATTCTGAGTAGACAGGCTTAGGATTGCACTGTATGGTTGCAATCCTAAACACACTTTCTTGGGAGTAAGACTTATGGGTTATCTTGATTAAAGATATATATATATATATATATATATACACACACACACACACACACACACACACACACACACTTCTTCAGGCAAAATCCATAGCAGTTATGGGTCCATGCAGTTACGTCACCCTCTAGTGTTATCTTATGGAAAGTCATCTTAACTGTTCCAGAGCAAGGGGCTTAATTTCACTTTAGGATATAGGCCTTCATCTGTTATAACCTGAAATACTTGAAGTGACTGATGAATCAGAATAGTCATGTCCTTTGAATTCATAGAATTACCTGCAAGGTAAATCTCACACACTCTTTTATGAATCAGTAGATCTTCTCCAAGCAATAGATGTGCCTCTTGAAGTAACACAATTCATTGTTTCATTTCTAAGCCTTAAAAAAACACAAAAGTGTCACAAAGTATCTCAAATGCCCTTCACTTTACATGGTATTTTGTACATTTTATTTATAGACAAACATGCTGACAATGTAAGCGTACAATTCTCAAGACATGCAAAATTCCATTCTTTTCAATTAAGCACTTTTTATTTGAAAAGCAAAGTATCACATTAAATCCAAGGATTACAAATTCACCAAATTCTGCTTACTACTTTCAAATACAAACAATGTTTTAGGAGTTACATTTGATTGTACAAATCAATCAGAACTCTGACACACGTCAAACGCATCCAATGCACAAAAAAGAGTGAAATGAATAATTTATTTCTGATCTTGATTTACTGTATCCAATTTTTGCCTTCCATAAGATTCTCAGAAAGACTCTTATAAGTTCTTGAGTAGGCTGAAACCTGTTTAATCTTATTATCTCACTGGATATTATTTCTGGAGGTGTTATTTGTGCCACTGTTACCTTTGTCTTAACTGTATAGATCATGGCAATTTACAAAACAAACCAGACCTCACCTTTTGCTCAGTAAGCTTGAAATTGCCAGTACATGCTTGGAAAAACTTTCATGCTCTTTCAAATCCCTAAACACACAATCCTGGTAAATCCTTCGCCCCTTTGCCTTAGCCCTTTCTCCTGCTACAGCTCAACTTAAGTATGAATAACTGAAACAATCATATTTTCTGCTTACCCAGCTTCAATCACTTTTCTTTTCCTCTCTTGTCTCCTTTGGGTCTGTACCTAAATAATAAGCCTTTCAACCAATAATATATCTTTCCCCACTGTGTATGCTTGATGCTGTACGTACACCTAAAGTGCTATATCTATATATTTATACATATATCTTTTTCTTACCATTAATAGTAGTATAATAATATTAGTATAACTGCTTTTCACAAAAAATTTCACAAAGCAGATTACAGAGAAAATCAAATATACAGTGGCTCCCTGTCCCAAAAGGGCTCACAATCTAAAAAGTTGCAAAAGAACACCAACAGACACTAGAAAAGATTCTGCTGGGTTGAGGAGAACCAGTTACTATATAATAATATTAAACATAATAATATAGGCAATATAAAGCAATAGAAGATCATTCACATTATTATTAAGAGTATTATTGAATGGAGCTATTTATCTGCTGTGGATAAATTCATGCCTGTTTTAAAACACTCCATTGCCACAAGAGGGAGCTCAGGGACTGTTTAATGCTGCTAACCTTAACAAGAGATACTTTTAAAAGTGTTGGTACTTGTTTGGGAGGGAGAAGAGCAAGCAACACCCCTATGCATCACTGCATACCATTCCTCCCAGTGACTGTTGGTTGGTATGTATCTCTTCAGTGTTTCCTGATTGTGAATTTCTTTGGGAAAGAAAACAGTATTCTCATAACTTTTGCTGTTTTACATAATGAACAATATTCTCATAACTTTGCTGTTTAGACTAATTACATAATGTTGTTGCTTAAAATACAACATATAATTATTAATAATAATGCTAAGAAATAAACCCAGTATATACACTCGGGTCAAACTCCTCTACTTCTGGATTAAATATTGCTAAAAAAAAGTCTGTAAACATCCAAGACAAAGGTTGGATGCAACAGGTTGGGTGCAATCCAGACAAGTTTTCCAGTTCTGGGATAAGGGCAACTCTGAGGAAAGGGAACAAACATTGCCTTAACGCCTCCATGACTGCACTCCCAAATGAAGAATGCAGAACATGTTATGCCAATGCTGGAAAGTTGGTTAAGATTGTGCCCACACTTTCTTAAGTGAGGCATAACATAGCAATACCTTGAACTTTCAACCGGTTGGGGACCTGAGCATGGAGAGGTGGAAGCAAAAACATGGGTGCAGATAGAGCCACAGCCCTATTTAACTTGCAAATTTATTTTGGCCAATGGAAAATGTAAGTAAATGTGTGTGAAACCTAGATCAACAGAACTAAATAAAAAATAAACTTAAGATCACTGATGAACATTATGGAGAAATAATAAAAATATTATGAATTTTACTATTTTAATTTTATGTCAGAACAATTGCATTGCTGTGATGTTTTACAATCCTAAGCTTCTCCCTTGTAGAATGTGGCTGGCCCTGATGGGTCTACTTGGACATGCACTAGCTCTTGAGAACCAAGGATGTCCATGTAGAAGGGAGATCCAGCAGCAGCTTCTTGCCTCCACCTCCACGCCCCTCAAGAAGCCAATCCACCGTCTGGTCCACCTACCCTCTCTCCTGTTCCACACCCTCCCCATCCTAAGAAGTTGTCTCATTGCTTTGTGGAGATAATATGTACTATCCAGAAGTTCTCCTGGGTGAGTTGCTGGCACTGAAGCCCAGTGCCTACTGATGCAGGCCTCTCCTCCAGCACTAGGTGTCTCTCCACTGCCAACAAGAAAGTGCCTTATGGCATGTATGTGTCACACAGTGCCTTTACTGCAGGTGCAGCACTGTCACTGAGCAGCACAGGTTGGGGCTCCTTGCTCTCCAAGGAAAGCTTTAAGTCGCAAAGTGCACTGAAATATTCTTCATTATCAGGATCCATCCTGTGGGCCTCTTCATAGCACTTAATCGCTTGCTGCTTTTCACCATTCAGTTTGTGAATGTATCCGAGAATGCCATACTTATTTGCGTCACAGAAACCTCCCCTGATTGCCTTTCTTATTAATCTCTCCACATTAATTTTACACTTATTTCTCTCATAAGAATCATTTTCTATTTTCAACCCTTCCAAGTATTGCTTAAAAGCAGCAGATTCTGATTTTTTGTGAAATTCCTGATAGTACCCATAGGAGAGGCAGAACTTCTGTTTTTCAGCACAAGTTAGCTTGTTCCTTGCAAGTACTTTCTGAAATGTTTGTTCAGCATCCTCAAAACATTTCCCTTCAGCATACATGCCTGCGAGGTCCAGATATGCAAAGAAAAACTTGGTTTTGTGCTCCACCACTTGCTTGAATTGGTCAATGCAACGCCTAAGCACTTCAGCCATCTCTTGTCTGGATTGGGTTCTGTCTTTTTTCATTTTCCAGTATTGGGTTCTATAGCAAAGTCCGATCTGATGGTGCAGAAAGCCAGAGTTTGGTTGCAGCCTTAAAGCCTCTTTCAATAACTGCAAAGATCTTTCCACATCACCTTTTTTTCGGTAAAATTTGGCTGCATACCTCAGTACATATGGAATGCCTGGGTATTTCTGGAGTACTTCTTCGATATACTTTTCCCCTTCTTCAGCTTGATTTGTTTCCTGAAGTTTTAATGCAAGGACGGGCATGATAAAGACATCATCAGGATTCAGCTTCAGTGCACGCCTCAAGAGCTCCAGAGAGGATCCCTCTGCAACCTTTTTCTCATAATAATCCTCCTGGCGGTACACTGTAATTGCATAGCCAGAATTGAATTCTGGATTTTCAGGTTCATATTTCAGTGCCTGTGCAAAACTTTCCCTGGCTTTTTCATAATACTTTCCCCCAAACTTTAAGAGCGCCCACCCCTTTTCAGAGTAGAGTTGTGGGAACATCATGTTATACAGAGAGGCACTTTTGTGTTTTTTGCAGGTAGTTTCCACCTTTTTTAGGTAGATTTTAACTTCATTAAATTTGTCCAGCTGATAGTAAACCCAAGCATAGTTGCTCCATATAATAAGCCTCACCTTTTCAAATTCTTTTGGGTACTCGATTTTAACATGCTCTTCAGCCCTTTGTAGGTTTTTCAAAGCTTCTTCATTCTTGCCTCTCAGGGACTGCACATAGGCCAGCAGGTTACAATTTTGGGTTTTGGACGTGCTTAGGAAATATTCAATCTGATCTTCCATTCTTTCCTCTAATTCATCAGGATCAATGTCCTCCTTCTGCAACATCCATGTGAAATGGCAATCGAGTTGCAAGAGGGTCTCCTTTAAGGAATGCTTGGCAATTTCACTATGAATAGAGGAAGAAAAGTGAAAAATTATAAGTCTGCAAAAAAGTGACATGTTGGACATAAAATTTATCATGGAGAACTTTGAAAAATCAAAGTCAGTTTTCTATCATGAAAAGTATTTCATTGAAAGTCACATGTGTCATCCCCCCACAAAAGAACTACATTCCAGGCTTCCCACTAAAACCACAAATACAGGAAAACCTCATTGTCATATTTTATTTATGGATTTTTATACTACTTTCCTGTACCAAAGCAAATGCTCAAAACAGCTTAATAAAAAAGCATGTATCCTTTTGTCCTCACAACAACTCTGTGTAATGAGGCTGAGAATGAATGACTGGCCCAAAGTCATCCAGGAAACTTCATGGCTGACTGGAGATTTTGAACCTGGATTTTCCAAATCTCAGTCCAATTCTCTAACCACTACACTATCCCAGTTCTCAACTGAATAATAAGGGTCCCAATTTTGTTCAGTTCAATGACAAATTGATATTGAGCTTGCTTGGCTGAAAAGGCAAAACAGAAACAAGGAGAATTTAGCAGTCAGTCACTTTAATCCAACCCTGAGACTACACTGTGCCCCAGTTCCACAAACAATACTAGCATATGGGGCCCATCTCTGGTGCTGTATGACAGGCCATGATCAATGAGTCTGCTGAGGAGTAGGAGTCCTTCTACTCAGTGATGGGATTCAAAGAAATTAACAACCGGTTCTATGCTCATCTGGCAGCCACTTTTAAATGGCTATTTTTAAACTTTATATGTCCTATCTTTCATTAACAACCAGTTCTATGGAGTAGGTATGAACCTGCTGGAGCCCACTACTGCGTCTACTGTATTTTTTTAACTGTGATGTTGCTAGGACTGTGTAGGCTACACAAGGTGAATCACATGGATGGAGGGGCCGCAGCACAACAAATCTATTTGTATTTTGGAATAAATCCAATCAACTTATAAATCAACGTGTAATTTCATGCAGAAAGCAATGAAACACATCATGTTAAAATAGCTGTTTTCCAATTATTCTCTAGGAGTTCAGGGATGACTAAGGAAAATCTGGATACACAACGACCGCACGCAACCCACCACTTCCTCACACAAAAAAATACAATTAAATCCATAATACATAGAGAAGATTACATAGAATTAACGGGATGATTGTGTTTGCATTTGCTTGTGAAATTAATGATGCAGTTCAAAGCTAACTGTTAGAACAGCAGGATCATACTGTGGCTATTGTCCTTTCAGACAAGTGGGGAGCAAAGGAATGACTAGAGCAAGAAGTCATTCACCTATGGCTTCCTCACCTATTGCACTCCCATACAACCAGTGGTGGGCACCGGCAGGTTCGCACCTACTCTATAGAACCGGTTCTTAACAAGAGATAGTACATATAAAGTTTAAAAATAGCCATTTAAAAGTGGCTGCCAGATGGACAGAGAACCGGTTCTTAATTTCTTTGAAGCCCATCACTGCATACAACCCATTGCCACTCTAAGAATCTGGAGTTGCTTTTTAAACCCTTGGTATTCCTGCCAACTTCAGAGCAGACTCTTTGCAAAGTATCCCATTCGGGAACTTGCAAGTCCTGAGCAGAATAGGAGGTGTATCACCTTCTGATAAACAGCCTGCCCTCCTCCTCCTCCTTACTGATTAGTGTTGCCATAATTTTCTTCTACAAAACTGGGACAGGAGCCTCTCTCACACTTCCCAGTATGCGAACACAATCCCCCAAACTCAGGACATATGGCAACCCTATTCCTGATCCCACATGCAATGTCTGGAATAGACCATTCTGATCCTCTCTAGGGGCCTCTTCATCGGCAGCAAATGGCTTATTTGGACTGCAGCTCACCCCTTCTAGATGGCCACCCCCAAGCTGCAGAGTGAGGGATTGAGAGTGGCCAGAAGCTGTGTTCACTGCAATGGCCTCTCCAAAGAATAGAATACTTTATAATAGAATACTTCCTTTGTATTCCACCTTTCCTGGAGGACTCAAGGCAGCTCACAATAATCAACAGAAAGTCCATTAAAAACATCAACATCAATTAAAAACAACAACATTAAAACATAAATCTTAAAAAAACATCAACAATAAACAGGGGGAAATAGCAGCAAAAAGTGCTAACAGTCCATGGCTGCTTTCTGTCCTTTGCTACACCTCCTTGAAGCATCAGCCTCCTCTAACCTCTAAGTATGCAAGCCTCTGAGCACCTCACCATCCTGTGCCCTTTGTAAGTTAAGAGTTAGCAGGTGCCCAAATCCCATGGAGAAGAAAACCTGAATATAAACTGGCTAATAAGATACAATGCAGTGAAGAGGAAGGAGGAATGAGCCATAGTAAGGCACTGGTAGCTCTGATTGGTAGCTGGAACGGCCAGAAATTTATTTTTCCCTTCCAGGGATTTTCCCCCCTTTCTTATGGTTAATTTAAATACTGCATTACTTATTATATTTATAACCGTTACATATAATCTGTTACATTTATGAATTCCAAGAAGGCTATATGCTGCTGCCTGCTCCCAAGGGAAAGGAGGACATTAAAAAAATTTTCTAGGACACAAGGTTGAAATCCAGTTCTGGAAAAGGTGGATAGATGGTCACCCTGATAGGGGTGGGAAAACCTGATTGAAACTAGTGCAGGATTCAACTGGGGTGGAGAAGAGACCCTAAGCTGTGCATATCTACTCAGAAGTAACTCCCATTGCAGTAAATGAGGCTTTCTTCCAGGAAAATGTAAGATTGCAGCCTCAGAGCCCAATCCTAGGCATGCCTACTCAGAAGTAATGCCCATTACAGAGGCTTGAGAGTGCTGGAGAAGGGACTTGGCTTCCCAGGCTCCTTGCCCCTCCAGGCTATGTGGACTCTGAATCAGGAGAGGAGCTGATGACTGCTGCTGCCCACTCAGGCTCAAAGCTGCCGCTTTGACAAGAATTTAGGGGAACATGGGGAGGGGATTTTGAGTTGGGCATCTGATCACCCTACCTCCTACCAGGCACCAGCAGCCCAGTCCCAGTCAGGTCTACTCAGAAGTAAGCCCAGTAAGTCAATGGAGCTTCCTCCTGAGTCAGGGAGTCAGAATCATGCAGGTTAAGAAGTTTTCAATTTAAAAATTATTGAAATTAAGTCTAGGAAAGAAATATGAGTATTTTTTGCTTTATTTTAACATGTCCTACATTTGTCCTACATTTTGAGGGGTGTCCTACACTTTTTTAACTGGATAGGAATTTTGGCCCGGGGACAGGAATTTTTGGGGGACTTGGCAGGGAATTTGGGGTTTGGCATCTGGTCACTCTGCTCCTGGCGCCACACCAGTGTGCTGTGGCACACCAGTTGAAAATCCCTGATCTACTATATCAACTATCTATCTACAGTATAACAAACTGAGAAACTCAGTTCATCAAAGACATGACAAATATTAACAAGCAATAAACACCCCCCTCTGTTATTATAATTGTTACTTACCTCATTATTTCAGATGTATTTATCTGTTGTAAGGAACAGGTAGTGGGGTAGAACTCCTCCTGTGGATATTTGCTATTACTGCATCCTTTTTATAGTTATCCAGAGCCTGTGTATACAATAACTTAGCTTGGAAATGGAAAGTGAAACTTAGGAGACCAGTTCAGTATTTTTGAGAACTGAAACCGTAACTTACTAAGCTGTTGGTATCCTGTCAGTTTCCCTTTCTTCCGATGGCATTGCTTTTACCAGTGCATGAAACACTCATGCTCTTTTGAAAAAAAATAAAAGCCCCAACTTTAAAATAAACTTTTAAACTTTTAATAAAAGTCACCCCTTGACTCAGGAGTAAGCACCATTGACTTAATGGGCTTACTTCTGAGTAGACAGGGATAGGAAGGGGGGGCTTATCTTGTTTGGAGAGGTGCAGGTGCTTGTAAAGAGTACAAGTACTGGTTCTGGTGCAAGTAAAGAGACTGCCCGGAGCCATGGTTTATTTTTCGCGGTCCAGGCTGCCATTTTAAAAAGAATTTGAGTGCGCATGCATGCAGCCTCCTTAGATAGTATAGATTCCTAAAGTGAGATTCCTAGAGTGAGCGCTGGCGTGAGCAGAGCATCCGCTCTCTCAAGGCCAGGTTCAGCAGACAGAGAAAGGTTAGAGAGGCGCATGCAGTGACTGGCGCACACTCTAGAAGTCTCAGTCTAGGAATCTATGCTATCTAAGGAGGCTGCGCACAAGCACACTCAAATTATGTTTTAAATGACAGCTGCGGCAGGGCAAAACACAGCCGCGGCTGCCTGTAACTGCCCCTCAGTGTCCCCAAGCACCCCAAAAAACCCGGAGGGGGACCTGCACTTTCCTATCCTGCCAGAAAGCCGGAGATCTGGGCACCCATGCTTGGAATGTCGTCTTCTAAGCAATACAGAGCATCAAAATAATAAAGTCCCACTGAATTAGATACAAGCAATTCTGTTTTTCATAAAATGACCACTTGGTTCTAACACCTGGGAGATAAATGGTCTTTTTGAAAAGTAATGGTCTGGAATTTAGAAATCTGAAAAAAATTGAGTACTTCTTAAAAATAAATATAATATATGCATACGAGGGGGAAACAATCATGTGCAGAGATGCTGGGTTGAAGTTCACACAGCTCTGCAATCTGGTGACAAAAGATGACTGGGGCAAATGTTAAGCTGCTCCTAAGTTTATTTTTAAAAAGTGCTTAGCAAGTAAAACAGGGATTTGCACTGGAGATCACTACACCCACACAATGAGGGTGCAATCCTAACCAATTTAGGCCAGCAAAACTCATGTAACTCCCCATTCTCTTGGTGGTGTGAGGAGGCCGGCGCATGTCTGTGCACTGACTTAACCTCGCCAGGAGTTGTGCAGAAGTGTCTTATGACATTTTTGCAGCACCCCCAGGCCAGCATGGAACTTGTGCCAGGACTTGGGCTGGCCTAACTGGGAGTTAAGTTGCAGCCACAGGTGGGCTGAGGCAGGTTCGCACCGGCTCTGTAGAACCTGTTGTTAATTGGGGGCCGTCACCTTTGTTTGCATGCAAGTGTGTCTGAATTTCTCTTAAAGGGCCTCTGGGTCTGTCTTCCACTCCCTCCTCCCCTTCTGAACCTCCCTCCCCTTCTGAGTGTTGTGAGAATGAGCTCCTTCAGGGCTTTTGGTGGGGGCCATGCGTGCCTGCCTGCCTGCCTTCCTGCCTCCCCAGGTGCCTTCGCAGCCCAGTAATAGGCATGGAGAACTACTCAAGAGTAAGCCACACTGTATAGTGGAGGACTGCAGCCTGTGGCCACAATCCTAGCCACACTTTCCTGGGAGCAATTCCCATTGACTATCATGGGATTTCCTTCTGAGTAGCATAGGATTTGAGGCTACTTTCCCATCCAGACTTTCCTGAGAGTAAGCCCACTGACTATAATGGGACTTACTTCTGAGGAGATTGGCAAAGGCTTGCATCTCACCCTCCAGCCCTGTTCCTCCAGCCCTGTCTACTTTCCTGAGAGTAAGCCCACTGTCTATAATGGGACTTTCTACTGAGTAGAAATGGTCAGGACTGGGCTCTGAGGCTGCAATCCTATCCACACTTACATGGGAGTAAGCCCCACTGACTAGAATGAGACTTGCTTCTAAGTAAGCCTGCATAGGATTGGACTGTAAGGCTAAAATCCTGACCACACAGTTTTGGGAGTAAGCCCCATTGACTTGAATGGTACTTACTTCTGAGTAGACACTGTTAGGATTGGGCTCAGGCTGCAATCCTATTCACACTGTAGTCCTTCCCCCCCCCCCAGATCTCCCCACCTCATCCTGCCCCTCTGAGAAATCTCTCCACCTGAGATTTATGAAGGGTATGGGGGTATATGAGGCAGTATGGGGGGCACCTGAAGAAATAGCCCCCCATCCTGCCCCCCCAGGAGCCCAGTCCACTGCCTACTCTGAAGTAAATCCTATTAAAGTCAGCAGGTTTTACTCCCCTGTGAGGATAGGAGTGTAGCCTCAAAGCCCAATCATCTGTCTACTCAGAAGTAAGTTCCATTATAATAGTGAAGCTTACTCCCTGGAAAGAAGCTGGTTTCTAAGAGCTTGTAATCCTATGCCTGACTACTCAAAAGTTAATCCCATTTCAATCTATGAAGCAGGCCCTGGACTACATGGAAAAGCTCAGCTGGGTGGTTCTCCACAGATGCAATGGTGGCAGAGAAGTATGCCTTCTTTGCTGCTACCATTTCCGTGGAGTAGGCTTGCCAGTGTGCCCTAGTCTATGTACTATCAGAAACAGCATGAGTCTTTCGCCAACGTTGCTCTAAGTGTTGACCTTGCTCTTTCAAAGCCCACAGCTCCTCAGAAGACCAAGGAGCTGCATTCAATCTACAGCTGGGCTGAGGCCACTCAGGAGCGAGCTCATCCAGGGCCCTTTTCAACTCTGTGTTCCAGAGATCAACCAGGGAACAGGGTGATTCACCAGCTCTAGCATCAGGAAAGATCCCCAGAGATATCAGAAAACCATTTAGATCCATCAGCCTCTGGGGGCAGACCATGGAATGCGGTCCCCGCCAGTGCAGCGGCTACAGGCTGTGATAAGCCTAAATCCCACTATTTTTTGCTTGTATATCAAGAAATTACATGTATATCAAGTACAATTTATTAGAAATGTTCACTTGTCTTGCAAAACACTCTCAATCCAAGTTACTCTCAATCCAAGGTTTTACTGTATGAGTGTTTTTAGCTTTTATTTCACCATGTCTTGCATTTTTTAAACATTTTTAAAATTTTATTTCAGAAAAAGGATGGAGAAAAACAACAAAACATGGCAGGGGAATACATGAACAAAAACAAAAACACACACACAAGATCCTCTGTTATACAACAACCAATTTCTGATCATCTAACATTACTCTATATCATCATTCTAACATCTCATATGATACTAAAGTAGGCCTCCGTCAGTCTTCAGAGACTATGGTATCGTGCTCTGCGCTGCATACGCTGCATGCAAAGCATGAAAGCCTGGGTTGGATTGTTATGGAGGATAGGCTGTTACCCAAGCAGCAAATCCCCACTCTCCACGCCACTGAATTAGTCCAATGGAAAGGCAGAGCCAATATGATTGGATCCAGCTGGCGTCGGAGAGCTGGGCTAAGGACAGGAGCTCACCCTGTCTTGTGGGGCCGACCCGGGTCTCGAACCCTGGCCTGCTGGTTAACAGGAACAGTGTCTTAGCCGCTTGCGCCACCCACAGCCCAAGCTGTGATGTCATATATATATATATATGACACTATATATCCACCTAAAGTCATTACCTTATCTTCATCAGCTCAACAACACATCGTTATGAGTTTTTCATCCAAACGTAAAAAACATCTCAGATCTTTTTTACTTTATTCAAATTACCATCTTTCATTTTTCTTGAGTGTCCTACATTTTGTGCTGCCTTGTCTTCATTTTTTGTTATGACACATGGTCACCCTGAAAAAGCGATTACAGTATAATGCTTTCAGGGTGTTGAAAGAATGAGGGTGTGCAAGTTAGTTCTGTTCAGTAACAGTGAATGTGTACATGATCAACAAAAGACTGCAATCCTAACCTGGGCTGACACAACTCATTGGTCTTCCCATTTCTGTGATGATGTAGGGAAGCAAGTGCAAGTCTGTATCCTGGCCTATCCCTCCCCCAGGAGTGGAGCAGAAGTGTCTTTTGGCACTTTTGTGACATTCCCAGGTCAGCACAGGACTTATACTGGGGCTTGGGCTGGCCTGAATGGAGATAGGATTGCAGCCTTCATCAGTAAGGAAACAGTCACCTTATCAGTTTCTAGTCTGAAATGTGTATAGCTTTCTTTTTCCTGCTTTGACTAGTCATTAGTTTCCTTTCTTGTTTATCTGAGGTCTCCCTGTCTGAGTGGCCCTCACTTGTCATAGGATGGAACTGCTGCTTGTTTTAGTTGTATAACTTTTGTATATACAAAAAGCTTTGTATAACTTATCTTCATTGGGCATTAATCAGAGAGTTTGTTGGAAGGAAAAACCAACTGCTGTGGTCTCTTGGTTTACAAGCATCCTTCATTCCAGAAGCATGCGTTCAATCCAAAATGCATGCACTGTATATTGATTACGAAATTTTCCCATAAGAAATAATGGAAATTCAAACAATTCATTCCACAATCCAAAAACCTATATAAAATTGAAGAGTCACCGATGCACTCATTCACACACTGACTGACTGACTCATTCATCAATGCCCAGCCAAAACTGCCAGACCTAGAAGCATGAAATTTGGGGAAGGTTTTCCTTCTATGATGGGTGCAACGCGTTTTTGTCCATATACTTTACATTGAAGAATTCCTGACTCATCAACACCCTGCCCCAGTCCCTGGATCTAAAAGAATGAAATTTGGGGATGGTATTCCTTCCATAACATGAGCACCCACTAAGAGTCAGTGTTTAGAAATTTAACCCCTGAGGGGTGCAACGTGTTTTCATCCTATACTCAGTGGTGGGATTCAAATAAATTAACAACAGGTTCTTTGTCCTATTAACCTAATAGGTTAATAACCTAACAGGTTCTATGTCCCATTAGTAAACAGTTCTCAGAACCAGATGCTCATTAGCAAAGGGTTCTATAGAACCTGTGAGAATCCCCTGAAGCCCACCACTGCCTATACGTAACACTGAAGACTCACTGATCAACACCCAACCCCTGGACCTAGACGCATGAACTTTGGGGAAAGTATCTGTGATAGAAGGACCCATTATGAACTGATTTGGTGCCCTGTGATACCCAGTGGAATCTGCTGCCCAGTGTTGCCCACTGGTTCCAGGTAATTGGAGGTGCTCAGTGCCTTGTGCCTGGCAGGGATACCTGGTGCTCAGTTGGGTAACCTGTGGTGCCCACTGGTGCCCTGCCATGCCTAGAGCCCACAAGTATTCTTGAGATTTTACTCCCGCAATGGTGGGTTCATTCTGCTAGTATTTATATAAAAATGATTACAATACTGTAATATAATACAAAATAATAGAAAAAAATCTTCTATATACGAGTAAAACTGAAAAGTCACTGACTCACTGATTCATCAATGCCCAGCCAAGAAGAGTGAAATTTGGGGAGGGTGTTTCTTCTCTGATGGAGGCACTCACTAAGAACTGGTTTTTGGAAATTCAAACCCAAAGGGGATGAGAAGGGGTGCAACATGTTTTCCTCCCTAAACTTTACATTGAAGAATCACTGACTTATCAATGCCCTGTCACAACCCCTGGACCTACAAGCATGAAATTTGGGAAGGGTGTTCCTTCTGTGATGTGACCATCCACTATGCACTGATTTTTAAAAAATTAACACTTTAGGGGTGAAAAGAGGTGCAATGTGTTTTCATTCAGTATTTAACATTGAAGACTAACAACACCCAACTCCAACCTTTGCACCTGCCTGGTAAGTGTGCCAATGGTTGTGGCATGATGGTGCATGTGGGGGGATTGGTGCATGGGGGGAATGGTGCACAGGGGAATGGAGCATGGGGAGATTGTGCATGGGGGCAAAACTAACTACAAGTTAGTTCTGTACAGTAACAGTAGATGTATACATGATGAACAAAAGGGTGCAATCCTAACTTGGGCCAACCCAACTCATTGGTCTTCCCATTTCTGTGATGATGTAGGAAAGCAAGTGCAAGTCTGTATACTGGCCTATCCCTCCCCCAACAGTGGAACAGAAGTGTCTTTTGGCACTGTTGTGACATCCCCAGGTCGGCACAAGACTTGTGCTGGGGTTTAGGCTGGCCTAAATGGAGATTAGGATTGCAGCCCTCGTCAGTAAGGAAACAGTCACCTAATCAGCTTCTAGCTTGAAATGCATATAGCTTTCTTTTTCCTGCTTTGACTAGTCATTAGTTTCTTTTCCTGTCTTCTTGTTATCTGAGGTCTCCCTGTTTGAGTGGCCCTGACCTGAGTTTCCTTGATAAGGAATAGTGCACATGGCGTGGGGGTGGGGAGATAATGCACATGAGGGAATGGTACACAGGAGAATGGGTCATGGGTAGGGTTGCCATAATTCTCTTCAACAAAATTGGGACAGGACCCTCTGTGCCATTTACCACAATCACCCAAAATCCAGATTGTCCCTGTTTCTGGGACATATGGCACACCTAGACATGGGGGGGATGGGACACAGGGGGATGGTGCAAATGTACTTGAAATTTTACTCCCACAACATGTGTACATTTCACTAGTACAAAAATATAATGAAAAATAAAACAAATTAACCTACATGTAGTCTCTCAGGTATCCCAGCTGGGACTATTTTTTTGCTTGTTTATCAAGACATCACTTGTACAGTAAAACCTTGTACTGAGAGTAACTTGGATTGAGAGAGTTTTGCAGGACAAGCAAAAAAAATAGTCCCAGCCTGGATGCAGCCAGTTTTGGCACTTCACCAGCACCTGCTCAGCCTCTCCCGAGAGATCAGCCTATGCATGTTTGCTCTGCAATTAGCCTATTACAGTCAATGGGACTTACTTCTATGTAAGGGGGCAATGGAAAGGAGCCTAAGAGTCTTGCATGTCTACTCTAAAGCCTTGCATGTCTACCCTATTAAAATTATTGGGACTCAGACCAATATAAGGGGCAGACTGCAACCTGAGAGACTCACATGCAGGTTAATTTATTCCATTTTTCTTTATATTTTGTATTTTCTTTATTATTTTGTACATATTGTAATAATTTTATATGATTATTTTTTGGGTTGTGAAATGAATTGTCTGAGTTTCCGTTATTTCTTATAGGAAAATTTGCTTCTTATGGGAAAACAACTTCACACTAACCTTCTTGCAAAACATCTTGCTTGGAAGTCAGCAGTGAAGAACTCTCACCCAAATAGTCTACCGTCATTCACTTTTTTGGCTGGACACTCTTCGTGATAATCGTCTGGGAAATCTTTCTGGGAACTGGGGAACAAACAAGTGGCATCCTTCTTTTACTGCCGCTGCTTATAGCCATTTGTGGTGCCATGAAGCTAGCCCAGTTATAATAACTACGTTGGGGAGCTGAGCGTCTCTGCTTGCAACATTTAGAACAAGCCTAACACACCTAGGGCACAATCCAGAGAAACTACTCAGAGTAGTTACTCTGAGTAGGGCGCAATCCAGAGTAACAGAGTAACTTGCTCTGGTGTAAGAACAATTTGCTCTGGATTACAATATGAATTTCCCATAGGTTTTTCATTAGGTGGTGCACTAACTACGGGTGCACGTAATGTCTCTTACATGCTCTTGTAGTCACTCTGGATTGTAGGACTAATGTAATAACTTGGTTGCAAATGCAATAATCCCATCAGCAGGATAAGTTTGAGGTTATCTTCTAACACAAACAGATGACTGATGAAGGAACTCGGCAATAAATGCAATGTTATCTAATCAGGATATCAATTTCACTTCCATGAAAGCAGAGGCCTCATCTGGATTGGGATTATCATAACTCAGAGGTCCAGGGCTTTTAGCTCTTGAATACTCCCCCAGCAGCTTTTGTCCCAACCATGGACAAGGGATATTTGTCACAAATTTTCCTAACGTTTTGAATCCTAGATGGGTAGCCTGAAAATGGATATTATGAATTTGAGAAGGCAAACAAGAGGAAACATTCTTTATATTTAATTTAATATTTATGTTTTGTGCACTACCCTCATATAGAAGAATCATAAACAAATATGTTAAGAACATTATTTGACTCTTCCAGATCTGGTTGTTGGGTGGAGGCAATGTTTGGGATAATCAGAATGAATAGGTTTGATATTTCTGTTTGGTTCCTGTCCTTGTAAAAAGAATAATATAGAAATATATTAAGTAAATAATATAATCAGGCTTGTTCAGAACTACCGGTAAGTGAAAGAGTAGAGGTGATGTCCTCTGGTGGTAATCAGAGCTTTCACCACTATCTGCAAGGTTAAAAGAAAACGCAAAACCTTTCAAGGTTTATCCTGTATCTTTTGAGGCTACAGTGGAAGTTTATTAACTTTACAGTGATTATCATTCTTCCCAAGGAGATGTAAAGCACGTCTGCCTAGCAATGTGGAATTGCAGATCAAATTTATAATAGTTTGAATAAGGTCAGGCCTAATCTTTGCTGAACACACTGGAATTAATGTCAATGTAAGTACATTTGGGACTGGACACTAACGGCACACAGTGAAGCCATTCACAGTTTGTCCCCGCTGAGTTCCATGTGATTTACTCTGAAATGTAAAAGTGTCTGATCCCTAAGGTTTGTAACATTTGTACAGAAACATTTGTATCTCATTTACACATTTACTGGAGAGCAAATTATTCCCCTCGCAAGTGGTTAAGACTCTGTGCTTGTTAACCAGCAGGCCAGGATTCGAGACCTGGGTCCCTACAAGACAAGAATTTTCTGCTACAGGCAGGGAGTTGGACTAGATGATCCACTGGGTCCCTTCCAACTCCATGATTCTATGATCTATGAAATTGCACTGAACACAGTGGACTTCTGAACAAACACACTCAGATCTGTGCTATATTTGCTTCAAAAATAGGACTGCTTCAAAATAATTTACAGTGCAACCTCTCTGCATGGTGACTCAGAAGTAAGTCCCACTGAATTCAATGGACCTTACTCCCAGACAAGTGTGCACAGACTGCATCCTTACACTGCATTAAATGAGCTGATTTCCACATGATATTATAACCCAGTGGCTACCAAACTGTGGGAACCTATTTTATAGATCACCAAAAGGTAATCAGATAATCACCTCATGACCTGAAGGCTTCTGAAGCTATTCAAAAATCAGATCCTTTAACTGCTGATCACCCTGCAAAGAGCGGAACTCTTGCAGTTTGCAAAATAGCGTCTAACTTTCTTCCAAGGGGCTAAGCTGCTGCAGTTTGCAGGCATGTGTAAATGTGTGACTGATAAAGTCTGAGGCTCTTTTTCTGGTTATTTATTTATTTGTTTGTTTGTTTATTTATTTATTTATAGTGAATGAATGAGAGCACAATCCTGTCCAATTTAGGCCAGCACTGACTTAAGCCTTGGAGGGTGCAAATGTGCCTAATTGCACTTTTGTGGCACCCCAGGTTAGAATGGGATCTGGGGGATTGCACTGTAAATGAATGAATGAATGAATGCACAATCTTATGCATGTCTACTCAAAACTAACCCTACAATCCAGAGTAATTACGGGTGCACGTAATGTCTCTTACGTGCACCCGTAGTTACTGGACCACCTAGTGAAAACCTATGGGAAATTCATATTGCAATCCTGAGTAAATTGTTCTTATACCGGAGCAAGGACTTCACGTAGTTACTCTGGATTGCGCCCTAAGTCCCATTGTGTTGAATGTGGCTTACTTCTAGGAAACCTGTAATCCCAATGTCCACTTAGGCCAGCAAAAGTACTGGCACAAGATCTGTGCAGCCCTGAGGGTGTCACAAAAGTGACATAAGTTACTTCTGTGCCACTGGGGGGGGGGGGCAGGGCTAGGTCATGTAAACACATATGCTGGCTTTCCAAAATCGCTATGGGAATGGGGAGCAAATGAGTTACGCCAGACTAAGAAAGCAATCCTAAACATGTTTAGTCAGAAGTTAGCCCCACTGTGTTCAATGGGGGTCTTACTTTCAGGAAAGTGTGTTTAGGATTGCAACCTAAATTGGTTAGGATTACACCCTTGTAATAGGAATGAAGTAGGTACCAGCAGGAAAGACCCAGGAGATGATGATGCAAGCAAGAGATTTCTTTATTCAGAGCTCTGGACTCAGCCAGACAGAGTTTTCTATCTTACAAAAAGACTGAGTGCTTTGTCCAAATTGACTAGACCTTTTATAGCATAACTGTTTCTCTACATGATAAGATGATTCTGTTCATAACAAGAGGATTTATACAATCAAAGATTTTATCCTCAGTGGCTTCCTGAGCCGAGATGGAAAAATGTGTGGCAAGACATGACATTACACATCAGTACAATGAAGCAATCAAGCACGTGTATTCTGACATTGGTTGATCCATCTGAGTTTCCTTTCCCACAGGAAGAATTAAAATTTTATTTTAATTTTATAATTTTTGGGCTTCTTTATTATTGCCACAGGGTCAGGTGAAGACAAAGAGAGTTTCCTGTCTTAGCTTGGCTGGCTTTACAAGCCTTAAGTGGCTAATCACTGATAACTATCAAACTCCTGGGAAAAGGAGAAGGGGCATTGTGATGTTATCATCTCCTCTCCGGGGAACCTGTGAATTTTGATTGGAAGCTTCTGTCAGGGAATGTGTGTCGGCAGCCGTTGTTTAATCTCTGTAAGGTGCTTGGCTGCGTGTCTTTCACTATAGGCAGCCCACAGAATGATTTCAAAGGTATCAAATAATTTCAATAATTCTAATAATAATTCTAATAAATTCTGACAACTGGTTTTGTTTACCATATTCCCCCTTTTTGGACACCCCATTTATATATGAAGGTAAATGGGTAGTGTCCAATAATGTACAACTGTCTAGTTTTGGGACCTTTTTCTAAATTTGCTTTTTTACAGTCAGTAGGGCATTTCTGAGGCTGGGGGTCCTTTTTACCTTATCCAACACACACACACAAGACAACATAAACATTTAACATACAAAAACTAAGGGACAAGAGTTTACAGAGGTACAATACAAACAAAACACAATCTTATTTTAAGTCTTTGCACTGTTAAAAGACTATGCACACAGGAAGAGTATTCAACAGCAGAGTCCACTCCATGGTTGATGTAATATTGTTTTATCTGCAACTGCAAATAGAAGTTATACTTTACTAGTCCTTGCAAATTAACTTTTTGAATGCTTTGCCACACACCTGTGGAAAACAAGAGTCTTTAGGAATTCACAACACTGGACAGCCACAACAGAGTTCCTGTGCTGTTGAGCTTAGAGTCTAACACCAAGACTCATACTTTGATTGAAGTTCCATTGTTTATAACACGGATCAGGATCAGGAATGCTGGTTGCAAAAGGTGCCTGATGTGGGCCAGAGTTAAAGCCAGGTGTACAGAAGTACAGGAGCACAAGCGCACAGGCCACATTGCATATGTCACACACGGCTACATGCTTGCCAGCCTGGCTCAGTGTCTCACCTGGATGGCCTTGAAGCTGGAAAGGCTTTGCGACACCTTGTTGGCAGTGAAAAACTCACTATTTTGTCGTGCCTTTCAACATTAGATAGTTGGCAGTCAACATCGGAGGCTCAGTTGACATTTTGCAGCTTTGGAGCATAAGTTTGCTAGGAGAAGGCTGTACGACACCCCTGCAAAGTAGGGATGTGGAAGACCCACTTTACGTCATGCCTTCTAGTTGTTGCTTTTTTGGCCCATTTTCTTTGTGGACACAGGCAATCTCATATGTGGACTGTTTGCAAGGCTGTTGTATACTGTTTGACTTCCTTTGCTTCCTTTGTAAGGCTTGTTTTGACTTTTTGACATCTAATATCTGCAAGAAAACACAGGACTGACAACATAAAAATAACATGTAATTCATGGCACATTTGATCCATCTGATATGATGCAGGCAGCCACGTCTTCTTTTTCCTGTTGTTTTATTGGCACACAGTTGCTTGGTTTTGATAGTTAACATCTTTTAGCACAGTCCTGGAAATAAGATTCTTATGGTACTCTTATTGAAACCTCTGTACTTTGGATCATATTGGCTCTGTAAATAAGAATGCAAGACACACAACACACATATAACCTAATACTAGGATACACATATGTGGATATGAATGTAATTTAAGCAAGATAAATCAGTTTACTTTATATTCTGAAAAGCAATGTTTTATTAAAAATCCATGCTTAGTCTGCAAAGAAATAAGGTTTAACTCTTTCCTTTTTTGTTGTTGTTGTTCCTTTTTGCTGCTGAAACAAAAGGATTAGGAGATTGCTATGGACATTGTTAAGCAAATTTGCTTGCTACCATATGCACTGAGGACACATTCCTTTTCCTTTGTTTTTTTACTGTTGCTTGAACTCACTCTTGGGCAAGCATGCTTAGGATTGCACTCACTGATAGACATACACACTATTGAGAATCTTGGCAACTTTTAAGTTCCTTGGATGAATGAGACACTTTTGAACTTGTAAATTGAAAGCTTAAAACATGTGATTGCGATAACACTTGACATACTTAGGTGCCCTAATTTCTAATCTCCTCGATACATCAAGGTATCTTGCGCATTCAGATCTAGACTGTTCTGTTTTACTAGGCAGGCATTTTTTAACACTTTGTACCTTGGATCAGGCTCTTATTTGACCTGCTGGAATAATGGAAATTTAATGGCTTTTGCACTCTTTCCCTGTGGGGGGAGTAGAGAGAGAGACAATAACATTTACATTTGAAATACAGAAAACCATATAGATTTGCAGGAAGAGGACATGCAGTGATACTAGTTAAATGCAATTCTCTTTTGGCTTGGACTTGCCTAAAAGGTTGTCTTTGAAATATTATGAAGTTGAACATTCCAATACAACAATTTGCACTCAAGCAAAAAGACTACACCACAAACAGAGAACATATACTTTGAACATAAAGGCTATTTAGTTGAGAATCTGGGGCAGAGCAACAGATACCAAGCAAAATAGCTCTTGATAGCTTCCCCCCTCCTTTTCTGTGGGAGAAACCATGGTTATGCGTGAATCAGGATTAGAAAGTCCCTGAAGGCAAGGTCTTTTCCTGGAAAAGAGATTAAAACATCTCCAGGACTGCGAATTTTGTTTTTGCACTCTGTCCATGCTCAGAGGCAGTTTCAACACTTACACTGATATTTTGAACACATACAACTCCAGAACTTTCAATTAATTATTTCTGAACTATTTTTACTGTTGGCCTCCAGAGCTATTTTATAGAACTTATTGTTTGGCAAAAGAGGGTGCAACTTGAACCACAACACAATTAATCATGCCAACCTGCTTGACTTTTTAGAACCTCACAAGCAGCAAAACACAACATGTTAAGGTCCACTATTTTTATGTTTGAAGAAGAGGGCAACACATTTTGACTGATCTGTGACACTATGCAGACTACACTAAGAGTCCTCTCCTTTCTCTTTGGCCTTGACCATAACTCAATATAAATAGCTGTTTATTGCAAAAGTATTTTTGAATTCAATTTCTTTAAATTTTGGTAACTCACACCTGTTGCTGGAGGCTTTATTCAGCTTTGCCAATACAGGGAGCTTAGAGCAAAATATTTTTGCAATCAACAAAACTACAATACAGCTTTTGACCCAAAGCATTGTAAACCCAGATGGTGTTTTTAGAACAAAGAACCAATGCAAGAAAAAAACCTCCAGACAGAATGGTAACCTTAACATGGACTTTTTCTTTTAACTAGTTCTGTAAAAGAAACCTCCAGACCACTCACTACCACTCACAGACGCAGAGTCAGAACACAGGCCCTGGATTCCACACACCCCAGGGGGCAAGTGTACTCTTTGACTCACTGGTCACACTCTACTACTGACAAGACTTTCTTTCTTCCATGTGCTTCCCAGAACCAAGATTACCATGATAGCTTTATGACTGCTATGGCTTCTCTTTGTGCCATGCTCTCAGGGCTCTAGGCAAACTGTTCCAACTATACTGTACTTCACTTACATTTTTTTTTTAAGCACTGCTAGCCATGCTTGTGAAACTTTTCTCTCCTCTAGTGACTTGCTACACAACTTAACAAAGCAACAAGATTGCACAAACCACACACTGATCTATACAGTCTTCAGAACATGCACCTTTTTTATACCTAATAAGGAACTTTAGTCCACTGCTTTCTAGTTGCCACACAACTACTGTATTCATAACCCCCTGTTTGTACTCCTCTCTGTCCCAAGCTCTTTTTGAGAACTCATTGCCCCCAACCAAACTCTGACTACTCTTGTTTTCCATGCAGAGGCCCTGAGCCTCTCACCACCACACCATCAAGCAAGGGACACCACCATAGTTGTTTAGCAAACTACAATTCCCAGGATTCTCTGCTCTTTGTGAAGCTTTTTGAGCTCACCTCCTGGTGCCACTTATACTACAACATACAGAAATTTACACAACTGAGAGCAATTTCTTCAGGCTTCTTTTTACAGTTACACACATCTGACCCTGCTGGGGTCTTCTGTGTGCAGTGTCACTGCACACCTGAGCCATGCTAGTCCCTCCACAAATTTTAAAATCCACTAAACACTAAATTTTTAAAGTCCACTTTGCTGTTTTTCACCAAATCCCTGCTCCCCTCTGGCAGCTCTGCTAGCCATCCCATCACAGCCAGCCCAGGGGAGAGAGAGAGATGGGGGGGTTCTTCCCCCAATGTAATACCTTTTCTTTTGCGTTCTTTTAGAAAACAATAAATAGATCTAACAATGCAAAGCAAGCACTGACAGGCACTATAGACACAAAATTAATCTACAACTTTTAAAATTCCCTGTAATGGGGCAGGCTTAGTCGCCTCCACCCCCCCCCCCCCCTGGAGCCTTCCTTACTTTTTCTAACTCACAGAGCCTTCCTTACTTTTTCTAACTCACAGAGCCACTTGTGTTTGTTTTCTGAGGTCTGTCCTCAGGCCACCCGTTAGTAGAGTGCAGACAAAAGGCACTCACAAGACAGAATAGGGAAAGGGGAGGATCAGGGTCTTTTTTATTTATGGGGTAAGGAACACAGAGGGTAAACTTTCACTTCTTCCTCCAGCTTGCGTGGCCAGGCTCGTCAGTGGCTCACAACAAGAACGGCGGTGTCAATCACACTTGGTACGTTCACACAATCACACACAACACGCGTCTGGGGTCTGACGCCTTCACTTGTGTCAATCATGCAACCACTTTTCACTCACACAATTTCTACCTCTCTCCTCCCCGCATAAGACAGGATCTCAGTACAACTTTTAAGCTTTAGAAATAAAAATCTTTGCTTGCAATACAGTTAAACTAAGCCACAGAAAACAACTTTTGTCATAGTTTAACAGGTAATACAAAACTTTTTGGTTGCTAATTAAAGTCTGATAAGACTCTTCTATCCAATCTTGGGTGTTGGTTTAGGGGCTACCTCCCTACCAAGTCCCGTCTGGTCAGGTTCTTCCCCCCGTTCCCAAATTCTTTAGGATAGAGGCTAGCGTATCTTACCCAACTGTCCAAGCCTACGCTTCAAGACAGAAAGGTCTCACCTATCCAAGCCTATACTTCAGGATAGGTCTGGTGCCCTTCAAGGAGTAACGGGCCTCTTGTTCTTCAGCCAGAGAGGGTGACGAATCCTCCCTTCTGAGCGAACGGCCGGGCTCCGGGAGTTTACCTAGGACTCAGTCCCCTTCCGTTGGTCACCCAACGGGTCCACCCCTCAGCGTCACTGAGTGGGCTCCACTGACTGGCCTTTCCAAGCCAGTGGATTCAACCAGTGCACTCTTCAGGCAGTATCTCGGGTCGGGCGTTACTATACTTGCCTGGTTCCTGTAGATCTGTTGCTTGTACTCCTGAGACCGAAGGCAATTGACAGGTTCTGATCCGGATGGGAACCGGTGTTCTTTTTCTCCCCAACCAAACTTGGTTGGAGGCGGCTTGGAGAAACCTGAGGACCGGTTTCCACCGATAGCACACTGTTCACTGGCTTGGGGGGCCTCAAGAGCCCTCTCCCCTGGGTACCACTTCAATTCCCTGGAAAAGGTCCAGATCCAATAATCCCGGCACAACGAGCCCCCATTTGTAATAGGAATGAAGTAGGTACCAGCAGGAAAGACCTAGGAGATGATGATGCAAGCAAGAGATTTCTTTATTCAGAGCTCTGGACTCAGCCAGACAGAGTTTTCTATCTTACAAAAAGACTGAGTGCTTTGTCCAAATTGACTAGACCTTTTATAGCATAACTGTTTCTCTACATAATAAGATGATTCTGTTCATAACAAGAGGATTTATACAATCAAAGATTTTATCTTCAGTGGCTTCCTGAGCCGAGATGGAAAAATGTGTGGCAAGACATGACATTACACATCAGTACATTACACATCAGTACAATGAAGAACACTTGTGGCAATCAAAGCACCTGTATTCTGACATTGGTTGATCCATCTGAGTTTCCTTTCCCACAGGAAGAAGAATTAAAATTTTATTTTAATTTTATAATTTTTGGGCTTCTTTATTATTGCCACAGGGTCAGGTGAAGACAAAGAGAGTTTCCTGTCTTAGCTTAGCTAGCTTTACAAGCCTTAAGTGGCTAATCACTGATAACTATCAAACTCCTGGGAAAGGAGAAGGGGCATTGTGATGTTATCATCTCCTCTCCGGGGAACCTGTGAATGTTGATTGGAAGCTTCTGTCTGGGAATGTGTGTCTGCAGCCGTTGTTTAATCTCTGTAAGGTGCTTGGCTGCGTGTCTTTCACTATAGGCAGCCCACAGAATGATTTCAAAGGTATCAAATAATTTCAATAATTCTAATAAATTCTGACAGCTGGTTTTGTCTACCATAATTTATTTATTTATTTATTTATTTATTTATTTGTTTGTTTATTTATAGTGAATGAATGAGGGCACAATCCTGTCCAATTTAGGCCAGCACTGACTTAAGCCTTGGAGGGTGCAAATGTGCCTAATTGCACTTTTGTGGCACCCCAGGTTAGAATGGGATCTGGGGGATTGCACTGTAAATGAATGAATGAATGAGTGAATGAATGAATGAATGAATGCACAATCTTATGCATGTCTACTCAAAACCAACCCTACAATCCAGAGTAACTACGGGTGCACGTAAGAGACATTACGTGCACCCGTAGTTACTGGACCACCTAGTGAAAACCTATGGGAAATTCATATTGCAGTCCTGAGTAAATTGTTCTTACACCGGAGCAAGGACTTCACGTAGTTACTCTGGATTGCGCCCTAAGTCCCATTGTGTTGAATGTGGCTTACTTCTAGGAAACCTGTAATCCCAATGTCCACTTAGGCCAGCAAAAGTACTGGCACAAGATCTGTGCAGCCCTGAGGGTGTCACAAAAGTGACATAAGTTACTTCTGTGCCACTGGGGGGGGGGGGGGCAGGGCTAGGTCATGTAAACACATATGCTGGCTTTCCAAAATCGCTATGGGAATGGGGAGCAAATGAGTTACGCCAGACTAAGAAAGCAATCCAAAACATGTTTAGTCAAAAGTTAGCCCCACTGTGTTCAATGGGGTCTTACTTTCAGGAAAGTGTGTTTAGGATTGCAACCTAAATTGGTTAGGATTACACCCTAAGGCTGCCAACCTAAACTCACTTTCCAGGGAGTTTTCCCCACTAAATAAAATATGAGTTTTCTTCTGAAAGATATTGGGCCTTTCCAAATGTGCTCCTTATGCGGCGCTATGCCTTGAAACAGGGCAAATTAAAATTGAAACATCTGCTTGGATTGCCATCACCAAGGCCTGGCTGAAGATTTTCTTTAATTTTTACTCAGATCTCAATAGCTTACTGTATTATTTCCTTAGAGATTCTCCAACCATCGGCAGCAACTGGATTAGAAAGATGACATCATTAGGAATCTGGCAAGATCTCCTCACTGCATCCTCTGAATTTGAAGCCTTCAGGCTAGCTAAACTAAGACTCCTCGACATCCATTCTCAAGAACTGATGGAGGCCGCTTACAGTAGCTGCTCCCCTTTATCCCTAAAACTTGACCTCTCAATTGGGAAGCTACCACCGTATCTTTCACTAATAACTATCCCCCATCTCAGGAGAGCATTATCGCTGGCCCGCTGCAACGTCCTTCCGTCGGCCATCCTCAAGGGGAGATTCAACGGAACCCCCTAACATGATAGACTATGTTCCTGCTCGCTCTCCGTCCCTGAAACTCTACAGCATTCATTTTTCCACTGTCCTAGATTTGCGGGAGCCAGAAACAATCTATTTTCATATTGCTCACCTCCACTCTCAGTCTGTTCGGAATTGAATGTTCTTAAAAGATTGTTGGATGCTGCTGACACCAATTTGTTATATCTAGTAGCTTCGTTTTTAAACTGTATTATTGTTTCTAATCAAGATTAATTTCTTAGATGTTTTTAACTTTTGTTTTGCCAAAACTGCTTTTACTGTTTTTATCTTTTCTATTTCGTCTTTCATGTGTGTGTGTGAATGTGTGTGTGTGTATTATGCCAATAAAGGTTATGAATCACAGTTTTCTTCTGAGTACTCAAACTTCAGATTGTACTGCACGTAAATGAAATATTCTTTCTTTCCACATCTCCTTTCTTAAGGTTGGAATCCTAAAAACTCTTTCCTGGGAGTAAGACCCATTGAACACTGTGGGGCTTGCTTTTGAGTAGACATGGTTAGGATTGTGCTGTAAGTCTGGAAAACCTACAGCCCAATCCTATGCAAGTCTACTCAGAAGCCTCATTAGAGTGAATGAAGCTTACTCCCAGGAAAGTGTGGATAGGATTGTGCTGCTCCCCATGTTGCTTTAAAAAGTGGGTCGTGATACTAAAGAATGTGCCATGACATCATCCACTGAGTTCAATGGGACTTGCTCCCCAGCAGCAAAGACAATGGAAGATGCTGAAAGATCAGCATTCTGCAGCCATCTCCATTGGGGCTGGGCTGAGCGGATAGAATCTTCCCTTGGTGAGCAGCGATTGGCTAAAGCGCGTGGACCTAGAGCTGTGCGAGCGCTGCTATTGGCTGAGACGCTCTTCTTTGCTCAGCTGCTGAATGGGAGGCGGAGACACAGCAGTCTAGGTCACTTTCCACTGCGTTGGGGCTTGCCTTTTCTGCTGAGTCGGTGCCTGGGTGAGTGGATCTTCCCTTGTGGGTGGGCTGGAAGCCCCTTCTTCAGTGCCTTTCTCCCTATGGGGTCTGGAAAGGGTGGAAAGATGTGGAACCTGTTACTTGCTTGGAGGGAAAGTGCTCTTTCACCTATCTGGGGCAAGTGGGGGGTGCAGAGCTTTGCAAGGAGCCTCATTGTAGCATGCAAGGAGACCTTCTGTGGAGTAGGGTGGCCAGATGTCCCCACCACAAAAGAGGACAAACTCCAAAATGTAGGGCACCCAAAGAAAATGTAGGATGCGACAAAATATAAGCTAAAAAGAATCATGTGTATTGTTTTCATGTGATAACTTGTTGTTCATTTTTAAGTATTAACTATACCCTTTATTATTAACTTTAAACATGACTTATTATTAACTTTAAATGTTACATGCAGTTTATTACATATAATGTATTTCTTAATGGCAAGAAGGTTATATGCTGCCTAGGAAAAGGAGACTTCAAAGTTCTGTTCCAGAAAGTACACAAGGCTTAAAGAGAGGACATGTTGGGGGGGGGGGGGGGAGAAGATACAGAGTCATCCTGCTTTGGATCCTTTTTGAGCAGGGGGATCAAAAGGGAGGCAAGAATAGAACGTAGTGGTTTGCACCCCTTCTGGTTATGACACTGTTTCTGGGAACCACTCTCTGGTTCCAGAAATGGGGTTTCCTTCCAAGCAAATATGCTGTTTATCATCCTTCCTCAGGTTCCCTAGGAGTAAGTAGCAAGGGGAGCATAGCTAGATGGGTGCAGAGCACTAACAGTGCAATCCTATTTGTGTCTACTCAGAAGTAAGTGTCATTGAGCTCAATGGGGCTTACTCCCAGGAAATTGCTCTTAGGATTGCAGCCTAAATATTGTCACCCGTCAGTCTCAAAGGACTATGGTATTGTGCTCGACGCTGTATGCAAAGCACAAAGGCCTGGGTAGATAGTTATGGAGGATAGGCTGTTACCCAAGCAGCAAATCCCCCCTCTCCACGCCACTGAAATCGTCCAATGGAATGACATTGGACATACAGTTGGTTCCAGCTGCTTCACAGAGCTGGGCTAGGGACAGGAAGTCTCTCATCAAAGTGCTATGGGCTGCTTCTCCTCTGCCAAAACTGTAACTGAAGCCTTCCTGCCAAACTTTTCCTATTGCTGGGTTCCAGAGCCCTCCAGTATATGGTGACCAGATGCCCACTTTTTGCAGGACATGTCCTTTATTCTTAGCATTGTGTCCTGGAAAAAATATCTTTATTGTCCCCCTTTCCCTTATGTGCAAGCAGCATGTAGAATTCTTGTCATTAATAAATTTTATGTCATAGTTTAATGTAATATGGAGTTTAAATTAACCACATGAAAGCAATTTATAAAAGTGTTTTAGCTTTTATCTTGTCATGTCCTACATTTTTCCTACATTTTTCTTGAATGTCCTATATTCTGGGGAGCCTTTTGAAGTTATGACATACGATAATCACCCTGCTCTTTTGGGATGGATCTGCTCATGCAAGGCTAAGCAAGGAGGGTTTGCTTCTGCAGACTAGCCAGACAGTTACTTTGTTGTTTTTCAGCTGAAGGGGAGAAGCAAGGAAGGAGGAAGAGTGCTTGAGGAAGGAGCGCTTGAGACAGTGACACACAGTTGACCATATAGATTCTCATCACCTTATAGATGCCCCTTATAGATGCTCATCTCTGAACTAGATCTATGGACTGGTTTCTTCAATGTGATGGAGAGCCCTGCTTCTCTCTCTTCTTCCCCAGTACATGACTGGTACTTTAACTGTTCCAAAATAAACCAAACTAAATCAGTCACTGAAAGACCAAGTAATTGTGGTGTAAGCTGCTAAGTTTTAGTGCCTGAGGGCCTACTTTGATGGATGGACAGGCTCTTGCAGCTTTAAGGGCACCAAGTTCAGGGAAATTTAGGTGTCAACTTGGTTTGGGGAGGTGTGAAAAAATTACTCTTGATGAAACATTTCAGGTTGCACAATTTTCTGAGACATGGGAATGATTACCTGTTTTGCTCCATCTGATATTTTCTCCCTCTTAAAAAAAATTCAAATAGCATCAAAGGCATCAAGATTAGGGAATTTTCGAACTTGGGTTGTGGAGGTGTGAGAAATTGCTTTTCCTTTTGAAGCTTCCCTTGTTGCACATTTCTGAGAGCCATGGGAAAAATTGTCTTTGTACTGATATTTTTTAAAAGGATAAAAAAGCAACAACAAAATAAGAAATTGTTGAAATAAGAGATCCCCACAGCCACCTGTGTGATGCATAACTTGGAAAAAGTGCCAGTGTGGACATGGGGAGGATTGCAGGATTCCCACATAGGCAAAAAGTGGGACTAGAGCTGATCATACCTCCTCATCCTTCGGCATTACTAGTGTATTACTATATAGTCTGTTGCGGAGAATATAGTGGAGATTCGAGATAGGGAATGTGGATTTGTGAGTAGTACTTAATCCAGAGCATGCTATGAAAAGTGAGCTTGCTGATATGCATTGATCCTCTGGTGGTGCAAGTGGTTAAGAAGACACTGTGCCTGTTAACTAGCAGGCCAGGGTTCAAGATCTGGGTCCCTACAAGATGAGGATTTATTGCTACAGGCAAGGGGTTGGACTAGATGATCCACTGGGTCCCTTCCAACTCTGTGATTCTATCTGTGAAGAGCATTGTTGAGCTTTGCCAGGTGCAAATGTAAGCCCAGCTGACTAGTCAGCTGACAGTGCTGGAATGTCTTTTGCATGTTTTCCCTGTTCAGCAATTCTTGAATCCTGTTTTATTGGTTGCAGTTTTGATGTTATCACTTGCTTTTTCTTAAAGAGTTTAGAAATCCACTTGGATTTCTTCATCTTAATAGTGGCTGTTGTTGGATCTTACTAATAAAAGTACTGTTGTAGGAGGCTACTATAGCTTCACGTTAGTCACAAGGATCTGCTTGTCAGTTGCTGTCCGTGAAAAGCAGAAATACCCTGTACCCAGGGCCTCCAAGAGAAATTTTTTAAGGCAGTACAAAACCCATTAGGGGTCCCTAAGACTTGCAGAATTATTTTGAAATAAAAAAATTGGGGCTAATTAATTTGCAACGAACTTCAGATACTTTATTGAATAAACTAAACCACTTCTTAATTTTTCAGTTATTGCCATTTTGTGTAATAGATGCAAAAGGGGAGGTGAAGCTAAGTATACAATGCTTTCTTCTTGAGAGATCAGTTAAAATAACAATTTAGCAGGATGGAGTGAATAAATTTGAAAAAAGTGTCTTTCCTGGGCCAACATATATGCTAACTATATATTGTAACAACATATATATATATATGTTATATAAGCATAACAACATATATGCTAACTATATATTGAGGGTTGCAGTGGCTTAGTGGACAGAAACACTTTGCTTGCCAATTTGAAGATTGGCAGGGCAGTGGTTGAGACCTGAGTACTGCAAGACGGAGTAAGCTCCTGTCATTAGCCCAGCTCCTTCCAACCTAGTAGTTTGAAAGCATGTAAATACAAGTAGGTCAATTGGTACCACCTCAGTGGGATGGTAAAGGCATGCCATATACCTTGGTGTATAGTCATGCTGGCCATATGACCATGGAGACATCTTCAGACAGTGCTGGTTCCTAGGCTTAAATGAGGATGAGCACCACACCCCACAGTCAATCGTGACTAACAGCGCAATCTGTGGGAGCACCTTTACCTAATACAGTAATACAGTGGTACCTTGGTTGACAAGCATCAAAAGCATGCTTGCAATCCAAAAGCACATGTATATCAAAGCAAACTTTCCCATGAGAAATAATGAAAAATCATACAATTCGTTCCAGAACTCAAAAATTTTCATATAAAATTATTACAATAAAATAATATAATACAAAATAATAAAGAAAATATAAGAAAAATAAAACAAATTAACCCACACTTGAATGAATTAAATTTATTATGTGAGGCACCACTGTATTATTGTTCTGCATAATTAGTCTTCCTACACATATTTATCCAATAGTGCATCTTGCATCTTAATGCATCTTTCTCTAAAGTGAGTATTTTTCTCTAAAATGAGGGGTGTAGACCAGAGATGAGACATGATTAGAGACAAAAGCTTATTTTGGCTTTTCTAGCCACCTTTGGGTATGTTCCAAAAGATAAGGTCTGATGGCTAAATTACATTCTTTCTTTAAATGAACTTTTGAGTGTTTGGGAAGTGATGGGTAGTAGTTATAGTGGCGCCTCACATAACAAATTTAATTTGTTCTGGAGGCATGTTTGTAACATGAAATGTTCTTTATGTGAAGCAGATTTTCCCATAGGAAATAATGGAAATTCAGACGATTGGTTCCACAACCCAAAAAATATTCATATAAAAATATTAACTGGATGTAAAAATGATGACAAAACACTGGAATCGAATTCAAAACATGCATTCAATGTGCGTGATCCTATGAAGTCTTCTTAGGCTGTAATCCTAAAGACACTTTCCTAGGTAAGCCCAATTGAACACAATGGGGCTTACTTCTGTGTAGACATGGTTAGGGGCCTGCAATCAAAGACACTTTCAAAGTGTCTCCCCACTTTCTCATTCTCTTCATCCCGAGCCTTTGCTTTTGCTATGGGCAGGCGTGCTAGGCAGCCCTGACGCTTTTTAAAAGGGCTGCCGGCTAGTGCATCTGCCCCAATTGCCAATGAGTTGGTCTGTTACGTGAAGCACAGTTTGTTACATGAAGCAGAGTCCTAGAGAAGTTTTTGTTTGGTACGTGGAACATACTTTACGTGAGGCGTTTGTTATGTGAGGCGCCACTGTATCTGGCAAAATACTGATATAATCTACATCAGGGCTGTCGAACCTTTCAACTTGAGTGTTCCTGGACCTTTAACAATTCTGCAGAAGAGGAAATTTCTGCAGGTGTAGCTTGTGATCTGTGAGATGAGAAGCTTCACCTGCTAAAATTCTCCTCCATACAATTGTTAAAGGTCCTGGAGCCCTCAAGTTGAAAGGTTCGACAGCCCTGATCTAAATCATCCTTTGAGGAGTAAAATCCTATTTTTATAATATAATACAAATCTGATAGAATATAATCTAAAACATAGTCTAATACAGTGATTTTCAACCTTTTCCATCTCATGGCACAGTAGTTTTTAACCATTGACAAGGCACACCATGACTTCAAATACCTATGTTTTCCTATAAATAAATGTCCCCCTCCAAATTCCTAAGGCACACCAGAGTACTATCCATGGCATACCACTGGTCTAATAGAGTATATTTTATAATACAATCTATATAATCCTTTGTGGAAAAAGTCTATATTATTGGATAATAAATAAATTTGAGGATGGAACATTTTACGGAGCTTTACTATTTGGAAGGCATTAAGTCCAGGACATATCCTGAACATGGTGCAGTTCTTTCACAAGAAGCCACAGGTGAAGCTTGGAATAATGAAGAAAGTTTTACCTGGGGTGGGGGGGGGGAGAAAGAAAAATACACCTGTAGCTTTTCTTAATCTGCTTATTTACTTATTTTTTTACATATTTACTTAGTAGCTGAAATTCATAGCCGCTTTTTAATCTCTCCATTGCAAAAGTGGCTTTACTTCACTGAACACACTGCTGTTGCAAAATAGTATGAATGCTACAAATTTAATTCCTCTTCCTGTGACCAATGGCAAAAGAGGACAGTCATGTACACAGTCCAAAGGTCATATGTAATATGGTTATTCTTGATGTCATGGGGTAAAACGCACCTCTTTCTTGAAACCACAAGTTCCCCTTTATCTCCTTGATTTCTTTAAAAGGAGAAGAAAAATTTCTTGGAGCTTTGAAAAGCATTCCTGTTGAAAGCAATGGCAGGTGAACTTGACAGGAGAGTGCCAATCTTGTTATACGTGGATTTGACTCAACACAAATGACCACTGCAAATCACAGTTTTAAAAATTGCCTTTCTTACTGTTGTAGAGGCAGTCATGCAAGCAATCATTCCATTCATGTAAGCCAGGAAAAGACGGGGGGGGGGGCCCTTAGGATTTCTAATTGCTTATTGTCTCTATACAACAGTAAGAAAAGCTGTTTTTAAACAATTTTAAAGGGATACTTTTAAACTGACTTTATTAACCACATTTTTTTGGTATCAGCAGGGAGTTCCAGAATCAAAACCTTTCAGATATTGAGGCTCAACCTTATTTCATCAGGAGCAATAGATGAGCAAGCAACCTGGAAGTGGGTATTTAAATTTATTTTTCCACCAAGTTTTTTTATCCATGGATTTTTTTTAATCCGTGGGAACCATCATTTAAGCAATGATTGGGAATCATTGCTCTTTCAGTCACAGTTCAGGTTGTAGATGGGAGAAAACCTCTGTCTTTGCGTCCCCTTCTCTGCTAACTGGGGATGTGGAAACATAAGAGAGATGTGCTGACTTAAGCTAAATCATGGGTTTTTGTGGATTTCGTGGTAAATTATTAACCCAGTTTCCAAATAGTAGATTAATGATGATGGTGAATTATTAACATTGACTTTTCCAATGGTCCAGTCTGGGACTTGGCTGTGCTGAAAGATGTTCTGGGTCATCTATGCTGAAAGGTCTTCTTTTTCTTTTTCCAGGACAAGAATGTGGCTTTTCATAATGGTGGCAAGTTTGGCCCAAGGCCTGATCACATCTGAGACACTTGAAAGAAGCCAACATAAGGTGGATCCAGAGGCAGCCATGAATATTGTAAGTAGCATATCTTTGGATCTTGTACTCATTGAAGTATAAAGCATCTTGGACACCTGGTGTTGCTCAAACCTCAGTTGTATATGTTACCTTTTTGAGTAGGTGCAGAAGGTGTCAATCAGTGTGACCAGAAGGTCTCTATCAGTGCCATCCTACATATATTTACTCAGAAGGAACTCTCAATATTTACCCCTAGAAAAGTATGTATAGGATCGCAGCCTAGGTGAAAATGGGCAAAGGTTCTCTTCAGCAATTTTCACTTGCTAAATTTTCTAATGGTCATCAGGTTATTTGGTGACCTCTGTGGAGTGCAAAGATTTGTGTCTTTGTAAAATTGCAATAGCTTCAAACAGTTCAATGGCCTAGAGCAGTGATTTTCAATCTTTTTCATCTCATGGCACACTAACAGGGCATTGAAATTGTCAAGACACACCATTAGTTGTTTTTACCATTGCTTTTACCAATTTTCCTATTAAATTAATGATACTCCCCAAATTCCCATGGCACACTTGAGGACTATCCATGGCACACCAGTGTGCCAAGGCACACTGGTTGAAAACCACTGGCCTAGAGTTTCAATTGCCTTGAGTTGTTACTTTAAAATAAGTGATCAGGTGGTATTCTAAAACAACTAAATTGGTCACCACCATGGCCTTATTTAAATTTAGACTTTTTGTTGTATTGTTTATTTAATATTGGCATACACAAAACAATTATTTCTTTCTCTGCTTCATCATTCTTTTGTTCCTGGTATGCACAACAATGAAAATGCCTGTTTTCCATACTCCCCGTACTATGGGGAAAACAAATCTGTGCAGTGACTGTACAGCTGTTCATTAACCTTCACAAGCAAATGTTACTCTTGTTGCTCTCTTTTTCTCTTCCAGAGCGAACTTATCTCTTTCAGGGGTTATCCCAGCAAGGAATATGAAGTAGTCACAGAAGATGGCTATATCCTTGGCATTAATAGAATTCCTTATGGGAGGACTAGCCAACAGAGCAAGGGTGAGTATATGTGTATTTAGGTATGGGTATGTGTAAATTTAAAGATGTGTAAGGGTGCAGTCCTAACCAATTTAGGCCAGCCTAATTCACCTGGCATATCTTCCGGTGATGGTGTACTGATGTCAGGGGCTGCCTATGTATTTGCCTAACCCATCAAGGAGTGGGGCAGACAAGCCTTGTGGCACTTTTGTGACACCCCCAAGTCATCACAGGACTTATGCCAGCGCTTATGCCAGCCTCACTGGAGGTAAGGATTGCAGCCTAACTGTTGGTCATTCTTTGATTGAAGCCTTACTTCTGGATAATTTTTTGGGGGAGTTCTGTTTTATAAAAACTGATATTTCCCAAGAGAGATAGCTGATGCCATTCGGAAGAATGGGTAGCCCCTCCCTTTGCAGTCGGGATCAAGTTCTGACTTCACAGGGAAAGATCAGGCTTTCTTATTGCTGAGCTTTGCTGAGCCATTTTATTTTTGAGTCCTTCCTCCCCCCAGGCCACTTCCCTCCCCCCCCCCCCGTTTTCTGGCCTTCCAGGCACCTGGCAGTGAGTGAGGCCAAATTAGTCACTTTCCCCTTCAAATAGATTTGAAAAAACCACATACTGTATAATGAAATCTGTGGTTTTCAGATATGGATGGAGCGCTGAACGCAACCGGAGCTGTTCTGAGCCTTTTTGTGTCTGCTTCTGGTTTTTTGTGGTGACTTCTTGTGGCGGCTTCCAGTGCATACAGCCTTTCTCAAGCTCTGAACCCCTCCTAGACATGACCTGAACAAGGTTTTGGTTGCAACTGGAAAATCTTCAGTAGGGCAATTTGTAGGTTTGGCACTCATGGTGAGGCAATTCCTCAGGTGCTGTATTTGCAGATAAAGAGACCCCTCCTGTATAGGATTGCAGCATAGATCTTGTACTCCTTACACTGACAGTCAGTTGACTGTGCTGAGGAAGAGGTCATGTGAACGTCCAATTAGACATGCTCTAACTTCACCTAGTGCGTGGGATAGATATTGTGCATTGGCTTTGTGAAGTTCTGTTTTTCACTTCCATGTTTTATGGTGGAGAATACAGAACTTGACTATGCCTCTGTTCCTTTAAGAATGAGGAACTTCCAGCCAAATATCACAAGGGCTGAAGAACCACTAAGGGAGGAACAAAAATAAGAGGGGAATAGAAGGGCTTAATAGACCTGTTTGGTTTTTTTGATACTGTATTTTCACTTTGGTAAAAATACAACAAATCTAAGGATAAGCATATTGATTTTTAACTCTTAGAGAGCCTATAAAAAGAATTTGGGAGGTGTGAGAGGGGAGAAGCCTGCATGTTTGGTTAACAGCCTTGAGGTCTTGTGATTTCCTGCAGGAGGAATGACTCGCTAACCTTCACTTTAGTTACAGTCCTGATGCAACTTTAACCCGTGCCCTAATCAGATGCATGTGATCTTAACCGGGAATCATTTTACATTCAAATGAGTCATACTAATCAGTGATCTACCTTGCAGATATTAGAAAACTGATCTGAAGTGGCTCCAACACATTGTGTAGTTTTTGTAATATGGTTTTTACTGTGAGAAGGGATAGGTGAGCCAAGGTTGTCTGATGGTTTTTAAAGCCTGAGCTGGGGGATTATCTTAAAATAAGATCTTTGGAACATCATGAATGTTCCCGTCTCATGAATGACTGCTTGGTTCAGACCTTTCTCTGTTGGATACATTTCTAGCCAATTTTTTTAACAACGTAGGTATCTGGATCCATACTTAAAGAAAGTTTTCTCGTGGAAGATTTTAGTATATGATTTCCAAGCTAGGCTTGTATACACAACACCTGCTTTTACTTTAGGATTTTGATTTTCCTTCTTCAGTATATGCAGGGACCTATTCCTGGATGCTAATGGGTATCCATTTCCAAGGATAATTGTATTTGCTGAGAGAGTCTCAAGAGCCTCAAGTGCCTTCCTGAGGCTTGGTGAGGTATGATCTTCCTGCACCTCAGAAGACCTACACATGACCAGTAGACTCTTCCAGTTGCATCTGGGAGGTCCTTTAAGCCCTCCAGATGCAATTGAGTCAAACCCATGGTTTCTAGTCTGGGGATAAGGAGATCAATCTTTATTTATACTTTGAATAAGAGCTGTATCGAATCTGATGGTGCAATTGTAACCAATTTTCCAGATCTAGAGTAAGGCCAGTGCAACTCTGAGGTAAGGGAACAAACACTGCCTTATCCTGAGGAGTCTTCTATGGCTACCTCCCAACTTCAGGATGTAACACATGTCCCAGTGCTTGAAAGTTGGTTAGGATTGCACCCTGAGTGTATGTTGGACTTTTAAAATGCCCTGCTTTCTACTCTGCTTTCTGTATTGCATTAAATGCGTTCTGCTTTCTGTATTGTTTTCTGTATTCTGCTTTCTGTATTGCATTAAACGGAAGAGGCTCATTCAAGACTAATGCTCAGATGGGTGTCTGGAACCTTCCTTGCTACTTTGAAATGTTTCTCTTTCAGATCCCAGGCCTGCGGTATTTCTGCAGCATGGCTTCCTTGCTGACGGCAGTAACTGGGTGTCAAATCTGGACTATAACAGCCTGGGGTTCATGCTGGCTGATGCTGGCTATGATGTTTGGTTGGGAAACAGCCGAGGTAATACATGGAGCAAAAAACACAAGAATTATACTGTGAACCAAGACAAATTCTGGATGTTCAGGTACAGTGAGCTTGTTAAGCTTGACTGCATGTTGCTGGGACTTGGTGACAAGCTCTGGAAATCATTGAAACTATTCCCATCAGTAGTTTAGCTTTGATGTTTTGACTTTTTTTTTTTTTAAAAAAAAGGTGTTACAGTTAGTTTTTCTTGTTCATTTGTCCTTCCTGTTTTTCGTTGCCTCCATTCAGGCTAGGCCAAGTGGGGATCTAGGCTCTCAGCCTGCAGGTGGAGGTTTCCTTTCAGAGTCCCATTTATTGGTAGGAACCTAAGCCTGTTTAAATTTTTTCCTCACCTGTAAATAAAACCACTTTTGTTCAAAACCTCTGTCTGTTCTGGATCAGTGGATTTGTCAGCCTCCCCACTCTGAAGGTTTTTCTAGCAGAATGAGATCAGTTTTACAACCCTGATAACATTCTTGGTGAGGGACTTTGCTCAAGGGAAGTCTTTGGGAATTAGATATCTTGGGCTGGTGCAGTGGATTATTTCTTCCATTTCTTCCAGGTCTGGTCCAACAAAGCCCCAGGATAAATCAAGTGGAAGAGTGCAGGGCTGGAAAGGGAGTGAGTGCATGACATTAGGCATCACTGCCCTAGATTGGTCCTGAGCTATGCTGAGTCTTGCAGGTGTAACATATGGCATGTTTACAACACTCGGCTCTGCTGCTGGGACTACATTGCCCCAATAGGATTGAGCAGTTAATGTGAATTGAATTTGAGAATTGAATGATTTTATTAAATGTATAATAATGTTTTGTTATAAATGGTAAAATTTGGAGTCAGTCACTGTAAAGGCTTTGGACTGTGCTTGGCTGGGCTGCAACTAGATTCAGAGCACAATCCTGACCATGTCTACTCAAAAGTAAGCCCAATTGTGTTCAATAGGTCTCACTCCCAGGAATGTGTCTTTAGGACCTGAAGTGGGTGCTGCTGATAATAAAATAGGGGTTGGGTTTAAAGCCTGGGTACAAGAACAGACATAACAGAGGATTGCTGTGGTGTGGCAACCACCTAGTAGCTATAACAAAGTGAACTATTTTTTGTCCATAGCTCGTTGTGTAGGATTTGACTATTGTTGCAGGTCTTTAACATAAGATCTATTGCAGTGGCATGGTGATTGCTTGATACAGTATATCTTGCTAACTCCAAGTGATGAACCCCTTCACACAAATATATCAATGTGGGGTAAACTGCTGTTACATGGTATATTTTTCTCTACTGCAATGCAGTGTTTTTGCTAAGAAATCTTAGGATGCAATTCTACATACTTAACTTGAAGTTCTCACTGATATCAGTGGGTCTTACTTCTGAACAGGAAGCATCATATTGTGCTACTTTTGCTTTATGTCTGTATCATGATGTCTGTATCTTTTTCCAAGCATCTCAGAACCCAAAATATAACTGAAAGATTGGACAAACTGAAAAATAGAAAATATAAAGTGTGGGCTGCAACAGAAGTCCAGGCACAAAAGGGAATGAGAAGAGATACTAAGGGTGCAATCCACAGTAACTACGGGGAGTCCTTGCTCTGGTTGCACGTAATGTCTCTTACGTGCACCCGTAGTTACTCTGGATTGTAGGGTAAGTAAAGCTATTGCTCCTCACTTGTCACTTTAATTTTAAAAAATGCTTTTTGTCTTTATATTGAAATGCATCATCTTGTGAAGTTGAGTGTCTTTGTATGAAGTATGCAGAGTAACTGAGGGCGTAATCTTAACCAATTTAGGCTGGTCTAACTCACCTGATATATCTTCCCACAGTGATGCAGGGAGGTCAGTGTATGTCTGTGCATTGGCCTAGCATCCCCCCCCCAAGGTGGGGTAGAAGTCCCTTATGACATCCTTAGGTCAACATAAGGCTTATGCCGGCCTACCTGAAGATTAGGATTGTAGCCTGAGTCTAGCTTAATGGGTTTTGAAGGGAGATTTGACTTGTAGCCCAGCCTCTGTCCTTCACTCTGAGTTGGTAACAAGGCACTTTAGGAAACTATTTAGATCATATAGACATCCTAGTCAATATTTTAACCCAGGCTGCTGCTGTTTTTGTTTTGCAGTTTTGACGAAATGGCTAAATATGACATTCCAGCCACAATAAACTTTATTCTGAACAAAACCAATCAAGAGCAAATATTTTATGTTGGCCATTCCCAAGGCACCACAATAGGTATGTTAACAAGATCTGTTAATACTTGTTGATTCTAGTTTCTCCACTTGCGTTCCATAGTAATTTCAAGAAGGGTGGGTAAACGACACTTTAAGGATTGTTGTGCACCAGAACCCATGTGTTGCTTGAAAATACTTCCCAAGAAAAAAACATATTTGAAGAACCCCTAATCTGAATTTTATTTTATTTTTCCTGTTCTTGTTTTATTGAAAAAGTGGGTAAAATTTTTGATCCTTGCTTTTGTACATGGCAGAGTTGATATCTATTTGTCTTTCTCTCTCTCCTTCCAGCTTTCATTGCATTTTCAAGTATGCCAGAGCTAGGAAAGAAGATCAAAATGTTATTTGGGTTGGGACCAGTCACCTCAGTAAAGTTCGCCACAAGTCCTATGGTCAAGCTTTCAGTGTTACCTGAATCAATATTCAGAGTATGTATTTTAAAATAAAATATATGTTTGGACAATGGAGGGTAAATAAAGGAAGATGTTGCCTAGTACTTGGCGGTATATTCTGGCATTGTACATGCTGGGACAGAAGCCTTGCGCACACCTTTCAATAAAAGACTGACTAAAGGCTCCCTGTAAAGTAAACATATTAGTTTTTTTGCTAAACATTTGTAGTGGCTCTTAGGCACTTCAGCTTCTCAAAGGAACGGATGTTACAACTTGGTTGGGCAGGGCGGCTGTGTTTGCTTTAAAATGATGTTTGTAAAATGCTGGATTGGGTGTTTCCTTTAGCTGCTGTCAGCTGTCTTAGACTATTCAGCAGACCATAAAGACATGAGGATTTGGAGGGACATGAGAGGAGAGAATTGGGGGGACAAGAGAGGGGAGAGGCTGTGAACCCTGGGTTTTTGTTTTTTTGCACTCAGTGCGCACACAGATGGAGCCACTGTTCTTGTACTACATTTTGGAGCAGAGTTACCGCTCCACTAATGTGAACGCAGGGCCTTAAAAGGGAATGAAATTGTACAGTGGCAAAATATTGTATGCCAGGGTTGAGTCATGGCTGTGTTGGCCATGGTTTGTCATCTTATCTGGACAAACCAGCTGCCAGTTTGGATGGCTTTTCAAATTTAACGGTAATAGTGGATTGCACAATCCTTCTGGCTCATGTATCTGCTTCCAACTTGAGCTGTCTTGTTTGGCTTCAGATTTGATAAAGCTTGCTCCTTTTGTGAAGTTTGTTGAAGAAAATAAACTGCTTTCTTTTTGTAAGAGTAATTGCTTAACCACAGAAGATAGCCAGCCCTTATGGGAACAGACCACATACTCACTGGGCCCAGGTTGTCTTGCAGGCAGAACTAACCAGATATCTCTGAGCAGGCCATAATCTTGCATAGGTCTTGTTCCTACTGGTGGTCAGGACCTAAGTGCCTTATTAATAGCATGCTTCCGGTTGACCAGTACTTCTATAGCCAGGTGATGTTGCTGCCCTTCCTTAGACTTGTAGTACTGATTTCAGCTGGGTCATGATTTTTTGGTTGAATCTGGCACGGCTGTTGGAAGCTTTGTATTTAAGGACCAGCACATTGGCATTTTAATTACAGCTGAAAGATTCAAATAGATGCAGTTTTGCTTGAGCTGTTGAAATGATGGAGAGAACTAGTTTGCCAGAATTACCAAATCAGTCTTTGGTCAAGGAAGTGGTTTTGAACAGGGTAAGGAGACCCAGCACACCATGGAAACCCAGCACCTACCCACATTGACTTCTTTGCTGGCACCTCTCTCATTGTGGCTACCACGACATCTTTTATGGCAAGTATACGACAGCCATTGCCTGGGCAGTACACATGTGAGCAGTGCTAATTGGCCAGAGGATCAGGCTGCCCAGTGTTTGCAGTGCTCCTGCATTAATGCTATCCTCCTTGGCAGTAGTATGCATACTTGCACAAGCAGTAGACTCTTCCATTCACATTGGAAGGCATGGCCTCCCTTCCCATAGCAGCCCCAAGTGCTGTATTCCATATTGCTCCAGCATTTTCCTGACTTCTGAGATGGAATTTTTTGGGGCTACTGTGGGAGGAAGAAGCGGGGAGATTCCCATGTGAGAACTTTTCTTGGTTCTTTGGCTTAGACTACTTGGGATTTAAACAGATGTTGTTTTTGATAATGAAACAGATGTCATTATTTTTGATAACCTATGCCAGATGGGCATAGCTTTATCAGGAATAAAACATTCCATTGTTTTGATATTCTCTTTCAGAAGACAAATTTACACTAGCCAGTTTCTGATCAAATCTGTACTGGTGCTTCTCAAGTTTTTTCCAGTGGGTATGTTAACATGATCTTGGTGGTGATTCAGTTTAGGAGATTCTCAAAATACTGTTTATCCAGTAATTTGCAGCTTTGCCAGAAGTGTCCTTAGGAAGCAAAGAATGATTTGTAAAATGATCTCTTACATGTTTTTACCTCTTTGGCAGGACATATTTGGAAATAAGCAGTTTTTTCCACAGAACCGAATTTTGACTTGGATTTCGACCCATTTTTGCAACCACCCTTTGGCTGATTATCTTTGTGGTAATTTATTCTTTCTACTGTGTGGGTTTAATGAGAAAAATCTAAATATGGTAAGCTCTTTTAATTCCTTAACATGTATATATTTGGAAGTGTTGCTATACATACAGTAGACATAAGAGTCCCCTTGAAATGAGTGCAATGTGTGTATTAAATTTGGAGACTGAAGCAGGGAGTTAACATTTGAAATACAGAGCAGTGCATGTGGAGATGTGTAAAAAGAATTCTCCGCATAATCACAAAAAAAGATGTGATTATGACTCATCGATAATCTTTGACAAAATGAGTTTGAACCTTGAGGCATGCATCTAATCTTTGTGACTTTGGAGTCTTATGATTAAGGTACGATAACCCCTCTCAGGTTGCCCTTCTAGCCAGGACAGGCCATAGGAGTCTTATGACTTGGTCCTATGTTGACCCCTCGACCATGGCACAGCAGCAACACCACAACTCCAGTAGAATGATCACTGCATTCAAAGCCTATCTACCCAAAGAGGGAGGAGCAATGCCTCCTCAGTATCCATGGCCAGCACAGTTCTGCGACCATGGAGTTGAACCGTAACGGAAGAGCAGAAATGCCTCCCCCATTTTGCTTATCTGTGTTTGGTGTCTTGTCCTTATTCCCCCCGGTAAGGTCGAGTTGCCACGTGAAGGTGTCCTAGGGCAGAGTCCCTGAAATAAGAATTCTGAGAAGGCAAGTGCTATCTCAGTGTATTGCCATAAATGTTGTGAAGCAATAGATTGTTTTTGCACCATGTCCTTCTACACAGTTCCCATTGCCCAAATTTCCTGTGCTTGTTTGTGTACGCATGATCGAACCATGCTCCATAAGAGGTCAGCATTATCATACTTATATATTATAGAAAGTAATATACATTACATTATAATATAGAAAATTATACATTTATAAAAACGTATAGCCCGCTGCTGTGTGCCTTTGGATCTGAGTTGTCTTTCTGAAGGGATTTAAGTTCTGGGATTGTTGTGCTGTGATTGACTGCAAAGTGTAATCTGTATCCTATGCTCCATAGTAGGAAAGTAGATAGAGCAGGGAGGTGAGATTTTTTTCCAGCCCCATTATTCCATATACCAGCTCAGTCACTGGGTGTAATGTTTTGGGATCATATCCATCTTCTGAAGAAGTTTATGATTCCTCATTCTTGCCCAGGTATCTGCCTCATTTTGCCTTCTCCTGGTAGGAGTTGTAATAGCTGCTGATAGGCTTATTTGTTGGCAGCCCTACTGGGCACAACACTGGCAGATGTTGTGCCTGGTCTCTGAGGAGATATGTGAGCAGATCTCAAACTGGGGCATTTCCACATTCCAAATGGAAAACTCACTTGTGATCACAACTCACTTCTTATTTTTTGATAATTGTTTGAACAACACAAAATGGGGAGTGTGAGTAAACAGGAAAACTTTGCAGTGGAGGGAATTAAGTTAGAAGTTGCTTCCATTAAGAATCTGTATTGGGACAAATTCTGTTTTGAATTGTGTTAGGAAAAGTGTCATTTTTGTGTGTGTAAAATGTAGATTTGCACTAATGACTGTACAGAATAAATTTAACAATATTCTCTTGCTCGAAGTCTGTGATTTTTCAATCAGTGTGTAACAACACATGAGTGTGCTGTGAAAGGTCCACAGGCATGCCATAAGAGTTTGGGGCTGGGTAACTGGAGGTGTGAGCCCCCTACTGGCAGTTGGGGCAACTTGTCAGTTTCCAAAAAAAGGGTGGTGTGCCCTAAAATTTTAGCATCTTGTCAGTGTGCCATGAAATGAAAAAGACTGAAAACAGCTGCTCTAAATCTTGTTTGTGCTGCTCCCCCCAAAAAAACAAGAATCACTACTGGATTAAGATGCTAGTGTGTGCTTATTTTAGCAATCTGCATGTCTAAATTCTACTGTACTTGCTTTGTTCCAAGAAATAAATCTGAACTTATTTTGTGATTAGCATCTAATAACTTTTCTGTTTGTTACTGATTCAAATTTAGTGAACTTTCAAGCTGTCTTTTTCCACTATATTTCTTAAAATGGGCAAAGGGCAAAATCCAGAGTAACTACGGGGAGTCCTTGCTCCAGTGTAATAACAACTTATTCTGGATTCCAATATGAATTTCCCATAGGTTTTCACTAGCTGGTGCAGTAACTATGGGTGCATGTAAAGTCTCCTATGTGCTCCCGTAGTTACTCTGGATTTGGGGGAAAGTTAATTTGACGTTATTTTAGGTGATTGCATGAGTTTACTCCTGTGAGAAAGCAACCTAGTTTCATTTTGTGTGAACCAGCAGGCGTGTACCTGTTTGTGCACAGTAAAGTGACAATAAAGGTTATCTTATCTTATTAGCATCTAATAATTTTTCTGTTTGTTACAGAGTCGGGTAGATGTGTACAGCTCACACTGTCCTTCTGGAACTTCTGTCCAGAACGTGCTTCATTGGGTCCAGGTAGGCTTAAAATAAGCAAATTCATGGATTTGAATTTGCTGCTTTAACATTTTGTTCAGTTGATCCAAAGAAATGGAGTGTTGATTTTTTTTCTCCTTTTTGTAATTCTTAGAAATGAAACATTTGATTGCTGTCAGAATATCTCAGATTCAGCAAAAAATATTTTTCTTTTAAGATGTTGACATGTGTTACCTCAGACGTTGTGCTACTTCAGACTGCCTTTCTCTTGTTGTGTACTACTGTCTGCCTTTCTCTTGTCCTCTTGAGTACTTTTTTTGGAAATTTCAAATAAATTTGATTGCATCAGTTCTCTGTCACTACAGGTGTACCTTGTTATCCACTAGGTTCTGTTCAGGAACCTCCTGTGGATAAAAAAAATCAATGTACAAATAAAACAATGGGAAAATAGGTTTAAAGACCTGGTTCCAGGTTTCTTGCTCCTCCAATGTATCTAGTCGAACGAGGTAGTGCTTCAATATTTGCAGGGGTTTGATTCTGGGATTGAAGAGTGGAATGTCTGCTTGTACGGCTGCCTCTCTACAACAGTACAAAAGCAGTTTTTAAAAATGTAATTTTCAATGGCCATTCATGTTGAGTCAAATATGTGTGTACAAAATCTGTGTATGGACAGGAGTGCTTTTCTGAGCATGTTTTGGAACTCTGTCCATTGAGATGAGCCTTCGCCACTGTTTAGCATGTTATGTTCCTAGTCCTGCTTTTGGGCAGCAGAGGTCCAGTGAGTGCCACCAGACATCACCTCAAGTATTACTGATGGTACCTGTATCACTGGTTGAGAAACACTGGACTAGAAGGATTTAGTCCTTTCCTACTTCTGATCCTCTGACATTTTGATTATAAATTTTTATGAACTTCTCCATTAGAAAAATCTCTAAGCATAAGTATTGGGGCCAATGAAACAAGAACATGCACTGTTTAAAAGGTAAAATATGCACACACAAAAACACAAGCAGTTCCCCACATTTAAAGAAAACCCCGTGAAATTGAAAAGGGAAAAGAAACCTATCAGGCAACTGAAACTGAAATTTCTTTTGAGAAATTGGTCCTATGATGGCAGAGCCCCCAACAGGAAGGCCTAGCCACAGGCTGTTGTACATCTAAATCTCTCTCGTTAAAGCAATGTCTGGAGAACACTTTTCCTGGCAATAGAATGCTTCCCTGTCTCAAATTTTTAGCAATATTTTTATTACACGCTAGCAAAATGTACCTGCATTGTGGGAGTAAAATACCCCCACATACACCATCCCCCATTGTGCATCAATACCCCCATTGTGCACCGTCGATCCCCCCATGCATACTGTCCCAGTGCATCAGGCACCAAATTGGCTGGATGTCTGTCAGTGTTCAATGTTAAGTATAGGACAAAAACACATTGTACCCCCTTTTCAGCCCATTAAGGGTTAAATTTCTCTACATCGATTCTTTGTGGTTGTTGATGTCACATAGGGAACACCCTCCTCCAAATTTCATGCTTCTAGGACCTGATATTAGGACAGAGCAGTGATCAGCCAGGGATTCTTCAATGGCAAATAAAAAAATGGAAAATACGTTGCACCCCTTTTTATCCCTTTCTGGTTGGAATTTCTGAAAACCAGTTCTTAGTGGTTTCCTCTGTCACAGAAGGAATACCCTCCCCAATTTTCACACTTCAAGACCCAGCGGTTTTGGCGAGACGTTGATGAATTGATGAATGCGTCAGTGAGTGAGTGAGTTGAGTCAGTCAGTGACTTTTCAGTTTTATATATATAGTTTTCTCTACCTTTCCAGTAAGTTTCAGGAAACTTTGGTAAAAACATTAGGCGTATTCTTTTTTTTTAAAAAAAGGATTTGCTCTGCCTAATTTCAGTGGTTTTAACCTTGTATCCTCATCTTAAAGAAGAGGTAGGAGGTAGTTAGTTGGGATAATTACATATGAAGAAGAACATGTGTGTTGCAATTCTTGTGTACGCTGTTCTTGTTTTGTATAGATTTGTATAGATGCTAAATCACAGAGAAATGCAACCATTCTTTTTTCAGGCTGTGAAGTCTGGTCAGTTCAGAGCTTTTGATTGGGGAAGCAAAGCAGCAAACTTGGCTCACTATAAGCAGGTAATATACTTTTATGATTGTAATTTTGTCAGAGTGACATAAACTACCTATAGCTTATGTCTTGGAATCAACTATCTTACTCTGTTCTAAGAAGTTACTTCTTCCAGGGATTAGGTATTTGTAGAACTCTAAAAAAAATTGCATGGGCTGGAATTTAGCAGCCACAATCTGCCTCAAGAGTCCTGAATTGTTTTCATATAGTTGTACACCCTCCTATAGTGATGCAGATTAGGGCAGGTGTATTTGGGGACAAGGTTGAACAACATACCAAATTAATTGGTGGGGAAGTACTATTTGCACGCAGGATAGTGAGTGCTTGTTTGGAATCCTGTGTGGTAGGGAGGGGCAAGAGTTAAAGCAGTTGGGGGACATTTGGGATACGGCAGAGGGAGTGAAAAGTGTTCGGGGTTTATATTTGTTCGGGGTTAAACACTTTATATATAAAGTGTTTATATGTCTTGGGTTACATTTTGAGGAGAGTAATGTTTGAAGAAAATCTGGTGCAATCCTCACCAATTTGAGCTGGCCTTACTCGCCATATCTTCCCGTGATGGTGTGGGGAGGTTGGTGTATACCTGTGCACTGGCCTAACCCCCTCAGGGGTGGGGCAGAAGAGCCCTATGGCACATTTGTAACACCCCCACAATGTGGTAAGCACAGGACTTATGCTGGGGCTTAGGCCAGCCTAACTGGAGGTTGGGATTGCAGCCATCTTCTATCCTTGCCGGAGTTGTGATCTGGATGAGGACCATAGCATAGCTGCTATTCATAAAAAAATTTAAAAACCTTTGACATTAGTTAAATAGAAGTATAAACTACACATTATCCTAACATGTAGTTTATTCCTGAGTGTTGGGAAAAGTTATTACAGACTTATTTCAAATATTATTTTTGTTCCTGGTTAACACAAAATTTGCAACCCACCTGTGTTTCTTTGAATTCCCTGCCTTGAAAGATGATGTATTGCTATGTAGTTAGTCCTGTTATAGAAGTTGTCAAAAAGTCTGTTACGTTGCAAACTACAGATCATTTTTATGCCATTGGTCTTTTGTGTTCTCCCTTTTAGCCAACACCTCCTTTTTACAAAATGAAAGACATGAATGTACCAACAGCTCTGTGGACAGGTGGCCATGACTGGCTTGCAGACCCCAAAGATACTGCCCTATTACTGACAACAGTTCCAAACTTAGTTTACCATAAGATCATTCCAGAGTGGGAACATCTGGATTTCATCTGGGGCCTTGATGCCCCACAGCGCTTGTACAAAGAAATCATTCAGCTGATGAAAAAGAATCAGTAAAACTGTGGGGAACTTGAGCTGTGATCTTTATATAGCAAGCTTTGGGAGCTGTCTTAATGCAAGTTGCTGTCTTAATACAGTATTCTTAATTTAGCTACTTATTGTACAGCTGAATAATATCTCAGGAAATTCAGTCTTTGCACTGCTTGTAAAGATATTTTAAATCTATGCAACATTAGTAGAGGCACTGAAATTCAAAAGGACCTATACCAAAAGGATCTATGTCACAATAATAGGTCTTACTTCTGTTATGGCTACAGTGATTAGGTTTCAGACTTAAGAGCCCAGTCTTATGAATGTCTACTCAGCAGTAAGTTCCATTATTATAAATGGGTCTTACACTCAGGAAGGTGTGGTTAGGATTGTACCCTTAATGTGCAAAGGTTGGGAGTACCTATGGAGTGAAAATAGATGTTTAAATTGGTAAAAATTCAGAATTGAGACTGTATGAGTACAGTTTTTTGTTTACTTAACTTGCAACTTTGTTTCTGATCAGGGCTTATGAGAAATACCACTTTTACCAGTACCAGGGCAATCCATCATGGTTAAATGGAAAAAGATTGCTTTTAGAAATGCACTAAGCAACTTGTGGCACATCTGTTTTTCTGCCCTGATAAAATGAGCTGCAGTGTCCATATGTATGATCACTTCCCAAGATGCTATCATTTCTACTGTGCCCACATGCTTTTTAATTAAATAAAACATTTTGGTATTGAACATTTTAAATTTAACTTATAAGCCCTGTTTTTTAAATATTTACTGTTATAGAGAGAGCTCATGGGTTAAAAAAAAAGATTTATAAAAGAAAATAATTTACTTTGGGGTCTATGAATTCCCTAAATCAGGGATTTCTATAGCACTGCATTTAAACTATCATGTTTTACTTGTGTCAGCACAAGTTCTGTTCTGGCTTGGGGTTGTTGCAAAGTGGTGCACTTCTGCACCACTTGGGGGAGGGATTAGGCCAGTGCACAGACATGTGCAGGGATGGGGAGGTGTGTGAATTGTGCTGGCCTAAATTGGTTACAATTGTGCCCTCGGTGTCCCTTTTGAAATTTCTAGTTTGTGCTATTTTGACACAAGTATTTTGTTTTTATAAGTAACATGAAGAATAATGTGCAAACAGGTGGAAGAAAATACTCTGAAAATATCCTGAAAACACTGTATTTCATGTTTATCCGAGCTTTTATTAAAACAACTTTGAATAAATAAATAAAAATTGCCAAAACAGGATGTGTTCCATGGTATTTATTTTTCTTCCCTAATGTATGCCAGTATAATTGATTGAATGGTGTTTCCATAATTATCCTCCATTTTGTTATTTATAGAAGCACCTCACATTGCTGTTCAAAAATAGAAGGAAAAACTTCCTGTTCACAGGCTTTCAGTCTAAAAAGCAAGAAAAAAAGAAATTGTGGTGCTTTGTGCTAATGGTGTGGAATTAGAGTAGAAGGAAGAAAAACAATACTTTAAGAATTAACCTAAAGAATGGTGTAAATGAAATAGTTATCAAATGGAAAAATACATGTTTTTAAAAATTTCTTAAACTGAATGAAAAGGTTAGCTGAATATATAAAGATAGGGTGAAAAAGAAGAGGTGGCAATGAGACATTGGCACCAGATAGTGGTTTAATGGTGAGCTTAAGATTTGATGAATGGAAGAACTAAGGAGGCCACATGAAAACAAAGAAGAAAAGGGAATAATCCATAAAGAGCTTGAAGTCTAAAAGCCAGAATTTTCTAGTGCTGCTTGGAAAGCGACCCAATTTGTCCAAACAAAACTGAAGGAGGAATATTAAAAGGACTCACACTCGGCTATCATACTTGTAGCGATTTTGCTAACGCTAATCAAGGCTAGGGCTGGTCAATGCCTGGATGGGTAATTGGCTGCGTATCTGATGTTTTTTATTTCCAGGATGGGATGTAAATGAAATTGTAGAACTCCTGGCTCTCCAGTTCACAATGATGTCTGGCTACCATCTATCACCAGCTGTTAATTCTTCACTGTCTAGCCCAATCCTAACCACGTCTACTCAAAAGAAAGCCCCATTGTGATCAATGGGTCTTACTCCCAGGAAAGTCTTTAGAATTGCAGCTGTACTCTGGCTGTCAATTGTCGCTGGTCATTTGGTTCATACGTTTGTGCTATCCAGGGTGCACCACAAGGAGGCAAACTAGCATCACACCCTACTCATACTCTCTGACTCCCCATTTTGAGCCGTTTTGAACCATCAGCTGTACGAAGGCAAGATGCTTTAGTAAAGAAATACAACAAAATTATGAGAAACCCACTTCTTCCTGTGCACCTTGATCTTCCTCATCTATCAATTGGCAGGTTTAAATCCAGGAAGCTATAGTTGACATTCGTGCAACAGCTATCTAACAACTTTAATACATCAACACGCAATGGAAAGCTAGATGGGTTGCTGAATGCCCAGCAGCCCCTTTAGGCAGTGACATAGATGACCCTACACAAAATGTGCCAGGTTTTGACCTATCTCACCAGTACCGGTCAACTCAACTCTGAATAGGATCTGTAACCAACATGGTTTCTGCCAGGGCTCACTGTTTAAATGGGGTCTTGTATCTACCATCAATGTGACTGGTGCTCCTCAACAAAATATTCATCAGCTCAATGTCTGATTTTTTTCAATATAGACCACTCTGTCCTTGAATGGCTGGGTGGACTGGATGTTAACATTCGATTTATCCTAAGTTCATGTATTTACCATACGCTGAATAAATAAATGTGAACTGGAAGGTCACAATTGGTAAAAAGGGAACATTTTTATATAGGCATCTTAAACCTGAAAATGTGGGTGTCTTGAAGGTTGTTTAATCCTGGTGTTGGTGTCTGAAAAGTAGGGTTTCTTGGGCTAAATCTATTTAAACAATGTTGCTGATGGGAATACAAAAGCAGGCTCTTGGGCTATCTGCACCACAATTTTTTCTCTAACTTATTAACAAGCAAGTAGGTATGACTGGACTGACTCAAAGGTGCCCTTTCCAACAATGTTGGTTCCCCCCCTCCTTCGGCTATTTGAAGGCATGTAGATGCAAGTGGATAATCAGACTACTTAAGTGAGAAGGTAACAGTATTCTATGCACATTTGGCACCACCATTTAGGCCAGTGGTTCTCAATCTTCCTAACACCGTGACCCCTTTATAAGTTCCTCATGTTGCGGGGACCCCCAACCATAAAATTATTTTCATTGCTACTTTATAACTGTAATTTTGCTACTGTTATGAATCGTGATGTAAATATCCAATATGTAGAATGTATTTTCATTATTACAAATGAAATGTGTGTTCTATGCACACATTGAACACAATGGGATTTATTTCAGAGTAGGCATGCATAGGATTGGGCCCTGAGGCTGCAATCCTATCCACATTTGCATGGGAGTAAAGGCCCCCCTGACTATAATGGGATTTATTTCAGAGTAGGCATGCATAGGATTGGGCCCTGAGGCTGTCAGTCAGCCCCAGGGCACGCACAGCTACAGCCGGAGGTCTGGCAAGCCTGAACTGGCCCCTTGCACCAGGGGTCTTTAGGTGACCCCCAGGAAAGCTCTAGGCAACCCCCAAAGGGGTCCCGACCCCCACTTTGAGAAACACTGATTTAGGCTGACATAAACCTTGGCATAAGAGCTGTGCTGACCTGGGGTGTCATAACAGTGTTAAGGCACTCCTGCCCAACTCCTGGGGAGAGGGGTTAGGCCAGCACACAGGCATACAGTCACCTCCGCACACCATCACAGGAAGGTATGCCAGGTGAGAGACTAGCCTAAACTGGTTAGGATTGTGCCCAGAATGCCGCCATGACCACAAAGACATTTTAATGTCTTCTAACAGAGAAGAACTCTGCCCTTAGAGTTGGTCATTACTAGCAGGACAATATGTTGATACCTTTATCTTTACTAAAGTAAATTAATATCTGAGTCTGTCAAGGGAAGAGGAAAAAGAGTGGCTTTTATAGGAGTATCGAATGATGTGATGGTAAAATTCTAATCAGAAAATCTGGGTCTCACATAGAAAACATGAATATGACATGACAATGCAAAGAATTACTGATTTATGTTGTATTAATGATGAGATTGTGTGTATTTCCCTGTTGAACTGTGACTACTGATGCATTTCCTGCCTCAGTTTTTAAAGGTAGGTTTTGATGGTGAACTCTGCTGCCCTTTCCAGATGTCACATTTGCACATTTGCAAATGTGAAATCATTCCATAAAGACAGTTTGATTTAGTGACAAAAATAGCCACCAGTAGAGACTACCTTGAAAAATGCAACAATATGGATCATCGTGAAGGAATATTGCATGCTTTTTTAAATAAAGCAGCAGAATAGACATTATTGCCACCTTTCCTCTTATATGACCTTATTTCAAGAGGATGTCCACTGAAAGCAAGCCCATTTTTAAAAAATGCAAGATGGCCTCATGACTTCTGTAACACTTTGTTACCTTTCTACTTTAAATTTGAGGGCCTCATACAGCTTTTGTATAGTTTGTTCAGAAAAATCAGCACCGTGTTCCAGGGACTAAAACAAGATGCCAAATACCTGTGCAACCCAAACATTTCTTCCTTTTATTATAATGAATCATGAGCAGAAGAAAAAGGGTTATTTGTCAACAGCCTCTAAAATCCAGAGGCATTCTAAGCAAGTTGGTCTTATTTAGCTTGTAGCCTGATGATAAGAGTATTTCTTATAACCATTCAAGCCTACCTCTTACCCTGGGCTAACCTTTACCTACAGTTTCCGGGGGTCTTTCCTGACCTTTTCCTTTAGGTACTTCCTTTGCTCCTCTTCATTCCTGAGTCTGAGAAGCAAGGCAATGATGGGAACCAAACTAATTCCATGCTTGGATATTTTCTTGAGTCAAGAAAGTCAAAATTATACCCATGCTTGCTCTGACCACCAGATATTCTCTTTCAAATTAAATTTAACTTTGTGGCTTGGGTATCACCTCAGAAGTTTCATAATGATATGAAAAAGTTTCACTCTGAAAAAATTGCCTCAGGGTAGCCCAAAATTGGCCTAACCATTTTTAGGGGGTGAGGAAACACTTTTTGTACTTACATTTTTGGGTTTAACATGGAGCTGTTTTGTTAAACCCTTCATACCTTCTAGATTTCTTGACAGATATAGGAACTAGATAGGCAACAGTCCATGCATCTGTCAAGGTGGAACTCTTCTATTGGGGGGGGGGAATTCCTTTTGATTGATTAATTGATATATTTATTGGTTGATAAATTCTTTCAAGTGGGTGTTCCTCTTTTATTTAGCAGCGGGAGAGTAACTGGCCCTACACACCCCAACAGTGTCTGTTCAAGTGGCTTCTGCTGGTGTTCTTTTTTGCATTTTAGGTTGTGAGCCCTTTTGGGACAGGGACCCATTAACTTTTAATTAGCTATTATTATTTTTCCATTTTCTTTGTAAACCGCTTTGTGAACTTGTTAGTTGAAAAGCGGTATATAAATACTGTAGATAGATAGATAAATTGAAAAAAGCACTCATGAGAATTAGAACGACGCAACAACGTTGAAAGGTATTCTAATTCTTGCAGCTCTAACTGTTGTCAAAAGATGGCAGTGCTGCTGCTTAGGTTTCCCAGAGCTGTAGTAGCAGATGATAGTTGGTTCCTGTCCTGTTCCTTTAGCACCCTCCTCACAGGATGTAATAATAAGGACAACACTTGCAGCTGTGCCAGGAACCAGCTGCCTGTAGACATGGAGAGAAATAAATATCCTATAGTGATGGTAATGGGCAAGTGTAGACGGGGCCATCTTCAGTGCTAAGATTCAAACAGGTCAACAAGAAGCTCATGTCCCACAGAAGTGGTCTAGCTGAGGTGGTTAGTGTGGTAGTACTAAGTGGTATTATTAAGCAGTACTAACTTGTTTTGCCATCTAGTGGGATCAATTATGTATCACTTGTTTGTCAGCATGGTTCACTGTGCATATTAAATCCTTTGTTGTATAGGAAGCCTTTATGAGTGGGGAAAAAATCTGTCTCACACTGGACAAATATGAGGTGCAGCACAGCCATATTGGACAAATATTATATATGGTCGCCCTGGGTGTGAATGTATTCTTGAACAGAACTGCCAAGTGAAAGGAAAAGAGGTGAACTGTAGGTAATTTTCCTGTTAGAGGCATTTGGAAACCACCAGCGTGTTTGGTAGTCTGCAAAGCATATTGGAGAAAAGAAATTGGGGTAAGTTGACTTTGGCTGCAATCCGAAAGACACTTTCCTGGGAGTAAGACCCAGTGAACACAACAGGGCTTACTTTTGAGTAGACATGGTAAGGATTGTTCTCTTTGAGTACCCTGTGTGTAATGATCAAGAAAAGATCCCCCTCCTTCCTGCCTGGTCTCAGCCCAATGGCAGCTGTTCTTTTATACTGAGAAAACACACCTCTTGCAAAGCCCCAGTGGGAAATACACAAGTAAACTCTCAGAGACAAATCAGCTGGATTTACTCTGTCTATACATTTATTCAAGATACCGCTTATGTTGACAACACATTCACACACCTATTCATACATTACCCAGGAAAATCCATGTTTTGTCCTATGCACATCTTCTCCCAGTCCTGGGGCATCAATCCTGAGGTGGTGGTCATGTGAGGGATGCACCCTCTCAACAAGTCTGGCTGGCCCAGGATTCTACTTTTATCTTTTTTGCCTGCTTCATGCTCCTTCAGGGCATGACCTTTGAGCTGGCATAAATGGGGATTTAATCCACTCATCCATCAAAACAGTTCGGAGCTTGTTCTGATAGTCCTCATATTCATCAGGGCTCTCCCACATGCCCATGTGACAAGCTTACAAGTACCCCCAGGAAGCCTGGCCTGTTCGTTGCAGCATGTTTGGGGAAGTGAGTGTTTCTTCTGTCCTAACAGTTATGGATCTGTTCAATCCCTTTTGAAGATCATCCCTTTGCCTCCCTTCTGGCATCCAAAGTTCACAATGTAAAGGATTCACTAAGAGTTCATAAGAATTCAATACTACATCTCTGCTTCTAATCAGGACTTTCTGAGCATATCCTATCCAACAGTCCCTGTGTGCTTTATACCTTTCCTGGGTATTCTTTGGCTTTCTTCAAGGCACATACACTAATCTCCATTCACTCTCATGTGTTTCAATGTGTGTTGGGTTTCATGATATGTGCATGTGATTCAGCAGAAGTGCTGTTATTCTTGCTGTGCTAAATGTTTTCGTTGAGAACAGGCCCTTCCAAAAGACCAAAGAAACACATGGTGTCCAATTGTGACATGTTCACAAGTACAAAATACTTTGCAGGTATCCTGTCAAAGTCAGGATTGGCACCTGGTCCCCACTCTGTTTGTACTGCGCCTGGCCCTGCTATCACTGCTCTAAACAGTCGAGTCTCCATGTCCAATATAGGCTGCAATTCTAACCTCCTCTTAGACCAGCCTAAACACTGGCATAAGTCCCATTGAACTGGTGGTGTCACAAAAGACTCTTCTGCCTCACTTCTGGGGGGCTAGGCGAATGCACAGACATACACCAACTTTCGCACACATCACAGAAAAAGAGCCCAGGTGAGTTAGGCCAGCCTAAATTTCTTTGGATTGCACCCTTCAACTCTTATGTAGGCCAAGGATTAAGTGATCTAAATTTCAGCTGGAGCAGCAAGCCTCAAGTTGTTAGTTGTAGTTCCTCCATTCCTCAGAATCTCAAGGGGGCATAACATACTTTAACAAAATACCATTTTTACCCAATTAAACTAAATTACTGAATACCAAATCTTGACAGACTGACACCACTGTGAATAGGTCAGTGCTTCAGCTCAGGGATTCGGAGGCCATATGGGATTAGTCTAGTCCTTGCAAGTGCTGAGCTCCCTTAAACTCAGAGACTCAGACCTCTAGGCTTTTGACTGTAACATTTCCTTGTAGCTCAACCAACAGCTGGGCTGGAAAGCTGACTCACGTTCCCGGTACTCAAGACCAATTCAGGCCTGTCAAATATATTTTGGTTTATTAAAGATATTAATAAAAGACCCCGCAACCATACCACTTTCTGACTATATTTGTCTACATATCTTTCTCACACCTGGATCCTCTGACCACTGGAGAACAAATGGCTCCCAGGCTACCTGCTAGGCCAGGCACCCATGATAGACAATCGAACCTAAGAAATGAGCAGCTGGCTGCAGATAATCAGATAATAGTCCTTTTTCAAGCTAACGACCGCTTTTCTCACCAGCTGCAAAGAAGTAGCTGCAACTTACAAACTCAGACTTTAGGATTTAGGATCCTCAGGCTGCTAAAGACACTTTCCAGGGAGTAAGACCCATTGAACACAATGGGGTTTCTTTTGAGTAGGCATAGTTAGGATTGTGCTCTAAATCCAAAATTTAGCCACCTTGGATTCCAAGCAGAAAGGTGGGATACAAATACTGAAAGAAATAGTTAGATAGGTAAGTAAATAAATTTAGGATTCAGGCTTAGGGCACTATCCACAGTAAGGGCAGTGAGGAGAGCCCTAGCTGGACTGCCCTGACTATTCTATATCCAGAGCAGAGAGTTATGATGGCTCCAGAGAGTCAGGAAGCCTGGCCTGTCCTAGCTGCTCCAGATCATGCTCAGAAGGTACCAAGTCAGTGACACCTGGGGAGGGCTTGCTCCTGAGGAGACCCCCTTCAGTTCATACTGAACAAGAAACAGCTGTGGACCTTATAAGGAAGCCCAGAAGTTCCTGACAACCAGGTATTGCTGTACCAAGCCATTCCTCTTGTGTAGGATGGGATGCTTGGAGTAGCCTGCTGCATTCTGTAGTTGTTCCATATCTTGAGGCTGAGAGGCAGGGACTGCAGATAGGCTGGCCAAGAACTCAGATTATTTTGTCAACACTGCCATTCTTTCTTTCTTTCTTTCTTTCTTTCTTTCTTTCTTTCTTTCTTTCTTTCTTTCTATTGCTTTTAGCTAAAAATGTTCACAAAGCAGTTCACAAAGCTATTACAAAATTAATAGCTAATTAATAGGTAACGCTCCTCTCCTCTGAGTCCCTGCCCCAAAAGGGCTCACAATCTAAAATGCAAACGAACAACAGCAGAACCCGCTAGAACAGACATTGCTGCGTGTGTAGGGACATTTACTCTCCCCCTGCTAAATAAAGAGGAACACCCACTTGAAAGAGTGTCTCTTGCCCAGTTAGCAGGATTAGTTACTCTGGCTTAACATGGACCCCTTTGGGTCTACTCATTACTATACCTGCTCCTGAGGTGGTATCACTCTGAGGAGCTGGAAGAGGGAATTTCTGCCCTGGAAATAGGCTCTGGATACAGAGTAACTTTGCCCTGGTAAATGCTAAACATACTCTCAACTTGCCTCTCCTGAACTGCCTAGGCTGGCCTAGTTAGGGCAGCCCAGATCCACCTGTCTTGGGGCAGCCTGCTTTGCCTTAGGCTGCCCCAAGCCTATCCCAGGGTAACTAGGGAGGCCCATCTTGCAGTTGGGTCAGCCCAGTGAGAGATAGGGTAACCCAAGTGCATTTCTGGATTGTGCCCATAATCTTAAGAGCACAATCCTAACCATGTCTACTCAAAAATATGCCCCATTGTGTTTAATGGGTCTTAGACTCTGGAAAGTGTCTTTAGGATTGCTGCCTTAACCTATTAATGATACCATGATGATACTAATGATGCCCCCTTGGTATTTGCTAGTCCTGTTTTGTGGGATTTTTCAATTTTATAGCCTGAATATAAGGCCATCTCCCTGCAAAGTTGAACTTTTCCCAGCATGATTTATTAGATATGCTGAGGAAGTCTTCTGGCTAGACAAGAAGGGTGGTTAGTTCTTATCTAATAGAGGGGGTACTTCCTCTTATCTTTTAAATTCATGCCCTTCTGAAGAGGTCCTCCCTCAGTTCCATTGTATTGAATTATTGCAGGCCATGCTAATTTCTGGACTTGATGTTCATGGGGCAGTCAAGGTCTTGGATGTAATGGACTTATAACCTTTCAGGCCAGACAGTGATTAGGAAATAGCCTTGACATGGAGTTGTGCAGGGCATTCTGGTTTTGACAGGATGGCTAACTTCATAAGCAGTTAGCCCGGAAGTGATTAGCTAGGTGATATTTTGCTTAATTTCATGAAAAGATTCATCTTAGATTTCTTAATATTAAATTTATATTAAAAACACAGCAATAGGCTGCGTGCATGTGTGACTGCGTGCAGTGTTTTCCTGGACAGTTGACAGGTTCTACTGGACACCTGTCTGTGCAGCTGGACAGATTCTATCTGGACAACACTACATGGATGGGATGGATTACAGTTTGGCCAGCAGATTTATAATATGGAAAAGACAATTGGAGCTAGTGTGAGTCAAAGTGAGCCCACATGAAGCATCATATAATCTTGTGTCATAGAGTGAATCCAGATAAAGTATCATACGAGGTGCGATCAATAAGTACCAGGACTAGTGCTGTAAAAGAAAAGTACAACACGTAACAATTTGGCATTTAATCTCCTTCAAAGTAGACCCCTTCAGAAGCCACACACTTAATCTAGCGCTATTTCCATTGATGGAAGCATTCCTGGAACTCGTTTTCTGGGATAATCAGCTGCCTCATCACATTCACTTGGATTTCCTCGAAGTCCTGAAATCTTCATCCATTGAAGTGGGATTTGATTTTTGGAAAGAGGAAAAAATTGCAAGGGGCAAGATCTGGAGAATATGGTGGCTGTCGGACCTGCAGGAAGGCCAAAAACTGCTGCACACGCTGTGCTGAATGGGCAGATGCATTGTCATGGTACAATTGCAACTCACTGGACGCATGCAATTCTGGCATTTTCTGATGAATAGCATCCCGCAAACACTGCAGCGGGAATCCTAGAGTTGGAAGGGAACTAATAGGTCATCTAGTCCAACCCCCTGCTTGCAGCAGGAAATCTTCCTAGAGCATCCCCAGGAATTTCTTCCTGATATCCAACCGGAATCTCCTTTCTTGCATTGGTACAACTGCATTGATACAAACTGCAAGAAGCAGCTATGAACAAATGAGCCCCTTCCTCTATATGACAGCCCTTCAGGTATCTAAAGAGGGCAATCATGCCTCCCCTCAGCCTTCTCTTCTCCAGGCTGAACATCCCAAGTTCCCCCAACCTTTCCTCGTAGGGCTTTCCTTCCATCCCACTGATCATTCTTGTCGCTCTCCTCTGGACTTGCTCCAGTTTGGTTGCATCTTTCTTAAAGTGAGGTGCCCAGAACTGAACACAGTACTCAAGGTGAGGTCTCACCAATGGAGAATAAAGAGGAACTATAATTTCTTGCAACTTGGAAGCTACAGTCCTCTTAATGCAGTCTAAAATGGCATTTGCTTTCTTTGCAAATTTGCCCTCTTTGCCTTCTTTACTCCTTGTTTACTGTCTGACCGGGTGGAGCATAAACATGATGAACAATCCTCTTGTCGTCAAAGAAAACGGTCATCAGTGTCTTCAAATTGCTTTGACTCATTCGTGCTTTCTTTGGTCTTGGAGAGCTTGGGGTCTTCCACTGTGAAGAGTGAGTCTTGCTTTTGGGGTCATAGCCATAGACCCACAATTCATCACCCATTATGACCATTTTCAAAAAGTTTTCATTGTTCTCAACATAATCAAGGAGATCTTGTGCAAATGAAACCCAAGTTTGGTTTTGATCAGCTGAAAGCAGTTTTGGCACAAACTTGTCAGACAGGCATCTCACACTCAAATCTTCAATGAGAATGGACTGAACTGAACCGTAACTACTCTGCACATCCTCCAATAACTCACAGATGGTGATTTGACAATTTCCCCTCATAGCTGCAGGCACATCTCCGATGTTTTGCTCAGTTCTGCTGGTTGCAGATCTCCCAGAACGTTAGTCACTGCTGACATTTTGTCAGCCATCTTGGAAACATCTGAACCGTTCATACACTTCTTTCCATATGCTTTCTGCAACTTTGCATAGGTCTCTGCGCAGGTATCGCCAAGCTTTTGGCAAAGTTTGATGCAGATTCTCTGGTCGACTTTCTCTGTCATGGTCAATGCGACAACCACACACTACACATGTTCTTTCCAAGCACTGCTGTAAAGAGAGGAAGTGAGCTAGGATGTTAAAACTTTGTGTGCATGCATGGTTGGGGTCAAGGTTAATTTGTGCCAAATGGCTTCACTCTGTGGATTTTAGCTCCTTTACTATGGCACCAGTCCTGATACTATAATCTTGTAGCGCCAGAGTAGCCAATTTCAGTGTAAGCTTTAGTGGACTACTGTCTACTTCTGCAGATGCAAAATGTTAGAATATGTCAAGGTCAAGGTATTTGATCTTAAAATGAGGTCAATTTAAATTTCTAAGCAGATTTCAGCCAAAAACTTGGTCTATGTCAAACACAAATGCAGCAATAAAACAGCCATACATTTTACTGTATCTGTGATATTGTTTTCTTGTGCTGTAAGGCAATAAATAATCCTAACAGAATATTCAGTTTCTGATTGTCCAAGACTTTTTTTAAAAAAAAGCTTATCAATTTAAAAAAAAAGATGAAGATGAGAAAAATATCAGAGGTGCTTTAAACAGCATATAGTGAAGTTACAGCATATCAGTGTTCAAGTTCTGGATATATTGTCATGAAGTTGTTGGACAAATTTATATTTTTCTGCATGACATACTATACCACTATAGCAAGTTGGCTTTGGGGGTGGGCCACCATATGAAAGGACAATACCACTATTCACCAAAAACATGGCTGTCTTCCATTCAATGTGTAATTTACAGTAGAATGCAGGAAAACTAACTTGAGTGATTTATCTCAATTTTATCAAAAGTTATGCCAAAAACTCCAGAAAACAAAAAAAACTGTCTTATGTAACAAAAAGTAGATTGCCTTAACTCATAACAGACCAATAAGACTGATTGTTTGAAGAGACAATGAGATATTATTATGACACATTTTTTGATACAAAATGTAATGACCATGTAGTTATTAACCATGATGGCTACACCTCCAGATGCATTGAACCTCCAGATGCATACAGTTTATCACTAAGTACTTTGTGCAGGGGAACAACAGCCAGAGGGCATTAAAGTTCATCCATTTTTTGTAGGAAAATACAGTACTGCATTTATTTTCTGTCTATTATTATGATTCATTTCATATTATTACCACCTTTCAGCCTCACCTATCTCACAGGATGGCTGGGAAGAGGAACCAGAAATACCACTCTGAGCATCCTGCAGGAATGGTGGTACAAAATGTGAAAAATATCAATCACTTAAATTTGTTATATGGGGGGGATGTCAAAAATTTATGGGCATGATGTTTCAAATGGTCTAGCTATACCACTCATGATATATAGGCACAGTAGAAACTGCAGCAACTGGGGTTTTGAAGCCATTCTGAAAGCATCAACATACATGTGTTAGCTGTCCTATGTGATAATCTTTATCAGGGATCTCAAACTTTTAACTTCTGGGCTCCTGAACCTTTAAAATAGGGAATTATAGCAGGTACTGCTCCTCATCTCACAGATCACAAGCTGAAATTCCTTCATCTACTTGTTAAAGATTCAGGAGTCCTGAAGTTTAAAGTTTGGAAACCCCTGATCCTCTATATATATAAAACTGAAAAGTCACTGACTAACTTACTGACTCACTGACTGATCAACGCCTCACCAAAACCAATGGGCCTAGAAGCATGAAATTTGGGGAGGGTTTTCCTTCTATGACATCAACACCCACCAAGAACTAATGTTGAGAAATTTAACCCCTAAGGTACTGAAAAGGGGTGAAACTTATTTTTGGCCTGTTCAGTGGTACCTTGAGTAAAGAGCGACTTCAATAAAGAGTGTTTTGTATAAACCCCCCATCAACCTCCCATGCGCATCAATCCCCCATGCGCATCAACCCCCATGCGCATCAACCCCCATACGGAACTTCCCCCATGTGCATCAACCCCCATGCGCAACTTCCCCCATGCACATCAACCCCCCATGCGCATCAACCCCCATGCGCATCAATCCCCATGCGCAACTTTCCCCCATGCGCAACTTTCCCCCATGCGCAACTTTCCCCCATGCGCACCAACCCCCCCTGTGCAGCATCCTCCACAGTGCAACCTATTCCTCCTAACAACATCCCCCCCAGGCACCAGCACAGAGCACCAAATTGGCTGATGTTGTTCAGTCTCCCATGTTAAGTATAGGAGAGAAACACGTTGCCCCCTTTTCAGCCCCTGAAGGGTTAAATTTCTCCACATGGTTCTTGGTGGGAGTTCAGGTGACAGAAGGAACTCCCATAATTCCATGCTTCAGGCCCAGCAGTTGGGGAGGAATGTTGATGAGTCAGCAATTCTCAATGCAAAGTATAGGGAGGAAAACGCGTTGCGCCCCTTTTCATCCCCTTCCGGTTGGAATTTCTGAAAACCGGTTCTTAGTGCACCCCTCGGTTATGGAAGGAACATCCACCCCAAATTTCACGCTTCTAGGCCCAGCAGTTTTGGCAGGGTGGTGATGAGTCAGTCAGTCAGTCAGTCAGTGACTTTTCTCTTAAATATATATAGATTTTTTGGGTTGTGGAACCAATCGTCTGAGTTTCCATTATTTCCTGTGGGAAAATATGTAAAGAGTGTTTCACATAACAAATGTCCCTCTGGAACAAATTAAACTTGTTAAGTGAGGCACCACTGTACTTAACATTGAAGACTGATTAAGACCCAGCCCCAAATCCCGAATCTGCCAGATATGGGTACCCACCATTGTGTGTGTGTGTGGGGGGGGTATTGCACATAGAAGGGGGTGTTGCATATGGAAGGTTGATGCTCATGGTGGTTAATACACATGGGAGGTTGATGCGCATGGGGGGTTGATTCACATGGGGGTTTATGCTTTCTGGGGGGGATGGTGCACGTGGGCGGATGATGTGTATGGGAGATGTTGCAGATGGGGTTTATGCTCATGGGATGAAGTTGTGCATGGCAGTTTATGCACATGGAGGGGTGTTGCGCATGGGTGTTTATGCGCATTGGGGGTTGATGTGCATGGGTGGATGTTGCACATGGGGGGATGATGCCCCTGCAGTGTTCATGCACATGGAGGGTTGATGAGCACAGGGGAATGCTGCACATGGGGAATGATGCTGCGCATTGGGTTAATGAGCAGTCAAAGGTATTGTTGTGCAGTGGGGTATATGGCATATGGGGGAATTTTACTTCCACAACGAGTACACAACTAATTTCACTGAAAGTTGATTCCTATACAAAAGTGCTATTCCAATAAAAATTTACACCTGAAGCAAAAGGCACTCTGCTCTGCCCAGTGGTCCTAATATGGGAGAGTGAAAGATACGAACAGCATCATGTGATACTATGGGGGAGGCACCAAAGAAGGGAAGCAAAAAAATCTTCTAGCTAGGATGCCAGGTCTACCAAATGAGTAGACTGGGACTCAGCATTAGGAAGCCTAATAGACATAGACCAGTGGTGGACAAACCATGATCCATGGATCCTCAATGTTGTCTAGAAGTAGCCAGCAGTTTCCAGTGAGCCTCAGACACTGTTGGAACCCATGCTGGCCTGTGACTGCTAGTCATTTTATATATATGCCAGATATGGGCTGTGGGATATATATATAGGGCTGTGGGTGGTGCAAGTGGCTAAGACACTGTGCCTGTTAACCAGCAGGCCAGGGTTCGATTCCTGGGTCGTCCCCACAAGACAGGGTGAGCTCCTGTCCTTAGCCCAGCTCTGTGACGCAGCTGGATCCAATCGTATTGGCTCTGCCTTTCCATTGGGCTAATTCAGTGGTGTGGAGAGGGGGGATTTGCTGCATGGATAACAGCCTATCCTCCATAACAATCCAAGCCAGGCTTTCGTGCTTCGCATGCAGCGTATGCAGTGCCGAGCACGATACCATAGTCTTTCAAGACTGACGGAGGCCTGCTGCGCTATATATATATATATATATATATATATATATATATATATATATATATATATATATATATTTATTTATTTATTTATTTATTTCCTGCCTTTCTCCCACAAAGCAGGACTCAAGGCGGCTGACAACATATTAATGCAATACGTTAAAAAACATCAGCTTAATTAATTTAACATTTAAAAATATTTAAAAACATCTAAAAACATATCTCCATGTGTTTTCTGATTTTCCCTGGGGATTATTTTAACACACACCCATTGCCACTAGACAATTTATGTCACCAGGTGTTTCTGGCTTGGTCTGTATGTTTTCACTGTGCAAGAAGTGTATGGTAAACAATTCATAGTTCTCAGTATGCTCAGTAAAATTCATTCGTTCATGTAAGTTCCATCTCTAATGTATTGATTTCTATAAAGTTATGTAAGTTCTTTCATTTGAAATGGATTTTTCCCCTGCCCCCAACAGAGTATCAGATTGATGATGTGGCTCTCCACCCAAGATGTTTGCCCACCCTTGATATAAACTCTCAATATTTTTTTGGTTGTTGCTGCCCTCTGCCTACTCAGTTTTTACCCCACTTCCTGCCCTGTTTTATCTACACTTTCCCTGCCTCACACTGGTTGACACCAATGCTCATAATAACACTGCCTTCCAACCCAATCTTGGTCTGGATCTCACTTTAGTTTTCTTTTTAAGAAATGGTGGTTGGAGGCAAGCAACGATGTCCAAATTTAGCCCCTAGAATCACTACACAACGTTCATGGTAATCTACATCCAAATCTGCAAGTTCATGGTAAAGCTAAAGCAATTCTTTAAAAAGATGAAAATCATGATTTGCATCTGTTATCCATTTGTAGCACTCAGATGATGTCATGGTCTATTGTCAACTTACGTCCAATATATGGGGGTGTGTTTATGTTTTGCAGACCTTCCCTAAAACACTCAGGGGAAAGCAGGGAACTTAACACTAAGATACGCCTGCAGTTCAGAAAGCAGAAGGTATGTTTTCCTTCCTTTTCTCCAAGTCTTGGAATGTGAAATCCATACACTGTATATAAAACTAAAAAGTCACTGACTGACTGACTGACTCACTCACTCATCAAGGCTCAGCCAAAACTGCCAGGCCTAGAAGCATGAAATTTGGGGCGGATGTTCCTTCCATTATGGAGGCACCCACTAAGAACCGGTGTTTGGAAATTCCAACTGGAAAAGGGCGCACCACATTGAGAATCCCTGCCATTGATCACTGCCGTGCCCCAACCCCTGGACCTAGAACCCCTGGACCTAGAAATTCGGGGTGTTCCTTCTGTCACATGAACACCCACCAATAACCGATGTTGAGAAATTTAACCTTTAAGGGGGTGAAAAGGGGTGCAACGTGTTTTTATCCTATACTTAATGGGCTGTGGGTGGCGCAAGTGGTTAAGAAACTGTGCATGTTAACCAGCAGGCCAGGGGTTGAGACCCGGGTCAGTCCCCACAAGACAGGGTGAGCTCCTGTCCTTAGCCCAGCTCTGCAACGCCAGCTGGATGCAATCGTATTGGCTCTGCCTTTCCATTGGACTAATTCAGTGGCGTGGAGAGGGGGGATTTGCTGCTTGGGTAACAGCCTATCCTCCATATCAATCTTATTCAGGCCTTTGTGCTTCGCATGCAGTGTATGCAACGAGCATGTTAGCATAGTCTCTCAAGACTGAAGGGTGCCTGCTTAACATGGAAGACTGACTGATCAACATCCAGCCAATTTGGTACCTGATGGACTGGGAGGGAGGGTACCCTGGGTGGGGATGGTGTGCATGGGGGGGGGATGATGCACATGGAGGTTTATGTTGTGTTGTGTGCTGTGACATGGTACACATGTGTGGGGATGGTACACATGGGACATGGTGCGCATGGGGGTTGGTATGCATGGGAGGGTGATGTGCATGGGGGGTTGGTGCGCATGGATGGATGATGCATACAGGGAGTTGATGTGCACAGAGGGTTGATGCGCATGGGAGGGTGGTGCGCATGGGGGGTTGATGCACATGGGTGTTGATGCGCATGGGGGATGTTGTGCATGGGAGGGTGATGCACATGAGGGGTTGGAGTGCATTGGGGTTGGTGTGCTTGGGGGTGATGCATACAGGAGGGTGATGTGCAGTGTGGTTTGATCTGCAATAGGGGGATGATGAGCATAGGGGTTTGTTGAGCATGGGGGGTTATTGTGCATAGAGGGATGCTGCGCATAGAGGGATGTTGCGCTTTTGGGGTTGATACACATTCAGGGTGGATGTGCATGGGGGATGTTGCACATTTGGAGTTGTTGCGCATTCAAGGTTGATGCGCATGGGGGACAATACTCATGGGGGATGGGACCCAGGGTGGATGGTGCATGGGGGGTATTTTACTCCCGCAACGTGGCACATTTCACTAGTACTGTATAAATTCAATCTTCAGAAATCTATTTTGTGTGCTTTTTGCTTTCTTTTTCCTTTCTCCTCTAGTATGACACTACTCATTTCTATTATCCAGAAGCTGAGGGCATGATCCTCTTTTTCTGCATGCTTGGGCTTAGTTTTTAAATAATTTGTATAAAGTTGTCTTCCTTTTTATTTCTGTCAAAAGCTAGTTTACAACACAGTCTGCTTAGGCAGATCTACTCAGAAGTAGAGTGGCCATATGTCCAGAAAAACAGGGACAGTCCAGAGTCTGGGGGATTATGTTCACATACTGGCAAGTGTGACAGAGGCTCCTGTCCCAGTTTTGTGGAAGAGAAATAATGCAACCCTAATTCAAAGGGACTTACATCTCCAAGTAAGAGTGTGCTGGACTTCAGCCTTAGATAAATGGAATACAGAGTCTTACATCCAACTCATAAATCCAATGGATTATAACAGTGTGGCCAAACTGCAGCTCAAGAGCCACATACAGCTCTTTGCACATATTTGCAGCTTTCAGAAATATATTGGTTGCTTCTTGTATCACAACTCTGTGCAAGGGATCTGTGATTTAAAGTAGGGAATCCTGCTTTTAATCAGCCTTCACAATCAGGCTTTGGGTCCATTGCTTTGGGTCTGCTACAGTCCATGGGTGAGCTAAGTGGGGCAACAATCCTATTCACAATTTCCTGAGAGTAAGCCCCATAGACTTTAGACCTCCATAGACTAGAATGAGACTTACTTCTGGGCTCTAAGACAGCAATCCTACCTACACTTCCTTGGGAGTAACCCCGGTGACTACTTCTGAGTAGACATTCACAGGGTTGTGGTCCACATGACAGCATAATCCTTTGTGCATCTATTGAGAAGTAAGTCCCACTGTATTCAATGGCACTTAGTCCCAGGGAAGTGTGCATAGGATTGCAGCTACAGGCCCTATAGGGGCAGGGTGACCCTATCCCATAACCAAAAAAGAGGACAAGGCCCCCCAAATGTAGGGCATCTAAGAAAAATGTGGGGCATGACAAAATAAAAACTAAAACACTCATATTTATTGCTTTTTTGTGGTTAATTTAAACACCACTATTATTTATTATTCAATTTAAAACTTTTACATATGCAAAGATCTTCTTATAGTCTTATCTTCTAAACCCCGGCACCAGAGCAAGCATTTGTCCCTTGGCAAGCCCTGCAATCCTGTATGAAAGTGCTTATGAACTGGTTTGAAGATCACCCACTCACTGTGTATTGGAAAGTGCATATGAACTGATTTGATTCATTCATTCAGTCAGTCACCAATATATTCATTGATGTAAATTTATTCAACTTTGAAATGTAAATCAATTCTTCCCCCCAACCCCCAGCACAATATCAGAAAGACAATATGGTCCTCCTGCCAAAAGGTTTGGAGACCCCTATTATAATGTATTAATTCTAAGAAGGCTACATGCTGCCTGAACACAAGGGAAAGGAGGACAATGAAGATTTTGTTTACCAGGACATACAACAACAACAACAGCAGCAGCAGCAGCAACAACAACAACTACTACTACTACTACTACTACTACTACTACTACTGCTAACGCTAATACTACTACTAATAATAATAATAGAGTCAAACACCTGCTGACTGTGATATACAACATAATTTATTACAGATACAGTGCAGTCCAAAGCATGTCTACTCAGAAGTTAGTCCTATTGTATTCAGTGGTGCTGAATCCCAGGAAAGTGCATTTAGGATTGAAGGCAAAGTTTGTAAGTGACGAGCAGGACAATGAAGAATTTGTTTACCAGGACACAGGGCAACCAAAGAGAACATTAATAATAATAATAATAATAATAATAATAATAATAATAATAATAAGGCACTCCTGACAACGTCACACATATTGAGACAATACCTTTGTGATACCTAGTTCCTTGGATAGGAACCAATTCCAGTCAAACACCTGGTGACTGTGAAATAATAATAGTAATAGTAATACTTGTACTACTACTACTACTACTACTACTACTACTACTAGTAATACTAATAATACTATTAAGATAGCCAATTCCAATCAAAGATCTGGCGACTGTGTTACACAACATAATTCATGACATAAAGGCTGCAATCCCAAAGACAGTTTCCTGGGAGTCAGTGCTGTTGAAGTCAGTGGGGCTTACTTTTGAGTAGACCTGGAGAGGCTGGTGCTGACGGTGAGTGAGTGGCTGCTGGTGAGGGGGGCGGTGAAGTTTCTTGTTTTCCTCCAGGAGGGAGGCTGAGAGGAGGCGTTGGGTGGGCGCCCAGTGCGGAGTGTGGGGCGTGTGGAGGGGAGCGGAGGCTGTGGGAAATTCCTGGTTTCCTCTGAGGGGAAGGGGAAGCCAGTGTCGTCATGGCCGGGGCGGATAAAAGCCTGTGGCGGAGGATGGAGCCCCAGCTTCAGCTGCTGCGGCGTCGGGGGAGGCGGCATGAACTGCAGCGGGGCTGAGCGGAGGGCGCCGGGGGTGCTGCAGCCGCTGTGGGAGGCGTTGCTGTCCCGGGAGGCGGCGCTGCGCTCTCCGTTCTTCCCGGCGCTGTTCAGCTTCTGCGCCTACTGCGGGTGCTGCCTGCCCTTCGTGGCGCTGGACTGCCTGGGCGCCCTGCGGAGGTTCAGGCTGCAGCCGCAGGCGGCTTCCCCGACGGCGCCGCTGATGCTGCAGTGCCTGCTGCGGAGCCTCTTCCAGCACGTGGCCTGCCTCTTCCCGGCCACGGTGGCCCACTGGTACTGGAGACCCCCGAGGCTGCCCCCGGAGGCGCCCTCCCTGCCGGAGCTGCTGCTGGGGGTGGCGCTGTCCCTGCTGCTCTTCGACGGGCTCTACTTCTTCTGGCACCTGCTGCACCACCGCCTGCCCTGGCTCTACCGCACCTTCCACAAGGCCCACCACAGGCACGTCGCCACCTTCGCCCTGGCCACGCAGTACTCGGGGGCCTGGGAGCTGCTCTGGCTGGGCCTCTTCGCCTGCCTCGCCCCGGCCCTGCTCCGCTCACACCCCCTCACAGAGATGGCCTTCTTCCTCACCAACATCTGGCTCTCCGTCGAGGACCACTCCGGCTACGACCTCCCCTGGGCCACGCACAGGCTGCTCCCCCAAGGCCTCTACGGCGGAGCCCCCCACCACGACCTCCACCACCTCAAGTTCCGCTTCAACTACGCCCCCTACTTCACCCACTGGGACCGCCTCTTCGGCACCCTCCACCCCTCCAAGGCCCCCCAACACTGACCCCACACACGCCTTACTCCTGAGGAGACCGCAGGGAGGGCACTCGCTGGCCACCACACCCTCACACGCTCTCCGCCTGACTAGAAGGAGACTTACCTCAGAGGATGGGACTAAGGACTGGCTCCTGCCCAGGGAGTCAGCCCCATTGCCTGGAAGGGGACTTACTCTTGAGTAGACCTGCATAGGATGAACTAAGAACTGGCACTCTGATCTCACCTGGGGAGTCAGCCCCATTGCCTATAAGGGGACTTCCTACAGAGTAAAATGTATAGGTTGGGACTAATAACTGGCCTCCTGACTGGGGAGTCAGCCCCATTGTATGTAAAAGGACTTACTCTTGAGTATACCTGCATAGGATGGGACTAAGAACTGGCACTCTGATCTCACCTGGGGAGTCAGCCCCATTGCCCACAAGAGGACTTACTACAGAGTAAGTTACTTCAGAGTAAAATGCATAGGTTGGGACTAATAACTTGCAATACAATCCACACTGAACTGGGAATCAGACACATTGCCTATAATGGGACTTCATTCTGAGTAAGTTAATTACTTCAGAGTAATGCATAAAGGGACTAAGGACTGGCAATCCAATTCACACTGATCCAATAATACACCCATTACCTATAAGGGGACTTCCTTCAGAGTAAGTTACTTAGAGTAATGCAAAGGGTGGGACTAAGAGCAATCCAATCCTCACCTGAGAGTTGGCTCCTTTGCTTAAAAGGGGGCTAAGTTCAGAGTAGACCTGCATAGCTGGAACTAAGAACAGGCTGATCTGTTCCACACTGATCTGGGAGTCAGTCCCATTGTCTATAAGGTCCCCTTGTCTTCAGAGTAAGGTTCTTCCTTCACAGTAATGCATAGGCTGGGTTCAAAGTGCAGTCACAGTGGACATCTTAGGTCAATCCAATCTGCTCTTACCCAGGAGTAAGCCCCCTTGCTTAGAAGGGACTTACTAAGTTCAGAGCAGACCTGCTCAGGCTTGAGTTGTAAGGTTGACATCCTCTAACATGGGAGTAAATGAGACTTGCTTCCAAGTAGACATGCACAGGACTGTGATCCTCCTTGCAAATTCAGGTGGACTTGAGCGGCCAAAGAGATGCCAACTGCACATGTGTGTATATGTATTTATGGAGTAATCCTATGTGAAAATTTCTGTAACCCCTGTGACTGTTCAGTACCAAGAAAGCGGATGGAGGTGAGAAGCCCCTGTTTTCTTTTGGCCATTCCAGCTTTTATAAAGCAAGTGTGATGTAAGAATGTTTGCTTGGTGAAAAAAAAGTTGTGTTAAGAATGGAAATATTTGCCTTTTATGATTCCTTTGGAATTGTTCTGTAGGCACTGCACAAACCAAAAAGATGAAACATATATCTGTACCTCAAAACAGTAGGTTGCAATAGCTATAATAGGGAATTTCATATATTTTGATTATTAAGAACTAAATTATTTCTATTCTATTAAATTTTACAAAAGAAAATAAACTATTATTTAAACTATTCTTTTGTTTTCCACATTTATTTTTCACACATCTTTCAAAAGCTTTGGAGGAATGTGCTCTTCGGTGTGATTAATTTGCTGTTTGAGAGATTACGAGATTCCTTGGCTGGAAAAGGCCTCTTCGGTGTTGTCAATACCTCGCACTATCCCAAGAAAAAGCACCGTCAAATATAGTAAGACTTACTTCTGAGTAGACCTGCACAGATTTGTGTCCTAAGTAGGTAGACTGTCCTATCTACACTCTCCCGGGATTAAATCTCATGGACTCTAATGAGATTTACTTCTGAGTAGATATTCGCAGTATTAGACTCTCAGTATGTTGAAGGTAGCTTTACATGGTCCTGTATGGTCTAGTCTCTGAAGATGAGGGGATAACATGGTTTATGTTGCTTCAGGTTACAGGTGAATGTGCCTTTCTGATACAGAAAAGAACTAGCATAGTGCACAGAAAAGTACTATTAGCAGTTTGAAAGCATGTAAATGCAAGTAGATAAGTAGGTACCATTTCAGTGGGAAAGGCAAAGTCCTGGTGACAGGCCGGCCAGGTATCCCCACATAGCGTCCATCGCGTCCATGTCACATCCACAAGCGGACACCATCTCACAAGGTACAAACGCTGACGAAGTTGCCTTTTTTGTTCTCCCCTTGCTATGCTATTTTTCTATTTTAGAGGTTTTCCTATTCATTCAAAAATATAATTCTCTTGTCCTGCTTATTAAAAAAATTTATACCCCCTTCTCAACTTAAAATATTGAGTTTAAAGCGTGCAGAAATATAGGTTGCATTTTTTCCCCATTGGTGGAATTCTGGCAGTTTGCTCTTTAGAAATTTAGCGTTGCAAGCCCTCTTTCCATCACATCCCCTATGACATGAATGTATTGGGTTTGGGATGCTGCCAACATAATCAGGGCTGTAGTTTGGGGTGGGGGTGGAAGCAAAGCTCTGGGACTTTTCTTACAGCAGAAGCAGTGATGTCATCAGCAAGAAGGCTCAGGTGCTCTCTGAAATATTTTGGAAAGAACCTTAGCAAAGCAACATCAGGCTCAGCAAGAAGCAAACTGAGAAATTTGCATGTTGTTACTGTTGAGTACATCATTTCTCAAGAGCTATCTGAATGACATTCACCGTACACTAAGGCTGCTGTTCAATGCAAATTTATTTGGGAGTCAGTAAGACTGAACAAGGTGGCTATATGTGGTATAACAACAAGCTCCTGAACTCCAAAGAATTTACCAATACTTCACTGGGTACCAAACCATGTTTTACGTAAATGATCTGATAGCACAACCTTAAAGATAAGCCAACGTTGGTCTGACAAGAAATAGATTTGACTATGAGTTGCTCTTTTTAAAATCTCCTAAAATAATAATACAATATAGTTAACAAACAAAAGTTATTTTACACAATACTTTTACTGCCCTTCTTCCAAAAAGCATAGGATGGTGTACATGTACAGAGTTCCTCTCTTCCTTTTGTTCTCAGAACAACACTGTGCAGTAGGTGATGCTGTTACTGTCCCAGGATTACTCAGGAATCTTCATGGCTAAACCTGGATCATCTTTGTCTAACCCTACAATCCAGAGTAACTACGGGAGCACGTAAGAGACATTACGTGTACCCTTAGTTACTGCACTACCTAGTGAAAACCTATGGGAAATTCATATTGAAATCCAGAGCAAATTGTTCTTACACCAGAGCAAGGACTCCACGTTGTTACTCTGGATTGCACCCCAAGTCCAATTCCCAACATAACAAAGTACAAAAATTTGTTTAAACCGTCACAAAAGTGTTCCCAAAAAACACTGATATATGATTGGCAAGTACTGTATAATTATCTCCTTCACTCCTTCCAGTTTTCTTCAGATATAAGTACCTGTAAGCCTGTCTGTGAGCTCCTTCTCTCAGGGCAGATATGTACATTTATAAGAATCTCTTTTCAGATAACAACTCCTGGCCCAGAATTATGATGATGAGGACCAGCATCTGGTTCCAAATATTAATGCTAGGATAGCTCCCTGCAGCAGCACATCATGTTTCATATTGTAGAGCTGTTAATAACAAACAATTCTAAATACTACTGTATAATCATCTTCATAAATCTATCCTCCTTGCTATAACTGTGTGGGGCAGCACAGTGTCGAGTTGGCTGGTGTGTTACCTGTGTTTCCTGGATCATCTGCATTCATCTTTATGAACACTTAAATGTTTGATGCAGCATATGGCTTGCATCCTCTTCTCTCTGCATTGCTATGACGCATACTGATGATACATACTGATAGCAGACTGTAAAGTAGGACTGTCAAAATAATTGGATCCATGATTTCATCAAGATCTAAGGGTTGGCTTTATAACTCTTAGCATTTGAGATGGTCTTTCCCCTTCTCTGTTGACCTGCTAGCCTCTGCTCTTCCCAGTGGACAATGAAGAGTAGGAGAAAAAATACAGACGACAGGAGAGTGGTGGGCAGGAGTGTCTCTCATGTTCTAGCCCCCTCTTTTATGCTTCTTTCACTCCATCTTTCTGTTCCAATCCAACGAGTAGGGGCAGCATAGTGGAGGTGCGCAAAAAGAAGGAAATGAGCAAACATCTATCAATCTGCTGTTTGAAACAGCTATTTCATCTATGAGCTGGCACTGGCAGAGCCATAATGCGCAAGGATCTCTGGATGCACACAAGCATGTCTTCACATTGGTAAAACATGACCCTTGTGGAAATCTATGCATAGATATGTCACAACTGCTGTTTCATAAGCTTTATTATAATAGAAAGGAAAGATACTGATGTACTGCAGTAGCATAGCTGTGGATTGGGGGGGGGGGGCAGGACAGGACCCTCTGTTACACTTGCCAGTATGTGAACAAAATCCCCCCAAATTGGGACTGTCCCTGTTTTTTGGGACATGTGGCAACCTTGGAAGAGGGGAAATGGTAAGTACTGCTGGTGCCACAATATACCATATTTACTCAAATCTAAAGCGCCATCAAATCTAATGCACATCCCTATTTAATAAGGCTTGAGATTTTTTAAAAGTTTACTGGAGATTGTAAAGCAGGTATTAATTTAATTTTATTAGATTTAATATAGAGTTTTATGATAATAATAATAAAATGACAACGGATTTATGTTATGATTTTTACCAAAGTACACTACTTTATACAACAATGGGTTTATGTTACATTTTAATCACAATATAGTAAACAAACTAAATACTGACCTATACCTATAATAAAAATACCAGTATTTGTGCGACTCTAATGCACCATCAATTCTAATGTGCACCTCAGTTTTGGAAATTAAATTTGGCTGAAAAAGGTGAGCATTATATTTGAGTGAATAGGGTAAATAGCACCTCCCAGTCACTATCACAACTATTCTGGACACCCACACCAAAGTGCAGGTGTTCACCAAATCAAATGCCTTGCCCTACAATCCAGAGTAACTACAGGAGCACATAAGAGACTTTACGTGCACCCATAGATACTGCACCACCTAGTGAAAACCTATGGGAAATTCATATTGCAATCCATATTGCAAACTCTGGATTGTGCCCATAGCTGCCCAGAATGACTCTGACCATGAATGGCAGGCGCTGCTTATAGCAGCAGGCACTGCTTATATGTTGCAGTGCTTGGAGTACTTACCATTTGCTTGCCTGGAGTACTTACCTTGCTAAGCTACTGATGAATTGAAATTTACAGAGACCTAATCTTGTACAGTGGTCTGTACACATTTTAGAAATTAAAAAAATAGGACAATGGAGACTTCTGATGTATTAATTTTATTTCGGAGACAGCGCCAGGACTTGGCACAGCACAAACCAGGATGAGGAGAATTGCAAAACTCTCTTTTATTGCTGAAGCAGACAAATGTACTTCATGGCTGGTTTTAGATTACATCTCTCATGTGACATTAAACCACTTGTTGGCAAATTCAACCTGTAGTTAACAGCAACTACAGCCTTTTCCTCTCAAAATCTGAGCTGATGAAGAGAAAAACTATTTGAGTTTCATGATGAGCTGCAGTACACAAACAGTGCGCCATGTGGTCACATTTTCATGTAGTAATACTTGCAGATGGACTGATTTTAAGTAACATCTGCAGATGTAATGTTTAACAGACCAGTCTGAAACAACTTCCCAGCACAGAACCAGTTGCAATGCAGCCCCAAAGTAAAGGAATAAATATTCCCTTACCTTGCAGAGGACATGGTTACTATCATGATTACTCTTCCTTGGGATGCAGCACAAGTCCCATTGGCACTGCTGCAACGGTGAGTTAGAGCACAGTCCTAACCATGTTTATTCAAAAGTAAGCCCCATTGTGTTCAATGGGTCTTAGGGCACAATCCAGAGTAAAGGCAGTGAGGAGAGCCCTAGCTGGGCTGCCCCAACTATTCTGAATCCAGAGCAGAAAGTTATGCTGCATCCAGAGAGTTGGGAAGCATGGACTGCCCTAACTGCTCCAAGCATGCTTAATAGACACCAAGTCAGTGACACCTGGGGAGGGCTTACTCCTGAGGAAACCCCCCTCAGATCACACTATACAAGGAACAGCTGTGGTGCCTGCCTTGTAAGGAGTCCCTGATTAGATGCCAGTACAGTCTACAGTGAATACAAGGGGCTTCTTGGAGTGGCCTGCTGTATCCCCAAGTAAGTGGGCTGCCGTAGTTGTGCCGTATCCTGAAGTTGAGAGGCGTGGGTTGCAGCTAGGCTAGCTAAGAACTCTGATTTTTTGGTCGACACTGCCATTCTTACTCTGCCTTATCATGAACCCCTATGGGTCTACTCATTTCTATACCCGCTCCTGAGGTGGTATAACACTGAGGAGCTGGAAGAGGACATTTCTGCCCCAGAAACAGGCTTTGGATACAGAGTAATTGCTCTGCCCTAGGCAATGCTAAACATGCCCTCAACATGCCTCTCATGAATTGCCTAGGCTGCCCCAGTTAGGGAAGCCCAGGTCCACCTGTCTTGGGGCAGCCCCAAGCCTTTTCCAGAGTAACCAGGGTGGCCCAGCTTGCAGTTGGATCAGCCCAGTGAGAGGTAGGGTAACCCAAGTGCATTTCTGGATTGTGCCCTTACTCCCAGGAAAGTGTCTTTAGGATTGCAGCCTTAGATTATGAGTGAGTTTTAGAAAGAGTGTATCCAAATATACAGAGAGAGCTGTATAACTTTGAACACACTCCTATGTGTATCTACTCAGAAGAAAGTCTCATGAAAGTCAATGGGGCTTATTCTCAGGAAAGTGTGGATTGAATTGCTTTCTGACACACAGAGCATAATCTAGTTGTGGGATCCTCTGTGGATCCCTCATTTATGGATGAGAGAGAACATAAAACAGATCATGGACCATGTACAGTCACCAAGTGTAGTTCTCTGGGTGTTTGGATGATTCACAAGGAGTGATGTAGGAAATCAACTGCATTGCAGAAAAAATATCACTGATTTTGAAAAGGGCTGTGATGGTTGTCTTGATCCATGTTAACCAGATGATACAGGCCCATAATTGTTGTTCCTCTGAAGTCGCACCCCCCACCCCCACTAAATTCTGGCACACTGTGATTAATGCATCCTGTGATTCACATAATGTATACCACAGTTCTGTGGGATGGCTGGCAGCATGTAAGAAGCATGGCTGTGGGTGTAAGAAGTCTGAAATCTTGAGTCTACCATTGCATCACCAAACAAGACAAGGCATGGCTGTATATGATAGAAACCCAGGCAGTCAGAGTTTCCCTTTCCAGTGAGGGAGAGTTTTCAATATACAGTAGGTAGAAACTTAAGGAGTCTGAAAATAGATCAAACCACAAACACATGGGGACTTCCCAAGCTTTTATAAGATAGTGGTGTGAATGGACTAGAAACAGAGAGAAATATGAATGTGCTTCTGAATAATGGGGACATTTGTTCATTGCACGCCAACATTTTCCAAGGTGCTATGCCTACTATTAGAGACAGACTGTGGTTTTGTATGTTAAGCTTGCAGGTTGGAGGTTTGATTGTTAATGCTATTATTGTTGATATTGATGGTCCCACTCTCCTATTCAGAAAGTCGCATGTAGAGGCGTGATGCAGCCACTCATACAACAGTTTCCGACAAGTTTAGAATTTAGACAGTTTCCGTCAGGTACAGCCTGTTGGAACTTACCATTTCCTCAGAACTGGGTGATTTATAGCCTGTAGTGTTTTGTCAAGCAAAAGTTAGTCTTTCAGAAATGGGTATTGTTAGAAGGTTTTCCATGAATATTGTAGTATTTTTCCTATGTGTCAACATTAAGAAATGTTTCAGATACTTTTGACACAGCAGCTCTGCAGGGTGACCTTTCATTATTCTGGAGCTCCTGCAAGGATACAACCTAGGCCTCATAGTCCATGGATGGACATGCCCAGATATAATATATAATTATATTGATATTGACTATTTATTACGTCAGATTTTTCTTGTGGCTGAGACAGTTAAGAAAATATTCACCCATTTTAGAGACAATTATAAGCATGCTTCAGGGGAGACTCTCTAAAACAGAACTGGTGGATTTACATAAACCTTTGTACATCACAGAGGACAGTGCTATAAAAAGAAGGGTTACTTTAGTGCCCAGTCAGCCAATAATACTGTACAGACCGCTCATGGGAAAGCACCTGTTTCTTTAATGTACAAATCTACAAGTGTAGCAATTACTGTCTCCCCCTTCCAGGGGAGACATTTTAATTGGTCCACCAAATGGAGAGCGAGATAACACATAGCTTTCCTTCTTAAGATTCCTTATGCTGTAGATCTCTCATGGCTGGAAAGGCTGCCCAGCATAAGAGGCCAGGAGCGTTTTCTTCTTCATTTCTGCTCTAACAGCATCCCAAGACAACTTTTTGCTCAAGCCTTAAAGTTAAATGGTCTTGGGATTAGGCTGCAACAACATTTTCGTGATTCCTCTCTACAGAAGCTCATACCTTCAAGCTCCAAGGAAGTAGACAAGGCAGTGAAGGATTCATCCAATAACCTGCTGCATACTCCTGGTGTGACCCCTGAAACCCCATGGAGCCTTCTAGACTAGCCCAGTCCACCTGATTTATATGCTGACTAATGTAAAATTCTCCTTTTTGCCTAATACTCTAAACCGATCAGCTTTCCCTATTTCCAATTACCAACTAGCTATTATGAGTCTGAATCAGGCATAACAGAAGATGAGATGAATGCCAAACTCCTGTCCAGCTTTGCTCTCTTGCCAACGGAGGAACAAGGCTCTATGATTTTGCAATTGGATTCGCTGACTGTCTCTCTGAAAGGGACCAGGAGGACATCTATAGCTAATGATTCCTAAAAATCCCCAGTCCAAAAAGTGCCAGCATGAGATCCCCAAGTTTAAGGGGCCCTCTTCTTTCAAGGGGAACCTGCCTCTGGAACCAGTGGTCACAATCAATAAAAAGCCTCCAAGCTCCAATATGATTGTCTCCTCTGATAATCTTAGTTTGCTGAGCATCATTAGCAAACTTTACACAGGTCACCTTTTAGATAAACTGAAGCAATGGGTTGAGCAAGAAAACTTAATTGCAGATGAGCAAGCTGGGTTCAGGGAAGGTAGGTCACCAACAGGCCATATTCTGATAATGCAGCACCTGATTGACACTGCAGTCAATCCTTGCTCTCTGCATGCAGCTTTTATCGACCTGAAGTCAGCATTTGACTCTATATCCAGGACTAAATTGTGGGATAAACTCAAGAGACTGTCCATTGATCGTAGACTGTTTTCTTTGCTACAAGCCTTACATCTAAATACTGCCTTCAGGGTGAGATGCTCTAAGAACGGTCATCTTTCAAACACTATTCCAACCTGCAAGGGGGTTAAGCAGGGATGTGTTCTTGTCCCCCTTCTGTTTAACATCTATATCAACAATCTGGTGGAATATTTGAATGCCTCCAATGTCCATCCTCCATCATTAGCGAACCACAAGTTAGCAGTGTGGTTATATGCTGACGATACAGTCATTCTATCAAGAACCCCAGTGTGTCTTAGAAAGGCTCTCAAGAAATTTGGCCATTTTTGTGAAGAAAATCATCTGGCACTCAACTATCAAAAAAATAAAATTATTTCCTTCGGCAAGGGACCTAAAACTAGGGTGTGGAGTATTCACAATCATAAACTAGAACAGGTGACTACTTATAAATATCTGGGGGTAATGTTGCACTCCTCAGGAGCTAAAGCAACTGACCATGAGTTTGTGGCCAAAAAGGGCCAGAAATCTGCGCAAGCGATTGTGAGGGTTCTTCAGACTAAAGGTGGTCACTATCTACCAGAAGGTATTAAATTATACCAAGCAAAAACCTTGCCTCAACTTGCATATGGGACAATGCTGGGCCCCTCTTCCCCTAGTTTTTCCCCTCTAGAGCGTGTACGATCTAAGTTTCTAAGAGCTATATTTCAAGTGTCCAGCTATGTCTCCAACACAAGTTTGCGTTTGGAGTCTGGCCTTCTCAAAGTTGAGGCCAGTGTTTCTCTTGCCTCAATCAACCTCTGGCTTAGTCTAAACTTTAATGCTCAGGGCCTAATTCTCGTGGACACTTTCCAGTCAACCTGGCTTAAGGCAGTCCACACAAAGTTGAGACATACCCCCAAATCCAGAGTAATTACAGGAGCGCATAAGGGACTTTATGTGCATCCGTAGTTACTGCACCACCTAGTGGAAACCTATGTGAAATTCATACTGCAATCCAGAGAAAGTTGTTCTTACACCAGAGCAAGGACTCCCCATAGTTACTCTGGGTTTTGCCCATATGGGGTTACCTCCTGAGTTTACACTGACAATGGGTTTTAGTCAGGCGAAAGGTACTCTAAAACAGAGATTACTGGATATTGAACGACGGGGACATCAGCATTGCCTCAAATTTTCTTGCCAAGGAAGACATTAGATTTAAAGTTGCACCTGCCACTTACTTGTCATTCCTTGAGTCTCCTGGTCACTGGAGAGCCTGCTTTCTGGCTAGATGGAGAGCACTTCCCACGGCATATGTTGAGGGCTGTTACAGAAAGATACCTGTCCATGAAAGGGTCTGCCCCTGTGGCTTGGGTGAGGTGGATGCAAGTTGAACATGTTTTATTTTATTGCTCATTTTACCAGGGGATACGTGCAAGGTATATCATGTCCCTGATACAGAAATTCTCAGGTTTGCCTGAAATAGAGATTTACATTATGCTTCTCTTGGGTACTAACTCTCAGCTTACTTTTCAGAGTGCAAGTTTCTTTGCAGCTGTCTGCAAATCCGTAAGTCCATTGTCAGCTGTGCAACTAAATTTTTCCTTCCAAGTTTTATCTGTAAATTGCATGATGACCATAGCAATAAACTGATTGATTTGATTGATTGAAGGTGGTACTGGGGAACCCTTCTTTGCATCTTAGCCATTGACAGATGGAGTGCTGCAGAAGTTGAATTTAACCCCCTTACTGTTTCACATCTTTTTGAAACAGCTGGAGAGGTAATCTAGGGATTTGGAGTTGGGTTCCATCGGTATGTTGATGATACTCTGCTTTCTTTCTTTTCCACCTAATAGTGGGGGAGGCTACTGAGGGAGCATTACATGGAGGCAGTTGAGAACTAAATGACTAGATACATCTAATAGTAGGGAGAGGCAAGTTATGTCTTATAAGGAAAAGAAAATGAGAAGTTACACACACACACTCAGAGAGAGAGAGAGAGAGAGAGAGAGAGAGAGAGATTGCTTCAGCTAACATTTAATAATTAACATTATAACCCAGCCAGGATTATATTTGGTCCCTTGTAATAGTACCAGTCATGGTGGAAGGTGCTGGAAGTCAGTTGTTACATTCACATCAGTTAACAGTATTTGATTTCATAACTCGGATCCTGGAAATGAACCTGTCATTCCCATCCCTAGATGTATGCTGTTAGGTGAACCACTCCCTTTGTACGCAGCCTACAACTCCCATTCAAAATTGATTGTATTAAATATCTGTTGATCTTTGCAATGTAAAGACTTCCTGTTTCGTATGTTCCATATAAGGACTATAGGAAATACTTGCTCTCCTGCAAGGGAAAGTGCTGCTAAAATGATGGGAAGTTTGCCCTGAACTAAAATGTGGGAGTTGCCATAGAGGAAGCACAAGAGAAAACTTGTCATGTTGTCAGCCCATGTCAAAAAATAAACTTCCTTCCTTGAGAGATCAGAAAGCCTTTTATCATTTGATGTTCCAGAAAATCAGATAAGAGCAAAAAAGTGCTCCAGATCAGTCTGTTTGCATGGTATCCCCTTTTAGTATTTGCCCCAAAGGAGAGTGAAAGTGGCTAACATAATAAGAACACAGTACAATATCAAAATAGTAGCTAATTTAGTATATACAATAAGGAAGGAAAAAGAGTAACCATTCCATATACATTTCATAACAGACAATATCAGCAATAATACAACAGCTCAGTGAACATTTTTTGTTGAAATTTAGTATATTTATCATCATTATAATTGATGGTCACTCCTAAAAAAGAACTAACATGGTTCAAGGTTATATAATTAGAGTCTTGCTGGATCAGGTTAAAAACCCATCTAGTCCAGCTTCCTGTATTTTACAGTGGCCCACCAGATATTAGGATGCCTCTGGGAGAACACAAGAGAACGAAACACCTGTATCCTGTTATCACTCTCTTGCATCTGGCATTCAAAGATAGGCAACCTCTAAAATCTAGAGATTGCTTACAGCCATGACTTGTAACCATATGATTTTATGTATTTTCCTCCATAAATCTGTCCAATGCCTTTTTAAAGACAATTAACCAGGTGCCACCATCTCAACCTGTGGCATAGAGTTCTACAAATTAATTACATGCAGGGAAAAATAATATTTCCTTTTGTCAGCAAAGCTTGTTCTTCTACGTGATCCAAGTTTTTATTTTATTAGCAGTAGGATTACCACCCTAGCACCAACTGCCAGTGTTTCCTCCTTTTTCCCTAAAGGGCACCCAAGGCGGCGAACAATCAGTAAAAACACCTGGGAATGTAAGTGTCACCAAAGTGGTGTAAGATACTTCTGCGCCACTGGAGGGTTAGGCCACTGCACAAACATGCACTTGCTTCCCTACATGGGAAGACCAATGAGTTGTGTCAGCCTAGGTAGGTTAGCATTGCACCTTAAGGGCTGTGAATCATGATTCATCTCATCTGAAATCACCTTTTGCCATGAATTCAGTAGGTGGTCTTCCCTGCTCTGTTATTCCCCATTGCTAAACAGAAAAAATACAATGCACTCTACAAATAACTGCATACTGTTTTGTGCTCAGAAAGCATAAAAAAGCCATTTTCAACAACTGTGTCATGGCACATTGGTGTGCAGTGAATGGTCTGCAGAAGTACTGCAGAAGTTTGAGGAATAGTCATTTATTAGGAGACCATTGGGGGATGTGTGCCCTTTCCCACTAGTAGTGTGATATGCCTTGTCAATTGTCAACAAACAGAAGATGTGTCTTGACACTTTTAGTGCCTGGTCAGTGCTCTGTGAGATGAAAAAGTTTGAAAATCTCTGTACTGTACAATTGCTAACAGCACCATGTGACCAGTTTTGCACCCATGTGGTTGAAGGTCACTGATCTCTGACCACAGCTTTGTTGATTTCTAACAGCAAACAGCTCAGTTTTTAAATGTACTGACATTATGAGAGGCTGATTATAGTGATTGGTTGTGTTGAAATGCATTAAGGTTTCCTCCCTTTATTTCAGTGTTTATGTTTTTTGTAAGGTTAGGGTTTTTGTTTTGTTTTGAAACTATGCTGTATAATGAAAAGACCTTAATTATTTGGATTTAATTTTCTAGACAAGCCACATAAATAGACTAAATATACTGGACAAGCCAAAATTACTAGTTCATTAGAGAAAACATGTTGAAATGTACTTTGTTAGTGTGTCACCACAGTTGGTCAAACCAGGCAGCTGCAATTTGCTATCTGAGAGTTGTGCTGCAAACTTCTTCAGTGTCATCATAGAATAGAATCATACCCTACAATCCAGAGTAACTTATGTGCACACATAAGAGACATTTACATCAACATAGTTATGGCATAGTGAAAACCTATGGGAAATTCATATTGCAATCCAGAGTAAACTATTCTTACATCGGAGCAAGGACTCCCCATAGTTATTCTGGTTTGCGCCCAAGTTGGAAGGGACCTAATAGGTCATCTAGTCCAACCATCTGCCTGTAGCAGGAAATCCTCCTTAAGCACTGACTTTCAACCAGTGTGCCATGGATAGTCCTCAGGTGTGCTGCGGGAATTTGGGGATTGGCATTCATTAATAAGAAAATTTGTTTATTTAAGCTATCTGGTGTGCTTTGTTAATGGTAAAAACAACTGATGTGCCTTGACAGTTTCAGTGACTTGTTAAGTATGCCGTAAGTTGTAAAAGGTTGAAAATCACTGTCCTAGAGCTTCTCCGACAGGTTATTGCAGAGGATCCCTGCATCTCTCTAGATTCTGGCTACTAGATTCTGGTACATCTCTCTAGATTCTGGCTACTTCTTTGGTGGCCCTAATGTTCTTCTGTACAGTTTCTTTGGTTATGTATGAATTTTGTGCAGCTCTTTTTCAGGCTACTATCTTGTAATTTCTTGAATCACCCCTCAAATTACCGTATAAGAAGACAACAGTATTTTAATCCTTAGGCACAATATAAACCCACAGATTTTCAAGGCTAAACATGAGTTCTCCGAAAGACTGTCTTGTGAGATACAGTTCAGCTTGGCTCATTTCAAATGTTTTCATTATGAGGAAAGAACAAAATTGCCATTTCAAAGCTGGCCAGTTTTTAATTAATCACATTCTGTGGTTTGTTTTGCAACATCTCACAATGTCTGGTCTCAAATGGACAGAATTCTGAATATCTTTCTTATAAACGACCGTTGTATTCTACCTAAGTTTTGATATTTCGGCGCCTAAAATTATTAATAAAAGATCCTGTACGGACATTACTTACACGGAACAGACCAAAACATCTTATGCTACAGTCCTAACCTCCAGTTAGGATGAAGTCTCAGCATAAGTCCTGTTCTGGTCTGAAGGTGTCCCAAAACTGTCTTAAGGCACTTCTGCCCAACTCTTGAGGAGTGGGGTTAGGCCAGTGCACAGACATATGCCAACCAGGGTTGCCAGATGACAGTAAATTCCCTGACAAAACCGGAAATGAGGCCTTGAAAATGGAAGTTCAGCTTAGGAAGTTCAGGAAATTGGGGGCCTTTCCAGCCATTTCCTGGGATTTTAGGCCTTTTAGGCCTGTGTGCAGCAACCTGCGGCCGCTTCAGGGCCCACTGAGCCCTTGAAGGAGAGTGGGGGAGGGAATTGTAGTCTTTCCCCTCCTTCCCCATGCTAAAGCCCCCTTCCAAACCATCAGTGGAAGAACTATATCTCTCAGCATGCATCTGCTTCCCAGGGACTGAGTGCTCCAGAGATTGAATGGCTGGGGAAATGGCTGTGGCTGACATTCAGCTCCAGTCCCTGCACTTGCCAGAGAGAGAGAGAGACTCTCCTTGCTGTTTGCTGCAATGAAAGGAAGGAGAAGGCTCAGATGACGCTGCTGGAGAGGAGAGGAGAGCAGGGGAAGGAGGGAGCCTTGCAAGTGGAGTTGCAGCTGCTTTGAAACTTTGCAGTGATTTTGGCTTGGAGGGAAAGGAGGGGAAAGGATTAATTTTTTTAAGCACGGTTGCCAACTGACCAGAGAAACCCCATCCTCCCCTGCTCCTATGCCTCTGAAGATGGATCCACTACTATCTACTTTGCACAAAAAGCATATATTTCACAACAAGGGCTTGAGTTGCTTAGGTTGTGGGGCTTTCATCCAGCTGTTGTCAAAGCAGAGGAGAAGGGCTGGGTGTAAAGTTGGTAACCTTCTCAGGGTACGAATGGTAGTGATAACTCCTAGCTTCTTAAGTTTTAAGCCTCCACGCCCAGTTGTGTCCACTCAAAAGCATTACAGTCAATGGAGCTTATATTGTGTAAGGGGGAAAAGGAAAAGAGGCTGAAAGACCAAGCCTGTGCATGCCTGCTTGGATCACTTAAACATGTGCCTTTTGGTTGGTGTCTGGTCTATTGCAATGAGATTTGTGCAAAAATTAAGTACAGGAATGCAATACGATGTTTTTAGCTTTATTTTAACATGTCCTACATTTTTCCTACATTTTTGGAGGTGTCCTACAATTTTTTAACTGGGTAGGAATTTTGGCTTGGAAGACAGGAATGCTGGCAAATTTGGGGGGAAATTTGGGTTCAGCATCTTGTCACCCTGACGCCAACCTTCCCACACCACCACGGGAAGATGAATTAGGCTAGCCTAAATTTGTTAAGATTGCGCCCTTAGATGTATAAACCTAACTGTGCATCAGTGAATCACTGTATCAGAAGTGAGTTTTGGAACAATATCTAGAGTAGCAAATTTTCAACCACTGTGCCATGCCACACTAGTGTGCTGTGAGTGTGCCATAGATGTGCCACAGGAATTTGGGAGGAGGGCTAATGGGGAAAGTGCATTCTCATTTCCCAGAATTTGGAGACCTCTTAGAGTGTCATTAAGTCAAGTTTCAGGCTAAAGGGAAGTGTGTAATTAGAATGCTTTGTGAGAGTTTAGAATCCTACAAAACAAAATAAAAAATGTTGCAAACACTTTGGACTGTGAGATGATTCCCTTACTCAAGCATGTTTTCTGGCTTTTGTGTCAAGTATGGTGTAACATGATGGGCTTTATGCAGTCACATGTAGAGAAAAGTAAAGCACAGTATAACATCATTCCCACTTAACACTCTCACAGATTTCTCCTGGCCTCTTTCTTTTCCTGATGACACAAGGAACTGATCAGCTTATCAGCAGGACTTTTCCACCACCCCCAATAGCTGCACATTTTTAGGTAACTGAAAGCCAACACTGTGTAACGACTGTATTGTACCATATCAAGCGGCTTTTAGTTAAATAACACAAAAGAGTGGAGGTTAATTGAAAGCCTCTGTGGTATTGATGTCACCCAGTTCATTGACAGTTCAGTGCAGCTGTAGCAAATATAAATGTGTGCTGATGCAGTGTAATGGGTAACAGTCCTATCCATGTCTAGTCAGAAGTAAGCCCCTCTTAGTAGACAGAAACTTGATTCAACGTTCAAGGACGTGCTTAGGACAGCAGCCTAACTAAATTCCTGCAGTGATGCAGCAGCACTGGTGAGGCTACAGTGCATCCCATGGGGAAATTTTGGCTACTGGAGGTCTCCCTGCAGCCAAAATTGCCCCATAGCTGCAGGAGACCTCATCAGATAAAAGGAACACTTACCCCTTGCTGCTTAACCTTATAAAAAAGTTGCAGGGATTTCATCAAGATAACATATGTGATGTCCTGTGAACTCTCAAAAAGTACTCTTCTCATTCTTCATTACCGTAAGTAAATCATGGAAACCTGCTAGGCAGAAATGGGAATTCTGGTAAAAACAGGTCAGGAGACTGGCATGCTTTTGTTCAGATCATCCAAAAAGACAAACATATGAAGCAAATGAAATGGAAAATCAAAACAGCTGCAAAAAGAAAGCACATAGGAATAAAGGTGCAAGAGCTGGAGTTTCAGATGTGTTTCAATGGAATATTCCTTGGCTAGGAAAAGTGACTCTGTTTACTAAAGGCAACAGGAAATGCTCCCATCCAATCCAATTTTCAACTGGGACCACTCTTGCTTAGCATTTTTCAGGCAACCTTCAGCTCAACCACCAGACCAAACCTCCTACTCTTATAACATCAAAATGAATTAAAGACAGGCATCCAATGTCCTTAGGACTCAATATCTGGAGAAAACCTGTTGATAACTGCTAGTCCTTAATGCTGCCAAAAGACATTGGAATAGTGCTGAGAAGATACAACAAATTTGCAGATTTGGAAGTGTTGATTTGGTACACAATTTGTGGCACAAAGAGGCTTCGTTGAATGAACTTTGAATGTGTTGGGGTCTGCATTAGATAAGCATTGATTTTCATCCCTGTCCTTGTCAGGTTCAGAGATTGATTTCATATTTTATGGTCGTATACGAAATGTGTTTTTCTTTCCAAAATTCATTTTTTTGCTGCTCAATCCTGTCCTCCACTATTCATAATATACAGAAGCAGCAACAGTGCACAATGCATGCTATAGTTGGAAGGGCAACTGGAAAGCACACAGGAGGTAAGTAAAAATACTGCTTGTCCTATGATAGGTTGTCTGATCTCCTATGGATCTACTTGGTACTATGCCAGGCATTTTGCTGAAGCATATCTGAAGAAAAGCAGGGAGCATGGTTTGCAGAAAAATGAGGGATAAGATCTGGCATGCATGACTGCTGCCAGATCCGTCTCTCCCTGATAACACCCCTTGTTCTCTCCCCAACTAGCCCTGTTGCTCTTCCTCTCACCCATGATCTATCCTTGCAGAGCTACTTGGGGCTACTGCTGTGTGTACTATGCCTCTCTCTCTTTGCACAGGAGTCCAACAGTGCATGACAGCAGACCAACTTTTACATGACTATAAAGGATCTTGCACTGCAGGAATAATAGCTTCGGTAGTTCAAGAATAGGAGCCACAGCCAGTATCATTAAATATTCTGTAAACTCCTGAACGTTTCTTATCCTTTTGTGGTTTTAATAAATCATACCAGAGGACTGAATCATATGACTAAGTTAAAAATGAAATGTAAGCCAGCCCACATTCTTAATTGGCTGCCTTACATTGCCATTCAGCAATCTTCCTATACTGCAAAATCTTCCATAAGGTTGCTAATCCCTTTTAGATAAACTGCCAATTCTACATAGTTGAACACTGAATAACACAGACCAATTAAAAAAAAGAAAAAAGGTCTTTTACAGTTTCTGGAAGATGTTTATAGTATGCTTTATATAAATAGCAGCATGGAAGCTTCTTGAAATTAAAGCAGACAGCAGGTGGAAAATGGGGGAATTTATCCTATGAGGTGCTCCACCTGGAAAATCCCATGCTTTGTAACATCTACATGAGTATTCTGGGAGACGTCATCTAGAGCCTTGGCATGGTGCACAATCAGACAATACTCAGCTCTCTGTCTTCTTTTTCAGTTGCACCAGTCAATGTCCCAAGCAGGTAGGTTATGGGAGGAAGCTGTTTTTTCCATGATGTGATATAAAAGTGTGATCATTGTTGGATGGGTACTATCTCAGCAGAGTCATTATCTCATCTCATAATTATCAGTTATCTCCTTCTGTTACTTAGGAGCCTTTCCTCTAACACAGTGGTTCTCAATCTTCCTAATGCCGTGACCCCTTTATAGGTTCCTCAAGTTGTGGGTACCCCAACATAAAATTATTTTTGTTGCTACCGCTGCAGTGCTATGCACACTTTCCTGGGAGTAAACCTCACTGAACTCAATGGGAATGATTTCTGAATACACATGCATAGAGTTGGGCTCTAAGGCTGCAATCCTAAACATGTCTACTCAAAAGTAAGCCCTATTGTATTCAGTGGGCCTTATTCCCAGGAAAGTGTCTTTAGGATTCCAGCCTAAGGCTGCAATCCTAGCAGTTTCCTGTGAGTAAGCCCCATTCACTATCATGGGACTGACTTCTGAGGAGACCTCCATAGGATTGGGATCTCATGCAGCAGAGCCAGCCACAGTTCCCTGGGAGTAGCCCCATTCACTATCATGGGACTGACGTCTGAGGAGACCCCCATAGGATTGGGATTTCAAGCAGCAGAGCCAGCCACTGTTTCCTGAGAGTAAGTCTCATTCACTTATCATGAACAACAACAACATTGAGGGGGCTTACTTTGGAGTAGAGCACAAGGAGCAGGGCACAATGGTCGGTGCACAAGTGGGGCACCCACCAGACAATCCACCTGCCAGAGCTCTGGTGCCATGCTCACACCACACTCACACCTCAGTGCGCTTCACTCTCAGCCCACAGGCGCACTGAGGATCTGTGGGGAGGGGGGAGGAGGAGGTGGCTGCCGTCTGTGGTGACTGTGTCAGGTGCCTCTCTGCCCCCAAGGCTCCACATCGGTCTCACACCAGCTCAGAGGCTCCTTCTGAGCCACTTCTCAGCGGCTTCTTCCAGCCACAGCGGCTCCAGCATTTCTGCCAGGTCTTCCCAGCTGGCCCCCTGCACTAGAGGTCTTTAGGCAACCCCCAGGAAAGCTCCAGGCGACCCCCAAAGGGGTCCCGACCCCCACTTTGAGAAACGCTGCTCTAACACACTTTCTTTTGTTAAAAATCAGGTGAACACAAAAATTAGGCTGAGATCAGAGTTAAGTTTCAGGAAGGTTTACTTATGTTTTTTCATAATTACAGCATCTGGCTTTGACCGTGTCCCTATCACTTAAACTGACCAGAAGCCCTAGAGCTGCTCCTGCTTGCATGGAGGACTGAGAGAGAGAGAGAGAGAGAGAGAGAGAGAGAGAGAGCGCAACTATCATTTGCTCCAACTATTCTGACACTTCCAACTGTCACACATCACCATATATGGGATTCATTCTGCCGTCCCCTTCTGACTCATGCAAATCACACCACACAGCAAAGTTGATGAACTTTGGCAGTGAACTGAAAATACAGCAATACCTTCTCATAACACAGTTCCATTCATTACATTCATTACAATATCCTTTGTTCCTGTTGTGACTGACAGCTATTGTAGCCAAATGCATTCTGGCTAGCGTAGGGTGCTGTGCAACTTTTCAGCGAGGCATTTTCACAACTTGTTGAGACAATATATCTGTGCACTCAGCAAAGACATCATCATCACATCATTGTCAAGCTTCCAGGTTTGTAAGCTCTGTCTTGCATGGCCTCACCTGAGAGATGCTTGGCCATTCACCTTGGAAGGAACACTGGTGCAGAGCCAATATCAGCAATGTCTATACAATAATGTTCGCACAATGCCTAACTTTAAAAAAAAAACATATTTTCTAAAGTTTTGGAGGTTTTACTATACTTACCCTGCTGCTCCATTAGTCCAGAGGAAGGAAGGAAAAATGCATCTCCCATCTTCTCTCCGATGCCTGGTATTCTGCTGTTGGCTGCGTGATGGACAGAAAAGATTTTGGGAATTGTAGTTTTCACAGTTTCTTCAATTTCATTAGAATGACAAGCACAGTGTCTGCACTGAGCCACTGCAACCCTTTCAACTTTATAGCAACGCAAAGACGTCTGTATTCTAATCCAAGCCTTTCTGAATGATTTGTGCCCTGTAAACAATGATTTCTCCTTCCTAAAGATTTAATAATACTTGCATCCCTCATCAAGGTGATTAAGGCTGCAATCCTAAAGACACTTTCTTGGGAGTAAGACCCATTGAACACAATGGGGCTTACTTTCATGTAGACGTGCAGCACAATTGGAGTAACTATGAGAACTTACGTAACTTATGTCGACATAAGAGCTCCAGTGGAAGGCTTCAGGATGTTCTAACAGATTCTATAGAATCCTTTGCTAATGAGCACCTGGTTCTGAAAACCAGTTACAAATGGGACATAGAACCTGTTGTTCTTTGGACATAGAACATGTTATTAATTTATTTGAATCCCGCCTCTGAAGAGCTCCCATAGTTACTCTGGATTATGCTGATGGTTAGGATTGTGCTCTTAGGGTGCAATCCAGAGTACCTACAGGGAGTCCTTGCTCCAGTGTAAGAACAATTTGCTCTGGATTGCAATATAAATTTCCCATAGGTTTTCTGTAGGTGGTGCAGTAACTACGGGTACACATAATGTCTCTTTCATGCTCCCGTAGTTACTCTGGATTGTAGAGTTAATCAGTTAAATATAGTATTAATAATACAGTACTTAGAGCCCAATCCTACACTTTCTAAACATTGTTGGTAAGGATCTAGCAGTCATAAAACAGACAGCACCAATCATAAAAGGCACGCAGACAGTATGCCCATTTTGTTGGTTCTCCTGCCACTTGCCAGTGGTGAGAAGGTGGCAGGGATGAGAGAATTCCTGGGAGAGAGTAGGCAGGGGCTGGGTGGATTGGATCAGGGAAGAAGGCAGGTTCAGTGACATGGTAGCCATTGAATTCTAAGCTCCGTTCAGCACCCAGTCCCATGACACAGACTCACAACACCTGTGTCAGTTTTTTAGCTAGTTCTGGTCCAAGTAGATCCCGATCCATGCTGCAGAGGCTAAAAAAATGTTTCCTTGCTAAGAAGAGAAGTCAGCAATAGGTGCCCCACCACAATAGCGGTCATTTTGGTGCCACTGCATTGGGGCTGGATAGATTTGGGTCATTATTTAATCTAGTCTTGTTATTTGGATATTCACTCAGTGGAAGCTGCGCTAAAAGCTGTTGAAAGAGGATTACTGTTGAGAGAAATGTAGCCAAGTCGCAGCTTCAAGGGATAATTTCTGAGAAAATAATGTTTTTTGGCTTTGCCTCAGCTTGTTGATTGCAACACAAAAGGACTTTGGCTGATACTCAGATTCTTTCTAGTGATAGCCAGATAAGGATTTATTTTTTAAAAATTGCTATAGAATGATAAAGAATCATTTTTTATGTCAACAATGCCGATGTTAGTACAACATCAAATACAAACTTGGATTTCTCATAGATTTAGCAATGATTAATGAAAAAAATAATTCTAGATTTTACTAGCATATATAACAGCAAATGATTAATGGCGAAAGAAACTCATTCTGGATTTTACCAGCATATACGAGCAGCAAATGGTATTTTATGCCTTTAGAATCACTTCTTTTTCTTGGTCTAAAATCATTGCTTTGAATGAATCAGGATGACTATTTTAGCTACAGTGCGTTTAGCAAGAGAAATCACCTTTGTGCCCTGCATGTGTTTCCCAGAGGCATCTGGATAGCAGGCAGTCACCACACCTGGCAGTCTGGTTTTGATCTGGCAAGCAAGGTAATTCTTGATCTATTTGTAAGGCCATAATTAGGATTGTCTGAACTGCCTTATGTACACTTTCTCATTCCATTGCTCCCCAATACACACTAGTTTATCCAGTATGTATGAGGTTTCCTGCCCTGTAAAGGTATTTGCTCCACATTAACTGATTCTTTCCTTCTGTTTTGGTATAGCACAAGTTGCCAACAAACCCATCAGGCTCAATACCCTTCATCACCTTGATCTCTGACTTCATGAACATCTTCTATATGAAATGTCATAATTACACACCCCTGTGCAAAACTAGCTTGCCCTGCAGCAATTTGAGTTCCATTTTCTCGGAAACATCTTTCTCTGCCCAAACAAGGATGTTTTTTCTTCGGTCTTGTTGAAATAGGATCCTCCCTGGATCCTAATAACCTAAACAATTATTGGCCAGTCTTGAACATCCCGTTCCTGGGCAAAGTGGTTGAGCGGGTGTGGCAACTCAGTTTCAAAGGGCCCTTGAAGAAACTGATTAGAATCCTTTACAATCCAGTTTCAAGCCGGGGGTTTGGGACAGAGACTGCCTTGGTAGATGACCTACACCAGGGAAAGGACAGGGGGAGTGCGTCCCTGTTAGTTCTGCTGGACCTCTCAGCAGCCTTCTACACAATTGACCATGGTGTCCTTCTGGGTCGGTTAGCCAGGTTGGGGATTGGAGGCATCATGCTGTGGTGGTTCTGCTCCTTCTTGGCTGACAGTTCCCAGAAGGTGGTGCTGGGGGATACTTGTTCAGCACCCTGACCCCTTCAGTGTGGGGTGCCACAAGGATCTATTATATCCCCCATGCTATTTAATATCTACATGAAGCCGCTGGGAGAGGTCATCCAGAGTTTTGGAGTGGGTTGCCATCAGTACGCGGATGACACCCAGCTTTATCTCTCCTTTTCTCCTGAGTCCAAGGAGGCAGTTGAGGTCCTGAATTGCTATCTGGAGTCGGTGGGGAGCTGGATGAGGGTGAACAAGCTGAAATTAAATCCTGATAAGACAGAGGTTCTCCTGATCTGGAAGTCATTGACTCAGGTATTGGAATATCGCCCTGTTCTGGATGGGTTTGCACTTCCTCTGAAGAAGCAGGTCCACAGTTTGATGGTTCTCCTGGATCCGCAGCTGCTCCTGGAGTCCCAGGTGGCAGCTGTGGCCAGGGGAGCCTTTGCTTAGCTTCGGCTGATCCGCCAACTGCAGCCCTACCTGAGTCGTTCAAATCTGGCCATGGTGACCCATGCCCTAGTGACATCTAGGTTGGATTATTGTAACATGCTCTACATGGGGCTGTCTCTGAAGATGGTACGGAAGCTCCAACTAATGCAGAATGAGGTGGCTCGTGTGGTTGCTGGGGTTTGTCGGTTTGACTCAGTCAGGCCACTGCTTCAGTGGATACACTGGCTGCCCATTTGTTTCTGGGCAGAATTCAAAGTGCTGGTCTTGATCTTTAAAGCCCTAAACAGCTCGGGTCCAAGGTATCTGAGGGACTGCCTCATATTGGATGTGGGGGGAGGTGGTGTTTTTAATATTGTTTTTAGCTGGTTTTTATTGCAAATTTTTAGGAGAGATATTTTAACGTTTTGTTTAATCTGTATTTTAACTGTATTTTAATTGTGTTTTAATCTGTATTTATTATTATCTACTTTTAATGGTGTTTTATTGTTGTTTTTAATTGTTGTCAGCTGCCTTGGGTTCCCTTTTATTAGGGAAGAAAGCCGGGAAATATACATACATACATATCCATACATACATACATATCCACATACATACATATCCAGAAGCCACTCACATGGTGTAATCCTATTTGTCTTTCTGCCCACATAAAACAAGCACCTTACTACATTCTTTGTCTAGCAATGGGACTAGAGATATGGTCACCACCAAAGCCACAGAAAGGATTATCAAGTGGATCTGCTTAGTATGAATGAGTTCATTAGAGCTCAGGGACACAACTGTGGGATTACATCTGCTGCAGAAATTTTTATTTTACCCGCATAGAAAAATTTCCAATCTAGTGTGAGCCAAATATGATAGTGCTAATCTTCTGCATGATGATTTTCTATATTTAAAATAAGAGTGTAACTGAGGAGTGTGTTTGATTTTCTTGCTGCTGATGCCACATTGGCAGGTAGGCCTGGACTCAAAAAAATTTCCAGCTGTTTGTACCCTCCATCCACCCAGTTTTCCCTCTATTCTGCTCACCCATCAATTCCCTGCCAACCCTAAAAAGGGGTCACTCAGAGCATCAGGTTCCCATCAGGTTCCCACAAGCTTGACAGTGTTACAGCAGATGAATTGGGCCAGCTTTAAGCTGGCTATGGGACGAATTGCTATGCAGTTGGAATTCCATACCTATCACCATGCTAGTGTAACTTACTGTTATTCATTATTTACTTTTCAAAGGTAATCTATGCATTTGTTCACTTGTAGGCATATGTGTATGCAGTTTTTGTATTAAAATGTGCTTTAATTCATTAGCCCAAAAACTAAGGTGTCCAGATGCCTGAATCTAAAAAGGAGGACAAGGTCTTGGATTCCTCCCAGCTTGCCCTTTCTGGCAGACAATGGCACACTTGCCCACTCATGAGTAAAGCCACAATACTGGGCACTTTCACTTTCCCATAGAGCTCACTGCATATTTTTAGTTTTAGTTTTTTGGCCGTAACATTTGATAGGAAGGAAATATTTGCATTGGATTCTGCTCTTCAATACAAATCCAATGACATATGACATGATGGGGTAATGCACACCATTGCAGTGTTCCGAAATGAAGCCAAAATGGAGCCCTTTTGGAAGACACCTGGACAGGAGGCAAAAAAAGAGGACAAATCTGGAAAAAATCCGGTCATATGGTCACCCTGCAATAAACTCACATACAAAGTGTATACAGTAGTACCATGGTTTACAAGCATAATTTGTTTGAGAAACATGCTCATAAACCAAAATGCTCACATACCAAGGGTTGAAGGGTTGTGGACTGAATTGTTTTGGCATCCCTGCAGTTGCAGGGGGTGTTTCATCGCTGGCTACACAAGTAGCAGAGCACTGCTCCACCACTTGTGTTGGTGGGGAGGAGGGTATTTCTCTCCCCTGCCACCTCCTGCAACTGAAATCCTGCAGAAATTGTTTCCAGTTGGGCACCGCAGTTCCCAAGGCTGATCCTGAGGTGAATGACAAAAAACAGCAACGACTTGCTAGTTTTGGGAAACAAATCAAGAGAAAGCACTGATATCCACTTGTTGACATGCCACTTCCACTGATATGCCAATTCCTATGGGGAAGAACTGCAGCTTCCTCAAACCTGACCCATTTCCTGTAACTCCCTCATCACTTTCCAACAGTACTTTTCCCACCTTTGCCAGCAAGGTACGATAGAAAGAGAAGGTAGGTTGATACACGTAGAGGTGCAAGGCATTCTTAGAAAGGCACTAGCAGTTCTGTAGTACATGTTGGTTACAGATTGACACTTCTTGATATTAGAGCACAATCCTAACCATGTCTACTCAAACCATGTCCACTGTTTTCAATGGATCTTACTCCCAGGAAAGTGTCTTGAGGATTGCAGCCTCAGTCAGCATATTGTGTTCCTTGACAAGCTGTCATGCTGATTCAGGCAGACATGATACAAGAAGAGTTGGGAAGCAGCTTTTGCCTACTTTCCCTGTGGTCCCAGCCTGCTCCATTTTTGAGTAACTAGACTTTTCCAGTTAACATCAGAATAAAGCCTCTCAGTTTCACTTGGCATTTGAAAGTTATGTTTTAAGGTTTTAAAGAATTATGACCATGTCTTGTGGTCTGCCTTGCCTTTGTGTTTCTACAGTGGTATGTTTGTTCTTATATATAAGCCATGCACTTCTTAAAGTCTGCTATTGTATCTATATGATTAATTTCAGATTTAAATCTCTTTACAGTTGCTTTGATTTCTTTGCTTTGTACAGCATTTCTATACAAATGCTGCTATACCGTGAGACAGAAGAATATTAACCAAATGTGAAATAAAAGGGAGTGGTTGGGAAAGAAATGTAAGAATTAAGAGTAAGAGGAGATTGAATCATGAGATGAGATCACATAATCAAAGTGAGATATTGAAAAATCAGCAAGTACCTGTAACTGGGGAACAAGTCCTTCTCCCCCACCACAATCTGTTCCTACACAGAGGTTAAAACTATTGCTTTGTGCTGCCTTTGGGAAGAACTCAGAGGTCTGCTGCAGGTTGGAAGCTTGGTACCCCTTTTCAAGTTTCAAGTTACCCCTCCGTGGTACCCCCTTTCGAGTTTCACCAAGAGCATGTGTTCCCATCACCACACTCTAGATACACCTCTGAAAGCACCTCTTAAGCCTGTTAGCTGGGGGGCTGAGATGGAGCCATAGCTTGCCTCTTCCCCTAAGGTCAGTGGGTCCCGATCCTTCCCTGCCACCAGCCCAAGCAAGATACTATGAGAATGGTCTGGATCCTGCTTGTCTGAGCTTCACCCAGCACAACAAAGAAAAACATGAAAACATGTCAAGCAAAACATCAGTTGGCTTTAAAGATCCCACTCAAACGTCTTGGTTGGCAGCCATTCTCACTGTTCCTATGCGCTCCTCTAACATGGTCCACTGAAGCCGTGAAGATGCCCTTCTGCATGTGCAGCTCTATGAACTGAAGGCTGGGTCACATTCTTATTTTGTGAGACTTCAGTTGCATTCCTCAGTTCTCTGCCTGATTCCAGTTCACATAAATAAAATGTCCTGGGAAAAACCACAAGAAATTAATGCATATTATAATGCACTTTAAATTATGTTTCCCCTCAGCTCATCAGCCTCATGTTGTTGAGAGGAAATTAGGTTATTCCTTTTTGTTTGTTTTCATTGAGGAAAAAACACTGGGGTTTTCAGTACAGCCTAAGCAACGCACTGAGTTTTGCATTTGTTGAACACAGTGAGGTGTTTAGATAATTCTGTTCCTTCATACAATCCAATTCATTTGTGTAGATCCATTTGGTCTGTGTGGTGCCAGTTTTATTACTCTTGAACTCATCTGCAGACAGTTAGTGACGTCTCAAGGGATGAAGCACACCTATTAAAATCCCATTATCTGGTTTGTGTGCAATTTTAGGCATAAAGACTCAGAATTGTTATGTATTTTGCCTCTTCTAACCACAAAATAATGCTTACATTATGCATTTCCTTACTTGACAATCTCTTCAGTTACTATATGCTTATGTCAGGACAGAAATCAACAAAATTAATTTGGAGAAAGCAATTTAGTGTTGAAAATAGAATGCAATGGGGGGTTTGGTGGCCACAATTCAGGCTGTTGGGGCACTTGGGTACAGCCCTCCACAGGGTCCAACATAGTACTCAATCTATTCCCCACATTGGGTACTCTAACAGTAGGTGCACCCATTAAATATTCTATTATGCAGAATATTCAGAAGTTGGGGACTAGCTGATGAATGAAGGACCTTATGAAGGACCTTGGCTGTTTCCCCCTAGGCTCCATTTTAGGGACCCATACAACAGAGCACACCTGTGGCCAACTCCTGAGGTCCACTGCCACCTCTGCTCACCAAGGGGACTGTAGGGTTGCTGTGACAGCAACAGAACACCCTCTTCTTCTCTGGTGCCAGTTTATGTGAGGTCCCTTGTCATTTTGTGAAGCATCCAAGAAGCATTAAACTATACTGTCAACAGAAAAAGGAAACATTCCAGTGGGATCTAGACCCTGGTTGGCCTGAATGGGTTGTTTGGTAGGCATCCACAGTGGCATACATGGGGGGGGGACAGGTACCACTCACGGGGAGGGGGGATGATACACTGCGGGTGACAAACAGAAAAACTGCTAAAGCGCTTGAATTTTTTTGAATAACCCCATCATGTCATATAGCACTTGATGCAGAATTTTCCAGCAGAATCCAATGCAAAAAACAGCTTTGAAATACCTCTTTCCTATCAAACGTTATGGCCAAAAACCTTATGCTGTCCATTGGTAAGGTGATTTTTAAAACATGAAAATATTAATTTATATCTAGTTAATTGTATTAATTCATATGCATAATAATTAATTAAATCATCATCATTGGCATCCTTCAGTCTTGAAAGACTATGGTATCGTGCTCTGATTGGAGGTCCTAAAACAACATCTAGTGTGACTAAAGAGGCCAATTTGAGAGTGGCAATCCCTTCCACACTGAGGACAAATAAATTCTGTCCCCTGCCCAGGTCCCAGGTTTCGCTGCTTCCGGGTCTGTCTCCTTGCTTCAGCCTGCCGAACAAGTGTCTCTTCCAGTTGGAGAAGGCCATGCTGGGTCTTTTGCCTCCACGCTGAACGATCAGAGGTCAAGGTTTCCCAGCTGTTGATGTCCAATCCCAAGGCCTTTAGATCCCTCCCGCATATGTCTTTTTATTGCAGCTGTGGTCTCCTTCTAGGGCACTTTCCCTGCACTAATTCTCCATATAGGAGATCTTTTGGAATCCGACCGTCAGCCATTCTCACGACATGCCCAAGCCACCATAGATGCCTCTGTTTCAGAAGTGTGAACATGCTAGAGATTCCAGCACGTTCCAAGACTGCCTCATTTGAGACTTTGTCACGCCAGGTGATGCCAAGAATATGTCGGAGACAGCGCATATGGAAGGTGTTCAGCTTTCTCTCCTGCCATCCATAAAGGGTCCAAGACGCGCTGCAGTACAAGAGTGTGCTCAGGACGCAAGCTCTATAGACCTGGATCTTTGTATGTTCCGTCAGCTTCTTATTAAGCCATACTCTCTTTGTAAGCCTGGAGAACATGGTAGCTGCTTTACCAATACATTTATTCAGCTCACTATCTAAGGAGAGAGTGTCAGAGATAGTTGAGCCAAGGTACACAAAGTCATGGACAACCTCCAGTTCATGTTCAGAGATTGTGATACAGGGAGGTGGATCCACACCCTGACCCATGACTTGTGTTTTCTTCAAGCTGATTGTTAGTCCAAAGTCTTGGCTAAATAATTATGCCGGTGTGAAAAAATTTGTGCAAACCTAGGTTTGCAACTGAAAGAGGATTTCCTGCTATAGGGAGGGGATTAGACTAGATATCCTATTGTCACTTCCAATTCTTTGATTCTATGAAGCTGTTTTGAGGGCAATTTTTAGTGACAAACTGCCTGTCTCCCTTCCTCTGCTGTCTTTGCTATAGACAATTGTCCCAGAAACTGAGCTGCAGAACCTGGAAGAGTCTCCTGGAAGCCAAAAAGGACATCACACAGAGTTAAAAAAATAATGGAGATCAGTGAGAATAATTGAAGCATTATCTGTTTTGAACTCATCATGTTTGCAAATGTGATTGTGCATTTGAGTACAACCATTGACAAATATGACAATGTCATCTAGTAACAAACCATTTCAGCCATTTCATCTGAAGCTTTTTGTCATTCGACCAAAACTACAACAGAACTCCAAAGCGCTCCAGTCTGCCTCCATACCTAAACCACAAATTTGCAAAACAGCTGCAATAGCTGCCTAGTCGGAAATAATTAGAGGTGGTTTATACTGAAATAACTTTTTCTTGGCTGCTGAGGTTTTTATACCTCAGAATCAAGGACATCTTCATATTGTCATTTTTGGTGTGGTGACATCTATATAGGATGTCTTTTCTAGATGTTTTTGGCATGCTGCTGAAATCATCATGACACTGCTCCTTGTGTGCCAAGACAGTCCTCACCATGTCCTAGAATTTTACACATATTGACAAAACTGACATGATGGCTTGAAAGATTCAATAAATCCATGCAATCCTGTCTTCATATACTTACGCAGATGTAACAGAAAAGAGGAGCAGTTGCTCTTCTTCAAACCATGGAGGAGTCAGTCTGCCTTGACTCCCATACCCAACTTGGATAATGTTTTGTTACAATTTGCTTAAAATTACAAAAGGAACATGTTTCTAACATGCAGATGCAAGAATATAATTCATCTCCCCACTGCCTATTATTTTCTTTAATGGCACATAACATACTTCTGACACTCCTTCTTAGCTGTATTGTTACATTTTTAATGGGATATGAAATACAGCTGTCATCGTTCACATTATCCTACCAACGGTGGTGCTCCATAACTCTGAAAATATGTGGTAGGCTAAGTACACATAAGTACACATTGGCACTTTTTCATATTCTATAGTAGTAACATGTGTTTGTCAGGCATTTCCACTTACAATGTTAATTGCATTTTTGCTTCTCTGGGTCTTTCCTTATTTATTCACACATTATTCACATGTATGGAGAAAGCAGAATGAATGGTATTTCACTCTCAAAGTGCTGTGCTGAATATGTAGGAAAAAAATATTTCTTGGAGAACAAGGACTCATCATCAGGCTGAATCAGAGCTCCTGGAAAGCAGTGTTTTAATCATGCAAATGGAAAATAAAGATCAGCCGAATGCTGTCATTTTCAGCTGAGCACATCATTCTGTCAAGCATATCACAGAGGATCCTGGGTGGGGATCTTAAAATTGGATCAATAGGCTCTTGGAAAAGGAAACTTTGAATGAGATGTCTTTTAATGAAACCAGTTTTACCATACACTGATATCTATATCTAAACCTGAATTAAGTTCCTTCTGGAAATTTCTGGTCATAAAACATGACCAAACTTCTAAATAAACAAACCTTTCTAATATTAGATACTTTCATAAAAGTTAGCTATCCAGGCTGGAGAAAACCCATGTAGACATGGGGAGGCCAGGCAAACTGCACACAGTGGACCCAGCTGGGAATCTTTTTTCTCCACCCAACAACTTAAAAATGAAACAACTCATCAACCAGACCAGTGGGTCTGACCCCCCCTTTGAGAACCACTGCTTTATTATATTTAACACTGCATTTGCCGAAACTATGGAGGGAAGCCTTTTTTAAGCAATCCAAGATTGCTTCAGTCGTGGGAGATCTATCTATCTATCTATCTATCTATCTATCTATCTATCTATCTATCTATCTATCTATCTACCTACCTACCTACCTACCTACTTACTTAGATACCACCTTTCTCAGCCAAAGGCAGGTAACCATATTAATAAACAAAAAATACAGATAAATACATCAAGAAAACATTTTAAAACATATGATCTAAATATGAACTTGGGCTGTATGTGATCTTGGCTAAAGCAATGGAATTTATTTTGTAGAGGTAAATCATTCTGGCTACCATTTAAACTGCACAGAACAGGAGAGATTCAACTTCAAAGCATTGATCTATGCCCACAAGACACGAAGATACCTGATTACATTTTATTCCTACATAGACATAATACATTTCAAATCTCACGCATTAGTTTGTAAACCAAACATCCCATCTATTACTGGTAATCTTTTCATCTGCCCTTTTGAAAATTGGTTCCACATGACAAGGCACAATGCATCTAGAAGGATTATCTCACATGCCACATTATTGAGGATTTTGCTTCTAATTGTGAAACTAACTAATTTCTGTTTGATTTCCTGATCAGGCCTGCTCTTAGATTCTTTTCATGTCTTCCTTGACATCTTATACCAAATATGAAGTTTTTTCTTAGCTGGGGAACTTAGATGTTGCGCAAATATTATTTAAGCATCAGCAATTCAGTTAGATGATGTGAACACCCAAATCAGGGGGAAAAATCCTGCTGGCCTTGATCCAGGGATAATCATTCACAGCAAGATGTAGGATACAACTTGTGACCCAGCAGTTGGATATTCATTTTCCCATCTGCATGGCTGGAGCTAGGATTTTGGGGGGCAACAACTGTAGAAGTGGGGGCAACAATTGTTTCAGTTATGCCAAGTATCTATAGTGATGTATATCTATACAATATAACAATAATTTGCAAATAATGAATGCATCTCTGTATATACTGTAGCATGTAATTTACATAGAAATAACAGGCAACTTATCTTTTCATTTTGCACATCATCATAATACACAGGCCTGCATCCCTACAAACATATAAAGCCAAGAAAAGTCCCATGTCCCATTTGGTCCCCTATATAAAAAAATTGTTTTCTCACCCCTGTGGGTGGTGTGTATGTGTGTGTGTTGTTTTCTCACCCTCGTGCGTGGTGTGTGTGTGTGTTATCCTCAATCTTGGGACCTCTACCAGAGGCCTGGGAGTTTGAGGGTTCTGCACAGTATCTTAGCTGTTCCTAGCAATGTGCTTTTCTGGATCGAGTGTTCTGATGTACTTCCTGGAATCTGTTGGAGCCATTCTTCCAGCTTGGTTGTCACAGCCCATAGTGCTCCAATCACTATTGGGATCACATTCACCTTCACTTTCCACATCCTTTCTAATTCCTCCTTCAAACCATGATACTTTCCCACCTTTTCATGCTCTTTTTTCCTGATGTTGCTGTCATTTGGTATTGATATATCCATCACCAAGGCTGTTGTCTGTGCCTTATCTACCACCACAATGTCTGGTTGGTTTTAATGTTTCAGAAATATTTTGTGACCCACCAAAAATCAGCTCACGAACACACTGGTGGATCCTGATTCACAATTTGGAAAACACAGCAGTAAATAAGACTTACTAGAGATTGATCTAGTTTCCAACTATTAAAAAATCATTTTGATCTCCTTCATAAGCAGTGTATGTATGTTAGGCTGCAATCCTAAGATGCAGTTAGGCTGGCCTCAGCCCCAGCAAAAGTCTTGTGCTGACCTGGAGGTGTTACAAAAGTGCTGTAAGGCATTTCTGCACCACTCCTAAGAAAGGGTTAGGTCAGTGCACAGACATGTGCTTGCCTCCCTACATCACCATAGGATTGGGAAGACCAATGACTTATTCTTGCCTTGGTTAGGACTGCACCCCAAGTCACAATACAGCAGCCAAAACATGTCGTGCCCACATAATGCAAAATTTGCACAAAATGGCAGTTTAAACATTTTTTTAAGTTTCTGATTCTTTTATGGCTTGGAAATACTCGTAATATCATAAGATTTCCAACCCTTGAAGAATGCACATGGGAGAGGGATTGTGATACTGTGACAGGGCAAAGTGTTAATGGGACAGGCTCAAGGAAGAACTCCAGTAATATGACTGGGATGAACTTGGACTGCGTGTGTGCCAAAGAAAAAAAGCTAGAGAAATTATTATTTTTGGCAAACTTGCAACCTTTCTACAAAAAGAATCAGCTAAGATGTTAGGAAACTTGTGTTGGCCAATTAGATTTACAAAATTTGGCTCCATGTCTGAAAGATGGAAATATGAGCAAAATTTTCTTCCCAGATTATAACTTCTTGGCATGATGAGCCAGGAGAGAGGGATGTGTGTGTGTGGGTGGGTGAGTGGAGAGAGAGAGAGAGAGAGAGAGAGAGATTGATGGGGTTTAATGGGCCATAATTCTGGCCAAATGCCATCCAGTCTGTATTCTTCTAACAATTTGAATCATTTCTGGAGTTCTCAATCTGAAACAAATTACACGTTACTGAGTTACTGGTTGAACTGGGCACAAACAGTTTACATATTTTATGCATGGAACATGAGCTACTTTGTTTTAAGAAAAACAATTTGTGGTTATGCATTACAGTTCAGTTCCTGAAACTCTTCTCCAGAGTGGTTCAGAGCTATTTGTAAGTCCCATGTTCTTTGGATGGGAAACAGCACTGCAAACATGGGATTGTTTTTTGAGAAAAACTACCTGCTCTTTAAGCACTCATGTTGAGCAAACGGTCTTATGGGTGCTACAACAAACACACAAGTTAATTTCAAAACTACCAGCATCCCATCCTCAGCAAGCACTTCTTAGGTCCCCTCCCCTTAACCAATTCTCTAGCTAGAGATTTCCTTGCTCTGCCTTCTTTGCTGCTGTTGTCACCTTAAGGAGTCCACCATTATTAGAAACTATGTATTTTCAGTAGCAATTGACAAAGAAGCTATTTTACAGGTATAATTTTATCTTACAGGTATAATTTGAAGCTTTCTTACAGATATAATTTCCAACCTCACTTTTACTGTATCCATGGTCTATCAACAATACTCCACCACATTTAAGGAAGAAGGGCACCTTTCCCACGTTTTGCATGCACAAAAACCAAGCCCATCACAATAATTCACAATCCTGCATAAAATACTTTAAGCAAACTTTGGAAGCCCAGTTAGTGTATCATAGGACAAGATTCTTCAGTAGAAACATCTTGATGGTGCCACCCTATATGTTGTGACACCTGTTCAGGCTTCTCACTTCCAGCCTATAAGAATGCCAAAAGAAAAATCTTTTTAGGTTATGTGCAGAACTACACTGTGTGCACAGCATGAATAATGCATACAGTCAGATGGTATATGTATATGTATCTACTGTATATGACCAGGTGTCTCCAAGCCTGGGGCAAGAGGTGGCCTTCAGCGAGCCCTGTAATCCTTCAGAGGCAAGGGGAGCTCTGTTCTCCATACCTTGGGATGGTATTTTGAGGAGGCTCAAAATGTTTTCTGTATGCTTATGAACTAGTTTAATGATCACTCTCTCTGTGTATTTTGGAAAGTGTTTATGACCCGTTTTCACTTCATTCATTCATTCATGCATTCACAAGTTCCATCTCATTCATTTATGTAAATTTATTCAAATTTGATATGTAAATCCATTCTTTTTTTCTTCAGGCCCCTGACACAGTATCAGAAAGACAATATGGTCCTCCTGCCACAAGTTTAAAGACCCCTGTATAAGACATCAACCCCCAAATTCAGAGTAACTACGGGAGCATGTAAGAGACTTTACATGCACACATAGTTACTGCACAATCCAGTGAAAACCTATGGGAAATTCATATTGGAATCCAGAGTAAGTTGTTCTTACACCGGAGCAAGGACTTCCCATAGTTACTCTGGATTTTGCCCTAAGGCTGCAATCCTATCTGAATTTACTTGAGAGTGAGCCCCACTGAATGTAGTGAGGCTTCTAAGTAGACATGTATAGGAGTGGAATTTTTAAAGGTAAAAATCAGTTTAGTAGTAGTCTTTAACCTACTGTATTGCTGAAGTCTGGTCAGGTCAGCCTATTACAAATACACCATTCACAGCAGACTGAAAATGGCATTCAGTGATTGATTGATTCAGTGATATGTAATGGGGTGGGTGCAGTGGTGGGCTTCAGGGGATTCTCACACGTTCTATAGAACCCTTTGCTAATGAACGCCTGGTTCTGAGAACCGGTTACAGGGACATAGAACCTGTTGTTAATTTAGGTTTTTAGGACATTGAACCTGTTAATGTATTTTAATCCCACCTCTGGGTGGGATGGGATGGGATGGCCAAGCAGTAATTGCTGGTGTGAGAATTTGAATGTTATAACTACTTTTACAATAATCCATCTCACCTCTAAAATGCTAAGGCATTATTTGATTAATTCAATTCTATATTAAGATAATGTTGCTCTGTTGTTCAGCTGAGAGGCTAGTTTGCCAAGTTGTTAGACTTTGTTACTATTCGTATTGACAATTCCATTTTGTTATGGGAAAACATGTGAGAATAATTATTTAAAATCAAAAAATTTAAATAAACACCACCATGTTAACCTAGATGAAAATATTACTTTGGAAGCTACTCAGGGCACAATCCTAACCAATTTGGGCCAGTACAACTTACCCGCTCCCTGTTTCCACAGTGATGTGGGGAGGCCGGCACATGTCTGTGCACAGGCCTAACCTCCCCAGGAGTGGCGCAGCAGTGCTTTACAGCACTTTTGCATCCCCCCCCCCCCAAGCCAGCATGAGGCTTGTGCCAGGACTTATTCCAGTCTAATTGGAGTTAGGATTCCAGGCTTAGTCTCTAATTTAAGTGACCACCTGCACTTTGGCTTGAGAAGTTATCATTCATTCATTCATTCATTTTCACCTAAATTGACTTATGTGTAGAATGACAACAATTTTGTTTTTTTTAAAGGCTTGTAGTAGTTTCAAGAGCTTGCAGGTTTCCTTTAGAACCAGTGCCAAAGGGAAACATAAACTAGTGAATGCTTCCAAGAGAGATTTGGATTCATGTTTCAGGAATTGCAGTTCCTCCTTTGAAACTGAAGTACGCTTGAGAAGCAATCTGTAATGTGCCTAAGTCTGAAATTTTGTTGGGTATGTCCAAGCCTTTCAGGGTTCACTAGACTTTGCACCCAAGTCATGGATAAGTTGTCAGCAGCTCCCTTCTTTGCTTCCTTCCAAGACTTTACACATCTTTACTATTTATTTCATTCCAAGTTGTGATGAGTTGAGAAGTGGCCTGACTTCCTGTAGTTTTAATCTATTACTATTTTTAAAACTGACTTCTTGTTGAAAGGAACAATTGACACGGCATTTTTGAGGTGCCTTAAAAAAGTTGGAGCTGTAATTCAGATAGAAGAAAATAAATCACTAGTCTTCATCCACGGAAGTCAATGGGGAAGTCTGTACTAACATGGTTTACCACAGAGAGAGAAAAAGGCACATGCTGTTTCTTTAGTGCCAGGGGAAATTCCAATACCAGGAAAATCACCGTTCCCCTCATTGTTATGTAGGATCAAAGGTCAGGTTCAAAGACGGGAAATTTTCAGCAGAAGTGTGAAAAACAGTATTAACTGATTGTTTTGATCCTCAGAGATGTTAAGGTCAAATGGCTGATATTGTTTTATGGAACCCATCTGATTTCTTCCATGCCTTTTTTAGGCTTTTTAATAGCTTACTTCATTCTCAACCAGGGTAGGGCAAACTCCAGCCCAGGAGCCATTTGCAGCCATTATGGAGCCCCAAGTTGGTCTGCAGGAAGCCCCTGAGTGGCCTGTCAAATACGGTTGGAGTTGGTGCTTGCCCACAGGCATTATTTTAAACCACATTCCTTCTGAACAACTTACACGTCCCACCTTGTTATACACTGATTTTTTATACACAGATTTGACTCAGCACAAATGGCCACTGTAAATTACTTTTAAAAACTACTTTTCTATTGTTACAGAGTCATGCAAGCAGTCCCAGAATCAAAGCCCTGCAAATAATGAGGCACTATCTTATTCCATTAGATGCAATGGGGGAGCAAGAAATCTGGAACTGGGTCTTTAAACGTATTTTCCAAAGTTCTTTATACACAGATTTTTTAATCCACAGGAGGTTCTGGAACAAAACCCTTGTGGGTAACAAGGAACACTTGTACCTCCATGGTCTTACTGGTGTGGTCTATATGTTTTCATTGTGCTAGAGGTGTGTGGTAAACAGTTCATAGTCTCATTCTCCCTGACAAGCCAGGGCAATGCACCTGGATGCCACCGCAAATTATAAAGAGCAGTGGTCAGCAACAGTGGCTGTTGTGGGATTGCTAACACTAGAAGGTTTTGAGGGAGGAGTGGGTGAAATGGAGCAGGGAATGGCACAAGCGTGGAGAAGTATGAAGGACAGGAAGGAGGTGGATGTCAACAGTGGCAGTTCTGCCAATATCTTATCCCGCTTCCCAGCCTTGATCCACTTACCCAAATCCATCCACATTTTTGCCAGCCAAATAGTTGGCATGGACCTTAGAATATACCCATTGGAGCTGTGGAGGCTTTCTCTGGGCCAGGGGTATAAATATTCCCATATCAGAGACTCCTGGTCCTCAAAACTCCCTCACAAGATGAATAGGTCTCATTGGCTTAGCTGCATCAGCAGGAGCGGGGGAGTTATTTTTATTAGGTTGTGAGAGTAGTAATATAATGAAAATAGTCGTGATTTCTTTAGGACTACACATCAACTACAATTAATTCCATTTTCAGGACTTACCTACTAGGAAAAGCTGAAGGTCAAAACATTGAAACCTGATCAGCAAGTTACACAAACGTATTCTGGATTCACGGTGGGAGAGAGAGAGCGCGCTCAAGATAGAGAGACAGAGAGATCAAATAGTGGTGGCTCTATGATTCTTCATTAAACTCTTTCAGTCTTGATTGCTGAACCCCGGCGTAACAACCCCTGAGTTACTGGTTATGCTAGCAGCTCACTCCAGCAGCAAGAGGTCATGCTGCTAAAGATGTGGGCTTTAGAGAGCTTTTAAATCAAGGAAGTTTGTTTCTTTTGGTTGATAAAAGAAATAAGTGGATAAGAATGTGTTATCAGTGGTTCTCAAACCCATCCACTGTATTGTGACAATCTGACACATTCCACTGACATCTATTTATTTATTTTTATTTTTAAAATTTATATCCCGCCTTTCTCGGGCTATTTAACCCAGTCTAAAGGAATCTACCAGAAGTAACATATTTAACCTGAAAGTGAAATCATGGATGGAAGTGACACCATGAAGCAGAAATTTTTTAACACCCCAATAGCACAAAATCAAATCAATTGAGTAAATTAATACGTTTTAAAATTTATTTAAAACAAAAACTCTCCAAACCTTCCCAAGCAGTTGATCAATTGTTTTCACAAATCTAACCATAGTTACCCATGTAAAAGTAGAGATCTGTAATATTTTCCCAAATGTAGTCACATTCTACAGTAGCATCAATTCAATTAAAAATAAAATACACTCTGAAATAAATGGCAACACTCAAAAATCAAATAACTCATTAAAAATAATAAAAGAACATAGGTCTAAAACAACTCAGATCAATGAAAACATCAGAAAAGGTGAACAAATTGTAGATTAAAAACCAGCCAAATGGTATGTGGGAAGGCCTGGGATTTTTTTCTGGCACAAGAAAGGACTTTTCCTAGTGCTGGAAAAAAACTGTTTTGATGCCAGGTAATTTGCGGGAATTGCAAATGAAAATCTCTCTTTCCAGGCGTGATCCTTCTAACTTCAGAAACTGGGTAGACTGGAAAAGGGCTTCTAATGAGGATATTAATAAGTATTGGCTTGAATTATTGCATCTATCATTTTGGAAAGAAAGAAGAATGTAATCTTCTTTAAGCCTAGTAATCAAGTCTCTAGGTTTCAGAATTCAAGTACAAATCCTTGAAATGTGATCAGGATCTCCTGAAATTATGTCATATTCTTCTGTAATGTCTGCCATCAGACTTGACAGCCCTAATGAAAAGACAGTGGATGGGTTTTCCATTAGATAAAGCACTATGAAAGCTGTAAATGAAGCTGAAGTATTCAGCCCTACTTTGACAAGATAATGCCAACATGCTGTCATGCAACATGCTGTCATTCAACATGCTGTCATTCAATCAGCTCTAGAAGGATCTCTAGAGCTCTAGAAGGAAGAGCTCTAGAAGGATCTAGCATACCATATATATTGGAGTATAAGCCGACCCAAGTATAAGCCGAGGCACTAATTTTACCACAAAAAACTGGGAAAACTTATTGACTCGAGTATAAACCTAGGGTGGGAAATGCAGCAGGTACTGGTACTGGTCCTTTTCCTTGTAGCCTTCTTGGGACTCATAGGCTGCAATCCTAAGCACACTTTCTTGGGAGTAAGCCTCATTGAACTTAGTGGGGCTTACTTCAGAGTAGACATGCATAGGACAGGGTGACCAGATGCCAAACCCAAAATTCCTGAACCCCAAGGCCAAAAATCCTACCTGCTTTAAAAAATTGCCAAAAAATGTTTTTTTTTTATTTTTATAGTTTTGGGTTTTTTGTTTTTTGGCCATAACTTTTGATAGGAAGGAGATATTTCAAAACTGATTTTTGCATTGGATTTTGCTCTTCATTATGAATCCAACAGTATATGACATGATGGGGTTTGATCCTGCCACTTTTCAGTTCATCCGAGTATAAGCCAAGGGGGCTTTTTGGGCCCATTTTTGGGCCCAAAAAACTCGGCTTATACTCGAGTATATACAGTACCTTTTCCCAAAGTGGTCGATATCGACCCCAAGGGGTCAATTTCAGCTTTCAGGGGGTCCGTGTCAGTGATAAAAAAATTAGGGGGTCCATGATATGTAAATGCTTATTTACCCACCAAAATCATTATTTCAGGCATTTCGTAAATTTTAAGTAGTTATTTTAAATTTGAAATAATTATATGAGTAGGTACAAATTACATGAGTAGGACTTTATTATTATAATTCTTGCAAATCACAAAAATTACAATATATTTTCTAAAAATAAAGATAATAGTAGTTTTTACAATGTATTTTATTGTTTTATTTAGTGCAAAATACAGATGCAAATCAAAGTGAATCAAGACATCTTGTTTAGGAGTGCCTAAGGGAAATAAGTACAAACTTTCCTGTTAGTCATCCAGATTGCGGTCTCGGCTACATTTGTTAGTTAAATATGGGTGCAATCCTGAGTAACTATAGGGAGTCCTTGCTCTGGTGTAAGAACAATTTGCTCTGGATTGCAATATGAATTTCCATATTAGCAACTAATCTGCTGACAAAAAAAGAAATTGTCTGGAAATAACTGAACAAGGAGATATAAGGCTATACCTCAGTCATTTGACTCCAAACATTAAGCAATTGCTATTAGAGCATCAAGTTCAAGCATCAAGCATCAAGTATTGTATTTTTAGTTTTGAACCTTAGAGTTTTGTTTTATGGTTTTGCTTTGTTACCAAGTTCTGATATTTGTCCAAAATCCAAATATTTACAGAGTTTTGTGCTAAATTTAAAAAAGAATTTTAATTTAGCCTTTTTTATTTTGAGCTATTACCGTTTAATTTTGTTATATCTGACATAAAAATAAGATTTTTAATTTAACTGTTTCAATAAAGGACTGAATAAAAATTTAAGTTCGTTTTCTTTTCTTACAAAGCCCTATCAAAGTGAACAGCACTGTGTCAGCTGTGAAAAAACATATTTGATGATATAAAGTTTAGGAAAATTTAATATTAGGCAGGCAGGGGGTCTATGGCAAAAAATAATTCAGAAAGTGGTCCACAGGACAAAAAGTTTGGGGACCTCTGATCTAGCAGTAGACAGTGATATAGTTGTACATGAAGAAAGTCCACATTTGATCCCTGGCATCTGCTTTTTGGCCTGGCTTGGAAAGACTTTGCTGATACCTGGACATGCTGACCTAGATAAAATGGAAGTTTGATTCATATTTAGAACATCAAAATATTAAACCTGACTTATGTTCAAGACTATTTTCAAGAGAGGCAATTTACCTTTCTTCCAGATTTTCTTCCGGTCACAATTTATAAAAGGGAAAAGTTGTAAATGAACAGCTCTGAGAACTGTAGTTTGCCTTCTCTACAGTAGACATTCTGTCCTTCCCTGATGACATGATTTCTTCTTCTCTATTATTGTGCAAATGTCTTGACAACATGACGTATAATTATGTTGTTCTTTTTCTTTACCTGCTGCTTGGCTTTGAACTGTAACTCTTTCTCTGGGTACTGAGGGAGAAAGGGGAAAAGTGCCTCAGGGAGCACATATGACCCACGCATTGGGCACTTTGAGGTTGCCCACATCTACATCTATCAATGCACACCTACACACACACACACCTCAGATAGTTTAAGCAGTGTGAGTTCTTGTATCTTGAGTCTGATGAATCAACTTTTCTTAGGTAAAAGGAAACTTATGTCTTGGCAGACAACAGAGCCAGGCAGGAAATCAGGGCAGGGAAAAGCACAAGGAACAAAAGAGTTGGGCTGAATGAACAAAATGGAATTTCTAAAGTTCTTTATTATAGCACACAAATAGTGTGGAGGGAACTGCCGCTTTGTAATTTATTTTACTCTTTTTCCTAACGTTTCGGGAAACAAGACAATTATTAATTCTTTGGAACTTGACATCAAAAATCTATTTTTATAGACGATTATTGCCAGACATACAAGTACAATAAGAGAATTCAGATTCCTTAAGGTCCAACTACTTTGTGGTGCTGCCATGGGTATCCTTCTCTAGGAAGAAAGATGGGATATAAATAAAAAAAATGATAAATAATAATAATACTGTATATGTGACACAGGAGACTTATGCCGATTCATATAAGATGAACTTAGATCCTGAGCAATCCTGTCTATTTCTTTGTGTGTGTGTGTGTGTGTGTGTGTGTGAGAGAGAGAGAGAGAGAGAGAGAGAGAGAGAGAGAGAGAGAGAGAGCATGGTGGGGAGGATGGTAATTCATACATGTGTGCAAAGTAGAGGGAGCAGGGTCAACTCTTTTCCCTTAACTATTCTTCTGATTGAAATCACCATTGTGACAGTGGTGGGCACTTCCCAGTACGGGCCTACTCGCCCGTACCGGGTCTTGTAAAATGGCGGCTGGTGGCGAGTAGGTAAGGCCGTGCGGGAGCAGAGTCGTGAGAACCGGTCCGCAGCCTCTAGCGGCCACCGCGGCCGCCATTTTTACTCTGCGCGCGCACAGTGCTGTGCGCGTGCAGCTGCTGCTTCCCTTCCTCCTCCCTTCCTCTCCCTTCCTCTCCCTTCCTCTCGGCTCGCTGGAGAGGTAAACGGGGAGCCACGCAGCGCCACCGCGGTCTCCCTCCCTCCCCTCCTCTCCTGGCTGGCCAGAGAGGCAGCGGTCTCCCTCCCTCCCCTCCTCTCCTGGCTGGCCGGAGAGGCAAACAGGGAGCTGCGCAGTGCCACTGCAGTCTCCCTTCCTTCCTTCCTCCCCCTTCGGCTGGCCGGGAGGAGTATGGAGAGGACTGCAGCCTCAGAGCCCCATCCTACAAAGGTCTACGCAGAAGTAAGTCCCATGACAGTCAATGGGACTTACTCCCAGGAAAGTGTGGAGAGGAGTGCAGCCTCAGAGCCCCATGCTATGCAGGTCTCCTCAGAAGTAAGTCCCAGTATAGTCAATGGGACTTACTCCCAGGGAAGTGTGGAGAGGAGTGCAGCCTCAGAGCCCCATGCTATGCAGGTCTACTCAGAAGTAAGTCCCAGTATAGTCAATGGGACTTACTCCCAGGAAAGTGTGGAGAGGAGTGCAGCCTCAGAGCCCCATGCTGTGCAGGTCTACTCAGAAGTAAGTAATTTAAAAAAATTATTTTTAAATTGAAAACCTCCCTGGCCCTGCCCCTTGACCCTGGCCCCGCTCACTTCCGGAGAACCGGATCTTGGGGCTGGCTGGGCCCATCACTGCATTGCGACACTGCTTTTGTCCCATGGGGCAAACCTTATGGCAAACCTTATAGGGACCCATACATTGTTGTAACCTAGCAGTTCGAAAGCATGCAAATGCAAGTAGATAAATGGTTACCACCTCGGTGGGAAGATAAATACGTTCCATGCAGTCGTGCTGGCCACATAATCATGGAGGAATCTTTAGACAACGCTAGCTCTCGGCTTTAAATCTAGGTTGAGCACTGCACACAACAGCTTTGGCTGGTGCCTGTATAAGTAGCAGGGCAACCTGCAGCTAGTCATGGCTGGCATATGTTATATCTTATGGAACAAATTGCAGGTTTGTAGGACTGCTTTAATGAAAATGGCATGGAGAGGAAAATTTACCCCAGTGTGCCACAGTCATGCTGTGGACTTGGATCCTTGCTGGTTCACTTTGGAAATATTCTGAGAATTTCAAAATTGATGCAAAATAGTTAGAACTTCAGTTCAAAGCGATACGGTCTCTAATCTGAATGTGCTGACTCCTTTCTTATTTAGAAGTCCATCTGAGATTTTGGCAAGTTTGTTTGAAGCTTCCAGTTGAAGCTCATGCATGGAATGTTTGCTTGCTGCTGTTGTTTGCGTGTGCAGCAATCACTGTTCACTCATGTCCATACTGCCAGTGGCATGTTTTTGCAAATTCCTGCCCTCTGCATGACCTGCTGCCCTGTTAGCTCCCTTCCCAACATATGATTGTTTCCAGCTGTATCACAGAGCTGGGCTAAGGACAGGAGCTCACCCTGTCTTGTGGGGACCCAGGTCTCGAACCCTGGCCTTCTGGTTAACAGGCACAGTGTCTTAACCACTTGTGCAACCCCCAGCCCTGTATACAGTATTCAAGGGTATACTTTACAAGGGTATAATATAGGGTATACTAAGGGTATACTTTGTAGTGGAGATCAGCAGTAGATAGAATCAACTAGCAATGAATCAAGAATTCTTACAACCCACATTGACCACCCATTCCCAAAGTAAATGGGTGCCTTCTTATATGTGGTGGGGAAAGGCAGGAGAGAGAGAACAAAGAGGATGAATTAAAGGAATAATTATGTAGAGCCAGGTATACATAACACAAGTCATGTATTTCAGATAAATTTCAGATAAATTAGGGAAGATATGCATACTGGAAGAACAATTTAGAGGCTATCATCATTGCTTGGATTTTATTTTGTGATGCCATATGCAGCAGCATCAATGGGATTTGTATCACCTGGTGTGAAAGGCCAGTGTGCCGCCGCATGATGGAGGCCAAAGTGCCTTACATCAAATAATAAATAGCTACTTGAGCACAATATACTCTCTGTTGGTGAAGCAAAAACAACATATTCTTCTTGTGAATGAAAATTCAAGTAGTCTTTGAGGTCAGGTTTGCCACCATGACTCATTACCAAGTAGCCACAACTAGAATATAATACATATTAGTCTGAGGAACTTGCATCACTTCAGAAATTTAGGGAAAAACTGTAGTGTTAACATATGAAGAAAAGCTGCTGTCTGGTAGTGTTCAAATGATATTTGGAGCAAATGGACATGATATGTTGGAAATACCCAATAGCCAGTTTCCTTCCAGCCAAGCTTAGCTGGAAGTGCAAAGGCTTGGGGCAGACTTAAGAGGAGCAATTTTACTGCCTTCTCCACACAATCAGTGTACATAGAAGCCCTTTTGTGTGCATATCAGTATGCATGTGGGGGAGATGAATTACATTAACAAGACCCACTCCTAACCAATGTACATTCTTGCGGCTATCCACACAGTCTCTCTATGGATACAAACTAAGCACACAGGCTCCACGTGGTCAGAGCTGCATAGACAGGCTGAATGCATGTTTGTGCTCCATTAGACAGTGAACCATGTAGAATAGAATAGTGATATTAAAGAGACCAGTGTTATGTACAGTAGCTCTGAGCAGGTGCAGCTTTCCTCTGCTTAGTATTCCTTGCCCTCTCCTAACACACATTTAGAAATACAAAGTGGGGTTTCATTCAAAGGAAATTGAAACCTTCCTTTCCTGGGCATATGCTGACATGTGCCATATTTGGTGTATTGTACTCTATGTACTATTTACATCCAGAAGACAATTTTCAAAATTGAGCAACAGGGAACATACAGCCAATGTCAGTTCTTTATTTTTTTGATAATACTCAATGTTATTACGTCTGTCCCTGGGCAGAGGAAGGCATTTATCAAAGGTTCTGTTACACGTCTTGTTTTCAGATGAGTATCCCCATTTCAGGATTTTTTGAAAATCTCATTTTCAAGATTCCTGATGCATCAGTAACACCCCACCAGCCAACCTGATAAAAGAATGAATGTGGATGCAATCCTAACCTGTTTAGGCTGGCATAACTCACCTGGTAAAACTCCCTGTGGTGGTTTGGGGAGCCTGGCATCAGCCTCTGCCCCATACATGGGGTGGGAGGGGTGGGCCTTTGCACAGATATATGCCTGTCTCCCCACACCACCACATGGCCATGAAAGTTATGGCAGCCTAAATGAATGAATGAATGAATGAATGAATGAATGAAAGAAAGAAAGAAAGAAAGAAAGAAAGAAAGAAAGAAAGAAAGAAAGAAAGAAAGAACGAACGAACGAACGAACGAATGAATGTGCAGCATACTTTGTTCCCCACTCCATACCAAATCCTCTCTGATCATGTCTCTGAAAATATGTAAAGAGCCTTTCAACCTTGACTCAGGGCTTCACAATCCAATTCCCATAACTTTTGTCAAGCTTTGTTTCAGTGAAAGTTATTGCCTTCCATATTTTGCTTCCCACCAATTTTAAGGGATAAAGGTTTACAGTGTTTTATATAACTGCTTTTGCTGGTGAGGCTTTTCAGATTACCATAGTCATAACGTGCTTGCAAAGGATCACTATTATCAATGAATCTGCATCTGTTTCATTGTGTAAATCGACTGTTACATTCAACACTGATACAGTTCAGCATGCACTGCTCTGCTTAAAACAGAGGTATTCAAAGTGGGGGTCAGGACCCTCTTTGGAGGATCATGACTTCATTTCAGGGGAGACGCAAAAAACTGGACTCTGCTATCTTGGAATCTGGCACTGGACACCTTTAATGTCACTTCTGGCCATGACATCACTTCCAGAGGGTCCCAGACACGTTGTCATTCTCAGACTCAGACTAAAATGCTTGAGTATCTTAGAATAATGACTAATTCAGTAGCTTTGAATAATTGAGTATCTTAGAATAATGACTATTGTACTTAGTACCCATTTTTTAGTTAATAAGCATATTTTGTGGTTGGAAGATTGCATGCTGTACACAGGAAATGCCTGGAATGAGGCTGAGTTTATTACGTGCCACTTTCCTGGTAAGACTCTTATCTGCCCACCACTGACTTATGCAAGATCTTGCACAATGTAGTTGCAGCTGTTGCATCATCTTAAATTTTTGATGAAATAACCTGGCAATTTGGTATACCAGTGAAGTTCTGTCATTTGTGACATTACACAAGAGCAAAAGCATTTGCAAATGTTGGTCTTCAGTTTGTGATTTGCCTATCAAATTATGGGATCAGGGTTCTGTGAACAACAATGTTTTAAGACCATATTGTTTTTTTTAAAATTAATTTTAATTGGTGTTGTTTCATTGGTGTTAATTTATTTCCGTAATGGAAATTGTATGTAGACAAATCAGTGGTACGGTTTCACACTGCAGGATTATTTGTTTAAGACTAGCCTGAATTTTACATTTTCTAATGGAATCTCCAAATTTGGTATGCTAAGGAGTATTTGAAGTTTTTCTTATTGCTGAATAACGTAATATGGTCTTACATCTACAGTCATCCAAAACAACTCCATTTTAGCCCTTCTACAGCATGTATGTAGCGGTATATGTGCTCATCTCTAAAAGGCCTTTCTGTTACATCAGCCTTCACTGTGGAATTGCAACACTTGTTCCTTTAGGAAGGCAATAAATAGCTTTAGCACATTCACTCTTTTTCTTCCCTCTTCACATCCAAAAATCCTTCTGATTGGACCAGGAGGAAACTGTGTCCCAAATCTAATTTCTGGGAAAACCCAAGCACAAGGTAAGCTCATCTTTAAACTGGGTTAGGTGAGAAGGCAGCTGATAGCCAATCCTATCCATATTTTTTGGGGGGGGAGGGGGATCAGTAAGCTCCACTGACTCTAATGGGACTTCCTTCCAAGTAGGCATGCATAGGATCAGGCTCTAAGGCTGCTGCTATTGTTGATAAGAAGAAAAACTTCTGAGAAATGTGGCAGTGGTATGGCCTCAGGACATGTCAAATGTGGTACTGTGGCACTGTCAAATAAAGTTGTATGGTTTTTAATTTAACAATGGAGCGCATGTGCATAATGATGAGCTGCATATATTATGCAGTACTGGTGTCAACAAAGGGACTAGATGTTCACTTAACAAACTTATCACATAACAATGGGGATCAGAGATCATACTGTATCTCCACTGTTACAGGTGGTTCACACCCAGGGTGACCATATAGAACAGAGGACAGAATTCCTCTACCTTTAAGCACTGCACAGAAGAGGGAATTTAGGCAGGTTCTGCTTTTAAAATCCTTCTATGATGCACTAAATCTGCGTCAGTTTCCTCTTGTATGCAATGGTTAAAGGTACTGGCACTTTGACTTCCATTCTGTATGGTTATCCTGTACAAACTTGTGACAAAAGGAGGACAGATCCTGAGGAGTCTTGAGGAGTCTAAGAGCACAGTCCTAACCATGTCTACTCAAAAGTAAGCCCATTGTGTTCAATGGGTCTTACTCTCAGGAAAGTGTCTTTAGGATTGCAGCATAAGTTTTCCAGTATGAGAGCGCTGAATAAAAGGCAAGAATTCTGAAGCAACACAATATGTAGCCTGACAACCTGGTGACATGAATATTTATGGACACTTGCTTAATATTACATTTTTCAAGGGTTAATATTAATCACCGCGTAAAAGGAAGCAAGGCCCTGTCCTCTACATAAGCAGTAGAAGAAGCACTAATTTCTTTCTCCCTAAGAAATTCTGAAACAAACTCAGCACAGTCACGGCATTCAACAGAGCAGTGCTTCTTAAGCGTGTCAACCGAGGACCCAATTCTGAGAATAATAATCTGAGAAAATAATATCACTGTGGTGCCAGAGCTCCTCCATGTTAACTCATAAATAAGTCCCATTGTGTTCAATGAGACTTAGGCTGCAATCCTAAAGGCACTTTCCTGGGAGTAAGAACCACTGAACACAATGGGGCTTACTTTTGAGTAGACATGGTTAGGATTGTACTGTTACTCTCAGGAAAGCAGTCTGAATGCTCCATTCCAAGATGGTGGTGCCTGGGGCCAGATTCCAAGACGGCAGCACCTAGCTTTGCGTGACCCCTCCTGAGATAAAGTGTGACCCACACTTTGAGAAGCCCTGCCTGTTTCTGCACAGTTAGTGAAAGATGTGGGGCTAGTGCACACAGTATTTTTCTCCTCAAACCATCCTCAGGCCCCAGGCTAGTGAACTGCATAGTTTTGTATTCATGGTTTTTTTTTCGTTTGTTTTTTGGGGGAGAGGGAGGATTTCTTGAGCCATCCCTCTGAATTTGAGGCTCAACCTATTTTAAGCCATTTTGAAATGATAGGAGAACTTAACCAAGAAGTAAGGAAAGGGGTCAAGTCTAGATGTGTACATATTGTGAGTGTCCTCAGTGGTGGGGCTCCAGCAGGTTTGCACCTACTCCATAGAACCGGTTGTTAACAAGAGACAGGACATATAAAGTTTAAAAATAGCCATTTAAATGTGGCTGCCAGATGAATAGAGAATCTATAGGAAAATTGGGGTCTGCATGAAAAGTCCACACCCCAATGGGATTGAGCATGTGAAGAGTCCATTCTTAAAAACCAAGGTGAGCGTGTGGAAACGTCCCACTCAAATACCATGGGGATTAAGAGGTTAACAGTCTCCATGCTTTTTAGTTAGCAAGACTGGAATGTACTTTCACAGACATGCAAGATCTTGTACTGAGGCTGGTACTGTACTGGCTGATAAAAGGAGTGTTCCTCAGAAACAAATACAGAACGTACCACTTCATACACCATGCCTTCCTGCTTTAAGATCAAATGCTAGCTTTCTCTTTAATTGATTAAGCTGTCATGTATACAATGTTATTTACTTTCCCTCTTAAGTTGCACCTCATTTATCTTATGACGATTGTATCCCAATAAAAGTTGGGCAGTTTTCTCCCCTCGGAGAGCCTCCCACCTCAGATGGCAAATGCTTGTGTCTGAGTTTCTTGCTGCAGCCAGGCTCCACTCACTTGGAACACCCCCACTGCGAGCTGCACCCCAAGAGCTCTTAACAGAACCGGTTGTTAATTTCTTTAAATCCCATCACTGGTGGCACATCCATAATTGCATGGACCAATTTGGGGGGAAAAAATGTCATCTAAACCAGCTCCTAGGGGGAGGAAACATTTCTTGGGTGTCCACTTTTTTCTAGCTGGCCTCTCCAGAGAGGAAGAAATTGCTATGAATTTCAACCCAAACTGATAGGAGTGCAATTTCCTTTCATTCTGCCAGTAGGTCAAACATTATTGTATGTGATTTGTGGCAGTACAGAGTGATGCTTAATTCTTACATGGGAACTGAATTCCCGATCTTTGGGAAATATGACCATGTTTGGAACTACATGTTCAATGTGGTGGATCTCCCATCAGGCTGCTATATATAAGACCTCACTTAAAAAACATCATGACCAGACATTCCCATTTATTGTAAATTTATAACAATCCAAAATACATTTATAACAGTCTAAAATACTAGATACTGGCCAAGTACTTATCAGTAATAACTAACAGATTACATACTGCATTTTTTCACCTTATGCCCTTTATTACCATTAAGTATGTGGCTGACAGCTTCAGAGGAATAATTTTATTATTTCCCTACCAGCAACTCGTCCAAAGAAGCAGGAAACCACTAAGAAGAAGAAGAACTGGTCTGGAGAACATAAATGCCTAAACAAAGAGTATTCTTGTTTAATTGGAACTCACACATGCAAAACTCTTTGCCTCAAGGACAAGATTTACACATGCCTCCTTTGATATATACCACGTTCTGGAGTTGTCCAATTTACTGCTGTGACTGTAGCAAAAAAATGGACTTTTCCTATAGAAGGGATTGAATATAGATCCCATGAGCATTTCAGAGAAGTCTTGTGTTTCTTTTTGATAGGTTGCCATTTTCTGTTACTTCCACTGAGTTATTGTTGTGTGCTCAGATGTTTTTGATTATTCCAGCTCCCATCTGTAGAAACACATGAGTAAAAAGTATTGTAGCAGAAGTTCAAAAGGAAGACACAAGAAACGCAGAATAAGACAACAATGTTTAAAACATATATACACACACATGCCCAAATAAGAATATTTTCTGGAAATAGACAGGTTAAGACTTTGGTGAACTTTAAAGGAGAAGTTTGTAAGGCAGCCACTAAGGAAACCTTTTCTGCTTGTGTGGGTTTTGGTTTATGCAGTGGAACTGTCAAGAATATATTTTTAAGACTGCTTCAGAGGATATTTTGAATGTCCAGCCAGCTTCATGGATTCATGGTTCATCTCCTCACCCACTTATTCATTAGTTCGCCTCTTATTAATTCCCTTCACCACATATGGGTGTGAACTGGCCTCTGAACAAACGGATCAACCTAAGGACAAAATACAATAAAACCTTGATTTGAGAGCATAATTCATTCCAGAAACATGCTTGTAACCCAATGCACTTGTACATCAAAGTGAATTTCCCCATAAGAAATAATGGAAACACATACAATTTGTTCCACAACTAAAAAATATTCATATAAAAATGATTACAATACTGTAATATAATACAAAATAGAGGTAGATGTGCAAGGCTTGGTCTCTGAGACTCTTTTCTATTGCCCCCCTTATACAGGAGTAAGTCCCACTGACTCTAATAGGGGTTACTTCAGAGTAGATATGCAAAACGTGGTCTGCAAATTCTGACTCCCTTGCTCATGCAGCAGCTGCAAGTCCTTGGACCCCTCCACCCCGCCATGTGCAACACCCCGCCATGCGCATCATCCCACCTGCGCATCATCCCCCATGCGCAGCACCTCCCCATGCGCAACATCTTCCCATATGCATTACCCCATGAGCATCATCCCCCAAGCGTATCACCTCTCCATGTGAAACACCCCTATGAGCATCACCCCATGTGCATCATGCACAACATCCCCCCATGTGCAACACTCCCCATGTGCAACACCCCCATATGAACACCATCCCCCTCAGTGCTCCAGGCACCAAGCACCAAATTGGCTGGATGTTGGTCAGTCTTCCATGTTAAGTATAGGACAAAAACACATTAAACCCCTTTTCACTCCCTTAAGGGTTAAATTTCTCAAAATTGTTTCTTGGGGGGTGCTCTCGTCACATAAGAAACACCCTCCCCAAATTTCATGTTTTTAGGTCAGGGGGTTTGGGCAAGGCCTTGATCAATCCGGGGTTCTTCCATGTAAAGTATAGGGAGGAAAATGTGTTGCAACCCTTTTGATCCCCTTCTGGTTGGAATTTCATCCATCACCAAAGGAACACCCTCCCCAAATTTCACACTTCTAGGTCCAGCAGTTTTATCTCGGTATTGATGAGTCGGTCGGTCGGTCGGTCGGTCAGTCAGTCAGTCAGTGACTTTTCAGGTTTTTTGTTGTTGTTTGACTTGTAGAACACTCTCGATCCAAGTTACTCTCAATCCAAGGTTTTACCATACACCATTTCTCTCTATGTGGTTAAAGGACCTCACTCCCTTCCTTAAAGAGGTAAAGGTAAAGGACCTCACACCCTTCCTTAAAGAGGTAAAGGTAAAGGTGTCCCCTGCAAGTTATACTGCTAGTTGTGACCGACTTTATGGTACGGTTCTCATCCCCTTTCCTAAGCCTTTAGAGCCAGCATTGCTACACCACAACCTTCCATAAGGAAAAGAAAACCTTCTCTTCCTTGTAAGTGAATGACGGCTCCTTCTGACCTCACCTTTCTAGCTCATGCAGGGTGACCAGATGACTGGAAAAACCCGGATCTGTCTGGATTTTTAGCCTCCTGTCCTACATTTTGGCATCACTGTCCAACATTTTGGCTTCATTTTGAAACTTTGTGATAGTGCACAGTACCCCACCATGTCATATGTCATTGGATTCATATTGAAGAGCAGAATCCAATGCAAAAATCAGTTTTGAAATATCTCCTTCCTATCAAATGTTATGGTCAAAAAACAAAAAATACATTTATGGCAATTTTTTTCAGCGGGTAGGAATTTTGGCCTGGGATTAGGAATTTTGGCCTTGGGGTTCAGGAATTTTGGGTTTGGCATCTGGTCACCCTGAGCTCATTAGGTTATTTGAAAATAGGGAAGCAGAGTAAAGATTATGGAATAACAATAATTATTTATTTATATCCTGCCTTTCTCCCAGAGGGGCTCAAGGTGGCTTATAACATTTTTGTTGCTAAAATAGTAAAAATAAAATCAAAACATTAAAATAGACTATTCCCAATCCAATGTTAAAACAGTTAAAAAACGGACATCTTAAAACATTAAAAACCATCTATGTTAAAAAAAACTGATTAAAAACAAATGGAACAGCAAAATGGAAAGACAGGAGGGTGAATGTGGTCAAGAGGGGAGGATGCTGCCTCCACTACCCGTTGCCAAAAATGTGATTGCAGAATGGAGGACGTAGGAGGACATGGCTGCCTCCCATAGGATTGTTGTGATTAATCTGCCACTGCCTCCTCTCCTGATGGGAGAAGGGATCTTGCAGCTGTAGTGGGGATAACAGAAAGTTACCATGCTGTCATTAACTCCTGTCCCATTTAGCAGGCAGGAGAGATGAGGGTGAATGCTAATGAGCATGCCAGTCAAAGGAAGGGAAATTTTGTGTTTTTGCTATTTGGTACCAGCAATGGGGGATGAGCTATTCTGTGTGCACTGGCAAAAGAAACAACACAGAGGGTGGTGTAGCACATCTGCTGCTACTTGTATGGTGGGAGTCGAACTGGGGCTGCCCCTACTAGTTATGATGCACAAAATTGTTTATGTTTCTGATCAGTTCTGGTGGTCTCTGCAGAAGTAGAAAGGTGGCAGGGTTCATTACATAAATGAGTAAATATTTATGCACTCTGACTCTAATTGATACAAGACTTGCAGATTAAACCCATTCTTGAAAATATTTTTTTGATAGTTTATCATTGACCAATTCACAGCTTAGCAATATCTCAAAAGTTCTCCAGATTTGCTTCATCTGGCAGAAGCATACAGTATCCTTTTTTCCTACTGATTTTTAACATTTTTCTTCATCTGGTAATGATTTGGGAAAATTCAGAAAGAGACTACCACACTCTTCCTGATTCAGAAAGATGATGGTACATTAGAATTGTTTCAGTTCCTGTGCCTGGAACTTAACTAAACAACAAGCGCACATTCCAGTATGTGTTCCCAGTGTAGTGGACCTCTCCAAGAAGCAACAGCTGTGCTGTCATTTGGACAGCAGTGATTGGAGAAACTGGGGCATAACTAAACTTCGGACTGAGGGAGAAAGTACCTATGATACTTGACGCCCTAGAGTAGTTCAATAATCATCTCCCCTCCCTTCCCATCTCAAACCATTTCTTTCTTCTCCCCAAATCACATCCAACTTCCTTCCTTTTCTCAAAATTGGACTTTCTGCCAGAAAAAGAAGGAAGGGATTGAGGAAAAGCAGTGAGGTACCACTTTGTCTTCTTGTACAACCTGTTCAGAGATACTAGGATGACCATATGCCATAACCAATAAATAAATAAATAAATAAATAAATAAATAAATAAATAAATAAATAAATATAAAGAAATTACAGACTCCCCCCCCCCCCAAATGTCATGTCCTAGAAAAAAGGACAGATGGTCACCATGTGCAAAGGGATCCTACCACATGGCCTCTAAGGGTCCATCTTCAACCTCCAGCTTAAAATGGCTTTCTTCACTCCAATTCATTGTTGGACCAATCCTCTCTGGGGTGCCTCAAAATTGCTGAACATAGCGTTGCTCATTTCTTTCTTGACACTGTGTAGCTTTTTAGAATGAGGAATTGACTTTCTTCTTTTGAAGAAATATAAGTGGTCACAGTACAGGTGCAATGAATTTGATGTCAATGAGCCACTGAACTCTTGTTTGAGAGTGAATTCTTCTCAAATTCTGAATTTCTAAGGCCCTGAAAATTGCAAGCCCCTAAGCTGTAGCATGTTTAGCTTTAGACTAAATCTGGTGCTACAATATCTCCTTTGCTAAGGGAAGAGGGCATTTGGTGAGTTTCCTGCCTTCCCTTCTTCTGGGACTTCTACCTCCTCCTACAGATGGTTTTGAGTCTTCAGGATGATGTGGACTTCATGTCCCCACTTATGTCCCATGTTACCTTCATGTCCCATGTTACCTTCAGTTTTCTGATTCCACTGTGGCTTTTGCCTCTGATGGGTGAAACTCAACTGGGGTTTTCCAGACGGCTTTGAGAAAGTGTTCTACTGTCCCTTGTCCCTGTCCTTGTCCACAACTTCTCTATCCTTTCTCAGTTTGAGGCTAGACTTACATACATCTTCTCTGTGGTCTTGTCTTGTTTCCTTCTTGATGGCCGTCTCTCCTTCCCCCTGGAAGGTTCTGTCGCCAATTTTCAACTGTGGTGAGCAACTGCTGGTCAGAAGTGCCCAGTCACACCTCTGTTCACACAAATGCTTCCTCAAATATTATACTGCATCCTTAGCCTCAAATGCCCTCACCCAGTTTACAAGAAAGGCAGGTCCTCTGCTTTTTAGAAGGCAAAATTTTTAGGTATCACAGTGAAGCCAAGTATTATACTGACTAAGAATTTATAGTTCCAATATTATTTGAAACTTTAAAACCTTTAATCAAAGATAGCCAGGCTAGACTTACAGACAGGATACACAACTCTTCTCTATGGTCTTGTCTTGTCTTGAACCTAATGAATCTAATGCATTAGATTTTCATGAATCTAATGCAGGGGTGTGAAACATAAAGCATGTGAGCCAAATGTGACCTCTGGAAGCAATTTCTCCAGCCAATATAATAAATTCTCCCGATGAGATCATTGGGCTCTCTTATAACTTGAAATTTTGAGCAAGATTTGAATATTTTCTCTTCTGCCATAGTCTTTCAAGACTGACAGATGCCTGCTGCCATTTGCAGCAAATGAGTTTCATATCTTAATATCTTAATAGGGTTGCCATATGTCCCTATTTATCAGGACAATCCTGATTTGGGGTGCCCCACACAATGTGTCCTGTTTGCCAGCCCTCGAATCCCAATTTTTGGACCTCGCTGTGGAGCAAGTTGTGGTGAAGATGTAGTGAAAAGTGCGGCCACCAGGCAGAGGCTGGAGCTGATGGTGGTGGGAGCTCCAGGCTGTGGGGGCAGGAAGTACCCCAGCCAAGACCACCTCCTCCATCTACCCCTGGCCACATTTCCCACAGAGCTTCCACCACTGCTTGCTCTGCAGCTCCAGTCTCTGCCTGGCCGTGCTGCCCAGAGCTCTGGGCATTGCCTGGATCTCCCACCAAGTATGGGGAGTATGCAGGCTGGGCATTGGCAAATAGGCGGGTGGACAGGTGGGCAGGCAGTATTTCTTTTGCTTCCACCGCCCGACAGAAGCTGCCGTTTGTGGAGCACTGCAACAAAAGCCAGGAGAGCTCTGGCTGCCCACCTACCCAAGTGCCCCAGGGGGACAGGTTAGAGGGGGCCTGGCAGAAACTGAAGCACAGTGTGAAGTAAGCACCATTGACTGTATCAGGGCTTATTTCTGAGTAGACATGCATAGAATTGGGCCCCACCCCCCAGTTTTGTCCCAGTTTTGCCCTGGTCTTGTCCCATGCCAATCTTGTGCAAGAGAATTATGGCAACCCTTTATTTTAATTATCAAAGTAATGATCAAGAAATGATCTGATCATTACTTTAAGATAAGATTGTGGGATAGCTGATTATGAAGTGGCTGACACAAGTAATGTCAAATATCTCAAAGAGGAAATCCTGCAGCCTCACTGGGAGGTTCAGGTGGGGGTGAACTACATTTGATGATATGCACGGGCAGAGGTGACACCATTACCAGCCAATTTTATAAAAAAAATTAAATACTTCTAGCACTTTTGAATAATATCATCATATATCATTCAATGAACTATTTCAGGCAGAATGCAATAAAACAAACCATGTTGAAATTTAAATTCTATAAAAAAAGTTATAGCCACAAAACCAGTGAAAGTAGGAAAGGTGAATCAATCTGCCCACTATCCTCTGCATTGCCCCACCCACTGCATGAGAGGACATCTATCATGGAGGTGACATACTGGTCTCCCACACTGGGTGATGCAAAGCCTAGTGACACCACTGAAACTATGAGCACCATTCTCTGAGAGAGCAGAGTGGAAATGGAAATAGGCTAGCCAAGCTGTGTCTTGCTATGAATCCAACACCAGATGAGTTTTTACAACCAGGCATTGTAGCATCATTTGCTGAGCTGATACATGCTGTAAATTTCCCTTTCCTCTGAAGATGTGACTCATGGTTTATTTATGGGTTAAGTAAGCAGTATGACTGTTGAGGTTTTCATGGCATTTAAAGAGATTTGTATTTGCTCAACGGATGGTTGAAACAAGTGTATTTTTCTTTTCAGTGAAATGCTCATGGTTTGATTAGTAATTACACAGATAGATGAGAAAATGTAATGGAACTTGGCTGTACTACAGTGTTCTGGTTGCTTTTGCCTATGTATACCATGCTTTCTGCAAGTGTCTGTACTTGTTGATGGTGATATGGTAAGAAAATGAAGCTGATGTGCTTGAAAATCCCAGCATCCTTACATGAATGATTAATGCAGCCTGTTTTGAAATTGTCAAGTTTGTTGCCTGCACTCAAACTTACCACTTATGACCATTGGCAAGCTGATATAGTCTTCATCTATAAATGAAGTCCATCTATGCAGCTCAGGGCAATCAGTTTACAAGCTTTCACCATCACAGGAGGAGCAGGGAAGGGATCAGGCAAGGACTTGTCAAGGGAGGGCAGTACACCTTCAACTCAGACCCAACATGTTCTCTTGGATCTACTTGGATTTATAGCAGCAAAAGAACCAACTAGGCCCATTGGGTATCAGGGAAAAGTATACTACTTGAAGGTATAAACATTCTTTATCTCTCTAACAGGGACAGTCACCAGCTGTCCCTACACATGCAATAGACCATGTTAACACTGATGTACACTCTGGGCTTGCCCAGGATTGGGCCATTAGTTCATGTAGTGGATCTCATACATGGCAATATTTTGCCAGTTAGATATTGGCAACAAGGTTCAGTTGAAGAATATACAGTCAAAAAGGCACACATTGAAATGCACACTCTTGCCATTTTCATATGTCACCATTGCAGTCATTGTTGCAAGTTAGGCATGTTGAAAAAAATAATCTAGCTTCAACCTTAAACTGAAACAATAGTGAATGATGACTTGCACTGCCCACTTCCTCCCAATTCATCTCCTGCCTTGTCTCTGTCCAACACTGCATGGGCTTACCTGCTGTGGTGGGTATCCACTGGCTCATTGGTATGTGGGAGATCATTCTCCCCAGTGGTCCCACTGCACTTGTCAGTGGATACTGCTTTATGACATCTTGTTTGGAAAGCAGAATTTAGCAGGATTTAATCCATCTCACACTCCCCCCCATTTGACTATTTGGAGTCTGTTCCCAAATAACAGGCTGTAACCAATCACTATTTGTTGACTGCATAATATACAGTATTCCTATGGACTTTTAGGGCACAATCCAGAGTAACTACGTGGAGTCCTTGCTCCGGTGTAAGAACAATTTGCTCTGGATTGCAATATGAATTTCCCATAGGTTTTCACTAGGTAGAGCAGCAACTACGGGTACACGTAAAGTCTCTTACGTGCTCCCGTAGTTACTCTGGATTGTAGGGTATGAAAGAAAAAATATTTCAGTGGCTGTTCCCTCACATTCTCAGATGTATTTTGCATTTTTTACTATATGGTACTATATACCGTATTTGATGGCTCAATCCTATCAAGTGTCTACAGAAACAGATCTTGTGAAGCAAAAGGTCATATCTAGCCATGTTTCACAGTTCTGTAGTTCCTCCGGATATAAGTGATGTAAACTTGGGCTACAAGTTAGGATATCGTCATTAAAAAAAGATTTTTTTATCTTGTTGAGAAGCCACCTACTACTACAGACATAGCCTAAACAGGAAAACTGTTTTTCCTCCTTCCAGAGAAGTACCAGCAGCGGAAGATTCTGTTGCAAGGGTCCCTGTTCCAGGATGCTCTTCTGATGTTTATTAGTTCCTGCAATATCTTCAAATAAATAACATATCTAAAGATTCCTGGCATATGCATCTTCCAGGCTGTCTCTTGTAGTGAGCAATGACAATAGACAAACTATGACTTATTGCCCCTGAATCAAACAGAACAAGTAAATTTTATCCATCGACTCCTCTGTGATTCATTCTGTTCCTGGTCTTAGTGATCAAACTCTTATTTGGCAATCATAACTTGGTACTTCATGCTTATACTGCAAGGCGTTTGTTCTCAATATCCCAAGTGGATAAATGACTCCGTCTTGTGAACTTGTTTTCCCAGAAAAATGTTATAATTTGTTGAAGAAATATACAAGAATGCTATTGTGTGTGAGAGAGACAGTGCACTTAAAATGTCCATGACATTTCAAAGCTGTGTTCAGACCCTTGCTGTTTCCTGACCTTTGACCAAATGTTCCACCACTGCCTTAATTACAATAATAGACGCAGGGCAGCAAAATAGTTACTGTATTTTCTGCACAGTTCAATCTTGGCATTATTAGGAAAACAACATAAAACTGAAAAAAATAATTTATCATCAAGGAACAAAGGCACCATTACACTAAATCATATCTCTACTTAGAATACCGCAATTTTTTTAAATCACATCAGACCGCACAGGTAAATTAGACCTGTACGACCCTGTACTATAGTTAGGTACATATTAATAAATGTTGTGTCAAGTTTTAGTATAATTATTTTTATTATGAAATAATGATTTTTTTTAGTAAAAGTGTAGCTTAGAATACCAGGATTTTTTTCATCACCTAATACTGCACAGGTCCATTAGACCTGAGTTTTAATCACCTAAGACAGTGGTTCTCAAACATCCTAATGCCATGACCCCTTAATACAGTTCCTCATGTTGTGGGGACCCCGAGCCATAAAATTAGTTTCGTTGCTACTTCATAACTGTAATTTTGCTACTGTTATGAATAGTAATGCAAATATCTGATATGCAGGGTGTATTTTTATTGTTACAAATTGAACATAATTAAAAGCATAGCGATTAATCATAAAAACAATACGGATAGATAGATAGATAGATAGATAGATAGATAGATAGATAGATAGATAGATAGATAGATAGATAGATAGATAGATAGATAGATATGGCATAGCTAAGAGGGGTGACTGGGAAGGAAGGAATGGGAAGGTAAGTACCTGGGTGAGAGGAGATCTCCGTAGGATTGGGATCTCAGGCAGCAGAGCCAGCCACTATTTCCTGGGAGTAAGTCCCATTCACTATCATGGGACTGACTTCTGAGTAGACATGCATAGAACTGGGTTCTAAGGCTGCAATCCTCCCTGCCCCCAAGGCTCCACTAACAGTGCAATCCTAACCATGTCTACTCAAAAGTAAGCCCCATTTTGTTCAATGGGTCTTACTCCCAGGAAAGTGTCTTTAGGATTTCAGTCATAGTCTCACAGCTGCTCATAGGCTCCTTCTGAGCTGCTTCTCAGAGGCTTCTTCCAGCCGCAGCAGCTCCAGCTTTTCTGCCAGGTCTTCCCTCCTGGCCCCCTGCACCAGGGGTCTTTAGGCGACCCCCAGGAAAGCTCCAGGCGACCCCCAAAGGGGTCCCGACCCCCACTTTGAGAAACGCTGACCTAAGACCATACGGGTCTAATGGACTCATTAGACCTGTACGACCGAGTGAAAGGCAATACTGGTCCAACCAGATAATATGACCCGGGATAATATGCAGAAATTGGAATTTACAGAAAAACTGTAAATTCAAAACTTTCATGTTTTTGGATTTGTAACTCTCTAATTAGCAGTTAAAAAGTCAGAAAGTCTTATCAAGTAATAGTAATACATTCCAGTAAAAAACACAACACAAACTTCCTGGTGGGTCTAATCCAGTGATGGGATTCAAAGAAATTAACAACAGGTTCTATGCCCATCTGGCAGCCACTTTTAAATGGCTATTTTTAAACTTTATATGTCCTATCTCTTGTTAACAACCGGTCCTACAGAGTAAGTGTGAACCTGCTAGAGCCCACCACTTGGCAAGGACAACCCTAATATGAAGCAGGGTGAAATGGGCAGCCTCAAGTAACAACTATGGATCGGTTCTCAGGGGCAGCAAGACCTTCTCATTATCTCTCTGCAGTTGGCCTGCAACAGACAAAATGAAATGGTACCATACTGTTTTTCCTCTTTGCTGCCTAAAGGAGTTATGGTGGAGAGATCTGTAGGAAGGATAGGACCAGGGTGTGTGATTTGAATAGAGAGATAAAGTTGAAATAAAGGAGGGAGAGACATTTGGTGCACTGCCTCAGGAAGTTAAGGGCTGTCATCTGTCAAAATGTAAATGATTTCCACCCACGGGCGATATCTTTGGCAACTGGCACTGAAGAAAAGCCACCAGCTGAAACTTGTTCAAATCCTCTTTGTGAAACGAACTGCTCAGATTTATTCTATTAAATGAAATTTATTAAAACATACATACTGAAAATAAATTTGTGCAGCATGGACAGATTTTTTCCACAGTGGTAGAGAATGTGGTAACAACTGTGGAAGTAACCATCAGCAGTATGGACTCATTGAAGGTTGTGCTTGTTCTGCTGTGCTACAAGATGTCAGCTTGCTGATATGTCTATGGGACACGTTTCCCCCACCCTGAAATCAATTGATTCGCCTTTGTGGGTTTTTCTTTGTGGGGTTGTATATGATTTTTTTCTCCTACATGATCAGCCTATTGTTAGAGTTTTTTTACTTACTCCAGATTGAGGGGTGGAGTAAGGGGGTTGGCTGTTTAGCCAGGATGATCACATTGGGACTGCGGTTTTAGACAAGGGGTGGTGTGCACCTTGATGCAAGTGAGTTGCCAGATAATGTCTGGCTCAGGGATACAGGCTGTGGAGCCTCAGCCAGGGTTGCAAAGAAAGTCTCCAAAGAACTGTCTGGCTCAGTGTAAGTGGTCGCATCCATTTTCATTGACCCTCTTCAGAGGGGTTAATGTTGAGAAACTTTTATTGGCACTGACAATATACAGTGTGGTGTTAGGATGTGCAAGATGGTTGCTGACTGTGTTCTCCATGTTGGAAGCTTACAATAAAGATGGTGGTTATGGTGAATGTGAGTTATTAGAAGCTACTGCAGTATGTGCCTAGCTGTGCATTGCATATTAATACATTGTGGCCCTATTTTATTGCATGTGAGCTTATTGATTTATATTTAAAATATCCCAATATTATCTTTACTAAAAAAGAATCAACGTAGCTTATAAACTCAGTAAACACACAAAAATGATCAATATTATATTGACTGGGGGTATACTGTATGGTGGTAAAGAAATAAGAATTTTTCTTGGCCATCTATCCATTTCTGGATCATATCACAAGCAGTTTTGGTGACATGCCTTAGTTTTTGAATGAATTTTATCATACCACATAGGAGAACTGATGTTCTAAGATAAACAAGTCAAAAATCCCCTTTGGCTTGTTGAGATTTTTACATTGGATCCAGGCCAAGGTTTGCCTTGTTTGAGTCACTCTGAATAAAATGAACAAATGTCTTACTTTTATAAACAAATTAATTCACAAGGGATTATTTGGAGTTTAGCACTTTCCATGATGTAACTGGATTGACAGGTACCACCCCAGCACTGGTGGTGCCTAAGGCTGTGCCATGAGGTGCATCTAGCTGGAGTGCCCCTGCCCCTTTTCTTCCTATGTGTGCAAAGTGTGCTTGATCCAAGCCACCTCACACAACGGTGCCCTCCTCCAAGGAATGCCTATCACCATCCTCTTTTGTTTTTAGCTCCAGGGCACATAAACTATGTTGGTCCCCCATTAACTGATTGCATTACACACCCCACTGAATATATGTGGTTTTCCTTCTTCACCTTCTTTCATCTTGCAATCAAAACACTTATATATCAAAAGAAATTTTCCCTTAAGAAATCATGGAAACTCAGAGAATTCATTCCACAACCCAAAAAATATTCATATAAAAATCATTACAAGACCGTGTAACATAAAACAAAATAATAAAGAAAATACAAAATGGAAGAAAAATAAAACAAATTAACCTCCACTCAGGTCTCTCAGGCTGCAGTCTTCCCCCTTTACACAGGAGTGAGCCCCACTGATTATAACATGGCTAGGTCTCTCAGGCTCCTTTCCATTACCCCCCTTACACAGGAGTGAGTCCCACTGAGTGTAATAGGCTTGCTTCAGAGTAGACCTGCATATGCTGTTTTCTCAGGAGAGGCTTGGGAGTTGCTGAGTGTTGAAACCAGCTGTATCTCAGCCGGAACTATTTTTCACTTGTATTGCAAAACAAGTGTATTTCAAGACAAAATTTATTAGAAACATTTGCCATTCTTCCAAAATACTCTCAGTCCAAAATGCTCTCAATTCAAGGTTTCACTGTACTAGAGAAAAAGTCTTCAAAGTCTTTGACACTTGGGGAGTGGGGACTGGTACTTGGAATAAAGGGGAAGAAGGACTTAGTGATAGCCCAAAATGGCCTGAGATTAGCCTTGGCTGTCTTTCTGTGTGAGAAAAAGTCATTTTTGGCAAACTGGTAACATTGGCTATTGTGTAAAGTGTTGATATGCTGAATTGCATTTGAGTGCAAGATAAACCCAGATAAATGGGTGAGATAAGCACAGTTCTCTATTGGTGGGCTGCCAGTCTCCCTGATGACTATAAAGATAGGGGGTTGTACTCAAAGGAGTACTAAAGTTGTTTGGCATGTGGGGCCCATGAATTTTTTACATCCCCATATGATAAATTAATCTGGGCTGCAGTATCTGCATAGGAATCCATGTCTACCATCCCAGCAAACCAGAGGCCAAAGTTCAACCCAAAGCCCAGTCTACCCATCTAGAAAAGGCAACTATAGAGGGGAAGTCAGAATGGGAGCTCAGGTTTACCCATCGTATAGATTTGGGCTCCAAGTCCTGTTAGGAGGAGTCCATGTCTATTCCCTAGCAAACCTCTGCCACAGAAGTCAGTGTTCAACCAGAAGCCTAGGTCTACATGCGTGGTTGACGTGGGATCTGAAGTTAAGATGGTGTTCGTGCTCTATTCCCCCAAACACAAACCCTGAGGCTGCAGTGAAAACAGTTTATTTGCCTACATACTCTCGTCCAGTACCCCTCTCTCCTGTTATGCAGCAGTTGTTTCATCTTGAGGACTATCTGAAAAGGACAATTGGCAATTTATTGATACCCTTACTAAACTGTATTGCTATTCTGGTAAATACAAATCGCCTCTGAAAAGTAGTGGGGGAGAGGATGCAGTGAACCACTCTCACTTTTTCACCTTAGTTTGCTGGATTCTAACTTTGGATTTGCTGATTTGAAAAAAAAAAAACCCTATTTCTCCTCTTTTGGGCTTTTTTCCTCTCTCAGACTGCTAAGTAGCAGATATTAATCTCGCGCCATTTTAGGGCTACTGTTGTGCTTTGGCCCTTGACTCCTGCACCCTAACCTAAACCAGTTTTCCCTACTTTCCCAAGGATTTGCAGGTTAGTGATGATCACCTATAGTAGACAAAAACCAGCTATCAGATTTTTTATTAGAAATTATTTAATTTTATTGGAATTATTTGATACCTCTGAGATCATACTGTAAACTCAGGTAGCTTGCAGACACACATTCCCAGGCAAAAGCTTTCAAATCAATTTTCACAGGTTCCCAGGAAAAGGGATTATAACATCACAATGCATTGTCTTAGTTCTCAAGCATTGATATTGTCTGCAGTAAATGGCCCACTTAAGACTGTAAAAGTATGCTTATCTCAGCAGGAACTGAAAGAAAATTCCTTTCCTTTGTCTTGCCTAACCCTGCAGCCTAGACGGAAAGTAAAGCAATGTTAAATTGTCAGGCAAATCAAAAGAACGTATTTGAAGCCCAAAGATTATAAAACTAAAATAATATTTTAATTTCCTTTTGTGTAAACGGACGCCCAGATGAATCAAGTGAATGTAAAACCTGTAAGTGCTGGACTTTGTATGGCTAAGTGTTTTCCATTATATGAACCATGCATCCTTTCCTTTTCTGTTCCCTTTCTAAGCCAGGAAGCCTCTAAAGATATGCATCCTTTCCTCTTCTGTTCTTTTCCAAGCCAGGAAGCTCTAAAAATAAAATCTCTTTCTATATGAATTTCTCTTGTCATAAACAGAATAATCTCCTTACGTAAAGTTTTACCTACAATTCAACTATAAAAAGTGTGATCAAGATGTACAACTTGCTCAGTCTTTTTGGGAGGCAGAAACTCTGTCCGACTGCAGTCTTGAAGCTTCAATAAAGAATATCTCTTGCTTGCATAAGCCTCTTCTGGGTTTTTCCTGCTGGTACCAATCTCATTTCCATAACAAAATAACACACCAAGCACACAGGAATCTTTTCCTTTAGTTCCCATGAAGCACAGAACTATCTTGATTCACTTGCAAGGAAAGATACATGACTATTGTACGAAAGTTAACATGATTGAGTAAACTTGGGAATTCAGAATCTTCAGGAGAATAATGATTTTGCAGAGAGCAATTTTCCAGAGAAATTGGAACTCTGCCATGTGAGTAAAACTATCCTGAGCTTTTAATACTCCAAGCTGGAACAGCATCAAGGTTCTTATTTTTATGGTTATTTTAGTGTGCCAAAATGTCTAATTAGTGTTTAAACGTTCTTTGGTATAGAAGTGAAGTACCAATTGATTGTTGTTTTCCTGCTTCTGAATGGTATATATAATATAAACTTTACATGATATAAACTGTTGAAACTAAAAATTGATTTTTTCCCCAAAGATTTATTGGGATCTTTAGGACCTGTTTGCACATTAAATTTACTCACACAGCATTAGCATGGCAGGGACCCAGAATGCCATTGCAGTGGTTGACTCTGCAGTTAACCTGAACATACTGTAGGCACCTAGTTTGGGTAGACACAGGCTTTGTGAATTGTGATTTGTGTGCATTCCTAGCATCACTTCAGACCAATGAATATGACCAGAACCCTATACAAAACATGTGCAAAGGAGCTATCTTGAAGACAAATGCACCTGAAAAGTGTTCCTTAGGTAGGAGTTTTGAAAGCTGTGGGTTTATGAGGATTTATTTCACTGAAACAGACAAAAGCTTCTACTACACATGAAAAGCCACATGTATTAAAGAAACAGTTATGGTACTTTATGACTGCTGAAGAGTTTCTGTATATTTTTAGATGTATACAGTGAAAATCAGCCTTTTACTCACAGGGAGGTCTGAGGAGTGGCACTAGATGCTGCAGGTTTATGTATGAATATCCAAACTCAGTAACTGCAGCCAAAGGATAATTTCTAAATTATGCAGCTGGAGAATCAGCTTGCAAGCCAGAAAGAAAGCTAGACGTTTTGTGGTTAAATGTAAACACATTGGTGAAAATTAACATATTATTTTTGAGCTTTCAGGTCATCTAACATGAAGATTTTTCTAGGTGTTGTGCTATTTTGTTTCTCTCTTCCAGCAACTCCTGTCTAGCGATGTGAACCACCTACATGCCATTTATTTAACCTGTGGTTACTGCAAACAACTGATTCCAGAGTAAACAGTGCTGATGTTGAGTACTAGTGCTACTTTGGTTTTTGTTTGTGGCCACAGACACCCCACTAAAGCTCACCACTCTCACCAAAACCTTGTCTTCCTGTGAGGTTTCAGGACAATGTAGATGTAAACAGTTGCTGTTAATTACACAAGCTAAACTTCTAAATAGCACAAACTACTTTGTTTATGTTCTTCTGCCATCTACAATGATCACAATTATATATTAACTAGTAAATATCATGCTTCTAGGCCTAGGCGTTGGGGCAGAGAATCCATCAGCCAGGGATTCTTCAATGTAAAGGATTGGGAGGAAAACACGTAGTGCCCCTTTTCACCCCCTTCCAGTTGGAATTTCCCAAAACCAGTTCTAAGTGTGTGCCTCTATCATGGGAAGAACACTCTCCCCAAATTTCATGCGTCTAGGTCTGGTGGTTTGGACTGGACGTTGATGAGTCAATGAGTCAGGCAGTCAATCTGACTTTTCAGTTTTATATATGGTATATAGTACAGTGGCGCCTCACGTAACAAATTTAATTTGTTCCGGAGGCATGTTCTTTATATGAAACATTCTTTACGTGATGTGGATTTTCCCATAGGAAATAATGGAAAAAGATGGTTGGTTCCACAACCCCAAAAATATTCATATAAAAATATTAACTCAATGTAAAAATGATGACAGAACACTGGGATTGAATTCAAAACATGCATTCAATTTGCATGATCTTATGAAGTCTACTTAGGCTGCAGTCCTAAAGACACTTTCCTGGGAGTAAGACCCATTTAACACAATGGGGCTTACTTCTGGGTAGACATGGTTCAGAGGCTGCAATCCAAGACACCTTCAAAGTGTCTCCCCACTTTCTCCTTCTCTCCATCCTGAGCCTCTCTCTCCCCTGCTCCCTTCTGGCTAGCCCTGAGCTGCTTCCCTCTGCTCCACTGCTCTTCTCTCCCTCTGCCCAGTGGACGTCCGGCCACAGGAGGAACAGCATGGAAATGTTGCTTTTGCTATGGGCAGGTGTGCTAGGCAGCCCTGACGCTTTTTAAACAGGCTGCTGGCCAGCACGTCTGCCCCAACTGCCAACAAATGTGTTCTTTACGTGAAGCACTTTCTTTACGTGAAGCAGAATCCTAGAGAAATTTTTGTTTGTTACGTGAAACAAACTTTATGTGAGGCGTTCTTTACATAAGGTGCCACTGTACATGGCTTTTGCTACAATAGGGTTGTCACTCAATTAACTTTAGGTGATTAGTTGCATGAATTTTTGTTGATTTACTAGATGTACAAACAGTTTGCATTTCTACTCAGAAGTTTTATTTTTTAAGTGGAACTTAATCCTAGATAAGCATAGGATTGCAGTCTAAAGGCCCAATCCTTAACGGGTCTAATGCTGGTGCTGGAGTTCAGCACCAGCAATAGCACAGTGTATCACAAACATGAGGTAAACAGGGTGCTGGGTCTTGCAAAAATGCGGTAATTATCAGAACCGGGAAGAATCAAGCAACGAGTAACACAGTCCCCAGAACAAAGCCCCACATCTGAAACCACTGAAAGAGTCAAAGAATACAAGTACTAGAGTTGGAAGGACCTAGTGGAGTTAATCAAATGCAAGCCTCTGCAGGCGACACAGCATCCCTGAACAGCTCTTCCAGTTAGAAAATTCTTCCCCAGGTCTAGCTTTCTACTTTCCTGTACAAACCTTGGTTTCTGAGCATAATTTGTTCTGGAAACATGCTTGTAATCCAAAACATATAGTATATCAAAGTGAATTTTCCCATAAGAAATAATGGAAAGTCAGGTGATTTGTTTCACAACCCAAAAATATTCTAATAAAAATGATTCCAGTACTGTAATATAATACAAAATAGAAGTAGACAAACAAGGCTTGGGCTCTAAATCTCCTTTCCATCCCCCCTTTACACAGGCATGAGCCCTACTGACTCTATAGTGCTTACTTCAGAGTAGACATGCAAGGATTGAAATTCTGAGGTGGCATTCTCTGTCCCCATTACTAAAGCTGCAGCTGCAGGACATTGGAGCCAGGGGTGGTGGTGGAGCAGAAGTGCTCCAGGACGGCAGCTGAGCCATGCGCTCCCATCCTGGAGAGTCCACTGAACGGCGGCCTGTGTGTGCACTCTGCCCTGCTTCCTCCAGGAAAGTGCTGCTGGGGAAAGTTCCCCTCAAAGCAGCCTGGCTGGGATCAGCATGGGAGACAATCGCCCACAAAAAACCATTGGCTCAGAAGTGGTTGTGTGATATTCAGCATCATGTACTACTTGTGTTGCAAGACATCACTCATTTATTGAGTTAAAATTTATTAGAAATATTTGCTTATCTTGTTAACACTCTCAACCAAGCTACTCTCAATCCAACGTTTTAATATACTTTCCTTTAATCCAAGTTATTTGTTCTAGCCCTGTGCTCTAAAGCAAGCACTCCTGTGCGCCAGTCCTTCAGATACATGATGATAGCAATATTTTTATCTCGTCTATGAAAGTTTGTGCTGATATAACTTATGATACAATACTCTACTTTTTTTGCAACAATCATTTAACACAGAAGCCCTTTTGGGAAACTGAATTCACAATCTGATCATTCTGTGAAACTGGCAGCGCACTGCACAGTTTGATGCATAACTATTCAGAAGTCTCATTGTAACCAGCGAGGCTTACTCGAAAGAAAGTGTGTACCATATAGGGTTGCAGCTTGAATTTATGAAGGAAAGTGCTACCTTAGCCCTGGGGCTGTAACTCCATGAAGATAAACATGCTTTGTATGTGAATGGTTGCAGTGGAAATTTTAAGGGATTTTACCAGTGATCATTTGCATTGTAGATTAAGAGCATAATTGCTACTTTACTGTTGTGAAATAATAAAAGCAAGTGGGTGAAGGAGGAGAGTTATGTTGATCTTTGAAGTTCCACAAGTTACATTGCTTTTTTCTTGCCTTAATAGGAATGGATTACATTTTTCCCACCAGGGGTGAGGTTTTTTTTTACTTATACTTACTCAAACTGCCAGAATATTTCCAAAATTAATTCTTAAGCCATGTTTGTGCAATAAAGAGACAGCAATGAATGTTGTAATCCCATATACAATTTCTTGGGAGTAAACACCATCAAATACAATAGGACTTACTTCTGTGTAGACATGTGTAGTTGTGCACCATAACAGCACAGGTCTATGGCTTTCTACTCATCTGGAAGCTCCATGAGACTTACTCGAAGATAAATTGTGTACAGCCTAAACAAAGTCAATTGTATGTATTATTTTACGTATGAGGTGGAGGAGGCATTGAACTGTCATTTCCTTGCAGCTAAACTTATTGAGTAGTTAAGATTGTTCAAGTTTGTGCAATGCTTCATTTTCATGCAGCGTTTAGGGTTCCCAGGTACAAGGGGGAATGGAGGCTGCAATCCCAACCTCTAGTTAGACTGGCATAAACCCGGCATAAGTCCGGAGTTGACCTGGTGGTGTTACAAAAGAGCTGTAAGGCACTTCTGTCCCACTCCTGGGGTGGTTAGGCCAATGCACAGGAATACGTTTACCTCCCCACATCACCATGAGACTATATACCAGGTGAATTATGCATCCTAAATCGGTTAGGATTGCACCCTGAGTGCCTGCACTTTTAACCATTATATAGAAGAGGACGAATCTTGCAGATGCACCCCAGCAACTAAGTATTTTAAAAGATGGACCTGAATAAAAGTATAGGTACTCTGCTTTCCTTTGTATCTGATAAAGCTGATTATGAATAATATAATAATTGTATTTTCATTTTCATTTTCATAATAATAATAATAATAGTATTTTCATTGTCAAACAGGAGGCTTCCAATAAATATGTTTGCTAAAGACAGAGAATAGACAGAAGGGTAAAATAGGATGTAAGCAATAATGTTGAAAGTGTGTAGCCAAAGATGGTCGACTTTCATAGTGCCGCCTCATCTATTCCTTGTCTGATATTCCTTCTGGAATTTATGCTTAAACTTTGACAGTGAGGTCCATTGCTTGCATCTATGCATGTCCACCCAGAGGTCCCATTATACTCAATGGGACTTACTCCCAGGTAAATGTGGAGTGGATCACAGCCTAAATAACAAGTCCTGTTCTCACAGTGCAGTGAAGGAGATGTTTTATTACTGCTGTGGAAAAATTCAACAAATTTAAACATTTCTGAAGTATTAGATTTCTGCCCCCCACCCTGGGTCTACCTAAATAATGCCCCCTTTCCTTATGGAACTGACTCCCTGTGCTGACACAATAGTGCCAGTCAGAAGAAGGGGAGGAACTCTCAGGAATTCGCCCACTCATGCTTCATGTGCAGAAGACATGACTGATCTGTGTAATTTTGCAAAGTACAAAGATGCCTGAGAAATAAATATGCAGTAAATTGGACATCTGTTCTTTATGATGCATTGAAACTGACTTTCAAAACAACAGGGAGGATCTATCCAAACTGCCTTGAATATGGGGTGCTGTTGTAGCTATCCAGCTGCATGCTGTTCTCGGTATCAAGGCTGAGCTTATTTTAATTTGGGCTTAGCAAACGGGGACAACTAAGCGTATGCAGACAAAAGTCCACCTCTCATAGAAACATAGTAGGCCTTACTGCATAATTTAGCAAGCTCACTGTATCTATCTAGAGTTTGTATTTTTGCAACATTTTGAACACCTACAAACATTTTAGCCAATGAAAAGCCATATCAAAGCAAGTACATTTAAAATTATACTTCCTCTATCGAAAGTAGACATAGTTCTTTTCAGTTTCCATTTCTCAAGTCTTCTTCTCAGTTTCTCAAGCTCCTCAAACTTTATTTTTGTGGTCTAAACACTTTCCAAAAAAGATATGATGGCTCATTTTTGGCAGCCACCATCTCAAGTCTTCTTGACGTGTACTCATTACTTGCTTGTATTGGTGCCATCATTCTATTTTCATTTGCCTTCTCCTGTTTTAAGTTTTAATGACTTCCCAGAAAGCCTGATTGACCTCATTTTGTTTTTCATGAGCTCATGAAAGAATTTGGTGCTAAACTATCCCATTTTTTATAAAAAACCTTGTGCCAATCCAGCTGTTTTAGTGCACATGTGGGAGTTTTGGTATGCGTATGGTAAACACACCAATTGTAAGATTTACATAATGCTCCGTGGGCATGTGGAGTTTACGAGCACAATAAGAATCCTGGTGGATCGGGCCAGTGGCCCATCTAATCCAGCTTTCTGTACCTCACAGTGGCCCTCCAACAACTTCATTTGTCCTGATGCAGAAGTGATCAGGTGGTCAGTACTCATGCAGTAGTAATGTTAAGAAGCAAGATAACTAAAATTGCAATTCTATACACATATGCAGAAGTAAATCCCATTGACTTCAATGAGACATTTCTGAGAAGCCATGCATAGAATGGTGAACTGTGAATCAGGCCTTTCCTGTTGAATCCACCATAAACTCACTAGAAAGCCCAATGATACAAAGCATCCTATGTATATCGATTCAGAAGTAACCCCAACTGTGCTCAGTGAAACTCGCTGCCATGAAAATGTGTATAAAATGTGTTTAACATTTGGCATGATACTCCCAGTTTCAGCTGCAGTATGGAAATATTAATTCAACAGAACTGTAAGGATAACAATACAGAATATGGAAACCACATTGAATTTTCAACAAACAACTGTGTGTTTTAAATGGCTGTTGTAAGCTGTGTGTAAAAATGAAGGTTTTTCAGCACCCAAATGTGCATGAATTAATTAATGCATCACTTAGAAGGGCCCTACTGGATATAACCAAGGCTCCATCTTGGGATTTCAGCATCCTCTTTTCAACACTGGCCATCAGAAAACAAGAACCTTTCCTTGTTATTGGATTCCCTGCCTCTTGGATCCATCAGTAAACTGCCTATATGCACTAGTATACTATCTATATGAATAAAGGTTAGCGTGACTGTCACTCACTGATGCCAATTTTTTCCTTTTTAATTGTGTACAGTCTCTTGTAAAGTTGTGTAAGGATGCAATTGGTTAGGGTGTTGGGGAATCTGTGCTTGGATTTGCTAATAATTTTTTACAGTGACAATTGCAGGGAACCTCATTCAAACCAGGGCAATATGAGGTGGAGAGGAATTTAAGCTTCCCCATATGCTATATTTTTCATTGGAAATCTCTCAGTGCTGCTGTTTGCCTTGCAGTGGAATATGGCACATAAGAAAGTTCCCTCTTCTGGGAAAGAAAGAGGTGACTTTAAAGGGGCTGGAAACTATTTATAAAACATTTCTGGTATTATATTGTGCCTTTATATATTTTGTCTTGGGGCAAACAGCAGCTTCTGCACAGGTAATTTCCATTAGGACATTGTGAATGTTCCCCACCATATGGTTTCGTTTCTTCGTAATCCAAATCAAAGCAGCTCTTTGGTTGCTAAGTTAGTTTAAAAAGTTCAGAAAGGCAGCAAAGCTTTTCCTGAGTTGTATACTTTGGATCTTAATATAGGAATGTTTTGCTGCTTTGAGCAGGCTTTCCGGTGAGTCATACTGTCCTTTCAAGTATTATGTAGCACTGAGCTAGATAGTGAAGTGACACAAAGGACTGGTTCCAAACTAAGGGACATTCCAGGCGGAAATGCTTCCTTACACATGCAAGAACACTGCACGTGGTTTATCGTCTATGACTGCTGCAATGCCAGCACATCTGTACTGTGTACTGTTCTGGTGTTCTGGCATCTGCAGCTGCTGCAAATAGAGAGGGCATTTGCTATCATTGCAACTCATGACCTCTGTGGTTTTCATGAATTTTCCTCCTTGAATGCTACTTGCTATGAAGGAAATAACACTTGAACTGGCTTTTATTTGTTAAGTAGCTCAGAGCTGCCATTCCTGTCAGGGGAAAAAATGACTCCCCAAACTTTTTTAAAAGTTAGTGCTTGTCTGGGAAATTCCATTATTAATAAGATTAAAAGACTGTGCCACACAGATTCCATTAAAAGATAGTGCCACACAGGTTTCAAATCTCCCTTTGGATTCTTTCTTTCTAATCTGTTCTGTTTCACAAAAGAGTGCTCAACTTGACCCTAATGCTTCCCCAATTCAAAACTAGAGGGAAATTCAATTTAGGCACTTGTTTTAGGAGGAAATGTGTAAGGAAAAGGAAAAAAAGGGGGACCGGGGGGGATAGTCCATGGGGGGGAAGGTGCACTGGGAGGGGTTTACTCCCACAATAGTAGGTAAATTTAGCTAGTCTATGTATATAAAAGAGAAAAGTCACTCACTGACTCACTCACTGACTGACTGACTCACTCATCACCACCCTGCCAAAATCGGTGGGCCTATAAGCATGAAATTTGGGGTGGGTGTTCCTTCTGTGAGGGAGGGGTGCACTAAGAACCGGTTTTCAGAAATTCCAACCGGAAGGGGGTGAAAAGGGGCGCAATGCGTTTTCCTCCCTATACTTTCCATTGGAGAATTGATGACTCATCAACATTCCTCCCCAACTGCTGGGCCTGAAGCATGGAATTCTGGGAGTTTCTTCTGTCACCTGAACTCCCACCAAGAACCATCTGGAGAAATTTAACCCTTCAGGGGCTGAAAAGGGGGCAACGGGTTTTTGTCCTATACTTAACATGGGAGACTGACCAACATTCAGCCAATTTGGTGCTCTCTACTTGGTGCACTGGGGGATGTTGTTCGGAGGAAGAGGTTGCGCTGGCGAGGATGGTGAGCATGGGGGGAAGTTGCGCATGAGGGGAAGTTGCATATGGGAGGAAAATTGTGCATGGCAGGAAGTTGCACATGGAGGAAAGTTGCGCATGGGGAAAGTTGCGCACGGGAGGAAGTTGCGCACGGGAGGAAGTTGCACACGGGAGGAAGTTGCGCACGGGAGGAAGTTGCGCACAGGAGGAAGTTGTGCATGAGGGAAATTGCGCATGGGAGGAAGTTGCGCATGGGAGGAAGTTGCGCATGGGAGGAAGTTGCGCACGGGGGAAGTTGCACACTGGGGGAAGTTGTTCATGGGGAAAATTGCGCATGGGAGGAAAATTGCGCATGGGAGGAAAGTTGCGCATGGGAGGAAAATTGCGCATGGGGGAAGTTGCGCATGGGGAAAGTTGCGCATGGAGGAAAGTTGCGCATGGGGGAAGTTGCATATGGGAGGAAAGTTGCGCATGGGAGGAAGTTGCGCATGGAAGGAAGTTGCGCCTGGGGGGAAGTTGCGCATGGGGAAAATTGTGTATGGGGAAAGTTGCGCATGGGGTTTGATGCATATGGGGGAAGTTTCGCATGGGGGGTTGATGCGCATGGGGGAAGTTGTGCATGGGGAGTTGATGTGCATGGGGGAAGTTGCGCATGGGGTAACTTGTGCATGCAGGGTTGATGCGCATGGGTGAAGTTGCGCATGGGGGTTGATGTGTATGGGGGAAGTTGAGCATGGGGGGGGTTGTTACGCCTGGGGGAAAGTTATCCATGGGGGGTTGATGGATATGGGGGGATGGCATACAGGGGAATTTTACTCCCGCAACGCAGGTACACCTTTCGCTAGTTATTAATATTTTTACAGCTGGAAAAATGAGACTTTGTTACCCTGGCAGCTGTTTTGGCATAATTTCTCCCTTTCTGAGGCTTCCTTCTTATTCCTGAATTAGTCAACAGCTAATCAGGGGTCACAAAGAATGTGATGATGTTACACCAAAACATAGCTAATCTGATCATTTGGCTGAGTGCAGACAACTGTATGCCAAGAGAAAATAAGAATAAATGAAATTTTTGAAGAAGCAGAAACTGTTATAAATGTTGCTCTAAAAGTTTGTGTAGATCATGGTTTGGGGAATAGCGATGCATGTCACCCACTCTCTGCAATTTTCATGATGTGGTTTTAGCAAAAAGTCTCCTAAAAATCAGCAGACTGCAAATAGAAATAATGTTTTGAACCATAAGTTAAATCAAGGGCATCACTAGGGTTCATGTCACTCAGTGCTGGAGGCCAGCGTGTCACCCCCATGCAGTGGGCGGGACAACACCTGGATAGTGGGCATTGTTATGCATCACCTCCATTTGTTGTTTTTTTGGGGGGTACACATTTTGATAAAGATATTTCAGAGTGGTTTGTATCATTACATTCCACTCTAACATTTCCAAGTGTATAAAACATGATGGGATTATTCCTAAGAATCATGATTTTTAGCCATTTTGGTCACCAGTGGTGTCACCCTCTCAAGGGTGCCACCTTTCTATCACCTTATTGCAGTGTTTCTCAAACTTTCTAGCTTCAGACCCACTTTTTAGAGAGATAATCTGTCCAGCCTCCACCAGAAGTGATGTCATGGCTGAAAGTAACATCATCAAGTAAATTAAAACAAATACATAATTGTATATACATTAAAGTTAATCAAGTGAATAACCTCAACCCCCAAAATGTAGGACACCCAAGAAATGTGTAGAACATAACAAAATTAAAGCTCAAAACCCTCATGTTTATTGCTTTCATGTGCTTAATTTAAATGCTGTATTACTATTACATTTAAAATTATTACATGTAATTTATTACATATAATTTATTAATTCCAAGCAGGCTACACGTGGTGCCTGCTCATAAGGAAAAGGAGGACAATGAAGTTTTTTTCCAGTATACAAGGATAAAAAGAGGACATGTCCTGGAAAAGAGGACAGCATTAAAAAAGTATTAAACCATATAACTCTATGCAAAATTTTGCGCTTTTTTTTGATAACTTTTGATTGGAAGGAGCTATTTCAAAACAGATTTTCATCTTGGATTCAACTCTTCAAGATGAATAGCTCTTCAATGACGTGTGACATGATGGGATAGTGTGCACAATCCTGCAGTTTATTTTTTGGCTGCCGCAGCCCCCCACTATCCTTTTGTTCTTCTACTCCTGTTGTTCTCACAACAACCCTGTCAGGTAAGTCAGGTTGACAGTCAGTGACTGGCGCACAGTCATCTAGGAAGGAGGGATTTGAACATGGATCTCCCAGGAACGCTTCCAATCCTTTTTGGGCTAGCAAGGTGCTTGGGGTTTGTCTTCCTACCCATGCAGCAGTATAGCACAGAAAGCAAGCAGTTCTAAAAACAGCAGGTTCTTCCAGCAAAGAGAAATGTATGATAGAGGAGCAGGCAGAAGCACAGTCATAAAAAATCCAAGGTCCTGTACACACTAAGGCAAAACAGCAAGCAAACCAACAACAACTCTGACAGTACCTCTTCTTAATATCCACCATGAACAACAAACACCAACTTGTTTTGCAGCTAGAAAATACGAGGGTTGTTCAAAACGTTTTGCCTTCACGTCTGTAACTACTTTATTAACAGAACAAAATGAAATATTTTACATTGACAAGTAACTTTGAAATGTCTGCCTTTGAAAGGGTACGTTGTTTTTCAATATAGTCACCACTGGCGGCAATGCACTTCCAGCATCGATACACTAGTTGTTGCAAGCCATCACAGAACAATGAGGCGGACTGTTGACGACACCAAGAATGCACCACATGGGTGACTTGATCTTTGGACAAAAAGCACGTGCCCTTAAGATGTTCCTTCAGCTTTGGGAATAGCCAAAAGTCACAAGGCGCTAAGTCCAGGCTATAAAGTGGGTGAGGCAAAACATCCGTGAAACCCATTTTCTGCAACCGCGAATTTCTCTCCCGACTTGTGTGAGGGCAAGCATTGTCGTGTTGATTTGTGGAAAAGAATTATGGCAACTCGACCAAAAACCCTTGCACCACTTTTCTCCATAGGTTTACATATCCCAGTTCTAGTACAGGTGGACCTAGCCTGTGACTCGGCACTTCTCCCTGAGATCACGACTCCAATTATTCACACATGTGTACACGTTATTCATTAAGTATAGAGTATGGAGTCTTATAGTGTTTCCAGGCCAGACGTGAGGACTTTTTAACCTTATATCATCCAGACCTGGAAAAATCTTGTCTTGAATGGACTCAAAACTGAACACTTTGTAAAGACTACCTCACCATGGCTCTCCATTCAAAATTAAATCAAGGTTTTAAAATTTGTTCAAACTTATCAGCAGTGCGACACATTTTAAGTTGTCTCAGGGTGGTGATTAAATTTTTATTAGCGTTTTTTATCCCATTCCGTTCATACCAGGTCTGTAACAGTTTGATTTTCTGTTCAGCAGTATTGCCTTTATGGTCGTCAATGACTACATCTATGGTCCCCTGTGGAAGTCCCAGTTTCCGAACCAAAAACAAGACATTATTTTTGCTCATCTCATTTGCAATGTCAGGAATGTAAGGGCTCAGGTCAATATCTAGAAAAGAAAAAGGAACCAAGAAGTCCATCATTATCATCAGTATCAAATATTTTACTGGGTGATTGGTCAGTATTATATTATGTTATATTATTTATTTGATTTGTATTCCATCTCTCGTGAAATCTGCCGCTGTCAGAAGTTTTATGAGTGAGAATTTGAGAGACTTTGTAGTGGTCATTCCTGCCTTGTGAATTTACTTCCCCAGGACAGTGGTGAGCTTCCCTCCTGTTTATTTTCTGCCAACTGGAGGCCATTGCAATGCTTTATAGTTTTCTTTTAGTTTGTTGGCAATTGTCCCTTTGTTGTATTTTTTAAAAAATCTATCTTTTAAAATTTTGTTTTGAAAACCACCCTGAATGGCTGCTGAAAAGAACAGGGCATACATTTTAAAATAAAGATACAATGATTTGTTTTCTATACCTGGAAAATATTTGTCCATTTCCTAGAAAGAGACAGAATGAAAAATAGTTAATGAAATCCATTCACATTCTGATAACAATTCAGTACAAGCTTTTGTAAAAAGTACCATCCTTCCATTACATTTAGTAACCAAACTATTTGCAATTTATTTTGTCCAAATGTCTACACTTGCCTCCTACACTTGACATGGGACCACCACCATAAGAAAAACCTTCATGTTATGTTCTTCCCCATTTTTTGGATCTTACCTTGCATCCTGATACCTTGATACTGAGAGGGGGGAGTGTGGATTATGACCCTTGGCTACTTGAAATGGGTTTGCAAAACCCTGACAGTGCAATCCTAACCATGTCTCCTCAAACGTAAGCCCCATTGTGTTCAGTGGGTCTTACTCCCAGGAAAGTGTCCTTAGAATTGCTGCCTGAAGTTTCAAACCTGGGTAGCTCCAGGTACTGCTGGCAAGGAATGTTGTTTGAAACCCCAGAAAATTGCAAATAATATTACCTGCAGAAAATACAGGTAATATTGAGCTAATGGACCACTTATCTTACTCCAGGGGCGTCACAAAGTGTGAAACATGACTATATGGGAAGGGGTAAGATTTTTGTATTACTTTTGTGCATTGCAGTGACACCAAGCTTGTGAGCCTCTGGTTTAATACAATAAATGTTTACAAAGATGGGATAATTCACATACAACTTTGATCCTGAATGCCCTCTGGTGGTGCAAATGGTTAAGACACTGTGCCTGTTAACCAGCAGGCCAGGGTTCGAGACTTGGGTCTCCACAAGAAGAGGATTTCCTGCTACAGGCAGGGAGTTGAACTAGATGATCCACTGGGTTCCTTCCAACTTTATGATTCTAGGTTCTATGTTAATGCATAGCAGATTGAAAGGATTACCCTCTTTCATCACTTAGAAACCTACTGGTTTCAATGGGATTTTAATGCATGTCTGTATGTACTGACTTGAATTCTTGCTGTGTTACAAATACCCAAACAGTGAAGTCCACCAGATCATTCTGTCTTCAGATCAGATTCATCTTCATATTGTGATGAATACAGTAGTGCATTGAATTACGACCATAATTCATTCTGGAAGTATGCTTGTCATTCAAAGTGCTCTTTAGAAAAAGTAGATTTTCCCATAGGAAATAATGGAAACTCGATGATACGTTCCACAACCCAAAAATAATTTGTATAAAAATGATTACAATACTGTAATATAATACAAAATAATAAAAAATGTCAGGGTGATAGTTTTCTGGTAGGGAAGAGAGAGAGAGAGAGAGAGAGAGTCCAGAAGGGCAGCTTCTGCAAGAAGTCAGTCTTTGCATTTTTGCAAAAGAGGTCAGCAGGAATTAGGAATTAGCTAAAAGAGTCATTAGCACTAGAGAGCAATTAGCACCTTTTGCAGAAGGTCAGCTCCTTGTCTACCTTGTTACCAAGGTAATTGCCTTGCCCTACAAGGTTGACGGTGGCAGTTAGTCCTTGAAACCAGGGGGATTCTGTTCCCCTCTCCTTCCTGTCAACTGTCACTGCCTCCCAAAGAAAACCTCTGCTAGCTCTTCTATGGAATTTTGCTGTCTCACTCCATAGTGTGCATGGGGCTTGATGCGCATGGGAGGAATGTTGGGAATGGGGAGAATGTTGCGCATGGGGAGTGCACAATGTGGGGTGGTTTCATTATCCGAAATCTTTATTGGCATATAGATTAATAAAACAATAAATAAATAACAAGTCAAATAGGCAAGCAAATAAATAAATCCTACTACCCACCAAAGTCTAGTCTTGCAAGATAAACTAAATATAGAAAGGGGATAGGGGATAGGAGGTTGCTACATTACAATAAAACAGACAGTTTCATAATATCAACCAGGAAACCTGCTAAAGCAGTAGTAAGGGAGGGACATAATGCCCCCAGGCATAGCACAATGTCCCCAGGGGACACAATGGGATAATCTGACAATCTTGTAGTGACTTTAAAGAGTGTAACCCCACAAATGGCAATTAACCTTTATTAATATCAAAGGATTTGACTGTAGATTGAGTTTCAGCACCAAAGTATAATAATCAAATGAAGGCAGAGATTCAATTGCAACAGATAGATATGTGGAGAACAGTGAAAATAATCCCTCCTTTAGTCTACCCCTACCCAAAGCAAGAACCGCCAGGATTAGTAAGGCTCTAAAACCATCTACTTTGCGAGGAGGGGGGAAAAAGCCAGACTTCCTGAAGACATAAAACATCACGTCTCTTAATAAAATAAAATAAAAAATCAGACTACCCAATTCCCCGCCCCCCATCCTGCCACATTCCAGGAGATAAGAAGGAGTTCATTTTCTGCACTTGGGTCAAATAACCACTGGAGGGGCCTAACACTCTTCAAGAGAAGAGATGGTAAAACTTATACCGGTTGCCACACATGGCTTAGACCAAACAGTCTCAGATTTGCTTAGACCAAACAGAAACCTCAGACTCCATTTTTTGTTGGACGCACAAAAATGGTTTATGGTTTTGTTCGAAGCACAAAAATGGTTAAGGCATGGTTTATGGGGGTTATTTTACTCCTGAAATGCAGGTACATTTTGCTAGTGAGTAATAAACTTTTCTCTCTATTTTATATGAGAGTGTAGTGGTTTGATGCTCTTTATGGGCACTGGGGGATACACATTTGGGAACCCGCTACCTGCTATTTGGCATTTTGGTAGGAGTTCTACCAGCTATCTAAGGCATGAACTGTCTGGTGGCTCAGAAGTTCATTTGTAAGCCAGAGGGGCTCAATTAAAGGGTAAGGGACAGGACTCCTGTTCAGGCAAGCGGATTTGGAGGACTAAGGTTCAGTTCCACTATATACCTGAAAGAGTTGGAATCTGGTGTTTCCTCTTAAACAACACCCCATTCTGGTGACTAGGAGGTGGCAGTGGCCCCTGGAGTCACATGGAATAAACTCACAGTGGCTAGCAGTGAAATAGCTGCCTGCTAAAAACTATTCAAACATATAAGCTGAAAATCATGATACTTACAATATGTTCATTTTGGTGTTCAGGGAGTGAAAACTCTTTCTTTTTGCTACATCTATTTTTGTAACCTGTTTCAACAAAAGAGTACAAGGAGTGATGTATGAGAGACACTCTCATAAAAGTATTAAACTGATTATAGAACTGATTGAATCAGTCTGGGCTGATATGCAGTGCATGAAATGCAGCTATCCAGCAAACATATTTTGGCATTTAGAACACAATCTTGAGAATCTCAGGGCACAATCCTAACCAATTTAGGCCAGTCTAACTCACCTGGCATAATTTCCCATGGGAGTGTGGGGAGAACAGGCTCATGCCTGTGCACTGGAGCAGAAGTGCCTTTTGTGACATCCCCAGGTCAGCACCGGACTTACACTGGAACTTATGCCAGCCTAACTGGAAGATAGGATTGCACCCTAAGTTTTTAGTTAGGAGTTTAATCCTCATTATTGGTGTGTAACATGAGACTGACAGACTCCATGCAACCAGAATGCCACAGGAAAGATCCTTGACTTTTTTACCTCATACCTAGATAACATCATTAAAACTGTACTACAGTGGTACCTTGGGTAAAGAATGCCCTGGGTAAAGTATGTTCCAGGTAAAGAATATACTGTTCCCCTGGGCTTCTGACTTGGGTAGAGAAGCTGATTTGGGTAAAGAAGGCCAGCTGGCAGCTCTTTAGAGTTTAAAGAGTCAGGTAACGCAGGTCCGTTCCTCTGGGGGTGGGTGGGAAGGTGCTTAGGGGGACTTGGGGGTCTTCTGGGGGTATGGGAGGGTGTTTGGGGACAGTGGGGGGAGATATAAGCAGCCAGGAATAGTGGCTGCCACTTTAAAAGCCTGCATTCCAACCCCAGGCTCCCTGTGGAGCTTTTGAAAAGGCTGGAAAGTAGGCCAGGGGATGCTCCTCCCTCCAGCCGGCTCTGCAGGGAGCCAGGCTTTTAAAGTGGCAGCCACTACTCCCTGCTGCCTGAATCTTCCCCCCCCCCACTGTCTCCAAACACCCTCCCACCCCCCAGAAGACCCCCAGTCCTCCAATGGGGATTACTCTCAGGAAAGTGTCTAGAATTGCAGATTCCTAACCATGTCTACTCAGAAGTAAGCCCCATTGTGTTCAACAGGTCTTACTCCCAGGAAAGTGTCTGGGATTGCTAATGCCTAACCATGCCTACTTAGAAGTAAGCCCCATTGTGTTCAACAGGTCTTACTCCCAAGAAAGTGTCTAGGATTGCTGATGCCTAACCATGCCTATGCAGAAGTAAGTTCCATTGTGTTCAATAGGTCTTTCTCCCAGGAAAGTGTCTAGGATTGCTGATGCCTAACCATGCCTACTCAGAAGTAAGCCCCATTGTCTTCAATAGGTCTTACTCCCAGGAAAGTGTCTTAAGGATTGCAGTCACCTAAGTGTCTTCAGGATTGTGCCTTTAGGATTGCAGCCTAAATAGACTTCATAGGATCATGCACATTGAATGCATGTTTTGAATTCAATTCCAGTGTTTTGTCATCATTTTTACATACAGTTAATATTTTTATATGAATATTTTTGGGTTGTGGAACTAATTGTCTGAGTTTCCATTATTTCCTATGGGAAAATCCGCTTCACGTAAAGAATGTTTCACGTAACAAATATGCCTCCGGAACAGATTAAATTTGTTATGTGGAATAAAAACATATATGGATAATGAAGCTCCTAAATTTGCCTCAGATGTATTCTTCACCCCAGATCAGGGTGACCAGACCTCCAGATTTCTCCAGAGGCCTACTGGAAAAACCCCTTCTCTCCGGAGGGGGGAACCCCAGAGCCTCTCCATGATTCCCCCTACGTAGACCCTCTCATGCATACTGGTCTCAAAAGAGCATATCTGAGGGAAAATCTCATGCATACCGACCTCAAATGAGAACATACCTCTCATGCATACTGGCCTCAAATGAGCACATTTGAAAAAATAATGCTGAAGCCACTTGTGTTGCTTTAAACTGCTTTGAAAGCATCTTACATATTTGTGTCTGAGTCATGCATGTTAAAAGGTTTACAATTTTAAAAGTGTTGAAATTAAGTACAGGAAAGCAATACAAGTACAGTGGCGCCTCACATAACAAACTTAATTCGTTCTGGAGGCATGTTCTTTACGTGAAACATTTTTTACGTGAAGCGGATTTTCCCATAGGAAATAATGGAAACTCAGACGATTGGTTCCACAACCCCAAAAATATTCAAATAAAAATATTAACTGGTTGTAAAAATGATGACAAAACACTGGGATTGAATTCAAAACATGCATTCAATGTGCATGATCTTATGAAGTCTACTTACGCTGCAGTCCTAAAGACACCTTCCTGGGAGTAAGCCCCATTTAACACAATGGCGCTTACTTCTGGGTAGACATGGTTAGGAGCTGCTTCCCTCTTCTCTGCTGCTCTTCTCTCCCTCTGCCCAGTGGACGTTCGGCCACAGGAGGAACAGCATGGAAGTGTTGCTTTCGCTATGGGCAGGTGCGCTAGGCAGCCCTGACGCTTTTTAACAGGCTGCCGGCCAGCGCGTCTGCCCCAACTGCCAACGAATGTGTTCTTTATGTGAAGCACTTTCTTTACGTGAAACAGAATCCTAGAGAAATTTTTGTTTGTTACGTGAAACATACTTTACGTGAGGCATTCTTTACATGAGGCGCCACTGTATTTTGGCTTTATTTTAATATGTCCTACATTTGTCCTACATTTTGGGGTAGGACAATTTTTTAAGTGGGTAGGAATTTTGGCTTGCGGAGTAGGAATTTTGGCCTGGGGGTAAGAATTCTGGACTTGGGGTTCAGGAATTTTGGGTTTGGCATCTGGTCACCCTGTCCCAGATAAGGTTAGACATGTCTCACAGAAGCATATGGAACAAATTCCTTGTGAATGGCTTCAGATTAATCTGAACATATCTTAATCTTTAACTTAATCTGAACATATTTTATTTAGCAAGTTCAATAATTACCATAATTCAAAAACTACTATTTTTATGCCGCCCTGAAATATACTAACTGCACTTCCTATTACTCTCCCTCCCTCCCCCTATCATAACATAATGTGAATGAGGAATAAGGAAGAGAAGAAAAAAGACAGATGGAATTTGAAATGATATCAACAGAGCCTTTCAAACAAGATATCACATAATTTGGCTCTGACAAGTCAAGGTTGTCTTCTTCAGAAAATACCCTGATGTCATGGACGGGTGTACTGCTTGGGAAGTACTGCATGGGTGGATGTACTTACTACAGTGATGCCTCACGTAACAACTTTAATTCGTTCTGGAGGCATGTTTGTTACGTGAAACGTTCTTTACATGAAATGGATTTTCCCATAGGAAATAACAACGGACACCCAGCCACAGGAGGAACAGCATGGAAGTGTTGTTTTCACTAAGGGCAAGTGCGCTAGGCAGCCCTGACACTTTTTAAACAGGCTGCCGGCCAGAGCATCTGCACCAACTGCCAACGAATGTGTTCTTTTATGTGAAGCACAGTTTTGTTACGTGAAGCAGAATTCTAGAGAAATTTTTCTTTGTTACATGAAACCTACTTTACGTGAGGTGTTCTTTATGTGAAGCACCACTGTACTTGGTTGTTCTGCTTCCCCATTCACTAGGGTTTTTGGTACCCCATTCCCAGGCCCATTATACCAAGTGCTATTAGATTTTATTGCAAGAGTTTGCAAATCTTGCATCAAGTTCCTCACTAGTACTGCACCTCCAGCCATATTCCTGAATATCTACACTTACTTTGGCAATGTTGCAAGGGTCAACACATTTTCAGTATTATATTCTGGCCTCTTTGAAATTAATTCCAAAGACATGGCTCAAAAAGGCTGAAGTAATAGAGCAACGAGTTAGCTTCTCCCCCACCATTAGGAAGTTTGTGGCAGATTCCATATTTTAGTCCAGTGTTTCTCAAACTATGTGTTGCAAGTCATGTGGGCAGGGTTCATGTGGGATTATGTTCACATACTGTCCCAGTTTTGTGGAAGAGAATTATAGCAACCCCACATGTGGTTCCCCATTCATTTTAATATGTTATTTTATTTTTTATATATTAGGCTTGATGCTATGATGGCACATGACTGCTTCTGGGGAAATATTACAAATTTATATATCTCTTAAGTTGCACTTACTGGCTGCTTTTTGTGAACTTTTTTGTTGAAAAGTGCTATATAAATACTGTTAATAATAATATAATATAAATATAAATATAAATATAAATATTAATAATAATAATAATAATAATAATAATAATAATAATAATAATAATAATAATAATAATTTCTGCCGCTTTTGTGGTTGTCCATTTGATGGTGTTCCCTGATCCAGTAGCCCACTTGCTGACGGATGTCCAGGATCAACAACATCCGCTGCGGACCTTTTTATCCTGGGCGATGACCGAGCTAGTATAGACTTCGGATTCTTTTCTTTCACCATATTGATTTAATCAGGACAAATGCCACCAAGGTCAGAATGGAAAAATCAGCCAATGGCCCAAAATGCCAGCTCTGCAAAGAAGTGGATGAAACCATCGACCACATTCTAAGTGGCTGCAAGAAGATCGCGCAGACAGACTACAAACTGAGGCACAACTCTGTTGCCCAGATGATCCACTGGAATCTATACCAAAAGTATCATCTGCCAGTGGCAAAAAACTGGTGGGACCACAAGCCTGAAAAAGTGGTTGCAAATGAGCAGGTCAAGTTTCTGTGGGACTTCAGGATACAGACGGACAAGGTCTTGGAACACAATACTCCAGATATCACCTTCATAGAAAGCAGTAAGGTGTGGCTTGTTGACATTGCCATACTAGGTGACAGCAGGATTGATGAGAAACAACTAGAAAAGATCTCCTGCTACCAGGACCTAAGAAACAAATTACAGCGTATCTGGTGTAAGCCAGTGCAGGTGGTTCCAGTGGTAATTGGCACACTGGGTGCAGTGCCCAAAGACCTTGGCAGGCACCTGAAAACTATTGGCATTGACAAAATATCACTCTGCCAACTGCAGAAAGCTGCTCTTCTGGGATCAGCATGAATTATACGCCGCTACATCACACAGTCCTAGACTCTTGGGAAGGGTCCGACTGGTGATGTGAATGAAACCAGCACGAAATTGTTCACTGTGTATTTATGGATGATGATGATAATAATAATAACAACAACAGATTTCCAGCTTTCTCTACCTGTACATTCTCAACCACTGAATATTTTTAAATTAAAATTAAACAGAATGGTATTAAAAAGAGTCACAAACTTACAATACCACCCAATCAGGAATGCTCCAATCAGAATTGGAATTATCAGCAAGAACAGATAGTACCAGTGTGAAACCTCTGTAAAACAAACATTGTAAAGTTTTGCTTCAGATAATAGTTTCAGACAGAATTTGTATAATTGCAAATGTTATGCCTTTGAATAGTACATGCTAGAGAAAATTGAGAGTCTCAGACAATAAACTGAGCTTGATGATTTCTGAAAATATCTTTCTCACACTGAAAGGAAAGAGGATGTTCTAGAGCAGGCATGTCTAAACATTTACTTTTAGGACTCCTGGACCTTTAAGAATTCTGTCGAAGACGGAATTTCATCAGGTGCAACTTCTCATCTCACAGGTCACGAACTGTACCTGCTGAAATTTCCTCCTCTACATAATAGTTAAAGGTTTAGAAGCCTTGGATTTGAATGTTTGGACAACCCTGCTCTACAGCAGGGGTCTCCAAAACCTGGCCTGGGGGCCAGATGCGGCCTTCAGCAAGCCTCAATGTGGCCCCTGGCAATATCCTTCCACCCTGTCTTTGGGCAAGCCTTGTAATCCACTCCAACACATTCTTATATGTAAATTTATTCAAATTTGAAATGTAAATTAGTTTTCTGGTCCCTGACAGTGTCGGAGAGAGGATGTCAGAGAGATGAGTTTGGAGACCCTGCTCCAGGGACTAGACTAAATGAATATTTGGTTGCTACAATAGCACTTGTTTTGTCACACAAGTATTCTTCACATTTAGGTATTCACAGTGCAATCCTACCATCTGGTTAGGCTAGTGATTTTCAACCTTTTTCATCTCACGGCACACTTAACAAGGCACTGAAATTGTCAAGGCACATCATGATTTGTTTTTACCATTGACAAGGCACACCAGACTGTTCAAATCCCCCAATTTTCCTATTAATGAATGTCACTCTCCAAGTTCCCATGGCACACCTGAGGACTAAAGGTGCAGTTCTAACTCTGATTGAGATATATCAACTTGGCATCCTATGGTTTTTGGTTATCACTGTCTGTAGTACATATTACAGCTAAGTCCAAGTCACTTACTTTTACTTCTGCACTTAGTGTTTTTGGTCTGGGTGCATTCTTCTTCAATTCCATCTTCTTCACATCTAGAGGAACATTTAAAAAATATTTGAAGCAGCTTGTTACATTAAATGGCTCTGCTTCAGTTCAGAGTGCTTTGCTGATATAGTGGTGCCTTGTAAGACAAACTTAATTCGTTCCAGAAGCACGTTTGTCTTACAAAGCATTCTTCTTACAAAGCGGATTTTCCCATAGGAAATAAAGGAAACTCAGACAATTGGTTCCACAACGCAAAAAATATTCATATAAAAATATTAATTTTATGTAAAAAGGATGACAAAACATTGTAATCAAATTCAGAACACAATTACTGTAATAAAATACTGTAGAGTAAAACAGAAAAGAAAAAGGGGCAAGGATGACTCATTTTCACTAAAATAGTCACTGGCGTCTTTCTGAGCAACTTTAACAAGGAACCTGTGTGTGTACGCATGTGTGTGTGTGTGTACATGCGTGCATTTCACACTTGCAGTAGGAGCAGCACCAAAGGATTCTGCCTGATGCAAGTGGGCAAGATCCTATGCTGTCTACTCAGAACTAGACACCACCATGTGGGACCCCACTATCCAGTGGGGCTTACAGGAAAGTGTGTAGGATGTAGGAGCAGCACCTAAGGCTTCTGCCTGATGCAAACGGGGCAATCCAATGCTGTCTAGTCAGAATCAAGTCCCATTGTATCCAATGGGGATTACTCACAGGAAAGTGGGGTTGAGAGGGGTTGAGGCAGGGAAGGTGGGGGGGGGGAAGAGGAGTAGTTGCAGTGGGGTCCAGGCAGGGAGGGTGATTCCTTGGAGGAAGGGGTTTCTGTTCAGGGGGTCCAGGAGGGGGTTTCCCTCCTACCTGACAGTGGTTTGCTGGCTGCAGGAGGCTCAGACGTGCTTGCTGGGGAGGCCCAGACAAGGGCAGGAGGAGGAGGAAAAGTCCCCCCTCAGCCACCCAGCCCAGCCAATAGGCATTCATCTTACAAAGCAGAATTCCATAGAAATTTTAATTTGTTTTACAAAGCATTCATCTTATAGGGCATTTGTTTTACATCTTACAGGGCATTTTATGCATCTTTTTTTACATGTTTTACATCTTACAGGGCATTTACCATTGTACTCTGCTTTGTTCAGGGCTCTCTCCATAGCAGGCTGAAACTGTATGGAAGTGGGATTCTTTCTTAATTAAATACAGAGCCCCGCTTTTTTTTGTTAGGCCTGCTCAGCTTTCTGCTCAGGCTAAGCTTTAAGAGTCACCAGTAGACAGCCTGGAAAATATGCTGATGCTGGTCAAAAGATGGAAAAAAATGAAAAGAACTTGCCTCCCATGGTATGGCCACATTCTGTATCCTACCAACATAGAAGGACCTGTAGTTGGAAGTCAACAGCAAACGACCGAAGCGTTGCCCAAAACTGCACTGGCTTGACACCTGCATGATGACCTGAGAACCATCCTGCACCCAGACCAAGCCCACAACCAGGAGAAATGGCGACAGTGGTCCAGAATAGCAGACCCCACCACCATGTGGGACAAACACTGAAGGAGGAGGAGGAGGTGTCTGTGTGGATGGGATTAAATGCTGTTTGTCAGTGATAGCACAATCCTAACCAAATTTCCAGCACTGGCATATTAGCTGTGCTAATGGGGCATATGTGTCATCCTGTAGTTGGGGGAAAGACATGGAAACCTCCTCCTATAAGGCACTTTCACACAGAATTGCATTGTCCTTCCCACAAACATGGAAAAGTGGTTAGGATGATACCCTGAGTATGTCAGCCAGTCTGGAAGCCTTGAATACTTCTTTGATCAAAACATTGTTTGACCATGGTATGACGCCTGAGGGAAAAAGCTTTGACACCTATCAGTTGAAGGCACTATTTATATAACTAGAAGTCAAGCTGAAGTGAAAACATCCTTATATGTTTAGCCTACACTACAATCCAAAAAAATATCCAAGGAGCTGAACAGCACTTGGGACTTATATCTTCAGGGTCTGTGCACCACCTGATGTTTGAAAATGGCTCTGCACAATATATTTAAAATCTTTCTTCTTTTGAGGGAAGAGGATACTGAATATATTTCCCAATACAGGCTATTTTTCCTTCTGATTTTATTTTATGATGTTCTCACAAGGACTAAAGTATGAATTATATGAAGCTTTAGATCAGAACCTGAGATCCCAAACTTTTCAAGAGTAAAATTCCTGTGATAAGTCTTTGTGTGGGAGGGAGGATTGAACAACATGATCCCCAGAATTGCACCACTGTTTGGGGGCATGGGCTTTCTTTTACTTACATGACATAGCAGGAGACTCCTGAGGGTGCAAGGAGACCCACGGAAGCCTCTGTAGGACTCCCCAAGCTGCATAGAATGTGGTTTCACAATTACAAATCAAAAGTGGGGTGTAATCATTATTTTCACATTCTTCATGGTTTGGGGAACCTGAAGATGCTTCCACATAGCTCCCTATACTCCCTGGAGACTATTGCTATATTGCATAAGTTACTTGTTCTCAAATGTTTCGTAACAGGACCCACTTTTAAAATGAGAAATCTGTCAGGATCTACTGGAAGTTATGTCCTAACCAGAAGTAACATTCTCAAGCTGGAAAATTTTTAAACAATCCTAGACTGCAATCTTACCCACACTTACCCAGGAGTAAGCCCAACTGACTATCATTGTTAAGGGCACTTACATAATAGCCTGTTAAACAGATCTGGAACATTCTGGAACATTCCTCCAAACACATACAGATCTGGAACATTCCTCCAAACACAGTCATATTCCATAGTAATTTCAAGTGTAATATATTAAACATAAAATATTGAAATAAATGGGGACTCACCTGAAACCGGCTTGTGACTGCTGTAGTGGGTTGTGACCCACACTTTGAGAAACACTAATATACTGTAATAAAAGAAAGACCCAGCCCTCCTGCTAGCAGCACAATTTCAAGGATCACATTGCTCCATTGCCAGAGGAGCTCAGGCTAGGGAACTGCAATGCCTCAGTTTGAGAACCTCTGGTAACCTCTGGCCTAAGGATTCTGGAGGATACCGTATACTGAGAAAAGCATACCTCATTTCTGTTCCCCTAGGAGTTCACATGAGTCTATGCATGTTCTGAGAATTTGGGGAAGAAGTGATCTCTTGTATATCTCACCACCATTGGAAGTGTGCAATAGAGCCTTCCAGTCATAGCCTTCTCCCTCTCACTGTTTCAGAGCAAGGTTCTGTTGGCCTTTTCCAATAATGTTTGTTTTATTTTTTCTTAAGTTTCATTATTTGTATTTTTCCAAATTTTTGTTTCTAATTATTTTGTTTATATGACTTTTTAAATATGTATTTACTTACTGTATTTTATTGAATTATACTGTATAGGTTTGCCTTTCCCCCGATTTTCTCGAGTGATCCCCAGGTCCAAGGGTCATGATCTGGTGAAGATCACCTGGCTGGGACCAGGGAATGCCCCCTGCCCACCACCGAGGGGCCTGAAGCAGATGCTGATTCAGGAACCCTCTGAACATGTGCTAGCCTCGCTGGTGTGTGCGCAGAGCATCCGAAGGCTGGTATGAACCAAGGCCCATCTGCACACATGCTAGCCTTGCTGGTGCATGTGCAGAGGGTCTCAGCTGGGAAGGACTCAGCGGGACAAGAGGAAAGCTTTGTTCTTGATTACCCTCCTCTTGCCCCACCCAGTTGTGGGACTGCAAATTATGGCAACCCTAATTTTGTACCAGTTTTGAGTTACCAGTATCTCTGAGTAGCAAGTTAGAGTAGGAATCTTTCAATCAAACAATCATTACTATCTACAAAGCAAAATACAGAAGTTTCCCTGCACAACATTCAGTTTAAGAATTTCAAAATACAAACATGTATCTTAAAGATGGCATTGGATGCCCATCCCCAGTATTCATAAGCATTCCCTCATCTTACTTCAGCCAGCCTCAGGAAGCCTTTTACCAAAAACAAGAACAACAACAACACATAGTTCTGTACCACTGCTATACTGTAAATTCCCCTCCTCTTTTTTGATTGCATGTTTGCTACTGATAATAATGATACTGGATTTCAGAACAAAACAACTTGCAAACAGGCCCTTGAACCTAAACTTGCCTGTTCTCCTTGGGGAGCTTCTGGATATCAATGTTACTGAAAGTAGGGGTCAGGACCCCCTTGAGGAATTGTGACCTAAGGTCAGGTGAGGTCACAAGATGGTGGGATCCATCATCTTGGAATCTGGCACTGGGGTTTCCTGGGAGTAAGTCTCATTGTTGAACACAATAGGACTTATTTCTGAGTAGAGATGGAGGAGCTCTGGCATTACAGTGATGTCTCATCCTGCTAAGTTTGATAGGAGGTCCTGGAGAGATTTTTAAGTTTGAAAGGGGGTTCCAGGCTGAAATGCCTGAGGACCACCACTGCAGATTACATTAGACACACCATTCTCTACATTAGACACACACAATGCAGAAGGAATCAAGCACTACTCCTTTTACTTCAACTACTGGTAAAAACAGCAAAAGGATAGGGATTTACTGGTGTACACTTATTTGTGTTATCATTTGTCAGTTATTATTTAGTGGACTCCTTCATTTCTGAGTTTCAACATCTGAACTCTACATTTTGGGGTTGGGCCATCAGGGCTGAGCAGAGGCCTCTCAACAAATTATATTTGCCCAAAGACAAATATAAACAACTGGAGCCTACCTGTGTGACTGCAACCTGCCCTTGTGCATAAGTTCTTATAAGCACAAGGCAATGGCTTCTGGTGCTGTTCTTATATGCCAACAAACAAATGAATGCTGTTCCTATATTCCAAGAGCAGTAGGGTAGTGGATGCCTGTTGCTGGAAGACATATGAGGGCAGGATTCCAAACTCTTGTAACAGGAGCAGATTAAGAAATTCAACTGCAAGGTCTGATTGAGAGGAGCTTTGCCCCCATCACAGTGATGATGTGCTCTCTCTCAAATGTCACCTTAATGCTAACTTTGGATAGCTTTGCAGGAAACTTACTTAGCACATGGTTCACAGTGAAGGCAGTGGTCTGAACTGCAAAAGAAGCCAGGCCTGCATCCACATTTTACATTCTGCTTGGCGGTACAGTTTTCTTTAACTTCCCAACCTAAAATAGATTCAGATAGAAAAGGTCAATTGAGTCCTGAGATGGCATCTAAGGATGATATGGTTCCCCCTCCCATTATATAAAACTAACTCATTAAATGAAATCATTTTAAAAAGCACGCACGCACAATTTGGGATTTTGCATTTCTTTTCATTTCAAAAGCACAATGACACATTGCCAATGAGTGAGTGGTGTTACCATAATTATGGTACCAATGAGTGGGTGCCATAATTAATCAAAAACTCATTAAAAGGCAATATTCAATGCACAGAAAAAACTTAAATCAGCAATAATATTTTCAGTTATCATTTAGACTCAAGATCTTTGGAGTCTCTTAAATTTTTTCTTCACTGAAAGCAGAAGAATGGGCAGTGGGAAAGATTTTTCCTTCACCCTTGGCAAAGTGACAGCAAACCCAAGAGATATTGGAGCTGCGCCACCAATTTCAGCAGCACAACTCTGAGCTGAGCAGCCTGAAGCTGGTCCACACTGCCTAAGGAACAGGGTTGGAATGTAGCATAATGGTCATGTCCCAGTCTCCTCTCCCACTCCCTGCCCACTTGCCTCCAGGAATGCCTTGTCCACCCTAAAACATCCCCTTCCATCTCCTTCCTACCCTCCCTACCCCAATCTCCTGTGCTAATTGAGATTGGGCAGCGCAACTCACCTTGGTGCACGCCAGGGCCTGGTGAGGTGTAAAGAGGTTGGTAACTTACGTTGCCTAAGTTGTCAGCCAGGATTGTACTGTTACAACTCAACTCTACTAATGCCTCCTAAACCAACGTACAATAGCTGTGCCATCAAAGCTTACCCAGAGGTAAGCCTACAGTGCCCAAATAGTGCTATTTGGACTTGTATCAGCACCATTCCTGCTGATACCACCTCCTTCCAAGCCTCAATCTGCCCTCATCTCTGCTCCATATCTGCCTCATCCCTACCCCATTCTTTGCCCATTCCTCCCTCCCTAGCCTGTTTTTTTAAGACTTTGAACTGAGAAGGAAGGGTAGAAAAAATCAAAGGAAGGAAGAGCATGGGGATACAAATGGTATCAACAAAACAAACTCCTCCAGAACAATGGTGCAGCACAAGTAACCAGCAGAACAGTAAATGTCATACACAGATCTTGAATGAGTGTGACTACACAAAAGTATGTACATAATCGCCACACTGATCTATACATACATATACTGGTAGTCATAAATATGGCAAAGGATGCAATCCTAACCATGTCTACTCAAAAGTAAGCCCCATTCTGTTTAATGGGTCTTACTCCTAGGAAAGTGTCTTTAGGATTGCATCCTTAATCTTGTGAGAATCTACTTGTGGACAGGATGAAAACCACCTTCTACAATGGCTGTCCAGGATTCTCCTAACACTGTTTTCCATTGCTGTCTGATAGATTTTAGTAGGAAAACATGCCCCCTTTGTTGCACTTGAATTCTGGGAAACATTTTCTTGCTGTTATTACTGCCTTAATAGTATAGAAGAGCTACTTCACAGTTTATTTTATTAAAAACATGGTTACATTTTCCAGTGGTAGGAGGCTAAAACTTTTCGCCATAGAAATCATTAGCTGGTCCAGTACTATGAATGAACATTCCTAGTGTGGAATGATGCAGTCCTTATAACCCTCACAGCGCAATCCAAACTTGTGCTAGATACAGTGCAGTTGGCCTGCACTGCCTCCAGTGCAAGTTCAGAGTGCTGCTGCAATACTTTGGGACAAGGGGAAACATTATTCCTTACCCCAGGTAATGCTGCAGCAGCCCCAATGGGTCTACTTGGATATGTGCCACCAATTTTTGGTGTTACAACTCCGAGTAGACAATGCTAGTCTCCAGCTGCTCTGTGCTGATCAGAGAACAAGGCTTGGATCCAGCATAACTCCTGGGTCCCAGCCCCACCTCCTGCTCCTTGCCCACTCGTCCCCAGGAAAACTTCTACCCACCTGAAGTGCACCAGAATAAGTGAGCACTGTGCTGTCAATTTCTATAATACTTATTTCCGTGGTGGCCAAACTGCTTGGTAAGAGTAGTTTCCAATAGCTGAGATGTTGAGATGAGTACCCTCACAACATCCCCTATGCAGTGATGGGTTTCAAAGAAATTAACAATCAGTTCTTTGCCCATCTGGCAGCCACTTTTAAATGGCTATTTTTTAAACTTTACATGTCCTATCTCTCATTAACAACCAGTTCTATAGAGTAGGTGTGAACCTGCGGGAGCCCATCACTGCCCCTATGCCTTAGGATGGCATAGGGGTCTTTAGTCTACCGACTCCCTTGGATCAAGAAGCAACCTAGCTTTTGACAGGCCAGCAGGCAGCCTAGTCTTTGAACCTGATCAGGTGCGCCACAAATTTCTGTTATTTGTGCCACTTGTGGGACTCGCATCACAGGTGGATCATCAATATCATAGGTTTTTGGCAATCACATGCATTACACATTTTCACCTGTGCAAATACATTTACTTTTAAATTATAAATTAACCTACCATGCTGTGTGTCACAAAGGCTACATCTCAGGCATTTGCTATTTACATTTGGATGATCCATGTATTCCGCCCCTTCGATGCAATTTTTACAGCTTATTGGATTGGTTTTCGTGCATCCACGGTCTACTACCGTACCTGCCAACAACAACAACAACAGTAAGTATCAATTGTAGAGGCTAGTGTGGATTCCTTTGAATCTATACTTACACTGCTACTCTATATTTTACTGTCCAGTTTGAGTGTCACAGATGACTGCATATGCATTTTGATGCTGACATAACAAAAGCCAGACCAGCAGAACAGGCCAAACCAATTAAAAGACCTCCCCACAGGGATAAGGTTGTCTAACCCTACAATCCAGAGTAACTATGTGAGCATGTAAGAGACATTATGTGCACCCGTAGTTACTGCACCACCTAGTGAAAACGTATGGGAAATTCATAATGAAATCCAGAGCAAATTGTTTTACACCGGAGCAAGGATTCCCCGTAGTTACTCTGGATTGCGCCCATAATCATCTTCCATCAAACCAGGACAGACCAGGTGCCTGAGCAGCCTCCCCTGCTCAGGCAGTGGTGCCAGGCAGGTTTAAAGGGCTCCAGGGCAGCCCCATGCAGCATCCACTGGGCCGCCACCACCTTCTTGGCCAGCCACACCAGGGCCACCCACAACATCCAGTAGTGCCCAGCACCGCGCAGGTAGCCACTGCATCCCACGAAGACAGTGTGGAGGCAGAGCATGCAGTGGAACAGGGTTGTCCCTGCCCCTGTTGCCCTCTGCCATGCCAGTCATGGAAGGAGAAAGTACAAGGTGACCATACACAATGGAGGACAGAATGCCTGTACCTTTAACTGTTGTATATGAGGGAATTTAGGCAGATTCAGCTTGACATGGATGTGTTTAAAAAGCAGTACTTGCCAAAATTCCCTCTTCTATACATTACTTAAAGGTATAGCGGTGCTCTGTCCTCCATTGTATATGGTCACCCTGAGAAAGCACTACATCCTCTTGCGGCCACAGGAGCCACAGGTAGGCAGGGCAATGAGCAGCTCAGGCTTGGCAGGTGGGAAAATCTGGGATTTCCGGAAATCTGAAAACCAGAGGTGGGAAGATCTGGAATTTCTACTCAGCAAGATGGGACATTTTTTTAACCATTCAAACCTGGACAATTCTAGTTTTCTGTGACATATGAAAACCATACACAGGTGTTAAAACACTTGCACAAATATGGGTATGTATTTTGGCAAGTGTGCCTTTCCAAGGTGAAATAGTTTCTTTTAGCTAAATGACCCCCATTTTCAACTCCATCCTGTTGGTGTAGGATGCAATGCCACTTGGCTGCACAAATTTTTATGCCACTTGGTTGTAATCCATGTTACGCCACTTGGTTGCACAAATTTTAAGCCCCCTCCCCCACAGGCCTTAGAGAAGCTGGTTTTCATGAAAACCAGCAATGCCTTTCTGAGGTCTAGGGAGGCCGTACACTACCTCCCTGAGTACTGAAGGCCCAAGAAGGCCTGCAAGAGGCCTTATAAAAGATTTTTTAGATTAGGGATACCAAATGTCCTGAAAATCAGGGACAATCCTAACTTGTGGGGATGTTTACATACTGGCAAATGGGACAGAGGGTCCTGTCCCAATTTTGTGGAAGAGAATTATGGCAACCCTATTTTAGATATATAAAATACATGGAAGCTATATGAAATACATACAAAGGAATGCAAAACATCACTGATTTGTGTAAAAGTGTTTCACAGGGTTAAAACGGTTCATAAAATGAATATTTCCTTTTGGTTCACTCTATTTCTTACAGTCTCTGCAAAGGACATATACAATGCCTACCTGGTTGACAGACATCACAACATACACTTTCAAATAAGAGCTTGCCCTTTGGACATGTCAATGTAGAATTAGAGACATGTATGGATTCAGCAGATTTCAAGTCAAGGGCCTGTGACAAAGAAAAACAAGAATAAAACCCAGATGAGGATGCATTATGATGTGGCTTTTTGAATAGTTGTCCCTACAGTACTACTGAAGCTCACAAAAGGAAACAAAAATATATAAATATGTAGGTATAAATATATTCCTTCTAATATATTCATTTATGTAATTATATTCACACTTGAAATGTAAATTAAATATTTTTCCAGTCCGACACAGTATCAGAGAGCTGATGTGGCCTTCCTACCAAAAAGTTTGATCAGCCCTGTTAAGAGATAACTGACTACAATCTACACATGTGTGGATTCAGAGAACTTTATATTCTGATTGTCACCAGCAAAATCACTTGGTAGAGTCTTTCAGGGACTGTTGTTCCCAGTTTGAAGCTGCAGATGGAAATTTGGCATGCTACTCCATGTGAAAAACTCCTTCAATGCAGAAAAGTAGCACATCAGGAAGGACTAAAATTTTACAATCTGATATGCAGGGAAATGTTTTCTTCTTTTTCCCCCACACAAGGGAGCCTTCAGAACTCCCACTAGGGAGCCACAAGTGGTTCCGTCCAGAAAAGTCTATTTACTGATGTTATCGAACGTTACTTAAAATATAAAATGACTCATAGGTGCTTTCTTCTTTTACTTGAGCTTAGGAAGATGTTAAAGACTGACAGTTACCACTCTTCTTTGTGGAAATTCCCTAAGACTCATTTGTAAAGTAAAAGAATGAAAATTCAAAATAGTTATACCTTTGGGTTTCAACCACCCAAAGAAATTAACATGATCCAGGAGAGCCAAGACAGTACAGTGATTTGGGAGCTGGTCTTAGCCAGATCCAAGTCCCTGCTCAAGCCATGAAACTTCCTGGGTGACATTGGGCCAATAACTCTCTCTCAACCTCACCTACCTCATAGAGTTGTTGTGAAGACAAAAAGGAAAGGAAGAACTATGTACAGTATACCCCCCTGAACTTCTTGGAAAGGTAGTATAAAAGTGTGAGAAATATATGAATTTTAAATGAGAGCTATTGCACCTCTGCCTATGTTTTTTACATAATTAATATGAATCCTGCTTCTCCAAATTGTTTACGGTGACTTACGAAATTAAAAACAGAAGCAAACAAAAATAAGCAGGTTTTCTTAAGTCACAGCAAACACTAGCAGTAGGTGGAAACAGTCTGCAGAGGACTACACCACAAGCTGAAGGTTTCAATGAAAGATCTGCATCCTGAAAATAACAGACTTCCATGGGTGATGCAAAATAAAATTCCTGGTCAAATCAAATTGTCAGTTACACCCCTTGACAAAAACAAAATGCTTGACAAAAAATGCTATTCAAGATAGCATTATGTATCACTGTGAAATGAAAATGTACTGAGTTTGTGGGCTTCACCAAAATCTCTCAGTAGCCGGAAAACAATCAAGTGCCTACTACAGGATCAGACCAGTAAATAAGGCTGCAATCCTATCCATCCTTTCTTGGGAGTAAAATCCATTCACTATAATGGCTCTTACTTATGAGTACACAGGCATAGAATTGGGCTCTAATGCATCTAATAACCCAGTCCTATACATCTTTACTCATAAGCAGGGTGACTGTATGTCCTCTTTTTCCAGGACATGTTCTTTTTTTAACCTTTTGTCTTGGTACATAAATCTTTCTTGTCTCTTTTTCTTGTGAGCAGGCAGCATGTAAAGCAGGCCTCCATCAGTCTTGAAAGACATGTAGCGTTCTGGTAATTAAGACATTATGGCTGCGATCCTGAACACACTTTCCTGGGAGAAAGTCCCAGTGAATATAACAGGCCTTACTTCTGAGAAGACATGCATAGAATTGCACCCCAAATGTTACAGTTTTAAATTGAGTAATAATATAGTTTTTAAAGTAACCACATGAAAGCAATATATATATGATAGTTTTCAGCTTTTATTTTGTCATCCTACAGGGTTTTTTTGTATCCTACAATTTGGGGTAGAACCTTGACCTCTTTTTGGTTGTGACATATTGTCACCCTGCTCAGAAGTCCTGTTATAGTCTGTTAGGCTTACTCCCTGGTAAATGTGAATAGGATTGCAGGCTCACAGCCCAATCCATGTCTACTCAGAAGTAAGTCCCATAATAGTAACGAGCTTACTCCTAGGAAAGTGTGAAAAGGATCACACAGCCTGAATCAACTCCTATCTTTTCTTTGTTTTAGCTACTCCTCCCCCCACTACTTTCTTTATCTTGTTTATAAAGTTCTTTACAAAGTTCTGAGTAGGGCAAGAAACTTTAACGGTTTATGTGCCGCCTTCCTTCTTCTCTGCAAGCCAAAACACTTTACTCCTTGGCTTCCTCTTCCAAGTAACCTTCTCGGATGTCTTGGGACAGATAAAAGCAAGGGTGAACATATGCCATAACAAACAAACAAGCAAACAAACAAAGGACAAGGCTCCCCAAAATATAGACATCCAAGAAAAATGTAGGACATGACAAAATAAGTGCTAAAAACACTCATTTATATTGCTTTCACGTGCTCATTTTAAACACAATATCATTATTAAAATTATTACATATTATTTATTACAAGAAGGCTATATGCTGCCTGCTCATTAGGAAATGGAGGACAATGAAGCTATTTTTCTAGGACATAAGGCTAAAAAGGAGGACACGACCTGGAAAAATAGGACATGTGGTCACCCTACTGGGCAGATCCCAGTCGTAAGAGCCCACTCCCATGCTGGTCTACTCAGAAGTAAGCCCCATTATAGTCAATGAGGGTTGCTCCCAGGAAAGTCTCGCAAGATAGGATCGCAGTCTCAGGTATACTTTCCTATACATACACACTATCCTGGGAGTAAGCCCTAATGACTATTATGGGACCAGGCATCGGATGGGGCTCACTTAACCTTACCATTCTCCTGGGAGTAAGCCCTACTGAGCACAACGGGACATACTTCTCAGAAGTTACTATTAGAGTTGAGTTGTTGGGTGTCTCTCTCCTAGGAGCCCCAGAAAGGCACACCTGGAAAGTACTTACTGCTTGTAGAATCAGGAAAGGGAGAAGAAGGAGGCTCCTCCGCGACATGTTGCTACTCCTTGGAGTAAAGTCCTAAAGAGAAACCAAAAGACTTCGCGATCAGGTGCCAATCAACCATTGCCACACTCACCGGTGTTACTTGGAGATCCGCAAAAGTTACTCCGCCCCTGCAAACTCCACTGTCATTGTTAAGGAGGACTAAATGTAAGACATATAGAGCCCAATCCTATACATGTCTACTCAGAAGTAAGTCCCATTGTAGTCAGTGGAGCTTACTCCCAGGAAAGTGTGGATAGGATTGCCGCCTCAGAGCCCAATCCTAGGCATGTCTACTCAGAAGTAAGTCCCAGTATAACCAATACATCTTACTCCCACGTAAATGTGGGTTGTATTGCAGCCATAACAAAACAAAAGCTAAAACCACTCATATATATTTCTTTCAGTGGTTGATTTAGAGGACTATCCTAACCATGTCTACTCAGAAGTAAGCCCCACTATGTTCAATGGATCTTGCTCCAAGAAAGTGTATTTAGGCTAATAGGTTAGGCTAGTGCTCTTAAACATTTTCTTATTATTACATTTCAAACTATGGCTGCAATCCTAACCACACTTTTCTGGGAGTAAGCCCCATTGACTATAATGGGACTTGTTTCTGAGTAGATACACATCGGATTGGGCTCAAAGTCTTCAATTCCAGGGACATATAAAGCTGCAATCCTATTCACACTTTCCTGGGAGTAAGCCCCCATTGACTGTAATATGACTTACTTCTGAGTAGATATGCATTATGCATAAGGAAACGGTATTACCCCAGTGAGTGTTTTAAGATGCACTGTGGTGTGCAGAGGGGGTTTTTGTGCAGGGATCAAGTGCCACCAAGAACCATCTGGAGAAATTTAACCCTTCAGGGGCTGAAAAGGGGGCAACGTGTTTCTGTCCTATACTTAACATGGGAGACTGAACAACATCCAGCCCATTTGGTGCTCAGTGCCTGGTGCACTGGGGGGATGTTGTTCGGAGGAATAGGTTGCACTGGCGAGGATGCTGAGCATGGGGGGAAGTTGCGCATGGGGGGAAGTTGTGCATGGGGGAATGATGCGCATGGGGAATGATGCACATGGGGAAGTTGTGCATGGGGGGGATAATGTGCATGGGGGAAGTTGTGCATGGGTGTTGATGCACATGGGGGACAGATGCAGATGGGTGATGTTGCATATGAGGAGTTCAGGCACATGGGGGACTGATGCGCATGGGGGACTGATGCGCATGGGGGGATGATGCACATGGGGGGATGATGTGCATGGGGGGAAGTTGCACATGGGGTGTTGATGCACCCTGGGGGATGGCATATGGGGAAATGTTACTCCCGCAGCGCGGGTACACTTTTCACTAGTCCATGGTTTCTAGACAGAAAGGAGAAGGAAAAAATCCTTAGGAGAGGAAATTACAAACTGGTGCAAGTGAAGGAGGGGAGAAGAACGAAGGGGTAAAAGGGAATGTAGATTGAAAAGGGGCAAAACACTGGGAGTTTTAGAGGAGGGAGAAGCAGAAAAGTTTCCTTAGCAAGTCATGAAAACACTTTTTTTTAAAAGGTCAGATTGAAAGAATACACTGCCTATCACAATTCTGCTGGAAGAGGATTAAAATGGGATATAATATGCAGTATATTGTATACAGTTTATTATTCAACTCCTATGTCATTCTATGCTCATATGATGAAAACAATTAAATGTCCACAACAGAGGCAACTCCCCCCCCCCCCCACTTCTCAACAACAGACTGAGCATTTCCTTAGACTGGGAAAGCAAATTTGGCTGGGTGCCTGATATGGATGGCAGCCAATCAGTGCAAGGTTAACCATAAATGTACAGTAAATGCTTTTCCATCTCAGTGCAGACTATTGAGATGTTTTATTTTAGCTTCTGCTAAAGAGGTTTCCATGACAAAGCTGGAGTATAACCCTCTCTTTTTTCAGTCACTGTTGGGCCATTTGACTATGAGCACAATTCAGAGTAACTACAGGGAGTCCTTGCTTCGGAGTAAGAACAAGTTACTCTGGATTGCAATATTAATTTCCCATAGGTTTTCACTAGTTGGTGCAGTAACTACGGGTGCACGTGATGTCTCTTACTTGCTCCCGTAGTTACTCTAGATTGTAGCCATTATCTTATCTGAAATAACTTTACATCAGAAATGAGTTCAATGATGACTACTAAACTGAACACTAAGGGCACAATCCTAACCATGTCTACTCAGAAGTAAGCCCCATTGTGCTCAATGGGTCTTACTCCCGAGAAGATCTGTTTAGGATTTCAGCCTAACTCACAAAACAGTATAAAATTGCAAAGATGGTGTCATGGTTTAGCTATGATGGGTTTATGCTTATCATGGGACTAGCCCTTGAGCCTCCCCAATCCAGTGGCAGCTGCGAGCATGCAATGCGTCATCAGCAGTAGGATGTGGACAGCCATGGGGTATCCGATCAACCAACCAATATTTATAAACCACTTTTCAACAAAATGTTCACAAAGCAATTTATACAGAAAATGAATTACAGTAACTCATGGTTCCCTGTCCCAAAAGGGCTCACTGTCTGAAAAGATGTCAAAGAATATCAGCAGAAGTCACTAGATAAGACACCGCTGGGGTGAGGAGTACCATTTACTCTTTCCCTGCTAAAGAAAAAATGAACACCCCCTTGGAAGTGTGTCTCTTGCCCAGGGATGAGGACTCTGCTTCAGGGACCCTGAAACCTGGCAGAGATGCAGACAAATATGTGCTCTTTCTCATGTATGAACTGGCTTTGCAAAAGTTGTGACCAAATAGCATCCATTCACTGGCACTTTTTGGCTTTTGAGGAGAACCTTCTTGCCCTTCCTGACAAGGACTATTAAAGCAGGATTGCGAGTCACCCTCAGAGTAGTCCCTTCTCACTCACTCAGCTTCCAAAGATAGAAACTCCAAAGCCCCTTTCTGCCTAAAATGGAGGACATTTTTCATGAAATGGGAATGTTTGAATAACATAACATCCTAGTGAAAATGACAGTGCATGGTTTGGGGCTGGTCTAGGAGTGGCACAAAAGTGCCATAAGGTACTTCAGGACCACTCCTGGGGGGGGGGGGGTTAGGCCAATGCACAGATGTGGGCCAGCCTCCCCACATCGCTATGAGAATGAGGAGATGGGTGAGTTGTGCTGGCTTTAACTGGTTAGGATTGCTCCCCTCCCAAAAAAAACTGTCTCTTCTTCACCATGTCCTGTTTGCTGAAAGTTATTAGCACCCAAATTTTCTTTTTTTCACTGTCAGCCAGACTATGCTGGAGTGCCTATAATCCTTACGTTTGCACTTTATAGGCCTCCTACGAGACTTGTTTGGCAGAAACAATCAATCAAGTTCTTAGCTGAGTCTCTCTCTCTCTCTCTCTCCCCCCCCCACCTCTGATCCCATTTATTCTGCTGTTCTTTTTTAAAAGAATATTGAAAAGTCCCTCCATGAGAGACAGGAAAGGAACTGACTGTGAAAATCCTGCTGTTGCTTGCAAAATGTTAGACAATTTCTAAATCAAAAGGGAGACAGATTTTTTGGGGAGAGGGGAGGGCCACTCAGTTTAGCAAGATGATCCTCACATGCATCTTGTCAACTGCCTAGCCTTATAAAGCAAAGCCATGAATGCATTTTATAGCTGTTGGGGGAAAGACATTGTTTTTCACCTTCTTTGTAAAGTTGTGAATTCATGACTCCTATTTATTATTACGTCTACTAAAAGAGCTCGTTGTGTAAGTGCCATCCGAAGCGTCATCTGATTGCACTATACAGTAACAAAATTATTCATTTACTTAGAAGTGAATCAGTTATTGCTATGAGGAAATTATTGTTAAAACTATTGTTAACTAAAACTAAACTAAGAGCACAATCCTAACCATGTCTACTCAAAAGTGAGCCCCATTGTGTTCAATGGGTCTTACTCCCAGGAAAGTGTCTTTAGGATTGCAGCCTAAAACAAACTAAAATTATTGCTGTTGTTCTATTATTAAGGCTGCAGTTCTTATTAACAACATACAGTACTGTATTTTGCTTTGTTCTCCTCTGTAGCTTTTAATACTATGCATGGTTCTTTCTCCTCTTTTCCATTTAATTATCACAACAACCCTATGAGGTGGGTAAGGCTGAGTAGGGATTTGAACCCAGACTTCACTATTTGAGCTTAACAAAGCAACCACGGCACAACACTGACTCCCTAGTAATTGCTCTCACCATTCATTAATGTAACTGTGCATGGGATGACAGTGTGAACCTTCCGTTATCATATAAACAGTAGCTAAATGGTACAACTACTACTACTGCAAGTATCTCTGTTCCCAAACCATTTTTGGTTTCAGTGTCACATTATAATGTTTTGTTGAAAGAGAAAATTCATTAGGCACAGTGTTGAAATTGTGGTCTGGTAAAATGCTTTCAGTGCAGATGTCTTTGTGTGATATAGACTGGGATGCGTACCAAAGGTACAACATGGAGCCTTTGGGTGTTTGCATGGGAGAGAGCCTGGGAGTCTGGAATTGTCCGAATTACCACCCCCACCCCCGGACATTCAGTTGTTCCCAGATTCAGTGGAGGTGTGGAGAATGGAGGACATGGTGCAGATGTGGAGGACGGGGGGAGGGGTGGTCCGGCGAGGAGGGGCATAACTGTTGGTCCTTCCACCAAGTGGTATGCTCACGGAGGGGTGTTGTCATTGGCAGGGATTTGGCGGGAGGAAATGGGGGGAGGAGTCTGGGACGTGCGAGATCTGGAGGGCAGAAGCAGGAAACACTCTGGAGAGAGGACCTTCCGTGGAAAGAGCCAAGTACCTATGAAGCTTATTGAGAGAACTCCCCTAACCGAGCAACCTCAAGAAGCCCTATCCCAAAAGACACGGAGCCTGATCCCAAAAGGGAAGAGTGGAGAGCGTGAGGAGCTGTGGGAGAAACCGGACAATTGACAGCTAGAGCACAGGAGGACTTTAGGCCAAGGACAAGAGACCGGTGACCTCTACCTGTAAAGAAAGAAGAAGGACTGTGAGGCGAGGGTCTTATACCTCTTATGGACATTACTTGTTGACTGTTACTTACCTGGTTACGTTGCAGCTGGGATGTTGTATGTTGTGGGGAGAGAGGGAAACCTGTTGAAAAAGAAGAAACAGTTATAAGAAAAGCCAATTGCAGCCTTTAAGCTTAAGAACAAGTAAACGTGAGTTCAAGATACCCACCTGTGTCTGTCCTTCTTTAAGATGTACACCCTGGGGGAGGAAGACGAGGCGGAACCCAGATATCTGTGGTCCTAGATGACCAAGTCACTGTCAGTGGAAGAACGGGAAAGAAAGGTAGACAGACCCGCGACACTTTGCTATACACACACTTGAGGTTTTCATTGCTTTGGTATCTCCTGGATGGGCACATGGGGTCAGCTGCACGTGCGAAGGTCAGTTTTGCACTATGCAAGGGATGTGGTTTGCTGTTATAAGCTTCAATCAATGTTGAAAGCTTCAATCAATAGAAAGAAAAATTTGCCTATTTATGTGGGCAGATCCACGCATACATACAAGGTACATGTCCAGCAGCATGTTGGAGAGCTTATCTGGGTATGACAGGATTATCCTTGCACAAAAAAAATGTGAGCCACTTTGAGCACAGTTCACCAGAGGAAAAATGCAGCATAGTAATAGGGGCCCCACTGTGGTTCTGTGGTTAAAGTTGCTGTGCATGTTGATTTGAAGATCGGCAGATCAGTGGTTTGTGACCTGGGTGCATGAAGCGACATCCTGGTGACAGGCCGACCAGATTTCCCCATGTCACATCCATCATCTAAAAGCAGACTCTGCCAGGAGCAGGAATAATGTTAAGAAAATGATAAAACAGGTTTTACCATATTTACTCAAATCTAATACACCATTCAATCTAATGAGCCCCTATACTTATAGTCAAAATACTTGAATCTAATTAGCCATCTAATCTAATACGCACCCTGATTTTGGAGACTAAATCCGGCTGGAAAAGATTAGTGTTAGATTTGAGTAAATACAGTATTTGTGTAACCTGGTAGGTTTTTTTCCTTCCAGATTTACCACTCTGAAGAGCATCTCTGAATCCTGGCCTGTGGCGTTCCTTACCTAACCAGATGTCTGCTGCAGAACATGTTCCATTTTGCAGAGACAACCTCCACTTGGAGACAAAATGTATATGTTCCCAAAACATCCATCTAGAATACAAAGAATCAGTAGCAAGCCAATCTTGGAGCTTACAGGTAGCTGAGCCAGCTGCTTATACTGCTTATGCATAACCAGAGTTGCAAAAACAGGAAGAGACCTCTGAGATCAAACAGTAAAATGACAAATGCAAAAATTGCCTTTGAATGTGGGTTTTCCCATTAATATGTAATATGTGGGTGTGGATGGCACAAGTGGTTAAGACACTGTGCCTGTTAACCAGAAGGCCAGGGTTCAAGACTTGGGTCCCCACAAGACAGGATGAGCTCCTGTTCTTGGCGCCAGCTCTGCGATGCCAGCTGGAACCAATCGTGTCGGCTCTGCCATTCCATTGGACTATTTCAGTGGCATGGAGAGGTGGGATTTGCTGCTTGGGTAACAGCCTATCCTCCATATTAATCTACCCAGGCCTTCATAATTCGCATTCATCATCGAGCACAATACCATAGTCTTTCGAGACTGATAGATGCCAACACTGTGTAATATGTAGGGGGATGTAATTATAAAGGGGGCTACGGGGGGTATAGTTAAAAAGTGAAGTACATGGGGGCCGAGCTTTCCCTACAGCAAGCAAGTCGCAATCTCTCTCCACATTTCCGCTTCACCAACTCATTTCTTCCGTCTGCAAAAAAAAAAAAGTCAAACTCGGGGAAGCAGAGGAAGGAAGGAAGGAAGGAAGGAAGGAAGGAAGGAAGGATGGGGCAAGTTATTACAAACTGAAGGTACAAACTGCAAGAAAGGAGATTCCGGTTGGATATCAGGAAAAAATTCCTGATGGTGAGGGTGGTTCAGCTGTGGAACAGATTCAGTGGTGGGCACAGGCAGGTTCGTACCTACTCTATAGAACCGGTTCTTAACAAGAGATAGGACATATAAAGTTTAAAAATAGCCATTTAAAAGTGGCTGCCAGATGGGCAGAGAACCGGTTCTTAAATTTTTTGAAGCCCATCACTGAACAGATTGCCAAGGGAGGTGGTGGACTCTCCCTCACTGGGGATCTTCAAGCAGAGGCTTGACAAACACCTGTCAGAGATGCTCTAGGAGGATTTCCTGTTACAGGCAGGGGGATGGACTAGATGACCTACTGGGTCTCATCCAAGTCTAGGATTTTATGATTTTATAATTAAAACAGTACTCTTGCGATTTTCTTTTGTACTTTGCAGAAAAGAGAAACACATTGTTATGAATGGGAGGGGCAAACCTGTGGTTCAAGACTGCTGGCATCAAATATACTCTCCTATAAATCAGTTTGATTATAAATCAGCCTATAAATCAGTTTGGTTATCATGAAACAGCTTCTGTATCTTTCAGGATGAATGGTCGCAGTCTTAACAGGTGATTCTTAGACCCTTTACACATGGCATTTCATTCTCCATAGGTATATGCTGGTGTACACCTTCTTGTTCAAAGGTTTATCAGGAAAATCAGCATAAGGAAAAAAGTGAGAGCCTTTACATTGGTAGCATATCACGACATGTATGATTTTGATATTTTCCACAAGAAAGTGGGCAATTTCCATCTGGACTGGCCATGAGAAATAGTGATCCTAAAGTGCAAATTAATATAGCTCAAGGATAGGTCTTTATGCTTTTCGGTTGTAACGGTCATCATTTTTTTGTCTTTTAATATCTGTTGCATGATCTGATGTTTTGCTTTTATAAGGATGTCATTTTTCTTGGGCATTGTATGAATTGAGAAATAAATAATCCTTGATACTTGGTGAAAATCTTGTCTTGAGGGTACAATCCTAATGAATTTCCTCCAGCACCATTCATCTCTCTGTTCCTGTGGTGGTGTCAGGAAGCTGGCACATGTCTGTCCACTGGCTTAACCCCCACCCCTTTATGGCACTTTTGCAAAATCCCAGGCCAGAACAGGATTTGTGCTGGGACTTGTGCTGGCCTAACTGGGGATTAGGATTGCAGCTTCAATGTACCTGTTCCATGTGAACAGCTGTTCACATGGACAGCCATCTGTTCTTTAATTTTTGTGCTAAATTTTCCATTAAAGTTTATAAAACTTTATCATTGTTGACTTTGTTGACTTTGATGTGGAACTGATTTTTTTTGTCTTTGCACAGAAAAAGTTTTGTCTTTCTCAATGTCAAAACCAACTGCAAATGAGAGCTTGGCAGGATTTTTGCCTGTTAAAGCAACTGTCTCTGTCTTCATGTTCCTGGTCTCAAGCTTAGCACTGGGTGGGTGCATGGCATGGCATGTCCATAGCATGTCCTTAGCATGGCAGAAAGCTGTCTGTCACTCTTGCACTGTGATCCCAATAGTCTACCAACAGCTATCATGAAACTGAGTGGTGTTTACATTACATGCAGCCAAAGTCTCTCTCTGTTTTGTGAACGGCAGAAAGGAATGCAGAGTGGAAGAGACTCCGGGCATTGTGGCCACCCAGATCTGAGAGTTTTGTGCAGAAGCCCCTATATGGCTCTGTTTGACAGAGAGATGGAGATGGAGCGCAGGTTTGCTCCTTCTTTGGGAAGCTGGTGGGAGGGGAGCAGGCCACTGCGATATATAACCAGAGAGTTTCCCCTTTCATAGTGCACCATTCCAGAGCTGTTCTCCCCAGCCAAGCACTGACAGGGTAAGTGGGCACTGAGCCCAAAGAGACTGCCTTCCAGAGTTTTCAGACTTTCGAGGAGAACCGTTGCATTGTTCAGGTTAGACATGCTGGTGTCTGTGATGCTTCATCCTTCAGTAAAGAAGTAAAGGGACAACCCTTTAAAACAGTGGGATGCGTTCTTCCTTTGCTAATATTTTGCAACCTGATCCTCTTCAGGTTTACTGGGTAGTGAGACTGAATGAGACTCCTGCACAAATGTGTCTGGATTTCAGCCTTGGTCCCATTGCAAAGTTTTGAAATGAACTATTACTTTTATATCCCATTGATTTTTCTGGGAGAGACTGAATGCACGCCTAACTCTCCCATTTGAAAGCAATGGGAAGTAATTTGAGCTTTGTTCTGCCTCTTGTCTCCCTCTTGTGTAATTCCTATTAAAACTGCAATGAACAACTCTGATGTTTATAGGTTATGAGATTTATGATGAAATTTTTGAAGTGTCTATATCTAAAGTGTCTTTGTGGGTGCAATCCAGAGTAACTACAGGGAGTCCTTGCTCCGGTGTAAGAACAATTTGCTCTGGATTACAATATGAATTTCCCATAGGTTTTCACTAGGTGGTGCAGTAACTACGGGTACATGTAATGTCTCTTACATGCTCCCATAGTTACTCTGGATTGTAGGGTGTATCTCTGTATTTACTTTGCATGCCACACAGCTATCAAAGCACAGTTAAAAGGTACCAATGCAGAGGAAGGGGGTTTCCCCCCACCAATTGCTTTGCTTTGCAAGTTGATCCTGGAATGTCCCTCCTCTTTAGGTTTGATGGATTTACTTTTGCATTCATTTCCTTCAGCACTATGTACCTGAAGTGTCCATTTTGATGGATTTTTAATGATGGATTCATTAAAAAGACCTTGCAAGCTGATCTTGCAGGCCTACTCTCAACCAGGGGCTCAAGAGACAGTAAGAGCTATTGAATACAATAGGGCTTACTTTTGAGTAGACATGGTTAAGATTTTGCTCTAAGTGAGAGTAATACAAGCAAGAGACAAGTCCCTGCCCCATGCCGCTTACATAGTTCCTCTTGCTCTGAGGACAGTCTTGCAGGTAGAAATTAATCCAGCTTTTATCCGCTTGATAAAGCAATCAAGATGTAAACTGCCGAGTGTGGGATTCTGCTACACTGGATTTCAGATTTATCATGGTGGTATGGATTAGGACAGTGTTAGCACACAAAGAAAGTGTGCCTGTTTATCACAATAATTACTTCCACAATTCAACACAAGTGATATCAATCTTTTGTATATGTATTTGCTGATTTTAATAGTCTCTTGATAAAGATCTTGATTTTATAATTACCAGTTCTTGATTCTATATAGTAGATTATTTCATTTATACACCATTTCATGAGGGGTTCCCATGTTTTGTTTTGTTATTTTTGTCCATGGATTTCTGTCCATGCCTGTTGAACTCAAAAAGTGCTTGGCATAACTGTCTTGAGTTCAGAGATAACCAGATTAAACTTTAAAATAAACTCCTCCCTCTCTTCCTTGGGGGACACAAGGTGGCAAAGATGCTTGTTGTGGGGCCATTGCAAATCACTGTTGGGAAAAGGCAGCAGAATGTGGTCCAGGTTCCTCTCCAGAGTGATGCTTTCTTTGCAAAGTCTCTTTCTGAGGGAGCTAATTTGGACATCTCATTTCATGGCCTTCAGAGAAAGACTGAAGAAGATGCTTCTCATCTTCACTCTTTCCTTGAAAAGTGCCTGCTGCTAGGGGTTGTGTTTTCGTTCTTGTTACTCTTGATTTCATACTGATTTTAACATAGGTTTAAAACTACTACTTCAGTAGTGTAAGCTGATTAGTGAGATTCTTTCACTGAGAAGTGGACTGAAGAAAGGTGATGATGCTGTAAGTCCTGATTTTGTGATGACAGTCCTGATTTTGGGGGCTTGTGTACATATACTGGCAAATGGGACAGAGGGTACTGTCCCAGTTTTGTGGAATTATGGCAACCGTTTGGTGGTGGTGGTGGTGGTGGTAGTAGTAGTAGTATATTGGCACAATCCAGAGTAACTACGGGAGCACGTAAGAGACATTACGTGCACCCATAGTTACTGCACTACCTAGTGAAAACCTATGGGAAATTCATATTGCAGTCCAGAGTAACTTGTTCTTACTCCGGAGCAAGGACTCCCCATAGTTACTGTGGATTTCACCCTATACCAGTGTAGAATTACTTACAACAGTATCCTAGTATGATGGGAATATATTTAAGAATTTCTAGGAGTAATAATGGTTAATGGTTAATTGCATCCCTTAATGAGAAATGCAAATTATAGGTTTATTGCAGAATTCTGGATTAAATTAATACCTGTGGCAGATCATCATCTGGGCACTCTGGGGCATCTTAACACTTTATGTGGCTGTTCTATTTCCATCAGACCTGTCTTGAAGTTTTGATTTCCTTGAATTTCTGAGCTTTGTTACTAAATATGGCTTTCATTTAGAGTTCATCAGGCTCAAATAAGAAAGAAGCATTCCCTTCCTCCCCCTTCCTGCAAGGATTTTTGGCTCAGTTGACTAAGTTCAAGCAAAACCTCTTTGACCTTTTCTGCTCTATTCCAAAAACAGACTTTTGCAAGACTCCCGTTTCCTAATTAGGAAATACTTGTTTCAAACAGACCACACTGGCCTACATGTTTGATGAAGTTTCCATGCCATAGTAACACCTGAAATATAAACATTCTATATGCCTAGTTGTATTCTTTTAAAACATTTCTTCTTTTATTCTTCATATAATAAAAATTATATTTCCCATCCTGTTTCATTAATTTTGATTGAGCTACAGTGTATCAAAAGATGTACAATGTACTTCAAAAGATGTACTGCACTGTAATTCTGAAATACTCAATTTTTGAAACTGTGTATATTCTGCATACATAGCAAATGTACCTAATGCTTCCTAAATTGGCAGTATTTTCTCTTTTTCATAAATTGTTGTAGTTTTGGTTATTGTGGGAGAGGCAGGGACACTGATACCTTACAATATGATATGCCTGATTCAGGGTCCAATCATATCCAACTTTCCAGTGCAAATGTAGTTGTGGTGGTGAAGCATGTGCTGCATCCTGTAGTGTGGGGCGGGAGTCACAGAAGCCCCCTTACCTTTTCACTGCATTGCAGCTGCATCGGCATTGGAAAGCTAGGCACAACGGGGCTCTTGGCATCCTTCAGTCACCTCTCTGGTTTCTGAAATTTCAGCATAAATTACTGCACACTTTTAAGCATGTTTGCAGCCATAAGGACTTGAAAATTGCTATTAAAAAATGAAAGCTGAAATTCTTAAGAAGCTTAGACTGTACACTACATTTGATGGGGGTTTTCCCTGTGTTTTTTTCCACTGAATCAACCCCCTTTAGTGGTGTTTGCAAAGTTTATCTAAAACCAGCTAGTGAGTGGTCCCCCACATAAGTGAAACTGCATTAAATTATGTGAATACAATTGTTTGAAAAATAAGACACTTCTTTTTTACTGTGGCTGTAGTGAAATGAAAGACAGTGAAGTATAAAGTGGAATTCAAATATTACTGAAATTTTGTATTTTTTAAAAAATCACCAGTTTGACTCAGCATGATTCAGCACCACTCGTGACTGAAGGACGTCTTTTTCTGTCACAAACATGCATTGACAGAAGCATTTCCTCAACCCTGCAGTTACTACCGTATTTACTCGACTATAACGTGCCAACGAATATAATGTGCACCCTATACTTATAATCAAAATACTTTATTCAATTATAATTAACGTTGAATCTAATGCGTCCCTTGATTTTGGAGACTGAGAACTCAATCCTAACCATGTCTACTCAAAAATAAGCCCCATTGTATTGAATCAGTCTTACTCCCAGGAAAACACAGCTTTGAGATGAAGTCAGTTGGATCATGTTGGGTCTTCTCTTTCCAGGACTGCAGAAGGTCTGAGGAAGTTGCCATAGAGGATGTGTGAGGAAGAAGACAGCACCGCACTGGTTTGTGACAATGGCTCAGGACTTTGTAAGGCAGGCTTTGCTGGGGATGATGCCCCGAGAGCAGTTTTTCCTTCCATCGTGGGGCGTCCCAGGCACCAGGTGAGTGAAGAACCCATTCAAGCACTACTTGGTAAACAGGACAGTTTCTGTTCATAGAAATCTTTCTTTCTTTCTTTCTTTCTTTCTTTCTTTCTTTCTTTCTTTCTTTCTTTCTTTCTTCCTTCCTTCCTTCCTTCCTTCCTTCCTTCCTTCCTTCCTTCCTTTCTTCCTTTCTTTCTTTCCTATCCTGCTGACTTCAGGTGATCATTCAGGAGGACCATTATGGAATCCTTGCAAGTCCTATTACCTCATAGGCTACCAAACCTAAAGGTAATATACTGGTGGCTTGTAGTACAACTTAAAATGGTACGAAAAAGGATTCTGTGAGTGTGCACCTGATTCCCCATTGCACCCATAACCAGGTAGGGTCATTCCATATGAATTCAACCAAAGTCCCAAAAAACTTGCACCATCCAAAATGGAGATGTCAAAAAAGGGCAAATAAAAAGTTCAACATTTGAGATTAAAATTTTAATATGAAGCAGGTGAGAACACAAACTGGATTTTTGGGTAAATGTTTACAAGATATGTATAGTGTTGCCTCACTTAAAGAGCTTAATTTGTTCCGGATGCATGCTGTTTAAGTGAAACGCTCTTTAAGTGAAGCGAATTTTCCCATAGGAAACAATTGAAACTCAGATGATTGGTTCCACAACCCCCAAAATATTCATATAAAAATATTAACTGGATGTGAAAATGATGACAAAACACTGGAATTGAATTCAAAACACTATAATATAATACTGACTATAATTACTGTAATAAAACACAGTAATATTCTGTAGAGTAAAAAAAGACAAGAAAAACCTTTATGGCCAAGGATGACTAAGGAGTCACTGGTGTCTTTTGGAGCATCTTTAACAAGGAACTTCTCTTTGTGAGAGATCTGTCTCTGCAAACTAGATAAGCAGTCTGCAACAGCAAAAGGGCCAGATCCTATGCTGTTTACTCAGAATCAAGCCCCATTAAATCCACTGGTGCTTACTCACAGGAAAGTGTATAGGCTGCAGTTTGCATGCTCCAGCGAACTCCAGCAACAGCTGCTGTTTGCATGCTCCTTGCAAGCTGCAGCAAAACATCAGAAGGGCAAGATTCCATGCTGTTTACTCAGAATCAAGCCCCACTGAATACACTGGAGCTAAATCACAGGAAAGGAAAAGTGCAGGCAGGGAAGGTAGTGGGGGGCAAAGGGGTGGTTGTAATGGGGTCCAGGCAGGGGGGCTTCCTAGGGGGCAAGGGGTCTGTTTGAGGGGGCTGCAGAGCGGGTGCAGGAGAGTATTCCCTCCTACATAAGGAAGGCTGCATAGGTTGGGCTGACCAAGTTCTCTGGCTGCAGGAGAAGAGCAGCCAGGTTTGTTCCCCTGATGAAGAGGCTTTTCTGCTCTTCTTCTGCACCTGCTGGTCTCTTCTATGTACTGCAGGGGGGAGAAAGTCCCATCTCACTCCCTCAGTCCAGCCAATGCTGGGGAGAGACAGGGAGAACACAGGGAGCCCAGCCAATGGGCACTCATTATGCAAAAAATGCTCTTTAAGCGAAGCGAAACCACACAGGAAATTTTTGCTCTGTAAGTGGAACACTCCCTATGCGAGGCACTTGTTAAGCGAGGTACCACTGTACAATTATGCAAAAAATGTTTTATTACCATTGTTAGTTGCCCACATGGAGAATTTGCCCTCGGAAAAGTAGTTTCGACCATGAAAAGACCTGCTTTTTGGATGCCAATATCTCAAAAACTAGAAGAGAGAGACCTTTTCTGATGACAAATTCAGAAAGCCTGAGTCCAAATTAATCTATGTCAAAATGTGTCCAAAAAACTTTATTTATCTCTGAGTTATTAGCATCCAAAGATGGGTACACAGGAAAATACGCAATTCGCAAGCATCAAAAATGGGAATGACATCCTTGTTTTGAAGGATGGACACAAACCCTTTGGATTTTTCACCTAATATTTTACCTAATATTTGGTACATGGCAATTATATATGTAGAAGTAGCAACCCAATTATTTTCAGTCAAATCTGAGTCAATCACCATGGGACCTCTGGTTGAGTTCATCTGGAATGACCTGGTAGTAAATGTGTGTCCACATTGATGCCATCTAATGTGTGTCCACATTGTGTGTCCACATTGATGCTTGTCCTGGATTCCTGTCTGAGTAATAGTGGGAAGCACCTTTATTGCTGAGTAATGGTGCGAAGTAGTGGCAGCAGGATTTGTAAAATGGTGCTGGGGTGAAGAGGACACTTCACAGCTGTTCCTCTCCCTCCTCATTGCCTTTGGGTAAGTCTGATGGAGAGGCATAGATAGGTGGGGGCACAAGGAAAGATGTGGCAACATTGCCACTTCCTTTTTCCATTTCCTACTGCCATTTCGGTTATTGTCTTAACAAAAATATTAGTTGCTGAAATAAAGAACTTGCAACATTCTGCACTTGCCATTAGATGGCTCTCTGCCATCTTGTGTTTTGTTCTTTTTTCTTTTGCTTCAGATCCTCTCAGTCCTCTTTTTTTCTTTCCCTTTCTAGGGTGTGATGGTAGGAATGGGTCAGAAGGACAGCTATGTAGGAGATGAAGCACAAAGCAAGCGAGGGATCCTGACGCTGAAGTATCCCATAGAACATGGAATCATCACAAACTGGGATGATATGGAGAAGGTATTTTCAAATGTAGATGTGAAGTTGTGCAGGAGGAGTCAGTACAAAATGAATTGCACACAGAAGGGAACAAGAGGGTGAATCTCTTTGGTCCTTCCCTCCCAAATATGTAGCTTATCGGTGCAATCCAGTGCAATCGGTGCAAACCAAGACCAGCTCAACTCATAAGTCTTCCTCAGTGATTATGTTGGGAGGCAAGCACAAGTCTGTGCACTGGCCAAACCCTCCCCCCAGAGTGGCACTTTTGTGGCACCCCCAGGTCAGCACAGGACTTATGCCAGGGCATAGACTGCCAGTGGTGGGATTCAACTAAATTAGCAACAGGTTCTATGTCCTAATAACCTAAATTAACAACAGGTTCTAAGTCCCATTAGTAACAGTTCTCAGAACCAGGCACTCATTAGCAAAGGGTTCTATAGAACTTGTGAGAACCTCCTGAAGCCCACCACTGGACTGTCCTAACTGGGGTTTAAGATTGCAGCCTAAGTGACTAACATTTTAGAAAGGCTATTAAGACAGTTCCAGCTATAGGACTGGATAGGAGACGCACATGAGCAGGACGGCCTTATGCATAAAGCCAAGCTCCACGTTGCCTCTGGTGGAAGACTGAAAAGAGCACTTGCCGTTTTCCACCTGACCACTGCCATTCAGGGCTGGTCCAGTCATGAGGCTGTTTGAACCCCGTGCCTCAGGCACTGGGCTAGGAGAGATGGTAAGAAGAGATGGGTAGCAGACTGCCTTGGGACAGCATTCTTCTCCTCCTACTCCCTGGATTCAAAAAGAGAGAAGGTTCAAAAAGAAATGGACAAAAGGAGTAAGTGTGGATGTTCTATCTTACCTCCTGTCCTGTACTTTCTTATACTACTCTGATCCTGTTTTTCTTTTTGAATAGGAAGAGTACCTTGTGTCCTACAAGAGAGAGGAGTAGAAGAGGCAGAAATGGGCACTCTGTTTAGTAAGAAAAGGGGAAGATTTGAGGTATCTGAAGTACCACAAAGTTGAACTGGGCTACTGTTTATAACATAGTGGCTGCTTTGGGGAATTGAGGAAATCTCTTAGACAGGGAACATCCTAGACCTTGATAGATTAAGTTTTGACTGTAAGGGATAGTGGTTGCAACGCTAAAGACCCATTGAACACAATGGACCTTACTTTTGAGTAGGCATGGTTAGGATTGTGCTGTATGTTACTGCAGCCATTTAATCAGATCTTTTTAAAAGAGAAAGACAAAGGATGACAAATTGATTTGTTCCCTTGTGCTCTTATTGTTGAAATATATGCAGTAGAAATATGCACAATGTGTGCTTTTACTCTAACCAAGAATAACCTGCCCAGGTTTTCTCTGCAATGGAGGATTTTCAAGGTGTTTTTTTTTTAAAAAGGGCACTGGGCAATGTACGTATTAATTAAAATGCTTTCTATGGGAAAATGAAGCTAAATGGCTGCATGAAATCATTGTTACTTCTGGGATGAACTAGGCTCCATGTATCCCAAATTAAGATTGCTTACTGAAATATAAGAAATTGCCAGTTCTGACTCTGCTAGATTCCTGTACCAGCACTGTTGAGGGGTGATGATCATTGTCCTAACAGTTTTTTCCCCCTTCATTTTACTTTAGATTTGGCATCACTCTTTCTACAATGAGCTGCGAGTTGCTCCTGAAGAGCATCCAACTTTGCTTACAGAGGCACCTTTAAATCCCAAAGCAAATCGAGAGAAAATGACACAGGTATATGTTTCTATGCTTCAGGCTTTGGAGTGGCACATTATTTCTGCCTTTGAGTTTATGGGGAAATCCCCATAAGTGTAGGGTTCTCTGATTCTGTTTTGACTCGAGAGAAACATCAAAGCAAATTGTCCCAACAGCATCAGGACTAAATTTCATATATAATTCCTTAACCCCAGTCCTGATCCGCCCAGCACATGGAGGCTGCCATGCACCAAAAATAGCTGCTGCAGTATTCTGCAAACTCCTTGCAGCTGCCACTGGCTCCTCAGGAGAAGGGGGCTTTTGACCCCTTCCTCTAGGTAAATAGGGTTACCATAATTCTCTTCTACAAAATTGGGACAGGACCCTCTGTCCTCTATGCCAGTATGTGAACACAATCCCCCCAAATTAAGATTGTCCCTGATTTTTCAGGACATAATATGGCAACCCTATGGGAAGGGAAGTAGCCAGGGAGAATCACATCCCTGTGTTGGGCTGTGAGAACTGACACAGGGTTCTGGATCTGGTGGAACTGAGATCTGCAAGCAAATTCTGGAATAATTATTTAACCTCATTTGCTATAAATGAATACTTTCTGCCTTTTCCAAGGAAGGGAGAGTCCTTATTGATTTGTTTTAGTGATGCATATCCCACCTTTCTATCCCAAAAAAAGGACACAGAAGATAATGGATACCTTCCTACTTGTTCATTGATGGATTGATGATGCTGAAGAAATTTCATTGTACAATATTGATACCTTTTTATATTATTTACTTTGAAAATTTCTGTTGGTTTGAAACCAATTTTAACTGCAATGGCTTTCCTCAAAAAAAATCCTTGGAACTGTGGAAATCATTTCAGTTTGTAGTGTACAGAAAATATGTCTTAAGTGGTGAGTAAAGTTTATTTTGACCTACACTGGGGAATATCTTGTCATGTTGTAAATGACCCACTCTAAACCCATAGAAACTTTTTCTGACAGTCTTCAACTATGTTGAGTCATGTACTGGACTGGTTTCTCTTTTTTCTTAGTGCATTTGAATGTCTGATTGATTTGAATGCTTAATTATGAACTAATTATTGTGCCATTGCTTTGCTTCTTTCTTGAAGAAACAAAGAACATAAAATATACGAGTCCAATTTGCTTTCTTTCTTTTTACTTTGTAGATTATGTTTGAGACTTTCAATGTCCCAGCCATGTATGTTGCGATTCAGGCTGTTCTGTCCCTCTATGCTTCTGGACGGACAACAGGTAAGTAACACTGCCATTGGACTTTTGAACACAAAAGTACTGTAAGTTGACATGGAGTCAAATACTGTCCTTATTGTGTCCTCTAAAGGGATTGTGCTTGACTCTGGAGATGGTGTCACCCATAATGTGCCAATCTATGAAGGCTATGCACTGCCACATGCTATCATGCGCCTGGATTTGGCTGGCCGTGATCTAACTGACTACCTCATGAAAATCCTGACGGAACGTGGCTACTCTTTTGTAACTACTGGTAAGAGGATTAGTCGCTCAGTGTTTTGTGTCTTGAAAAGCTTTCATATACACATGGTTGCTAAATTGTTCTAGGTGTCAAACATAAGGCCTGAGTGGTTGTGGTAGCCAGTGTAGGTTTTTTGGGGGGGGTTTGCCCCCCCTTTTTTTGCATCACTTGGAGATGCTATGAATTGAACCACCTGCATACAAAACCGATTAACCACCAGAGTTATGATCTGTCTGGCAGTGTTGATTGAAATTCAGACAGTTCAGTAATGTCTGAAAGCACACCCAGTCTCAGTCCCTACTATGCTGTTGGTGTACACACATTTCCCAATATAGCTAGAGCAGTCATGAGAACTGTATTGGATTCATCCAGAGATCTGGGTGTACAGTATCCAACTGCATGGGTTTGATCTGATAGTTTGCTGTAGAGTGTGGAATAGAATGGCCATTTCATTGGCATAGAATGGCCAGATGTTTTTCCAGAGGGAAAAAAGTGATAGTGTTAAGATTTTGTATTTGAAACATCTATGTAACATTTTTTTTAAAATAAAAAATTCAAATTCTCATTTTCAAAAAAGGTAACTGAAAATCTTCACAAGTAGAATTCTTTAAAAGTACACGTTAGTATGTTTTTCCTTTGGTAAAACTATGATGTAAGATTTATTTGTAAATCTTTTGTAAATAAGATTTGTAAGATTTATTTCATTTGTCAGACGCTGAAATTGTACAAACCTATTAAGAATAAGAGCAACCAATGTCTAATACATTAAATGCTTGTAACGACTACCTGACATACAATAGAATATTTTGTGTAGTCAAAAGATTTGTATGAACCACTAATCGCTATATTTTCAAATATGAAAAATTTTATACATTTTAAAAACACCCCCCAAATTCCGTTTTTTAAAAGCAAAACTATCAAAACTATAGAGAAACAAATCAAGGTAAAATTCCATGCCACTTCTTTTGATTTCTAAAGGACAAGTAGGTAGAGTTCTGTCATACACAGATTTTTATTTTGAATCCCACCCACAGCTGAGCGTGAAATTGTTCGTGACATCAAGGAGAAGCTCTGCTATGTCGCTCTGGACTTTGAAAATGAGATGGCCACTGCTGCCTCTTCCTCTTCCCTAGAGAAAAGCTATGAACTACCTGATGGTCAAGTGATCACAATAGGGAATGAACGTTTTCGTTGCCCAGAGACTCTCTTCCAACCCTCTTTCATTGGTAAGGTGATTTGCATTGTCTCTTGAGAAATTATGCTAACATTTCCCCAACAACCAGTAGGAAATCCAGGAATTCTTCCATAAATGGCACTCTGAGATTCCTACAATGGGATGACACATACATTTATTGAACAATAATCCTATAATTTCCACCATGGACAAGTAGATGAGAGCTGATTCATATATTATGTGCATTCAGAAAATCATTGTGTGCACATTAAGCATCCTTGGCCATTATAATCTCTTGCACACAAGTATCTAATTTACTAATTACTAATTACATGTATCTAAGCACTAATTTACTGTATAGTCTTACAGACCAATTCTATTGTCCACCACTTCATAGCATGCGGCCTCAAAAATGGAGTGTGCACTGCATCCTATAGGGGAGAGAAGAGTTGACCAGACGGCTTTAGTATGCCATCTGATTACTTATATATCTTCTTGGGCCTCAGTCTACTCAGAAGTCCCATTATAATCAATGGAGCTATCAAGAAAGCATAGATAGGATTGCACCCTTATTTTCTTTACATGATTGGATTCAAACTAACCTTGGTGTGATTTGGTTTCTCTGATTAAGCATACCAGTTGATGTAGACATTTCTTATCGGTTGTGCTTCAAATAAAACTTGCACATGACTTTCATTAATTTGGGATGTATCTGTGCTAATTCTATGTATTATGGGCTAAATAAGCTGATTTTATATATAGGGATACCTAGGTTAACCAGCATAATTTGATGCGGAAGGATGCTTGTAATCCAATACACTTGTATATAAAAGAAATAAGAAATCCCATAATTTCTTTCCCATAAGAAATAATGGAAATTCAGATGATTCATACCTCAACCCAAAAATATTCATAGAAAAATGATTATAATACTGTAATATACACAATATAACAATAAAACAAATTAATCTGCACATAGATCACAAGCCTAACCATGTCTACTCAAAAGTAAGCCCCATTGTGTTCAATTGGTCTTATTCCCAGGAAAGTGTCTTTAGAATTGCACCCTTAGGGCACAATCCAGACTAACTATGGGACCTGTTGCATCGAGGGAAATTTTTTTTGTCTGGATTGCAATACAAATTTTCCATAGGTTTGCAGTAGATGGTGCTGTAGCTCCATCGACGCAAATGCTCGAATGGGTCTCTTCACATAACTGGTCTGTGAAGACCAGTTGTGCCTTTAGTCTCTTAGATCTCTCAGCTTGCAGTCTGCCCCCTTTTATCCAGGAGTGAACACTGATTATAATAGGGCTTCCTTTAGAATAGACATGCAAGGAGAGGTTTCTCAGGTTCCTTTCCATTGCCCCCCCTTACATAAGAGTGAGCTCCTTTGACTGTAATAAACTTACATTAGAGTAGACAAGCATAGACATTGTCTCTCTCAGGAGAAGCTGAGATCTGGTGGAGCACTGAAACCAGCCATATCCTGGCCAGGATTATTATTTTTCACTTGTTTATCAAGATATTGCTTATATATCAAGTTACATTTTATTAGAAATGTTTGCTTGTCATACTCTTAATCCAATCATAATCTCAGTCATAATCTCAATCCAAGACTTTACTGTATTATGATCTGGTGTATCTGTGGATGCATCAGCTGCTTTAATTCTCAGAAGTAGTTAAAATTATTCTTTCCCTGCTCATTTATCAGGCATGTACTGTATCTTGCTGCTGGTTAGGTGCGTATTAAATTCCTTTATTTACACACAAACACCCTGGCAGCTTGTGAGTTTGAGTTGCTTGTGAATTTTTGTCCACTATAGATTTATCCAGTTTTCTTTCAGCTGTTTATTGTTTTATATTGATTGTCATAAATATCTGGCTGTACTATTAAGGACTAGATATAGTAGAAAAATGGAGTTAAAAATATTTCAATAAATAATACTGAAACCTTCACAGGCATGGAATCTGCTGGCATTCATGAAACCACCTATAACAGCATTATGAAGTGTGACATTGACATCAGAAAGGATTTGTATGCAAACAATGTCCTATCTGGTGGAACCACTATGTACCCCGGCATTGCAGATCGGATGCAGAAGGAGATCACTGCTTTGGCACCCAGCACTATGAAAATCAAGGTACTTAACTATTTTAATTCTATTTAGTTGAAGCTAGCTATTGCCAGGTAGAAAGCCAGTCCCTTGATGAATGACATCCCTTGATAAAGTTTATTCTTATCAGTAGAATGCCAGCTTACTCCCCAATCTGTCCCCAATCCTATGATATCAAGGGTGGAATAGAAACTCCAACCCTATTAGGGTGAATTATTAGGATGACTCCACAGTTTTGTTTTCTCGCAAGCATGTGTTATCAGATAACTGGCTTCTGTATCTTTTGTGGAGCTAATAAAAACTAGTGAAACTCGAGACCCATCCCAGGGAGAAAGGCAGGGTAGATAGATTTATCCCACCTTTAAAGGAATTCTGCCCCAAAATTAAACTGTCTCTAAAACACACCAAAATGTAACTCTGATTTACTCTAATGTAACACTCACCTTTCCCAGCCAAATTTAGGGCACAATCCGGAGCAACTTCAGCCTGCTCTGCCCTAACTGCTCTCTCCTAACTATTCTGTATCCAGAGCAGAAAGTTATGCTGCATCCAGAGAGTCAGGAAGCCTGGGCTGCCCTAACTGCTCCAGAGCATGCTAAGTAATTGACACATGGGGAGGACCTGCTCCTGAGGAGACACCCCTCAGATCACACTGAACAAGGAACAGCTGTGGTGCCTACAGTGGTGACACAATTCTGCGCATCACCCGGTGTGGTAGTCTGTGCGTCAACCCTGGGATGCGCGCACCCCCCCCACCTGTTCTGCGCAGTTGTCAAAGTTGGCGCCTGTGCAGTTGTTTCTGAAGCCAACTGGCTTCAGAAAGAGTACTGCGCAGGCACCATTTCTGACACCTGTGCAGTACTTTTCTGAAATCTTTCGGCTTCAGAGGAGACTGTGTAGGCATCAGAGTTGGTGCCTGTGCAGTACTCTTTCTGAAGCCATTTGGCTGCCGCTCCGCCTTCTGAGTGAGACCAAATGGCCGTGCAGAGGCGCAGACTTCCTCCACTCTAAGGAAGTTTCCTCTGAAGCTGTTTGGCATGTTCAGTGTGTTTCTGTGTAGTGCACCTCAGTTGGCTGTTCGGGGCAGCTCCGAGGACAAGTGGCAGCTTCTGTATGCTGCTCGGCCTTGGAGCAGGCCTGAATGGGCATGCTGACGCCTGGGGCCTGCCAAAGGACAAACTCCTCCAGCGCATCACCCCATACGGAGCGCATCACCCAATGCAGCCCACACCAGCCGCACCAGTCTGGTGACGCCACTGGGTGCCTGCCTTATAAGGAGTCCCTGATGAGATGCCAGTACATTCTACAGTGAATACAAGGGGCTTCTTGGAGTGGCCTGCTGTATCCTGAGGTTTGTGGGCAGCCATAGTTTGTTCCATATCCTGAGGTTGAGAGGAAGGGGTTGCAGCTAGGCTGGCCAAGAACTCAGATTTTTGGTCAACACTGCCATTCTTACTCGGGCCTTATTATGGAACACTATGGGTCTACTCATTACTATACCTGCTCCTGAGGTGGTACATCTCTGAGGAGCTGGAAGAGGGCATTTCTGCTTTGGAAACAGGCTCTGGATACAGAGTAACTGCTCTGCCCTAGGCAATACTAAGCATGCCCTCAACTTGCCTCTCCTGAGCTGCCTAGGCTGCCCGTTAGGGCAGAGCAGGTACACCTCTCTTAGGGCACCCTATCTTGCCTTGTTCTGCCCTAAGCCTCTTCCAGAGTAACTGGGCTGGAGCATCTTGCAGTTGCTCCACCCTAGTGATAGATAGTGCAACCTAAGGGTTCTTATGTGGACAGATTAGTTGCTCTGGATTGTGCTGCCTGTCCCCTAAATCAGGGTGCACATTAGATTCGGTGATTAATTAGATTCAAATAACTGTGGTGTTTTGATTATGAGTATAGGGTGCGCATTATATTTGATTACGCATTAGAGTGTCATGCAAATCCAATTGCATGATAACACTTTTATAGTGTTGAACTGCTACAGATGAAAGAAACTACTCGTATATGTCAACTTCCCTGTCAGCAGTTATCTTGTCTGCAAGAATTCAGAAGTAGGTTTATCCACCTGTATTTGCACAGTAAAGCAAATATTGTTCTGAAGTAAATGGATTTTGTCACAGCAGTAAGTTCCATAAACAAACCTTATTTATGCATGATACAATTCACAGTATTAGCAAAAAATGCAAGCAATTTCTTTTTCTTCCTTCTCCAGATTATTGCTCCACCCGAACGCAAGTACTCTGTTTGGATTGGAGGCTCTATCCTTGCATCCCTTTCCACTTTCCAGCAGATGTGGATCAGCAAGCAGGAATATGATGAGGCTGGACCATCCATTGTTCACCGCAAATGCTTCTAAATGGCTTCTTTCTTTACTCAGGTCACAATCCAGAGTAACTACGGGAGCATGTAAGAGACAGTACATGCACCCATAGTTACTGCACCACCTAGAGAAAATCTATGGGAAATTCATATTGCAATCCAGAGTAACTTGTTCCTACTCCAGAGCAAGGACTCCCTGTAGTTACTCTGGATTTCACCCTCAGTCTCTCTGTTTGAGCACACTACTGTGAATCTATTCAGGAATAATAATATTCTTATAATTCCATTCCAAATACAGTGGCACCTCACGTAACAAATTTAATTCGTTCCGAAGGCATGTTCTTTACGTGAAACATTCTTTACATGAAGCTGATTTTCCCATAGGAAATAATGGAAACTCAGACGATTGGTTCCACAACCCCCAAAATATTCATATAAAAATATTAACTGGCTGTAAAAATGATGACAACACTGGGATTGAATTCAAAACATGCATTCAATGTGCATGATCCTATGAAGTCTACTTAGGCTGCAGTCCTAAAGACACTTTCCTGGGAGTAAGCCCCATTTAACACAATGGGGCTTACTTCTGGGTAGACATGTTTAGGAGGCTGCAATCCAAGACACTTTCTTCTGCAATAAAAGACACTTTCCAAGTATCTCCCCACTTTCTCCTTCTCTCCATCCTGAGCCTCTCTCTCCCCTGCTCCCTTTTGGCTAGCCCTGAGCTGCTTCCTTCTTCTCCACTGCTGTCTCTCCCTCACCCATCCACCGAGGAAACAGCATGGAAGTGTTGCTTTCACTATGGGCAGGTGCGCTAGGCAGCCCTGACGTTTTTTAAACAGGCTGCTGGCCAGCTCATCTGCCCCAACTGCCAACGAATGTGTTCTTTACATGAAGCACATTCTTTACGTGAAGCAGAATCCTAGAGAAATTTATGTTTGTTACGTGAAACATACTTTATGTGAGGCATTCTTTACGTGAGACGCCACTGTACTGTACTTTCTTAGGTGTTTCTGACTTTGTTACCAATTAGATTCATGTACATTTTTTAAATAAATCCTAAACATGCTATTGATTAGGTACTAGTTATGTTATGGATAACAGATCTTTTTTTATGAATAACAGATAACAATTGTTCGGGATAATAGATCTTCAGGTGTCTTGTGCAGCACAATCGTAAGTTGTGCTGAAACAGGCAGGCCAGTGTGCCTGCATTTGCATCCAACACAAGTTTTGGGCTGCTATGTTTCTACCCCAGAACAAAGGGCACCGGCCCTAATGGGTCTACTCAGAACTGTACCACTTATTTTGGCGGCATAAATCTGGGACTGGGGCTTGAATCTGGCACAAGTGCCAGGTTCCAGCCCTGTCTCCTGCTTCCCAGCCACCTGCCCGCAGTCCTTCCTCTCCTCCTTCCTGCTACCCTGAAACACCAACTAACCAATATAAACATGCTAGCTTCTGCAAAGATATTACAATTTAGCTTTGTATAATGTTGCTCCATTAGGTTCTGGTCACATAAGTGATATATGTGTTTATATGTCTGATTGTTGATAGAGCAATAGCAGAATAGGTTTAAAAAATAATTTCAAGACAGAACTCAAGAAAAAGAAGTATAAAAGTCCCAACACTGTCACTGTTTCACTTTATTATCTTGTCATAGTATTCCAGCATAATAACAAATCCTGACTGAATGCCACCATGAATTCGGTCTTGAGAGAACAACAAAATAACCTCAAAATGGGAAAGGGTAATAAATATCAAATTATTAAATCTAAAATGTACAAATATAAAATGTCAGTAACTTTTGGAAAATGCTGTAGGAAAATCTGGCAACCATTTTTCTCCTTTGGGCATCTGATTTGGAAAAGATAGTCTTCTTCCATCCACATCACCTCAGATCCAGTACAGTTATTTTGACATCTTTCCCAATGACATGTTTACAAATCTGTAAAAGAAATCATTCAATTAGTCAAAGACTGGTAACATATCTCCTGCAAGGGGCAACCCAGTTCTGTTCCCTATGAGCCTGAGTGGTGCAGTGGCTTTGGTGGAGTGTGCAGTGGTCAGAGGAGTGCTTGCAAATGTTCCAAGAGAGATAAGTAAAAATCAGTTTAACATACCTACCTGTAAGTCATCTGGCTGTGACAGGGCCTCCTTAGATCTATGTCGAGAACCTCATGGGGGTATTAGATTTCTATCTATTTTTCTATTGAGAACAGGATATTTCTATTGTTTCTTGGTGCTAGTGCCATCTTGAAGGAAGGGATCAGGGCTATTAAGGGTCCTAATTCCCAAAGCAACAGTTTCCTTCTTTAGCCTTGCTCTTTTCTGGAAACTACTCAGTATAGGAGGAATTGAGGTAGTAGACCTCCATGTGATGACATTCTAGTTATTGTCTGTCCCCAACCAAGTTGCACTGCAGTGGTGGCTTCTGTCTGAACAGAAGGGTTGCTGAGTAGTTGTTTAAATTTTGTTTGCACGCATTTGTCAAACAGCAGTCGGACTGGAAGAAACATATTTTTCAGCCTCTGGTCTTTCTCCTCCCTTTTTTGGAAGAACTCTCTCTGTATTCTTCCTCAGGCCAACTACGAGTTGGAAGAAATCACACATATCTAAACTTATATGAATCATGCCTATTTCTGCTCCTCCCTTCCCAAGACATTAGAAGAACTAGTAGCAATTGAAACAGCTCCAGGGAACAGATGAGAGAAAAAGGAAATTTAAATTTGTTACTCTTGCCCTTTCCAAATAAGTTCTGGCTAAGTCCAGAGGGCAATAGACGGGATGGCAGAATATTAAGAACAATCTCCAACAAATGCTTCAGAACGTTAATGCTCAAACTTGTGTTTTGGAAGTGCTGCCATTTTCAAAGATCTATAAAGTAATTTTACACATGCACAGATACAGACACACAAACACACACCAAAATGACTGGAGAAGAACATAAGTGTAACCCTTACATTAAATAGCCTAGGTTCCTTTGTGTGTGGATGAAAGCCCTTCTTTTTACAAACAGACACTTCCAACATGCCAGCATTTGTAAGTCGGAAGACTCCAGTGCTAGAAAGCAAAAGAACAAGATTAACGATTTTGGAAAGGGCATTATGAACTTACTGAAAACACTGAACTCAAACTACAGCCAAAGGTACACAGCATCATATTTTATGAACAATCAAATGCAAGTCTGAGAATAGGCACTGCAGAGAAGTTTACTTGCATCTGTCAGAGAATTAGTTCAGTTCTAACTCATGCCTGACTGACAGATGAGTTTGCATAATTCCAGGAAGGAAAGCAAGAAGAGGCACACGCTGCAGTAACTGTACAATTTCCTGTATGAAAGAGCTTTGACTCATCCTGCTCTTATGAGCTTAAAATACAAGCAGAGCCCCCTTACCTCCAAAACTGCAGATTTGGCAAATGCATCTTAGCAAATGTTTGGGGAGTAGATAGTAGTGGAACTGGGGATGGGTCACATTTATTACAGCATCAGTAGCTTTGAAAAGCAAAGGCTTTTACAGGTACAACTGTCTCAAGGCAGGAGCAGGGCATTCCTGCACCTTAAAAAAAACATAACATTTTGCCCTCAGAGGAACTGTGGGGCAGCATTCCTGCCAGTAGCCACAAAGCACCATAGTTTCTGCCTATATCCCAATATGTAATTCAATGCCATAATTCTATGAAGTACTGTCACAGACAGGCTGGGTGGGCTAGACATTTACATCTGAATTACCATAAGTCCAAGTACTGTATGCAATATGATAAATAAACAGCCACAAGAGTGGGTAAGGCAAAAATAGCCATGGCCAGTCAGAAGAATGATAATTGTTGCTGCTGTAGCTCAAAAGGAGAAAAACAAGGTAAGAGCTTGGGGAACAGTACAGAGCAGACTGAGAAACCCTTTTCACTTATGAACATAAGTGGAGCCCTGCTCAGGGTGACCATATATTATGAGTGAAAAAGGCTCCCGAAAAATGTTAGAAACCCAAGAGAAACACAAGACATGAGAGAATAAAAGCTAAAAACACTCATATATTGCTTTCAGGCAGTCAATTTAAACACTTATTTTAGTTATTATTAAATCTAAGACTATTACATTTATTACATACTAGCATAATTTACCTGTTACTGCAGGAGTAAAATTTCAAGAATATTTGTGGTTTTGGCTGGGTGTTGATGAGTCAGTGAGTGAGTGAGTCAGTGACTCTTCAATTATATATAGATAATTTATTAATTACAAGAAGGCTACATGCTGCCTGCCCACAAGGGAAATAAGGACAATGAAGATTTTTTCAGGACACACGGCTGGAAAAAGAGGACATATAATCACCCTGGCCTTACTGGATAAAGTCAAAGCTCATCTAGTCCAGCTTCCTATCTCACAGTGACCCATGAGATGCATCAGAGAGCACATAAGACAACAAGACACCTGCATCCTGGTGCCCCACTCTGCATCTGGTTTCTCCTCCTCATATTAGTGCCCAAAATTGAAACTGCAAGTTTTTCAAGGGGATCTTTTGGTACAACAACCATCATAACCTCTGTATAATGCTACGGTGACAGGGACTGTATTGCCAGCCATTTGGATGCCATGTAAAAGGAACCACACTCCCTGCACTGGAAACAGTTGTTTATATGGCATAACTTTGGTATCACAGATCATGTTGTAAGACTGTGCAATACAAAAATGGCCAAGTTTTATCCTTGTTCTGATTGCTTAAACAGTCACTTCAAACCACAATGGAGTAACAGTGGCTTGATCCTGATGTGAATTTGAATAAACCAGTCATAAATATTTTTGCTTTTCCCTTGATTGGTCAATACATTACACTATTACACTGATAAAACAGCATATATAACCCAGCCACCACACAGGACAAATGCTGAAGAAGTTGCCTTTGGGTATTGTGAAAGGTACTGTGATAGATACTGTAAAAGGTATGCTGCTGGTATAAGCTATAGCAGGGGTCTTTAAAGTTTTCAGCCAAAGGGTCACATCAAATACCAGGCAGAGTGTTGAGGGTTAGATAAAATATTTTAAATATAAAATTTTAATACATTAGAGATAAATTAATGAATAAATGGGCTCAAATTTTCAACATTTCTGCAAGCACCATTTTTTTTAGATTTAAAATTAATGTTTGCAGGTTATCAAATATAGAGACAGTAAGCTGAATAAGCCATTCTGAACATTACTGAAAACTGGTAAAATAGAGGGAGAATACTCACTCATTGTGTTTTGGTGAACAAACAATTGCAATGGCCTCTGGTAACATTAGCTGATAAGAACAATGTGTATGCAGATCAACACTAGATAAGAAAGCAGTCTGTGTTGGATGTGTCTAAAAGGTAAAAAAGCAGAAGTCTCTACATGGTTGAACATTTTTTTTAAACAATTACAGTCAAATAGAATTGAGATACCATAGTTTGTGAGTTTATTGTTTTGTGAATGTTCAAGGGGAAGGGCGATTCATCTGAAAATTATTCACTGCAGCATTGGGGTTACTTATTTTTTTGGGGGGGAGGACAAAAAACTTCGTTATATGCTCAAGGAACAACTATTCTTCCTATATGCAATGGAAAGGACTATGTTCAAAGCATGAGAAGCTCATTCCAATAGATTGGAATTTAAGTAAGAAAAAGCTTTCTTAGAAGAAAAGAGAGGAAGAAAGAACTAATGAATTAATGGTGGATAGTTGTGGGAAAGAACAAATCAGTGTTGGATAAAATTGCATGCATGTTTTGAGACACAAAGGTGGTAGAAAAGAAGTGGGTGGGTTGTTCAGCTACTCTTTACCCAGCAGTGAGAAAAGTGCATCTAGTACTTTGCAAGAGACTTTTACACATGCCCTTTACCTTCATATATTTGAGCAAAGGACTTATGTAATTCATCACATTTTAGAAAAATGTATAAAAGTTTCACACAAAATTATTTAAATCTTTAAATTACCCACATGCACACTATCTCCAATGAGATCAGAGGAGGAAATTCAAACAGTATGGTCTGAGCCTCTGTCTCTGAAGATGAATAACATGAACAACTAAGCAGGGTAGTTCTGGGCAATGTCTGGCATATGTCTCACAGCTTTGAAACCTGTCTGACTTGCTGATTCATCTGCTCACTTACCCCCAAACCCAGAGTAACTACTGGAAGAGAATTTACATGCACCCGTAGTTACTGCACCACCTAGTGAAAACCTATGGGAAATTCATATTGGAATCCAGAGTAAGTTGTTCTTACACTGGAGCAAGGACTCCCCGTAATTACTCTGGATTTTGCCCATAAGCTCTGAAGTGGAATTTGGTTTGAGTAGAGAGTTATGAATGCAAGACAATCATAGTAACCTTTCTGTGTGTGCTCAGCACTACAAGAATATAATCATTAAGTGTTTGCAACTCCATTATAGGCCTCGCTGTTGAGACTGTTATATTGGTCAGCAACGTGAAGGACAAGTTTAGAGTAGCAATAATGACCTGATAAAGGGAATAGCACCAGAACATGGGTCAACATATATTGGGCTATTGGGCAACAATCTATGGACTATTTCCATCAGGGGATCTATTGGTCCACTGTTGTAAATGGACCTGTGACAGTGCAAACATGAGGTTTAACTTTACTTCTCACTGGCCATTTGATTGCCCCAACCACAACATGCACACTTTGTGTATACAGGTACAAGATGGTGGGGGAGAGGATTAGAATATCTTCCCCCTCAAAGTCCATTGAATATAAAAATATATATGTATACACATACATGGATCCAACCCAGAGTTAGGAGATCATGTTGGTCTTGAACGCTAAACAGTTCTTCCACATTCTCCATATCACAATAGTCTGGCCCTGCAGACTGTTTTGGCACTATTACATGAGTAATAGTGAATTCATTATGCGTCTGTAAAACACAAGGATGGGTAAATAGCTTTTTGAACATGTCTTGAACTTTAATTCACAGAATCATGTTGGTATCAAGTGGTTCTTACTACTGACTTCAGCAAAGCTGTACTAATGTATATAATCTGATTGGCTCAATACATCACATTAAGGAATTGGTATTATTAGAGTTTAATACATTTGTTTTACCTCTACATATTTTATGTATGTGGGGAAAAAACTTACATCAAAAGAATGCAGTTTGTTCATGTATAAAGCACTTCTAAAGTTAAATAATTTATTAATTAACAACAGTATTTTATATCATTTTTCAACAAAATGTTCTCAAAGCAGTTTACAGAAAAAAACTAACCGCACAATCCTATACATGTCTACGCAGAATTAAGTTGCATAATGTTTAGTGGGGCTTACTTCTAGGGAAGTGTGTAGAGGACTGCAGCCTAAGGGCACAATCCAGAAGTGTACTTGGGTTACCCGATCTATCACTGGGCTGACCCAACTGCAAGATGGGCGACCCTAGTTACTCTGGAAAAGGCTTGGGGCAGTCTAAGGCAATATAGCTGCCCCAAGACAGGTGGACCTGGGTTGCCGGAACTGGGGCAGCCTAGGCAGTTCAGGAGAGGCATGTTGAGGGCATGCTTAGCATTGCCTAGGGCAGAGCAGTTACTCTGTATCCAGAGCCTGTTTCCAGGGCAGAAATTCCCTAGTTATACTACCTCATGAGCAGGTATAACAATGAATAGACCCACAGGGGTCCATGACAAGGCAGGGTAAGAATGGCAGTGTTGACCAAAAATCTGAGTTCTTGGCCAGCCTTGCTGCAACCCCTGCCTCTCAACGTCAGGATATGGCACAACTACAGCAGCCCACTAACCTAGGGATACAGCAGGCCACTCCAAGAAGCCCACTGTATGCACTGTAGACTGTACTGGGACTTCTTTTAAGGCTGGTACCACAGCTGTTCCTTGTTCAGTGTGATCTGAGGGGGGTCTCCTCGGGAGCAAGCCCTCTCCAAGTGTCACTTGCTTGATGGCTACTGAGCATGCACTGGAGCAGGTAGGGCAGCCCAGACTTCCTGACTCTCTGAATGCAGCATAACTTTCTGCTCTGGATTCAGAACAGTTGGGGCAGCCCAGCTGGGGCACTCTTCACTGCCCTAACTCTTGATTGTGTCCTAAATTAGTGGCTCAAATAACTAAGGGTGAAATCCTAGCCAACTTTCCAGCACTGGCACAAAGGTAATGCAGTTCCATGGTTAGTGAACAAACATTGTTTTATCTTTAGGTTGCCTCCAATGACTGCCCTCCACAATTGCAAGATCAACATTTGTCTCAATGGCAAAGTTATTCCAGCACTGGAACGCTGGTTTGGATTGCACCCTTAATGGCTCAATTCAAATAACTAAATGACAAATAATTAAATCATGCTGTTTTGTATTCACTTTTATGAATACCAACTTGGGAGTAAGTTCCTTTATGTTTAATTTTTAATGATTAATTTTTAAATGTTTAATACATTTTTTACTAAACATACTTAGATTTGGATTGCATTTCACATCATTTTTGTGTAGTTATTGGCAAGAAATTAGGACTATCAAAAATAATGCAGTATCTTCCATAATTTGGATCTTCCAGCACCACCATCAGCTGATTTCAGCTGTTGAGCTACCATGTGATGACTTGGGAGAAGCAGCACTGCTGAAATGGCAGCAGGAATAATAATTAGATTCTCCCATAACTTGAAAATATGATCAATGTTTGCATATTTTCTCTTCTATTTGAATCTAATGAGTTCTGAATGACTGCAACTGTTGAAAATTTATATATGGGTTCATGGCACTTGTTCATGAACATGAACATATACGTGACACTTGTGTGCCATGCGGAATAGTCTCTCCCTCCCCCCTCTCTCTGTATTTTGTGTGTGTGTGCATGTGTGTGGGTATGTGTGTGGCTCAGGGGTCATCAGACTTCCATGCATAGCCTTCTCCAGCTGCTACATATAGAAAGAGAAGGTGGAAGATAGGGAGAAAAAAATAACATTTAAAAATTTGGAAAAGTGAATATAAAACAACAGCACTTATTTAGGTGCTCAAGCAAAGTCCAAACAAAATAATTGCTATTTGCTAGAAGGAATATTTTCCATAAAGAAATCTTGTAAACCACACCATTAGTTTCCATTAGCAATATTTCCTGTAACAAAAATCTCATTTGTGTTCCATGAAAACCCCCCAATGCCTACAAAGAATCCTTTAATGGAACTTAATTGCACACTAGGCTGATGGCTTAATTTATATTACATGCCACCCATTGCTTAAGATAAACTATTTCACTGAAAAAGGCAAACAGCAGACCGCAGTTTAATGAGAATTTCTGAACAGATCCATACAGCTATTTTATATAAGGTCAGTTATATAGCACACTTACACTTCAGATCTGCTTTTGGTCTGTTATCAGTTCATTACAGGAAAATACAGTACTATCAAAAATGTCAAGGTTCAACTGTACCAGTTTTCCACAGAGAATTCCACATGTCTCTATTCCTCTTACTGTATTTGCATCTGCCAACTGCAAAAATTTGTGGCAAAGGTCCTGAGGCAGAACCACACTTCGCAGCCCTTCAGTCACATTGTCTAGCAAAGAAAAAGAAACAGATTCATTTGAAAAGATTTTATCTAAAAGCACTGGAAAGAATGAGGACACAACATGCAGTATCAATTAAAATTGTTTCGGATTTAAACATTATTTAGGGCTTTCAGTCAGAACCTACTTAGAGGTGTGTACACTATATCCATGAATCCAGTAGCTATGGTTTTGCTGATCTGCGGATATGGGGACTCTCCACAGCCCTCCTAGTGCTTTTGTTTTTCTTTAGCAGGACTAGAAACTTGTTTCTTGCAGGGTGAACATATGTCCTCGTTTCCCAGGACATGTCCTCTTTTTAAGCCTTGTATCCTGGAAAAATTAGCTTTTATTTTGTCATATCATATATTTCTCTTGAATGTCCTACATTTTGGGGGGCCTTTTCCTCTTTTGAAATTATGATATATGGTCAGCCTGGATACTTATGAACAAAGGAACATTGTTCTTAAATAAAGAACAAAACATGCAGGCAACCAGAGTGCATTATAGAGGAAGGCTATCCAAATGTTAATCCTGTTAATTTTCAGTTAGTTTTCTCTCTGTAGCATGGTTTCTTCAGTTAAATGAGAATATTCCTTTCTTAACAAGAATAAGTGTGCTTCTCGCACTGCTACAGAAAAACAAGGTTAGTGCACACAGACGAGGGCCTTTTTTTTATAAAGGCATTTTTATAAAGGCATTGGGTGCATTTTTTTATAAAGGATTTCCTCTTATCTGCTGTTTCCACATTCATGGGTGGAATATAAACTCCATACTTGCAGAGAAGCCCTCAATGGCTGCAATGGAGCCCCCGGAGGCAGTGGATATGCTGTGAGGGGGGCCACGGCAGCCCAGCCTCCCCCAACTGCCCCCTCCAGCCATAGTCCAGGCTAGGGGGGGGGGCAATTTTTTAATGAATATTTATTGGGTTGTGGAACCAATTGTCTGAGTTTCCATTATTCCCTATGGGAAAATCTGCTTCACTTAATAAGCCTTTCACATAACGAGCAGGCCTCTGGAACGAATTAAATTCATTATGCGAGGCACCACTGTATATTTTGTGATGCCTCCTGTTAATATATATTATGTGCTATAAACAGTATGCAAAGATACCATGAACTGAGAACCTTTAAACTAAAAGATGCTCACTTACTCTGAACAGCACTTAGAGTAGCCGCTGGTTTTAAGGCTCGGCTTATAGGAGGAGACTGTCCAGGAGAGGCATCACTCTTGTTTGCTATTGTGGTAGACAATGTATTGTTCAGTTGTACTGAAATGCATGATGACAACATGCTCCCATCAGTCTGCTCAGATGTAATGGATTTATCTTTAACTTTCTGATCACGGGCCAGTTCTTGTTTCTTTAGTTGATCTTCAAAGAACTGAAACTGCTCTGTTGCCAGCTGCTGTTGCCGGATCTGTGCAACTCGCTTCTTCTCTGCTTCAATCAGTTTCTGTTGCTCTAGTTTCTTCAGCTGCTCAGCTTTACATTTGTTCTGGAAAATGAGTTAAATGCAAAGATCTGAATGACAGCCAAAGGCAAAGCAAGCAACTTAGAAAAGGAAGGCCCAATTCTTTAGTTTTATTCTGGGCAAGAAGGGCTACTGACAGTGGCAGGCCCACATCTTTAAAATAGTTTTGGCCCTGTCACATCCAAAGTAAGTGGCAAGAAAATGTGAAGACCAAGGGAGGCATAAGGAATGGTGATGAACTCTTCCTGTGCTCATTGATTTTCCACTGCTACTAGTTTCATAGTTTATTTCAGCAGTTCAACATCTTGCTATGCAAGCTGCACCTTGTTTTAGCCTTTTCATCTGTCACCCCCCATGCCCTGCACCTCCAGTTTCATATCCTCCTCCCACTTGAATAAGGAAGACCCAAGTTTAAAAATGTGTCTTATCGCCATAATGTGTAATGTTGAGGTTTAAAACTACACATTTATTTTTAAAAATTTGTATCCCGCCTTTCTTGGGCCACAGACCGACTCAATGTGTCCAGGACTTGGAGAAGACCCTAGAAGGAGGCTAGATCTTAACGCTATCTTAAATGGCTCAAAGTAAAACATAACTTAAAACATTAAATAAGACAATTCAATTAGAAACACTTAAAAACATACAAGTTAAAAACAATAATTTATATATAGCATACAATATGAAAATCACACATTATTAAGAATTAAAAGAAACCCTTTTTGAATAAAATTACCTTGTCTTGCATATATTCTTGGTATTCTGCATTGTATTTTTTTAACAACTCTGTCTTCAGTTCATCAATCCTTGGAAATGCTACTTCCTTCAGTTTCTTTGGTAGAGAGAATACAAACAAAGTTAAAGAATACCATATTTGCATATAGTCCAGCCTTATTATACACTGATTTTTATAGTACATTTTTTATGTACTGATCCATACAGTACATGGATTTGATGCAACAGGAATGGCCACTGCAAATCAGTTTTAAAAACGGCTTTTCTTCCTGTTGTAGAGAGGCGGTCATGCAAACAATAATTCCATTCCTCAGCTAAGCTGCACAAAGGTTTCTTTGCATTTCGAATTGCTGACTGCTTCTCCAGAACAATAAGAAATATTGTTTAAAAAATTTTTTAAACTACTTTGTATACATTTTTTGTACCAGCAGGGAGTCCCAGAATCAAACCCATGCAAATATTAAGGGAGACCTTACTCCAACAGGAGCAACAGAGGAGCAAAAAACCTGGAAGAGGTTCTTTAAGGGCGCAATCCAGAGTAACTATGGGAAGTCCTTGCTCCGGTATAAGAGCAATTTGCTCTGGATTGCAATATGAATTCCCCATAGGTTTTCACTAGGAGGTGCAGTAACTACGGGTACACGTAATGTCTCTTACGTGCTCCCGTAGTTACTCTGGATTGTAGGGGCTATCTATTTTTCCACTTTCTTAATCCTAGTAGATAACAAGGGACAACTGTAAATGTTTCCTTTCCTCCAACACTAAGTGATCACCTTAGTCCCATATTTGAGGTTAATAATGTATTACTACAAAATTTAATAAAGTTAATATATTATTGCTAAGTTTAGCACAAATAGCCGTAAACAGTCTCTCTACCAACATGCTAAGAATGCAGTTGATTGGTAGGGTTTCTCCTCCCCGTTTCTCAGGCTTAAATCTACTGGGAGTATGTTCCATTGAACATTTTAGGATTTCTTGAATAAATATGCATTTAAATAGGATTGGACTATTACCTAAAGAACTGGTGCAACTGAGTAATACAGTGGCCAGGGTTAGTCCAAGACTTCCAAGTGCCTGAAGAGACGTGACAAATGCTGTCCCCCTCAGCAATGAGCCAGCAACAAAGGGCATAGAATTCTTTTGGTATGGCTTGCTGGATAGACTGCTATAAGAAGCATCTTGTTTCAAATGTCACCCAGTAATTGGCCCATGTAATGCTTCCTTGGTTTGGTTTATGGGATACATACCCTCCTAGTCAGGTGTACCTGTTGAGGGTTAAGATGCTAGGTCTGGGGCTCTATGATTGTCTTCTACTATATCTGGGTAGTTAACAGAGCAGTTTCTGGAATGGTTGATTTGGGGTCTAAACTCACTTTCCCACTCCCTCTTTTTTGTCCCTGCCATGGCCAGTCACACAATAGATGCATAAAAGATGAGTGAGTACATTCTTTTGGCTAGGCTCAGACCTCTCTCTTCTCCAACCTGTGCTCTTCTCAGGATGAAAGATATTCCTTGAATGTTTGCATTTATCTGGGTGGGATGCGGAGGCTTAAACCCTGGGTAAAGCAATCTCTATAAGTTATTTGCTTTTGCTCCTTTGATGCTGGTGCCACTGACTTGTGAGGGTCAGGAGGTATTCCCATATTCTGTTTTGTGTGTGTTGTGACACCTATTACTACATTATTCATTCCACATGGCTGGCAATGCACTGTGCACCCCCACCACTGGCCACTCATTGGATATGCACCAACCACGGCATTGGCCACTCATTGCATATGCACCTATCCTGCTTAGTTCAATCTGGGAGTGCTTTTCTGGATGCTAATGTTAGGGCTGATTGGAAGCAGTGATTGACTCTTGGGTATCACACCAATGAAATGCAGTTGCCACACAGTTGACTTCATGACAATGACAGAGCAATGTGGATGGTATGTTGAGTTCATAAAAATGATACATGGATGTCATTTCTGGATTTGTGGTTGATAGTGCTGTTGTCACATGATGATGTTGTGAGACTGAAAAATAAATCCATGAATTTTTGACAAGGAAACCTGTGTCAGTGTTTCCTTGGGTGCCAAGGATGTTACTAAGAACATTTTTTGTGCCAGCATTTTTTTGCTGGGATAGGCTTGGCATGGAGAAAATAATTAACTGAAAATCCCTGGAGAACAGCCGACTCAACAGTCTTTTTCTAGGCAAACTTCCTTGACAGCAGCTACAGGAAAGTGTGCTGGGTTTGTGTCCGTGTGTGTGTGTCCGTGTGTGTGAATAATGCCATAATGTACTGAGTATGTGTATCTTAGACCATGTTGCAAAATAATTTGCAATTTTTTAGGGTTCTGCAGATGAGTAAACGTGGAAGGACTTCCTGAACACAGAATGCTTTAAACCTTTCTAAGCTGTTCAAGGGTGCAAGGGAAAAGGAATGCTGGAAAAAATATTAGTCAAAACTAAAAAAAAGTTCTGAAATGCCAGTTTAAACAGACACACTACCTTCATAATGTCCTGTTTTTCTGGAACTGCACATTGCTGGTAGTCTCGATGACAGGGCAGCTTTTCTACAAACAAGCTAGAAAATGAAACAGACACATTTTCCCTTTAAATGTCTAATGAACATCCACAACTCTGTTGTTTTCCAGCTGGGACAAAAGCAGGCTGCAGAAATCATATGAGGCAGAAAACAATACTCCTTTCTATTCCCAGTAGGCTTCTCAATCTTTGAAGTTTAAGTGATGATGCTGCAATTCTACAATTAGCTTACACATGGCCTAAGTGTGCAATAATTTAAATCCTCATATTATGCACTGCCTATTATCCACATATCACATACAATGCCAGTGATTCTAAAGGAACCTATTTGGGAACAATTGGCAATTATAACCCATTTTATTCATACTTTAAAAAAATACTACAACCTTTCATTCTTATTTCTTTTTCTACTGGAACCTTGTTGCACCTTGTTAGGATTTCTATTTATTCTGACAGATGGCAGATCTCCAAAATTCTGGCAGTGTCCTCCTGGCCAACTGCCTGCAATTTTTTGTACTAGAGGTTGGCAGTAGAAACTAGGTAAGGCATACAGTGCAAGCCTGTCTACTCAGAAGTAAGTCATATTGTATACAAAGGGGCCTACTCCCAGGAAAGTGTGTTTAGGATTGCAGCCATAATCTATAAAAAACTTAGAACAGGGTCATCACTATGTGCTTGATTATCTTGCCCCCAAATGGCAATTTGATACTGGTTGTTAAGTGCCCAGGATGGCAGGGCCTAAGGACAGCTTTACTAATAAAGGTCTTAAAATAGCCTTCTTGAGCACTGATAGAAACTCTCTCAACAAGGGAGTAATTATCTCTATTGCCAAAATAGCCAGCCTCTTCCACGCTACCTTAAACCACCAAGAGGATTTCACTAGAGGAAAATGTTCAAGCAAGCATGTGTTTGATTCCCACACTTCCAAGAAATCTGCCCACATCCTCAGGCGGGATAAACTGAAATGTACAACATCAAAATAGTACAAGCAGATGCCCTCAGGAGCATAGTGGACTACTCTCAGAGAGTGGAGGCTAAGTCGGAATGAACAGGAATGCCTTTTTCAGCAAAGTGTCTCACAAACTGATCAAAACAGGCTACTGGTGGTTCCTCAACACTAACATGAAGGCCTAGGCATAGCAACACTTTCCAAAATCCAGGAAAGCTCCAAAGGGGAGAATTTAGCTGAAGCTGTTAAATTTCACATAGTAGGCTCTAAAATGAGTTTCTCCTTATCTTCAGTTCATTTTCCACTAATAATCTTCCCATGTGTTTCATTACTCCTAACTCTCCAGGAAAGTAGAGGGCTTGGGGCCTCATCAGTGCAAGATAACATGAGATATTATGTCAACTGCCTGTATCATTTCTTCATTCCAGAGATCAAACAGGGCATTGACAAGATCACAGGTGATGGCAGCAGTAAAATTCTGATAGCAGTCAGGAGTTTATCCAGAATCATCATTTTATACCCCATTAGGTTTCCCACAACAGCAGTGTGTCTTGGTTGCAGAATTAAAAGCCTTCTCAAGTAATGATTGGGTTCCATGAAAAGGAAACTATTTGAAATTCTCTCACCCTTGGATCAACATCTTGACCAGCAGCAAACACCAGATCCAAGGTGTGTCCTGCAATGTGAGTTTCAAGAAGGTTTTTGTCCATTCCACCAATACCAATGTCTTTTACATATTCTTGCTTTTTATACAAACTTAGACAACCCTATTATTATCTTCATGGGGTCATCAAATCCAAAGGTGCAACAGATAAGGGAGTTGCAGTAGGAATGTTGTTGCACCAACACACTGTGTCAAAAGGGATGTATAGTCACACCCTAGACCATCAGGTCCATCAGGAAGGCTGTTCAGTAGCAGGATAGCTAGTAAAATTAGACAACTTGGTTAATCAAGGAGGATCAACCTCTATGAAGTGGTGTAATAAAAGTCTTGGAGCTATTTCTCACCCCCTCATTGGTGGATTTATTCTATATTTTTTACAAACTCCCATCACAGCAACTAAACTGGTAGGGATCAAATGTCAATTGCTGAATCAAGCTATTAGCATAAATCTGGGAAGCATGTAACTCTCAGTAAGAATGTATCTTGGTGATTCTAACAAAATATTCTTTATGCCATTTTATAATTGTCTTTTCAATAATTAAAAAATCTGCCTAGCCCTTATAACTTCCAGTCAGGCAGAATTAACAGTTGGCATGTCTTTTATAAGTACTAATAAATCCAAAAATTTCCTTTGGTCTATGTTTGTGTATGTAAAAATTGGAAGAAACTTTTAAAGCATTTTTTAATTAAATGGAAATATGCACTCTTATGCTGTAGAAAAGAAGCACACAATCTCAAAAATATTAAATAAAAAGCTACTGTGGGATTGGATTGACACTGATTTTCTTTTAAAAGGATAGCCAGGCATTTGTTGGTGGCTGTGCTGCATTGTGTGTCAGCAATAATGTCAAAGGCACTTTTCAGTAAGTGGTGATATTCGCACAATCACATTTGGTAACATTCATTAGCTAAGGGAAAATCTGCATTTTCCTTGTTAAAAATTATTATTGTTCTAGTGCTAAGAAAGTGAATATCCATGCAAAAGAAGCTAGAATATACACATACCAACATACAAGAAAAAAACCCAACACCATCATTCTATTAAGAAATGAATTGGAGCTGCATATTTTTGAGCTCTAAAATGGTCATCTAGACAGACTATGTTGACATTGTTCACCCACATTCCAACAGAACAGTTGACTCTGCAAATCCTAAATTTAATTTTTCAAGTCAAGGACCAAAAGCTGCATATTAGTTCTTACGTTATAAACTTATTATAGAGAACAAAGGCATTTTCAAGATTTCCTTCTTCCAAATATACGGATGCCATTCGCTCCATCTCCACTCCAGATCTAAAGTAGCGCCGCGGAGTAATGTCTTCATTTATTGTAATGTTGCAACCAAGCTTGCTTAAGGCACGAACACGCTCTTCTGGGCTCAGTGAGACATCTGTGTGGTCAGGTATGGCTGCCAGCCTTTTCTAGTGAATAAGATACCGTACATTACACTCTGCTGTATTCATGTATGATTTTATACAAAAATAAAACAAAAAATCTTGAGCTTGTATCAGCAAGTGCAACATTTGGTTTTAGAAATGTTCAAAGTGTACTATTATACGTTGTTCATCAAAGCTGTTACAAAATAATGGAAGAAAAATACAATATATATCATCACCAGGCTACATTAGAAACTGCATATGAACACTTTAAATCCCCAAAATCCCCAAAGATTTGTGCTGCTAATGAGCAATGAAATGTTTGTTTTCAATGCTTATTACAATGTAGCAAGTCACTGTATTTTAAAACTTACTTTTTCCATATTTACCTTTTTATGTGAACACAGAAAGTAGCCTTAACTGTTCCACTGCTCTACCTTCTCCTTCCAAGGGTGACAGGGATATTTCAAATATGAATAAGACCAAAATTATGAATAATGCCCAATGTACATTCAGTGGTATAGCTAGGGAGATGTGGGGGTGCAATTGCACTAGGCTACAAGCCATGGGGGAACTGCAAGCTGAGCTTGACACTTGTGAATAAAATTGTGAAAAACGGGGTATGTATGAATGATAATACCATCATGCTATATATCGTTGGAAAGGTAATTTTATGCAGAATGCAATGCAACAAACTGCATTAAAATATCTATATTCTATCAAACTTTATGTCCAATTAACCAGAAAATGAAAACACAAAAACTGATGGAATAAAAAGTGGATTTATAAAACTGAAATGTTCCCATGATACTGATGGCTCTGACACCCAATGAGATGTACGTCTGACACTGTATGGAACTAATAAGATATTAATATGAATCAGCTCTCATTTCCATATATGTATATCATAATACAGTTAACCCAGGTTAACTGGTTGTACAAGCACTTCAATGTGGTGCTCCTCTTATATTTAGCAGCGAAAGAAGAACCCTTCCTCTTTGCCCCAGCACAGTTTCACTAACCAATAAAGGACACAATTTTCATTTTTTTTTATTCAATTAAATTTGATTTTGTTGTTGTGGGGGATGACAATTTTTTTTAACTTCAGATAGTAAATAGGTGCTTTAGTTCTGCCACTAGCAGAACAAATGGGTGGTGAACTACTGAGGAGGAGAAGGCAGTTTTTCGCCCAGTTTACTTTTTAAAAATACCTGGGCATGACATCACTTCCGGTTGTGACATCGCTTCTGGGGCAACATTTTGAGGTTTGCACCAAACTACATGAACATTAGCTACACCACTGTGTACGTTAGGAGATGGTGGGCTTGTTGCTGCCAAAACTCGTCTCTTACTTCTATATTCCTCCCTCTTGTATCATATAACTGAATTGTATTATATAACTGAAAGCCAGGGTGGTGTAGCGGTTATAGAGACTGAAGCTACAATCCAAAGTGACTATGGGACCTTTTGCACCAACATAGTTACGGTGCCACCTATGGGAAACCACTAGGAAATGCATAGAGCAATCCAGAGTAAGTGCCTCTTAAGTCTTCCCGTTGTTACTCTGGATTGTAGGGTTAGACCTGAAATATCCAGATTCAAATCCCTCCTTGGCCATGAATATACTTGAATGACCTTTGGCCAGTCAGACTTTGCCTTTGAGTCTCTGCCTTACCTATGTTACAGGGTAGTTGTGAGGCTAGCAAAAGGGAAGGAACTAAAACTTTGTTAGCCAACTTTGGCATTGGCATCGTAACGGCAGGATATAAATCCCTTAAGTAAATAAATAAAATAAATATCTGCTAATGCAAATGAATAGATAAGATAATTACACCATGCTGATAACTATGGTATCCATAGAAACAGCAGCAAATGAAATATAGTAGGAATATGCTCTGCATGGTGATGTCACATCAAACATTTTGTATTATTAGACATTATTGGTGGGAAGATGGGAGAAGGGAATGTAGGGCAGTTACATTATACGAGTTGCCACACATCTTCTATCTTATTTTGTTATACCATCAAGTACAATTTGTATTGATGACTGGAGTCTTTAAAATAAAAGCAATTTAAAATTAAAGATCATGGTAGAATCTGCATTGGTGATACCCTGCAGACTGGGTGATGAAAAGATTGGGCTATAAATGTTAATTTTTATCATCTGTGCAACTTGTCTGGATTTTTTAAAAAACTGAGCCATTTAGGCTACAATCCTAATCTGCAGTTAGGCCGGCCTAAACCCCAGCATAAGTGGTGTGTTGATCTGGGGGTGTCACAAAAGTGCCATAAGACACTTTTGTACCACTCTTGGGGAAAGGTTAGGCCAGTGCACAGACATGCCTTCCTACATCACCACTGGCCAATGAGACCAATGAGTTGCGCTGGCCTAGGTTAGGAGTATACACTTAATGAACATATTTTGAGCTGGAATGCCATGGTGGCTTCAAAGTCACAACACTGAAGTCAGCATCACTCCACCTAAGCAGCTGTATTGACTAGCATGACTAGCCACTTTCTACACATTACGATGCATCAATTTTCAAAACTTACCAAGGAACTCACAGTAAATTGTTCTTCCATGTTACTTTTAGTCTGTAAACTATGTGGGTTTCTTTTGTCCTTCCATCTAGACACAAGAGATAATACAAAGAAGTTACTGTATCATGTTCAACAGCTATAGCAATCTTTATGTCTTATAAACAAATTATTAATAAAAGAAAATATTAAAATACAGTTGTCTCTCCTTAGATGTAAGCTCATCATTCACTGATTTGAACATTCACAGGGGCCAACCACTGCGCCACATTGGCCTTCAGACATGACTGGAAACCACTTCAATTTCTTGTGGCTTCCTATCACATCTGGAGTGCTCTGATGCACATGGAGCCTCTTCACACCTCAGAATGCCTCCCAGTTACGGCCAGAAGTCCCTGGCATGAACCAGAAGCATCTGGATGCATCTGGGATGTCTGAAGAGGACTGGGAGACCAACATGACTTCCTGCAGGCACAGTGTTCAGAAAACTGTGATGCTGTTGTGCCCCCAGAACACAGGTGGGCAGATGCCTATTCGCTCCGGTCCCTGGGGACCGGATCTTCCACATCCCCCGCCTTTGGCGAGCCGGTAGCAGCAGGGGGAGGGAGAACTGAGTGGACCGGTTCGGGGTCCTAACCCTAACCCACGCAGCACCACCGTGCTCTCAGAAGCCTCTCCCCGGCCAGCTGAGGGGGCTGGGAACGACCCGCGCGGCACCACCGCACTCTCAGAAGCCTCTCCCCGCCAGCTGGGGGGCTGAGAGGCACACAGCCCCATCCTAAGCAGGTCAACTCAGAAGTAAGTCCCTGTATAGTCAATGGGACTTACTCCCAGGAAAGTGTGGAGAGGACTGCAGCCTCAGAGCCCCATCCTATGCACTTCTATTCAGAAGTAAGTCTCTGTATAGTCAATGGGACTTACTCCCAGGAAAGTGTGGAGAGGATTGCAGCCTCAGAGCCCCTTCCTATGCAGGTCTACTCAGAAATAAGTAATTTTTTAAATTAAAAACCTCCCCGCCCCCGCCCCTTGGCCCCGCCCACTTCCGGAGAACCGGTTCTTGGGCCAGGCCAGGCCCACCACTGCCCCAGAAGATTCACATATCTATGGATTTTGGCATATGTGGAGGATCCTGGAACAAATTCCCCACGGTGGCCCATTGAATGATTGTCTATTCTGTAATCTTAACTGATCTATGACTGTAAGGATTGAAATTATGTTATCAATTATAGTAAACAGAATTTTATCTAAAATATGAAACATGAGATAGGATAATACAGAGCTTCCAGATGTAATTTTGTTCCTGAAAAGGAAAATTAAAATTAATTTTCCAGTACAATAACCCATTCAGTGGAGAACTGGCCTCCTGCAAAACCAGGTACATAAGCACTGTTACAGTCAGCTGATGAGGTGGATTGCAGTCCACAAATGTTTATGTTCAATTAAACAGAATTAATCATCAAGGAACTATAAGATTGTTATTTTTGTTGCAACAAACAATACTGAATCTTTCAGAAATGTTTACATGCAGTTCCTCTTTATCACACAAATACACCAAAAATAATTTAACCAGTTGTAACATTTTAGACTGTGATGATATGCACATAAAAAAGCAGGCCTCCGTCAGTCTTGAAAGACTATGGGATCATGCTCGGCACTGCATACGCTGCATGCGAAGCATGAGAGCCAGGGTTAGATTGTTATGGAGGATAGGCTGTTACCCAAGCAACAAATCCCCTCTCTCCACGCCCCTGAATTAGTCCAATGGAAAGGCAGAGCCAATACGATTGGATCCAGCTAGCGTCACAGAGCTGGGCTAAGGACAGGAGCTCACCCTGTCTTTTGGGGCCGACCCAGGTCTCGAACCCTGGCCTGCTGGTTAACAGGCACAGTGCCTTACCACTTGTGCCACCCACAGCCCACATATGCACATATAGAGGTTTCTTAAGTGCTAAAAAATTACACTGTTAACAAATGTCTTTAGGATTGCAGCCTAAGTAGACTTCATAGGATCATGCACTTTGAATGCATGTTTTGAATTCAATTCCAGTGTTTTGTCATCATTTTTATATTTTGGGTATTTTGGGGTTTTTTTATATTTTGGGGGTTGTGGAACCAATTTATATTTATATTTATATATTTTGGGGGTTGTGGAACCAATTGTCTGAGTTTTCATTATTTCCTATGGAAAAACCTGCTTCACTTAAACAGCGTTTCACTTAAAGAACATGCCTCTGGAACAAATTAAGCTCTTTATGGGACGCACCACTGTATACTGCTTCTCACATAAATTAAAGGGATTGCATCTGGATACAGGCCATCTTGCTTTGTGGAAATCCTTGAAATAAAAGCTGCTCCCTTCTTAGAAGCTTTTCTGGAAGGTTTAAAACAAGCCTTCTGACTGTAACATGGTGTTTTCAGTGTCTAATCTGATAGGTTTTTTGGTTATATTGGTAGCTTTTATTATTTATCATCATATTTTGATGCTCATGTCTTGTTATTTGTGCGGTTGATTGCTGCTGGCTGTTTCTACCATTTGTATGTTATTTAATATTTACTTATATACATTATTTATTTATATTCTATGTATTTTTAATAATTATTGTAAAATTCTCTGTGAACCCTTTAGGGAGCATAGCAAGACACAAATCGAATAAGCAAATGAATACATACAACCAGAGTGACAATATGACCGGGTCAGTCCTCTTTTTTAGCCTTCTGTCTGGGTGTCCTTCAAAAGGACTTCATTGTCCTACATTTTGGCTTCATTTTGGAACTTGGCAATGGTGTGCAATACTCCATTGTGTCCTATGTCATTGGATTTGTATTGAAGGGCAGAATCCAATGCAAAAATCGGTTTTGAAATATGTCCTTCCTATCAAAAGTTTTGGCCAAAATACTAAAAATCAAAAGAATGCATTGAGCTCTATGGGAAAGTGAAAGTGCCCAATAGTGTGGCTTTACTCATGAGTAGGCCATTGTCTGCCAGAAAGGCCATTGTCTGCCAGAAAGGCCAGGCTGAGAAGAATCCAAGTCCTTGTCCTTCTTTTGAGGTTTGGGCATTTGGTCAACGCTGTATTTATGGAACTCTTAACAATGGAAGATGCTAAGGTGGTCATTAAAAAAATAAACTGACCTTACTGAAGAATTATTTATCTAATGCTGCAATCTTAAAGACACTTTCCTGGGAGCAAGTCCCACTGCAGACTAAGGGGCTTGCTATTGAGGAGATATGATCAGGATTGTACTCTAAGTTGAAGAAGACATTTGCTATCAGTGAGCTTATTTATATATGAAATAAAGGTTGATATTCACTAGCATCTGACTACATACCCATGATAAATTTAAGGGTATATTCCAATGAAATAATATATTCCTTGTCAAGTTGGGTTTGGAAATATGACTATTACACTGCATTTTTGGATGCTGAACAATGCAACAGTTGCTTCAACCCTTTCTACTCTGCTAACCTGTTTAAAGTCAGATTGATATGCCATAATTCTGATTTTTTTGGAACCACATAAACCAACTTCTTATTTGCTTATATATCAGCTGATGGGGTCAGGCTATAAGCTAGGGCAGCGTTTCTCAAAGTGGGGGTCGGGACCCCTTTGGGGGTCGCCTGGAGCTTTCCTGGGGGTCGCCGAAAGACCCCTGGTGCAGGGGGCCAGGTCAGGCTTGCCAGACCTCCAGCTGCGGCTGTGCGCGCACTGGGGCTGACTGACAGCCTCATGGCTCAATCCTGTGTATGCCTACTCTGAAATAAATCCCACTATAGTCAGGGGGTCCTTTACTCCCCTGTAAATGTGTCTAGGATTGCAGCCTCAGGGCCCAATCCTATATATGCCTACTCTGAAATAAATCCCATTGTGTTCAGTGTGTGTATAGAACACACATTTCATTTGTAACAATGAAAATACATCTGGCATATCGGATATTTATATTACGATTCATAACAGTAGCAAAATTACAGTTATAAAGTAGCAACGAAAATAATTTCATGATTGCGGTCCCCACAACATGAGGAACTTATAAAGGGGACATGGTGTTAGGAAGATTGAGAACCACTGAGCTAGGGGAAAAAAGTTATAATTAAACTCTGAAGTCCCCCACCCCAAAAAAGCTTTCGCTTCTGTAGAATCTTTTCTTCAAAATCTTATTAAACATCTTTTTAAACAAGCAAACATTTTCTAAATGCAACCTGAGTACCTTCAACAGGATCTTTTCATTTCAATACAGCACTGGGTGTCTTGCAAAATTGAGGCAGTCTATTTATAGGTCATACATCAACAATAACTTCAATATACGTAATCTGCTTACATCATCTTCTTTCTAAATAGAAGACATCTGTATCTATAAATCAACACATTATTTTCAAAAGACAGCCAAAAATTAGATTATTTCTGCCAACACAAAGCTATCATTATTCATTTTATCAGTGTACACACTCTTCCTAAAATTGAATATGAATACTGAACTGCATAGGTACACAGAAAACGCTGCATCTGATAACACAGCAAAAGTTGAATGGGTAAATTTCTCTGTGACAACCTTTCATGGCAACTTCAACACATGTTATTCTAGTAAAGGAAAATAATTCTCATAGGCCTATGGGTATACAGGAGCCATTTTGCTACCAGGAAAATGATAGACTTTGGTGATGGACAGATTTTGGGGACATAGTACAACAGGACAGAAAGATGGAAGAATAGGGCATGAGACAGAGGAAGGCTGGCAGGATGTTGTCGAAGGTGTCACCCCTGGGTCTTACCAAGACTCTGGGGATCCTCATGGACCAAAGAGCTGGCTCTGAACTTTGTAGACATCAGGCTTCTCAGGGTGTAACAGGACAAGATCCAAGGAGGCTTGCCTTCATACCATAGGATGTAGCACATGTCACCATGTCATGGTTGCCCAGGCAGTGGTAGTGGTGGCTAGGACCGGGATCCTAATGGATAAGGTAAATAGTCAAAATATGAGGCCAAATTAATCCTGGGTTTGGTTAAGACATATGCCTGTTACAGTGATGGGCTCCAAATAAATTAACAACCGGTTATCTGCCCATCTGGCAGCCACTTTTAAATGGCTATTTTTAAACTTTATATGTCCTGTCTCTCATTAACAACCGGTTCTGTAGAGTAGGTGCGAACCTGCTGGAGCCCACCACTGGCCTGTTAACCAGCAGGCCAGGGTTCGAGACCGGGGTTGGCCCCACAAGACAGGATGAGCTCCTGTCCTTAGCCCAACTCTGTGACACCAGCTGGATCCAATCGTATCGGCTCTGCCTTTCCATCGGACTAATTCAGTGCTGTGGAGTGGGGGGATTTCCTGCTTGGGTAACAGCCTATCCTCCATAACAATCTAAACCAGGCTTTCGTGCTTCGCATGCAGCGTATGCAGCACCGAGCACGATACCATATTCTTTCAAGACTGACGGAGGCCTGCTTTAGTATGAAATAAGCAAAACAATGTGTAGAAAGGTTTATATACAGAAAGAGCTGAAACTTTGTCATGATGTAAGCCAACAACAACATTGAATAAATAGAGCCAACTCTATGAAAACATACTGTATAGGTTCACTTTATAAAAACTCAGATACTTTCATTGTTTCTATCAAAATAACTATGGTAAAAATATAACACTATTGTATATTTTTTCCTTTTCCTAACAAAGCACATTTTCACAAATTACTGTAATTATCAGCAATATTGCTTTTATGCTAAGAAAGGCAGATCTTATTAAAGACGTAACATTTCAAAAAATATAGACATTAAATTATTGACTATCAAAATAGTTATAAGCCACCCCCAGGCTTAGACCTCTGAATACCAGAGATGGGAGAGAAGCATGCTTTTCTCTACTGCTTGCGAGCTTTCCAGAGGCAGCTGGTGAGTCACTGTGGACAACAGAAAGCCAGACTACTATGGACCTTTGGCCTGATCCAGCATGACATGTTCTTACAGAACTCTTATATGTATATAATAATAAACCTTTATTACGGTCTTAGACCAGCACAAAACAGTAAAAAAAAGCTTAATTACAAATATCCAAAAGGAAAAGAGCACAATAAAAACGTAGAAATTATCAATATAAAGTGCAAAGGTCATAGAAAGGTCATATATAAAATCATATATAAAAGCCTTGGGTTAAAACCTCAGCCAAGATTGTATACGTATATAAGATAACCTGAATATTGTCTGTATTTTCTATTCGCTTCCTACTGTTAGAGTTCCATAGTCCTTCCCCCAAAACATTATCATCATCATCATCATGTCTACCAACAAGATATAGTGATCACTCAATATAATCAATTAACGGGGGCAAAAAAAGAATTGTCATTCTCAGATGGGGATCCCGGCTTGAAATGTGCAAGAACCACTGTTCTAAGCTGGTATGCAAGTACAGTGGCGCCTCACGTAACAAATTTAATTCGTTCCAGAGGCATGTTCTTTACGTGAAACATTCTTTACGTGAAGCGGATTTTCCCATAGGAAATAATTGAAACTCAGACGATTGGTTCCACAACCCCCAAAATATTCATATAAAAATATTAACTGCATGTAGAAATGATGACAGAACACTGGGATTGAATTCAAAACATGCATTCAGTGTGCATGATCTTATGAAGTCTACTTAGGCTGCAGTCCTAAAGACACTTTCCTGGGAGTAAGACCCATTTAACACAATGGGGCTTACTTCTGGGTAGACATGGTTAGGAGGCTGCAATCCAAGTCACCTTCAAAGTATCTCCCCACTTTCTCCTTCTCTCCATCCTGAGCCTCTCTCTCCCCTCCTCCCTTCTGGGTAGCCCTGGGCTGCTTCCCTCTTCTCCACTGCTGTTCTCTCCTCTGCCCAGCGGACATCTGGCCACAGGAGGAACAGCATGGAAGTGTTGCTTTCACTATGGGCAGGTGCGCTAGGCCGCCCTGACGCTTTTTAAGCAGGCTGCCGGCCAGTGCGTTTGCCCCAACTGCCAACAAATGTGTTCTTTAGGTGAAGCAGAATCCTAGAAAATTTTTGTTTGTTATGTGAAACATACTTTACGTGAGGTGTTCTTTACGTGAGGCGCCACTGTAAATCAATTTTGCATGTGTTGTGCATTCTCTCTCTTTTATTTCAAAGTATACAGCATAAAAATGGAACAAACAGTTGCATTGTCCCCTCACAGTACTCTTACATTTAGCTGTTAAACGTTGTAATAAAGTATTCAGGTGCTTATAGTTATGTGTACTAATGATGATACAGCAAAACTTTCATCTCCCCTCACTTGGAGGAAACACTTTCCACATTGACTTGTCTTGGTACTTGGGTATTTGAGTACCAAGACAAATATGCTTTCAAACTTAAAATCTATCCAGGACACTCTATCAAACATAACTACTTGTCTACTCAAAAGTCCCATTGTGTTAAATAAGGCTAACTCCCATGAAAGTCCACTGCCAGAATCCAAGATAATGAATCCCGCTCTTGTGACCCACCGATCCAAGGTTGTGACCCCGAAGAGGGTACTTTGAGTACCACTGAAAGCTGTTTCTATCCAACATAATCATAAGACATTTCTGTCCTACTTTGCACATACATAAGCAATAGTGATCGAATGAGTACAACTGTGGGCAGAGCAGAAATGGGTTATAAGAACCCCTATATATCTGTCTTAACTTCTATTTGTTGAAAATATAACGGCTCATAGAAGCTTCCCCATTTGTTTTATTTGGTATCTTATTTGGTATCACATTACTCCTGTGTGAGTTGAGAGTGTGCAGTAAAACACTATATGCTCTCCCCTCTTGCTTTGCATTACATTGTAAAAAAATCACAAGTCAACTGTCCTTCAGGGAGGCTTGCCTATTACTAATCTAATAATCTTTGAATCAAGGAAGCCTTAAAAGCCACTGGCCTAAGAAGTACCAACAGTAATACCTACATTATCCTTCAGCGGAATGGCCAGCTAATTAGCTTACCATCTAAATTGCTCTGCTTAGACACAATAGGTTCTCATGACAGCTGAATGATGTTTTCTCTAGAGCTTTACTGCTCATTTGTTTATGAAACTAACCACAGTAACTTTTGCCATTATATATGGTTTGTACAAAACAAACAGAACAACTAGGCTGATCTGATCTAGCAGTAATTACAGCATTAAAAACACAGTGTACAAATGTTGACTGGCTTTAAGAATTATAATTAGGCTTTATCCTTGGTTGCTTCCTGCAAAGGTGCATGGGAGAAGCATAATCTCTTAGCATTAAGTGCAGACTGAACAGAAAAAGCTATAAAACAGACTAGCTAAATCATAATGACAAAAGCTGCAGAAGTGAAGTCATTAATTTGAGGTTATATCAGCCATAGAATCATGGACAAAACAATGATGAACACTCGGTGTAAAGACATCCCATTGATTTTCAAAGCTGACTTTTGATCAATCTAAATTAAGTTATCAAAAGTGAATATCTAATCATAAAAAAGAATTTACTTCCAAAAGTAGGTGTATTACAAGCTTCATTAAGGTCAATTGGCATGCTTGTTCAAACATCCTATTACTCCAATGTGCTTCAAAACCTCCTCCAGTTAGAGCACAATCTGAACCATGTCTATTCAAAAGTAAACCCCACTGTGTTCAATGGGTCTTACTCCCTGGAAAGTGTCTTTAGGATTGCAGTCTTAATAGACTGGGTTTCTCCTTTCATATAAACCAGGTACACAATGGGGTTCTTGAATGAAATGTTGATGGCCATAACCTACTGTCGTTTTCTCGGAACAAAGTCCAACATTCTATTCACTGTGCCAAGTAGGTTCTTTTTACTCAGCCTATACGATATGCATAAAGGAATTTCCATCTTACAAAAAGAGGTGTTAAAGTAATTAAACATGCTTGGTTTATGAAAATTAGTAATACAATGTTTTGACACAAGGGAATTTGAGGACCATGTTCTATATGTGATCCCTTCTCAGATGTAAACAAGCATAGAAGGCTGCTGCCCATGATTGCAGCATGTTGTGTGGAGCTAGCCACAACAGATGGACTTCAGATTTGATTGAAAAGATTGTCTGCTTTGGAGAAATGAGGAGCCTGAAGCCATGCTCCCGTTCTCTACACTGGATAAGAGGGAATAAGGAAAGGCTGGATTATCTTTTCCGATCAATGATCAGTGCTTTGTACTGTACACTTTGTATTCCCAACACTTTGCCAAAGGCAACAAATTAAATTCCTGGCATCTCCAGAAATATGATGCCTGCAATCATGCAAAGCAACCATGCAAAGCAAAGTCAGTGTGTAGACAATACTGTGCTAAATGGACTAACAGTCTTACCCATAGAGGCAGCTTTGTATGTACTGAGTGCTGAATACAAAGAACCAGAGCTGGGGAAACACACATACATCCCCCACACAGAGCATACGCTTATGGGCATAGTTCCAAGCCAGCAAAATAATGTGAAAGTCCACATTATTTTATTAATGTTATTTTTTGTGTTAATCCCTCTTGTTATATGAAGAGTATATGTATGGAATTAATCAGCATTAGTTGAACAGTCTACCATTCATCAAAAGCATCAAGATTTTCCAGTTCCATTGACAAACAGGATTCAATTTTAAAACTAGCTTGACGGATGGCCCAATCCTAGGGATCTGTTATGATAGGGGACATTTCTTTCTACTGTCATGACTGCAGCAAGGACACTGCAAAAGATGTGCTACTGCACAGAACTCAGGAACCGGCAGTAGAAGCTGCTGGCTGCTCCTGACACTTGACGGATTGCACTGAACCCACCAAAACGTTAAGGTGCATTCCATGAGCAGAGAGGGGGCATTTCTTTGCTAGGAAGCGGGAAGTGTGTCACAGGGGGGAGGGATTGATACCGATACAAACAATCTGCAACGGGATGCCATGCTTTCTGGAGCATCTTCTTTTCTCTTTGGATGCACTCTACATATCTGGCACAGGCACAAGGATATCCATATATAATATCATCCATAGGTGATTATATTTTCCCTTGCCTCTCTCAAGCCTCCTGATTGTCCCACCGGCCCACCCCTTATCACAGTATATGGTGCTTTTTGTTTTGGTGCACATGTGTGCTATACCAAGAGGGAAGATAGGCAGTGATGGGCTCAAAAGAAATTAACAACCGGTTCTATGCCCATCTGGCAGCCACTGTTAAATGGCTATTTTTAAACTTTATATGTCCTATCTCTCATTAACAACCGGTTCTGTAGAGTAGGTGCGAACCTGCTGGAGCCCACCACTGAAGATAAATCCTACTAAATCCCACCTACTAAATCCTACTAAATCCCACCACTGAGCAGGTAAATCCTACTAAAACCAACAGGACAAGTAAGGAGGAGGAAGTGTGATTACCTCTGCATATTATGGAAACTATCAAATTGCTGCTGTCTTGGCACATGCTCATTGGGTATCCGTGTGGAGCATGTGCACACTGGCAACATCCCCTCATGTTTCATTAGTCAACTCATGGCAGGCAGACTGTGTATTTTCTAGGAATGACAGCATGCTGAAGGTGGCTGTGTGACTCAGCCCTCAATCACATTCCAAAATTTGCCAAAGACTCATTTAATCCATGTTCTCAACATGATTTGCTCAACCACATCCCCAAATCTGCCAAGAATCACATAATCCATGTTCTCAACACAGGCTTTTTGCAGGGCTTTTTTCCCTGACCTTTCTGCAGAAAGTGTTTTATTCTTGTTAATATATTTCAAACTCAAATATGTTGCAAGATAAAATGTTTCGTGGTACTGAATATTTATCAGTATGCCACATTTTATTTTTAACAAAGCTAAATGCTAATATGTACAGATAAAATTGCTTTAAGTTTCTTCAGTATAGTTTGTGCATCTAGTGAAACAGGTGAGAACAATTCTTCTTTCCAAACTCTGATATATAAATGTTACTAAAAAAAATCTGAGGCACTTAAAGAATTCAGTTTTACAATCCTCCTTAAGAGTAGTTGTTTTGCAACACCCTTTGCAGCCTGGATATAGTGGTACTTTCCACCTTGGGCTACTGAATTTCCCAAGATGATGATCTCTCTCAAGGCCTCCTGATTCTCTTATAAGCATCTTGTTCAAGTTAATTACTAAGCTTATAAAGGATCCTTGTCTGGGATACCAAATCTACTACATCATATTTTCAAACTAAATGACATTTAACTGGTCCATTAAAACAAATTATTGCAAGTTTGGGCTGACTATATATTTAATGAAGATTATAAAAGCACACTTGTACACTATCCTTCTTCATTCCTTTTTCACCGTTTGCCTTTCCTTCTCCGACAACTGCATTTATCCTTAACAAAATAACAATTAAAACAACAATTAGAAGGTCAAAATTTATTATTTGCTATGCTGACTGCTCTTGAGTTTACTATTGTATATAATCAGGAATTCAATTTAGCTAGGATCCAGGCATCAGTACCCTTAAAATGCAAAGAAACAATGTTATAACAACAGTACCATATTTTCAGGCAAAAAGAACTGAAAAATGGTATTTACAACAGATGCCAACCATGTGGGCCTTTAAGGTAAAGTCAGCAGCTGCCACCTTCTTCATTTACTGATTGCTTTGTACTCCAGAGGCATCCAGACTGCATTCAAAGCCATCATGAAGGAAACCACAAGTACATTTGAGATCAATAACATAGCTGTGAAATTGCTGAGGGGCAGACTGGAAGCTGCTGCCCTGAGATGAAGGATGAGCTGGAAGAGAGACGCAGTCACTCCCTGGTGGCGCCGGGCACCACCTGCCAGTACAGTACGGGAAAAGGAAAGTGAAGGGGGTTACAAATCAGTGTGGTGGCTGGATGTGTCCCATGGGGAACGGAGAGGCCATGGCTGTGAGGCCTCTTCGATGCAGAATTTTGGAAGTCAGAAGAAGGGGAATCCATTATAATTTCCTTGAAGGTCTTAGGATCTGAAATTTCCAATGATCACCTTCACTTTGAAAACAAGTGGCATAATAAGAACATAAGAGCCATCACTGGATCAGGCCAAAGGCAAAATATCACACTGCAAAGTCCAAAATTAATGTAAAGTCTATAATTCTTCTAAAATTATCAAGAATTAAATGAGTAATGACTCTGCACATGGTATGATATTAGTATGATTTCCGGTTTCATTTTTCCCTTTTCTCATTTTGAAAGTTTGCTGCTTATTGATTGTTTTCTTATGAAAAGCGGTATATAAATACTATAAATAGATAGATTAGATATATAGATGAATAGATGAATGAAGGGATAGATAGATGACTGAATAGATAGATAGATGAATAGATGAATGAATAGTATTATATACAATAGTAAACTCAAGAGCAGTCAGCATAGCAAATAATGGATGAATAGATGAATGAATAGATAGATAGATAGATAGATAGATGAATAAATAGATAGATAGATAGATAGATAGATAGATAGATAGATAGATAGATGGATGGATGGATGGATGGATGGATGAATAGATAGATGAATAGATGAATGAATGGATAGATAGATGAATGAATAGATAGATAGATGAATAGATGAATGAATGGATAGATAGATAGATGTATTTGAAGATATTTTGAAGATAATTTTTTTAAAAAGAAAGAAAAAAGTGGCATCTGGTGATGGCTATTATGGAGTCTGTCACATTTCTAGGCGCATCTGTCATGCTCCACACACCCCCCTCCACATCACAAAACCACCTGCAATTCTTCATGTCACACACCAGGTTGTTTCCAAAAGGCCCAGCTGTAGGAAATATGGAAGCGGCCCAGAGTATCCAGAGGTCAGCCCATCACCACAGCCCACCAGCAGGTGCCTCAGCAGTGACCTGGTTGCACCAGTGCCCAGAGGTGGGCATGGAAGAAATAATGTGGCAGCCTCTGCAGCACCACCTGCCTCGGTTCCCTGGAGCAAGGGCTGCCTCAGAAGGACGGGGTGCCTGGACAGCTCCCAGGCTGTGGAGCTCTCCATCCACCGCCAGGCTGGGGAGAAGGAGAGGCTGCAGCTGGGGTGCCACCCCTGACTGGGGACTGCCTGCCCTCCCCTGCCCTGCAGCCAAGAGAGCCTCCCTGCCCCGCCGCCCTGCCCTGCCCTGCCCTGGCCCTCCAGAGCCCACACCCCAGGCAGCCGCACTGCGCCCTCAGGATGGCTTACCTCAAGGCCCTGCTGCGCGCCTCCTGCGCCTCCGCCTCCGGCTCCCCAGCACACCGCAAACAATGAGAGGGGCCGGGCTTGGGCCGGCAGAGCCCGCCGAACAGCCACACCAGCCGGCGAGAAGCCTCCGGAGGCGGCGCGAACCCTCCCTGCCTCCCTCCGTCACTCCCTGCCTGGCTGCCTCTCCTCACGCCCCTCACCGTCCCCCCCCCCACTCCCAAGCAAGGACCACGGCTTCCCCACCCATGCCCACCTCTGCAGGGAGACCATGAGTCCTCCTTGCCCAGGACATGTCCTCTTTTCAGCCTTAGTGTCCTGGAAAAAGTCTTTCTTGTCATGGATACCGTGTGTCCTCCTTGCCCAGGACATGTCCTCTTTTTCAGCCTTAGTGTCCTGGAAAAAGTCTTCCTTGTCATGGAGACCATGTGTCCTCCTTGCCCAGGACATGTCCTCTTTTTCAGCCTTAGTGTCCTGGAAAAAGTCTTTCTTGTCATGGAGACCATGTGTCCTCCTTGCCCAGGACATGTCCTCTTTTTCAGCCTTAGTGTCCTGGAAAAAGTCTTTCTTGTCATGGAGACCATGTGTCCTCCTTGCCCAGGACATGTCCTCTTTTTCAGCCTTTGTGTCCTGGAAACAGTCTTTTTGTCATGGTGACCATGTGTCCTCCTTGCCCAGGACATGTCCTCTTTTTCAGCCTTTGTGTCGTGGAAACAGTCTTTTTGTCATGGAGACCATGAATCCTCCTTGCCCAGGCCCTGTCCTCTTTTCAGCCTTCGTGTCCTGGAAAAAGTCTTCCTTGTCATGGAGACCATGTGTCCTCCTTGCCCAGGACATGTCCTCTTTTTCAGCCTTAGTGTCCTGGAAAAAGTCTTTCTTGTCATGGAGACCATGTGTCCTCCTTGCCCAGGACATGTCCTCTTTTTCAGCCTTAGTGTCCTGGAAAAAGTCTTTCTTGTCATGGAGACCATGTGTCCTCCTTGCCCAGGACATGTCCTCTTTTTCAGCCTTTGTGTCCTGGAAACAGTCTTTTTGTCATGGTGACCATGTGTCCTCCTTGCCCAGGACATGTCCTCTTTTTCAGCCTTAGTGTCCTGGAAACAGTCTTTTTGTCATGGAGACCATGAGTCCTCCTTGCCCAGGGCATGTCCTCTTTTCAGCCTTCGTGTCCTGGAAAAAGTCTTTCTTGTCATGGAGACCATGTGTCCTCCTTGCCCAGGACATGTCCTCTTTTCAGCCTTTGTGTCCTGGAAAAAGTCTTCCTTGTCATGGTGACCATGTGTCCCCTTTACCCAGGAAATGTCCTCTTTTTCAGCGTTAGTGTCCTGGAAAACGTCTTCCTTGTCATGGAGACCATGTCTCCCCTTTGCCCAGGACATGTCCTCTTTTCAGCCTTCGTGTCCTGGAAAAAGTCTTTCTTGTCATGGAGACCATGTGTCCTCCTTGCCCAGGACATGTCCTCTTTTTCAGCCTTTGTGTCCTGGAAAAAGTCTTCCTTGTCATGGAGACCATGTCTCCCGATTGCCCAGGACATGTCCTCTTTTCAGCCTTCGTGTCCTGGAAAAAGTCTTTCTTGTCATGGAGACCATGTGTCCCCTTTGCCCAGGACATGTCCTCTTATTCAGCCTTAGTGTCCTGGAAAAAGTCTTCCTTGTCATGGTGACCATGTGTCCCCTTTGCCCAGGACATGTCCTCTTTTCAGCCTTAGTGTCCTGGAAAACGTCTTCCTCGTCATGGAGACCATGTCTCCCCTTTGCCCAGGCCCTGTCCTCTTTTCAGCCTTTGTGTCCTGGAAAAAGTCTTCCTTGTCATGGTGACCATGTGTCCTCCTTGCCCAGGACATGTCCTCTTTTCAGCCTTTGTGTCCTGGAAAAAGTCTTCCTTGTCATGGTGACCATGTGTCCTCCTTGCCCAGGACATGTCCTCTTTTCAGCCTTTGTGTCCTGGAAAAAGTCTTCCTTGTCATGGTGACCATGTGTCCCCTTTGCCCAGGACATGTCCTCTTTTCAGCCTTTGTGTCCTGGAAAAAGTCTTCCTTGTCATGGTGACCATGTGTCCTCCTTGCCCAGGACATGTTCTCTTTTTCAGCCTTTGTGTCCTGGAAACAGTCTTTTTGTCATGGAGACCATGAGTCCTCCTTGCCCAGGCCCTGTCCTCTTTTCAGCCTTTGTGTCCTGGAAAAAGTCTTTCTTGTCATGGAGACCATGTGTCCTCCTTGCCCAGGACATGTTCTCTTTTTCAGCCTTTGTGTCCTGGAAAAAGTCTTTCTTGTCATGGAGACCATGTGTCCTCCTTGCCCAGGACATGTTCTCTTTTTCAGCCTTTGTGTCCTGGAAAAAGTCTTCCTTGTCATGGAGACCATGTCTCCCCTTTGCCCAGGACATGTCCTCTTTTCAGCCTTTGTGTCCTGGAAAAAGTCTTTCTTGTCATGGAGACCATGTGTCCTCCTTGCCCAGGACATGTCCTCTTATTCAGCCTTAGTGTCCTGGAAAAAGTCTTCCTTGTCATGGTGACCATGTGTCCCCTTTGCCCAGGACATGTCCTCTTTTTCAGCCTTAGTGTCCTGGAAAACGTCTTCCTTGTCATGGAGACCATGTCTCCCCTTTGCCCAGGACATGTCCTCTTTTCAGCCTTTGTGTCCTGAAAAAAGTCTTCCTTGTCATGGTGACCATGTGTCCCCTTTGCCCAGGACATGTCCTCTTTTTCAGCCTTTGTGTCCTGGAAAAAGTCTTCCTTGTCATGGTGACCATGTGTCCTCCTTGCCCAGGACATGTTTTCTTTTTCAGCCTTTGTGTCCTGGAAACAGTCTTTTTGTCATGGAGACCATGAGTCCTCCTTGCCCAGGCCCTGTCCTCTTTTCAGCCTTTGTGTCCTGGAAAAAGTCTTTCTTGACATGGAGACCATGTGTCCTCCTTGCCCAGGACATGTTCTCTTTTTCAGCCTTTGTGTCCTGGAAAAAGTCTTCCTTGTCATGGTGACCATGTGTCCCCTTTGCACAGAACATGTCCTCTTTTTCAGCCTTAGTGTCCTGGAAAAAGTCTTCCTTGTCATGGAGACCATGTCTCCCCTTTGCCCAGGACATGTCCTCTTTTCAGCCTTTGTGTCCTGGAAAAAGACTTTCTTGTCATGGAGTCCTTGTGTCCTCCTTGCCCAGGACATGTTCTCTTTTTCAGCCTTTGTGTCCTGGAAAAAGTCTTTCTTGTCATGGAGACCATGTGTCTTCCTTGCCCAGGACATGTCCTCTTATTCAGCCTTTGTGTCCTGGAAAAAGTCTTCCTTGTCATGGAGACCTTGTGTCTCCCTTGCCCAGGACATGTCCTTTTTTTCAGCCTTTGTGTCCTGGAAAAAGTCTTCCTTGTCATGGTGACCATGTGTCCTCCTTGCCCAGGACATGTCCTCTTTTCAGCCTTTGTGTCCTGGAAAAAGTCTTCCTTGTCATGGTGACCATGTGTCCTCCTTGTCCAGGACATGTTCTCTTTTTCAGCCTTTGTGTCCTGGAAAAAGTCTTTCTTGTCATCGAGACTATGTGTCCTCCTTGCCCAGGACATGTCCTCTTTTCAGCCTTTGTGTCCTGGAAAAAGTCTTTCTTGTCATGGAGACCATGTGTCCTCTTTGCCCAGGACATGTCCTCTATTTCAGCCTTACTGTCCTGGAAAAAGTCTTCCTTGTCATGGAGACCATGCGTCCCCTTTGTCCAGGACATGTCCTCTTATTCAGCCTTTGTGTCCTGGAAAAAGTCTTCCTTGTCATGGTGACCATGTGTCCCCTTTGCCCAGGACATGTCCTCTTTTTCAGCCTTAGTGTCTTGGAAAAAGTCTTCCTTGTCATGGAGACCATGTCTCCCCTTTGCCCAGGACATGTCCTCTTATTCAGCCTTTGTGTCCTGGAAAAAGTCTTCCTTGTCATGGAGACCTTGTGTCTCCCTTGCCCAGGACATGTCCTTTTTTTCAGCCTTTGTGTCCTGGAAAAAGTCTTCCTTGTCATGGTGACCATGTGTCCTCCTTGCCCAGGACATGTCCTCTTTTCAGCCTTTGTGTCCTGGAAAAAGTCTTCCTTGTCATGGTGACCATGTGTCCTCCTTGTCCAGGACATGTTCTCTTTTTCAGCCTTTGTGTCCTGGAAAAAGTCTTTCTTGTCATTGAGACTATGTGTCCTCCTTGCCCAGGACATGTCCTCTTTTCAGCCTTTGTGTCCTGGAAAAAGTCTTTCTTGTCATGGAGACCATGTGTCCTCTTTGCCCAGGACATGTCCTCTATTTCAGCCTTACTGTCCTGGAAAAAGTCTTCCTTGTCATGGAGACCATGCGTCCCCTTTGTCCAGGACATGTCCTCTTATTCAGCCTTTGTGTCCTGGAAAAAGTCTTCCTTGTCATGGTGACCATGTGTCCCCTTTGCCCAGGACATGTCCTCTTTTTCAGCCTTAGTGTCTTGGAAAAAGTCTTCCTTGTCATGGAGACCATGTCTCCCCTTTGCCCAGGACATGTCCTCTTATTCAGCCTTTGTGTCCTGGAAAAAGTCTTTCTTGTCATGGAGACCATGTGTCCTCCTTGCCCAGGATATGTCCTCTTATTCAGCCTTTGTGTCCTGGAAAAAGTCTTTCTTGTCATGGTGACCATGTGTCCTCCTTGCCCAGGACATGTCCTCTTTTCAGCCTTTGTGTCCTGGAAAAAGTCTCCCTTGTCATGGAGACCATGCGTCCCCTTTGTCCAGGACATGTCCTCTTATTCAGCCTTTGTGTCCTGGAAAACGTCCTCCTTGTCATGGAGACCATGTCTCCCCTTTGCCCAGGACATGTCCTCTTTTCAGCCTTTGTGTCCTGAAAAAAGTCTTCCTTGTCATGGTGACCATGTGTCCCCTTTGCCCAGGACATGTCCTCTTTTTCAGCCTTTGTGTCCTGGAAAAAGTCTTCCTTGTCATGGTGACCATGTGTCCTCCTTGCCCAGGACATGTTTTCTTTTTCAGCCTTTGTGTCCTGGAAAAAGTCTTTCTTGTCATGGAGACCATGTGTCTTCCTTGCCCAGGACATGTCCTCTATTTCAGCCTTTGTGTCCTGGAAAAAGTCTTCCTTGTCATGGAGACCATGCGTCCCCTTTGTCCAGGACATGTCCTCTTATTCAGCCTTTGTGTCCTGGAAAAAGTCTTCCTTGTCATGGTGACCATGTGTCCCCTTTGCCCAGGACATGTCCTCTTTTTCAGCCTTAGTGTCTTGGAAAAAGTCTTCCTTGTCATGGAGACCATGTCTCCCCTTTGCCCAGGACATGTCCTCTTATTCAGCCTTTGTGTCCTGGAAAAAGTCTTTCTTGTCATGGAGACCATGTGTCCTCCTTGCCCAGGATATGTCCTCTTATTCAGCCTTTGTGTCCTGGAAAAAGTCTTTCTTGTCATGGTGACCATGTGTCCTCCTTGCCCAGGACATGTCCTCTTTTCAGCCTTTGTGTCCTGGAAAAAGTCTCCCTTGTCATGGAGACCATGCGTCCCCTTTGTCCAGGACATGTCCTCTTATTCAGCCTTTGTGTCCTGGAAAAAGTCTTCCTTGTCATGGTGACCATGTGTCCCCTTTGCCCAGGACATGTCCTCTTTTTCAGCCTTAGTGTCCTGGAAAAAGTCTTCCTTGTCATGGAGACCATGTGTCCTCCTTGCCCAGGATATGTCCTCTTATTCAGCCTTTGTGTCCTGGAAAAAGTCTTTCTTGTCATGGTGACCATGTGTCCTCCTTGCCCAGGACATGTCCTCTTTTCAGCCTTTGTGTCCTGGAAAAAGTCTCCCTTGTCATGGAGACCATGCGTCCCCTTTGTCCAGGACATGTCCTCTTATTCAGCCTTTGTGTCCTGGAAAACGTCTTCCTTGTCATGGAGACCATGTCTCCCCTTTGCCCAGGACATGTCCTCTTTTCAGCCTTTGTGTCCTGAAAAAAGTCTTCCTTGTCATGGTGACCATGTGTCCCCTTTGCCCAGGACATGTCCTCTTTTTCAGCCTTAGTGTCCTGGAAAAAGTCTTCCTTGTCATGGAGACCATGTGTCCTCCTTGCCCAGGACATGTCCTCTTATTCAGCCTTTGTGTCCTGGAAAAAGTCTTCCTTGTCATGGAGACCTTGTGTCTCCCTTGCCCAGGACATGTCCTTTTTTTCAGCCTTTGTGTCCTGGAAAAAGTCTTCCTTGTCATGGTGACCATGTGTCCTCCTTGCCCAGGACATGTCCTCTTTTCAGCCTTTGTGTCCTGGAAAAAGTCTTCCTTGTCATGGTGACCATGTGTCCTCCTTGTCCAGGACATGTTCTCTTTTTCAGCCTTTGTGTCCTGGAAAAAGTCTTTCTTGTCATTGAGACTATGTGTCCTCCTTGCCCAGGACATGTCCTCTTTTCAGCCTTTGTGTCCTGGAAAAAGTCTTTCTTGTCATGGAGACCATGTGTCCTCTTTGCCCAGGACATGTCCTCTATTTCAGCCTTACTGTCCTGGAAAAAGTCTTCCTTGTCATGGAGACCATGCGTCCCCTTTGTCCAGGACATGTCCTCTTATTCAGCCTTTGTGTCCTGGAAAAAGTCTTCCTTGTCATGGTGACCATGTGTCCCCTTTGCCCAGGACATGTCCTCTTTTTCAGCCTTAGTGTCTTGGAAAAATTCTTCCTTGTCATGGAGACCATGTCTCCCCTTTGCCCAGGACATGTCCTCTTATTCAGCCTTTGTGTCCTGGAAAAAGTCTTTCTTGTCATGGAGACCATGTGTCCTCCTTGCCCAGGATATGTCCTCTTATTCAGCCTTTGTGTCCTGGAAAAAGTCTTTCTTGTCATGGTGACCATGTGTCCTCCTTGCCCAGGACATGTCCTCTTTTCAGCCTTTGTGTCCTGGAAAAAGTCTCCCTTGTCATGGAGACCATGCGTCCCCTTTGTCCAGGACATGTCCTCTTATTCAGCCTTTGTGTCCTGGAAAACGTCTTCCTTGTCATGGAGACCATGTCTCCCCTTTGCCCAGGACATGTCCTCTTTTCAGCCTTTGTGTCCTGAAAAAAGTCTTCCTTGTCATGGTGACCATGTGTCCCCTTTGCCCAGGACATGTCCTCTTTTTCAGCCTTTGTGTCCTGGAAAAAGTCTTCCTTGTCATGGTGACCATGTGTCCTCCTTGCCCAGGACATGTTTTCTTTTTCAGCCTTTGTGTCCTGGAAAAAGTCTTTCTTGTCATGGAGACCATGTGTCTTCCTTGCCCAGGACATGTCCTCTATTTCAGCCTTTGTGTCCTGGAGAAAGTCTTCCTTGTCATGGAGACCATGTGTCCCCTTTGTCCAGGACATGTCCTCTTATTCAGCCTTTGTGTCCTGGAAAAAGTCTTCCTTGTCATGGTGACCATGTGTCCCCTTTGCCCAGGACATGTCCTCTTTTTCAGCCTTAGTGTCTTGGAAAAAGTCTTCCTTGTCATGGAGACCATGTCTCCCCTTTGCCCAGGACATGTCCTCTTATTCAGCCTTTGTGTCCTGGAAAAAGTCTTTCTTGTCATGGAGACCATGTGTCCTCCTTGCCCAGGATATGTCCTCTTATTCAGCCTTTGTGTCCTGGAAAAAGTCTTTCTTGTCATGGTGACCATGTGTCCTCCTTGCCCAGGACATGTCCTCTTTTCAGCCTTTGTGTCCTGGAAAAAGTCTCCCTTGTCATGGAGACCATGCGTCCCCTTTGTCCAGGACATGTCCTCTTATTCAGCCTTTGTGTCCTGGAAAAAGTCTTCCTTGTCATGGTGACCATGTGTCCCCTTTGCCCAGGACATGTCCTCTTTTTCAGCCTTAGTGTCCTGGAAAAAGTCTTCCTTGTCATGGAGACCATGTGTCCTCCTTGCCCAGGATATGTCCTCTTATTCAGCCTTTGTGTCCTGGAAAAAGTCTTTCTTGTCATGGTGACCATGTGTCCTCCTTGCCCAGGACATGTCCTCTTTTCAGCCTTTGTGTCCTGGAAAAAGTCTCCCTTGTCATGGAGACCATGCGTCCCCTTTGTCCAGGACATGTCCTCTTATTCAGCCTTTGTGTCCTGGAAAACGTCTTCCTTGTCATGGAGACCATGTCTCCCCTTTGCCCAGGACATGTCCTCTTTTCAGCCTTTGTGTCCTGAAAAAAGTCTTCCTTGTCATGGTGACCATGTGTCCCCTTTGCCCAGGACATGTCCTCTTTTTCAGCCTTTGTGTCCTGGAAAATGTCTTCCTTGTCATGGTGACCATGTGTCCTCCTTGCCCAGGACATGTTTTCTTTTTCAGCCTTTGTGTCCTGGAAACAGTCTTTTTGTCATGGAGACCATGAGTCCTCCTTGCCCAGGCCCTGTCCTCTTTTCAGCCTTTGTGTCCTGAAAAAAGTCTTCCTTGTCATGGTGACCATGTGTCCCCTTTGCCCAGGACATGTCCTCTTTTTCAGCCTTTGTGTCCTGGAAAATGTCTTCCTTGTCATGGTGACCATGTGTCCTCCTTGCCCAGGACATGTTTTCTTTTTCAGCCTTTGTGTCCTGGAAACAGTCTTTTTGTCATGGAGACCATGAGTCCTCCTTGCCCAGGCCCTGTCCTCTTTTCAGCCTTTGTGTCCTGGAAAAAGTCTTCCTTGTCATGGTGACCATGTGTCCTCCTTGCCCAGGACATGTTCTCTTTTTCAGCCTTTGTGTCCTGGAAAAAGTCTTCCTTGTCATGGTGACCATGTGTCCCCTTTGCACAGAACATGTCCTCTTTTTCAGCCTTAGTGTCCTGGAAAAAGTCTTCCTTGTCATGGAGACCATGTCTCCCCTTTGCCCAGGACATGTCCTCTTTTCAGCCTTTGTGTCCTGGAAAAAGACTTTCTTGTCATGGAGTCCTTGTGTCCTCCTTGCCCAGGACATGTTCTCTTTTTCAGCCTTTGTGTCCTGGAAAAAGTCTTTCTTGTCATGGAGACCATGTGTCTTCCTTGCCCAGGACATGTCCTCTATTTCAGCCTTTGTGTCCTGGAAAAAGTCTTCCTTGTCATGGAGACCATGCGTCCCCTTTGTCCAGGACATGTCCTCTTATTCAGCCTTTGTGTCCTGGAAAAAGTCTTCCTTGTCATGGTGACCATGTGTCCCCTTTGCCCAGGACATGTCCTCTTTTTCAGCCTTAGTGTCTTGGAAAAAGTCTTCCTTGTCATGGAGACCATGTCTCCCCTTTGCCCAGGACATGTCCTCTTATTCAGCCTTTGTGTCCTGGAAAAAGTCTTTCTTGTCATGGAGACCATGTGTCCTCCTTGCCCAGGATATGTCCTCTTATTCAGCCTTTGTGTCCTGGAAAAAGTCTTTCTTGTCATGGTGACCATGTGTCCTCCTTGCCCAGGACATGTCCTCTTTTCAGCCTTTGTGTCCTGGAAAAAGTCTCCCTTGTCATGGAGACCATGCGTCCCCTTTGTCCAGGACATGTCCTCTTATTCAGCCTTTGTGTCCTGGAAAACGTCTTCCTTGTCATGGAGACCATGTCTCCCCTTTGCCCAGGACATGTCCTCTTTTCAGCCTTTGTGTCCTGAAAAAAGTCTTCCTTGTCATGGTGACCATGTGTCCCCTTTGCCCAGGACATGTCCTCTTTTTCAGCCTTTGTGTCCTGGAAAATGTCTTCCTTGTCATGGTGACCATGTGTCCTCCTTGCCCAGGACATGTTTTCTTTTTCAGCCTTTGTGTCCTGGAAACAGTCTTTTTGTCATGGAGACCATGAGTCCTCCTTGCCCAGGCCCTGTCCTCTTTTCAGCCTTTGTGTCCTGGAAAAAGTCTTTCTTGACATGGAGACCATGTGTCCTCCTTGCCCAGGACATGTTCTCTTTTTCAGCCTTTGTGTCCTGGAAAAAGTCTTCCTTGTCATGGTGACCATGTGTCCCCTTTGCACAGAACATGTCCTCTTTTTCAGCCTTAGTGTCCTGGAAAAAGTCTTCCTTGTCATGGAGACCATGTCTCCCCTTTGCCCAGGACATGTCCTCTTTTCAGCCTTTGTGTCCTGGAAAAAGACTTTCTTGTCATGGAGTCCTTGTGTCCTCCTTGCCCAGGACATGTTCTCTTTTTCAGCCTTTGTGTCCTGGAAAAAGTCTTTCTTGTCATGGAGACCATGTGTCTTCCTTGCCCAGGACATGTCCTCTATTTCAGCCTTTGTGTCCTGGAAAAAGTCTTCCTTGTCATGGAGACCATGCGTCCCCTTTGTCCAGGACATGTCCTCTTATTCAGCCTTTGTGTCCTGGAAAAAGTCTTCCTTGTCATGGTGACCATGTGTCCCCTTTGCCCAGGACATGTCCTCTTTTTCAGCCTTAGTGTCTTGGAAAAAGTCTTCCTTGTCATGGAGACCATGTCTCCCCTTTGCCCAGGACATGTCCTCTATTTCAGCCTTACTGTCCTGGAAAAAGTCTTCCTTGTCATGGAGACCATGCGTCCCCTTTGTCCAGGACATGTCCTCTTATTCAGCCTTTGTGTCCTGGAAAAAGTCTTCCTTGTCATGGTGACCATGTGTCCCCTTTGCCCAGGACATGTCCTCTTTTTCAGCCTTAGTGTCTTGGAAAAAGTCTTCCTTGTCATGGAGACCATGTCTCCCCTTTGCCCAGGACATGTCCTCTTATTCAGCCTTTGTGTCCTGGAAAAAGTCTTTCTTGTCATGGAGACCATGTGTCCTCCTTGCCCAGGATATGTCCTCTTATTCAGCCTTTGTGTCCTGGAAAAAGTCTTTCTTGTCATGGTGAACATGTGTCCTCCTTGCCCAGGACATGTCCTCTTTTCAGCCTTTGTGTCCTGGAAAAAGTCTCCCTTGTCATGGAGACCATGCGTCCCCTTTGTCCAGGACATGTCCTCTTATTCAGCCTTTGTGTCCTGGAAACAGTCTTTTTGTCATGGAGACCATGAGTCCTCCTTGCCCAGGCCCTGTCCTCTTTTCAGCCTTTGTGTCCTGGAAAAAGTCTTTCTTGACATGGAGACCATGTGTCCTCCTTGCCCAGGACATGTTCTCTTTTTCAGCCTTTGTGTCCTGGAAAAAGTCTTCCTTGTCATGGTGACCATGTGTCCCCTTTGCACAGAACATGTCCTCTTTTTCAGCCTTAGTGTCCTGGAAAAAGTCTTCCTTGTCATGGAGACCATGTCTCCCCTTTGCCCAGGACATGTCCTCTTTTCAGCCTTTGTGTCCTGGAAAAAGACTTTCTTGTCATGGAGTCCTTGTGTCCTCCTTGCCCAGGACATGTTCTCTTTTTCAGCCTTTTTGTCCTGGAAAAAGTCTTTCTTGTCATGGAGACCATGTGTCTTCCTTGCCCAGGACATGTCCTCTTATTCAGCCTTTGTGTCCTGGAAAAAGTCTTCCTTGTCATGGAGACCTTGTGTCTCCCTTGCCCAGGACATGTCCTTTTTTCAGCCTTTGTGTCCTGGAAAAAGTCTTCCTTGTCATGGTGACCATGTGTCCTCCTTGCCCAGGACATGTCCTCTTTTCAGCCTTTGTGTCCTGGAAAAAGTCTTCCTTGTCATGGTGACCATGTGTCCTCCTTGTCCAGGACATGTTCTCTTTTTCAGCCTTTGTGTCCTGGAAAAAGTCTTTCTTGTCATCGAGACTATGTGTCCTCCTTGCCCAGGACATGTCCTCTTTTCAGCCTTTGTGTCCTGGAAAAAGTCTTTCTTGTCATGGAGACCATGTGTCCTCCTTGCCCAGGATATGTCCTCTTATTCAGCCTTTGTGTCCTGGAAAACGTCTTTCTTGTCATGGAGACCATGTGTCCTCCTTGCCCAGGACATGTCCTCTTTTCAGCCTTTGTGTCCTGGAAAAAGTCTTCCTTGTCATGGTGACCATGTGTCCTCCTTGTCCAGGACATGTTCTCTTTTTCAGCCTTTGTGTCCTGGAAAAAGTCTTTCTTGTCATCGAGACTATGTGTCCTCCTTGCCCAGGACATGTCCTCTTTTCAGCCTTTGTGTCCTGGAAAAAGTCTTTCTTGTCATGGAGACCATGTGTCCTCTTTGCCCAGGACATGTCCTCTATTTCAGCCTTACTGTCCTGGAAAAAGTCTTCCTTGTCATGGAGACCATGCGTCCCCTTTGTCCAGGACATGTCCTCTTATTCAGCCTTTGTGTCCTGGAAAAAGTCTTCCTTGTCATGGTGACCATGTGTCCCCTTTGCCCAGGACATGTCCTCTTTTTCAGCCTTAGTGTCTTGGAAAAAGTCTTCCTTGTCATGGAGACCATGTCTCCCCTTTGCCCAGGACATGTCCTCTTATTCAGCCTTTGTGTCCTGGAAAAAGTCTTTCTTGTCATGGAGACCATGTGTCCTCCTTGCCCAGGATATGTCCTCTTATTCAGCCTTTGTGTCCTGGAAAAAGTCTTTCTTGTCATGGTGACCATGTGTCCTCCTTGCCCAGGACATGTCCTCTTTTCAGCCTTTGTGTCCTGGAAAAAGTCTCCCTTGTCATGGAGACCATGCGTCCCCTTTGTCCAGGACATGTCCTCTTATTCAGCCTTTGTGTCCTGGAAAACGTCTTCCTTGTCATGGAGACCATGTCTCCCCTTTGCCCAGGACATGTCCTCTTTTCAGCCTTTGTGTCCTGAAAAAAGTCTTCCTTGTCATGGTGACCATGTGTCCCCTTTGCCCAGGACATGTCCTCTTTTTCAGCCTTTGTGTCCTGGAAAAAGTCTTCCTTGTCATGGTGACCATGTGTCCTCCTTGCCCAGGACATGTTTTCTTTTTCAGCCTTTGTGTCCTGGAAACAGTCTTTTTGTCATGGAGACCATGAGTCCTCCTTGCCCAGGCCCTGTCCTCTTTTCAGCCTTTGTGTCCTGGAAAAAGTCTTTCTTGACATGGAGACCATGTGTCCTCCTTGCCCAGGACATGTTCTCTTTTTCAGCCTTTGTGTCCTGGAAAAAGTCTTCCTTGTCATGGTGACCATGTGTCCCCTTTGCACAGAACATGTCCTCTTTTTCAGCCTTTGTGTCCTGGAAAAAGTCTTCCTTGTCATGGTGACCATGTGTCCCCTTTGCACAGAACATGTCCTCTTTTTCAGCCTTAGTGTCCTGGAAAAAGTCTTCCTTGTCATGGAGACCATGTCTCCCCTTTGCCCAGGACATGTCCTCTTTTTCAGCCTTAGTGTCCTGGAAAAAGTCTTCCTTGTCATGGAGACCATGTGTCCTCCTTGCCCAGGACATGTCCTCTTATTCAGCCTTAGTGTCCTGGAAAAAGTCTTCCTTGTCATGGTGACCATGTGTCCCCTTTGCCCAGGACATGTCCTCTTTTTCAGCCTTTGTGTCCTGGAAAAAGTCTTCCTTGTCATGGTGACCATGTGTCCTCCTTGCCCAGGACATGTTTTCTTTTTCAGCCTTTGTGTCCTGGAAACAGTCTTTTTGTCATGGAGACCATGAGTCCTCCTTGCCCAGGCCCTGTCCTCTTTTCAGCCTTTGTGTCCTGGAAAAAGTCTTTCTTGACATGGAGACCATGTGTCCTCCTTGCCCAGGACATGTTCTCTTTTTCAGCCTTTGTGTCCTGGAAAAAGTCTTCCTTGTCATGGTGACCATGTGTCCCCTTTGCATAGAACATGTCCTCTTTTTCAGCCTTAGTGTCCTGGAAAAAGTCTTCCTTGTCATGGAGACCATGTCTCCCCTTTGCCCAGGACATGTCCTCTTTTCAGCCTTTGTGTCCTGGAAAAAGACTTTCTTGTCATGGAGTCCTTGTGTCCTCCTTGCCCAGGACATGTTCTCTTTTTCAGCCTTTGTGTCCTGGAAAAAGTCTTTCTTGTCATGGAGACCATGTGTCTTCCTTGCCCAGGACATGTCCTCTTATTCAGCCTTTGTGTCCTGGAAAAAGTCTTCCTTGTCATGGAGACCTTGTGTCTCCCTTGCCCAGGACATGTCCTTTTTTTCAGCCTTTGTGTCCTGGAAAAAGTCTTCCTTGTCATGGTGACCATGTGTCCTCCTTGCCCAGGACATGTCCTCTTTTCAGCCTTAGTGTCTTGGAAAAAGTCTTCCTTGTCATGGAGACCATGTCTCCCCTTTGCCCAGGACATGTCCTCTTATTCAGCCTTTGTGTCCTGGAAAAAGTCTTTCTTGTCATGGAGACCATGTGTCCTCCTTGCCCAGGATATGTCCTCTTATTCAGCCTTTGTGTCCTGGAAAAAGTCTTTCTTGTCATGGTGACCATGTGTCCTCCTTGCCCAGGACATGTCCTCTTTTCAGCCTTTGTGTCCTGGAAAAAGTCTCCCTTGTCATGGAGACCATGCGTCCCCTTTGTCCAGGACATGTCCTCTTATTCAGCCTTTGTGTCCTGGAAAACGTCTTCCTTGTCATGGAGACCATGTCTCCCCTTTGCCCAGGACATGTCCTCTTTTCAGCCTTTGTGTCCTGAAAAAAGTCTTCCTTGTCATGGTGACCATGTGTCCCCTTTGCCCAGGACATGTCCTCTTTTTCAGCCTTTGTGTCCTGGAAAAAGTCTTCCTTGTCATGGTGACCATGTGTCCTCCTTGCCCAGGACATGTTTTCTTTTTCAGCCTTTGTGTCCTGGAAACAGTCTTTTTGTCATGGAGACCATGAGTCCTCCTTGCCCAGGCCCTGTCCTCTTTTCAGCCTTTGTGTCCTGGAAAAAGTCTTTCTTGACATGGAGACCATGTGTCCTCCTTGCCCAGGACATGTTCTCTTTTTCAGCCTTTGTGTCCTGGAAAAAGTCTTCCTTGTCATGGTGACCATGTGTCCCCTTTGCACAGAACATGTCCTCTTTTTCAGCCTTAGTGTCCTGGAAAAAGTCTTCCTTGTCATGGAGACCATGTCTCCCCTTTGCCCAGGACATGTCCTCTTTTCAGCCTTTGTGTCCTGGAAAAAGACTTTCTTGTCATGGAGTCCTTGTGTCCTCCTTGCCCAGGACATGTTCTCTTTTTCAGCCTTTGTGTCCTGGAAAAAGTCTTTCTTGTCATGGAGACCATGTGTCTTCCTTGCCCAGGACATGTCCTCTATTTCAGCCTTTGTGTCCTGGAAAAAGTCTTCCTTGTCATGGAGACCATGCGTCCCCTTTGTCCAGGACATGTCCTCTTATTCAGCCTTTGTGTCCTGGAAAAAGTCTTCCTTGTCATGGTGACCATGTGTCCCCTTTGCCCAGGACATGTCCTCTTTTTCAGCCTTAGTGTCTTGGAAAAAGTCTTCCTTGTCATGGAGACCATGTCTCCCCTTTGCCCAGGACATGTCCTCTTATTCAGCCTTTGTGTCCTGGAAAAAGTCTTTCTTGTCATGGAGACCATGTGTCCTCCTTGCCCAGGATATGTCCTCTTATTCAGCCTTTGTGTCCTGGAAAAAGTCTTTCTTGTCATGGTGACCATGTGTCCTCCTTGCCCAGGACATGTCCTCTTTTCAGCCTTTGTGTCCTGGAAAAAGTCTCCCTTGTCATGGAGACCATGCGTCCCCTTTGTCCAGGACATGTCCTCTTATTCAGCCTTTGTGTCCTGGAAAAAGTCTTCCTTGTCATGGTGACCATGTGTCCGCTTTGCCCAGGACATGTCCTCTTTTTCAGCCTTAGTGTCCTGGAAAAAGTCTTCCTTGTCATGGAGACCATGTGTCCTCCTTGCCCAGGATATGTCCTCTTATTCAGCCTTTGTGTCCTGGAAAAAGTCTTTCTTGTCATGGTGACCATGTGTCCTCCTTGCCCAGGACATGTCCTCTTTTCAGCCTTTGTGTCCTGGAAAAAGTCTCCCTTGTCATGGAGACCATGCGTCCCCTTTGTCCAGGACATGTCCTCTTATTCAGCCTTTGTGTCCTGGAACACGTCTTCCTTGTCATGGAGACCATGTCTCCCCTTTGCCCAGGACATGTCCTCTTTTCAGCCTTTGTGTCCTGAAAAAAGTCTTCCTTGTCATGGTGATCATGTGTCCCCTTTGCCCAGGACATGTCCTCTTTTTCAGCCTTTGTGTCCTGGAAAATGTCTTCCTTGTCATGGTGACCATGTGTCCTCCTTGCCCAGGACATGTTTTCTTTTTCAGCCTTTGTGTCCTGGAAACAGTCTTTTTGTCATGGAGACCATGAGTCCTCCTTGCCCAGGCCCTGTCCTCTTTTCAGCCTTTGTGTCCTGGAAAAAGTCTTTCTTGACATGGAGACCATGTGTCCTCCTTGCCCAGGACATGTTCTCTTTTTCAGCCTTTGTGTCCTGGAAAAAGTCTTCCTTGTCATGGTGACCATGTGTCCCCTTTGCACAGAACATGTCCTCTTTTTCAGCCTTAGTGTCCTGGAAAAAGTCTTCCTTGTCATGGAGACCATGTCTCCCCTTTGCCCAGGACATGTCCTCTTTTCAGCCTTTGTGTCCTGGAAAAAGACTTTCTTGTCATGGAGTCCTTGTGTCCTCCTTGCCCAGGACATGTTCTCTTTTTCAGCCTTTGTGTCCTGGAAAAAGTCTTTCTTGTCATGGAGACCATGTGTCTTCCTTGCCCAGGACATGTCCTCTATTTCAGCCTTTGTGTCCTGGAAAAAGTCTTCCTTGTCATGGAGACCATGCGTCCCCTTTGTCCAGGACATGTCCTCTATTTCAGCCTTTGTGTCCTGGAAAAAGTCTTCCTTGTCATGGAGACCATGCGTCCCCTTTGTCCAGGACATGTCCTCTTATTCAGCCTTTGTGTCCTGGAAAAAGTCTTCCTTGTCATGGTGACCATGTGTCCCCTTTGCCCAGGACATGTCCTCTTTTTCAGCCTTAGTGTCTTGGAAAAAGTCTTCCTTGTCATGGAGACCATGTCTCCCCTTTGCCCAGGACATGTCCTCTTATTCAGCCTTTGTGTCCTGGAAAAAGTCTTTCTTGTCATGGAGACCATGTGTCCTCCTTGCCCAGGATATGTCCTCTTATTCAGCCTTTGTGTCCTGGAAAAAGTCTTTCTTGTCATGGTGACCATGTGTCCTCCTTGCCCAGGACATGTCCTCTTTTCAGCCTTTGTGTCCTGGAAAAAGTCTCCCTTGTCATGGAGACCATGCGTCCCCTTTGTCCAGGACATGTCCTCTTATTCAGCCTTTGTGTCCTGGAAACAGTCTTTTTGTCATGGAGACCATGAGTCCTCCTTGCCCAGGCCCTGTCCTCTTTTCAGCCTTTGTGTCCTGGAAAAAGTCTTTCTTGACATGGAGACCATGTGTCCTCCTTGCCCAGGACATGTTCTCTTTTTCAGCCTTTGTGTCCTGGAAAAAGTCTTCCTTGTCATGGTGACCATGTGTCCCCTTTGCACAGAACATGTCCTCTTTTTCAGCCTTAGTGTCCTGGAAAAAGTCTTCCTTGTCATGGAGACCATGTCTCCCCTTTGCCCAGGACATGTCCTCTTTTCAGCCTTTGTGTCCTGGAAAAAGACTTTCTTGTCATGGAGTCCTTGTGTCCTCCTTGCCCAGGACATGTTCTCTTTTTCAGCCTTTGTGTCCTGGAAAAAGTCTTTCTTGTCATGGAGACCATGTGTCTTCCTTGCCCAGGACATGTCCTCTTATTCAGCCTTTGTGTCCTGGAAAAAGTCTTCCTTGTCATGGAGACCTTGTGTCTCCCTTGCCCAGGACATGTCCTTTTTTTCAGCCTTTGTGTCCTGGAAAAAGTCTTCCTTGTCATGGTGACCATGTGTCCTCCTTGCCCAGGACATGTCCTCTTTTCAGCCTTTGTGTCCTGGAAAAAGTCTTCCTTGTCATGGTGACCATGTGTCCTCCTTGTCCAGGACATGTTCTCTTTTTCAGCCTTTGTGTCCTGGAAAAAGTCTTTCTTGTCATCGAGACTATGTGTCCTCCTTGCCCAGGACATGTCCTCTTTTCAGCCTTTGTGTCCTGGAAAAAGTCTTTCTTGTCATGGAGACCATGTGTCCTCTTTGCCCAGGACATGTCCTCTATTTCAGCCTTACTGTCCTGGAAAAAGTCTTCCTTGTCATGGAGACCATGCGTCCCCTTTGTCCAGGACATGTCCTCTTATTCAGCCTTTGTGTCCTGGAAAAAGTCTTCCTTGTCATGGTGACCATGTGTCCCCTTTGCCCAGGACATGTCCTCTTTTTCAGCCTTAGTGTCTTGGAAAAAGTCTTCCTTGTCATGGAGACCATGTCTCCCCTTTGCCCAGGACATGTCCTCTTATTCAGCCTTTGTGTCCTGGAAAAAGTCTTTCTTGTCATGGAGACCATGTGTCCTCCTTGCCCAGGATATGTCCTCTTATTCAGCCTTTGTGTCCTGGAAAAAGTCTTTCTTGTCATGGTGACCATGTGTCCTCCTTGCCCAGGACATGTCCTCTTTTCAGCCTTTGTGTCCTGGAAAAAGTCTCCCTTGTCATGGAGACCATGCGTCCCCTTTGTCCAGGACATGTCCTCTTATTCAGCCTTTGTGTCCTGGAAAACGTCTTCCTTGTCATGGAGACCATGTCTCCCCTTTGCCCAGGACATGTCCTCTTTTCAGCCTTTGTGTCCTGAAAAAAGTCTTCCTTGTCATGGTGACCATGTGTCCCCTTTGCCCAGGACATGTCCTCTTTTTCAGCCTTAGTGTCCTGGAAAAAGTCTTCCTTGTCATGGTGACCATGTGTCCTCCTTGCCCAGGACATGTTTTCTTTTTCAGCCTTTGTGTCCTGGAAACAGTCTTTTTGTCATGGAGACCATGAGTCCTCCTTGCCCAGGCCCTGTCCTCTTTTCAGCCTTTGTGTCCTGGAAAAAGTCTTTCTTGACATGGAGACCATGTGTCCTCCTTGCCCAGGACATGTTCTCTTTTTCAGCCTTTGTGTCCTGGAAAAAGTCTTCCTTGTCATGGTGACCATGTGTCCCCTTTGCACAGAACATGTCCTCTTTTTCAGCCTTTGTGTCCTGGAAAAAGTCTTCCTTGTCATGGTGACCATGTGTCCCCTTTGCACAGAACATGTCCTCTTTTTCAGCCTTAGTGTCCTGGAAAAAGTCTTCCTTGTCATGGAGACCATGTCTCCCCTTTGCCCAGGACATGTCCTCTTTTTCAGCCTTAGTGTCCTGGAAAAAGTCTTCCTTGTCATGGAGACCATGTGTCCTCCTTGCCCAGGACATGTCCTCTTATTCAGCCTTAGTGTCCTGGAAAAAGTCTTCCTTGTCATGGTGACCATGTGTCCCCTTTGCCCAGGACATGTCCTCTTTTTCAGCCTTTGTGTCCTGGAAAAAGTCTTCCTTGTCATGGTGACCATGTGTCCTCCTTGCCCAGGACATGTTTTCTTTTTCAGCCTTTGTGTCCTGGAAACAGTCTTTTTGTCATGGAGACCATGAGTCCTCCTTGCCCAGGCCCTGTCCTCTTTTCAGCCTTTGTGTCCTGGAAAAAGTCTTTCTTGACATGGAGACCATGTATCCTCCTTGCCCAGGACATGTTCTCTTTTTCAGCCTTTGTGTCCTGGAAATAGTCTTCCTTGTCATGGTGACCATGTGTCCCCTTTGCACAGAACATGTCCTCTTTTTCAGCCTTAGTGTCCTGGAAAAAGTCTTCCTTGTCATGGAGACCATGTCTCCCCTTTGCCCAGGACATGTCCTCTTTTCAGCCTTTGTGTCCTGGAAAAAGACTTTCTTGTCATGGAGTCCTTGTGTCCTCCTTGCCCAGGACATGTTCTCTTTTTCAGCCTTTGTGTCCTGGAAAAAGTCTTTCTTGTCATGGAGACCATGTGTCTTCCTTGCCCAGGACATGTCCTCTTATTCAGCCTTTGTGTCCTGGAAAAAGTCTTCCTTGTCATGGAGACCTTGTGTCTCCCTTGCCCAGGACATGTCCTTTTTTTCAGCCTTTGTGTCCTGGAAAAAGTCTTCCTTGTCATGGTGACCATGTGTCCTCCTTGCCCAGGACATGTCCTCTTTTCAGCCTTTGTGTCCTGGAAAAAGTCTTCCTTGTCATGGTGACCATGTGTCCTCCTTGTCCAGGACATGTTCTCTTTTTCAGCCTTTGTGTCCTGGAAAAAGTCTTTCTTGTCATCGAGACTATGTGTCCTCCTTGCCCAGGACATGTCCTCTTTTCAGCCTTTGTGTCCTGGAAAAAGTCTTTCTTGTCATGGAGACCATGTGTCCTCTTTGCCCAGGACATGTCCTCTATTTCAGCCTTACTGTCCTGGAAAAAGTCTTCCTTGTCATGGAGACCATGCGTCCCCTTTGTCCAGGACATGTCCTCTTATTCAGCCTTTGTGTCCTGGAAAAAGTCTTCCTTGTCATGGTGACCATGTGTCCCCTTTGCCCAGGACATGTCCTCTTTTTCAGCCTTAGTGTCTTGGAAAAAGTCTTCCTTGTCATGGAGACCATGTCTCCCCTTTGCCCAGGACATGTCCTCTTATTCAGCCTTTGTGTCCTGGAAAAAGTCTTTCTTGTCATGGAGACCATGTGTCCTCCTTGCCCAGGACATGTTTTCTTTTTCAGCCTTTGTGTCCTGGAAAAAGTCTCCCTTGTCATGGAGACCATGCGTCCCCTTTGTCCAGGACATGTCCTCTTATTCAGCCTTTGTGTCCTGGAAAAAGTCTTCCTTGTCATGGTGACCATGTGTCCCCTTTGCCCAGGACATGTCCTCTTTTTCAGCCTTAGTGTCCTGGAAAAAGTCTTCCTTGTCATGGAGACCATGTGTCCTCCTTGCCCAGGACATGTCCTCTTATTCAGCCTTAGTGTCCTGGAAAAAGTCTTCCTTGTCATGGAGACCATGTGTCCCCTTTGCCCAGGACATGTCCTCTTTTTCAGCCTTTGTGTCCTGGAAAAAATCTTCCTTGTCATGGTGACCGTGTGTCCTCTTTTTCCAGGACATGTCCTATTTTTAGCCTAAAACAGAGGACATGTCCTAGAGAAATTCTCCTTGTCATGGTAATCAGATGTCCTCTATCTTTAGGACATGTCCTCTTTTTCAGCCTTGTGTCCTCGAAAAATTCTTCCTTGTCAGAGTTACCATGTGTCTTCAGATGTTTTCTTTTCCCAGTACATGTCCTCTGTTTCAGCCTTGCATCCTGCAAAAAAAAAAATCTTCCTTGTCCTCCTTTTCCTTGTGTGCAGGCAGTATGCAGCCATAGAATTCATAAATTCTTAGTAATAAATTCTGTTATAATGTTAAATTTGTGAATAAGTACTATTGTATGGTATTTAAGTTAACCACCTGAAAGTAATATATTTTAGCGTTTTTAACTTTTATATTGTCATGACTCATATCCTACATTTTTCTTTGGTGTCTTACATTTCAGGGGGGCCATGTCCTCTTTTCTGATTAGGGTCACTCTGGTTGGGAGGCACTAGGCAGTGACAGGGTGGAGCCAGGGAGACCACCTGTCCTTTTTTTCCAGGGCATGTCCACTTTTTTGGTCCCAGGCCTAGTAGCATGAAATTTGGGGAGGGTATTCCTTCCATGATGTAGGAACTCAATAAGAATTGAATTTTATTAATTCAAACCAGAATTCAAACCAGAAGGGGGTGAAAAGGGGTACAACATATTTTCATCCCTACATTGAAGAAACGCTGATTCATCAACACCCAGCTCAAATCTCTGGATCTAGAAGCATGAGATTTGGGGAGCATATCATTGCTTGACTTCAGCACCCACTAAGAACCAATTTTTTAGAAATTCAAACCCTAAGGGGTGAAGAGCCCAGCCCCAATCCCTGGACCTGGATGCATGGCATTTGGGGAGTATATTCCTTCTGTGTTGCAATGAGCCTCCAAGAACTGATTTGATGTCTGCTGTCCAGTGGTGCCTGCTGCCCAGTTGTACCAACTACCCGGTGCCCCATGTTGCCTGGTGGTGTCCAGTGTCTGATGCTTGGCAGGGATGCCCAATGCCCAATAGTGTCCAGTGTTCTGTAGTGCCTGGTAGAGATGCCCAGTGCCTGGTGATACATGGTGTGAGGTACCCAGTGGTCCCTGGTGGTGCCTGTTGCTGCCTGGTGCCCACTGCTGCCCAGTTCACAAAAACAGTGTTTAAATTTTACTCCCATAATGACAAGTAAATTCAGCTGGTTCTAAAAAAGCTCAGTGAAATTCATTCATATATTCTGTCGCTAATTTATGGCTGCAATCCTAAGCTCCAGTTAGGGCAGCCTAAACCCTAGGGCAGCAGGTCCCATGCTGGCCTGGGGGGGGGGGGGGGTGTCACAAAAGTGCTTCAAGAATTACCCCAAATTTCCAAGGCATACCTGTGGACCACACGTGGCACACCAGAGTGCCATGGCACAGTGCCAGCTGCACTACGTAATAATATGCAAAGTCTCTGGGTCCTCCAGAAAAGCAAACTAGTGTTCTGTGGTGCCTGGTAGAGATGCCCAGTGCATCTCTGAAAACCAACCCAATCCTATGTTTTCCCTGGAAAAAGAAAAACCAGCCCAATCCTATGTTTCCCAGCACCCGGAGCTAAAATTAAAAAAAATTTTAAATTAAAATTAATTTTTTTTAAATTAAAAAAACTAATAACATTTTCTTTCTTTCTTTCAGGTTTAATTATGCAGTTTGGTAATGCTTTCACCACTCCTTGATGAGTTGGGGGAAAAAATGCCCTAATGGGCAAGGTGACTTTATGTGGGGGGTTGACACCAATTTGTCAAGACAGCTATAGGCTTGCCTCCAGAGCAAGGGCTCAAAGTGTCATCGGTGAATGTTGGTTCCTGGGAACACTGTGTTGTTTCAAAACTGTCACCATGGCTGCAACGCCAATAGCAAAACAGAACAAATAATTGCTTTATATAACATTTGATGCACTGTACACAGTGTTCTGCAATGAGGTCTGAAAACAATTTCAGGTCTTGAGCTGTCAAATAATTTGCACCATAGTCCACTTACTGTTTTAGTGGGGCCCCTATTGATTTTTATGGGTTAACATCCCAGCATGCGCTGCATGTAGCGTCGCATGAAAAGTGATGAGCGTAGTTGGCCTGTGATGCAGCAGGCTGAGTGTTACAACTTATTTTAGCACCCAGAGCGGTGCTGATGGACTTGCCACATGTACTGTTCATTCAGATGTGTAGCTTCCCCATACACAATCCTAAGGATGCCAGTGCAGGTGGTCAATCCATTCCACTGGTAAACAGGTTTTCCCCCAACTCATTTTGGAGAGAGAGAGCGAGAGAGAGCGAGAGAGAGAGAGCAGGACCTTTCCCACATAATTAAGAAATGCATTTTTTTAAAAAAATCAGATTTTGAATACTCTCTCTTTGTACATCCTAATGAAGGTCACTGATCACTTTAAGGGCTTTAGAACTGAGTTAATTAGGTGCTAAAGACAGTTTTACTAACAGGCGCCTGTCAGGCCAGATGCGCCTGTGCTTGGGAGAACCTCAGTGCAACCAAGAGCATCTGTTGCACTTCTTCACTAAATTGTAATTCCTCCTCAGCTTTACTCCTTCATGCCTCAGGAGCCCTTTGTTAGCCCACATCCAAAATTCATCCTAGGATGAATTTCCTGCTACAGGCAGGGGGTTGACTAGATGACCTACTAGGTCCCTTCCAACTCTAGGATTCTATGATTCTATGAAAATTCTCCTGCCACATCTGAATTCTCCAAAATTTAAAACTCCAGTAATTTTTGGTCAAAGTTCTCTGGACGGGCCATCTCTTACAGAAGCCAGATTGGTGACCTCAAGAGGTAACAACTTCACTATGGTAGTGCCTTTACCATAGAATTTCCTCCTAGTTGTTTAAGAACTGTTTTCTCCCTGCTAGCTTTCTAGTGGGAGCTGGAAACCATTTTTTCCTCCTAGTCATAAGAACATAAGAAGAGCCCTGATGGATCAGGTTGAAGGTCCATCTAATCTAGCTTCTTGTATCTCACAGTGGCCCACAAAACACTTCAGGAGCACACAAAGTAATAAGAGATCTGTGTCCTGGTCCCTTCCCTTGCATCTGGCATTCTGAGGAGGCCTAAATCTAAAATAAGGAGGTTGCACTTATCCAACATGGCTTGTAACCTGTGATGGTCTTTTCCTCCAGAAATTTGTCCAACCCCCAGTTAAAGACATCTTGGCAGGATGTCATCACCACATCTGTTGGCAAAGGAGTTCCACAGTCCTCTCTTTTTAGTTTGGGTTTGTTTTTCGGATGCTGTTTTTTTGTGCAGTATTCCAATGTACCTTTTTATTTCTACTGCTTCTGTAATTTTTTATTGCATCGTATTTCATGACAGTTGTGTTTCGATCTCTAGGTTTTAACAATTTTAAATAGGTTTAACAATCTCTTGTACACTGTTTTGATAATCAAAAGGAAAGAAAGGACATAGCTTCTATACCTATAAAAGGCTAATTCTGTCTGTCTTTCAGGTGCCCTTTATAGAATCATAGAATCCTAGAGTTGAAAGGGACCTAGTAGGTCATCTAGTCCAACCCCCTGCCTGCACACTAAAGAAAATGTAGGACATGATAGAATAAAAACTAAAAACTAAAAAAGCAATAAATATTGCTTTTGTGTGGTTAATTTAAACACTATAAATTAAGTGTTAAAATTTACTATAAGACTGTTGGGATAATAGTGTTAAAAACTATTTAAAATATGAATTAAATTTAAAATTAAATTTAACTTTAAAATATTTTAATTATTAAAAATTTAAAATCATTACATATACAGTGGTGCCTCCCGTAACAAAAGCCTCCTGTAAAGTATGTTTCACGTAAGAAAGAAAAATTTCTCTAAGATTCTGCTTCACGTAACAAACTGTGCTTCATGTAACAAACAAACTCGTTGGTAGTTGGCGCAGACGCACTGGCTGGCAGCCCTTTTAAAAAGCCTCAGGGCTGCCTCGCATACCTGTCCATAGCGAAAGCAATACTTCAGCGCTGTTCCTCCTGTGACTGGGCGTCTGCTGGGCAGAGGGAGAAAACAGCATGGAGAAGAGGGAAGCAGCTCCGGGCTAGCCATAAGGGAGCAGGGGAGAGAGAGGCTCAGGATGGAGAGAAGGAGAAAGTGGGGAGACACTCTGAAAGTGTCTTGGATTGCAGAAGAAAGTGTCTTTGATTGCAGCCTCCTAACCATGTCTACCCAGAAGTAAACCCGATTGTGTTAAATAGGGCTTACTCCCAGGAAAATGTCTTTAGGACCATAGCCTAAGTAGAGTTCATAGGATCATGCACATTGAATGCATGTTTTGAATTCAGTTCCAGTGTTTTTTCATAATTTCTACATACAGGTTAATATTTTTGTATGAATATTTTTTGGGTTCTAGAACCAGTTGTCTGAGTTTCCATGATTTCCTATGGAAAATCCGCTTCACGTAAAGAACGTTTCACATAACAAACATGCCTCTAGAACGAATTAAATTTGTTACATGAGGCACCACTGTAATTAAGGCTACATCCTGCCTGCCCAAAAGAAAAAGGAGGATAGATTTTTTTTGAACATTTTTTCCAAAACACAAGGCTAAAAAAGAGGATATATGATGGAAAAAGAGGATATACGGTCACCCTGTGCTGCATATGATTATGTGATTCCTATGTCTACTTTGCATCCTGATAGATCTACAAATAGTGATTTTATATCTTCACTCTAGGAGGTGATATTTATCTGTTCTATTCTCAAACATCTGGAATGACCAATTTCCCTTTCTGGAACATTAAGCTTTCTCTGACTGTGGTATTTGCTGTAGGCAAGGAAAGAGAGACATTTTTTAATAATGCATTTAGATTTTGCAACGTGAGTATCTTCTTTGAGAAAATATTGAGCTGGTCCCAGCTTGTTTGGGACTTGTGCTGTAGCTCAGGCAAGAATTCATACACTAATGGATACCACCAATTCAAGACATTAAAATACAGTATAATCTTTGCCCCAATTTACGTATTTAGATTGTATCTGAATCTATGAGACTTAACAGTGCAATCCTAAGTATGTCTTCTCAGAAGCATGTCCCATTGTGTTCAATAGTACTTACTCCCAGGAAAGTGTGGCTAGGCTTGCAGCCAAAATGGTAAAATTACTAAACAAGGAATTTTTTTTTCTTTGCTAAATTTATTTGGCAGGAATGTGGGTTGAACTGATATTACTTTGAGGACTAGAACCAGCACTGGTGAGCTTGCTGCTATGCACAGATAATACTGTACCTCCTTGACTTGTACAATGTATATCTATAAATCAGCAAATTGATACAAAGAACTCTAATAGTCCGATCCTATGCATATTTACTCATTGATAAGTCCCACTAACTACAAGATAAGCATGCACAGAGTCTTACAGCTCAGTCATAGATGATTTCAACAAAGGAATGATTGTTCCATTGTTCTAAAAGGCCCTGTGATAGCATGTAGCATGCCTCACTTCCAGGTTAATCTGAACTACTGCAGCTAAGTGGCAGAAGCATTCAAATCACACTGGTGATTTAAATTTAAATGCACATTAGTGGTGATTTTCCTCCATTTAGGTTGAAATCCTAATCTGCAGTTAGGACAGCCTAACTAAGCACAGCACAGCACAGCACAAATCCTGTGCAGATCTGGGGGTGTCACAAAAGTACCATAAGGCGCTTCCGCCCTACTCCGGGGGCGGGGGCGGGGAGGTGTTAGTCCTGTGCACAGACATACAAGGTACACTCCAGAAGTTTTGAGAATTCTTCAAGAGTGACATTTATTCACCTCAGAACAACATGAAACTCTAGCCCCCCCTCAAAATAGTATCCTCCAGCTTCAATGCATTTGTTGTAGAGCTGTAGCCACTGTTGGAAGGCCCCCTTGTAGTCCCCCAAAGTGAAGATGTTCAGAGCACTCGTCACAACCTCCTGTATCTCATCCATGTCCTGAAAGCAGTGCCCCCTGAGCTTCTTCAGCCTTTGAAACATCCAAAAGTCACAGGGGGCTAGATCTGTACTGTAGGGAGGCTGAAAGGCAGTCTTGATGCTCATCTTGGTCAAGTAGTTGGTCACTAAGATGGATTAGTGGCAGGGCGCACTTTCTTGGTGCAGGTGCCACTGACCAGACTTGAAGAGTTTTGGCCTCTTGTGATGAAACCTCTTCCAAAACTCCCTCAAAACTTCCACATAGTACTCTTTGTGGTCTGTTGGGCCGTGGGGGACCCAGTGGATGTAGATGGTGCCCTTGCTATCGAAGAAGGGGAATACCATCAGCTTCCCAGTGGACCTGCTCTGCCTGGCCTTCTTGGGTCTGGGGGAGTCATGATGTTTCCACTGAGCACTCTGTCTCTTGGTCTCTGGATCATAACAGTAGATCTAGCTCTCATCACAAGTTACCGGAGACTCAAGGAAACGTGGATTCGAACTGATATAGTCAACCATCTCTCTGCTGTCATCAATGCACCTTGCTCCCTGTTCTTCATTAAGAACCCTGGGAACAAACTTTGCACAAACTTTGCGCATGTTCAGATATTAATGAATTATTTTGTGCAGAGTGGCCTCACCCACTTCAAACTGTGTAGCAATCATCAGAAGAGATGCATTACAGTCATCATCCAAAACTTGCCAATTTTGTTGATCATCTCTGGCGTCCTGATATCCCTCTTCCTGCCACACCTCTTGGCATCCCTCACCTGCTCCCTGCCCTGCTGGAACTTCTTGTACCAATGGTAAATAGTTGCTCAGCTCATGACAGTTAGTCCATAAGCAGTCGTGACTATATCATAGGTTTTTGCAGTGTTTTTGCCAGGTTTGACACAAAACTTGATTGCATAGCGAGCCTCCAAGTTGTCCTCATGTCCTGTCTGCATTGTGAAACTCATCAGCTGTGATGAGCCGTGTCTGAAAGGTAGTGTTGCAGTGCCGCACCGGCCCGATCCTTCAGCCTAAAACAATGAAAAATAGGCATGTCAGCTTATTATAGTCACAGCAAGCATATATGAAACTGACATTTGGTTAGGACAATTTAAAGTGCCTCGCAATAAAAAGTTTCAAAACTTCTGTACACAGACCTCCCCACACCACCAAGGGAAGATATGCCAGGTGAGTTAGGCTGACCTAAATTGGTTAGGATTGCTCACTTATGGTGTAAGCAAAAATTACGGTATAGGTATTACCTACTTTTCTGACAGGTTAGGGACAGGATCTATACTAAAAATGGAAATGGTTGAAAAGCAGACCCCAGTATTTTTTTTAGTATAAAAATGAAGCTTCTGATGCTTTTTAAACTAGTAAATGGCAAATGCCCTTTTTATCCTGCAAATTCCTGCTGTCACAAAAATATTTCTGCAAATCGACTCTCATTAACTTCTTTGGGAATGGGAATAGACTGGGTGTTAAAGTGGCCATGTGTGTTTTCTCTCACACACAAACACATGCCAAAACAGTCTGAATTTCCATGTCATATGCAAATCAACACAGGGAAGAGCAGTAGTACATTTGAAAGGTGTTAAAGAGCAAAACATGAGAAAACAAACCTGTCAAAAAGTGGGGGATACTTGTATGTCTGTAATCAAGGTCACATACTTGGAGCACTACCTATCTGGGCAAGGCATAGGAACATATGATGGCTGACTTTCTTAGTCTTACGTGCTGTCTTTATGGGATAACATATCCTTCTCCATATCAGGATAAACAAAATGATATATTCCATGGGTCAGGGTGTGGATCCACCTCCCTGTATCACAATCTCTGAACATGAACTGGAGGTTGTCTATGACTTTGTGTACCTTGGCTCAACTATCTCTGACATTCTCTCCTTAGATACTGAGCTGAATAAACATATTGGTAAAGCGGCTACCACGTTCTCCAAGCTTACAAAGAGAGTATGGCTTAATAAGAAGCTGACGGAACATACAAAGATCCAGGTCTATAGAGCTTGTGTCCTGAGCACACTCTTGTACTGCAGCAAGTCTTGGGCCCTTTATGCATGGCAGGAGAGAAAGCTGAACACCTTCCATATGCACTGTCTCCGACGTATTCTTGGCATCACCTGGCGTGACAAAGTTTCAAACGACGCAGTCTTGGAACGTGCTGGAATCTCTAGCATGTTCACACTTCTGAAACAGCAGCGTCTATGCTGGCTTGGGCATGTCATGGGAATGGCTGATGGTCAGATTCCAAAAGATCTCCTATTTGGAGAATTAGTGCAGGGAAAGCGCCCAAGAAGGAGACCACAGGTGTGATACAAAGACATCTGCAGGAGGGATATAAAGGCCTTGGGAATGGACATCAACAGCTGGGAAACCTTGACCTCTGATCGTTCAGCATGGAGGCAAAAGACCCCGCATGACCTTCTCCAACTGGAAGAGACACTTGTTTGGCAGGCTGAAGCAAAGAGTCAGACCTGAAAGCAGCGAAACCTGGGGCCTGGGCAGGGAACGGAATTTATTTGTCCTCAGTGTGGAAGGGATTGCCACTCTCGAATTGGCCTTTTTAGCCACACTAGATGTTGTTTCAGGACCTCCAATCAGAGCACGATACCATAGTCTTTCGAGACTGAAGAATGCCAATGATGATGCTGTTTGATTGATTGGTTAATTGACTGATTAAAAAACATTAAAACCCTGCTTTTACACACACATACACCCAAAACAGTTCAAATCACCCTGACATACATATATCAACATGGAGAGCAATTTTATCCTTTAAGGCAGGGGTCTCCTAGGGCTGAATGTGGCCTTTGGCAAGCCTCAATGTGGCCCTCAGCAAGACCCCTCCATCTGGCCCTTAGGCAAGTCTTGCAATGTCTCTAAAATAATTTCATATGGAAATTTATGGAAATTTATGCAAATTTGACATGTAAATAGTTTTTCCTGGCCCCTGATACAATATCGGAGAGATGATGTGGCCCTCCTGCCAAAAAGCTTGGAGACCCCTGCTTTAGAGCAACAGAGAGAGGCTGAAAAAGTTGAGCATGTGTGGAATGAATGATTTCTGGATATAGTAACGGAAATGCATTGAAAGAGAAGCTCACTGAAAAATGAACGGTCAGAAAAGAGGGGATACTTGTATACAACTGGTTTTCTCAGAGGCTATCATATCAGCATTCTTTTCTCAAATATCTTGTTCTCCACATTTCGGATGAAATGGCTACTGCTGCATCCCATGGGACTGGGAAGCAGTTTTGGTCATTTCAGCTTCCCAGCCATACAGCTTGAAAGTAGTAAGAGTTTATGTTTGTGCTCCCTTATTCTGTGTAATGGCCAAGTGTCCCCAAAGGGTCCCCTCAGATCTGTGCCCACTTTTCAGCAGTCACAGATTTGAGGAGACCAGTACTGGGTCTCCTGGACTAAGAGGAGGTTAGGATATTGCATCAGGGCTCTCTGCCCCTCTTTGCCCCCTTTTGCTTGCCCTCCCCCACCCCAGAACACCCACCTGCACATCGTACCCTCCTTCCTTGTGCAGCAGGCACCGAGCACCAAATTGCTGGATGTTAATCTTCAGTGTTTTATAAGACAAAAACACATTGCACCCCTTTTCAGCCTCTTAAGGGTTAAATTTCTCAACATTGGTTCTTAGTGGGTGTTCATGTCACAGAAGGAAAACCCTCCCCAAATTTCATGCTTTTAGGTCTGGGGTTGGGGCAGAGTGTCCCTCGGGCAGCAACCCTTCAATGAAAAGTATAGGGAGGAAAACGTGTTGCACCCCTTTTCACCCCCTCCCGGTTGGAATTTCCAAAAACTGGTTTTTAGTGGATGCCGCCATCATGGAAGGAACACCCTCCCCAAATTTCATGTTTCTGGGTCCAGCGGTTTTGGCTGAGCATTGATGAGTCAGTGATTCAGTCAGTGACTTTTCCGCTTTATAGATATGGACAATAGTAAAAAAAAATTCTAAAATAAAATCTTAGCTACAATTAAAAAATCAAAAAGATAAAAACAACCAGGTTGCATTTTAGTAAATATAGTACATGTGCACAGCCAGCAACTGACAAACAGGTTTGTGCATGTTCCAAATAAATGGATTTGAGAGATGCTTTCAAGCAGTAGGGTTCTATCTCATCCAGATGCCATTAAAATAATGTATATGCTATTGGAGGAATTCAACAATTGAGCTCCAGGATTGAGATAATCCTCAATACAAATCTGCATGAGTAAAAAAATTTATGCTGGTCCTCTGGTGGTATTTCACAGGTTCCAGATGTAAGGGAAGATCTGTCACAACCTTGAGGTTTGGCTTGTGGAAGAAAAGAAGCTAATGCAGCAGAACTGGTTTGGCAGGTCCTGTAAATTCTGCCAGTTGTTTATGACTCCTTAGCTCTGCATGCCCTTCCCTCATTGAAACTTTATGTGACACAAAGGAATGTCATGCTGAAAGTAATGACAATATTTAGAGGATGAAAGTCAGATAAGACTAATAACCTGGTGGCAAAGGGCACAATCAAGTCTGGGCATTTCTCCTGCATGAGTCGCCATGACATGAATGCTTTACATTTGCTTTTAGATTTGTATGTGTAGTATTATATCATATCTTTACTGTCACAGGAGTGCCCCTATATACTGTATGCTACTGTAGAATGAAATAATTCTGCCATTTCTGGTTTTACAGTCTCATTCCTTTTGTCATTTAGCCATTCTTCAAAGATTAAACATAAAATGTTGGACAAGTCTCCATTCATCGTTTGTCGTTTTCACAACTTCCTTTTGGGCAACCCCAAATTTATGTTGCTAAACTGATGAAGTGAACCGCCCCTCTTGTTGTTGTAACTTGCACTACGTTGGACGAGATTTGTCATAAAGCAACACTCACCTCTCTCTCAGTGGGTTGGGCCTCGTGGTTTGCAGAATGCCTGATTAAGAAAGCCTTTACAGCAAACACTGGGAGCACTTTGGAAAGCATATAGTTCTTGAGAACGAATGCTGATCAGAGTACTTGGGTAAAGACTTATGTTTTAATCAGATTGGAATAAACTGGAGGACACAACAAGATCACACACCTGCCAAGGAGCAAAGATTCCAGTGGAATCCAAAGAAACATAATGGGAATACTATATTCTCAGGTATGTATCCATTTCTATGCTATATCAGGAAGTTCATTACTTTGACTATAAGGCAATTAGGCTTATTTCAAAGGATTAAAAAATATTGTATAAGCATGACTATCAGAGTCAAACCATTAGCTTGTTAAATGTGATCAAATTTGGCTTGTGAGAAAAAATATACCACTAATAGCCTATCAGTTCAATTTCAGAAAACCTTGAGGCTTTTAAAAAATTCTTATGTTCTTTGTTTAATTCAGCCATGTTGCTGAGATGTTGAGGTGGAAAATATTTAGGATATGTGCTTGTATATATTGCTGTCTTTATTACTTTTAGGAATTTCTGTAGCTACTTTTGGGAAAGCAGATCTTTGTTAGCCCCCCCCCCCCCACCACCAGTTTATGATCATGTCATTACTATGTAGTATAAAGCAGGCCTCCTTCAGTCTTGAAAGACTATGGTATTGTGCTCGGCGCTGCATACGCTGCATGCGAAGCACGAAAGCCTGGGTTAGATTGTTATGGAGGATAGGCTGTTACCCAAGCAGCAAATCCCCCCTCTCCACGCCACTGAATTAGTCCAGTGGAAAGGCAGAGCCAATAAAGCAAGTAACCTTAAAATAGGAAGTTGTTTGACTTCTTTGTACTTATCTATATATATAAAAGAGAAAAGTCACTCACTGACTGACTCACTGACTGACTGACGGACTGACTCACTCATCACCGCCCTGTCAAAACCGGTGGGCCTAGAAGCGTGAAATTTGGGGTGGGTGTTCCTTCCGTGAGGGAGGGGTGTACTAAGAACTGGTTTTCGGAAATTCCAACGGGAAGGGGGTGAAAAGGGGCGCAACGCGTTTTCCTCCCTATACTTTGCATTGAGAATTGCTGACTCAGCAACATTCCGCCCCAACTGCTGGGCCTGAAGCATGGAATTCTGGGAGTTCCTTCTGTCACCTGAACACCCACCAAGAACCATCTGGAGAAATTAACCCCTCAGGGGCTGAAAAGGGGGCAACGTGTTTCTGTCCTATACTTTACATGGGAGACTGACCAACATCCAGCCAATTTGGTGCTCAGATCTTGGTGCTCTGGGGGATGTTGTTCGGAGGAAGAGGTTGCGCTGGCGAGGATGCTGCGCATGAGGGGAAATTGTGCATGGGGAAAGTTGCACATGCAGGAAAGTTGCGCAGGGGGGAAGTTGCACATGGGAGGAAGTTGCGCATGGGGGGATGATGCGCATGGGGGGATGATGCGCATGGGGGGATGATGCACACGGAGGAAAGTTGCGCATGGGGGATGATGCACCGGAGGAAATTGCGCACGGAGGAAGTTGCGCATGGGGAAGTTGCGCATGGGAGGAAAGTTGCGCATATGGGAAGTTGCGCATGGGGAAAGTTGCGCATGGGGAAAGTTGTGCATGGGGTTTGATGCATATGGGGGAAGTTGTGCATGGGGGGTTGATGCGCATGGGGGAAGTTGTGCATGGGGGAGTTGATGTGCATGGGGGAAGTTGCGCATGGGGTAACTTGTGCATGCTGGGTTGATGCGCATGGGTGAAGTTGCGCTTGGGGGGTTGATGTGTATGGGGGAAGTTGCGCATGGGGGGTTGTTACGCCTGGGGGAAAGTTATCCATGGGGGGTTGATGATTATGGGGGAATGGCATATGGGGGAATTTTACTCCCGCATCGCGGGTACGCCTTTCGCTAGTCTTTAAATATATTCATGATCTGGCCACTCAGCCTCGCTGGCACTACAACTGTTCCTTATTAACTACAGCTCAAAAATGATTATGCTTTTCAAAATCTAACAGGGGTGTCCAAACATTTTGGCAGGAGCAGCTCACTTAAGCACTGAGGTGGCATGTAGGTTGAGCTGAGAATTAAGAAAATATGACAATCATAGTAACCCTTTGAGATAAGGAAATAACCATTCATTCCTCTGTGACTGACCCCTTTGCAGGATGTAGTTCACAGCCTGTTGGCATAGATGCATCCATGCTGGAAATTTGGATAAGACTGGGCCTTTAGACACTTGGCAGCAGACAGGCAGAGAGATCCCCACTATCATCCCTCTGAACACCTCCTCTTCCCACTCCTTGGTTTAGTAAATGAAAAGGGGAATAAGGTAGAAATGTGGAAGAAAGGACTGGGCAGTTTAGACAAGGGAATGTGGCACATCATTTTGTGGGAACACCATTTGGCATGCTGCATCAGGTGGCAGAAGATCTTGGGCTTGCCCCAATCCCAAGGCTCATTTATTCAAATGGCTCAGGTCTTCATTCCTTCCATGACATCTATGGAGCCATCACAAGAATCCTCAGAGCCCATTCATGTGACAGAGGATTTTTTTCCTAAATTTTAAATCAGAGGATTTTTTTTATTTTAAATTTTTTATTTAAAATCTGATAACTTCTAGCCAAACAAGGAAGAACATTTAATTATGACTGAATGTTCGTGAAAGGAACAGGAAATTATCCCTACTTGCAAGTGGTACTGGTGAGAGCAATTAAAGAGCCTTTATTGGACCCAACTAATTTTTCAGACTACTGGCCTGTGTCTATGTTAGGGGGATGAAAAGGTGGTTGGTGGCCTTATCTGGACTCATTTCAATCCAGCCACAGCTGGAATTGCTTTGGTAGCCCTGCCAGATGACTATCTATGGCAGGAAGGCAGGGAGTGCAACAGTGTTGGCTTGCTCAGACCTCTTAGCGGCTTTCATACATTTATCGTTTTTGATCAGTTATCTTGATCTTATCTTTCTTAATCAGTTGACACTGACACTGTATTCCGATGGTTCTGCCCCACACCACAGGCACACTCTAGAATGTCTTCACACATTTTAGCTCAGGACCCCTTTCAAACTTAAAAATCTGTCCGGAATCCCCTGATAATTTGCCAGCTTGCAAATGTAATGTCAAATGTGAAATGATATCACAGTAATGACAGAGCTCCTCCATGTCTGCTTAGATGTAAGTCGCATTGTATTCAATGAGACTTACTCCTAGGAATGTATGGATTGCAGCCTGTGCCCCATCTACTTGGAAGTAAGTCCCCTTATGGTCAATGGGGCTTTCTCCCAAAAGCCTCAGAGTCCCATCGTAGGCAGTTCAACTCAGAAGTAAGTCCCATTGTTTTCATTGTGAGACTTACTCCCAGGAAAGCATGGCTGTGAATACAGGCCCATTTTACCCCACATTCTGGGATCTCCCCAACTGGAGCTTTTTCCTCCCCACACCTCAGTCCCATTTCCAGGGTGACTATATGCCAAACTTAAAAAAATGAACAATCCCTCCAAAATTTTGGACACCCAATAAAAATGAAAATGGGACATGATTAAAGTAAAGCTACAAATACTCATATATATTGCTTTCATATGCTTAATCTAAACACTAGTTTACATATTAAATTTAAAATAATATAATTAATTTATTACACTTAATAATTTATTAATTCCAAAAAGGATACATGCTTCCTGCTAACAAGGAAAAGGAGAGGACTGAATTTTGTACCAGGACACAAGGCTAAAATGCACCCTGCCTATGGGTGAAATCCAGAGTAACTACGGGGAGTCCTTGCTCCAGAGTAAGAACAAATTACTCTGAATTGCAATATGAATTTCCCATAGGTTTTCACTAGGTAGTGCAGTAACTACGAGCGCACATAATGTCTTTTATGTGCTCCTGTAGTTACTCTGGATTGCACCCTATTTCTGCTCCGTTACCTGATGTCCTGGCTGTGGGGGGTGGTGGTGGCAGTGGCTGGGCTTCTGCAAATGTGGAAGCGGAGCCCAGACCCAAAGGTAGTGGTGGGATGGTGGAGGTTTTCACCTCCCTGCCAATCCAAAAAGACAGTTCCCCTATCCTTCCCTGACTGCAGGAACCACTAGCTGCAAGGCAGCAAGCAGTAGCTGTTAGAGAAGCCCAGCACTTGCAGAGGGAGGGAACATTTGTGGAAACTGCAGTTTCCCCCTGGCAGTGAACTGATATCTGACTGCTCTGCCACCCACCTAGATTCCTACTGACTCTTCCTGAAATACACATGCGCTCTAGATGCATTGTGAAAGTTGTTGTGCATCACAGCTACACCTATGGTCCAAAAGCTATTATAAAAATTTAAAAAATCATGGCATCTCTGTGAATATGTCTTTCATCTCTTCCCTTTTCTTCTCTAGCCCATTTGCCAGGCAGCTTATAACAATGACCTCAATGAACTACAGCTGCTGTTGGCAGAAGATGAAAATATTCTGAATGTCCAGGACAGTTTTGGAGGAGACACACCTCTAATCTGTGCCTGCAAAAAGGGGCACAACAGAATAGTCAGTTATCTCCTGAAATTGAATGCTGATGTGAATGCCAAGAACAAGGTGAGCAGTGGCAAGAATACACATAAGGAGTCTGAGAATAATTTGTGTTAAAAAGGGAAGCGAGACAATGTTCTTTTATTATATACTTTGCTTAGTACTGCTAGAACCAGTGGCGTAGCTAATGATAATGTAAACCAGTGAAAAGCTCAAAATGTTGCCCTGGAAGTGATGTCACAACTGGAAGTGATATCTTCTCTGGGTATTTTAAAAAAGAAATTTTAAAGATAATTTTTTAAATTAAAAAATAACAAGAAATATTTAAAAAGAAAAGGGGTAAGAAAAAACCTCTTCCTCCTCAGCAGTTTACCACCCATTTGCTCTGCTAGTGGCACAAAGCACCTATTTGCTTTCTGGAGTCAAAGAAGATTTTGTTGCCCCTTCTAACCCCCACAACAATAAAATCAAATTTAATTACCATATATACACGCTTATAAGCCTAGTTTTTTGGGCCCAGAAAATGAGCACCAAAACCCACCTTGGCTTATACGTGGGTCAGTAAAAAAAATTAAGAAAAATGGTGGGTGCAACCTCCAGCGCACGCCCTCAGAGGCTCTGCAGCCTCTCCAGCTGCTGGCGCTGGCTCTCTGGGCTGTGGAGGAAGCATGCGGTGGCAAGATATGGAGCCCACTGCAGCCAAGTCCCTCCTCAGACTCAAGTACTTCTTTGTGGGCCTTACTTCTGAGTAGACATGCCCAGGATTGGGCCCTGAGGCTACAAGGCCAGCCACACTTTCCTTCTGTTGCTGCATTTCCCACCCTCAGTTTATACTCGGGTCAATAAGTTTTCCCAGTATTTGTGGTAAAATTAGGTGCCTCGGCTTATACGTGGGTCAGCTTATACACGAGTATATACAGTAAGTAAAATAATGAAAATTGTGTCCCTTATTATTGGTTAGGGAAACCTTCTTGGGTAAAGAGGAATTATTATTCTTTCCCTGCTAAATAGAAGAGGAGCCCCACTTAGGAGCACCACATGTTACGCAGTTAACAGGTGTAACTGTTTTATGTTATATGTACTGTATATATGTACTAAGAGCTGATTCTTATTAATACCTTATTAGTTTCATAAGTATCAGAATTACATCTCATTGGCTCTAAAACCAATCAGTATCATGGGAAAATTGAGGTTAGTAAATCCACTTTTTTTCCATGGGCTTTTGTGTTTTCATTTTCTAGTTAAGTAGCCATAACTTTTGATAGAATATAGATATTTCAGTGCACTTTGATTCACTGCATTCTGCATTAAATTACCTTTCCAGTGATATATAACATGATGGTATTATCATTCATTCATATCTATTTTTGCACAATTTTAACCACTTGTGTCTTGCTCAACTTATAGCCCCCCCTAAAGCTTGCAGCCTGGTTCAGCTGCACCCTCTGCACCACCTTGCTACGCCACTGGCTAGAACCACAGCCCATTCCTAACCAACCTCCCCCCAACACTGATGCAGCTATGTCAGCGCAGACCCTGCTGCATCCTATGACAGAAGTTGCAATTCCAGCAGATTTCTTACGAATTTCTGCACTGAATTTCTGCAACAAATTTCTGCACTGTTGCACCATGTGTTGTTATAGTATGCTTGCAATAGCACATGGGCTAGGGATTAGATTGGGCTACCATATTATAGAAATTGAGACAGAAAGCATACCATGTCATGAAGAAATGTTCTGTCTTCTTGATACAGAATTTTAACTAATCTATAACTAATAACAAACAGTCATGATAATGATAGTTCTATTACTTTCCAGAAAGAGCGAACTTGTTTGCATTATGCTGTCAAGAAACGTTTTGGCTTCATTGATTACCTGCTTATTATCATCCTGATGCCCGTCATGCTTATTGGATACCTTCTCATGGTGAGTTATGTGAAACCAAAGGATGGCTATGGAAATCATCCTTATATATCACATCATCCATCACACTTTCTGTGCATGTTTTCTATAATTCTATCCCTTATATGTCCAGTTGTGTATATTTCCACTGTAATTTCCCTGGAATGTATTTCTGGATCTCCAAGTAAGCATATTTATTGCTCAATTCTATCCTCTACCATGCTGAAGCATATGGCCCTGTCAGAGAGACTCCATGAAGTGGGGATGATGGTGATCAGGAAATAAACGGAAAATATTTATCTTACTCCTGCCCCCTGGTGGCCTATGGGTCATTCTGGACTTTCATCAGCTATATAGCAATATAGCAAGCGTAGTTCCAAGGAGAAAAGGGGGATGGAATGGTTGGAAAATGGGGATAGGAACCCTCTAACTTATTCCCTGCTCCTTGCCCTAACTGCCCACAACCAACTGACCTGCCCTGGAGCAGTCTATTGTCCATGCCAGCCTTTGCATTCTGGCAGCAGTTCAGCTTGGCCCTACAGCAATGTTCTCCATGCAAATTGCAAGACCTTTTACAATGGCAGCTGAGCATCCCACTATCATAACTCACAAATAGGACTAGGCCATTAATCATTGTGGTGATTGGCACAAAAAGAAGCTATATAGGACACTGAACTTGATGGACTGCAGATTAGATTCACTATGGAAGCACCCCTTATTTCTGACAAAGGCTAACTCTGGAAAGTTTCCATGTACAAAGATCCTGGTATATTTTTCATGACATGAAGATCATTAATCATTAATTGAATGATTTTATTAGAGAAAATGTAATTCACCTGATTCCATTTGAAAGTTTTAGCCCACTTTGAAGATACTTCAAAGTCCTTCCTTTGTTATTCCATTTTGTTCCAATCTATTCAATAGATATCCAGAAGTAAGCAGAATGAAAACCTCATTAAGATGTTGCTACAAGCTGGTGCAGACGTTAATGCTGCAGACAATGTAAGTGGACCAATACAAACCAATATCAATGGACTGGCAGTGATACCAGATCCAAGCCTCTATCCACCTCCAGAGATGGCTTAGAACCCTGTGGCATATGGTGGAGTAGACTCACCTTCCTTACCAAGGATAGTGAAGCAGCAGCCCTGAATCTTGAGCTTGTATCAGAGCAAGCTGAGCTAGCCAGATAGGTCAAATGCAAGTTAGGAATGCATGGTCAGTTTTCTGTGCCAGAGACCCTTAGCCTCCATGTAAATGGAGGACAGAGTGCCTGTAACCATTGCAGGAAAAAGGGAATTGAAGCAGGTTTTGCTCATCATGGAAGGGTTTAAAAAGTAGCACCTACCTGCCTCAGTTCCCTCTTCTGTGCAGTGCTTAAAGGTACAGACACTCTGTCCTCAATTCTGTATGGTCACCCTGTGTGACATATTGTTCTGAGTATCTGCTGATGGGAAATATTCCATTTTACAGTAATGGCACATGTAGAAATCAGGCTCAAATCTGAGGTTGGCATCAGAGGCATGATGCAAAAGGGCAAACACTGGAACAATGAAATTGGGGTCCAAGGAGCCAGAAGAAACCGCTGTTACCTTCAGTGGCTTGCCTTATTGGCTCCGTTAGGGACACCCCCTCAGCTGTTGATCAAGTGAAAACTCTCCAGTGCTCCTGCAGCCTGTACCCCAAGCTAATATGGAGGGAACCACAGTGGGATGATCTGGGGTGGGAGCTGGCCATAGCAGTGCTCCCCAGAGAGGCATGTGAGGCAGCGCTTCCGCCTGGACTATATCAGGTGAGCACTGGGAAGACCTGAAGCCCACCTCTGACCACTTCATCACTGTGCAAGTTCCTCTCTGAAAACTCCATCCTGCTGGTAGCTCTGTTGCTGCAGGACAGAGTAGCCATCAGAACAGCTGACAGCCGGGGCTGGACAGGCTAATGCCCTGAGAAGAGAAGAGGGGGTGCAGCCAAAGAGTTAACTCTGAGGCCAAGACATTATAACTCTGGTATGAACTGATTAGTCCTTAAGGTTCAGTGGTTGCTACTGCAGCTGAAATGGCACCCTTGAAGTTCAGAGATGAATTTAGTAGACTTATGGTTGAAAGAGCTTTGGTTGCAGTAGAATGGTCCTCTGTATCAGTTTTGGAGCCTTATTTCTGGGACAGGCATTTCAAGACCTTCTACCTTGGACACCTAATTCTTCTGAGGACATACATGCCTCTACATCAGAAGTTGGTCCATGTCTCTGGACCAATTGATTGGGCCAGAGACATAATAAGATAACCAAGAGAAGATCAGTCATTCAGAAACATAGTAGATAACCTCCTCTGTGAATGGAAACTTGGGCTCACAGGAATATTTGATTAAACTGTGGCATAATCCTATCCTCAAATTGGTGACAGGGGGATCAGTCCCAGTGCTATTAAGAGTCTGAGATGTTGTGTAGAGTGCCACTGGAAACCAGTAGCACCGTCAGAACTGTGCTGGTGCAAATAGCACTCGGACACACAAGTTGGCAGGGAGGCATTTTGTGTGTGTGTGTGTGGGGGGGGGGTGTTGGAGATTCTGGGTGGATTAGAGGAGCAGGCTGAAGCAGGTTGACCATAAAGAATGGAGGACAGCGTACCTCTATCTTTAACCATTGCACAGGAGAAGGAATTTAGGTAGGTGCTGCTTTTCAAACCCTTCTATGATGAGCTAAACCTGCCTGAATTCCCTTTTCTATGCAATGGTTAAAGATAGAGGCACTCTGTTCTCCATTCTCTATGGTCACCCTGGGCCGAAGGCAAGTTGAACTTAGTGGCAAACCCACAATATAGCTCTTAGTTCTAGCTATAATGGAGATGTTGAAGACAGTATATTTTGTTTCTTTTCAGTTGGGAAGGACAGCCTTACATTATGCCTGTGAAATGAAGAATGAGTCCATCATTCCTTTACTAGTTGAAGCAGGTGGTGATCCTACCATTAAGGATAAGGTAAGGAAGTTAACACTCTTACCCCCAAATCCAGAGTAACTACGGGAGCACATAAGAGCACCCATATTACTGCACCACCTAGTGAAAACCTATGGGAAATTCATATTGCAATCCAGAGTAAGTTGTTCTTACATCAGAGCAAGGACTCCCTGTAGTTACTCTGGATTTTGCCCTTAATGGCTCAGGACAGGTTGTGACTGTTTTCTGCTCGCTCTTTGATCACCCTATCATTTCGATCATCTGTATCATTTCCTATTGTGAATGGGAAGTGGCATAACTAATAGCTTAGCTAATAGTCCAGTGCGAAGCTCAAAATGTAATGCCACAACCAGAGGTGATGTTTTGCCTGGGCTTTTAAGAAAAGAAAATTGGGGAACCCAACCCCTCCCCACAAATCCTCCCGTAATTTAATTGTGTAAATAAAATAATTACGTAAATAATATGTGCCCATATTATTTAGAGAATCTGTGCAGGGGTAAAGGGCAATGGGTAAAGGGCAATTCCTGCTAAATGTAAGAAAGGTACCACTTGAAAAGTGTTTCTGCCCCATTAGCAGGAATCATATTTTATGATATATGGAAATGGAAGTTGGCACATAACATCTTATTTGTTCATACTGTATAATAATTACATCTCTTTGGCTCTCAAGCAATCTGGTTCATTGGTCAGTTTGGTCAGTTTTGAGTTATGAAAATCTACCTTTTGTTGCATAAGGCAACATTTCATTTTTTTTGGTTACTATAACAATAACTAAGTTAGGGAAGTAGCCCTACAATGGGGCTACTCAACTCTGCAGCAACATTTTGGATGCCGTAGAATCAAGAGCCTCCTTGTAACAATGGAAGGCTTTACTAGGAGCTAAATTCCACCAGTCCTGGTCCTTCCTCCTCTGCCATGTATCCTACTCACCTTCTCTATGGCTTCCCTGACCTTGAAATGCTTCCTTCCCCCCTGCCCCATTCAGTGCTCTGCCACCTGAAGGCTGGGGTAACTGCTGAGTGGCAGATCACTGGCACAGAACTGGGGCTAGCACAGAACCAGCTGGTGCTAATGCACCTCCAGAACTGGACCAGTGTTGGGGTCCACAAACGTTCTTTATGGCACATTTGAAATACCCACCTTCTATATTTAAATTCATTTTCTCACCCTCCATGTAATGTCAATACATCCTGCATATTGGATATTTACATTACGATTCATAACAGTAGCAAAATTACAGTTATAAAGTAGCAATGAAAATAATTTTATGGTTTGGGGTCCCCACAATATGAGGAACTTATAAAGGGGTCATGGCTTTAGAAAGATTGAGAACCACTTTTCTAGTTTGAATTTTGAAAAATCAATTCTTAATGGGTGCCTAAATCATAGAAGGAGTACCTTCCCCAAATTTCATGCTTCTAGTTCAGTTAGTTTTGGTTGGACGTTGATGAGTCAGTGAATCAGTCAGTGGCTCTTCAATTTATATACTTAGTTTTATTTTATTGTTTTTTTCAGGAAGGCGAAACACCACTGGACATAGCAAGAAGATTAAAGTTTGTTAACATTGAACACGTACTGAAGAAAGAATCTTAAACTGGATGCTATCAATGTTATTGAATAAAAAAAAAACTGAAAGGCAAATCTTGAGCTCCCCAGCATTACAGTGTTTGTGCTGGGTGGTGTAAAAAGTGCTGAAAATCACTCTTACGCCAGTGGCGAAGATGCTGCACTGATGGAAAGATTAGCACCAGTTGACACTGGGATGTCGGTGAAGAACTTCCATTAATAATTATCTGCACCAAGTAGTGACAGGGCTTTCTCAGGTGGGTGAGGGAGGGTGGGGAAAAGGTAAGTAGAAGTTAAATTGGGCAGGAGTGCTGGCCAGTGGACCAATTAGGCCTTGGAAGTAGCAAGCACAATGGCAGAAGCTGCTGCCGAATCTTCTGCCCCCTCTGGAGCTGCAGAGCCCAACACTTGCCTCCTTGCTTTGTGCTTGCTCAAGAGCTGTCTCAGATCTGAGGAAACCCATTTGGGCCAGTGGAGTTCAACTTAGGGTAAGGGAACTGATGTTAGTTTACACCAAGAGGACTCTGGCAGATACTCTGGCCCCACAGGAAACAGTGGTGCCAAGTTTGGCACCGCTGGACTGCACTATACCAGTAGTTCACAGGATTGGGATGACTATCTGCTTAAGGAATCCATTCTAGCAAGTCCCATTAAGATGACATTATAAAGTCATGTGATGTTTAGTAGCAGAAGATGGTGTGACATAACTATAAAGACTTTTCCAAAAGGTATGGCCAATTGTGTGAACTTGAAGTATTCTTTTGAGATTGTTTCTTTCTTCCTGTTTTGTTTCTTATGCTTTGCCAAGCTCTATAAGGATATTTATTTTTTAATTAAATTTTAACACAAATATACAAGCACAATATACAAAGAAAACAGTGCACCCCATCACCCTTGGGATTTCAGCTCACTTACCATATATACACGTACATTTCAGTTTTTCTTTTGTCTCTCTAACCCTCATCATCCCCAACTATACATACCCCCTTTTTGGCATTTGGGTGTTTTCCTTTTCCTTTTACTAAAACATACGGGATAATCGGATTCCAGATATCATTAATCTTCCTATGTTTCTGAGAATGTGAATAAAGTACAATGTTTGTTAAGAGTGTGAATAATATTATTTATTTGACATTTATTGTCTATAAGTGTTGGGATTCGAAACAGATTCATCAGTAAAGTTCATTTTGTAGCTTTCCAGTTTGTCAAAGCTGTCTGAATACTTTGATGAACACACATTTAAGGATTACTGAAGTTTCCAAAGAAATGGCAAAGGCTGCTTGAAAATAATTCCCAAGCAGTTTTTTACGCTGTTGAACAAGGATTAAAAGTGTGCATGGGAGGTTGATGTGCAGTGGGGGGATGACGTACAGGGGAATTATTTCACAGAGGTTCTTCAAACCAAACGTCTTGGGAAAGTCAACCTGCAGGTACATAGCTATAAAGCTGGTGAAGGTCCAAGGAGAAGAAAGTAGGGAGTAGATGGAAAAATGGGGCGAGGATCTGACATATACATTTGTTATTAAGGTTCACCTCTACTAACTTAACTCATTGCTCCTTGCTCTTCTCCCTAAAGCCAACTGATCTGCCTTGGAACAGTCCATTATCCATGCTGGTGCAGATCTGATGCGGTCTGGCATCAGTTCAGATTGGCCTTGCGGCAATATGCTCCATGTGCACCGCAAGGCCTCTAGCCCTACAATCCAGAGTAACTACGGGAGCACATAACAGACATTATGTGTACCCGTAGTTACTGTACCACCTAATGAAAACCTATGGGAAATTCATATTGCAATCCAGAGCAAATTGTTCTTACACCGGAGCAAGGACTTCCCGTAGTTACTCTGGATTGTGCCCTTACATTGGCAGCTGAGCATCCCACTGTCATATATAGGACAGGCCCATTAATCACTGTGGGAACTGACACAATAAGAAGTTATGTGGGACACAGATTAGTTTCAGAAGAATTGGATAAAGCAACTGTTGCATAAAGCACTAGGTTCACCAAGCAATGTCTATTTTCACTGGCCTTTTTTGAAACCAATCATTGTCTTTTGAGTGTTTTGACATAGACCAAAGATTTTTTTTTTGCATTTTAGATTGTGAGCCCTTTTGGGACAGGGACCCATTAGCTATTAATTAGCTATTATTATTTTTCCATTTTCTTTGTAAACCACTTTGTGAACTTGTAAGTTGAAAAGCGGTATATAAATACTGTAGATAGATAGATGTTAACAGAATCACTTACCTATGTCATTTTATATAAGAAACATGAGCATCTGAATCAGGTTTTCAACACTCTGTGGTTTTAGACATCTGTGGTGAGTCTTGGAATATATTCATGGATACTGGGGGACTATGATATTGATAAGGTTACAAGGGCAATTGTATTATAAAGAATAAACAGGCTGCAGGGGAGGGATTAATTTCTTCATGCTGAAATACCATTTATTGGATCCATAGAGTCATGTCTTCATCATCTCCCTAACTTACACACACATGTACCTGGTTACCTCTAGAAAGCGCCACTGAGAAGACAGACAGTATTTACTGGAATCTAATGTGCCATCAAATCTAAAGCACACCCTTATACTTACAATCAAAATATTGTATTTACTCAAATCTAATTAACCATTGAATTTAATGCACACCCTAATTTTGGAGACTGAATTCGGCTGAAAAAGGTGAGCATCAGATATGAATAAATACAGTATACTGTGTCAAGATCTTAAAACAGCATTCATTGGGTGTATGGAAGTAATCTCAAGTATAATTATCATTTCAGTTATTAACATGCATTTCTGTTCAGGTACAAAAAAACTTTGAAGTAGTATCAAGTTGTGTTATGAATTCTTTATAAAAGCTTTAATTGCAGTGTCCATCTTCTGCTTGCTTCAGTGTCTCGCACTGTGAATATTTCTTCATTGTCCTCATTATTTGTCTGTACATATGCTCAGTAGCATCAAGTCCCCAGATGAAGTCTAGATGTTCCCATTCAGGAATATATTTTTTATAAATGAGATTACTAATCCGAGAGCATAATATCTCAGTATCAGCTTGACTAGCAAATCGGTCCTGTCCACCAGACCAGATTTCAATTGGTATTTTTATATCCTCTATCTTGTATGCAGGAGGAGTTGTCTGGTGATTTTAAAAAAAATTATTACTTTCTCTTTGTACAGCCTAATGAAGGTCACTGATCATTTTAAGAGCATAAGAATTGAGTTAATCGGGTGCTAATGAGTTTTCTAACAGGCACCTATTAGGCCAGATGCATCTGAACTGGGGAGATCCCGCAATGTGCCTGACACAGGGTTAATGGGTTAGTGGGTCTTTCTCCCATAAGTATGGATATGACAGCAGCCTCAGAGCTCAATCTTATGTGTCTGCTCAGTAGTTAGTAATGATAGCCAATGGAGCTTACTCCTGTATAAAGGGGGGAAAGGAAAGGTACCTGAAAGACCAAGCCTGTGCATGCTAACTCAGAAGTCCCATTACAATCAGTGAGGCTTACTACCAGGAAAGTATGGATAGGTTTGCAGCTTCACTTTCCTGGAATTAAGTGCACAATCCAGAGCAACTACAGCTCTTTAGTGACATTTATATTTATGTAGCTACGGCGCCACCTAGTGGGAACCTATGGGAAATTCATAGAGAAATCCAGAGTAAATTTTTCTTATGTTGACATAAGAGCTCCCGTACTTACTCTGGATTGTGCAATTAGTCTCATTGAATTCAATGGGACTTACTTCAGAGAAGACATGGATGTGGCTCTAACACTATCAAACTTGCTGGGATGTGACAGTAAAAGCAGTTGATGATAGCAGAATGATATCACATTCACATCCTGGCAAGTTTGACAGGAATCCTGTTCTGGTTTTGTGGAACAAAATTATGACAATCCGATGTTCAGGAATTCTGAACTGATTATTTTTGAAATAAGAGGTGTTTCATTTAAGCATTATAGTGAGAACACACACAAACACATTCATGCACACACACTCTCACTCAGACATACAAGTTTTCTTTCATTTTTCTTTTTCATTGGAAGAACCAAGAACATTTGTATGTTTCCACATACAGAGAGATTCTTCTTCTAGAAAGCTATTATGCCACAAACACTAGAAAATGTTTAACTACTTTGTTAGACTTTAAATTTTAGATAGGTTCCATTCCCAAAGAAACTCATCACCTCCCTTCCACTCTCATTCCAACCCTACAGCCAAAATATTCCTTCAGTAACTTACCACATTTACATTGGGAATATTACTTCCAGATATATAATTCATTAAAGAGAGGCAGACTTTAGGTAGATAAGTGCAGAGATTGGCAAATGTGGTCTTCACCACTGCAGGGCTATGTAACACTTGTTTGTTGCCAAACAGAACAGCCTGAAATATATAATATTTTTAATTAGTTACAATAAACCAAATCATTAGTCAACTCTCTTCTGTTCCATGATATAACTGTCCTGCTCTGATGAGATCCACCATAAACCAATTCCATGGGATTGATACCCAGGTAAGTGTGCATAGGATTGTGGTCCATGAAAGATTAAAAGAAAATACACCAACTTCAGCAGTTATGTTAAAAATCTTCAGCAGACCCTAAAAATCTTCCTGAAGTCACAGAATGTTATTTGCTTATACAGTAAAACATTGGATAGAGGTTAATTTGGATTGAGAGTGTTTTGCAAGACAAAAAACATTTCAAATAAATTTTGAATTGATGTGCAAGCGATGTCCTGAAAAACAAGTAAAAAATAGTCCTGGCCAGGATATGTCTGGTTTTGTTGCTCCGCCAGCACCTGCTCAGCCTCTCCTGAGAGACTAACCTATGCATGCCTTCTCTGAAGAAAACCTATTACAGTCAATGGGGGCTAACTCCTACGTAAGGGGGAATGAAAAGAGCCTGTGAGACGAAGGGCTTGGGCTACCCTATCCATCACTGGACTGGCCCAATTACAAGATGGGCCACGCTAGTTATTTTGGAAAAGGCTTGGGGCAGCCTAAGGCAACATAGGCTGCCCCAAGACAAGTGGAGCCAGGCTGCTAGATGTGCCAGCCTAGGCAGCTCAGGAGAGGCATGTTGAGGATGTGTTTAGGGAAGAGCAGTTACTCTGTATCCAGAGCCTGTTTCCAGGGCAGAAATGCCCTCTTCCAGCTCCTCAGAGTTACACCTCTTCAGGAGCAGGTATACAAATGAGTAGACCCATAGGGTTCCATAATAAGGCAGAGTAAGAAAAAATCAACAAAAATGGCAGTGTTAACAAAAAATCTGAGCTCCTGGCCAGCCTAGCTGAAACCTCTGCCTCTCAAACTCAGGATATGGCACAACTACAGCAGCCCACTAACCAGGGGATACAGCAGGCCACTCCAAGCATCCACCCTCCACTAGAGGGACTGCTGCACTGCATTTTCATGCTGCAGCTGTTACTGGTTGTCAGGATCTTCTGGGCATCCTTATAAGGCAGGCACCAAAGCTGTTCTTTGTTCACTGTGCTCTGAGGGGGGTCTCCTCTGGAGCAAACCCTCCCCAGGTGTCACTTGGTGCCTACTTAGCATGCTCTGGAACAGTTAGGGCAGCCCAGGCTTCCTGACTCTCTGGATGCAGCATAACTTTCTGCTCTGGATTCAGAATAGTTGGGACAGCATATCTAGGGCACTCATCACTGCCCTAACTCTGGACTGTGCCCCTAGCCTTGCATGTCTAGTCTAAAGTAAGCCCTATTATAGTCAATGGGACTCAATCCTCTGTAAGCAGGCTGATTGTAACCTGAGACCTAGGCTTCAATCCAAAGAGCATTTTCCTGAAAGTGAGCCCTATTGAACTCAGTGGATCTTACTTCTGAGTAAATGTGCATAGGATTGTGCCCTAAGTGCAGGTTAATTTCTTTATTTTTTATATTTTGTATTTTATTTATTATTTTGTATTATATTACAGTATAGTAATCATTTATATGTGAATATTTTTGGGCTGCAGAATGAATAGTCTGACTTTCCATTATTTCTTATGGGAAAATTTGGTTTGATATACAAGCGTTTTGGATTACAAACATGCTTCCAGATCAAATTATGTTCCTAAACCAAGGTACCACTGTATATGAAATTCTTTCCTATAAAAAGAGTTTTCAGTATATATGTGGCAGGGATTAAATTGTACTTTTATTCACCAATCCACTACCTGCTTTTTGTTGGTTTCTATGAATAGACCTGAGAAAGACTTACCTGAAGAATTATATCAGGCATATATGACAAAATTTTTAGGGGTGATGTTGTAGCATAAGGAAGTGTGGTTACCGGTCCCAAGTTAAAGAACATCTTTATTTTCTTGGCCAGTTTTGGCCAACTAGAAAATACTATGAAACCTGTAGGAATAAGGGATATTTTAAATACAGTTACTCTGAAACTCCAGAATCATTATTCAGATGCATTGGAAAAATCAAAACAAATGTGAGCATTTGTTTTCAACATGAATGGACAAGCGTGGTCTGGTTGCTGGGATGCTCCTGTGCAGTTCACCTTGGCCACAGGAGCTGTGAGGTGAACCAGGCTGTGCTTGCCCGGCTTGCCTCACAGGCATGGGGAACTGGGCAAGTGCAGCCTGGCTGCTGAGCTCCACCTGTGCAGTTCACCCTGGTTGCAGGATGAATTGCGCAGGCGCAGCTCGGCACCAGGCTGCACCTGCGCAGTTTGTCTTGCGGCCAGGGCGAACTATGCAGGCGTAGCTCAGAACCAGGTTGTGCCTGCGCAATTTGTCCTGGGGCTCGGGCAAACTGCACCTGCACAGTTCTGAGAGGGCCATGGGTCATGCACATCCTGACTGGGCCGTGGGAAATTTTTTTCCCATGGTGCTGGGCCATGGTCCTCATGACATTGAGGACCACTGTTCTACTGCATAATTTTTGGGGTCTTAGAAGATTCTCAGGGCTAATGTTCATCTTGAATTACAGTGCCTCTATTCCTCACTGGCTGCTCAGTCATCCACCCACCCACAGCTGAGCTGAGCCTCACAACTGCTAAGCAGCCCACACCTGAGCCTGCAGGTACAACACTCCTAGACCTAACCAGAGGCATTTTCTGGTGCCTACTCAGAATCAAGCCCCACTATATCCAATGGGGCTTACTCACTAAGTGAATGGGGGGGGTCCAGGGTGCAGGTGACTGAGTGGGGAGGGAGTTCAGGGTCAGGCAGGGAAGAGTGGTGGGGCTTCTTTTGGTGGTAGAGAGGTGGGGGGATTGTACTTGCAGACTCAGGTGTGGTGCCAGTGAGGTTTGGCTTGTCAGCAGGCGGTCAAGTGGTAGGGAGGCCCTGGAGGATGGTGCATGGGCCAGTGATGCTCCTCAGTGGGCGGGTGGGTGGCTGCTTGGCCCAGAGGAGGAAGGATTGGGGCCAGTGAGGCTTTGCAGCAGATGGCTTAGATTGGCAGTGGGAGGCACAGCACAGCAGTCCAGTTTGTGTGCTGGTGCAAGCTATGCCACAACAAGGAAGGACGATGAGGCAGGGGGAGGACACTTTTCTGGTCTGGGAAGCCCAGTTTCCTGCAGAAAGTGTCCCTCCTCCTTCTTCCTCTTGGCAGCACACGTGTTAGTGCCAGCACACAAAACAGATGGAATGGGAGCCTCCCACAGACATGAGCCTTTGCTTTCGAAGATGCACTAAAATTTCCTTCAACTTTGCGGAGGCGGGGGGGGGGTGCATCTTGGGAAGCATAAAATATGGTAGTATTTTGCAGGGCCACAGGTTCAAAACCAAGGTCTGTAGGATCTTTAAGACATAAATAACATTTATTATAGTCTTATATATTTCTAATGCTTATATAAACATATATTTCAAAATTGCTTCAGTAGAAAGCAATCAAAATTAAATGCACTTAAAATGAGCTGCAAAAGTGCCTGTGAGCTAATGGACCAAATGGATCTAAGTACATTTTTCTATAAAAATTGCATACAAGACTGAGGTAGATTACCCTAGCATGAGAGTCCCTTAGGCATATTAACCATTTGGAAGCAATAGGATGAACTGACTTAAAGTCAGCCCTGTTGTTACATTGCTGTTGTATCTTTTGATGTTGTTATATCTTCTGGCTACAAGAAAAATGCAAAATAGCTGGCATTATTTTTGAGTTGTGAAAATACTTGGTCAAATGAAATAGAGATCATTTGCAAATTTGATCTCATCAAACATAAATTTGATGTTATTAGGGGGCTAGTTCAGATGTTATCATTAGCTGGCTCCACCCAGATGAGAAGTAGGTGTTTGCACATGCCATTCTTTATTTGTATACAGTATTTGTATACTGCTTTTCAACTAGAAAATTTTCAAAGCTGTTTACAAAGGAAATGAAAATACCTAATTGATAGCTAATGGATCCCTGTCCCAAAAGGGCTCACAAACTAAAATGCAAAAGAACACCAGCAGAAGCCACTTAGACAGACATTGCTGGGGTATGGAGGGCCAGTTACTCTCACCCTGCTAAATAAAAGAAGAACTTGAAAGAGGGCCTCTTGCCCAGTTAGCTTTTGGCATGTCAACACATGGTTGCAGAATTGTGTCAGGGTACACTATCAAAACACAGTTCAGTACTTTAAAAGTATAATTTAAGTTGCATGTATAGAAAGGCTCAAATGGTCTGTTCTTATACCCTGAATGTAGACTCTAACGCACCTCTCATCAGATGGTGCTGGGTTGACAAGTTGTATTGTGCGAGCTGCCTCAATGAATTTTGAGCCCATGTGCTTCTTCTCTCCCTTCTCCCTTTCCTCCATCATCCAGTTGTGCACCATAATTCTAGATTTCTTTGCCATAAAAGTGACAAAGCACAGTTGGCTGAAGTCCAGATCATCAAATAACTATTTTGTGTTGTTCCAACAAGCAGTGGCGTAGCAAGGTGATTTGACACCCAGAGCCCATAAATTTTTACGCTGTCATATAACAAAATTAATTAATTACCTATATACTCGAGTATAAGCCGAAGCACCTAATTTTACCTCAAAACCTGGGAAAAATTATTGACTCGGGTATAAGCCTAGGGTGGGAAATGCAGCAGCTACTGCTGTTTTAATGAGGAGAAAACAGCCAATGTGGTGAGCCATCAAGCTCCTACATGCAGGGAGGAGAGGGATCAATCTGATGACTTGGTTGTTTTTTTTAAAGAAGGAAGCAAAGCAGCTTTTCCTGCTTTTTTAAAAGGCTGACCTAAGCTGAGCTGCTTGTGCAGAAATCCACTTCTTTGCCCATCTTATGACAAGTATAATCTGATCCAAATAAAGGCAACAGGGGCTTTTTCAGCATAAAAATGTGCTGAAAAACTAGGCTTATACTTGAATGTGTAGGGCAATTGTTATCAGAATTATTACAATTAATTAGAATATTAATATTTCCATTTGTTTATACTACTCTTCCTCTAAGGTAGAGGTTCTTAACTGGGGGTATCCCTACCCCTTCGGGGTATGAGATTCAAATGCTGGGGGTATGGGACTCGATTTCTTTAATGTATTAATTTATACTTTGGTAGTATGTGAATGGAACGTGACAGAATCTTCGAGAACATTCAGCAATTTTGCTTTTTGTAAATAAATATGATAAAGTTATCAATGCTTATGATTTTATTTCATGTTCTCTTCCTAACTGTCCAAACCTAAAGTACAATAAATTCAAGCTGTTGACATATTTGGAAGTCGTACTGGAAACTAAAATAAGGAATGGTGATGATTATTTTGACAGTCGAGTGCAAGGGATATGGGACCATATTGACCAATCCATTGGGGGTCTGGAGTCATCAAAAGATTAAGAACCACTGCTCTAAGAAGCTCAAAATGGTGTGCGTAGTTTCCCCTACTTTTGTCTTTAAGACAATCCTGTGAGAGATAGTAATAGTTATGACATGTAATGAATAATAATTAAGACCAGAAAACAAATGCAGTTAATATTTCCTCACAAGCAGTGATGAATGTCAGTACAGACCCCTGCTATTGCTCCCGTGCATAGTATTCAATGCCATACTGCCATACTGCGCCAGAAGTCAGATATGCTTGGAAGAAGGGCTTCCTTCCCTGGGGTGATTTGTGAGGGCTGCATTCACTGGATCAGGACCTTTCTGATGGCATTATTTTCCTATCATTCTGCTCTTTCCAAAGATCTAAGGTAGGTTCATCTACTCACAATTAGAGGCACAATACAGCTAACAGAGCTCCATGCATTTTTGGTTTTCTAGTATTTTGGTCCTAACTTTTGATGGGAAGGAGATATTTCAAAACAGATTTTTTTGCACTGAATTCTGCTTTAAAATATGCATCCAAAGGTATACAAGATGATGGGGTTAGTCTGAACCCCATGACATTAATCACAATTTTGCAATTTTGTCACCTCCTTCACCCTTTGCTAGCTGTGCCACTGCCAACAAGTGTTACAAACTAAAGTGAACAAGAATTTTGTTTCTTTCTAAATATGAATTTTGTTCAGGTTCATGTTGTCCTGAATTTTGTTCAGGTTTAGCAACATGTTCTCAATATACAGTACTGTGATATTGTCGTGAATGGACAGTGCAATTCTGTAACATACCAATGGCTGAGCCTTGAGAGTGGCCTACATAAAATAGCTGTGGCTGCTCAGTTTTGTTCAGGATAAAGTATAGGACTGCAGGAATGTTGTAGTATCCCATCTCATGAAAACTACAGGGAGAAAAGCACACAAAAACAACAATAATATATGTAAGCACTGGTAGCACAAACTGCAGATGAAAATATATATGGAAAACCTGAAATGGTTAGTAAGGTAAAAATCTGAAATATTTTACTGCAAACGCCTGCATTCTTTGGGAGCCGAGCATCCATTCTTTGTGCCCCCACCACAAAGGGGGTAAAAATGAAGCAGCTTTAATTCTGTTCTCTTTCACGCAAGATTGAGAAGTTTGCTTCCCAAACTGTCTGCTCGCCTTCCTTCTTTCTCAGCATCCAGGAAATAATGGTTGAGTATCCTTTATCAAGACTGCTTGGTTTGGGAAGTTGTTTGAATTTCAGATTTGTCCATATTTTAGAATAACTATACATGTGACCCAGCCTGGGAAGCACTGGCCTATGACGCTTTAATTAAGGGGCAGGGAGCACAGAAGGCAACAATACAGTCTCCAGGATCACACATCTAGGTACTGAAGTGGGTTTCTTTTATGAATAGCACCATTCTCTGGGAGTGAGAGGTGCAAGCCTCTGCAATGCTTCCTAAGCTTCAGAACATGTAAATAAAGTGATCAGAACTCAATTCCACATTTGTGAGTGAAAACAGGAGGGTTCCATTTTTTCACACATTCTGGGGCTTAGGTAACCCTGCAGTATCATCCATGTTCTCCCCAGAGACCACCACTGTTCAGATAGGATAAGAAAACACTCTTCTGTTTCAAGCATTGGCATGATCCTTGGGATCATGTTGCTGCCTTAGCCCCAACCTGTACCTACTTAGATAGGAGGTTAAAAAACAAACCTTTTGTACCCAGCAATGGGGAAATCCTGGGAAGATCACTGCTTTCCCCACTCCCTATCCCTTAATGGTCATAGGTCAATGCTTCCCAGGCTAGCGGGCCATGACCCACCAGTTTGGGAAGCACTGCCCTAACCACACACGGCTCTGATACATTCTTCTAATTGACTATAGATAGCTCAACCCTATCCTCAGTCACTCTGTAATGGGCAGCACTTCCAAAATGGTCACCACAGCACCCAGCAGCGCCACCAAAGCCACTAGAGGCCAAGATCTCCTCAAGGAAAGACAAAAAGGATTCTTTGAGGCATTGCACAGTATATGAATGTGCTTTCATGCCACAGTGGATATTTTGGGTTAGAAATGAATTATACCAAACAATGTCCTGTATTGAATCACCATAGCAAACATAACTCATCCTCACACCCAAGCATGCGAAAGCCTATGAGGTTGTTGAGTCCCTTTGGTTGAAGCCCTTTCACTCTTTCACTTCCGGAAATATCTCTTCCACTACTATTATCAGAGACCTGAGAATTATCCTTTTCATTTATTTTTATTTTATACTACTGTTTTTAAAAAAACAACTTATATCCTTTTTTTCATACATTTGAGGCACTGAAGGTGGAATTTTTCCAGAAAATTATTCCAGCTTCTTAGCAACACCAAGCTGGCAGGTATATTACAGTAAATATAATTTTTTTTTACCCTCACAGTGCACTAACAGGTTTGATAACATTAGATTTTGCAACCAACAGCACCATATATCGTACAATTCAGCAAAATGTTTACATCTTTTAAAAAGAAAGAAATTGAGTCCTCCTGCATGTCTCATCCGGCCTGTCCTGCAGAAGAAGCTGGTCAGGAAGGAAAGTAGAGGTGGAAGGAAAGAGAGGAAGAATAATCCTATTTCGTTTGAACTCCTGAACATGAGCACCATCAGTGAGGTCAGCCATGGTGAGGAAACTCCTTAACCATAAAGGCTAAGGCAGAGCAGCCAATAGATCTCCAGCAAATTACGGTGAAATTGTTTCTTTCTGTTCACTAAGAATATTATATTTGTGTGTATTGACTGAACTGGGTAGAAATTTTTTTAACAGGGTAGAAATTTTGGCTTGGATGACAGGAATTTTGGGAAACTTGGTGGGGGGGGATTTGGGTTTTGGCAACTGGTCACCCTGCCTATACTACATCAGGATTTCATGCATGTCTGCAGCTCTGTATCAGTGTTGAATAAAATAAAGATCAAAGTTCATTGATCACATATAGCGTGGGGCAATCTCATTATTATATCAATGAAAACTAGGAGGCACATGCATATATGAACCCTCCTACCCTCTACCAACTTCCCTTTGATCTCTGTGACTGCAGTAGTTTTCTACCAGTAAGACTGGTATATTCAAAATAATCCAGGCCAAAAAATTCCTTTATTCACAGAACATGGGTAGGTCAGATGTGGAGACTGAATGTAGTGCCTCTCACTGGTATATAGCTTTTATAATGAAAATTAGTTCCCCCCTTCATTTTCTTTGAGGTAATACATCATGCTGCTACTTTAATCATGCCTTACCACTTAAGGCTCATAAATGAGTCACTTTCATAGAGTTCTCATCCCCTACTTCTACATCAACGGATATAATCCTAACCAAGTTAGGCAGTCCTAACTCATCTGTTCTATCTTCCTGTGGTTTTTCTAGGGAGGCTGGCATATGCCAGTGCACTGCTCTAACCCGCTACGAGTTGGGGAGAAGTATCCTACCGAACTTCTGTGACACGCCCAAGCTCAGCACAGGACTTAGGCCAGCCTAAGTGAAGTTTAGGATTACAGCCTATGTCTCTTACCTAAATTCCCAGAATTCCCGCTCACTTGGCTTCAGTGTCTTGTGGTTTGAAGACCAGGTATTCCCTCTGCTGTTTCCCAGCCAGACATCGTAACCAGCATCTGCTAATATGAAGCCAAAGCTGTTGTTGGGCAGCATGGAAATCCAGTGGGAGGCATCACCAAGTATAGCATGTTGCAAAAATACTACAGGCCGGGGACCTGCAAAACAAAAGGGGATGCTTCATTGCTGCTTAATAACTTCTAAGCCATATTCAAACCCATAATTTACATTCCACATTTCTTTTCTGTCCAGTGCCATATTTGGGCTACAATCCTAATCTTGCACCCTAAGCCCAATTGACTATACAGTGGTGCCCCATGTAACAAATTTAATTCGTTCCAAAGGCATGTTTGTTATGTGAAACGTTCTTTATGTGAAGCGCATTTTCCCATAGGAAATTATGGAAACTCAGACAATTGGTTCCACAAGCCAAAAAATATTCTTATAAAAATATTAACTGGATTTAGCTGCCTTAAGCTCCCTCTTGTGGGGGAGGAAAGGCAGGACATTAAATAAATAAATAAATAAATAAATAAATAAATAAATAAATAAATAAATAAATAAATAAATAAATAAATAAATTTACATCCAAATGAAGACAAAACACTGGAATTGAATTCAAAACATGCATTCAATGTTCATGATCCTATGAAGTCTACTTAGGCTGCAGTCCTAAAGACACTTTCCCGGGAGGAAGACCCATTTAACACAATGGGGCTTACTTCTGGGTAGACATGGTTAGGAGGCTGCAATCAAAGACATTTTCTTCTGCAATCCAAGACACTTTCAAAGCATCTCCCTACTTTCTCCTTCTCTTCATTCTGAGTCTCTCTCCCCTGCCCCTGCTCCCTTCTGACTAGCCCTGAGCTGCTTCCCTCTTCTCCTTTGCTATTCTCTGCCCTGCGGATACCCTGCCACAGGAGGAACAGCGTGGAAGTGCTGCTTTCACTATGGGCAGGCACGCTAGGCAACCCTGACGCTTTTTAAAATGGCTGCTGGTCAGCGCGTTGCCCCAACTGCCAACAAGTTTGTTTGTTACGTGAAGCAGAATCCTAGAGAAATTTTTGTTTGTTACTTGGAACATATTTTACGTGGGTGTTTGTTATGTGATGGCGCTTGTGAGAAATCATGCCTAGGATTGGGCTCTCAGTGCCCTGATATACCAATCTAATTTACATTTCCTTACAGTCGTATTCTGAGGGCTGGGGAGGGGGAAAACATGGAGGCAAGGCAAGGGAATTTTTAATTTCAGTTTGAGTCTGCATTTGGCAGTTTAAGACCTGAAAAACTGGATAGGGATCAGGCTGTTAGGGCAGTTATCCTTTCTAACAGCCCAATTTTAAGCTGTCCAGCACCCAGAACTGAAATTCCCCAGCATTTTATGGAAGTTAGTAATGCTGCTTTATAAATGAACATTAATGGAAAATAATCAGGGCAATGTCAATCCTAGAAAAACCATTACCAATAGAAGATGTATATGAAAGCTATTGTTCCCTGTTAGTGGAAGGACTGCCATTGTGACTCATATTTCCTTTCTTATCACATAGTGAGTCCTACCTTTGTTTGCACCATTGTATCTTCCGTGTGGGATTCTGAAAATTGTAAGGATATAGTTGTCTTCTGTCTCAACATTATACTCCTCACTTAGGTAGCCATGATAAGCGATCATCTCATTCTACGGGGGGAAAACAAAGCATGCACACCAGGCTTGTGAGAAGTTGATATGTCTGTACCTAATAAAATATCTTTTGGGAAGCTGGTTGAAGACTGAGGAAGCCCAGGAACTAAGGAGAACATGCACCATTTTTGTGGTGCTTGATTTGAATTTTAGAAATGATAACATTTTCCACATGTAGGTATTTCTAATGGTGCAATCCTATGCATATCTATGCATATGCAAGTCCTAATGGGGCTTACTCCCAGAAACTTTATTTTCCATTTCCTATTAGTTGAAGAAAAATTGGTTACATTATTATTAGTAAACTGGCTTACATAAGTAACTTATTCACTTGACTGGCACACCTTCTTTGAGGATAAAATCCTGCCTGTTGCTGATACAGTTATTTCTGGGGTTTCCAAACTCCAGCCTGAGGAAAGATGTGGCTCATGGCAAACCTCAATGTATTCCAGAGTGTGAACCCAATCCAGCCCATGAACAAGCTTTATAATCCTTTGGATCTGTCTCTAATACACACTTAAATGCAAATTTATATAATTTTTTTTCAAATTTGAAATGTAAAACATTTTTCCATCCATAACCACAGTGTCAGAGAGATGATGTGGCCCTCCTGTCAAAATGTTTGGACACCACTGAGCTATTAGTAGCACTGCAACAGCTTCAATGGATCTGCACCACAGATTTTGGAAGCACAACTCTGATCAAACAGAGCAGCTTCCAGCTGTGTCATGCTGCCAGGGCAATGGGGTTGGTTCTGGCATAACTCCAGATCCCAGCCCTGTTTCACACTACCTGCCCACTTGCCCTTCTACCTAACCCAACCCCAAAACACATCCCCCTGTCCTCCTCCTCCCAAGTGCCCTGAACTGGACAAGATTGGCCAGCACATCATACCATGGTATGTGGCCAGGCTGACCATATAGAATGGAGGACAGAGAGCCTCTACCTTTAAGCATTGTACAGAATAGGGAATTTTGAGAGTTGCTGCTTTTTAAACTGACTTGCAGTTGCCAGAGGATTGCACTGCCCCTATTTTTTTTTTACTGAACATATGCACACAGGGATCATTTTGAGAATCAATATTGGGCCCTTGGCATTGCGCAATGATGCCAGACCCTGACACAGCCCAAATATGAAAGATGAGTTCCTTACTCTATACATTGTCTATATCTGTGCAAAGAATACATGCCACTGCAAATATTTTAAGAGTCCTTTCACCTCAGGGGTGCATTGAGATTGAGTGCTATCCTAACCCTGTCTACTAAGATGTAAGCCCCATTATAGTCAATGAGGTTTACTCCCAAGTAAGGACAAGGTTGCAGCCTACGTTTCACATACAGGGAGGAACTGGAAATTCAGATAATACTATTTCTGCAATAAATGGCACCATGGATTAAAGACTTTTCAGAATGTGAATGTGACGGTGTCTGAACCATACCTAAGTAGACACTGATATATATTTTTCATCTTTCTCATCTATACAGTGGTGCCTCACTTAAAGAACTTAATTTGTTCAGGATGCATGCTCTTTAAGTGAAACGCTCTTTAAGTGAAGCAGATTCTTCCATAGAAAACAATGGAAACTCAAACGATTGGTTCCACAACCCCAAAAATATTAACTGGATATAAAAATGATGACAAAACACTGGAATTGAATTCAAAACATGCATTCAATGTACATGATCCCATGAAGTCTGCTTAGGCTGCAATCTTAAAGACACTTTCCTGGGAGTAAGACCCATTTAACACAATGGGGCTTACTTCTGAGTAGGTATACCTTGTGCTCTGGAAAGAGATCTTCATTCCCCCCCTTTTCTTTGTAAGCAAGCAGCTTGTAGCCTTAAAAAAGGTGCTTCCGTACAAGGAAAAGAAGGACCATGAACAGATCTTCTCAGGACTTGTCCTCTTTATTGGCCTTGTGAGGATATGTCCTGGGAATATCTCTTCATGATCCTCCTTTTCCTTGCAGGGAAGCACCTTGTAGCCTTTTATAAGGCACTTGCCTAAAAGGAAAAGGGGGGCAATAAACAGATCTTCCCAGGACATGTCCTCACAAGGCTAATAAAGAGGACATGTCCTGGGAAGAGAGTAGGGAGGGAAACCTCAGAGGGGCTCTCCTTCCTCCTCTCTGCTTCCCTGCCCCCCCCCCCCGGGCCAGGGAAGTGGTGGGGAGGAGGGGAAAGTGACAGGGGCAAGTGGATCGCTCCCCCCGGCACATCCAGCTGGGCTGTCCTTCCTCCCCGCCGCTTGCCTGGCCCTCCCAGGGCCAGGGAAGTGGTGGGGAAGGAGGGGAGTGGAGGGAGGAGATGGGAAGTGCTCATAACGAGGAAGTGCTCATAATGCTAAGCGAGGCAGATTCCCCGCATAAGTGAGTGCTTGTTAAGTGGAGCACTTGTTATGTGGGGTACTCGTTAAGTGAGGTACCACTATATATTTTTTATATCTTTATCAGTGGTGGGCTCCAGAAGGTTCGCACCTACTCTATAGAACTGGTTCTTAACAAGAGACAGTACATATAAAGTTTAAAAATAGCCATTTAAAAGTGGCTGCCAGATGGGCAGAGAACCGGTTCTTAAATTTTTTGAAGCCCATCACTGATCTTTATATTATTATTTTTTCATATTTTGTAACTACTGAAAGCATAGATGTCAAAATTGATACTTACAACATTCATATAAACTTCTGGATCAACTGTATGTTCAGCCAAAGGTTCTTCTGATGTTATGAATTCTTTCAGGCCAAAAATTCCTTAAGCTAAACATGCTGCTATTAGAAAGCCCCACATCTTCTACCTGTATGATATGAAATGGTACAGTTTTTTAAGTGATAGGAGTGCTATCATCTTCAGTGCCAGCCTGTCAATGAGGTTGGCAGGGGGTCACCTCAAAGGAAAGGTGGTAGAGAAGGAGGACTGGGAGACCAATGTGACTTCCTGCAGGCACAGTGCAGATAATTGTGATGCTGTTGTGCCCCCAGAAGATTCACATATCTATGGATTTTGGCATCTGTGGAGGATCCTGGAACAAATTCCCCATGGTGGCCCATTGAATGATTATCTATTCTGTTATCTTTGAGCTGGTCTATGACTGTAATAAAGGATTGAAATTATGTTATCAATTATAGTAAACAGAATTTTATCTAAAATCTGAAACATGAGATAGGATAATACAGAGCTTCCAGGTGTAATTTTGTTCCTGAGAAAGAAAATTAAAATTAATTTTCCAGTACAAAAACCCATTCAGTGGAGAACTGGCCTCCTGCAAAACCAGGTACATAAGCACTGTTACAGTCAACTGATGAGGTGGATTGCAGTTCACAAATGTTTATGTTCAATTAAACAGAATTAATCATCAAGGAACTATAAGATTGTTATTTTTGTTGCAACAAACAATACTGAATCTTTCAGAAATGTTTACATGCAGTTCCTCTTTATCACATAAATACACCAAAAATAATTTAACCAGTTGTAACATTTTAGACGGTGATGATATGCACGTAAAAAAGCAGGCCTCCGTCAGTCTTGAAAGACTATGGGATCATGCTTGGCACTGCATACGCTGCATGCGAAGCATGAGAGCCAGGGTTAGATTGTTATGGAGGATAGGCTGTTACCCAAGCAGCAAATCCCCCCTCTCCACACCACTGAATTAGTCCAATGGAAAGGCAGAGCCAATACGATTGGATCCAGCTGGCGTCGCAGAGCTGGGCTAAGGACAGGAGCTCACCCTGTCTTTTGAGGCCAACCCGGGTCTCGAACCCTGGCCTGCTGGCACAGTGCCTTACCACTTGCGCCACCCACAGCCCACATATGCACATATAGAGGTTTCTTAAGTACTAAAAAATTACACTGTTAATAATTGGTTAGTCTTCAACAGTGTCCAACCTCTAATGTCCATTTAGTCAACACATTCTAGTTAATAACGGAGACCTTGTCGTTATCTCAAATAAGCAAGTTTCTAGTTTCTCTAAATGGCACGTGCAAAATATAAGAATGAAAGGAAAAATATTTTTTTGTTTTTACTACTGATTTTTAGGGAGTACGAATTGTTAGCCATAGATCTATCTATCTGCAGTATTTATATACCGCTTTTCAACTAAAAATTCATAAAGCGGAATAAGATTTAATACAGTTCAGTAAGATTTAATACAGTTCAGCATCATTTTACGGTTAAAGTATAAATTTGTGCTACAAGTTCAAAGTCTATCTTTTCATCTAAATATTCAAATTAACATTCCTTGACTTACTTTTAAAGCAGGTCTCCGTCAGTCTTGAAAGACTATGGTATCATGCTCGGCGCTGCATACGCTGCATGCGAAGCACGAAAGCCTGGGTTAGAGTGTTATGATTTATTTAAGCCCATGTATATTGCAAAATAGAGCAGCTTGTACAGTTGTGAAATTGGCATTTGGTTGCCAGTTTGTTTCTGGACGCCTCTTCACCGTGGAACCCTCTACAGTCTACACAGTGATGGGCTTCAAAGAAATTAAGAACCGGTTCTCTGCCCATCTGGCAGCCACTTTTAAATGGCTATTTTTAAACTTTATATGTACTATCTCTTGTTAACAACCGGTTCTATAGAGTAGGTGCGAACCTGCTGGAGCCCACCACTGAGTCTACACCATGGAACCAGCGTATGGAAGAAGCCAATCTCTTATGACCAGAGAAGACAAAAAGGACACTTTTAGATACAGTGGTGCCTCGCTTAACAAGCATTTCACATAACAAGCAAAAATTTCCAAGAAATCTTGCTTCACATAACAAGTTCTGCTTCACTTACCAAGCAAGCACGCTATGGGCACGTATGCAATGCAGCCCTGAAGGTCTGTGTCGGGGTCCCCGCCAGACAGAGGAGGAGGAGCTGGCAGAAGACCTCATGTTGCTGGAGATGTCAAGAGAGGCGGGAAGGAGTAGGAGAAAAAGTGTTCGTGCTTGGTGACATGTTACATGAAGAAAAGTGTTTTGTGCTTGGTGACTTTGTACTTACCTGTACTTACCTGTTGGAAGTTCTGGAAGGGGGGAAGCTATTTAGAACGGGGGAGGATCCCCGGAAGGACGAAGGAGAGGTAAATTATAAAATCAGGATTGGGGAAAAGAGGCTAGGAGACAAATTATATCATGTCAACCTCCTAAAAAAGTGGAAAGAAAGGGCAGAGGAGATGCTAGTGGGGGAACAAGAGGAATTGGGGCCTACAGTAGAAGAGTCCCAAGAGGCCGGGGGTTTAGTGGCGGCAGGAGAGCAGCTTAGTCCAAGACAAATATGTCAAGTGAGGCAGGTCCAGGAAGAGTTTAAAGAGGTTTTTTCACCAATATCTGGCAGCACCACCTGGGAACATCATAGGATACAGGTTAAAGGGGGGGTGATTGTCAGATTGGCCCCCCCGGAAATGGCCTAAGCACATGGAAGGCCCGTTGGTGAAGGAAGTAAAAGAAATGATCAGGCTGGGGGTCATAGAACCCTCGAAAAGTGACTGGAGAAGTTATCCAGTCATGGTAGCAAAAGGGGACGGGTCATGGAGGGTTTGCCTCGACTTTAGGAAAGTCAGTGAGGTATCCTGTTTCGACACGTACCCCGTGCCCTAAGTTACAAAATTGCTGGAAAGCCTATGAAGGGCCCAATTCATAACCACCATGGACCTAACGAAGGGGTATTGGCAAATACCCCTACATCCGGAGTCTAGGAAGTACACTGCATTTGCCACCCCAATAGGGTTATATCAGTTTCGACGTATGCCGTTCGGACTTCATGGAGCGGCGGCCACATTCCAAAGATTAATGGATAAGGAACTCGCTCCCCAGGAAGGATACGCAGCGGCATACATTGATGATATCATAATTTACAGCGAAACTTGGGAGGAGCACCTAAAGCACCTGAGGAAGCTTTTCTGGAAGGTTTAAAACAAGCCTTCTGACTGTAACATGCTGTTTTCAGTGTCTAATCTAATAGGTTTTTTGGTTATATTGGTAGCTTTTATTATTTATCATCATATTTTGATGCTCATGTCTTTTATTTGTGTGGTTGATTGCTGCTGGCTGTTTCTACCATTTGATAGGAGTGCTATCATCTTCAGTGCCAGCCTGTCAGTGAGGTTGGCAGGGGGTCACCTCAAAGGAAAGGTGGTAGAGAAGGATCAATGACAGATTAATATTGCGTTCTTGCAGAAAAAGCATTAACGATAGAAGACAAAAAATAAGTGAGTGTATTTGCAAAGGTTGTGTGACTAATTTTTGACCTCAATCAGCAATTATTTCCAGTTGTAATTTTTTTTGTTATTGTAATTTTTTAAGTTATTTTAAGTTTTTTTAAGTTATTGGTTAAGTTATTTTAAGTTATTTTTTTAAGTTATTGGTTAAATTATTTAAGTTTTTTTAAAGTTATATCAAATTTCTCAATGACAATTTCACTCTATTTGCATCATTTCCACCATGTTCCAGTTTCACTTTTCTTTCAGTTATCAGATGAAGTGAAAATCCAATACTTATGGTTTTGTGACATGCCTTTTCAATGATGAGGGAAAATGAAGAGGGAACTAATAGAATATTTTCAAATTACTGAAAGCTCATAGAATCATAGAATCCTAGAGTTGGAAGGGACCTAGTAGGTCATCCAGTCCAACCCCCTGCCTGCAGCAGGAAATCCTCCTAGAGCATCCCTGACAGGTGCTCGTTGAGCCTCTGTGAGGGGGAGTCCACCACCTCCCTTGGCAATCTGCTCCACTGCCAAACCGCCTTCACTGTCAGGAATTTTTTCCTGATATCCAACCGAAATCTCCTTTCTTGCAGTTTGTACCCATTGGCTCTAGGTCGGCTTTCAGAAGCAGCTATGAACAAATGAGCCCCTTCCTCCCTATGACAGCCCTTCAGGTATCTGAAGAGGGCAATCATGTCTCCCCTCAGCCTCCTCTTCTCCAGGCTGAACATCCCAAGTTCCCCCAACCTTTCCTCGTAGGGCTTCCCTTCCATCCCACTGATCATTCTTGTCGCTCTCCTCTGGACTTGCTCCAGTTTGGCTGCGTCTTTCTTACCCACCTACAATTCCTCCAAGCCTCCTTTGTGAAATCCAATATATAGATTTCACTGTGCATTCTTTTTATTTCCCATAATATTCTAAATTCCAGCAGCTCATGGTCGCTTTCTCCGGAAGTTCCCGCTACATTGACCCTGTCAATCAGTTCTTCACAATTTGTTAATATTAATTATAAGAAGCATGCTTGTCATCCAAAACACATGCATATCAAAGTGAATTTTTCTGTAAGAAATAATGGAAATCCAGACAATTTATTCCACAACCAAAAATTTCAATATAAAAATATTTACAATACTGTAATATAATCTATAAATATAAAAGGCATCTTCATCATCATCACTGACTCATCAACACCCAGCCAAAACTGCTGGGCCTATAAATGTGAAATTTGATGAGGGTGTTCCTTCCATGATGGCGGGATCCACTAAGAACCAATTTTCGGAAATTCCAACTAGAAGGGGGTGAAAAGGGGTGCAATGTGTTTTATAAAACTAATCTTCATCGTCATTACTGACTCATCAACACCCTGCCAAAACTGTCCGACCTAGAAGTGTGAAATTTGGGGAGGGTTTTCCTTCTGTGATGGAGGGAGTCACTAAGAACCAGTTTTCAGAAATTCAGTTCTGCCCCAACCCCTAAACCTAGAAGCATGAAATTCAGGGAGGGAGTTCCTTCTGTCACATGAACACCCACCAAGAACCCATGTGGAGAAATTTAACCCTTAAGGGACTAAAAAGGGGTGCAACGTGTTTTTGTCCTATACTTAACATGGAAGACTAACATCCAGCCAATTTGGTGCTTGATGCCTGGTGCACTGGGGGGGGGATGTTGTTCAGAGGAAGAGGTTGCACTGCGGAGGATGCTGTGCATCAGGGGGTTGCGCATGGGAATGATGCGCATGGGGGAATGACGCGCATGGGGGAATGACGCGCATGGGGATGAATGGGAATGTTGCGCATGGGGGTTGTTGTGCATGGGGGATTTGCACATGGAGGGTTGATTAGCATGGGGGATGATGCGCATCGGGTGGATGAACATTGGGGATGTTGCACATGGGGTGGATGCGCATGGGGGTTGATTTGTGTGTGGAATTTATGTGCAGTGGGGGGATGGCGTACAGGGGATTTTACTCCCGCAGCACGGGTATGCTTTTTGCTAGTACAAAATATAATACAAAATGCAAAGAAAATAAATCAAATTAACCTGCACTTAGTCTTCTAGGTGTCTCTGCTCCTTTACACAGGAATGAACTCCACTGATTATAGTAGGGGTTATAGGAAAATTGGGGTCTGCGTGAAAAGTCCGCACCCAATGTGATTGAGCATGGAGAAGTCCACTCTTGAGAACCAAGGTGAGCGTGTGGAAACGTCCCGCTCAAATACCACGGGGATTGAGAGGTTAACAGACTCCATGCTTCTTAGTTAGCAAGAATTGGAATGTACCTTCACAGACACGCAAGATCTTGTACTGAGGCTGGTACTGTACTGGCTGATAAAAGGAGTGTTCCTCAGAAACAAATACAGAACGTACCACTTCATACACGATGCCTTCCTGCGTTAAGATCAAATGCTAGTTTTCTCTTTAATTGATTAACCTGTCATGTATACAATGTTATTTACTTTCCCTCTTAAGTTGCACCTCATTTATCTTATGACGATTGTATCCCAATAAAAGTTGGGCAGTTTTCTCCCCTCGAGAGAGCCTCCCGCCTCAGATGGCCAATGCTTGTGTCTGAGTTTCTTGCTGCAGCCAGGCTCCACTCGCTTGGAACACCCCCAGCTCTTGCTCCCAGCAAATGCCCCCGGCATCTTGCAACAGGGGTTATTTTAGAGGGTTAGGCTAGGTCACTCAGGCTCCTCCCATTGTCCCCCTTACTCAGGAGTGAGCGTCATTGACTGTAATAGGCTTACTGCAGAGCAGAAAGGCAAAGGCTGGTCTCTCAGGAGAGGCTGAGCAGGTGCTGGTGGAATGCCGAAAACAGCTGTATGCAGGCAGGGACTACTGTATTTTTTCGCTTGTATTGCAAGACAAAATTTATTAGAAATATTTTCTCGTCTTGCAAAACACTCTCAATCTAAGATACTCTCAATCCGAGGTTTCACTGTATGTCAGATATTTCTTCACTGCTGAGATTTTTTTAAAAATCTTTTTAATTCCAACAGCCTTTCAATCATAGCACAGCATTCCCCTCTCCCTGCAAGCATATACTCACCCTAGTTCCCAAACACCAGGAGAGTTGGGAATGGCTAAGATATGGTCAGGGTGACCAGATGCCAAAGACAAAATTCCCTGCCAAGTACTCCAAAATTCCTGTCCCCCAAGCCAAGTTCATGTCGGAATCCTGGATATGGTGTAAGCCTGCTTCACTGATCCCACGCCCACCTCCAGGCTTATCTGTCCCTTATTCTACCTTCCCTTCAATCAGAAACCCCCTTCCCCACCTCTGTTCTGTCCTCTTCCCATGGAGTACTTACTTGTTCTGGTGGCTGCAGCTCTGAATGTGGCACTGGAGGAATGGAGCTCAGATGCAGCTGTTTCTTGAGTTGTTGCAATCACGCTCTGAGGACATTTCTGACACTCCAGGTAAGGGATTTCCAAACCGCAGCCCTGGGGCTGGATGCAGTCCTCGGCAAGGTTGGCAGCCCCTCAAGATCTCTCTATCCGGCACCTGGGCAAGCCCTGTAATCCACTCTAATATTTGTAAATATAAATTTATAAAAATTTATGAAAATTTGAAATGTAAAATAGTTTTTTTGGCCCCTGATACAGTGTCAGAGATATGATGTGGGCCTCCTGCCAAAACGTTTGGAGACCCCTGCTCTAAGTCATCACAGCAGCCACATGAGGATTGAACTCTGAGCAAACAGTTGAAACAGAATTCTAATCAGATGGAACAGAGTAGACAGCAGTAGTGATATCGTTTTGATTCAGAGAGAATCACACTCTGAATTGAAGCATCCTTCTTTGTGGGAAACCCTCTGAAGGTCCCTCTGAGACAAGACCCTGGATAGATGGTGGCTTAAGAAACAAAGCAAAAATGTGTATAAAAGTTCAAGGCTAATTGCTCTCCAGACAATATTGCCCTGTTTTTGAAAGATCATGGTTCACATTCAAAGTCATCCAAGCATTCCAGTTTAAAACTATTTTTTTTTATTGCTGAGACTGGTTTCCCTTCTCCAACACTAGAATTTCCTGGCATTTACATTTTTCTACAAACGGCAAACAACATCTCTATGTGCGTCTCTATGTACACAAAAGAGTACTCACCTAAAGCAAGAGTCCTAATCTCCTTCCCCTCAGGTGTTCAGATACTTTACAATGGGTCATAAACTTTGATGGTGGAGAGAAGGAGAAAGTGGGGAGATACTTTGAAGGTGACTTGGATTGCAGCTCCTGACCATGTCTACCCAGAAGTAAGCCCCATTGTGTTAAATGGGTCTTACTCCCAGGAAAGTGTCTTTAGGACTGCAGTCTAAGTAGACTTCATAAGATCATGCACATTGAATGCATGTTTTGAGTTCAATCCCACTGTTCTGTCATCATTTTTACATGCAGTTAATATTTTTATATGAATATTTTGGGGGTTGTGGAATCAATCGTCTGAGTTTCAATTATTTCCTATGGGAAAATCTGCTTCACGTAAAGAATGTTTCATGTAAAGAACATACCTCTGGAACGAATTAAATTTGTTACGTGAGGCACCACTGTACTTGCATACCAGCTTAGAACAGTGGTTCTTGCACATTTCGAGCCGGGATCCCCATCTGAGAATGACAATCTGTCCAGGACCCCTTGGAAGTGATGTCATCAAACAGGAAATAACTTCACTGTCATGCCAGAGGTCCTCCATTCTGCTCAGAAGTAAGTCTTACTGGGAGACTTACTCGCAGGAAAGTATGGATTGCAACCTGAGTGCCCCTTTTCAAGATGGCAGCACCCAGTGCCAGATTCCAAATGTCAACACCCAGCTTTTTGCAAACACCCTGAAATGAAGTCATGACCTCCACTTTTAGAACCACTGCCTAAGAAGGAGAACTAAAACAGCAATTCAAGGCACACCACCATCTTGAAGTTGGTCATTAATATTAGGAAGAATAAAAAAATTAGTTTAAAGTGAACTTAATATATATCAATTTAACTGAACAGAAATAACAAGCATTTCTGAAAACTAGTCATGTACATTTTGTGCACATCTCCATTTATTAAAATACAGTCAGATGTAGTGGATTTTCAAGATTCACTGGTGCTCCTTTTTCTTCCCCCGTTAATTAATTAAATTGAGTGATCACTATATCTTGTTGGTAGACATGATGATGATGATGGTGATGATGATAATGTTTGGGGGGAAGGACTATGGAACTCTTACAGTAGGAAGCAAATAGAAAATACAGACAATATTCAGGTTATCTTATATACCTATAAGAGTACTATAAGAACATGTCATGTTGGATTAGGCCAAAGGTCCATAGTAGTCTGGCTTTCTGTTGTCCACAGTGACTCACCAGCTGCCTCTGGAAAGCTCGCAAGCAGTAGAGAAAAGCATGCTTCTCTCCCATTTCTGGTATTCAGAGGTCTAAGCCTGGAGGTGGCTTATAACTATTTTGATAGTCAATAATTTGATGTCTACATTTTTTGAAATGCTACGTCTTTAATAAGATCTGCCTTTCTTAGCATAAAAGCAATATTGCTGATAATTACAGTAATTTGTGAAAATGTGCTTTGTTAGGAAAAGGAAAAAATATACAATAGTGTTATATTTTTACCATAGTTATTTTGATGGAAACCATGAAAGTATCTGAGCTTTTATAAAGTGAACCTATACAGTATGTTTTCATGGAGTTGGCTCTATTTATTCAGTGTTGTTGTTGGCTTACATCATGACAAAGTTTCAGCTCTTTCTGTATATAAACCTTTCTACATATTATTTTGCTTATTTCATACTAAAGCAGGCCTCCGTCAGTCTTGAAAGACTATGGTATCGTGCTCGGCGCTGCATACACTGCATGCGAAGCACGAAAGCCTGGTTTAGATTGTTATGGAGGATAGGCTGTTACCCAAGCAGGAAATCCCCCCACTCCACACCACTGAATTAGTCTGATGGAAAGGCAGAGCCAATACGATTGGATCCAGCTGGCGTCACAGAGCTGGGCTAAGGACAGGAGCTCATCCTGTCTTGTGGGGCCGACCTCGGTCTCGAACCCTGGCCTGCTGGTTAACAGGCATGGTGTCTTAACCAAACCCCGGATTAATTTGGCCTCATATTTTGACTATTTACCTTATCCATTAGGATCCCGGTCCTAGCCACCACTACCACTGCCTGGGCAGCCATGCCATGGTGACATGTGCTGCATCCTATGGTGTGAAGGCAAGCCTCCTTGGATCTTGTCCTGTTACACCCTGAGAAGCCTGATGTCTACAAAGTTCAGAGCCAGCTCTTTGGTCCATGAGGATCCCCAGAGTCTTGGTAAGACCCAGGGGTGACTCCTTCGACAACATCCTGCCAGCCTTCCTCTGTCTCATGCCCTATTCTTCCATCTTTCTGTCCTGTTGTACTATGTCCCCAAAATCTGTCCATCACCAAAGTCTATCATTTTCCTGGTAGCAAAATGGCTCCTGTATACCCATAGGCCTATGAGAATTATTTTCCTTTACTAGAATAACATGTGTTGAAGTTGCCATGAAAGGTTGTCACAGAGAAATTTACCCATTCAACTTTTGCTGTGTTATCAGATGCAGCGTTTTCTGTGTACCTATGCAGTTCAGTATTCATATTCATTTTTAGGAAGAGTGTGTACATTGATAAAATGAATAATGATAGCTTTGTGTTGGCAGAAATAATCTAATTTTTGGCTGTCTTGTGAAAATAATGTGTTGATTTATAGATACAGATGTCTTCTATTTAGAAAGAAGATGATGTAAGCAGATTACGTATATTGAAGTTATTGTTGATGTATGATCTATAAATAGACTGCCTCAATTTTGCAAGACACCCAGTGCTGTATTGAAATGAAAAGATCCTGTTGAAGGTACTCAGGTTGCATTTAGAAAATGTTTGCTTGTTTAAAAAGATGTTTAATAAGATTTTGAAGAAAAGATTCTACAGAAGCGAAAGCTTTTTTGGGGTGGGGACTTCAGAGTTTAATTATAACTTTTTCCCCCTAGCTCAGTGGTTCTCAATCTTCCTAACGCTGTGACCCCTTTTTAAGTTCCTCATGTTGTGAGAACCGCAACCATAAAATTATTTTCATTGCTACTTTATAACTGTAATTTTGCCACTGTTATGAATCGTAATGTAAATATCCAATATGCAAGACGTATTTTCATTATTACAAATGGAATATGTGTTCTATGCACATATTGAACACAATGGATTTATTTCAGAGTAGGCATGCATAGGATTGGGCCCTGAGGCTGCAATCCTATCCACATTTACATGGGAGTAAAGGTCCCCCTGACTATAGTGGGATTTATTTCATAGTAGGCATGCATAGGATTGGGCCCTGAGGCTGCAATCCTATCCACATTTACATGGGAGTAAAGGTCCCCCTGACTATCGTGGGATTTATTTCAGAGTAGGCATGCATAGGATTAAGCCATGAGGCTGTCAGTCAGCCCCAGTGCGCGCACAGCTGCAGCTGGAGGTCTGGCAAGCCTGACCTGGCCCCCTACACCAGGGGTCTTTAGGCGACCCCCAGGAAAGCTCCAGGCGACCCCCAAAGGGGTCCCGACCCCCACTTTGAGAAACGCTGCCCTAGCTTATAGCCTGACCCCGTCAGCTGATATATAAGCAAATAAGAAGTTGGTTTATGTGGTTCCAAAAAATCAGAATTATGGCATATCAATCTGACTTTAAACAGGTTAGCAGAGTAGAAAGGGTTGAAGCAACTGTTGCATTGTTCAGCATCCAAAAATGCAGTGTAATAGTCATATTTTCAAACCCAATGTGACAAGGAATATATTATTTCATTGGAATATACCCTTAAATTTATCATGGGTATGTAGTCAGATGCTAGTGAATATCAACCTTTATTTCATATATAAATAAGCTCACTGATAGCAAATGTCTTCTTCAACTTAGAGTACAATCCCGACCATATCTCCTCAATAGCAAGCCCCCTAGTCTGCAGTGGGACTTGCTCCCAGGAAAGTGTCTTTAAGATTGCAGCATTAGATAAATAATTCTTCAGTAAGGTCAGTTTATTTTTTTAATGACCACCTTAGCATCTTCCATTGTTAAGAGTTCCATAAATACAGCGTTGACCAAATGCCCAAACCTCAAAAGAAGGACAAGGTCTTGGATTCTTCTCAGCCTGGCCTTTCTGGTGGACAATGGCACGTTTGCCTAGTCATGAGTAAAGCCACACTATTGGGCACTTTCACTTTCCCATAGAGCTCAATGCATTCTTTTGATTTTTAGTATTTTGGCCATAACGTTTGATAGGAAGGACATATTTCAAAACCGATTTTTGCATTGGATTCTGCCCTTCAATACAAATCCAATGACATAGGACACAATGGGGTATTGCACACCATTGCCAAGTTCCAAAATGAAGCCAAAATGTAGGACAATGAAGTCCTTTTGGAGGACACCCAGACAGAAGGCTAAAAAAGAGGACTGACCCGGTCATATTGTCACTCTGGTTGTGTGTATTCATTTGCTTATTCGATTTGTGTCTTGCTATGCTCCCTAAAGGGTTCACAGAACTGAATTTCTGAAAACTGGTTCTTAGTGACTCCCTCCATCACAGAAGGAAAACCCTCCCCAAATTTCACGTTTTAGGTCGGACAGTTTTGGCAGGGTGTTGATGAGTCAGTGATGATGATGAAGATGCCTTTTATATTTATAGATTATATTACAGTATTGTAAATATTTTTATATTGAAATTTTTGGTTGTGGAATGAATTGTCTGGATTTCCATTATTTCTTACAGAAAAATTCACTTTGATATGCATGTGTTTTGGATGACAAGCATGCTTCTTATAATTAATATTAACAAATTGTGAAGAACTGATTGACAGGGTCAATGTAGCGGGAACTTCCGGAGAAAGCGACCATGAGCTGCTGGAATTTAGAATATTATGGGAAATAAAAAGAATGCACAGTGAAATCTATATATTGGATTTCACAAAGGAGGCTTGGAGGAATTGTAGGTGGGTAAGAAAGACGCAGCCAAACTGGAGCAAGTCCAGAGGAGAGCGACAAGAATGATCAGTGGGATGGAAGGGAAGCCCTACGAGGAAAGGTTGGGGGAACTTGGGATGTTCAGCCTGGAGAAGAGGAGGCTGAGGGGAGACATGATTGCCCTCTTCAGATACCTGAAGGGCTGTCATAGGGAGGAAGGGGCTCATTTGTTCATAGCTGCTTCTGAAAGCCGACCTAGAGCCAATGGGTACAAACTGCAAGAAAGGAGATTTCGGTTGGATATCAGGAAAAAATTCCTGACAGTGAAGGCGGTTTGGCAGTGGAGCAGATTGCCAAGGGAGGTGGTGGACTCCCCCTCACAGAGGCTCAACGAGCACCTGTCAGGGATGCTCTAGGAGGATTTCCTGCTGCAGGCAGGGGGTTGGACTGGATGACCTACTAGGTCCCTTCCAACTCTAGGATTCTATGATTCTATGAGCTTTCAGTAATTTGAAAATATTCTATTAGTTCCCTCTTCATTTTCCCTCATCATTGAAAAGGCATGTCACAAAACCATAAGTATTGGATTTTCACTTCATCTGATAATTGAAAGAAAAGTGAAACTGGAACATGGTGGAAATGATGCAAATAGAGTGAAACTGTCATTGAGATATTTGATTTAACTTTAAAAAAACTTAAATAACTTAACCAATAACTTAAAAAAAACTTAAAATAACTTAAAAAATTAAAATAACAAAAAAAAATTACAACTGGAAATAATTGCTGATTGAGGTCAAAAATTAGTCACACAACCTTTGCAAATACACTCACTTATTTTTTGTCTTCTATCGTTAATGCTTTTTCTGCAAGAACGCAATATTAATCTGTCATTGATCCTTCTCTACCACCTTTCCTTTGAGGTGACCCCCTGCCAACCTCACTGACAGGCTGGCACTGAAGATGATAGCACTCCTATCAAATGGTAGAAACAGCCAGCAGCAATCAACCACACAAATAAAAGACATGAGCATCAAAATATGATGATAAATAATAAAAGCTACCAATATAACCAAAAAACCTATTAGATTAGACACTGAAAACAGCATGTTACAGTCAGAAGGCTTGTTTTAAACCTTCCAGAAAAGCTTCCTCAGGTGCTTTAGGTGCTCCTCCCAAGTTTCGCTGTAAATTATGATATCATCAATGTATGCCGCTGCGTATCCTTCCTGGGGAGCGAGTTCCTTATCCATTAATCTTTGGAATGTGGCCGCCGCTCCATGAAGTCCGAACGGCATACGTCGAAACTGATATAACCCTATTGGGGTGGCAAATGCAGTGTACTTCCTAGACTCCGGATGTAGGGGTATTTGCCAATACCCCTTCGTTAGGTCCATGGTGGTTATGAATTGGGCCCTTCATAGGCTTTCCAGCAATTTTGTAACTTAGGGCACGGGGTACGTGTCGAAACAGGATACCTCACTGACTTTCCTAAAGTCGAGGCAAACCCTCCATGACCCGTCCCCTTTTGCTACCATGACTGGATAACTTCTCCAGTCACTTTTTGAGGGTTCTATGACCCCCAGCCTGATCATTTCTTTTACTTCCTTCACCAACGGGCCTTCCATGTGCTTAGGCCATTTCCGGGGGGGGGGGGCAATCTGACAATCACCCCCCCTTTAACCTGTATCCTATGATGTTCCCAGGTGGTGCTGCCAGATATTGGTGAAAAAACCTCTTTAAACTCTTCCTGGACCTGCCTCACTTGACATATTTGTCTTGGACTAAGCTGCTCTCCTGCCGCCACTAAACCCCCGGCCTCTTGGGACTCTTCTACTGTAGGCCCCAATTCCTCCTGTTCCCCCACTAGCATCTCCTCTGCCCTTCCTTTCCACTTTTTTAGAAGGTTGACATGATATAATTTGTCTCCTAGCCTCTTTTCCCCAATCCTGATTTTATAATTTACCTCTCCTTCGTCCTTCCGGGGATCCTCCCCCGTTCTAAATAGCTTCCCCCCTCTTATCACAAACTTGGGCCCTCGCTGTCCCGGGGGGTACCCTTGTCTGGCTTTCTGCCAGGCCTCCCTTAAAGTCAAATCCTTCTCTTGCGCCACCCTTACTTCTTCGCTCCCCCATGGCTCCCCCAACTCTTCTTCCTCTCCCACATTGGCTTCCACCTGCTTAGCACGGGCCAACAGCTCGAAGAAGCTGGGAAAGTCCCTTCCGATGATAGCCATGTATTTTAAGCGTGGGGACACCCCCACCTCCACATTCTCTACCCGGCTAGCCACCTCAATTTTTGCCTGGGCCTTAGGGTAAGGGCGCACATCCCCGTGTACGCATCTGATCCAGAGTTTGTCAGGGGGTGCTTGGGATTCCTCTAGGGCCTTGATCATAGTCTGTCCGCACCCAGAGTCAATGAAAGCTTCCCCTCTACGTCCATCCACCCTAACGTCCAGAATCGGGGCGCCCAGGGCCTTTACCTGTTGCCCCACGCAAGCAACCGTCCGAGGTCCTGGTCTCATGGGACACTCCCGACGAACGTGTCAGGTGTCCCCACACCCAAAGCAAATGATCCGTCCTCTCGCCTGTCCATTGCCCCCTCCATCACGCCGCATCCCGGGGCCTCTTGTCTCTCTGCCTCCCATTGCCATCGCTCGAGGTGTGTCTCCACTCCGTCCGCTGCTGGCGTCTGTCTTTCCCGGGGCATCTCTCCTCTCGCGTGGCGGGGGCGGCACACCCCGACGGCTCTCCTCCCTCTGAGCGTGAGGGCTGGTTCCTTCTGCTGCTGTATACACCTCCAGGTATCGCACCGCCTCTTCCAAACTGCTCGGGCTCTGGCACATTAACCAGGTGCATACCCTTGGAGGCACAGAGTGTAGAAATTGCTCCACTAGCACCATCTCTAACACCTCCTCCTTGCTCTTCTCTTGAGGCTTAAGCCATCTCAGCCCGCTAGTTTTTATCAAATTGGCCACTATCATTGGTTTTTATCAGGGCCACTATCGCCGCCCATCTCTCCTTCGGCCATCCCTCTGTTACGGCGATCCTTTCAAACGTTCGGAGACAGGCCTCCGGATCATCATCAGCAGTCATTTTGGTCATTTTTAGCCGAGGTCCCCCCGTCTTCTCCTTGTCTCGACCCAGTCTCTCTAATAATACTGTCTGTTGGTCCATTATAGCTTTTACCATCTTGGCTTGTTCTTCAGCCCACCATCTCATCCAGCTGGGCGGTACAGCTCCCTCGCTGCTAACACCCCGCCTTCCATCCCCGTACGGGCCACCACTGTCATGAGGGCTTCCAGGGGGAATGTACATGGATGGGGATGACTGAGTTATGGCAGGGAATACTCCTAACGAGAGGTCCGCCGGGAACATAGGCCAAGGAGAGACTGGAGGTATATTAATGATGGTATCTTTATTGGTATCCATCCTCTCAGTGAGTGCCCTTCTCCCCAGTTACCGTTTAACAGAACTTCCAACTGTCCAACTTCCAACTACAGTTTAACAGAACTTCCAACAGGTAAGTACAGGTAAGTACAAAGTCACCAAGCACAAAACACTTTTCTTCATGTAACATGTCACCAAGCACGAACACTTTTTCTCCTACTCCTTCCCGCCTCTCTTGACATCTCCAGCAACATGAGGTCTTCTGCCAGCTCCTCCTCCTCTGTCTGGCGGGGACCCCGACACAGACCTTCAGGGCTGAATTGCATACGTGCCCATAGCGTGCTTGCTTGGTAAGTGAAGCAGAACTTGTTATGTGAAGCAAGATTTCTTGGAAATTTTTGCTTGTTATGTGAAATGCTTGTTAAGCGAGGCACCACTGTATCTAAAAGTGTCCTTTTTGTCTTCTCTGGTCATAAGAGATTGGCTTCTTCCATACGCTGGTTCCATGGTGTAGACTCAGTGGTGGGCTCCAGCAGGTTCGCACCTACTCTATAGAACCGGTTGTTAACAAGAGATAGTACATATAAAGTTTAAAAATAGCCATTTAAAAGTGGCTGCCAGATGGGCAGAGAACCGGTTCTTAATTTCTTTGAAGCCCATCACTGTGTAGACTGTAGAGGGTTCCACGGTGAAGAGGCGTCCAGAAACAAACTGGCAACCAAATGCCAATTTCACAACTGTACAAGCTGCTCTATTTTGCAATATACATGGACTTAAGTAAATCATAACACTCTAACCCAGGCTTTCGTGCTTCGCATGCAGCGTATGCAGCGCCGAGCACGATACCATAGTCTTTCAAGACTGACGGAGACCTGCTTTAAAAGTAAGTCAAGGAATGTTAATTTGAATATTTTGATGAAAAGATAGACTTTGAACTTGTAGCACAAATTTATACTTTAACCGTAAAATGATGCTGAACTGTATTAAATCTTACTGAACTGTATTAAATCTTATTCCGCTTTATGAATTTTTAGTTGAAAAGCGGTATATAAATACTGCAGATAGATGGATCCAATCGTATTGGCTCTGCCTTTCCATTGGACTAATTCAGTGGTGTGGAGAGGAGGGATTTGCTGCTTGGGTAACAGCCTATCCTCCATAACAATCTAACCCTGGCTCTCCTGCTTCGCATGCAGCGTATGCAGCGCCAAGCATGATCCCATAGTCTTTCAAGACTGACGGAGGCCTGCTTTTTTACGTGCATATCATCACAGTCTAAAATGTTACAACTGGTTAAATTATTTTTGGTGTATTTATGTGATAAAGAGGAACTGCATGTAAACATTTCTGGAAGATTCAGTATTGTTTGTTGCAACAAAAATAACAATCTTATAGTTCCTTGATGATTAATTCTGTTTAATTGAACATAAACATTTGTGAACTGCAATCCACCTCATCAGTTGACTGTAACAGTGCTTATGTACCTGGTTTTGCAGGAGGCCAGTTCTCCACTGAATGGGTTTTTGTACTGGAAAATTAATTTTAATTTTCTTTCTCAGGAACAAAATTACACCTGGAAGCTCTGTATTATCCTATCTCATGTTTCAGATTTTAGATAAAATTCTGTTTACTATAATTGATAACATAATTTCAATCCTTTATTACACATAGACCAGCTCAAAGATAACAGAATAGATAATCATTCAATGGGCCACCATGGGGAATTTGTTCCAGGATCCTCCACAGATGCCAAAATCCATAGATATGTGAATCTTCTGGGGGCACAACAGCATCACAATTATCTGCACTGTGCCTGCAGGAAGTCACATTGGTCTCCCAGTCCTCCTCAGACATCCCAGACTCATCCAGATGCTTCTGGTTCATGCCAGGGACTCGTCTGAGTTTCCATTATTTCCAATGGGAAAATCTTCTTCGGATAAAGAATGCTTTGTAAGACAAACATGCTTTTGGAACCAATTATGTTAGGGCGCAATCCAGAGTAACCACGAGGAGTCCTTGCTCCGGTGTAAGAACAATTTGCTCTGGATTGCAATATGAATTTCCCATAGGTTTTCACTAGGTGGTGCAGTAACTACGGGTACACGTAATGTCTCTTATGTGCTCCCGTGGTTACTCTGGATTGTAGGGTTAGTCTTACAAGGCACCACCATATTTCACTGGCACAGATCTGAATAGTCCCAGGCAGCCATATGCTGCCAAGGAAAAGGATTTGGATCCAGCACAAGAATGAGATCTCAGTCCTACTTGCCACTCCCTAACCACCCACCCACAGTCCTGCCTGCACCTACCTATACTAAGCCCTGAAAGTCTGAAATTTTGGTTTGCAAAATAAATTATTCTGGGATCCTTTTATTCAAAATATTTTTATTTATAACAAAACAAATTTAAAAATGTAGATCAAAACAAAATGAACAGTTGGCATCATTGTGTTATATGACCAATTAAAAACTCAAACCATTATTGTTATAGAGTGGGGTTTCCATGAAGCATGGATAGAGAAAACTCATGAAATTTTGCTGAATTTATCATAGAAATAAAACTAAGAAAAGGACACATTACAGGTGCACAAAAAGTTATTGCAAGATGGTGAAAACACTTTAAGCTGAAATTCTTGAACTTTTGATTTTTAGCGATTTCTAATGTACTCATCTCAAAATTTGGCACTTAATCTTGATTGTATGTCCCATTCAAAATGTCCCATATAGAGTGCAATATTTATTTAATTACATAAATACTTATGTATGTAATCAATGTAATTTTAATTGTGAAAAGAGGTTGTTAGGCAGACATGTCTTTCTGGCCAAAGACTGGTTTTCATTAAAAGGGTAATCCCATGGGATTAGCAAGTCAGGTTTTAACTGCCATATTCTGCACTCATGGTACATTCTTGTTCAATCTTACAACTTATATGAATCTTATGACTCTTATGACTCTGTGGACTGTAACACACCACACCACCACTAACTTCCAAGCTATAAAGTACACTGGAGTACTGAAAGGCTATCATTGTGGCAGCTGCTCTTCCAGTATGCAGATCACTCTGCATGTGCAAAGGTCTTTCATTCCTCTATTGGCACAGTGATGGGGTGAATTGGGTCAGTGATCAAACTGGAATGGAGTAGATTATGGGATGATCTTGGTGGCACTGGTGACCTGCTTTTGCTCAGTTGGACTGGTTTGTTCCAATCAAGCCCTGTGTGGGGTGGGGGAGAGGCATACTGTGGCAGCAAGTGGGTCTCCCACAGCTGGTACCTTGCTCTGTTGCTGATGCTCTAGCATAGAATCTATGCAATGGCATCCTGAACAAAGAGCAGCAAGGAGGGTATTGACCTCCTTCCTGCCCCCGTACCTGATTGACCAGAAATTGAACCCCCAGAAGCAGTTGCAGGTGATGTCATTATATCACTACCATCTACATCCAGGTGCCACATTTGTATTGGGCGCTGTTGCTCATCCTGCCACTCAGACATGGCACCATTGCTTGCCCAGAGAATAGGGCCCATGGAGGAAGTGGAGCTTCATAAAAATTGGGTCCCACAACTCCTAAGGCAGGTCCTGATGACTGCCATATTTTTTTTAAACACACACTTAAACTCTGTCTAGGACCCAGCATAGTCCTGCTACATTACAGATCAGCAGGAAAACATTTAGCATAATCCTAAATAGGCACATAGAAAACCAGGCAGGAACCAGAGAGGTCAGTACAATTTTCATAACTCCTGCAGTCTGCCTGGACCCCTGATGACATACAAGAGACAGTGAAACCAGTAGTTCTGCATCATGTGTGCCAGTCCGGGAAAGAATTGGACTATCATAGAAAGAAACTTGAAGATGCTTCAGGTGTGAGTACAATCCTTAACCTGCTATTCAGTGCTGATACAGTTTTGTATTGATTTATGCATAAGACTTCATCAGTTCAATGATGTTGTTATACATACGGTGAGGTGCATCCAGACCCCAGATGAAATCTAAATGAGCCCATTCTGGAATTGATTTGAAGTGAACAAGATTTTTAATCTGTTGGATTAATATTGAAACATCCTTTGGGTCTGAGAGCCGATCTTGTCCTCCAGCCCATACTGCAGTTGGCACAGGCATATCTTCCACTTGATAGACAGGAGGAGTAAACTAAAAAGGTGTGCAAAACATGACAAAGAAAAATTGCTTGTATAAAGAGATCTTAAGTAAATAGGTGGACACTTAATTCAAAAATCTTTTCTTCAATATCACTTAACTATTTCCATCTCTTTCATCTCTTCTCTATCAAACCTATAATTCACTGTCTTGCGACACCTAATCTTTACAGTAACGGATGAGGGCTTTCTCATCTGCACCTTTCTCATCTGTACCTAATACCTTTCTTGGTATTATCTATGCAGAAAGGTATGGATGCAGATAGCTTTGAAATGGGAATGTATTGTGGATTATGTGGGAGCTCTGAAATGTTAAAAACTTCTATTAAACATTTGGTTTGGAATAAAGTGTTAGAAAGTATTTAAAGTTAGGAGGGAGAATAAGAGGTCTGTCCAGCTACAGAAATAATTCAGCAAGTTTTAGGATAATTTAGGATTGGGCTGGATCCACAAGGGATGCTACCTATATACATATTGGCCCTTAATATATGTGTGTTAAGGACCCATAGATTTGCCCCAGCGTGTGTCAGTAGGGCCTCATTGTACCTCTGGATGTGTGGAAGAGTCTTCCAATTGCATCAAAGAGGGAGACCTTTGGAGGCATGCATACAGTGGCCGCCTTCAACCTACCCGCACATTGGAAGGCCTGCAAGGGCAATCTTGTTTTTTTGCTGAACCAGAAGTGCCTTTCAGAATTATACAGACTTTTCTCCACCCATTTATCTATTTTATTTTGAAGGTGATGCTTTTCAGTATGCATTGCCTTACTTGGTTGTGCTCCTGTTTGTTCTTGGCCTCGTCACCCCAGTCATAACCTTTGAATAGGCTACAATGATGGATCTAATAAAAAAGACAAAATATTACTTGGGTAGATTTAGGAATGTTTAATATAATATTATGTAATAAGTATGATATATAATTATAATTAATTGCTAATTTGGTGATATTATAACTGGATGTTTTGAAACCCCTGCTAATTATTAATTATTACAACAACCCTATTAATTGGGTATAAGAGCCAGTTTGTCAAGTGGGTGCTCCTCTTGTATTTAGCAATGAGTAACTGGCCCTCCCCACCCTTGCAGTTTCTTTTCTATTGGCAGTTTACTGGTGTTCTTTTTTTAAAAAAAAATTAAGGGACTGGGAGACCATATAGAATGGAGGACAGAGTGCCTGTACTTTTAAACACTGCATAGAGTAGGAAATGCTTTTTAAATCCTTCTATGTTGAGCTAAACCTGCCTAAATTCCCTCTTCTATGCAATGGTTAAAGGGACAGACACTCTGTCCTCCATTCTGTGTGGTCACCCTGTTTAGGGAGCAAATTATTGTTTGATTTTTTCCCCTCTGTAAACTCTTTTCTTGGAAAAAAATTATATAAATACTGGTAATAGTATGAGGGCAGTAGTGGTGCAAGTGGTTAAGACACTGTACCTATTAATCAGCAGGCCAGGGTTCAAGACCCAGATCCTACAAGACAGGGTGAGCTCCTGTCCTTAGCCCAACTCCTGTCAACCTAGCAGTTCAAAAGCATGGAAATGCAAGTAAATAAAGAGGTACCACTTTCACAGGAAGGTAAAACAGCATTCCATGTGCCTTTGGCAATCATGCCAGCCCTCAGAAAAATACACAGTGGTGTTCCAGCAGCCTATAGTATAGGAGTATGTATGTGATAGAGCAGTTAGGATGCACTGAGGCATTTGCATCCTGTTATGTTAAGTGACATTCATTAGGATGTACAAAGAGACAATATTCGAAATCTGATGCAAAAATCACTGAAAATTAATACACGCCTCCACACTGCCTTATGTTTTCATGAAAAAGAAAGACATATGAGCATTAATTATGAGCTGAACTGGAAATATAGGCAATATATATGGAAATATAGAGTCTTCTCACTCTGTTGGGAAGTTCAGCAGTAGAGATGGTTTGGCACAGTGAGGTGCAAGGTTGCCAGATCATATTCGCATATGCATCAACAAGGTTAGGACAGGGTCAGGAACCCATGAACAATGGGAAAATCCTACCTCAAGGGAAAGAGGACTACTTGTTCTTTAGCATGTGAATAGATAGCAATCAAAGGTGTGAAGAGGAAATGGTCAGTAAAATGCAGGCTAAAAGGAAATAAGAAACTTCCAAAAGTCAGCTTAGGATGGTCGAAGGTGGTAAAAATTTTCCAGGGGGGTCACTACTGCTCCCCACAAAAGAATTGGCAAAAATGACTTGGGGGTTTTAAACAGCTCCTAGAACTAGGAAGTTACTAGGAGGGGCAGGCCTCTTGGCCATCATGGGGCAGAGAGGGAGCAAAAACAAAATCAGGTGGAATTCAAATCCCAGCTTCGACTAACGGAGGGTTAGAAAGGGACTTGAACGATGTGATTGTGAAAGTATATCCATGTTGAGCTGATATGCAGTTTCAAGCACATGGGGCAACAAAGAACAAAGGACCCAAGCCTGAGCAACTTTCTAGTGCTGATGCAACTGCAATGTTCCCTTACCTTGATGAGGCCTCTCTGACTGCCCTCCCTGACCCACAGGCTGTGCATACTCCACTTGCACAGCTGCATCACTGGAAAGATGGGTAGGATTGGGCCCAAAGGTCACATGAGGGAACAAGGAGAAGATAATCTCAATTTGTTCTTGTAGATGTGAGGAATTGACTTGACACAATCCTATCTTGCACTGGAACAGCAGGCCAAGCATAAGCGACTTAAACTGGCCCAAGTGGAAGTTAGGATTGCACCCTCTGCTGTTTCGTAAGCAGGGCAAGAAAGAATGTATGAGTGAAGAAGTAAGAGTGAAGAAGGTTCAAGAGCAGTCATGTTATTTCAACAACCTAGACACCTATCTTTGCTTTCACTCTCCTTTGCACCCGCATAACTTCAAATGCTTCAGCAATTAATAATAATAATAATAATAATAATAATAATAATAATAATAATAATAATAATAATAATAATAATAATAGAATTGAGGAGAAACAACTGAAAAAGATCTCCCGCTACCAAGATCTAAGAATCAAATTACAGCGTATCTGGTGTAAGCCAGTGCATATGGTTCCAGTGGTAACTGGCACACTGGGTGCAGTGCCCAAAGGAAGACCTTGGCAGGCACCTGAAAACTATTGGCATTGACAAAATATCACTCTGCCAACTGCAGAAAAGCCGCTCTTCTGGGATCAGCATGAATTATATGCCGCTACATCACACAGTCCTAGACTCTTGGGAAGGGTCCGACTGGTGATGTGAATGAAACCAGCACGAAATTGTTCGCTGTGTATTTATGGATAATAATAATAATAATAATAATAATAATAATAATAATAATAATAATAATAATAATAATAATAAAAAGGGAAACTATACCTGGCTCCAGTGCATTATATTCTGAGCAGATGTTCCAGCTGGTGTGTGAGCAACATACACATTTACTCGGCTCTGGAGAAAAAAATACTAGTAAAGATTTGGTTTCCTCATAACAAAAGAATGGTCAGGATTCTCAGCAGGGTGATTCTTAGCAGCTAGGAACCACTGAGTAAGTCCTCAAGAGAGTTTGTGCAGCTACAAAGGAGTACTCAGGGCTAGCCCAGCCATGCTTTTGGTTGTAAACTTTGCCTCAGTTGGCAGGGAAGGCTAAATAGCAAGCAGGCAGGTGGTATCCAGTTTCCCAAGACTGCCTGTCACCATTCTCAGATTGCTGCACTCCAGGAAGCCAGTCTCCTCTGTTCTAGTTCTGCTGAATTTCTAGTATTTGATGAGAGAAACTGGGAAGTGGAAGCTCCCAGTATTCCCCATGCCAGCAATAGAAGAAATAGTACTGGATATGGACGTCACTGATCCCAGGTAAATAAGTCAAGTTCAAGGGGGTAGTTTACAAGCTCCAACACCATATCCTATAGTGAGAGAATGCTCCCCAGTGGAGAGAATGCCAAAGTCAGCAGTAGTCAAGCCAGTGTCACAGAGAGATACAAGTTCTCTTCACCCTCTTTGCTCTTGGAGCACATGGAAAGAAAACAGAGGCTGTACAGGCAGCACAGAGTCCTGCACCCCTCAGCCCAACAGCAGGGGTTGGGTAGCAGAGCAGGGGAGGAGGGAAAGCAAACTAGACAGATGGTTCCAGCAACTGCTGAAGTTCAAATGTCAAAAACAGTGTCACAGATATGATGAGAAACAAAATCCATATCTCTGTTGGCTCAGGGTAATCCCACTCTAGGATTTACAAGGAGTATCTTTGGAGCGGTGGAGTGGAGAATTGGCAGCAGTGGTGTAATTAGGATTTATGTCACCCATCACGGAAGGCCAGTGAAAGGCCTTCTCGGTGGGGCAAAAACCTAAGAACGTAAGAAGTGCATCTGATGGGCCAAAGGCCCGCCTAGTCTCAGGGAGCACACAATACCTGTATCTAAGACCTCTCCCGCATCTGGCATTTTTAGAGGTTGCCACATCTGCCTCTACATTTATCTGTTCACACATACACACACACACACACACACACACACACACACAACACACACACACACTCACCACTCTCTCTCTCACACACACACATACTCACAGACACCAATCATGGCTTGTAACCTGTGGTGTCCTTTCCTCAAATGCCTTCTTAAAGGCATTGATGCTAGATGCCATCACCACAAGCTGTGGCAGGGAATTCCATTGAACAGCTACATGCTGGGTAAAGAAATATTGTCTTTTGCTTGTCCTAACCCTCCCAACATTAAATTTTAGTGGATGTCCCCTAGTTCTGGTGTTACGTAAAAGAGAAAAGATCTACAGAAAAGATCTTCACTCTACAGTATCTATTTTGTGTGTCTCAATCATGTCCCCCTCAAGAGTCTCTTTTCTAAACTGAAGAGCTATTTTTCAGATCATAAATCATTTTGGTTGCTCTTTTCTGAACCTTTCCCATTTCCTCTACATCTTTTTTGAGATGCGATGACTAGAATGGGACACAGTACTCCATTATAGTACTCCATTATAATAACTGCCATTTTATTAATCTGATGGTGGATGTGGAGATGTCCTAGTGGCCTATCCCCCATTTTTTCCATACCTATGCACTGCTTTGTCTTACATTTTGTCTTACAAGGCACCACTATATATTCAAATAAAGAATCTTTGCTTTAGAATGAATTCTTAATGGTTACAAAGGCAGCTGAACACTAGAGCGAGCTATTGATTCTCAGGAATATATGGTGGGAAGTTAATTCCTAGGAATGAGTTTTAACTATTTTGGTTCTTAATGATTTGCCTGAATGAACTTTCCTCTAGGAAAGTAACTCTTGGCTGTCTCAGCCCAGGACCCCTTTGAAGAATAAAAATCCGAGACCTCCTGTCCAGTGGTGGGCTCCAGCAGGTTCGCACCTACTCTACAGAACCGGTTGTTAATGAGAGATAGGACATATAAAGTTTAAAAATAGCCATTTAAAAGTGGCTGCCAGGTGGGCAGAGAACCGGTTGTTAATTTCTTTGGTGCCCATCACTGCTCCTGTCAAACTGTCTGGGATGTAAGGTAATATTATCAACTTGGCAGTGATGTCATGACCAGAAGAGATACCGCACCAGAAGTGCCATCACTGTGATGTCAGAGTCCCCTCCAAATCTACTTGGAAGTACGTCCCATTGTACATCCCAATGAGACTTACTCCCAGGAAAGTATGGGATGTAGCCCGTGTGCCACATCCCTTGCTTGCTTACTTTGGACTACATTCTATTGTGCTCCATGAGACTTACAAGCAGCCCGGGCTCTCCCTTCTGCGAGGAGGTGGCTCTTCCTTGCTCCTGACTGCTGCCTCCTCAACCTCCCATCCCATTGACAGTGCCTGCTGCCGCTGCCACCCCTTCACTACCATACCATGTCATATGGCCCAGTTGGGGACAAGGACCCCCCATTCCCCCCCTCCCTGCAGCAACCAACCCAGGAGGAAAACAATATGGCAGCATCATGCTTATCATGCCCCCCTTCAAATGTATTTGCAATCCCCCAAAGGGATCAGGATGCCCACTTTGAATACCATTCCTCTAAGAAAGCTTTCTTTATATACTCAAGGCAGCATAACTTTGAAAAAGGGTTTGAAAACACCTCTTGAGTACAGATGAAAAATTGGGCAGGATTTTCCAGGGGATTTTAAGAATACTGTTAATCAGCTTGGGGTCCTTGTAGGTAGATAATATTTTCTCTTGATTCCTTTACCCTCTTCCCTCATACCAACTTCTCTTAAAAGGGTTTTCATTTTACTATGTTTTAATTTATTTCTTCAGAATTGCGCTGGGGCACAATAACACCCTGGCTGCGATTTGTAGAACTCCCCTTGTATGGCATGTGGGGCTGAAGCAGGAAAATATACAAACCATGTCACTTTAGAGATATCCCTGAGGGCTGGGGTCACTTCAGTGCTTGCCCAGTTTATGAGCCTCACCCACCTGCCCTCTGTACAGTCTAAGAGTAGCTGGTTGTCCATAATAGGATTTTTTTTTGCTGCTTAACCCAATTGGCCCTCAGCAGACAATTTTTTTGGCTTACCCTGGACTGGAATTGTGATTGGGCACTATAGGCTTCCCCTTGTCTGCATTTTTATTATACTATAGGTAGGTGGTGTGCTGACTGAGTAGCCATGAATGGTGGATAGTATACATGCTTAGGAAAGCAAATGAGCCAGACATTCTGATGAGTCTTGTCCAGTTTGGTGAGTCTCAATGGTGAGCCAACACAAGCCTTTACCTGTCTTGGTTGGTGATGGCCAACCCTTTGGAGTTGGCAAAATAGACTATGACTGGGTGCAGGTTTGAGCCAGGATGTGATGCCCTTTATGTCTGTCTGTCTGTCTGTCTGTCTACAGTATTTATATACTGCTTTTCAACTGAAAAGTTCACAAAGCGGTTTACAAGAAAATGAAAAATTAGTAGCTAATGGGTCCCTGACCCAAAAGGGGCTCACAATCTAAACTGCAAAAGAAGACCAGCAGAAGCCACTAGAACAGACATTGTTGGGGTGTGTAGGACCAGCTACTCTCCCCCTGTTAAATAAAAGAGGGACACCCACTTGAAATAGTGTCTCTTGTCCAGTTAGCAGGGGTTATATGCCATTTTCCCAAAAATTAGTTGTCAGCACACTGGAGATGGTATAGTCAGGTTTCTTTCCTGCTGCAGTTTTGTTTGTGTGTTCAATAAAATCAGATAACCAAGCTTCTGTCTCAGCTGCTTTTTCTGGTGGATGCACTTGTAATTCCAAATGAAAACTGACTTTTGCCAGATATATTTGATTTTGTAAGTGTATAAAAGTTTATATATTTTTTGCTCTAGGACCTGTCTTTAGCCACACATGTACAGTTATACAAAAAAGAACATCTTATATCTCAGTAACCAACCATTGGACCACACTTACCATGTTCAGATTTTTAGCATTATATCCGCCGAGATAGAAGATAGCATTTCCACAAATCCTATTAAAGAGACGGAAGCCACAGAATGGAACAATAATCTTTTTGAGTGCTCGATTCTGGGGGAAGAATTCTTTTCTGCCAATCAGTTTCTGAAAAAAGCAAAGGGATCAGTTAATTGAAGTAGAGCCAGTTGAAAGAGAGCCAGGATGGTGGACTGATTAGGGAGTTGGACTGAGACCTGGAAGATCCAGGTTCAAATCCCCCCTTGACCATGAAGGTTCATCCCTGTTACAAGGCCAAAGATCCAGCGTTGCGCAAAGATGTCTCTGTGGTCATGTGGCCAGCAGGACTAGCCAGAGGTGCACAGAACACTGTTATCTTTCCACCTAAGTGGTACCTATTTACCTACTTGCATTCACATGCTTTCAAACTGATACAGGAGTTGGGAAGTAATTGGAGCTGACGCTGTTGTGTGGTACTCAGGTTTCGAACTACAATCTGCTAAACTTTAGATTGAAAAGTACAGTGTTTTTAACCACTGAGCCACCATAGCCCACCTATAGTGCTCTGACACACTCAAAGATGCATATAAATCCCAGTGAAAGTTAGAGGGTTTAGTAAAGTATGTTTCCATCCATTTGAATGATTCAATATTGGAACAAAGATACAAAGCTTACCCTGATGCCATTTTCTGGAAGACGCAGTAATTTCATCATTGGACTTTGAGCATACTTGATTCTAGTCACAGGAGCTAAGGCAAAAAACATTCTGATCTTCTTCGCCAACTCTGGCATTGTCGAAAATGCTATAAATGCTAGAAAAATTAAAAAGATGATAAGTGATTGCTGGATTAAATAGAAAAAAGTTGAAAAGTGATGTTCATCTTCGCCAACTCTGGCATTGTCGAAAATGCTATAAATGCTAGAAAAATTAAAAAGTGATAAGTGATTGCTGGATTAAATAGAAAAAAGTTGAAAAGTGATGTTCATCTTTACCTTCTGTAATAATTGATGTAAGGCAAGGTAAAGGTCAAGGCAAGTTGCCTTGACCTGCCCTGCCCTGCTTGATGACCGGCACGGTGTCTGAACCACTGCAACCACAATAGGTTTGCTTTGAAATGCCTTTCTCCTTACCACTGAACAGTGGCACCCAACATGACCAATACACACCAGGTGTCATCACCTCTAGAGCTGGATGACATGTCCTCTTTGTCTCCTCAGAGTTGTACCAGCTAAAGAGCTGACACATGTTCTAGGAGAACCTTTGATGTTTATGGGACTTATGGGTGGTTTGGAGGAGATTTAGGAGAATAGGGAATGAGATAGAGGTCAGGCTGGATGGGCAGATCTCAGTGTAAAAAGTGCACACTAGATCCTACCCATCATGTAAATGCTTTATCTCCCTCTCCCGTTCCATGTAATTCAATCTATTCTTGGGCAGTCTTGAGATCTGTAAACTTGTGGTGTTAGAGCACCATCCAATGACTAATGAGGTATACCCCTATTAAATAGCACCTCTTTACAAATTAGGATTGGTGTGGGATTAAAGCAGTCTACTTGGGCATTTCAGCACAGAACCCCCTTTCAAACTTAAAAATCTGTCATTGAGCCCCTGTCAAATTTATAGGGATGTGACATCACTGTGATGCCAGAGTTCCTCCATGACTACTCGGAAGTAAATTCCATTATGTTCAATGAGATGTACTCCCAGAAAAGCTGAATGCCAGATTCCAAGATGGCAGATTCCAGTGGGCTCGCACCTACTCTACAGAACTGGTTGTTAAAGAGAGGTAGGTCCTATAAAGTTTAAAAATAGCCATTTAAAAGTGGCTGCCAGATGGGCATAGAACTGGTTGTTAATTTCTTTGAAGCCCATCACTGATCCCACCCTCTTGTGACCCCCCCAACCCGAGATCATAACCACAAGGAGGTCGGACCCCTAGTTTGAGTACAACTGGATTAAAGTGTGCAGGATGGGGAATAAAGCTGTAACATCTGTTTAAAATCTTGAGGGCCATTTTGTTCTTTATTGTAGAGAGAATCGTACAAGAAATTTGGAACTGAGAAATTGTGGACACAGATCTGAGTCGTCCCACTGAGATGTCTCAGAAATTGTTCAGGGTAAAGCAATAAAATTGCCCTTACTCCAAGTTGTGCCTCAGGCCACACCATACCTGCACTGGCGACAACACAGGCCACTCAGCCTGCCTGTTCCAATGCAGGCTAGGATTGTTCTCTAAATCGTTTGTTGGCAGATGGAATGAAATATTAGGGATATGTGACTGGATACACCTTACACCAGTGTATCTGGATACCACTCTGTCTGTGGAGCAGAAACAGGCTGCTTGGCTCCCTTGTGGGAAGTTCCTACTCTGGTATAATAGGAGTGATGGGTATAATAATATAATAGGAGTTACTGATTTGCACTGGAAAGGCTAATCTTCCCTTGACTTGTGGAGCAATGACCTTCTGATCTTCAGACATATACGTAGATGGCATAGTTCCAAGAAAACCCATATGTGGTCACAAGTAAGTCAAAATTTTAAATTACATTTGCTTGGGCTTCTGGTTGCCCTCCCACCAAAGCATGAAACGTGCTCCAATGGTAGGACCACTTGCTACAGTATGGTGGGACATAGGATTGGGCTGTTAATTTAACTTTTTTTTCCAGGAGAATATTCACAAGAACCAGGTTTTTAATTACTGAAATTGTCAATATAGAATTGTTGTTAATAATCACATGCACAGTGTTGCAAAACTATTTCCTTACATGTTGGCAATTTTCAAAGAAACATACCTATTGCAGTACCCTGTGAGTGACCAATGTAGTATAACTGTTGTTGTCCTGTCTCCTGTAGGATGAAGTTGACCACAGCTGGAAGATCATACTTGGCCATGTCATCAAAACTGCAAAAAGAAGAGAACAACACATTGAATAAATACTGTGCAGACCAAGTCAGCTAAGAAAAGGCAACATGTCCTATACTTTTGCATAAATGTATATGTGGCCTGATTTATGACTTAGGGTGCAATCCTCATGACAGTTTCCTGGTAGTAAGACCCATTGAACACAATGGAGCTTACTTTTGAGTAGACAGGATTATGCTTTTAGCGTCCAACCTTTTTGTGTCCTCTAGTGTAATAAGGTTGCTTGCAAATTTGAATCCTTTTTTGCAGATACATCCTCAATTTTCTAATCACCCTGTTAAATAGAAATATCAAATAACAGCAGTATTTTCCGGGATGTAGTTGATGGTGCTGTATTTCCTGAGTGGGCTAAGCAAGTGGCAGCATAATCATAACTTTTGCTGGAACAGTGCTTAGCCTACACTGCATCCAGGACAAGTTTTGGGACTGCTGCTGTGCTATTGCAGAGAGGAGGAAAATTTTCCTCTTCCACCAGGTAATGTTGCCCACATAGGCGCTGAGTGTCTAGTGCTGACTGGTGCAAGAGACCAGCATCCACCCAATGGCATTTCAGGATTGTGCCTTGAGTCCTTGAAGGTTCACTGCACAAGCTTGGAGATTGTACCACCAACCCACTCACTCTGCTCTCTCACTGGATATAGGGTGCACTGATGGAGAAAGGGCAGAGGAAAGAGAAGGATAAGACTGGGCAGTGAAAGTACCATTAAAATGCATGGTAATATACAGTATACTTTTCCTTAATGGTGGGTGATACTCTTTATTAGGCTCGAAAACAAGCAGGTGGTATTGGTAGGGATGGGAGTCTCTCCTGCCAGAAGCATAACTGGACAAAGGAAACTGGGTAATATCAACTTCCTAGGGCACCTGATATCCATGTTATAGACATGGTATGGGGGATACAGCTCTTGCAGCATTGCTGGCTACAGAGAAGAGAGATAAAAAAGAGACCAAAGTCTCTCCTATCTTGCTGCCATTGCAGATGCCCTCATGACAGGTGTACAACAGTCAGGTAAGAGGGGGAACTGAAGAAGGAAGAAGCACAAATGCCTTTCTGGCTCAGAATGCAATGGCACTTGGTTAAAAATACAAGCACTTATTACAAGTACCGTATATCAAATTTCTACCCCAAACCGAATAAATATAATTTTCAGCAACATCTTTATTTTCCACCTTATGTGGATTTAGTAGTTTTTTTAAAAAAGAGAAAGAAAGAAACCAAATACTATGATGCAATAATGTTACTTATTTCACTTTAATCTGTACTAAATTTCAACATATGAAAAATGACCTATTTTAAAAACATCAAGCTCTCAATAATATCAGATAATCAGAAAGTATGATAGAAAGTACGATAGAAAGAGTGACTTGGATTACGAGTGTTTTGGATTGCGAGCAAAATTTTGCTCAGAAATTTTGACTTGGTTTAAGAGCACTGTCTTGGAAGGCGAGTACATCTAAGGAAGTTTGGAACAGGCTTCCATAGCCAGGGAGAGATAAGTTTAGATGTCGTCAAGATAATTAATAGGTCTTCAAAGACCTGTTAATCTGTGTAATCTCTGTTTTATAGAATGACAAACTCTATAAGTGAATAGACCTGAAAGCCCAAAATTCTTCTTCCTTTTCAGATAAATATTGATGCTGTCTGGACCAGATGTTTCCTCTGCTATTTCCAATCCAAACATCATAACCAGCATCTGCAAGGATGAAGCCCAAACTGTTGTTTGCCAGGTTAGAAATCCAATGGCTTCCATCTCCAAGCAAGCCATGTTGGAGAAATACTGCAGGTTTCAAAACTGAAGGAGAAACAGATTATTTTCTTTCGTTATTAAATGCATATAGTCATACCAAATATATATGAATATTAAAATTATATACATATACTTCAAAATATAATTTAAAAATTATATATACAGTGGCGCCTCATGTAAAAAATGCCTCACGTAAAATATGTTTCACGTAACACAAAAATTTCTCTAGGATTCTGCTTCACGTAAGGAACATGTTTCACATAAAGAACACATTTGTTGGCAGTTGGGGCAGATGCGCTGGCCGGCAGCCTGTTTAAAAAGCGTCAGGGCTGCCTAGTGCACCTGCCCATGGTGAAAGTAACACTTCCATGCTATTCCTCCTGTGGCTGGGTGTCTGCTGGGCAGAGGGAGAGAAGAGCAGTGGAGAAGAGGGAAGCAGCTTAGGGCTAGCCAGAAGGGAGCAGGAGAGAGAGATGCTCAGGATGGAGAGAAGGAGAAAGTGGGGAGACACTTTGAAGTTGTTAGCAACCTCCTAACCATGTCTACCCAGAAGTAAGCCCCATTATGTTAAATGGCTGTTACTCCCAGGAAAGTGTCTTTAGTACTACAGCCTAAGTAGACTTCATAAGATCATGTACATTGAATGCATTTTTTGAATTCAATTCCAGTGTTTTGTCATCATTTTTACATCCAGTTAATATTTTTATATGAATATTTTGGGGGTTGTGGAACCAATTGTCTGAGTTTCCACTATTTGCTATGGGAAAAACTGCTTCACGGAAAGAATGTTTCACGTAAAGAACATGCCTCTGGAACGAATTAAATTTGTTACGTGAGGCGCCACTGTATTTAAAATTTATTTATATATATCATATGTACATTGAAATATGTGTGTGTGTGTTTTACCCTGTAACAAATGGTAAATTCTACTAGTATATATACACTATTGGAATTTACCATTTGTTAAAAATTGAGAGAATATTTGTGGGCTCCGGAGGGCATAGCACGGCACCAAGGAGCAGTGCTGGGCACCAGCAACCTCAGGTGGAGGGCACTGGTGTGGACTGGGTACCCATGTCCACTGGCAATTTGGGTTTGCAGCTGGACGTTGATGAGTCAGTTATTTTTCCAATGTTAACTATAGGGACAACAACACACTGCACTCCTTTTCATCCACTTAGGGGCTAAATTTTTTAAAAATTTCTAATTTAGTGGGTTCTCATGTCATGGAAGGAATACCTTCCCCAAATTTCATGCTTCTAGGTCCAGCAGTTTTGCTGGGTGTTGATCAGTGAATGAGTGATTGAGTAAATGAATGAGTGAGTCAGTCAGTCAATGACCCTTTGATTATATACTGTACTTATTTGGATGAGCTAAAATCCATATGGAACTGAAATAGACCCTAAAATTCAGGGCAACTCAGATAAGAACATAAGAAAACCTGTGCTAGTTCAGGCCACGGGCCATCTAGTCCAGCTTCCTGTATCTCCCAGCAGCCAACCACCTGATGCTCACAGAGCACACAAGACAATAAGACAGCCAGGTGCCCTCCCCTGCAGAAACATTTATTAAATGTTTGATTAACATTTGTTAGTGTCATTGATTTTAATGAGAGATATGTGACTGTGCAATTGTTGCACTGAATTTCTTGGAGTTAGCTGAATCATATAATTTTGGCTGAATTATTCCCTTTCATTTTCCATCTGGAAAGATATATTAATATTAATATCAATGCTCTTCAGTTTGTTACTACCTTTTGGATTTCTGTGTTTTTTACCCAAAGACAATAGTGAGGTGGTTATAGAATAATAGAATCATAGAGTTGGAAGGGACCTAGTAGGTCATCTAGTCCAACACCCTGCCTGCAGCAGGAATTCCCCCTAGAGCATCCCCAACAGGTGCTCGTCGTGTCTCTGCTTGAAGACCCCCAGTGAGGGAGAGTCCACCACCTCCCTTGGCAATCTGTTCCACTGCCGAACCGCCTGAACCGTCAGGAATTTTTTCCGGATATCCAACCGGAATCTCCTCTCTTGCAGTTTGTACCCATTGGTTCTAGTTCTGCTTTCAGAAGCAGTTATGAACAAATGAGCCCCTTCCTCCATACGACAGCCCTTCAGGTATTTGAAGAGGGCAATCATGTCTCCCCTCAGCCTCCTCTTCTCCATGCTGAACTTCCCAAGTTCCCCCAACCTTTCCTCGTAGGGCTTCCCTTCCATCCCACTGATCATTCTTGTTGCTCTTCTCTGGACTTGCTCCAGTTTGGCTGCATCTTTCTTAAGATGTTCACCACTTGCCAAGATGATTCCCCTAGAACTACTAAGAGCAAAGTCACAGTTATGATGATATTAAGAATCAATTTCAGAAGCAGTTTGTAAACTACTCTAGTTCGCATATTTTTAAATATGCTTTCATTTTTCATCATGTAGTTCAAAATCTGCATGTCGAAGCAGTGGTGGGATTCAAATAAATTAACAACAGGTTCTATGTCCTAATAACCTAAATTTACAACAGGTTCCATGTCCTATTCGTAACTGATTCTCAGATACAGGCGCTCATTAGCAAAGGGTTCTATAGAACCTGTTTTGCTAATGAAGCCCACCACTGAAGCCCACCACTGTGTTGAAGTTAAAGGGACAAGATGGATAACAAATAACTAGGGGTCCAAATATACTCAGAACACCCTCAAACTATCTTTACAGCTGGAACACAGCTGCACTGTAAATCAACCTTTGGCTGAAATACATCAGTCTTAATTCTCCCTGTTTTTATATTGTATTTGCAGTCTTCATTACTTTCCATCATATTCATAAATCTTACCTGAGTTCCCATAATTGTTGATGCCATGTGGGATTCTGTTAATACCAAGAATGTAACCATCATCCGTCACCACTTTATATTCCTCAGAGGGGTATCCTTTGGAGGAAATCAGCTCACTCTACATGGTAAAAAAGCAAATTATTTATATGGATAATACAACTACATCTCATCTGGACTTCAGAAGAGATGAAAAACTCACATGCAACAAAGTTATGTATTGCATAGGGAGGAAATGAATAAATGTTTGGGACTCTTCAGTCTAGAAAAGAGGCACTTGAGGAGGGACATGATTCAGACGTACAAAATTATGCAAAGGACGGATAGAGTGGATGCTCTTTTCCCTTATAACACCAGAACTAGGGGACATCCACTAAAATTGAATGTTGGGAGGGTTAGGATGGATAAGAGAAAATATTTCTTTACTCAGCCTGTAGTTGGTATGCGTAACTCCCTGCCTCATGATGTGGTGATGACATCTAGCCTTAATTCCTTTAAGAAGGGTTTGGACAAATTCCTAGAGGAAAGGACCATCACTAGGTTGACCAGATGCCCGAAACTCAAAAGGAGGACAAGGTCTTGGATTCCTCTCAGCCTGGCCTTTCTGATGGACAATGGCACGTTTGCTTACGCATGAGTAAAGCCACAATATTGGGCACTTTCCCATAGAGCTCAGTGCATATTTTTGATTTTTTAGTTTTAGTCCATAACTTTTGATAGGAAGGAGACATTTCAATGTTCTTATGAACACTGAGCATAGGAATTGATAACAGGTAGAAGCCCTGTATTGCTACAACCCTCAATTTGAATTAATGGCTCTTAGCATCGTCCTGTTTACAAGGAGCCAAGAATCACCCTATCCAGGGAGAAGCTCTGAGGGGAGTCTCTGCACATTTGGAAAGGGAGTCTCTGGCCATGCTCCCCCTTTGGCTGGCTAAGTGTAAGTTACAGAATTCCTGATAACATTCTGAGGAAGAAAGTAGGGGTAGTAGAAGGCACTGGAAAGGGAAATAACTATTCAATTAATCTTTCAAAACACTGTAACATGGAGGTAATTGTAGAGATTCTCCATGTCATCATCAAATAGACTGATTCTTAGATGGAAGTCCCAGGAGGTGTATGAATTTAGAAAAGGGCTGACTAAAATAAATGAGCAACATATGACACGGGAGTTCAAATATTGTGACAGTGACATATCTCCCGTCAGTGTAAATGAATTCTGTTAAATGCTAAATGAATTCCAAAAAGCAACTTACAATACTCATATATGCTTCAGGATCGACAGCTCGTTTTGTTCGTACTTTTGAATAAACAAATCCATGGAAAAGACATATTGCAATGAACATTGGCCATAAATTGCCCCTAAAATAAAAGCATATGAATAGTTAATAATAGTGTCTTTCAGTGGTGGGCTCCAGCAGGTTTGCACCTACTCTATAGAACCGGTTGTTAACGAGAGATAGGACATATAAAGTTAAAAAATATCCATTTAAAAGTGGCTGCCAGATGGACAGAGAACCGGTTGTTAATTTATTTGATGCCCATCACTGGTGTCTTTTGCTTACATTTGCATATGTAATTTGCTCATTCTCATAAGCCAATATGGAATGGAAACGTATTGTTTTACTGAGACAGTGAAAGTCCTTTAATAGCATAATTCTATACATATTTCCTTAGTAAAAATCTCAGTGGGGCTTCCTCCTTTTAAACACGTAAATCCTAAATAGGATTGTAATCTTAATGACTCCAAGCCAAATGACACATCACACCAAGCATCTGCTTGTTAACCATGTAGTTGTGATTTCACTAAATAGCAGCAAGTGGGGAGAGGGCCCCAAATTGGGATCACAGAATAGGAAGAGCTTTAATACTTTATCCCAAAGTAGACACAGCCTAGATCCTCCCTCCCCACCTGACAGTTGCTATTTTCCTTTGGAGGGACGCTCCAATCAGTCTTCTGATATGGAAGCAGAGGCTACATATAGTAGCTTCAGACAGGACACAAACACCAAATGGTACTCCATTTTTACATGCTGGAAGGGCTGATGGAGCAGTAGGAGGCCTTTCACAAACTGAAGAGAAATTGAATAGTACCGTGACCATTGGTGACCTGATGTGACTCATTCTGTGCATTAATTTTATACTGTGCTAGAAGTGTTTCTAAAACATTATAAAATCAATATAACCTGTGTGTTAACTTTACACTGATACAAGCAGGAGAAAACGACAGCTTAAGGTGACCACATGGACTCTGTGACCACTTGGACACTAACTAGAATCCTCTAATCAGAGAATGTTCCTGCCAGCTTGAGATATATACCTTCAGGAACAAATTGGAATTTTCCAACTAAAGCATCAAATAATCCTATCAAGAGAGAACAGACACACAATCTCTCCTTCTTGAGAGAGATATTTCTTAAATTAACATTTATCTAGATTTGGGGGATCTTTGAAATTAAAAGTGAGTTCTCATTGGCTATTGTACCCCCCTGTGAAAAATTCCTTTAACTGCGTGGGGCCAAATACTCCAAACTGGAATTTTCACTTCATCGTTGGAGCAGTAAAGACGTGCTCCACCTAAAAGCTACTCCTTGTAGTCTATTCCAAGGGTCTCCATGTGTTTCAGCCAGAGGGCTGCATGATGTCAAGGGCCAGAAAATACATCTGTATATATAAAAGGCATTTTCTTCATCATCACTGACTCATCAACACCCAGCCAAAACCACTGGGCCTATAAGTGTGAAATTTGACGAGGGTGTTCCTTCCATGATGGAGGGATCCACTAAGAACCAGTTTTCAGAAATTCCAACCAGAAGGGGGTGAAATGGGGTGCAATATGTTTATTTCCTTATACTTTGCATTGAAGAATTGATGACTCATCAACATTCTGCCCCAACCCCCGGACCTAGATGCATGAAATTCGGGGAGGGAGTTCCTTCTTTCACATGAACACCCTTCAAGAACCAATGTGGAGAAATTTAACCTTTAAGGAGCTGAAAAGGGGTGCAAAGTGTTTTTGTTCTATACTTAACATGGAAGAATGACCAACATCCAGCCGATTTGGTGTTCCGTGCCTGGTGCACTGGGGGGATATTGTTCGTAGGAAGAGGTTGCGCTGGAGAGGATGCTGCGCATGGAGGGGTTGCGCATGGGAAGATGCGCATAGGGGGTTGATGCGCTTGGGGGATGATGCGCATGGGGGATGTTGTGCATGGGGGTTTGATGCACATGGGGGTTTGATGCACATGTGGGGAAGTTGCGCATGGGGGAAGTTGCCCATGCGGGGTTGATGCACATGGGGGAAGTTGCGCATGCGGGGTTGATGAGCATGAGGGGTTGATGCTCATGGGGGAATGATGTGCATCGGGGAATGATGCACATGGGGAAATGATGTGCATGAGAGTTGTTGCGCAAGGGGAGATGTTGCGCATGGGCGATGTTGCGCATGGGGGGTTGATGCGCATGGGGGATGTTGTGCATAGGTAGTTGATGCAAATAGGGGACTGATGCGCATGGGAGTTGATGCACATGGGGGATGAACATGGGGAATGTGCATGAGGATGTTGAGCATGGGGGATTTGCGCATGGGTGGTTGATGAGCATGGGGGATGATATACTTAGGGGAGATGATGCGTATGAACTTGGAGGATGTTGCACATGGGGTGGATACGCATGTGGGTTGATGTGCACGGGGAATTGATGCGCAGTGGGGACAGGGGAATTTTACTCCCACAACGCGGGTATACTTTTCGCTAGTTTAAACATAAAAGTTTAATAAATATATTAGAGATTAAACTTAGATCAATGAATAAATTGGATAATGAATGGGCTAAAATTTCTAGGCTTTCTCCATGCATCAACACACATCACAGAAATACAGCATATACTCATTATGGACTCCCATTCTTCAACTCCTGAACACCTTGTAAGGCTTTCGGATAACATAAAAATGGATTTTGGGAAAACCAGGAAGTTATTTTTATTTTATTTTTATTTTTTGGCCCTCACAGCACCCTCCAGACCTAACCAGAGCACAGCTGGACTAGAAGCTTCCGGATGTCCAGAAGCTGGCAATGGGCTGGATAGTGGCTTGCCAATGGCCGCATCTGGCTTCCAGACCAAGATTTGGAGACCCCGGGTTTATTCCATTGGAATATTACACAATCAGTGTGCTGAAAGGCATAATTTATTTTGTCTCTTTTCTTGGGACTAAATTACATCTTTCTGTCATTATCATTCTTGCTCTAGTAAAGCAGAAATGTTTACCAACTCTGTTCTTTAATAGTAATAGTGAAAGTAAAGCTTCCCTAAATTCTGAAATGGACTCTTTCCAAATAACTTCCGGACTCTTTCCATTTTTAGTAACAGCAAACTCCTTTCCCACATTTAGAATACTCTCCACTTCCACTAAAGCTGGTGTGTACAAGTATGTCTCACATCAGATCATCCCCCACAAATCTCCTTCCCCTTTTCATCTTTCCCTCTATAGCAAAACATTGGTCAGCAAAACAGAGATTTCTATTCTCTGCCTGAATCAGTTTCAGGCTGATCAGTTTCTCCTACAGATTGGAATACAGATTGAGGAAGCACAGTGCGCAATAATTCAGAGGCATGCAAAGTTTGGTACAATGCTTAATGTCTTTTGAACATGCGCCAAACACAGAATAAAATCAATTCAATGCAAGGAAAAAATTGTAGAACAAATACAGTCAGGCTTGCATTCCTTACCTAAGCATTTTTCTCATAAGTTATTGCTCTGGTCTGGGTCTAGCCTTGGTTTTGAGGTGGCCTCTTGCGTCCACTAGTCTTCACACACAACACCAGGAACCAGAAGTGTGCAGCTGTGGGTCAGTGGAAAAGAGCAAGGAGTCAAAAATCAGAATCCCTTCTTATATTTCAGTTATTTGTGCCTCAAATTCAGGAACTGTCCACCTACTGCACACCCACGCTGTTCCTTTGTCCTATGCTTCCCCTTTTTGAAATGTCATCTGTGTTCCAGATGCCCCATTTGTGATTGTTTTTTTCTCTGTGATTTCTGGATCAGCTTTAAATAACACAGTGACCTTTCTGATCATTGTTACCAAGCAGTGGTGGGCTCCAGCAGGTTCGCACCTACTAGATAGAATGGGTTGTTAATGAGCGATAAGACATATAAAGTTTAAAAATAGCCATTTAAAAGTGGCTGCCAGTGGGGCATAGAACCGGTTGTTAATTTCTTTGAATCCCGTCACTGTTACCAAGGCATAGTTTGGTCCAAAACTGGCAATCAATGCTCTGGTCAGCTCTATCAGTATCACTTCTCAATAAGCCTAGAAGTGTAATATAGGTCCTTCATTCAGAGCCAATCCTATCTAATGTTACAGTGCTGATGCTGTTGTGTCAATGGGGTGCATACTGTGGGATGCATACTGTGCATACCATGGAGGGGGGGATGGATCATCACAGAGTCCTCCCCAAGATAAGAGAACATCAGTCAATCAACAGCATTTATATTCCACTTTTCAATGAAAGTTCACAAAATGGTATACAGAGAAATAAAACAGCTAACTGCCTTTACCATATGGCTGCATTACAGGTGCTTCAGTGCTGGAAAGTGGGACAGGAGTGAACCCTAAGGCATTCTACAACAGATGACCCAAACCTATCTGGGTCTTGTCCTGCTGGAATTGGTGCTTAGAGCCTTTTGTGTTAGCTTGAGAGCCTTTTGAGTTTAGAGCCTTTGTATTTGGAACCTTTTGTGTTAGCATGAGAGCCAAGGTCATGTGCTTCTGGTACTATGCGTCTGTCATAATGCTCCTGGGTTGTCTGCATGAATGGCAGAGGTGAACATTGGCTCCTGGACATGTGCTTGTTTCTGTAAATTGGCATTAGAGTGGGGGAGGTTTAGAGACATTCAGAGGCAGGGAGGCAAGAGAGGGGTGAGTAGCAAGCTGGAGGTGGTGGATCTCAACAGCAAATGTGCATGCTAGACCTTATCCCAATTTTTTTGCCCTGCTCTGTCCCTTTTCTCTATTGGTCATTCACCAGCAAATAGCTGGATTGGGTCCACAGGGCCCATAAGGAGCTAGAAGGTCTACCAGGAGAGTAAGTAAGTAAGTAAGTAAGTAAGTAAGTAAGTAAGTAAGTAAGTAAGTAAGAAAGACCAGTTGATTTACTTACGACTGGCCTTCTGCTTACCGACTATCATATATTGCATTGATTGTTCTGGTATGTACAGATGCATGCTAGGATTTGGTTATAAATCAATGATGATTTTAATAATGAAAATGAATGGAATTTTGAATATTATTGCATGCTAATGTTGCTGTAATTATATGGCCATTATATTCTCAAATGCCAGCATTGCCACAAATTTGGCAGCTTAGCTTTGTACATGAGCAAACCACAATTTAAGAGTACAGAGACAAAACATAATTCAGTTATAAGTATTTTACGTGCTAATAACAGGATAGTTACAGATGTTACATTAGTCATACTGAATTTCTTTATTTTAGAGATTTTATGTATTTTAGTTTATACATTCACACACACACACACACACACACACACACACACACTTAATTAGATGACATTAGAAGCAGGTCTTTGAGAAGCCAAGGATTTGGCAGTTGATTCACTGCCTCTGGGTCTGTTCTGTTTATCTCCATCCAGATGGAGTCTGTCTCTTATTTATCTTGTCTTTCTGAATCCATTACAATACATTAAGTACTTTTCCACTCAGTGCTCTTCCCCTAGTCAACACTTACCCAAAACCCAATTCTGATAACTTTTGTTTGATTGTAACTCTATTTTTCAAAGTAGAACCATATTTGGGCAAGGAGACCAGGAGCATATTGCCTCAACAGTTTAGATTTCTGAAATATCCTGCTGTTTTGGCTTAGTCAAAACCCACATCTGAAATCTTTAGTGGTTTGTTGTTTAATCTCAACTATTTTGCAACAAATTCATCTTGTGACGGCATTAGTTTATTTGTTGTCATAAATGCCACAGTGTTCCATGCTTCTCTAGTCCAGCCTCCTGTCCATTTAACTAAGCAAGCAAGCCTCAGTCATTCCACACCCAAACTCAATAACATCCCACAGAATTATGGTTGCCATAATTCTCTTGCACAAAATAAGTACAGGATCCTCTGTCCCACTTGCCAGTATGTGAACACAATCCCCCAAAATTGGGATTGTCCCTGTTTGTAGGACATTTGGCAACCATACACAGAATGTTCTGCCAATATATTCAGTTTTTATTTTACGTACACATACATGCAAGAGAGAGACACAGACAGACAGACAGACAGCATAACACAACAAAAATCTTACTGAAAAACTAGTCTGTTAAAAAAAACTCCAATGCAAATGTCTTGCATTTCTTCAGGTGAGCACTTCTCTATCTCCAGTCCGGCTGAGCATAGGAAACACTCCAACCCATTGCCTAACCCACTAAATTGGCAGAACAATGCTGCTGCATGCTGCCCAGAGGGAAAATTTTGACAGTTGCAGAACTTCTGGGCAGGAAAAGTCTACTGTAATTCAAACCTGCACACTTTTGTTTAGAACAGTGATTTTTGTCTGATGTGCCACAGAACATTGATGTGCTGCAAATGTATGCCACAGGTACTTGGGGGATGGTTGTAAGCTGTCTGCCAGAAGCCCAGTGTATCTTTTCGATGCTCAAAAGATTGATGGTGTGCCCTGAAAATTTTAGTGCCTTGTTAGTGTACCATAATATGAAAAAGTGGAAATTTGCTGGTTTAGCCTTAAAAATGGTTTAGTCTTAAAATTTCTTCCTCACTCCAATCAAATTTTTTGTCTTGACCAAACACTTGTCTTTGCCATCCTGTGCCATTAAGCCTTGGCATTCTTTTATTCTCTTTTGTTCTGAAGGATATAATTAGTCTACTGTAGTGATTCTCAACAGCAACTTTGAGAACTAGAACCCACTTTTTAAAACAAGAATTTGATCTGAAAGAAGTGGTGTCAATATCAGAAGTGACATCATCAAGCAGGACATTTTTAAACAAATTATAGGCTGCAGTCCTACCTAAACTTTTCTAAGTCCCGTTGACTCTCGCAATTAAGAACTCACACATGATAGGTTAAGGTAAAGAATCCCTTTCAGGTTGCCCTGCCAGCCAAGGCCGGCATGACCATAGCCATGACCAGAGACTATAAGGTGCAGCACTCATCTCTGTTTCAGTGTTGAGCCAGCATTGTCCAAAGACGCCTCCATGGTCATGTGGCCTGCATGGTGCAAGGAATACTGTTTATCTTCCCACTGAAATGCTACCTATTTATATACTTGCATTTGCATGCTTTCAAACTGCTGGGTTGGCAGGAGGTGGCTAAGGATGGGAGCTCACCCTGTCTTGCAGTACTCAGGTTTTGAACAGCTGGCTTGATGACCTTTCAGTCAAGCAAAATAACCCCAGTGTGCTAACATCAGCATTGTAACCACTGAGCCACCAAAGCCCAATAATAATACTAATAACAACAACAACAATAATTGACAGAGATGGCCCTGCTCTTGAGCAGTGTTGCAGAGTAGAACGCAACAAAAGTGAGTAGTCCCCTTTAACTGTCCAGCAGGTAGCCACAATAAAGAAGGAGGCAAGAAACAGCTGCTTACAGAATTAGGAATGTATTACTTAACAGAAGGCGAAGGCAGAGCCGATTCCTCCGGGGGCACAAGTGGTTAAGACACTGTGCCTGTTAACCAGCAGGCCAGGGTTCAAGACCTGGGTCCCTGCAAGTCAAGGATTTCCTGCTACAGGCAGGGGTTTTGACTAGATGATCCATTGGGTCCCTTCCAACTCTATGATCCATTTAACAATTCCTACACGAGTACAGGAATCCAAACAAGCAAACAGAGTTTCAAGGATTATCCACAAGGCAAGACCAGTAACGGCAGTCCAAAGTCAGTTCACAAACCAGCAGAGCAACACGCAACAACCTGTTCTCCTACCCCCACTCAGTAGAAAGAACCCCAGCTTTATTGTACTCAGGGTAGGTAGAGTGGCCAAGTGGTGGCTCCTTGGGTATGGGTGATCCCCATACATCTGGACAGGTGTGGGCAATTACTGGGAATACAGCCCTGGTGGAGATCCTGGCTGTACTCACAGCCTCGGCAATTTGCCTGGCCCAACCTGCTTGGGGATTGCAGACCCCAACAATAATAACACGAGAAAATCTCAGAGTATAAGGATTTACAGATTCAGAGAATTTGGGAAAAGAAAGCCACTGTTATTAATTGGTGCTCTTGGAGTGATTCCATCTAGTCTCCAGGAACATTTAAACTTAATAGGCCTCCAGAAGATCACAACTGCTAAGTTACAGAAAGCAGCGCTCCTGGGAACTTCACACATATCGAGACGATACCTTTGTGATTCCTAGTTCCTTGGATAGGAATCAAATCACAATAGAGCCAATTCCAGTCAAACACCTGGCGACTGTGAAATAGTACATAATATTCTATTAAAAGTACAGATCTGTAACATTTCCCAAAATAAAGTCATATACCATGGTAGCATCTATCTATCTATCTATCTATCTATCTATCTATCTATCTATCTATCTATCTAATATTGAAATGAATGGAAACTGACCTGAAATTGGCTCATGACCCACCTAATGGATCCCAACCCACAGTTTGGGAAACATTGGTCTGTTGAAAGCCCCAGACACTGCACCCGGTCTTTGCACTGCCACAGTCTCCTTCCCCTTGAGCCAATCCTCCCGGGGTACCACTTAGGCTGCTGCCCACAACTGCAATAATTACTTTGGACTTTCTTCATTTTGGCCAAAAACTTACATTAACTGCTTTTTTGCTGCAGCTCTCCAAGTATTCTGCTTTGAGGGTTATCAACCACTTCCAGCTCACCAGATACAAAAAGGTGCACTTGGCCTCTAGCCTTTTTCTGTCTTCCTCTTTTTTTTAAGCTTGGTCAATTTTTAACCCATTCAGGCAGGAGACCAGAGCTCTTTCCTTTAGACTCCTTTTGGCACAGCCTCAAAAGAGATAAGAAAACAGATAAAAGGTCCCCATTTCAAGATACTGGGATATTAATTAAGAGTGCAATGGAGAGAAAATTCAATCCATTGTAGATTACTCTGGTGTTCAGTTCACTAAAAAACTTGGAACTTGCTCTTTTGTTCTTTCTTTTTTCATGTGAGATGCGGAGCAACTATAGCTGTTTTCTTTAACAAGTTTTTTTCTCTCTCCTGCTCATTCTTCAGCCTGTTTGGTCTACATTAACCAGGAAATTCTGAAAGAATCAGGATACAACCACTAAAGTTGAATCGCAAGAAAGTTAGAACAGACAAAAAAAATTTCCAAATTGCTGGCCCAATCTTCCCCTCTGTGTGGGGTTTCCACACGTACTGGTGGACAACAATTTTTTGCAGGGATATGATTCAGCAGTGTTCCTTCTAATCAGAGCAGTGTTTCTTCTAAATTATTCTATCCCCAAACAAATCTGGTATTCCATTTTTGCTACTTGCTCTATAGTTCATGGTTCGTTTAGCCAGGAGTTGACATTTCACCCTGGGGGAAATCCCAGATAAAAATTATTTATTTTTAGTCCCACAATATTTGAACCATGGAACTTGCAATCCATACATTACAAAGATGTTCTACTACAGAAGCCTTCTGAGGCTTTTTCCTTGGCTCACTGGGTATGCATCTAGACTAGAGGGTACTGCAGTTAACCCTAACCTGGTTTCAGAGACCAAGTGAACCATTCCATTGTGAATGCAGAACACCACTACAGATTCTCCTGGTCTGTGCAAGGAAGATGTTGAGCTGTAGAGCTGGGAAGTAGCATGTGGTAACAACACTTGTTTAGGGGTGGGTTGGTGGGCTATCAGTTCATGCACACATTAATTACCCACTTTCTGCTTTCTTTTTTATGTCTGCTTCTTCTTTACAAACTTGTCTCCTGCATTTGAGTTTGCATCTTCTCTTGTCTGAAGGTGTTGCTTCCCTTGAGCACTTGCTGTCCAAGTGCCACTCTGTATTTGAGCTGGTAGTTCACAGTGTGGCTCCCCCTTTCCAGCCACTGACTGCTTACTGACTCCTTACTGACACTGACTCCGCGGCAGGGTGACCATATGACCAAAAAAACCCAGATTTGTCTGGATTTTTAGCCTCCTGTCCGTGTGTCCTACATTTTGGCTTCATTTTTGAACTTCACAATGGTGCACAGTACACCATCATGTCATATGTCATTGGATTTGTACTGAAGAGCAGAATCCAATGCAAAAATTGACTTTGAGATATCTCCTTCATATCAAAAGTTATGCCCAAAAAACTGAAAAACAAAAAGTATAAAAACAAAAAATACATTTTTTGGCAATTTTTAAAGTGGGTAGGAATTTTGGCTTGGGGTAGGAATTTTGGCCTGGGGGTAAGAATTTTGGCCTTGGGGTTCAGAAATTTTGGGTTTTGCATCTGGTCACCCTGCTCCTTGGCTACTTGCACAGTCATGGAGACAGAAGTTAAACCAGTGGGAAGAACCTTTTTCCTCTTGAGTGAGGGGGTGGCAGAATTGCTGACTTCCCAAAAGAAAAGAACATATACTCAATGACTAAGCTCTAATGAAGCTCTCATTTTGCCTAACCACAGAAAACCCTTTCTCTTATGACAGTAAAAACATTGCTTTGCCTCTGACTCAAACATCTTGTGCAAAAAGCATTTTTTTAGCATTCTGCTGAAAAACTGTAGCCAAAGAAAGCATCAGGGCAAAACCCTAGTACTGGATTACCAGGCAATGATTCCGTGGGTGGAGCTAAGAATGACCAAGACTCACTTCCATGACTCAACATTCACCCCAACATGCCACTAATACCTGATTTAAAATAACTTTCCCACTGCATCAGCAAGGTGAATTTAGGTGAATTCCCACATTATTATCTACGTGTTAGTATTACTATTGCTGTCCATCTGAATAAACTCCTTTTTAGAATTATACTTTCAGCCTCATTCTTTCTATAAATGTATATATCTGTGAGACACTGTCTAGTATCCAACAAAAGATCCTGCATGTGTCCTCAGAGCAGTGGCACAGTTCCCTTAAAAAATATAAACCTGTTCTGTTGGTAATACCAGCTCAAGAAATGTGCACCATCAAGCACTCCTGCATCACTCACAGCAAAGATTCATCAGTATACAGATGTGCACCAGTTTTTCTGCACCACTGAAGTCCTGGGGGAAGTAGTAAGATTGCACACTTATGGCATTTGGTAAAAGAAATACATTCTCGCATTTGGTAAAAGGAGAAGAATTTTTGTTTAATAAGACTATAAAAATATACATGGAGACTTTGGGCACATTGAATATCATGGAAATTGGGTTCATCTTATCCATGTTTTCTGGTATCTACTGGGGTGGGTGGGAACTGGGGGTACATGTATTTTGCAGAAACATACCATATTTGCATGTTGCTTTGATTCCACTTGAAAAATACGTTTTCTACATAAATGCATGGCTACATAACTTCATGAAAAACTGTTTGGCAATCTCATATAATAAATTCACACCTTTCTTGAGAAGCAGGCAATAATATGACATGTATTAATTATGCTAAACTGTTGTAATTGTAGCAGTGTGTACCTTAGAGATGTTCCTGAACTTATAGCACTCTCTATGGTATGCAGAACACAGCTTTATTCCTTTGATGTGTCATACAAGGTTTTTGTGAGAGTGAAGTTGTTCCTTGAGGCTTCGTAAAACCTCAGTAGATAAAATCTCACATAAATATGTTTTGTAACAAATAGTGGAGCAACAATATGCACTTTTAAAACATGCTTGTAGTTTGCAACATAATCTACTTAAACATAATTTAGGGGGCAATTCTAAGATATTTAGGACAGCCTAATTCACATGGCATATTTTTCTGTGGTGGTTGGTGAGGTTGGTGTACGCTTGTTGTGTGGCCTAACCCCCCACAAGTGGGACAGAAGTGCTTTAGTGCACTTTTGTGACACCCCAAGGTCAGCATAGGACTTATGCACCTGGATGTAGGGGTCTTATGTGCTCCCTGAGGCATCTGGTGGACCGCTGTGTGATATAGGAAGCTGGACTAGGACTAGATGGGCCTTTGGCCTGATCCAGTGGAGACTCTTCTTATAGTCTTCTTCGTATACTCTTCTTATGATTGTAGCCTTAGTTGTCTGTATGTGTGTGGATAAATGGAACTACTATTGTTGATTTTATGTCTTTAGATTAAAATTGATTGTTGATGTTTAGATGGTGTAGGAATATTTTTCCTCTTCAAGAACTGTGTGGAAACCTGGAGACTCACAGTTGTCAGAGACTTCTTCTCGGTCTTGTCTGTCACTGCTTATAAGTGCAGGATAGTGAATAAGTATTTTGGGTGGAAAAGATCACATCCTGGACAGTTATGGTACATAGGGTGAACCAGTATAGTCTTATCAGATCCAAGGCAATTGCAGTTTAGCTAATACTGATAGCTTTAGGGTGCAGTTCTAACCTGGGCTGCAGCAGGCAGGCTAAGTGGTCTGCACAGTGTTCAGTGCTGGTTTGGTGTAGCCCAGGGTACAAATTCAGAGGGATTTTAGTCTCTTTAGCTCAGGGGTGTCCAACCTTTTAGCTTCCCTGGACCACATTGGAAGAAGACAAGTTGGTTTGGGCCACACATAAACACTAAAAACTTTTTAAAAAAAAAATGTAGGACAAAATGTAATATGTCTTATATTTTGTCCTGCACTTTTTAAACCTTGGAGTAAGTCTCATTTATTTTAATGGGGCTTACTTCTGAGTAGGCATGATTCCTAGGATGGGCAGCGATCCTCTCTAAGCTAAGTAATGAGTAAGTCTCATTGATTATAATGGGGTTTTCTGCTGAGTAGCCATGCATAGGATTACTCTCAGAATGCAACTTGGGAGTAAGCCTCATTGGTAAGTAAGTAAGGGCTTACTTCTGAGGAGGCATGATGCATAGGATGGGCTGTGATCATCTTCAAGCTTAACCTTGGAGATATGCTGCAATCCTGAACACACTTTTCTGGGAGTAAGACCCTTTGGGTACAATGGGCCTTACTTCTGAGTAGATGTGGTTATCTACATATCTACATTATCTGATGAAAAGCCCATCCTATGCATTACTGGGCTCTCAGACTGCAACTTGGGAGTAAGCCTCATTGACTTTAACAGGGCTTACTTCTGAGTAGGTTTCAATGGCAGCAGGCAGCAGCTGGGATAGAGGCTGAGGCTGCTTTTGGGGATGTGGGTGGGTGAGCGCTGCAAGGTCTGCAGGGGCCTGAAGCGCTCTGAGTGCCAAGAGGCAGGTAGGGGAAGGAGCCAGGCAGCCCAGACCAGCTTTGTGGCGGCCACTGAGGGCAGCGCGCAGAGAAGCACGCAAAATTTGAAAATGGCTGCTGCCACAAAGCCAGTCTTTCCAATGGTGGTGGCCAGCTTTGCAGGAGGGCCACATCCACCCTCCTCCTGGGCCGCATGTGGCCCCCGGACCGCGTGTTGGACACCCCTGCTTTAGCTTAAGTAATGCCACACGCAGCCCTACGGAGGCATTTGGATCTGTACCAGTGATTTCATAGGACAGAATGGAACTTGTGCCAGGACTTATGACAGCAGCCTAACTGTGAGTTAGGATTTCAGCCTAGGTCATGTTGATAACTGACAGTGCTGGGCCAATTTCATGGCTGATCTGTGTGACTCTTAGATTTTTGAATCACAATTCTGTCAAAATTTCATCACATTTATTTTAGCTCCATTAAACTTAACCTTCCTGGAAATTCTGAGCAGCTGCATAACACTCAACAACAATGCAGTACGGTAAATCTAAAGCAATCTTACTCCACTATTTTACTGAAGCAATTTGTATGGAAAAATGTGATGCATCTGCTTATCAAAGTATGCTGTAGATGTAGATTCCAGTAACAGACAGGAATAAGATCATGTCTAAGATATGCTTGTCCCTAAAGAAGAAACCTTGTTACATGCTTTGAACACTTTATATCCATTTTATGAACATGACTCTGTATTTTTATATTGACCTTATTGGTGTAGCCCCTCTTTTTTCTGCTAGGTTGTGCCACAGACCTATTATCATGATCATCATCACTCAGACATGCAAATCTTCCGGCAAGGGTCTGATTGAACTTGAATTTATTCACCTTTCAGTTAATCTATCACATGGTCAAGCTTCCTTCTCTTGTTCTCAGAGTAACAATTAACATTCTTGGTAGGAATGTAAATGGGAAGTATTCTAATTATTTACAGTAACTCAACACATCACTCAACACAAGTCACTGAACAATCAGAAAAACCATAAAAAAATAGGCTCTATCCTACAATGTATTATTACTTGATATTAATAAGATTAAGTCCCTCTCCACCCATCAGTATGCAAGTTTAATTGGCTGGTTTACATCCTAATACTACTGAAGTATTATCAGGTCCATACTGCTGCCCAAAACTGACTACCTGAGCTGACTGGGGTGATCTTGGACTTTGCATTGCAGGCAACCTGCCTCTTGGTGTTGGGAGACTTCAATGAGCATGCCAAGGCATGCAGAGGCAGTTCCAGTTCAGAACTTCATGGCTGCTATAATAACCATGGGCCTGTCACAAAAGATCTCTACCCCAACCCATAATGCTGGATACATGTTCAACATGGTATCTTTGTCTGGTTGAAGGGCTGGTGATCTGGAGGTGCAGGAGATTAAGTTGTCATGGACAGATCACTTCCTTGCTAGATTTAGACTTCTTGTGGCTTCCTACCTTTGCAGAGGCAGAGGACTTTCAAAGCATAGTCCGACAAATGGAAACAAATGGATCTGAATGGTTTCCTGAGGGCTTAGTGGGATCGTCCTGACGTTAAGACTAGTGACTCACCGAGGTTTTGGTTGATCTCTGGATTGCTGCTGAATGGCATCTCCCTGCTAGCAGAGTCAAAGTGGCTCCTCAGTTTACCGAGGAGCTATGAATGAAGAAGTGGCAGGGTAGATGTCTTAAGTGACAGTGGAGAAAACCTTGTGACGAATGCGTCTGAACACAGGTTAGGGCCTTTTATAGCACCGATTCTGTGGCAATGGCGACAGCAAAATGCTTTTTCTTCTCTGCCATGACTGCATCAGCAGAGACTGCCAGTGGAAGTTTTTCTCCAAGGTCTTCTCCACCAGACCCCACCAGTTGACAGAGAGGAGCACGCAGAAGACTGCTGTAATGTGTTCGGCAGGCACTTTGCGGATAAAATCGCTTGGGTTCGCCACGACTTGGATTCCACATTGACAATGTCTAATGATGTCACCGTGGCGACTCTCAGTTCTAACTTGTGGGATTCTTTTCAGCTTGTAGAACCCGAGAGTGTGCGCAGGATCCTCTGGAGCAGCCACCTTCAACCCTTTTCATCTCACGGCACACTTAACAAGGCACTGAAATTGTCATCAGTTGTTCTTACCATTGACAAGGCACACCAGACTGTTCAAATCCCCCAATTTTCCTATTAATGATTGTCAATTTCCAAATTCCCATGGCACACCTGAGGACTAACCGTGGCGCATCGTTGTCGCTTGTTGAATCCATGCCCAGTAAGGCAGATTAGATCTGCCTGGATGGAATGGCCAAGTGGACAATGCAATCTACACTTCCCTTGTAACTATGTACTAGAAGCCACTTAAAGAAGTGTAGCATCTTGAAGCGTCCTCTTCTCCTTATCCAGAGTGGAAAATGATAGCTAAGGAATTAACCACATCCTGGTTGGACAGCACTAGCTTTCAGTGCATAGACAGAGATGGGTGAAAACAGTGATAGTGAAATAAAACTCATAATACTGCTTTCTGTTCTTTTTTAATTGTAAAACAAAACCCTGAAATATGCAAAAAAAATTATTTGGGTTTCATTTTAAAGTGATTATAATTTATAATCATACAAATGGGACTTCAGTACACACTGATTTGACATTACACACTGATTTGACATCACTGATACTAGAGTTCACCTTCAAATGACATGTAAGAAGAGAGAAAATCCTCAAAATACAAATTCCTGTCTTTTAGGTTTGCCTTTTAGGTCCCGGAAAACCAGTATTTTTTCGCAGATTGCATTCACAAACTGGTAAGTCCCATTGACAGGTGATCCTGTCCCGATTTTGTGGAAGAGAATTATGGCAAACCTTGCACTGTTTAAATAGCACTAGTTATGACTTTCTCTAGATTCAGTCCATTAAATTTGATTATTCTGCCCACCTAGTGGCTGAAGGTGATATACCATTTATACCAATGCATTTTGATGGAGGAACATGAAACCTGGAAGAAGGTTTTTAAATTATTTTACCACTGATTTGGTACCCGCTATTTACACTTTCCTGGGCACTGGAGATTAAGAACACAATCCTAACCATGTCTATTCAGAAGTAAGCCCCATTGTGTTCAATGGGTCTTTCTTCCAGGAAAGTGTGTTTAGGATTGCAGCTTTAGGCTGCCTTATGGACTGTCCTGCCTAAGTGAAAGTACCACTTTGTTGCGTCTCTTTGTATCCCAGTCCCATTTCAGACCCCATCAGCCCTTCTATAAATTACTGCAGTACTAACATACAACATTCATATGAATTTCAGGATTCACATCTCTTTTTCTCCTGGCACAGTCTTCTGAGCTTGCACTTGCTGATATTAGGCACAGTATTGTTACAAAGCATCACATCTTAATGTCTATTAAACAAAAAATGTATGGGAGAGAAAAGAGCACATCAAATTTTTTTCCTCTCCTTTTATTATGTAAATTAAACATCCACAAAAACTATGTTATTAAATCAATCAGTACTGAGAATACAGTAAATTAACTTGAAACCTTGTTGCCCAAAAGCTTCACATGTGCTCCTCTCTTTACAAACAGCAAAGATAAAATACAAACATTCATAAAAACAATTTTATGATATAAATTAAATCCAAGATAAATATTAATGATACATCCCCCATTAAACCCTCTCACTGTCCTATAATGCCATTGTTCTCTAGAGAAAGACACTTGATATTTGTCATATCCTATGTCTGTGATGGTTCCAAACACTTTAATTTATATACACATACCTGGTAGTAAGTCCCATTGAAATAACTGGGACTTATTCTCTGAGTAAGTTCTTCGAAGCATACTTTTGAGTACTTTGATATGATACTTCTGAGATATGCATAGGATTTTACTGCAAGATACACCCAAGTTGGGGGGAACTTACACGCTCTACCCAAAACTTGTGAGATGAAGAACCCAATTCTATCCAACTTTCCAGTGTTGATGCAGCCATGCTAACAAGGCATGTGCTGCAACCTGCCATGGGGCAACAACATATGCTTCCACAACATAAGAGTATGTTTATTTACTTACTTTAGGACTGCACTGTGGCTGTATAAATGCTGGAAAGTAGGATACTATTGAGCCCAAGTACTCTTAAAAAATGGCATTTGCACTGAGTTAGCAATCAGAGTGAAATCCAGTGCTATTCCGGGAAATCCTTTTATGACAATATTGAGTTACAAGAATAAAATCAAGAAGAATGATGGATTCGAATTGAGAGTCAGTCCTACTAACAATTTCTTCTTTTCGCCTGTGATTTTGTGTTTCAAGATATAAAAAGTAATTTGTTTCTAAAATAATTGATCATATTACCATCCACAGTTATCTTGCTGTAGTTAAAGAGGAGCAGATCCTTTGAATGATGTCTTCTTAGATGAAAGTGGCATGAAAAGCATTATCGAGTACCAGAAATACACATGGCCATATTGCACAAGGTAACAACTATTTGAATAGAGAACTGATTCCTTAACACCTATTTTTGTTGGCTGCCCTTTGCATACAATGCTTTTGTCCCTTACTGACAAATGCTCCCTTTTTTGGACAGAATTCCCACTTGAGCCACTACAGAGTAAGCCCCAGAGGAAGAAAAGTCCTTCAGAAGCACTCCAAACAGAAGCAACATCACCCAGAACTGCTTTAGATTTATAGCTGCTTCTTTTGATTTTTTGCTACGTCTTCTCTTGGACAGCCAGGAGTCTTCCATATACATAATTAAATTTTCAAACAAGCAGCAGAAGGAGGAGAAGGAGGTCAGGAAAAATTTAATGTGATAAGCATGTCAGTGGGTACATGGATAATACCTGAGTAGTTCTCAAACTCTTAGCATTAGAATGATACAGTACAGGAAAGCAATACGAGTGTTTTTAGCTTTTATTTTAACATGTCCTACATTTGTCCTACATTTTTTGTTGTCCTACATTTTTTAACATGTCAGGAATTTTTGCTTGGATGTCAGGAATTTTGGGGGGACCTTGTCCTCTTTTTTGAGTTCGGCATCTAGTTACCCTGGGATTGGGACCATTCTGGTGGCCTTGCATTCCTCTATGCCTGACCTGAACACGGGACAAGGCAAATTTGCTTATTTACAAGTAAATACGGCTGTGTAGCTCAGTCCCACTTTCTATAGGACTCAAGGCAATTATCAGTGACTTCCTTCTGGGGTGATTTGTTGGGGCTGTATTCATTGCACCAGGACCATTCCGGGGTGGTTGAATTCCTATCAGTCCGTCCTTTTCAATGGATTAAGGCACATTTGTCTACTCATTAGTAAAAGTGCGATGCAGCTCACTTTCACTTTCCATAGGGCTCCATGCATTTTGTGTATGTTTTCGTTTTTTGGCCATAACTTTTGATAGGAAGTAGTTATTTCAAAGTTGTATGTTGCACTGGATTCTGCTGGGAACTACACATCCAGTTGTATATGACATGATGGGGTTATTCAGAAAGATTTTAGTTATTTTGGCAATTTAATTATGTTTGTCACACCCTGGTATGGTAGCTGGGGCCCAGGGCCCCCTAGGCTCCTCTCCAGGGATGCCACTGCTCCCACCTGTTCCAGCATCCTCCTAGGCCTCACTAGTGGTCTATGATATGCTGCTTGAGAGCCAGCTTGTGTCATCCATTGGGTTCAGCAATCACAGCACAGCCAGAAAGGGTTGCAGTGGTTCCAGAGCATCATCCTGCTCAGATAAGTCCATGCCTGGACAAAACAGCACCAAAAAACATCTTCCCAACTGCCACACTCTAAATACAGTGCCTCTGCTGTTAGAACCTAATTTTAACAGGACACTCATATCAGTAAGTATCAGAAATGGTGCTATAAAAAGAAAACTACAACATGTAACAATTTGGCATTTAATTGCCTTCAAAGTACTCCCCTTCGGAAGCCACACACTTAATCCAGCACTGTTTCCATTAATGGAAGCATTCCTGGAACTCGTTTTCTGGGATAATCAGCAGCTGCTTCATTGCATTCACTTGGATTTCCTCAACATCCTGAAATCTTCATCCTTTCAAGTGGGAAGATTTATGGAAAGAGGAAAAAGTCTCAAGGGGCGAGATCTGGGAAATATGGTGGCTGTCAGACCTGGAGGATATTGTGCTTGGCCAAAAACTGCTGCACAAGCAGCGCTGAATGGGCAGGTGTGTTGTCATGGTGCAATTGCTACACATGGGATGCGTGCAATTCTGGCCTTTACCAATGAATAGCATCCCGCAAACACAGCAACACAATAGTACTCCTTGTTTACTGTCTCACTATGTGGAGCATACTCGTGATGAACAATTCCCTTGTAGTTGAAGAAAATGGTCAACAGTGTCTTCACATTGCTTTGACTCATTCGTGCTGTCTCATTGAGGGTATTGTGCAATGGTCTCAGAGAGGTTTGGGTCTTCCACTGCGAAAACTGAGCCTTGGTTTTAGGGTCATAGCCATAGACTCATGATTCATCATCCGTTATGACTGTTTTCAAAAAGCACTGCTGTAAAGAGAGGAAGGGCAAAATCCAGAGTAACTATGGGGAGTCCTTGCTCTGGCATAAGAACAACTTACTCTGGATTCCAATATGAATTTCCCATAGGTTTTCACTAGGTGATGCAGTAACCACGGGTGCACGTAAAGTCTCTTACGTTCTCCAGTAGTTGCTCTGGATTTGGAGGTATGTGAGCTTGGATGTTAAAACTCAGTGTGCCTACATGGTTGGGGTCAAGGTCAATCTGTGCTAAGTGGCTTCACTCTGCATATTTTAGCTCCTTTACTATGGCACCAGTCCTGAATACTTATTGATCACACCTCATATTCCAGTGGTTCCAGTGTTATTTTTGATACTGCAAAATGTGACTGCTTTTACATGCAACATTCAAATCACTAATGTTACATCAGCCAAGAACAAATTAGGAACTACTATCCTTAAGCCCTTGTCTGCAATTTAGAGATATGAAATACTGCAATTATAGGACTATCAACAAAGTACTGCAACACGATTAGTGTTGGATATTAAAAAATCATCCCACATCATTCCATAGTGTACGTATCATATTGCCAGAAAGCCTTACAGTGCATCCATCTGTTTGGTTCCTGTTTTACCTTTCCTTTTTCTTGCTACCAGTCTGGGGTTTGGGTGGAGGAACAGAGAGAACAGAGAGAAGTACTATTTTTGAGGGACACATGTGAGTAGATCATGTGTGTACCAGAAAATGTATATTGAACAAAGACAGTGAAGTGATGTATGCTACATACCCACCAAAAATTCACCTAAGTAATTAAAATAGGTAATCAAAAAGAGAACTCCAAAATGATCAATGTAAGTTATACAACATAAATTTGATACAATTGTGTGTAGGAGAAAGAAAATCACAGAATTAAAAATTCAATCACAGGAAATAAAATGTATTTTATGATAGCAATATTGAACAAAGCCTGCAGGTGTCACCAGTGGTATAGTGATAAATTTTGATGTGCCTGAGCTTATCATGACAGCTCTGTAGTTATATTTATGGCAAGGTTATCAGATGCCATAACGGCAAAAGAGGCCAAACAACCCCCCCCCCCCCACGCATAATACAGGGCACACAAGGAGAATGTGGACATGATAAAATAAAAGCTAACATTATTCATGTATATTGCTTTCAGTTTTATGCTATTAATTTAAACCCATTTAATAATTTTAAAAAGTGGGGTTGATGTGCACGGGGAGGGGGCATGATGCCCCTGTGGGATTGATGCGGACGTGGGGGGGGGGGAATGATGCCACTGCTGGGTTGATGTGCATGAGGGGTTGTTGATGCGCATGGGGAGAGATGATGCGGGGGGGGTGATGCCCCTGGGGGGTTGATGCGCATGGGTGGAGGTTGATGATGCCCCTGAAAGGTTGATGATGCGCACGGGGGGAATGATGCCCCTGCGGAGTTGATGCAGAGATTATGCTGTGCATGGGGTTGATACACAATTGAGGGTATTGTGCAATGGAGGGATGGTGTCCAGGGATATTTTACTCCCACAATGCTGGTACATTTCACTAGTTATAAACAAGTGCAATCCTATGCATATCTACTCAGAAGTAAGCCTCATTGTGTTCAATAGTACTTACTCCCAGGAAAATGTGGTTAGGATTGCAGCTTTAATTTATTACATATAGGGAACCATCCTAAGAAATTTAGGCCAGCATAACTCACCTGTGCACTGGCCTAAACCCTCTTCCCCCCAGGAGTGGGACAGAAGTGTCTTACTGCACTTTTGTGAGAGCCCCAGGTCAGCACAGGACTTATGCTAGGGCAGTGATTTTCAACCAGTGTGCCCTGGCACTCTGGTGTGCTGCAGATAGTCTTCAGGTGTGTCACAGGAATTTGGGGATTGTCATTCATTAATAGGAAAATTGGGGAATTTGAACATGCTGGTGTGCCTCGTTAGTGGTAAAAACATCTGATGGTGTGTCTTGACAATTTCAGTGCCTGAAATTCTTCATGTTAGTGTGCCATGGGGTGAAAAAGATTGAAAATCACTGTGCTAGGGTTTAGGCCTGTCTAAGTGGATATATAAGGATTGCAGCCATAATTTATTAATTTAAAGAAGGCTATGCGAAGACATGTCTTCACTTAAGGATCTTGCATGTTTCAACCCAGATTCTTGCAGTAGGTTGTAATAGTTGAAAACAAGTGTTCGGAAAATAGGAATTCAAAAATACTAAATACACTAATAAGGTAAACTGGGCTGTACTTCTATATACACCTTTTGGAAGGTGTATTTAGTCCCATTAGTAAATCCCATTGAAGTTAATGAGATTTGCTTCTAAGCAAAAAAATAATGTGCCTGATGACTGTGGATCCAGTCCTGTCCAGTGTTCCAGCACTGATGCCGCCTGCAGGGTGTGCATCTTATGGTGGTGATGCTGTCACAGTGGCCTTCTCATTATGAAGGCATTTTTTGTTCTCTTATCTCAGGGATGCCTTAGGGCTGCATTAGCACTGGAAAATTGGATACAATTAGCTGCTGTGTTTAATAGGACACACTTCCAGGTAAATTTGCATTAGATTGCAGCCTCTCAGTAAAATGGGTTACATACGCCAGGTTTAGGGTTGCCATATGTCCTGAAAAATAGAGACAGACCTGATTTTGGGGGACTGTGTTCCCATCCTGACAAGTGTAACAGATGGTCCTGTCCCAATTTTGTAGAAGAGAATTATGGCAACCCTAAGCTCTCAGGATATATTATGTCCTAAATATTAACAAACCAGCAAAAACATACCCACATTGCAGGAGTAAAATTTCCCCCATACACCATCCCCCCACTGTGCATCGTCCCCCATGTGCATCATCCCCCATGCGTAATACCCCTGTACAAGATCCTCCCATACTCACCATCCAGTGGTGGGCCCGGCCTGGCCCAAGAACTGGTTCTCCCGAAGTGGGCGGGGCCAGGGCCAGGGGCGGGGCCAGGGAGGTTTTTAATTTAAAAATTAAAAAAATTAAAAAAATTAAAATAAAATTACTTATTTCTGAGTAGACCTGCATAGGATGGGGCTCTGAAGCTGCAGTCCTCTCCACACATTCCTGGGAGTAAGCCCCATTGACTATACTGGGACTTACTTCTGAGTAGACCTGCATAGGATGGGGCTCTGAGGCTGCAGTCCTCTCCACACTTTCCTGGGAGTAAGTCCCATTGACTATACTGGGACTTACCTCAGAGTAGACCTGCATAGGCTGGAGCTCTGTGCCTCCCCCCGGCCGGGGAGAGGAAGGAAGAGCACGGTGGAGCCACGCAGCATCCTGCTTGCCTCCCCCCAGCCGGGGGAAGGAAGGAAGAGCACATTGGAGCCGCGCAGCATCCTGCTTGCCTCCCCCCGGCAGGGGGAGGAAGGAACCAGTCCCCATGGTTCTGAGGGGCCCTCGCCGCTGCTGGCTTGCCAGTGGCAGGGGTATTGGAAGAACCCTCCCTCCCGAACCGGAGCAAATAGGCCTGTGCCCACTCCTGGCACCATCCCCATGCACAACACCCCTGTACACCATCTCCCCATTCACACCATCTCCCCATGCACATCATCCCCCATGTGCAACACCCTCAGGCACAATACCCCTGTACAACCATCCCCTCAATGTGCACCATCCCCTCAATGTGCACATCCTCCAATGCACACATCCCCCAATGCTTACTGTCCCCCCATGCACAACATCCTAGTAAAACATACCTCATCCACATCACTCCCTGTGCACCATTACCCCCTATGCATCCTCCCTCCCAGTGCATCAGCTGGATGTTGATCAGTCAGTCTTCAATGTTAAGTATAGAACAAAAACACATTGCACCCCTTTACAGCCCCGTAACGGTTAAATTTTTTTAACATAAGTTCTTGGTGGGTGTTGATGTCACATAATGGACACCATCCTCAAATTTCTAAGTCCACAGGTTGGGAGGCTTGAGTCAGTCAGACATACTTTAAAGTATACGGAGGAAAATGCATTGTGCCCTTTTTCACCCCCTTCCAGTTGGAATCTCTGAAAACTGAAATACCTCCATCACAGAAGGAACACCCTCCTCAAATTTCATGCTTCTAGGCCTAGCGGTTTTGGCTGGCTGTTGATGAGTGAGTGAGTGAGTCAGTGAGTGATTTTTCAGTTTTATATAGTTTTCAGTTTTATATAGTTTTATATAGATGACAATTTACCACCAGTTGAGTCTGATGCTATAAGGTCCTTCAAATTTTAAAAAAGCATCTATTCATTCCTGTGTCCGCTTAGTCTTGGGGCTCCTCCCCCTTTGATTGCATCACCAGATGTCACCATACAGTATGAACCTAGAATAAGGCTGTAGGAAAAATGCTTTCGATTATGAATTTGACTACTTGTTAATTGATTTTGCTATTTTAAAAATTGGGTTGGGGTCTTATAGATCAGGCATGTCAAAATAGTTGCATACGGCAGGCTGAAGTTAGCATTCATTCTGCCTGCTGAGGGTCATAAGTAGCATTATTAAGCAGATTGTGGCCAGAAAAAGAACTTTGTTCCTATAAGGAATTCATTAATGGCAAATGAAAAAGAAAAAAAAATGTACAAATCTTGATCATAATTTCAAAACATGAAAGAGCCCAGTTACCAAGCTGAGAGATTAACAAGGGCCAGATAAGTTGCTTCCAGGGATACATTTGGCTTGTGGGTCTTATGTTTGTAAAAAGGTGTTCCCTGCAAGTTATACTGCTGGTTGTGACTGTCTGTTGGGTGTGGGGATTATCCTTGTTTTGAAGCTTTTACAGGCAGCATTGCCCAATGGCACTTCTGTGGCCATGAGGCCACCACGACTGCTGAAGGCACACAGAAAGCTTTTTTGCTTTCCCACCAAGGTAGTACTGATTTATATACTTGCATTTACGTACTTTCAAACTGCTAGTTTGTCAGGAGCTGTGCTATGGATGGAATCTCACCCCATCTTGGAGAATCCGGGTCTCAAACCCTTATGTTTGAGATTCTTGTTATATAGAAATTCCTGTTATAGACCAGTGTTTGATGTCAAAAGATTAACAGTAGTTCTGATTAGAAAGTGAAATAAAATACAGTGGTGCCTCACATAAAGAGCTTAATTCATTCCGGAGGCATGCTCTTTAAGTGAAACACTCTTTAAGTGAAGCAAATTTTCCCATAGGAAATAATGAAAACTCAGACGATTGGTTCCACAACCCCCAAAATATTCATATAAAAATATTAACTGGATGTAAAAATGATGGCAAAACACTGGAATTGAATTCAAAACATGCATTCAATGTGCATGATCCTATGAAGTCTACTTAGGCTGCAATCCTAAAGACACTTTCCTGAGAATAAGCCCTGTTTAACACAATGGGGCTTACTTCTGGGTAGTCATGGTTAAGAGGTTGCAATCAAAGACACTTTCCTGGGAGTAAGACCCATTTAATACTTTCCTAGGAGGCTAATCTGGGCTGCTGCTGGAGGTTCAAGGTGGTTGGTGGGGGAACTTGGGGGCAGTTGGGGGCAGCTAAGTTGGGGGCAGTAAGAGGCAGCAGCCCTGGCCGGCAGCCCTTTTAAAGAGCCTCCATGTGGAGTGACAGGGCTGCATAGCACATGTGCCCATAGCACACTTGCTTGTTAAGTGAAGCGGAACTTGTTATGTGAAGCAAGATTTCTTGGAAATTTTTGCTTGTTATGTGAAACACTTGTTAAGCGAGGTGCTTGTTAAGCGAGGTACCACTGTAGTTTAGAATTTGATGATGAAACAGGATTTATAAGATGCAGACAGCTGTGCAAATATTAGGCGTATGTAAGAATATATAAGGATAATATATAAGAAGCAAAATTCAAAATGGTGTTTCCAAACCACAACAATTATATATTCCAAACTTTTTGACTATAGAGTGAATGAATCTTGATTGCAACAGGTTCACTTTTATCCATCACTCTGAAGTATAGCCACTTTATGGGAATCTTCCTATCTCCCAATTGCATGATTGGCTTTTTGCGTTGCTTAACTTCCTTGTGCAAGAGGAAAGTTTGGGATTAAGCAGTAGATGGCAATTGCTTCTAGAGTCTGCCAAGTGAATTAATTGTGGCAATCAAAAGGAATGTGAAATTGTTGGAGCTGTTGGTACTGGGTCTCACATGGACAGGAGAAGCCTGGGGTTGGGATCTCATGTGCCTTTGTTCAAGCAAACTTATTTAATTGATGACATAAGCCTCTGCTATGCCTTACTTGGTTCAAGTAAAAATTTACTTGAAGTTGAAGGAAACTTTGGAAAATTTCAAAGTCTCTCAATATAACTTTTAATGGAGAAGATAGAGGAAAAAATGAAAAAATGGCTTTTTAGAATGTCTGGGGACTATGAATGTCTTTGATTCTATCCTGGGTAAAAAAGACACATTTTTACTGCCCCATATGAAAATATGCCAACTATCCAACACAGACGTCTCCAGATCCATGCCTGGGGGCCAGATGTAGCCCATGGCCAGCCTCTGATCCACTGATAGTCTCTGGCACACTTCACCGAACATGACTGGAAATGTGCTCCAGTTGCATCCAGAGGGCCTAAAAAATCATGTCCTGGTTTTCATGAAGAATAGGAAGAAAGTTTTCGTGCCCTCTGAATGCTGTAGGGTGCAAACCTAAGAAATTTAGGATTGGCCTAACTCACATGGCCTATCCTGTGATGGTGTGGGGAGATCGGTGTATGCCTGTTCACTGGCCTATCCCCGCAGGAGTGGCACAGAAGGGTCTTACTGCACTTTTGTGACACCCCCAAGTCAGCACAGGAGTTATGCTGGGGCTTACACCTGCCTAAATGGTGGTTAGGCCTTTGAAGATTTTGTTGTGGTCTGGATGTTTTCTTTGATGTGCTGGTTGTTTATTCATGTATATTTGATTAAGCTGTGTGTGGTTTTGGGGGCATGGAAGTCCATTTGAGTGTTATTTTGTGTGGTGTGTCATGTGTGTGGGTGCTGGAGAAATCCTGGAAAGTGATCTGACAGTTTTCTTTACTGGGTGTCCTGGTTTGTCATGATAGAAGGAGCTCAGCCAGACATAGAACACTGCACCAGATGCTACCACTGGAAATTGCAGCAAGAGACCATGCTCTAGTCTGTGCAAGAGTCTCAACTGCCTCCATGACCCTAGCAGCAGAGCTGAGTAGAAACCAGGAGGGGGAAGAGCCAGAAGTTGCAGGGGCTGCCTTGAGAGCTTTGCAAGCTTAGGAGGAAGCAGTTGCCCAGAAGAGAAAACAGATGAGACCTTAACCCATGCACTCAGACAATAAAACTACTCAGAACTGGAGGGAACCCTTCTTTTTCATGTCATATTCCCCAAACCTTCTTTTAAAATGAGGCCAGCTCTCTCTCCTTAAGCTCCCACGTTTTGGCACACCAGAATATGGGAAGGACTGATAGTGGGAGAGTCGTGGTAGTCCATCTTGCACATCCTCTTATGCTCTGACTGGCAACAGACACTGGAATATACTCTAAATGATGCACTGTTATCAGGCAATGTAATTCCAAGGAATTATACGAAAGCAGATGAACATTATATTTAATGATAACCACCATTCAAACTATGTATATAATGAATACCAGTCATTCAGCTCATACAAGAGCCTCACGATGTCTGACAATACAAAAAGCACTAAAACACATCATGTTTCAACAACATTGTAATACATGAAATAAGTGTTAAAGTCAGTTCAGTAATAAAGCCACTTGTATACAACATAGTGGAGGAAGGTACTCAGGGCGGCTGCAATTATAAAGACACTTTCCTGGGAGTGAGTCCCATTGAACACAATGGAGCTTACATTTTGAGTAGACATGGAATGTGCACATAATCACAATGTGCTCAGAGTCACAATTAGGAATGTGCTCATAGTCACAATTATAACTGCTGTCACAATGATCCCAATTACACGAATAGACATCAATCAAATCTATAGAAAAACATTAAATTGATCCCCTGCAGCACATGCTAAGCACATGCTTAGCACATGATTAGCTTTTAATGGGTAATGCAAGCTGCCAGATGGAGAAAAGAGCACATTGCCCAACCTTCTGAATCACTGCTTGTAATTCACTGGATTCCAGCCTTTGCTTTACAGAGAACTCATTATCATCTCAATTATTTGGTTATAGATGTGTTGAGGAGCATTGAGACCCCAGATAAAATCCCAATGGTTCCAGTCTGAGATACTGCTATAGGAGATTATGTTACGAATGCGAGGAAGTAATTTCTGTATATCTTCTGGATTTGCAAGCAAGTCTTTTCCACCAGACCAGACAGCAGTTGGCACACTCATGTCTTCTATTTTATATTCTGGTGGACAACTCTTCAAAGAAGCATGAGGAAGACAGAATCATATTTTGAAATGAAAAGTTATCAAGGAAAGCATCTTACCACACTTCAGATCAGTCTAAATTGATATTTGTCTTATGTAGCCTACATTTTTCCCCTGAAAAATCCATTGCCTGGTAACAAACTTAAACAAAGCAAGAGAACATATTTGGAATTTTCCCAAAGTTAAGATATAACTGATCTGTGTTAAGCATTCGATCTCCCAATCAATCCCAACTTGTTCCCCAACATATAGGAATGGAACAGTGTCCTGATGCCAAAAAGATGTTGTAATGTAATCATCAATCGGTGCTGGGCCAGCCTAAGCTGCAACTGGAAAGTGGCTACAACACTGGTATTGCACTGGTGTGAATCGTGCTATGCCTGGTAAGTTGCCAAAAGCAGAGGTGTACCATCCTTGTAGTGTCCACATCTTTGTCGTGTCCATCCCAGGGGTGTCCACCAGCTATATACTGTAGATGGTACAGGTCTAGGAGACCAATAAGTTATCAGGAGCCTACCTGTAGGAAAGGGAAAACTGTTTTCCCTACCCTTGAACAGGCCTCCTGCGCCTTCCACCATAGCATGCAGGAGTTGTCTCATGCCATGGGCACATATGCGCTAGTGTGAATAACTGCTCCCACCCCAATGCTTTTCTGTGTAAACTGGACAGTGATCCCTGGCTGGCTCAGAAGGACATGTGCATGGTTCCAACTGAGCCACACATGTGCCCTTCTGAACCAACTGGAGAATACTCTGTGGCTGGCTCAGAAGAGCATGTGTGTGGTGTGTAACTCAGCTGCTGAGCCTCACACATGCTCTTTGCAGCCAGTCAGGGAAACCCTTAGGCCAGCTGTGAAGAGTCTATGTGCATCATGATATTATGACACCACATTGCATCATGACATCATGTGTGCCGTGGGCATGTGGTGGCATTCGTACGCCCCTACCGAAAGTATGCTTGTTTTGTGGGCAGGGAAAAGAAGGGCTGGAGGATTTCCAGGATGGATAGGCAAGGCTAGAGTGGGTGGATCTCAGCAACAGATGCACATGCCAATGTTTCTGGCCCAACCCTTCCACCCTTCTACTTTGGATGTCCACCAGTTATATAGATGGTATAGGTATAGGAGACCAATAAGTTATCAAGAGCCTACCTGTAGGAAAGGGTAAACTGTTTGCCCTTCCCTTGAACAGGCCTCCTGCTCCTTCCACCATAGCATGCAGGAAATGTCTTCTGCACAGATTGGTTGGGGATAGTCCCACATTCTGTCTTCTTTAGTGACTAATGGAGACTCTGTCTGTAACTATGTTGGTAATTATTATGAGTAGCTTCTTCCTTCTTCTGTGATGGTCAATTGGAATAAGTGGAATAAGTGTGAAGGCTGGATTCACTTGTCCATTTAGCGACAATTCAACAAGTGCTTACATGCAAATACTCCATGCAACTTACTTTTTATTTAACTTATTTTAAACTATCATATCCATTAGACAAAAATTGGTCTGCCTCACCTGATTGTATCTTGCCTGATTCTCCTCAGTCCCATAATCAAAATATCTGAACAATCCTGATACTCCCACCTTATCGAAGAGTGGAAAAACACATATCATTAGCTGCTTTCAAGAACTGTAGTGTCTTCTATACGTGCTGAATAGATAAAAAAACTTATAATATCAGTCATGTTTGATGTTGATATTATAGGCATTCTTTCCCTCAGTCCACTCCCAGTCAAAAATAGCATCTGCTATTAAAATGCATGCCAGATCATTAGTCTTTAATCATCAATTTAATTAATTAAACAATTTTAATTATGAAATAGGCAAGCTAAACCCAGGGCTGGATTTAAGTTTGTTGAGGTTCTAAGCTATTCAAGGTAATGGGGCCCTTTATATGTCCAGCTGTCCTTTGTCAACAACAAATTTTTGCTGTTTTTTGTGTTGAATCTATGCTACATGGTAATTTATGGACCTGAAAGGTATCTAAAGCCATTTGCACATAACAAATTTCTACATCCAGTTTTTTCCCTTTACATCTTTTGGGGCCCCCAAGAGAGTGGGACTCTAAGCTATAGCTTGTTTAGCTTATATGTAAATCTGGCACTGGTTGAACCAGTTCATGGTATTATGAGTGGCCAATTATTATTGAGTAACATGCAGGGGGAAAAGGGTTCCTTTATTTACACATAAAATAAGATTACATTTTAGGATATGGATGATTTTTTTCCTATAATATATGCTATTGCTTTGTAATTTCTTTTAAAATGTGATAAAAATTAACAAGAGAAAGACGGTAAGGACATTCCCACTTCCCAAGAAAGCCTGTGAAATGTAATTCTCATCAACAAACTCTTGTTTACAGAAATTTTGGATTGAAGCCATGACAGTCTCAGGGACGCTTACCCAACAAAAGTTTGTGAGCCTGTCGTGCATATCTAATAGAGCCCTCACAACTACAACTTTGGGCTAAAAATGTCCAAAGCTTTACCTGTCTCCAATGAAGAATGGTTTTAACTGATGTTCCATCTGGAAAGTGAGCTGCATACACATCTATTCGACTCTGCAGAGGAATTTGAAAATAAATGGATTTTGAAAAATGGCAGGAAGAAAATTCAGCCATGCCTACACAGTTCAGTGCAGTTGAAACAGAGGTATATCAGTGCTGATGTTGGGAAATATCTAATGCTGAAGAAACAAAATTTTCATAAGTCTTGTTTGTTCGTCCTCATCAGTTATTCTCAACTCTATAATCATTTAAGCTGGAGCCTAAAAGTATGATTGACACTAATGGGAAACTAATGGACTGATAGTATCATGCAGGGCGAGCATGTAAAATGCAGGGCTGCTGAATCAGTAAATGAAATCAATGACTTACCTACTCCACCACACCCTGGGTTACACTGGGCCTGCTCTCATCCATGCCAGCTATTTTGCTGGTAAAAAAGTTAGGTTTTAGCAGGGCTTTTTTCTGAGGGTACTCACTGGTACTTAGTACCGGCACCTTTTACCACCTGCCCTGCCCCCTCAAGCAGCTAAATAGTAATTAGTCACACGGGGATCACATATGGTGAATAACGGCACCTTTTTTCTCAAGAAAAAAGCATAGGGTTTTAGGGGCTCTCAGGGTGACCATATGACCAGATTTGTGCAGATTTTTAGCCTCCTGTCCGGGTGTCCTACATTTTGTCTTCATTTTGAAACTTCGCGATAGTGCACAGTACTCCATCATGCCATATGTTGTTGGATTTGTATTGAAGAGCAGAATCCAATGCAAAAATAAGTTTTGAGGTATCTCCTTCCTATCAAAAGTTATGGTCAAAAAACCAAAACCAAAAACCCAAAAACACACTTTTGGCAGTTTTTTTAAGCAGGTAGGAATTTTGGCCTGGGATTAGGAATTTTGGCCCTGGGGTTCAAGAATTTTGGGTTTGACATCTGTTCACCCTGGGGGCTCTGAATCACAAGGATGCACCTGCCATCAATATTAATCCAGGCAAACCCCCTTTCCTGATCCACCCATGATTCTCCCCATCCACCAGCTTACCTGGTATGGGGGATATTCTGCTGGCCCCTAGTTTCCACCTGATATTTCCCAGGCTTTGTAGTAGTGGTAGCTTACAGAGTTCTTCCCTAAATTGGAAGAGCTAAGGTAGGACATTTTGTTGAACCACCTAGAGCACAATTCTTGGAGGAGAGGGGAAAGAGTTGCAAAGGCCTTTAACTTTCAAGGATAATCCCCCTGAAACATTGTTCAGACATGCCGTGTAACCATAGAAGGCAATGATGGCGCTATGCAATACAGTTCCCAGTGACACAGCTTAAAAGTTGCCTCCCTACAACATGTTCCTATCTATCAGGTAATCAACATTTGTGTAATCAACATTGCTCAGATGCTCTGATGATGTATGCTCAGATGATGCACATGACATAAGTAACAACTACATCTTTCACCCAAATTACGCACCATATTTAGATTTCTTGGATTATATCCACCTGCAGAGAAAATGTATTGCGCACAAAATTCCTGCAATAATGGATTTCTGCATGACTTGGCCATATATTGTCTTACAGGTTTGCGTGATAATGTAAAATCTTTGTTGCCAAGTAATCCCTGTGGAAACAGAAAAGGTAGAAGGTTGGAAAGTGGTTTCTGAGACAATTTGTGTTATTACAAATTTTCCTTTCAGCCTGGACAGGGTGCAAAACTTGTTGCATACAATGGGCTGAGTAGCATTCAAGAAGCCTGCTGCAGGCTGGAAGTGATGCCATTAAGCAGGAAATTATGCCTTTAAGTAGGTCATAAACAGAAATAAGCACTTTTTCTCAGGAATCCATTGTCAAGATATAGGAGAGTCCTATCATCAAGCAGACAACACTCTCACTGCTGAGGCAGTGACTCCTGAGCTCAGTTCAGCAGGGATCACAAAGATTGACCATGAACTTTTTATCTGTGACCTCCTTCTTCTCTATCAGGTTGGTTGGCCTGATGCCCACTTCTTGGCTATTACAGCGGCAGCACAACTGCCACCAACACTATAGAGAACAGAAAGTCCAAGCTCCCACTGTAGCCCCAGTAAGAAGGCAAGTTTCCTAGTGAATAACATAGTGAGGAGAAAGAGCAGCAGTACATTTCTTTGATTTCACAGTCACAAAAGAAGCCATACCTTCACTGTGGTTTCAGAAAGTGAACGCAACAGTTTCATCGCAGGGCTCATGGTATGCTCAATGTAAACCTCAGGAGCCAAAACAAAAAATGTTTTGATTTTTTGAGCCAGTTCTGGCATGGCTGAAAATGCTATGAAACCTGAGAAAAGAAATACGGCAATCTTTTAAATGACAATTCCCATGTGATATTTTTGCTTACCTATAGCAAAAAGTGAATAGGCAGCTTTTGTGTGGAGCTGATGCTCTGCCCTTTAGGATCTTCCAAAACTGCTGCACACACACACATACACACACACAAAGAGAGAGAGAGACCCCTACCTGTACCCATCATGGCTTGTAACCTGATGGTCTTTTGCTCTAGGAATTTATCCAATACCTTCTTCAAGGCATTGAGGCTAGATGCCATCACCACATCCTGTGGCAGGGAGTTCCACAGACTAACTACAAGTTGGGTACAAAAGAAATATTTTTTGTCTGCCCTAACTCCTCCAAAATTCAATTTTAGTGAAACATTCAATTTTAGTGAAACAGAGTTGCTAATTTTCAGTGTCAGCATCCCTGCAGAGCCACTACTATTTATCCTTGGGATGTTGGGATAGATAGAATTTTGTCTCCGTTGCAACTGGAAGGTCCTGAAATCGCTCTTAACAGGGAAGACTATGGGCCAGAGTATTGAGTCTGTGCTATGCCAGCTCTTGGTATCCAGCACAAAGAACTCTCAGCATCCTGATCCGTTAACAGATGTGATAAAGCAGCGTTTCTCAAAGTGGGGGTCGAGACCCCTTTGGGGGTTGCCTGGAGCTTTCCTGGGGGTCGCCTAAAGACCCCTCATGCAGGGGGCCAGGTGGGAAGACCTGGCAGAAATTCTGGAGCCGCTGTGGCTGGAAGAAGCCACTCAGAAGCGGCTCAGAAGGAGCCTCTGAGCTGCTGTGAGACCGATGTGGTGCCTTGGGGGTGGGGAGATGCCCAACACACTTACCACAGACGGCAGCCTCCTCCACAGATGGAGGCCCCCCCCCCCCCCGTAGATCCTCAGTGTGCCTGCCGGCTGAGAGTGTTAAGTGCACTGAGATGAGAGTGTGGTGTGAGTGTGGTGCCAGAGCTCAGGCAGGTGGGCTGTCTGGTGGGTGCCCCACTTGTGCACCAATCGTTGTGCCCTGCTCCTTGTGCTCTCCTCAAAAGTAAGCCCCCTCAATGTTGTTGTTGTTCATGATAAGTGAATGGGACTTACTCCCAGGAAAGTGCTAGGATTGCAGCCTTAGAGTCCAGTTCTATGCATGTCTACTCGGAAGTCAGTCCCATGATAGTGAATGGGGCTACTCCCAGGAAACAGTGGCTGGCTCTGTTGCCTGAGATCCCAATCCTACACACGTCTCCTCAGAAGTCAGTCCCATGATAGTGAATGGTGCTACTCCCAGGAAACTGTGGCTAGCTCTACTGCCTGAGATCCCAGTCCTATGCACTGATGTTATACTGTTTTTTACTGTTGTTATATTAAGACTGTTACCCATGCTACACCATGCTTCAAGACAAAATTTTATTTATTTGTAATTATAAATAAATATTTCACAATATATAATTAAATATTGGTTTTGTGATTAATCACTATGCTTATGTTCAATTTGTAACAATGAAAATACATCCTGCATATTGGATATTTACATTACGATTCATAACAATAGCAAAATTACAGTTATAAAGTAGCAACAAAAATAATTTTATGGTTGGGGGTCCCCACAACATGAGGAACTTATAAAGGGGTCATGGCATTAGGAAGATTGAGAACCACTGTGATAGAGTTAAGCAGTCCTACTTAGCAAATGGGTTTTGTTCAGATCCTTTCTAGGGAAAAAAAGGAAACTTTAGCTAGGGTTACTATATGTCCTGGAAAACTGGGACAATCTTGGTTTTTGGAGATTGCATTCAAATACTGGCAGGTTTCACAGAGGATCCTAGCCCAGTTTTGTGGAAGAGAATCATGGCAACCCTAACTTTAGTCAATGTTTCACACAAACAATAAGATAGGAAAAGATATCAAATGAGAGCTCCATCAGATGTAGAAAGAGAAGCAACCAACAAGCTTTTAGGCAAGAACCTTTACTGGTGGAGGCCAAATTTAATGCACATGCTGCCTGTGTGGCTCAGTTCAGATGCTGTGATTCTTCTAACATGATCTCCTTCTCCATCAACACATCTTATGACTTTACCATCTAACACTAGAAGCATGATCCACCACACAGAATAGGCTTTCAGAGAGACAAAAGAGTATGTAAACATTATTGGTTTTTAACTTACCAAGAGTAGAGCCTTGAGAGTAGCCAACATAATTCAATTGTTTCTGTCTTGTTTCCTTCAGAATGAAGTTAATCATTGCTGGAAGGTCTCTCATGGCCATTTCATGGAAACTGAAACAAAAAATATAAAATGACTGATTGCAGTTATTGCAACATTATGAAACTCACAACTGTGAGTTCCAGAACTATTCCTTCAGAGTTTACATCTGGTAGACATTTCCATCTTATAGTAATTTTCCAGAATGGGTTTCACCCAACAGTGTATACTATAGTATGTGAGAAGAGAAGCATATCTCTTTCCACAGTTGTGGAAGTTGTTTCCGCAGCCAAATATTGTTTGCTGTTCCCTTAAATTTTCTCTGCTGTGCGTGACCGGTCCAGCACTTTCTCTATTTTCAAGTCTTGCTAGACCAGGCCGGTCAAATGTAAAGCCTGTGGATCTGAAGCCTCCTCTTTTATTCGCCCCTTATAACTGTGCTCTCCCAGGCCTGCCCTTTCAGCAGATTTGATTCTGCTGAGGCTTTGGAAGGGAGACACTGAAGGAGGTCTTCCAAAGACAGTGTCTGTCTGGAAGGAGACACTAAAGGAAAGCTGGGGAAGGGAGAGACAGACCCCCCCAAAACAGAGAGAGAGAGAGAGAGAGAGAGAGAGAGAGAGAGAGAGAGAGAGAGAGAGATGTGCTGCTAAGGTGTTTGGAAAGCCTAATTACCATGAAGGCTGCCCTTTCAGAAACACCACCTCTGTTGATGCAGCTGCAAAGCTGTCAAGTGATGCTTCCGCCCATGAGTACTGCTGCATGGGTGGCCCACATAATAACTGGCCACTCTCATATCTTGAAAAATATGATCAAGATTTGCACATTTTGTCTTCTCACCATTTGCAGCTAAAGTGTTTCTAGCATCATCATCTTAATGACATCAATTTATTCTTAATTATCTCACTTCTGACTTTCAGCAGGTACCTTGAACGCAACTTGGCGCACTATATGGAACATGTATGACTAAGCCCATGCTATACTGTTCAACATCCTGAAAAGAGGATACAGATACATTCTGAAGCAAAACATTAATTGATTCCTCCTTCTGTCACATAACTTTTCCCACCCTGACTTTCTGAATCTGGATCTCCAGGAGTACATATTCAACAAAGAGTCTTGATTATGTCTGCTGTGTGTTTTGTTTGTTTTTATAAAAACAGGTACCGTATTTCCCAGACCATGAGATACACTGGACCATGAGATGCACTGAGACGCACCAAAATTTAGAGGAGAAAAACAAAAAAAAATTCTGAACCAAATGGTGTACTAATATATTTAATAAAATGTAGCAGAATTAATATTTCAACCATGTAAAGTCAACAGTGGTATTAAGAACCTTCTTTAACATTTTTTAATTGTTTAAATTGGTCTTAGTTTTTATAAATCTAATTGTATTTTAATTGTGTTTTAATTATGTTTTAATCTCTATTTATGATCATTTTAATAGTGTTTTATTATGATTGATGTTAGCCACCTTGAACTCCCTCTTGCAGGTGAGGAAAGGCGGGATATAAATTAATTAATTAATTAATTAATTAATTAAATAAATTTAATAATAATACATTCAACTATGTAAACATTCAACCATAGAAATACAATTAACATGTACCATAAATTACCATGTACTGTATTTAGAGGCATCATCACTGTCATGAACTCTAGGGTTGAAAGAGAGCATAGTGGTTGACAAAAGAATAGATCCCCTGGTGGCTTCTCTGAATCAAATACCACTTACTTCTGAGTAGATCTGGAAAGGTTTGTGCCCAAAGGCTGAAAAAGAGCACATGTCCTGGGGAAAAGGAGGACAGATGGACACTCTGTGCAGGCCAAGTCAATCCTGGATTGGCTTAAGCCTGAGTGCCTGCCAATCTAGATTCTATGAGATACACACACACACACACACACACACACACACACACACACACACACACAATATATATATATATATATATATATATATATATATATATATATATATATAATACGTATAAAATACACACTCACACATACATATGTGTGTGTGTGTTTGAGTGTGTGTATTACATATATTTCATATTATATATGTATATATTTTCATTCTCTTGGGGAAGGGGGAGTGTGTGCATGTGCGGGGGATTTCTGGGGGTTATTGGAGGGAGGGGAAACTAGTAAGTAGAGGGTTTCTGGGGGGAGCATTTAGGGGTGACTGGTGGGGATGGCTGGGACTAGTGGATGCAGTGGGTAGTTGGGAAGGGCACATTCCCACATTAAAATAAAGGAGAAATACTCATTGTTTTCCTGCACTTAATTTCTACACTTTTAAAGGGCTTTAAGAAGCATTTTGTTTTCTTGAACTTAATTTCTACACTTTAAAGGGCTTTAAAGGTTGTTCAGAGCCAGAGAAACCTGAACTGAGAGGGTTAAAAGGCTATTTAACGTCTATGCAGTCAGGGATTAACCTCTATGGCAACCAGGCTAACATTTCTCTTCAAACTGCAGGCATCCTGCAGAGTGGATAATTGAGTGTTAAAAGGACCATCACTTTAAGAGACGCACCAACATTTCTCCCCATTGTTTTGGGGGAAAAAAGTGCGTCTCTCCAAGCGGGAATTACGGTAATCGAAACGCCTTACTTTTAAATATAGTTAATCTTCCTCTATATCGGGGGTCTTGAAAATATGACTAAGAGGCAACATCTAGCCTGACTTTATCTGACCTGTCTGACTTTATCTGACTTTATCTGACTTTATCTGACCTGACAACATCTAGCCTGATCTAGCTAGAAGACTTTATCTGACCTGTGGCATGGTAGTAACATTCTGAAGCATGAGGTAACTACAAAGCCATGCACCAGTGAGAAGCTTCCATGCAAGATTGTTCCAAAAGACTCTGGGTCTATGGCGAATCCCTTACGGCAGTGGTCAGGAAACAGTGGTCGGGAAACAGGGGTTTTTACCCCAAACTGGGTAAAAATGAAATTCCTGGGGTTAATGGATGGTCGCTCAGCACGACTGTCCATTACCCCCAGGCACTGGCGGAAGGAGCATGCTGCACGGGGTGCAGAAAGAGGGGGAGGACAGAGTCCTGGTGGGAAGATACAAAGTGGGCCCTGGAGGAAGCTCCTCCTCCCAACTCGCGGTGAGGGCAAGGAGAGCGTCCCGAGGAGCAGCAGCAGATGGCTGCTTCTCCATCGCTTGCTGTGCTCCATTGCAGTCTCCAGTCCAGCAGGCAGCGCAGCCTCTGCTCTTCCAGGAGCCCGTGCCTGCCTGGTCTGCCTTCCTCCTGCTGCCCCCCTGCCACCCTGGAGATGGCCAACGGAGAGCCCTGCAGCCACACTCCTCCAGCATCTGCCACCAGGTACTAATCCTAATCATGTACTCAGAAGTATGCCCCATTGTATTAAGTGGGACCAGGAAAGTGCAGGCAGGGACTTGGATCTGTCTCCAACCCCTTTTTCCAGCATCCAGTCTATTCAACATGTTATACACAGCCCAATCATAACCATGTCTACTCAGAGGTAAGTCCCATTGGGTTCAGTAGGACTTACTCCCAGGAGTATTCCTAGGAAAGCATCAGGCCCTTGTGTATAACACGCTTCCCTGCATGATGCCATGGCTCTGCCTCCAAGTTTTTTCAAATCAAGGGGGTAACATCAGAGTATCTAAACATATTTTGGGGTAAAAGGTAAAAAAGTTCTCCTGACCCCTGCCTTACGGGTATCCTTTGAGAGACAGATTTTGAGTGTTGCACATGGAGAAGTACCCAAGCAAGGGAGGAAGGAGAAGGAGGGGTGTGGCTTCTGTTTATTTGCCCCTCCTCTAAAATCAAAGGGTGAGCAGATGTCCTGATGTTGTTTTATTTATTTTCTACTTAACAATATAAAGCTAATTGGGTAGCAAAACACCAGCAACCTGCTGACATGTCTGCTTAGAAGGATGAGGCATGGTAGAAAGATTGTTAATTGTAAAATTAAATCATGCTTATCATGTATAAACAATAACCAATATAACTTATGCATTCATTCATTATTAATTATATTAAAAACTGATTCTTTGAAGCTGAAGTGCTCTGCAGTGGTTTCTGCATTTTCTAGCATCAAAAGAATTGTTGTGGGAGACTTGTCTCTTTCACTGTCAGGGCTACAGTAGCTCTTATGGGTCTCCTCAGACTTAGGCCACCTCTGGAGGTGGCCTATATATGAGCAGACAGTAGTGGCCATAAGCTGCTCCTAGCTGCCTGGGAAGCAGAGTCAGGATCTAACATAAGTGCCCCTCGTCCCATGCACCCTCCTATCTTCTCTCATACTCCTCTGTGTCTCCCAAGCCTTCTCCAGACCTTGCACTGGCCTAGAGAGACCAGAGTAATTTCCCTCTTTGGCCACCCTATGCTTACTGAGTTAGGCTTATGCAACTTATGACACTTTTGCATCACCCTTGGGCCAACTCAAGGGACTTGTTCTAGTTCAAAACCATTCCCTGGTATTGCATTTTCCCTTTTGTCCTTCCATTAATTAAAAACATGAATTATTTTCCGATCTGAAGAATGAATTCAGAATGACACATATCCACTTCCATATTAGTGTCTTGCTGTTCCTCCAGATCCTATCTCAGTACTCTACCATTTAGCTTCCTGCCATAAATTATTACTGCATCACAACAAACTGAGTAAAGTCACATGTCTTCCTGCAAAGATTACAAGATCTGCATAATTAAAGTACAAGATACCGTGTTTCAGTTGGAATACACACTACCTGAAATCCCAAAATTCCACCTGGTCTGTTGAAAAAATAAGATGTTTCTGAGACCAGCTTGATCCTCTGTTGTTCCCAAGCCAAACATCATAGCCAGCATCAGCTAAGATGAAACCAAGGCTGTTGTTGGCCATGTTTTCCACCCAGTAGCTAGCTTCTGCAAATATTCCATGTTGGAGTAATACAACTGGCTTTGGACCTAGATTAAAAAAAAATAAGTATTTAAAACAAATGAACTATTCTTTCATGATAACACATTTCTTATATCTTCTCAATATATTTTGCATGTTTCAGGACATAGAAATATACAGGTGTACAACTTACAATACTTAACAACTATTTGCTTAATGATGGACCTATATATGATAGTGGTCAAAGAACAACAAACAAGAGGCAGCCAAGTCTCCCAAAGCCTTCCTTAAAGTTTCTGTTTGCACAACAAAGAAATTCCTAAACAAATAAGATGCAATCAGTCTCCAGTAGTCTCCAGCAGAAGAGTGTATGGCAGGGAGTGTTTGTGCACACAACAAAGGCACTAGATTGGATTGAATTTTCACGTAATGACCTAATGCACAATCCTAACCAATTTAGTCTGGCACAACTAATCTGTCTCCCCATTCCCATCAGAGTGTGGGAAGACAGCACATGTCTGTGCACTGGCTAACCCCCGAAGAGTGGCACAGAAGTGTCTTAATGGCACTTTTGCAACATACCAGGCCACTTCAGGACTTGCACAGGAACTTATGCCAGGACCTATGTACAGGAACTTGTACAGGACTTGTATAGGAACTTACTGGGATTTAAGATTGCTCCCTATATAACATAACAATGGGAATCAGAGAACATATTCCTGTCCTTAACAAACCTACGTTTGTAAAACATACCCCCAAATCCAGTGTAGCTATGGGTGCACGTAGGAGACTTTACATGCATCCACAGTTACTGCACCACCTAGTGAAAACCAATGGGAAATTCATATTGGAATCCAGAGTAAGTTGCTCGTACACTGGAGCAAGGACTCCCCATAGTTACTCAGGATTTTGCCCTTAGACCTCTTTGTTGTTATAGAAATTCAGGTCACTACACTACGTAAGAGAATATCTCACTGCTGAAACTGGAGGCTTAATTGTAGGGAAAACTTGTCATTCTTGGACATAAGATTCCTAGGTTTTTAGTCCAGTTGTTTCTGGATTTAAATCAATGTATTCAGTGTTATAGAACTTGACACTGGTACATTTGTTTCTGCTTTCTTCCTCTGAGCAGTGGTTTTCAAACTGTGCAGCACAGCAGATGAGGGCTCTCCTGGATCTTCCAGGGATTACCATCTTGGATTACATTTGCTTTCAAGTGGTCCAAGATTGCAGCATAAAAGAAAAGTACCATATTCTTGGTAGATTTGGGTACCACTGGGCTAGGCCTAATGCTGAGATCCTAACCACACTTTCCTGGGAGTAAGTACTAATGAACTCAATGGGACTTCTGAGCAGACAGGCTAATGATTGGACTGTAAGTCTCTATTTTGCAAAAATGATCAAATACCTTTGATTGCCATGTTTTTCCGTCCACTAGGAATTCTGTTTAATGTCAAAATATACCCATCATCTGTCAAAACTTTGTACTCCTCACTGGGATATCCTCTGTAAAGAATCACCTCACTCTGAAAGACGAAGAATTAAACTCCTAAGAAGAGGTTGATGATATTTTTAAATCCATCTGGCAGAGAGAAGAACTTCAAGCAGCAAATTCAAAAAGTCCCTCTCAACCAGGACGACCATATAGAATGGAGGACAGAGTGCCACCTTTAACCACTGCATAAAAGAGGGAATTCAGGAAGGTTTAGCTAATCACAGATAGGTTTAAAAAGCAACACTTAACTGAATTCCCTCTTCTATGCAATGGTTAAAGATAGAGGCACTCTGTTCTCCAATCTATATGGTCAGCCTGCTCCCAACCAGTTCCTGATCTGTTAAAAAAATTTCCCCAGACATACAAAAGGCTGCAATCCTATCCACGTTTACCCAGGAATAAGCTCCATTGAGTATCATAAACATAGTACATTAACATTGATTATCATAAACATATCATAAACATAGATTAACACAAATTACTAAAATTACAGATCTTTATATAACTTCTTTCCAAATACAATGGTAGCATCAAGTGTAATACATGAAAAACAAAACAAATGAATGGGGACCCACCTGAAATTAGCTTGCAATCCACCTATTGGGTTCTGATCCCTAGTTTGAGAAACAATGAGGATAGGCTGCAATGCTAACCACACTTTCCTGGGAGTAAGTACTACTGAACACAGTGGAACTTACTTTTGAGTAGACATGCATAGGATTGCACTGTTAGCAACAATCAGATCTTCTTAGGTTTGTCATTTTAAATAGCTGGTGTTCATTACCATGAAATATACATCTAACATGGAATTGTTCTCTTTCTTCACTGTCTAGTCATCATCTTGTTACTTTCACTTATTCCCATTGTCCCCGAACTATGTTTTACACTTATTTCTGTTTTAGACTATTGAAGGCGATGTTAAAATGCTGCTGTTGTACCTATTCAGCTTTCAATTTCAGAATTTGTATTTCATCCCCAATTGGTAACTCATCTATATTGGTAACTCCTCTATATAAAAACACTGTAATGGTAACTTACAACATTCATTTGTGTTTCAGGATTTGCAACTCCTTTCCACGAAGAAGCAAGGTGTTCAGCACTTGCAATTGCTGGTATTAAATATGGTATTGCAACAAACCACCACATCTTATTTCTATTAGATAAAAAAAGGAGAGAATAAAATTAGTAAAAAAGCAACATCATAGTAATATTGACAAAATACATATATTTAACATTTCTTTTACCCAAAGATCCCCATGTGCTCCTCTTTTTAATCACAGGAATGGTAGAGCTCAGGAGCATCCACATGGACTACAGTGTTGGTTTCAACAAGTAGCCATTGCTTGTCATGTTGTGAAATACACAAATGATCTTCAGCACCCACAAGAATTATAATTGCACACTAGAGCCCTAACATGTGAACAATTAACATTGTGTCACCAATTTGAAAGCCTTCTTCATTGCTACTGCAGATGCAACATGGCCACTAATGCAAATATGATTGGTGACCACACATGACTACACACATGCCTCTGGTGTGCCCAGCTACAGCAAGAGATGATTAGTGGACAATGGGGCAAGTGGTGGATGAGAAGAAAAAGTAACAGTGCAGAGGGAATATTGGTGGTGGACACAAAGGAGCCATTTTGGGGAATGACAGTGGGAAGATACTGGCTGGAACAGTGCTGTCAATATCCTATGCCCTTACATGACCTTGTAAGATCCAAACAGACCTGGATCTTTGTCTTGGAACTGGATGAAACTTGCTCTGTCCCACCACACCTTGTCCCTGACAGGGCTCAGGATTTCGCTCTGGTGTATGTACATATCACAATTTACACAGCATTGCCATTCAATTAACGTTTCCTATCTCCAAGCAAGTGCAAGAGTCTGCTGAGTCACTGACAAAATATAGGATGCTGCCCACAACCACAGGCAGTAAGCAGATATAGTGTGGGTCACTTGCATGGTCTTGTCACTGCTAGTTTGTCACTGCTGTCTGCCCTTTTCCTTTCTTTCAATCCTTCCTTTAAAGAATATTTCCTAGGCCATCTTAGCCATAGCTTATATTACTCTCTATTGTATTTTGAATCTGCTCTTCTCCCCAATCTGTTCTTGTCTCTCCATTCAATTCTGTTTCTTTCCACAAAATATGAACACTTTCAAATAATATGTTCCTTAATTGAGACTACTGTAGATATCTACATTGTTTTGTAACTGTCAAAAAAGGTACCATTTTGAAGACTCCAGAGTAAAATCACAGATTTGGACTGCACTCCTACACGTACATTCCTGAAAGTAAGCCCCATTAAACACAATGGGATTTGCCTCAGAGTTGACACAAACTGATGTATTATTATGTTAATGAAGTATTTCCCTCTGGACATATAGCCAGACACGAATGATATATCAAAGGTAGATTAAGAAACATATTACCGTTCAGAATTTTCTTCCTGTGTTTAGACAGATGCTGGTTGGTAGAATAATGCCTTTGACAACTAAATTTGCAGGTTATTTTTCTTGTATTGTCAACAGTTAGGCAATTCAAAGAATTTTTAGAAGAATTTTATTCTCACATAGATAGTCCAAATGACAAAATCAAGTGTAAATTCACAGTTATTTTGATACGCATATCCTCTGTTTGCCACATCTTGCTTCTCTTTAGCTGCACCTCTATTCAGTATTTTTATAGATGCTTGTAAACAAGTCAGTTATGTGACAACCTATGTAATCTTCCAATTTCCTTATATGAGCTATATTATAGTGCTATATATCTATATTATAGAACTATATATATTATATATATCAGGCCTCTGTCAGTCTTGAAAGACTATGGTATTGTGCTTGGCGCTGCATACGCTGCATGCGAAGCACGAAAGCCTGGGTTAGATTGTTATGGAGGATAGGCTGTTACCCACACAGCAAATCCCTCCTCTCCACGCCACTGAATTAGTCCAATGGAAAGGCAGAGCCAATACAATTGGATCCAGCTGGCGTCGCAGAGCTGGGCTAAGGACAGGAGCTCACCCTGTCTTGTGGGGCCGACCCGGGTCTCGAACCTTGGCCTGCTGGTTAACAGGCACAGTGTCTTAGCCATTTGCACCACCCACAGCCACCCACATTATATATATAAGATAAGCAAGACAAGACCCTGCATGGGATGTACCATCGCCAGATAACCAAAGTTGCTGACACTGAGAAATCCTATCAGTGGCTGGAAAAAGCTGGCTTCAAAGATAGTACTGAAGCCCTCATCATGGCAGCACAAGAACAGGCACTAAGTACCAGATCCATAGAAGCGGGGATTTACCATACAAGAGAAGACCCAAAGTGCAGGCTGTGCAGAGAAACGTCAGAAACAATCCAACACATCGTGGCAGGGTGTAAGATGCAGGCAGGAACAGCATACATTGAACGGCACAACCAAGTAGCCGGCATTGTGTATGGGAACATCTGCTCAGTCAATGGACTAACCACTCCCGAGACCAGATGGGAGACCCCTCTGAAGGTTGTGGGGAATGACAGGGCTGTGGGACTTCCATATCCAGACAGACAAGAAGGTACTGGCTAACCAGCCAGACATTGTGGTGGTAGATAAGGCCCAGAAGACAGCCCTGGTGATAGACGTAGCGATACCAAACGACAGCAACATCAGGAAAAAAGAGCATGAAAAGGTGGAAAAGTATCAGGGTTTGAAGGAGGAATTAGAAAGACTGTGGCAAGTGAAGGTGAATGTGATCCCAATAGTGATTGGAGCACTATGGGCTGTGACAACCAAGCTGGAAGAATGGCTCCAACAGATTCCAGGAAGGACATCAGAACACTCAATCCAGAAAAGCGCATTGCTAGGAACAGCTAAGATACTGCCAGAACCCTCAAACTCCCTGTGGGAGACGGCGGATGACCCCCCAGGAAGAACTTGACGAGGACATGATGTGGCTGGACATATCCAGGGAAGAAGGGGACCCTGAATGCCACTGCAGTCCAGCCACAAGATACATACCCCCCCCCAATTCCACCATGGGAGAAGGAGAGGCGTGAGAGGGAAGTGGAGGTCATCGTGGCTGATACGATGACCCCCAGAAGAGTGGCAGGCGATGGTTGAAAGAGACCAGAGGATGGAGTAAGAGCAGAAGAGGATGGTGGCTGGGTACTGGAGAAGGAGGAAGGCCCACGCCCACAGAGAACCAGGGGGGTTGACTTCTGGGGCTTGCAGTCTGAGGAGGCCAGAGTTGGATCAGGGCCCAGCCTGGTGGAGAAATGTTCCTCCCCCTCCCAGACAGGAGGGATGGAAACTCCCCAGGGGGCGGGGACCCTGGAGGGATATATAAGGAAAAGAGCGGGAAGAAAGTGGGGGTGGGAGAGTGTGGTGCTTGATGCAACTGGGAGTTCTTACCTGTCTGTGGAGTGAAGGCCGGAGAGGACTTACCTGGTTTGGAACCTTGTTGGGTTAGAGACTGGTATACTTACCTGTTATATGGGACTTGTGGGACCGAGTTATGACATATTACTGAGTTTACTTGTTGAACTGTAACCATGAATCGTGCCCCTCATGAAGAGGAGAGTTAAAGCATTGTGTTGGAAATCCCACCCACGTCTCCGTGGAATTATTTCGGGGAAGATGCAGTTTTGAGTATGGGGGCTACCCCGTCCACGCCCATCACCTCCCCCACCCGCATCACACTCCCAGGCCTCTGGTAGAGGACCCAAGATTGAGGATAACATACATATACCACCCATGGAGGGTGAGAAAACAATTTATATATATATATCAAGGACTTCTGCTTGACCATAGATCCTTTTAGGTTAAGCAGGGCCTTTAATCAACTCCATATCCTCACCAATTACTTCTGGCTTGTGAAATACTGAAGAACTTTGAGTGGAGCTGACTCTTTTCTTACAAAACTGACAAAAACAGCAAGCTGTTTGGCATGACTGAGAACAGCTGAGACCAAGCAGAGCTCTGCCATGTCAATTCAGATCTGCTGCTTTTCCATCTATTCTGCTACCATCTTGGCTCTGCCTTATGTGATACTGTTACCAAAAAGCAGGATTTATAATTTTTGAGGGGAATTACAGTAATGCTATTGCTCTTCATGGAAATTATGTAGGATATTTTCAGCTGGATATGATACCGCATCCCATAGAGATCCCTCCATAGGAAAAATGAACTTGAGAAAATAGATATTTCTAATCAGGGATTTATTATGATTGTCCAATGATGAAATATACAAATGACAAAGGATTCATTAGCAATCTAGGTAGCTTAACATAGGTAACTGAAAGAAATCAGCAAGAGAAACGGGAAGAAGTCATGGCTTCTAAATAAACAAACTTACAGGGGGGGAAGGAAAGTAGGAGAGAGAAAGCACAATTACCATCTTGGAAGCATGACTGGTTCTGGTTCTGGATCTGAGGAGCAAGTCAGCCATAGGAGCAGTAAGGTATCCTTAGGGGAGACATAAGTTCTCTCTGAATCTAGGACCAGGATCCCAAATTTAATGGATATTGGTATGTACCTATGTGCATTGGCATTTCTACTTGGCTTTGGGGGAGCCATCAAATGTTATAGCCAAAAAGCTAAAAAACATGAAGCCATATGGAAAGTGAAACTGACAGTGCAATCCTAAGCATGTCTACTAAGAAGTCGTATGTAGTTCAATAGTAATTACTCCCGGGAAAGTGTGGTTAGAATTGCACCCTGATCCATATTGTGCCTTTACTCATGAGTAGGCAAATTTGCCATTGCCCATTGGAAAGGGCAGACTGAGAGGAATTCAATGACCCCAGAATGGTCCTGATCCAATGAACACAGCCCCCCCAAAATAAACCACACAAAAGCCCTTGATAATTGCATTGAGCCCTATGGAAATGGAACTAAGCGACATGGCCACGCTTACTCGTGAATAAGCAAAGATGCCTTGGCTCATTTTCAGGTCATGCACAGAGGAATGCAAGGCCACCAGAATGGTCCTAATCCACCGAAAGTGGAGCTCAACAAGTGCTCCAGAAGGCAACTTCACACCCTCTCCCCCAAATAAAACAGAGGTTTAATTGGTAAGGTGATTTTAAAATATGAAAATATTAATTAATTTTGAATCAGTTGTATTAATTAATATTGATAATAATTAATTAAATAATTTTGACATATGGAGGTGACAAAAATTTGTGGAGCCCGGGTGCCAAATGACCTAGGTATGCTACTGCTGATGTGTGTTGGTCCTGGCTGATTAAGAAAACAATTAACTAGGTGTAAGATAATGAGAGGAACTCCTTATCGCAGTGTTAAATTAATCAGATTAGCTAGAAAGGATCTATCTTGTAGAATGCAGGATGTAAGCAAATTGGCTATGACTGAAAGGTCACCAAGTTCAGTGGCACTGAACTTCGGTCAGCTAAGCCTTATGGGGAAATATTCTTGATACGTTCATATGAAATAATACCAGACTGATTTTGTGGTAACAAGATTTTCTGGTAACAATAATTCCTTCTGGTTGGTGCCCCAGGTGGAGTCATTCCCATGCCTCAATTTATGCACCACACCCAAATGGTGTAGTAGTTCAGGAGTTGGACTAAGAAGGTCCAGGTTCAAATTCCTACTGAGCCACAACCTTCTGTGGTGATTTTGGGCCATTCCCTCTTTCTCAGCCTAAACCACAAAGGGATTTTATGAGGACAAAAAAGACCACACTGTACACCACACTGAGCATCTTGGCTGAAGGGCAGTATAAAAATGTGAAAAAATAAATTACATCCAAGGAATGAGGAAAATTATATACGAACACATACCCTTGTAATTAAGAACGTAAGCATAGAATGTAAGCATAGAAATGCTTACGTATAGAAGATGATTAAATTGCGGAGTGCAAGCCTGATGAGTCAATCCATGACTTTTAAGATTAATAAACTCTACCTCGTCATACCTATGCCCTTAGGTTTTGAGCAATAATTATTTTTATTGCATAATTCCTCTATGGTCTCCTAATGTGCATTTGTCATCTCAACATGTTGTTTGAATTTTGTGCATGTTTTACATAATGTGTTCTGCCTGAGGTGAAACAAAGCATGAATGAATGATATAAAATAATCCTTTGAAATAGGGTAGACAAAAACCAGCTGTCAGAATTTATTAGAATTATTATTAGAATTATTGAAATTATTTGATACCTTTGAAATCATTCTGTGGGCTGCCTATAGTAAAGGACACGCAGCCAAGCACCTTACAGACATTAAACAATGGCTGCAGACACACATTCCCAGACAGAAGCTTCCAATCAACATTCACAGGCTCCCCGGAGAGGAGATGATAACATCACAATGCCCCTTCTCCTTTCCCAGGAGTTTGATAGTTATCAGTCATTAGCCACTTAAGGCTTGTAAAAGCTAGCCAAGCTAAGACAGGAAATTCTCTTTGTCTTCACCTGACCCTGTGGTAATAATAAAGAAGCGCTAAGTGGGAAAAGGAATAAGAACAACTAGATGGAAGGAAGGAAAACAATGACTTAGGAATATTAATTGTCAGGCAGGATAAAAAAAGGCTTATTTGAAACCCAAAGATCATAAAATTAAAATAAAGTTTTAATTTCTTCTTTTTGTATTAACAGAAGCCCAAATGGATCAAGTAAATGTTAAACCCATGTGTGCTTAACTTCGTATGACAGTTGTGATGTTTTCCATTGTAATTGTATCTCCCTAATCTCACCTCTTTGTGTATAACAGGAAACTCTAAAGTAGGGTCTCTTGTACACCTGTGAGAATATCTCTGTCACAAAGAAATAATCCCTTTATACGTGACTGAAGGGGTATAAGAAGTGTGTGCGAAATGTACAAGGGGTCTCAGTCTTTTTGTAGGACGAAACTCTGTCCGACTGGGATCTGGAGCTCCAATAAATAATCTCTTGCTTGCATCAGCATCTCCTGGGTCCTCTCTGGATTAATCTCCCAATCTTCCTATTACAGAAAGGCAGTTACTTGATTATCCCTGCAAACTAACTTGATTTTGTCATAGCTATTCTCATCAAAGCCACATGCAGTATGCAGGCATAATGGGGCTGCAGTGGTTCAGTGGTTAAAATGCTGTGCTCGTCAACCTTACAGTTGGCACAGCAGCAGTTTAAAACCCAAGTACTACAAGATGAAGTGAGCTCCTTTCTATTGCCCAGCTCCTACCAACCTAGTAATTCAAAAGCATGTATAGGTGTCCCCTGCTTTTTACCACCCTATTGTTTTGTTATGGAAATGACGAAGGTCCAGACCTGAAGGTTCAGAGAGGATTCTTTATTATGCCGGCAACCCCAGTCTAACCCTACAATCCAGAGTAACTACGGGAGCCCGTAAGAGACTTTATGTGTACCCATAGTTGCTGCACTACTTAGTTAAAACCTATGGGAAATTCATATTGCAATCCAGAGCAATTTGTTCTTACACCGGAGCAAGGACTCCATGTAGTTACTCTGGATTGCACCCCAAGACACGTGTGTCTTACAAAACCAACTGAGGTCCAGAGCAAAAACATACATACATCTTTATACCTTTCTTTATACCTATATAGCATGGCAGGCATCGCCCCTCCCCAAGCCCCCTTGATTCCCATTCCTCACTTGTAAACCAACTGGCCACAATAATTCCAAGTCATTTCCCTCCTGAAGGTGTCAGGCTCTTGTTATGTCTTTAAAAGTTTCCTGGTTCTGTTTTCTCCTTATCAGTAACAAGGTCAATTTTCTGGCCTCTTGTCTTGTAAATTGCCCTTCCCCTGATGCTAAATGTTTCCCATGTTCTTTTATCTGTGTCCCTGACTGGAATGTCTTGGCTTAATGACTCCCATCTCCTCCTTGATATTCACACTACACTCATCCTTTGTTCTGCAAATTGGGGCCCTCTCTGTGCTACCTCAGGAATGTTCCTTTGATATCAAGCCTACCAACTTGATTCTTTGCTTTCATTTCCATCTAACTCAGTATCTATATTATTTCTATTTTTCTATAAAACTTATATTTTAACCATTTCTGTCTCAGTTTCGTCACTCTCAAAATATGCCCCAAAGTCTGATTGACCCACTGGTGGTCAGTTTTAAAAAAATATGTCTTTCTTTTAAAAGATTTGCATGACTGACTACCAGATGACAAAGTTTCACACCTGATACTCCATTCATTCAATTGAGAGACTTGAAAACACGTCTTCTATTGGGAGACTTCTGTGAGTTCTTCTTTTCTCTACTGTGCCTGAGTTCCTTGCCTGGTTTGCCCTTTCCTTAGATTTGTGCCAGTCTGAAAGATATTTAATTCTATTATTTCCTTATGGTTTTATTGGTGGCCATTTTGCATTGCAAACTGAAAAATACTGGGTTCCACTTTTCATCTGTTTTCTCTTTTGGTCGATGCTTTGGTTCTTAACCCATCCAATAAGTGGGGAATGCCTGCAAATGCCAATCAATAAATAAGTACCATTTTGGCGGGAAGGTAAGTGCTCCATGCAATTTGGAATTTAGTCATGTTGGCCACAAGATGATGGAGACAACTTTTGACAACACAGGCTCTTCAGCCTCTTAACAGGGATGAGTACTGCATCCTGCATTCGGTCACGATTAGCAGGGTAACCTTTGACAGACACCTTTACCTATTGTAAAGAGGTGTGGTGAAAGGTTTTTACTACTTCAGCATTACACAGGGAATAAAGGGTTTGTGGCATCAACTCCTTCCTTTGGTAGGGTTTCATTGGACATTAAAAATGCCTTCCAGCATTTTACTTTTTAAAATGGTACTTTTAAAATTTTTACTTTTTTAAAATGGTAAATTGCTTCTGTTAATAAAATCATGACCAAGGTCCTCCCTGTCCTTCCATTATCACAGTATGTTATTTGCTACTATGAACAGCTACAGCCCAATAACTTTGTGTCAGAGTTGTTATCATGCTTGCTCAGAGATATGCTCACATGTTTATTGTAGTTTCTTTAACACACTTTGACAATTGGCTCACAGTAAACCCCAGTGGAAATTGGCATGCATCATGTGTGATGATAGAGTCAGATATCAGATAATTAATAATTACACTCAATTAATCAATCATTTATTGGATTGGTATTTACCGTAAAGGAGAATAAATTAATGTAGAAAAAGGGCAATCAAGTTTAAATATTCAGATGTTTATATTCAAGGCAGCATTAGGTTATAATGAAACATATGGATTTTAGGCACACATGGATTAAAAAAACCTTTTGTACAAAACCTTTTATAAACTGACTTGGGCATTAGCTTTGGCATGGAAAAGGCAAGGTATAAATCTATTTTTTAAAAAATATTCTAATAATGCACATTCAAATAAAACATCAGTGTAGGTTTTATTCTGTGCACTTTGTAAATCCTTTTCCATTAAAAAAATGAAAAGGGAAAAATTACAGTTCTATGAATGTAATTGGAGCAATTGAATGATTTTATTGTAAGCTTGTTAGCTGCATCAGAATGCTAAAGAAAATCAAGATGCATCCAGCCAGGTATCTTCTTTTAGGGCCCAGTCTAGAGTAAGGGCAGTGAGGAGAGCCCTAGCTGGGTTGCCTCAACTATTCTGTATCAAGAGAAGAGAGTTATGCTGATCCAGAGAGTCAGGAAGCAGCTGCCCTAGCTGCTCCTGAGAATGCTAAGTAGACATCAAGTAAGTGACACCTGGGGAGGGCTTGCTCCTGAGGAGACCTCCTCAGTCCACACTGAACAAGGAACAGTTATGGCGCTTGCCTTATAAGGATGCCAAGAAGTTCCTGACAACCGGTGACAGCTGCAGCATGAGAATGCAATTTTAGTGGAGGGTGGATGCATGGAGTGGCCTGCTTTATCCTGAGGTGAGTGGGCTGCTGTAATTGTTCCATATTCTGAGGTTGAGAGGCAGAGGTTGCAGCTAGGCTGGCCAAGAAGTCAGATTTTTGGTCAACACTGCCATTCATACCCTGCCTTATCATGGACTCCTATGGGTCTACTCATTTCTATACCTGTTTCTGAGGTGGTATAATTCTGAGGAGCTGGAAGATGGGAATTTCTGCCCTGGAAACAGGCTCTGAATACAGAGTAACTGCTCTGCCCTGGGCAATGCTAAACATGCCCTCAACATGCCTCTCCTGAACTGCCTAGTCTGCCCCAGCTAGGGCATCCCAGGTCCATCTGTCTTGGGGCAGTGTCTGTTGCCTTAGGCTGCGCAAGCCTTTTCCAGAATAACTAGAGTGGAGCACAGTTAGGTCAGCCCAGTGATAGATAACCCAAGTGCACTTCTGTATTGTGCCCTAAGTAGACTCCTATATGCATAGATAACCCAAGTGCACTTCTGTATTGTGCCCTATATGCATGTGACCGATTAATACATTGACATTATCAAGGAAAGCAATCCAACTGTTCTTTACATACCATACAGCTGTTTTTACTAACATACATTCTTGAGCTTCAGTCTAAAAAATAATTTTTTTTTTAAAAAAAGAAAGATATCTAGTACATCAAATTCTGCAAACAGATGTGACAAGGAAAAAATAAATTAATGGATTATGTCTGGAATTCCTATGTACAAAAAAATTACATTGTGCCAACAGAGTCAAGTGAATAACAAAATTAGTTATGAGTCGGGCTAATTTGCCCGAGAAAGGCGGGATATAATTTTTTTAAATAAATAAATAAAAATAAAATTCTTAGTACGTGCTATGTCTGCATCCTTTTAAGAGATCCACCCATTCTTTTGTTTTCAACTTCTGCCTACTTTTCATTCAATGCCTCTTAATTTTTAAGACTAATTTGAGATTTGGGGCATTTTCAACACTTTTAGCTTCTCTACTTAATTTGTATCTTCTTTCCTCTCCCTGTTATGGCTCACTTCCCAGGAATGATCTGCTTTGCACAGGTCTTGAGTTGCCTTCGCTGACTGAACATATTGCTGGTCATCATCTAGAAGCGGCTTCACCTCTGTAAGAAGATAAATAAGTTGTTCAGAAGATAAATAGGTTGTGGTGCAATTGTAATTGCCACCCTTTCAACTAATGGACTGCATGAAGGAGTAGTGAAGTGAGTGGGTAGGAATACTGGTTCTGCTCATGCTGAAAACAAATCTGCGGAGGCCGTAGCAAGCCTTTTGGCTGCTAACCTCTTTTACACTTCAAGGGACTTCACAAGGAAAGAGTGATGTAAGGGGCTTGTAAAGTTGCCACATACCTGCCCCCTTCCTTGTGGTCATTTTAAATGAAATAGAAAGGGAATTCCAAGCATCACATGCACTTCCTGTTTTGTCAAGAGGGAAGGAATGTATGGGAAGGAATGAGATAATTTGATAAGCATTAAGGCTTACTTTAATTCTCAGTGGCGGTGAAGTTTATTTATTTATTTATATGTATTTGTTTTCTTGTTTAAATATCAATCAACAGCATGTACCCCACCTTTCTCTAGGGCAGGGGTCCTCAAACTTTTTAAACAGGGGGCCGGTTCACTGTCCCTCAGACACTGTCGGGGGCCGGAGAGTGAGAGGACTTATGTAGGACAAAATGTAGGATGTCCTACATTTTAAAAATGTAGGACATGTTAAAATGAAGCAAAAATGCTTTCCTGTACTTAATTTCAACACTTTTGAAATAGAAAAACTTTTAACATGCCTGATTCTCACCCAGACATGCAAGACGCCCTCAAAGCAGTTTCCAGCAACATGTTACTTCAACATATTTAACTTAACATATTTTTCATGTCAGACTTAAGACATATAATTGTAAGACACCCTCAAAGAATTTTGCAGCAACACAAGGAATGTCAGTGACATGCACTGACACACACCATGCGCTCTCTCTCTCTCTCTCTCTCTCACACACACCCACCCATGTATTCTTACACACACACACACAAGCTCACCTCAATTTTGAGCTTGCTGTTCAGGAATTTTGCCCAAGCCTATGCATGTCTACTCAGGTGTAAGGCACATTAGAGTCCATGAGGCTTACTTGTTGATGGGAAGGTGGCCTTAATAGCCCAGCTCTCTGCTTGTCTACTCAGAAGTAAGCCCCTGGCAGCTGGGGGGCCGTGAGAGAGTGGAGGGAGGCACGCATGCCAGCCTCAAGCCCCTGGTAATTGGGGTGGCCATGCAAGGGCAGTGAGAGGCACGCGCACGCCAGCCTGAAGCCCTGGGATGGTCTCGAGAGAGCAGCAGGAGGCGTGCGCACCAGCCTCAACCTGGGCCCCTGGCAGCTGGGGTGGCCGTGCGCTCCAGCCTGAAGCCCCTGCTCCAGCTGCGCACGGAAGATTAAAAAAAAATTTTTAAGGGCCAGCTTGAAGCTGCCCAAATTCCGGAGCCTGGAGGGGCTTTGCACAGGGCTGCCATGACTGGTGGATCTTCGCCGTGGCAGCCTTGAACTGCCTCCAAGTGCCCACAAAGCGCCTCCCAAACCCCCCAAAAGACCGGCGGGCCGGATTGAGGCCTCTGGCGGGCCTGATCTGGCCCGCGGGCCTTAGTTTGAGGATCCCTGCTCTAGGGGATCCAAGGTGGTTCACATAAAAAAATAGGATAAAAACAATTAAAAACCATTATAATTACACTGCATATAAATAAATCAGGTATATGTTTGTATCAGGTATCAGCAACATCACGCAGAAAATTCTGTTCAGCCATCTTTGACTGCTTCACTTCTTTCCTTTACCCTGGAAGCAGAGTCAGCATCAAGGAAAAAGGCTTAAAAATGCCCATCATCCCATCTTTCCTGCTCTACTGCTGAATCTTGAAAACCTATATTTTTCTTGATATTTGGAGGAGGGATTTTAGGCTAGACTTCCTGTAGTAATTTTTGGAGGGGATATCTTACACTATAAGCACAATAGGGAAAGGGATCAAAGATACCCCTTTTGTCACAGTGTACCAGTACAGTTCAGGATGAATCAACATAATCCTGCTCACCCAGTCCCAAACCACCAGCATGGCACAAAAAGTGTCAATGGTTCAAAAGTGTCAAACTACAAAAGTTCAGGTATCTGAAACAGATAGCTGCCAATTTCCTTCTGGCATTGAGCAGGTTCACACTATTTTGCTACAGAGTGTTCCACATATACATATTCTACATATACATTTCTTTCTTCCTATAATTCCTGCAGACTTCTATGGTTACAATCCAGAGTAACTACAGGACCTATACACCATCAGGAAGAGATCAACAGATCTGCCCACCACACACCAGCTGTGATTCAAGAAAAGATGATCAGCTTTCTGTACCATCAGCCTAAATGTTCTGTACCACAAATCTGCTATGACAGACTGTGGTATTCAAGGGAAGGTGTGTAGAAAGTGACTTGTCGAGGCCTGGCATGTAGCACTTTAACAAGACTGTGCTGTGGGAGGAATTCAATATCATTTGCCATTCACAGTTCTCAAATCCCACCAACCTCCTGCCACGATATCAACTCCAGAATAACTACACTCAACACAACTGAATCAGAGTTAATGTCAATGCTGCTTAAACCAGAAATCTTTGCAGTTTGTCTATAACCATGGCTGATGGTTACATGGTTGTACATGATGGTACATGGTGTAATATGCTGCTTCTGTGAATAAAGTTCCATAGCCTTTTGAACTAGGAGACATACCCTACAATCCTGAGTAACTACGGGTGCACGTAAGAGACTTTACGTGCACCCATAGTTACTGCACCATCTAGTGAAAACCTATGGGAAATTCATATTGCAATCCAGAGCAAATTGTTCTTACACCGGAGCAAGGACTCCCCGTAGTTACTCAGGATTGCACCCTTAGTGATCAGTTCAACAGAAACCCTAAAACAATTCATGCAAATGTTGCTTTTAATGGGCCATATAAAACAATCTTCTATTGCAACAAGTCTTGTTTCCCAAGGGTGTTTTTCTAACAATGTTGCAAGCCTTTAATAACAGGTTTGCAGGTGATGTGCCCCATTTAGGGTGAATTGTAGTTATATAGTAATATTGCATGTTTTCTATATTTTATAATTTCAGTATTTTTACTATTTACAGTAAATGAGAGATCATTATGAGAGATCATTAAATAATAATCATAATGTCCTAACTATCTTCTACAACTTTCACATTTTAAGGGTTTCATGATCAGCAAAATATCTGACTTCAAAATTATTCCTTCACTTCTCAAGCGTGTAATAATGATTATATATATTTTTCAGAAGACACTTTTAGCTTCTGACCCTTGGGAATCCTAAATATCAAATGCTGTATCATGGTTTGTTGGCATTAGGGTGCAATCCTTGCCAAATTTAAGCAAGCACAACTCACCAATATCCCCATTCCCATGGTGGTTTGAGGAGCCTGGCACATGTCTGAGCACTGGCCAAATTTCCCCAGGAGTGGTGCAGAAGTGCCACACCAAGCCAGCACAGAATTTGTGCTGGGAATTGTGCTGCCCTAATTAAGTGCTTAGGATTGCGATGCCAGGGTATTAAAATTGCTTGGGGAAAAATTGTAACCATTGATTGCAACTGTTTAGTGCATGTAACTCTGTGATGGATTGTGGCAATAGTGTTTATGGCTAAAGACACTTTCCTGGGAGTAAGACCCATTGAACTCAATGGGGTTTACTTTTGAGTAGACATGGTTAGGATTATGCTCTATGTTATATTCAATCATCTCAAAAGAGAGAAGAGTTTCAATCAAATCAGCATATCAAAACAAATCAGCATATTTGTTTTGCTCTTTGTTTATATTTGCTTATGTTTAATTATATGAGCTTTTATAAAAGTTAACTCCCAACAAAAAGTAAAACCAGCATTGCTTGTTATATGCATTTGAGAGTTCCTCTGAATTAGTTGCACTAACTGGCTTCACTTAATAGCATTCAGACATGAAACTAAACTTAAAAACAAAGGTACACACAGACCAATCTTATCCATTTTCTATTCAATAGGCTGAAAATAGCAACTGCTACTTCCTACGTGGGGCAGTCGCTGAGCCCTGTAGTGGCTCAGCATTTAAAATCTACATCTACATCTACATCTACAGTATTTATATACCGCTTTTCAACTGAAAAGTTCACAAAGCGGTTTACAAGAAAATGAAAAAAAATTAATAGCTAATTAATAGCTAATGGGTCCCTGTCCCAAAAAGGCTCACAATCTAAAGTGCAAAAAGAACACCAGCAGAAGCCACTAGAACAGACATTGCTGGGGTGTGGAGGGCCAGTTACTCTGCCCCTGCTAAAGAAAACAGGAACACCCACTTGAAAGAGTGCCTCTTGACCAGTAAGCAGGGGTAATGCCACACTTAGTAACCAGCAGGCTGGGGTTTGAGACCCAGATTCCACAAGATGGTGTGAGCTTCCATCCCTTGACTGTCTCCTGTCAACCATGCAGTTTGAAAGCATGTAAATGCAAGTAGATACATAGGTACCACCTTGGTGGGAAGGTAACAGCATTCTGTGCACTTTGGTGTTTACTCCTGTCCTTTTTCAGTGGATGTCATAGAATCATAGAATCATCGAGTTGAAAGGGACCTAGTAGGTCCTCTAGTCCAACCCCCCTGCCTGCAGCAGGAAATCCCCCTAGAGCATCCCTGACAGGTACTCATTGAGTCTCTGCTTGAAGATCCCCAGTGAGGGAGAGTCCACCACTTCCCTTGGCAATCTGTTCCACTGCCGAACCGCCCGATCCGTCAGGAATTTTTTCCAGATATCCAACCGGAATCTCCTTTCTTGCAATTTGTACCCATTGGTTCTAGTTCTGCTTTCAGAAGCAGCTATGAACAGATGAGCCCCTTCCTCCCTATGACAGCTCTTCAGGTATCTGAAGAGTGCAATCATATCTCCTCTCAGTCTCCTCTTCTCCAGGCTGAACATCCCAAATTCCCCCATCCACTTCCCTTCCATCCCACTGATAATTCTTGTCGCTCTCCTTTGGACTTGCTCCAGTTTGGCTGCATCTTTCTTAAAGTGAGGTGCCCAGAACTGAACACAGTACTCAAGGTGAGGTCTCACCAATGCAGAATAAAGAGGAACTATAACTTCTTGTGACTTGGAAGCTACAGTCCTCTTAATGCAGCCTAAAATGGCATTTACCTTCTTTGCAGACACATCACACTGCTGACTCATGTTCAGCTTGTGATCCAAGATCCCGCTCACATGTTGTGCTGCCAAACCAAGTATCTCCCATTTTATACCTGTATTTTTGTTTTTTATTTCCTAAGTGCAAAACCTTGCACTTCAACCTGTGGAAGATCTGAACCAGCAACAGCCAGTAAGTTTAAATTTGGGCTTCCAGATGTGCATTTTAACACCTATGTGTATGAAACTACACATTTGAAATTGATGGGACATACTGATGGTATCATTTGAAGAATAACAAAAGCAAGCAACAAGGTAGACCCAAAGCCTGGTCTAAATGATGCTAGATGATGCCTGGGCTTATTCCCACAAATAATGCCAGTGCAACCAGCTAAAGGAAGATTAATTGGTGAGTTACAACTAGTAATAATGTAAGCAATTAAAGGAAAGATTTGTAGGAACAAGCTCTAAAGACACTATGGCTGCAATCCTTAACACATTTTCCTGGGAGTAAAACACATTGCACACAATGGAGTTTACCTTTGAGTAAACATGATTAGAATTGTGCTCACGGTCTATCAGATTTTTTAATACAATATATGCCATGTACCTCAGTACAACGTGAAGAATTATTTATACCTCTTCATCAGAAGAAGCATATCAGGAAATAAATGCTCTGGAGCATCAAGTCCCCAAACAAAATCTGCATGGTCCCAGGAAGGAATATTTTTTTCTGAAAAACTAAATGAGTGATGCGAGGGAGCAACAATTCAATGTCCTTTTCAGTGGCAACAAAGTCAAGTCTTTTCCTGAAAGTCATGAAAACAATCATGTTTTCTATTTTATAAAATGGAGGTGTGGTCTGTTGATAAGAAAATCAGAGATATTAAAAGAGGTTCCATTTATCAATTTGAAATCATTAATTATATTTCAAGCATTTCACTTTTCACTTCCCACTGTACTCTTGGATTTGTAGCATCTTCCCTCCAAAAGGTATTCTCTGATAATTTATTCTAAACTAGAGAAAAGCATACCGGCGTTGCAGGAGTAAAATTCCCCCGTACGCATCCCTCCAATGCACATCAATCCCTCATGCACATCAACCCCCCATGTGCATCTACACCTATGTGCACCATCTCCCATGTTCATCCACCCCATGTGCATCATCCTCCTATGCTCATCAACCCCCCATGCTCATCAACCCCCATGCGCAAATCCCCTATACGCAACAACCTCCGTGTGCAACATCACCCATATGCAACATTCCCCATGTTCATCCCCACATGCACAACATCCCACATGCGCATCAATCCCCATGAGCATCAACCTTCCTTGTGCAACATCCCCCATGCGTATCAAACCCCCATGCGCATCAAACCCCATGAGCATCAACACCCCACGTGCAACATCCCCCATGCGCAACTTCCCCCATGTGTAACAACCCCCATGCACATCATTCCCCCATGCACATCTTTCCCCATGCACAACATCCCCCATGCACAACATCCCACATGCACATCATCTCCCTATGTGCATCATCCCCCCATGCGCACCAATCCCCCATGTGCACCAACCCCCCATGCGTATCAACCCCCAATCGCACCAATCGCCCATGTGCACCAGTATCAACCCCTTGTGCATGAACCCCCAATGTGTATCATCTCCCCATGCGCAACACCCCCCATGCGTAGCATCCTCCCCAGTGCAAACCCCTCTAGCTTCGCCCACACCTGCTCTACATAGACATATTATACCTTTTTGGAATCAGGATTATCCTGGGATTAACCTCCACACACAAACCAACCCCACACTTAACATCCACACACAACACAACTCCACACACCTCCTCTATCTCCACCCATACTTGCTCTACATAGACATATTATAACATCCTGCATTGGAATTTGTGGCTGGATGAGGAGAGAACAGTTAAAAATTCAAATTTCAAAATAACTGACTAAACCTACAGTGAGATTTTCAGGTTCCATTGAATGAATTGAGGAATTCAAAGTTTATTTCTTCAAAACTGCTGTTTTCTAAATTTGAATAGACATCCCTTTAGTTTTGGGCCAAAGGCTCAAAACGCCCTCCGTAGGAGCTGGCTTTTAAGCTAGTTTATAATAAAATGTTATATTTCACATTAGGTTCCAAACAAAATCAGACCCTGTGGCATGGCACACTTCCTATCAAAAAATTTAGGTTTCTGTAATAATTGACCAAGAATTGATCAAGAAAGTAAGACAAATCTTGGAAAGAGAAAACTAAAAACAAAACAAAACAGAAAAGTATATCCAAAGCAAAATTCATTTATTTTACAGTTAGCTTTAAAATCACAGTTAAAATAAGATTTTTCTTCTTGTTGTAGAGAAGCAGTCATGCAAACAAACATTCAACACTTTAGCTCAGGGGTGTTCAAAACCCAGCTTGGGGGCCAGATGCTGCCCTTGGTGAGTCTCAGTGTGACCCGTGGTAAGATCTCTCTAACCGTCCCTTGGGCAAGCCTTGTAATAATCTCTAATGCATTCTAATATGTACATTTATAATGATTTATTCAAATTTAAAATGTAAATTATTTTTCTGTTCCCCTATACAGTGTCAGAGAGATGATGTGGCTCTCCTGCCAAAAAGTGTGGACACCTCTGCTTTAAATGAAGGCAAAGGTCGGGGATCCTTTGCATTTCTATTTGCTGACTTATTCTATTTGAACTGCTTATATTAACATATTTTTTGTATCAGTTGGTATAAATGGGGAGACCAAGAATCAAACCCCTGGGGATGTCGAGACTCAATCGTATTCCATTAGGAGCAATGGAGGAGCAACCAACATAAAAAGTGCATCTTTCCCTACAATCCAGAGTAACTACGGGAGCACATATGAGACAATTACATCGACATAGTTACGGCACTACCAAGTGAAAACCTATGGGAAATTCATATTGCAATCCAGAGTAAATTGTTCTTATGTTGGAGCAAGGACTCCCTATAGTTACTCTGGATTGCACCCCTAAAATCTATTTTACCACTTTTTTAATGTATAGATTTTTATCTGTGGGAGGTTCTGGAATGAAGCCCTATTAGATAATGAGAGATATCTGTATTCTATTTTATGGATGCCAGAAATTATTAGGCCAAGCTGGAGACAGTTGATTAATTGATTGAATTCACATTGACACCCTTTTCCCATTGCACCATTTCCCACAGTATGAGATGGTATGTATATTTTGCTCAAAGAAACAGTATGTAAATTTCTGAAGGACCTGCACTTGCACAATGAGGTGTGTCAGGAATAGCACAGAAGTGAGTCATCTGACTAATAGAGGGCGCATTGCAATCAAATCACTTAGGCCAACGGATGATAAATGGGCTTATGTAAAAGCAGCAGCAGCAGGCATCTGTCAGTCTTGGAAGACTATGGTATCATGCTCGGTGTAGCAAGAAGGGCAAAATGGGCACAGTGCCAAGTGCAAGTGTGTCAAACATAAGGCCCAGAGTTCAAATGCACTCCTCTGGAGCAATTTGTCTGCCCTGCCCTTCCCCAGTATAATTGGGCTGTCCCAGCTTGATAACTGGTTCTTTTATACCTTGAAAATATGAAGATGTGCACATTTACTGTTCTGTCATTTGCAGCTAATGGGTTTCTATGTGAGGATAAAAGGCCCGATTCTGGCCATGATGTAACTTGCTGCATAATGACACTATTTGTGGCTCTTAACAGGAACCATGAATGCTAACTTCAGGCCTCTGTATGAAACAATTTTGACATCCCTAATAGTTAATGATGGCCCCTTTCCTCCTGCTCCATTCTTTTTTTCAGGCTGGGGTTTACTGGGAAATGGACAGCTTTTGTTGCTGTCACCCAAGGCTAATTGCTCAGGCAGAAAGAGGTTGCTTTGGGGGAAACTTTCCTCACAGGTCAGCAAGGACAGAGTGACCAGAGCTGCAATCCTAAACACTCTTTCCTGAGAGTAACCCCCAAATCCAGAGTAACTACAGGAGCACTTAAGAGACTTTACGTGCACCCATAGTTACTGCACCACCTAGTGAAAACTGATGGGAAATTCATATTGGAATCCAGAGTAAGTTGTTATTACACCGGAGCAAGGACTCCCCATAGTTACTCTGGATTTTGCCCTAAGTACCATAGATCAGAATGGGACTTTTAACTAGACCTGCTTAGGATTGCATCCCAGTGTCCTCTTTTTAGTTCATGTGTTCTTTTTATTACCCTTGTGTCTTAGAAAAAAATATTCATTAACCTCCTTTTCATTGTGAGCATGCAGCATGCAACATACTCACCCCCATGCAACACACCATGCAACAAACACCCCCACTGTTCACTGGCCTGCCCTGTGAAGCATGTTGGAGAATGAGCTTATGCTGCTGAAGATGATCTGACTTCTCCATGCATCTTGCAATGGCTCAGCCAGAAGTGTGAGGATATGAAAGGAGCTATCTTAGGAATTCTTATTCAAACTGGTGTCTGCCAGGGAGATGTCACCTCTCCCTTGGTCTTTAATATTGTGTTTGATGCCATTGTGAGGAAAGCATTTGAGGGCAGATGCCAGGTACAATACAGTATAAATAACTTCCTGACAGACCTGATGTTTGCTGATGCCAGGTACAATACAGTGTAAACAAGTTCCTGAAAAACCTGATGTTTCCGATGTGTGATGACATGTGCCACATTTACCAACATGAATGCAGAGGCCACCAACATTCTTTACCACATCACCCACATTGTCCAATTCTACAGCCCAAGAACCAATGCAGACAAGACTAAAGTTATGACCACAGTTGGATCACAGGCCATTTTTCATCTATATGAAGTCCAAATCAAGCAACTCTGAGAACTCAAATATCTGGGGTTGTTGGTGCAGGAGACGAAAGTGGCATCTACCACTGAAGTCCTCAGCAGGATTGGCAGCAGTGTTCGCACCACTCAGATGATGCCTATGGAAGAAAGCAAATATCTCCACCAACACCAAAATCTGCTCTTCTGATCACTAATCCATTCAGTTCTCCTGTATGAGTCAGAAACATGAACTCCACTCAAATCAGATATGAAGAAGCATGAGGCCTTCCAAATGCAATACCTGAGACAGATCCTGAGTGTCCCCTGAGCACCAAAAAAGACTTGGCTCAAGCTGGTTGAGCAAGACCTAAAGAACCAGTGACTGACCACCGATGAGGCTAAAAACATCACCAGCAGCCACAAAGAATAGAAGTGTATTGTAAGTGATGCACCAAATCCAACAGCACCGTCTGCAATGTAGTGATGCACCAAATCCAACAGCACCGTCTGCAATGAGAAGACAACCCCCTCTCCAATTGCCAGCTAAGGACTAAAGGAAAAGAAGAAATAGCTCTACAATGGATCTACTTGATTCTGTGGCAACTTTACAGCTGGTGCAAAATCAAAAGCTTCAGTGTTGAATTATGAAACTCAACACAAAGTTCAGAATCTAGCAGAGCTGAGCCTTTTGCCTCCATCTGAGTACTCTGAACCCTCCATCAGTCCTACCCTCTGCCTGCCACACTCTCTGCCCCATGCCTCCTCCTTACCCTCCTCTTGATGTCCCCCAACTCCCCTATCCCAGAAAACCTCTTCCCCATCAACCTCCATTCCCCCACTCACCTCTCCACTGTCTGGTGGTACATGTAACCTCCAAACTTCCAGGCACTGGAACAGGAGCAGCACGAGCAAAGTGTTGGTTGGTGCTGTGCTGGCTTCAGTGCTCAACCAGACCAGTGCTGGGGAACGCAAACGTGTTTGAGGCATGTTTGCAATAGACAGAGGACCAGCAGTGCAAGCACAAGATTGGGCTGCAAGTAATTTTGACCAACTCCTTCTTATGCTTTCAAAGTCCATATTATGATGTTCAATTCCTAATGTTCTGTTCTGCAAATAAAGCTCAGATCTTCATATTTTTACTTTCTACTTCCAAGTGCTATCAAGATGTCCTCTCTGTAGCAATGGAGCCAAAAGTGTTTAACACTCATACACACTTTTTTAAAATTGACATTCTGTTGGGACCTAGATCCACTCGGATCCTGACTCACTCCCCCCCCCCCCCCCACTGAATCTTTTTCATGTACTCTAGTACAGGGATCTCCAAACTTTGGTGTAGGGCCAGATGTGGCTCCCCAGTGACCCTGAATCTGGTGCCCCAAAAAGCACCTTGTCTCCAATACCACCTGGTCCAGGAGACTGCCCTGTGGAGCCCTCATCCACCTGAGACAACTACTGCCAGGGAAAGTCTGCCCTGAAGAGCTCCCCTGCTTTTTCCCAGAGTTCTGCAGGAGCACTGCCCATCCTGCAGCCAGCAGGAGTGGTGGAAAGGCTGCAGTTGAGGCCATGCAGTGAGAAAGGCAGTGAGAAGGTGCAGGTACTTTGAATGCAGTCATATCTGGAGTGTGCTTGGGAGTGCAGGCTGGCTGGGGAAGTAGGGCTTCTCAGTGGGAGGGGAGGCTGAGTTATGGTGAGGTGCTTGCTGGAGAGAGGGTGGTAATATCCTGCTCTTTGGAATGGAAAGGAAGGCAGAGCAGTGTGGGAGTCTGCAGAAGAAAGACAGAGAGAGAGAAGGGGTTATGAATGCTGCCAGAATAGCAGATGTGCTTGGGGTGGGGGAGAGGTGAGGGCTGAGAAGAGACGATCAGGGTTTTTTTGGATGTACTTTTGGGTGAGGAGGGTGGAGGGAAATGTAGAGAGAAGTTTAGCTGTCAGGTGCAAAGGGAAGAAGATTAGGGAGTTTCTGGATGTGCTTTGGGAAGGGGTGCAAAAAGGATAATAGAGTGTTTTAGATGTGCTAGGGGTGCTGCAATGCTAACCCCAGTTAGGCTGGTATAAGCCTCACCGTAAGTCCTATATTGACCTGGGGGAGGTCACAAAAGTGCCGTAAGACACTTTCTGTGCCACTCCTAATGGAGGGTTGGGCCAGAGCAGACATGTGCTTGCCTCCCTACATCACCATGGGAACAGGAAGACTGATGTCAGCCTAGGTTAAGAATGCACCCACAATCTGTTACCCCACTGGCTCAGTGACATACAGAAATGAACCTATATATACCCAAACATGCAGGTTTCTGACAATCTTTGGACTGTTGGCTCTTGAAACACTCCAAAAAGACATTCAGAAAAATGAGGGAGTCAGATATGGGTGGAAAAATAATAATATTTATTAAGGGAAAGCAAACAGAGGAGGTGACAACAGAGAATGAAAATGTAATCAATTTGATAAATTTATTCAGGTATTGAGTAATAGTCACAGTTACATTGTCTTGAACAGAGTTTCCCAAACTGTTGTTTAGGACCTACCCATGGTCATGAAACTGACACTGACAAGCTGATAACTGACAAGGGAAATGTATTCAGCTCTTTGGACAATGAAACTGAGTTACAGGTGTATTATTACTCATGAATAGGTGCAGTGGCATCCCTAAGGAATGCTGTGGGGCCTTGGGCCCAGGTACCACCCCCAGGAGGGTGATATACTGGGGGTGACCATAAACACAAAAGTCACTAAAATTATTCAGAATACCACATCATGCTATATACTGTTAGATGCATATTTTTCAGCAGAATACAATGCAAAAACATCTTTGAAATATCTCCTTCCTATAAAACATTATGGCTAAAAAACTAAGAAACAAAAATGCATGGAGGCCTATGGAAACTGAAATGGAGCCATATTGTGCCTTTTCCTATGACTAGGCAAATCTGCCTTAGTCCAGGCATGTCAAACTGGTGGCCTGAGTGCCGCATACTGCCCTTTGCAGGCACACGTGTGGCCCTTGAGTGAGTGTGGCTTTCTCCCCAGCCCCAGAAGCATCTCAGTAGTGGTGGCAGCACACTTGATTTTGAGCTGGAGAAAGAGCCCAGGAGGAAGGAGGGCTCATGCACAGCAGCTTCCCAGGGCGGGAGAAAGACCCCAGGAGAAAGGAGGGCACTTCTGAGTAGACATGCAAAAATTAGATTGTGGCCCTCAGAAGACACTATTAATGCTATTGCGGTCCTCAGGAGACACCATCAATGCTAACGTGGCCCTCTGTATGAAATGAGTTTGACACCCCTGCCTTAGTCCATTGGAAAAGACAGACAGAAAGGAATCCAACATCCCAGAATGGTGCTGATTCAATGAATACAGCCCCCCACCCCAAATCAACCCAGAAGGAAGACCTGGATTGCATAATCGCATTGAGTCCTATGGAAAGTGGAAGTAAGTGATACAGCTGTATTTGCTTACGAGTAAGCAAATGTGCCTTGGCTCACATTCAAGTCAGTCACAGAGGAATGCAGTGGTCTCAATCCAGTGAAAGTAGAGCTCAGCAAATGTTCCAGAAGGCAGCTTCACTCCCTCTCCAAAAAGAATAAAATAGAGGCTTAGGCTGCAATCGTAATCTCCAGTTAGGATGGCATAAGCCCCAGCATAAGTCCTGTGCTGACCTGGGGGTTTAACAAAAGTTCTGTAAAACATTTCTGCCCACTCCTGTGGGGGAGGCCACTGTACAGGCATACACCAACATCCCCACATCATCACGGGAAGATATGCCAGGTGAGTTAGGCTGGCCTAAATTGGTTAGAATTGCACCCTCAATTGGTAAGGTAATTTTTAAATGTGAAAACATTAATGAATATAAGCAGCAGAGGCAGGGTGATCTAATGACTGCCCTCAGTCCCGTGCAGGGCAAGGGGCTGATAGGGTCATCCCTTGCTAACTGGGGTGCCTGCCTCAATTCCATGGTGAGGTGGGGCCACGTTTCCAGTTGCACCTGGCCCCTTAAGGGGCCAACGGTAATGGGAGGAACCCCAATGAGTGGAGTAAGGCCCTGAGTCAGTGCACGACAACCCTGCGGCCCAGGTGCACCTGGGGGCTTGTCATGATCCTCCTCAGCTCCCTTCCCCTCTGCCTCATATGATGCAGCTGTTGGGGTCTATTTTATTGTCTGCTCATTATAAAAGTGGCCCATCTCTTCCATAGTTTGTGTCCAGTGTGGTTCCTTAATCAGTGTCTAAACAATTAAGTAGGTTGGGAAACGTTTTGGTAAAGGATCAGGTTGAGTCAGTTGTGGGATGAGATGGATCCTGTTAGCAGGTAGCATCTGTGATCCAAAGCCCAAACCTGGACCTGACACACCCTGGCAGCAGTTCATACATTTGCTAGTGAAATAGCTGACCCAGGTCTGAACAGGTTGAAAGGAGATCAAGGAAAGTCAGTGGAGTAAATATATATTTTTTTAACTCACTGCTCCTCGCTGATGTGGTCCCTGGAAAATAACAGAGGCTGTGTCACAACATTATGTCACAACTCTGTCCCACTGAAACTGATGGAATTTAAAACTGCAGAGGAAGAAATATACCCTTTCCTTACAACAATTTAAATTACAGAACTCTGTGATGGATTCTGGCTATTGAGTTTATGTTACATTTCACTAAGTTTGACTGACCTATAAAGAAATTAATCTCAAACAATTGCATGGAAAATCTTCGTTCAAATTCACACGTATTTAATTAAATGGGATTAACTAATTAAACCCTGATTCTTAATGGTAAATAAAAAGAAAAATACACATTTGAAATTCACGGGAAACATCTGGAGTTCCCTATCAACTGAAGCAAGCTATAAGGTAGACCCAAAGCCCATCAAGGCAAAGCCTAGATAATCTCTCTTTCAGTAGGATGAAGTCCTTCTGCAGTGCTTAATTACCTCATATCCCCACAAATAGATACAGCTCAATTCACTAACATTGAGCTACATTGAGCCACTAAAATTGAGCTACAACTGGTTAACAATGTAAATAGTTTTTTGAAAAAAAGATTAAGGCTGCAACCCTAATCTCTAGTTAGGTTGGCATATGCCCCAACATCAGTCCTGTGCTGACCTGGGGGTGTCACAAAAGTACCATAAGACACTTTTATGCCACTTCTGGGGAAAGGTTAGGCCAGTGCACAGGCATATGATGAGAAGATGTGCCAAGTGAATTAGTCTGGACTAAATTGGTTAAGATTGCACCCTATGAAAAACAAGCTCTAAAGACATAATGCCTATCAGATTTTTTTATAAAATATACGAGTATGTCACATACTCAGTATAATGTGAGATCTTATTTGTACTGCTGCATAAGAAAAAGCACATCAGGATATAGGTGCTCTGGAGCATCAAGAGACAACACATAATCTAAATGTGCCCAAGAGGGAATAAACTTTTGGAAAACTAAATGAGAAATTCGAGAGAGCAACAGTTCAATATCTTTTTTAGGTGTAAGAATGTCTTTTCCGCCATAGAAGACAGCCGTAGGCACATTCATGTCTTCAATTTTATAAAATGGAGGTGTGGTCTGTAGGCAAAAACAAATCAGAAATAAAAAACAGGTTTCACTGGTCAGTTCCATATCAGTGCTTACATTTCAAACACCTGATTTTTTCTTTTATTACAGTGGCCCATAAGCATTTGTATTCCCATATTCACTGATTTAACCATCCACAGTCACAGAGGATCCACATGGGTGCCTCCTCACAATTGCTCTTTACAGTTACTTACCTGGAACCTCTGGAGGCCTCTTCTCTTTGACAGCGAACTGTTAAATCATTCTCTGCCTCTGGAGACCACAGCCCATGCAGAAGCCTCTGGAAGCTATCTCCACTTTTTGGAGACAACTTCCAATTTGCATCTGAAAGGTGGAAGTATGTTCTATAGGCTTCTATGGGATAATTTGAGACCTGTGGGCATCAATACGCTTGGTTTCTGGCTTGGTGCAAGCCAGCAGAGGCATGCAGAGGCTCCAGGTAAATAACTGTGAGAGTTTCAGGAGTGGACCCCAGGATCTCCTTATTTGTAGGAGTGTGGGACATGGAAAGCCCTGAAACTTTGGTTATGATGCCATTCTACTCCCAAACACATAATCTTATTAATATTTTAAATAGAAAGACTTCCTTTTTCTATTTAAAATAGAATGCTGGAGAGAGGAATACAATCAGAAACAATGTGTAGCTTAATCCTTGGGGTCTTGGGTCTCTTCAGAGAGAAAGGTAGAATAAAAATATAGTAATTAAAATAAATGAATTCTAAAAACAGTACTTTTCCTCAGGTTGAGGCCCCAATCCTAACATTCTGGCTGTGGTGCTTGCATTATAGCCATTGAAAACAGAAACCTTTTGGCACAGCTGCATGCTACCTTGGGGGAAAATACACAGGACTGAGGTGTAAAGCTTCAGATTTTCTAAATACACCTTGCATTACAAGCAACCACTGCAGTAAGATAGGCTTTCTTTTATGCAATAGCTATATATGCATATTCTTTTATTTTCTATGTGAACTTTTGAGTGAAGTCAGCACTCTCACAGACCATTCCTATGCATGTCTACTCAGAAATCAGTATCATCATAGTCAATTGGTCTTACTCCATGGTAAGTATGTATAGGATTGCAACCTCAGTCTTAAGGGAAGAGAGTTTCCAGCGATGTGCTGGTTGGCTAACCAATACAAGATCTCTTGCTCAAAATTAGCTTTGTAATTCATTAAAGCCCAGAAAACAAGTTCTTCAGTAACATGTGGGACTGTTTCAATAGGATTAATTTGGAGACAGATGAGAAGGTGAAGGCACTGGATGTGAACCATGAGTGGGGTATTAGTACCTGGATTACAACAGTGATTTTCAACCAGTGTGCCACGGCATGCTGGTGTGCCACAGATAGTCCCACAGCATCCCACAGGTATGCTGTGGGAATTTGGAGACTGACATTCATTAATAGGAAAATTGGGAGATTTGAACAAGTCTGATGTGCCTTGTCAATGGTACAGATAACTGATGGTGTGCCTTGACAATTTCAGTGCTTCGTTAAGTGTGCTATGAGATGAGAAAGGTTGAAAATCACTGGAATACACCATAGCAGTGGTGTATGAATGTCATTTGGCTCCCAGAATCCATAAATTTTTGCACCCTCCTATATCACAAAATTAACTAATCTAGGTTGCAAATGTGGATGGGGGTCCATGCATATATGCCCACTGAAATTTGCCATGGAGGCCAAAGTTTGACCCAAAGTGCAGGTCCACTCAGCATGTACGTCTGGGCTGCAGGTCCAGGCAGGAGCCCAGGTCTACACATCCAGTAAACCTCAGCCACAGACGCCCAAGTTCACCTGGAGCATATGTCCACCTGCCTGGTTGCCCTGAGCTCTGAAGTTAAGATAGTGCTCATGCCTCCCCCAACACAAACAAGTGAGTTTGCTGTGGAAGTGGCATATGGAGCCTTTGGCCCCCTCATCCCACTATTTGTATGCCTATGCATGGGAAACAACTGAAGGATTAGGAGTCCCACTGCTGAAGCTCATGTGACTTCTGATTGGAATATAGTAGGCAAATTATTCTCTTCATTTCATTTCTGCTTTGTTCAGGCCTGCTGCTCTTTTACCTCCAGCCCTGCTTGCTTTGCCTACATCCACATCCAGATCTGCACTGAGGCAAAGATGGATATTTCTGGGCTCTTGCTCTCACCAACAAACATCCAGCCATCACCCTTGCTTGGCGGATAGTTGGAAGAGAGTGGGGAGACACCCAGACTTCTGGGCTAAGGGTGCTTGCTGGCAGAAGGGTAAAATTGGGCTGGATGGAGGACAACAACAGAAAGGTACAGAACTGTGCAGTGGGGGTTGTCAGTGTGGCAAGAGGGCCCTGCCAAAACTCAAAGGACCTCATCCAGAACCCAATTTCACACCATCCATCACTGCTTATATTGGATTCTGACCCCATTAAGACAATCTCATATTACTCTCTTCCAAAGTATTGTCTTTTTTTTCTTACCATGTTATAAAATTCTTTATTCTTGGATCCATAGTCATAATACTTAAATTGTTTTGTTTTGAATATCTGGAAAGATAAACACAAAATTCTCTTTAAAATCAGCTGAATTGTCAAAATTCTTAACTCTGAGGGACTGCTAGTCATATCCAAATTAAGTACAGTATATGGAAAACTAAGTAATGACAATCCCTTGTAGTAAATGATTGAGAGCTCTGGAGAGCTCTAGAACTCTTACAAAACATTTACAAATTAGTAAAGATGACATTTGAATTATTTAAGTTTTCAAAAGTAATTTGAACTTATTAAAACAATCTTGTCAACCAAATGAGCTATTAACACACATATAGCAGAAAGTTCTGTCAGATCTAGTGGGCTGTACATTAACTGTAGAGAACATATTCAGAAAACCCTACCTGAGCCCAATGCAATCCTGTCTTTAAAGAAACAAAATCAGGAAGGATTCCAACATACACATCTGCTCGACTCTAAGGTTAAAAAAATATAAAAGGAAATGTCAGTAATATGTTTATCTTCCCTGTAGTAGGTATTTTCATGCTTGACCCACTGAAGTAGAGGAGCTACAAAATAAACCTGAGCTCCCAGCTCCATTCATTTTCAGGAAAGCTGCACTTGGGAATTCACTCTAATCAACAATACTCACTCAGGGAATATTCTTAAGGGCACTAAGAAAAAATCACTGTTGGCTGGTGCACGTTCCCCATGCCAGTGTCCAGAAGTTGAATGTAGCCCCAGCAGCACTTGAGGAGGGTAAATATGTTCTGGTGATGGACTGTCAGCATAAGAATTTGAGGAGAAGAGGGGAAGCATTGTGCCGGTGTTCCAGGGTGGGGGAGGGTGAGCGGTAAGCAGGTCCCTGGGTGGACTAGCCCCATGAGGAGAAAGGGGAGTGATCCTGCACCCAGAGCCAGGCTGGTTGTATCCATGCTGCTTCTTTAGGTAGTGCAGGTTTAAATAGACACATTCAGGCTTCTACTGTGTTACCCGGGAGAAAGAAAATTGATTCCTCTTGCAGCCCCAACTTTGTGTTACATGCAGTGCAAGCCAGTTGGCCTGCCAGTTCCAATGCATGATATGATTCATCCCATATATAGGGATGAAAACACACTGTATCCCTTTTCACCCCTTTTGTGAAATTTTTAAATTTTGGTTCTAAATTTGAATTTTCAAAAATTGGTTCTGAGTGTGTCCCTATATCATGGAGCGAATACGCTTTCTAAATTTCATACTTCTAGGTTCAGAGGTTTTGGCTGGGTGTTGGTGAGTCAGTGAATCAGTCAGTTTTCATTGTTATGTATAGGGATAAAAACATGTTTTCACCCCCTTAGTGGTTTATCCCTACACTTAGGGTTTGAATTTCTAATAACAGGTTTTTAGTGGGTGCCTACATCTGCTGGGAAGCATTACCCAAACCATTAATGTACTATTATTTTCAGATCTGATAGCAAGGGACACACAGGCTGGGAAACCTGCTTATTTGCATGCCTGACTAGTCTATTCTCGCTACCCAAAATTTCAAAGGAGATCATTTTCCAAATATGCTTAGTCTCTCCAAACTCCATAAAAGTTTTCATATAACCTAAGGCTTTCATGGCTGGTACCAGTATTGTATTAAGAATTGTTCAGATTAATAGTTATGTTAAATGAAAAATCAGAGTCTGGGGTGTGTTGCATGGAGTGTGTGTGGCATGGAGAGTGTGGCCCACGGGTCGCATGGGAGGTTACAGGGGGTGGGGTGCTGCATGGGGGTGTTGCATGGGAATGTTTGTGTTTCACAGGGGGTTGCATGGAGGGCTATTGTGGGTGTATGTGTGCCGCACAGGAGTGTGTGTTGCATGGTGGGAGTTGCACATGGGGGGTTTTGCACATGGGAATGTGTAGCATAGGGGTGTGTGTTGCACATGTGTGTGTCTGTTGCATGGGGGAGTTGCACATGGGGGTGTTTAAGAGGGAGTTGCTTTGCACATGGTGGGGTGTTGAACATGGAGGTATTGCACTGGGGATGTTGTTCCATGGGGGGGGGGTGTTGTCTGGTGTGTGTGTTCCACAGGAGGGTGTTGCATGGGGCAGCGCTGCACAGAGCAGTTAAGTGTGTGCCCAGGCATACAAACATTCTTGAAATTTTACTCCCACAAACCAGGTACATTCCACTAGTTGTTTTATCAAGCAAGACTAGTAACCACAACATTTCTGTCTATTACGAAACATCCATAAATAAGAATATATAGAGTCCACCTACCACATTTATGCTGTCCTTATGAATTCCTGTTACTGTGGACAAGACTTGAAGACAAATGTGGTCTATCCCTGGATAGCTACACAGCTTGACATTGATGTTTTTAGTACGGTTATTGATTAAACGGAATTCTTTCATCCCCCATATAGCCTGGGAATTAAACATGAAGAATTTTTAGATGTCGATCCTGTCAGTGGCTCAGAGGAACAAGGAAATCTTTATGTTCTATACAAGGATTTTTCTGCCTTAGATTAAAATGTGTTTATTTGGAATGGTGAAGCCTAACAAAGTAGCTGGATAGAATGCCATTCCAAGAGCTTTCAGGACTGTCCCCTTCTCCTCTGAACACAACTGGAGCAGTTCTCAGGTCATGACAGGAGGATTTCAAAGGGCTAAAAACAAGAAGCGACAATTTTCAGCCATCAGAAGGCCTCAGTACACCCTCCTGATGTGACTAGAGCAGGGGTCTCCAAAACCCAACATGTGGATCATCCTCAGGTCCACTGAGAACTTCTGGCTCACTCAAAAAAACATAACCAGTGCTGTGCTCTGTTTGCATCCAGAAAGTGTTGTGAGGCTCTTTAATGGACTAAAAACATGACTTCCCAGTTTTTCTCAAAACCTAAAGTAACTTTTTGTGCCCTCTGAAATCCTTAGAAGGCTTTTGAAAGGCCAGGAATGATGTTTCCTGTGATGTGCTGGTTCTGAGGTATTTCCTTCTATACATGCAGGTAAACTGCTAATGGGGTGAATGGGAATCTATCTAAGAGTGTGAGTTATTTCTGTGATGTGTGTTTGTACTTGGAAAAATCCTGGAAATATGAGCCTGTTCATTCAAGTTCCATTTCTAATGTGTATATTTAAAATTTATATTAAAATTTTTCAGCCCTTGACAATGTACTAAAAATTTGATCCAGCCCTTTGGCCAAAATGCTTGGAGACTCTCAACTTGAGCAGAGAACGCCTTCCTGATGTGACCAGAGCACATCTAGGTCTGTGTGAGGATGACAAGGAGGGGCAAGAACTTGGCAGCCAGGGTAGGCCAGCATTGCTGCCCACTGGAAGAGGGCCAACTTGTGTTCTGTGACCCCTGTGATCACCCACACGCACCTACATTAGTGGAGAAGCCGAGGTTTCCTTACCTTAGGACTTGACTGAAAAGAGATTCATTTAAGCCTCCTAAACCACAGAAATAGTATGGATTGTTTTTTGGGGGTGGGGGGTAAGGTCTGACCTATGTCATGAAGCCTCTAAACTCCCTTGTGGGTTCAGGGCATCAACTTGTTCATAATCTATTCATACAGGACACAGTATACGTTACATGACATATAAGAAGATAAGATGTTAGCACCAATTGCTTTCTACTAATATCGGAAAAAATATGGGAATGATGAGTTCATACAACAATAATAATATTATGTAAAAAATACTGACTTTTCCTACTTCTTCAGGAAATGACAGAATCATCATAAGAGAAGATTTGGCATCCATCAGTGTATAGCCAGGAGCAAAGCTGATGAAGATTTTGATCTTTCGAGCCAGCTGCGGCATGATTGAAAAGGCAAGGAGGCCTATAAAAGAGAACAAAATTCAGAAACCTCAACTAGACATTCTGTAAGACTTCATCTGGAATGGGAATGCTTGCATTGATTTGCATGTGTTAACCCTGTTTATATTCAGGTTTTTGGACATGTTGAAAAGAAATCCCCATAAGGATGGCCCAATCCTGACCAGCACAGGAGCAGAGATACCAAATGTCTATTGTTCCATTCTGTACATTGAGCACAGGATTGGAGGTCTGTGCATTGACTTGTTTTATTCCCTGATGTTAGCCGCCTTGGGCTCCCCCTTGCGGGGGAGGAAAGGCGGGATATAAATTGATTAAATAAATAAATAAATAAAGACATGAGAAGAGCTTCTGGTTTCTGAGCACAGGTGGGGAGATAGGATTCAGTAGAGGAGACATCTTCCAGTCACATCTTCCCAGGCTTGTTTTAGTCCCCCTTGCTACCCTAGAACCAGCATAAGGATTGGGCTGCCTTACTGCCCCTATTTATTATTTGTGCAATCTGATCCTTCTTTCCTGGTGTCATCATCTTCTGTATTCACCTTTTTTATTTTATGTTTGGTAGGGGAGGATGTCCACATTCCTTGACATGAGACTGAACTCTTCCAAATAGGAGACAAGTTAATTTTTTGCATAGGTCACTATGGGCACAATCCAGAGTAACTACGGGGAGTCCTTGCTCCAGTGTAAGAACAATTTGCTCTGGATTGCAGTATAAATTTTCCATAGGTTTTCACTAGGTGGTACAGTAACTACGGGTACACGTAATGTCTCTTACCTGCTCCCGTAGTTACTCTGGATTGTAGAGTCAGTAAATGTTTTTGTTCAACACTGCAACATACTTTGTTTTATGAATAATAATAATAATAATAATAATAATAATAATAATAATAATAATAATAATAATAATAATAATATGATCGTTGCATTTCACAAGATCTAGTGATTATTTTGTCAGAACAGGATCAATGCCCACAAGAGACTGGGGCTTAACAGACAGAAAGCAACGGGCAATTTGTTTTACACTACTGCACCATCTTTTCCAACATGTTTCACCATTGGTTTTTTACTTGACCTATAGCATAATACTACAGAAATCCTGAAGCCAAAAATGAATAAGCTGGTGAACAGGTACACTGAGAGATGGATGAAAACTGCCCAACTTAGTTCTGAGGGGCCAAATGTTTCTGATGCTGGCATCCCAATACCATGTGCTGTTTATTGCAGTTGAATGATTGTTCTGCTGTTGCAAAAGTTGCTGCAATAGGACATGAAGGGTATTGTCACTTGGCCAGTTTAAGCCACCACTGGAAAGAGGCTGCAGCATTTGAAGGATTAGAGCAGCATGGGAAATATAGGAGCAACCCTGCTCCAAGGCAGCAGGGGAGACTTGTGGGAAGGGAAGGCAGGGGGATGTTTTGGAGCATTTTTTGGCAGGGCAGAGTATAGGTCAGAGGTTGAGGGGTGAAAACTGATGGAAGCAACTTGTACCAGGAACCTATCCCCTAACTTTCACCCAGTTCCTTCTCTTTCTTCTTGGATGTATACCAGCTATGGAGCTGGCATTGATCCAAGTTGACAAACAGGTGCTCAGCTTATTAGAATAGGAGAAATTCAAGCTGGCTCCATGGATGACCAGTGGTTAAGACCAGACTTTAATTTCTCTAGCACTTCTTTCAGAAACTTTGATCTGTAAATAAAACACAAATATAGTAATATACAGTACATTATCTGAAACAGGGCTGTGGGTGGTGCAAGTGGTTAAGACACTGTGCCTGTTAAGCAGCCGGCCAGGGTTCGAGACCTGGGTCCCCACAAGACAGGGCAAGCTCCTGTCCTTAGCCCAGCTCTGCGATGTAGCTGGAACCAAATCGTATTGGCTCTGCCGTTCCACTGGACTATTTTAATGGTGTGGAGAGGGGGAATTTGTTGCTTGGGTATCAGCATAGGCTCCATATCAGTGTATCCAGGCCTTTGTGCTTCGCATGCAGCGTCAAGCACAATACCATAGTCTTTCAAGACCTATGGATACCAAGTACTGCAGAGTATCTGAAACAGTGTTCTGTGCACCTTGGCGAAAAGTCATGCTGGCATGGAAACATCTTTGACAAATGCTGGCTCTTCAGTACCGCACCCTACAGTCAGTATGGCTAGCAGGGCAACATCAGAGGGACTATCCTATTATCTGAAAGAACCATCAGTGAGGTTGGGATAATCAAATTTGTAATTAAAAAACAACTAAGGTTGCAATCTTATACACATTTTCCTTGGAATAAAAATAATGGGGTTGCTTCTGAATAGACAATAGAGTGGTTACTTTAATAAAAATCTCTTGAGCAAATTATAACCTGAAAACTGCTTCTTATGTCCTTGATACATTGACTCCACATAATGGATAACATATGAAGCTACAGAGTGTCCATACAATCCTGTGCATGTTTACTGAAAAGTAAATCCAATTGTTTTCAGTTGGAAAATTGAAACCCACTTCTGGTTTTTGATCATGTTGCCTACATTCCCCCTTTCTCTGCAGGAACTTACTGTGGGTCATGTAGAGTTTAGCAACTGCTGAGTTAGCTGGTTCTTGCATTTTGATTTGGTCACATTTCACATGATAACTAAAGACAACTAGATACAGTGATAGCTGCACTTTTGTCTGGTTAGAAACCAAAGCATGGATGAAAGTAAAAATGGATGAAGAGCCTTGTCAAAGCATAGTTTTGTTTAGCTTGCAAATTTATTTTGGGTGTTTACAAAACGTAAATAATGAACCATATGACACATGTTAATGCATGTAAAACCAAAAGAAACAAAACAAAAATAAAGCTAAGAACGCTGATGAACTTCATGGGAAGTGAGAAGTGAGACAAAAGAGATAAGAATGTAGTTGTAATTGAAAAGGGCTGAAAGAGCAAAATGATCAAATGAAGAAAGTCAAGTGAAGAAAGTCAAGGTATTGCTATACAAAGATATAGAGCACAATCCTAACCATGTCTACTCAAAAGGAAGCCCCATTGTGTGTTTAGGATTGCAGCCAAAGTCTTTCATGTTAGCGAAAATGTCATGTTCCTGCCATAAAATGGCTGCTTATCTTGATTTTCTTCTCGCTACAGACCTACTCAGGCTGTAGACCTACTTTGTGTGTGTAGAAAGAAAATGTGAGGGAAGCAAATTCTGCTCCATCCAGTTTGCTGCTCTTGAACTTCTGGCTCTTGTCCCCAATGTCAAATGGGGAGAGATCTCTCCTTATCACAGGTAGACCTCATCCTCCTAGTTATTTCAGAGCCTGGGCTTTCCTCTCATTCTCCAAAGCATGGGTAGCGCCTTCTCAGCCAAGGTGCCCTGACTGTAGCTGAGCCCTTCCCTGAGTCACTCACGGCAAAGTCTGTGAATCTGATTTTCAGCATTTTTTCTTCTGAAATCTGTTCTGTGCTACGGCCAGGAGACAAAAAGCAGAATCCTAACCATGTCTACTTAAAAGTAATCCCCATTGTGTTCAATGGGTCTTACTTCCAAGAAAGTGTCTTTAGGATTGCCGCCTAAGACTTCAAAAATCATTTAAAACATTTTTCATTATGTTCCTGTCAACTTACCTACTGTAGAACCCTGGGAGTGGGCCATATAGTACAATGCATCCTGCTTAGTTTTTTGCAGGATAAAGTTTATTGTTGCTGGAACATCATATATCGCTATTTCATGAAATCTGCAACACACACACAAACAAAACAAAGTTGAGATGTTTTCCATCAACACACAAATACCATAATATAGGGCAGCACTTCTCATAGTATTTGACGTGAGATATGGGCAATCTTTTTCCACAAAGTGCCAAGGACCAGTAACAAAACTTGTATCCTATATTTATTATTGTTTTCTTTCCTAAAATGTGCAGCTAAAGTGGTAGCTGATGACTTCCAGACCAACACTTTAGGTAGCACCGGTATTAGAGTACGTACTTGGAAAAGAGTTTGATAATGTTTTCACTTACAGGACATGGAGGCACTTTTATTGTCCTGTGAAAAGAGTAAAGAAACAAGCACTATATCTTTAGTGAATTTAATTAAACATAACGTAATGGACCATATTGTATCCATATTGTGCCAATGTTGCAAAACATGTTAAGAAGGGAAGAGTCCAAAAAGTCCAATTTTTCAGACTTATTTTTCTGTTGAGAGTAGAGAAAGATGACATTTTTCCTATCTCCAGACTGTTCACCCTATTTTATGCTCCTAAAGGGCAAGGATTACAGTTCTAGAGAAAACTGGGCCACTGGAATTGTCTGCAGAGTATCCCCACTAAAATTAAAAAGGAAACTGGCAAAATTTTAATGGGACAAGAGCTTGGAACTCACTTTATTTATAGTCTTCTGTTACAGTAAATACCTGCAGTTGTACATTCCGTTGTACAAGAACAACTAATTTAAGAACAGGAGTCAAATTTACTATATTCAGTCATACTTTTTAAAAAAAACTTTTATTAACTTCCTCTTATTATTTGGGTTAGTTGTGCTGGTTATCGGCTATATAAAATTCTGGTGAAAATAATGTAAGCACAGTTTAATATTTTCAGGAGTAACATCAGTGTGAAGTTATATATCACCCTTATTGTTATATGAAAAGATCAGCTAAACAACCTGTGATTATATATTTAACATCTATATTTCATTGTGATGATATAGATAAAATCCGTATTTCACTGTGGAGGATTTGACCTCCAGTTCTGAGATATTTTACATTTTCCCTCCAATTTTCCTCCATTTCTGAGGTGGTTCAGGTTTCAAGGGGAGCTAGCCAAACAGAGAGCCAGGGAGGCTTGGCCAAAAGAAAGATCATCACATCTGACAATATTTTCTCTCTCTTCTGTGGACTTTTGACAGGGCAAGACAAGGTGAGTCCACTTTCTGGTGCAGTGGTCGTCAAAGTGGGAACAGGGACCTTTTGGGGGTGGCGACTTCATTTTAGGGGGTTGGGAAAAGCTGGATGAAGCCATCTTGGAATCTGGCACTGGGCACCTTTAATGTAACTTCTAAGTTCTAGCCATGACATCACTTCTGCGGCTTTCTCAGAAAGACTGTGATTCTCAGAACGTGGTCCGGGGCCAAAATGCTTGAATACAATTGCCAGTGATCAAAGTGGAAGGCTGCTGGTGAGAGCCCCAGGGACTTAGAAAGGGACCAAGGGTCCGTACAAGAGTCAGGTTCTGTTTTGTGTTGGTTTGTTCTCCCCTTTCAGATGTTAAACACAAATCTGTATATTTTTTCTCCCTTACCTCTTAATAAAAACTTTTAGTTTAAAACCCCTGCCATGTTCTGAGATAAGTAGATCTGTCAGACTTTTAAACTGCTTTTTCCTAGCAATAGTTATTTATAGGATGGAGTCCCCACATTCTTGTATCCATTCTTGTATTTAGTGAAGATTTCATCTCCAGGTTCCTAAGAGCTTTTTATAATGGGGTGCGGGGGAAGGTGTTTAGCTATTTCTATTGTAAGCCTGCAAAACAAATCTGTTGATGGTTTAGCATCTACAGTGGTGCCTCACATAAAGAGCTTAATTTGTTCTGGAGGCATGCTCTTTAAGTGAAACACTCTTTAAGTGAAGCAGATTTTCCCATAGAAAATAATGGAAACTTAGACAGTTGGTTCCACAACTAAAAAAAATATTCATATAAAAATATAAACTGGATGTAAAAATGATGACAAAACACTGGAACTGAATTCAAAACATGCATTCAATGTGCATGATCCTATGAAGTCTACTTAGGCTGCAATCCTAAAGGCACTTTCCTGGGAGTAATCCCCATTTAACACAATGGGGCTTACTTCTGGGTAGACATGGTTAAGAGGCTGCAATCAAAGACACTTTCCTGGGAGGCTTACCTGAGCTGCTGGAGGTTCAAGGTGGTTAGTGGGGGCACTTGGGGGCAGATAGGGGCAGCTGCCTCTGGCACCTCCAGGCAACTGCCCTCAAGTTGGGGGCAGTTAGAGGCAGCAGTGCTGGTCGACAACTCTTTTAAAGAGCCTCTGCGTGGAGCATCAGGGCTGCATAGCATGCGTGTCTATAGCACGCTTGCTCTTTAAGTGAAGTGGAACTTGTTGTGTGAAGCAAGATTTCTTGGAAATTTTTGCTTGTTATATGAAATGCTTGTTAAGCGAGGTGCTTGTTAAGTGAGATACCACTGTAGTTCAACTAGAAATAATGTTTTTTTTTTTCCTCCAGAGCATTCAAAGGATAGAAATACTTGTGTACAATGACAATATTTCAACTAGAAATAGTGTTTTTTTCCTCCAGAGCATTCAAAGGATAGAAATACTTGTGTACAATGACAATAAAGTATTATTATGAACACCTCCGGAGACCATGCTCTGCAGCATCAGTCAACAGCCAGGCCTGTGTGCTCTTAAAAAAATGGGTTTGGGGTCAGTGTCTGAGTATGATTTTCATATGAATTTAGTCAGCACGTTGAACAGATGTTAGAGATGTAAAAATGGTAGTAAAAAAATTTAAAAGTTAGACTTTTATATCTAGTGTTGTGTATTTGTTATACTTTAGCTTCAGATAAAAGGGACACCTTGAATTTTTTTTCTACAGGCATCTACCTCATTTTGGACATTGACTGAAACTGCTGAAAAAATGCACCACTGGCAGTGGTGCAGAAATACGGTTTTAATCAGCAATGGTTTTTCTACAATGTGATTCTGTTTGTTTTACATTTTCTCAACAAACACTTATGTTGCCCATTAGCAGTACTTCTTCTGTATCAAGCGGCACATGACATTGCAGAATCAGCTTGAGATAAACAAGGCAAAAAACTTATGATATCATAAATGAGAAAAAACAGATGGATTGACCATATAGAAATAAGATATCAACATGTCTAACATACCAATTGTAGTGACAGGTATGGATCTGTGGAAAATAGGGCACCCATTACCTAGTTGGCTTCCTCTCATAACCCCCAAATCCAAAGTAACTACAGGAGCACATAATAGACTTTACGTGCACCCATAGTTACTGTACCACCTAGTGAAAACCTATGGGAAATTCATATTGCAATCCAGAGTAAATTGCTCTTACACTGGAGCAAGGACTCCCCTTAGTTACTCTGGATTTTGCCCACAGCAGGCATCCATTAGTCTTGAGAGACTATGGTATTGTGCTCGGCGCTGCATATGCTGCATGCGAAGCATGAAGGCCTAGGTTAGATATGGAGGATAGGCTGTTACCCAAGCAGCAAATTCCCCCTCTCCATGCCACTGAAATAGTCCAATGAAAAGGCAGAGCCAATATGATTGGTTCCAGCTGCGTCACAGAGCTCGACTAAGGACACCCTGTCTTGTGGGGACCAACCGGGGTCTCGAACCCTGGCTTGCTGGTTAACATCTACATTTACAGTAGATGCAGATATTAAGAGGCACAGTGACTTATATTTTTGTGGTAAGGAGGAGGTGTAAGTCCTTACTACAAAAATATATGTGCTATTGATTTCAACATGGAATTAACTGCATAGTCCTATGGCCCTGGTATGATAGTGGAGCATGCGTTCCATCAGTGCAAACTGTAACAAACAGGTTGTAAGAAATAATGTAAAATGCAAGTTTCACATCCACAATTGGGAAAAGCCTGTGCTAATCTATGGTACCCAGAACAGGGAGAAGTGGATGCTAGAACTTGTAAGGTCAGACTGTACAATGGAGGGGTGGGAAGAAACAGGGAAGGTTTAGAGCAGATTTTGGGAGAGCAACAAGGGAGTGGGTATGGTCAGATTGTGAACGGGAGGGGTGGCAGTGGTGGGGCCAGTGCATAATTTATCCAGTCTCCCTTTTAGGATCTGATCCACTGACATAGAGCACTGTGGACTTGAACAAGTAATTTCATTGGCATAGGCCTGAGTTGTCCCCTTGTCATTGCTGGGGCTTACCTGGGGCAAGGGGATGAATATCCCTTGTCTTAAGGAGACCTGTAGAAGCTGAAAATATTTCATAGGCACAACAACTGCTGCAATAGTGAGGGAGAATTTATATAGAACTGTCTGTGAGTAACAGTGAATTCCTCCATTTTTTGGAAGGTTTTATGATGTAAGGGTTGTAATCCTGCACCACCATGGGACAGTGAATAGGGAAAGAAAATGCAACAGAAATTCAATTAACTGTGAACTGTTACTTACTCGAAGTCCCAAAATTTTTCTTGGTTAACTGATAGATACAGATGCTTTCTAGACCAAGTGGTCCCTCTGCAGTTTAGAATCCAGACATCATAACCAGCATCTGCTAGGAAAAATCCCAGACTGTTGTTGGGGAGATTTGCAATCCAGGATCTACCCTCAGACAGGATACCATGTACCAGTAATACAACTGGTCTATGTCCTAGGAAAAAAAAAACAGAAATGAAATTGGAATCTGAAGACAGTCACTCTGCCTCGGTAGGAAGATTGCACCTGGGAGAGGAAGTATGGACCTGGGCTTTTTGAATCCTTCCCTGTTGGTGCAATGTGCGGCATCATTTGCAAGGGGCCAGCAGAGTTCTTGGAGGAACATTTGATCCTTTACCCAGGGATAAATTTTTATTCACCCAAAGAGTCCCCTTGTATCTGCTTCAGCCAAATTTCTGGCACAAATCCAAGATGACTAAGGGCAAAATCCAGAGTAACTACGGGGAGTCCTTGCTCCGGTATAAGAACAACTTACTCTGGATTCCAATATGAATTTCCCATAGATTTTCACAAGGCGGTGCAGTAACTATGGGTGCACGTAAAGTCTCTTACATGCTCCCATAGTTACTCTGGATTTGGGGGTAAGGAAGGTGGTGGAAATAGTATAATTACAATAGGAAATAGGATAATTACAAAGCAATACAAATCCTTGCAGTGGATATCCATCTTGTTCTGCTCATCATAGTGCTTCCCCCCTTCCAAATATTCCCCTATTCCTCTCTCTTCCCACCAGTGGTGGGCTCCAGCAGGTTCACACCTACTCTATAGAACCGGTTGTTAATGAGAGACAGGACATATAAAGTTTAAAAATAGCCATTTAAAAGTGGCTGCCAGATGGGCAGAGAACCGGCTGTTAATTTCTTTGAATCCCACACTGCTTCCCACCCATATTCCAGTGCCACTACAGGATAACCAGCTCTGCCAGAGGCAGTGAAAATTAGAAGGAAAAAGCAATGCACTTCATCTTGCAGCCGCATTCATAAAATGCCTGCCAGAGGCACATGACATGCACCCTTACAAACCATTTCACAGACACAGAATCCTGTTCTGCTGTCATAAACCTAAATGCCATACAAGACTTACAGCTAATTGCATGATGTGGCCCACTTTGGGAGGATACTCTTGCATATAAACAGAAAACAGGGAGATAATATTGAAGATTTTATCGTTGTTGACGTTTACAAACAGGAAGCTTTAGCCTATTCTTCCTGTCACAGTTTTTCTTCCAGTTGTACATATATATTCTAGATTCAGTTTTTTAAATCTTGCTTGAAGTAGTCTAGGTGACCAGAGATTGATTACGCAATCATGCTTAGGCAAAGTATTGAAGCCCTCCATTCCACTTAAACTTCTTTTAAGTTTAAATGAGCATAGGTAAGTCACTTCTGTGCCACGCCTGGTGAGGTTAGGCCAGTGCACAGACATGCGCCTCTCCACACCACTGGCCTAAATTGGTTAGGATTGCACCTCCAATCTGATAACTCTGAATGGGTTTTTTTCATTTCTATTTACACAGATTATATGCCAGGTAGCTCAGTTAGAGAATCACAGGAGGAGAAGGGGAGGATGCCCTTATGTCCAGTTTTTTTCAAAGACACATCCTCGATTTTAGCCTTCTGTCCTGGAAAAGAAACTATTAGAAATAAATTATATGTAATAAACTAGTGAAATGTACCCGCACTGCGTAGTAAAATATCCAGTGGTGGGCTCCAGCAGGTTCGCAACTACTCTACAGAACCGGTTGTTAATGAGAGATAGGACCAGTGGTGGGCCCAGACTGGTTCTGTCCAGTTCCTAGGAACCGGATGTTCCTATTCCCCTGCCACTGGCAATCCGGTAGCAGTGGGGGGGCGCGATAACCGGGTGGACCGGTTTGCGTTCGGCGCTGGAGCATAGTTCAGCGCTGGAGGCTGCAGCTGGGCTGGCCGCTGGAGCGCAGTTAAAGAGGGCACCCGGCTGGCACTTTTAAATTTGCTGCTCCAAGCGGCAGCCCGCCAAGGTGCCCCACAAGCCCCAGCACCGGAGCATCCTTTCCCCAGCCGCTGTGGCTTGTGGGGCGCCTTGGCGGGCTGCCGCTTGGAGCGGCAAATTTAAAAGTGCCGGCCGAGTGCCCTGTTTAACTGTGCTCCAGTGGCAAGCCCAGCTGCAGACTGACAGCCCATTCCTATGCGTGACTACTCAGAAGTAAGTCCCATGACAGTCAATGGGACTTACTCCCAGGAAAGTGTGGCTGGCACTGCAGCCTGAGAGCCCAACCTGACTACTCAGAGGTAAGTCCCATGACAGTCAATTTTAATTTTTTTAATTTTTTTTAATTTTTTTTTAAAATTTAAATTTAATTTTCCCCGCCCCCGCCCCCTGACCCGGCCTGGCCCCGCCCACTTCTGGGGAAATGGTTGTTGGGCCAGGCTGGGCCCATCACTGGATAGGACATATAAAGTTTAAAAATAGCCATTTAAAAGTGGCTGCCAGATGGGCATAGAAATGCTTTGATCGGCATTTCTTTGAATCCCATCACTGAAAATATCCCTATACACCATCCTTCCATTGCACAATACCCTAGACTGCGTATCAACCCCATGCACAGCATTAACCCCCATGTGCAACATTCCCTGATGTGCATCAACCCCCATACACAACATCCCCCGAGCGTAAACCCTATGCATAACATCCCTCCATGAGCATAAACCCACATGCACAATATCCCCCTATGCACATAACCCCCATGTGCATCAGCTCCCATACACAACATTGAAGACTTATCAATACCCAGCCCCAAATCCTGAACATGCTAGATAGGGTTGCCCATCATTGTGATGGGGGAGGGTGTTGCACATGGGAAGGAGCTGATGCACATGGGGGATGTTGCGCATGCGGGATGATGAACATGAGGAGATGTTGTGCACTGAGTGTTGATGTGCGTGAGATGATGTTGTGCATGGAGGGTGTTGCGCATGGGGGATGATGAGCATGTGGGATGTTGCACATAAGAGGATGCTGCGCACGGGGATTGATGCGCGTGGGAGAAGAGCATGAGGGTATGTGCGCATCAACCCCCCATGTGCAACATCTCCATGTGCATAAACTGCCATGTGCAACATCCCACAAGAGCATAAACCCCCATGTGCAACATCACCCCCATGCTCATAAACCCCCTTCCTTGTGCAATACTCCCCCTCATAGTGGTGGACACCCCTATCTGGCAAGTTCAGGATTTGGGGCTGGGTATTGATCAGTCTTCAATGTTAAGTATAGGCCAAAAATATGTTTCACCCATTTCCAGCCCCTTAGGGGTTAAATTTCTCAGCAGTAGTTCTTGGTGGGTGTTGATGTCACTAAAGGAACACCCTCCCCAAATTTCATGCTACTAGGTCTTGGGGTTGGGGCAGAGTGTCCATCAGTTAGGGATTCTTCAATGGAAAATATAGGGAGGAAAATGTGTTGCATCCCTTTTTCACCCCCTTCCTGTTAGAATTTCTGAAAACCGGTTCTTAGTGGGTGCCTCTGTCATGGAAGGAACACCGTCCCCAAATTTCACACTTCTAGGTCCAGTGGTTTTGGCAGAGCATTGATCAGTCAGTCAGTGACTTTTCAGTTTTATATATTTAGATTATATGTAATAGTTTTAAATTTAAATAATAAGTAATACAGTGTTTTAATTAAGCATATGAAAACAACAAATAGGAATGCTTTTAGTTTTTATTTTGTCATGTCTGACATTTTTCTTCAGTATCCTACACTTTGGGAAGCCTTATCCTTTTCTTTTGGTTATGACTGTGGAAAATGGAAACTAATTCATAACTGATTTTTGCAAAATTCTCTTGCATGAAAAAGCTTCTCCCACTTACTCCCTTCTTCACCCTCTCATTCAGACAAAACTGAAACTGACACACACACACCCCATCTGCAGATGAAGAGAATTGAATACTTGCAGCCAGACTGGCACTGATTGGGAAAAACAGAACAAACATGAATTCCTCCCTCAAATAGCCATACAAAACACATGCATTTCATACTAAAATACCTGTATTTCCAGGACTGTGCACTCCATAAGGAATTCTGTTTACCTGAAGAAAATAGCCATCAGCTGTCAGGATTTGATACTCTTCATTGGGGTATCCCCAATAATCAATAATTTCACTCTGCAAGGAAAAAAAGAATGGTAACTTTATATACAGAAGTAGTGCTAATTATGTTGACTAGGTCAAAGCACTCATAAGGAAATACTTGGCATGAAATAACATGTTATCTATCAGAACGCTCTATTACCTACCTACCTACCTACCTACCTACCTACCTACCTATCTATCTATCTATCTATCTATCTATCTATCTATCTATCTATCTATCTATCTATCTATCTATCTGAATGCTCTAGTACCTATCTACCTACCTATCTATCAGAACGTTCTAGTACCAATAATTTCCTCATGCCTTCTCCCTAATAAGATGCAGCTAGTATAACTCCTGGTAAGGTTGGCACAAGTCCCAGCAGAAGTCCTGTGCTAGTCTGGGGGTGTCACAAAAGTGCCATAAGGAGTGTTAGTCCTGTGAGTGCAATAACCATTTTAGGCCAGCACAACTCACCCACCTCCCAGTTCCCATGGTGGTGTAGGGAGGTCTCACTTGTCTGTGCACTTGCCTCACCCCCTAGGAGTGGTGTAGAAGTGCCTAACCCTATAGGTTATGATCAGTGATGGGCTTCAAAGAAATTAAGAACCGGTTCTCTGCCCATCTGACAGCCACTTTTAAATGGATATTTTCAAACTTTATATGTCGTATCTCTTGTTAAGAACCGGTTCTATAGAGAACCTGCTGGTGCCCACCACTGGTTATGATTGTAGCAACTTTCAGTTAAGTCCCTTTCCATGTTTGTACACATGAATTCAAGCTGTGCAAGATGATCCTAGAATGTGGAAGGAAGACTTAAGTCAAACACTTTCTGAATGATGTGACTCTTTGGAATAAACTGAATAGGGATTAAGATCAATGTGGGAAACATCCCGACAATCAGTTCAAATAAAAACCATACTATTTCATGCAACTTACTATTTCAAAATGCATCTGAAATATATCCAATAAAGCACAAAGTACTATTTGAAAATGTATCTGAATATTAACTCACAATATTCATAAATGCTTGAGGATTCTGGTGTCTTTTTCTGACTAACTCCTTTGTATTCGCAGACTCTTGGATCAAGCATGCTACCACCAAAAACAGCCACATTGTAAACCTGTAAAAGATAATGTTAGTAATTTCAAATGGATATAGTGTTCTGCCTGTAAATATCTGTTTATGTAAATGTAAACAGACTGTAAATATCTGTTATGAGAATAAAAGAAAGGTTTGAGCCCGAGGGAGACAGGACTCAGGACTGAACCATGCAGTATATTCTGTTTTAATGCAGTTTCATTTCCAAAGACAAGAGACTGGAGGTTGGAAACATCTCCAATTTAATAGGATTTGTTGCTGCTATAAAGCTGCAATTCAGTGCAAATGCTGCAAAGTTTACTTCTAAGGAAATATGCATAGGTTTGTGCTGCAAGTGTGTTTTAGGATGAATTAGAAGATGCAATCTCTTGTTTTTGAATCCACCTTGTGTTGTTTCTTGAAATATTTCTATTCCTCTCATCAAAGACAATTTGACCACCCTTGAACTCAAGCAGTGGCCTTCTTAAAAGATCATATCAAGTGTCAAGCCGACTGCTCTGTAAGGCTGAAATGTATTGGAAAGGAGGCATACTTAGAGCCTTTCTCCTTTATGATAAGGGAATGAGACACTTCTGCACTTGTGGAGGGAGGTTTGGCCAGTGCACAGACATGCGCTTGCCTCCCAACATCACCATGGGAATGGGAAGACTGATGAGTTGTGCCAGTGTCAGTTAGGATTGCACCCTTTTAAGTATTCAACTGCTCTGCAGTTCTGTGTTCAGCTATGCAATCCTTCAGTAGTTTTAAGGAGTACCCTTTAACGTACTTTGTGTTCAGAAAAACCTGTACTATCCCAGCTTTACTGTTCAGCCACATTGCCGCTCATTTTCCCAGCTCATTTCCCTCATTTGCACAGGGATTCTCTGGGTCAGCATATATATTGGCCAGCATCCCAACAGACTGTGAAGCAGGAACTCCAAGCAGATATGACAGCCCATAGTGTCCCTATGCAGCAATCAGATGAGAAAATGAGAGGCAATTCAATAGAACCAGCCCCAAATCCTGCCCGTGTATGAGAGTTTGCAGAGCCTTGCTTATGCCACTAAGAGCACAATCCTATGTCTACTCAAAAGTAAGCTCCATTGTGTTCAGTGTGTCTAACTCCCAGGAAAGTGTCATTAGGATTGCAACCTAAGGCTGCAATACTGTCCACACTTACCTGGGAGTAAACCCCATTGACCATGGACATGAATAGGACTGGGTTCTAAAGTGCAAAGATCTCAGCACAGCATGTAGAGGCTATCAGATGTTAATTGAATCATAAATCATAAGTTAAAAAAGAATACAATGATAAAAAAGAATACTCAAGCATACAACATAAATTCAGTTGGAACAAAAACACATTTTGAAAATTTAGAAAGAGATCAAATCAAAGCATTGATGTGATTAATAGAAGTGTGATTTTTCATAACACAGGGCGCAATCCTGAGTAACTACGGGGAGTCCTTGCTCCGGTGTAAGAACCATTTGCTCTGGATTGCAAAATGAATTTCCCATAGGTTTTCACTAGGTGGTGCAGTAACTACGGGTGCACGTAAAGTCTCTTACGTGCTCCCGTAGTTACTCTGGATTGTAGGGTAACACAATAAAAACACATAACACCACTCTCTGCACTTAAAAACTTAGAATATGGGGAAAAATACAAAATAATTAATGGTCTGGTGCTGACACTATACACCTATACCACATACTTAGAATACAGTTGTAGAAATATTTAGAATTTTTTTTTATTTATAAAATGTGCCTTGGGAATAAAAACGTTATTCCCAACAGGTGCACACCACTTTTTTTACTTTCTCTCCTTGGTAAAAATCAAAATCTTCCAAAAACAAAACCAAAATACTTTTAAGAACTCCTCTGTTAATATACATTAGAGTGCATATTGTTAATTGTGTGAATATTTTATTCAAAGTTGAGAGAATTAGGCTGCAATACCAACCTGCAGTGCCTAAGCCCTGGCATGTCCTATGCTGACCTGGGATGTAACAGATATGCTCTTGCCTCCATATATCACCATGGAAATTAGATTAGGACTAATTAGGCCCTAGATTAGGACTGCTCCCTTATTGTCTTTGTAACTGTTTGTCTGTATCCTTCTGAGGGGACAGTTAGGATACTGCCGGCAATAGGCTCTATCTTTCCACTGTCAGTCTGTCAGGTGCCTTAAATCCAACAGGTGCCAACCATCCCACCCATTTCCATGGTGGTCTGCTTATTTTCCATACTTACAAATGGCTTTGGTGCATTGTCCAGCTTAATGTACACCCCTTTCTTCCACAAGTGTGTTCCACAAGTGTTTCTACCAGTAAGTGTGGCCAAGACTCTACCTTCCCTAGTTTATATCTGTGTCAAACTAGATGCAAATTATTGGAAAGCTTGTGATCTGCCCTTTGTCTCTATGGCTACAGGAGTCTCTACAACAGTCCTACAATTTTCCAAGCATCTTCTCAAGACTGATCACCTTATTCCAATCTGATAATTTACAGATATTTTATTCTGACAGATGCCAATCAAATCAGGCAACCACCTACACTTCCCACCCTCTTCCATGGTGGTCTGCTTAGCTTCTGCACTTGGTGTGTTACCGAGCTTAATGCACTCCCCTTTCATCCACAGTGCCACCAGGCTCCATGTCCACCTGCAAGTGTGGCAAAGACCAGGCAAAAATAGACTCTCTCTTCTCTAGTTTATATCTGTGTAATCCAATATGTGGACCTAAATTCTTGAAAACACATGGCATGTCCTTTTATCTCCATGGCACAGTGGTAGGTTACAGTCCCGAAATTTTTCCAAGTATCTTCTCAACATTGATGTCCTGGTTGCAATAAGATCCAATCAGTTATTATATACTGAACAATGCCAGTCAGATAAATTGCCCTCTCCCTTCCGTCTATAAATAGTTCCCAGATACTGGTGCTAGGCTGCTGTATTCCAACTTTCACAGGGAAAATATTAGCCTCAGCCATTCCAGACTTAGAGCACAATCCTTACCATGTCTACTCAAAAGAAAGCCCCATTTGTTCAATGGGTCTTACTCCCAGAAAAGTGTCTTTAAGATTGCAGCCTTAGTTCAAAAGGGGAGATATCACCCTTCACCATCACTCAACCTTCCATCCGATGCCTAGAAAATGAAAGTACTTCAAAATATCTCAAAAGCCTCTCTCCATTTTGGAGGGTGAGGGACCACTATTCCCCATACTCAGCTAACAATCACTCGTATTCCCTAGCTGGGCAATAATATAACCAAAGGGGAAAGTTTTCACTCAGTGACAGCCATTTTCAGCTTATGGTGCAAAACAGGTTCTATGTTTTGCAACTAATTCCAGAGACACCAAGATCTGGTTGCCTCCTAAGGCCCAGGTTGTTGAGCACACCCAGAAAACTGGTGCAGATTTATCTAAGCCTGCAAAATCTAAACTTTCCAAGATTTCATTTCCAGGAAGGCCACAAATGAAGAGGTTTGTGTCAGTTTAGGATGTCACCCAGAATATATAGATATCTGCTATGAAGCCTGAGGTTCAACACTATCTTGTTCAGGGTGACCTATGTCATAACCTGAAAAGAACATGTCACTCTGATCTTGTTGAAGCCTTAAGTCCTGAGTTATCACCTTGTGATACTAAGAGGTGAATTTCAGTGGCTGGCACTGGCTGGCATTTGAATACTAGGCAGGATACCTCTCCAGCATTTGAATAAACCCTGTAACCACAGCTGGACTGGCAGTGTTACAGGAAGAACTGTGCTTTTGCTGCATGCAGAACCATATCTAGGGATTAATCTGATTGATTTGATATTACAATCCCTTGGGTCATCCAATCAATAAGGCATGCAGAGCGGCTGTTATCTATCATTTATCTGGTTGACTTTTTTTATTGGTGAGTACAGCTTAATCAGGCCACTGGTAAGTAATAATCAATAATACTGAAGGTCTGTTGATTCACCTCACTTTTCTTTGTATTGAGCTTGTATAACTGTTCTTCATTCAAGTTAGATTGAAAAACCAAGGTGAGTTTCCCTGCATGCTTTCCCTCCCCAATTTGCTGCTCAGCACAGCCCCAGAAACTTCTTCCATTTGATCACATTCAATTGGGATAAAGCAGGAGGAAAGCCAGAACACAGAAAAGCAAAATTATTTTTTAAAATATTTTTGAACACCAACTGGTTAGATTTCCCATGTTCTGTCATTCTGTTTTGTAGTAAGGGACTTGAGTATGCCCATAATCTTTCTTCCTCAAGGGTTCTGGAATGAAACCCCCATGGAGAGACCACTGTACACCTGTATTTCAAAGTCTTATACTATATGTTGGGATATATGTATATATCTCATACTATATGTTGGGAGCTATAGGATCCTTCTAAATGTGGTCCTCCAGCCAATGTTTCACCACTCTTTTTTTAAACATGTCTGAAGGTCACAACATACAGGTCCAACAGATTTTTTTATACACAGATTTGACTCAACACAAATGGCCACTGCATATCAGTTTTAAAAATTGCTTTTCTACTGTTGTAGAAGCAGTCATTCCATTCTTCCACTGAGTTAGGCAAAGGCAGGGTGTCTTCTGAATTTCTAATTGCTGACTGCCTCTAGACAACTGTAAGAAAAGCTGTTTAAAACAATTTTAAAGGAACACACTTCATTTTTAAAATTGCTTTTATTTAACACAGTTTTAGGTATCAGAAGGGATATCAAACTACTGCAGATATTGAGGCAAGACTTTTTTCCATTAGGAGCAATGGAGGAGCAATAAACCTGGAGACACTCTTTCAAGTGGGTGTTCCTCTTTTATTTAGCAGGAGAAGAGTAACTCTCCCTCCCCACCCCAGCAACGTCTGCCATAGTGACTTCTGCTGGTGTTCTCTTGCATCTTTTAAGATTGTGTACCCTTTTGGGACAGGGACCCATTAGCCATTGTTTCATTTTCTTTGTAAATCGCTTTGTGAACTTTTCAGTTGAAAAGCGATAGGGAGACAGACAGATCTATTTTTCCACTGTTACTTTTTATCCACTGATTTGTCCACTGATTTTTTTTAATCCATGAGAGGTCTGGAACAGAAGCCCAGTAGATAAAAAGGAACACCTGTATTTTATAAACAATTCCCAACATGGAAATATGGAGTGGGAGGAAGAGAATGATACAGAAACATATTGTTCTTCTAAATCAGTTGTGGCTTACTTTTTTAAGTCACTTGCCCCCTTAGACTTTTATGCCTTGGGCATGCTAACACTAATTGGTCTAAGATAACACAATTATATTCAGTTACATAAGCTTTAACAATGAACAACAATGAACAATTAAAAATGTAATAACATTTTAATGCTGCTTTTGAATTGGCTTGATTCTTACATCTATATATATATAAAAAACTTTCCAGAAACCTCCAAATTAAATCATTCAGATGTGTATCAGCACACACCAATGACAGGTAAGATAACCAGGTAAAATAATGACGGGTAAGATAACAATAACCCCTCAGAAAGACAGCACATGTACAGTGCACAGGAGAATGCATTGGCAAGAACACAACCAAAATAATGAACATTCCACACACTCACACACCTCTATGAAATCTCTCACACATCTTTTAAAGAAATATTGCTGAACTACTATTCCTGGCTTTGTGCTCCAGAGTACGTGGGAATGATACTTGCTGCTGGCTATTAAGCAGGAAGTCTGGTCTAGATGTTAGAGCCTCTGTTTGCCTGAAGATAAGAGCTGAAGGTCGCTGGATCCAGATAACCGGAAGTCAGAGCTGAGGCAAGACCTTGAAAAAGTGGTTGCTGAAGCTGAGATTATTATTATTAAGCACCCAGTCAAAAACTGGGGGAAAAAATCTTTGGTAACTGTTTCTATTGCTTTCAAAAATTGTTTTTATTAGCTAGACTCCTTGTACTGGTACACTGACAAATATTTACAGTTTATTTATGTTAAAAATTAAAGCTGCTCAGAGCGATTCTGAATTACCTGTTTGTAGGAAGATGAGCTGTTGATGAAGACAATGCTGCGGTTCTGTTTATAGGGAACTGCGAATACAGATGCTAATCAAAGTGAGCAGACACCCAAATTCTTATGCAAGCTGCTACGTGCCATGAGGTTGCCTCCTATACTGACTTGTGGCTAAGACTTGCAAAGTAGTTCTGGCTTCTTTCTTTCAAGTCCCAGCCTTTTCTGCAACAGAAACCCAGTTGCTGTCCGTGGTCCACCACATTGCATTCCAAGAACCTTGGCATCAAGCTCTTCAATCAGCATCAGTGCTTGGGTTTGAAAGGAGCCACATTGCATTGCACTCCATGGTGCAATGTGCCCCATTCAAAGCATGGTGCTGGTGCAGACTGAATAGCTCTTTGCTGAAAGGCTAGCATGGACCCTTGTTCCTCAGAGCCTTGGCAAAATGCTCTTCAGTTGGTGTCCACACCTGAGCTTGGAAGGGGCTGCATAACATTGCAGAAAGGCTGTGATGCAAAACAACCCCTTCTGAACCTGGGCACTGGTGCAGACTGAAGATCTTGATGAGATGCTAGTGAGGTAGCTCCTGAGAGCCTCAGAAATGAGCTCTTCATTCTGTGTCACAGCCCAGGCCCAGAAGGGGATGCTTAGAATTGTGGCCTTGCCAGTTCTACTGGATTTCAAGCTTTGAAAGATTCAACAACAACCCAAACTCCCAAGTTGAAGAATACTGTCTTAAAGGTCTTAAGACTACAATCTTATGTGTTTCCAACTTCAGGTCCCACTGAGGTTAGTGACACTTATTTGTAAGAAGACATGCATAGGATTGTGCTGGAACTCTTGCCAAAGTATATCTTAGTTTATTCTAGTAACCCTCTTGTAAATAGGACTACATAAAACACAAGCTATTAAAGAAAACAAAAGAAAACTAAACATCACCTATTTAAATTAAGAGAGTAATCCTAGAAAAGTCTTGATTCTTACCTTGCCTCTCTTTTTCAAGAGTTTGGAAACTCTGACTTTGTCAAAGGTCTTCAGTCGAATAACCTGTTACTTATAAAGTGCACTTAGTTTTTCAGCCTATAAATATGCAGCAAAAATATTTGACCCTTTCAATTACTAAATGATAATTAAAAAATATTATGTAAATATGCACCAATGACACTACAGATATATCTTTGACACCTCCCAGATGGAAGGGGAAAGGGCAGGATATATAACTTAATAAAAACTATAATTATTATTACAAGCACGTTGCTCCTCCTTTTGAAACTGAAATCATTACATAGAGCCTGACATGGTTGCTGATACAATGTTGTGGCAAACTAGTGCAAAGGTAGTGCCAAGTTTTGATGTTGTGGGGATTGGTTGATGAGATCATATGAAATGCAAATTAGCAGTCTGGGAATTTCTTCTTTCCATCACTGCTTGATGTCCTTCCCTTTCTATTGTATTTTTTATAACTTCTAGTAAATGAAAACAAATGTTTAAAAGTCAAATTAGTCTTGAAATAGTTGAAGCTGTTTCAGCACTGATTTCATCATTTCTGTTCATATGCTTGGATTTAAACTTTCAGCTAATTAATGGGGAAAGTGGATTTGTTTTCTTTTTGACTCTGATTAGTTTTGGCTTATTTTTAAGCCACTAAACTGCAATAAAAGGTTAAGGGTGCAATCCTAATCTAGGCCAGCACAACTCATCATTTTTCCTGTTCCTGTAGTGATGTAGGGAGGCAAGCAGACATCTTTGCACTGGCCTAATCCTTCCCCAGGAGTGACACAGTAGTGTCTTACAGCACTTTTGTGACACCCCTAGGTCAGCGCAGGACTTATGCCAGAGCTTAGGCCAGTCTAACTGGAGATTAGGATTGCAGCCTATGTCTGCTCCTTCTACTTCTGTTAAAATTACAGAGTCCACCACTGCAGATTTGAAAGTCTATTCCTTGCTGCTGCCCCTTCCACCTCCATACATGACAGCATATGTAAAAGGGTTTTCCAGTAACTGGAGACAATGAGCCAAATTATCTTCTAGTTAGAAGGGGGTCTCATAAATTCCATGGCCTCCATATAAACTTTTAAGCTCAAAACAAGCACATTGAAATGGGCCTGGATACGAACAGGCAGTCAGTGAAGCCACTGTAGCAGCGGCCAGAGGTGAAGTGCCTACATCCACACTAATTGCAGTATCTGTCTTCAAGGGAAGACTCTCATAAAGCATATTACAATAATCTAATCTTAATCACTGTGACATGGATCATTATGGCCAGGTCGGCACAGTCCAGGTATGGTCACAGACATGGGCTTGTCCATGGGCTCCTAAAGATTGGGAACCGCTGGTCTATAAAAGAGGCTTTCTGGCACAGTCCAAAGTGAACAGACAAAACCAAGAATCAAAGCTGGATATATAAGAAAATCTTGTTGGGCTGAATGCCCCCCAGGGTGGCAGCCTAACCTAAAGAAAGAATGTGAAGAATGACAAAGTAAAGAAGGCTAAAATAGACCCCAAACAGAAGTGTAAGACAGGATGCAAATGGGGTTATAAATGAGACCCTGACAAAATTTCCAGGATGGTACAGATTCAAATGCTGAAAAGGAATCATGTCACACAACTGTCATGAAGACCCCAAGATTTAACTCACCACCTGGCAGACTTTAATGCCTGGCATGTTCTTCATAGGTGTCGAACATGCATAGGTTTGGCATAGCCAGGTACTTGGTAAACTTAAAAACCACCCTTTGAAATTAATAAACCTGGGCAGGCATACCAGGAACAAGCCTTGACATGACTATTGACAGACAATACAAACCATGAATTTTTTTAAAATTAGCAATAAGCAGAAAATATGTTTGAGAGCCACAAGCTGTTAAAATTTCCTGCTGAAATAGATCTGATAGGAATTAATGAATCAAATTCCAAGTTGCAGAACATTTAAAATTAACATGACTATAGTCTTTATTTACCCAGAGAGTTCACACTTTAACACTCATTCCTGCCTGGGTAGGTGAGCAGCAATCTTTTCCCGTGATTGTACAGTGAGTTTCCATATGCAATTATTACAAAAATTTAATGAGACTGAGGGTGCAATCCTAACCAATTTAAGACAGCGCAATTCATCAGCATGTGTATACACTGGCCTACCCCCCCCCTGCCCCATTGGAGTGTTACAGAAGTGCCTTATTACACTTTGGCAACACCCCCCAGGCCAGAACTGGACTTTTGCTGGGACTTGTGCAGGCCTAACTGGAGGTTACGATTTCAGAAAAAAATCAGTTTCTCCTCACATAACTTTCTGTACAAGTCCCCACTCACAAATCAGACTGAGAGCACAATCCTAACCATATCTACTCAAAAGTAAGCCCCATTGTGTTCAATGGGTCTTACTCCCAGGAAAGTTTCTTTAGGATTGCAGCCTAAGTTCATATCTATATACACTGAATGCTTTGGACACACCTATTTAAAAACATATCAGAATGCCAATTTTAAGAGAGGTGACTAACAATGGAGTCCTATTTGTGTCTACCCAGAAGTAAATAGGGCTCAGTGAGTTCAATAGGGCTTGTTTCCAGGAAAGTGCTCTTAGGATTGCAGCCTTATCCAAGCAAGCACATGAGTAAAATTACAGAAAGGGTGGCACCCAAGAAATAGTCTGTGTCCTATTAAGGGAAATTGGATGTGGATAGCATAGATTCAATCTGACCTACAGTCTTGTGAAATTATACAAGAATGAAGGTGTTCCAGCAGATTAAGGAAACAATGGAAGCACCCATCAAAATATATTGATGTTATGTAGAACAGAAGTCCCAAAATTGCATGCAGGTTAGTTTTGCTTGGTGTATGAAAGAAAAGACAACAGAATAAGTGAAAAGAAAAATAAAAAAAAATCTTTGTTATGTCTTCTCACCCAGCAGAAGTATGTAATCATGTGTTGCATGATTTAATGGATGTGTGCAGTAATTTTGAAAATTCTTATACACATCACACATTATTTTTCTATGTGATCTATATTATGCTAGAATCAGACCTAGCATTAATCTATATAGCTTGTTTAACTATTTCTCTGTTACAGTTATGTTAGGAAGTTTTCATATTATTTTTAAAGACACACTTCTGCCTTTTACTTTCTTTCAAACCTCAAGATGGTATTTAAAAATTGAGTGCTGTAAAGTTTTGAAGTCTTCCTTCTTAATATCAGTTTTAACCTTAACAGGTTTTAAGATTTCCCTGGACTCCCTTTGTTTATCTGGGTGCAAGGTTTTGAGAGAGGAGGTATCTGCATTTTAATGGCCTGTCTGTTTATTTATCTTCATAATCCCTGTTTCCGAGAGTTCATGTATCATTGCACTTCAGTAACTGTATATTCAGTCTGCTTCAAAGAGTTAGGGCACAATCCAGAGTAACTACGGGAGCACGTAAGAGACTTTATGTGCACCCATAGTTACTGCACCACCTAGTGAAAACCTATGGGAAATTCATATTGCAATCCAGAGTAACTTTTTCTTACTCTGGAGCAAGGACTCCCCGTAATTACTCTGGATTTCACCCTTAGTTGGCTATTCAAAAAATAAGAATTAAATAAAAAACCTCTGCTGTTCTTTTAGCACCACTTCATACAAAGGGTTTAATTCAGCGTGACAGAAAAAAACTTGTCAAGCCAAATTAAAATTCTTTTCAGACCCCTATATTACTGGAACTTTACAAAATAAAAAGTCCTGGACTTTTCTTGGACATTTACTTCCTGTATGAGTACTTACTACTCTTGTAATAGGAAGACTGAGAGATTAATCCAGAGAGGACCCAGGAGACGCTGATGCAAGCAAGAGATTTCTTTATTGGAGCTCCAGATCCCAGTCGGACAGAGTTTCGTCCTACAAAAAGACTGAGACCCCTTGTACATTTCGTACACACTTCTTATACCCCTTCAGTCACGTATACATTCTTTACAAAAAGGGATTATTTCTTTGTGACAGAGATATTCTCACAGGTGTACAAGAGACCCTACTTTAGAGTTTCCTGTTATACACAAAGAGGTGAGATTAGGGAGATACCATTACAATGGAAAACATCACAACTGTCATACGAAGTTAAGCACACATGGGTTTAACATTTACTTGATCCATTTGGGCTTCTGTTAATACAAAAAGAAGAAATTAAAACTTTATTTTAATTTTATGATCTTTGGGTTTCAAATAAGCCTTTTTTATCCTGCCTGACAATTAATATTCCTAAGTCATTGTTTTCCTTCCTTCCATCTAGTTGTTCTTATTCCTTTTCCCACTTAGCGCTTCTTTATTATTACCACAGGGTCAGGTGAAGACAAAGAGAATTTCCTGTCTTAGCTTGGCTAGCTTTTACAAGCCTTAAGTGGCTAATGACTGATAACTATCAAACTCCTGGGAAAGGAGAAGGGGCATTGTGATGTTATCATCTCCTCTCCGGGGAGCCTGTGAATGTTGATTGGAAGCTTCTGTCTGGGAATGTGTGTCTGCAGCCATTGTTTAATGTCTGTAAGGTGCTTGGCTGCGTGTCCTTTACTATAGGCAGCCCACAGAATGATTTCAAAGGTATCAAATAATTTCAATAATTCTAATAATAATTCTAATAAATTCTGACAGCTGGTTTTTGTCTACCATACTCTATCTCAGGCCTAAAGAGTGAAAGAAAATGTCCTGCCTCCCAATCAATCCAAGGGACCCAAATATTTATTTAAAACACTGAATGTCATTCATTCTTTAAGGAGCTTAAGGTGGGGTACATGGTTACTATTGTAACTCATCCCATACAACTTACGAATTGAGAAATAATGACAGGCCAAAATCACCCAATGCTTTTGCTGTTTCGATATAAAAGGTCTAAATTTTGAGCTGGCCATTCATCCAAGGGGAGATAAGAGTGACATTACTTAATTTCCTGAGGCACATGGACAGTCATCTAATATGGCCCCCTGCCCAAAGGGCCAAAACAATCACTCATCAAGAAGCAATGCTTTATGTACTCAGTTATGCATATTTAAATTTCAGGATGTTATTTAACCCAACCCACAGATGTACACATTCAGTATGAAATATTGAGGAGAAATTGTTTAACTCTTGTTTAAATCATGTGATCGAAACAGGTTAAAAAGATTAAAAATTCAAGATTCTGGAATATGCATTTCTACATTTCAACAGACTCATTACTTTCCAGTACAAATAAAACCTTGGTTTGTGAGCATAATTTATTCTAGAAATATGCTTTTAATCCAAAGCATTTGTATATCAAAGCAAATTTCCACATAAGAAATAATGGAAATTCAGACGATTTGTTCCACAACCTAAGAATATTCATATAAAAATGATTACAATACTGTAATATAATGCAAAATAGAAGTAGATATGCAAGGCTTATTCTCTGAGGCTGCAGTCTCTGACTCCCTTGCTCAAGTGGCAGCCACAGGACCTTGGAAAGCAGAAGCACTTCAGGATGGCAGCTGAGCCATGTGCTCCTGTCCTGGAGGGTCCACTGGTGGGCTGCCTGTGTGCACGCCATGCCCTGCTTCCTCCAGGAAGGTGCTGCTGGAGAAATTTTCCCTCCAAGCAGCCTGGCTTGGACCTCATCCAGACATTGGAAGATGATCACCCATAATCCCACAGCAAGAGAGAGAGAGAGAGAGAGAGAACCATTGGATCAGTTGCGATTGTGTAATGTTCAGGATTAGTACTACTTGTATTGCAAGACATTGCTTGTTTATCAAGTTAATATTTATTAGAAATGTTTGCTTGTCCTGCATAATCCAAGTTACCTTCAATTCAAGGATTTACTGTACTATAAACCCTCACACCAGAACAATACCACATAACAGAATTAATCAAGAATGAAAGACTCCCCACAAGTTGAACACTGCAAACTTACAGCAAAATCCTAATCTTCATTTAGGCCAGCACAAGTTGTGCAGGCAAGCACTAGTCTGGGGGTTGCACAAAAGATGTTGTTAAGGCACTTCTGTGATACTCCTCAGGGGGTGGGGGTGGTTAGGCCAGTACACAGACATGTACTGGCTTCCCATCAGATGGAGATGGGAATGGGGAGATAGGTTAGAAGTGCAGGCCTAAATTGATTAGGACTTTGATCTGAGCAAAATACAGTGCAATCTTATACATGTCTACTCAGAAGTAAGTTCCATTGAGTTCATTGAATCCACTGAGTTCAACAGGGCTTACTCCCAGGAAAGTGCTCTTAGGATTGCAGGCATAGGTATTATGGATGCTGAGATATTGACTAAAAATAGAATACTGGGCAGCAAAATGAAAAGGTGGATGGAGAAGTTACGGAGACAACTTGCTCTGTTTGCGTGTTACTTAAGCATCTATTTAAAGCACGCAGTTGGTGATTCACCTCACTTTTTAATTGTGGTGTGATTCACTCCAATTAGAAATGCTTGTGCTGCAGAAAAGGGTCCAGAATACAACCACCCAAATTATCCCTGGTGACAGCCAAGCTGAGTCATGACGTTCTGTAGAATTAGAATCCCAGTAGAGGTTCCTGACACTGGCAAAGCGAGGGACATGTAGCCAACAAACCCACAGTCCACTCCAGAGAAACAGGTTTCTATGTCTAATAGCAAAATGGTTGAAAAAGGAGGACAGAATTGACTCTCAAGCCCTTGAAAGAGCACTTAGGAAAAGCTTAAGACCACACAAATAAAACAAAATGACTCCCACCAGGTGACTAAAAAAAGAAAAGGGAGCACCAAAAGGAATAAGTGAAAGAATTCAAAAGGTCAGCTTCCAAAAGTACTCAGAAGGAAACAAATTCCAGCAAATAAATGGCTGCCTGGGTCTGAGAAGGTACTACTACAAGGACAAAGAAAATAGTCACCAGAAAAAACCAGCAGACCTGAGGAGAGAAAGCAAAAATTAAAATGACAGCTGAGCTAAAAACAGAGCAATAAAAAGCCAACTATCTGAAGAGAAAAAAGGAAGTAAACTAAACACAACCATTCACAGACTATTAGTGATTGTGTGCTAAAATTCAACTTAGGATACGACACCAGCTGTGACTGGGTTAGTTCCCACTGGTGGGATGAAACTCTCGATGCTGTAGCCTAGGAGTGCTCCTCAGAAGTCCTTTGCCAAAAACATGAGAAAACAAGCACTGCTAAACAACTGATAAGCTAAACTGATAATGCTAAACAACTGATAAGCCCTAGAACAGGGTTTCAAAACATTTGTTCTCCAGAGTACCACTTCACATAGTCCACCTGCTTATTAATCAGAATTAATAAGCGTGATATAATTGCAAGTTACTTCAGGGTTGGGAGGCAAAATGCATCAAACCAAATTAGTAAGAAGCTTAGGGTGGTTGGAAGAAACATGCTTTGAGACTCTTACCATACCCCATGTCACTCCTACCTAACCCTATGGCTGCAATCCTAAAGACACTTTCCTGGGAGTAAGACCCATTGAACACAATGGGGCTTACTTTTGAGTAGACATGTTTAGGATTGTGCTCTATGTCACATTCCTTGTCTTGCTGCCAGGTGGCAGGGGTTGACAGGTCCTGCAAGTACCACCAGACGTTACCTCAAGTACCACTGGTGAAACCTGTACCACTGGTTGAGAAACATTAAACCAGAATCAAAGCACCAAACAGCTGATAGGCATAGCAGAAACAAAGAAACCTAGCAATAGCAAGAAAAGCCAGACTAAGCAAGGACAACTACCATGGCAGTCTAAGCAGGCCACCTATTGGAGCCCAACTGCAAGGTAGACAGAGACATTACTCACCAATAGATCACACTAAAGCAAGCCCAGCTTCTTACACAGAAAGTGGCAGGGCAAAAGCAGCAATGGATGATCACACATTTCTGGCTTTATTTCTTTTTCCTTTACTTTGTTATTATTCTGATTTTTTATTTTCATTCACCATGAAAAGAGATGGAAAAAAATGTTTTCATGTTGTTTTTTCAAGAGCTTTTTTAACTATTATGTTACAACATGATATTTCACTTCTGGATTAAAACTAAATGAGTTCTAAAGATGTCAAGCCCTTGCAGACAAAAAAATTAGTTTCTGTTATTCTGAAAATTGACTAGAAACTTCATAGGCATATGTATAATGTTTTGCAGATCACATTTTGCAGTTAGTTATCTTGTGGCATATAAGGGTGGCTGAGATCGGTAAATCCTATTAGAAAGTTTGAGGGTGCAATCCTAATCAATTTAGGCTTTCATAACTTCCTGCGGTGATGTGGGGAGGCCAGCCCATGCTCTGCCTGACTCCTAGGCAGTTAGGCCAGTGCACAGGCATGCACCGGCTTCACCACACCGCCACAGGAAGTTACGCCAGCTGATTTAGGCCAGCCTAAATTAGTTAAGATTGCACCTTTAGACATCTGGAGCATGGGAAAAGGAGCATTTTAATATACAGTATCATGCTAGATGTCACAGTCCTGGCTCTCTCCAACTAATCTTATATACTCCTAGCACATTGACTCAACATTCCCAAGTGTGTCATCAGAAGAGTTGTATCCTGGGTGGCACCCACTACGGCTGCTATGCCAAGGGAGCAAATATGCCCCAGGCTCACCAAGATGGTGACCCAAGTGAGTTTTCATCTCCCCCACTGCCTCTTAAATGTTACTGTAAACATTTAAGATGCAGGGCTGTCACCACCTCTAATCAACAGAATGCAACTGATGATTAGAGGTGATGGCAGTGAGTACAGTCTTGTTTTTGCACACCTGTACACACCCATACATGTCTACTCAGAAATAAGTCCTATTTTGTTCAATGGAGCTTACTCTCAGGAATGTATGTACAGAATTACAGCCTGAGTTTCACATGCACATTTACTTGTAAATAGGCAAATGTGCCATGGATTTTATTGAAAGCCAGGCAAAGGGGAATGCAAGTCTATGAGAATGATCCTGATCTGATAAACATGGAGCAAATGCTACAGAAAGCAATCCACCCCTCACCTTAGTAAAAATGAAAAAACAGAGGCTTAAGAGCAGGACAAAGTGAAATTTTTATTTTCTACTCTCGTAATGCTACAACGGTCTCAACATAGTGTTTTGAAAACAGGCTTGTGGTGCTAGAAAATTTTGAAACAATTGCATTAGGCTCAAGCTGAATTCAAAATGACACCCATCCTTGTTTGCACCAATTCCTAACAACTCTCTTTCATTGGATGAACTGTATGGAAGAAGGCATACCCAACCACTGGAAAGATATGGGGCCAGCCTGTTCCTGTGACAGCTGATGAGGATTGCAAAAAGATCAAACAGAAATCCAAATGGGTGGTGAATTTAGGGTGCCTTTCATCTTGAATCTTGTGACATTACTACATCCCTCCAATCCACCACTGATGCAAGACAGGCTGCAATCCTAACTTATGCTGCAATCCAGAGCAAATTCAGCCTGCTCTTATGGTGGACAAAACCAGCTGTCAGAATTTATTAGAATTATTATTAGAGTTATTGAAATTATTTGATACCTTTGAAATCATTCTGTGGGCTGCCTATAGTAAAGGACACGCAGCCAAGCATTAAACAACGGCTGCAGACACACATTCCCTGACAGAAGCTTCCAATCAATATTCACAGGTTCCCCGGAGAGGAGATGATAACATCACAATGCCCCTTCTCCTTTCCCAGGAGTTTGATGGTTATCAGTGATTAGCCACTTAAGGCTTGTAAAGCCAGCCAAAGCTAAGACAGGAAACTCTTTGTCTTCACCTGACCCTGTGGCAATAATAAAGAAGCCCCAAAATTATAAAATTAAAATAAAATTTTAATTCTTCTTCCTGTGGGAAAGGAAACTCAGATGGATCAACCAATGTCAGAATACAGGTGCTTTGATTGCCACAAGTGTTCTTCATTGTACTGATGTGTAATGTCATGTCTTGCCACACATTTTTCCATCTCGGCTCAGGAAGTCACTGAAGATAAAATCTTTGATTGTATAAATCCTCTTGTTATGAACAGAATCATCTTATTATGTAGAGAAACAGTTGTGCTATAAAAGGTCTAGTCAATCTGGACAAAGCACTCAGTCTTTTTGTAAGATAGAAAACTCTGTCTGGCTGAGTCCAGAGCTCTGAATAAAGAAATCTCTTGCTTGCATCATCATCTCCTGGGTCTTTCCTGCTGATACCTACTTCATTCTTATTACACTCTGACCTAACTGCACTCTCCTAACTATTCTGTATCCAGAGCAGAAAGTTATGCTGAATCCAGAGAGTCAGGAAGCCTGGGCTGCCCTAACTGCTCCAGAGCATGCTAAGTAATTGACACAAGGGGAAGACTTGCTCCTGAGGAGACACCCCTCAGATCACACTGAACAAGGAACAGCTGTGGTGCCTACAGTGGTGACATGACTCTGCACATCACCTGGTGCGGAAGTCTGTGCGTCATCCCTGGGATGAGCGCCCCCCCCACCTGGACTGCACAGTCACCAAAGTTGGCGCCTGCGCAGTTGTTTCTGAAGCCAACTGGCTTCAGAAAGAGTACTGTGCAGGCACCATCTCTGACACCTGCACAGTACTTTTCTGAAGTCTTTTGGCTTCGGGGGAGACTGTGCAGGCGTCAGAGTTGGTGCCTGTGCAGTACTCTTTCTGAAGCCATTCGGCTGCCGCTCCGCCTCCTGAGTGAGGCCGAATGGCTGTGCAGAGGCGCAGACTTCCTCCACTCTAAGGAAGTCTCCTCTGAAGCTGTTCGGCATGCTCAGTGTGTTTCTGCGCAGTGCACCTCAGATGGCCGTTCAGGCCAGCTCCTCAGACAAGTGTCAGCTTCTGGCTGATTCTCCGCCTTGGAGCAGGCCTGAATGGGTGTGCTGACGCCCGGGGCCTGCCAAAGGACAGTCAAACTCCTCCGGCACATCACCCCATACGGAGCGCATCCCCAATGTAGCCACACCAGCCTGGTGACGCCACTGGGTGCCTGCCTTATAAGGAGTCCCTGATGAGATGCCAGTACATTCTACAGTGAATAAAGGGGCTTCTTGGAGTGGCCTGCTGTATCCTGAGGTTTATGGGCAGCCGTAGTTTGTTCCATATCCTGAGGTGGAGAGGAAGGGGTTGCAGCTAGGATGGCCAAGAACTCAGATTTTTGGTCAACACTGCCATTCTTACTCGGGTCTTATCATGGACCCCTATGGGTCTACTCATTACTATACCTGCTCCTGAGGTGGTATAACTCTGAGGGCTGGAAGAGGGCATTTCTGCCTTGGAAACAGGCTTTGGATACAGCGTAACTGCTCTGCCCTAGGCAATGCTAAACATGCCCTCAACTTGCCTCTCCTGAGCTGCTTAGGATGCCCCAGCTAGGGCAGAGTAGGTCCACCTCTCTTAGGGCACCCTATCTTGCCTTGCTCTGCCCTAAGCCTCCTTCAGAGTAACTGGGCTGGAGCATCTTGCAGTTGCTCCAACCTAGTGTTAGATAGGGCAACCTAAGGGCTCTTATGTGGACAGATTAGTTGCTCTGGATTGGGCTGTTAACGTTCCTTGAAGGTGTTGATGAGCACAGTGGAACATACTTCTGAGTAGTTATGCTTAAGATTGCACTGACAATTATCTTCATTGCACTCACTCAAGCAAGATGCAGATCAAAGCTGCCTTGTGCTTCTCAGGTATGTGAAGAAAATGCAAAGGAGCTATGCATGTTTTTTAAAAAATGGAAGATTCACATGGGGAGCTTGCCAGTTTTTTGGGGATAGGAGGGAAAAGGGTTGTAGCACAGAAGGGGCGGACCCAAGCAGAGGTGGGCCCGACCTGGCCCAACAACCAGTTCCCCAGTAGTGGGCATGGCCAGGCCAGGGGTCAGGGGTTGGGGCCGGGGTCAGGGAGGGTCAGGGGCGGGGCCAGAGAGGGCACGCCACCCAACGCAGTGCACTGCGGGTGCAAGTGGGTGGGGCAAGGGGTGGGCCCCAACCCCGACGTACTGCTCGTGCGCCAACCTTGGCACCTGCACAGTGTGTCTTCTGGCAGTGACCGGCATCAAAAGACGCAGTGCACAGGCGCCAAGGTTGGCGCATGTGCAGTGTGCCTTCTGAAGCCAGTCGGCTTCAGAAGACGCACTGCGCATGCACCAACCTTGGCGTGTGTGCAGTTTCGTCTGAAGCCGGTCAGCTTCAGAGGAGACTTCCTCCTCTCCAAGGAGGAACCATTGGCTCCTCCTTGGAGAGGAGGAGGTCCGTGCCTCTGCGGGGCCATCTGGCCTCACTAGAGAGGCAGAGTGGCTCAGCTACTCCGCCTCCCTAGCAAGGCCAAATGGCCCCGCAGAGGAGACTGCACACGCATCAAGTTTGATGCATGTTTGAAGTTTGAACCGGTACGGCTGGTTTTCTGCCCCCCCTGCTACCCTAGCGTGGTGCAGGTGGGTGGGGCAAGGGATGGGCCCCAACCCTGACGCACAGCGCGTGCACCAACCTTGGCACCTGCGCAGTGCGTCTTCTGGCACTGACCGGCGTCAGAAGATGCACTGCGCAGGTGCCAAGGTTGGCATGTGCACAGTATCCTCTGAAGCCAGTCAGCTTCAGAGGAGACCGCCTCCTCTCCAAGGAGGAAGTCCGCGCCTCTGCGGGGCCAACTTTGGCACATGTGCAGTGTGCCTTTTGAAGCTGGTTGGCTTCAGAAGATACACTGCGCACAAGCCAACCTTGGCGCGTGCACATTGACCTCTGAAGCCAGAGGAGGTCCGCGCCTCTGGGGGGCCATTTGGCCTCGCTAGACAGGCGGAGCAGCTCTGCCGCTCCACCTCCCTAGTGAGGCCAAATGGCCCTGCAAAGGAGACTGTGCATGCGTCAAGTTTGATGCATGTGCAGTTCAGTGGTGGGCCAGCCGTCCGAACCGGTATGGCCAGTTTTCTGCCCCCCCACTACCGGTTCGGTAGCGGGGGGTCAGAAAGAAGAAGCGGTTCAGGCGATCGGGCCCGAACCAGCTTCAGCTAACCACTCGACCCAAGGCAGATTCCCAAAATGGAAATGGTTGGTATTCTTGGTAAAGCCACTCAGTTGTGAAAAAAGGTGAAGTGTGAGAGGCTAGAAATGTATAGCCCATACTGCATAGATTATCATCTGAGCTGCAGTCTCCCTGAGTTGTTATACTGTGATTAGTTGTCAAATAATAGCTGCCTAATCACAGGTATGCATCACTCAACAATGGGGGTATGCTTTCCAATCCCCTTTGTTATGTGATTAGATTGTATCAAATATTCAGCTGAATCTAGCACCTTTGGAAAAGAGGTCTGGTATAGAGGGTTGAGCTGAAGTTAATTCATCTAAAGATCACTTGTTCAAGATCACTGGAAGACAAAGCTGAGTGGAGATCTTTTGGGTGGCAGCCAAAAGGACTCAGGTTTTATCTGCGTGGGTGGATGGCAGCCAGAGTGTGCATCCAGACCATGGAAGATCCACCTGGCAGGGTTCATGAAAGACAGAACTCTCAGTTTATTGTAAAAGCCTCTTCAGTGGCTTAGAGAAGCCTGTCCATGTAGAGTGCTTTGAATAAAGCCAAAGGTGCAATCAAAGGGCAGGAAATTGGTAAATAAATTCCTGTTTTTATTATCATTTTCATTACGTTGTACTAGCAAAAACAAACCTGTGATGTGGGAGTAAAATTCCCCCATAGGCCATCCCCCTTTGTGCATCAATCTACCATGCACATCAAACCCCCAAACTTATCAAACCTCCCTGTGCACATCAAACCCCCCTGCACTACCATGCTCATCATTTGTTCCACAACCCTCAAAATATTCCTATACAAATTTTAATTGTATGTAAAAATGATGACAAAACACTGTAACTGAATTCAAAACATGCATTCAATGTGTATGATCCTACAAAGTCTACTTAGGCTGCAATCCTAAAGACATTTCCTGGGAATAAGCCCCATTTAACATGAATACAATGGGGCTTACTTTTGGGTAGACATGGTTAGGAGGCTGCAATCAAAGACACATTCCTGGGAGGCTTACCTGGGCTGCCGCTGGAGGTTCAAGGTGGTCAGTGGGGGCTGTTGAGCGCAGTTAGGGGCAGCTGCCTCTGGCACCTCCAGGCAACTGCCCCCAAGTTGGGGGCAGTTAGAGTTAGCAGCGCTTGCCGGAAGCTCTTTTAAAGAGCCTCCACGCAGAGTGTCAGGACTGCATAGCACGTGTGCCCATAGCTCACTTGCTTGTTAAGTGAAGTGGAACTTGTTATGTGAACTAAGATTTCTTGGAAATGTATACAATGGTGCCTCACATAAAGAGTTTAGTTCGTTCCAGAGGCATGCTCTTTAAGTGAAACGCTTTTTAAGTGAAGCAGATTTTTCCATAGGAAATAATGAAAACTCAGACGACTGGTTCCATAACCCAAAAATATTCATATAAAAATATTAACTGGATGTAAAAATGATGACAAAACACTGGAATTGAATTCAAAACATGCATTCAATATGCATGATCCTATGATGTCTACTTAGGCTGCAATCTTAAAGACATTTCCTGGGAATAAGCCCCATTTAACACAATGGGGCTTACTTCTGGGTAGATATGGTTAGGAGGCTGCAATCAAAGATACTTTCCTGGGAGGCTTACCTGGGCTGCTGCTGGAGGTTCAAGGTGGTCGGTGGGGGTACTTGGGGGCAGTTAAGCACAGCTGCCTCTGGCACCTCCAGGCAACTGCCCCCAAGTTGGGGATAGTTAGAGGCAGCAGCGCTGGCTGGCAGCCGTTTTAAAGAGCCTCCGTGCGGAGTGTCAGGTCTGCAGAGCAGGTGTGCCCATAGCGCGCTTGCTTGTTAAGTGAAGTGGAACTTGTTATGTGAAGCAATATTTCTTGGAAATTTTTGCTTGTTGTGTGACTCTTGTTAAGTGAGGCGCTTGTTAAGCAAGGTACCACTGTACTTGTTATGTGAAAAGCTTGTTATGTGAGGCGCTTGTTATGAGAGGTACCAATGTAATTGAAGATAGATAAACAGACTCTCCCTGACAGAAACTAGCTATCAGCACAAGCTACTAGAGATAGACTGATTCTTTTTTGGATTAACAGCCTCTTTGTTGTGTAAACAGGCTCTCTGATGCAGGCTATGGGAATTCTTGCTAACTCATCAACATCATAATCATAACTTGTTTTGGAACAGGCAGGCAAGCTGGCCAGCGCTGCATACAATGGAAGTTTGAGACTGCTGCCATGCGATTGCAGGACATGGAAAACTTTTCCCCAATCCCAAGAGGTCTTCTTGGATCTGCTCCACCTCTAGAGTTGGCACAAAGCTGAAAAGAGATGAGATTGCATAACTGGGTCCCAGACCCACCTCACATTCACTATTCGCTTGTCTTCCTTTGAAATGCCTTCTACATGCCCTGGAAAACAGGGATGTCAAACATAATGCCCACTGGCTTAAATGTTGCCCCTGGAAGCCATATTTTCAAAATATGATCCAGATTTGCACATTTTCTCTTCTGTCATTTGCAGCTTATGAGTTTCTATGTGAGAGCTAAGTGTTTATTTCTGGAATCATCTGCTTTATGTCACTTTCTGCTTAATAATGTCACTTCTGGGCCTGAGCAGACACCATGAGTGCTAACTATGGCCCTGTATTTGAAACAGGTTTGACATCCCTGGCCTAGAACATAGTGCAAGGCTAACTTGAGTCCTCTCAAGTACGTAGAAACTATAACCTTACTTTTGGATGATCCTATGTTGTGTGTGAATATAGAGACATTTTTTATCATAGTTATTTAAAAATGGATATAAAATCATGTGCACATTTCATCAGTTATATTTGAATAGCTTTGTTTCCTTATATAGTTTCTCTGATGCTCTTAACACTTTTAACTCCAAGTCACTTTAATGACAAGATTATATGTAAGCTTGATGGATTAATCCTCTTCTTATAATATCTCTGGTGGAGCCTGTAATTGGCCAGTTATAAGTCAAGCTGCTGTCATGGTTTTTGGAATAACCAATGGTGTGAAAGCTGGTAAACCCCATCCCCACTGGTGGGCCTCAGACTGGCTAACAACTAAATTGGGGATGGCAGGAAATTGGGGCAGATTTAAGTGAAGATCATGTTAGGGAAGGTGTGGGATGTTGCAGAGTGAAGACGGGGTTGCCATATTTCCTAAAAATCAGGGACTGTCCTGATTTTTGAGGATTGTGTTCACATAATGGCAAGTGGGACAGAGGGTCCTATCCCAATATTGTAGAAGAGAATTATGGCAACCCTAGTTGTTGAAGCAGTGCCACATGCAAGATCTCTAGTGGTATCTACAACTCAAATATACAGTAGCACAATAGCTGATAAACCCTTTATCACTATTGGGAGACCTCCAACTGGCTGGTGATGAAAGTAGATGGTGGGTGGAGGCAGATCAGGCAGATTTGGGTGAGAATCAGGACAGGTGCAGTAAGGTGGACCTCACTAGCAGTGGCATTTGTGAGATCTGGAGGCCACACCCTGGGCCTGACACACTCCTGCAGAGGTTCAGAACTATACCAGTGAAATAGCTGACCTGGATCAGAGTCGGCTGATAGAAGCAATAGACAAAGTAAGAATTTTCTTATCGCTCCTGACTGTCCTGGCCCTCACCCATCTGATGGAATGCAGCTCAGGTCCTGGCACAGGTCCTGTCAGCAACCCTGTGTCAACAACAGACTAGCTCTAGATAAAATTTGCCCACAAATATGTCCTACTGAAACTCATGGAATTTACAGCTGCTGAGGAAGAAATGCAGCCACTGCTTACATCTGCTTAATGTACAAGACTTTGGGCAAAATCCAGAGTAACTACAGGGAGTCCTTGCTCCGGTGTAAGAACAATCTACTCTGGATAACAACATGAATTTCCCACAGGTTTTCACTAGGTGGTGCAGTAACTATGGGTGCACATAATGTCTCTTACATGCTCCCATAGTTACTCTGGATTTTGGAGTTTATGATGGATTGTGGCTAAATTGTGTTTAATAATCTCACCAGAGACATGAATTCTAGCTACCCATAACAAACTTAATCTCAGACATTGGCACATTTGCATGGAAAATCCCTTTGTTCATATTCATACATTTTTAATTAAGTGGGTTTTTACAAAATACCATCGATAAGTGTACCTGTGTTGCGGGAGTAACATTTCCCCATATGCCATCCCCCAGGGCGCATCAACACCCCATGCGCAACTTCCCCCATGCGCAACTTTCCCATGCGCATCATCCCCCATGCGCATCATCCCCCATGCGCAATTTTCCCCATGCGCAGAATCCTCACCAGTGCAACCTCTTCCTCTGAACAACACCCCCCCCCCCAGTGCACCAGGTACCGATGACCAAATTGGCTGGATGTTGGTCAATCTCCCATGTTAAGTATAGGACAAAAACACGTTGACCCCTTTTTAGCCCCTCTAGGGTTAAATTTCTCCACAGGGGTTCTTGGTGGGTGTTCAGGTGACAGAAGGAACTCCCTCCCAGAATTCCATGCTTCCAGACCCAGCAGTTGGGGCGGAATGTTGATGAGTCATCAATTCTCCAATGCAAAGTATAGGGAGGAAAACGCGTTGCGCCCCTTTTCACCCCCTAACGGTTGGAATTTCCAAAAACCGGTTCTTAGTGTACCCCTCCGTCACAGAAGGAACACCCTCCCCAAATTTTACGCTTTTAGGCCCAGAGGTTTTGGCAGGGCGGTGATGAGTCAGTGAGTCAGTCAGAGAGTGAGTCAATCAGTAAGTCAGTCAGTGAGTCAATCAGTAAGTCAGTCTCTTATATATATATATATAGATTATTCCTAATACAAAGAAAAAAGGGAAAAACACATTTGAAATCCATGAGAAACACCTGGAGTATCCTTAAGAACATATCCTTAGTATCATTTTTTTTGAATAACAAAAACAAACTACAACTAGACCCCTGTCCATATGCAATGCCTGGATTATGTGTCACTCAGAAAGAAGAGCTCCTTTTGCTGTGTTTAACTATTTATTCCCACGAATAATGCCAGTCCAACCAACAAAAGGAAGACTAGTTAGTGAGCTACAAATAGTAACAATGTCAATTATGTAAGAAATGATTCAGAAAAAACAAGCTCTACAGATACAACATCTATCTGATTTTTTTTACAATACAGGTTAAAAAAAGACAGGATTTTTACATTCCCACTTTCTGACAGTTTATTTTCTGATGATCCACTCTTTCAACACCTTTCTGTTCAGGGTCGTAGCTAAGGGGGAGCCAGTATGGGTGTTGGCCCCCTCTGAGCCAGCAGCCTGCCCCTCGTAGCATTTTTCACAGACCTGTCCTGTATTTTTCCAACCTCTTATAATACCAATGAAGGACTTCAGTTTCGATTTTTGTTCCCTGAGTGTTCCCTACAGACAGGTAAGTTCAAGGTCAAGAGGCTATCAGCAATCCCCTTTTGCATTACAAGGGGGAGAACTAAGCTTGCTAGCTGCCCTGTCTTTCCAAGGAGGGGCAAGGAAGATCAAACCCAGCCCACTGCAGGGTCCTAGAGCAACATTTCTCAAAGTGGGGGCCAGGACCCCTTTGGGGTCAAGTAGAGCTTTCCTGGGGGTCGCTGAAAGACCCCTGGTGCAGGGGGCCAGGTCAGGCTTGCCAGTAGCTGCACACGCACTGGGGCTGACTGACAGCCTCAGGACCCAATCCTATGCATGCCTATTCTGAAAAAAATCCCATTATAGTCAGGGGGGCCTTTACTCTCATGTAAATGTGATAGGATTGCAGCCTCAGGGCCCAATCCTATGCATGCCTACTCTGAAATAAATCCCATTGTGTTCAAGACCAGGTTCTGCTTTTCAACCATTTCCATTTTTTTCACAACAGCTCCAGTCCCAACCTATCAGATAAGTGGGCGTTAACTGTATATTCCCCATGGTAGTAGTATTTTTCACATATATCAATATATGATGTCTTATTTTTACTGTTGCATTAGAAGAAGCATATCATGATATATAAGCTCTGGAGCATCAAGACACCAGTTATGTTCTAAATGTTCCCACTAAGAAACATAATTTCAAAAAAATAAATGAAGGAGGCAAAGGAGCAACAGTTCAATATGTAACAATGTCATTTTTAGTAACCATACCACAGAGCTATTGGCACAATCATGTCTTCTACTTTATATACTGGATGAATGGTCTGTTGATAAAAACAAATCAGAAAAATAAAAAGCAATTTTCACTGTTCAATTCATTTGGCTCTTATATTGCAAATACAACAGTATATTATGGATTTGTCATATGAAAGAAATTTGAATAGAAATTTGCTAATTACCCAGCATGCATGCCCTTTCCATTCCATACATCCCTGCAGTCAGAACACACATAGCTCAAAGTACCAGAAGGTGGCTCTTGCCTGTTCAGGACTACTGCACTTACCTAGGCTGTTGCCCTTGTGTGAAAACTACCATAAAGGACTTAGCACATCCACAAAACTGCTGAATCACACCAACCACCAGATTGTTCACCTGCCCACTACATAGGATGAGGTCATGGAAGTGACATGTTTGATATGCACCAAGTGATGCAAACCCTAGTGATGCCTCTAAGCCTGTCAAAACATAGAGACAGATTAATCAGGAATGCCATATTAATGCATCTATCATGTCCTTATAAACGTCAGTATGGATGTTGCTGCCAAGTAACACAAGCAACCACTTTATATGCCAGTGTATATGGATGCCAAATAACTGTTTCAACTGGAACTTGTTGAAAATGGACACCAGGATATTGGCCTTACCCACAGGCTAATTTCATGAAAAATGTCATTACTTTCCCTTTTTGCCATTCTTCCCCTTTTGTGATTAGCATTTGGGATGGAAGAGCAAGAGCTTCTCAAAATCCTTTTCCATGAAATAGTCCTGAAATCTATATACAGTGGCGCCTCACGTAACAAATTTAATTTGTTCCGGAGGCATGTTCTTTATGTGAAACATTCTTTACATGAAGTGGATTTTCCCATAGGAAATAATGGAAACTCAGACGATTGGTTCCACAACCCAAAAAATATTAACTGGATGTAAAAATGATGACAGAACACTGAGATTGAATTCAAAACATGCATTCAATGTGCATGATCTAATGAAGTCTACTAACCCTACAATCCAGAGTAACTACGGGTGCACGTAAGAGACTTTACGTGCACCCATAGTTACTGCATCAGCTAGTGAAAACCTATGGGAAATTCATATTGCAATCCTGAGTAAATTGTTCTTACACCGGAGCAAGGACTCCCCGTAGTTACTCAGGATTGCACCCTTAGGCTGCAGTCCTAAAGACACTTTCCTGGGAGTAAGCCCCATTTAACACAATGGGGCTTACGTGACACCTTCAAAGTGTCTCCCCACTTTCTCCTTCTCTCCATCCTGAGCCTCTCTCTCCCCTGCTCCCTTCTGGCTAGCCCTGAGCTGCTTCCCTCTTCTCCACTGCTCTACTCTCCCTCTGCCCAGCAGACACCCAGCCACGGGAGGAACAGCATGGAAGTGTTGCTTTCACTATGGGCAGGTGCAGAAGGCAGCCCTGACACTTTTTAAACAGGCTGCCGGCCAGCGCGTCTGCCCCAACTGCCAACGAATGTGTTCTTTACGTGAAGCACTTTCTTTACGTGAAGCAGAATCCTGGAGAAATTTTTGTTACATGAAACATACTTTACGTGAGGCATTATTTACATGAGGCATCACTGTATATATAAAAGAGAAAAGTCACTGGACTGACTGACTGACTGATTCACTGACTCAAAAACGCATCAACGCCCTGCCAAAACTGCCAGACCTAGAAGTGTGAAATTTGGGGTGGGTGTTCCTTCCGTGACCAAGGGGTGCACTAAGAACCAGTTTTCGGAAATTCCAACCGGAAGAGGCTGAAAAGGGGTGCAACACGTTTTCCTCCCTATACTTTGCATTGGAGAATTGATGACTCATCAACATTCCGCCCCAATCCCTGGACCGAGAAGCATGAAATTAGGGGAGGGAGTTCCTTCTGTGACATCAACACCCACCAAGAACCAATGTGGAGAAATTTAACCCTTAAGGGGCTGAAAAGGGGTGCAACGTGTTTTTGTCCTTTAACATGGAAGATTGACCAACCTCCAGCCAATTTGTTGCTTGGTGCCTGGTGCACCGGGGATGTTGTTCAGAGGAAGAGGTTGCACTGGGGAGGATGCTTCACATGGGGGGGTTGCACATGGGAAGATGCACATAGTGGGTTGATGCACAGGGAGGTTGGTGCACATGAGGGATGGTGCGCATGGGGGTTGGTGCGCATGGGGAAATTGTGCATGAGGGATGTTGCACATGGGGGTCGATGTGCATGGGGGTTTGATGTGCATGGGCGATGTTGTGCATGGGGTTGATGCACATGGGGGGATGTTGCACATGGGGGATGATGCGCATGGGGGAGTGGCGCATGGGGGACTGATGTGCATGGGGAACTGATGCGCATGTCTGATGTTGCGCATGGGGGATGTTGCACAGGGGGGTTGATGTGCATGGGGGACTGATGCGCATGGGCAGATGAATATGGGAAATGTTGTGCATGGGGGTTGTTGTGCATAGGGGATTTACGCATGGGGGTCGATGTGCATGGGGTGGATGAACATGGAGGATGTTGCACATGGGGTGGATATGCATGGGGGCTTGATATGCATGGGGGATTGATGCGCAGTGGGGGGATGGTGTATGGGGGGGATTTTACTCCCGCAACGCGGGTACCCTTTTCACTAGTCTGAAATAATTTCTTCAGATGCCAAATACACTCTGCATTACAAGTAACCTTTTCTAATAAAACTATGTTCAGTTAAGTCATCTGCCCCAAGGTACAATCTTTATCAACTTTCCAGCATTGGCATGGCTGCAGCAGTGGGGCACTTGTGTGAAAGTCACAAAGGCCTCCTTTAGGTGGAGGCAGAGCAAGATGGTGGAGGAGACGGTTGGGTAGCTGTAAAGCTCCTCAGCTCCTGGTGGTTTTCCGAGGCGGTATCTGAGAGAGGGCGGCCCACACCACCCCAGGAGAGGGGATAGGGGTGTAGGGAACACTTGGTGACATAAAGGCAATGCGGGATCACAACCCGGAGCCAGCATGAGTGACTTGTTCCAATAACAAGGTGGACCACAGAGGGCCATATGACATAACCTCTGCCAGACACCACACCACTCGAGACTGCATTAGATCTACAACAGAATTTAAGGAGATAAGGAGTGCACAATTAATGAATTCAACAAGTAATTTCTAACATGAAGATCTGCTTTAAGAAAGATTTAGGAAGTTCTCTCTGCAGCTCTAGTAGATTTGGCAGCTAGACGTGTTCAGCTGGGAGGGGGAGAAGGAGCTCTCCCAGCTGTCCTGGCTTCAGAGGGAAGAAAGAGGAGGAAACTATTCTTCTGTTCAGATGGTGAAGAAAATTGGTTCAGTAAAGGATGACGAATGAAACTGGCTCAGTGTGAAGTTGTTATGAAGTTGTTGCAGCGTGGGTAGTTTATGTTTTGGATTGTAGTGCTTATGTGACTGCGTGTGTTTGTGAGAACCATTGGTGAAAAGAAGAAAATAGCTTTTACCTCTTCGATGGAGATGAAGATTGCAAAAAAATTAATTAGAAATTGAATGCGGCACTAATAGAATATAAATTATAATGGACTAACAAGTTTCTCTCTGTTTCTTATCTGAGGTATTTGGGAGCGGCAAGGCAATGAGCCTTTGGAAAATGTGTGACTGGGTTTTTTCCTCTCCCCCTTCTTTTCTTTTCTTTGCTCTTCTTAGTGTTTCTTTTTTTATCTGTTAACTGGACTGAAAAGGGAAATTTAAAACATGTAATAATTAAACAAAGAAATGTTTACATAAGATACAGCAGAAATACACTGTTCTTGAAATAACAGCTAATTTTTAATTGGGATAATTAAAATGGTTTGTGCGTTTTGGCATGCATTTATCAGTGAAAGTAATGTTGAAGTTTGATTAATGGTGGGTAGATAATACTTGGAGAGGTCAGTGCAAGAAATTTAAGGATTAACTTTTGAGAGAAATTTGTTTTCAAAGTACAAATTAGTACAATGAGAATGTATTTGGATATGTACCATATATGAAATGCATTAAAACATGAATTTTTTGTGTTAAGAACTTTGATGAAATGGAATATTTGAGTATGATGATCTGATTATACTACCCAACAGTGGTTTTGTTTCCAAGGTTTTGTGAGCTGATTGTATGTATATTTTATGTGTTGATTTCAAATATAACAGTAATTTTTGCCTATTAGCTTTAGTTTTAGAGATATAAACATCATAGCACCCTCTGGGAAATTAGACTTTTGACTGACAGACGTATAGACACTCATTAGTGCTTTATCTCAAAAAGTATAGCTAATAGAGAAAAACTGTTTACATAATTGGAATCAGCACGTCCAATATACCCAAAATCAGTTCTAACATTCGAGGAAACAAACAAAAATTTTTTTGTTGCTGTGTTATTGTTTTAATGATTGAAATATGGAAGTTAAGATATTTAGGGAAATTAAGGGGGATTTTGGGGATGTAAAAGAAGGACCTCTGCCAGTAACTTATCACCAAAACCAACTTTTAAGATAATATTGGTGGTTACCACTAACAAGATAAAGGTTCAGTTGGCGGTTTGTAGGCTGAATTATGGTTTGGATTGATTTGATGAAGCCTATGTTTTCTCTTAGGAGATAAATTATTAATAAATAAATGTAAGAAAGTTTTTTTAAGAGATTAACTGAGAAATTTTTTTTTAAGGATTTCCCTTAGTGAGATGGAATTTGAATCGAGGCAGTTGAAGATAAGGATGTGTTTATAATGATTTAACTACAGTAAAAAGATATTGAAGATAAGATGTTGAGACATGGTTTTTTTTTAATTAGAAGAGGAACCCTGTCAGCAACTTATTCCTAATGCCTTTTTTTAAAGATAATTGGTGGAGTACCACTAAATAAGATAATTGACAATTGGCTATATGGGATTTTGTAGGCCAGATTTGTGGTTCTGATTCAACTTCCTGTGCTTTTTCTTATGAGATTAACATACATTTGGTGATTAATTGGGAAATTACTTGAAATTGATGTACTCTTTTTCTCTTTTAAAATTAAGAAACTGAAGATAATGTCGTTTAAAGAAACAGGGGGTCTTTATGGATGAAGTTCTTTTTTGCAGAGTCTAAATTCTTAATGCCAATAATTTTCAGATAATTCAGGTGGTTTTCACCTGTAAGATGGGTTCCCAAAATTCCCAGCTGGAATTTTGGAGTTTGGTATGGTTGAAACTGAAGATCTTTTTTTTCATGAACTTCTTATTTTTATTTTTAGGAACTAAATGTTAATAGTAAGTATGTATGAAACTTAAATTTGTATATGAAGTGAGTTGAGCAGAGATTAATTAGGGGAACATTGTTTGTTATAGAGTGTTTGTTGGTTTATTTTGTTTTTGTATGTTTTTACACTGAGCCAATTTGCTTTGTTATGTGATTGAGATAAAGGGAAATGGAAGATCTGTTATTGAAGGTGTTGGAATTACAAAGATAAGCTAAAGAGAAATAATTTTGGAAAGTACAGAGGAGCTGAGATCCAGGTAGTGATAAATGAATGTAAGAATTGAAAAAGAGATTAACTAAGCTGCAATATGAAGGTCCTTTTGTGTCAAACCAATGTATACCATTCCCCAATATATTCCATATTTCCTTGTACCTGTAACTTTAATTATAAAAAACAATAAAAATTGTAAAAACATAAAAAGGCCTCCTTTAGGTAAGGCAGTGTTAGCACTTCCAGTTTGCCGTTGCACTTGCATTGTCCTTACCCTATACAGTGGCGCCTCACGTAACAAATTTAATTCGTTTTGGAGGCATATTTGTTACGTGAAACATTCTTTACGTGAAGCGGATTTTCCCATAGCAAATAATGGAAACCCAGACAATAGGTTCTAGAACCCAAAAAATATTCATATAAAAATATTAACTGAATGTAAAAATGATAACGAAACATTGGAATTGAATTCAAAACATGCATTCAATGTGCATGATCCAATGAAGTCTACTTAGGCTGCAATCCTAAAGACACTTTCCTGGGAGTATGGGGCTTACATCTGAGTAATCATGGTTAAGATTGTGCTCTTTAACTATCACTAATGGAGTCACTGCTGTCCATTGGCTCAAAGAATCTTTGTCTTTTTGTGCAGCTGGAAGAGGGAATTTCTGTCCTGGAAACAGGCTCTGGATACAGAGTAACTGCTCTGCCCCAGGCAATGCTAAACATGCCCTCAACATGCCTCTCCTGAACTGCCTAGGCTGATCCAGCTAGGACAGCCCTGGTCCACTGGTCTTGGGGCAGCTGATGTTGCCTTAGGCTGCCCCAAGCCTTTTCCAGAATAACTAGGGTGGCCCATCTTACAGTTGGGTGAGCCCAGTGATAAATAAGGAAACCCAAGTGCATTTCTGGTTTGTGCCCTAAAGCCTCCTAAAGATAAATTCAAATCACTCCCTTTCAAAATAGTGCCTCTTTCCTTACTGTGTTATACAATTCCTTGTGTTTGGATCCATAGTCAAACTACTTGACTTGTTTTGATATGAAGACCTAAAAAGAGGAACAGGAAATTCTTTTTAAAATCAACTGAACTGTCAAAATATTCACTTTGAACTACAGGTAGCATTGTGATACGTAGTTTGGAAAATGCTACCTGGAAAATGCTCTAATGCATTCTGGGTTCCCAAAAGCCATTTCTGAGTTATGCCAAAGTTCATGACACCCACAAATGCTTTGTTCTGGAAGTATTTCCCAAACTGTGTGATGTGAAGCAATTTTGGAAATGATTCTGGGATGCACTCAGGAATGTGCCAAGACACATGTGTTCTTGTACTTGACTGGGGATGGGCATGCATTTGATTGGACCCATTTATTTGACATTTCCCCACTCTCTTTCCATAGGTCCATAGCAGTCTATGGCCACAGTTCTAAGAAAACTATTCCTTGTTCTCAATCTTGTCTGTGGAAGTTGGTAGCCATATAGTAGATGAGTTTATAGAGATGTTGCTTTAACCCTCTCTTTCTGTGCTGCACTTTCTTGCTGGAATTTACTTAATTTCAACACTTTAAAAATTGATTATCTGGTGGCATCTGGTGGTTAAGACACTGTGCCTGTTAACCAGCAGGCCAGGCCCAGGTCCCCACAAGATGAGGATTTCCTGCTACAGGCAGGGGGTTGGGCTAGATAATCCACTGGGTCCCTTCCTGTTGTAATAAGTCACATGAGACACGCAGTGTGTGGTTCCAACACTGATTCTATGATTCTATGAAAACCTTTTAACATGCATAATTCAGACCCAGAAATATAAGACGCCCCCAAAGCAGCTTGCAGCAACATAAACCATGCCAGGGACTTCAACATGCATGAACCTGACTCATACACTCTCATACACACACTAGGACACACTCATACACACAGTCACTCACACACACTCACCTTCAGGCAGCCAGAGGGAAAAAGAAGCAGTGTGGAGGCTGGTCACTGTGGCTGCAGAGGCGGCATGGCATGGCCGGAGAGGGGGCCAAGCAGCTCCATGGCCATAGGAAACTAGCGCTTGCTGCTGAGGCCCCAGAGGAACAATGAGGCAGCCTGGCTGGGAATGGAGGAGAGGAGGCATGGGAGAGCCAGCAGTGGTGAGGAGCAGCTGGCAAATCTGCAGAGGCTCTGGAGAAGGTAAGGAAGGGGGAGGAACTTCCTCCTGATAAGCCTCAGTCTTTTCCAGCTCTAGGGGAATCCCAGAGCAGTGCGCTGTGTGCAGAAAAGTTTAAAGGGCTGCCAGGGCTCAGCCCAAATCCCAGAGAGGCTGGGGGGTTTTCGTACCCCCAGAGACCCCCCATTTTACTGGAGCTCTCCAGGGAATGCTGGACAAATTATCAGCCTGGCTGTTGCCTCGTCAGCAGCAGTTAGGTCAGCCCAGAGGTGTCCTAGCCCTTTGGATTTGCCCATCAGCCTAGATACCTTCTAGCCTGTCTCAGCATAGAGGCCTCCTAGCCCTGTGGATTTGTCCTGTCAGCTCAGGATATTGCCTACTTAGGCCAGCTAAGCTGAACCATTCTCTCTGGCCTAAATTGCACTGGCCTTACAGTGCAATCCTTAGCAGGTGTACTCATAAGTAAGTCCCATTCTGTCTATAGACTTACTCTCAGGAAAATGTGTTTAGGATTCCAGCATTAGTCTCTCAGATCTCTAAGGCTGCAATATTTCCCCTTACACAGGAGTGAGCACCCACTGATTAGAATAGGGCTTACTTTAGAGTAGACATGCAATGATAGGTCTCTTAAGCTGCTTTCCATTGCCCCCCTTACATAGGAACCACATTGACTGTAATAGGCTTACTTCAGAAAAGACTTGCATAGTCTGGTCTCTAGGAGAGGCTGAGCAGGTGCTGGTGGAGACTAGCCTGAAACTGGCTGTATTCTGGCCAGGACTTTTTTTTTGCTTGTTTTACAAGACATTCCCCCAAATCCAGAGTAACTATGGGAGCACATAAGAGACTTTATGTGCACCCGTAGTTACTGCACCAGCTAATGAAAACCTATGGGAAATTCATATTGGAATCCAGAGTAAGTTGTTCTTACACCAGAGCAAGGACTCCCCAAAGTTACTCTGGATTTTGCCCACTGCTTTTATTGCAAGTCAAAATTTATTAGAAATATTTGGTGGTCTTGCAAAACTCTCTCAATCCAAAGTTTTTCTGTATATAAAAGTGAAAGGTCACTAAAATTTGAAAGGTTACCTGAAACTTGGGAAAAGTGTAATTTCCATGATGTAGGCACCCACTGAGAACCAATTTTTGGACATTCAAACTGGAAGGGGGTGAAAAGGGCTGCAACATATTTTCAACCCTTGACACTGAAGAATTGCTGACTGATCAATGCCCAGCCCCAGCTCCTGAACCCCGGGCTTAAAACTGTTTAGTTTCAGATCAGAGGCAAAAGCTTTCCCTTACAAAGCAATTCAGAAATGACTATCACTTTGCCTTCATGTGATAATCACACAGGGGAATGGAAGGGTCTGACTCCCAGCTGAAACCAAAAACCTTTCTGAACATTTCTAAGGCAAGCTTAATTGCCTGCCAAAGTGCCATGGTAAGTCGGCTGTTTTTAAGCCGTTAGCTGCAACTTAAAGGATGTTTTCCTTTTAAACAGCCAACCTCGTTCGGGTTGATACAAAATGCCTGCAATCCTAAAGCCATGGGGGTAAGATCCATTGAACACAATGGGGCTTACCCTTGAATAGACATGGTTAGGATTGTTCTCAACAACTGATAAATAAAATGCTGATAATATACATGTACTTTAAGTTTGAAAAAACCCAACTCAGGGAGTTAGGTTATGTCATGGGGTCTTGTGACACTATACTTGATTTGAGTCTGCCTTCCCATGACTTTTACAGTCACTGGCCAGTAGACTGAGACTTCAGAAAGGATTTAAGAGTGAAGTCCATTTCATTCTGTTCCTCTCCAATTACCTGCTGAAGAAACCTGGAAGTGGCCCACATAATCATGTTTAGTTTATTGTTGCTGGAACATCATAAATCCCCATTTCATGAAAACTACAATATACGCACAAACAAAACAAAGTTGAGATGTTTACCAAAAACCACACAAATACTGTACTATAATAAGAGGGCAGTGCTTTTCAAATCATTTGTGGCAATCTGTGCAAGAGTCAACTGAACCCTGCAATCCTACCAATAGCCAGGGACCAGAAACATGTCCTATTATTACTTTTGTTTCTTTCCTGGAAGTTTGCAGCTAACTGGTCACTTCTGGAGTACCACTTGAATAACATTGGAAAAATAGTATTTGGAACAAGGTTTGATATGTTTCCAATTACATGGCAAAATGGCAGGTTTATTATCCTGCAGATAGTGTACAGAAACAAGCTCTATCTTTAATATATTTATGGGCAGCCCAAATGTAGACTGTACTGATGCAGCCAGGTTTCATGGCTGCATCCTATGAAGTTTAGGAGATGGCTGAAGGTCACAGCCACCTATCCTGATCCTTCTGGGCCACCTTTCCACCCTCCCCATGCCCAAAAATGCCCTATCCCAACCTACATTCCATACCCTTTGCCACCTGGCACATATGTGTTAGGCAGTGTAAGGTCAGGATCAGGCCTGGCCACATTTTACAGCAACATTGTGACACTCAAAGCCAATGCAGGGAGGATTGCATCAGCTCAATGCAAACTTGGGATTGTCCTTTAAAATATTTACACCTTAGAAAAATGGTTCTTCTATCTGACTCTGCTACTGACTTTACTACTTCTGTCGAGGGCTGCCAAGGCTGGCGTAATCCTAATATGCCCCCCCCAACTGCTGCTTATGACCCTCTTGCTCCTTCCTTCCCCAGTCTCTCTCTCACAGACCATCCCACCCCATTTACAGACAGATAGGGACATCTGGGATGTGTTTAAGTGTTATAAATGGGAGGGTTGTAATTAGTCATTTGTATGGAAGCTCTGGAAAGGTTTTTACTTGATGTTCACATTATGAAGTGAATCTCTATGTTTACAATAACCACTGCAAGGATTTTACTTAAGGCACTGAATAAAACTGCAAAGGAGCAGAAAACAAAGGAGCCCATTCCCCCCAAGATGTTTCCCACAAGCACAAACTGTGAATTGTTTTTTGATCTTACTGAAAGCCCAAAATTGTTCATGATCAATGGACAGATACTGGTGCCTTCTAGACCAAGTGCAGTTTAGAATCCATACACCATAACCAGCATTTGCTAGGAAAAATCCCAGACTGTTATTGGGAAGATTTGCAATCCAGGACCTACCCTCAGCAGCAAAACCATGTACCAATAATGCAGCTGGCCTAGGCACTGGAAAAGAAGCAAAAGGAAAGTTTAGGAAACTATTATTATTTGTCAGGCTGCATTAATAAAACAATCATAGGTGCAAAGGGTAACCACACACACAAAGAAGTGAAGAGATTTTAACACTGGAAAATATCAGAAGTTCTAATATAGGAATGATGCCCTCAAACACTTGTACAAACACTTGCTTTTCATTAATACCTGTATTTCCAGGACTATGCACTCCATAAGACACTCTGTTTACCATAAGTTAATAGCCATCTGCTGTTAGGTTTTGATATTCTTCACTGGTATACCCCCCAATAGTTAATTGTTTCACTCTGCAAGAGAAAAAGAGATGTTAATTCTGAAAGTATCCAGGAGTACTGCTATGTTACTGCTATGTTACTTGACTAAGAGCACAATCCTAACCATGTTTATTCAAAAGTAAGCCACATTTTGTTAAATTGGTCTTACTCCCAGGAAAGTGTGTTTAGGATTGCAGCATAAGACTACATAAAGAAAGTAGACATGAAATAACATAGTTTATATCAGAACTGAATTGTGAATCATTACAAAAATTAGATTCTTAACTGTGGAGTCATAGTGTATATCAAATCCTGGCCTAGAGGGCAGAAGCAGCCCATGGCAAGCCTCAAATTGGCTCATGGCAAGACTCCCCTATCTGGTCTGCCAGCAAGCCTTGTAATCCTCCATATCTATCTCTAATAACTATTACATCCAAATTTATGTAAATTTATTCAAATTTGAAATGTAAATCACTTTCCTGGTCCCCAAACATAGTGTCAGAGAGGTGATGTGGCCCTGCTGGTCTGTGTGTATATACATTATATAACTGCTCCACACTGGCTGGCACCAACGGCCAACACACATCCCTACTGGGTACCACCAGGCACCAATGGTTGGCACTGGGCACACCAACTGTACACCAGTTAGGGTTTTAATTTCTAAAAATCTATTCTTAGTGGGTACTTAGGTCATGGAAGGAATATGCAAGCTTCTAGGTCCAGGGGTTTGGGCTGGGTGTTGATGAATCAGCAATTCTTCAATATTAAGTACAGTATAGGGAAAAAAAACACATTGCACTCTTTTTCACCAGCTTGGGGTATGAATGTCTAAATATTGGTTCTGAGTGTGTGCCTACATCACAGAAGACCCCAAATTTAATGCTTCTAAGTCCAGCAGTTTTGGCTGGGCATTGATGAGTCAGTAACTCATCAATTTTATACATATGGATTTGTGACCCAGGGGCCTATATGGGGGGAGGAGAGCCAGGGAACACACTAGAAAGAAACATCAAGGGGCGGAAAGTAAAGCCCATAATTAGAAGTGGGCCAGAGATCTGGAGAAATTTTAAACCCTGAGACTTGGAAGGGGAGGTGACAGTTGGTTCAGCAACTGTCACTTCCAACTATCAGTTGGGGCGTGACTGTAATGTTGAGAGAGGGGAAATGGCAAAGCTCCTGTGAGAGAGGAAGGCTGAAAAGATATGCATCCTCCACCCCTCAAAAAGGGGAACAGACAGCCCACTGGGGAGGGGAGCTCCCCATGAAAAGAGAACTCAGACCCCATTACTGAGGGCAGCTGGGATACCAGGTTCTCACACAGTTCTCAGTAGCCAAGCATCAGGAGTCTGTGAAAAAATACTGCAACTCACAGTTAACACTGGGAGTAAAGGAAGCTCTGAGCACAAAGCATGGCCAAGTCAAGGGGAAAATCACAGACACCTGTACAAGAGATTCTCAAGTTATAGGACTATAGGAGACAGAGGACTCTCTTCAAGAATGGTGAAAATGATAAACTGAATATAGTGCTTATAAGAAACCTTTCTCTGCTTATCAACCTCTTCTTCAGTAAGATATACAACGAAACATCACAGAATAAAACATCTGATTGTTTTGCCTACCGTCTTACTAATTTTCATTCATTATAAAGAAAATCCTAAGATTCCATCATGATAGCACAACTTACTACCTGTATTTCAAAATCCATCTGAATAAGTAACTTACAATATTCATAAATCCTTGAGGATTTGGGTGTCTTTTTCCTATAAATTCAGGTATACTTTCAGACAGTAGGATCAAGCATGCCAGCATCATAAACAACCACATTGTCGACCTGTGTAAGATAATATCAGTAATTTCAAAGGATATAGTGTTTTGCCTCTGAAAATATCTGTTTTGAGAATTAATGAATGATTTGAACCTGATGGATACAAGATTCAGGACTAGACAATGCAGCATGTTCTGTCTTGATGCAGTTCAAGATAAAAAAAATTGGAAATGTCCCTGAGGGGACTGGCCGCCCTGTGAAGGAACAGCGCTGCCCCTTTCAAGCCGCCAAGCCGCTTTGAAGGGGAAGTGCTGGAATGCCCTCCCTCTTAGGACAGCGAATGCCCTGAGGGGACTGGCCGCCCTGAGAAGGAACAGTGCTGCCCCTTTCAAAGCGGCCAAGCACCTAGGAGCATTGGAGCATTCTGATTGGTGCATTCTGATGCACCTAGGAGCATTGTTTAGGAATCTACTTTATATGGCATTGATGTTCAGCCTTCTGGCCCAAGGGTTGGTTGCAACAGGGGTTTTAGAACTGACCATCTTTTTCTGGAGGTCTTCCTTCTTGTGGTTGTGCACATCTGGGAGCATAATTTGATCAAGATTCTGGACTGCTTCTGGTTTGATAATCAAGCTTTGGTCAACCAGAACATTCCCAGTCACATGCCATGTTAAGAGTTTTAGTGCTACAGTGTCTACATACTCAAATAAAGTATTTTATAAACAATTCCAAACAAGGAGATATTGGAAAAATGATACAGAAGTATTTTATTCACTTAATAGTATCATTCCATAAGACATCTCTGCAATGCTCTAAGACACATAATATCTTTGCAGTTCTGAATTAATGAAGTTCAAAGAGATATTTTGTAAGCTGAAGCAGGTCCAGGTTTTCCACACATACAACCCTCATACCTTGAATACTGTTTCTATTCACCTTCTTTTGGCAACCAAGATCACGCAAAGCAAAACAGGCACAAATGACTCTCACGGATAAATATAGCTGTACTGGTGGAATAGATCACAATTAAAATTTTCATCTCTGCTGAATACTAATTCTGAGCACAATCTTATAAATATCTACTCAGAAGTCAGTGCCATTGTAATCTATGGGACTTACATAAAAATGTGGCTAGGAATGGGCTCTCTATTCTACCTACTTCAAAAGAAAGTGAGCACTTAATTATGATCTGAAACCTTGATTACTCATGAAAGTAACCGTATCTTAGACTACAATCATATGTGCCTCCTTATGGATAGATTCCATTGAAGTCTATAAGACGTCTAATTGCATGGGATGGTGTTGTAACTTACTAAACTTTATTATATACTAGCTAGCTTTTTGTCACAGTAACCATGCAAAATATAAGTTGTTTAAAAAGTATTCCAAAATAAAACTAAACATCATCTATTAAGAGAAAAGTTTTCCTTCTTACCTTGCCTATATTCTCCAGTAAAGTTTGGATCTGTGATGCTGAAAAGGCTTCACAAGAAAAATCTTTAACTAATAAAGTGCTTTTAGGTTTACAACACATAAATATGGACCAATGAGATTGGGCTTTTAAAATTATCAAATCATAATATTAGTCCTATGTAGTGATGGACGAGTAATACTACAGCTATCTCTGATACCTGTCTCATGGGAATGATAGGGCGGTATATATATCTAAAAGATAACTGTAAAAGATCACGTTGCTGATCATGAAACTGAAATTACACAGGGCCTGAAGTTTTATTGATACAATGATGATGCAAACTGGGCCCAAACTAACGCCAAGCTTTGATGTGGCATCAAAGTCACAATTGGATGAGTTTAGACAAAATTAGCTTTCCAGGAATTTCTTTGGTGCAAATTTGCTTCTCAGTACCTCTTATTTTTGTGTATTTTATATTTTAAAAGAAAACTTATGTCATTTTCTGCTTTGAAGAAAAAGGCAGAAAATAGATTTTTAAAATATTTTTTAAACTGGTGTAGGTTGTGGTTATGAGGTTAGCATAATTTACGGGTGCTTACTTTCAGCTTTAGGGGTCTTGGACCTTTGTTCCACAGAGGGAATTTCAGCAGGGTAGCTTGTCATTTGGGATGTATGAGATCACAAGCTACACCTGTCTTAATTCACTCATCTACCATTCTGTTAAAGGTCCAGAAGTTCTAAAGGCGAAAGATTGACCACCACTACCATAGTTGAAGCTGTTTTAGTGCTGTCTTTGTCATCTCCTTATATATGCTTGGATTTAAACTTTCTTTTACCTGATAAATGGGTGTATAGTCTTTTTTTTGACTCACATTTAAGAACAAAAGAAGAGTCTCTGCTGGATCAGGCCAAAAGCCCTTCTAGTCCAGCTTTCTGTGTTTCACAGAAGCCTACCAGATGTCTCAAGAAGCATACAAGATAACAAGGTACCTGCGTCCAGGTGCCTTCCTTGTATATGGCATTTTGAGGTTGCCTACTTCTTTCTACACACACAAACACACCCATCATGGCTTGTAATCTGTGATGGTATTTTCCTCTAGGCAGTGGCATAGCTAAGAGTTTTGTAGCCTGGTGCAAGGCTCAAAATGTTGCCCTAGAAGCGATCTCACAACCAAGCTTTTAAAGAAAGAAAATTCCATTTGCACACTCCCGAAGCACAGGCTAACACATTTTGCAGCATCCAGGTGAAAGAGGTACTGTTATGTACTCTGCACATGCTCAGAGACAAAGCTAGCTCCATTTCAATGCAGCATCCACAAAAAAAGTTAACTCCAAATCACAGCAATTTTCTTCTTGCATAAAAAACAAAACAGCCCACACATAGAAACCCCCCAAACACACCCAACATGGTCCAAGACTATGTCATCCCAGTTGCATACTCACCAAAGCAGAGGCTGGATCTCTTACTCCTCCTCACAGGAGCAGGTAGGTAGGTAGGTACAAAGGCAGGCAGCAGGCACAAGGCAAAACACCACAAGGGATTGGAGAAGAAGAACGAGGTCCTCACTCCTACCTCCCCTTGCAGCTTGGCAGAAGCACCAGAGAAACACCATATTCTCTGAAGATGTGCTGTGAGATGGCAGTCTCCCATTGCCTTTTCCAAGCCACCCTCCCCATAGAATGGACAACAATGGTCTTGATGCCAGCCAGGGTGGCTGTTGGTACGGGGCCACAGTGGACTGCTGACTGGTGAACATTGTCTGCCCCTCAACCGAGAGTTAGATGCCATCTTTGCATCTCTGGTTTGAAGGCAGGGTGACAGTATGTCCACTTTTTCTAGGACATGTCCTCTTTTTTAGCCTTGTGACCTGGAAAAAGCATGTCCCATGATAGTCAATGGGGCTTACTCCCAGGAAATTCTGGAAGTGTTTGGAACCTTATAGCCCAATCCCAGGCATGCCTCTTCAGAATCAAGTCCCATTTTAGTCAATGCGGCTTACTCCCTGGAAAGTCTGATAAGCTTGACAAGAGGACATGTCTTGGATATATGGTCACCCTGCCAACCTGCTGCTTGCTCACAAGGATAAGTAGGACAAGTGAAGACTTTCCAGGACACAAGGCTTGGTAGGAGGAAATGCCCTGTCCTCCAAAGTCCCCTCCCAGTGCTACTGGGAAGATTGGGAAAGGGCTCAGCCCTTCCCTCCTGCATGATGCCCCCTCCTTGGCTCCAGGGTGCTCTTCCCCCTCCTTCCCTCCCTTTCCTGGAGCTGTGCTCAAGAGAACAGCTCTAGTCAGATCCTGGATGGATCCTCCTTGGTTGTCCACCCTTGCCTCTTCCTGAAGCGACGGCTGCTTCTACACCCTGTGCTTGCCCAATACGAGGTTCTGGAGGGTGAGGACAAGGCAGTGAACCTGCTTTAGTAGCAGCAGTGCAGACAGCGGGGGTCTGTCCTAACTTTCCAATATTTATGCTCTTGCATTTGATTTATCTTTGCCTGTTTTTAAGCAACTAAAAGCATTGTCATAACAATTTTTTAAGGGCAATACAAACTCAAGGTAAGGGAACAAACACTACATTATCTTGTGAAGGCCTCTATGGCTGTCTCCGACTTTAGGATGCAGCACATGCCCCATTGTTACAGCTATGCAAGTGCTGAAAAGTAGGTTAGGATTGTGCCGCAAAAAGGATTAAATTTGCTCCCCCTTCTCATCCTGTTGTTTTCTCCTGCTGGAGTTTTGAATAAACTATTTGCTTTGATTTCAGCTTTGAGATCACAGTCTTCTCAATTTGGTCAGCAGTATGATTAACTGTTGCAATTTTGCAGGTGGAAAGGATTTTGACTGATTGATTCAACAGTTATGGAACTTGCTAACATTAAGACATCTAGGCTGCAATCCTAATCCCCAGGTAGGCCAGCATATATCCCAGCACAAGCCACATGCTGGACTGAAAGTATCACAGAAGTGCTCTAAAACACTTCGGCACCACTCCTAAGGGGAGGGTTAGGCCAGAACACAGAATACAGGTTGCCTCCCAATATCACCATAGGAATGGGAAGACTGATGAGTTGTGCCAGCCCAGGTTAGGATTGCACTACTATTGTTTCAGTGATTGATAATTAAGTAGCAGGTTTACAGGACTAGCTGTGTCATCCTTAAAAGCACTGACATAGCCATATTAGTGGGGCTGCATCCTGCATTTGAAGGGGAGGCAGTTAAGAGGCCTTCTCAATGTAAGGCAATGTTTGTTACCTTATCTCAGAGTTGCAGTGTCCTCTTATTCCAGTACTGGAAAATTGGTTAGAATTGTGCCGTGACTAACTAATCAGGAAGATACTGTGATCCAGTAGAATTTCTTAGCTGAAACATGCAACTCAATCTAATAATGTGGATTCTGGATATACCAGAATCCGAGACAAAGCAGGGAAAGTAGCTTGATTTCATAGCAGAATTTCAACATGTGATCTTAGAAAACATTGATGAAGAAATGCAGAGGTAGGGAAGGGGTCTCTGAGTGCCATGCTGCAGGGTAGCAGAAGGGGTTACTAACTGCCCCTGCTCCCAATATGGTGGCTACAACTGAGGGGGTGACCTAATGGCAGATGTGACTTCCAACTGCTGAGCCTGACCTGCAGTGAACTGCTGAATGATGTGGAGAGCCAACCAGCCAGTCTACATAGGGAAGTTACATGGTAGCAGAGGACACCCCTCCCCACAGCTGCAGCCTACCCAGTCATGGACAACAAGTGAGGAAGGCAGAAGTCAAGCCATTCTCCCTTTCCTCATGGACCACATCACCAACAGGTGGGGGAAGAAGAGGATGGGGCTGAGAGCTGGCAGGGACTACTCATCACTGCAGGCTGCTCAGCAGTGCAGGCTACTCTCCCTGGTGTCTTCTGCTAGAACCAAGGAGCTTGGATGGCTGGGTCCTCTGGAGATCACTCTCCAGGTTGGGATCTGTCTTGGCTATGGACCACTGGGAGACCACCGCGATATGGGAGTGAAGAGGAGCAGTGAAGGGATTCAAAGAAATTAACAACTGGTTCTATACCTATCTGGCAGCCACTTAAATGGATATTTTTAAACTTTATATGTCCTATCTCTCGTTAACAACCAGTCTACAGAGTAGGTACGAGCCTGCTGGGGCCCACCACTGACAGGGAGGTATTGTTCTTATTGAATCCTGGCCCGCATGATCTGCTCTACTGTTCCCTCTCACTGAAGATAGCATTCCAAACAAAGTAGAAAACCAGTCAGCCAGCCGTTCCCAACTCAGTTTCAGTGTTTCTCCAACATACAAAAATGAATTAAAAGGCTGCTAAAATACCAAACAAAAAATGCCACTGCATGGTAATTATTTAAATTTTACTTAAAACCCTCGCTCAGGTGCAGCTGACCTAACAAGGCAAAAAAATTTGTTTTTACTCCCTCTCTGAGCCTTGGTGGGCTAGGGGCCTGACCTCCCAGTAAAAGGTGCTAAAGGTGATGTTCGAAACCCCCTCTAGTCAGTTTTCCAACTGCCTGCGTGAGTTGCAGTAATGCCTCCCCTGGCCTCTCAGGCCACGTGCGCCATGACGTGTCACCCTATTTTGTCACACTTATTTGTGCTCAGCTCATTTACTCCTCATTTACTTCTCCTCATTTACTTCTCAAGTCATTTGCAGTCATTTACAGTCATTCACAAGTCATTCACAGAATCGTTCCTTGCATTTCAAAGACATTTGCATTTCAATGTGCCAATGCATCTCTACAGCCGAACTCCCTAACAGCAATTGGGGAGTCTGTCTCAGTGAGATAGTACTTCAATTCCTGTTTGCAATTAATTCATTTGGATGTTTCTTATCCTGTTTGCAATTAATTCATTTGGATGTTTCTTATCTTATCCAAACATTCATTTGGATGTTTCTTATCATGAAAACTAAAGGCAATGTGGTGGCGGGTATTACATTTGAGCATTTTTGGTATTACTTGCTTTAAGGTTAATAAATGAGATTTTTTTGACTCAGATTTCAAATACTCTCTTTTTGTTTGTCCTAATAAAGATCACTGATCACTTTAAGAGCATTAGCAGGCCTCCGTCAGTCTTGAAAGACTATGGTATCGTGCTCGGCTGTTACCCAAGCAGCAAATCCCCCTCTCCATGCCACTGAATTAGTCCAATGGAAAGGCAGAGCCAATACGATTGTTTCCAGCTGGCGTCGAAGAGCTGGGCTAAGGACAGGAGCTCACCCCGTCTTGTGGGGCCAACTCGGGTCTTGAACCCTGGCCTGCTGGTTAACAGGCACAGCGTCTTAACTGCTTGCGCCACCCACAACCCATTTTAAGAGCATTAGAATTTAATTAATTTGATGCTATGGCAGTTTTTCTGACAGGGCCTGTCCGAACAACCGTGCCTGACCTGTGAAAATCCCTAAGGTGCCTGGATTTATGATTCTCCCTCTCCCCAGTAGCCCAAAGTGATTTACACATGTGAGAAAATGCACAAAGGCAGTTGTCTCCAAAAGAGACATCAGCACACCAACTCTTCATCAGTACATGGCACAGCATCATCTGCTCTGGTGTACAGAATGTCATTGGAGGCTCTCATTATAGAATCACCTGTTTGGGATAATGGGCTGAGGGGCAGGCTGTAAAGTTCAGATTGCCTCCCAATTAAACCACTCATGCTGCTTCCTCTGATTTTCCTTGGGAGCCCTATGGTTTTGTTTGTTTGCTTGTTGACTGTTTTCCCCTTCCAAGTCCTGATATTTACAGATGCATTTTTTTGTAGAGAGGGGAATGGGTAATCTGGATGCAGCAATAAATTATTATAATAATTTTATTAATTATTAAATAATTTTGTAAAGGTGATGATAAAATTAAGGGCCCTGGATGCCAGACGGGCTTTGTATGCCACTGCATACAAATCTCATCTTATTTTCAGTTATTAATTTGCAAGCATTTCCTGTTTCTCATGAATTTTCTCAAGGCACATTGGGTGGCGCAAATGGTTAAGACACTGTGCCTGTTAACCAATAGGCCAGGGTTCGAGACCCAGGTCCCCACAAAGGGTGAGCTCCTGTCCTTAGCCCAGCTCTGCGACGCAGCTGGATCCAATCATATCGGCTCTGCCTTTCCATTGGACTAATTAATTGTTCTTAGTCTTTTATTATTCTAAGTGTATTTTAATTGTTTTGATCTGTATTTATTAGCAATTTTAATGGTGTTTTATTCTTCAGTGTTAGCCGCCTTGGGTTCTCTTTTGTAGGGGAGGAAAGGCGGGGTATAAATTAGGAAAATTAAATAAAAATAAAAATAAATTGAGTTATTTATTTAACTCAATAAGTGTTAAATAGTGGGGTTGGGGAGATTTTTGTTTTCTTTTTCTTATCAGCGCAATAATGTAGACTATTTATACATAATTTTTGTCATTTAACACAGACAAGAGTAAAGTACACCATGTGATTGATTTATAACAGTTTTTAAAAAAATATTGGAATAGGGAAGAAAGTATATGATGTAAAATGTTAAATTTTATGGAATGTAGTGGTCCTTCATCCAAGCAAATAGTAAAAAGTTTTTTATTAGTTGAAAGTCTTAAAACTAAGATGTCTTGCGAGAAACCTAGTTAAGCTGATGCAAAATCTGTACAGCTGTGGGCTGGGCAGAAATGGGTTAATTGCAGCTGATGAGAGTTACTTGTGTAAGAATTGGATTACAGATGCTTGATGCTTATCTTACAAAAGTAGCTAATCCCATTAAAGAAACATGTTTCATCACTGTCTTGTTTAAAACCCATTTCCAATCCTAGGTGTGTTTGTGCAACACTACCAATGGTGCATTTTTGTAAGTGGTAAACACTTGCAGGAAAAAAACTGAAACTATACTATAAAACTTAAAAGGCACAGACTCATCAAGCCAAAATTGCTAGACCTAGAAGCATGAAATTTGGGGAGGGTGTTCCTTCCCTGATGGAGGCACCCACAAAGAACAGATTTTGGGAAATTCAAACTGGAAGGGGATGAAATTGGGCACAACAAGTTTTCGTCCCTATACTTTATACTGAAGAATCACTGACTGATCAATACCCTGCCCCAACCCCTGTATCTAGAAGCATGAAATTTGGGGACGGTATTCCTTACATGATGTGAGCACCCACTAAGAACTGATGTTTAGAAATTTAACCCCTAAGGGGTTTTTGTCATATACCTAACATTGAAGACAGATAACACCCAGCCCAAAACCCTGCACTGAGCTGGTAGGGGTTGAGGGGGGATGGTGCATGGAGGGGTACCTGGGGAATGTGTTGCAAATGTTTTTGGAAATTCCAACTGGAAGGGGGTGAAATGGGGTGCAACACATTTTTCTCCCTATACTTTGCACTGAAGAATCGGTGACTGAGGGATGCTCTGCCCCAATCCTTGGACCTAGAAGCCTGAAATTTGGGGAAGGTGTTCCTTCTGTCACATGAACACCCACCAAGAACCAATGTGGAGAAATTTAACCCTTAAGGGGCAGAAAAGGGGTGCAACATATTTTTGTCCCATATTTAATATTGAAGACTGACTGATCAACATATAGCTAATGCACTGGGAGGGGGGGTGCATGGGGTGACACAGGCGGTGATGGTGCACATGGGGGATGTTGTACCGTGGTGTCGCTCATGGGGGATGGTGTGCATGAGGGGATGGTGCACATGGGGGATGGTGCAGGGGAATGATGTGCATTGGGGTGTTGTGCAAAGGGGATGATGCACATGGGGGTGTTGCATATGGTGTGCATGGGGATGGTGTGCATGGTGGGGGTGATGCACAGTGGGAGGTGTGCATGTGTGGATGATGCGCATGGGGGTGTAGCGCATGGGAGATGTTGTGCATGGTGGACAGTGCGCATGGGGGACCATGCACATGTGGGGATATGGTGTATGGGGGAGGAATTTTAGTCCAACAAAGCAGGTATGTTTTTGCTAGTCTGTATATGTAAAACTTTAAAGTCAATGACTGACTGACTGACTGACTCACTCACTCATCAATGCCCAGCCAAAACAGCTGCGCATAGAAGCATGAAATTTGGAGAGGGTGTTCCTTCCCTGATGGAGGCACCCACTGAAAACTAGTTTTTGGAAATACCAACAGGAAGGGGGTGAAAAGGAGTGCAACGCATTTTGCTCCCTATACTTTCCATTGAAGAATCCCTGATCAAGACCTTGCCCCCATCTCTGCACCTTGAAGTGTGAAATTTGGAGAGGATGTTCTTTCTGTGACATCAACACCCACCAAGAACTGATGTTGAGAAATTTAACCCTTAAGGGGGTGAAAAGGGGTGCTACATGTTTTTGTCCTATACTAAATATGGAAGGCTGACTGATTGACATCCAGCCAATTTGGTGCCTGGTGGCTGATGCACTGGGAGGGATGGTGTGCATGGGGAGGGGTGTTGCACATGGGGAGGGTTGATGCGCAAAGGGGGAATAGCATAAGGGGATAGCATGTGGTCAACAAAGAGGGTCCTTTTTAGGTTACTCTGCCATCTGAAACTAGGAAAATGGCAGTGAGGTACAGGTCCTGTTTGGTTATGCAGTTGGAACCAGCTGCCAGAAGATCTGAGGGCAGTTGTTCTCTGGAGCTGGGATTTTCAACCAGTGTGTTGTGGCACACTGGTGTGCCACCAAAGGGTGCCAGGTGTGCTGCGGGAGTCCGGACATACTGTAGTTGAGAGGCAGCAGGAGAAGTGGTAGCCTTGAGCCTGGCCCCAGCACCCGGAGACAGCAGCTCCTCCCCGATGCAGTTTCCATGGAGCCTGGGAACCCAAAATCCACCCCCAAGTCCCTTCTCCCACACTCTCCAGCCTCTGTCCTTAAAGAGAAGGCAGAGGGAGCTGCACTCCTCTCTTTGCTTTCTGGGAGTCTAATAGGACCACAGACCCCTGAGGAGACAGACAGGGACATCAACAGGACAGGCGGCCCCTGCCTGCCCTGCCTCCAAAGGGAGTGAGATCTCCCCCAGCACAGGTACAAGCCATAGACGGGGAGGGCAATCACTAGTGCTGCTAGTGCTGCTAGCACAACATGTGAGTGAGATCTTAGAGTCGTTGTGGCTCATGAGTCAGAAGTGTGGAACATGAGTCAGCAGTGTGATGCAAGCAGTATGATGTGACTGCAAAGAAGGCATGTGCCATTTTAGGCTGCATTAAGAGGACAGTAGCTTCCAAGTAGCGAGAAGTTCTAGTTCCTCTTTACTCTGCATTGGTGAGACCTCACCTTGAGTACTGTGTTCAGTTCTGGGCACCTCACTTTAAGAAAGATGCAGCCAAACTGGAGCAAGTCCAAACGACAACAAGAATGTGCAATTGTTTGAGTTTCCATTATTTTCCTGTGGGAAAATCCGCTTCACGTAAAGAATGTTTCATGTAAAGAACATGCCTACAGAACAAATTAAATTTGTTACGTGAGGCGCCACTGTACTCTTAAAACCATTACATATAATTTATTATATATAATTTATGAATAATTATAATTTTAATAATAATAATAATTTTGGTAAAGCGGCTACCACATTCTCCAAGCTTACAAAGAGAGTATGGCTTAATAAGAAGCTGACGGAACATACAAAGATCCAGGTCTATAGAGCTTGCGTCCTGAGCACACTCTTGTACTGCAGCGCGTCTTGGACCCTTTATGCATGGCAGGAGAGAAAGCTGAACACCTTCCATATGCGCTGTCTCCGATGTATTCTTAGCATCACCTGGTGTGACAAAGTTTCAAACGACGCAGTCTTAGAACATGCTGGAATCTCTAGCATGTTCACACTTCTGAAATAGCGACGTCTACGCTGGCTTGGGCATGTCGTGAGAATGGCTGATGGTTGGATCCCAAAAGATCTCCTATATGGAGAAATAGTACAGGGAAAGTGCCCTAGAGGGAGACCACAGCTGCGATACAAAGACATCTGCAGGAGGGATCTAAAGGCCTTGGGAATGGACATCAACAGCTGGGAAACCTTGACCTCCGATTGTTCAGCGTGGAGGCAAAAGACCCAGCATGGCCTTCTCCAACTGGAAGAGACACTTGTTTGGCAGGCTGAAGCAAAGAGACAGACCTGAAAACAGCGAAACATGGAGCCTGGGCAGGGAACGGAATTTATTTGTCCTCAGTGTGGAAGGGATTGCCACTCTCGAATTGGCCTTTTTAGCCACACTAGATGTTGTTTCAGGACCTCCAATCAGAGCACGATACCATAGTCTTTCGAGACTGAAGGATGCCAATGATGATGATAATACTTTATGAGTTACAAGAAGGCTATATGCTGTCTGCTTACAAGGAAAAACTGTATTAACTAAATTAATTAAAATGAAATCATTCAATAATAATTAAATAAGTAAATTTAATGTAATTTTTAAAAAAACCCTGTAGTATACCTTGACCATTTTAGTGCCTTATCAGTGTTTCATGACCTAAGAAAGGCTGTCCCTAAGGAAACCCACTCCTTTTTTTACACTTTTGATACTCTTCACTTCAAAACTTAATTTTTTGTTCAGGGGTTTTTTATGTTTAGAAGTGGGGTTGGCAAATATTTTTTATCGGAAGTGCGAAATAAACAGAATGTACTTATTATAATAATTCAGTGTAATTTAAAAAAATCAGGTGGTGTGCCTCAACTTTTTTAGTGACTTTGGAGGTGTGTCCTGAGATGAAAAAGGTTGAAAATCCCTGCTCTAGAGTAAATAGTTTCGGGTACAGTTTGAACACGCATCTGTTTTGCCTAACCTTTGGCAAGGGAGGCACACCTTAGGCACTCATTCTTAAATTCTATGATATTGTACACAATTTAAAATTTTAATCTGTTTATTATTTTCAAAATTGTACGATGGTTTTATGGTTTCTATTAATATTTGATTGTGATGTTTTTTCCTATGTGTTTGCTGTACATCACTTTGGTTTTTAGAAAAACTGTGTAAATCTATATACGTAAGTAAAATCAAAGAGTCAGTGACTGACGAGGGGCACAAGCTAACCAATTTAGGCCAGCCTAACTCACTTGGCATGTCTTCCTGTGGTAGTGTGGGAATGGCATATGCCTGTGTAGTGGCCTCACCCCCTCATCATTTCCCAAGATCAGGGTGACCAAATCTCCAGATTTCCCCGGAGCGCTCCGGTAAACAGTGCTGGCCTCCAGGTGGGGAAAAACCTTGCCTCTCACCAGAAAAATTGTCATTTTGAAAATGACATTTTGAAAATCAGAAACTTTAACACCAAGCTCTTTTTTCTGGGGGAACCTTAACAGGTACGGACTTGGTCAATTGCTTTTCATGTCCCCCGTAGTCCCGCACTCCTCCCTCCCAACCGGCCCTTCTGAGGCCCCCCAGCCACTCCTTCCACCAGTCCCCAAGGCTTCCACTCCGGTAAGTGCCTTCCCCCTATCTACTTTTCCTCCCTTCCCCCTTATCTCTACCACCCATCCCCCTAGCTACTTACCTCTCCCACCCCCATTCCCTTGCATGTGTTGTGTTGCTGCCCACTGCTTTGTGGGCATCTTACATGTAAGTATCAGAATCATGCATGTTGAAGTCATTTGCATGTGTTGTGTTGCTGGAAACTGCTTTGAGGGTGTCTTACATATCTGGGTCAGAATAATGCATATTGAGAAGTTAAAAAGTGTTGAAATTAAGTAAAGGAAAGCAATATGAGTATTTTTGCTTTATTTTAACATGTCCTACATTTGTCCTACATTGTTTTAACCGGGTAGGAATTTTGGGGGACTCAGCAGGGAATTTTGGGTTTGGCATCTGGTCACCCTGCCCAAGACTGGAGCTGAAGTGCCTTCCAGCAATTTTGTGACACTCCCAAGGCAACAAAGGGCTTATTCTGGCCTAGCAATGGATTAGGATTGAAGCCTGACTGGATTGCCATATGTCTTGATTTTCTGGGATAGCTTCACTTTTGGGGGACCCCTCCCAACTGGCTGGGTTCAAATCCCAGAACTGGACCCAGCCAGAGCAACAGAAGGCAAAGAGAGATGGGGCAGGATAGGCAGTTTTTTGCTGTGTGCCACCCAGACTCCAGTGCCACCTGGCCTTCCTGCCAGGAAGTGCCAGCCTGCCCCACCTCACTCCTGCCTCACTCACCTCAGGTGGCTTTGGGGGCACTCACTGGGGTGGGGTGGCAGGAGCGATCAGTTTATCCCTTGGGTGGGGACCAGCTCACCTACCGGGGGGGGGGAGGGGGGAAGCCAAGAGGCAGAGGGAAGAAAAGCTCCTGCCCACCTTCTGGGAACTGACCCCCCTCCCCTATCCAGGCTGGTGGGCCTCCATCATCCCGTTCCCTGTGGCTCACTGTCCCCACAAGATCCCTTGCCAGCCAGGTGTGAGAATGAGCTCCACCATTTAAAGACAAACTCTAAAGACACATCTCTAAAGACATCTTTTAAAACAAGCTCTAAAAACACATCTGTCAGAATTTTTTATACAATATATGTCTATGTCACATTCCTCATAATGATATGAAGTCTTATTTGTACTGCTGCATCAGAAAAAGCACATCATGATATATAAGCTCTGGAGCATCAAGACCCCAGACACATTCTAAATGTTCCCAGTAGGGAACGTACTTTTGAAAAACTAAACGAGGGAGGCGAGGGAGCAACTGTTCAATATCGTTTTTGGGTGTGACAATGTCTTTTCCTCCATAGAACACAGCAGTTGGCACTTTCATGTCTTCTACTTTATAAAATGGAGGTGTGCTCTGTTAAAAAAATCAAATATGAAAACAGATTTCACAGATCAATTCCACATCAGTTTTTACATTTCATGCAATACAGTACTCTTGTATTTAGAGAGCTGAAGGAGGGCATGGTGGAAGGTGGAGAGGAGGCATTCTGAGGTGGGGAGAGGGTAGGCAGAAGCCAGGCTGGGGAGGGAGGGAAGCAGATCCAGGGGACCTCTACTCTTCCAGATCCAAAGCCTCCATTGAGGGCATTTCACACTTACATGGAGGCTTCTTTTCTGCAACAGTAAAAGAGCAGGATTGCTACCTACCGAGAGGAAGGAGAAAAATGTCCCCTTCTTCCAAGGAACCAGCAGGCGGCTGTCATGATAGCCCACTTGCTCACATGATACTGTGGTAGCTGTTCTGGTGCCTCAAGAGCTCTGCCACCATGGGCAGCTCAGGATTGGGCAGCCCATCTGCATATTTAGTATTCCTGAATAATTTGATTAATGAAACCTGATACACTAATGACAATTAATTCTGCTATTTTAACTGTGAGAAATCTGCAAGCAGAGTTTTTTGTCAAATAAGTTCTGTCAAAGAAGGTTGACATATGACAAATGCTGTAATATAAGAAAAAGAGGGAGTATACATATAAACTGGATGAAGAGGCACATTGTAAGCATGAGTTCTTTTATATTTAGCAGGGGAGGAAAAACTGTCCCTCAGCATAGCATCTTTTTCTGTGTCAATCAAGCAGGCTAAGCAGATAGAACTGTTAACACTTTAGCTACCATTAAAAATATAAGAAGATGAAACGCTGGAAAGGGGATGGTTTTTACTGACGAAAGTTATATTGTACCTCTACAAGCAACAACTAAGGGCTGTTTCTAGTTTTTGAGGGAAATGTGGTCTTTTGTGTGAAATCCCTCTCAGTCTCTTTCATAACAAAGGGCAATTTTCTGTAATGCACTGATTTGTTACCCATTATGAACTGATTGACAAGAACTGTGGTCCTGGGAACCCAACATGGGAAGCCATCATGGAAACAGCACAGAAATGTGCAGTGGGGATTGTTATTGGGGCAACAACTGCCCTCATCCAGTGGACAGCCTCCATCACTGCCCATATTTGAGCGAGACCCAGTGGCGTCATCAGGGTGGTGCAGTCCACACTGGGTGACACATCCAAAGGGGGTGACGGCAACTTCATAATGGTGTGTCAAATCTCTTCATGCCATATACCATTGGATTCATATTTAAGAGCAGAACCCAATGAAAAAGTCTATTTTGAAATAGCCTATTCCTATCGAAAGCTATGGCCTAAAAACCTTTAAAAAATTAAAATATGCATTGAATATGGAAAGTGAAAGTGACCCATATAGCAGCTTTACTCATGAGTAGGAAAACATGCCATAGCTCTTCGGAAGGCAGGCTGAGAGGAATCTAAGGACACCAGAATTGTCCTGATCCAATGAACACATCCCCCATAAATCACCCCAGAAAGAGGTCCCTGATGATTGTATTGAAATTCATTGAAAATGGAAGTGAACTGCACAGCTATGTTTACTGATGAGTAAGCAAGCATGCCTTGGCTGGAGTGGAAGGTCAATCCAGGAGAAAAGGGGGCAGCTTTGAAGGGGTAGCAGCCCTTGTGATCTAAATGGCAAAAATCATGGTTTGTAGAAATAATCCCATCATGTTATGCACTTTTGAATGTGTAATTTATAGCAGAATGCAATGAAACAAACCACTTTGAAATATCTTTATTCTGTTAAAATGTTTGGCTAAAAAAACCAGTAGAAGTGGGGTAATGGCGCATAACCATGCTCACCATTCAGACTGTTGACCTGCCCAATGTATGCGGGTGATGCGCTGGCCACCTGCATTGGGTGACACAACCCTAGAGATTCCCCTGGCAAGACCACTTAAAGACCAGTTCAGATAACGCATTCCAAAATATTGCTTCTGTTCTTACCATGTTATAAACTTCCTTGTTCTTGGATCCATAGTCAAACTGCTTAAATTCATTAGATTTGAACACCTAGAAAGAGAAACAGGAAATTCTGTTTAAAATCAGCTGAATTGTCAAAATAGTCACTTGGATATATAGCCAGACATATCTAACTTATGCCAAATGCATCACAGAAGAATTTCCAAACCTACGTTTTGCAACACATGGTTTGGGAAATGTTTCCATGATTCATTCTGGTGTTCCTATTTCTCAAACTGTATGAGGTGACCCATAGTTTTGGAAATAATTTCACAATGTATTTGGAAATATACCAGGGCTGAGGGAAGATGTTGCAGACCTTGGCGTGACTTGGAGTTGGCTTCTGGAAATGCCAGAAGTTACCTGGTTGTGCTCGGGCAACCTTGTTTTGCCAAGCTCTGCACGTTAGGCTGTGAGCTATAGGTAAAGAATACTACAGGATTATATGAAATTTATTTATTTGTGATTTTGTCTCCAAGTGAATGGGGTTGGCTCTTGAAATTGAAAGAAAAAACATCCCTTAAGGCAGGGGTATCAAAATATTTTGGCAGGAGGGCCACATCATCTATTTGACACTGTGTCAGGGGCTAAAAAAATGATTTACATTTCAAATTTGAATAAATGTATATATAAGATTTTATTAGATAGTTTCCAGGTCTTTCACATGGCTTGACAGAGATGTCTTACTGAGGGCCACATTGAGCTTGCTGAGGGTTGCATTTGGCCCTAGGGCGAAGATTTGAACACCAATGCCTTTAGGAGCAGTTAATGGCTTAAAAGCAGCCTGCTTACCAAGGCGATGTTGCAGGTAATTAAACTTGCCTGAGAAGGGATCATAAAGAGTTTCTCTTTCAGCTGGGAGGCTGATAATCACCAATGATAATCACTTCTGAATTGCTCTGTGCTGAAATGAAACCACTTAAAAAGGAACTTGATTCATTGCCTGCTTTTTTTACCATGATAACCAATTGCCTTTGTATAACCCAAAAATAGTTAATCATGGAGATTCCTGGAACCAAATGTCACAAATGGGAAAGATTCAACCAGTATTTTTCTCTTTTTAATGGACATGACCATCCATAGATTTTGACAACTGCAGGGGTGGTGATGATCCAATAATTGTATTGACATTTGGACCACAACTGTAGACAATATATTCAGGAAATCCTACCTGGGCCCCATGTGCTTCTACCTTCACAGAACTAAAATCAGGAAAAATTCCAAAATACACATCTGTTCGACTCTGAGAGAAAAAATGCACAAAGGGAGTTGTCAAGAAAATACACTCTGCAGAAGATATATCCTCATTTATTTTGCTTTTTGGATTGAAGCTACTGCCTAAGTGTTTGACAGCACATCCTAACCTCTGGTTAGGGTGGCAAAAGCCCCAGCACAAGTATTATGCTAGCCTGAGAGTGTCACAAAAGTGTACCATTCTGCCGGCTTCCCAACACCACTATGGCAACAGGGAGATGGGTGAGTTGTGTTGGCCCAAATTGGTGAGGATTGCACCCTTAGATACGATACTTAGCCTTCTTCCTGTAACTGCTTTACTCAGGAGGCTCAGATGGTCTTGTCTCCCTTACCCTTTCCAATGAATAACTCAAAAACAGCAGATATAGAATGGCAACCTTGGTCACTGGCAAAGCCCCATTAGTACAGGGTGGCCCGTAAATCTCTACCCATCCATACACTGGATACACTGGATCCATAAGATATATGGATGGGTAAGGACCATCCTGTAGATCCACAATTCCCCTCTATCTTTCCTCACCTGTCTCACATGCAGTCAACTTGTTGATTCTTTACTGTTTGTGGCTTTCCTCCTTTCTAAGCCTGAGAGAGTGTAAATTGCAAATATGCAAATTAATTATATTATTAACCTGTTTTAGGGGAAGCCTTAGATCACATTGAGCCTCCAACAAAACAAATCCCCATCTACCATGAATGCCAGATCGAGGAACATTGTTCCTAAGAGTTTAGCCATTAGTGAGTGGTCACCAATAAGTACAATAAGATGAGCTGGCAATGAATGAGGGGGACAGCTTAGCAAGGCACTGCTTTTGTTTTTGAGTCTCTTCCTTGCTTTTGTAACTTTCCACACTTCCATGCTTTCTTGCACTGTTCACTCTCATGTCCCCCATCTAGTCACCAGGATTCCTGCACAAAACTTTTTCCCTGTGTGAAATTCTTCCTCATTTAGCTGTTATGCAACATGCATAAATACGAACATAGAGTCGACTTACCACATTCATGTTGTTGTCATTGACACCTGTTACTGAATACAAGATATTAAGACAAAGTTGGTCCAAGACTGGATAGCTGCACACCTTGACATTGTTGTTTTTAATGCGGTTAGGGAATAAATAGAATTCTTTCTTGCCCCATATAACCTGGGAATTAAACACACATAATAATTAGAAACCAGCCTAAACTTTGGTCCTGATTCAAATCACAAGGAACAAGAAGGTTCTGTCCAAGGATTTTCAACCTAAGATTAAAATTTGCTTATTTGGAATGCCTGAGTCACCTTTCTTGCTTGTCTCATTGTGGCCTTCCATAACACAAAGGTGGTATGAGTGATTGGAAGCATCTTATCTATCCCGTTAAACCTCTGAACTCCCCTGTTCAGGGACATCATCAGGTGCACAAAGTTGCATAGCTATGTCATTTGACACTTGGGCCTCATAAATTCAACTCCCCATATGACATTATCAGTATCAATTAAAATAATAAAATATAAATTAATATTTTCATTTTTAATACCAGGCTTCCTTTTGTGCTTACAATGACCCTGTGAGGTTGGTGAAGCTGAGAGATAGTAATAATAATTGGTTCTTTGGTTAATGGCACTGTGTCTGTTGATTTGAAGATGCGCAGGTCAGTGGTTTGAGACCCAGGTACTACATGAAGCAGCATCCTGGTGACAGGCGCCTGTGACAGGCTGACCAGATTTCCCCATGTCGCATCAATCATCTCTAAAGCAGATTCTGCCAGGAGTGGGAATAATGCTATGAAAATCAGTAATAGTAATGACATGAGGTGAATAATAACAATGGTCAAAAAGTAAACCCAGTAAATATTTCCTACAAGCATGGATGGACATCTGTACTATCTCTTGCTATTGCTTTCTTTTAATGCTTGAAAAGAAATATAGAATTGAGAAGTTTGTACAATGACAACATTTACATGAGAAATACTGACTGTTTTTAGTGCTTCTGGAAGTAACAAAATCAGTCCAAGAAAGCCTCTGGTGCCCCTTAAAGTGTAGGGAGGAGCAAAACTGATGAAGAGTTTAACCTTTTGAGCCAGCTGTGGAATTAATGAGAAGGCAATGAGGCCTGTAAAAGAGAACAAATTTCAGAAAACTTACCTAGAAAACCTGTAGGACTTCTATGTGGAGTACTTGCCTTGATTTCTGTCTATTAACATAACACCTTTTACCTGTACTATATTCATGTATTAGACACCTGAAAATAAATCCCCATAACAAGATTACTCTCTTATTTTTTGTTCAATCTTATCCATTCATCATCTATATTCAATTTATGATTTTTTAAAAAATAAGGTAAAATGTCTACATGCCACTGGAAATGAGACTAAGCCCAGACCAAAAAGAAACCATCTTTTTATTTATTTTTCATTATATGTTGTTCAGTAAATAATTTTGTTCAATTAAAAAAGCAGGCCTCTGTCAGTCTTGAAAGACTATGGTATCGTGCTTGGTGCTGCATACGCTGCATGCGAAGCACGAAAGCCTGGGTTGGATTGTTATGGAGGATAGGCTGTTACCCAAGCAGTAAATCCCCCCTCTCCACGCCACTGAATTAGTCCAATGGAAAGGCAGAGCCAATATGATTGGATCCAGCTGGTGTTGCAGAGCTGGGAATAGTACTACTTCTAATAAGTAAATAAATTTTAAAAATAATCAAAAAGGATGCAATGTGCACTCCAGTGGTGAGAGAGGAAAATTAACGGCTTGTTCCTATAGCCTATTAGAACCAGCATTGATTTCCAGTGCTTGGTGTAGTGCTGTAAAGCATATTTACAGTACTATGTGAGGAGGAAGCACTGGCACCACACCAGGTCTGTGCAGGGTGGAGGATGCCCAGAGGTATGCCATATTGCTTGGCAGTACAGGTTTGTTTTTGGTCAGAGAGGAATTCCTGTGTTAGGGGAAGAAGGGTTTGAGCAGGTTGGGTTTGGGTAAGGCATGAGGAGGAACTGGTCTGGGAAGAAGGTAGGATTCTACCTTCATATCCAGCTGCAAAACCTGACAGGAAGGTTCTCCAGTTTGCACTGCCAAAAAGCTGGAGGTGATATGAGTCACTATTTGAAAAGGATCACACCCTGACCCTTCTGTAACCTTGTTTCATTTTGCAAATGCTGCAGAGGTTTGCGAATGTTTCTAAATGTTTCTCATTTACATATGAAACAAAGACCAAGGCTACAAGACAGCACACCATTACTTAAGATTAACAAATTTAAGCAATTCCTCTACTTCTGAATAAAACAGAGTTGCAACTACAGTGGTACCTCGATTAACAAGTGCCTCGATTAACAAGCGTTTCACATAACAAGCAAAAATTTCCAAGAAATCTTGCTTCACATAACAAGTTCCACTTCACTTAACAAGCAAGCGCGCTGTGGGCACACGTGCTATGCAGCCCTGACGCTCAACGTGGAGGCTCTTTAAAAGGGCTGCCAGCTAGCGCTGCTGCCTTTAACTGCCCCCAACTTGGGGGCAGTTGACTAGAGGTGCCAGAGGCAGCTGCCCCTAACTGCCCCCAAGTGTCCCCACCAACCACCTTGAACCTACAACCGCAGCCCAGGTAAGCCTCCCAGGAAAGTGTCTTTGATTGGAGTCTCCTAATTATGTCTACTCAGAAGTCAGCCCCATTGTGTTAAATGGGGCTTACTACCAGGAAAGTGTCTTTGCAGCCTCTTAACCATGTCTACTCAGAAGTTAGCCCCATTGTGTTAAATGGGGCTTACTCCCAGGAACGTGTCTTTAGGATTGCAGCCTAAGTAGACTTCATAGGATCATACACATTTAATGCATGTTTTGAATTCGATTACAGTGTTTTGTCATCATTTACTTCCAGTTAATATTTGACATCATTTACTTCCAGTTAATATTTTTAGATGAATATTTTGAGGGTTGTGGAACCAATCGTCTGAGTTTCCATTATTTCCTATGGGAAAATCCACTTCACTTAAAGAGCATTTCATTTAAAGAGCACTCCAGAATGAAGTAAGCTCTTTATGTGAGGCATCACTGTATTTATTTTAAAAATTTGTATCCTGCCTTTCTTGGGTTATAGACTGACTCAAGGTGGCTCACATTAAAACATAATCATCATAAACAGAACATTCAGTTTTTAAAAAATTAAAGGCTATCCTGGTATATATTTCCTGGTAGGTCAGAATTTTAAAAGTTAATGAATACAAAAGTACCTTATAATCTTTTACTATCTTGTAAATAGAAACTGTACAGTTATCAGTTAACAACTAGTGATAGGTTATTTTTCAGGATTTGGCCTCAGGTAATATCAGACAAAACTATAGTCAGACACCTCCTTAAATTTATCCCCCATATTATCTGAGATTCATAGAAAATTCCATGATTTTTGGCTCATCCATGATTTTTGGCTCATCTCATATGTGAGATAACGTATAAGTATTTAGATCTTATCGTGTAGAGAGAACATATAGGAGAAACAAGCTTTGTTCCATTCTGCTGTGGTCCCCTTGAAGGCCTGGCTCTTATCTCCAATGTCATCGTGGGGAAATGTTCTCCCATGGATTTCACACCCTGAACTTTCCTCTCCTCTTCTACAGAACACGTGGAGGAAGTAGATTGCAGCCCTGGGTTTATTTGAGTGGTACAGCCCTGGGTGTAATTGAACCCTGCACTTACCTTTCCTGTTTCGCCAGTAGCATCTCTGTGTGGTAGGGTTCCCATTCTGGATTTTTCCCTCACTAACCAGAATGGGGTGAGGGGGAAGAGCAAAGTATGCTGAAGTACCTGCAAAGTGTGCTGAAGTACCTGCAAAACTTACCAGCGTGACCCTCCAAAGAAACACTACTGATTATATGAACCTGATTTTTTTTAACCAAGATCTATAGCCCCTATAGCCAAGAAAGTAAGACTTCTGTCAACTTACCTGCTGTAGAACCCATGGAGTGGCCCACATAATATAATGTACGTTGCTTAGTTTTTTGCAGGATAAAGTTTATTGTTGCTGGAACATCATATATTCCAATTTCATGAAAACTGCAATCAAATACTTTTTTAATGAGTTGAGATGTTTCTCCAAAACACATAAACACGTAGTTTATTTTGGTGCTTCTCAACTTGTTTGATATTGGGATTGGATATTTTTTTCTTTTCATGGGCAAAGAAAAGCGACGCTTTTTCCTCTGATGTGTCAGGGATCAGGAAGATATCTGTGCCTTATTATTACTATTGTTTCTTTCTTGGAAATTTGTAGGTAACTAATAGTTGATGCTTTATAGATATAGTGGAACTGGTAATAATATTGCTTGGAACATGGCTTGATAAAGGTTCATGTACAGGGCAAGGTGGCAGGTTTATTCTCCTGAGGAAAGAGTTGGGAAACAAGCTCTATACCTTTAGTGTATGTATGGGTATTATGATTTTAAGTTACACTGGTCTAGCCAGGCCTCGTGGCTGCATTCACTGTGGCTTAGAAGGTGATTACAGCCACTGATCTTGCCCTTTCTTGGAGTAAGGCTGCAATCCTATAGACACCTTCCTGGGAGTAAGATCCATTGAACACAATGGAACTTACTATTGAGTAGACATGGTTAGGATTGTGCTCTATATCTACCTCTGTCCCACCCCTGTGCTACATGACACACATTTAGTTGTGACGGACAGGATCAAAATTAATCCTATCCAAACCATAAGGCAATTTTCAGCAATGATGTGACACTCTAAGCCAGTGCAGCACTGTTCAATTTCATAAATTATTTACACTTTTTTAAAAAGGGTCTTCTGCTATCTGACTCTTGTTGAATCATCCTCTATATGGAAGCTCTGAAAAGTTTGATTTGAAATTCACTTTTTGAAATGAGCCTCTATGTTTACAATAACGTATGTAAGGATTTATCTTAATGTTTAGTTAATAAAACTGCAAAGATGCCCATTCACTAAGATTTGTTTCTCATCCATACAAACTATGAATTGTTTCTCATCTTACCTGAAATCCCAAAATTTTTCCTGATCAATTGACAAGGACTGGTGCTTTCTAGACCAAGTGGTTCCTCTGCAGTTTAGAATCCAGACATCATAGCCAGCATCTGCTAGGAAAAATCCCAGACTGTTGTTGGGGAGATTTGCAATCCAGGATCTACCCTCAGCCATGAAACCATGGACCAGTAATACAGCTGGCCTAGATTCTGGAAAAGAAACAAAAAGGAAAATATTATATGCCAGGCTGCACCAATAAGAAAATCACAGATGGTGAAGAGGAACCTCCCCACTCTTCCTCCCCTCCAAATACACACACAATTGAAGAGAATCATACACTGGGAAATATCAGAAGTTGCTATGAAGGAACTAGAAATATCAGCAGAAGACTATGAAAGATACCCTGAAACACTTGTACAAACACTTGCATTTCATTACAAATACCTGTCTTTTCTGGACTAAGTACTCCGTAAGGTATTCTGTTTGCTTGAAGATAATAGCCATCTCCTGTCAGGATTTGATATTCTTCACAGGGGTATGCCCAATATTCAATTATTTCACTCTGCAAGAGAAAATAAAGATGTAAACCTTGAAAGTATCAGGAATACTGCTGCATTTCTTGACTAGCTTTCATAAATAAATATAATATGAAATAACAACATGATTTATATCACAATTATATTAATAATCCTCATGCCTTCTCCATGATAAGCTGCAGATAGTATCTGAATACCACATCATTGCTCTACAAAATGAGATCCTTAACTTTGGGGACATAATTGCATTTAAAAAAAAGCAGGCCTCTGTCAGTCTTGGAAGACTATGGTATCGTGCTTGGCGCTGCATACTCTGCATGTAAAGCACGAAAGCCTGGGTTGGATAGTTATGCAGGATAGGCTGTTACCCAAGCAGCAGATCCCCCCTCTCCACACCACTGAATTAGTCCAATGGAAAGGCAGAGCCAATACGATTGGATCCAGCTGGTGTCGCAGAGCTGGGCTAAGGACAGGAGCTCACCCTGTCTTGTGGAGCCGACCTGGGTCTCGAACCCTGGCCTGCTGGTTAACAGGCACAACGTCTTAACCGCTTGCGCCACCCATGCATTAAAATATTGTAAAATATCATAAAGCCCAATCCTACCAGGGCCTAACACTTATACAGTTGTTCTTTTGATCCTTCTGAATAAATTCTGTTTTGACAGTGCGACTATCCCTACAAACCAGAGTAACAATGGGAAAAGGTAAAAGGCACTTACTCTGGATTTCCCATATGAATTTCTCTATGCATTTCCCATAGGTGGCCCCGTAACTACATTGGTGTAAAAGGTCCCATAGTTACTCTGGATTGTAGCCTAAGAGCACAATCCTAACCATGTCTATTCAAATGTAAGCCCCATTGTGTTCAATGGGTCTTGCTCCCAGGAAAGTTCTTTGGAATTGCAGCTTTAGTATTTCAAAGCACATCTGAAAAAACAACTTACAATATTCATAAATCCTTGAGGATTCAGGTGTCTTTTTCTTCTTAATTCATCTGTATTAGTTGCAGGTAGTTGCAAGATCCAGCATACTGCCACAGTAAACAGCCACATTGCAGAACTGTGTGAGATAATATTAGTTATAATTTCAAAGGCTATTGCCTTTAGTCTCTGAAAAATACCAGAGAAGGTTTTGAACCTGAGGAAGTTCAGATTTAGGACTGAATAAAGCAGCTTGTTCTTTGATGCAGATCAATACTAACACTGGAGGCCGAAGAGATCTTGGCTGAGAGGGGATGTGTAAAGAAGCCTGATTTGGTCGAATGCTTTCTTTTCACATACTCTACTGCCAGGTATCCCACTGGTGTATTTCTTGCATGCTTTGCTACCCAGCAGTCTCTCTTCTTGAGCTGACTGGAATGATCTTGGCAGTGGAGCCCTAGCTCAGCGTTTCTCAAAGTGGGGGTCGGGACCCCTTTGGGGGGTAACCTAGAGCTTTCCTGGGGTCGCCTAAAGACCCCTGGTGCAGGGGGCCAGGTCAGGCTTGCCAGACATCCGGCTGTAGCTGCACGTGCACTGCGGCTGACTGACAGCCTCAGGGCCCAATCCTATGCATGCCTACTCTGAAATAAATCCCATTATAGTCAGGGGGGCCTTTACTCCCATGCAAATGTGGATAGGATTGCAGCCTCAGGGCCCAATCCTATGCTTGTCTACTCTGAAATAAATCCCATAGTGTTCAATGTGTGCATAGAACACACATTTTATTTGTAACAATGAAAATACATCCTACATATCGGATATTTACATTACGATTCATAATAGTAGCAAAATTACAGTTATAAAGTAGTAATGAAAATAATTTTATGGTGGTGGGGGGTCCTCACAACATGAGGAACTTATAAAGGGGTCACGGCATTAGGAAGATTGAGAACCACTGCCCTAGCTGGTCCTATGGATTGCAATCAGCTCTATATATGTTCATAGCTGCTATGACAAAGGACAAGCCAATCTCAGTAAGTTCATGGAATCATAGAATCCTAGAGTTGGAAGGGACCTCGTAGGTCATCTAGTCCAAACCCCTCCTGTAGCAGGAAATCCTCCTAGAGCATCCCTAATAATTGCTCGTCGAGCTTCTGCTTGAAGATCCCCAGTGAAGGAGAGTCCACCACCTCCCTTGGCAATCTGTTCCACTGCCGAACCGCCCTCACCATCAGGAATTTTTTCCGGATATCCAAGTGGAATCTCCTTTCTTGCAGTTGTAACCCATTGGTTCTAGTTCTGCTTTCAGAAAGAACAAATGAGCCCCTTCCTCCATATGACAGCCCTTCAGGAATGGCAATAGCTCATATTGCTTATTGCACTTTTGAACCTAATATTTGTCATTGTCATTGTTGGAGGCAAAGAGAATGTTCTTTTCTTCTACCATTTCATCTGCAGAATGTTAGCTGGAGGAGTTGATTCACATGGTGTGGTTCCTATTGCACCTGAGCATGGTGTTGGTCAGTGGCACCAGTCAGTCATCTACCACATTTGCTCATAAGCATCTTATCTCCCCATTCCACTTGATTTTGCAATCACTTCAAGGTCATAGACTATCATCTGGAGGCAGCAAAGAACTTATGAGCATCCATAACTGAAATTAAATCCAGACAAACGGTGGTTCTGTCCAGAAATGCACAATATAGGCATTATACCATTTATTTACTGCTGGTCTGCTTCAGAACAGGTCCAAATGGTTGGGCTGAAGCCCCGACTGTGCATGCTTGGGAGAGGCACACACCTTTTCCACTGTATATGTCCAGGGGCCTGCTACTCCACTTTGAAGCAGGTCCGAATGGCTGAGGCTCGGAGCTGCCAGAGAAGTGTCAAACTCCTCTGGTGCATAACCCTTAGTGGCGCATCACCCGAAGTGGCCCACACCAGCCTGGCGATGCCACTGTGCCTGTCCATTTTGATGTAGCAGGAGCATTGTTTTTGGAATCTACTTTAGAAAGCATTGATGCTCAGCATGCTGGCCCATGGTTGGTTGAGACAGGGCTTGATGACTAAGCTTTTAGGAGTTATTTTTTATTGTCGTGGTGTATATCTGGGATCATGATTTCAGCAACTCTTGGGCCTGCTTCTGGTTTGACCACTTCAGTGGTCAACCAGGAAACACCTCAAATCCCAGGTTCATGTGCCTTGTTCCAGTTCTTGTGTCAGTTTACATAATCACATTTTGTCGTTTGCTATATTCCTAACATAGCGAATAGTGTTGCCAATTATCCTTCTCATTTTCAAGGGGAAATTTTCTGATAGTGCCTGCAGTGCAATGAGATCCAGATCCAATGTTACCATAGTTATGGTGCTTTGGTTGGATGAGGTGCATAAGGCCATCTGAGCAATCCCAGCTCCCATTACTATGTCCCTAACAATTATGCTAGAAGTTGGAGAGTTTAGATCCTTCAGATCCTGTTTTGAGAGAGGCCAGGATTGGTTGCACCTCTTGTCCAATTTAAACAGGGATTACAATCAGCACAGTTGTTGGGCTCTCCTGTTTCTAGGTCAGGGCCTTGAGTATGCCGAGAATTCATAGTTGTGAAACCAACATCCCAAAAATAGTAAGGGAACAATATACATGAGTATGTAGATTATCCTATGAGTGAGAAGGGGGGCTCTATGGTCCTTTTAAATGTGTGCGTCAGCCAATATTTCCCACTCCTGCTTTAAATTTTTCTGAAAGTCATGATACATTATAAACAATTCCCAACATGGAGATACTGAAAAAGACATAGGAGAATTTTGTTCACATAATAGTATCTTTCCTCAGAACATTTCTATGATGTCCTTGCAGTGCTTAATTCTTTTTGCTGATTAATGATGTTCAGACACAGATTCTGAAGTTGAAGCAGGTCTAGATTTTCTTTCCATAATCTTGATACCTTGAATAGTGACTCCTTTCATCTTTAGGCATTCCAAACCATTTAAACAAAAAGCTCATAGGTAACTCCTGATAAATACTGCCATACTGTTGGAATAGGCCAGCAAATGAAAATCAGTTTATGTACTCTTATAAATTCATGCTAAAGAAAACAAAATTTTCATCTCAGCTAAGTATTGACTAAATCCTACCAACTTAAAAGTAAGTGAGCACTTAATTGTGATCTCAAATATTGTTTGATTCATGAAAATAACTATGTTTTATAATGCAACCTTATTTGTTTTCCTGGGAATAGGCCCTATTGAGGTCAATGGGGTATACAGTAAAACCTTGGATTGAGAGCTTTTTGCGGTGATGAATGAGTGAGTGAGTCAGTCAGTTAGTCAGTGACTTTTCTCTTTTATATCCTTAGCCCAGCTCTGCATAGCCAGCTGGATCCAATTGTATCGGCTCTGCCTTTCCATTGGACTAATTCAGTGGCATGGAGAAGGGGGATTTGCTGCTTGGGTAACAGCCTAACCTCCATAACAATCTCACCCAGGCTTTCGTGCTTCACGTGCAGCATATGCAGCGCCAAACACGATACCATATTCTTCCAAGACTGACAGAGGCCTGCTTTTATATAGATTATATTGTTATCTATATATATAAAAGAGAAAAGTCACTGAATGACTGAATGACTGAATGACTCACTCATCATTGCCCTGCCAAAACCACCGGGCCTAGAAACATGAAACTTGGGGTGGATTTTGAACTGGTTTTTGGAAATTCCAACCAGAAGGGGGGTGAAAAGGGGTGCAACATGTTTTCCTCCCTATACTTTGCATTGGAGAATTGATGACTCATCAACATTCCACCCCAACCCCTGGACCTAGAAGCATGAAATTCGGGGAGAGTGTTCATTTTGTGACATCAACACCCACCAAGAACCAATGTGGAGAAATTTAACCCTTAAGGGGCTGAAAAGGGGTGCAATGTATTTTTGTCCTATACTTAACATGGAAGACTGACTAACATCCAACTGATTTGGTACTTGGTGCACGGGGTGGGGGGACATTGTTCGGAGGAAGAGGCTGCACTAGGGAGGATGCTGCGCATGGAAAGATGCGCATGGTGGGTTGATGCGCATGATGGGTTGATGCGCATGATGGGTTGATGCGCATGGGGGAATGTTGCACATGGGGGAATGTTGCGCATGGTGGTTGATGCGCATGATGGGATGATGCGCATGGGGGATGTTGTGCATGGGGGATTGATGCACATGTGGAGATGATGCACATGGGGGATGTTGCAAGTGGGGGATATTGTGCATGGGGACTGATGTGCATGGGGACTGATGTGCATGGGGGAACGTTGTGCATGGGGGTTGATGTGCATGGGGAGAATTTGCCCATGCGGGGTTGATGCACAGGGGGAAAAGTTGTGCATGGGGGATTTTGTACATGGAGGATGTTGTGCATGAGGTTGATGCTGCGCATGGGGAGTTGATGTGCAGGGGGGGTGGATATGCATGTGGAGATGATGCGCATGGGAATGTTGTGCATGGGGGATGTTGTGCATGGGGGAAGCTGAGCATGGGGCTTGATTCGCATGGGGGGAAGTTGCAAATGGGGGTTGATGTGCATGGGTGTTGATGTGCATGGGGATAGATGCACATGGGGAAGTTGCGCATGCGGGGTTGATGCCATGGGGGGAAGTTGCGCATGGGGGACTGATGCTTAGATTCCCCTCTAAGTACATAGGATTGTGCTATAATTCTTATAATAATACTTTGTTACATACTAGTAAGCTGCTTGTGAAAGCAACCATGAAATGCAAGTTGTTAAGTATTCCAAAATGAAACTTAACTTCATCTAAATACATTTGAGAAAATCACATAAAAGTCTTTCTTCTTACCTTGCCTCTATTATCCAGTAGAGTTTGGATCTCTGATGCTGACAAGTCTTCAGTAGAAGGACCTGCTACTAATAAAGTGCAAGTATGTAGGCTTACAGCATGTAAATATGCACCAATGAGATTACACATTGTATCAACTGTTAATTAAAGATTAAACCTCTATAGTTACAGCTGACTTTCACACCTACCTGGTGGGAGGAGAAAGGGCGGGATATATATCTAAAAGATAACTAGAGTATATGTGATATAAAGTTGACTGTAAACATCTAAGAGATGACAAGTTGAAATTCCCTCAAAGGTTCAGGAGATAAAGTTTAAATGTTTAACATCACCAGCATTTTTGAAACTGCTTCAGTGTTGTCTTTGTCTCTTCTTTTTATATGCTCACATTTAACTTACTTTCTTTCTTTCTTTCTTTCTTTCTTTCTTTCTTTCTTTCTTTCTTTCTTTCTTTCTTTCTTTCTTTCATAACCTGGGCAGGAGATTCTGCTGTGATTGTGTATACTGTGATGGCTGTACTGTCTTTACTTTGTTTTTTACTCTGAGCTCGCTCTTAGATGTTAATTTGTCTTTTCTTGTTTTTAAGCAACATAGGCTGCAATCCTAAAAAGCTATCGGGGCTTATTTTTGAGCAGACATGGTTAGGATTGTGCCCTAAAAAGGATAAGCCAGCTCCAGCTAGAGTTCTGAAAAACATTTTGTTAATGGCTTTCATATCACAATCATTTAGTCAGCTATCTGAGCAATTGTAATTTTTTTTGAATGGTAAGCCTTTTGAAGAATTGATTTATCAGGTATCAAGGACTGATACAATAACTCATTCTGAGTTCTGATGTTTCAAGAGATGGATGATAAGATAGCAGGTTTACAGGAGTTTACAATCCTGACTTGCCAATAGAGCTGTGGCACCAGATGGCATAATATTCACACCAGGCTGCCACTGGAGGGTCCTCAACGGAAGGGGACATTCACCCTGTCTATTTTGCTAGTGCAGAGTTGTGAGTCCCTGTGTTGGACCAAAAGGTCTGACATAGGGGTCAGGATACATGGACCAAAACATCCAATACAACTTACCTTTTTTGCTCATATGTGGTGGCATGGAAAAGTAGTGCTGTAAAGCACTTTTGTGACACTCCTAGGCCTGTAGAGGAACTTGCACCAACCAAAGTGGGTACCCAGAATTGTGGCATTATGAGGACTTAGGAAGCACAGGTCTCTTCTAGAGGGTGCAGGGGGGTGTATGGAAGGCTGACCTGCCTCCATGGTTAACAGAATTGGCATTGGCAGACATAGCATACCACAGTTGGGCCCAGCCTGGCCCAACAACCAGTTCCCCGGAAGTGGGCGGGGTCAGGTCAGGGGGTGGGGCCGGGGAGAATTTAAAGCGGAAATTTTTTAAAAAATCTAACAATTTAAAAAAATATTTTTTTTAAAAAAATCTAAGTTTTTGTTAGTGCCCCCCAGCTACCCTAACCACACTTTCCTGGGAGTAAGTCCCATTGACTGTCATGGCACTTACTTCAGAGTAGTCATGCATAGGATTGGGCTCTCAGGCTGCAGCCCCAGCCACACTTTCCTGGGAGTAAGTCTTTCATAACATAACTTTCATAACATTGACTGTCATGGCACTTACTTCAGAGTAGTCATGCTAGGAAGGATGCTCTCAGGCTGCAGTCCCAGCCACACTTTCCTGGGACTGGCAGCCAGTCCCACTGGCCGCTGGAGCGGCAGTTAAAGAGAGCACCCAGCTGGCCACTTTTAAATTTGCCACTCCAGGCAGCAGCCCAGTGAGGCGCCTCCCAAGCCCCAGCGGCCGGGGAAAGGACGCTCCAGCGCTGGGGCTTGTGGGGCGCCTCAGTGGGCTGCTGCCTGGAGTGGCAAATTTAAAAGTGGCCAGCTGGGTGCTCTCTTTAACTGCCGCTCCATTGGCCGAACATGAACTGGTCCGCCCAGTTATTGCGCCCTCCCCTGCCACTACCGGATCGCCAGCTGCTGGGGAAAAGGAACAACCAGTCCCCAAGGACTGGACCGAACCGGCCTGGGCCCGTGTAGCATACATAGATACAAGCCCTCCTGAATTTTCTTATATTAGCTCTCTTTTGGTGCAATTCTATGAAATTTAGGCTGGCCGAATTCACCTGGCCTATCTTTCTGTGATGGTGTGGAGGTAGACTTATGCCTGTCTTTGGACTAACCTCCCAGGAGTGGAGCAGAAGTGTCTAAGTGCACTTTTGTGACACCCCCAGGTCAGCACAGGACTTATGCCAGGGCTTATGCTGGCCTAAGTGAAGGTTAGGATTGCAGCCTTTCTTACCCAAAACCAGCAATGGACCATCTATGAGGATAGAAATATCTGTCTGTCTGTCTGTCCGTCCATCCGCCTGCCTGCCATATTTATATACCACATCGCATATACTGACTCCTCTGTCACACCAATTTGCCTCACAAATTACACCTCAAAAATGTTGGCTGCAGTACTAAGTCCCAGTTAGGCTGGCACAAGGTCCATGCTGGCCTGGGGGTATTGCCAAACTGCTCTAAGGCACTTTTGTGTTGCTCATGAGGTATTAGGCCAGTGCACAGGCAGGCACCAGCCTCCCCACTTCACCACCAGAAGGGGGTGGGTTGTGTTGACCTATATTGGCTAGTATTACACTCTTTCTTACCTTTCTTTTTTATTTATTATTTAAATTTTCATCCAGTATCACAGTCCATCACATTGCAACAATCCTTTATATTACAGCAATATATAACAATAAGAATCAATTCGCCAGTTTCTTCCATATTTCAGTAATTGACTCTTTATACAGATTCACAGTGATGGGCAGGCCTGGCCCTAACAACCGGTTCTCCAGAAGTGGGCGAGGCCAGGCCAGGGGGTGGGGCTGAGGTCAGGGGGTGGGGCCAGGGGTGGGGCCAGCAAGAATTTTTTAATTAAAAAATTTTTAAAAAAATTAAGGCTGTGGCTTACCTCTGAGTAGACCTGCATAGGATGGTGCTCTGAGGCTCCTGTCCTTTCCACACTGTCCTGGGAGTAAGCCCCATTGACTTGCATGAGGCTTACTTCTGAGTAGTAAGGTTGGGATCCAGGTTGCAGAGCCAGTCACTTCCCTGGGAGTAAGTCCCATTGCCTGTCATGGGACTTACTTCTGAGTAGTCAGGATTGGGCTCTGTATTGTGGGAGTTGGAGGGTGACCTGGGGGCAGCTGTGGGCAGGGGGGGCTGCTTACATACATTTCTGGGGGGTGGGGGGTCACTCGAGGCTTCCTCTGTGAAGTAGCGCCAGCCGCGGCTGAGCGCTACTGAAAAATGCTTTAAAATTCAGTGCGCATGCACTCGCTGCTTATTAGGAAGCAGGGAGAGTTCCTAGAGAGGACCTGCATAGGCGGGTCCTCAGTTGAACTTTCCGGACTTTTCCAATTACTTTCTGATTAGTCAAATTTCCTATCCAGTTGGTTCTGGCATTCCAATACTTTCTCACTTTAGGGCAAAAAAATCCACATATGTTCTAAGCTTCCTTTTCTCCACAGTTTCTCCAGCATTCATCCAGGATTTTCTTATTAATTTTGTGTAACTTTTTTTTGCGTAATATCGATTTATATGGTTGTCCCATAAAATCATGTTTTATATGGATTTATATTTTCATCCATTCTTCATCTGATTTGTGTATATTTAAGTTTGATTCCCAAACATATTTAATTTCTGCGCTCTTCCCATATTCTTTCATTGTAATTTGCTTATATATTAATAATGTTAATCCTTTCTTTTTTTTGTTCCCTTCCATACAGTAAATTTCATAACTCGTTAATGGCCTTATAGGGCCAGATTTTGTAAATAATTGCATTAAAAATTTCTTACCTGTAATATTTGTAGCCTTTCTTACCTTTCTGGGCCATCTCTTCACCCATTTCCCCAACATGAAGTATGTACTTTGTCAACAGAGCTGCATAGTCTAGGCTGGCATCAAAGAGGGTTGGGCCTTTAATCTGTTACCCCACTTGCTCAGTGATATACGTAAGAGCATCCAGGACATGATCTCCAAACTTGCATATATGTAAGAATTATGGGCTGTTATTTAATGGTGGGCTCCAATGGTGGGCTCCAGCATGTTCGCACCTACTCTATAGAACCGGTTGTTAATGAGAGATAGGACATATAATTTTAAAAATAGCCATTTAAAAGTGGCTGCCAGATGGGCATAGAACCGGTTGTTAATTTCTTTGAAGCCCATCACTGGTGTGCTCCAAATAGCCATTCAGGAAAGATGACAAAAGTCAGATGTTGGTGGAAATGCAGTTTTATTTATTAAAAGAACTACAATCAGATCAAGAGGCAACAAAGAATGCTAGTCTATACATCATTTTGTAAAAGTTCCCTTTCATATTCATAATCAAAGCAAATTCCATTCTTTTAAAACAATTCTTCCCATTAAGATATTGGCTGCAATCCTAAACATACTTTCCTGGGAGTAGGAACCATTGTGTCAGGGCTGAAAAACTAATTTATATTTCAAATTTGAATAAATTTACATAAATTTACATATAAGAATGTACTGGAGTGGATTACAAGGCTCGTCCAACGACCGGATAGAGAGGTCATGCTGGGACCACATTGAGGCTTTCATCTGGCCCCTGGGCTGGGGTTTGGAGACCCTTGATCTAGAGCATCCTCAAGACCACATTCTTAGTATTATTTGAAGACTAACTAAAGCAAGCTACAAGTTATACACAAAGCCTAGCTGTGCAATAGTTAATAATGTGTGAGGCTGAGTTAAATACAAAGTGTGCTGGCATCTCAGCTCCAGGGAATTCAGGAGGAAACAGATTTTCTTTCTTACTGTATTTTGTATTATATTACAGTATTGTCATCATTAATATATGAATATTTTTGGGAACAAATTGTCTTAATTTCTATTATTTCTTATGGGAAAATTTGCTTTGATATGCAAGTGTTTTGAATTACAATCATGCTTCCAGAATGCATTATGCTTGTAAATCAAGGTACCACTGTACCAACAAATAGCACCACCTAAAAGAAGATTAGTTGTTGAGCGAAACTAGTAACAGTGAAAATTGTTTAAGGAAGGATTAAGAAAAAACAAGCTCTAACAACATTTCTGTATAAAAAATTAATGAAACTTTTAAATACAATTTTTGCCACATCCCTCAGTATGATATAAAGTCTTATTTGTACTGCTGCATCAGAAAAAGCATATCATGATATAAAAGCTCTGGAGCATCAAGACCCCAGAAATATTCTAAATGTTCCCAGTAGGGAACGTACTTTTGAAAAACTAGACGAGGGAGGCGAGGGAGCAACAGTTCAGTATCCTTCTTCTGTGCAAGAATATCATTTCCTCCATACCACACAGCTATTGGCACCGTCATGTCTTCTATTTTATAAAATGGAGGGGTAGTCTGTTAATAAAATCAGAAATATGAAAACAGATTTCACTGATCAATACCACATCAACTCTTACATTGGAATCACCACAGTACTCTTGGATTTGTACGATTTGTAATATCTAGCCTGGAAAAGATATTTCCTAAACCCCCAAATACCCTTTCCATTCCAGAAATCTGTTTTGGAAGTCAGAACTAGGTGGTTGAAAGCAACTGGCTCTTGCCTGTTTGTCGCTATTTCATATGCACAAATGCTCCATTGGGCACAATCCTAACCAACCTTTGAGCACTGGCATAGCTGTGGTGGTGGAGCATGTGCTGTATACTTCAGTTGGGGGATAAAAAAGGAGGCCTCCTCAAGGTAAGACAATATTTGTTCCCTTACCTCAGACTTGCATTGCCCTTACCCACAGATGGAAAATTGGTTAGGATGTGCCCTAAGCGCATGCACAAAAGTGTTGAGGGAGTCCAGTGGTGTACCCAAGGGAGCAGATTTCCTATAATGCAACCATCAACTCTGCAAGGTACCACTGCAACCCAAGAAAACCCTGCATAGCATTCAATTGGTAAGCTGATATCAGAGTGCTGATCCTAGGGTTGCCCTCCCTGAGTAGGGTTGTCATATGTCCCAGAGAACAGGAACAGTCCTGGTTTTCAGGGATTGTATTCACATACTGGCAAGTTTGACAGGAGGTCAAACTTTTTTGTGGAAGAGAATTATGGCAACCCTATCAGAGGCTTTATGAGATCTGGAGAAGGTGCACACAGCCTACCCAGCCTTTGGAAGAGACAATTTTTTTGCCTCTAAGAAGTCTTACAAGGCCTAATGAGAAATGGGAAGGCTGTGTGAAATCTTCCTTCCCATAGAACCCCTGGTCTTCAGGAACATGGGGGCCTCTAGAACAGTGATTCCCAAAGTGGGCGCCACCAACCCCTCGTGGGTACTGCAGCGATCCAGGGGGGCGGTGATGGCCACAGGTGCATTTGGGGGCAATGAATAACTGTAAGGGGGCGGTGAAAGCATAAAAGAAAGAAGATATAGAAAAACTGATTTACGTATTTCGCTCATAACGCTTAATTTTTCTTTGAACAACGTATTGGACGTTGGCTCGGTTCCCACATACTCCCTCACTTGCATTGAGATATGTGCAATCATGCACTGCTACTGTTCATGTGGTGCCACTGAATTGCCATTCCAAAACACATGAGCACTTCGAGCAATTCTGGCTGCAAAAGGAGGTCCCTATAGCTTATTCTGAAATATGGGCTGTAATTCAAAAGTTCTTAATTGCATTTCCTTCATCATATTTAGTGGAACATGGATTCAGTGCGGTAAACAATTTATTAACAAACAAACAAAAAAGAAACCAATTGCAAATAGTCAGTCGAGGTGATTTTAGATTACTGCTGACGAAAATAGAGCCGAGGATTACTAAATTGGTAGCAGCACACCAGGTTCATCCTTCTCATTAAGATGATTTTGAATGTATTAACTTTCTTTGTATTACCTTCCTATTCTGAGTTCAATAAATAGTTTCATAATTTCAAAGTTCAATGTTTCTAATTTACACCTTTCTTTACTATATTTTACAAAAAAGGTAGAAACATTAATACATATATCTTTCTGCTTAATTGCTATTAAAATTTAAAAAAAAATTTCCAGGGAGCGCTAAGTAATATTTTTTTCTGGAAAGGGGGCGGTAGGCCAAATAAGTTTGGGAACCACTGCTCTAGAAGTTCCATGCAATTACTTGCATGGAAGAGACTCTGGACTCTACTGGGATAATTATACAACCCATACTGAATGGCCTGCAGACACATCTGGAAGGTACTTCCAATTTTTGGAGGGAAGTTCTAGTTTGGTTCTGATGTGTACAGGAAATGTACAGAAACATTTCCAGGTGTTTCTATAGGCCATTGTGAGGCTTGTAGAGAAAAACAGAGAAGGTCACTGGTCTGGAGGAAGCCCAAAGGGGCCTCCAGAGGCTCCAGGTAAATAACTGCACAAGTTTCAAGGTGGCCTCCCCAAATTAACAGAATTTTTCCTCTTCTCTGCAGTGGTGTTCCTGAACATCCAGGCCTTGTGTCTAATTCCATACTTTCCAGCCCCCTCCATCCTCTTGCACTGACCAAAGCTGCAAGGCCAAAGACATTAGTTATTCTTGGTCTACTAAAACAGTTCCTGTTATGAAGAAATGCCTTGTCCAAATTGTTTCCTAAAGATATTTGTACCTTGTAACCAATAATTGTAATTAATAATTGCTTGAGTATGTATGATATGTGTTCTGTCCTGAAACTGTTATAAACAGCCTGTTTTAATATCTTGTTAGGTCCAAATTACCCAGGCCCAATCCCCCTCTGGCCCCCATGGCAAGGCTAGCTGCTCTAAGCTGGAAAAAAAACAAAACAAGGCCAAAACATCCAGGCCAAAATGATAAAGGTGGAATGTGGCAAAAATACATGTTTTATGCAATGAAGCAATAACCGCAAGTAGCCCTAACAATGTGCAGTTTCAAAAGAGTTGAGGACACATTGCAAGTTTGCCTTTTTGTCCTGCCCATCCACTGCCTGTCGTCATTTTCTGAATCCCACCCTTGTGCAAAAATCTAGCAAACCAGCAACCATGCTTTGCTCTCAGTCATTTGTACCCCTCCTCCTTGTCATTTCTACCCTCATCTTTTAAAAATGCCCTATAAAAATGCTTGCACAGCCTTTGTTCTCTGTTCACCTCGCCCAGTGGAGGTGGAACCCATGTGTACAATGTAATAAAGCTAGCTTTGTGTCATGGTCCTTTGTAGTTTTCTGCCATGTTGGTTGCCTCTCTGAAGAACCTGAGTAATGCCCCAGGGGTCTGGGTTCAAGTCCCACCCCATTTGGGTACAGTGAGGATGGGGATTTGTAATAAAACCCATGGATGGAAGGGCCCACTGTACAATTTAAAACAGAGTCACAAACAGTTAAACCATCTCCACTTCAGAATTCTGGAAGATGAAGTCTCTGGCCCTGCTGCCACCCAACTCCCAACTGCACCTTCTGTGTTTTATTTAAATAGGAAAAAAGGATTTCCTTTTTTTCTATTTAAAATAGCATGCCGAGGAGAGGAGCACAATAAGAAGAAATATGTAGTTTGTGTTTTGTAAGGTGCCTCAGGAATTTGTGTTGGCATGAGAAAGTAGGTGTCTAAATCCTTTGAATGAATGAATGAATGAATGAATGAATGAATGCTCTTCCTCAGACTGATGCCCAAATCCCATGGAGATTACTGCAGCTATAATTAGTGTTCTAGTGGTGATATATGATTTTGATATATGGCCATCAGAAGCAGAAATTAATTTTGGACGGGGTGCCTCTATGCTGGGGGAAAAACATGGGACTGGGATGTAAAATTTCAATTCTATACACACTTCTCAGAAAGTATTTATTTAGCACATACGTGGGTGAGGGGGACAACCCACTGTCCCTATTTATCTCATCATCACATCTTTTCCAGTCGTTTCTTGCTGGTGTCTTAATTTTGTCTCTTAAAATTTTTAACCTTCAGCATTGGCTCCCATTGCAAGCAATTGGGAACCTTTCTGCCAAGACTGCTGGAAATATCTGATGACATAGACCCTTTGTATTCTATAATTTTATATATTATAACTCACTTCCAAAATGTTACCTCTATTTCCTTACCATGTTATAAAATTCCATGTTCTTGGATCCATAGTCAAAATACCTAAAAAGATTTGATATGAGTATCTGTAAAAGTGGAAAAAGAAATACTTTTTAAAATCATCTGAAATGTCAAAATAGTAACTTTGAACAATGGCTGGTCATATCCAACTTGCATATCTGGAAAACTGAATAATCAAAATCCCTTATTGTGTTAGAGCTTTGCAAAAACATTGGAGTCTCTAAAATATAATTTCAAAAATCATTAAAGGTTGCAATCCTATATACGTGTATCTAATAATAAGTCCCTTTGAAGTTAGTGAATTTATGAGTAGACATGGGGAGACTCACAGTCACACACACAGACACACACACACATGTATGTATGTAAATGCAGTGACTTAGATCAGGGGTATCCACATCCAAGCCCAGGAACCTGGCCTTGGGGTTCAGGAATTGGGGTTCAAAATTGGCCTTGGGTTTCAGGAATTTTGTGTTTGGCATCTGGTCACCCTGTCCTCTGGGTCTGTCTCTAATACATGCTACATTGTGTGTGAAAGCATGGGTTAGGTTGTGTGTGTGTGTAGTTGACTTGTGGGGGGTTGGGTTGTGGGGAGATGGGCTACATTGTGTGTGTGTGTGTGTGAAAGAATGGATTAGTGTGTGCTGAGTTGTGTTGTGGATGTCTGCACCACATTTGGGAACGGACATGCACCAGCCTTCCTTCACCTGCCTGTGGGATCCCGATAGAGGGTGAGATGCCCTGGCCATTGTGGGCCAGCACGGGGGAGTGTGGGGTGGAGATGGGAAGGGGTGTTCTGGGTCAGGACATCATTTGGGAAATGCTTCCATGATTCATTTTGGGTGCATTTGGTATTACCAGAAGCCACTTCAAGGCAAGGCCCATGACCTGCTACAGTGGCTCTGGGTGATGCTTTTTTGGCACCCTAAAAAGCATCAACTAACAGAAGCGTTTCTCAAATTTGTATGTTATAAAGTACCTTTTTGAAAATGCTTTCACAATATATTTTAGGATGTTCCAGGGCCAAAGGAAGTGGTTAAATAACTTGACACAACCTGGAACAGGGTGACCAGATGCCAAACCCAAAATTCCTGCACCCCAAGGCCAAAATTCCTAATCTAAGGCCAAAATTCCTACCCGCTTAAAAAAATTGCCAAAAAATATATATTTTTGTTTTTCGGTTTTTGGCCATAACTTTTGATAGGATAGCTCAAAACTGATTTTTTCATTGGATCCTGCTCTTCAATACGAATCCAATGACATATGGCATGATGGGGTACTGTGCACTATCGTGAAGTTTCAAAACAAAGCCAAAATGTAGGACAATGAAGCAAAAATGTAGGACACCCAGACAGGAGGCTAAAATCCGGACAAATCCGGGTTTTTCTGGGCATATGGTCACCCTGATTCCTGGATGTGATTTGCAGGAGCACCAGAAACTGCCATATACTGCTGTTATAGGCTTGGTTTCCAGCCCTCAGCTTATCCCTATAAATACCAACTGGGTCAATCATGACCCGCCAGGAATTTTTTGTTGTGTTTTTACTGGAATTTATTATTATTACCTGACAAGACTTTCTGACTTTTTTCCTGCTAATTAGACAGTCAAAATACCAAAAGCATGAAGATTTTGAATTTACAGTTTTTCTGTAAAATCCAATTTATACATGCTTTAGTTTACCAAGTGGGTCATATTGGACCCATGTTGCCTTTTATTGGTTATTCAATATTTTGCTAGCTAAAATTGTACTAAAATCATTATACTAATTATAATCATAATTATTATTCATTATATGTACATTATATGTACATTGTGTGTACATTATATGAACATTGTATGTGACTAACTATAGTACAGGGTCGCACGGTTCAAAATTGACCCGTGCAGACCCGTGCAGTCTTAGGTGATAAAAACTGTACTAAAAAATCATTATTTCACAATAAAAATAATTATACTAAAACTTGACACAACATTTCTTCATTATATGTATATTATATGTACATCATATGTACATTATATGCACCTAACTATAGTACAGGGTCCTATTGGACCATATTGCCTTTCACTGTTTACTCAATATTTTGCTAGCTAAAATTGTACAAAAATCATCATACAAATTATAATCATAATTATATTAAAACTTGACACAACATTTATTCATTATATGTACATTATATGAACATTGTATGTACCTAACTATAGTACAGGGTCGCACGGGTCAAAATTGACCCGTGCAGTCTCTTAGGTGATAAAAACTGTACTAAAAATCATTATTTCACAATAAAAATAATTATACTAAAACTTGACACAACATTTATTCATTATATGTATATTATATGAACATTGTATGTACCTAATGTACCTAACTATAGTACAGGGCAGCACGGGTCACACTTGACCCATGATGTGTTACGAGGGGCAAAAAATTTTTGGTATTCCTTTGTGAGTCACAGGTAAGAAACACTATTTTCCTTTTCTTTATGGACATGACCATTCATGGATTTTGGCATATGCAGGGAAGGGGAGTTTCTAGAACTGTATTAACTTTTGGACCTTAACTGTTGAGAATACATTCAGAAATTGTACCTGGGTCCAATGTGTTACTGTCTTCACAGAAGAAAAGTCAGGAAATAGTCCAGCGTATACATCTGCTCGACTCTGAGGAAAAAAAATACAAAGGGAGATTTGTCAAGAATATCCATGCTGTGGAAAATATTTCCTCAGTTATTTCCTTATAGGATTGAGGCTGCTGCTTAAATGTTTCAGACTTCATTCTCAGCCCTCTTAGTGTAAGTGCACTATATTCAGAAGGCTCACCAAGTCTGGCTCCCATGGCCCTTCCAATGCATAATACCCAAAAGCAGCAGATATAGAATGGCAACTTTGGTCATTGACAATGGCTCATTATAGATCCACAATTCCCCTCTATTTTTTTCTCATCTGTCTCATGTGCAATCAAAGTGATGACTGACATGTTATTGCTTGTGGCTTTCCTCTTTCTGTGTATGAGGGCGTTTGCTTGAATATGTGCAAATTCATTTTATCATTGAACTTGTATTATGTTAAACCTGAGATCAGCACCGGGCCTCCATCAAACAAATCCCCATCTACCAAGGATTTGAGAACTAAGAGCATTCCATTGATTTGGTATCCACTGATTCAACACTGATGCTGAGGTCCACATTTAAATTCTTGTAACAATGAAAAAAGCACCAAAATCCAATTTCCTATGATACACTACATTGGTTGCAAACTTCTAAGGATTAAGAATAGCTTTAAAGAATCACTTCCAAGTTTCTTTCTCCTCTATTTTTTCCCAGACTGTTCCACATTCAGCTGTACCTCATTCAGTTACTACCATTTCATAATAATGGTATGAAAATATTCTATTAAGAACAATGGAAGAACAAGATATTTGAAAGTGAGTTGTTATACGGTAACTATTTTTCCACTGATTTTGTATCCAATGTTTTTTTAAAAAAATCCACTGTGAATCCTACTTTATAATGAGGCACAACATATTCATGCAATTAGTAGCCACTGGGTGAGTAGGAAAGCTTATCTAGGTACTGTTTTTGTTCTGAGTCTCTCTTCCTTTTATAACTTTCCCCATTTCCACATTTTCTTGCACTTTGCACCCTCATGTTCCCATTCTATCCACAGCATCACTGCACACAAGTTAGTTATCCCGTGTGCAATTCTTCACATCTTTATAAAGCAGCACTGGTCATATTTTTACCATTAAGCATCACGCATGAAATAAAGTCCACCTACCACATTTATATTGTTTTCATTAACTCCTGTTATTGTGAAGAAGAGTTTTAGACAAAGTTGGTCTATGCCTGGATAGCTGCACAATTTAACATTGAGGAGTTTAATGGGGTTGCTGAGCAGACAGAATTCTTTCGTCCCAAATATAACCTGGGAATTAAACAAGAAAGCATCCAGAATCACAAGAAAACACTGAAATTCTATCCAAGGATTTTTCTGCTTTGGATTAAAGCTTGCTTATTAGGAATGGGAAAGCCAAGGTATTCCTGAGACACCCTGATTGCATCTTTCTTGCAATCTTTCCTGATGTCTTCATCCTGTTCTTCATCATTTTCATTTCAGCCTCCATTAACACAAAGCTCGTATATGTGAGTGGCAGGGTCTGATCTATTTCACAAAGCCTCTGAACTCCCCTGTTGTTGTTATCATCAGCTGCATAACTGTGCCTGACATGACACAGTACTGGTGAAATGATGTGAAAAAGTTGGCTATCAGCAGCCACTGTCTGCTATTAACGTTTGACCAAAAAAAATTGGAATGATCAGTTTGTACAATGACAATGTTTACACGAGAAATACTGACTCTTTTTACTGGATTAGGAAGGGACATTAGAAATCGAAAAAAGCCACTGGTGCCCACTAATGTGTAGCCAGGAGAAATGCAGATGAAGAATTTGATCTTTTGAGCCAGCTGTGGCATGAGTGAAAATGCAACAAGGCCTGTAATAAGAGAAAAAAAATCAGAAACTTCAGTTACACAATCTGTAGGATTTCACATAAACATGGAGTATTGCATTTTTACATTTTGGATATCTGAAAATAAATACCCACAATGAGGGATACTGTCCAATTGTTTGTGCAATCGGATCCATCATTCCTAGGATTCTCATCCTGGATATTCAGTTTTTGTGGGGGTTTTTTCTTGTTGGTTTGTTTAGTTTAGTTTGTAATGTTTACTTGCCTCAACATAAGACCAGCCAATAATGAAACATCTTTGTATTTAATTATAGAGGCGCATCACGTAACAAACGCCTCATGTAAAGTATCTTCCACATAACAAACAAAAATTTCTCTAGGATTTTGCTTCACATAACAAACACACTTGTTGGCAGTTGGGGCAGATGCGCTGGCTGGCAGCCCTTTTAAAAAGTGTCAGGGCTGCTTAGTGCGTCTGCCCATAGCGAAAGCAACACTTCCACGCTGTTCCTCCTGTGGCTGGATGTCCACTGGGCAGAGGGAGAGAAGAGCAGTGGAGAAGAGGGAAGCAGCTCAGGGCTAGCCAGAAGGGAGCAGGGGAGAGAGAGGCTCAGGATGAAGAGAAGGAGAAAGTGGGGAGACAATTTGAAAGTGTCTTCGTTTACAGAAGAAAGTGTCTTTGATTGCAGCCTCCTAACCATGTCTACTCAGAAGTAGGCCCCATTGTGTTCAATGGGGCTTACTCCCAGGAAAGTGTCTTTGATTGCAGCCTAAGTAGACTTCAGAGGATCAAGCACATTGAATGAATGTTTTGAATTCAATTCCAGTGTTTTGTCATCATTTTTACATCCAGTTAATATTTTTTGGGTTGTGGAACCAATCGTCTGAGTTTCCATTATTTCCTATGGGAAAATCCACTTCACGTAAATAACGTTTCACGTAACAAATATGCCTCTGGAACAAATTAAATTTGTTACGTGAGGTGCCACTGTATTTGTTTTATATAAGTCACTCTGTAAATATTTGTTCAGCAATGCTAAGAAACTTTCGTCTCTATATATAAAACTGCAAAGTCACTGACTGACTCACTGATTCCTCAATACCTAGCAAAACCGCTGGACCTAGAAGCATGAAATTAGGCAGGGTATTCCTTCTGTTATGTAGGCACCCAATAAGAACTGATTTTTAGAAATTCTAACCAGAAGGAGTAAAAAGGGGCACAACTGGGGGGAATAGTGCACATTGGGGTGTGGCACAGGGAGGATGATGTGCATGGAGGGATGGTGTGCAGAGGGGTGTTGCACAGGGGGTTGTGATGTGAAATTGGGAGCGGGTTGATGTGCAGTGGGTATTTTACTCCCACAATGTGAGTACATTTTGTTAGTGATTAATAAGAATAATATTATCTCTGCTGTTCACAAGAGTCATTGATTCTTTCATCAACAAACAATGAGCTATTGGACAATGGAATAATAGGGAGGAATGATTGAAGCTGATGTCTGAGGTGGCTTGCAACATACAAGGATTGGTGCCAAGTGAAAATAAATTTGAGCTGAATTAAGCTGCCACGAAGAGTAGAGCTTGACTCATAATTGACCTTTCCTTTATGAAGAAGTTCATTTCGACTCACACAGCCCTGAAATTCAATGCCATTCCCTATAAACATTCTGCTTGTTAGGCTCATGTCACCTCATGAACCTCCCTCAGTTAGTATACAACTTGTTATCCCCTCCCTCATCTATGAGCAATGGTTAAGACCAGCCTTGAATTTTTCTAGCACTCCTAGCAAGAATTTTCATTTGAAAATAAAGCATAAATATGGTACTATGCATGATATGAAACAGCTCTAACGTACTTGAGATAAACTAACTTTTAATTACAAATGTAACAGCTTCCCACATCTTGAACAGGTCAAAAGTCTATACATGATTTGAAAGAGCCATTAGTGAACTTGAGCTAATCAAATTTATAATTAAAAGGCTAGTTTTAATTTAGGGTAAAATCCAGTGTAACTACGGGGAGTCTTTTATCTAGTGTAAGAACAACTTAATCTGGATTCCAATATGAATTTTCTCATAGGTTTTCTCTAGGTGGTGCAGTAACTACAGGTGCACATAAAGTCTTTTACATGCTCCCGTAGTTATTCTGGATTTGGGGAATAATAAATCTCTTTCATAAATAATGTGTTTAATAAATATATCTCACCAAATTGTGCTTCATATGGCTGGTACACTGATGCTGCATACATAATTAATAATGTATGAAGCAGCACTCTGACCATGCAGTTTTAGACATGTCTACTCAATCGTTTTCAGTCACACTTACTCCTAGAAACTAATACAGTGGTACCTTGCATAACAACTGCCCCACAATCCCTACAATCCAGAGTAACTACGGGAGCACGTAAGAAGCATTTACGTCAACGTAGTTACGACACCACCTAGTGAAAACTTGTGGGAAATTTATATAGCAATCCAGAGTAAATTGTTCTTATGTTGGAGCAAGGGCTCCCCATTCAGCCCAATCCAGAGCAACTAATCTGTCCACATAAGAGCCCTTAGGTTGCCCTATCTAACACTAGGTTGGAGCAACTGCAAGATGCTCCAGCCCAGTTACTCTGAAGGAGGCTTAGGGCAGAGCAAGGCAAGATAGGGTGCCCTAAGAGAGGTGGGCCTGTTTTGCCCTCGCTGGGGCAGCCTAAGCAGCTCAAGAGAGGCAAGTTGAGGGCATGTTTAGCATTGCCTAGGGCAGAGCAGTTACTCTGTATCCAGAGCCTGTTTCCAAGGCAGAAATGCCCTCTTCCAGCCCTCAGAGTTATACCACCTCAGGAGCAGGTATAGTAATGAGTAGACCCATAGGGGTCCATGATATGGCCCGAGTAAGAATGGCAGTGCTGACCAAAAATCTGAGTTTTTGGCCATCCTAGCTGCAACCCCTGCCTCTCAACCTCAGGATATGGAACAAACTACGGCTGCCCACAAACCTCAGGATACAGCAGGCCACTCCAAGAAGCCCCTTGTATTCACTGTAGAATGTACTGGCATCTCATCAGGGACTCCTTATAAGGCAGGCACCCAGTGGCGTCACCAGACTGGTGCGGCTGGTGTGGGCTGCATTGGGGATGCGCTCCGTATGGGGTGATGTGCCGGAGGAGTTTGACTGTCCTTTGGCAGGCCCCGGGCGTCAGCACACCCATTCAGGCCTGCTCCAAGGCGGAGAATCAGCCAGAAGCTGACACTTGTCTGAGGAGCTGGCCTGAACGGCCATCTGGGGTGCACTGCGCAGAAACACACTGAGCATGCCGAACAGCTTCAGAGGAGACTTCCTTAGAGCAGAGAAAGTCCGCGCCTCTGCACAGCCATTCGGCCTCACTCAGGAGGTGGAGCAGCAGCCGAATGGCTTCAGGAGAGTACTGCACAGGCACCAACTCTGACGCCTGCACAGTCTCCCCCGAAGCCAAAAGGCTTCAGAAAAGTACTGCGCAGGTGTCAGAGATGGTGCCTGCGCAGTACTCTTTCTGAAGCCAGTTGGCTTCAGAAACAACTGCGCAGGCGCCAACTTTGGTGACTGTGCCGTCCAGGTGGGGGGGCCGCGCATCCCAGGGATGACGCAGAGACTTCCGCACCAGGTGATGTGCAGAGTCATGTCACCACTGTAGGCACCACAGCTGTTCCTTGTTCAGTGTGATCTGAGGGGTGTCTCCTCAGGAGCAAGTCTTCCCCTTGTGTCAATTACTTAGCATGCTCTGGAGCAGTTAGGGCAGCCCAAGCTTCCTGACTCTCTGGATTCAGCATAACTTTCTGCTCTGGATACAGAATAGTTAGGAGAGTGCAGTTAGGTCAGAGCAGGCTGAATTTGCTCTGGATTGTGTCCTTAGTTACTCTGGATTGCATCCATATAGAGTGATTCACATAACAAGCTCAAATTCCCCTTCGGAGAATGCTCCACTTAAGAAGCCCGCTTCACTTAACAAGCCCCAGGCAACTTTCCCCAAGTTGCTCTGCGCTGACGCTCCGTGCTGCCAGCCAGCACACTACTACCTCTAACTGTTCCCAACTTCAGGGCAGTTACCTGGGGGCGCCAGAGGCAGCTGCCCCTAACTGCCCCCAAGTGCCCCCACCGGCCTCCAGCCTCCAGCAGCAGCCCAAATAAGCCCCCTATCCGCCATGCAGCCTCCTAACCATGCCTACTCAGAAGCCCCACTGTGTTCCTTATTCCCAGGAAAGTGTCTTTAGGATTACAGCCTCCTAGGCTTGTCTAATGAGAAGTAGGCCCCATTTTATTCAATGGGGCTTACTCCCAGGAAAGTGTCTTTGATTGCAACCTCCTAAGCATGTCTACCCAGAAGCAAGCCCCATTGTGTTCAGTGGGTTCTACTCCCAGGAAAGTGTCTTTAGGTTTGCAGCCTAAATAGACTTCATAGGATCATGCACATTGAATGCATGTTTCAAACTCAATTACAGTGTTTTGTCTTCATTTTAACATACAGTTAATATTTTTATATGAATATTTTTTGGGGTTGTGGAACCAATCATCTGAGTTTCCACTATTTCTTATGGGAAAATCCGCTTCACATAAAGAGCATTTCACATAACAAGCATGCTTCCGGAATGAAATAAACTTGTTATGAGGCACCACTGTACTTTTGTATAGGTTTCAGCCCAAAAATAACAGATGGGCATGAATCAAAAAGCAGGAAGAGTTAGGAGGTTTACCACAGCTTGAAAATTGAGGGCCAGGTCACATTTCACATAATATCTAAAAATAAATAGGAATAAACTCACAGGTCTTTCCTGTGAGCAGGAATTTCATCTGCCTTCTCTGAAATGGCTGCTTATCTTTCTTTTCTTCTCAGTATGGTCCAGCCTTGATAAATACATACCCTACAATCCAGAGTAACTACGGGAGCACATAAGAGACATTACGTATACCCGTAGTTACTGCACCATCTAATGAAAACCTATGGGAAATTCATACTGCAATCCACAGCAAATTGTTCTTACACCGGAGCAAGGACTCCCCGTAGTTACTCTGGATTGTAGGGTATGTATTTATAGATTTATCTCAGCACGAATAGTTAAAAAAATGCTTTCTCCTATTGCAGTCATGCAAGCAATCCTTTCCTTCTTCAGCTGAGCCAAACAAAGGTCTAATGGATGACTGCTTCTCTACTACAGTAATAAAAGCTGTTTTTAAACAATTGTAAACGTTACTCCTGCTAACTGGGCAATACCCCTGCTAACTGGGCAAGAGACACTCTTTCAAGTGGGTGTTCCTCTTTTATTTAGCAGGGGGAGAATAACTGGCCTTCATACCCCAGCAATGTCTGTTTTAATGGCTTCTGCTGGGGTTCTTTTGCATTTTAGATTGTGAGCTGTTTTGGGACAGGGACCCGTTAACTATTAATTAGCTATTAATTTTTTTTGTTTTCTTGTAAACCGCTTTGTGAACTTTTCAGTTGAAAAGCAGTGTATAAAGACTGCAGATAAAGAGACATTGTTATTTTTAATTGCTTTTGCTTAATATATATATTTTTGTTTGGTTAAGACACTGTGCCTGTTAACAAGCAGGCCAGTGTTCGAGACCCAGGTCGGCCCCCCAAGACAGGGTGAGCTCCTGACTTTAGCCCAGCTCTGTGATGCAGCTGGATCCAATCATATTGGCTCTGCCTTTCCATTGGACTAATTCAGTGGTGTGGAGAGGGGGGATTTGCTGCCTGGGTAACAGCCTATCCTCCATAACAATCTAACCCAGGCTTTTGTGCTTCGTATGCAGCGCCAAGCATGATACCATAGACTTCCAAGACTGACGGAGACCTGCTTTTGTATCAGCAGAGAGTCCCATAATCAAATCCCTGTATGAATTGAGACCCAGCCTTTTTCCATTTTGGAGCAATGGAGAAGCAAGAAGACTGGAAGTGAGTCTAAGGGCAAAATCCAGAGTAACTATGGGGAGTCCTTGATGCAGCATAAGAACAATTTACTCTGGATACCAATATGAATTTCCTGTTGGTTTTCACTGGGTGGTGCAGTAACTCCGGGTGCACGTAATGTCTCTTATGTGCTCTTGTAGTTACTCTGGTTTTTGGGGTGAAAAACTATTTTCCCTTTTTAAAAAATTCCTTGGTTTTTTTTATCCATGGAAGGTTTCAGCACAGAACCATATTGGATAACAAGGGGCACCTATATAGATCTATTCAGACAGGTCAATGAATGAAGGTCAAAATTCATCAAAGTGAGTAGAAAGAACATGTGGGAGAAATCTTTTTTTGGTCCATCCTGTTATGCTCCCCTTGAAGCCTTGAGTCGTGACTTCACTGTTAAAAGTTGTTTTCTGATTTATCGTTTTTTGAAGAGGTTTTCTGATTTATCAACTTAATGATTTTATACCCTGGGCTTTTATCACCTCCTCCAAAGCAAGGGAAGGAAGTAGATCACACACTGCCAAAATGTCCAGGGTGTAACCCAGCCCAACATTTTCTTTCCTTGTTTCATTTGTGCAGCGTGACCAGATGCCCAAACCTCAAAAGGAGAACAAGGACTTGGATTTCTCTCAGCCTGGCCTTTCTGTCAGACAATGGCACATTTGCCTACTCACGAGTAAAGCTGCTATATTGAGCACATTCACTTTCCAATATGGCTCAATGCATATTTTTTATATTTAGTTTTTTGGCCAAAACTTTTGATAGGAAGGAAATATTTCAAAACCGATTTTTGCATTGGATTCTGCTTTTCGTTACAAATCCAGTGACATGACGTGATGGGGTACTGCACAACATTGCAAAGTTCCAAAATGAAGCCAAAACTGAGGAGGACAGGAGGCTAAAAAAGAGGGCAAGTCCGGAAATTTCCAGTCATATAATCACCCTGCATTTGTGGCATGCTCTATGCAAATCTTCCCATTCCGAGCTTTGCTCTCACTATCAAATGGCTCTGAAAGCGAGGGGGAGGAGCTGTTTATACAACAAGTGGAGGCACTTGCATAACATAACACTCTGTCACACTACTTGTTCTATGAACTTGATCTGTTGTGTGTGATGGCCAGGAAACTGAGAATTCAAATTTAGGAAGGAAGTATATTTAATTCTGTTACTCTCAACTTACCTAGTGTAGCACCTTGGGAGTGGGCCACGTAGTATAATGCATCTTGCTGAGTTTTCTGCAGGATAAAGTTTATTGTTGCTGGAACATCATATATTGCTATTTCATGAAAACTGAAATACACACACAGAAACAAAATTAAGTTGAGACGTGTCCCAACAGTACACAAATACTATAGTTTAAGGCAATGATTTTCAACCAGTGTGCCGTGAATGGTCTGCAGATCTGTTACAAAAGTTTGGGGGAACAGATAGTTTATTAGCCTTGTTAATTTTTTAAAAATTGATGATGTGCCTTGATAATTTAAGGATCTTGTCAGTGTACTATGAGTAGAAAAAGACTGAAAATTACTGGTATTGGGCAATGCTTTTCAAACTATCTGATGCGAGAGAGAAGCAACTTTTTTCCCTTATGTGCAAGAGGCTGGCAACTCCCCCACCCCTAAAAAATGTCAGGGACTGGAAACGTATATGTGTCCTAATATTTCTATTGCTTCCTGAAAACTAACATGAAAAATTTTAACTTTCAAAACAAGAAACAGCCTCCATGAATTTAAAGTCATATTGTTTGATTTGATTAACCAGCCAGGATTTTGTATTATTATTTTGTTGACAATTCTGGAATGCATTTATCACTATATATTGATAATAACAAGTTCTCAATCAATGTCACATTTTTTTTCAGGTAAAAATACATTTGTCATATTTTTAAGTTATGTAACACATTTGCCTTTTTTGGGGAACAGCATATACATTTAATCTTTTTTGAATTGTCATTTAAATGGAACACTGAAAATAATACCAAACTCACAGAAATATATGAGGGGTCTGAAAAGATTGTGACTTGAAGTTCACTGAATGAAATGAGAATTCAATCCTAACTCCCAGCGAGACTGGCATAAGTCCTGTGCTGGCCTCTGATGTTGCAGTTTGTGATCAGGATGCAGGTGACTTGTGCTGGCCTAAATGGTTAGGATTGCACCCAAGTTTATGTATTACAATTATCTAAGTGCAGGGATTTGGCTGAGCAGTTAATTAACTCTTTCAATAAGTCATTGCCTTCTACTCTTTTGCAGTTTTATTGAAAGAGTTAATTAACTGGCCTAACCCTCCCAGGAGTGGTGCAGAAGAGCTTTACAACACTTTTGCGACATCCTGAGGGCAGCACAGGACTTATGCCAAAACTGAATTGCTTTCTGACCTTACCTGAAATCCCAAAATTGTTGCTGATCAACAGAGAGATACTTGTGCCTTCTAGACCAGGTGCTCCCTCTGCAGTTTAGAATCCAGACATCATAACCAGCATCTGCTAGGAAAAATCCCAGACTGTTGTTGGGGTGATTTGCAATCCAGGACCTACCCTCAGCTACGAAACCATGGACCAGTAATACAACTGGTCGAGATCCTGGAAAAGAAATAAAGAGGAAAATTAAGTCATTTTGGCTTGCAAAGAAGGTAGCACCTGGGAGGGAAAGTCTTGACATTTTTTGGCAATACAGTCCTAATTAAATCCCCCCTGCCCATACATTGTGCTGCATTCGGGGGGGTGGGCGGGGAAAGCAGTCACAGAGGTCTTATGGGAACATTTGTTCTCATGGCCTGGTATAAGCTTCTATTTGAGGAGAACTATCACTGTAAGTCATCATCAGCTACATTGCTGGCCCAGATCCAAGGTTAGTAAGGGATAGCAGGAAAGACCAGTGGACGTTTTCCCCTGCTTGAAATAGGCTGACCAAAGTCTGGGCTGAAATCACGATCAGGTTGACCATATAGAATGGAGGACAGAGTGCCTGTACCTTTAACCATTACATAATAACATATCTTTGGTCTACTTCATAACACTGAAAACTATGAAAAAGAACACAACTGCCAACAAAGCACATCAAAGACAAGCATACACTATCAAAGACAAACACAACTTAGCTTCAGGGATGTTGAAGTGGTGAAGATGCTGCACACACATGCTGAAGTGGGGTGAAATAGTTCAGGGAAGCAACTACCCTACCCTGCTGTTATTCTGATGACTCTGAGTAGGGTTTTCATTTCCACGAACATAGATTATACCAACACACACTCCAACAACACCAACACAGATTATACGAACACACACAAAATGCTTGCAGGCTGAAGAGAATTGACTCTTGTAGCCAATCCTCCCCTTACTGGGGAAAAAAGATGCAAAACAGTAGACCAGACATATGAACAGTAGACTCAAACCATTATACAAAACACAGGCATTTCATTATAAAATACCTGTCTTTTTAGGACTGTGCACTCCATAAGGAATTCTGTTTAACTGTAAATAATAGTCGTCAGCTGTCAGGATTTCATAATTTTCACTGGGGTATTCCCAATAGTTGATAATTTCACTCTGCCAGGAAAAAAGGTATATTAACGCTGAAATTGTCCAAGACTACTGCTAAGGAAAAAGGCAATTAAATGGACTGTTGAAACTCTTCCATCCCTAACTGGGCACCTCAGTTTAAGAAAGATGCAGCCAAACTGGAGCAAGTCCAGAGGAGAGCGACAAGAATGATAAGTGGGATGGAAGGCAAGCCCTACGAGGTAAGGTTGGGGGAACTTGGGATGTTCAGCCTGGAGAAGAGGAGGCTGAGGGGAGACATGATTGCCCTATTTAGATACCTGAAGGGCTGTCATATAGAGGAAGGGGCCAATTTGTTCTAAGCTGCTTCTGAAAGCAGAACTAGAACCAATGGGTACAAACTGCAAGAAAGGAGATTCCGGTTGGAAATCTGGAAAAAATTCTTGACGGTGAGGGCAGTTTGGCAGTGGAACAGATTGCCAAGGGAGGTGGTGGATTCTTCCTCACTGGGGATCTTCAAGCAGAGGCTCGATGCACCTATCAGGGATGCTCTAGGGGGAATTCCTGCTGCAGGCAGGGGGTTGGACTAGATGACCTACTAGGTCCCTTCCAACCCTTATGATTCTATGATTCATCATTGCTAACAATGGGCAAAATTCAGGGGAAGATCATTGACATATCAGAGTATGGAGCAGGCTTGGCCAGGGAGGAAGAAGAGAATCTCAGCAGCAGCTGCACACTCTGAGATCCTAAACCACCTAGACCACCTTCAGGAATCATCTCAGCAAAAGGAAAACAAAATCTTTAATCAGCAAAAGTGTTGGCATATATCCAAGGAGACCTCCTTGAGACCAGGCAGCATATGGAGAGGTAAGTTAACATGTTGTTAACTTTCATTTCTTGGTACTCCTCAATGAATCTGAATTGAAATCTGAAAAAAAATCATTCCAATTCTCTCAAGTAAGCTAAAGATCAGCTATTTTGGTTGGAACGTGCTTAAGTTATTTTCCCAGAAAAAGTCAAGTCCAAGGCCCAATTTACATGTATAGACATTCGAAGGGGCTACATGTACTTCCATCATCACTTGATTGCTGATAATGACCATGGCACTGCTGGGATAACCTGACCTTTTCCAGGTCACAAAAAATAACCAAAGGAAAAGTGGTCCATATAAGGGTAATGAATACTGCCTAGTTCATCAGCATGGTGAAGCACTGCACAGGTGCGGATGGTCATAAGAAAAAAAGGTATGGCCCATTCAGCTAAGCCTCCTAGCTATGGTTCTCTACACATTAATTCAAACTTTGTAAGTTAACTGGATTCTAGAATGTGGAAGGAAAGAAGATTTGAGTCAAACACTTTCTGAATGATGTGCCACTTTGGAATAACCTGTGCAACATCCTGAGAAACTTCCTGACAATCTGTTACAATGAAAATCATTGCATTTCAGCATGACAGCACAACTTATTATTTCAAAATCCATCTGAATAAGTAACTTACAATATTCATAAATCCTTGAGGATTCAGGTGTCTTTTTCCTATTAATTCAGGTAAACTTGCAGAGAGTAGGATCAGGCATGCCACTACCATTAACAAGTCCATTAACAGCCTCATTGCAGACCTGTGAAAGATAACAGTAATTTCAGAGTATATAGTGTTTTGCCTCTGACTGTGGTGATCCCCATTCCCCCCAGTCCGCCCCGACCCTCTCTCAGTGGTGAGAATTCTATTAGGGAAGGAGATTTCAATATCTGCATCGCTATCAACCTCTAGCATCTCTGTGGATTCCAAGGAGGAGACACACGCAGGTAAGTGTGGAACACAAGATTACTTTACTCTAATTTGAGGTACACAAGCTTGATGGTTTCACGAGGCACTTTTGGTTACAAGTATAACATAACTCAACTAGAGCTTGCAGACTTCTTTAACAGGTACATCTCAACAGGCAAGTCCAACAGGTAAGTCCAACAATCAGCATAAATGTCTTTCTTTCTCGGAAGAGGAAGAATGGGTCTCTAACAGCCTTTCTTTTCTGTTATGAGTATCTCCGTGGCCAGCAACAGCCCCTCCAACTCCAGAACTTCGCCTTCTTCAGCAGCCCTGTCTTCTGCCTCCTCTCTCTTCCAAGGGAGCGTCTCTAATTGACTTTCCTGCTCACCCTCGTCGCTCAAATTTCCCGCCTGGTCCGTCCTCCCCCAATAGCTGGGTGTGCTTCATGGTAGGATCCTCACCCCTCCCCGCACGTACCACCGAGGGGACGGACCCACTGTTATTTCCCTCTTGCGCCTGATGTTTTCCCGTCCTCTGTTTCACAGCTCTACTAAGTCCTTCACAGACCACACTTCCACCGAGTCTGGGAAGAGGTCTGGGGGGGGGGGGGTGGATATCTGGGTCGCCGGCTCACATACAAGCTCTCCCCCATATAGAACCCATGGGCTCCACATTATACCTCTCGTAGTCCTCCCAGGTGAGGTCACCAGACTGACAATATCTGTTTTTTAGAATCAAAGAATGGTTTGAACCTGCAGAGGCTGAGGAGACAGGATTCAGGACTGGTCAACGCAGCATGTTCTTTCTTGATGCAGTTCAATAATAAGAATGGGAAATGTGAAGTTGAAACCAATCTAGACTGAGAGGGACTTCAAAGTTAAGCCTGATTTGTCCATTGCCTTCCTTTAAAGCATTTAGGCCTCTGTGGGTGGCGCAAGTTGTTAAGACACTGTGCCTGTTAACCAGAAGGCCAGGGTTCAAGACCCGGATCCCCACAAGACAGGGTGAGCTCCTATCCTTAGCCCAGCTCTGAAGCTCAGCTGGATCCAATCGTATTGGCTCTGCCTTTCCATTGGACTAATTCAATGGCGTGGAGAGGGGGGATTTGCTGCTTGGGTAACAGCCTATCCTCCATATTAATCTACCCATGCCATACAGTATATAAAATCGAAAAGTCACTGACTCACTCACTGGCTCACTGGCTCATCAATGCCCAGCCAAAACCGCTAGACCTAGAAGCATGAAATTTGGGGGAGGGTCTTCCTTCCATGATGAAAGCACCCACTAAAAAACGGTTTTGGGAAATTCAAACTGGAAATGGGTGAAAAGGGGCACAAAACATTTTTGTCCCTATACTTTACATTGAAAAATCGCTGACTGATCAATGCCCTTCCCCAACCCCTCGACCTAGAAGGATGAAATTTGGAGAGCGTATTCCTTCCATGATGGGGGCACCCACCAAGAATGAATGTTCAGAAGTTTAATCCCAAAGGAATGCCATGTGTTTTTGTCCTGTACTTAACATTGAAGACTGATAAAATCCAACCCCATACCCTGCCCCTTCCCAGTATGGGGGCCCATAGTCAGGGGGGATGGAACATGGGGGGTGTTGTAAAGGGGGAGTGTTGCAGGAGTTGATGCATACATTTTTTTGCACAAGGCAGTGTTGCACATGGGGAAGTGGGGTTGTGGGCGGAGAAGGGGGGTTGCGTGCAGGGGATGCTGCATAGGGAATGTTGCATGGGGGTTAAGGGTGTGCTCAGGCACAGAAATATTCTTGAAAGTTTACTCCTGTAACGTGTGTACATTTCACTAGTTACCCATATAAGTGCACACACATCCCTTCCTCCACAGTGCCACAATAAGTGTGAGGCCAGGAAAGCATAAAAGATGGACTATCTCGCTTTCCTGATTGATTCAAACAAGATCATAATACTTCCCAACTCATGATCTGCTCTTTGTTCCCCATGGCATGCATGTATCCTGGCATTCTTCCAAGCATCTCCTCAAGATCAGTGTTGTTGGGGTGCCCCCTCCTTGCAGGAGCCCCCCTCAGGGATGAAGGGATGGTCCATGGGGAGAGGAGGACCTGGGTGATGTAACTCCCTCACTCCCCTGCTGAGATTCCTCCCTGGGTGGGTCAGGTCATTTCTTAGGATGGGTGTGGAGGCCTTTGGACTGGTGTTGACCAGCACACCCCCTGGTGCAACCCACACTTGCTGTGCCCACCTGATAACAACCCTCTGTATTAGTTTTTGTTCAAAGGGAGTAGCTGCCAGATTTTGGTGCTGGATTGCTGTGTGTCTCAACATATTTTACTGGGAAGATCTTAACCTCAGAAATTCCAAACATACTTTAAAAGGGTACTCACATTCTCACCTAACCTTCCGTCACCCCAAACTGCTCAGAGAAGACAGAATCACAACTTCAAATGCCTTACCATTTGGAGGGGAAGGAACAAACCCATTCACATACACGACTAACATACACACACAACTAACAATCACCTCTACTCTCAATGGAAAAATATAACCAAAAGGAAAAGATTTGGCAGCAACACCAGTCCATCCACACCAATGGAATGGTGTATAGTCAGTAACAATCACGCTTCAAAATCAGAGACTACAGGCAAGTGGTCAGGGAGGTGTTCCACCGAGACAGCTGACAGTCACAAAGAATAACATGCTGGAGCATGCAGGCTGGTTGTTGTTGGTAATGGAAAGTGACTGAGAACTTGGCATCCATCAGTCTTGAAAGACTATGGTATCCTGCTTGACGCTGAACGCAAAGCACAATGGGTAGATTAATATGGAGGATAGGCTCCATATTATGGAGGATGGGCTCCAAGCAGCAACTCCCCCTTCTCCATGCCACTGAAATAGTCCAATGGTACAGCAGAGCTGATATGATTGGTTCCAGCTGCGTCACAGAGCTGGGCTAAGGAGCTCACCCTGTCTTGTGGGGACCCGGGTCTCGAACCCTGGCCTTCTGGTTAACATGCACAGTGTCTTAACCACTTGCATCACCCACAGCCCTATAAAGTGACTGAGAGTCAAGAGACATTGTGGATGCTTACCTCAAAGCAAGGGAGGAAATCTCCCCTTGGTTCCAAAATGGTCTCTGAAGGCTGAAACTTCCTTGTAGGATGTAGCAAACACTTTTCGCACCGCAGTTACATCAGATAAGTGATATCACGTGTTCAAGACTGCCTATGTGTTCAAGACTGTTCAAGACACAGAATTATTCTTTTGAAACTTCAGGAGTTGGCTGCGGACGTGAATTTAGCCTTCAGGTTACTCATGCCTGGGCATGCTTTCCTGAGCTACATAGATGATGCCCCAGCTGGTGTTTGGGTTTCCCAAATTAATAAGGATGACTTGACTGTCTTTTTTTACCAAATTTTAATGGTTTGTATTTTGGATGTCTTTTAAAGCCTTCCATTCTGATGCAGTTGGAGGTGCACTGTTTTTGGAATCTACTTAAGAGATGTTCAGCATGCTGGCCTATTGATTGCTTGTGATGTGATTCCCTGTTCCCTGTTTTGATTGTGCACCTCTGGGAACATGTTTTCATCAGTTCTTTGACCAGGGTGACCAGACACGAAAAGCCAAATCCCTACACGCCAATGCCAAAATTCCTATCCCAAGACCAAAATTCCTGTAGGACACCCCAAAAATGTAGGACAAAATGTAGGACATGTTAAAATAAGCTAAAAACACTTGTATTGTTTTCCTGTACTTAATTTCAACACTATATTACTTCTTTTTAAATTCAAAACTGATGGAATTCTCTACTCACCCCCCTCCTGGTCTGGTCCGGGAATGGGGTGATCCTAAGGGCTGGGATTGGGGTGATCCTAAGGGCTGGGATTGGGGTGATCCTAAGGGCTGGGATTGGGGTGATCCTAAGGGCTGGGTATGGGGTGATCCTAAGGGTTGGGATTGGGGTGATTCTAAGGGCTAGGAATGGGGTGATCCTAAGGGATGGGAATGGGTTGATCCTAAGGGATGGGTATGGGTTGATCCTAAGGGATAGGAATGGGGTGATCCTAAGGGGTGGGTATGGATTGATCCTAAGGACTGGGAATGGGGTGATCCTAAGGGATAGGAATGGGGTGATCCTAAGGGGTGGGTATGGGGTGATTCTAAGGGGTGAGTATAGGTGGTTCTAAGGGCTGGGAATGGGGTGATCTTCCAGGCTGCCTCCTTCCCCTGCTCTGCTCTGCTTTCCAGGAGTCTCTGCTCCCTCTTTCCTTCCTTTGCAGGAAGCAGATTTTCCTCCCCAGACCTTTTTCTGTGCAGGAAGCGGAGCCACTGCCAGGCACAGCCATTTGGGAAGGGCTGCTTAGAGGCACAATGGAGGCTACTAGGGCCTCTCTAGGAAGTAGAGTGCTAAAGGGGTTCTGGCACGATGCATACTGGGAGATGTACTTCCAGTGATAGTTTGGAAAGGGGCTTTAGCAAAGGAAGGAGGGGATAAACTACAATTCCCTTCCCTTCTCTCCCTTCCACTACTTTACACAGCAGCCTCAGCAGGCCTCAAAGGCCTAAAATGGACAAAAACAGGCCAGAAATTCCAGGGAATGGCTGGAGAGGCCCCCAAATTCCTAATTTCCTATTCTAGGCCTCATTTCTGGTTCAGTCCGGGCATTTCCAGTCATATGGACACCCTGTCTTTGACCTGCTTGATAATCAAGCTGTTGTCCGATAGGAAATACCGCACATTCCGATGGTATTTTGTCTTGTTACAGTTCTTATGCCACCATATGTAATTAATCACACTTTGTTATTTGGTACCTTCCTAGCATAGTACATATTATCGCCAATTGTCATTTTCGCCAAGTGTCAATTATCAATTATTATCGCCAAGTGTCAATTAATCACACTTTGTTATTTGGTACCTTCCTAGCATAGTACATATTATCGCCAATTGTCATTTTCAGGAGGAACATAGGAAATAATTAGCAAATGATTAATATCTTTTGTAAACAATTCACTTGATTACGCCATGCTTAAGAACAGTTCTAGGATATATTAAGATCTCCTAATGTGTTTGCAGTTCTGAATTGTTTTATGTTTCTTCATGATGTTCAAGTTGCTATTCTGGGAGTTTTGCTCTTACAGTCTTAATACTGAACTTTGAAAAGTGTCTTCATCCACCTTCTCCTTTTGCTACTCCAGACCAATTAAGTAAAAAAAAGGCACAGATGAATTATTAGATGATTATTGACTTACTGGGGGAGTAGGCCAATTAATGAAAAACAGTTAACATACACTCTGGCAAAATAGTTTTCAAAAATTCAACATAAAGAAAATAAAACTAGGCTTTGAATTCACTTTGCTAAATATTGACTAATTGCACAATCCTAACCATGTCTACTCAAAAGTAAGCCCCATTGTGTTCAATGGAACTTACTCCCAGGAAAGTGTCTTTAGGATTGCAGTCTTACCCCCAAATCCAGAATAACTTCGGGAGCACCTAGAGACATTAAGTGCTCCCGTAGTTACTGCACCACCTAGTGAAAACCTGTGGGAAATTCATATTGGTATCCAGAGTAAATTGTTCTTACACCGGAGCAAGAACTACCTATAGTTACTCTAGATTTTGCCCTTGATAACCCTACGAATTTCAGAAGAAAGTGAGCCCTTAAATTTGATCTCAAACTTTGCTTAATCAGTGAAAGTAACCTTGTCAGTACCTACTCGTAGGGAAACACATAAGACAGTAATCTGATGTGTTTCCCTGTGAGTAGGTCCCATTGAGGTCACTTTACATAGGAGGTCACTGAACATAGGTCATTGTACATTAAACTACATAGGATTGTTCTTTAATCCTTACTTAAATATTATACTTTATTGTATACTAGTGAAAAGCGTACCCGCGTTGCGGGTGTAACATTTCTCCCTATGCCACCCCCCATGGCACAGAAACACCCCACTTCCCCCATGCGCATCATCCCGCATGCACATCGTCCCTCCATGCGCATCATCCCCCCATGTGCAACATCCCCTCATGCACAACATTCCCCCAATGCGCAACTTTCCCCATGCGCAACTTTTCCCCATGTGCATCAACCCCAATGCGCAACTTTCCCCCATGCGCAACTTTCCCCATGTGCAACTTTCTCACATACGCATCAACCCCAATGTGCAACTTTCCCCCATGCGCAACTTCCCCCCACGCGCATCATGACCCCATGCACATCATGTCCCCATGTGCAAATTTCCCCATGTGCAACTTCCCCCATGCGCATTACCCCCTGTGCGCATCATCCCCCATACACATCATCCCCCATGCGCAACTTCCACCCATGCACATCATCCCCTCATGCGCAACTTCCCCCATGCGCATCATCCGCCAATACGCAACTTCCCCCCATGTGCAACTTCCCCCATGTGCATCATCTGCCAATGCGCAACTTTCCCCATACGCAACTTCCCCATGCGCAACTTCCCCCATGCGCAACTTCTCCCCATGCGCAACTTTCCCCCATGCGCAACTTTCCCCCATGCGCAACTTTCCCCCATGTGCATCAACCCCCATGCGCAACTTTCCCCCTGCGCAACTTTCCCCCTTGCGCAACTTCCCCCATGTGCATCATCCCTCATGCGCAACTTTCCCCATGCGCATCATCCGCCCATGCACAACTTTCCTCCATGTTCAACTTTCCCCATGTGCATCATCCCCCCATGTGCAACTTCCACCCATGCACAACTTCCCCCATGTGCATCATCCCCTCAAGCGCAACTTTCCCCCATGCGCAACTTCCCGCATGCGCAACTTCCCCCCATGCGCAACTTCCCCCCATGCTCAGCATCCTCGCCAGTGCAACCTCTTCCTCCGAAAAACGTCCCCCCAGTGCACCAGGTAGAGAGCACCAAATTGGCTGGATGTTGGTCAGTCTCCCATGTTAAGTATAGGACAAAAACCCATTGCCCCCTTTTCAGCCCCTGAAGGGTTAAATTTGTCCAGATGGTTCTTGGTGGGAGTTCAGGTGACAGAAGGAACTCCCAGAATTCCATGCTTCAGGCCCAGCAGTTGGGGCGGAATGTTGCTGAGTCAGCAATTCTCAATGCAAAGTATAGGGAGGAAAACGCATTGCGCCCCTTTTCACCCCCTTCCGGTCGGAATTTCGGAAAACTGGTTCTTGGTGCACCCCTCCATCATGGAAGGAACACCCACCCCAAATTTCACGCTTCTAGGGCGGGCAGTTTTGGCAGGGCAGTGATGAGTCAGTGAGTCAGTCAGTGAGTCAGTGAGTGACTTTTCTCATTTACATATATAGATTAGTTAAATGTGCCCATATTGTGGGAGTAAAACATCCCCATGTACACCATCCACCCTGTGTCCCATCTCTGCATTGCGCATTGGCCCCCATGCACAACATCCCCCATGCTCATCAACACTGAATGCGCAACATCCCCTCTTGTGCATCAACCCTGAATACACAACATCCCCCATGCACATTAACCCCAAATGCACAACATCCTGCCATGGGCATCAAGCCCCCATTGTGCATCAAGCCACCATGCACATCATCCCCTGATTGCGAATCATCCTCCTATTCTGCATCACTCTCCATGCATATCCATGCACACCATCCCTCCAAGCACACCATCCCCATGCACACCAACCCCCATGTGCATCACCCCCATGCACAACACCCCTCGTGCGCAACACTCCCCATGCACAACATCCCCAATGTGCATCAACCCCATGCACAATATCCTCATGCGCATTAACACCCATGCACATCAATCTCCCATGTGCAACATGCCCATGCACATTAACCCCCTATGTGCATCAACATGCCATGTGCAACTCTTGTGCAACGTTTCCCAGGTGCATGAACCCCCATGCTCAATATCCTCTCGTGTCCACCATTCCCCCAGTGCACCCTCCTTCCCAGTGCATCAGGCACCAGACACCAAATTGCTGGATGTTAATCAATTTTCAATGTTAAGTATAGGACAAAAACATGTTGCACCCCTTTTCAGCCCTTTTCAGGGTTAAATTTCTCAATATCTATTCTTGGTGGTTGTTGATATCACAGAAGGAACGCCCTTTCTGAATTTCATACTTCTCGGTCCACGGGTTGGGCAGAATGTCCCTCAGTAAGGGATTCTTCAATGGAAAGTATAGGGAGGAAAACGCATTACGAACCTTTTCACCCCCTTCTGGTTGGAATTTCCAAAAACCGGTTTTAGTGGGTGCCTCGTGGAAGGAACACCCACCCCAAATTTCACGCCTGTAGGACCAGCGGTTTTGGCTGAGCATTGATGGGTGTGTGAATGAGTGAGTGAGTGAGTGAGGCACAATCAAGAGCAGTTACGGCAGCTCTTGAGTCAGCACAAGAGTGATTTGCGTCGACGCAAATCCGGCACCACCGATTCATAGCGCAATCCAGAGTAAATTTTACATGCATCAGTGCAAAACTGCCATAACTGCTCTGGATTGTGCCCACAGTCTTTCTAGTTTACAAAAGTTTGTCAACTTGGAAAAAAAGCTTCAATTTATGTACATTTTCCCTACAATTTTTGCATTTCTGTCTAATAAATTATTTAAAAGTCACATAGCTGAACAAAAGTGGATGTTTTTCATGTGGATTATGGCTAGAAACATATTTGGCTGCAATCCTAAAAATCCTAAAAATCCCATATTTTCCTGGGAGTAGGCCCCACTGAATACAATAGCTCTTACTTCTGTGTAGACAACTTAGAATTGCTGTTTATCTTTTAATAATGGTTTTTTTAAGCTCTGCGACGCCAGCTGGATCCAATCGTATTGGCTCTGCCTTTCCATTGGACTAATTCAGTGCCGTGGAGAGGGGGGATTTGCTGCTTGGGTAACAGCCTATCCTCTATAATAATCTCACCCAGGCTTTCGTGCTTCGCATGCAGCGTATGCAGTGCCAAGCACGATACCATAGTCTTTCAAGACTGACAGAGGCCTGCTTTTAAATTATTGGTGCACCCTCCCCCCAGTTAATTATGGCTACAATCCTAAAGACACTTTCCTGGGAGTAAGACCCACTGAATACAATGGGGCTTACTTTTGAATAGACATTGTTAGGATTGTTTCAATAATGAGAATTAGAGATTAGAACATGAATGGGAATCTTTGTATGAGCATTTGTTTCTATATACAGTGGTGCCCTGTTTTCCACGCACAATTTGTTCTGGAAGCATGCTTGTAATACAAAACGCTTGTAAAACAAAGCGGATTTTCCCGTAGGAAATAATGAAACTGACTATTCATTCCGCAAACCCAAAATATCCATATAAAAATGATTACAATACTGTTATATAATACAAAATAATTAAAAAGTCAGGGAGATAGTTTTCAAGTAGGCAGACGTTTTTGTGTGAGTGTGTGTTTGTGCACAACTGCAAAAGGTGAGAAGGTCTGCAGACAGTCACCTCTTGCACGAGCTCATTGTCTGCCTTGTTACCAGAGTAAGTAATACAGTACTGTAGTTAATCAGTTTCTTGGAATTCCAAGGCATCTTTCGTTATTCAAGGCATTGCTTGTTATTCAAGACAGCATTGCTTAGAAATTGTTGCTTTTCTTACAGAAAACTCGTTATTCAAGTCACTCATAAATCCAGGTTCCAATATACTGTCTTATATCAGTATGTAGAAGAGGTAATAAGCATTATTTTTTCTGTCTGTTAATTTTTTTCACTGTTTTGGGATAAATGCCAATTCACTTGGAATCTAAATGTGGAACTTTGAATGCAAATTAACCATTTTTGTTTTCAACTGTTAACAGCAAGCAATTTTTATTTTTCAGACAAAGACTGCTCAGAAAGCTTGTGATTACCTTAAATGGAACCCAAAAAGGCTTTCTCTGTTTTTTTACTGGTGATCTTTTCCCCCTTTCTTCTAATGTATTAACTGGATTGGGTTGTATTTTCACATTGGGAATAGTGAGTTTTTTCAGTTTTATCATTTTATCTTCCTTTTCCTAATCAGTATAGTTATCTACACCATACACTATTTAGTGTATACACTATACATTTTAACACTATTTTATATATATTTAACACTCTACACCATCTATATATATTTAGAATGTTCTGACTCGTTATGCAGATAGGAGTAAAGTACTCCATATGATTGTTTTCTAACAACTTTATAAAATTATGGAATGGTTGAAACAATATATTAGTTTATTTTTATTTACTTAAAATGTTTGAACTCATGGAATAGAATGGGCCTTCAAGATCCTAGTAAATATTTAGAAGTTCTTTATCAGTTGAAAGTCTTAAACTTGAGACAGTTTTCTTGTAAGAAACCCACTTAAGCCATTTCTGCCCAACATTCCATAAACACTACAGGTATCAAATGTGTACACCTGTGAAATGGGCAGAAATAGGTTAATGGCAGCTACTAAGAGTTACTTGTGTAAGAACTGGATTACTGATGCCTATCTTAAAGAGGTACAGTAACTAATCAACAGTTTCATTATCTCACATCTTGATTACAACTCATGTTTGCACAACATTGCCAGTAGAACATTTTTTTCAAAATTAGTCAACATGTTTGAGAATGAGATAAATGGCTGCAGAAAAAATTCATTTTTCCATATACAGCACCTGGAGCAGAGGTGCTGCTTGTGTGCTACAGCAGTCAGAAAGGGCATCATATTGATCCTACTTGTCTCCGAGTGCCCCCACCAGCCTCCAACCTCCAGCAGCAACCCAGGTAAGCCTCCTATCCTGTCCTCCATGCAGCCTCCTAAACATCTCTACTCAGAAGTAAGCCCCATTGTGTTCAATGGGGCCTACTCCCAGGGAAGTGTCTTTAGGATTGCAGCTTCCTAAGCATGTCTACTCAGAAGTAAGCCCCATTGTGTTCAGTGGGTCCTACTTCCAGAAAAGTATGTTTAGGATTGCAGCCTAAGTATACTTCATAGGATCATGAACATTGAATGTATGTTTTGAATTCAATTACAGTGTTTTGTCATCATTTTAACATAAAGTTAATATTTTCATATGAATTTTTTTTGGATTGTGGAACCAATCATCTGAATTTCCATTATTTCCTATGGGAAAATCTGCTTCACATAAAGAGCGTTTCACATAACAAGCTTGCTTCCACTTGTTATGTGAGGGACCACTGTACCTGGAACAGAGGTGCTGCAGGTGCACTACACCAGTCGGAAAGGGCATCATATTTTGCTGTTCTGTTCGGAGAGCTAACATATAAATTCTTCTCTAACTCAAGAGAGGGCTCTATATAGCATGAGGTGTAGTGTGAGGGGGCTCTTCCTAATCATCATGGTTTTAGCATGTCGCCCCACCTGGGTATGTCACCCATTGTTACATGTAAGCAGCTTGACCTCAAGGGTAACCCTTGAGCCTGTTTTCTTAGAGTACATCTAAAGAGACTCACTGGTGTGTGTACCAGCCAATATGATGAGTCTGCAGCATGTCTATGGCTCACCACCATAATTTACATCAGGGGTATATCAGGGGCATATCAGGGGTAAAGTCTACAAAAGGGCTCTCTAAACCCTGGCCCAGGGGCCAGATGCAGCCGTCAGCGAGCCTCAGTGTGGCTCCCAACAAGACCCCTCTATCCGGACCTTGGGAAAGTCCTGTAATCCACTCCAATACATTCTTATATGTAAATTTATGAAAATTAATTCAGATTTGAAATGTAAATTAGTTTCCTGACCCCTGACAGTGTTAGAGAGATGATATGGCTTTCCTGCCAAAATGTTTGGAGACCCCTGGTCTACAGCATGAGTGGAGCTATAGATAGTGGTGAATATGGTTGGGCCCTTAACCCATAGGTTCTCAAAGTGAAGGTTGGGTCCTCCCCAAAGGGGGGTTGTGAAAATTTGAGTTATAACATCTTGGAATCTGGCACTGGGCATGCTGTCTTGGAATGGGGCACTCATGCTGCAATCCATACTTTCCTAGGAGTATGTCTCTTTGAACATAATAGGCTATATTACATTTTTACTGCAATCTTAAAGACACTTTCCTGGGAGTAGCTCCATTGGATCTAATGGGGTTTGTTTCTGAGTAGAAAGGCAGAAAGGATTGGGATCTGAGGCGGCCATCCTCTCCACACTTTCCTAAGCAAGCCCCATTAACTATAATGCAGGGTGACTATATGTCCTGTTTTTCCAGGACATGCCCTAGATTTTAACCTTGTACTCTAGGAAGAAACTTCAATGTCCTCCCTATCCTTGTAAGCAACCAGCATGTAGCCTTCTTGTAATTAATAAATTCTATGTAACAAATTATATATAATTGTTGTAAATTTAATAACGAGTATGGTGTTTAATTAAATTAACTACACAAAAGCAATATAAATGAGTATTTTTAGCTTTTATTTTGTCCTGTAAAGTGGATGTGGGTGGTGCAAGCAGTTAAGACACTGTGCCTGTTAACCAGTAGGCTAGTGTTTGAGACCTGGGTCCCCACAAGACACGGTGAGCTCCTGTCCTTAGCAGGGTTGCCAGACCACGGAATTCCCCGGAGGCCTCCTCTAAAATGTCTCTGTCTCCAGGGCAGGGGAAAACCCCAGAGTGCCTCCGGGATGCCTCCTAGTGCCAGCAGCTTCAGCTGGCCCTTTAATTTTTTTAAAGGTTGGCGTGCACCGCCCGCCTAAAGTGTGGGGGGATCCCTCAGGCACGCACGCCACCTGCCCAAACCGGGGAGGGCTTCCCCCAGGCACGCACGCCACCCAGCCACACCACAGGTGTGCTTCCCCAGGTGCACGCGCCACCCATCCACACCACGGTGGGGCTTCCCCCGGGCATGCGCGCCACCCACCCATACTACAGAGGGGGCTTCCCCCAGGTGCATGGGCCACCTGCCCACACCGCAGGGGGCTTCCCCCCAGGTGTGTGCGCCACCTGCCCACACTGCGGGTGAGGCTTCTCCCAGGTGCACGTGCCACCCACCCACCGCCAAGGTGCTTACTCTCAGGTAAAGTGTGGCTAGGATTGCAGCCTGAGAGGCCAATCCTATGCATGCCTACTCAGAAGTAAATCCCATTAAAGACAATGGGGCTTACTCCCACGTAAAGTGTCACTAGGGTTGCAGATCCCCTCCATTTTCCCAAAAGAAATCTCCCCTCCCCCCAGAAATCCCCCACCAGCCACCCCTGCTGCCTATAGCACCCACTATCCTCAGCCACCACCCACCATCTGCCCTAGCCCTGCCTGTGCCCACTACCCAAAAGAAAACAGCCCTGCATTCACCCCCCCCCAAAACCTCCAACTTACCTACTTTCCCCACTCTAGAGAAACCCTCCACCAGCCACCCCTGAATGCATCCACTCCTCCTCCCCCCTGTTTGTGTGTGTGTGTATTATAAAGGTAATATAGTGTTGAAATTAAGTACAGGAAAGCAATACAAGTGTTTTAAGTTTATTTTAACATGTCCTACATTTTGGGGTGTCCTACAATTTTTAAATTGCAGGAACTTTCTCAGGAATTTTGGCTTGGACAGGGAGGAATTATGGCCTTCAATCAGGAATTTCGGTCTTGCCGTTCAGGGATTTTGCGTTTAGCATCTGGTCACCCTGTTCCTTAGCCCAGCTCTGCAATGCAGCTGGAACCAATTGTATTGGCTCTGCTGTTCCATTGGACTATTTCAGTGGTGTGGAGAGGGGGATTTGCTGCTTGGGTAACAGCCTATCCTCCGTATTAATCTGCCCAATTGTCCGGCTGTTACAAAAGATGCTGCAATGGTTCATAGAGGACAGTGCCACAGCGTCCGTTCAAAAAGCAGTGCTGAACTATGCATGCATAAGTTTTGCCACTACAAAAAACATTATTGGGACATTTTCACAGGGCTCCAGAATCCAGCAAAACTTGTACGTCGGCAGCAAAGGATTTAGTAGGCATTTAGGGGGACAGCAAGTAGATGGAAAAGGAGAATAGTAGTGGCAGCTGGCATCAATCCAAGGAGTCCATCAAGGATCCAAGGAGACTATACCATCAGGTGTCCTACACAGTGCTTAGTTTCTCATAACCGTCACAAACCTGATTGTGCTCTCCCATCACATCATGGAGCAAACCACCATCATGTGGCTGTATACTTTGGCATGGTGAGTGCTAAGATTAGTCTGTAGCATTCCTTTGAGTTCTCTGAAATGCCGTTTCAAAAACAAGATCAGAGCTTTCTCCCACCATATGGAATGCTAGGATTTGCCTTTTTCATTGGGTTTTTAATTTTGTTTCTCACAGCTCATCTTATTAGAATAGGAAGAATTAATGCTACACACCTCTAGAGATCCCAGCAGCAAGAGCTTGTTGTGAAAGTCCCGAAGTGGAGCTCAGTTTGATTGGGATGCTGCATGATCTGAACTCAAGATGTGGAAACCCAGCATAGTTTATGACCAATGCAAAATGTGACATTACCAGTAATGGGATTTAAAGAAATTAACAACCGGTTCTCTGCCCATCTGGCAGCCACTTTTAAATGGCTGTTTTTAAACTTTATATGTCCTATCTCGTGTTAAGAACTGGTTCTATAGAGTAGGTGTGAACCTGCTGGAGCCCATTATGTTTAGCATGGCCTGGTTGCTGTTGCAAGTGGTCTGTCTGTTACTGCAGTTGCATCCAGTGGATTCTCAACATATTCTAGTGCAGATAAATTAGCATGGGAAATGGGGTAGGAGGAACAGGATTGGGTGGTGGCAGAATGAGCAAAGACCAGAGGAGGCGGTGGATCACAGCCAAGCTGCAGTCCTGAGTATAGTCAAGCCCTGCACTTTCCTTTTATGTTTCACTTACAGAATATTCTTAAGAACCTGATTCTCAGCTATGTTTTCTGGTAAGGTCTGTTCTACCCTGTGGCCTTGAGACTAGAGTTGCTGGTGAGATTTGCAATCTAGGCCCTGCCCTCAGTTGCAAACCATATAACAGTAACACAGCTGGCCTCGCTCCTTGAAAAGAAACAGAGGAAACTTTGGAATCAAATGTTAGTCACTCACGACTTGATAGAAGGTGGCACATAGTTGTGGTAGTCTGGTCAACCTCCCACAAATTGCACTAGGATTGGCTGGGACAGATTTGAGATCTTGTAATCGGAGACATGCGTTCTTTGGCAAGGTTGCAGAGCAGGTCAGTGTGTTGGGTGTGAGACAACAACACAATGCAGATTCATGGAGGCCATTACAGAACCACGTGACTGGGCAAGAATACTAATGAAATCTGGGATCCCTATCGAGGAGGCAGTGGGACACAGTGTGACCAGGGACCACATGCAGGTGCTCTTCCACCTTCTGTGTTACTGTGCAAGGACAGCTCACTTTGGCTCTGACACTTTGGCATGTGAGTATATGACCCCAGGAACGCCTTGGGTGGGGTGATCTGGCATTGGCCTCCTCCCACTGCTCACACCCTGACCTGACCTGGTTTTCCTCATCTCTGCTTTTGCCTGGAGGAGCAGCCTTGTGCTGGTCACTGCTCTGGAGCAGCTATGGGCAGCCCTAGGTTCCTGCTTCTCTAGAAGCAGCATCATTCTGTGCTCTGGATACATCATTCTGTGCTCTGAATAGCTGGGCCAGCCCCGCTATGTCTCTCCTCACTGCACTGATTTTGGATTGTGCCCTTAGAGAAAATTAGTTGCCCGAGAATTTCTTTGGTGCAAATTTCCTTTCCTTACTGCTTGTTCTCCTTATTGCAGCAAGATGCAAGTATCTTGTGGTCTTGTATGCTCTTTAACATATCTAGTGGGCTGTCACCCTCTAGAATTTTATACACTAGAATTCCTCAGCTGGAACTTGTAGCTTGTTCTTCTAAATGATAAATACTTGATATAGCAGAACCAGAGATGAAGCAGGTAATGCTTGATTTTGGAAAAATTTCATCATATCATCTTACAAATCCTATTAGATTTACAATTACCAGTTAACAAGCATATCCTGTTTCTTGTAAATCTTCTTGATGCACATACAGTATAACCTGAAGCTTCTTCTTGATTTGAAAATGCATTTTAAATGTTAGAAATAATCTTTTATAGCTGGCACAATGAAGCAGGAGTTGGATTGAGGGCCTGGTAAGATTTGTGTCATATTTTTCAAAATTACCCCAAAGAAACTGCAACACAACATTTCCAGTTTATGAAAGCATATAAACTTGCAAATAGTTTTATTTTATATATGTTTTCCTGCCATTTATTGTATGTGTGCCTATTAAAATTGAAAAGTCCCATAGCCCAACAACCGTGGAACATGTTTTATGTGGGTTACGGAAGAAACATCTTTGACTTCAACTCATTTCCAACTACAGGTGCCTTTGTACAATATTGCTAATGGGGTGTTTTTGAAACATTTTCAAGAAAGCTCTAGAATGAGATACATGCCTGCAGAAAAAGTTTTAAATGTTTTCATATACAGTATCTGAAACAGAGTACCTCAAATGTAAGGACACAACACCAGTTGAAAAGGACATCATTTTGTGCAGTCCTATCCAAAGTGCAGATGTATAGACTATGATCTAAATCAGGGGTGTCCAGCCTTTCAACTTCAGGGCTCCAGGACCTTTAACAAGTATGCAGAGGAGGAAATTTCAGCAGGTGCAGCTTTTCATCCCAAAGATCACAAGCTACACCTGCTGAAATTCCATATTTTACAAGCTTGTTAAAGGTCCAGGAGCCATGAAGTTAAAAGGTTGGACACCACTGATCTAAATCATAGTTAAAAGCTGATTTCACCCAAGAAAATCTTTTTTAAAAAAAGGTTTTATTGAGCACACAGCTTAACTATTACAGGATCTTGAAAAGCCCCAAATTTTACAGGATATTGCAGGATCCAGGAGCCCCAAATGTGAAGGTCCTGGAGTAAGGAGTACCCTGTTGGTGGGGGGAGGGAAACCTATTGTTTTCACATTGCTGTGGATGCAGCAACAGTAAGATTAGGAGATTGCCAGGTTGTAATATAGTTGGCTATTATTTTCCACCTCCACTAATTCTTCAGTCAGCACAAGCCTCAAGGCACAAGTCACAAGGAGCAGTTTCATCCCTAACCCTTGAATGCACTTTATTTCAAGTTGCGAAAACAGCTGCTGCGGTGTTGTGTAGGCTTACAACAGAGCCATCTAGCGAACTTCAAAAATAAAACCTCTTTGGACAGGGATGTCAAAGTAGTGGTATCACTAACAATCCACATGAGATCCAGGGCCCCCATAATTTTGTCATCCCAATAAAATGGGGGTATTCCCTCCCATCCCCTCTCAAATCAGGCAAAGGGGAGCTGGGAGAGAAAGCAAGAGCCTGTGTCTCCAGGCATACACCAGATGGGCAAGTCAGAAAGATGAAGTTAGAGCACAATCCTAACCATGTCTACTCAAAAGTAAGCCCCATTGGGTTCAATGGTTCTTACTCCCAAGAAAGTGTCTTTAGGATTGCAGCCACAGTCTGATAAAAGCAGAGATGCAGTACTATTAATTAAGGGGATACAATCAGAAGAAGGGGAAACAAAGAATGAAAATGTAATTATTTTCACTACCAGTAATTCTTTTATATTCACAATCATATTGTTAGAACATGGTATAAGATTAAATTAAGCTCTCTGGAGTGTGAACAAACTTCCACCTTTTCTGTGGTTGGCCCTATATTGAGTTTGAATTTACACATACTTTACATATCTTTTAAAATGGGAGATTTTCAGTTTGCAAGTTTCATTTCACACATTTGTGCAGTTTTCCTTTCTGTTACTTTGTTTCCCATCAAAGTTTCCCATCAGTTACTTTGATGCCCCAATACTTAAGTCCAAATGATTTTAATGACAAAATTACATGTATGTTTGACAGCCCAATCCTATTCTTGTGTTAACTCTGGGGGAACTTGTTATCTAACAGCATATCACACAGGCTGTTGTAACTCATTGAGAATGGAGGCGGTTTGGGGCAGATTTGAGGGAGAATCGGGTATTGATGGAATGGGGTAGATCTTTGCAGTAACAGTACATATGTTATCCAAAGCCCCCATCTGGGGCCTGACATAACCCTGCAGCAGTTCAGATCTATGTCTAGGAAATAGACATATATTTATTTTCCCATGAATATGGACATAGAAATTCAGGGAATGGCAGAGGAGATAAAAAATTACTTACTTTTCCTAGATGACCTGGACCCTGGCCAGTCAAATGGGATGAAGTATAAGCTGCGTCATGCAGGCTGGCTGTGAATAGGATGGGGCTGCAAATCTGTCCCACTGAAACTGATGAAATTTAAAACTGCTGAGGAAGAAATGTGTCCATCGCTTACAGTGGTTTAATGTACAGGACTCCGTGATGGATTTAAGCCATTGCATTGATGTTATGATTAATCACCTCACCAGTGAAATATTTAATTAAATTTGCCTTTTAAAACTTGATTCCTAACACAAAGACACATTCAAATACACATTTAAAATTCATGGGAAACACCTGGATCTTTATTAATACTTTTATGTCTTTTGATGAAGAATAACAAAAGCAAGCTACAAGGGAGATCCAAAGCATCTGGACAATGCCTGGGTATGTCTCAGAAGGATGAGGTCCTTTTGAGGTGCTTAACTATGTATCCTCACCAGTAGTGCCAGTGCAACCAACTAAAGGAAGACTAGTTGGTGAGCTACAGCTAGTGACAATGTAAAATGTTTTTTAAAAGACTTAGAAAAAAACAAGGTCTAGAGACAAAATGCCTATCTGACTTTTTCATACAATATGTTTGACATGTATGTGGGCTGCAGTGGTTAAGTGTGCTTACTGACTTGAAGGTTAGCAGGATGGTGGTTCAAGACCTGAATACAGCAAGTGGAGTGAGTTCCCACCCAGCTCCTGCCAACATATCAGTTAGAAAGCATGTAAATGCAAGTAGATAAATAAGTACCATTTCGGTGGGAAAGAAAAAGTGTTGTAGGAATCGGGGCCCAAGGAACATGCAAGACCAGAAAAATCAGTTGCAAAGAGCAGTATTTTATTTTCAGGTGCACGCGATTCCCAGATTGGTCTTGCTCTGCAGCAGCAAGCTAAACCCCTGAGGGTCACAAGGAAATGGGAGCCCTGGACAATGGGGCTCAGAGATTTTATACTTCAGCTTCAAAGCTTTTTCTAGAAGATACTAGAATTTTACAGCAATTCAGAGTTCAGGCAATTCTACATCACACTACATCACCTACACATCCCAACATTTGATTTGTTCTCTCATTGATAACCATATAGCTGTCATTAGGGGGGATCTGGTTACTTCACGCCCCTTTGAAATACAAACAGGCCCCAATTGTTTGTAGACAACCTGGCGTCTTCTCACCCCTCTATCTTGCCCTGTTCACAACCACAAGGCCAACTTTTCTGGCCTCATCCATTAATTCACAATGGTATCTTAAGAAGTATGTTACATTCCTTTTGCATTCCAATGTAAGGGGGCAGTTTGACCAGTTTGACCCAGAGATTTGACAAAACATCAAATCTTTTGTTTGTACCTTGTATCTTTGTCAGGAGGATGTTTAGCTTGTGTTAGCCTGGCTCAGAAGCCTGCTTGACAGTCTTTTGGTTCACTACATTATATTTGAGCAAAGAAATATTAGTAAGAAATTGGAAATCAATAATTTGTCCTCTACGATAGGAATCTGTATGCTCTGGTGTTTAGTCAAGCCACCCATATGACCACAGAGGAATCTTTGGATAATGCTGGCTCTTCAGCCTTATAATGGAGATGAGCACCACTCCCTAGACTTTATCAAAACTAGCAGGGCAACCTTGATACCACATACCTCAGTATAATATGATGTCTTATTTGTACTGCTGCATAAGAAAAAGGATATCAGAATATAGTTGCTCTGGAGCATCAAGCCCAAAAATGTAATCTGCATGTTGCCAAGAGGGAATATACTTTTGGTAAACTAAATGAGATAAGCGAGGGAGCAACAGTTCAATATCTTCTTTAGTTGTAAGAAAATCATTTCCTCCATAGTAAACAGCTGTAGGCACAATCATGTCTTCAATTTTATAAAACAGAGGTGTGGTCTGTTGACGAAAACAAATCAGAAATATGAAAATGGGTAGTGAATTCCATATCGGCATTTCAAATACCATAGCATTATAATATCTGGCCTGAAAAGTTATTTTCCAACCATTTTTGCCAAATATTCAGGGTACATGCTCTTTTCATTCCAGAGGTCTGAGTGAAAGTCAGAACCTATATATATCTCAAAGTTGCTGCCTCTTCCCTGCCCAGGGCTACTGACTGATGCAAAAGTACCATGAAGAAATACACCACATGCACAAAAATGCTGAGACAGCCATCTGTGAGTCAAAAGTCTGCAGCTCAAGGAGACAGTATATACCATCTTTCCTTTAAGTGCTTGAATTATCTTGGATTTAAAAAGGGGCCAAGCTAGACAAATGTATCATGTGGCCCAAACATATTTTTTTCTTTTTAAACAACAGAGATCTGTGGGTCCCACTTACAATCCAAATCTGTGGGTCCCACATACACTCATTTAATCATCCATGAACACTGAGATTCTACAGTGGTACGTTGTCAGACGAATGCATTGAAAGACGAACTATAATTTTTCTGGAATTCTGCCTTGTAAGACAAGAAGTGCCCATTGGCTGGCCTCAGAGCCTGTCCATTGGCTGGACAAAGCCTGTCTAGCACAGGGATGTATAGGCAGCAGCATTGTCTGAGCCTCCCCAGTCAGCATCCTGTAGCCAGCCACCATCAAGTAGAAGGGAAACCCCCTCCTAAACTCCCCTCTGCACCCCCCCATCAATAAAAACCCCTTCCCTGCCTCGACCCCACTGTAACTACCCCTCTTTCCTCCTTATCACCTTCCCTGCCTGGACTCCACCCTATCCCACCCTCCTGTGAGTAAGCCCCAGTGGATACAATGGGGCTTGATTCTGAGTAGACAGCATAGGATCTTGCCCCTTTGCATCCAGGCAGAAGCATTTGCTGCTGCTGCTGCTGAAAACAGCCTATCTGGTTTGCAGAGATAGATCTCACACAGAGTTTCCTTGTTAAAGTTGCTCAAAAAGACACCAGTGCTTCTTTTAGTGAAAACTAGTCATCCTTTTCCATAAAGGTTTTTCTCTGTTTTACTATACAGTATTTTACAGTGTTTTATTACAGTAATTGTGTTCTGTATTATATTATGAATTTGATTACAGTGTTTTGTCCTCATTTTTACATACAGTTAATATTTTTATATGAATATTTTTGGGTTGTGTAACCAATTGTCTGAGTTTCCATTATTGCCTAAGGGAAAATGCTTCCGGAACAAATTAGTGGTGTCTTACAAGGCACCACTGTATATATGTGCATCTGCAGGCTCCACAGAATCACCTGGAGCCTTCACAGGGCCATGCCTGAACTGCACCAGGGCAGAAACTCACTTCTATTGGCCTCCACAGGCCTCATCATTGCCTGTAGAAGGCTATGTAAGCTACTTCCAGGATACTACCTTTCTGAGCCAGCCTGTGGCCGGTTCCCAAAGAACTCTGGTCAAAAAATGGGCATCTAAGGGTTATACCCCTCTGATTTTATTGTTCCTTCTAGTCATACATTGGAAGGAACAATATAATCCAATATGTCTGACCTCCTGTCTGCATTCTCTCCAATGAATGCAGTTTCCTTTGTTTCCTTGTATCATCTCCCCTACACCATTACATGCCATCTCTCTATTTTGCCTGTAATTCTGTAAAATTTAATCTGGTTAAAGGTCACATTGTAACCTCCTGTGTTTACCTGCTCTTGTCGTAATGTATTCCTATGTCCCCTGATATGTGAGCATTTTCTTGCTGTTCCTGTATCCCATAATAATCTCTTTCCTTCCATACTCTGATTAGAACGAGTTCTCTTAACTGGGCTAGGAACTCAACCCAAACCCATTCACCAAGTCAGACTTCTACATACTAATACAGGGTACTCCAGACCCTATTTTTCCATCCTGATAACATGGTTCAGGGGTGTCAAATTTGTTTCATGCAGTAGCACTAGTGGCTGTGAACTCAAAAGCAGGCCTCTGTCAGTCTTGAAAGACTATGGTATCGTGCTCGGCACTGCATATGCTGCATGCAAAGCACGAAAGCCTGGGTTGGATTGTTATGGAGGATAGGCTGTTACCCAAGCAGCAAATCCCCCCTCTCCACACCACTGAATTAGTCCAATGGAAAGGCAGAGCCGATACGATTGGATCCAGCTGGCGTCGCAGAGCTGGGCTAAGGACAGGAGCTCACCCTGTCTTGTGGGGCCGACCCGGGTCTCGAACCCTGGCCTGCTGGTTAACAGGCACAGCGTCTTAACCGCCTGCGCCACTCACAGCCCTCTGTGAACTCAAAGTGATGTCATTAAGCAGGGAGTTACATCAGGTGATTATCAGAAATCATTGAAATGACCTGCCTTCCCATTTGAGAGCTTCTTTTACAGCCCTCCTGGTGCTTGAGGACCACATCAGACATTAAGCCTGCATGAAATTATGGGGGAATTAGGAAGACTGGCACGTGCCACAAGCAAAACACTCCCTCTCTCTTTTTTCTTCTCTCAGGGCAGCCAACATCTGCTGCTCTGAAGATGCCCTAAATGTTGTCACATTTGCAGAAACTGGCAAGCAATGAGCAGGAGAAAGATGTGAGTTTCCTTGGCTTCTCATGCTTTCTCTTGAGGACTTGGGATTCCTATTGCAGTGAAGATATAATTACCTCCAGGTCTGGCAGGGGCAGAAGTTAAAGGGATGTTGAACTCTTAAAGAGCAGACCAAATTACTCTGTTCCAAAATATTTCCTGTTTATCCTTACCTTGTTATAATATTCTTTGTTCTTGGGTCCATAGTCAAAATACTTAAACTGTTTTGATTTGAATACCTAAAAAAGAGGAATAGGACATACTCGGATTGAAATACTGAAATGTCATAACTTTGAAGTTTGGCTGTGATATCCAGCTTAAGCGCTATACATATATGGAAACTGAATATCAGAATTCCTTGCATAGAATGTGTGAGAGTTCTGCCAAAATATTGGGGCATCTAAATAACAATTTCAAAAATTCTTCACATAGATTGCAATCCTTCATGCAGAAGTCAATTGAACTCAATGAATTCCTGTCTTGGATCCAAATTATACATGCAAACTGTGTAATTTCTCCTTGGGAATCCATAAATGCAGTGGCTGAAATTTAGGTCAAGTGGTTAGAAGATTTTGTCTTGTTTTCGATGTCAGTGCTGTTCCACCTGCATGTGCACTGTACCCAGTGTGCATGGGTACTCTTTTCTCAGTGTCTCTTGCGTGCTGGTTATGGACCAGCTGAACTCTATCCCTTGCACCTTTCTTCATTATCAGGGTTAAACTGAGGAACTTTGTGATGCTCTTATCTCAGCACTGCCTGGGGACAGAGAAGGTCTCAGCACTGCTTGGGAGCACTTCCTGGGGACAGAGAGAAATGTCATCCTTTGTCAGTAGTTTTTGGTCACTCCTTTTGCAGTGCCCTGGATCCAAAACCTTCCTTCACCTATGTTAGGCTGCAATCCTAAAGACACTTTCCTGAGAGTAAGTTCCATTGAACACAATGGGGCTTATTTTTGAGTAGATTTTGCTCTCAGTTGTACAAATTTTCAGTTGCAACAGAGAGGCTATAGTAGATTGTTTAATTGTTATTATTACAGTTCAAGACATTTTATATTTGAGATTCTGCAATAATACTTTACCTTTCACAAGCACTGAGGGAGTCCTTGTGACTATTCCTGATCATTTCCATCACCCATCTAGGTCTGGTCTTAAGCTTATCACATTGCTCATCACAGTCCCCTACATAGTGGCTGTCCCTGATCATAAGCCATTCCTATGCTATTGTAGCCTATGGAATTAACAGGTAGTCTGCTCAGTGGTGTCACTAGGGTTCACATCACCCGGTGAGGGAGGCCAGCGTGTCACCCCCATGCAGCGGGTGGGGCAACAACCTGGATGGTGGAATTTCTGAAAACTGGTTCTTAGTGACTACCTCCGTCACGGAAGGAACACCCACCCCAAATTTCACGCTTCTAGGTCCAGCGGTTTTGGCTGGGCATTGATGAGTCAGTTGATGAGTTAGTGACTTTTCTCTTTTATATAAAGTAGGCTTTAGGCAGATTAACATTACTGTCTGTCATAATCAAAAATGAGAACATGAGGACATGAAAAGCCCCAAAATGTAGAAGAGCAAGAAAAATGTAGGATATGAGATTTATGTCTATATATGCTTATATATATTTCTCTATCTCTATCTATCTATCTATCTATAAAAGAAAAAAGTCACTGACTGACTGACTCACTCATCACTGCCCTGCCAAAACCGCTGGGCCTAGAAGCGTGAAATTTGGGGAGGGTGTTCCTTCCGTGACAGAGGGGTGCACTAAGAACCGGTTTTCAGAAATTCCAATGGGAAGGGGGTGAAGAGGGGCACAACGCGTTTTCCTCCCTATACTTTGCATTGAGAATTGCTGACTCAGCAACATTCTGCCCCAACTGCTGGGCCTGAAGCATGGAATTCTGGGAGTTATCCTTCTGTCACCTGAACACCCACCAAGAACCATCTGGAGAAATTAACCCTTCAGGGGCTGAAAAGGGGTCAACGTGTTTTTGTCCTATACTTAACATGGAAGACTGACCAACATCCAGCCAATTCGGTACTCTCTGCCTGGTGCACTGGGGGGATGTTATTCGGTGGAAGAGGTTGCACTGGTGAGGATGCTGCGCATGGGGGAAGTTGCACATGGGGGGAAGTTGCGAATGAGAGGAAATGGCGCATAGGGCAAGTGGCGCATATGGGCAAGTGGCGCATGGCAGCAAGTGGCACATGGGGGCAAGTGGTGCATGGGGGCAAGTGGCACTTTGGGGGAAGTTGTGCTTTGGGGGGAAGTGGCGCACGGGGGAAGTGGTGCACGGGGGTAAGTTGCACGTGGAGGGATTATGTGCATGGGGAAGTTGCACGTGGAGGGATTATGTGCATGGGGGAAGTTGCGCATGGGGGAAGTTGTGCATGGGGGACTGATGCAGATGGGTGATGTTGCATATGAGGAGTTCAGGCACATGGGGGATGATGCACATGGGGAAGTTGCGCATGGGGGAAGTTGCGCATGGGAAGAAGTTGTGCATGGAGGAAAGTTGCGCATGGGGTGTTGATGCACATGGGGTGTTGATGCCCCATGTGGGGATGTTGTATGGGGAAATGTTACTTCCGCAACGCGGGTATGCTTTTTGCTAGTATCTATATAAAATTCAAGTGGTTAGGCAATCCAAAAGACACTTTCCTGGGAGTAAGACCCACTGAACAAAATGGGGGTTATGTTTCATGAAACATGGTTAGAATTGCACTGTTCATTATTATTAAAATAAAAAAATTAAATATACTCTCTTTATATAAAAGAGAAAAGTCACTGATTGACTGACTGACTCACTCACTCATGAACGCCCTGCCAAAACCGCTGGGCCTAGAAGCGTGAAATTCGGGGTGGGTGTTCCTTCCATGATCGAGGGATGCACTAAGAACCGGTTTTCAGAAATTCCAACCAGAAGGCGGTGAAAAGGGACGCAATGCATTTTCCTCCCTATACTTCGCATTGAAGAATCAGTGACTGAGGGATGCTCTGCCCCAACCCCCGGACCTAGAAGCATGAAATTTGGGGAGGGTGTTCCTTCTGTCACATGAACACCCACCAAGAGGAGAAATTTAACCCTTAACGGGCTGAAAAGGGGTGCAACTTGATTTAGTCATATACATAACATGGAAGACTGACCAACCTCCAGCCAATTTGATGCTCGGTGCCCAGTGCAGTGGGGGGATGTTGTTCGGAGGGAGGGTTGCACTGGGGAGGATGCTCTGCATGGGGGGGTTGCGCATGAGGGAGGTTGCACATGGGAAGATGATGCATATGAGGGGTTGATGCTCATGGGGGGATGTTGCGTATGGGGTGTTGTTGCGCATGGGGGTTAATGCACATGGGGGATGTTGTGCATGGGGGGAAGTTGTGCATGGCTGATGAACATGGGAAATGATGTGTATGGGGGGTTGTGCATGGCGGGATGTTATGCATGGGGAATGTTGTGCATGCGGGGTTGATGTGCATGGGGGATATTGCGCACGGGGGGGTTGATGCTCATGGAGGACTGATGCACATGGGGGATGTTGTGCATGGGGGGATGTTGCCATGGGGGGTTGATGTGCGAGATGGATTGATGCGCCATGGGGGGAATGGCGTACAGGGGGATTTTACTCCCACAACATGGATACGCTTTTCGCTAGTTTATTACATATAATGGATGAATTACTAGTATACTACATGTTGCCCGCTCACAAGGAAATGGAGGATAAGGGAGGCTTTTCCAGGATAAAAGGATAATAAAGAGGACATGTCGTGGGACAAAAGGCTGTCTGGTTAAAAATATTTTAAAAATCAAAACTGCCTTAGCCTCTGCCCCCCAAAAAGCAATAAAACCTCAGAGGGAAGAAGGCAGGAGATGAGGCTTAAGTGGAGGGAAAAATTAGGACTCTCACCAAGCTTTATGAAGAAAATTTTTTTCAAGTTCCCATTACCTGCTGAGTCAGTAGGTAGCCTTCTAGTACCTGCCCTTCCACACCAGCCAAAACGTTTACTAAGAACTACAATCCCCACAACACCCCCAGGAGGAAGTTTCCTTTCCCAGCCTTACCCTATACCTTGAAGCCCACTGAAAATGAACAAAGGTGGGATATGCAAATTTCAGGGCTTTGGGGGCTTTTTACGGTTTTTGGCCATAACTTTGGCTAGGAAGGTGCTATCTGAAAACGGATTGTTGTCTTGGACTCTGCTCTTCAATATAAATCCAAGGACATATGGCACAGGGGGTAGTGTACATCTTTGTGAACTTCATTTTTGGGTCCCATGGCCCCCCACTGCGCTTCAACTCCCCGGGCATGTCAACCAGTGTGGGCCACGTACCCCGTACCACCCTGGTGACGCCACTGGGTCAAGCCTGTCAAGCCTGCTTCCAGCATACATCAAAGTAATGTTTTTTCTGTATGAAGAACTCCATAGTTAGGTACTCATACCTAACAAGCAGGAAGGATTGGCTTATACAGGATCTATAGTTGGTGACAATTCAAAATTCAGAAATTTGAACAATGACAATTTTCTATTATAAGATATGTTATTCTGGCTGGAATATAAAATATGTTATTCTGGCTGGAATAATAGAGCTCCTACAAAAGCAATTAAAAATAGTTGAGATGACATTTAATTACTGAACTTTAAAAACTACATATAAAGCAAATCTCATCAACAAAGTTTGAGCTATTAACATATATACAGTGGTAATTGAACATTCAGTCAAGTGTTGGACTCTGACTGAAGAGAATACATTCAGGAAACCCCACCTGGCTCCAATGGAGTCCAGTCTTCACAGAAGTAAAATCAGGAAAAATTCCAACATAACAATATGCACGACTCTGAAAGGAAAAAAATACAAAGAGAAATGTCAAAAATATTATCCCTGAAGAAGATATTTTCTTGTTTGTTCCCTTGAAGTAGAGGAAATATAAAGCTGCACAACTGTCCTCACTAAACTTTTATCCAAATTTGAAGACATGTTAACAAGCCAATGGATCTCCTGAACCAGATTATAAATCACACACCTAGATGAGAAAGAAAACTGCAGCACCGCTTCAATGACCACAAAGTAAAAAAGGAAGGGGTCTTTATTTGCTCACCCCAGTGGATCCCAAAAGATTCCATGGCCCAAAAACCAATTATAAAAATACTAGCAAAAGCGTTCCGCATTGCAGAAGTAAAATTTCCCATACGACAATCCCCTCACTGCATATCAACCGCCCATGCATAGCCACCCCAATCAAAGAAAATTTCTTCTGCAACCCAAAACACTTTCCAAGTGTATCCCCACTTTCTCCTTCTCTTCATCCTGAGCCTTTCTCTCCCCACTCCCTTCTTGCTAGCCCTGAGCTGCTTTCCTCTTCTCCGCTGCTGTTCTCTCCCTCTGCCCAGCAGATGCCCGGCCATAGGAGGAACAGCGCAGAAGTTTTGCTTTCACTATGGGCAGGCGCGCAAGGCAGCCCTTTTTAAAAGGGCTGCTGGCCAGCACGTCTGCCCCAACTGCCAACGAATGTGTTTGTTACGTGAAGCACAGTTTGTTATGTGAAGCAGAATCCTAGAGAAATTTTTGTTTGTTACGTGGAATATATTTTTCGTGAGGCGTTTGTTATGTGAGGCATCACTGTATAAAAAAGTCACTGACTGACTGACTGGTTAACTGACTCATCAACACCCACCCAAAACCACTGAGCCTAGGAGCATGAAATTTGGGGAGGGTGTTCCTTCCGTGATGGAGGAAGTCACTAAGAACCAGTTTTGGGAAATTCCAAACCAGAAGGGGGTGAAAAGGGGCGGAATAGGTTTTCCTCCCTATACTTTGCATTGAAGAATCAGTGACTGAGGGATGCTCTGCCCCAGCCGCTGGACCTAGAACCATGAAATTTGGGGAGGGTGTTCCTTCTGTCACATGAACACCCACCAAGAACCGATGTGGATAAATTTAACCCTTAAGGGGTTGAAGAGGGGTGCAACATGTTTTTGACCTATACTTAACATGGAAGACTGACCAACATCCAGCCAATTTGGTGCAAGGTTCCTGGAGCACTGTGGGTGATGTTGTTCAGAGGGAGGGGTTTCACTGGGGAGGTGTTGCACATGCGGGTGTTGCGCATGAGAAGGTGATGCGCATGAGGAAGTGATGCACATGGGAGAAGTTGAGAAGGGGGGGTTGATGTGCATGAGGAGTGCGCATGGGGATGGATGAGCATGGGGTGGATGAGCATGGGGGATGGTGCACAGTGGGGGATGGTGCACATGGGGGCATGGTGCACATGGGGGGATTTTACTCCAACAACATGGCTGTTTTTGCTAGTAAGTAATATAGTGCTGAAATTAAGTACAGGAAAGCAATATGAGTGTTTATAGCTTTTATTTTAACATGTCCTACATTTGTCCTACTTTTTTGTTGACTTTTTTGTTGGACTTTTTTGTTGGACTTTTTGTGTCCAACATTTTTTTTAACATCTCAGGAATTTTGCTTGGATATCAGGAATATGGGGGGACCTTATCTACTTTTTGGGGTTCGGGCATCTGGTCCCCCTGAATTAGACTGCATTTTCAAAGAGCCAATGAGAATTTGTTATGACAAACATGGAATCAATAAGGTGTTAGTAACATTTACAGCCTGGAGTGGGCTTTCATGACCAAAACTGTGGGAATTGTGGTTTTTAGGAATAATACTGTTATGTATAATTTGGTGTGCAATTCAGTGTAGGATGTAAAGAAACAAATCACATTGAAATATCAGTGTTTTATCAAATGTTATCCCAAAAAAAACCAGGAAAAGAAAACACAACTAACTGATGTCAAAGTGGATTTTTTAAAACTCCAAAATGGGCAGAAATGGGTTTTTATTAAATTGTTCCATTTATGTTTTTAATTAAGTTTTATGTTAGCCGCCCTGAGTCGGGCTAATGGCCAGAGAAAGGCAGGATATAAATTTTTTAAATAATAATAATAATAAAATAAATTTTTAAAATCCCTGCTAACTGGGCAAGAGGTACTTTTGAAGTGGGTGTTCCTTCTTTATTTAGCAGGGGAAGAATAACAAACCCTACACACTCCGGCAATGTCTGTTCTAGTGGTTTCTGCTGGTGTTCTTTTGCATTTTAGATTGTGAGCCCTTTTGGGACAGGGACTCATTAGCTATTAATTAACTATTATTTTTTCATTTTTGTAAACCACTTTGTGAACTTTTTAGTTGAAAAGCGGTATATAAATAGTGTAGATAGATAGGAATGTCCAATGAGTCAGGCAGTCTAATCCTAATGTACTCTGGATTAGGCAGGCTGGCTTGCTTGCATAGAATCCAGCACAATTTATGGGACTGCCAATGCAGTAAAGTGGTAAAGGGGAAGTTTTCCCCTGTTCCTCGGAGTAAGGCTTCAGCATCCTCAATGGGTCTATTCAGAATTAGGCCATCTCCACTGATGGCCTAAATACAAGCAGACAGGAACAGCCAGAGTTTCAAATGAAGGGTAGGATAATTTGAATAACTGCCCGCTCCTCTTCCCCAAATGCTACCATCTTTTCTTCCCCAACGTTTCCTATGCCAGCCTGGAAAGGTGCAATCTTACCTTTCTGCTAGTGGAACAGGGTTTGATTTGACCAATTCAGGCCACCACATAAATGCGTACCAGTTTCCCGCCTACTAATTTGGCACAAATTGATTTTGTAACAATGATGGACAAGTGCAAGCATCTTATGCCAAACCAATGCACAGTCCTCATTGTGCAAATAAACAAACAAATAAATAAACAAACAAACAAATAAATATAGAGTCCACCTACCACATTTAAGTTGTGTTCATTAAATCCTGCTGCTGCGAAGATGATTTGGGTACAAAATTGGTCTAACCCTGGATGACTGCACAGCTTGGCAATGAACTCTTTAAAGCATTTACTGAATACAATGAGTTCTTTATTCCCCCACAATGCCTGAGAATTAAACATGCAGACTCTTTAGAAATCAGCCTAACCATCACATGGAAACATTAAGATTCTATCTAAAGATTTTCTGCCTTAAATTTAAAGCTGCTTATTTAGAGTGTGGAAGCCATGGTTTTTCTCAGGTTTTTCTGAGAAACAAAAAATTATTGTTTGACTGAAACAATTTCATTTACTCCTAATATATTATACACAAAACAAAGCTTTTATGTGTGATTTGCAGGTTCTGATCTATCCAAGCCTCTAGACTAGGGTTGCCATAATTTTTTTTCCACAAAACCAAGACAGGACCCCTTGTCAATCTTGCCAGTATTTGAATGCATGCAGGGGAGTCCCAGTTTTGGGGGGGCAAAAGGCAACTCTACTTTGGACTCACTCAGCATTCTATGCCTTTCATCCCAAAGCTTCTGGACATCAAACAACAGTGCCTGAAGGACATAGTACTGGTGAAATGAAGTGGCATCATCATCATAACAATATTTGAGAAATACTGACTATTTGTAAGTCTGTAGGAAGTGACAGCGGTGGTGTAAGAATCCCTTTGGAGCCCACCAATGAGTAGCCAGGAGCTAAGCAGATGAAGAGTTTGACCTTTTCAGCTAGCTGTGGCATGATTGAAAAGGCAATGAAGCCTGTAAAAGAGAACACAGTTAAGGAACCTAGACAGACCTTAGGACTTCACAGTGGGGAGTACTTGTCTTGATTTCCATGATTATGGAGAATAATGGCAACCTGATCAATCTGAGCCTGGGTGATCCCAGGAGCCTCAGGCTCAGAGGGGAGCATTTCCCAGCAGTACTTGCCCACCTGCCTGCCTGGAAAGAAGTGGACCAATGGGCACACACACAGGAGGAACTGGCATCTGAAGCTGGCTTGGACCCTGGGCTCCGAAGCCAATTGCCTGTCTTCCCTGCTCCCCAGTTGCCGAGTAGGTGGGATGGAGGGCAAGAAGAGGGATCAACTGCCACTGGGAGGGAATGGGGTAAGGAGGCATATCTCTCCTCATATGGGGGTGCCAAAAATTTGGGCAGTTGATCCTGGATGCCAAATACCCTAGCAACACCACTGGTGCTATCTATGGCCTGGAAATTGAGACTCCAGAAAGGATTAAAGAGAGAAGCACCTTTTACTCTATTCCTCTCAACTTACCTATTGTAGAACCCTGGGAGTGGCCTATGTAGTATAATGCATCCTGCTGAATTTTCTGCAGGATAAAGTTTATTGTTGCTGGAACATCATATATCCCCATCTCATGAAAACTGCAATACATACACAAATAAAGTTAGGATGTTTCTAACAATAAATACAATTGTATTGGGCAGTGTTTCTCAAAATATGTCATGGAGGACTGGCAATTTTTTTTCCTATAGTGCAAGAGACTGGCAATATTATTTTTCCTGAAGTGTCAGGGACCAGAAACATATCTGTGCCCTCTTATTATTATTCTTTCTTTTCTGGAAATTTGCAGCTAACTTGTAGCTGATGCCTCCACCACCTTTAGTAGCAATGGTATAGAGTACTTGGAACTGCGCTTGATAATGTATCCACTTACAGGGTAAGGTGGCAGGTTCAAAGAGTACAGAAACAAGCAATATATGTTTACAACTGTACATTTATGCTCTGTTATCCACGGTATACAAGGGCAATATGTTCCTAACCTTCAATGTGGGTACCAGAAACCATGGATATGGAGACTCCCCTCGCCCCCCCCCCCGTGTAAGACACACACACCCCCACACCATTTTACATGTTTTAAAGTTAACCTCTGGGCAGGCACAAACCTGCCCATTTGCTCTAACTTTGGAATGAAATGGGGGAAAAGGGCACTTGCTATTTTAATGGTTTATTGTGTATGTGTCTATTATTGTGTTAAGAAGTGGGGAAAGAAGGGAAATTGGGGAGAGGGCAATAATTCTGCAACACCATATGACAGTGGATAGGGAAAGAAATAGGAAAAGTTGCCATTCAACTCCTATCTTGTGACTGACAGGAAGAACTGCAGAAAACAGATTTGGTTTAAGAGGAAGGAAAAGTGCAAGAAAAAAATATTTATCTAGTCCGGGTGGTCTGAGTATCCATGATGTTAGAATTCCACTCCATTTTCTCACAGTTTGAATTTTGCCCCATTATTACTACTGAATGGTTAGCTATGACTCTCCTTATCTTCATGGACTGAAACTAACATCCAAAATTTTAACTTAAAAAAGCAACAAAAAATCCCTAAAAAACAAAAAAAACCTCCATAATTTGAAGTCATTTTGTTTGATTTGATTGTTCATCCCATATTTTGAATTTCATCTACAGTGTTGGGATGAGTTTATCACTAAGTACAGATAATAACATGACTTAGAATTCACAACAGGAAGGCAATATGTAATAATTCATTTTACACATCTACCATTTTACCATTTTGTAAAAATAAAGAGGCTTTCACTTTCTAAACCGGTCATTTATATGGGAGCTCTGAAAAGTATTTGATTCTGAACTTTGCTTTTTGAAAACACACTGGAATGATTTAACACCAAACTCTTGGAATATAACTTGCAAATGGGTAGAAGGAAATGATGTCTTTTCATCAAATTTTGTTCCCCATCTATTCACACTGTGTGTGAACTGTTTTCTGAGCTTGCCTGAAGTCCCAAAATTTCTCTTGCTTAATTGACAAAAACAGGTGTCTTCTAGACCAGGTGGTTCCTCGGCAATTTAGAATCCAGACATCATAACCAGCATCTGCTAGGAAAAATCCCAAACTGTTGTTGACGGGATTTGCAATCCAGGTCCTACCCTCAGAAAGGAAGCCAGGTACCAATAATATAGCTGGCCTATGCCCTGGAAAAGAAACAAAGAGTAAATGGTGGAATCTGATGATACTGAGTTTGGTGGAATCTGATGACAGTTAGTCAGCACCTGGAAGAGATATTCTGGACCTGGACATCTTGAGCAGTGCATTCTTAACTAAAGCCTCCTATGGCAATAAAATGTACAGCATCCTGTGCAGAGGCCAATCATGGAGGTCTTAGAGAATCCCTTACCCAGAGGTAAGCCCCCTTCAGTGAATGGGACATGTTGGATCTGCACCAGCTACTTTGCTGTCATATATCCAAGGGAAGTAAGGGAAAGGGTAGTGGGGATGGAATGAGGCTAGCAGCAACATAAGTTCTTGTCAGCTATATCCACCCATGGATATAGACAGCACTGTTCTGCCCATCATTCTGTTCATCCCTTTCCATATGCTCCCCTGTTCCCCCACCCTACCCACATTCCACCCCTACCGCAGGATTACCAGTGCAACCAGAGATAGCAGACTCCAGTAGGGTGATTTCCTCTTGCAGCAGTTCTCACAAAATGGTCCAAAGTGGCACAAAACAATGTTGTCATAAACACTAAAGGTCATATTACACGTGCAGACAACTGCCTCATGTGATCCATTTAGGAGGGGGGGTATATTTGTATATGTTAAGAATGTCAGATTGCAATGTCAGATTGCTCCAAATGGGTTTTTCATTTCCATGAACATAGGTTATTAACCAAGCTGCCACAATAATAGTATCACAGGAGAAGGGGAACTGAAAGCACAATCCTTCATGAAAGCACAATCCTTTTTCACCATTCTGTTCTGCATGAAGAAACTTCTTCTAGTCATTCCTTCCTTACCTTCTCTCTCTCTCTCTCTCTCTCTCTCTCACACACACACACACACACACACACACCTGCAGAATGCCTGCTTTTAACTGGATGCCTTCCATTATGTAGTGAATCACATGTTGGCTGCTTCCCTGTGCATTGTAAAATGTGAACGTGTGCTGCTCTGCTCAAAAAGAAAGGAGCAGAGCAGAAAGGCAGAAGTATTTTTTCCCCTTTTCCTTGCTTTGTCCTTGGCCTTTTTTATTTTGAGTTCAGTGTGGATCTGCCTCCCAGATATCATGTCCATGCAGCACAAGCATAGCCAAGGGATAACTTTAAGTATGCTGATGTGGTCCTTACTGCCACCTGCTCGCATCCCAGCCAGCCTGGCAGCGCAGCCTTACTCCTCCAAGAGCCTCTGCATGGCCCGCCCGTTGCTGATGCCGCATACAGACTTCTCCTCCAGGCTCCAGGTAGAGAGGTCTTCTCCCTCCACCCAGACACCCTCCCAACTTACATAACTGGCCGCCTACCCACCCTGCCCCAGATGCTTTCAGCCCCCCTCACCCCCAGAGAGCCCTCCCTCACTTACCTACCTGCCTTTGATTGCCTCCCCCAAGATAAGCCCCCCACCCTTCCTTCCAAGCTTCCAAGCTCCCCTCCCCCAAGAGTGTGTGCATGTATCCATACATCCATCCATTGATCGATCAATCGATAGATAGGTAGATACACACACACACAGGGTTATTGAAAAGTAACTCCCTATATTGTAATTTAGAAGTGTTTTTAAACAGGGGGTTACTTTTCAATTACTCTGTGTGTGTGTGTGTGTGTGTGTGTGTGTGTGTGTGTGTGTGTAAGATTAGTGCAAAAGTCTGTCTGGTTCTTTGCAGAGATCTTTCCTGCTACAAGCAGGGGGTTGGACTAGATGACCTACTGGGGCACCATCCAGCTAGGATGGGACAACATTTCAGTCCTTGCTATGTTTGCCATTTTGCCTACCTACGCCTCTGAACCCACACAAAATGCCTGCAGGCTGAGATGAAGAACAATTACACTTGCTATCTTTCCATGATCAAACATGAATAGTTCATTTAAACTGTTGTATAAACACCTGCACTTCTTTATCAAATATAGTGGTGCCTCAGGTAACAAATTTAATTCATTCCAGGGGTATGTTTGTTACGTGAAACGTTCTTTGCGTGAAGCGGATTTTCCCATAGGAAATAATGAAAACTCAAACGATTGGTTCCACAACCCAAAAAAAATTCATATAAAAATATTAACTATGTAAAAATGATGACAAAACACTGGAATTGTATTCAAGACACTGTAAGATAACACAATTGACTGTAATAAAACACTGTTATTTACTGTCTGTAAATAAAACAGACTCTAGACTCAGTGGGGCTTACTTAACACAATGCTTCTTCTAACACAGTGGGGCTTACTTCTGAGAGAACATGCTTAGGATTGTGCTCTCAGTCAGGTCCTAATTTATGCCTTCTAGACTGGGGATCCCCTGCATGGAAGGGGGGTGATGCTCATGATGCTATGAAGTCTACTTAGGCTGCAATCCTAAAGACACTTTCCTGGGAGTAGGACTCATTTAACACAATGGGGCTTACTTCTGAGCAGAAATGCCTTGTGTCCTGGAAAGAGATTTCCATTGTCCTCCTTTCCCTTGTGCCTAGCCTAGGACATGCTTAGCAACAAGAGAAAGAAGGACAATGAGGAGATCTTCCCAGGACAGGTCCTCTTTATTAGCCTGATGAGGACATGTCCTAGAAAGGAGGGAGCTGGGATCCCCCAAGCCCGGTGGTGTAGCTAGAGGGGGCACAGGAGGGAGCTGGGATTCCCCAAGCCTGGTGATGTAGCTAGAGGAAGAAGAGAAAGTGAAGGGAAAGATACAGCAGAGGGAAGCTGTGGAGGGCTCAGGTACCTCTCCAGGCGAGTCAGCTGCCCCTCCATGCCTGGCCGTACTGCCTGCCCTGGCTCCCCCGGCCCTCCCCTGCCACCACCAATCCCTATAGCCTGATTTACTGAGGCTCGGGGTGCGAGGCCAACTAAGGAGCGCTGGCTAGCAACACTTTAAAATTTAAAGAGCTACTTGCCAGTGTTCATTACCCACAGCAGATTCTTTACTCAAGGCAGGGACACCACCTAGTGGTAAGTTTGTTACCTGGAACATACTTTACCCAAGGCATTCTTTTTCACAAAGTACCACTGTACCTGTCTTTCCAGGACTGTGCACTCCATAGGGGATTCTGTTTACCTGTAGAAAATAGCCATCAGCAGTCAAGACTTGATATTTTTCATTGGGGTATCCCCAATAGTCAATAATTTCACTCTGCAAGGAAAAAAATGACATTCATTTAAAGTATCCAGGAGTACTGCTAAGTAACTTACTACTCCAAAGTTCTCTTAAAGTGCCATGAAATAGTAAGTTATCTATTAGAACCTTCAACGAGTATTAATGCATTTCCTCATGCCTTCTCCCTGCTGAGTTGTAGCTGTTATCTGATTGGAGCACCCATGGTCTACAAATATTATTCTTAAATTTGGGGCATAGTGGCATTAATTAAAAGCCTTACAATCCAGTTCAGTTGGGGTCTAAGACTGACAGTTTTCTTGATCCATAAGTGCATCACAGGCTAACCATGAGAAAGTTACTCCACCATTTGGTGGACCCTATCACCTCGTTGGAGGATGCTTGTGGGTTAAAATGGCCTGCTGAATGTCTTCTGTTCCTCTTCATTGCTGGCAAGTTGTTGATGGGCAAAAATGAGGGAAAGATTATTGGCAGATCATGGTACGGATCAGGCTGGGAATAGAGTTGGAGGGGGTTGTTGGGCATTGGAGAGGACAATCTTGGCAGCATTTGCACATCGTAAGATTCCAACATCTTTCCTGGCCTGGAACTGTCTCTAGGAATCTCCTCAGACTTTTACCACAAAAAGAGTTTGCCTATGATTGAGGAGACCCACTAGAGCAGGGATTGGGGAACAGGGGTGAAATACCCCACATGGGGTAAAAATGGAATTCCTGGGGGTAATGGACAGTCGACATTGTAATGCAAGGTAATGCGTGACCGTCCATTATCCCCAGGCACTGGCAGGAAGGAGCCTGCCTGAGGTGCAAAAAGGAGGAGGACAAAGTGCTAAAGCGGGCCCTGGAGGGAGCTCCTCCCCCTCTCCTCGCAGCCCGAGGAGAAGCAGCAAGGTCAGGGTGAGCTTCGTTTCTGGACTTCATCACAGCCTCTGCTCTTCCAGGAGCCCCTGCCTGCCCTGCCTTCCTCCTGCCGCCCCCTGCCAGCCTGGAGATCTGTCTCCAAACACCACACAGCCTCCCCCTTTCCAGAATCCAGTCTAGTCAACATATAATACACAGCCCAGTCCTAACCATGTCTGCTCAGAAGTAAGCCCCATTGTGTTCAGTGGGACGTACTCCCAGGAAAGGGCAGACAGGGACATGGTTCTTTCTCCAAACACCACACAGCCTCCCCCTTTCCAGAATCCAGTCTAGTCAACATATAATACACAGCCAAGTCCTAACCATGTCTACTCAGAAGTAAGCCGCATTGTGTTCAATGTGACTTACTCCCAGGAAAGTGTCTTACTCCCAGGAAAGCGTCAGGCCCTTGTGTATAACAAGCTTCCCTGCATGATGCCCTGGGCAGTGCCTCCAAGTCCTTTCAAATCAAGGGGGTAACGTCATCATATCTAAATATATTTTGGGGTAAAGGGTAAGAAAGTTCCCCGACCCCTGCACTAGAGGCCAGGCAGCCTACAGGAAGGTAAGTACATGTAAAAAGGTTTTTGGTGCTTATCCCCCCATCAGCCTTAGTATGCAGAGCATCTTCTGTCAGCAGTTCTGCAAGTGCTGGGCTGATGAATGGATAGGATTGGGCCACAAGTCAGTTTTCACACATATTTCACCTGAAGTTCCTGAGCATGTATACTGTCTTCAAACCTGAGTATCACTATCTCAATATACGGTACTTTTAAAAGAGCTTGATATCTTAGGCCCATATCCTAAAGTCAAATTAAGCCCTTTGCAAGGGAGCAGTTAAGGTGACTTTCCATAAGATAACACTAGAGGGTGACGTAACTGCGTGGACCTGTAACTGCTCCGGATTTTGCCCATAATTAAACAGTTATCAAGTTTAAAGCCAATGTCAATTAAAAACAAGAACTACCTTTACATTTTGTCTGCTGTCTGTGGTAGGCAGCAGGCAGCTTACCTTGGGAGTTATGGCTCACTGAATTATGGCTAGTTTCAATTCATCTATTTGGGTTGGAATGGGCTAAAGTTATTTTCCAAGAAAAAGACAAGCCAAAGGCCAGTTTTAAATTTACAGTTGCCAGAAGAAAGCTACCACTTGTTGAACTACCATAACCACTGCCGGATTGGGAGATGCTGGTCTTGTCCAGGCCACAATAAACTACCAAAAGGGGAAAAATTATCTATTAAAATGTAAGGAATGCTGCCCAGTTCATCAGTATGGTGAACCACTTCATACAAATGGTTGGTAATGAGAAACAAAATGTGTGGCCCATTTAGCTGAGCTTCTTTCTATGGTTCCCTACACATTAACTCAATCTCAGTGTTTGCTCTCTTTATCCTGGAATGTAGAAGTACGACTTGAGTCAAACACTTTCTGAATGACATTCTCTTTTTAAATAACTTTAGCAGTGATAAAGATCCTCCTGGGAAACATTTTGAAAATTGTTTAGAATGAAAATCATGTGATTTCCCATGATAGTGCAACATACAATTGGTATTTCAAAAAGCATCTGATACCATTTGAGTAACTTACAATATTCATTAATTCTAGACGATTCATGTGTCTCTTTCTTATTAATTCCTCCATATTTGCAGACTGTGAGATCCAGCATGCTAACACCATAAAAATCCACATTGTAGACCTGTATAAGATAATGGTAATTTCAAAGGATACAGAGTCTTGCTTCTGAAAATATCAGTTTTGAGAATCAAAGAATGGTTTGAACCTGAGGGAGACAGGATTCAAGACTGAACAGTGCAGCATGATCTGGCTTAATGCAGCTTAATTTAAAGGATGGGAGACTGGAGGCACTGGGTTTCATTAGGTTTGCGTCACCTGTTGTGGAAGGCCAGCATGTCACCTCCATGTTAGACCTCCTCCTGTGTAAAGGGAGGGGCAACAACCTTATGGGTTTTTTTGGTCTATGACAGAATATATATGTGCTAAGGGACATCCACTCAAATTAAATGTTGGCAGGGTGAGTACAGACAAAAGAAAATATTTCTTAACCCATCATGTAGTTGGTCTGTGGAACTCCCTGCCACAGGATGTGGTGATGGCATCTAGCCTCAATGCCTTTAAGAATGGTTTGGACAAATTCCTAGAGGAAAGGAACAATCACGGGTTACAAGCCATGACGAGTACTGTAAGTGTAGAGATGGATCTCAAAATGCCAGATGAAGGGGGGCATCTGGGTACAGATCTCATAGGTACTCCCTGAAGCATCTGGTGGGTCACTGTGTGATACAGGAATCTGGACTAGATGGGCCTGTGGCATGATCCAGTGAAGGCTCTTCTGTTCTTTTGTTGTTAATGTGGTTTATTTCATTGCATTCGGCATAGAATTGCCCATTTTTATATATATATATAAATATAAAAATTGAAAAGTCACTGACTGATTCACTGACTCATCAACGCCCTGACCAAACCACCAGGCATAGAAGCATGAAATGTGGGGAGGGTGTTCCTTCTATGGTGGAAGCACCCACTAAAAACCAGTTTTCAGAAATTCCAACTGGATGAGGGTGAAAAGGGGCACAATGCGTTTCCTTCCCTAATCTTTACATTGAGAATCCCTGACTGATGAATGCTTTGCCCCAACCCCTAAACCTAGAAGACTGACATGAACACCCACCAAGAACCAATGTGGAGAAATTTAACCTTTAAGGGGGTGAAAAGGGGTGCATGTTTTGCTCCTATATGAATATCCAGCCAATTTGGTGCCCACTGCCTGAGGCACTGGAAAGGAAGGAATGCATTGGAGGGGGTGTTGTGCATGGGAGTGTGCATTGTATGATAGGGGTGTTGAACATGGGTGTGTGTGTTGCGCGGGGGGGGGTGTTGCACAAGGGGGTTGTTGCACAGGTGCGGTTGTTGCACAGGTTGTGTGTGTTGTGCGAGGGGATGTTGGGCAATGGGGGATAGCATAAGGGGGTTATTTTACTCCCGCAATGCGGGTACATTTTGCTAGCTGATATATAAAAAGGCAACTTCTTCAGCATTTGTACCATGTGAGATGGTGTCCTCTTGTTGTGGATTGGAGTTCTATCCAATCTATGATGGACGCAACACGGGGGAAACTTGGTGTGTGAGGGGTGGTGTAAAAGTAAGATACTAATAAACATATGATAAACTTATCTGAAGGTCATGGCATATTATATAAACAGTTCCCATAATTAGAACATTAGAAAAATTACAGAAATATTATGTTCATTTAATTGCAGCAATCCTAAGGACATCTAACATAGGAACAGAAGTAGATCCCTGCTGGATCAAGTCAAAGACTGATCTAATTCAGCTTCCTTTATCTCACAGTGGCCCAACAGATGCCTCAGGTTTGGGTTTTTTTTTGTGTGTGTGTTTTTTTCCCCAAGATGGTGGCGCGTTCGAATGCTGCGGCCCACAGCTCCCGATATTGATGTGAGATGGTTGAAATATGTGGAATGTTGGAATGTGTGTATAGAAACATGTGCACAGTGAAATGCAAGGGGCAAAACTTGCCTACATATGTGGAGAGCTGCTAACTTTGACTTTGCAAGTCAATACAGGATTACCAGCGATTTTCAGCAGTCCCACAACATACCAAACTGAATAGCAAATGTACCAAACCACAACATACCATACATACCATACCATACATCAAGTTTCCCCATGGATTGTTGTCAGGTAAGGCACCGAAGATGGTAAAAAAAGTGGAAACAGATGCTTGTCTGCAGGGCTGATCTGCTGGCTTGGCTATGAAAAGTGCTGCCAAGTGTCTTCCTGACAAATGCCAAATCTCTTCTCCATAAAACAGACGAATTAGAGCTGCAGATGGCAGTGAACAGGCTTATTTGAGCAAGCTGCATGATGATTGTCACTGAGACCTGGCTATATCCATCTGTGCCCGATGCAGCAGTGGGGTTACATAGCCGTATTGTCTACAGCTCCGAAAGAAATGGCAACTCTAATAAGAGCAAAGAAGGAGGATTCTGTATCTATATACACTGCGACTGGTGTGTTAACAGGAGAGTAATACATACGCACTGCTCTCCAGATGTAGAATTGATAACTGTCACGTAGGCCATTTTATCTGTCTTGAGAAATCACTGTGATAATTATTATAGCTGTTTATATTCCACCTGATGCCAATGTCAGTATGGTGCTTTCTGAGCTATAAGACATCATCTCAGGTAGCAGCAAACACATCCAGAGAGCGCTCTTGTCATGGCAAAGTCTACACCTGCTGAAATTCCCTCCTCTATACAATTATTAAAGGTCCAAGAGCCCTGAAGTTAAAAGGTTGGACCCCTGCTTTAGACCATATGTACTCTAACTTGAAACAGGCTTACAGAGCAATATCCCTCACCTGAGTATATCCTTCCCTGTTGCTATGCTTGAAGTATGATCCTTTTAGGAAAAGAACTCAACCAGTAACGAAAACTGTTAAAATATGGCCAGAGGATGCTCTCAGTCAGCTGCAGGATTGCTTTGAAACCATTGAGTGGAGCCTATTCAAACATTTAGAACTTTATGAAAACACTAACTTTATGAATACACTATGAATACACTTATGAATATACTATTACATCAGAGTGTGCACAGGCAATGTAACAGTGGATAAGTGCATTAGAGCAGGTATGTCAAACATGCAGCCCACAGGCTCTATCTGAACCCATAATTTGATATCCTTGTTGATCTCAGACCAAGTATGATCTGGACTTGTGATTGACCTAGGGTTGCCATATGCCTCCCGAAACCAGGGACAATTCCTATTTTTGGGAATTGTGTTACATATAGGCTCCAATCCTATACAGCAGGGTGTCCAGACTTTCAACTTAAGGGTTCTTGAACCTTTAACAGTTATATAGAGGAGGGAATTTCAGCAGGTGCAGCTTCTCATCTCACAGGTCACAAGCTACACCTGCAGAAATTTCCTCTTGTTAAAGGTCCAAGAGCCCTAAAGTTGAAAGTTTGGACACCCCTGCTATATAACCTTATCCAGGGGCTCTTGGTCCTTGTGTACAACAATTGTGTAAAGGAGCTAATTTCAGCAGGTGCTGCTTCTCATCTCACATATCAAAAGCTTCACCTTCTGAAACTCCCTCCTGTATGCAATTGTTAAATGTCCAGGAGCTCTAAAATTAAAGGTTTGGAGACCCCTGCTCTAGGACTTTGTCCAATCTCTTTTTAAGGGCATGGAGGCCAGGTATCATCACCACATCCTGTTGTAGGGAGTTTCACAGACCAACTGCATACTGGGGAAAAATATTTTCTTCTGTCCATCCTGACTTTCCCAACATTCCATTTTGGTGGATGTCTCCTAGTTCTGGTGTTATGTGAAAGGGAAAAGAGCATCACCCTATCAACTCTATCATTCCTGGCATAATTTCATAGAATTAATCATAATTAATATTTAGTCATAATTAACCACCCAAAATATTTCTCTTCATGAAACTGGGTTGAATTACAGTTCACTGATTCCCCATACGTACTCTTTCATTTTGTAGACCAGCACAGCTAGTTGGCATAATTGCCCACTCCCCTGAAATTTTTTGGTGTTTCTATAATCCTGGCTACAGCCCTCAGGCTGACTGATCAACACCTCTCATCTCTGATGAAAGTCAGAACTGCACAGACATTGAAGCCAGACATATAAAAAATTGTCGTTAATTTTGTCAAGCCTCAGGACAAAACACTAAAAATCGTTGTAAATAAATGTTCATTTTGAACTGTTGTAATTTTTTTACAATGTATTTGTTGCTGTTGCATTCATGAATGTGGCTATTTGTATGCACTTTGTATGTTTCTAAGTTTAAGTAACTAAAATATTCTGCAATAATGTTCATTAAATGACTTCAATTAGTTGTCGTGTGCAGTCCTCATGACAACAACAAGTGTGACCAATATGGCTGTCGTGGGACTCTCAATTTGACATGCCTGCATTAGAGTTTATGGGAATTGCACACCCTGGATGACTACAGAGTTATGGATGTATCTGAGAGCTTGGGATTCTGCCTTTAAGGCAGGGGACAGTGATAAATATAAGGAGGCCAGGACCAATCTACAACGAGGCATTAAGATGGCAAAACAAAAATATCAACAAAAGGTGGAGACCCATCTAGCAGATGACAGCCTGAAGCAAGTGTGGCTGGGACTGTAGCACCTAACCAACTATAAGGAAATAACGAGGAAAATAGTCAATTCAGAGGCCTCGCTGGTAGAGGAATTGAACATCATCTTCGCCTGCTATGAGAAGAAAAGATCTGACCCTGTAGCCCCTGCCCACTGGTCCTCTGACTCCCAGCCACTCACCTTGTATGAATACCAAGTTAGAGCTGTATTGAAGGCAGTGAATCCTAATAAAGCTGCAGGTCCAGGTGGGGTGCTGGGAATAGTGGTAAAAACTTGTGCTGATCAATTAGCAGAAGTCCTGACAAGGATGTTTAAATTAACATCTCTCTGCAAATGGTCAGGGTGCCATGTTGCTTGGAAGTGGCCACTATCATCCCAGTCCCAAAGTAAACAGCAATTAACTGCCTGAATGACTACAGACCTGTTGCATTAATATTTATAGTGATGGAAGTGCTTCAAAAGATTTGTTCTTCAATACATCAGATCATCATGCCTCCCACCTGATTTTGATAAATACCAGATTGCCTTCAGGGGAAATAGATTGACAGGCAATGTCATAGCTATACATTCTGTAGTGAATCATCTATAGCAGGCATGTCCAACTTCAAACAGGTCATGATCTATTTTTTCCAGCCAAAAGTGTCGGTGATCTACCACCATGAAAGTTTCAAATTGGTTTCAAATGAAATTTGAAATAAGTTTCAAATTGGTTTCAAATGAAATTTTAACCCAGTAAAGTTGGATGATTCCCCCTGTTTTTAATGAACCTTCTGTCATTGGATGTGATCAGCTGGTAAGCAAATTAAGCACAAACAAAACAGAGAGACCAAGATCCAGTAAGAACTGTGAGGAGAAATGGAAAGTACATTTTTTCTTTAAGTTTTATAACTTTCTTTAACTGGCTTACTCTACAATCCAGAGTAACTACGGGAACATGTAAGAGACATTTACGTCAACGTAGTTATGGCACCACCTAGTGAAAACCTATGGGAAATTCATGTTGCAATCCACAGTAAATTGTTCTTACATTGGAGCAAGGACTCCCCATAGTTACTCTGGATTGTGCCCATAATAATTTTCCTTAACTTTTATTGGGTAATTTGTGTTAAATTTAGGTCAAGTATGGAGCCAGGCTGATCTTGCACAACCTTTAATATTTCGCTCTTGCTCATTAGTGGGACATCTGAGCCTGCATTTCACCCACCAGCTTTTTGAAGTTGGGTGAATATTACATGAGGGCCAGTCACTGGGAATCTTGGAGATATTCATCTGTCAAGTTGGAATGTTGTGTACTCTCATAATCAGATCGAAAAACTCAGATTCAATAAGTTGAACTGAAACAGGAGTGTACAGCTCCACTGCATCTTCTCAAGTTGGGAAATTTGTCTCTAGGCACTAGCTTCCAAAACAATTCTTGCTCAGCACAGGCCTTGAGAAAAATGTCATATTTAAGGTTAAATGTTAATATTTTGTTAATATTTTGTTAATTAAATGTTGATATTTTGTTTTCAAGAGATGGCTTGTTCAATGAGTAATTTTTACTGATAGTAGATGCAGTTTCTTTGATGTTCACATCTACTTTGAATGGGTATGACAAGTACTCCAAATCTGTTTCATTTTTTTGGAAGTCGAAGAATCTATTTTCGAATTCCTGGATAAAAGAACAGATTTCTGTCACATACTTCTCCCAGATGGTCCTGCATATTAACAGAGTCCTAACAGGGTTAAACTGACCCAATCTGAAGTTTGTGTTGAGTTTTTAAATGGAATTTATTGTTATTATTTGACAAGAACTTGTGACTTTTTTCTGCTAATTAGACAGTTATAAATCTGAAAGCACAAATGTTTTGAATTTATATTTGAATTTTCTGTAAATTCAAATTATAGCATCGAATGCAGACAGGGTCAGTGTGAATGCAGGCAGGGTCAAATGCAGGCAGGGTCATGTTGCTTTTCACTGGTTAATCAAAATTCATAATTTCACACTATTTCACAATATTTCAAAATATTTCACAATTAAAATCAGTATAAAATGATTATACTAAAACATGATGAAACATTTATTCATTATATGTACCAAACTATAGTACAAGATCGATTTGACCCTGGCGGTACTCAGTAATAAAAAATTCATGCTTTTGGATTTATAACTGTCTAATTAGCAGTAAAAAAAGTCATGTTCTTTTCAAATAATAATTAATTCCATTAAAAAACCACAACACTAACTTCCTACAGGGTCTCAGACAAAGAAAAAGGACATTGTTTTTGATGATGGACAATAAGGAGCACTGATGCTTTTGGATTTATAACTGTCTAATTAGCAGAAAAAAGTCACAGGGAAGGGTTGGATCTTGGGAGACGAGGTGTTCCAGCACTCTCCTCAATGGACTGTACCCTCTCCTGCCAGTGCACCCACTGCCGCCTCCAGTCCTTTTCCGCCTTTATATCTCTTTGTCCCTGCCCCAACCTCTCCCCCTCCCTTTCCACTTCCAAGGCAGATCACAAACACTCTCTTCTCCTCCTGAGTACCAATCCAGGTCAGGTCCAACAGTTATTCCCCTGGTGGGTCTGAACCTTCCATATCTCCTCCTTCTCAAATCCACTATCTCCTGGAGGGACCACACTTCCACAGCACCTGGGAAATTATGGATGTCTAGGTGGGGGCAAGGGTAACGAGGGCTGAACTTCTCCTACTCCCTTGGTTGTATAATTATCCAACAGGTTGTGCTGCTCCTCACAGCCCACAATACACACACAGGCAAGATTCCCACAGGCAGGGGGAAAAAAGGCAAAGGATCAGCAGCAGCAGCAAATCCACAGCAGATGACCTGCTAGCACAAGCTCTCCTAGCGAGTGGGTTGGTGATCTACCTCTGATTCCTCTGTGATCTACTGGTAGATCATGATCTATCTGTTGGACATGCCTGATCTATAGAATCTGGGAAACTATGCCAGAATGCTTTTCATAGACTACAGCTCAGCCTTTAACACCATTTTGCCAATTATCCTCATTAAAAAGCTGACTGACTTGAGTTTTCCCTCTCTCACCTGCAACTGGATTAAAGACTTTCTGATGGCCTAGCAACAAACAGTGAGGGTAGGGTCTTTCAGATCCTCCTCCCTGAAACTAAGTACTGGCTCCTCTCCCCGGGCTGTGTGTTCAGTCCCTACCTGTATTCATTGTACACACATGATTGTGTATGTTCTGACCCATCCAATGTGATTATCAAGTTCACAGATAACACCACCATATTGGGCCTTATTACAGGAGGGGAACATGCAGGGGAGAGGTTCAAATACTATCCACATGGTGCTTAGAGAGCAACTTGCACCTAAACATCAGCAAAACAAAGGAGATGGTAATAGAGTTCCAGAAGAAAAGAGAGGAACCTGCCCTGCTTTACATCAAGAGGGGCTGTGTGGAAAGGGTCTCCTCTTTCAAATTCCTGGGAGTCCATCTTAGCACAGATCTCACAAAGTCAATGATCCAGGTGGCCAGGAAGGCCCAGCAGAGACTCCCTTACGGTCTTGCGAAAAAACAAGGTGGAACAACTGATGACCTCTTTCTGCCAATCTACGATATAAAGCGTCCTCACTTATTGCATCACAATATGGTATGCTATCTTGACAGCTGCAGTTGGAAAGACACTACAAAGGGTGATGAGCACAACACAAAACATCATAGGTTGTCCCGACACCACTGGATGAAATTGCCAGGACCCACTACATTAGTAGTGAGGAAAATTCTCAGGGAAAATTCACACCCTGGTCAGCACTTCTTTACTCTCCTACCATCAGGCAGGAGGTATAGAAGCATAGCCAGTCATATGAACAGGGTGAAAAATAGCTTATATCCGTGGGCTGTCAAACTCTTGAATTCAATATAACATTATAACAATGTAGTATGACAGACTCGTAGGGCCAGTGCAGCATACAACATGTTCACATTGGTGTAATAATGTTCTTTTTGGTGTAATTTTTATTGTGCTATTGTATCATGTATTGTGTTGGGAGGTATACTTAGGGAAGCTCAGCCAATCTCATTCTACTCAGGTTGTGCATTGACAATAGAAGTTTTTTAATCTTAATCTTTAATCTTTTAATCTTTTAATCTTAATCAGGGAGCATGCACGACAATAAGAGCAGTTTGATCATAAAGCCGGAAATGGCCGGATTAGTTTGGAAGTGGGGCCCTTTAACCAGGCATCTGGCTAAAGAGCCCTATTTCCAGCATTTAGGCCTGCTCTGGAGCTTTGCTGCACTGGGGGAGGACCCATCATTTCCCCAGGGCATGCTTGCTGCTGGCAACCCTGAATGGCTCTGTGGTGGGTAGGGACTCTCCCCAGCATCCCCGTCCAGCAGTCAGGGCCTTAGGGAAGCACCCTTGCCCCAACTGGAAGCTAAGATCAGTGGCACCTGGGGTTTTTGAAACAGTTCTTGTAAAGAGAGTGCCAGCCTGAGAAAGGTCAGCAGCTTTGTCTTTGGATCCTTAAGGTCAGCAGCTTTGTCTTTGGATCCTTTGGTGCCTTTTGGGTGTGCAAACAAGTCTTGCAAAGTGGGTGCTGGATTTTGTCAGGCTGCTGTTTTGCCTTTGGATCACTTAAAACATGCATTTTTGGTTTATTATTTAACTGTGAGTAATGGCTGATCCAGTATCTAGCTCCAAGGAGCATGGGGTCCCTTGCAGTTTTAGTTGAAGTCTTATTTTTTCTTTGGTGGGGTGTTGGACTCTTGTGCATTAAATGCTAAGCCTTCCCAAGCAGTATTCTGACCTGGGGGTCATTTCCCTTTGTGCTGCTGCATTGCAGTTTTTGTTTCCTGCTGACGACCTCTGCAAACTGGCAATGTGCTCTTGCTTTCCATAGGCACGACTTACTATGAGGGCGAAAATTCTAGTCTTTCAGGTGGGGAGGATAGTGGCCCAACCTATAGACTCAGAGGTAATAGGTCTAGAAATAAGTCATTTTTTTCATGGGGCCCATTCCAAATGGGGCCCCAAGAAGGATCAGTCATAAATTTATCTTCCAGGAGCTTGTCTCTGGTCAAGGAACGAGCCCTAAATAGGGGTCTTGGTTTTGTGCCTACTCCTAGATACGATGCCTTTGGAATAAGAGTGGATTTTTATAAACTCATCAGACAGATCAAGCTTAAAAAGTTTTTCCAGACAGAACAGGGAGTGTCTTCTTATGATGGGGCAATGCTTCATCCTAAATCTTCTTTTGTTCCAGTTATTAATGATCCTTGTATTAATGCTTTTGAAAAACTTGTGATCAAGGATTTGGAGGGTATTGAAGCTAAGATGAATAGGAGATGGCAAAACATCGCCAAAGATGAGATCACGACTCTTAGGAACCTGGGTAAAGATCAACAAATCATAATAAAAGAAGCAGACAAGGGAGGTGCTATTGTGATCTTGAATCACTCTGATTACATTCAGGAGGTACAAAGACAATTACTAAACACCACCATTTATCAAAAATTAGAGCAGGATCCTTCAGGACACATTATGAATATTATTAAAATAACAGTCAATGAGGGTTGGTTGTTGGGATATATAAACCAAACCACAGCCAAATTTTTAATCTATACCAAACCTTGGATTCCTGTTTTCTACATACTTCCTAAGATACACAAGCCCTACTGGCAGACCAATAGTGTCTGGTACCAATTCCATCCTAGAGCCATTATCTAGATACGTTGATGCCTTTTTACAATCTTTTGTTCAGAATATCCCCAGTTACATTAAGGACTTTATTAGAAAGGTTGAAGGGATTAAATGCCCCAGTTCGGCAGTATTATTGACTATGGATGTGGTCTCACTGTACACAAACATACCCCATTCAGAATTAAGGGAGGTTATTGAGACCTTATTATTAACCAGGCCCACTGATGAACCCCCTACACATTTTATTTTCTCTTTATTAGATATAATTCCTGAAAAATGTTTTTAGTTTTGATTCTGATTTCTATCTACAGAAAAGGGGTGTAGTTATGGGTTGCAGCTGCACCCAGCTTAGCCTGTTAATATATGGCTTCTTTAGAAGAATGTACTATTTTGAATGGCTCCAACAATCCATTCCTAGATCAGATTATTCTTTTCAAAATATATATTGATGATTGCTTTGTGGTGTATGCTCAACAGGAAAACATAGAGGCCTTTTGTAACTGGATGAATGACATTGATTCTAATATTAAGTTTACTTACCAACATAGTCTGGATAGTTTACCATTTTTAGACAAAACAGTATTTAAATCCGCTGATAATTGTTAAAAAGAACACTGACCGGAATACTTATTTGCATTATTCCTCCTTCCATTCCCCACATCTTAAAGAAAGCATTCCTTACAGCCAGCTGTTGAGGATTAGGAGAAATTCCACTCTAGATGAAGACATTTTGCAGGAACGAGATAACTCATATTAACACAATTTCAACACAATTTTCAACTTCCATTAGAAGTATTATCTCAGGCTAGAAGCAGAGTAGATAAAGTGGATAGAAATTCTCTACTACAAGTTAAGTCTAAACACCTTTAAACAGAGTCATTTGGCCAATAGACTATATGCCTGGCATTAATTATGTCAGGCATATAATAAACTAGCGAAAAGCGTACCCGCTTTGTGGGTGTAACATTTCTCCCTATGTCATCCCCCCTTGGCGCAGAAACACCCCATGTGCCACTTCCCCCATGCGCATCATCCCGCATGCACATCGTCCCTCCATGCGCATCATCCCCCCATGTGCAACGTCCCCTCATGTGCAACATTCCCCCCAATGCGCAACTTTCCCCCATGCACAACTTTCCCCCATGTGCATCAACCCAAATGCGCAACTTTCCCCATGTGCAACTTTCCCCCATGCGCATCATCCCCCATGTGCAACTTTCTCACATACACATCAACCCCAATGTGCAACTTTCCCCCATGCGCAACTTCCCCCCACGCGCATCATGACCCCATGTGCATCATGACCCCACGCGCATCATGTCCCCATGTGCAAATTTCCCCATGTGCAACTTCCCCCGTGCTCATTACCCCCTGTGCGCATCATCCCCAATACACATCATTCCCTCATGCGCAACTTCCACCCATGCGCTACTTCCACCCATGCACATCATCCCCTCATGCGCAACTTTCCCCCATGCGCATCATTCACCAATGCGCAACTTCCCCCCATGCACAACTTCCCCCATGCGCATCATCTGCCAATGCGCAACTTTCCCCCATGCGCAACTTTCCCCCATGTGCAACTTTCCCCCATGTGCATCAACCCCCATGCGCATCAACCCCATGTCCAACTTTCCCCCATGAGCAACTTTCCCCCATATGCAACTTCCCCCCATGCGCAACTTCCCCATGCGCAACTTTCCCCCATGCACAACTTTCCCCATGCGCATCAACCCCATGCACAACTTTCCCCCATGCGAAACTTTCCCCCATGTGCAACTTCCCCTCATGTGCAATTTTCCCCCATGCGCATCATCTATTGATGCGCAACTTTCCCCATGCGCAACTTCCCCCATGCACAACTTCCCCCATGCGCAACTTCCTCCATGCACAACTTTTCCCCATGCACAACTTTCCCCCATGCGCAACTTTCCCCCATGTGCATCAACCCCCATCTGCAACTTTCCCCCTTGCGCAACTTTCCCCCATGTGCAACTTCCCCTCATGTGCAATTTTCCCCCATGCGCATCATCTGTCGATGCGCAACTTTCCCCATGCGCAACATTCCCCCATGCGCAACTTCCCCCATGTGCAACTTTCCCCCATGCGCAACTTTCCTCCATGTGCAACTTCCCCTCATGTGCAATTTTCCCCCATGCGCATCATCTGTCGATGCGCAACTTTCCCCATGCGCAACATTCCCCCATGCGCAACTTCCCCCATGCACAACTTTCCCCATGCGCAACTTTCCTCCATGCGCAACTTCCCCCACGCGCAGCATCCTCACCAGTGCAACCTCTTCCTCCGAACAACATCCCCCAGTGCACCTGGCACTGAGCACCAAATTGGCTGGATGTTATTCAGTCTCCCATGTTAAGTATAGGACAGAAACACGTTGCCCCCTTTTCAGCCCCTGAAGGGTTAATTTCTCCAGATGGTTCTTGGTGGGAGTTCAGGTGACAGAAGGAACTCCCAGAATTCCATGCTTCAGGCCCAGCAGTTGGGGCGGAATGTTGATGAGTCAGTAATTCTCAATGCAAAGTATAGGGAGGAAAACACGTTGTGCCCCTTTTCACCCCCTTCCGGTCGGAATTTCGGAAAACCGGTTCTTAGTGCAACCCTCAGTCACGGAAGGAACACCCACCCCAAATTTCATGCTTCTAGGGCGGGCAGTTTTGGCAGGGCGGTGATGAGTCACTGAGTCAGTGAGTCAGTCAATGAGTCAGTCAGTGACTTTTCTCTTTTATATATATAGATAAGTACTGGCATTTATTTTATGACTAGCAAAAAGCGTACCCGCGTTGTGGGAATAACATTTCCCCATACAACATCCCCCCACAGCGCATCAACACCTCATGTGCATCAACACCCCATGCGCAACTTCCCCAATGTGCATTTCCCCAATGTGCAACTCCCCCCATGCGCAACATCCCCATGCGCAACATACCCCATGCACAACACCCCCATGCGCAACATTCCCCCATGTGCAACTTCCCCCTTGTACAACTTTCCCCCATGTACAACTTCCTCCCATGCGCAACTTAACCCATGCGCAACTTCCCCATGCGCAATTTCCCTCCATGCGCAACTTCCCCCATGAGGAACATTCCCCCATGTGGAACTTTCCCCCATGTGCAACTTTCCTCCATGTGCAACTTCCCCATGCACAATATTCCCATGCGCAACATTCCCCCATGCGCAACTTCCTCCCATGTGCCTGAACTCCTCATATGCAACATCACCCATCATCCTCAAGCACATCTACTTATTGGAGCGGATCTGAATGCGAGAGTTGGTGATATCAGTGATTCAACACTTACTAACTTGGCTGAAGAGATGGACTTATTACTTCCAGACTGTTGGATGCTTCCTAGATCATCTAAAGACGTATGTCTCTATGAGGCTGGCACTTTGTTGACCAAATTCAGTCTCCAACATAATATATCATGGTTGAATGGCTTCCACAAATTTAAGACTGCATTGGAATTTTCTTATATCTCACCTGGAGGTTGTAGTGTGATCGATTATTTCCTTATTTCATTACCCTTGTATCCATTAGTGACAGATTTTGAGATAGTGGACTTTAAACTTAGTGATCATTTACCATTATCGCTCAAGCTGAATCTGAAAATAGCCAGAACACCAGCTTCCATACCAGAAATGGAAAATAGCCACCTTCTTCCTAAATTAGTTTGGAAAGAGACAACTCTATACGAAATCCACCAACTGTTGGAGAAGACTAAAGCCATAAATCTAAGAACTAATATCTTTATAGGGAATGATCCAAATAAAATCATATCTGCGTATGATGAATTGGTACACTATTTAGTACTAAATACAACCCAATCTCCAAAAGAGAATGTCACCAACTCTGAGCGGTCAAATCAAGGCTGGTTTGATACTGAATGCCGGTTACTGAAAAATCAGCTGAGACAAGCTTTTTCAACATTCAGGGTAACCAATTCATGTGAGAATTTAGAAAATTTCTTTCTGCTCAAAAAACAATTTGAGGATACCCTATATTGTAAACATAACCAATTTATTCATTATCAGTGGAGTAAACTGAATCTAGCTGCTACACAAAAAAATTCCAGAACTTTCTGGAAGATGGTTTCTTCTTCGCTCAGATACAATTCTAGTGAGCCCAGCTTAATATCCAAACAGCGATGGTCCCAACATTTCTCTGCACTTTTCTTTGATAAGGCAGCTCAACAAGATAGGGTATGTTTACCCTTAATAACTCACAACTCCGGAAAGTTTATGATGTCGATTCAAGATATCCAGGAGGCGATTAAGGCGCAAAAACTGGGAAAATCCCCGGGGCCTGACGCTATAATAGCAGAATGGCTGAAAGCTGACCAGGAATGGTGGGCTCAACTGTTGTATGTAATCTTTGCAACAGTAAATAGAACTGGCCAAATTCCAGCTAACTGGCGTAAAGCCATTATTGTCCCCATATACAAGAAGGGGGACCCAAAAGCTCCCAGGAACTATAGGCCCATAAGTCTACTTTCCCTACCTGGAAAGATATAAGCCAAATGCCTGTTATCTCATCTTCAGCAATGGATTGACAAACACAGAATTTTGGGATCGGAGCAAATTGGATTTAGAAATGGAAGATCCACTATGGACCATGCCATAGTTCTTTTACATCTCGCCCACAAATGCTCAGTTACACCCAAATCCAAATTATTTGTGGCGTTCCTAGACCTTAAAGCTGCGTTTGATAGCATGGACAGAAATCTTTTATGGAAGAAACTTCTACATATGGGGATTGATAAGGAACTATTGTGCCTTATCCAAAGACTATACATGGATATCTTGTGTCAAATAAGACTTACCCTGGATGGAAAGACTACTGATGAAATCCCTACCAACAGGGGCGTTAAACAGGGATGCTTATTAGCACCAACCCTGTTCAATCTGTTCCTGAATGATATGGTTCCAGCTCTTGACCAATCTGATGGACACCCGCCAAAACTCGGCACAAGGAGAACTTCATTGCTACTTTATGCGGATGACGCTGTTCTGTTATCTCAAACTCGACGAGGACTATCCAATTTAATTAACAAATCACTTGCCTATTTCTCTCTCAATAAACTCCAATTAAACTTTACAAAATCCAAAATCATGGTCTTTGCAAAAACGTGGTCGCCATATAGATGGAATTTCGCGGAAGACGTGATAGACCAAATGAAATCATATAAATACCTTGGAATTCATTTTTCTTATAATCTTACCTGGACAACCCACCACAAAGCAGCCATGAATGCAGCCAGAACATCATCGCATGCAGTTCTCAGATTCTTGTCTAAAAATGGGGGCCGACATATACCGGCTGCCCTGAAGGTATTCAATGCCAAAGTTCTACCCCAAATCCTATATGGATGCCCAGTGTGGATGGAGGCTACAAAGAGTTGCCCTTTGTACAACCTCAAGCCCTTTTCCTACGGAAGATTCTCGGTCTCCCTAACTGCATACCATATGCAGGGTTATGCTTGGAGACAGGCCTATTGAAAATAGAGACCCAGGCATGGTTGAGAATCTCTAGCTACTGGCTCAAATTATATTTCAACTACAATAAAAATAGCCTACTCCATCACCTTTTAACAGATTCTCACAGCAAACCCAATGCCTGGTTTAAAAAATTAAAGAGTATAGGAATCTGGACTGATGCCCTTGGAGCTCCGACTCAAAAAGATGCATTTCGACTTATTAAAACCAGACTTCTCGATATTCATCAGCAAGAACTATTAGCCAAAGCAAATAAAACCTGCTCACCGCTCCACCATAATATCGGGGTGCAACTGGGTCAGACCCCCAGTTACCTTTTTCTCCTAGAAGATCCTAGGGATCGTAGAGCAATGTCTCTAGCTAGATGTAATGTTGTTCCTTCGGAAGTCCTGTGGGGTCTGATTACACTGAAAGACTATGTCCATGTGCCCAGGGTGTTGTGGAATCCCTGGATCATTTAATTTTTCATTGTCCTTGCCATGCCTGGAGTAGACAGCGCTATCTAATCCCTTTGCTGAATTCGAATCCCCACCTTGCTGATAAGTGGAATATCAAACTGCTTTTCGAAATGCAAGATGCTGGCTTCATTAAACAGCTGGCTCGCTATATAGACACTATTATCAAAGCTAACTTATCTCATTCTTGATGGTCCTGTTGTTGTCTTTTTTTTTTTTTGTTTGGTAGAGCTTTGACTGTTTTAGTGTTTTATTTATGGATGTTCTTTACAATGCCAATAAAGGTTATTTTAAGTGTGGCATGTGCTCAGCTTGTTCACAAGCCCTAGAAGGCAGGCAGATCAGCATCCCTGAATTAGATATCCATATCACTTTACATCATTTCAGCACATGTAGGACCTCTAACATAGTCTACTTAATCATATGTACATGCCCACGTATTTATGTGGGAAGTTCAAGCAGACCTATAAGAACTGGGATCTCGGAACATAAATCACATATCAAACTCCAGATCCTAGAAGCCCCATTGGTCCAGCACTTTATTGAAAAACACCATTCATTCAAGGATTTCAAATTTTCTGTGTTATATGTTTCTAGAGTTTCAAAGTGACCTGCACTTTGAAAGTGACCTGCACAGGCAAGAATACAAAGTGACCTGCACAGGCAAGAATGTAGATGGATTTTTAAATTGAGGTCATTAGAGCCCCGAGGTTTGAACATCTGCAATTACTTTTCCTGTTTTTTGTAACACTAATACATCTTTAATGTGTTTATGATATACAATTAGTAGTATTGATGTCAACTTGGGATAATGTAACCTAATTATGTGTTTTATCAGTGTGATGAGATATCTTCGCTTGTAAATTAAATATTCCTTAATGCCCTACCTGGTTCCTTTAAAATTTCAACAAGCTTGAGTAATTGTTGCCAGCCCTTTCTTTTGGACTGTGCCTTGGAGGCCAAGCTATGTGCAATGAGAAGTTTCATGAGGCTGTAAGTAATTATAATATTTTAATTTTTCTAACAGTTGTTTAGCTATGGATTTTATTATGGTGATTTATACACTTTTAGATAAATGAATTGCGTCTGCTTTTGAAAAAGCTGTATGTGAAACCCAGCCTTAATCGACGCTGAGTCAGCAGAGAAACCTTCTTCACCTGAATTCACCTTCAGCCTCCTTTTGGATTTAAGGACTGACAATTCTTTTGTATGCACCTTTGAAATATAGTGTCTCCAATGTTATGCATGATAGCTGATGTATGATTCAAGGACTCCAGGACTTTTGTAATAAATGGCTATTTTCATATTTACATCATGAATTTGTAACAGATTCCATTGTTGATTGTGCTTTCACGGTTGGAGCTCTGCAAACTGGCAATGTGCTCTTGCTTTCCATAGGCACAACTTACTGCTGTGTGGAATCTTTAATACAGTCCCCAGCAGCTTGTGCAGCTCTGCGGGGGGAGTTGCTTGCTCTGTGAAGCATGGGTGGTTCTCTCTGCAAGTGATCAATTTCTTCACTCTCACTGACCTCCCTTGAGCCTTCTGCGGTCTCTTTTTGGATTGCTGGGTGGCTGGTGTGTGTTTTTGGTGGCCAGAGAGTCTTCTTGGCCCCTCCAGCAGCCTCATCTGCCATGACTTCCTTCAGCGCATCTTGGAAAGTCAGTTTCTCCATGGCGAATAGGCGCTGCTGTAATTCACTATTACACAGGCCACAAATGAGCCTGTCTCTGAGATGATCTTCCAGATCAGGGAACTCACATAGATGTGTAGCTTGGCAAAAGCCTGCTACAAACTCCGCAACAGATTCCCCGGATCTCTGTTCACATTGCTCAAATGCATAGCACCGGATAATGACCAAGAATTTAGGCTCAAAATGTTCCCTTAATTTTTTCTTGACGTCTGCATAGGCCACAGTCTATACACTTGCCGGTGCTATCAAGTTTTCAGCAATATCAAATGTGACTTGTCCACAGACACATGGTCAGATTGCCACTTTCATACCGTCATCCATGACCTGGTTAGCCCAGATAGATATTCACTCGGGTGACGTATGAGCTCCACTGTTCCGGGTGAGTAATATCAAACTTGTTGAGCCTTCCCAGTTTAGTCATTTTGAGAAGGCTCCTTTGGTGCTGGTTTATGCCTGAACTGCTGCGGTTGAAGCTGGGCTGCACTTAGGAGTCCTGCCAGGACTCTTTACCTGGTCTGACACCCAGTTATTTCAGTCTCTTGGTTAGCAGCATCTCTCTCTGCAGCATCCCAACTTTGTCACCACTATTGTGTTGTGGGTTTCAGTCAGCAAGAAGCAGACCAGCATAGCTACAATTGCATTTATCGACTCAAACTAGAACTGAGGAACAGCAGGCAAATGCCTGTAATTTATACTCTAGGCCACAGGCCCTTAACCAATCATATACTTGAAAAAACCCGCCCAAATATGAATGTTCTAAGTTGGAGTTAACAGTTAGGGTCATCTAAAGGTTAGTTTCACTTTAGCAGGGGCTTAACACAACTACAGTGGCGACTCACGTAACAAATGTAATTCGTTCCGGAAGCATGCTTGTTATGTGAAACACTCTTTATGTGAAGCGCATTTTCCCATAGGAAATAATGGAAATGCAGACGATTGGTTCCACAACCCCAAAAATATTCATATAAAAATATTAACTGGATTTAAAAATGATGACAGAACACTGGGATTGAATTCAAAACATGCATTCAATGTACATGATCTTACAAAGTCTATTTAGGCTGCAGTCCTAAAGACACTTTCCTGGGAGTAAGACCCATTTAACACAATGGGCTTACTTCTGGGTAGACATGGTTAGGAGGCTGCAATCCAAGACACCTTCAAAGTGTCTCCCCACTTTCTCCTTCTCTCCATCCTGAGCCTCTCTCTCCCCTGCTCCCTTCTGGCTAGCCCTGAGCTGCTTCCCTCTTCTCCATTGCTCTTCTCTCCCTCTGCCCAGTGGACGCCTGGCCATAGGAACAGCATGGAAGTGTTGCTTTCACTATGGGCAGGTACTCTAGGCAGCCCTGATGCTTTTTAAACAGGCTGCTGGCCAGCGTGTCTGCCCCAACTGTCAACGAATGTGTTCTTTACGTGAAGCACTTTCTTTACGTGAAGTAGAATCCTAGATAAATTTTTGTGTTATGTGAAACATACTTTACGTGAGACGTTCTTTATGTGAGGCGCCACTGTATATGTATTCAATAACATAACAATTTGAACTTTAGCAAAGGAAGCAAAGATCCCAGATTTCCAGGGAGCTTACATTTTGCAATCTTACCTGTGGAATTCTGGATGTGTGGCTACTCAGTTGCCATATGTATGGGCCAAAGAATGCACCTAAGTGCATTCTTTAACATGCACCCATGATATTCCTTAACACAGTGTTTCTCAAAGTGGGGGTCGGGACCCCTTTGGGGGTCGCCTGGAGCTTTCTTGGGGGTCACCTAAAGACCCCTGGTGTAGGGGGCCAGGTCAGGCTTGCCAGACCTCTGGCTGTAGCTGCGCATGCACTGAGGCTGACTGACAGCCTCAGGGCCCAATCCTATGCATGCCTACTCTGAAATAAATCCCATTATAGTCAGAGGGGCCTTTACTCCCATGTAAATGTGGATAGGATTTCAGCCTCAGGGCCCAATTCTAAGCATGCCTTCTCTGAAATAAATCCCATAGTGTTCCATGTGTGCATAGAACACACATTCCATTTGTAATAATGAAAATACATCTTGCATATCGGATATTTACATTACGATTCATAACAGCTAAATTACAGCTATAAAGTAGCAACGAAAATAATTTTATGGTTGGGGTCCCCACAACATGAGGAACTTATAAAGGGGTAACGGCATTAGGAAGATTGAGAACCACTGCCTTAACACAATGTCAAATCTGAGAAGAAACCTGCCTGCTACAGTAGCTCTTTGGTTTGTGGGTCTGCATACCATGAAGGAGTGTATCAAGTATACCACTGTTGAAGTACAACTGCTGCAGAAATATGTTTTGGTCAGAGGCACAAGGTGTCTTGTGCCATGGGCACATATGGACAGTTTGCTATTATTGACTTATAACATTAGCTAAAAGGTTTTTTGATAGGGTGAAATTTTGGTCCTTGGTATGGATGCCATTTTGCCTAGGTACTCCTCTGATTTTTTTACACACAGGTCACTTTCCATTCTGCTGTGATACTAAATATGATGATCTAATTTTCTGCAATGACTTTTCAAATAATAATTTAGAGATTTAGAAGTTTTTTCGTTTTGCTGCATTTAGCTGCTGATGCTTTGTAGGTGGGTAAATCTATGCTTCACACTGGGAAACACAGTCAACCAAGACTCTTCTTGGTGTTTCAGTCCTCCTTTGCCCTGTTATCCCTATTCCCGACTCTGTTCTGCCCACCCATCACCAACCTCTCCCACTCATCTCTTCGCACCATCTCTTCACCATTTTGGAAAGTACCCACAAATAACATTATACCCAGTGGTGGGTTCGCACCTACTCTATAGAACCGGTTGTTAACAAGAAATAGGACATATAAAGTTTAAAAATAGCCATTTAAAAGTGGCTGCCAGATGGGCAGAGAACCAGTTCTTAATTTCTTTGAAGCCCATCACTGATTATACCCTCTAAGAACATTTTTTGTCTTGGAGGCGCTGGTTGCTTGGTGGTCCACACCAGTTCCAATTTTTGTCTCAATGGTCCATGGGCTCCTAAACAATGGGAACTCTCTGTTTTAGACTGTGATTGTCTACATGGTTTTCTGGGTGTAGTTCTCAATAAGATTAATGGGACTTCAATAGGATCTTACTAAAATATACTTTATTATAATCTTACTAAAGTATACTTTATTATATACTAATTAGCACCTTATGATATAACAAAAGCTATGAAGAAAATATTCCAAAAGAAAGTTAAACACAACCCATATAGATAGGCAGCACAATCCAGAGCAACTAATCTGTCCACATAAGAGCCCTTGGTTTGCCCTATCTATCACTAGATAGATAGGCAGAGCAAGGCAACATAGGGTGCCCTAAGAGAGGTGGACCTGCTCTGCCCTAACTGGGGCAGCCTAGGCAGGTCAGGAGAGACAAGTTGAGGGCGTGTTTAGCATTGCCTAGGGCAGAGCAGTTACTCTGTATCCAAAGCGTGTTTCAAGGCAGAAATGCCCTCTTCCAGTTCCTCAGAGATATACCACCTCAGGAGCAGGTATAGTAATGAGTAGAACCATAGGGGTCCATTATAAGGCCCGAGTAAGAATGGCAGTGTTGACCAAAAGTCTTTGTTCTTAGCCAGCATAGCTGCAACCCCTGCCTCTCAACCTCAGGATATGGAACAAACTACGGCTGCCCACAAACCTCAGGATACAGCAGGCCACTCCAAGAAGCCCCTTGTATTCACTGTAGAATGTACTGGCATCTCATCAGGGACTCCTTATAAGGCAGGCACCCAGTGGCATCACCAGACTGGTGCGGCTGGTGTGGGCTGCACTGGGTGATGCGTTCCATATGGGGTGATGCGCCGGAGGAGTTTGACTGTCCAGGCACCAGCACACCCAAGGCGGAGCAGCAGCCAGAAGCTGCCACTCGTCCTCGGAGCTGGCCCGAACAGCCAGCTGAGATGCACTGTGCAGAAACACACTGAGAATGCCAAACAGCTTCAGAGGAGACTTCCTTAGAGCGGAGGAAGTCTGCGCCTCTGCACAGCCATTCGGCCTCACTCAGGAGGCAGAGCGGCAGCCAAATGGCTTCAGAAAGAGTACTGCACAGGCACCAACTCTGACGCCTGCACAGTCTCCTCTGAAGCCGAAAGACTTCAGAAAAGTACTGCACAGGCGTCAGACAGAGATGGTGCCTGCGCAGTACTTTTTCTGAAGCCAGTTGGCTTCAGAAACAACTGCGCAGGTGCCAACTTTGGCAACTGCACAGTCCAGGTAGGGGGTGCGCGCCTCCCAGGGGTGTTGCACAGACTTCCGCACCGGGTGATGCACAGAGTCGTCTCACCACTGTAGGCACCGCAGTTGTTCCTTGTTCAGTGTGATCTGAGGGGTGTCTCCTGAGGAGCAAGTCCTCCCCATGTGTCAATTACTTAGCATGCTCTGGAACAGTTAGGGCAGCCCAGGCTTCCTGACTCTCTGGATGCAGCATAACTTTCTGCTCTGGATACAGAATAGTTAGGAGGGAGCAGTTAGGGCAGAGCAGGCTGAACTTGCTCTGGATTGTGCCCAAAGAGAGTCATCATGGAAAATCCTTCTTTCTTACTTGCCATTTGTCTCCAGCAGTTTTTGGATCTCTAATGCTGCAAAATGTCTTCAGTAAAAATAACTGGTTACTAATAAGGTTCATTTGGTTTTGCAGCAAATAAATATGGACCGGTCATATCAGACCATTTAAGAATTTTAGTGCTCTGTAATTATGTACCAATGATGATACAGATATAATGGGAGGAGAAAGGGCAGATATGAGGTGTGATGAGTAAGTATTAGGACTGGTGCTATAAAAAGAAAACTACAACACATAACAATTTGGCATTTAATCTCCTCAAAAGTAGTCCCCTTCCGAAGCCACACACTTAATCCAGTACTGTTTCCATTGATAGAAGCATTCCTGGAACTCATTTTCTGGAATAATCAGCAGCTGCCTCATCGCATTCACTTGGATTTCCTTGACATCTTGAAATCTTCGTCTTTTCAAGTGGGATTAGCCTGTTTCCAGGGCAGATATGCCCCATGACAGCCCCTCTGATTTAGGCCAACTCTGAGTATAAATCTGAGGCATAAATCTGAGTTTAAATCTGAGGCATAAATCATAAATCATACAACTCATGATAAACCAGAGTAAAAATGGAAGCAAAATTCAAAAGTTGTTAAATTAAAAGAGCTAGACTAAACACCACTCCTGCCTCTCAGCCTCAGGATATGGCACAACTACAACAGTCCATCTCAAGATATGGCACAACTCCTGCAGCCCAGTGAGCATGATGCCCTTGTGCTAGTGCCTCTTCAGCAGCAGTTAGGCCAGCTGAGAGGCCTCCTAGCCCTGTGGATTTGGCCTGTGTGTTAGCCCAGGATATGGCCTACCTCAGGCCAGCTTAGCTCAATCATTCTCTCTGGCCTAAGTCAGGATTGCACCCTTAATCTCTTCCACTGAAATTTATATTTAAAAATTCAGTTTTAAATATTTGAACATTCTCTCTTTTTCTCCCTCACGCACACACATGCACACATACACACACACACTCAAAGAGAGAGAGAGAGAGAGAGAGAGAAACACACACCTCTCAATAAGATTTGCTATTTTATTTGTATTGCTGCAACAGAAAAAGTACATCACGATACAGTTGCCTTGGAGCATCAAGACCCCAGATAAAATCTAAATGATTCCATGAGGGAATAATTTTTTTGAAAACTAAACGAGGAATGCGAGGGAGTAACAATTCAACATCTTCTTTGTGTACAATAATGTCAGTTCCTCCATACCACACAGCTGTCGGCACAAGCATGTCTTCTATATTATAAAATGGAGGCACCGTCTGTTGATGGGGAAAAAAATCAGAAACCCATTTCAGTGATCAGTTTCCCCCCAAAATGTATAATGTGATCCAGTGGGAGTTCTTTTATTCTTTTTTTAAAAATGTAGGCCAGATGGAGTCACAGAACAAAATGAAATCACAGGTTTAATTTTGCACTTTCATGTTTTTCTCGGATAAAATCAAAATACATGTTTTATAAGTTATACCTCCTTGTAACCAGGTTACCTTTTTTTTAGCAAAGTCTTTCCCAGTACCCTGGCATTGCAAAGAGTCACATGGCAGAACTGCCTTCTCTTTACTTTTGTAAACACGAGGCTATTGATCTGCTTATCTCACTCACATGCATCCAGACTAATCCAACTCAGTAATTAGTTGTACCTCATACATAGTGGGTGGATTAGATATTAGTGCACAGATATCGAAAGTCAGGGTGGTGTCAGGGTGACTGTATAAAATGGAGGGCAGGGTGCCTTTAACCACTGTATAGAAGAGGGAATTTAGGCAGGTGCTGCTTTTTAAATCCTTCTTTGTTGAGCTAAACCTGTCTACAATGATTAAAGGTAGAGGCACTCCATCCTCCATTTGATATGGTCGCCCTGGGGAATGTGCAGGCAAGTTTGCAATCAGAAATGTGAACTGTTTTAGAATATGGGTGCAACACTACCTGCAGGATTCAAGGGCAGTGATTTTTGAATTAAAGTGCCACAGATTATCTCCAGGTGTGCCATGAGACCTTGATGAGGGTAATCGGGGAATTTGAGCCCACTATCTGCAGCACGGTGTACCTTAAACACTGCTCTAGAGAACAGTGCATTTTGGGGTGTTTGGGAGCCCATGCATACACTCTGTGGTGTCTGAAGGAAATTTATCCATTGAGTAACATGCAACTGTTGACTCTCTCTCCCTGACCACAGAAAGAAATGCATTCAGGCTGCTGACCTCTGTCCAGTAATAGCATGCAGGCCATATACTGAAGAGGTCAATCCCCTTTACAGCAAAAGGAGTGGTGCCTAAACTTTTTAGCACAGGACTCACTAAAAAAATCCCTCTACCAGGACCCACTTAGTTTTATGAGAATAGCACTGCAATCCTAAGCACACTTTCCTAGGAGTAAGTACTACTGATCACAATGAGACTTCTGAATGGACATGCCTAGGATTGCACTGTAACTGCCCAAACAGAAGGTTTTACTGCCAGTGCTGTACCACAACTGGGTGTTACAAACATACCAAAAGCACATTTGTGGCCCCAGTGCCAGCGATGCATCAGTACTAGCTGGGACTACATTAGCTTGGCTGTTGCCCCAGGTGGTAGAGCAGTGAATGGTGGTATGGAAAAGGCAGGGAAGAGATATTCTGGGCAGAGGGAAGTGGAGAGAGGGTGGCAGGGAGGCATGGTGGGAGAGGAAGCAGAGTGGGTCAAGCTCTACTGGAACCTGAACATCCATGTGGTGGCTCCGATGCTGGACATCATATATTTTGCAACAGCTCCCGTTTGAGCATTGTGTTTGTTGAACTCTATGTTAATTGGATCAGTACCATTCTGGAGGCCTTGTGTTCCTTTTCACCTGGCCTTGTGAGTAAAAACACATTTGTCTCTGTTTCAATTGCCATAGGACTCAATACATTTTGCTTGTTGGGTTGGTGGTGGATGTCTTTCTCGCATGTTTGTTGGGGCCTACATACATTGGATTGGGACCACTGGAGTGGTGTTGCATTCCCCTCGGCATTTGCCTCCTCACAATTAAGCACACGTGTACTGCTCCATTTCAGTTTCCATAGGGCCCAATACACTTCCCTTGGCAGCCATTAGCTTGTCAGTTTTATGACCCAAAATTGGGTCACAACTTACAGTCTGAGAACTGGTTTTTTAATTGGGTTTTTTTGTTCCTTGTATGTTTAAAAAACAATTGTAAGTAAAGAAGTGAAAAAAAAATTAACTGCCCCTGCTCCCCCTATGGGAGGGGATGAAATCCCAAAAGCCCTCATCCAGTGCCCAACATTCATAGTTAACTCAGACATCTTCAGAACCAGCTCAAATTACTCATTTCAAAATATGACATTTTCCTTACCATGTTATAAACTTCTTCATTCCTGGAGCCATAGTCAAAATGTTTAAATTGACTTGATTTGAATATCTAGAAAGAAGCATAGGATCAATTTAAAATTTACTGAACTGTCCAAATTCTAACTCTGAAGTATGATTTTCCATATCCATGATTTAATACCTGGAGAACAGAATGCCTTTAATAAAATGTGCAGGAGCTTTGCAACAATATTGGAATGTCTAGGAAGTTATTTCCAAAATCATTAACATTGTCATCCCATACTTGCATAGAACTAATTCCAATGACACTTATAAGCAAATTTGCATAGACTCTGCTTTCTCAGTGTCTCCTTGATGCTGAGAGGGGAACACCTGAACTTCCCTTGTCCTACATCCTTGATCAACGGGAAAGGTAAAACAGAAGCAATTTGCAATGGTCTCATTTAAACACTTTTTGCAGACAGAGAGTAGAGTGACCAAAGAATGTAGTCTTTTGTACATAGTCTCTGACCGCTCCTCCCACAGTGCCCTAAGAGCTTGGGACAAGAGTGTCCTGGACGGAAAGCACTGCCTTCCCCTTTCCAGTAAGACACAAATATAAAAAGAGGGCAGTCCACCCACTTTCCTTTCTGCAGATCCAGGGCAGTGGGAAGGAAACAGCCAGAAACTGCTGACTTTTTCCTTCCCAGAACTTGTGGGAGGAAACAGCACAAGATTCTCTGCTTCCTCATTGAATGTCCCAGAGGCTAGTGAAGTGATGTAATAATGAAGAGTGTTATCCGATACCATCTTTCCTTTCATAGATGCTGAAACATCTATACTTCTCTGAAGTATTGCAGATGAGAAGCATAGGTGAAAGGGGAGTGGGAGTAGATCAACTGAGCAACTTGCATTACTGCAATTCTTATCTGCCAGTCATCACCTTCAAAGGCTTAAATGATTTGGCTTCCAGGCACTTAAAATAAGTCTCCTCCCACATGTTTGTCTCAGTTGATACCTGCTGTTATGTTCTGAGATCATCTGGGAATCATAGAATCATAGAGTTGGAAGGGACCTAGTAGGTCATCTAGTCCAACCCACTGCCTGCAGCAGGAAATCCCCCTAGAGCATCCCTGACAGGTGCTCGTCGAGCCTCTGGAAAATTTGCTTCTGTATTCCATCATGAGTACACACAAGGAGGCAACGTCTGTAACCTATGTTTTCAGTGAACATCTCTGTGACCACCTCTCTGAACATCCTTTGTTGCCCATTGGTGATCTTTCTTTGACTGAGGCTTAGGTTTTTTTAAAAAACACTTTGCTCTTCTAATGATCATGTTCTGATTATTTTTACTTGTTTTGGCTTGCTGATTCTGAGCAGAACTGAGCAACCTGAGGCTGTTGCATCCTGTCCAAAGAAGGGAGCATGGATCCAGCAGAACTGTCAGCAGAACTTGGATCCCAGTCCTGCCTCTTGCTCCTCAATCACAGTTCCACCTGCCCTCCCTCACATTGTGTGTTGGAAAGTGTTTATGAACTGATTTGAATTCATTCATTCACAAGTTCTGTCAGTATATTCATGTATGTAAGTTTATTCAAATTCAAAATGTAAATCCATACTTTTTTTTCCTTTTGGGCTCCAGCACAGTATCAGAAAGACAATGTGGGCCTTCCTGCCAAAAAAGTTTAGAGACCCCTGGACTAGTGAAATGAATCATGTCACTGGACCCTGCTAGGCACTGACACGAACTGGAGGGCATCAGGGGAAACTAGTGTGTACTGGGCATCCCCATGCATATGGCAGTGGGTGCTACCAGGCATCATCAGGCAGCAGGCATGACTGGGCACCAGTGGGCAGTGGGTACCAGCACGCAGCAGGTATCCCTACCAGGCATCAGCAAGCAGCACTGGGGCATCACCAGGCAGTGGGCACTCCTACCAGGCAGCAGGCACAGGGTGCAACCAGGCGCCAAGCATCCCTACCAGGCACCAGCACCACCAGCCACCACTAGGTAGCAGTGGACATCTCTGGTGAGCAACAGACTACAGGTGCCAGAGACACCACCAGCTGCTGCAAATCTCAATGTGCACCAGGCACCACCAGGCAGCAGTGGGCTACAGACAACACCAGGGACCACCAGGCAGTAGACACCTAACACCACAGAGTATCCCTGCCAGGTGCCAGGCACAGTGCCCTGTGTTGCCCAGTGCCTGAGAGGAAGCCTGTCCCCATTGGTGCCTGGGGCCAGTGCCCAGTGGTGCCTGCTGCCTGGTGCCACCCAGTGGTGCATGGTGCCTTATGTTATCCAATGGAACCTGGGACTGCCTAGTGCCAATATCCAATGGTGCCTGCTACCCACTAGTGCCCAGTGGTACCTGGCAGTGATGTCCACTGCTCGGTGTTGCCCAGTGCTTGGTGGTACCTGCTGCCCACTGCTTGGTGGTATCCAGTGGTGCCTGCTGCTTGGTAGTGCCTTATGACTCTTGTGAATCCTTCCGCAATCAGCTCTGGCTGACCTAAACTCACCACACCCCTGCCGTGCCAAGTCCACTGCCTGCTTTTCCTGATCATGATGCAGCTTATGGAATAAATTGATGGTCTAGTCTTGTTTAGCCTTCTCCTAACTTGCATTATGGTACTGTACAAGAGGAAGTAGGAGCATATTCAGGAATTTTGTATTATCCGTCTGGGTTAGAGATGGATAATACAAAATCTACAAAATCTTTTAAAAACTATGGTAATTAAGATGTCATTTTATATTTTAGTTTTCAAAACTATCATATTTACTTGAATATAATGTGCAGGATTTTTTGCCAAATTTACTCTTCAAAGTATGGGTGCGCACTATATTCAATGGCACATTATATTCGAGTCAATACGGTACTAGTTTCCTTGGATGTGGAAGGCAGGCGAAGGGCAATGGCAGCAGAGTGGGAGCCAATCAGAAAGGGAAGCTGTAGGGCCTGGCGGTGCAGCCATTGCAGGGACGGAGCAGGGCAGCCATTGCAAGAGCCAGCCCAGGAATCTTGCAATCTGCTTAAAAATATTGGGGAGAAGGAGACAGGGATGGAGAGCAAGGGTTGGTTTGGCTTGACTCTCCTCCAACTCCAGGCTTCTCCTTTCTCTACTGCAACACCCACTCTCTGCAACTGCTTCTTCCCCCCCAAGAAGGAGCCCTTCTTCCTGCCCCTGCCTCTCTCTCACTCTTGCAGCCAAAGCCTCAGTGCTTCATACTCTTACAGTGCAATCTCAAGCGGGTCTACTCAGATGTAAGTCCCATTGCGTTCAATGGGTCTTACTCACAGGAAAGTGTGCATGGGGTTGTAGCATCATTTCCTTCTCTCAGCCTTCTCAATACATTGCAAGGGCTGGAGGAGAAGGAGGGAGTGAGAAGCAGATCATAACACGTTTCTCCCTACAGCTCCCTACAGTCTCCCATGTCTCTGGCTTTCCTGCACCCCTTCTCCAAAGTCACTTCATCTGCAGGGGCTTCCTGGGACTCCACTGAGCTGCACACTGCAATCGCCAGCAAATTGTTTTCTGAATCTAGCCTTTAAAAATAGGGTGTGCATTAGATTTGATGGCACACTATATTTGAATAAAAATGGTACTTTGAACAGATTAAACAAATTTTGCCAACATACAGTAGAAACTGAATATTCAGGGTGCAATCATAACCATTTTTCCAGTTCCAGGGGGTAAGGGTAATGCAACTCTGAGGTAAATGAGCAAACATTTCCCTACTTTGAGAAGGCCTCAGACTTCTCCCCACAAGTTGCACATGTCCCATTGGCACATTTATATCAGTGCTAAACGGTTGATTAGGATTACACCTTCAGTCAAATATTGCTTTTTGGATTTTTAACTGTAGAGAATACTTTAAGGAAATACAACCTGGATCCAATGGATTCCCATTTTCACAGACATAAAATCAGGATAGAGCTCAGCATACACATCTAATCGACTCTAACGGAAAAAAAAATAGAAAGAAGACTACAGAATCTGACAATTCATGAGAGGAATCCAGAGCTTTCTTTGGGCTGGAGCAAGTGTCACAAAAGTGGTGTAAGGCACTTTTGTGCCAGCCTGGGATGGGTTAGGTCAGTGAACTGAGGAAAACAGAACTTACTCTGCTGACGAATTTTGTATTATCCTGGCTCTGCAGGCCAGCAGATGGAGAAACCTGATGGTGGAGTAGGCAGGAGTGGGGAGTTTCCCATCAGGGTTAGGTGGATGAAGAGTGGGAGGGAGGAGAGTGGGGGCTTGGATCAGTTTGGTGGCATTTCTTTCCTAGGGAAAACCTCCTCCAGTGATTGCCTTGGGAGCCAACATGTTGAACTGGCTACCTGTGCACCTGTTCCCCTGTGGCTTGCTCTCCATTGCTCCCTCCTGTCCTGCCTTTAATGGCAAACTTTAGATATGGCAGACACTGTACTGCCTCCATATAATACCACAGAAGCATCCAGATAGGAGTGGGTCCTTAATGCTCCTGTGTATGAGAGAGTGTGCTTATGTATATGCACATTCATTCTATTTTTGAATTGTTTTGGGGAAGCTCCACACCCCCACTCCTACCCCCCCCCCAAAATCAAGACTCCATCAAACTAATCCATATAATACCACAGATTCCAGAACATTCCTCCAGCCAAATTCACTTCAATAGCTTAACATTTTGCTTGAAGAGCTATTTGATGGGAAAAATAATTATCAGCCCACTCCAAGTTGGTGGAGTGATTTCACAGCAGGCTCTTTCCTTGCTTGTAACCCAGGGGTTTAGGCATCATGGTCTACAAGCAACTTCCTCTCTTCCACCAATTCTACAATTCTCCCTGAAGCTTCATTTCCTTAAATATCCACTTTCTTAAAAACATGTCTCACTGGAAAGTCCCAGTTTCTGTAGGGTCCCCCTTCTATTCCCTTTCACACTTGCATTTCTTTGTGCCCTCTTTTCCTTCCAAAGCATTTTTCTTCTTCTTTTTTTAAATTCCTACCAATGGTTTACTCTTCGGGTCCAGCCAGAGTAATCAGCAATAACTGCAACGAGATGAGCTAAGATAGAATGACTTGGAAAGCTTAGCAAGGCACTGTTTTAGATCTAAGCAGTGGTGGGATTCAAATAAATTAACAACAGGTTCTGGGTCCTAATAACCTAAATTAACAACTGGTTCTATGTCCCATTAGTACTGGTTCTTGGAACCAGGCACTCACTAGCAGATTCTATAGAACCTATGAGAACCCCCTGAAGCCCACCACTTGATCTAAGTCTCTCTCCATCATTTCAAAATGATCTGAACTTTCACTTTTCATTGTATTTTCAATTTCACATCCCTCAAACTGCCCCACCAAACTACTGTGCAGGACCCCTGCTTACAAATTAGTTTTTTCCCATGTGCAATTCTTACTCATGGTTATAAAGCATAACTGGCACTTGCAACATTTCTGGCTTTTAAGCAATGTACATATATGAATATAGATTCAGCTTACCGCATTTAAGTTCTCATTAAATCCTATTATGTTGAAGATGCCTTGCAGACAAAATTGGACAAACACAGTATAGCTGCAAAATGCAGCAGCGGTGACTTTTGTACGGTCACTGTATAAACGAAACTCTTTCTTCCCCCAAATACCCTAGGAATTGAATATGTAGAATCATTAGAGATGGCTGTCCAAATGGTTGGTCCTAAGTCACATCACAGTCTTATTATGCTTCTGTGCAAAGATCATTTTGCCTTAGATTAAAGCATGATGTTTTGCAATGAAGTGGTTACATCAAACAGAGACACAGCTTTATTTAATTCAGGGCAAAATCCTGGGCTGCATGCCTTCTTATCTGGTATCTCAGCAGATGGAACAGCTGTAGCCATCACAGCATCTCATAACACAAAGCCCCCACCCTTCCTGTGGATACCTGAAACAGTGGATAAGGGCAAATACATCAGGCATTAAAGACATTACTTCCGGTTTCTCTATGAAACTGGAAATAGCATTTTTTCAATGCTTGAGTTCAGTCTCAGCTCGACAGAGGATGGGAATGGATATTATGGGTGGATATTCCCAGACTTTGCTGAGCGCAGAGGCCTACCTCCAGTGAGGATACACATGGGGGTGCATGTGCCAGGGGCCATCACCCAATAAGTGAATCTGTGGATATGAGATCCACAGATATGGCATCTCCATTGGTTAACTACTGGTTAAGCAATGTGAAAAGATGTTGTGTTTCCAACAATGTCCTTTTTTCATATGCACTTTTTCTAGATTTATTACCAAGTTGATGTCAAGGGCAATTAAGACATCAAAATTATATTAGAATGATGAGCTGGTACAATAATAAAATTATATAAAAATACTGACTTGCACCACTGGTAGAGGAAGCGACAGAAGTGATTTCAGAATGCTCCGCATGTTCGTCAGTGTGTAACCAGGAGAAAAGGCGAAGAAAAGTTTAACTTTCTGAGCCAGCTGTGGTAGGGCAGAGAAGGCAATGAGGCCTACAAAAGAGATTGAATTTCAGAAACCTTAACTAGTCAACCCATAGGATTTCACAAATCAGTGGACTACTTGCCTTTGTTTGCAGTATTGAAACCAGTAGCATATCTAATGATCAAGAATCCACAGTGCAAAGCGCAAAACGTTGACCCAGAAGTGATGTCACAACTGGAAGTGGCATCATCCCCAGGTACTTTTAAAAAGAAAATTAGGGAAAAACCTGCCTCCTTCTCCTCAGCAGTTCACCACGCTTTGCTCTACCAGTGGTATAGCTAAAGCACCTATTTATTATCTGGAGTCAAAGAAGATTTTTGTTGCCCCTCCCCCAACAACAACAAAATCAAATTTAATTAAGTAAAAAAAAAATGAAAATTGTGTCCCTTATTGGTGCTAGGGCAAAGAGGAATGGTTATTCTTTTCCTGCAAAATAGAAGACGAACACCACTTAAAAGTGTCTGTATACCAAGTTAACATGAGGAAATTGTTTTATGATACATGTACTACATATATGTACTGAAAGCTGATTAGATCCCTACCCCTTATTATATCCCTACACCTTATTAGATCCCTACAGTACCAGAATTATATTTCAGTGGCTCTCAGAACGCTCAGTAGCATGGGAAAGTTTAAGTTAAGAAAATCCACTTTTGTTCCATAGTCTTTTGTGTTTTCATTTTCTGGTTAATTGGTCATAACTTTTGATAGAATATAGATATTCCAATGCAGTTTGTTTCATAGAATCATAGAGTTGGAAGAGACCTGGTAGGTCATCTAGTCCAACCCCCTGCCTGCAGCAGGAATTCCCCCTAGAGCATCCCCAACAGGTGCTCGTCGAGCCTCTGCTTGAAGATCCCCAGTAAGGCAATTCATGGTCCAGAAAGTGGAGGAAGCAACAAGGGGAGGGGCCATCCTTGACCTGATCCTAACAAATTGTGAAGAACTGGTTGATCAGGTCAACATAGTGGGAACTTTAGGGGAAAGTGATCATGAGCTGCTGGAATTTAGAATAATGTGGAAAATAAAAAGAGTGCAGAGTGAAACTTACATATTGGATTTCAGGAAAGCTGATTTCAACAGGCTTAGAGGAGTCATAGGCGGGATCCTATGGGTTGATGATCTAATGGGGAAAGGGGCCCAAGATGGGTGGGAGCTCCTTAAGAGGCAGCTTCTACAAGCACAGTCAGAAACAATTCCCATGAAAAAGAAAGGGGGAAAAAACCTGAAAAAACCAGGTTGGCTGCACAAGCAACTTGGGGATCAGCTGAAGTTAAAGAAAGAGAAGTATAGGGAATGGAAGTCTGGAAAGATCACCAGGGAGGAGTACAGGCAGATAGCCTGGTCCTGTAGGGAGGGGGTCAGGGATGCTAAAGCTCAGTATGAGCTGAGGCTGGCCAGGCGAGTCAAGGATAACAAAAAGAGCTTCTTTAGATATGCCCAAAGGAACAGGAGGAGAGACGAGGGGCTGGGGCTGCTCTTGGACAAGGATGGACAACAGCTGTCTGGTAACCAGCAGAAGGCGGAACTGCTCAACTCCTACTTTGCATCCATCTATTCTTGGAAAGAGGGCTGTGCAAATGGGGGTGCGGGATCATTGGCTGATGCGGGGATGTGCTTGCATCCCCAAAGAGGTAATGAAAACATGGATGGTGCAGAACAGCAGATTAAGATTTACAGAGAACTGGTTTGAAACCACTTAACTGGCCTAAATGAATTCAAGTCATTTGGACCAGATGAGCTGCATCCTCGAGTTCTTAAGGAACTGGCAGATGTCCTTGCAGAGCCTCTGTCGATCCTTGAGGAGTGGAGAAGTGCCACTGGACTGGAAGAGGGCAAATGTAATACCAATCTTTAAGAAGAGGAAAAAAGAAGACCCGGGAACTTATAGACCAGTCAGTTTGACTTCAATCTCGGGCAAGATATTAGAACAAATCATAATACACACAATTTGTGCACATCTAGACAAGTACTCGGTGATCAAAACAACCCAACATGGATTTACCAAGAATAAATCTTGCCAGACAAATCTGATCTCCTTTTTTGATTGGGTTACGAGCTTAGTGGACAGTGGCAATGCTGTGGATGTCATTTATCTTGACTTCAACACAGCATTTGACAAGGTCCCAAAAGACATTTTAATTGGGAAGTTGGAAAAATATGGGCTCGACAAGACAATTGTTAGGTGGATCTGCAACTGGCTCAACGACCGCACTCAAATGGTTTTAGTAAATGGTTCTGGAGGTTGGTTTCTTGTGGGGTACCCCAAGGCTCTGTCTTGGGCCCGGTTCACTCTAACATTTTCATTAATGACTTGGAGGAAGAGATACAGGGGAGCCTGGTCAAATTTGCAGATGGCACCAAGCTGGGAGGAGTAGCAAACACTACAGAAGACAGGAGAAACCTCCAGGAGGATCTGGATAAACTAGAATCCTGGGCTGTAACAAATAGAATGAATTTCAACAGGGAGAAGTGCAAAGTTCTGCACTTAGGCAATAAAAACCAAAAACATAGGTATAAAATGGGGGATACTTGGCTTGGCAGCACAACATGTGAGGGGGATCTTGGAGTCGCCGTGGATCACAAGCTGAACATGAGTCAGCAGTGTGATGTGTCTGCAAAGAAGGCAAATGCCATTTTAGGTTGCATTAAGAGGACTGTAGCTTCCAAGGACTGTATATGAGAAGTTATAGTTCCTCTATATTGTGCATTGGTCAGAAAGATGCAGCCAAAAAGTAGCAAGTCCAGAGGAGAGCGACAAGAATGATCAGTGGGATGGAAGGGAAGCACTACGAGGAAAGGTTGGGGGAACTTGGGATGTTCAGCTTGGAGAAGAGGAGGCTGAGGAGACATGATTGCCCTCTTCAGATACCTGAAGGGCTGTCGTATGGAGGAAGGGGCTCATTTGTTCATAGCTGCTTCTGAAAGCAGAACTAGAACCAATGGGTACAAACTGCAAGAAAGGAGATTCCGGTTGGAAATCCGGAAAAAATTCCTCACTGTGAGGGCGGTTCGGCAGTGGAACAAATTGCCAGAAAGAATTTCATTGTAATTTCATACAATTTCATACAATTTGAAAATTGTATTTTATGAAAATTGTATGAAATCTACATACAATCTACGTAGGCTGCAATCCTAAAGACAATTTCCTGGGAGTAAGCCCCATTTAACACAATGGGCTTACTTCTGGGTAGACATGGTTAGGAGGCGGCAATCCAAGACACTTTCCAAGTGTCTCCCCACTTTCTCCTTCTCTTCATCCTGAGCCTCTCTCTCCCCTGCTCCCTTCTGGCTAGCCCTGAGCTGCTTCCCTCTTCGCCACTGCTGTTCTCTCCCTCTGCCCAGTGGATGCCCGGCCACAGGAGGAACAGCACGGAAGTGTTGCTTTCGCTATGGGCAGGTGCATTGGCAACCCGATGCTTTTGGATAGGACTGCTGGCCAGCGTGTCTGCCCCAATGCCAACGAGTATGCTTGTTAAATGAAGCAACACTTGTTATGTGAGGCAGAATCCTATAGAAATTTTTGCTTGTTATGTGGATCACTTGTTAAGCGAGGCACTTGTTAAGCGAGGTACTACTGTACTCCTTTACAAACATATTCTCAGTGCAAGGAGTGGCAATTTCTTATTTGTTTTTGCCTTTCATTTCAGCAATAATTGGCTGAAAGTTTTGATAGATCCTTCTTCTCAAAACCCAATTTGCTGTTATGCTTCCAGCATTCGCGAGGCAATTTTTTGGCTAATCACATCCAATACATTCAGTGATCCTGTCTTTGGTAATGATGGTCAGGCCCTGCTCATGACACCCCATGGACACCACTTCCTTCCAATTCACAGAATCTATATAGGAGGAAGTTGCCATCTTAGAACGAAAGGGCACAATTCTAAAGTTCAGAGTCCCCCCTATTTGTCATCGAACTTGATCCTAGCCTGACACACAAAGTTGGTGTAGAAATGTAAGCATGGCCTATTATGGTATTGAAAGACCCATTCAGGAGCAAGAGCAAACCTTTCTCCTTCCATGAGGAATGCTGTGTTTTGCAGTTGTAATTGGAGTCTATAGTTCAGATTTCCCCTATAGTAGGTTTTTAGTAGGTTTTTAGTAGGTCTATAGTAGGTTTTTGTGACAAAAGGAATTGTAGCTACAAATTCAAAAGCTCCCAGCAACAATTAAGATTTAAGAAGGCTGAAAAACCTTCACTGTGTGGCAGAAATTCAGTGAAAAAACTTTCTATTCTACCAGTTTAGGAATGGGAAAAGAAGACAGAAGCTGATCACAGTGAAGGTTTGAAATTAGATGATCATTGAAAACCAAACTGAATTTGTGCTGAGTCAAATTTCAGAGAAAAGTTGAGGTTAGTTATCTCAAAATGGCCCTTCATTTTTGAACAAGCTTAAAAGATGTTCAGCTTCTCTTCCCCAGCCCTGAAATTGTCACACACCACCTACATGTTAAGTTCATGTCAACTCCACTGAAATATCTAAGAACCCAGTTTAGCCAATTACTGGCAACTTCCCATCTATGATTATTGGTTAAGACCAGCCTTGCTTTCTTTAGCATTGCTTTCAGGAGCTTTCATCTGAAAATAAGACATGAATTTGCTAATATGCATGACCCAAAAGAACAATTAAATGTACTTGGGGGTAATTAAATTTGTCCATTAAAGGATAACATTTTAATATATATCTTTGATATATATTGCAAGTTATATCCCCAATACATTAGCTCCACATAGTGGACAACAGAAAAAGCAGCACTCTAATAGCACAAGCCTATGCATATGTATGTAGAAGTGTTTAATGGGATGCACTCCTAGGAAAGTAAATATAGGATTGCAGACTAACAGCCCTATCCTATTCATTGGCTTTGCTGTTGTAACAAATATTCCAGAAGTAGAGGGGCTTTAGGGAGTCATAAATGGAGTCATTATAGAAGTGTGTGTATTCGTGTGTTTCCAGGACACCTCCACAGATGGCAAGGAAAACCCCACATGTGGTGGAGGCCTGGACATGTCCTGGAAAGGTAAGCTGGCAAGGTGCATAGAATGGGGTGAGTGATAAGCAGATAGGGGAGTGAAAGGGGCTTGTTGGAGGCAAGAGGGAGTGGATCATACTGCATGCAGTTTGCACTGGGATGTCATCCTCTCCAGGGCCTTCTTATATGATTCCATTTATCTTCTTAGACTTGTGCCAGCTAAAGAGACCAATTCATTATCATGTGTATTATGAAGAGGTAAGGGATTTTCCCTATTTTCTCCCATTCCTCACAATTGGTCCCCTACACAACAGTATGCAGCACAGCTCGCTTTAGTGCAGCTGATGCTATGGTGGAGACAGGATAGGAATGAGCTATAAGCAGTGATGGGATTCAAAGAGATTAATAACCAGTTCTATGCCCATCTGGCAGCCACTTTTAAATGGCTATTTTTAAACTTTATATGTCCTATCTCTTGTTAACAACTGATTCTATAGAGTAGGTGCGAACCTGCTGGAGCCCACCACTGGTATAAGGATGTCATGTGGCTATTAGTCAAATAACAAAGAGAGTTGTGTGATTCTCAATCTTGAAGAGGCTTTTAGATGGCAAACTGAAGTATGATACTGAATTATCATACTTAACAGGGCACTTCAGATCTTACCAAATTGCATAGAAAGAACTTTTGAGGAAAAGAATTTGCCCAACTCTGCCATGGTCCCCTTAAAACCCTGGCTCTTTCTCTAGTGTTACATGCTCATTAGAGAGAGAGAGAGAGAGAGAGAGAGAGAGAGAGAGGTCCAACCAGTGATTTCATATTCTGGCCTTCCCTTTTCTGCTCCAGAGCATGGGGAAGAGATGGATCCCCGTCAACCAATGTGACCTGGGTGTAGCAGAACCCTGTACTTTCTTGCTTCACTTGTGGCATATTCTTTGGATCTGTTTTCCAATCTGTTCCCTGCCCCCTCAGATCTGTTCTATCTCTTGGCCAGTTTGGAGAACTCAAGAAGGATTTAAGCGTGAAGCACATTTCATTGTGTTCCTCTTAACTTACCTATTGTAGCACCCTGAGAATGGCCCATGTAGTATAATGCATCTTGCTTAGTTTTCTGCAGGATAAAGTCTATTGTTGCTGGAACATCATATATCCCAAGCTCATGCAAACTGCAATACACACAGATCTTAAATTGGATGGAAGATAGAAAACCAAATCGTAACAAAGTGCAATACCCATTGTGGAAGGACAGAGTCACTGTTGAGCTGATTAGCAAACTCTCGCTAGGCTAGCTGGATTCTTCAGTACAGTAATCATGCTAGCCCTTGGAATCCCAACTGGGTCTAATTGACCCAATTGGAAGTTTGAGTTGTGTTTTTTACTGGAATTTATTATTTTTACTTGACAAGACTTTCTGACTTTTTTACTGCTAATTAGATAGCTACAAATCCGAAAGCATGAAAGTTTTGAACTTACACTTTTTATGTAAATTCCAGTTTATACATATTATACTGGGTCGGGTCAATTTGACCCATATTGCCTTTCACTGGTATCTTCTGTTTCTTGTCTTTCTTATGTGAAAATTTCAGGGCAATAGAACCCATGCTGTGAACCTCTAAATCTTTTTGTTTGTTGTGGGAAACCTGTGCTGCCATTGGATTGAATAACCAGTGAAAGGCAAAATGGGTCTAATTGACCCGACCTGGGATGATATGTATAAATTGGAAAACTGTAAATTCAAAACTTTTGTGCTTTTGGATTTGTAACTGTTTCATTAGCAGTAAAAAAGCTCAGAAAGTTTTGTCAAGTAATAATAATAAATTCCAATAAAAAACACAACACAAACTTCCAGTTGGGTCTAATTCACCCGTGTGGTATGATGTGGAAAAGAAATCCTGGTATTCTAAGGGCTAGAATTTGATTCCATTTCCTCTCTGGAATGCTGCCTAGCCCCATTCTTCCATGCTCTGCAACATCTGACACAGTCCTATCCATATTGGTTGATACATCTGGTGGCTTCAGTACCAAAAGGCCAGCTCTTGTGCTTGTGCCAAAACTCCCAGATTTTGAGTCAATGTAAACATGCCTTATGGCACATTTGTAACACTTAATAGCTTGTGCAGGGTGCCTGTACTGGCTCAATTCCATGTTATGATTGAGCTTCCCTGGAATAAAACTGCAAAGGAATATGACAAAGATGTCCTTTTTACTAAAAAATTTTTCCCATCTACCCATACTGTGATTTGTTTTCTGAGCTTACCCGAAATCCCAAAATGGTTGCTCATCAATGGATAGATACTGATGCCTTCTAGACCAGGTGGTTCCTCTGCAATTTAAAATCCAGACATCATAGCCAGCATCAGCTAGAAAAAATGCCAGACTATTGCTGGGCAGATTTGTAATCCAGCTTCTACCCTCAGCAAGGACAGCATGTACCAGTAATACAGCTGGCCGATATCCTGAATAAAAGAAACAAAGAGGAAACAGTAGAATATGAGGTTAGCGACTCTGTCTTGACAGGAAGGTGGCACCTGGTGGGGTAGTTTGGACTTGAAGTTTTTCAACAGTCATACTAACTGATTGAAGAACTTACAGCCCAACCTTATTCTCCTCTTCCTGCCACTGCAGCCAAGAAAAACTGACAAATGCTGCATTGCATGGAGGCATGGAAGCCACAGGGGGAAAAGGGATTTGAATTCCTCTTACCATTGTGCAAGCCTCCCAAGACACAATGGGTCTCCTTGTTTGCCAGTGCAGACTTTGAGAGTAAGGGTGATGGAGGCACTTCTGCTGGAGGTGATAAGATATGGCTTGGGCCCCTCCAATGGTTTCTAGAACGCATTATGGCTACAATCCAGAGTAACTACGGGACCTTTTACATTGACATAGTTATGGTGTCACATATGGGAAACCTAAGGGAAATGCATAGAGCAATCCAGAGTAAGTGCCTCTTACATCTTCCCATAGTTACTCTAGATCAGCGTTTCTCAAAGTTGGGGTCGGGACCCCTTTTGGGGTCGCCTAGAGGTTTCCTGGGGGTCGCCTAAAGACCCCTGGTGCAGGGGGCTAGGTCAGGCTTACCAGGCCTCCGGCTGTAGCTGCACGCGCACTGGGCTGACTGACAGCCTCAGGGCCCAATCCTATGCATGCCTACTCTGAAATAAATCCCATTATAGTCAGGGGGGCCTTTACTACCATGTAAATCTGGATAGGATTGCAGCCTCAGGGCCCAATCCTATGCCCAGTCCTCTGAAATAAATCGCATTGTGTTCAATGTGTGCACAGAACACACATTTCATTTGTAACAATGAAAATACATCCTGCATATTGGATATTTACATTATGATTCATAACAGTAGCAAAATTACAGTTATAAAGTAGCAACGAAAATAATTTTATGGTTGGGGGGTCCCCACAACATGAGGAACTTATAAAGGGGTCACAGTGTTAGGAAGATTGAGAACCACTGCTCTAGATTGTAGGGTCAGACTCCTTCCCACCATTTCACTGCCTCCAAACCTCCTGCCCCTGCTACCACCTCCCCCACCATCATCTTACCCACTTCAGCAAGTTGGCAATGCAGGGGCAGGATGGTGCGTGCTTTCCGATCGTCACGCTTGGCAGCATGCTAACTCTTGGCCTGCCAAAGAGCCTACTGCAACTGATTCTGGCAGTCAGCACTATCAAGGGAGCACTGGCAGCACTGGGCAATGAGGAGGATACTGAGCTCTTATTTTGTCTTATAAATAGTAGGTGGAAAGTAAAATCTGACATTTGGGGGAAAGAAGGCCTTTAGTGGGGCAAGGAAGGCCCTCTATGGGCCTTTAATCCCATTCTTTAATTCCCAGATTATGCACACCATTTTTAGCAGAATGTCCTCTTTCACTAAAGATAGCAGACTAGGAGACAGGATTAAAGCCATGATACTATCCCCATCCCACTTAAGGAGTTAATCCTATCCAACTTTCCAATGCTGATGCAGCCACCACCCTGGAAGTGGCCATTCTCTCACTATCTTTCAGGCTCACCTACCTACCACACAGAGTTGTTGTGAGGACAACAGGAGAGGAGCAACTATGTACACCCTCTGAGTTCCTTGGAGGAAGGGCAGTATATGAATGAATGAATGAATGTACCCATCTTCCCAGCACTGTGTACTCCATAAGGAATTCTGTTTGCCTGCAGATAATACCCATCAGCTGTCAGGATTTCATACTGTTCACTGGGGTATCCCCAATAGCCAATAATTTCACTCTGCAAGAAAGAAGAAAAATGTTAACCTTTGATATAAGTATACAGGAGGCTGTGGGTGGCGCAAGCAAGTGCAAGGGCCAGCCAAGGAGTGTTGTAAAAGTGCCATAAAATGCATCCCTCCCAAGGGATGAAGATCTTTCTGAGAAAAATCCTGAAAATTACTTAGTCATCAGATTTCCTCATAACAGTGTGACTTTCAAAATGCATCTGAAAAACTTACAATATTCATAAATCCTTCAGGATTCCGGTGTCTTTTTTCTGTTAATTCCTCTATATTTGCATATTGCAGGGTCAAGCATGCTACCACCACAAACAGCCACATTGTAGACCTGTGTCAAATAATGTAAGTTGTTTCAAAAGAATGCAATGTTTAGCCTATGAAAATATCCATCTTTAAGACTGAACAATGAAGTATAGATTTAAAGATACAATTTCACACTAGCTTTCAAGGCACAAGCACTCCCTTCTATCTATTTAGTTGTCCAACCATCTTCTACCACTACCACCATCAGTCTCCCACCTTTTTGTCTGCAGTCAGCCAGAGGAAGGAGGAGTTTTAGCTGAAAGCTCTGAAATATGCAGAGGCAAAACACAGAGACCTTAGAAGGGAAAGGGGGAAGAGACTGAGATCAGAGGAAGGGGTGAAAAGAAGGAGAAGTTATTAATCTTGTGGCAAGTTTTGAGTACAATGTATGTGTATGCAGGAGGAGCACGGCTGTAAGAGTCCAGATTTCTTTGAGATTCCAGATTTAGGGTGGACAGAGGAGAGATACAGCAAAAATGTGCTCCTTTGAACCTGGAACAGGGTGACCTGATTATTCTTGAACCCACGGGGCCAAAACCTTTTGTTTTTCGGTTTTTTGACAATAACTTTTGATAGGAAGGAGCTATCTTCAAACTGATTTTTGCATTGGATTCTGCTGTTCAATACGAATCCAACAACATATGGCATGATGCAGTACCTTGCACTATCACTAGGTTTCTAAATGAAGCCAAAATGTAGGACAGTGATGCCAAAATGTAGGACACCTGGACAGGAGGCTAAAAATCCAGACAAATCTGGGTTTTTCTGGTCATATGGTCACCCTGATTCCTGGAAGTTAGTTTTTCTGAGATTAGTTATCAGACATGCAGCATGGAGGTTCCAAGAAGAAGTGAACAGTACTTAGTGGAACTGACACTTTGCAAAAAGGAAAGGAGACAGAGGGCACAATCCTAAACATGTCTACTCAAAAGTAGGCCCCATTGTGCTCAATGGCTCTTACTCCCAGGAAAATGTGTTTAGGATTTCAGCCATAAAGTTTTGTTTCTAAGCAGGGGCAATTCTGAGACTTTGCATTTCATGGCAATGCATTTCATGCCAGAGAAAGAGGCTTGGAGCTTCTCCTGGATGTGCACCTAAAATTTCCCAAGATTGGGTGTGTGCCCTTCCAGAAGCACTCCAAGGCTGAATTACACCCTCATTGGAAAAGTTTCTAAAAGACTAAAGGCATGGCAGTTTGTGTGTGTGTGCCCACAAGTTAGTGATGACAAAGGCTTCTTGGCATAGCAGTCTGACTGGTGCTTGCAGCAACATACCAGGAGGATGGAGCATTCACACTTACAAGACCCTGGGAATAAATTAAAGATCTGCTGTGTTCTAGCCTTCCATCTAATGGTCTTTAATCGGCATGTCCTTAAATAATGGTTCAGCATGAAATCACCCCCTTGCAAAGCAAAGTTCAGCCTAGTTCTCAATTTGCCACTAATGTAACCACTTTTAATCACTGTATGGAAAAGCCAGTCCTGGGCACAGACATTCCTGTGTCAAATTTTGATGTTGTGGATGTGTTTTATGGATTCTGAGAAAATGCAAATTACCTTCTAATTTTGCTTTTTTGTTTTTCTGCTCTTTAAGGGCAGAAAGCATATTGTGAGCAGTCTTGAGTCTTTTGACATGAGGCAACAATATTGCTTTCATAAGATTTTTAAATCTATTATATTAGAATCATAGAATTATAGAATCCTAGAGTTGGAAGGGACCAAGTAGGTCATCTAGTCCAACCCCCTACCTGCAGCAGGGAATCCTCCTGGAGCATCCCCGACAAGTGCTTGTCGATCCTTTGCTTGAAGATACCCAGTGAGGAAGAGTCTACCACCTCCTTTGGCAATCTGTTCCACTGCCGAACCGCCCTCACTGTCAGGAAATTTTTTGGATATCCAACTGGAATCTCCTTTCTTGCAGTTTGTACCCATTGGTTCTAGTTCTGCTATCAGAAGCAGCTATGAACAAATGAGCCCCTTCCTCCATAGGACAGCCCTTCAGGTATCTGAAGAGGGCAATCATGTCTCCCCTCAGCCTCCTCTTCTCCAGGCTGAACATCCCAAGTTCCTCCAACCTTTCCTCAGGCTTCTCTTCCATCCCACTGATCATTCTTGTCGCTCTCCTCTGGACTTGCTACTGTTTGGCTGCATCTTTTTTAAACTGAGGTGCCCAGAACTGAACACAGTACTCAAGGTGAGGTCTAACCAATGCAGAATATTTCTCTTTTGGATTCAAATCAGTACAGGAGCATGTATCCCTTGCAGCCCAAAACTTAAAAATGTACTAAGTGTAAGCGAAAGAACTAGAAAAAAATTGAAAACTATCTGTAGCAGAATTCATTTAGTTTACGGTTAATTTTTTTCTGGTATTGAAGGGTGTTTCTGCTGAGGAAATCCCGGTTATGAATTTTTGTTGATTTTCTACAGGAAAAATGATGCTTTAACATATTCGATCAGTGATACTCAAGTATTACAGCCTTCTGAGGTGTTGCATCGAGGAACTGAGCAGATGCCTTAATTTGACAAAGTGTGGATACTACCCCCTCTAATACTCTCACTTTCCCCTCCAACAGTGCAACCAGCTTGATGTTTTTGGGCAGTAAGACAAACATGGCACACATGCTGCATGTCATGACAACTGTGGTCTTGCCTTCCATTTCCTGTAGCGTTGACACAAGCATCCTGCAGTGGTCTTGACAGGACCCAGTGAGGCCTCCCACTGTTTTTCTTTGGAGTAAAGTTGGCTGGGAGGAGTTGAAAGATGAGCTTCTGCCCTCTGATCAAATCCTCTTTGTTCATAGGTTCAGAGCCACAGGACAAGAGACCTTTGTCTCTTGCCCTTCAGCTCGTGCCAAAGGCTTGTGCCACAGGCCCTGAGTCTGCAATTGAAACATCACACCAGGCAATCAGCCGATGAACAGCTAGTAGCAATTAGTCAAGCAGGTAACCAACCCCTCCTCCTCTTACCTGTGACTGTGTGTTCCCTGCTCCACAAAAATCCACAGAAAGCCCTCAAAGGACCTCCCAGATGCCACCAAAACAGCCTTCTGTTCATATAAGGGAGTTTTGTGGCAAGGGAGAACCAGACAAAAATGCTCCTGACCACATCTGTTGGAGTGGCATTGCAATATCACAGTACAAGCCAATTTAGATCAAACAGCACAGAAAGATACCCTTCTGGAAGTGCCTTTTCCTCAAAAGCAATACTTCTCAGTGGAGTGGTTGAAAGTTTTTCAGACATTATGCTCTATGAATGTACAGATTTCAGCACAAATTTTTGTATGGATGCCTCTTTGTGCATTCATTCTAAAGTCAATATAAGGTACTGATCAGTTTGCATATGTGCATTGATTACAACTTGTAAACAGGGCTACAAATTTATTTTTCATAATAACATAACTTTAAAAAGCACACAAAGAAAAATAATTAATAGGAAAAGGGGGTACAAGTTGTTACCATTTCTATCAATCTATCCACACAAAATACATAAAATGGATGTTTTTCTAAAGTATTAATAAGCAATAAGTATTCAAAAAAGTATTAATTTCCAGATTAATAAGCAGTAAGAATTCAAAAAGTATCAATTACTTAATAAATAGTATTATTTCTGAAAGTATTAATAAGCAATCCATACTACAAACCTTGTGCCAAAAAGTATTCTATGAACAAATACACTAAAAGGCGTCTAACTATCCTAAAATATGTCTGTCAGCAGCTGTCATCTGCAAGCCATTCTTTAACATGTTATTAAGGTCTTCCCTCACCATTAGGGATCTTTTGGGATCATCAAATGTTTGCCATGAGCTATGTAGCTAAACTTTCTGTTCCTTTTGATATGGAACAGAATATTCCATATTGTTAATGTTATAGAACATTCGCTCTTCCTTGATGAAAGCCACAAATGTCAACCGTACACTTATCATACACACATCAGAATTCATTTTTGTTTTTCAGAACTGCACAATTTCTGCAAGTTCTAGAGTTCCACAACTGCTCCCCAAGAAAAATTTCAAAGCGCTCTGTACTCACCGCATAAGCCACTAATAAAAGGAAGGAACCTAGCCTCGGGTTGATTCTGTCCTTAATAAAGGTGATGCCTTTCAAGTCAACGCCTCCAGTTTGGTTCACTCCCAGAATCACTGTAACTGATTTTAATTTTCTTTCTTTCGAGTAAGGCAGCATTTTTCTGTTCGGGAGGTTTGTTGTATCTTGGGGCAAATGGTTTGCCAGTGGCTTGCAAGTTATGAATTTGAACATTTCTTGCCATTTGTTTCAGTTTGAGTTCATAAAAACTTGTCTGTTAGAGCAACTAGCAGCAGAATCAGTCTAACAGAACCAAATCATCCCAAACCAGCTGGATAGTGGTGACAAAAGTAGTGGGAAGAAAGGCACTACTAAAAATTGCTCTTAGCTTGCATTAGCTTCTATGCCCCACAGCACAGTAGTATTTATTCACAGCAAGAATGATGAATAAATACATTTTCAATGTATAAATACAATAAGGATGTTTTATGCTGGTTTTGTATTAGAAAATACAGTTGCTTCAGAATCAATCAATTAATCTTTATTCTGATCTCAGACCAGAATAAAGGTAGCTTACATATCCATCTAAAAATACATAAAATAATTCAGCTCAGTGATATATAAATATAATATAAATGTGTCACATATAAAGTAAAGTTAAAAGCTATTAAATTACATCCACTTAAACATTGGAATATTGAGGTAAAACAGGGTAAAACAGAAAATAATATATCAAAATTCCATCCATATGCTCAGCAAGTTCCAGTATTAGGTATTTCTTTTATTGAATATTGAATTGAATTGAATATTGAATATTTATTGTAGGTGTCACCTACAATATTTTGTAACCATATATGTAATCGTTGGATTGGAGTCTGATTACAATAAATATATATACTGTTGACATGTGTGGGTTGGTGGACTATTCAATAATGGGGAGATGAACTTAGCACATATGTCTTTTAGTAATTACAGTTCAGTTGGACATGATCAGTGGTCTTGATTTGTTTGGCCTCACCGGGGCATAGGTGCACTGCAAATGGAATTGCATTGAGTTCCTCTGTGCATTGAGGACTAACTGTTCCCCATGGGCTTTCCTCAAGCCACGCAAATGCAAGGCTACTCCCAGATATTTGAAATGAGTCACTTGTCCTATTTTATGTTTGTCAATCCACCATGGTCAACAATACCATTCTTACTCAGGCCTTATCATGGACCCCTATGGGTCTACTCATTACTATACCTGCTCCTGAGGTGGTATAACTCTGAGGGCTGGAAGAGGGCATTTCTGCCTTGAAAACAGGCTCTGGATACAGAGTAACTGCTCTGCCCTAGGCAATGCTAAACATGCCCTCAACTTGCCTTTCCTGAGCTGCTTAGGCTGCCCTAGTTAGGGCAGAGCAGGTCCATCTCTCTTAGGGCACCTATCTTGCCTTGCTCTGCCCTAAGCCTCTTCCAGAGTAACTAGGGTGGAGCATCTTGCAGTTGCTCCAACCTAGTGATAGATAGGGCACCCTAAGGCCTTTTATGCGCAAGGAATAATTGCTCTGGATTGGGCTGCCTGTTGCTAGAAAAGGCTCCAAGTGACAGTAAGAACAGCAGAGAAAATAATTGGAGTCAGTCTGCCCTCTATGGGGGATCTATATACTTTTCAGGTCAAGAAGAGAGCAGAGGGTATTGCTGCAGACCCTCTACACCCTTAACACAACTTGTTTGATCTTCTTCCTTCTGGACACCAATATAGGATTCTGTACACTAAGACATCTAGGCAGAAGGACAGTTTTTTCCTTGTGTTGAAAGTGCAGAATTCATAATTATGCTAAGGTGACTATTGGGAAATATCGAGGCAGTGTTCTAATTTGAGTTGTATGTTCTTATATGTTCTTCTATATTCATTGTTTGTTGTATGTGAATTGGCACTGGTATGTATGTAGCCGTTGTCGAAAACAAATTCCAGGTACTGTGTTCATACTTGGCCAATAATAATCTCATCTATTCCAAGAACCTATTTTTGTTATTAGATTTAACTGGCTGGCCTAATGCCAACCAGGGCTGTTTCATGGCCTCTTTTCTTATCTGCTAATAACAATGTAATAACAATGCAAGAGTAGGTTCTGAGCATCTTTTGGGTCAGATTTTATTGGTTCAATAATAAGACTTGCCCACAGACTTGCCCCCCTTTATCAATGAGGCACTCTGCAAATAGGATTAAGGTTACAAACTTAAAAGATCTTTTATTAGGAATACACAATCAAAAAACAAATTGCATAATTGAGTCTTCAGCACTGAAAAAACAACAAAGCTAAACTGATCTGGTCTAATACACTGATCCTTAAGCTTACTTCAGTAGATGGTAGCACAGACTCAAGCACTCACAATTTGCTTTTGGAGAGCAAAGTCCTTTAATTTCCAAGAAGCTAAACATAACACCATCGGCTTGCTCTTGGCGGATCCGATCCAGGCAGCCTCTGGCAAAGCAGTGGTCCAGAATGCTCCTTGCTAGATGCTCTCACATAAGATCTTTTCTTTCCCCCAAAACCAAGCATCCCCAGGCTCGCAAACTTCCAGATTTTATAGCCCCACCTAGTATACCAATTTGCTAACTTGGCCAGTTCCAAAGGGTTTATAATTTACAACCCACCCTTTTCCCAGTTATCCTAAATTATGCCCAGCTGTGGTAAATTTTACTTGCAGGTCAGAGTAATCACACACCTTGGGGTTACCATAACTGCCTGGGACTAGAAGATAAGAAAAACAACCTCCTCTTCCCAGCCTTTTCAGGCACCAAACTTTCACTCCCCTCACATTGTGAATTTGTGCTGGAAAACTTCTCTTTTCAGCTGGTCAAATCAAGGGCAAGACAGTTTCTTTCTTATTAAACCAACATGGCTACACCCCTGCTCACTACTTATTTCCTACCATATGCGTAAACATGCATAAACAGATCTAACATCTTTCACAGATACCATCTCACGTTGTTCACTAAGGGAGGGCTTTGAGTTATTGTAAAATGCTCTCTTAACTGAGTTGTCCCCACCTATCTTGTCATGGTTGGTAATCTAGACAAGTTCTAGATCCTTGATCCATCCTGGCTACCAGTGGCTGTCTTGGATGTCCCAGTGTCTAAAGACATAGGTCATGATGTTTCTTTCCAGTCAGTTTTAGCATCCCATATCCTTGTTTAGAGTTCAGGGAAGACGTTTCCTGTATCAAGTTATTTTGAATTGAGACTTTTTTTGAAGTATCTGGCAGTAGGGCAACAGAACGTTTCAGATTAGCAATTAACTCTTCCAAATATTCAATCAAATTGTCTATATCCAATTCTGCATACTGTCCATACTGTCTCAGTCAGTGGATTCATTTGGCTTGACTTTAGAGACATCACTTGTTCATAACAAACTTCCATGGGTTTATGTGCTGCTTTAGAGGATGTCCAGACATCTGGCTGCAGGGTGGTGAGGAGACTCTTAACCAATTATGCTTTTGATTTATTGCTCAAAGGGAACAAAGATGCCAAAGCTGGTTGGGAAAAAAACTCTTCTGGCTAAAATTCTTACTGAGCCTAGGTACTGGGACATTTTGAACAACACCATGGGAATGATGGGTGAGGGGAATGAGATTAATAATCTCCTAGTACAGCTGGAGTCCAATAAGCATTCCGTGTTTAATAAATCCACATGTGTGGGTGCCATCCAAATAATTTTCCTTACAGAGATAGACACAGAGGCTATATTATGCAATCAACCAGCACTGAGTGGGGTTTTTGTGATATCCAATACAATTTTTCTTGGCTGAAACTGCAGGCTTGGACATTTATGACCAGCTATAGTATCACAGACTGTACTGAATGGATCATCTAGGCAGTCTGATACGTTTTTAGAAGTTTGGTGTGCACAGGAGGTGTCTGGATCGGCAGCTGAAGAAGGGGAATTTTTAAAGAAAAACTGCCCTTTTTGCAGTATTTGGAGTTGGGACGATTTGTATCTAAGCCGTTAGAAAAATACCTTTTTGGCTTTAGCATACACGTCCAGATGGTTGTTAAACAGTTTTAGCAAATAAACAACTCCTGGTTCCAACTCCTGGTTCCAATCAGCATGAGTAGCCTTCCTGGAGGTAGAGCCCATAGTCATTCCTGTTCCTAGGGGATCTGGTTCAGAGGTCTGGTAATTAATCAAGGACTTGAGAGAGGATTAATTTATCCTTGATTTAAGGATAAAACATATGAGGGGAAAACATATGAGTTTCTCACCCCTCTCTTCATTCCTTGGAGATCTTTCAGCACCTCAAATCTGTTGGCAGTTGAAGTTACAATGCTGGGTGAATCTTTAGAGGAATTCCTATTCATCAGCTGGTCAAGCTTTAGTTGTTTAGAAGGCTTGGTTTGAGAGGCACTGCTCAAACTCTGCCACTTCTTTTTCCTGCTCATGATTTACAATCCAGTTCCATCCAGCAGACAGATAAGATAATAAACTATTAGCAGTCACCTTGAGGTGGCCAATACACTCATTCCATTTGAACTCAACCGTATGGAAGAGAACCATCAAGAGGCCTGAGCAACTCAGGTGACCAACTCAGATTTGACTGAAAATAATTGGGTTGGTACTTCTACATATATAATAGCCGCCTGCCAAATATTAGGTGAAAAATCCAAAGGGTTTCTGTGCTATGGCCCTTCAAAACAAGGGTGTCATGCCCATTTTTTATGCTCGCAAATTGCGTATTTTCCTGTTTGCCCATCTTTGGATGCTAATATCTCAGAAATAAATGAAGTTTTCTGGACAAACCCTACAAGCCAGAGTAACTACGAGAGCATGTAAAAGACATTACGTGAACCTGTAGTTACTGCACCACCTAGTGAAAACTTGTGGGAAAATATGGCCACATATTTGTGTCAAATTGTCTAGATGCATAGGGTGCCCTTGAAGTGCTTGGAGGCCCTTGTATGTGTGAACAAGAGCTGGCTGAATGAAGGGAGGCTGAATGAGAGGATGCACTGAGGGCATCCTCTTCTTAGGGTGCAATCCTAAAGACACCTTCCTGGGAGTAAGACCCATTGAACACAGTGGGGCTTGCTTTTGAGTAGATATGGTTAGGATTGTGCTCTTAGCAATCTTTTCCCCTTTCTATAGTCACCAGTGTCTTCAATCCTGTCCCTTCCTGTGATTCTGAAAAGCTGCACTGCATTCCTTGGGGATTCATCCGGATTTGCAAGTCAGGTGTTTGTTATTGGAAGTCCAGAAGAACAGAAAGAAAGGGGGAAAGGGGTTTGAAAGAAAGGTAATACACTGTGGAATAATTTTTTTATTTATTACTCTTTGTTTGTTTTGAAATTTTGCATGCTTACAAAATTTGCACTTGCGGCCCCCCATTCTTCGTCACTGGATATGAAGTCTTATTTGTACTGCTGCATCAGAAAAAGCATATCAGGATATACGAGCTCTGGAGCATCTAGACCCCAGACGTATTCAAAATGTTCTGCAGAGGGAATGTACTTTTGAAAAACTAATTCACGGATGCGAGGAAAGAACAATTCCATATCAACTTTCTTTACAATAAAATCATTTCCTCCATACCATACTGCTGTTGGCACAATCATGTCTTCTATTTTGTAAAATGGAGGTGTGGTCTGTGGACAAAAACAAATCAGAAAAATGATAATAGGTTTCACTGGTCAATTCCATTTCAGCTGTTATGTTTCACATTACACTTAAATATGTAATATCTGTCCCTGAGAAGATGCAGTGCAATCCTAACTTGTACTGGAACAGGCATGCCAGTTGGCCTATACTGTATCCAATGCACGTTTTGGGGTTGCTGCTGCACTACCATGGGGTAAGGGGGAGGTTTTAGCCTTTCCCCAAGTAATGCAGCATCAGCACTAATGATCTCAGGAGGTGGCGCAGATCTGAGCAAACCAGAGCAACCTGAAGTTCTCTGATTCGTCACAAATGCTGGGATGCATCCCTACCTCTTTCTCCCCACCTGCCTGTCCATCTCCCATCATAAAACACCTCCCATTTGCCTCCTACCACCCACCTGTACCTCCTTCCGCCTATGCTGACTATTGGCCAGCACATCTTACTGGGCCTCCAGGACCCAGAGTCATCTGATATATGTGCACCAGCTCCCCTATTCATTGGGTTTCACAAAGTGCTTTGCTTCATGTTTGCAACATCCTGAGCAGGTATAAGAAACTTGTTTTGACCCAAAAGATAGGTTTGATCACACTGTTATTATCTTTTAATGCTAAATACCCAACAGAGATGCCCTTTTCAGACTCAGAATCACCTCATGGAACCAAACCACGCTCCTTCCACCACATCTGCTGCTCACACTGATCGAATGCCAGCTTTTAGATAATACCACAAGGTCATTCATAGGATACAGAAGTAGCATAAAAAAGAGTAAGCAAGCCTACACATATGCACAACTGATTTGTGGGAGGGTTGGCCAAGCCATAATATAAATTGTTCTTGAGATTAGAATGCTTTCCAGGTTATACCAATTAGTTTGTTAGCAAAGCTGCTATTCCCTTTTATTTCTCATTGCACAGAGCACATCATTATTTCACTATTCCAGAATCCAAGCTGTTGTGTGACCTAGAGTTTACTCATGGCTGCACTTTGGTTCTTATAAAGATGGCAATTTCCTCTGCCCTCGACAACCATGACAGTCATACAATGAGTTCTTCCACTAGGTAATGCAACCCCTAGTGATGGCTTTACCGATGGACAGTACCTTTCTGTGGTGGTGGGATTGTGTACTCCAGTGATACAAAGGGCTATGTTGGTGGTAGCATAGCTACTGGCAGGGACTCCCGAGCCAAACAGGCCTTTGTTGAGGAGCCAGACTAAACCTGTCCAAAATCCCCCTGAATGTGGATTGTCTCGAGAAGGAAAACTCCCACCTCAAACCTCCACTGCCTTGTGGCTATACCCATCTACGGGAAAGGGTTCAGGAGTCAACCTCCAGGCCAAATCCAGAGCCGGAGTCCCGGAAGCAGTTCGTGACTGTGCACAATCATGCTCTGGTACCTCCTGCAAAGCAGCTGGAACCAATCGTATCAGCTCTGCTGTTCCACTGGACCATTTCAGTGATGTGGAGAGGGGGATTTGCTGCTTGGGTAATAGTCTATCCTCCATATTAATCTACCCAGGCTGTCGTGCTCTGGAGAGGACCCTCAGAGCATGATACCACAGTCTTTCATAGTCTGAAGAGAGTCTGAAGGATGCCAATGATGAGTAATGGCTTTTGGTTGTATCTCTTACAAGTAGCTCAATCATAATTAAATTCCAGTGCAATGAAACCATCATGTTAGCAAAAGCTACACTGCATCCCGCATGTGCTGACCAAAAATCTGAGTTCTTGACCAGCCTAGCTGCAGCCTCTGCCTCTCAACATCAGGATATAGCACAACTACAGCGGCTCACTAACCTGGGGATTCAGCAAGACACTCCAAGAAGCCACTTGTATTCAATGTAGACTGTATTGGCAGTCTCATGCTGCAGCTGTTACTGATTGTCAGAGACTCCTTTTAATGCAGGCACCACAGTTGTTCCTTGTTCAGTGTGATCTGAGGGGGGGGGTCTCCTTGGGAGCAAGCCCTCCCCAGGTGTTACTGACATGGTGCCTACTGAGCATGCTCTGGAGCAGGTAGGGCAGTCCAGGATTCCTGACTCTCTGGATTCAGCATAACTTTCTGCTCTGGATTCAGAATTCTTAGGGCAGCTCAGCTAGGGCAGTCCTCTTTGCCCTAACTCTGGATTGTGCCCTTACAGCCCAATCCAGAGCAACTATTCCTTGCACATAAGAGGCCTTAGGGTGCCCTATCTATCACTAGGATGGAGCAACTGCAAGATGCTCCAGCCCAGTTACTCTGAAGGAGGCTTAGGGCAGAGCAAGGCAAGATAGGGTGCCCTAAGAGAGGTGGACCTGCTCTGCCCTAACTGGGGCAGCCTAAGCAGCTCAGGAGAGGCATGTTGAGGGCATGTTTAGCATTGCCTAGGGCAGAGCAGTTACTCTGTATCCAGAGACTGTTTTCAAGGCAGAAATGCCCTCTTCCAGCCCTCAGAGTTATACCACCTCAGGAGCAGGTATAGTAATGAGTAGACCCATAGGGGTCCATGATAAGGCCTGAGTAAGAATGGTATTGTTGACCAAAAATCTGAGTTCTTGGCCAGCCTAGCTGCAACCCCTGCCTCTCAGGATATGGCACAACTACAGCAGCCCACTAACCTCAGGATACAGCAGGCCACTCCAAGCATCCATCTTGCACTAGAAGAACTACAGCTGTAACTGGTTGTCAGGAACTGCTGGGCTTCCTTATAATGTAGGCACCACAGCTGTTCCTTCTTCAGTGTGATCTGAGGGGGGGTCTACTCAGGAGCAAGCCCTCCCCAGCTGTCACAGACTTAGCATGCTCTGGAGCAGTTAGGGCAGCCCAGGCTTCCTGACTCTCTGGATGCAGCATAACATTTTGCTCTGGATGCTGAATAGTTAGGAGAGATCAGTTAGGGCAGAGCAGGTTGAATTTGCTCTGGATTGCGCCCTTAGTCTCTTTCTTAATGCATGGAGATTTTGTGCAATGAAACGAGATGTTTTCCAATCAAAGATCACCTGTTCAAAAATTATTGGAGGATGGAAGCCATTCTGGGAGAGGCATAGAAGTATGCATACAAAAGCATTTAAAAAACTACTTAAGATGAAATTTGATTTTTGAGTTTAGAAAAGTACTTTGAACAGATTAAAAGAGTAGAGGTCCTCATCCAGTACCTGCACTGCTTCCTGCTTCCATCACTGCCCAGATTTGACTAAGACTTCTCAAAGACCAGTTCAATTTACTCACTTCCAAAACATTGCCTTTTTCCTTACCATGTTATAAACTTCATTATTCCTGGATCCATAGTCAAACTGCTTAAATTGGTTTGACTTGAATATCTAGAAAGAAGAACAGGACATACTCAGATTAAAATCTGTTGAAGTATGGCTGGTCGTATCCAATTTATGTATCTGGAAAACTGAATAATCATAATTTCTTGTATAAAATGTGTGATTGCATAAATATTGGAGTCTCTAAAATGTCACTTCAAAAATCATTATTAAAGTAGGTTACAATCCTATGCAACAAGTAGATGCAGTAAGTAGTTGCACAAGTAGTAAGTTCCATTGAAAATAATTTCATGAATATAGATGATGATGATGATATTGTCACATAGGTAGGTGGTTAATGGGCTGTGGGTGGCACAAGTGGCTAAGGCATTGTGCCTGTTAACCAGCAGGCCAGGGTTCTAGACCTGGGTCGGCCCCACAAGACAGGGTGAGCTCCTGTCCTTAGCCCAGCTCTGCGACGCCAGCTGGATCCAATCGTATTGGCTCTGCCTTTCCATTGGACTAATTCAGTGGCGTGGAGAGGGGGGATTTGCTGCTTGGGTAACAGCCTATCCTCCATAACAATCCAACCCAGGCTTTCATGCTTCGCATGCAGCGTATGCAGTGCCGAGCACCATACCATAGTCTTCTAAGACTGACGGAGGCCTGCTTTTTTTTTTTTATTGACTGGTTTGTTTTCTCCAGACATCAAGTCTTTCCCAAGCATCTAAGACAGTGGTTCTCAATCTTCCTAACGCCATGACCCCTTTATAAGTTCCTCAGGTTGCGAGGACCCCAGCCATAAAATTATTTTCGTTGCTACTTTATAACTGTAATTTTGCTACTGTTATGAATCATAATGTAAATATCTGATATGCAGGATGTATTTTCATTGTTACAAATGAAATGTGTGTTCTATGCACACATTGAACACAATGGGATTTATTTCAGAGGATTGGGCATAGGATTGGGCTCTGAGGCTGCAATCCTATCCAGATTTACATGGTAGTAAAGGCCCCCCTGACTATAATGGGATTTATTTCAGAGTAGGCATGCATAGGATTGGGCCCTGAGGCTGTCAGTCAGCCCCAGTGCGTGTGCAGCTACAGCTGGAGGTCTGGCAAGCCTGACCTAGCCCCCTGCACCAGGGTTCTTCAGGCGACCCCAAGGAAACCTCTAGGCGACCCCAAAAGGGGTCCCGACCCCAACTTTGAGAAACGCTGATCTAAGATGATGATTTTTTATCCTATAAAGTCAATTAAAAAATGTAATGTGTTCCCAGTAGGGCTACTTTTTTCTGTGGCCCTGATGCAGTTCAGGTGCTCTTTAAGGTGTTCTGGAATAGCATGGAGGGTGCCAACCATCTCTGAGATTACTTTGGATTTCTTCCTCCATAGCCTTCAATTTCTATTTGTAAATTTTACTTTATTATTTTCCAGTTCTTTTTCTTCTAATCTGCTATCACCTGGTATTATAATATCAATTATTTTGACTTGTTTTTCCTTCTTCTCAACTACAGTTATATTGTGAGAATTATGCAATAGATGTTTGTCTGTCTGTAGCTGGAATTCCCCTAATACTTTGGCATTCTCAACTTTTTTTTCAATTTTGTGGTCCCATCAGTTTCTGGCTGCAGGTTTCTTATATTTTTTTACAGATGTTCCAGTGTATCATCGTTGCTATCTTGTTGTGCCTTTGTTTGAAGTCTGTTGGTGTGATCTTTTTCCAGCTTTATTATTATTATTCCAAACAACATGAAACACAACTGTTAACTGGTATTAAACAACAGATACAAGTCTGAACCTGATACCTAAATATCAATTGCGTATCGATATGATATGCCTGATGTTCCTAACACTGACAAATTTTGCAGATCTGATGGTGTAACTGTAAACAGCAGTTGTTGAAAGTACAGTAATTTGCAAAACATTTTGAGGTTGGGCCCTAATGTCAATGGGGACCACTTTGGTATGTTTTGTCCACAGTTGTGTGATTTTAATGACAAAAATCTATATTTTATCTTTTTTCTAATTCTTCTTCATAAACTCTGATAATTCACAATGGAATTTTAGCTTATTCATTTTCCAACACCTTCTCAAGCTGATTTACCCATACTTTTTGATGCTGACAAATTATTTTTTAACACAAAGACCAGGGGATTAATTTGCAACTCTATCTTGTCCGACATTGTACGTAATCTGCCTTCATGATCTTATCATAGGCCTATATCCTAAAGTCAAATTAAGCCCTTTCCTCCAGAGCAGTCAAGGTGACTTTCCATAAGATAACATTAGTGGGTGACATAACTGTGTGGACCTGTAACTGCTCTGGATTTTGCCCATGTTTACATAGGAGAAGAGACAGGCAGCCCAATCCAGAGCAACTAATCTGTCCACATAAGAGCCCTTAGGTTGCCCTATCTAACACTAGGTTGGAGCAACTGCAAGATGCTCCAGCCCAGTTACTCTGAAGGAGGCTTAGGGCAGAGCAAGGCAAGATAGGGTGCCCTAAGAGAGGTGGACCTGCTCTGCCCTAACTGGGGCAGCCTAAGCAGCTCAGGAGAGGCAAGTTGAGGGCATGTTTAGCATTGCCTAGGGCAGAGCAGTTACTCTGTATCCAGAGCCTGTTTCCAAGGCAGAAATGCCCTCTTCCAGCCCTCAGAGTTATACCACCTCAGGAGCAGGTATAGTAATGAGTAGACCCATAGGGGTCCATGATAAGGCCCAAGTAAGAATGGTAGTGCTGACCAAAAATCTGAGTTCTTGGCCAGCCTAGCTGCAACCCCTTCCTCTCAACCTCAGGATATGGAACAAACTCCGGCTGCCCACAAACCTCAGGATACAGCAGGCCACTCCAAGAAGCCCCTTGTATTCACTGTAGAATGTACTGGCATCTCATCAGGGACTCCTTATAAGGCAGGCACCCAGTGGCGTCACCAGACTGGTGCGGCTGGTGTGGGCTGCATTGGGTGATGCGCTCCGTGTGGGGTGATGTGCCGGAGGAGTTTGACTGTCCTTTGGCAGGCCTCGGGCGTCAGCACCCCCATTCAGGCCTGCTCCAAGGCGGAGAATCAGCCAGAAGCTGCCACTTGTCTGAGGAGCTGGCCTGAACGGCCATCTGAGATGCACTGCGCAGAAACACACTGAGCATGCCGAACAGCTTCAGAGGAGACTTCCTTAGAGCAGAGAAAGTCCGCGCCTCTGCACAGCCATTCGGCCTCACTCAGGAGGCAGAGCGGCAGCCGAATGGCTTCAGAAAGAGTACTGCACAGGCACCAACTCTGACGCCTGCACAGTCTCCCCCGAAGTCAAAAGGCTTCAGAAAAGTACTGCGCAGGTGTCATAGATGGTGCCTGCACAGTACTCTTTCTGAAGCCAGTTGGCTTCAGAAACAACTGCGCAGGCGCCAACTTTGGTGTCTGTGCAGTCCAGGTAGGGGGGGCACGCATCCCAGGGATGACGCACAGACTTCCGCACCAGGTGATGTGCAGAGTCATGTCACCACTGTAGGCACCACAGCTGTTCCTTGTTCAGTGTGATCTGAGGGGTGTCTCCTCAGGAGCAAGTCTTCCCCTTGTGTCAATTACTTAGCATGCTCTGGAGCAGTTAGGGCAGCCCAGGCTTCCTGACTCTCTGGATTCAGCATAACTTTCTGCTCTGGATACAGAATAGTTAGGAGAGTGCAGTTAGGTCAGAGCAGGCTGAATTTGCTCTGGATTGCAGCCTTAGGCTACAATCCAAAGCCTTGAATAGTTTCTTTTGTTTTTGTTTACATAGTCATTCAAAACACTTTTCTTCTTCTTCCAACCTAAATCTACCAATTAACAGATAATTTACAGATAAAGACAGATATTAAATCTCTACATCACTTTTGGGATAAAATGTAGTATTAAAATTTAACATTAATTAAATTTTGTGTTTTACGATCTAACTTTTCTAATTCACTTTGAGTCCAATCAATAATTTTGGCTGGATATCTAATTTTTGTGATGTCCTATGTATTTATGGCTTTGATTATATTTCCTCCGTTTAAGTTTAAGATTTTTCATAGTCTTGGTGAATTCTTACTGTGTGAAATGCACATTCAGGATGCTCTGCTTCTAAGATTCCTATGTTCTTATAATTTTCATGATTTGTCAATGTTTTCACAGTTTAATATTTTCACTGTATAATCACACCAGGAATGTATCGAATAAGGAGATCAGAGTGCCGAAAAGAACCTATGGTGAAAAACTGAAGAATCCAATTTCAAATCATGATTCTGCTACTCTTTAGAAGAACCTACAGAACATCACAGGTTACAAAAAATCATCCCCCTCTATTCTGGTGAGCCACAAATTGCCAGATGACCTGAATGATGTTTTATTGCAGGTTTGAAAGACAATTATCACCATTTATTGTTACTCATCTGGGTTTAGATGTTCCAATAGCTGTTTCCTCCACAACCATCTCTTCTCCTCCTGAACCTACTGCTGTGACAAAGATGTGTGAGGACTTCTTCAAAGACAGAAGGCTAAAAAAGCTCCAGGCACAGATGGGATGACTCCTCTTTGCTAGAAAGTGTGTGCCATACAATTGGACCCTACCATCACACAGATTTTTAATAGTTCACTAAAGCTGCGCAAAGTTACTACATGCTTTAAAGATTCCATCATTATCCCAGTACCTAAGAAACCTTCCATCAGTGGGTTGAACAATTATAAACCTTAAAATTTGTGGTAATGAAAGTCTTTGAGAGGCTGGTGCTGACCCACCTGAAAGACAACACTGACCCGTTGCTAGTCCCTTTTCAGTTTGCCTACCAGACTAACAGGTAGGATGACACTGTCAATGTGGCATTGCACTATATTCTGCAACATCTGGATTTGCTGAGGAGTTATGTATGGGTTCTTTTTGCAGACTTCATCCCAGCAGCGTTCAGTACTAGTGTTCCATCTAACCTGTATTCCAAATTGATCCACCTCAATATATCTGCTCCTGTCTGTCAGTGGATATACAGCTTTCTGACTGACAAGAAGCAGTAGGTGAGGTTGAGGAAAATTACATCTAGTACTCAAACAATTAGTACAAGACCTCCCCAAGGGTGTATACTCTCCCCATTGCTCTTCTCTCGCTATACAAATGACTGCACCTCAATGGACCCCGCTGTCAAAATTTTGAAGTTTGCAGATGATACAATGGTCATTGGCCTTATCCATGACAGTGATGAATCTGCATACAGACAGGAAGTTGAATAATTTGCATCATGGTGCAGTAGAGCTCAATTAACAAAAAAAACCTGTGGAGATGATAATAGATTTCAGAAGGCACCCCCTACTCTACTTCCACTTTCCATCTGTAGTAATATGGTTTCAGTGGTGGAGTCCTTCAAGTTCTTGGGCTCTGTAATCTCCCAAGACTTGAAATGGTCAGCTAACATCAACAGCACCATTAAAAAGGCTCATCAGTGGATTTACTTCTTGCGCCAGCTTAGAAAAGTTAATCTGCCTCAAGAACTGCTGACCCAGTTTTATAGAGGTTTTATTGAATCTGTTCTCTGCAACTCCATCACTGTCTGGTTTGGCACAGCAACCAAACTGGATTAGAAAAGACTCCAAAGGACAGCAAGAACAGCAGAGAAAATAATTGGAGTCCGTCTGCCCTTTATGGAGGATATATATACCGCTCAGGTCAAGAAGAGAGCAGAGAGTATTGCTGCATATTTGGCTAATAAAAATCTAATCTACCCTAAAATCCAGAGTAACTACGGGAGCATGTAAGAGACATTATGTGCACCCGTAGTTACTGCACCACCTAGTGAAAACCTATGGGAAATTCATATTGCAATCCAGAGTAAATTGTTCTTACACCGGAGCAAGGACTCCCCGTATTACTCTGGATTGCATCCCTAATCTAGTATTTTCAATTCCTATTTACATATCCTATTCCATCTCAGCTCTGTATTTTCCCATGTTGTACTGATAAAACTGCAATTGCCCAGTCTGCTCCTGTTAAGTTTCCTCCCAGCTTGCATCAAAGTAATGCTCCTTCTGGAAGAAGAGCACTATAATAGAACATGAGATGCGAGAAAGGTTCCAATACACCAGGACTGTAGTTGACGGCCATTTAAATTTCAGGAAATTGTAGAATGAAGGTTTATAAAATGTATTTAAGAAAGTTCCTACAAAAGCATTTTAAAAATTAGTTAGGATGACATTTGATTTTTGAGTTTGGAAAAGTACTTTAAACAGATTAAAATTAATCTTGTCAGCCATACTTGAGCTATTGACGTACATATTGTATATCATAAACTGAACATCCAGACAGATATTGATTCTTGGACTTTAACTTCAGAAAAAAATTCACAAAACCCTACATGTTGTCAATGGAACACTGTATTTCATAGAGGTCAAATCAGACATCTCTTGACTCTGCACAGATCCTACCTCAACCGGCATGAGGGCAAAGCCATTCAGTATGGAGTGCATTCTTTCTCCAACAGGATACAATCTTGTTAACAAAATTTGAGCTATTGACATTCATACAGCAGAAAGGAAACAGTCGGTCAAATACTGACTTTTGGATTACAGCTGTAGAGAATACATTCAGGAAACCCTACCTGGGACCAATGGTCTCCAACCTTCACAGAAGTAAAATCAGGAAAGATTCCAGCATATACATCTGCTCGACTCTGATAGAAAAATATACAAAGTGGGATAGCAAGAATAAAATCCCTACAGAAGCTATTTCCTTGGAGTAGTGAAACAACAAATTAAATCTGATCCCCCAGCTCCTTTCCTCTCTTGTGCTACACTTATATCTGAAGAATATAAGAATACTGTATTCTTACAGTTCCTTGGTAAAACTGACACTGTCTCTTTGTCCCCTCAACTGAGTCCAAAGAGGACAGCTGATACAGTAGAGAAGCTACAGGGGTGGGGGAATAGCACAGCACTACATTTTGCAGGATAACTTCAAATACTGTTCAAGTTCAAGTTGTTCTTCCCTACCACATTTATAGCCATGTTGGGTAAAAAGAGCAAAGCAGAGGAGACATGTCTACTTTGTGCTTACTGCCAGAAGTGGCTCCAGTGGCAAGGGGGAATGGCTGTTTGAATGTGAAGGTGCCCTGCAAAACTTAGGGCTTTGCCTCCCCTAGCCATGCTAATGAGCTGAGAGACCTATGCCATTGCATTTTGGCTTCTCAAAGTATAAATTTCCATAATATAGGCTGCATTGAGCACAACAGGACTTACTTTTGAGTAGACAGTTAGGACTGTGCTCTTAGTTAAAAATCAGTTTAACCACAGATGTTAATAAACAGTCATTTCATGTGGCTCCCAAGTGCTTTTCCTCTACACTTTACTGGGAGTAAGCCCCATTGATGATAGTGGGGCTCACTTCTGAATAAGTATATGATTGCATAAGACTGGACTCTGACCCTCGGGAAACACCATTAATGCTAAGTTCTGCTCTCTGTATGAAATGAATTTGACACCCTAAACTCTCAGCTGAAAGTGTATGTTTATGTGTGTGTGCACGCGCGTGTATGTGTGGTGGTGTGTGTGTATAGTGGTAGCTCATGCTCCAAAATTTAAAATTCATAATTGCAACCCCTCACTTGTGACCACAGTCAACTCTCCAGGCTCCCACCTTTGGGAAAGCCATGATTACCATAAAATAGAAAGATTGCCAAGCCTAACTGTCCTCATCAACATCGTAATTAAACCCAAATAAGGCATGGTTAACAAGCCAATGTATCTTCTTGAACTCGTTACCAAATCTGCGGCTCTGTGAGAAAGTCACAGACAGCACTCATAAAGGTTCATTGAATAACAAAAGAAGGTGCCTTGATTAGCTTACCTCAAAAGAATTCCATGGGATTCTACAGGGTAAGTCTAAAAAAATCCTAAGCATGAGTTCCTCATGTTCATAACTCTTTGCCTCTATTACTCCCTGGTGTTAGTCTGGTGCTGTGTAATTTGTTCTATGTGAAGCTCCCCATTCCAACTGCCATCAACAGACACAATACCACACAGTACTCCGTGACCTTTGCTTCACTTTCCCTTTCCATCCATTTTGTCATTTTCCCAAGTGCAACTGAATCTTCCAGTCCAACTTAAGCCAGTCAGATGAGCTTTGTGGACTGACTCTCAATGCAACCTTCCCTCAAAGAAAACAGTTCTGGTTCTCTTACTCTGTGTACCTCATTGGATTATGGGCTACAGCTGAAATGTTTTAGCTGTTGCACATACAGGTTGCACATACTGAATGTACAATCCTTACCATGTCTACTCAGAAGTAAGCCCCATTTTGTTCAATGCGAATTACTCCCAAGAAAGTATGTTTAGGGCTGCAGTTCAAAGCGCCAGTTAGGCCAACACAAGTCCTGTGTGGGCAGGGTCCCCAGATGACCAGAAATGCCCAGAGGTCTCTGGATAAAGGCAGGGCTTACCAGGAAGCTGGAAAAACCCTACCTTAGACTGGGTTCTAGGCAAAATCTCTGCTTTGGGACTCACATTGGGAGACTGGAAAGGCAGGACCAGGAGTATTTTTAGCTTTATTTTAACATGTCCTACATTTGTCCTACTGTTTTTTTGGGTGTCCTACATATTTTTTCCAGCGGGGAGGAATTTTGGCTTGGATGTCAGGAATTTGGGGGGAATTTTGGTTGGCATCTGGTCACCCTGTGTGTGGGCCTGGGGGTATTGCAAAAATACTATAAGGTACTTCTGTGCCACCCTTGCAGTGCACAGTGCACAGACATGCACCAGCCTTCCCACATCACCATGGGAATGGGTAGAGTTGTGCTGGCCTAAATTGGTTAGGATTCCACCCTTAACACCTCTTCTTGTCTTTACTGTGCTTTACTCAGGAGGTTTGCCTGGACTTGTCTTCCTTGCCCTGTAGTCTTTCCAGCACATATACAAATGCATTCTATTGCTGGACTATTTTAGGGGAAGGTTAAATCAAGATTAGGCTCCTGCCAAACAACTTCCTATCTACCCATCATTCCAGAACGGAAATCATTGCTCCTGCCAAATCCCTTTCAAAGGCTTGTGGTATTGGTTGAGAAGATATTGGGTGACATGAGAGACCAATCCTATCCTTATGAAAAGTGGTATATAAAAGTGATATAAAAGTGATACAAAATAATTTAGCCTATCCAATGGGACTTACTCCCAGGAAACTACTGATAGCATTGCAGCCTGATTTATCTTACCTTTTGTTTGTAGGCCTTGGATTCTGGCCACAGAGAACTGCTTTCCTATCACAGTCTTCCATCATGGTCAGAACCTCTGCACCTTTCTGTCTTCCACTAATTCATCCAACTGTCCTTTTTTTCTTCCTTTCCTACATCTTATACTCTTGCTTTTTTAATTCCAGATCTCTTCAGGTAAATGCATAAACAAGAATACAGAGTCCACCTACCACATTTACATTGTTCTCATTAAATCCTGTTACTGCAAAGAAGACTTGGAGACAAAGTCGGTCTATTAGTGGATAGCTGCACAGGTTGGCATTGATGTTCTTAATGCGGTTACTCAGTAAACAGAGCTCTTTCGTCCCAAATATAGCCTGGGAATAAACATATAGAATCTTTAAAAACCAGTCTAATGAGTGGTCCTGAACCAAAAGGAAACATTAAAGTTCTATCCAAGTTGTTTCTGACTTAGATTAAAGTCTGCTTACTTGGTGAACCCAAGGTTTTTTCTGGGACATCTTTCTTGGCTGACTAAAACAGTTTCACGACCCAATCTTGAAGCCAGCAGTGCCCAGAGCTTCAGCGGCACCAAAACGGCTACTGCAGGATGCAGTCATAACTACCACCAGGATCCCATTGGAGAAAGGGAGCAATTGCTCTCTTCCTCCAGGCAGACACAAGTGGGACACCTTGGCTATAAGCTCATATTTTAATGAGTGTGGAGTTGAAACCATCGTTTCCACCACACAAGCTGGCCAAATTATTCCATCCTCCACCCCATTCTGCCCTCCCCGCCCACCTTGAAAAACAATTACTGTCTGGCAGTCTCTGCAATGGTGCAGTATCCTTTTTGTGGTGCTTACTCCTTCCTGGGCACCCTGAGCATACTTTACAGCATGTTCACTGTGGCTCAGTGCCAGCTGGAGGATTCTACTGCCATTTGGATCTGCCAAATCACAAAGCTTGTGTGACTGGCTTGTGTAACAAAGTCACAATGTGTGACTGGCAAGGGCTGATCTATCCCACAAAGCTTCTGAACTTCCTTATGAGTTCAGTGACATCATCAGGTTGCACATACAGGGCACTGAACTGGTGAAATAATGTAAAAAAATGGCTGCTAATAATGTTAGAAAAGTCATACTGAGATTATGGGTTGGAAGCAAAAAAATTGGAATAATGAGTTTGAACAATAATAGCATTATATGAGAAATACTGACTATTCGTACTGCACGAGGAAGTGACAACAGCAGTGCAAAAATGCCTTCAGTGCCCACCAATGAGTAAGCAGGAGACAAAGCAATGAGAATTTTGACGTTTCGAGCCAGCTGTGGTATGCTTGAAAAGGCAATGAAGGCTATAAAAGAGAACAAAATTCAGAAATCTCAATCAGACAACCTGTAAAATTTCACATAGAAGAGAAGTACTTGCCTTGGTTTCCATATATTAACATCTTTTACTAGTACCTTATTCAGGTTTTGGACACCTGAAAATAATTCTCCAAAATGAGGTTACAGTCATATTGTTTGTGCAGTTTAAGCTATTTTCCAGGGTCCTTCTCTCCTGTGTGGGTTTATTTTTGTTTTTTTTTTGTTTTGTTTTTTGGTGTGGAGAAGAATGTTCACATACCTCAACATAAGACTTTGTTTTTATTTTTCTGCTTAGGTCACTGACATCCTGATTAATATCCCCTCAGCATAGAATGGAGCAGGCCACCATGGCATAGCTACACACGTCAGCAAGGTGGATGATAGCATATGGTTCTAGCATTTCCATCAGTTATGAGAAAACTATATAAATAAAAGGCAAATTCTGTCCTCCTGTCCTATAACCCTCTTCCTCCGCCCTCACTTGCTCTACATAGATATATTACACCATTTTGGAATCAGGATGATCCTAGGATTTACCCCCACACACAACCCAACCCCACACTACACACCCACACACACAGCACAACTCCACACACACAACACAAATCCACACACACACACAACCTAACCCATTCTTTCACAAACACACAATGTAACCCAACCCCTACACACAACTCAACTCCACACACAAACATAACACAACTCCAGACATGTACTAAACCCCTCTAGCTTTGTCCACAGTTGATTTACATAGACAAATTATAACTTTTGGGAATCGGGATGATCCCGGGATTGACCCCCACACACAACCCAAAACCATACTCCACACATACACAACCCCAAACTCCACACACAACATAACTCCACACACACACATGCTAACCCACTCTTTCACACACACATACAATGTAGCCCAACCCCCCCCACACAACCCAACCCCACACTCTTTCCCACACAATCAACTCTTTCACACACACACACACACACAAACACAGACACACACACAATGTAGCCCAACCCTCACACACAATCAAGCCCCACACTTCACATGCACACACACAACACAATTCCACACTCACACACACTAGCCCACTCTTTCATACACAAACAAAACTTAGCCCAACCCCCACACACAACCCAACTCCACACACACATGCTAATCCATTCTTTCACACACACACAATATAAGCCAACCCCCCTGCACACAATCCAACCCCACACACACCCACAACACAACTCAACACACACACTAACGCATTCTTTCACACACATACACACACAATGTAGCCCATTCCCCCACACCCCAACCTCACACTCCATACACACACAACACAACTTCACACATACACAACATAAACTAACCCACTCTTTCACACATACACACAATGTAGCACAACCCCTACACACAAACCAACTTTGCACTCCACACACAACATAACCCTACACACACATGCTAACCCACTCTTTCACACTCACACACATTACCCAACTCCACACATAACACAACCCCACATTCACACGCAACACTATACACACACACAACGTATCTCAACCCCCATACACAACACAACCCCACACTCCACAAACACACACAAAACCCAACTCTATACACACACACAGCCTAACCCACACTCACACACATAACCTAATCCCAACCCTTACACACATTTTATTTTAAAAGTTTTTTTTAAATGACAGTTAAAAATTTTTGGTTTTTAAACTTTTTAAATTTATATTGACTTTAAAGTTGCTCTACATAGACATATTATAACATCCAGCATTGGGATTTGTGTTTAGATGAGGAGGGAACAGTTAAAAATTCAAATCTGAAAATAATTAACAAAATCTGTAGTGGGGTTTTGAAGTTCCATGGACTGAATTGAGGAATTCAAAGTTATTTCTTCAAAATTGTTGTTTTCTAAGCTGGACCAGAGGTTCCTTTCGTTTCAGACCAAAACGCTCTCCATAAGAGCTGGTTTAAAAGTCTGCACGGAGTGCACCTTTTAAGCTAGTAATAAAAAAACACATGTCTTTCTGGCCATTGGATTTCTCCTCTGAATTCCTTCAAGGCGGTTTATAGGGGCAGGGTTTTCTAACCCTCAAGAGGGATATCTATATATATAAAAGAGAAAAGTCACTGACTCACTGACTCACTCACTGACTCACTTCATCAACACCCTGCCAAAACCGCTGGCCTTAGAAGCGTGAAATTTGGGGTGGGTGTTCCTTCCATGACGGAGGGGTGCACTAAGAACCAGTTTTTAGAAATTCCAACCAGAAGGGGGTGAAAAGGGGCGCAACGCGTTTTCCTCCCTATACTTTGCATTGGAGAACTGCTGACTCATCAACATTCCTCCCAACTGCTGGGCCTGAAGCATGGAATTCTGGGAGTTCCTTCTGTCACCTGAACACCCACCAAGAACCATCTGGAGACATTTAACCCTTCAGGGGCTGAAAAGGGGGCAACGTGTTTCTGTCCTACACTTAACATGGGAGACTGAATAACATCCAGCCCATTTGGTGCTCAGTGCCTGGTGCACTGGGGGATATTGTTAGGAGGAATAGGTTTCACTGTGGAGGATGCTGTGCATGGGGGGAAGTTATGCATGGGGGGAAGTTATGCATGGGGGGAAGTTATGCATGGGGGGAAGTTGCGCATGGGGGAAGTTGCACATGGGGAAGTTGCGCATGGGGGGTTGATGCGCATGGGGGGTTGATGCGCGTGGGGGTTGATGCACGTGGGGGTTGATGCGCGTGGGGGTTGATGCGCGTGGGGAAGTTGCGCATGGGGGTTGATGTGCATGGGGGAAGTTGTGCATGTGAGAAGTTGTGTGGGGGGATTGATGCGCATGGGGGGTTGATGTGCATGGGGAAATTGTGCATGGGGATTGATGTCCATGGGGAAGTTGCGCATGGGAGGTTGATGCGCATGGGGGAAGTTGTGCATGGGCGATTGATGCACATGGGGGAAGTAGCGCATGGGGGGGTTGATGCGCATGGGGAAAGTTGCGCATGGGGGGTTTATGCGCATGGGGGAAGTTGCGCATGGGGGGTTTATGCGCATGGGGGAAGTTGTGCATGGGGGGTTGATGCATACGGGGGGGATGGGATATGGGGGAATTTTACTCCCACAACATGGGTACACTTTTTGCCAGTTATACAATAAGCAGAGAGGTTCTATCTTTCAAGAATGTGCTACAAGCTAGATGGATCCTTTTTGTGCTCCTTGTGCTGCAGCCAAAGAAATTTTACATGTCAAATTGGAAGAAGACTTTGGTGATTCTAGTTGCATAGCTAATGATCATGTAGCTCAAAATATTGACCCAGAAGTGATGTCACAACCAGAAGTGACATCATCCCCAGGTATTTTTAAAAAGAAAATTGGGGAAAACTGCCTCCTCTTCCTCAGTAGTTCACCACCATTTACTCTGCTAGTAGCATAGCTAAAGCACCTGTTTGCTATGTGGAGTTGAAGATCTTTTGCCCCTCCTATCTACCCTGCAACAACAAAATCAAATTTAATTAAGTGAAAAAATGAAAACGGTGTCCCTTATTGGTTAGGGAAACTGTGCTGGGACAAAGAGGAATGGTTATTCTGGTTATCTAGATCCCTTCCAATCTGGTTTCAGGCTGGGGTTTGGGACAGAGACTGCCTTGGTCGCCTTGGTGGATGACCTACGCCGGGGAATGGACAGGGGGAGTATGTCCCTGTTGGTCCTGCTGGACCTCTCAGTAGCCTTCGACACCATCAATCATGGTGTCCTTCTTGATTGGTTGGCCGGGTTGGGGATTGGAGGCACTGTTTTGCAGTGGTTCTGCTCCTCCCTGGCTGACAGGTCCCAGAAGGTGGTGCTGGGGGATGCTTGCTTTGTTACCAAGAGAGCAGCAAAAATAGGGAAATTAGCTTGTGCTTCTCTTTGGTTACTACAGGATCTAGGCAGGACTCGAAAACAGCGTCATGCAGAGAAGATACCCCTTGTTAGAAAGTGAAGCACTAAGGAAAACTTATCACAAAGATGCAGATTTTATTGTCATAAAGCATAAACAAAGATTACATACATTCAGTAGCATGAGGGTGAAGTGTACCTGTTTCTTACATAGTGTGTACCAAGGAGAAGGGAGACAAGGGAAGGGGAAAAGAGGGAGGTAGGAAAGAAAATGGAAGGAGCAATATCTACCTTCTTCAAGCCATGCCAGGATCCAGGAGGAAGAGGGTCCAAGCAAAAAAGAGGGAGGAACAATAGAGTGCAGGGCTCTTTTATAACCTAGGTCCAGGAAGGCTGTTTACCTTACAGGAAGGGGAAGGCTGGAAGATTACCACCTGAGGGACATCACCCAATCAGAAAATAAAGAAGAACACATCCAGCTAAGTGTGGTCAAGGTTTGAAAAGAGAAAGAATGGGGAAGTGACCATGTGACTGGCAAGGAGAACAATAAGACCATGCTTTTAACTGACTTGCACATCAGCATATAAATGGCAGTAGCAGAGTAGTTAACAAAGAAGGAAGGATTAGTTGTTTGTATGCCCCAAAGATGTGTTTAGAAATGAAAGAGGGGGGAAGGGAAATGAGACACTCTGCCAACACCTTTATAATATTAGATTAATAAAATGTATAATATTGTAAGAGAGCAATTCTCGCAACAGCTTGGCACCCTGGCGTCTTTGGTGCAGAGTGCCAGAAGGTTCCATTCTATCCCCCATGCTATTTAACATCTACATGAAGCTGCTGGGAGAGGTCATCTGGAGGTTTGGAGTGGGGACTTATCAATATGCTGATGACACCCAGCTCTATCTCTCCTTTCCTCCTGAGTCCAAGGAGGCAGCTGAAGTCCTGAATCATTGTCTGGAGGCAGTCGGGGACTGGATGAGGGTGAACAAGCTGAGATTAAATCCTGATAAGACAGAGGTTCTCCTGGTCCGGAAGTCCTCGACTCGGGTATTGGAATATCATCCTGTTCTGGATGGGGTTGCACTCCCTCTGAAGGAGCAGGTTCGCAGCTTGGTGTTCTCCTGGATTCACAGCTGCTCCTGGAGTCCCAAGTGGCGCCTGTGGCCAGGGGAACCTTTGCTCAGCTTTGGCTGATTCGCCAGCTGCAACCATACCTGAGTCGCTCAGATCTGGCCACTTTGACCCATGTCCTAGTGACATCGAGACTGGATTATTGTAACAAAAAGATGTAAAGTTGCTTGCCTTTTTGTCCCATTTATTTTGAATCACCCTGTATATGATATATGTACAGAGAACTTATTTATATTAACACCTTATTAGTTCCCTGCCCTACATACACACATACATACACACATACATACACACATACATATATACATACATACATACATACACCAATGCAGTTTGTTTCATTGCATTCTGCATAAAATTACCTGTATTGGCTCTGCCTTTCCATTGGACTAATTCAGTGGCGTGGAGAGGGGGGATTTGCTGCTTGGGTAACAGCCTATCCTCCATAACAATCTAACCCAGGCTTTCGTGCTTTGCATGCAGCGTATGCAGCACCGAGCACGATACCATAGTCTTTCAAGACTGACGGAGACCTGCTTTTTTTTGTAGCCCCACAATAGCTTGTAGCCCAGTGAAACTGCACCCAATGCACCCACTAGCTACGCCACTGGGTGATTCCTATATCTTGATGAGGATCAAAAACTATGGTAAATCACACCCCACATAATAGCTAAAGGTAAATACAGTATTGTTTTAAGTATTTTTATATGTCCTTTATCTGTTTGTTTTTTTACATGGCATTCAAGACAATTTACACAGGCAGATGAATCATTACCTTTTCTGAATGGGGATTTTATAATATTCCTCTGACAAAGGAACTTAAAGAACCCTCAGTCCATCAGGACATCACAGGAACTTGAATGTTTTTTTAGGGATTTTTTTTAGGGAATGTTTTTACATCCCAGTTTAGGGATGTAGTAATGTATGGATGTGAGAGCTAGACTATAAGGAAGGAAGACTGAGTGCTGAAAAATAGATGCCATTGAATAATGGTGCTGGAGATGTCATGAAAATCCCTTAGACTGCAAGGAGATCAAACCAGCCAAGCCTATAGGAAATAAACCCTGACTGTTCATTGGAAGGAAAGGTACTGAAGCTGAAATTCCCAACATGAGAAGGAAGGACTCTTTAGAAAAAACCCTGATGCTGGTAAAATTGAAATTAAAAGTTAAAAGGGGATGGCAGAGGATGTGATGATTCACCAAAGCAATGAACATGAATTTGGAGAAACTTCAGATGTTAGTGGAAGATAGAAGGGCCTGGCATGGACATCAGTCCATGATGTCACAAAGTGTTGGACATGACAATGTCCAACATCAAGAAACCATGTCCAACATCAAGAAACCATAAATGTAAACATCAAGAAACCAGAGTATGGATAAAAGACAAACTGGATGAATACCAAAACTTGCAAATTTATTTTGGCCAACAAAAAACATTACTATGCAACACACACAAATGCCTGCGAAACAGAATTAAACAGAAAAAAAGAAAAAAAATAAGAACATCACAGTCATGCTGCTAAGCCAAATGCTGCCTAGGGCTCCCTAAATTTTGGTACTACCCCTGCAGCCCCAGTCCTGTCCCCACCCCCTCCCCAAAACTCACCATGCCACAGGCTGGGTGACAAATTGCCCCCCAGAGAGCTTGCCACCCCTGAAAAAACAAGGCATAAACCTGGCCACCACCTCTTGCACTGTGGTGGGGTTGACCTCTACAGTTATGCATACTGGGGATGCTTCCAGGCCCCACAGTGAATGTCTCCCCCAGCCTGTGTCACAGTACACTACTGGAACATCAACAAACATTGTAGAAAGTTGGATCAAAGAAGAAAGCATTTGGACAGAATTGATATTCAATTATAAAACTGAAAGCAGCTGAAGGAGCAAGGAGTGAAAGTTTAGTGGATGAAAGTCAAGGTATTGTTTTACACAAGAATTTCCTTTTAGCAGGAATTTGATGCTTCTGCCCTAAAATGGCTGCTGGTCTTTCTTTTCACTACAGACCTATTCAGATTTTATTGAAGTATGTAGACAGAACATAGGGAAAAAGCAAGCTCTACCCCATCCAGTGGTGGGCTTCAGGGGGTTCTCACAGGTTCTATAGAACCCTTTGCTAATGAGTACCTGGTTTCAAGAACCGTTTGCTAATGGAACCTGTTGTTAATTTATTTGAATCCCACCACTGACCCCATCCTGTTGTGATCCCCTTGAAGACCCACTGTTGTGTCCAGTATCAGATGCTTGTCCTGGGGTGAGATCCTCCCATTGATTTCAGACCTGGAACTTCACTCTCCTATTCCAGATCATAGGGAAGAGGCGAATGACATAGAGGCAAGGTGCCCTGGAACAGCTCAACCTTGCATTTTCCTTTCATACTCCTATTGTGGCATGTTTTATGAACCTTCGTTTCAGCTTTGTTTTTTATCTGTACTTAGGGTTTATTCAGCTCTATAGCCTTGAGGCTGAAGAACTTAAAGATTTCAGAGTGAAGTTCAATTTACCTGTGCTAGCACCCTGGGAATGGGCCACGAAGTATAATGCATCTTGCTGAGTTTTCTGCAGGATAAAGTTTATTGTTGCTGGAACATCATATATCCCAATTTCATGCAAACTGCAATACAAATGTTTTAAAAAATTGAGTTCAGATGTTTCCCAAAACACACAAATACCAACCCTAACCCAAATAATGCACTACTTCTTGAAATATCCTAATCAATCCTAACCAATTTAGGCAATCCTAACCAATTTAGACCAGCATAACTCACTTGGTATCCTTTAATTACTCACATTATCTTGCTCTTTTTGAATGGTCATTTGTTTGGCAGCTCTGAAAAGTTTTAAAATTCAAGTTAACTTTATGAAATGTGCCTGAAATGTGCCAATAACATCAGGAGAAGGAGTTGAGTTGACAGATAACATGGAATAAACTCATGGAATTAAGTGTTAACTCATGGAATAAAACTGCAAAGGGGTAGAAAGCAAAGATACCTTATCACCCAGATTTATTTTTAATCTGCTTAAATTGTGAATTGTTTCTTGAGCTCACCTGAAATCCCAAAATTGTTGCTGATCAATGGACAGATACCTGTGTCTTCTAGACCAGGTGGTCCCTCTGTAATTTATAATCCAGACATCATAGCCAGCATCTGCTAGGACAAATCCTAGACTGTTGCTGGGAATATTTTCAATCCAGGACCTACCTTCTGTCCCAAAACCATGTGCCAGTAATACTGCTGGCCTAGATCCTGGAAAAGAAATAAAGAAGAAATTGTGGAATCTGAGGTTCGTCACTGCCTTGATAAGAAGATGGCACATCAAAGAGGTAGTTTTGACCTGGATATCTTGGCCAATGCTCACATGTCCATTCCCAACACACACCCACATTCAACCTCCACCAAATGATTGCCTGTTCCACCAGGGACACCAGATTTTGGCAAGAATATTTGTTGTAATTTCTGCTTTTGTCAGTGCCCACAAAATGGACTCAAGTGGCACACAGCATGAAGTGTAGAAGGAAGGGGAGTGGGAGGTGGGCTTTGGATCTGACAGTTATATCATATCAAAACCCTGCTTTCTGGGCATCTGGGAGCAGCCTTGAGAGCCTCTAGACACACTAGAGCTGCTATAGCCCTACCATGAGGAAGGAGATAATCTTCTCCTTCCCTGCAATAGCACTGTAGCAGTCCCTAAACTTGCACTAGATACTTCATGGGGTGTTCCAGCATGTCTGTTGCAGCACAAGTTAAGATTGCTCTGTCCGTCACTCTGCACTGTCTCATTCAGCCAAAACTGAAACCAACGTACATGTACATAACACATATTCAGGTTTGGATAAGGAGAAGAGAATCTTTCAGTCAGTCTTTTGTCTCACTGGGAATTAACTGAAAGTAGAATATAAGAATTGTACCATTAATCAGTTGTACAAAACCCTTGCATTTCATTATAAAATACCTGTCTTTCCAGGACTGTGCACTCCATAAGGTATTCTATTTGCCTGTAGAATATAACCATCATCTGTCACAATTTGATATTCTTCACTTGGATAACCCCAATAGGTGATAATTTCATTCTGCAAGAAAAAAAGATGTTGATTGTAAATGCATTCAAGACTACTGCTAAGCAACTTGCCAGTCCAAACTCTCCTAAAGAAATGAGTTAGAACATGAGTTGGTGACAAGTCTGACCTGTGTGTACATCTGAATCAAGTGTACACAAGACAGTTCTTGCAACTCAGGCTTAAGTCTCATGATTCAAGTTCACATCACTGTGAACTGAATCAGCTTTAGGCTCTTTCTATGATCCTATGTCTGCTCTTTTTTCTTTTTAGTGCCGGGGCTGCCAGGGTATAAGTCTTCTGAAATTGGTAGAGGTTTCTGTAGAAATTGCCCACACACCTCTGATTAGATTAGAAATTGCCCACACACCTCTGATTAGATTAGATTTGTTTATTGGCCAAGTATGATCTCCATACCCAGAATTTGACTTCGGCAACGGCTGCATACATACAACACCAACTCACAAATAACAAACAATTCATACAAAACATACAATCAGATAAGAACACTGCTTCAATATTTTCCAATAATCCCTCAGCATAGTTGTTGGGTTAGCAATTTAATGGCACAAGGAAAAAAACTATCCTTGTGCCTAGATGTCTTAGTGAACAAAGTCCTATATTGGCGCCCAGAGGGAAGAAGCTCAAACAAGATGTGTCCAGGGTGAAGAGGGTCAGCAGCAATATTCACGGCTCTCTTCCTGACCCGAGCGGTATATATGTCCTCCATAGAGGGCAGGCTATTTTCTCTGCTATACCTATAGTTCTTTGTAATTTTTTCTTGTCCAGTTTGGTTGCTGTACCAAACCAGACAGTGATGGAATTGCAAAGAACAGGTTCAATAATTCCTCTATAAAACAGGATCATCAGCTCTTGAGGCAGGTTGAATTCTCTCAGTTGGCGCAAAAAGAACATCCTCTGGTGAGCTTTCTTAATGATGCTGCTGATGTTAGTTGACCATTTCAGGTCTTGAGAGATTACAGAACCCAAGAACTTAAAAGACTCCACCACTGAAACCACATTACCGCAGATGGAAAGTGGAAGTAGCATAAGGGGGTGCTTCCTGAAATCTACCATCATTTCCACAGTTTTTTGTGAATTAAGCTCCAGGTGGTTCCTGCTGCACCACAGGACCAGTTGTTCAACTTCCCGTCTGTGTGCTGATTCATCACCGTCACGGATAAGACCAATGACGGTTGTATCATCTGCAAACTTCAAAATTTTGACAGAGGGGTCCGTTGAGGTGCAGTTGTTTGTATAAAGGGAGAAAAGCAGCAGGGAGAGCACACACCCTTGGAGAGCGCCTGTACTGATTGTTCGAGTACTAGATGTAATTTTCCCCAACCTCACCTGCTGCTTCCTGTCCGTCAGAAAGCTGAGTATCCACTGACAGATAGGAGCAGATACATTAAGATGGATCAATTTGGGATAAAGTTTTGATGGACCAATAGTATTGAACGCTGAGCTAAAGTCCACAAAAGGAACCCGTACATAAGTTCCCGAAGAGTCTAGATGTTGCAGGATATAGTGCAGTGCCATATTGACAGTGTCATCCACTGACCTGTTAGTTCTATAGGCAAACTGAAGGGGGTCTAGCAGTGGGTCTGTGATGTCCTTCAAGTGGGCCAACACCAGCCTGTCATTCATTACAACAGATGTTAAGGCAACAGGTCTATAATCATTCAGCCCACTGATGGAAGATTTCTTAGGTACTGGGATAATGTTAGAGTCTTTAAAATATGAGGGGACTTTGCACAGCTCCAGTGAAGTATTGATAATCTGAGTAAGGATGGGGGCCAATTGTGTGGCACGCACTGTCAAGCAGAGAGGAGTTACCCCATCTGCACCTGGGGCTTTTTTAGCCTTCTGTCTGTGAAGAAGGCCCCACACATCTTCTTTGCAGATTACTAGAGGAGAAGATTCAGGAGCAAAGAAAGTTGTGGAGGAAACATCAGTAGATACATCTGAACCCAAATAAGTAACAGTAGATGGTGATAATTGTCTTTCAAACCTACAATAAAACTCATTCAAGTCTTCAGCCAATTTGTGGCTCTCCAGTATGCAGAGGGATGTTTTCTTTTAGCTTGTGATGTTTTCTTGTAGCTTGTGTTTTCTTGTAGCTCTGATCAATGCAGGCCTATCATGCTTATAATACAGTATTGTAGGGGTTGCATGTACTGTTCTTGAAGTTACTGCAAGAAGCTTATTTCTTTTGTGGAGTTGCCACTGTCTTATTTTCAGGGGCATTTTGATCAACAAATGTTCTTTCTTACTCTTAACGTGGATGCTACATATGAGCCCTTCTGCTCAGACACTTGTTAATCAGTGACATGGTTATCACAAAAACTGATCAGAGGACATACAGTTAAATTTGGCTGTGCATCAGATTCAGCATTCTGCCCTGTTTGGGAACTTGTGTGGAAACTTTATGGACTTTATTCAGAGAGTCCAGGCCCTCTTTGTTTCATAGGGTCAGGAACCCTATAAACAGGGTGACCGGATGCCTAATCCTCAAAAGGAGGACAAGGTCTTGGATTCCTCTCAGCCTGCCTTTCTGGTGGACAATGGCACATTTGCCTACCCACGAGTAAAGCTGCAATATTGGGCACTTTCCCATAGAGATCAATGCATATTTTTTATTTGTAGTTTTTTGGCCATAACTTTTGATAAGAAGGAGACATTTCAAAACCAATTTTTTCATTGGATTCTGCTCTTCAATACAAATCTAATGACAAAAGACTTGATGGGGTCTTTTGCAAAGACTTGCAAAGTTCCAAAATGGAGAACAATGAAGACACCTGGACAGAAGGCTAAAAAAGAGGACCAATCCAGAAATTTCTGGTCATATGGTCACCCTGCCTATAAAAGTGATTCAGTTTAGAGCCCTTTTATATCAAGAACTTGTGGAGTTGGGCTTCTTCCCCCAAGCCTGAACTGGAGCTGCCACTTACAGCTGCTGGTATAACCTTGTCTGGCTCAGGAATTCGGCTAATGAGACACTGGTGGTCTGCCATGTTGGGGATGATTGTCTGGTATTGTTCCCTATAGGATTGTAAAGGCCAGGTTTGTTTATGGGCCAGGATGACCGTATGTCCCATTTTTTCCAGGACATGTCCTGGATTTCAGCCTTGTGTCCTGGGGAAAAAAATCTTCATTTCCCTCCATTTCCTTGTGAGCCGGCAGCATGTAGTCTTCTTGTAAATAAATTATATGTAATAAATATTTAATAGTTTTTAGTTTAATAATAAGTTATTTAGAGTGTTGATATGTTCAATATTCAATATTCTTCCAGTTGGCAAAATGTTAAAACAGTTGCTCAAACTGCTGACAAAATTATGGAGTTTATGGAGATGGTGAAATTGCTCCAGAAAGTACTCAATGGCCTACCCCACTGGTTAGGATAGGCCCCCCAGGAAGGCCTATGCAAGCCCTTGCCTATCTAGTCAGAGGGTCTACCAGTCAGCCTCATCAAGCTGGCCACACATAGGGTGCAATCCAGAGTAACTACGGGGAGTCCTTGCTCCGGTGTAAGAACAATTTGCTCTGGATTGCAGTATGAATTTCCCATAGGTTTTCACTAGGTGGTGCAGTAACTACGGGTACACGTAATGTCTCTTACGTGCTCCTGTAGTTACTCTGGATTGTAGGGTTAATCTGAGCAATCCTAGCTTGCCCACCAGCAAATTATCGCTAAATGACGAATTATTAAAATCCTCCTGAGAAACATCATTATAATTTATTAGAATGAAAATCAATGCATTCCAGCATGATAGCACAACTTATTATTTAAAAAAAAACATTTAAATAAGTAACTTACAATGTTCATAAATTCTTGTGGATTCAGGTGTCTTTTTCTTAGTAATTCCTCTGCATTTGCAGATTGTTGGATCAAGCATACCACCACCATAAACAGCCACATTGTAGACCTGTAGAAGATAATGTGAGTAATTTCATAAGGAAATTTCAAAAGTGTATGAAAATACCTGTTTTGTGAATCAAAGAAAGTTTGAACCAGAGGGAGACAGGATTCAGGACTGAACAAAGAAGGATGTTCTGTTTGGATGCAGTTCAAGATAAAGGATGAAAAATTAGAGGTTGAAAACTTTTGGGCAGAGAGGGATTGCAGAGAAAAGCACAATCCCTCTGTTTCTTTCCTGGCAGGGATTTAAGCATCTGCTAGGGATTCTGCTGAAGTATTTACTGCCTGCTGGGCTACCTATCAGTTTACCTGCCTGAACTGGCTGGGATTATCTCTACACGCTGTGCCTGTTAACCAGCAGGCCAGGGTTCGAGACACGGGTTGGTCCCCACAAGACAGGGTTAGCTCCTGTCCTTAGCCCAGCTCTGCGACGTAGCTGGAACCAATTGTATTGGCTCTGCCTTTCCACTGGACTATTTCAGTGGTGTGGAGAGGGGGGAATTGCTGCTTGAGTAACAGCCTATTCTCCATATCAAACTAACGCAGGCCTTCGTGCTTCGCATGCAGTGTATGCAGTGAGCACAATACCATAGTCTCTCAAGACTGATGGGTGCCTGCTGCCACCAATGAAGTATTTGGGAACTTCTATGTGCATGCTAACATGGTCTCTGGATTGGGATCAATTCAGGAGTTCATAGCTAACATGGTAACCACAATTTAGCGTTAGCACATATCACATATCAAAAACTTTATTTACTGCTGGGGGTAAGGGATGGTGATATGGTGATGGAGAAGACTGAGATTACTCAGTTGTCACAGACAGATAATTTCCTGGTAGGCTTATTGCAACATGATATCTTCAAAAAGGTGGGGACCAAATGTAATGGGATACTCTTGAATGTAAATGGATCCAGATTGATACTATGGGGCTTTGAGGGACTTTTATCTATCTATAGTATTTATATACCATTTTTCAACTGAAAAGTTCACAAAGCAATTTATAAGAAAATGAAAAAATTAACAGCTGATTAATGGCTAATGGGTCCCTGTCCCAAAAGGGCTCACAATATAAAATGCAAAAGACTTTTCAACATGTAGCTCATCTATGACTCTGGTCAACATCTGGAATAGGGAAATATTTGGGCCTGTGTTTCAGATTGCTCCCCTTACATTCTAGATCCAAGACAGGTTTACCTAGGAGCTACTAATGATGTATCATCTCCAAAGACACCTAGGGTGATGCAGGTGAAAGGCTTGTGACAATGCCAACTGACCATGTGTGAGAGCTCATTATCAAGGCTAAAAGGTGGCAGTGTAAAAACTGTAAAGAAGTTTGCTACTGTTCCATCTGTGGAATGTGGATTGGTGGAAATGATTGACATGCTGTGGTTCCTATTGCATCTGAGCATGATGACCAGTCAGTGGCACTTGTCAGTCATCTGCTGCAACATTTTTCTTAAGTATTTTATCTCTCCGTTACATTTGACTTTGCAATGGCTGTCAGTTTCTGGAGTGTTTTCTGGAGGCACTGAAGAGCTCTATATGGGTCCATAAACTGAAATTAAAGCATTTAAGAGAAAAACAACAGCATGAGAATCTGGCTATGGATTATGTCTGTAGACACAAGGGTTGCTGCCAGTGATGGGCTTCAAATAAATTAACAACCGGTTCTCTGCCCATCTGGCAGCCACTTTTAAATGGATATTTTTAAACTTTATATTGTCTATCTCTAGTTAACAACCAGTTCTATAGAATAGGTGCGAACCTGCTGGAGCCCACCCCTGATTGCTGCATAATTGAATATCACAGCAGCTATTTTGGCAGTCCTGGCACTCTGGGCAGCATAGGTTTGGGCTGTTAGTATGGGACTGTAACTTGGAAGTGGGGATCCATTGTGAGCCCTAAGGAATGGAAGAGGCAAAGCCAGTACTCATCACCAGGTGCTACTTGTCTTGCAGGAGATGGCTGTGGCACTTGTGGCCTGAACTGCAAAGTCCATCCTAAAAACTTTCTGGCTGGGATGAGCTGAGTGATTTGGTTACTTTTCCAGGGACTAAGTGGGGGAGAATCACAGGCTAGCATGAATTTGTCTCTTCTAGGTGATAGGGTGCTAACACCAAATGAGGCAAGTGAACAGTTTAAGAACAGCCTCCACTGGATCAGGCCAAAAGCCCATCTAGTCCAGTTTCCTGTATCACACAGCAGCCAACCGGATCCTCAGGTAGCACATATGGCACCTGCATCCAGGTGCCCTCATCTGTTTCTTTTTGAGTAGGCATCCATGCTGATGGGGCAGGAACTTCTTGGTTAATAATTCAATGTCAAATTTGATTTCAATTAAATGTCCCCCATTTATACCAGCATCTTGTCTTATGTGGTCTGTATGTGGTGCTCTTGTAATTTGGTTGTTTAAAGCAAATAACAGTTTTGTTTTGCTTTTTGTTATAAGGGGTTTTACACAGTGTTGGATTTTTCCTTTAAAAACATGTACCAAATTTTAAATTCTTCATGCTTTACTGTGGGTGGCGCAAGCGGTTAAGATGCTGTGCCTGTTAACCAGCAGGCCAGGTTTCGAGACCTGGGTCGGCCCCACAAGACAGGGTGAGCTCCTGTCCTTAGCCCAGCTCTGCAACACCAGCTAGATCCAATCGTATCGGCTCTGCCTTTCCATTGGACTAATTCTGTAGCGTAGAGAGGGGGGATTTGCTGCTTGGGTAATAGCCTATCCTCCATAACAATCCAACCCAGGCTTTCATGCTTTGCATGCAGCGTATACAGCGCCAAGCATGATACCATAGTCTTTCAAGACTGACGGAGGCCTGCTGTCATGCTTTACTAAAAACTGGTATTGCATTGTTTTATAGTGTGAGAAGTTGAGCCTATCATTCTTCTAAATGTGGTCCCCTAGCCATGGTTTATCCACTCCTGCTGCTTTAAATATATTTGAAATATATTTTATAATCAAGTCCCTGCATTTGGTTCACTAAACTGTATAAATCCTAAGGACATTGCTACAAGATCCTAAGACCTTCTAATGTCCTTGTATTTCTGAATTTTCTGTTGATTAATGATGTTAAAAGAGATATTCTGGAAGCTGAATGAAATCCAGGTTCCTGCTCCCCCACAATCTTGATATGTTGAATAGTGAGCATTTGCCTTCTTCTTTTGTCATCCAATACCATTTAAGTACCAAAGGCACGGATGACCCCTTGGCCAAATATTTCTATACTGATAGAATAAGCCATGAAATGAAAACCAATTAACATGCTCTCTGACAAATAGTTTCTGTAAGTGCAACCTAAAGACAATTTAAAAAGTTTCTCATCTTACTTTACAGGCTTAATCCTTTATTCAGTAAAATTTACTGAGTTAATCCTACCTATTGCAAAAGAAAGTAAGCACTTAATTGTGATCTCAGACCTTGTTTAATCCAACAGACTAACCATGTTTTAGGGCCTAATCCTATCCCACTGGCAATGTTGGTCAGTCTTCCATGTTAAGTATAGGACAAAAACATGTTGCACGCCTTTTCAGCCCCTTACAGGTTAAATTTCTCCACATCGGTTTTTGGTGGGTGTTCATGTGACAGAAGGAACTCCCTCCCCAAATTTCATGCTTCTAGGTTCAGGGGTTGGGGCGGAATGTTGATGAGTCATCAATTCTTCAATGTAAAGTAAAGGGAGGAAAACGCATTGCACCCCTTTTCACCCTTTTCACCTTTTGGAATTTCCAAAAACCGGTCTTAATGCACCCCTCTGTCATGGAAGGAACACCCACCCCAAATTTCACGCTTCTAGGCCTGGCAGTTTTGGCAGGGAGTTGTTGAGTGTGTGTGTGTGAGTGAGCAAGTGAGTGAGTGAGTGAGTGAGTGAGCAAGTGTCTTTTCTCTTATATATATGTAGATTCTCTGCCAAGTATGCAAAGTATCAGACTTACATAAAGGACTTTCAGGCCTTTATGTTAAGAACACTCGCAAAAAGCGTACCCATGTTGAGGGAGTAATATTTCCCCATACACCGTCCCCCCATGGCGCATCAACGCCCCATGCACATCAGTCCCCCGTGTGCATCAGTCCCCCGTGCACAACTTCCCCCCGTGCGCAACTTCCCCCATGTGCCTCAACTCCTCATGCACCTCAACTCCCCGTGCACAACATCACCCATGTGCATCAGTCTCCCATGCACATCAACCCCCATGCGCATCAACTCCCATGAGCATGAAACCGCCATGCGCAACATCTCCCCATGTGCATCAGTCCCCCATGCACAACATCCCCCGATGTGCATCAATCCTCCATGTGCAACATCGCTCATGAGCATCAAACCACCATGCTCATCAGTCCCCCATGCGCAACAGTCCCCCCTTGCACAACATCTCCCCATGCGCATCAACCCCCATGCGCAGCATCCTCCCCAGTGCAAACTCTTCCTCCGAACAACATCTCCCAGTGCACCAGGCACTGAGCATCAAATTGGCTGGATGTTGGTCAGTCTTCCATGTTAAGTATAGGACAAAAACACGTTGCACCCCTTTTCAGCCCTTAACAGGTTAGATTTCTCCACATCAGTTCTTGGTGGGTGTTCATGTGACAGAAGGAACTCAATCCCCACATTTCATGCTTCAAGGTCCGGGGGTTGGGGTGTAATGTTGCTGAGTCACCAATTCTCCAATGCGAAGTATAGGGAGGAAAACACATTGCACCCCTTTTCACCGCCTTCCAGTTGGAATTTCCGAAAACCGGTTCTTAGTGCACCCCTCAGTCACAGAAGGAATACCCACCCCAAATTTCACACTTCTAGGGTCGGCGGTTTTGGCAGGGCGTTGATGAGTCAGTCAGTCAGTGAGTGACATTTCTCTTTTATACACAGAGATTTTAACTTTGTTAAAATGGCTAATTGTGCACATTAATTTGTACTGGTGTGTCATGTAACTGAGATGCAACTTGGCAGTAACACTAAAGAATATTGTAATTTTGTTTTATTGTTTGGACCTAGCAATCATTGGCCTTGATCTGCATGTTCGTTTCAGCTTATTGGGTAAGTTACCCTTTCATTATGAAAAAAGCTGAAGACTGTAGCAGTGGCAAAATATTCCCTTCCTCCACAAGAACTGCACAATAACTGCACTAAACTAAATTAGGGATAGATTTAATGGGCTAGATTTAATATCTACCAGGTTGTTAAATCATACGTCTTAACTGTTGGTGATGATTCATTGCTACTTTCAAGTAGATTCTGTAAAGTATAAAGTTACATTCTTTTTTAAAAGGGTACTATTTTTCAAACACCAATGTTTGTTTCTGGAAAGTAATATAGGGTAACACCCCACATCTTACTGAACTCAGAGTGTTTACTGCAGAATAAATAGAAAGATTTTCAAACACCTTTATCATTTAAAAACAACTTGGTAAAAGCTCTAAAATAATTTCAGGTTTTGGATTTTTTTGGTTTTTTTAAAATGAAAAACATTAAATGTAACCTGTGCATTTTCCACTGGGAAAACTCATGCTTCCTAAGAATATTGTAAGCATTTAGTAACTGCTTTATTTGTGTGATGCATTTCCATTTGGATGTATGATAATTCCTGTATTTTCTCTGTGTATTTATGTGTATTTTCCATGGATAGAAACTTGGCTTGAGAGATTTGTCCCATTAAGTTACAACAAAGTGACTTTCATCCAAGACTCTCACTCAACTCATGACTTGCAGCCAAGTGGAACTGGATCTTTTCAGCTTCAAGTACCTCTTGAGCAGTGTTTCTCAAAGTGGGGTCGGGACCCCTTTGGGGGTCGCCTAGAGCTTTCCTCGGGGTCGCCTAAAGACCCCTGGTGCAGGGGGCCAGGTCAGGCTTGCCAGACCTCTGGCTGTAACTGTGCGCACAGTGAGGTTGACTGACAGCCTCAGAGCCCAATCCTGTGCATGCCTACTCTGAAATAAATCCCATTATAGTCAGGGGAACCTTTACTCCCACGTAAATGTGGATATGATTGCAGCCTCAAAGCCCAATCCTATGCATGCCAACTCTGAAATAAATCCCATTATAGTCAGGGAGGCCTTCACTCCCATATAAATGTGGATATGATTGCAGCTTCATGGCCCAATCCTATGCATACCTACTCTGAAATAAATCCCATTGTGTTTGATGTGTGCATAGAACACATATTTCATTTGTAACAATGAAAATACATCCTGCATATCGGATATTTACATTACGATTCATAACAGTAGCAAAATTACAGTTATAAAGTAACAACGAAAATAATTTTATGGTTGGGGGTCCCCACAACATGAGGAACTTATAAAGGGGTCATGGCGTTAGGAAGATTGAGAACCACTGCTCTTGAGTCTATATATTGTGTGTGTTCTTGCTTACTTTTTCCTTTGCTGCTTCCACACCATGCTGTAAGATCTCATGGATGATCCAGAAGTAGGCAGTGGTTGTGGTGGGAGTGATTCCAGGAGGTGAGGCATGCAAGGGTTGGTGCAAAATTTCAGATACTATATTTACTCGAATCCAACGCTCACCTTTTTTCAGCCAAATTATGTCTCCAAAATCAGGGTGCACATTGGATTTGATGTTTAATTAGATTTGGATAAATGTGATGTTTTAATTATAAGTATTGGGTGCTCTTTAGAGTCAATGGTACATTAGATTTGAGTAAATACAGTATTTATTTGCTCCATAAGGCAGGAGGGTTTAACCCCTTTGTGATATAAATAATACAATGGCTGCAGAATGGCTGAACCAGGGAGGAACAGATGAGAGTGGAGGTGGGCAAAAGAGGAGGAAGGCAGTTCTTTGGGGTATCGGAGGAGTGATTTCTCTGGCACTCTCTACATTCAGAGTAGGAGGAGCAGCATGGGTTCCTCTTGCCTCCCCAGCTGGGTGTTCTTTTTTTCCAGGCCTGGGGGCTAAGTAAACATGAACTTAGATGCATCACTGGTTGTTGACAAGCCTACAATGGAGGGGGTACCTACCATCATTTGGATCACCTGTGAGAGTTTGCGTGACGTTTTAAAATGCTATGCATTTTAACTTCACTGTTGTCTTCTTTTTTCCTGCTTAGGCCATGTGTTTCCAAGGTGCATTAGCTTATCTCTGCATTTTGAGGCATGAGGTGAGCAGGAATGTATCTCTTGGAAGGGTGCAGGAAGCTGAGATTGGGGTTATTTTTCCATTCAGGCCATGTAGATTTTTTCCCCTGCTCATGCACAACGCACACCTTCAAGTGCTGTGTGGTTCATCTGAAGTACTGTCAGCTTATTAGTAGTAGTAGGCGGTTGTAATTAAACAACTCCTAGATAAAAACTGGTAGCCAGGTCCTTGCTTTATAATTTGGCCAAAGGGCTAATTGTGCTGCACAGTGCAATAATTAGATGTTGTGTTGTTCATATGACCAATTTCAGTTTATTATTTATTAAGATTATTTCTTTATTATTTACCAAGGCAGGTAGTCTCCAAGGAGAGAATGCAGGGAGTCCTCACTTTATTAGTTGTCTCAATGGCTGTTTTCCCCCCAAAGGTCAGGATCAAAATAGTCTGGATCAAAGCAGCTTGAATTTTTCTTTCGGAAAGAATCAGCGTGCGTTCATCCCTTCCCCCACCTGTTCCAACCTGTCTGTTCCAAAGTATTACAGAGCTTTATAATTTTTACAGCCACATGGTTAAGATAATTGTTAGATGGAATCTAAACAATTCCAATGTTTTCTTTACATTTACAAAGAAGAGATAAATTCTGCACCATGCCATGCCGTTTCTGCTGCATAGTTCTCACACATGGTATGACTACCACCTCAAACGTTCTAAGACACACAAAAAAGCAGAGCAGAAAGTGTGAAGAATTCAAATGTATCTGGTAGATATCTGTATGGTCTGCTATTGAAGGATGTCCAGCATCATGGTGGTCACCTGGGGTTTTGGGCCTTCATTGACCAACCTCATGTGGGGGAAAGAGAGGCTACTCAATCCACCCCGGCAACACCAGCACAGGGATTTCAGTTTAGGTGAAAGTCTTTGACTCACACCTTAAATCACTGGCTGAACCTGGGCCTCCGCTCAGCAGGCCCCAGACTAGGTACTTAAGCATTGGTAACAATTACCGTATATACTCGTGTATAAGCCGACCCGCGTATATGCCGAGGCACCTAATTTTTACCACAAATACTAGGAAAACTTATTGACCCAAGTATAAGCCGAGGGTGGAAAATGCAGCAACAGCAGGAAAGTGTGGCTGGCCTTGTAGTCTCAGGGCCCAATCCTGGGCATGTCTACTCAGAAGTAAGGACCACAAAGAAGTACTTGAGTCTGAGGAGGGGCTTGGCTGCAGTGGGCTCCATGTCTTGCTGCTGCGTGCCTCCTCCACAGCCCAGAGAGCCAGCGCCAGCAGCGGGAGAGGCTGCAGAGCCTCTGAGGGTGCGGACTGGAGGTTGCACCCGCTATTTTTCTTAATTTTTTTACTGACCTGCGTATAAGCCGAGGTGGGTTTTTGGGCTCATTTTTTGGGCCCAAAAAACTAGGCTTATACATGAGTATATATGGTATTTTCCCAAGGGTTCTTTTATTGGGAAGGTGTGATCAAACATTAATCCACTGGCATCACTAGGGTGGTGCAGGAGGTTTGGCCCACACCAGGTGGCGCACCCGGGGGGTGATGTGCAGTGGGGGGCAGTGGCACTCCAAAAAGCAATTTCACATTGGCGCACACTACCCCATCATGCCATATGGATTTGTCTTAGAGAGAAGAGTCCAATGCAACAATCAGTTTTGAGATAGCACCTTCCTAGCCAAAGGTACGGCCGAAAAACCAAAAAAAGCACAAAAATTTGCATATCACAGTTTTACTCATGAGTAAGCAAACACATTTTAGTCTGCCAGAACGGGCAGACTGAGAGGAAGCCAAGGACACCAGAAGGGTCCTGATTCAAGGAACAGCATCTCCAAAATCACCCCAGGAGGAAGTTCTCTCCTAAAAAGCTCCTCTTTGCATTGTTTACACATTAGTAATCAGCTGTGATTTGGCTGGTGTGGAAGGTGCAAGGCTTCCAGAAAGGTCCTGATCCCAGGTACCTGGAGCTTGAAAGGGCTCTAAAAGGCAGCCCCCCCAAATACTGAAACTGGCTCAGTGGGTAAAGGAAATTTTTAAAATATTTTTATTAGTACAGCCTGTGTAAAGTCCAAACGTCTCTTCTCCCTCTACTCAAGCCTCATCTGAATCTCCAGCCCTCTTCTCTCTGGGTTTTTAATGCCCTTCTATTCTATGGGCGCAATCCAGAGTAACTACGGGAAGTCCTTGCTCCAGTGTAAGAACAATTTACTCTGGATTGCAATATGAATTTCCATAGGTTTTCAATAGATGGTGCAGTAACTACGGGTGTACATAATGGGCGCAATCCAGAGTAACTACGGGGAGTCCTTGCTCTGGTGTAAGAACAATTTGCTCTGGATTGCAATATGAATTTCCCATAGGTTTTCACTTGTTGATGCATTAACTATGGGTACACGTAATGTCTCTTACGTGCACCCGTAGTTACTCTGGATTGTAGGGAATGTCTCTTATGTGCTCCCGTAGTTACTCTGGGTTATAGGGTATGTCTATGAAGACAGTTTTGACTTTTAAAATATTTTTTACCAGATGTCCCCTTTTTCCAGGACACATCCTCTTTTTTAGTCTAGAGTCCTGGAAAACCTTTCCTTGTCCTCGTGGGTAGGCAGCATGTAGTGTGCTTATAATTCATCAATTATATGTAATAAATTATATTTTAAAATTTTAAATTTAATAATAATAATCAATGAACAGTGCAATCATAACCATATTTCTTTAAATGTAAGTAAGCCCCATTGTGTTCAGTGGTCTTACCACCAGGAAAATGTCTTTAGGATTGTCTGTAGCCTCCTTGGAATTAATAAATTATGACTCCAATGATAAAGACACTTGCCTAAGAATAACACCCTTTGAACACAATGGGGCCAACTTTTGAGTAGACATGGTTAGGATTGTGCTCTATTTGTATTAAATTATATGTAATAATTTTAAATGTAACCTAGTGTTTTAAGCACATGGAAGCAATATACAACAAGTCTTTTGAGTTTTTATTTTGTTATGTTCTACACTTTTCTTGGGTGTCCTACATGGTGGGGGAACCTACTCCTCGGTTTGATTATGACATATGGTCACCCTGGTCTAGCAAAAATAAGAAAAACTTGCTCAGTTTAAAACTTATTTAATCCCAAATCATACTGAACCTGTTGAAATATAGGAACTTAAAAATTGAACTGGGTGTTGAAAATTTTTTCTGAATACTTTTTTATTAGGGGGATGTTTGAGACTATTTTCTTGACTAACTTTAATGTATTTACAATTATTTGTTTTAATTTGCTTGATTGTGTCTCTTCCAACCATGACATCACTTTTAGTGGATCCTGGACCCAAGTGGATCATTCAACCAAACGCTCACCACTAAGCCATACCACAAATTGTTCTTGAGATTAGAATGCTGATGATACCAATTAGAAACCAGATGATACCAATTAGTTTGTTAGCAAAGCTGCTACTCCCTTTTACTTCTCACTGCACACCATTATTTCACTATCCCAGAATCCCTGTTGTTGGTCACTTAGAATTTACTCATGGCTGCACTTTGGTTCTTACAAAGATAGCAATTTCCTCTGTCCTTGACAACCATGAGAGTCACACAAATGAGCTCTTGCACTGCGTAATGCAACCACTAGTGATGGCTTTTGGTTGCATCTCCTACTAGTAGCCCAATCATAACTAAATTCCAATGCAATGAAACCATAGTGTTGGTACAAGCTACATTGCATCCCACATGAGAGATTTAGCTGCTGAAGGTCTCCATGGGAGATAAGGGGATCTTTTTTGATATCACTGGTGCATATTGAAGTTAATTCATGCAAGTGGATCAGGCTGCAAAAGGGGTTAGATCCCATCCCAGCTTGTTCCCCCACTGCTGCTGCATTCTCCACCTGTCCTACAACTCTACCCCTGTGTTAGACTTGCCTGGTGTTGCAGCCATACTTTGCTGGCTTTTAAGTGCTTTTTTGGCACTTTTGTGACAGTACATGCCAGCACATATGTTAATTAGAATTGGGCTGTAAAATACATTTTTTAGTATACAAATAAGCAACTGAAGCTGCAATCCTATCCAAACTTACCTGGAAATAAGCCCCATTGTCTATAACGGGACTTACTAATGAGTAGACATGCATTGGATTGGGTTTTCACTGGACCACTTGCAATATAAGCTATTAAGACAATACTGCAAAACAAAACTATATATCACATATTTACATTTTTAGGTTCAACATAGAAAAGCCTTTACCTTGCCGCTCTTCTCTAGTAGAGTTCAAAACTGGTCCCATAAAGTTGGCAAATGAATAATCTGTAGTTCATAAAGTGTATTTAGCTGTATAGTATTTAAATTCGCACCAATGATATTGGACCCTTTTAGCTATTCAGTAATAATGAATATTAGACAGCTGTAATTACAGCTATGTTGGACACATCTCTTGAGAAGCAAGGCATAAATCAAGCTATAATTCACAATGTGCTGGTCCCTTTTTAATAAAGACTAGCGAAAGGCGTACCCGCGTTGCGGGAGTAAAATTCCCCCGTATGCCATTCCCCCATAATCATCAACCCCCCATGGATAACTTTCCCCCAGGCGTAACAACCCCCCATGCACAACTTCCCCCATACACATCAACCCCCCCAAGCGCAACTTCACCCATGCGCATCAACCCAGCATGCACAAGTTACCCCATGCGCAACTTCCCCCATGCACATCAACCCCCCATGCACAACTTCCCCCATGCGCATCAACCCCCCATGCGCAACTTCCCCATATGCATCAAACCCCATGCGCAACTTTCCCCATGCGCAACTTTCCCCATGCGCAACTTCGCCCATGCACAACTTTCCCCATGCGCAACTTTCCCCATGCGCAACTTCCCCCCATGCGCAACTTCCCCCCGTGCGCAACTTTCCTCCATGTGCATCATCCCCATGAGCAACTTCCCCCATGCGCAACTCCCATATGCGCAACTTTCCTCCCATGCGCAACTTCCCCCATGCGCAATTTCCTCTGTGCACAACTTCCTCCGTGCGCAACTTCCTCCGGTGCATCATCCCCCCATGCGCAACTTCCCCCATGCGCAACTTTCCTCTCATGTGCAATTTTCCCCATGCGCAACTTCCCATATGCGCAACTTCCCATATGCGCAACTTTCCTCCCGTGCGCAACTTTCCTCCCATGCGCAACTTTCCTCCATGCGCAACTTCCCCCATGCACAATTTCCCCTCATGCGCAATTTCCCCTCATGCGCAGCATCCTCGCCAGCGCAACCTCTTCCTCCAAACAACATCCCCCAGTGCACCAGGATCTGAGCACCAAATTGGCTGGATGTGGTTCAGTCTCCCATGTTAAGTATAGGACAGAAACACGTTGCCCCCTTTTCAGCCCCTGAAGGGTTAAATTTCTCCAGATGGTTCTTGGTGGGAGTTCAGGTGACAGAAGGAACTCCCAGAATTCCATGCTTCAGGCCCAGCAGTTGGGGAGGAATGTTGCTGAATCAGCAATTCTCAATGCAAAGTATAGGGAGGAAAACGCGTTGCACCCCTTTTCACCCCCTTCCTGTTGGAATTTCCGAAAACCGGTTCTTAGTGCACCCCTCCCTCATGGAAGGAACACCCACCCCAATTTCACGCTTCTAGGCCCACCGGTTTTGGCAGGGCGGTGATGAGTGAGTGAGTGAGTCAGTCAGTCAGTCAGTGAGTGACTTTTCTCTTTTATATATATAGACTAGTAAAAGCCTGCAGCCATCAATGTACAACAATGTACTGTAACTACATTCATCAGTTAAAAAAATTCTCTCTCCAGCATCCCATCTTCCTATTGTTTCAGTGGTAACTATGTTGAGTGCTACACAACTCACCTGATATTGGTTCATGACCCGTCTAGGTGGGTCCTGACCCACAGTTTGTGAAACACTGCTCTATAAACAATAGGTACTGAGCAGTTTGCTGATACTTTTACACAAAACCTGGTTATTCCATAATGTGGAGCCCAAACACCAGAGAGGCATAAATATAGATTTTATCAGCAAATTGAAGAGTTTGTATCAACATTTTAACTACCTTTCCTATACCTTCCTAAAATGATTCCAGAGGTAAATAAACTCACCTCAACAGCCCACCTGTCTTCAAAGGTTTGCTTCAACTGTCCTTTGACCACCTCTGTCCTCAGCTACCCCCTCAACTACATTAGGAGTTTTAATGTAGATGTTTTATATTTATTGTTTTTAAGATGCCTGTTTTAAATGTTTTGATGAATAGGATTTTTACTGTTATGTTTTAATACATTGTTGTTTTTTGTAAGTCATCTTGGGTCCCTGGGGGGAGGGAAGGCGGGGTAGAAATAAATTTTATTATCATCATTATTAACTGCCATGGCCCCCTGAAACTAGCCTACACAACTACCCTTTTGCCTCTTCTGTCCTCCATTACTCTCCTCAGCTGGCCTCCCCTCAGCCTGACATCTTTTCTATCCCAGGGGACATTTACCAATGGTGTAGTAAAGGAGCAAATTGCAGCAGGTGCAGCTTGTCATTTGACAAGCTGCACCTGCTGAAATTACCTATTGTTAAAGGTTCAGTAGCCCTAAGACTTAAAATTATAAGGTTGGCAACCCTTAAAAGAGGGTGTTTTGAAACAAAATCAATTAATTCAATAGAAGAAAGGGTTGTGTCTGAAAGCTAGAAGGGCAAAAAGAACACAATAACAAGTGATTAATGCTCTACTCTTGATCAGACTGGAATTACTGGGAAAATCATGGAAGTGGGATTTCCCTCCCACGTGTTAATCCTTTCAGAGAAGCGAAGTGTGAAGCAGAATGCTAAGCTCTGAAGTAGGGAAGGCAGTGCAACGAAGCAAGATGCATTTCTCTAAAATCTGGGTTCACTGAAATGTAAATTCTTGCATACAAGTCCAGTTTAGGAGAAAAGGGAGGAATGTTTGAAGTAGATGAATGCATCAGAGATTAGCCTAGAAAGGGAATAAAACTGCAACCTTATGATACCAGAATGAAGAGCAACTGCTGAGAACCAAAAGAGAGTAACTCTGTAGGTGCTTATTATGAGCATGTGGATTTGGCAAGACAGAGTCCAGGTGCAGTCATTTTGGAAATATGCAAGACATCTGTGAATTTGGAGGTTCTGTGCCATAGCAAAGATTGGGCAGGACTGACTGAGAAAAATTTAGGATTATTTAACTGGACCTATTAGAGTTATAGCTGTATAAGTGCGAAAGGTGAGCACTTTGTGTCTGAAGATTCTGCATGACTGAACAACTGTCATGCAAAGTGGGAATTGAGGCTCTCTCACATAAACACTAATGTATGTGGTTTATTTTTTTCTGCTGTCTTTTGAATGTTCAGATCTCATTTACTGAATTGGTAATCCTCCTTTTAGAGATCCAGCTTGTGAGGAGAAGGAATCCTGCCTTTCATGGTAATACAGAAAAGCTTTAATAAACTTTTGTAATTGTACTGAAGTAGGGTTGCCTTAATTATCTTCTACAAAATTGGGACAAAATCTGTCCTATCTGCCAGTATGTGAATACAATCCCCCCAAATCGGGACTGTCCCTGTTTTGGGGGACAAACCTAATTGAAGTGTGTGCTTATTGGTTGATAAGAGAAAATTGTCTCCCCCACTTTCTGGAACTTTTTGAAGTAAAGCATTGAATACCCAGCAATCCCACCTTAGTCTTGGAAGTGGTCAATCAGAGGCAGGAAGGGGATCAAGGAAATACTAATGACTGCTAAGAGGCAGTTTATAGGCTTGCCTTTGGATTTGACTAGTCTCCTTGTTTGTGGGAAAGCAGCTTGGAGCAGTGTTGCCATATATCCCGAAAACCAGGGACAGTCCCATTTGGGGGGGGGGGGGTTGTGTTCACATAATGGGACAGATTTTGTCCCAATTTTGTGGAAGAAAATTATGGCAACCCCACCCTTTAGGGAACAAGGAGAAATAGTGAGTGAGTGAGTGAGTACCAAGGATTTGATTGATGTCTCAGTCACACCCATTCCCAGGATCAAAACGCACATTGTTTTACAAGGGAGAATGATGACATCTAGGCAGAGGTTTACCGAGCCCATGGCACAACATCATGTCACAACACCCTGTAGTGATGATGCACATGTGCCATGGAGACACACATGCACTGTGGCAACTCCTCTGGTAATCTGTTGCTCCCAGATGGCTGTGGACAGTGCATGCCGGGACACATGCATCGTCCACAGTCTGCCAGGCAGCAGGGCCTGACTGGCTTCAGAGGACACCAGAGTGCTCCCTGGTCTTCTCCAGGCAGAGAAGTTGCAGGAGCAGTGGACACACTGCATGTGATGCCCATGGCTCCAGACTTGGCTGCCTGCAGAGAATATATGCCACTTCATCCAAGTGTATATGTAGTGGTGGCTTGTTGGGAGCATGTATATGGTGATTCAGAACATTCTATTTCCCATTCCTGGGAAGCTTGAAATGGAATTCTGTGGAACACAGATTTTCTGCCTCAGATGGAAGTTCTGAAAAACAAAAGGAGTGTTTGGCCAGTAATGATGCTTGTACTCCATGGCTTTCATCGAAAGCAGAAACACCACACTATTACCTATTGCAAAAGGAAGAAAAGGTTAAGCCAAACTGTTCATAAATAACATATATCTGACAACCCTAAAGTTCTGTTGGAGAGAAAGAGCCAGGAGTGAGAGAGATGCAATGTTAATGTGTGGTGGCTTGGGTTTCCCTCTTCTCCTTTGCTTATATTTGTGAGATGCACTGCCTTGTTTCCTCTGTTCAGAGGTTTCACTTACCTGCCTGTCTGTCAAGTCCTGTTAGGCAAAATCTGTGCACTAATGATTCTAAGAAGACAATTACCCTGTGTCATGGTTTGCTTCAAGTTGGAAGAGCCCTGTTGAGAAGTCTGTAAAAACTCTGCAAGGAGAAAATTCCTTATGGGCAGGTCTTTCAAGTGCTTGGAGTAATACAGGTATCCCCTGCTTTCTGTTGGTTTGTTTTCTGACAATTCACTCTTTCAACACCTTTCAGTTATACCCAGAACTTGTTCATTCAATGCATGTTCCACACTTTCAACCTCTCTCTCCTGTTTTAAAGGACAAAATTGCCCTCTCCCATGTTGTAGCTCCTGGTCTAATCCCATTCAAAAAGGAATTAAGAATTTATTTGCAGAAATCTTAGTGTGGCAGAAGAAATTTGCAAGAAAAAAAGGAATTTGCAATTTGCTAGATAAAAAAGCATTGGAAACATTTACGTATATGCTCAAAAAGATTGAGTTCAATTTTTCAATACTTTTCTGGACAGTGCCTACCCATCCAATAATGGGGGGGGGGGAATGCCTGAACTCCATCTTCGATTGCAAGATGGGTATAAATGGGTATGCAACTTCCATAGTGTCTGGATCTGTGCTCTTAACCTCTGGTAGTTGCAGAAGCAGCATAGACATTATAAAGGTCACTATACATTTTACTGTCTTAAAAGTTAAAGCTATTCATGGATTTATAAAGGGTGCTGATTTTTTAAAAATTGTATCAGCTTTGCCCTATCTAATTTCAGAGATATCTAATTTCAGAGATGTAACATAGCTTCATAAGGTTTCCTCATAAGGAGATGCTTGGACTGTTCACAAACAGGTTTATACTGTATTTCCAAAACTAACTGTGTTCAGGCAAAACTGATTCCATTTTTGAAATCAGCACTGCAAATGAGAATCGGTGCCCCCAAACCAGAACTTTTCAAAAGCTTTTCTGATCTTCAGTTTCACGTCTCTGATATTAGTCTTTATGGTTTTCATGATCATCTTGGTTAATACCCACTTTAAGAACAGGCTGGAGAAGGTTTAAAAAAACTCCCTTCTAAAGCCAAGTAGGAGTGATATTGAAAGTTTGTACCAAGTCAAAGAGCAAACAACTAATCCAATAATAAGTTTATAGGGGTGATTGACTCATACCTTCATCCAAGGCTCAACTGGTGGAAGGAATAGGGCTGTAGTCAAAACAAGAACTCCAACACAATGGTAATTGTAGTTATTAGTGGATCTTAGCATTGCTATGTTGGATCTCCTCTGTGTTTTCTTTCTTTCCTTTTTTGCAGGTGGTGTTCAGATAACTGATGCTGCAAAATGTCTGCAGTGAAATAACCTGGTTTTAGCAACACAACATTAAAATATACCCCAATGATCTTAAACTCTAAGTAGTTACTAATAAAGTCTACATGATCTCTGTAATTATACATCATTATGTACTTCATGTACTAAAAGAATATTCCAGCTGTTTTGGAAACCACCCTGATGGGAATCTTTTAGGCAATGTTAACTAAAATCATAAGCAAGCAGTTTCTGTCATAAATTTAACTAACACCTGGTATCTAATGTGCTGGTTGACACAGATGACATAGAATTGCAGGCATTCCTTTGCCACACTTTAATATTGTGGGTGCTTTTTTACAAGTTCAGATAAATCCAAATTGCAGTATTCCTGATACTGTTTTTTTTTTCTTGCTCCTTTTATAAACCTATGTTGTGAGGTAGGAGGTAAATGCTTTCAAATAAACTTTAAAAATGATGATGCTTTCATGACAGATTTTAATCATTATAATACAGCATGATATTTCACTTCTGGATTCAAAAAAAATTAAATCTGGGGCACAGATCCCTTGAATCCAAAAATATACATTTCTATGAAAGAGAATTGACCAGAATGATATAAAGGTAAACGCTAAAAAGTCAGATGCCGGAGGACAAAAACCTAGAGAAATACTGTATTTTTTTTAAGTGCACAAATATCAAATTCTTTTACTTTACAGTTAAATTACCTACGGAATTTTTGGGTGATTGTGGCAATGATAAGGAAGTTCTATACATTTGCAACATAGAAAAGGGATCATTTTAATAATGCTGTACCTATAATATGTACGTAGTATACATGTATACAGAGCTGTAATATATACGGAATGTAGAATTATAGCTGATGAATGGTAAAAATAATTAGGCCCAGGCAGCAGGCATAGCCTGGTGGTTTAGCAGAAGGTTGCTGCTATATAAGCAGGAATCATAAACAGGAAAAGACCTGGATTAATTTTGCACAGAAGACTGAAAGCTAATAAAAGCTGTCATGAGACAATAGAGCAGTGGTTCTCAATCTTCCTAACACTGTGACCCCTTTATAAGTTCCTCGTGTTGTGGGGACCCCCAACCATAAAATTATTTTCGTTGCTACTTTATAACTGTAATTTTTCTACTGTTAAGAATCGTAATGTAAATATCCGATATGCAGGATGTATTTTCATTGTTACAAATGAAATGTGTGTTCTATGCACATATTGAACACAATGGGATTTATTTCAGAGTAGGCATGCATAGGATTGGGCCCTGAGGCTGCAATCCTATCCACATTTACATGGGAGTAAAGACCCCCCTGACTATAGTGGGATTTATTTCAGAGTAGACATGCATAGGATTGGGCCCTGAGGCTGTCAGTCAGCCCCAGTGCATGCGCAGCTACAGCTGGAGGTCTGACAAGCTTGACCTGGCCCCCTGAACCAGGGGTCTTTAGGCGACCCCCCGGGAAAGCTCTAGGTGACCCCCAAAGGGGTCCCGACCCCCACTTTGAGAAACACTGCAGTAGAGCAAGTTGGTGGGCCTTGGCTAACCTGATACTGCTCTTACTGGAGGTTCAGATACCAGATGCAACAACCATGACAGATTCTATCTGAAAGAGCAGGTTTGGACAAGCTGCCTGTATAACAATTACTTGGCAACTGGCCTTTGTGGCCAGGGTTTCCAGATGACTGTAAATGGCTGGACACGTCCAGCTTTTGCTTATTGGGCCAGACAGTCTGGTCCAATAAGCAAATGACTAGCCATCTGGGGTGGTGGGAGGGTGCTTGGTGACTTTAGTGGCTGTGCCGGTGTGGCTTGGCTTATTTCTGGCCGTCCGAGCAGCCATTTTCAGAAATATTTGACTGTGCATGCGTGCACAGCCTCTCCTCTTTTGGAAGGAAGCAACGCTTTCTTCGGCGTGAGCTGGCATGGGCGCAGCATCCGCTCCTGAGACCTCGCCACGTATGAGCCTCCATTCTCATTCTCGCCGGACCTGGCCTTGGACCTGGCCTTTCAAAAGAGAGGCTGCATGCAATGACTGCCTGGACGGCTGAACTAAGTGGCGCAGTGCAGCACCAGGGCAGCCACTAAAGTCACCAAGCACCAGCAGCTTTCCCCAGCCAAGGTAAGCTCCAGTCCTATCCATGTCTACTCAGAAGTAAGCCCATTAAGTCAATGGAGCTTACTCCTGAGTCAGGGGAGATTTAAACATACCCTACATTTTAAAGAAAAGTCCTTTCATTTTATCCTACATTTAAAAAAAAGACTTTTGGGGGACCTTGTCCTACATTTTGGCTTCTAGCATCTGGTCACCCTGCTTTGTGGCAGACCATTTGGTTTCCTCAATGTCCTGTCAAAAATGGATCAAAGTCACCTACCTACACCAGGGCCAAAAAGTTCCAACCCCAATCCAGATTAGCAGACCCTACCACCATATGAATTAAACTCTGAAGAAGTAGTTATTAGGCTGAAGCTGAACTTGGACCTTGTATTCTTTGAACAGTTTTTCATTTCTCTTTGCTTGAAGAAAATGTATGGAAATATCTGTAAGACCTACAATTGCACAATCAAGGTGTGTAAGGCATAGCGTAATAATGAGTTATCTTATTAATAACATAATAATGAGTAATCCTAAGGGAGCATTGCAACAAAGGACGCAGACCTAACTCACATAGGTGAGTTAGATAACTCACATAGCAATGCAGGCCAACCTAACACATAACTTCCCATTGCGTGGGGAGGTCAACATAACACTGTGCAGTTGCCTCCCTCACTTTTTTTGTGCACTGGCCAAACCCTCCTCCAGGAGTGGTGCAGAATGTCTTACAGCACTTTTGTGACAGCCTCAGGTCAGCATAGGACTTACGCCAGGGCTTAGGCTGGCCTAACTAGAGCTTAAGATTGTAGCCTTATTCTAAGGCAGAAAGAGGCTGTTTTGGGGATCATCCCTCTGACATTGGCAAGGAGCATCTGCTTCAGAGAGCTTCCATGGGATCTGAACTGTAAACAAAGCATAAAAATTGTAAGTGTATTAAGCATAAAAAGCTACACCAGCCTCTCCATACCACCATGGGAATAGAAAGATGGGTGAGTTGTTAGGCTAAATTGGTTTTGATTGTGCCCTATTTGTTTAGAAATAATTCAGGAAAAACAAGCTCAAAAGATTCATCTATCAGATTTTTAAAAAATTTTCAACACTAATATGCAATATATGTCATTTATATATTTCCTTATTTATTTAAACTGCTGCACCAGAAAAAGCACAGCAGGATATAGGCAGTCTGGCGCATAACATAAAATCTTCACGTGAACAAGAGAGAATATACTGTCATTTTGGAAAACTAAGTAAGGAATGAAAGGAAATAACAGTTCTGTTTTTTTATTGCAATATAGACATTTCCTGTACACCAAGTAACTGATGGCACAATAATGTCTTAAACAAATAAACATCCTGGGTGTATAAGAGGCAAGGAGGCCAGAACACCCAAAGTCACCAGATTTTATGTCAAAATCCCAGCTATCAGTCAATCAGGAGGAAGCAACAATGGCTGCAATCCTGAAATCACTTTCCTGGGAGTAAGACCCATTGAACACAATGGGGCTTACTTTCTGAGTAGACATGGTTAGGATTGCACCCAATGTTAGCTAATTGCAAAGACACAGACCATGGAGGTATACTGTACACGGGGAGGCGTATAAACTAGGGCAGTGATTTTCAACCACTGGTGTGCAATGGCTAGTCATACATACACACATACAACCTTTATTAGGCATAGGCTGCAATCCTAAAGACACTTGCCTGGGAGTAAGACCCATTGAACACATTGGGGCTTACTTTTGAGTAGACATTGGTAGGATTGTGCTCATAAAGAAGAATAACTGTGCAATAATAAATAGAATAAAATAGATACCAAGGGATAAATTAGGATAGTACCAAGAAGGAGAAAGATATGGATAATATAAAATCTCTCTAACAAAATTAGATAAAATTCATACGTCTCTTGAACACTTCTGTAAAAAAGTTACTTACAGAATTGAGAAAAGGCCATGGCTAGTCTCAGGTGTGCCATGGGAGTTTGGGGATTGACATTAATTACTATATATTCAAATATAAGCCTAGTTTTTCAGCACATTTTTTAATGCTGAAATAGCCCCCCTCGGCTTATACTCAGGCTGGCTTATACTTGTCATAAGATGGGCAAAAAAGTTAATTTCTGCACAAGCAGCTCAGCTTAGGTCAGCCTTTTTAAAAAGCAGGAAAGGCTGCTTTGCTTCCTTCTTTAAAAAAAACACAACCAAGTCAGCAGATTGATCCCTCTCCTTCCTGTATGTAGGCGCTTGATGGCTCACCACATTGGCTGTTTTCTCCTCATTAAACATTACAGTGGCGCCTCACATAACAAATTTAATCCCTTCCAGAGGAACGTTTGTTATGTGAAACGTTCTTTATGTGAAGCAGATTTTCCATAGGAAATAATGGAAACTCAAACGATTGGTTCCACAACCCAAAAAAAATCTATATATATAAAAGAGAAAAGTCACTCACTGACTCATCACCGCCCTGCCAAAACCTTTGGGCCTAGAAGCATGAAATTTGGGGTGGGTGTTCCTTCTGTGACAGAGGAGTACACTAAGAACCGGTTTTTGGAAATTCCAACCGGAAGGGGGTGAAAAGGGGCGCAACGTGTTTTCCTCCCTATACTTTGCATTGAGAATTGCTGACTCATCAACATTCCGCCCCAACTGCTGGGCCTGAAGCATGGAATTCTGGGAGGGATCCTTCTGTCACCTGAACACCCACCAAGAACCCATGTGGAGAAATCTAACCCTTCAGGGGCTGAAAAGGGGGCAACGTGTTTTTGTCCTATACTTAACATGGAAGACTGACCAGCCCCCACCCAATTTGGTGCTCAGTGCCTCCTGCACTGGGGGATGTTGTTCGGAGGAAGAGGTTGCACTGGCAAGGATGCTGCTCATGGGGAGAAGATGCGCATGGAGGAAAGTTGGGCATGGGAGGAAAGTTGCGCATGGGAGGATGATGCGCATGGGCAGAAAGTTGTGCATGGGGGATGTTGCGCATGGGGGAATGATGCGCATGGGGGAATGATGTGCATGGGGGGAATGACGCGCATGGGGAAAAGTTGCTCATCGGCGGATGATGTGCATGGGGGATGATGCGCATGAGGGGATGATGCGCATGGGGGATGATGCGCATGGGGAAGTTGTGCATGGGGATGATGCGCACGGGGGATGATGAGCATGGGGGAAGTTGCACATGGGGAAGTTGCACATGGGGACATGATGTGCATGGGGAAGTTGCGTGTGGGGAAAAGTTGCACATGGGGAAAAGTTGCACATGGGGAAAAGTTGTGCATGGGGATGATGCGCATGGGGGAAGTTGCACATGGGGAAAAGTTGTGCCTGGGGGATGATGCGCATGGGGGATGATGCGCATGGGGATGATGCGCATGGGGGGAAGTTGCGCATGGGGGAAGTTGCGCATGGGGGATGATGTGCATGGGCGAATGATGCGCATGGGGGGATGATGCACATGGGTAAAGTTGCGCATGGGGGGACAATGTGCATGGGGGATGATGCGCATGGGGGGATGATGTGCATGGGGGGATGATGTGCATTGGGTGTTTCTGCGCCGTGGGGGTATGGCATAGGGGAAAATGTTACACTTTTCGCTAGTATTCATATAAAAATACTAACTGGATATTAAAATGATGACAAAACACTGGAATTGAATTCAAAACATGAATTCAATGTGCATGATCCTATGAAATCTGCATCTTTAGGCTGCAGTCTTTAGGCTGCAATCCTAAAGACACTTTCCTAGGAGTAAGCCCCATTTAACACAATGGGGCTTACTTCTGGGTAGACATGGTTAGGAGACTGCAATCAAAGACACTTTCAAAGCTCCCCACTTTCTCCTTCTCTTCATCGGCTTTTCACAATGTATGGGGGTTTCCACCCCACGTCTAACACCCAGAGACTATACACCAGTCGGATAGAGGGTGGCCAAGGTCTGGTGAGCATTAAAACCACTATCCTATATGAAACCCAGAATATCCAGTACATTAGCAAGATGGGACCCAAAGATGAGCTGCTGAGAGAATGTCTCCAACAACAGCAAATATGGAAGGAAGATCAAACTGAGGAAATGCCCTGGCAAGATATGGCCCTGCATGGGATGTACCATTGCCCGATAGTTGAAGTCACTGACATTGGGAAATCCTATCAGTAGCTGGAAAGAGCTGGCTTCAAGGATAGCACCTTAATCATGTCAGCACAAGAAAAGGCACTAAGTACCAGATCCATAGATCCATGGTAAATCCATGGGGATTTACCATACAAGACAAGACCCAAAGTGCAGACTGTGCAGAGAAACCTCAGAGATAGTCCATTGCATAATGGCAGGATGTAAGATGCAGGCAGGAACAGCATACACTGAATGGCATAATCAAGTAGCTGGCATTGTGTACAGGAACATCTGCTCAGCCTATGGATTAACCCCTCCCAAGACAAGATGGGAGACCCCTCAGAAGTTTGTGGAGAACAACAGGGTTCCTGTGAGACTTCCATATTCAGACAGATAAAAAGATACTGGCCAACCAACCAGACATTATGGTGGTAGATAAGGCCCAGAGCAGTGGTGGGCTCCAGCAGGTGGGCTCCAGCACCTACTCTACAGAACCGGTTGTTAATGAGAGATAGGGCATATAAAGTTTAAAAATAGCCATTTTAAAGTGGCCGCCAGATGAGCATAGAACCGGTTGTTAATTTCTTTGAATCCCATCACTGGCCCAGAGGACAGCCCTAGTGATAGCTATAGTGATACCAAATGACAGAAACATCAAGAAAAAAGCGTATGAAAAGGTGGGAAATATCAGGGTTTGAAGGAGGAATTAGAAAGGATGTGGAAAGTAAAGGTGAATGTCATCCCAATAGTGATCAGAGCACTAGGGGTTGTGACACCCAAGCTGAAAGAATGGCTCCAACAGTTTCCAGGAAGTACACCAGAACACTCTGTCCAGAAAAGCACAACGCTTGGAGCAGCTAAGATGCTGCACAGAACCCTCAAACTCCCAGGCCTCTGGTAGAGGACCCGAGATTGAGGATAACACACACACACACACACACAACCCAATCCTCTGCCCCCCTCTTCCTCCAGGAGGCTCACCCAGTGCAGGAATCCTGGAAGACAGCCGGAGAAAACACTCTTGGCAGGGCCTGGCGAGACATGCCCAGGCTGCTGCTCTGCTCTCTCAGGGGGATAGCCACATTTCCCCACAGCCGCTGGCCAACTGATTGGACTTCCTCCAACACTGAAGTAGCAAAATGCCTCTGGCTTTGGTCACCCTCTCTGTGGGCGGAGGAATGAAAAATGCATCCTCTGCTATACCCTCAGTACGCCACTGGTGAGGGTTGTATTCCCATGTACCTCTCGGAAAAGATTGAGAGTTTGATTCCCATTTCAACCGTCATTTTTAAACTGTAACTGGGACAGATAACAGGGCAGGCTGGAAGAGGCTAGGGTGTCAACTAAGGAGAAAGCTGGCAAAAGGGTAGTTGAAGGAGGCAGTTGAGGAGAGCCATTGAGGAGAGAAAGGCAAAAGGACAATTGAGATAGTGAAAGGGAAATGGTTTTCTACTGATGAATGTTGTTATATTGTACCTCTACACGTGGTTCTTGTCTGTTGAACATATACTAGTCTTTTACTAGTCTCTTAATAAAATCCATATTCTTTGAAAAATGTCTGTCTTGAAGTTAAAGGTAAAGGTGCCCCTCACAGGTTACCGTGCTAGTCATGACTGACTCTAGATAGTGGTGCTCATTCCTGGTTCTAGAGCCATAGAGCCAGGATTGTCCAAAGATATCTCCATGGACTTGTGGCCTGCATGCATACAGAATGCTGTTATCCTCCCACCGAGGTAGTACCTATTTATCTGCTTGCATTTGCTTGCCTTTGAACTGCTAAGTTGGCAGGAGCTGGGCTGAGGGCAGGAGCTCACCCCATCTTGCCATACTCTGGTCAAACTGTTGTCCTGCTGATCATGATAGGCACAGCACTTTTAACCAATAGACCACTTCAGCCCATGTCTTATAGTCACTGTCGCCCTAACTGGAGGAACTTTGAGTTTATCTGGCATACTATCCAGTCAATAGTCCAGTCTTTTATTTTCTGTTATATCAAGGCATTCTGGAAGCACACGTGTGCATGTTGGTGGAGTCTCCATGAGCCACTGCCATGAACCTCAGTGGGGAGTTTTGAACCAAGAAAACCTGTCTTGTCTGGTTTTAAGCTCAGCATTTTTTCCTCATTTTTGACCCAAATGGCTCCACGCTGTTCTCTAGGTGTCAACAGCCACTCTGGAATATGATAAAGAGAGAGCTCTGTGACAGCAGCATAGTGGTGGTGCACCACTCCAAATCCCAGAATTGACAACTGTGGTACTCCATACCCAGGGTGATCATATGACCAGAAATTTCTGGATTTGTCCTCTTTTTTAGCCTCCTGTCCATGTGTCCTCCAAAAGGGCTTTATTGTCCCCCATTTTGGTTTCATTTTGGAATGGTGTGCAGTACCCCACCATGTCATATGTCATTGATTTATATTGAAGAGCAAAATCCACCAGAATGACGACATAAGGCCAACCTTTGTCAACCAGTGTCAACCTTTGGCTCACGTGGTCATGGAACATGGCTCCACCCAGCCAAGGGCAGGTGAGACCCTCTGAAGGGAGGGTGGAGCCAAAAGGTGGGCTTCATAAGGGGTGAGCAAAAGAAGCTCCCCCTCTTTTGGTGTGGATTTGTATTGAAGAGCAAAATCCACCAGAAATATCACAAGAATAGGATTGAATAGTGGATTATCAATACTGTTTGTAGTTTACAGTTGTAGCTACAATGAGAAACAGCGTAAATTGTATAAGAAAGCATTCAGAAAAATAAACTCTAAAGACATAAGATCTGTCAGATTTTTAAAATACAGTATACTGTATGCCACATATCACAAAATGATCTGAGCAGAGGCATAACTTGGATTTCCAGTGCTCGGGCAAGGTAAATATTGCATTCCCTAACCCTAATTAAAGTGATATGATTTAAAAGCTAGAATATACAAAATTTATTTAAAATTGCCTGGTTTTAATTTGTGCAAATATTTCAATAGGAGTTTTGAAATCTACATTGAAATCTCATTCAGTTGACAATATTGGATCCTGAAAAGCATGAATCATGGGGTGCTCTGGAAACCAGACTTGGCTGGGCTTGCCTGATGGGTTGATGAATATTATTTTCCAATAAAACCACCCATTTGTCTACAAATGGCACCTTGGGACCCTGGCTCTGCTGGCCCAGGACTCACCAGCTTCAGAATCTTATTTGGCGCTCCTTCTCTTGCCACCTCTTTGGGTATGCAGGTGCCCTAGAGGACTGTCTGCACACATTTCCCTGATGAGAGCCCCACATCCATTTGGATTTCACCACCATTATGGAGTTCAGAAAAGGCAGCTTCTTCTCATCCTCCTCATTGTTGTCTCCATCTGAAAATAGGTAGCCTAGGTGGCAAGGGCAATGATTGAAAAGGACAATTCAAGGGAGCCTCCCAGGAATTGCTGCTTCAGCTTGAGGATGTCTATGACTGAGAAACTGAGCTAAGCAATGTTGATGCAAATGCATAAAGTTGCTTGCAGCCTCTGTGTGGACTTTGTGGACCATCTTCTGTTTCTGGACTGTGAATTATCTCCGCAGCCAGGGTGGGCTCATTATGGCAAGGAGTGGCTGGGCTGAGACTTTTACCCCATTGGAAGGTAAGGGAGCTTGAGCCAGCTCCCTAAATCAGAGAGAAGGAAACCCTTCCCAAAAGGAAAAACTTTCCGGCAGATAGGCCAAATAGTATGATCAGGGCACATTAGGTCAGAGTGTCGCCAACGTTGTCTGGATACATGAGACATCTCAAGTTCCAAAAAGGCCCTGTTGTGTGTGAACTGGAGCAAGCTGAATGAGAGATGGCTGCACCAAGAAGAGGTTCCCTCTTCTAGCCCTGTCTCTCTATCCTTTCATGGTCACCAGTGTCACCACTCCTTTCCTTTTGAAGCTGTGAAGAGCTTCATGGTTTTGAAGAGCTGCACTGCATCACTCAAATTTATCAGGATTTGTAGCTCAGATGATAATTATTGAAAGTCCTGAAGAAATTAAAGAAACGGAAGAAGGATTGGAAAGAAATTTTTATTTTTTATTTATTATTACTATTTTTTTTTATTTTGAAGTTTTGCTTTCAGGATAACTGCCCCTGTTGCCCCCTCTGATATACATACGTGAATGGATAGGAGGTATTATTTGAACTGCTCCATTATGGAAAACATTTCAGGATATAGATTCTTTGGTGCATCAAGACCCCAGATATATTCGAAATGTTCCCAATAGGAAACAAACTTCCGAAAAACTAAGTGACGGAGGCGAGGTATCAACATTTCTATAGATCTTTTTGCTATTTGAATATCTTTTCCTCCATGCCACAATGCTACTGGCACTGTTATAGCTTCTATGTTGTAATATGGAGGCGTGGTCTGTTGACAAAAACAAATCAGAAATATGAATTCAGATTTCAGTGATCATTTTCATTTTGGCTAATATATTTCAAATACCATAGTACCTTAGAATTTGTAATATCTGGAACTGAAAAGTTATTTTCTTTCCAGTTATGCTAAATACCCAAACATACATGCACTTTCCATTAGGAGGTCTGCCTGGAGACCTGGAAAAGCTATCTCTTGCCTGCCCTTAACATTCATGCAAAAGGGCCATAACGTTCTACAGCACATGCAGAAAGGCATTGAGGCAGCCATATCTGTGAATCAGATGCCTGTAACTCAAGAAGCCAGTACATACCACCATTCCTTTCAAAGAGCTTCACATTCCTTTCACTGATCTCTATTGGATTAATAAGGGTTAATAAGGGCTAAGCTAGACATATATACAGTGGTACCTTGGAAGGCAAATAACTTGTAAGAAGAATGCTTTGTAAAACAAACTAGAATTTCTAGGGAATTCTGCCTTGAGACAAAGAGTGCCTCATAAGATAAACAGTTTTAAAGTGAAAATACTTTGTAAAATGAACAAATTGATGGATCTGCATCATGAGCAACAGCAAGAGGTTATGGAGCAGATCTAATCTGCAGAGGAGGAGAATAAGGAGGAGGAATCCCTCACATCAATTGAGATTGACATTTATAAACACTGGAAAATTGTGCAAAATTTTGTAGAAAAGTACCACCCATATAAGGCTGTAGCAGTGTGAGCAGTGAATCTGTTGGATGAAAATGCAATGTCACATTTTTGTGAAATCCTCAAAAGGAGATAAAAGCATGTGTCATTAGATAGGTTCCTTGTACAGGGCTACCTCCCTTATCAAGTGCATCGCTTAACAAGTGATCTACATAACAAGCAAAAATTTTTTCTAGGATTCTGCCCCACATAACAAGTGTTGCTTCACTTAACAAGCACATTCCTTGGCTTGAGCAAGTTGGGGCGGTTTGGGCAGATGTGCCTTTTTTAATACTCAGTTTCCAAATGGTAGTAATCCCTTCTTTGATCCCTCCTTGTAATCCTTTGTTATTGTACTATTATGCAAAGCATAAACATTACAATGCCTACCTCTCTACTCCACTATTAATAGCCTGCCTATTATTTCATTGGTTGTGTGACTGACAGGAAGAGCCAGTGAGAAGGAGAAGCAGCAGCCAGGCAGAAGGGAAGACACACAAAGTGGGCTGTAATCATAGAGTTGGGTTTGACCCAGGTCATCTTGTCCAACCCCCTACCTGTAGCAGGAAATCCTCCTAGAGCCTTTCCGATAGTTGCTCATTGGGCTTCTACTTGAAGATCCCCAATAAGGGAAAGTCCCTTGACAATCTATTCCACTGCCTGCTCTCACCGTAGGGAATTTTTTCCTTATATCCAACCAGAATCTCCTTTCTTGCAGTTTGTATCCATTGGTTCTAGTTCTACTTTCAGAGTGCACATCAGCTTGGCTGTGTTCTGAACCTGTGTAGGGAATGTGGTTTCCACCTGTGGCTTCTTTTCTGCACTCCCTTCACTCTCCAGGCCTGAAGGAGGTGCTGCGGAGCTCCCAAGTCCTACAACTGCTGCCCAGGACCTCGATCAAGTGGAAGGGGGGAAGACACTGCAGCATGTAGGTGGGTGGCAGATATGCAGGATGACTCAGGCAGCCCACCACAGCCAGCTTAGGTTCTCCTGTATGTGCCAGTGCACTATGGCTGCCCCATTTGAAGTGCAGAGGGCCACCCTGTGGCACGTAGGACTAATAGGCCCGTTACCCCCACCACATCACACTGCTATCTCAATCACATTCTCTGGAGCATTTTCTTCAATGCACTGGTTTTTATCCCAAAAACAAAATTCAATGAATGGGGTGAATGGAAACGATCATGGGAACAGCACAGAAGTACTCAGTGGGAATTGTCAATGGTGCAGCTAAGACTCTCAACCAGTATCCAACTTGGCCAGCCTCCATTACCAACCATATCTGACACAGGCTTCTTAAAGACAAAACCAAATAACTCAAGTCCAAAATATTGCTTATTTTTCATTACCATGTTATAAATTTGTTTATTCCTGAATCCATAGTCATAAAACCTGAATTCTTTTGTCCGGAATATCTAAAAAGGTGGAGAGAAAATAATGTATAAAATCTGCCATATTATCAAAATGGTAACTATAAAGTATAGTTGGTCATGCACAATTAATATCTGGAAAACTGAATAATCAGAATCACTTGTACAAAACACATAATAGCTTTGCCAAAATAAGTTACTCTAAACATCATTAACATATTTTGCAATCATATATATTTGTTTTTGGAAATAAATCCCAATGAATTCAGAGAATTCACAAATAGATTCACATATGGATTATTGTTATGTTGTATATCAAAGTTGCCAGTCGCTTCTTCTGGAAGCACATTAACATTTAAATGTTTTTGGATGTTTATTGGAATCAATAAACAAAAGGCCTCTGATCTGAGCACATGTGGGAGTCAGGAAGTGAGTATTTGGCTTTGTTTTCTGGTGGTCTGTAGGGGGGGGGAGGGGGTCCCTCTGCTTTGCCTCTGATCTGAGCACATGTGGGAGTCAGGAAGTGAGTATTTGGCTTTGTTTTCTGGTGGTCTCTGGGGGGGGGAGGGGGTCCCTCTGCTTTGCCTCTGATCTGAGCACATGTGGGAGTCAGGAAGTGAGTATTTGGCTTTGTTTTCTGGTGGTCTGTAGGGGGGGGAGGGGGTCCCTCTGCTTTGCCTCTGATCTGAGCACATGTGGGAGTCAGGAAGTGAGTATTTGACTTTGTTTTCTGGTGGTTTCTAGGGGGGAGGGGGTCCCTCTGCTTTGCCTCTGATCTGAGCACATGTGGGAGTCTGGAAGTGAGTATTTGGCTTTGTTTTCTGGTGGTCTCTAGGGGGGAGGGGGTCCCTCTGCTTTGCCTCTGATCTGAGCACATGTGGGAGTCAGGAAGTGAGTATTTGGCTTTGTTTTCTGGTGGTCTCTAGTGGGGGAGGGGGTCTCTCTGCTTTGCCTCTGATCTGAGCACATGTGGGAGTCAGGAAGTGAGTATTTGGCTTTGTTTTCTGGTGGTCTCTAGGGGGGAGGGGGTCCCTCTGCTTTGCCTCTGATCTGAGCACATGTGGGAGTCAGGAAGTGAGTATTTGGCTTTGTTTTCTGGTGGTCTCTAGGGGGGAGGGGGTCCCTCTGCTTTGCCTCTGATCTGAGCACATGTGGGAGTCAGGAAGTGAGTATTTGGCTTTGTTTTCTGGTGGTCTCTAGGGGGGAGGGGGTCCCTCTGCTTTGCCTCTGATCTGAGCACATGTGGGAGTCAGGAAGTGAGTATTTGGCTTTGTTTACTGGTGGTCTCTAGGGGGGAGGGGGTCCCTCTGCTTTGCCTCTGATCTGAGCACATGTGGGAGTCTGGAAGTGAGTATTTGGCTTTGTTTTCTGGTGGTCTCTAGGGGGGAGGGGGTCCCTCTGCTTTGCCTCTGATCTGAGCACATGTGGGAGTCAGGAAGTGAGTATTTGGCTTTGTTTTCTGGTGGTCTCTAGTGGGGGAGGGGGTCTCTCTGCTTTGCCTCTGATCTGAGCACATGTGGGAGTCAGGAAGTGAGTATTTGGCTTTGTTTTCTGGTGGTCTCTAGGGGGGAGGGGGTCCCTCTGCTTTGCCTCTGATCTGAGCACATGTGGGAGTCAGGAAGTGAGTATTTGGCTTTGTTTTCTGGTGGTTTCTAGGGGGGAGGGGGTCCCTCTGCTTTGCCTCTGATCTGAGCACATGTGGGAGTCTGGAAGTGAGTATTTGGCTTTGTTTTCTGGTGGTCTCTAGTGGGGGAGGGGGTCTCTCTGCTTTGCCTCTGATCTGAGCACATGTGGGAGTCAGGAAGTGAGTATTTGGCTTTGTTTTCTGGTGGTCTCTAGGGGGGAGGGGGTCCCTCTGCTTTGCCTCTGATCTGAGCACATGTGGGAGTCAGGAAGTGAGTATTTGGCTTTGTTTTCTGGTGGTCTGTAGGGGGGGGAGGGGGTCCCTCTGCTTTGCCTCTGATCTGAGCACATGTGGGAGTCAGGAAGTGAGTATTTGGCTTTGTTTTCTGGTGGTCTCTAGGGGGGAGGGGGTCCCTCTGCTTTGCCTCTGATCTGAGCACATGTGGGAGTCAGGAAGTGAGTATTTGGCTTTGTTTACTGGTGGTCTCTAGGGGGGAGGGGGTCCCTCTGCTTTGCCTCTGATCTGAGCACATGTGGGAGTCAGGAAGTGAGTATTTGGCTTTGTTTTCTGGTGGTCTCTAGGGGGGAGGGGGTCCCTCTGCTTTGCCTCTGATCTGAGCACATGTGGGAGTCAGGAAGTGAGTATTTGGCTTTGTTTTCTGGTGGTCTCTAGTGGGGGAGGGGGTCTCTCTGCTTTGCCTCTGATCTGAGCACATGTGGGAGTCAGGAAGTGAGTATTTGGCTTTGTTTTCTGGTGGTCTCTAGGGGGGAGGGGGTCCCTCTGCTTTGCCTCTGATCTGAGCACATGTGGGAGTCAGGAAGTGAGTATTTGGCTTTGTTTTCTGGTGGTCTGTAGGGGGGGGAGGGGGTCCCTCTGCTTTGCCTCTGATCTGAGCACATGTGGGAGTCAGGAAGTGAGTATTTGGCTTTGTTTTCTGGTGGTCTCTAGGGGGGAGGGGGTCCCTCTGCTTTGCCTCTGATCTGAGCACATGTGGGAGTCAGGAAGTGAGTATTTGGCTTTGTTTACTGGTGGTCTCTAGGGGGGAGGGGGTCCCTCTGCTTTGCCTCTGATCTGAGCACATGTGGGAGTCTGGAAGTGAGTATTTGGCTTTGTTTTCTGGTGGTCTCTAGGGGGGGAGGGGGTCCCTCTGCTTTGCCTCTGATCTGAGCACATGTGGGAGTCTGGAAGTGAGTATTTGGCTTTGTTTTCTGGTGGTCTCTAGGGGGGAGGGGGTCCCTCTGCTTTGCCTCTGATCTGAGCACATGTGGGAGTCTGGAAGTGTGTATTTGGCTTTGTTTTCTGGTGGTCTCTAGGGGGGAGGGGGTCCCTCTGCTTTGCCTCTGATCTGAGCACATGTGGGAGTCTGGAAGTGTGTATTTGGCTTTGTTTTCTGGTGGTCTCTAGGGGGGAGGGGGTCCCTCTGCTTTGCCTCTGATCTGAGCACATGTGGGAGTCAGGAAGTGAGTATTTGGCTTTGTTTTCTGGTGGTCTCTAGGGGGGGAGGGGGTCTCTCTCTGCTTTGCCTCTGATCTGAGCACATGTGGGAGTCAGGAAGTGAGTATTTGGCTTTGTTTTCTGGTGGTCTCTAGGGGGGGAAGGGGTCCCTCTGCTTTGCCTCTGATCTGAGCACATGTGGGAGTCAGGAAGTGAGTATTTGGCTTTGTTTTCTGGTGGTCTCTAGGGGGGGAAGGGGTCCCTCTGCTTTGCCTCTGATCTGAGCACATGTGGGAGTCTGGAAGTGAGTATTTGGCTTTGTTTTCTGGTGGTCTGTAGGGGGGGGAGGGGGTCCCTCTGCTTTGCCTCTGATCTGAGCACATGTGGGAGTCTGGAAGTGAGTATTTGGCTTTGTTTTCTGGTGGTCTCTAGGGGGGAGGGGGTCCCTCTGCTTTGCCTCTGATCTGAGCACATGTGGGAGTCAGGAAGTGTGTATTTGGCTTTGTTTTCTGGTGGTTACTAGGGGGGAGGGGGTCCCTCTGCTTTGCCTCTGATCTGAGCACATGTGGGAGTCTGGAAGTGAGTATTTGGCTTTGTTTTCTGGTGGTCTCTAGGGGGGAGGGGGTCCCTCTGCTTTGCCTCTGATCTGAGCACATGTGGGAGTCTGGAAGTGAGTATTTGGCTTTGTTTTCTGGTGGTCTCTAGGGGGGAGGGGGTCCCTCTGCTTTGCCTCTGATCTGAGCACATGTGGGAGTCTGGAAGTGAGTATTTGGCTTTGTTTTCTGGTGGTTTCTAGGGGGGAGGGGGTCCCTCTGCTTTGCCTCTGATCTGAGCACATGTGGGAGTCTGGAAGTGAGTATTTGGCTTTGTTTTCTGGTGGTTTCTAGGGGGGAGGGGGTCCCTCTGCTTTGCCTCTGATCTGAGCACATGTGGGAGTCTGGGAGTGAGTATTTGGTTTTGTTTTCTGGTGGTCTCTAGGGGGGAGGGGGTCTCTCTGCTTTGCCTCTGATCTGAGCACATGTGGGAGTGTGGAAGTGAGTATTTGGCTTTGTTTTCTGGTGGTCTCTGGGGGAGGGGGTCTCTCTGCTTTGCCTCTGATCTGAGCACATGTGGGAGTCAGGAAGTGAGTATTTGGCTTTGTTTTCTGGTGGTCTCTGGGGGGAGGGGGTCTCTCTGCTTTGCCTCTGATCTGAGCACATGTGGGAGTCAGGAAGTGAGTATTTGGCTTTGTTTTCTGGTGGTCTCTAGGGGGGGAGGGGGTCCCTCTGCTTTGCCTCTGATCTGAGCACATGTGGGAGTCAGGAAGTGAGTATTTGGCTTTGTTTTCTGGTGGTCTCTAGGGGGGGAGGGGTTCCCTCTGCTTTGCCTCTGATCTGAGCACATGTGGGAGTCTGGAAGTGAGTATTTGGCTTTGTTTTCTGGTGGTCTCTAGGGGGGGAGGGGGTCCCTCTGCTTTGCCTCTGATCTGAGCACATGTGGGAGTCAGGAAGTGAGTATTTGGCTTTGTTTTCTGGTGGTCTCTAGGGGGGGAGGGGTTCCCTCTGCTTTGCCTCTGATCTGAGCACATGTGGGAGTCAGGAAGTGAGTATTTGGATTTGTTTTCTGGTGGTCTCTGGGGGGAGGGGGTCTCTCTGCTTTGCCTCTGATCTGAGCACATGTGGGAGTCAGGAAGTGAGTATTTGGCTTTGTTTTCTGGTGGTCTCTGGGGGGAGGGGGTCTCTCTGCTTTGCCTCTGATCTGAGCACATGTGGGAGTGTGGAAGTGAGTATTTGGCTTTGTTTTCTGGTGGTCTCTGGGGGAGGGGGTCTCTCTGCTTTGCCTCTGATCTGAGCACATGTGGGAGTCAGGAAGTGAGTATTTGGCTTTGTTTTCTGGTGGTCTCTGGGGGGAGGGGGTCTCTCTGCTTTGCCTCTGATCTGAGCACATGTGGGAGTCAGGAAGTGAGTATTTGGCTTTGTTTTCTGGTGGTCTCTGGGGGGAGGGGGTCTCTCTGCTTTGCCTCTGATCTGAGCACATGTGGGAGTCAGGAAGTGAGTATTTGGCTTTGTTTTCTGGTGGTCTCTAGGGGGGGAGGGGGTCCCTCTGCTTTGCCTCTGATCTGAGCACATGTGGGAGTCAGGAAGTGAGTATTTGGCTTTGTTTTCTGGTGGTCTCTAGGGGGGGGAGGGGTTCCCTCTGCTTTGCCTCTGATCTGAGCACATGTGGGAGTCTGGAAGTGAGTATTTGGCTTTGTTTTCTGGTGGTCTCTAGGGGGGGAGGGGGTCTCTCTGCTTTGCCTCTGATCTGAGCACATGTGGGAGTCAGGAAGTGAGTATTTGGCTTTGTTTTCTGGTGGTCTCTAGGGGGGGAAGGGGTCCCTCTGCTTTGCCTCTGATCTGAGCACATGTGGGAGTCAGGAAGTGAGTATTTGGCTTTGTTTTCTGGTGGTTACTAGGGGGGAGGGGGTCCCTCTGCTTTGCCTCTGATCTGAGCACGTGGGAGTCAGGAAGTGAGTATTTGGCTTTGTTTTCTGGTGGTCTCTAGGGGGGAGGGGGTCCCTCTGCTTTGCCTCTGATCTGAGCACATGTGGGAGTCTGGAAGTGAGTATTTGGCTTTGTTTTCTGGTGGTCTCTAGGGGGGAGGGGGTCCCTCTGCTTTGCCTCTGATCTGAGCACATGTGGGAGTCTGGAAGTGAGTATTTGGCTTTGTTTTCTGGTGGTTTCTAGGGGGGAGGGGGTCCCTCTGCTTTGCCTCTGATCTGAGCACATGTGGGAGTCTGGAAGTGAGTATTTGGTTTTGTTTTCTGGTGGTCTCTAGGGGGGAGGGGGTCTCTCTGCTTTGCCTCTGATCTGAGCACATCTGGGAGTCAGGAAGTGAGTATTTGGCTTTGTTTTCTGGTGGTCTCTGGGGGGAGGGGGTCTCTCTGCTTTGCCTCTGATCTGAGCACATGTGGGAGTCAGGAAGTGAGTATTTGGCTTTGTATTCTGGTGGTCTCTGGGGGGAGGGGGTCTCTCTGCTTTGCCTCTGATCTGAGCACATGTGGGAGTCTGGAAGTGAGTATTTGGCTTTGTTTTCTGGTGGTCTCTGGGGGGAGGGGGTCTCTCTGCTTTGCCTCTGATCTGAGCACATGTGGGAGTCAGGAAGTGAGTATTTGGCTTTCTTTTCTGGTGGTCTCTGGGGGGAGGGGGTCTCTCTGCTTTGCCTCTGATCTGAGCACATGTGGGAGTCTGGAAGTGAGTATTTGGCTTTGTTTTCTGGTGGTTTCTAGGGGGGAGGGGGTCCCTCTGCTTTGCCTCTGATCTGAGCACATGTGGGAGTCTGGAAGTGAGTATTTGGTTTTGTTTTCTGGTGGTCTCTAGGGGGGAGGGGGTCTCTCTGCTTTGCCTCTGATCTGAGCACATGTGGGAGTCAGGAAGTGAGTATTTGGCTTTGTTTTTTGGTGGTCTCTGGGGGGAGGGGGTCTCTCTGCTTTGCCTCTGATCTGAGCACATGTGGGAGTCTGGAAGTGAGTATTTGGCTTTGTTTTCTGGTGGTCTCTGGGGGGAGGGGGTCTCTCTGCTTTGCCTCTGATCTGAGCACATGTGGGAGTCTGGAAGTGAGTATTTGGCTTTGTTTTCTGGTGGTCTCTGGGGGGAGGGGGTCTCTCTGCTTTGCCTCTGATCTGAGCACATGTGGGAGTCTGGAAGTGAGTATTTGGCTTTGTTTTCTGGTGGTCTCTAGGGGGGAGGGGGTCCCTCTGCTTTGCCTCTGATCTGAGCACATGTGGGAGTCTGGAAGTGAGTGTTTGGCTTTGTTTTCTGGTGGTCTCTGGGGGGAGGGGGTCCCTCTGCTTTGCCTCTGATCTGAGCACATGTGGGAGTCAGGAAGTGAGTATTTGGCTTTGTTTTCTGGTGGTTTCTAGGGGGGAGGGGGTCTCTCTGCTTTGCCTCTGATCTGAGCACATGTGGGAGTCTGGAAGTGAGTATTTGGCTTTGTTTTCTGGTGGTCTCTGGGGGGAGGGGGTCTCTCTGCTTTGCCTCTGATCTGAGCACATGTGGGAGTCAGGAAGTGAGTATTTGGCTTTGTTTTCTGGTGGTCTCTGGGGGGAGGGGGTCTCTCTGCTTTGCCTCTGATCTGAGCACATGTGGGAGTCAGGAAGTGAGTATTTGGCTTTGTTTTCTGGTGGTCTCTAGGGGGGGAGGGGGTCCCTCTGCTTTGCCTCTGATCTGAGCACATGTGGGAGTCAGGAAGTGAGTATTTGGCTTTGTTTTCTGGTGGTCTCTAGGGGGGGGGAGGGGTTCCCTCTGCTTTGCCTCTGATCTGAGCACATGTGGGAGTCTGGAAGTGAGTATTTGGCTTTGTTTTCTGGTGGTCTCTAGGGGGGGAGGGGGTCCCTCTGCTTTGCCTCTGATCTGAGCACATGTGGGAGTCAGGAAGTGAGTATTTGGATTTGTTTTCTGGTGGTCTCTGGGGGGAGGGGGTCTCTCTGCTTTGCCTCTGATCTGAGCACATGTGGGAGTCAGGAAGTGAGTATTTGGCTTTGTTTTCTGGTGGTCTCTGGGGGGAGGGGGTCTCTCTGCTTTGCCTCTGATCTGAGCACATGTGGGAGTCAGGAAGTGAGTATTTGGCTTTGTTTTCTGGTGGTCTCTAGGGGGGGAGGGGGTCCCTCTGCTTTGCCTCTGATCTGAGCACATGTGGGAGTCAGGAAGTGAGTATTTGGCTTTGTTTTCTGGTGGTCTCTAGGGGGGGGAGGGGTTCCCTCTGCTTTGCCTCTGATCTGAGCACATGTGGGAGTCTGGAAGTGAGTATTTGGCTTTGTTTTCTGGTGGTCTCTAGGGGGGGAGGGGGTCTCTCTGCTTTGCCTCTGATCTGAGCACATGTGGGAGTCAGGAAGTGAGTATTTGGCTTTGTTTTCTGGTGGTCTCTAGCGGGGGAAGGGGTCCCTCTGCTTTGCCTCTGATCTGAGCACATGTGGGAGTCAGGAAGTGAGTATTTGGCTTTGTTTTCTGGTGGTTACTAGGGGGGAGGGGGTCCCTCTGCTTTGCCTCTGATCTGAGCACGTGGGAGTCAGGAAGTGAGTATTTGGCTTTGTTTTCTGGTGGTCTCTGGGGGGAGGGGGTCTCTCTGCTTTGCCTCTGATCTGAGCACATGTGGGAGTCAGGAAGTGAGTATTTGGCTTTGTTTTCTGGTGGTCTCTAGGGGGGGAGGGGGTCCCTCTGCTTTGCCTCTGATCTGAGCACATGTGGGAGTCTGGAAGTGAGTATTTGGTTTTGTTTTCTGGTGGTCTCTAGGGGGGAGGGGGTCTCTCTGCTTTGCCTCAGATCTGAGAACATGTGGGAGTCTGGAAGTGAGTATTTGGCTTTGTTTTCTGGTGGTCTCTGGGGGGAGGGTGTCCCTCTGCTTTGCCTCTGATCTGAGCACATGTGGGAGTCTGGAAGTGAGTATTTGGCTTTGTTTTCTGGTGGTCTCTGGGGGGAGGGGGTCCCTCTGCTTTGCCTCTGATCTGAGCACATGTGGGAGTCTTGAAGTGAGTATTTGGCTTTGTTTTTTGGTGGTCTCTGGGGGGAGGGGGTCTCTGTGCTTTGCCTCTGATCTGAGCACATGTGGGAGTCTGGAAGTGAGTATTTGGCTTTGTTTTCTGGTGGTCTCTGGGGGGAGGGGGTCTCTCTGCTTTGCCTCTGATCTGAGCACATGTGGGAGTCTGGAAGTGAGTATTTGGCTTTGTTTTCTGGTGGTCTCTAGGGGGGAGGGGGTCCCTCTGCTTTGCCTCTGATCTGAGCACATGTGGGAGTCTGGAAGTGAGTGTTTGGCTTTGTTTTCTGGTGGTCTCTGCGGGGAGGGGGTCTCTCTGCTTTGCCTCTGATCTGAGCACATGTGGGAGTCTGGAAGTGTGTATTTGGCTTTGTTTTCTGGTGGTTTCTAGGGGGGAGGGGGTCCCTCTGCTTTGCCTCTGATCTGAGCACATGTGGGAGTCTGGAAGTGAGTATTTGGCTTTGTTTTCTGGTGGTCTCTAGGGGGGAGGGGGTCCCTCTGCTTTGCCTCTGATCTGAGGACATGTGGGAGTCTGTAAGTGAGTATTTGGCTTTGTTTTCTGGTGGTCACTAGCGGGGAGGGGGTTCCTCTGCTTTGCCTCTGATCTGAGCACATGTGGGAGTCTGGAAGTGAGTATTTGGCTTTGTTTTCTGGTGGTCTCTAGGGGGGGGGGGTCCCTCTGCTTTGCCTCTGATCTGAGCACATGTGGGAGTCTGGAAGTGAGTATTTGGCTTTGTTTTCTGGTGGTCTCTAGTGGGGGAGGGGGTCTCTCTGCTTTGCCTCTGATCTGAGCACATGTGGGAGTCAGGAAGTGAGTATTTGGATTTGTTTTCTGGTGGTCTCTAGGGGGGGAGGGGGTCCCTCTGCTTTGCCTCTGATCTGAGCACATGTGGGAGTCTGGAAGTGAGTATTTGGCTTTGTTTTCTGGTGGTCTCTAGGGGGGAGGGGGTCCCTCTGCTTTGCCTCTGATCTGAGCACATGTGGGAGTCTGGAAGTGAGTATTTGGCTTTGTTTTCTGGTGGTCTCTAGGGGGGAGGGGGTCCCTCTGCTTTGCCTCTGATCTGAGCACATGTGGGAGTCTGGAAGTGAGTATTTGGCTTTGTTTTCTGGTGGTTTCTAGGGGGGAGGGGGTCCCTCTGCTTTGCCTCTGATCTGAGCACATGTGGGAGTCTGGAAGTGAGTATTTGGCTTTGTTTTCTGGTGGTTTCTAGGGGGGAGGGGGTCCCTCTGCTTTGCCTCTGATCTGAGCACATGTGGGAGTCTGGAAGTGAGTATTTGGTTTTGTTTTCTGGTGGTCTCTAGGGGGGAGGGGGTCTCTCTGCTTTGCCTCTGATCTGAGCACATGTGGGAGTCAGGAAGTGAGTATTTGGCTTTGTTTTCTGGTGGTCTCTGGGGGGAGGGGGTCTCTCTGCTTTGCCTCTGATCTGAGCACATGTGGGAGTCTGGAAGTGAGTATTTGGCTTTGTTTTCTGGTGGTCTCTGGGGGGAGGGGGTCTCTCTGCTTTGCCTCTGATCTGAGCACATGTGGGAGTCAGGAAGTGAGTATTTGGCTTTGTTTTCTGGTGGTCTCTGGGGGGAGGGGGTCTCTCTGCTTTGCCTCTGATCTGAGCACATGTGGGAGTCTGGAAGTGAGTATTTGGCTTTGTTTTCTGGTGGTCTCTGGGGGGAGGGGGTCTCTCTGCTTTGCCTCTGATCTGAGCACATGTGGGAGTCTGGAAGTGAGTATTTGGCTTTGTTTTCTGGTGGTCTCTAGGGGGGAGGGGGTCCCTCTGCTTTGCCTCTGATCTGAGCACATGTGGGAGTCTGGAAGTGAGTGTTTGGCTTTGTTTTCTGGTGGTCTCTGGGGGGAGGGGGTCTCTCTGCTTTGCCTCTGATCTGAGCACATGTGGGAGTCTGGAAGTGTGTATCTGGCTTTGTTTTCTGGTGGTCTCTAGGGTGGAGGGGGTCCCTCTGCTTTGCCTCTGATCTGAGCACATGTGGGAGTCTGGAAGTGAGTATCTGGCTTTGTTTTCTGGTGGTCTCTAGGGGGGAGGGGGTCCCTCTGCTTTGCCTCTGATCTGAGCACATGTGGGAGTCAGGAAGTGAGTATTTGGCTTTGTTTTCTGGTGGTCTCTGGGGGGAGGGGGTCTCTCTGCTTTGCCTCTGATCTGAGCACATGTGGGAGTCTGGAAGTGAGTATTTGGCTTTGTTTTCTGGTGGTCTCTGGGGGGAGGGGGTCTCTCTGCTTTGCCTCTGATCTGAGCACATGTGGGAGTCAGGAAGTGAGTATTTGGCTTTGTTTTCTGGTGGTCTCTGGGGGGAGGGGGTCTCTCTGCTTTGCCTCTGATCTGAGCACATGTGGGAGTCTGGAAGTGAGTATTTGGCTTTGTTTTCTGGTGGTCTCTAGGGGGGAGGGGGTCCCTCTGCTTTGCCTCTGATCTGAGCACATGTGGGAGTCTGGAAGTGAGTATTTGGCTTTGTTTTCTGGTGGTCTCTAGGGGGGAGGGGGACCCTCTGCTTTGCCTCTGATCTGAGCACATGTGGGAGTCTGGAAGTGAGTATTTGGTTTTGTTTTCTGGTGGTTCCTAGGGGGGAGGGGGTCTCTCTGCTTTGCCTCTGATCTGAGCACATGTGGGAGTCAGGAAGTGAGTATTTGGCTTTGTTTTCTGGTGGTCTCTGGGGGGAGGGGGTCTCTCTGCTTTGCCTCTGATCTGAGCACATGTGGGAGTCTGGAAGTGAGTATTTGGCTTTGTTTTCTGGTGGTCTCTGGGGGGAGGGGGTCTCTCTGCTTTGCCTCTGATCTGAGCACATGTGGGAGTCTGGAAGTGAGTATTTGGCTTTGTTTTCTGGTGGTCTCTGGGGGGAGGGGGTCTCTCTGCTTTGCCTCTGATCTGAGCACATGTGGGAGTCAGGAAGTGAGTATTTGGCTTTGTTTTCTGGTGGTCTCTGGGGGGAGGGGGTCTCTCTGCTTTGCCTCTGATCTGAGCACATGTGGGAGTCTGGAAGTGAGTATTTGGCTTTGTTTTCTGGTGGTCACTAGCGGGGAGGGGGTTCCTCTGCTTTGCTCTGATCTGAGCACATGTGGGAGTCTGGAAGTGAGTATTTGGCTTTGTTTTCTGGTGGTCACTAGCGGGGAGGGGGCTCCTCTGCTTTGCTCTGATCTGAGCACATGTGGGAGTCTTGAAGTGAGTATTTGGCTTTGTTTTCTGGTGGTTTCTAGGGGGGAGGGGGTCCCTCTGCTTTGCCTCTGATCTGAGCACATGTGGGAGTCTGGAAGTGAGTATTTGGCTTTGTTTTCTGGTGGTCACTAGCGGGGAGGGGGTTCCTCTGCTTTGCCTCTGATCTGAGCACATGTGGAAGTCAGGAAGTGAGTATTTGGCTTTGTTTTCTGGTGGTCACTAGGGGGAGAGGGCTCCTCTTTTTTTGCCTCTGATCCGAGCACACTCTCTTGGCCTCTGAGTGCTGGTTTTCCTCTTTTTCCTTTCTCTTTTGACTGGGGGGAGGTCCCTGTTGTTGTAGAGTTTCCTTCCTGTGAGAGAGGAGGGGGGTCTCTGGGGCTCATGGTGCTAGTTTTCCTCTTTTTCCTTTCTGAGTGGGGCATGGTCTCTGTTGTCTCTAGAGTTTCCTTCCAGTGAGAGAGGAGGGGCTCTCTGGGACTTATGGTGCTGGTTTTCCTCTTTCTTTTGAGTGGGGGGAGGTCCCTGTTGTTCCTAGATTTTCCTTCCTGTGAGAGAGGAAGGGCGCTCTGGGACTCATGGTTCTGGTTTTCCTTCTCTCTTTTGAGTGGGGGGAGGTCCCTGTTGTTTCTAGAGTTCCCTTCCTGTGAGAGAGAAGGGGCTCTCTGGGACTCATGGTGTTGGTTTTCCTTCTCTCTTTTGAGTGGGGGGGAGGTCCCCGTTGTGTACAGAGTATCCTTCCTGTGAGAGAGGAGGGGCTCTCTGGGACTCATGGTGCTGGTTTTCCTTTTTTTTCTTTCTTTTTCCTTCTCTTTTGAGTGGGGGGAGGTCTCTGGTATGCCTCAATGTTTGCAGCCTTTGTTTGGAATTGGAGCAGTGCACTGGGTCTTACCCTGCTGGTTGCTTGTACGGGAGGGGAGATCTGCATTGCATCTGGTAGTGGAGCATGAGACTGAGTGTGATGTGAGGATCAATCATGCGACTGTGTAAATCATGAGAGTGAGTCCTTATCAAAACTATCTAGGAGAAGGAAAACTCCCACTAAACCTCCGCTGCCTTGTGGCTATACCCATTCATGGGAAAGGCTTCAGGAGAAAACCTTGAGGAAAAATCCGGAGCCGGAGTCCCAAAAGCAGTTCATGACTGTGTTACAGTCATGTTCTGGTAACTCCTGCGACGCAGCTGGAACCAATCGTATTGGCTCTGCCTTTCCATTGGACTATTTCAGTGGCATGGAGAGGGGGGATTCTCTGCTTGAGTAACAGCCTATCCCCCATAAAAACCTACCCAGGCCTTCGTGCTCTGGAGAGGAACTCCAGCCTCGCATACAGCATGGAAAGAACACGGGAAGTGGCAGTTACCGGTTATAAGTCGCTGCTCGATTGGCGAAGAGCTTGACGCCAGGGGCTACTTCCGACGGTGGGAGAGGTTATCGTGCCTCATTGGGCAGCTATCACCCGCCTTAAGCTGGGCAGCCCCCAGCCAGTAGGATGCTGCCTCGCCACGGTCTGTTAACATCACTGGGTGCGTGGGGTTTAGGGTGAAAACCGACAAGCAGATCGACAACTCAGCACCATGCAACAAACATAAGAAAACTTCAGCCCTTAAGTTGGGCACCTGGAACGTTCGGACAATGACCCCCGGCTTTTCTGACGACTTGCGAGAATTGGATGATGTACGTAAGACAGCTGTCATTGATATGGAGCTGAGCAGACTGCAGATGGACATAGTTGCCCTTCAAGAGACAAGGCTGCCAGACTCAGGATCTATTAAGGAGAGAAATTTCTCATTCTTCTGGCAGGGAAAGCCATCAAGTGAGACTAGGGAATATGGAGTTGGCTTTACAGTTAGAAACACCCTACTTGGATCCATTATCCCACCTACTGGAGGAAGTGAAAGAATTCTGTCTCTGCAGCTACAGACATCAGTAGGGCTGGTCACTCTTATTAGTACATATGCACCAACACTATCATCTTCAGCAGAATCCAAAGACAAATTCTATGATGATCTGGCTGCCACTATCAAGAAAATCCCTGATAAAGAACCATTGTTTATCCTTGGTGATTTTAATGCAAGAGTTGGATCTGACCATAGTTCTTGGCCCGCTTGTCTAGGTCGTTTTGGCATCGGGAAGATGAATGAAAACGGCCAACGCCTGCTAGAGTTTTGCTGCTATCATGATTTTTGCATTAGCAACACATTCTTTAACACAAAGCCTCAACACAGAGTGTCTTGGCAACACCCTAGATCGAAGCATTGGCATCAGCTTGATTTGATCCTCACCAGGCGCTCCAGCCTTCCCAACATTAAGATCACACGTAGCTATCAGAGTGCTGATTGCGATACTGACCACTCCTTGGTGTGCAGCAGAGTAAAACTGCAAGCAAAGAGGCTGCATCACTCCAAGAAGGAAGGAAGACCACGAATTAACATCAGCAAGACCCGCAGTCTGGAAAAAGTGTTGGAATTTGACCAAGCACTCGAGGAAATCCTCCCAGGCCCGGCTGAGGCAAACGCTTCTGAACGGTGGGAACATTTCAAGAATGCTGTTTATACTACCGCCTTGTCAGTTTTTGGTAAGCAGGTTAGAAAGACAGCAGATTGGTTTGAAGCCCACTCGGAGGAGCTGACACCAGCCCTTGAGGAAAAGAGGAGAGCTCTAACTGCATATAAAGCCTGTTCTAGTGAGTGCAACCTTCAAGCCCTGCGAGTCGCCCGTAGCAAAGTCCAACAGTTTGCCAGGAGATGTGCTAACAATTATTGGCTGCAGCTTTGCTCTCAGATCCAGGTAGCAGCTGACACAGGCAACATCAAGGGGATGTACGATGGCATCAAGCAGGCCTTAGGTCCAACAGTGAGGAAATCTGCCCCGCTTAAGTCCGCTACAGGTGAGGTCATCCAGGACCGAGCACAACAGATGGCACGCTGGGTACAGCACTACTCTGAGCTATACTCCAGAGAAAATGTAGTAACTGAAGAAGCATTAAACAACATTGAGTGCCTGCCTTTCTTGGAGGAACTCGACAGTGAACCAACTTTAGAAGAACTAAACGAAGCCCTGGATTCCCTTGCTTTTGGCAAGGCACCCGGGAAAGATAACATCCCTGCTGAAGTTCTGAGGTGCTGTAGAGGGACCATTTCCACTGAACTGGACAAGATATTCTGCCTTTGTTGGAGGGAAGGTGGAGTACCACAGGACATGAAGGATGCTAAAATTGTCACACTGTACAAGAACAAAGGCGACAGGGGTGACTGCAACAACTACCGTGGCATCTCTCTTCCTAGTGTTGTAGGGAAGCTGCTTGCCCGTGTCATACTGAAGAGGCTTTAGGTGCTTGCAGAGAGAATCTATCCTGAATCACAGTGTGGATTTCGAGCCAACAGGTCCATCACTGATATGGTATTTTCTCTTCGACAGTTGCAAGAGAAATGTAGGGAACAAAGACAGCCACTCTTTGTAGCCTTCATAGACCTTACAAAGGCTTTTGATTTGGTTAGTAGGGATGGCCTTTTTAAAATCCTCCCCGATTGGATGCCCACCTAAGCTCCTCAACATCATCAGGTCCTTTCACGAGGACATGAAGGGCACTGTAGTTTTTGATGGCTTAACATCAGACTCCTTTCACATCCGGAGTGGAGTGAAGCAGGGCTGCGTCCTCGCACCAACTTTATTTGGGATCTTTTTTGCAGTCATGCTGAAGCATGCTTTTGGAAACGCAACAGAGGGAATCTATCTCCGGACCAGATCAGACGGAAAACTCTACAATCCTTCCAGACTAAGAGCAAAGTCCAAAGTCCAGCTGAAATGCTTGCGTGAGTTCCTCTCCGCCGATGACGCTGCTGTTACTGCTCACTCTGCCGAAGACCTTCAACGACTTATGGACCGTTTTAGCAAAGCCTGCCAAGACTTTGGACTAACAATCAGCCTGAAGAAAACACAAGTCATGGGTCAGGGTGTGGACTCACCTCCCTGTATCACAATCTCTGAACATGAACTGGAGGTTGTCCATGACTTTGTTTACCTTGGCTCAACTATCTCTGACACTCTCTCCTTAGACTCTGAGCTGAATAAACGCATTGGTAAAGCGGCTACTACATTCTCCAGGCTTACAAAGAGAGTATGGCTTAATAAGAAGCTGATGGAACATACAAAGATCCAGGTCTATAGAGCTTGCATCCTGAGCACACTCTTGTACTGCAGTGAGTCTTGGACCCTTTATGCATGGCAGGAGAGGAAGCTGAACACCTTCCATATGCGCTGTCTCCGACGTATTCTTGGAATCACCTGGCATGACAAAGTATCAAATGACACAGTATTGGAACGTGCTGGAATCTCTAGCATGTTCACACTTCTGAAACAGCGGCGTCTACGCTGGCTTGGGCATGTCGTGAGAATGGCTGATGGTCAGATTCCAAAAGATCTCTTATATGGAGAATTAGTGCAGGGAAAGCACCCAAGAAGGAGACCACAGCTGCGATACAAGGACATCTGCAAGAGGGATTTAAAGGCCTTGGGAATGGACATCAACAGCTGAGAAATCTTGACCTCTGACCGTTCAGCGTGGAGGCAAAAGACCCAGCATGGCCTTCTCCAACTGGAAGAGACACTTGTTCAGCAGGCTGAAGCAAAGAGACAGACCCAAAAGCAGCGAAACCTGGGACCTGGGCAGGGGACGGAATTTATTTGTCCTCAGTGTGGAAGGGATTGCCACTCTCAAATTGGCCTCTTTAGTCACACTAGATGTTGTTTCAGGACCTCCAATCAGAGCACGATACCATAGTCTTTCGAGACTGAAGGATGCCAATAATAATAATAATTGGAATCAATCCATTATTACTGGAATCACAGTGAACTTTTCTCCTCAGATTCTTTGAATTTCTATTTGTTAGTCTTTATAACATATTATTTTCTCATGGTCTTTCCCTTGAAGTAGATGATCTTGAGTATTGCAATGTCAGTTATCCGGACATGTTTTTCCTCGACCATGGTGAGGTGCAGTGTAGCTCCAGCTAAGTAAGGTGAATGCATGGCACAGGCACAGCCCTTCTCCATCCCAGCGCAAGCTTCCCTAGGCATCTGTTGACGATGCAGAACCTGAAGCTGTGTGTGCACACTCCACCGTCAGCCTTGGAAGGCTTTCCGGCCAGCCGTGAAGGACACAACCATGTCCCAATAGAATTGGGTAATCAGTGGAGTGGGTGGCCATGCTGGTGCTCTTGTCACAGATGCACTATGGCACAAGACACCGCATGCCCTTTAGACAGTATGCCACTGATCGTACAGAAGAGACTTGAGATACATGCCACCTTTCTTCTGCTGCTCAGACCCTGGGGGGAGGGGTTCTTGGTTCTGCAAAGCAATCTGCAGACCCCTCTGTGCTCATCGGACTCTGCCACAGGCTGGCAGGACCCATGGGGGAAAGAAAATCTGCCTCCCCATTCGCTGGCAGCAGAGTGATCTGGAGACTTGCTCTGCTGCTGTTCCTCCTTTCTCTGCCCCTTCAAGTGACAGGCACACCTTTACACAAACAAGGGGGTTGCAGCCCCTCTGTTTGAGTACCATTGCTCAATCCAACTGTGAGGGAGGGAATCAAAGCCTTTTCTATAATCAGTGCAGACCATCTGCAAATTTGGCTTTTGGCTTTACAGTTTGATAATTTCTGATGTTATCTTTTTCCTGACTCAGAGTAGTGGTAACAAGTCATTTTTGTGATTTTCAACCACACCATACTTTTGCCACATTAAGGGCTCAACTTTTGTTGGCCAGCTCTAGCTCCCAAGTCCTTGAGTCCACTTTTCAGCAGATTTCTAGGGAATCCAATACATTACATGGTCCTTGTTGACCAGGGTGATCACTGAAATTCACTATGAAATTCTGTTTATTTTCCCTCATCATAACTGATGGTTATAGTCCAGTTTTTTAGCTGAGCTTTGCCTAAGCTACCTTCTGGTAGCTGTACTACAAGCAAGGATAGCTCTCAAAATAATCAAAGCATGCAACCTCCCCTGCTGCGTCATATAGTGATCTTGGAAGGGATGATGATGATGATGATACAGTTTTGGACATTTTATATTTTAAGTTTATAGACTCCTTGTTGCTTCTGATAGGGCCTAAGAATGTAATCATTGAAGCTTGTACAAGCCCTTTAGATTGTCATGGAGGCAGCATGCTGCTTTGCATGGGGCATACCTTAACAGACATGAGGCAATCCCATTCAGTATAGAATGCACCCTTCTGACACCATGGAATAAATCTCATTAACAAAACTTGCGGTATTAACACTCATACAGCAGAAACTGAACATTCAGTTAAATACTGATTTTTGGACTACGACTGTAGAGAATATATTCAGGAAGCTCTACCTGTTGCCAGTGGAGTGCCGCCTTCACAGAAGTATAATCAGGAAAGAGTCCAGCATACACATCTGCTCGACTCTGTTATAGATTAGAGAGAGATAAAGATTAGATGGATAGATAAAGATTAGAGAGAGATAAAGATTAGATGGATAGATAAAGATTAGAGAGAGATAAAGATTAGATGGATAGATAAAGATTAGAGAGAGATGATAGAGAGAAGATAGATAAAGATGTGTGAGAGAGAGAGAGAGAGAGAGAGAGAGAGAGAGACAGACAGACAGACAGACAGACAGATTACCCTCCCTACAGAAGATATTTCTTTGTTTTTCCCCTTGGATTAGAGCAGTTTGGGTCTCCAAATTTTCAACCTCAAGGTGCCTGGACCTTTAACTATTCTGTCGTTAAAGGACCTTTAATAATTGTGAATTTCAGCAGGTGCAGCTTGTGATCTTTGAGATGAAAAGCTTCACCTGCTGAAATTTCCTCCTCTGCACAATTGTTAAAGGTCCTGGAGCCTTGAAGTTAAAAGTTTGGAGACTCCAGAACTACAAATTAAACCTGAGAACCCAATTTCATGTTTCTCCTGTGCTGTCCTTCCCAGGAAAGCTGCACTTAGGAATTCACTCCAACCCCACCAGTTCATTCAGGGAATAGCTCCATGGTAGAACTGCCACCATACAGGGTGGTGTGGTCCGCACCGGGTGATGCACCCAAGGGGGGTGACGTGCACTAGAGGACTTAAATACTTAAAATTTCACATATCTTTGTTATGGTGCATCCAACCCCATCAAGTCAAATACCATTAGATTCATATTGAAGAGCAGAATCCAATGAAAAAAATCCTTTTTGAAATAGCACCTTCCTATCAAAAGTTATTTCCAAAAAACTAAAAAAACCTAAAATATGCATTGATCTCTATTGAGAGTGGAAGTGACCCATATCGCAGCTTTAGGCTGAAATCCTAAAGACACCTTCCTGGGAGTAAGCCCCACTGAACACAATGGGACTTACTTCTGAGTAGACATGGTTAGGATTGTGCTCTTACTCATGAGTAGGCAAACTTGCCTTTGTTTATTGGAAAAAGCAGGCTAAGAGGAATCTATGGACACCAGAATTGTCCTGATCCAATGAACCCACAAATCACCCCAGAAGTAGATCCCTGATGATTGCATTGAAATTAATTGAAAATGGATGTGAACTGCACAGCTGTGTTTACTGGCATGTAATCAAGCATGCCTTGGCTGGAGTGGAAGGTCAGTCCAGGAGAGGGCAAGACTTCCAAACTGGACCCAATCAGGGACATTACTGGGGCATTAGAAAGGGGTGGGAACCCTTGTGACCTAAATTGTAAAATCATGGTGTGTAGAAATAATCCCATCATGTTATACACCTCTGAATGTGTAATTTACAGCAGAATGCAGTGAAACAAACCACTCTGAAATATCTTTATTCTATTAAAATGTGTGGCTAAAAAACCAGTGGAGGTGGGGCAATGGCACATAACCAGGCTCACCGTTCACATTGTTGCTCAGCAGTAAGTGCAATCTTACTCAGCAGTAACTGCAATCAGATGAACTGGCACTGAATGAGTGGAAAGGCTTAGCAAGGCATTGCTTTAGTTCTGACTCTCTCTTCCTCATTTTGTAACTTTCCTTACTTTCACTTCTTGTACTTTTCACCCTCATCCTATCTCCAGATAGGATACATTTTCATTACATACATTTTATTTCTCTCCTTTGCAATTTTTATTCATATTTAACAAACAGCAGCAATAACAGCAACAAGTTATTAAGCAACATGCATAAATAAGAATATAGAGTCCACCTACCACATTTATGTTGTTTTTATTATATCCCAATGCTGTATAGAAAAGTTGGAGACAAACTAGGTCTATCCCTGGATAGCTGCACAGCTTGATATTGACTTTTTTAAGAGGTCTAGGTATTAAACGTAATTCTTTTCTCCCTGCTGCAGCCTGGGAAATAAACATGCAAAATATTTAGAAACCAGTCTAACTGGTGATACTAAATCTCAAGGAAACATTAAAGTTCTATCCCAGAATTTTTCTGCCTTACATTAAAGAAAGGGTGACCAGATATAAGATTGCAAAATGTAGGACATGTTCCCTCAAAAGTCCGGATTTTCAGCTGGCGAGGGTGCAGGCAGGCATGTGGTGAGGGGTCCCAGGAGCGGATGCTCCACCCTCAAAGTGCACCTCTTCTCTTTCACTCTCACTGGACCTGGCCTGTAGTGAGAGTGCAGGCAGGCGCAGGCGCAGTGAGGGATCTCAGGAGTGAATGCCAGAGAGGGTTGGGAAACCCTGGACCATTCTGGGGAAAGCCAGACATCTGGATACCCTGATGTCCCTGATTAAAGCCTACTTATTGGAATGGTGATGCCAAGCTTTTATGTTGACATCTTTCTTGCTTGATTAAAATGTTCTCAGGACCCAGTCCTTTATCTAGTGGCTCCCAGAGCACCAGCACTGCCAAAACGGCAACTGCAGGATCCTGTGGGTGCCATGGCTATCACCAGGGTCTCCTTGGGTAATGGGGAAACTTGCTTCCTTCCTGCAGTCAGACTGCAAATGCAGCAAAAAGTCTTCACATTTCCATGCCCACATTTTATCAGGTGCAGTCAAGGAGGATGACTGAGTTCAGGATGTGGTAGGAGACACTGCTGCTGTGTCCATTTGCAAACATGCCTGTCCTCCCTTCCCCCACTGAATTCCATCCTCCACATGCCATCCCTATCTATCTTGATATGTCACTCCACTGCCCAGTGGTTTTCCTGACCTGCAATAGTGACACAGCTAAGGCTCAGTGCTGGTTCTCCTTTAAAGCATGTTTGCAATGCCCGGAGCCAGCACTGTGGCTCAGTACCATCGTCTGGATTAGGATGTCCTTTAGCCTCCCAAAACAAGATGTTAGTATGTGTGATGGACTGATCTGTCTCACACAGCATCTGAACTCCCTTGTGCAAAGCTTGGGATGGCTTGTCCTGTGGGCTGAGCACTTCAATTGCCTTGACTCTTTGGGGAAGAGGAGGATGGGCTGACTCAGGCATTGTACCGGACTTAGTCTTCAGTCAGGTGGTACACCCAAGATATGTACATGGGAGATAGACAGCTAGAATCACAAGTCTACAAGTCCACTCCCACAAGTCCACCACAAGCTGGGAATTGGCATTTTATAGCTCAACCTGCCCTGCTGTTTTTTTTCATAAATTTATCAATAAAAGTGGCATCACAAAACCCAAGCTGCAGTCTGGAATCTTACTGGTGGTTGCAGGGTAAAAGAAATAGTGGCATGATTATTTGATACAGTGATAACAGTATATGAGAAATACTGACTACTATTAGTTCTCTAGGAAATGTCAGCAGAAATCCAAAAATGCCTGAGAAGTCCACCAAATTGTAGCCAGGAGCCAAGGCGATGAAGAGTTTGACTTTCGGAGCCAGATCCGGCAGGACAGAAAAGGCAATGAGACCTGCACAAGAGAACAAAATTCAGAATCCTCAACTAGAGCATCTGTAGGAATCCACATAGGGGAGAGTACTTGCTTTGATTTCCATGTATTAACATTTTTACATGTACTATATTCATGTCTTTGACACCTGAAAATATTGTTTGTACAATCTGATCTATCTTTCCTGGTGCCTTCATCCTTAGTATTCAGTTTTTGGGGTTTTTTTGATGGAGAAGAATATCTACATGTCTCAATATAAGACTGAGCTCTGGCCAAAAGGGAACTATCTTTTGATTTATTCTTATGCATGGGTTGGTTTGTAAATGTCTTTGTTCAAGAGTGCTATATAAATCATGCTATATAAATATATAATGTAAATCAATTTTTTTTCTTCTGGCCCCTGACATAGTACCAAAGAGATGTTTTACCAGGGTGAACATATAAAATGGAGAACAGAGTGCCTCTATTTTTAATCATTTCATAGAAGAGGGAATTGAGACAGATTTAGCTCATCATAGAAGGGTTTAAAAAGCAGTACCTGCCTCAATTCCCTCCTCTGTGCAATAGTTAAATACTCTGTCTTCCATTGTATATGGTCACCCTGCTTTCAACACCCCTGCTGTAAGCTGATGTATGTATTGAGCCCCATGGAAAATGAAAGATTGTGTTTACTGAAAAGTAGGCAAATGTTCCTTGGCGTGTGTTCAGCTGTGGCAAAAAGAAATGCAATGTCACCAGAATGGTCCTAAGCTAATGAAAGTGGAGCTCAGCAAATGCTCCAGAAGACAGCGTCCCCCACTTCCCAATTATAAAGGAATAAAACAGGCTTGGCTGAATATGGTTCCCAGAGTAGGGGACAGGGCAATGGTGCATCTCCACATCCACCACTGGGTTGTTGCCCAGCAAGGAGGTCTCTACTGATGTGCTAGCCTCCTACAGTGGGTTACTCGAACCCTAGCCACACCCTACATGAAGATGAATATGTTATTCTAAAAAGAAACAAATGTGCAATTATAACCTGCAGTCTTTCTGCTGCTTATGATAGATGAATACTGTATGTAGAAAAAAAGTTCAAAATTTCCTTTTTAAATATTATAAGTACAGCTAGAATTCTCTATGCAAAATACTGGAAAACTACAGAGACTCCTAAGAGAAAAATTCATTTCTGAGCTATCAGACCATATATAGAGATAAAAAGCTAAAAAGTTAAAACTAAAAGGTACGAAAAGTTTTTGTTCCAAGCTATGGTCTCTTAGAACCAAATGACCTTCATATGCCACTTAAGCTCCATTCATAGACCACTTGAGGCATGTTCTATGAACCTGCATTTTAGCTATGCTTTTTTTCTTGTATTCTGTTCTGCCCAATAACCTTGAGAATGGATAAGTTAATAATTTAGGAGTGACGCACATTTCATTCTATTCCTCTCAACTTACCTGCTGTACCACCCTCAGAGTGGGCCAAGAAGTATAATGAATCTTGCTGAGTTTTCTGTAGGATAAAGTCTATTGTTGCTGGAATATCATATATCCCAATTTCATGAAAACTGCAATACAAACATTTTTAAAATGGAGTTCAGAATTTTCCCCAAAACACACAAATACATAATATAGGGAAGCACTTTTCAAATTATTCAGTTTGATGAACTGGCAATGTTTTTTCCTATTGTACAAGACACTGGCAACATTTTTTTTTCACCCCAAGGCAACAGGTATTAATAATATATCTGTGCCTAATTCAATTATTAGAATTGCTTCCTAAAATTTACAGCAAACAACATATAGCTGAAGGCCCATTTTTTGTTTTAGTGTACTTAAGTATATGCAATAAACATATAGTTATCTGTACTTCTTTCACAGGGTGGTAAACCTGTCATCCTGGGAGGATGGGGGCATGGAGGAAAGTAACCCTGAAACACCATGAGATAGTCACTAGGAAAAGAAACAGTGAACATTGAAATCCAACTCCAATTTTCTGGCTGATGGAAAGGACTACAATCAGCTTGCTCATAAGAAAAGAAATTGAAAGCAAAATATTTTTCTAGGCGAGCTGGACTCATTAATGTAGTAGTCATCACATTTTAACTCTTACTCTTATTTCCTGGAGCGAAACTAACATCCAAAGCAATGGGGTAGCAAGGTGTTTTGGTGCCCATGGCACACTGTGATATCATGACACCACATGACATCACAAAGTCTTTGTGTGTGTGTGTGCCCTGGAGGGTGTAGGGACACTGCTGCAACTGTCCCTACTGGAGACATTGCTGGGATGCCTGCACGCTCCTTGGACCTTCCCAGTGAGGCAGACACTGGGGTGCTCAGCACATGCGTGCTTGAACACAAATGCGTGCTGTAGCTTTTGCCTCTGGGAATGTTGCTGGGATTCTTGCACAGTCCAGCAACCACATCAGTGTGGCAGTCTCAGACACACTCCAAAGTCAGCTGGGCAATTTTGACTGACTGGCTTTAGATTTGGGAGTGTGTGGTTGTGCTCGCACCCACAATCCATTTTCCACCTATAACACAATCCTCCTCCTCATCCAAAACAAGAAACAACTTCCATGAATTTGAATTTATTTGGTCTGATTTTATTGTTCAATCAGAATTTTTATTAATTTTTTCTACAATGCTGAAATGGGTTTTCGCAAAGTATAGGGTTGCCATAATTCTCTTCCAAAAAACCAGGATAGGACCCCCGTGTCTAACTTGCTAGTGTGTGGACGTAATCCCTGAAAACCAGGGCAGTCCTGGTTTTCCAGGACATATGGCAACACCAAGCGAAGTATCAATAGATAGGCAGGATCCATATCAGGAGGGCAATCAATCCTGTCATTCTTTTTCAAGTGACCTGGATATCCACCTTTTTTATTTTAATTTTTTTTAAAAGGAAAGAAATTTGAACTTTTTGAATCATTTATAAGGAAGCTCTGAAAGTTCACTTTATAAACCAAGACTGTTTACAGTAACATCAGGATAAGGATTTGAGTTAGCATTTATTTAACTCATAGAATAAAAATTGCCAAGGGGTAGAAGGCAAAGAAACCATTTCAGCAAGATTTGTTTCCCAAATACCCAAACTGAGAACTTTTTCTTATGCTTACCTGAAATCCCAAAATTTTAGCTGATCAGTGGACCAATAGAGGTTCCTTCTAGACCAGGTGGTCCCTCGGGTGTTGAGAATCCAGACATCATAGCCAGCATCTGCTAGGGCAAATCCTAGGCTGTTGTAAGGTAGGTTGGCAATCCAGGACCTCCCTTCAGACAGAAAGCCATGTACCATTAATACAGCTGGCCTAGGTCCTGGAAAAGAAGATATTGTGGACTCAGAAGTTAGCAGGAAGCACTGAGAAGGAGTAGTTTTAGTATGGGATATGTAAAATGTATGTAAAATGTATGTATGTTAATTACGACAGTGGTCTTCAAACTTAGGGAGAGATTTACTCTTTCCCTAAGTTTTTGCTGGGAAGGAGCTGGTGCAGTGACAAACACTTCTATATTGTGCTCCAGTTTAGCAAGGAGAGAAAACCCATTTCTCCTTGCTAAACTGGAGCACAATATAGAAGTGGGTTTAGCACTTTTTATTATATTATACAAAATATTGACGCTCCAGATAGAAGAGAGATCCTGTCGTGTGCCACTAGTGGAGCGGGGGGGGGGGGGGGAGTTAGGCAAATGGGTGGCAAGCTGCTGGGGGAGAGGAGGAAAGTTTTTCCCCACTTTTTAAAAAGCCTGGCATGGAATCATTTCTGGCTATGACATCACTTCCTAGGCAACATTTTGAGATTTGAACTGGGCTTAATTATCTTAAGCTATGCTACTAAGTCAGACCTTTCCAGACTTGGCTTCCTTGCCTTCTCAGCTGCCATTTAACAGGACATTCAAGCAGATGGTCAGATAGGACAAAACCATCTAACATTGGTCTTACTCTATAACATTTTCAACTCCATTAAAAACAAACACAAGTGCCAGCACGAGATCAGCTAAAGCAAGCAGAGCCAAGATTCAGAGATGCTCATTTGCTTCTAATTAGAGTCCCAATAGTCTGATATTCTCAAGTGGCAGTGTTGTGAAATCCTACAGAGCAATTGTCCTGCACTGACTCTGATGTACCTGAATGGGTTTTCATTTCCATGAACACTGATTTTTTTTGCTCAATTGCCCTAGTAAAAAAATCACAGGAGAAGAATAGGAGGACTGGATCACCAAATTGCCACAATTCTCTTTTGCATTAAAAAAACTTCTCCCAGTCACTCCGCTCTCTCACAACATACCTGCAGGCTGGATGAGGAGAAGGGAATCTTGCAGTAAGTCATTCACCACACTGGGGAATAATTGTATGTTGAACATGGTACCCTCAAACACTGGCATTTCATTATAAAATACCTTTCTTTGCAGGACTGTGCACCCCACAAGGTATTCTGTTTGCTTGCAGAAAATAGCCATCTTGTGTCAAGATTTGATACTGTTCACTGGGATATCCCCAATAGTTGATGATTTCACTCTGCATGGAAAAAAAAACATTAACCCTAAAGGTATCCAGATGTATTGCTAAGTAACTTGCCCTGCATTTGGCATCTTGAAGTAGCTTACACTTGAAGTAACATACCTATTGCACATACCCATCATAGACTTTTCCTCCAGAAATTTGCCCAGAAATAGCCAACTAGGTTAGATGGAATTGCCACATCAAATTCAAATTCAGTCTATTTGCATTAGCAAAAACACCATAGCAAAGCAAGCAATACATAGACATTAAAATATATTTCCAAATACAGTTCTATTAGGGCTATTTGAGACCATGATTGATCTTGTTTTAATTGCCACTGCCAAGAATTTTGCCAGTTGTGTTGTTACCAATCTAGTCCAGTCTACCAAAAGGAAGGCTACATAAAATTCTGAATTGCCACATCTTGCAGCAAGAGTTCCACAAACTAACTGCACTCTGGATATATGAGTAACGTTATTGAAGGGAGAATGCTGCCGAGCTGAATTAGGTAAGGACTGGGGTTATAAAGAAAGTGTGGCAAAGTCTCATTGTTGGCTGTAAGTAAGCTCTAGTAGTGTCTTATGTGATCTTTCCTTTTGCTAGTTCTGAGAATTATATCTTAATTTATGCTTCTCTGTTAGCTATTTTAAGTGACAATTCTATAGGTTTAAACTTGTGGTTTGATTTGCCTAATAAAGTGGGATACTTTGCAACCTGTGTTAGCTGCCTGTTATTGTATGAAGAACTGATCATTCCGCACTCTATCCAGCCCTTCTATTCCCTAGGCCTGAATTATCCAGTATTCATAAGGTTAGAAATCATAAGGTCAGTAAACCAATAGGTATAACCCACAGGTATAACCTGAACCTGGTATAACCTGAACAGGTATAACCTAAACCTGTGTCCAATGTGTTGAAGAGCCAAAAATGTAAAATCAATTTAAAAACTAGACAAACTGATTGTACAGTTGTTGATGGTGCTTCAGATGCAGTTAGTCAAGACTCCAGTTTTGAACATGTATATGGGCATTGGCTGCATAACCTTTAGGGTTTACCCAGCCCCTGCATGGATGACCTACAATGAGCATTTCTGACTCTAGGCTGCAATCCTAACCATGTCTACTCAAAAGTAAGCCCTATTATGTTCAATAGGTCTTACTCCCAGGAAAGTGTCATTAGGATTGCAGCCTCAGCCACTCACTAGGAAATCGCAGCACTACACGTAGTATGTCAAAATGCAACTACAGTAAATAACTTACAACTGTCATAAACCCTTGTGGATTCAGGTGTCGTTTTATCATTAAATCATCTTCATCTGTATTTGCAGACTGTTGGATCAAGCATGCCACCACCATAAACAGCCACATTGTAGACCTGTAGAAGATAATGATAGCAAGTTCAAAAGGCTATAATAGCTAGCCTGTGGAAATATTTGCATTGAGAATCAAAGAAAGATGTGAATCTGGGGGATACAGGAGTCAGGACTGAAAACTGCAGCATGTTCTGATGCAGTTCAATTGAAAGGATAGGAGACTGGAGGTTTAAAACACCTGGGCTGAAAGGAACTTCAGAAAGAGGCCTGCCTTCCTTGCAGGTATTTCCCTACCAGGGATGGGATTCTGCCGTATATTTACTGCCTGCCTTGCTGCCTACCAGTCTCCCTTCCTGGACCAGGTGGGTGATCTCTGTCAGTGGCATTGGCAGATTACTGGATTTTCTTTCTACAGTAATTTCTGAAGTGTTCAAAGCAAAGACTTGTTCAGGATTACAGATTACCTATCATAGTCCACAGAAAATAGTTGCCGCTTCCCGTGCAGCAGTGCACACAGACCATAAGCTTTCTGAGTAAGTTACAGCACATTTATGGTTGTAGGATAAGCTGTGGTTATTTTCCTGATTCTCATATTTTGCACAAGTGGTTAAAAAACAGTACCTATAAACCAGAAGCCAGGGTTCGAGACCCGGGTCCCCGCAAGACAGAGTGAGCTCCTGTCCTTAGCCCAGCTCTGTGACGCAGCTGGAACCGATTGTATCGACTCTGCTGTTCCATTGGACTATTTCAGTGGCGTAGAGAGGGGGATTTGCTGCTTGGTTAACAGCCTATCCTCCATATTAATCTACCCAGGCCTTTGTGCTTCACATACAGCATTGAGCACAATACCATAGCCTTTCAAGACTGATGGATGACAATACTTGAATCTGATTAAATTTAATCAGATTTTAATTCCTGATTCATGGATTGAAGCTGTTGCTCAAGTTCCATAACCATATCTGTTATCAAAACTTGATCATCCACAATGAACAATATGTTAATTCTCATATTTCCATTCTTGGCCTTGCTTTCTTGCTTATGGTCTCTAAATAGGTAATAAGCATGACATCTCTGCCTTACTCCAGATATTTCTGTGAAAGGTTTTTCTGTTTCCCAGCTTGTGCTAACTCAGGGTGTCCATATGACCAGAAAAACCCAGATTTGTCCAGATTTTTAGCCTCCTATCCTGGTGTCCTACATTTTGGCTTCGTTTTGAAGCTTCATGATAGTGCACAGTATTCGTATTGAAGAGCAGAATCCAATGCAAAAATCAGTTTGAAGATATCTCCTTCCTATCAAAAGTTATGGTCAAAAAACAAAAAACAAAAAATACATTTTTGGGGTAATTTTTTTAAGCAGGTAGGAATTTTGGCCCTGTGATGCAGCTGGAACCAATTGTATCAGCTCTGCCGTTGCATTGGACCATTTCAGTGGCGTAGAGAGGGGGATATGCTGCTTGGGTAACAGCCTGTCCTCCATATCAATCTACCCAGGCCTTCATGCTTTGCATACAGTGTCGAGCATGATACCATAGTCTTTCAAGACTGATGGATGCCAAGTTTTTTTTAAATCTAATTTAATCAGAATATAACAATTCAAGAAACTGAGAACAACCTGAGATCAAACTTCTCTGAACTTGAATAAACTTCCTCATAAAATTATTTTTAGGAAAGAAAACTTGTTTGGAAGTAGAATGATCAGATTTTAGTAGGGACAAAGCATGTTTTTAAGTATGAAAAAAGCTTCAGCCTCTTACTGATGTTTACAGTATCACATTTTGCTTCCCAACCTGGAGTACTGAGTTGGTACTTTGAATAGGTGGGCCATATGAACTGGGATGGTGGAGGACAAATGTTGAGAAACTCTGGTTTGGAGAGATAATTTTGGAGTCCTATTCAATCTTTTCTACTCTTCACCAGAAAAGTTTTGTGTCATTCTCAAACTTGGCCACCTTGCTGCTTATCCATGTGTTAAAATCATTCATGAACAAGTTGAAAAGCACCAGTCCAATGAGTGATCTTTGGAGCACATACTTTTTACCTCTCTCCATTGTGAATATTGCCTACTGGCATCCAGTCTCATTTTTTTGTGTGTTCAACCGGTTCCTAATCCATAAGAAGACCTTCCCTTTTATTCCCTTACTGAGAAGTTTTAACATCAGTCTTAGCTAAGGGGCTGCATCACATCCATTCTGAAAATCAAGATAACATTTATTTATTCAATTTATATCCTGCCTTTTCCTTAAAAGGGCACTAAATACATTCACAGCCAATTATGTTCATTAATTCATTTTAGTGCGTCACTGTAATTGAGATGTAACATAGCAGTAAACACGTTAATGTAAAAAAGGAAAAAATTTTTGTTTTATTCTTCAAATCTGACAAGTCATTCATTCATTCATTCATTCATTCATTCATTCATTCGATTTGTACTCCACCTTTCGCCTCGAAGGGCACCCAAGGCTCCTTTCTCCCTGAAGGGCACCCATCACAACTTGTGATTTGTATGTTCATGTCAGTTTATTGGGTACAGGTGTGCCCTGTAACTTGTCTAAATTAAACCTTGGATGTCTCTCATTGTTTCATTACATCCCCCCATAAGCAATGCACAATAATTACCTAATCAAAGTTGAAACAGATTTAATGTCTATCTTGCCTGAATCATGCTCCTCTCTTCAAACCAGGAAAGCAAACAAGCATGAACATAGATGCATCACTGGTTGTGGCACATCTACTATGGGAGGAGTACCTGCCATCACTAACACTACCTATAAGTTTGTGTACTGCACAGGGTGACGATATGATCAGAAATTTCTGGATATGTCCTCTTTTTTAGCCTCCTATCTGGGTGTCCTCCAAAAGGGCTTCATTGTCCTCCGATTTGGCTTCATTTTGGAATTTTGCAATGGTGTGCAGCACCCCATCATGTCATATGTTGTTCAGTGGTGGGCTCCAGCAGGTTCGCACCTACTCTATAGAACCAGTTGTTAACAAGAGAAGGAACTATAAAGTTTAGAAATAGCCATTTAAAAGTGGCTGCCAGATGGGCATAGAACTGGTTGTTAATTTCTTTGAATCCCATCACTGATGTTGTTGGATTTGTATTGTTGGGCAGAATCCAATGCAAAAATCAGTTTTGAAATGTCTCCTTCTTATCAAACATTAAGGCCAAAAAACTAAAAATAAAAAATATGCATTGAGCTCTATGGGAAAGCGAAAGTGCCCAATATTGCAGCTTTACTCATGAGTAGGCAAACGTGCCATTTTCTGCCAGAAAGGCCAGGCTGAGAGGAATCCAAGACCTTGTCCTCCTTTTGAGGTTTGGACATCTGGTCACCCTGTTCAGTGATGGGCCCAGCCTGGCCCAACAACCGGCTCGCCGGAAGTGGGTGAGCCAGGCCAGGGTCAGGGGGTGGGGCTGTGGTCAGGAGGCAAGGAGGGTCAGGGGTGGGCCCAAGGAGGGCCACAGGCTGGGCCAGGGGCGGGGCCGGGGAGGGTCAGGGGTGGGGCCGGGAAGGGCACACCACACACCCCAGTATGCTTTGGGTGCGGTTGGGTGGGGGGAGGGATAGGGCAAGGGACGGGCCCCAACCTGGGTGCACAGCGTGTGCGCTGAGGTTGGCGCATGCGCAGTGCCAGCCAGCTTCAGGACAGGCACTGCGCCTGCATGAACGTCAGCGCTCGCGCAGTGCCTGCACTGAAACTGGCCGGCCAGCTTCAGGACAGGCACTGCGCATGCGTCTGTTGGCGCATGCACAGTCCCCGGGTTGCTGAAACGGTACGCCTGGTTCTCCGGCTCCCTCGTAGCTAGCAGATTGCTAGTGGGGGGCCGAAATTACATCCAGTTCGGGCGAATGAGCCCAAACCGGTGACAGCCCATCACTAATCCTGCTGCATTAAAGATCTGTGCAGTTCAAACTCAACACATTTTATTCCTGCTAAGAGCTTGAGTTTCCAAGGTGCTTTAGCTTGTCTCTTTGCAGTTGAGGACTGAGCTGATTAGGTATCTCAGTGAAAGCTGCAGGATGGTTAGAGTGGGCTTGTTTTGAGTTTAGGCCAAGGAAGACTTTTTCCCCCTGCTACTGCACAGTGCACACCTTCAGCTACTGTATGGATCATACAGTTTATTACTTATTAGCATGCAGGTATTGTCAAGGGAGGCAGACTTCAAGAAGAGAAGTGAGTGTTATTCCTCACTTTACTATTTGGCCCAAGGACTGTTTGCCACTCCCAAAAGCCAAGATCAAAATAGCTTGAATTTTCTTTTTTTCTGAAAGAGCCAGAATGCAATAAGGTAAACCTCTTCTGACCTGCCTGTGCAGAAGTTGATATATTACAAACCTTTATCATTTTGAAGCCCAAATGGTTAAGACAAGGATTTTCAATTTTTTCAACTCACAGCAGAATTAGAGGCACACAACCAATTTTTTTAAAATATATTATTATTATTATTAACAACCATAAATACATGCTGGAAATTTAAATTAATAAATTTCATGCCGGTTTCATTCACATCACCAGTCGGACCCTTCCCAAGAGTCTAGGACTGTGTGATGTAGAGGCATATAATTCATGCTGATCCCAGAAGAGCGGCTTTCTGCAGTTGGCAGAGTGATATTTTGTCAATGCCAATAGTTTTCAGGTGCCTGCCAAGGTCCTTTGGCACTGCACCCAGTGTGACAATTATCACTGGAACTACCTGTGCTGGCTTACACCAGATTCGCTGTAATTCAATTCTTAGATCTTGGTAGTAGGAGATCTTTTCCAGTTGTTTCTCCTCAATTCTGCTGTCACCTGGTATGGCAATGTCAACAAGCCATACCTTACTCCTTTCTATGATGGTGATATCTGGAGTATTATGTTCCAAGACCTTGTCCGTCTGTATCCCGAAGTCCCACAGAAGTTTAATACGTTTATTTGCAACCACTTTTTCAGGCTTGTGGTCCCACCAATTTTTTGCCACTGGCAGATTATTATTATTATTATTATTATTATTATTATTATTATTATTATTATTATTATTATTATTATTATTATTATTATTATTCCCTGCACAGTGATGGGGTCTGCTGCTCTGGATCTCTTGCACCGTTTCTCCTGGTTGTGGGCTTGGTCTGGGTGCTGCTGGTGGTTTTCAGGCCCATCTCTGCTATGGTGTTGCTGTTAGCATGCAGAACGAGGCCGTAGCTCTGGAGATGAGCTTCTCTCATCTTATTGATGACAGAAGCAACTCCATAACGCTACTCAATGTAATTGTTGCAGATGTGGTCGAAGCAAGTGACACCACAGATCCACCGCAGCATCTTTGGTACGCCATGATACTAAGGTGATGTTCAGTTTCTTTTGTTGCTGGCCAGCATTCAGCTCTATAAAGCGCAACTGGCCGGATGACCGTCCAGTAGATCTTAAGGCTGGCAGCTGTAAAGCCTGGCGTGATACATGCTGGGGGGATGTAGTTCTTCCACTAATGGCTTGGAAAGAAGCTTTAGCAAGGGGAGGAGGGGGAGAGACTGTAATTCCCTTTCCTACCCCCTCCTCCTTTAACCAGCAGCCTCAGTGGCTCAATAGGTATGCAGCAGGCCTCAAAGGCCTAAAATCCCAACAAATGGCTGGAAAGGCTCCCAATTTCCTGATAAAGAGGTCCTTAAACTGGACTTCCACTTTCAGGGCCTCATTTCTGTTTCTGTCTGGGCATTTCCAGTCATGTCACCCTGCTCTAAAGGTGCCTTGCAGTGGAGGCAAGACAGAGATTTGCTTTGGGACACTACAAGCAGAAAAGCAAAATAAATCCCAAAACCTTTTTCATCCAGCCAGTCCTGCAGTCGCTGGCCCCAAGTTCCCACAACACAGTTCCTTTCGGCTTCTCAACTTCTGACTCAGGCTGTAATCCTATCCACACTGACCTGAGAATAAGAGCAAAATCCTAACCATGTGTACTCAAAAATAAGCCCTATTGTGTTCAAAGTGTCTTTAGGATTGCAGCCTAAGGACGCAATCCAGAGTAACTAGGGGGGAGTCCAGATTAAGAACAATTTGCTCTGGATTGCAATATAAATTTCCCATAGGTTTTCACTAGGTGGTGCAGTAATTATGGGTGCACATAACGTCTCTTATGTGTTCCAGTAGTTACTCTGGATTGTAGGGTAAATCCCATTAACTTTCATCCAATTATTCTGTGCCATGGCATACCGGTTAAAAACTGCTGAGTTAACATGATCAAGCACATCATCTTGCAGAGTTACACATTGGAAAGTATGAAGAATTCAGATGGTATTAAAGGAGCTCCTTGATCATGTGGCCAGTGCCTTCATATGTAATGTTGCTAATACAGTGGTGCCTCATATAAAGAGCTTAATTCGTTCCGGAGGCCTGCTCTTAACCCTTAGGGTCCCAATCGGGTCCATTGGACCCGTTTGGAAGTTTGTGTTGTGTTTTTTTACTAGAATTTATTATTTTTACTTGACAAGACTTTCAGACTTTTTTACTGCTAATGAAACAGTTACAGATCCAAAAACATAAGTTTTTGAATTTACAGTTTTTTTCTGTAAATTCCAATTTAAAAACATCATCCTAGACCAATTGCCATTTATATATACTTTCCCAGGATGGGTCCATTAGACCCATTGCCATTTAAATACGTTATATATTTTCCCCGGACGGGTCCATTGGACCCATTAGACTCATTACCATTTGAATGTATTTTCCCAGGCTGGGTCCATTAGACCCATATTGCCTTTTACTGGTATCTTCGGTTTCTTCTCTTTCTCATGTGAAAACTTCAGGGCAATAAACCCCATGCTGAGACCGTCCTTTTGTTTGTTGTGGGAAATCTTCAGGGCAATAAAACCCATGCTGAGAAGCTCTAAATCTTTTTGTTTGTTGTGGAAAAATAAGCCTAATGAACTGGGTCTAATGGACCCATGCCGGGTTTACTTGTTAGTAAAAACAACATGGGTTCCTAAAGTGAAATGCTCTTTAAGTGAAGCAGATTTTTCCATAGGAAATAATGGAAACACAGACAATTGGTTCCACAACCCCCAAAATATTCATATAAAATTATTAACTGGATGTAAAAATGATGATAAAACACTGGAATTGAATTCAAAACATGCATTCAATATGCATGATCCTATGAAGTCAATTTAGGCTGCATTCCTAAAGACACTTTCCTGGGAGTAAGCCCCATTTAACACAATGGGGCTTATTTCTGGGTAAACATGGTTAAGAGGCTGCCATCAAAGACACTTTCATGGGAGTAAGCTCCATATAACACAATGGGGCTCACTTCTGAGTAGACATATTTAGGAGACTGCAATCAAAGACACTTACCTAGGCTGCTGCTGGAGATTAAAGGTGGTCGGTGGGGGCAACCTGGCACCTCCAGGCAACTGCCCCCAAGCTAGAGGCAGCAGTGCTGGCCAGCAGCCCTTTTAAAAAGCCTCCATGCAGAGCATCAGGGCTGCATAGCTTGTTAAGTGAAGCAGAACTTGTTATGTGAAGCAAGATTTCTTGGAAATTTTTGCTTGTTATGTGAAATGCTTGTTAAGTGAGGCACTTGTTAGTAGCACTTGTTAGTACCACTGTACTAACATTGCTATTCACTTGTAAGAGTCCTCAAGTTGGCTACTGGTTTTTTGTTGGTAACTAATTTATTGGATGACTTGTACTGTTATATATTAAAACAGATGAAATGAATTGGAGTTATACCAGTTGATGCCACTGCATTTAGGCTGTGTGTAATTTATTCTTTACTAGCGTAAATGTATCCGCATTGCAGGAGTATGCCATTCCCCCATGTGCACATCAACTCCCATGTGCAACATCTCCCATGTTCATCTACCATATGCGCATCATCCCCCTATGCGCAACAACCCCCATCTGCAACGACCCCCCATGCGCATCAACCACCCATGCACATCAACCCAAACGTACATCATCTCCCCATGCACATCCACACCATGCACAACATACACCATGCGCATTAACCGCCATGTGTATCACCCCCATGCACAACACCCCCATGCAAATCAACCACCATGCAAATCCATCCCCCATACACATTATTCGCCAATGCACATTAATCCCTATGTGCATCACCCCTATACAACATCCACATGCGCATCAACCCCATGCACATCAGTCCCCAATATGCTTCATTCACCATGCGCATCATCTCCCCATGTGCATCGACCCCCATGTGCATCATCTCCCCATGCGCATCGACCCCATGTGCAACAATCTCAATACACATCCATCCCCATGTGCATCAACCCCCCATGCGCATCAACCCCCTATGCGCATCACCTGCCATGTGCAGCGTCCTCCCCTCCACCCAGCTTCCACCCAGTGCACCAGGCACCAAGCAGCAAATTGGCTGGATGTTGGTCAATATTCCATGTTAAGTATAGGAAAAAAGGTTGTACCCCTTTTCAGTCCCTTTAGGGTTAACTTTATCCACATCAGTTCTTGGTGGGTGTACCGATTCTTACCGATTCTTCAATGCAAAGTATAGGGGGGAAATGTGTTGCGCCCCATTTCATCCCCTTCCACTTAAAATTTCTGAAAACTGGTTCTTAGTGACTCCCTCCATCACGGTAGAAACACCTACCCCAAATTTCATGCTTATAGGCCCAGTGGTTTTGGCTGAGTATTGATGAGTCAGTGAGTCAATGAGTCAGTGAGTGACGTTTCATTTTTATATACAGTGGCGCCTCACATAACAAATTTAATTCGTTCTGGAGGAATGTTTGTTACATGAAACGTTCTTTACATGAAGCGGATTTTCCCATAGGAAATAATGGAAACTCAGATGATTGGTTCCACAACCCAAAAAACATTCATATAAAAATATTAACTGGATGTAAAAATTATGACAAAACATTGGAATTAAATTCAAAACATGCATTCAATTATGAAGTCTTCTTAGGCTGCAATCCTAAAGAATCTTTCCTGGGAGTAACACAATGGGGCTTACTTCTGGGTAGACATGGTTAGGAGGATGCAATCAAAGACACTTTCCTGGGAGTAAGACCCATTGAACACCATGGGCTTACTTTTGGGTAGAGATGGTTAGGAGGCTCCAATCAAAGACACTTTCTTCTGTAATCGAAGACACTTTCAAAGTGTCTCCCCACTTTCTCCTTCTCGTCATCCTGAGCCTCTCTCTCCCCTGCTCCCTTCTGGCTAGCCCTAAATTGCTTCCCTCTTCTCCATGGCGGAAGTGTTGCTTTTGCTATGGGCAGGCGCGCTAGGCAGCCCTGAGGCTTTTTAAAAGGGCTGCTGGCCAGCATGTCTACCCCAATTGCCAATGAGTGTGCTTGTTACATGAAGCACAGTTTGTTACAGGAAGCTGAATCCTAGAAAAATTTCTGTTATGTGGAATGTACTTTGTGAAGCACCTGTTAAGTGAGACGCCACTGTATATGAATTATCTGATTCAGGAGGAGATCCATCATAGAGGGTGCAAGGAGCTCTCGCAACATGTGATGCAAAGCCTAGTGAGGCCTTTGCTTGCAGCCCAATTCTAACTAAACTCCAGAGTAGTGAAGCAGCAGTGCTGGCATAGACTGCAATATATACTACAGGGGAATTTGGCTCCTTGAGGTAAGGGTACATTTGTGTCAACTCAGTCCTGTGCCAGAGATATAACAGGCAATATCCAAGATGATTCATGCATGTGGATCAGTCCTACTAAGGGAGTTATGGCCCAATCCTAAGGACCCAGTGCTGGCCCTCCAACAGCACTGAGTGTCTGAAATAGGCCATATAGCCCAAAAGCAAGGTTCAATGAAGGATCAGCACTGGTGCCAGATCAGTGTCAACTTGTACTGAGCCAGTAACAGCCAGAGGCTGATCACATGCCACCTATTTGCATGCAGCAGCAAATATATTGGCACTGCTGCTCCTCTGGTTGCTGGGCAGATTGGGCTGCTAGATTCCATCCCAGCATGATCTGGCCATCCCACATCTATCATTTTATCTCCTGCCACTGTCATTCCACCCCCTCTTCTACTCTCCCATCCCTGAATTGGACTTAACTGGGCCAGTGGGCATCCTTCACTGGCTATTAGCATTGTCACAAAATGCCATGGTTTTGTGTACCAGCAGAACATGTATCGCACCAGTATGTGTAATAGTCAAAATCAGGCCATAAAATATACCTTATATATAACAGTAACCAACTTGTAAAAGGTGATCACTTGAAATAAAAGCTGTTAAGTAAATATTGCAAAACAAAACTATACATCAGATATTTACATATTTATATTTACAGGTTCATCACAGAAAAGCCTTCTTTCTTACCTTGCCTCTCTTCTCTAGTAGAGTTTGGAATTCTGGTGCTGCATATGGTCTGCAGTGGAATAATCTGTAGCTCATAAAGCATATTTAGCTGTACAGTATTTCAATATGTGCCAATGATAGTGGATCCTTTTAACTATTTTGTAATTATTAAAGAATCTTAGATGGCTGTAATCACAGGTATGTAGGGCACCTCCCTAAAAATGCAATCATTGAAATAAAAAATATCTAAGACTATTATTATTCCCAGGGTGTTCCTCTCTTTTAAATAAAATTAATTGAACACAAATGTGCCTTATTTGCTGGCTGGCACATATGAGGTACAGGCTATCTTGCACTACCTGGAACCAGAATTGGGAACTTGACTTAGGTTCCTTGAATTTGAGTCATGAAAATGCATGTTTTTGCTTCCTTGTGTACAACCAAGTCAGGCATGTCAATGTCACTGGCACCAATTCAAACCTGTGGCCACTGATACAGAAATAAATCCTCATGCATGCAGAGTCTAGGTGTGCATGCATACTTTTTTGTGGCTTGAAAGATCTCATTGGACCTCATTCAGTCTGGGTGAGCAGCAGGGAAGTTCCAACTAGAAGGCAGTGAAGGGTTAATGTTTTGGTTTTGATTGGTAGAGCTGCAAAGGAATGGGTCACACTCAATGATGGGCTTCAAAGAAATTAAGAACCGGTTCTCTGTCCATCTGGCAGCCACTTTTAAATGGCTTTTAAACTTTATATGTACTATCTCTTGTTAAGAACCGGTTCTATAGCATAGGTGTGAACCTGCTGCTGCCCACCACTGGTCACACTTATAAACCCCCCATTTGCTACTCATGACTCTCCTTTCTCTTGCCTCTTTTGTCCTTACTCTTCTCACACCTTGAACCCCTGGGTAGGCCGCTGACCCAAGTCCTGTGTTGGCCTGGTGGTGTTGCAAAAGGCACTTCTACGCCACCTCTGGGAGGGTTAGGCCAGGGCACAGTCATGCATTGGCCTCCCAGGCTACTGTGGGAATAGGGAGATGATGGAGTTGTGCTGCCAGGATTGCACTGCCGATCTTTTAGAGTTCCCAAAATGTTCTAGAAAAGTCTATCCATTAAGACTCATTTTCAAATGGCATTAAAGAGGTGAAGCCTGTTAACAACTCAAGTCCAGCTGTTCTGGATTTGCCCAACCTTGCCTGGAATGCAACCCAATCCCAATTTGCAACCACCTCTGATACTAACACTGCTTTTTCACTTGTACATCTCTCTCTCTCTCTCTCTCTCTCTCTCTCTCTCTCTCTCTCTCTCACACACACACACACACACACACACACACACACATAATGTACCTCAAAATTAGGCTACCAGACAATTTTTAACATAAAGGTATAATTAAAGATATAGACAAGCAATGAAAAGACACATTTACATACTTATTTACGAGACCATAACAGCTTTAAACCATTGCAAGTGAAAAAAAAACTTCTAAACAGCTGCATTTGGACAAGTTAATTGAAATTTGCTGAACTGAGGGTCCTCTCTGGTCAGTAACAGGAGGAAGAAGACTGGGAAACTTTATAAACTATGCACAAAACTTGGGAAAGGAAATTGAGAGAGAGAGAGAGAGAGATTGTTTCAGCAACTTAGGGCACAATCCTCTAAGCATGTCTACTCAAAAGTAAGCTCCATTTTGTTCAATGGGCCTTATTCCCAGGAAAGTGTCTTTAGGATTGCAGCCATAGTTTTCCACACCTCAAACTTTCTGAGGCATATCAAGACACATTCTGAGAAGTTCAAGCAGTTCCAACAATATCAAGATGAAGGATTTACCATAGATGCTGCCATGGCTTCTTCTCCAATAATACTTTGAGGATACAAACATAACCAATTCTGGCCAGCACAACTAACCCATCTCCTTGTTCCCATGTTGGCATGGGGAGGCCAACAAATATCTGTGCACTGGTTTACTCTGCTCAGGGGTGGTGCAGTGTCTATGGCACTTTTGTGACATCCTCAGACTAATTTGGGACTTGTGCTAACCTAACTAGGGGTTAGAATTGTCATCTTGGTTTCCTTTATTGATGACTTCATTCACTGATGATCTCGCCAACAGTGATACTTATGGTGTGACCCATCCCTTGCATCTGCTATCACTGATTTTATAGTAGGATTCTCCCTGTCTTCTTGGATGAGAGGCTGCAATTTAGACTCTTCTGCACATTGTTAGAGCCTCTTTGGCTGCAATCCTAAACACACTTTCCTGAGAGTAAGTCCCATTGAATATAATGGGACATACTTCTGAGTAGACAGGCATAAGATTGCACCCTAAGTCCCATAAAACAGAATAAGACTTACTTCTGTGTAGACATGCTTTGGAGTGCACTCTTTGTCAAGGAATGAGTAGAAAATGTACCATAGAACTAGACAGACAGTACAGAATAGCTAAAGGTCATCCCAGGTCGTCTTGAATAGGCAGATTATGAGGTCCTGACAATCAACATCTGGTCAACTGGAAACTGTGAGGCTTTCTAGGCATCAGAAGACATAAGAACTTGGTCTTTGAACAGAAGATTATGAAGATTATGATGACAATCAACATCTGGTCAACTGGAAACTGTGAGGCTTTCTAGGCATCAGAAGACATAAGAACCTGGTCTTTGAACAGAAGATTATAAAGTCCTGACAATCAACATCTGGTCGACTGGAAACTGTGAGGCTTTCTAGGCATCAGAAGACATAAGAACCTGGTCTTTGAACAGAAGACACTGTCAGCCTGTCAGCACTTCCTCTGTCGGCGTGCTGAGCAGAAAACATTTGAGGTTTTTTAAGGCATATGATTCTTTTTGAGGTGAAAGAGAAGATGTGATACATCCTGGCCAACAACTTGTGCAAACAATTAAAGCATTTTGAAAGTTAAAAGAAAGAAAGTTCCTTTCTACAGAGGAGTGGCCTGAGAGACATTCAGAATTGGATGAAGCCAGTTCCAATCCTAAGCATCTCTGTAGAGAATTTGGGCTACTGGGAGGATGTGGATGAAGACTTCCACTGCAATCCTAAGCATGTCTACTCAGAAGTAAGTCCCATTGTGTTCAGTAGTACTTACTTCCAGGAAAGTAAGTTACCCCTGCTAACTGAGCAAGAGGCACTCTTTCAAGTGGGTGTTCCTCTTTTATTTAGCAGGGGGAGAGTAACTGGCTCTACACACCCCAGCAGTGTCTATTCTAGCAGCTTCTGCTGGTGTTCTTTTTGCATTTTAGATTGTGAGCCCTTTTGGGACAGGGACCCATTAGCTTTTAATTAGCTATTATTATTTTTTCCATTTTCTTTGTAAACCGCTTTGTGAACTTGAAAAGTTAGTTGAAAAGCGGTATATAAATACTGTAGATAGGTAGATAGAAAGTGTAGTTGAGATTGCAGCTTTCCTCAGCTCCCTCATGCAGCAGGCCAGTTTGACAGACTCAATTTGGCCTTTGAAGAAGCTGTTGTGCTTCATGCACATTCTGCAATTGTGTGTGAGATGGCCTGATAGAGGGCAAGATCCAGACTGCCCATGGCAGGTTCTTGAAAGTCTGCAGTTTGTTTTTCATCAGCATAGTGTTCAAAGGCACCTTTAATTAAGAAATGTTTTGGGTTAGAAGTCACCTGCACAAGATGCAGTTCCCTCCACCCTATCAAATCCTTTCTCGATCTGGACAAAGAGTGATTGAGGAAGGTGCTGGATGAAGTGAGTGAGCTGAATTTGAAAACCTCCATCAGGGAGTACTTCTAGCTGAAAAGATGTGACACAATGCCATAGCAATGCAATGCAAGTAGGGAAGGAAGTCACTATTTTAGTGGTTAGCTGTTGGACTGTATTATTATGTATGCAATCTGCAGTTTGCCCATCTTATCAAGATGTTTGTGGCTTTGAAGAGAAGCATGAGAGCCACATTCACAGGCAATTTGGCTAGTGCTTCCTATGCCACAGGGCCAGAGGTATAAATATCTACCTCATAGTTATTGCGTTAGACCCACATTTTCACTTTTGGTGGCTGCAGAAATTTAACAACTGCAAAGAATAAACCAGCACACTGAAGGAGCTCATATCTGAACTTCAGCACTTCTTCAACTGCTTTAGCTGACTCAACCAAGATCTCAGTCAGTGACAACCAGCAACAACCTATAGTAGCAACATCTCCAAGAAAGATTGCATATGTCTTTCTCAATAAATAACAGAAGCCAAACAACACTAAGATTCACTCTAACTGCTATGGGCCACTCAGTTTTGAAGCTGAGATGTGTCATTACACTATTCTTGTGATGCAAACTGCTGATCAACATTTAGCATCTTTAGGAAAAGCATCACAAAGACCTCAGACTGCTCAGTGCAGCTGCTCTCAGCATCTTTCTCATTCAAGCCAACTTGGCACCAGTCAAGCAGGAATTTAGTGAATGAGGCATCATGATGAGAGCACAGTGCAGCAATCTGGGGCAAATCTTATTGAACATTTTTTTTAAAAAAATTCTTAATTTGAAAAATTTGACCAGCAGAGTTCATTTTTCAGTAAATCAATAAATCACTTCACTGAGTGAAACTCCAAGGCCAATCTTATGCACGTCTACTCAGAAGTAAGTCCATTAAAGTTGATGGGGTTTACTCCCAGGAACATGTGGATAGGATTGGGCTGTTAGTCTTGAACCATGGGTAGCTAAGTTTGAAAGCAGGGAAAACACATCAAAATTCACAGTAGCTAGGCTACTTCTTCCAGGAAAGTATCCTGCAAACATGAAGTATCCAAGCTACTGCAAACATTATAAAGCTACTGCAAACACAGTAGCTTGGATACTTCCTCCAGGAAAGAAACCTGCAAACTTCTAAACCACCAAAGGTTTAGAAATCACAAAAATGCTCAGCCACATAGACACTTTCCTGGAAGTCAAGGAGACACAATGCTTTGATCCTCTGCCTCTTCAAAGTCAGATGTCTGCTTCCCTTTTTTCCAGTTGTGGAAAAGATTGATCTGCTAAATGATCTGCAGATCTCCCCGTGGCTCCCCAAATAACCTCAGAGCCTGGCACAAACTGGCCTGACCCCTGGGGATGTGTAAAACTTCATCTTGATTCTCCAGCAGGGGCACGATCCTGATGATCACATAATTGCCCCAGCAAATCCTCTGCAATCAAGAGACTAAGGGCACAATCCATGTCTACTCAGAAGTAAGCCCCATTGTGTTCAGTGGGCTTACTCCCAGGAAATTGTCTTTAGGATTGCAGCCTTATGGAGAGATTTAATTTCTCTCTCCCTAAGTTTGCAAACCACTCTCTTGGATGTGCATCTAGGAATTTCCTCAACTTCATTTTGGGTTTATCCTTCCAGTAACTGACAGAGGCTTGATTGCTCCTTCATGCCAAAAGCTCCCGGGGAAAAAAGGTGTGGAAGGGTGTGTGCTGAAGCCAGTCTCAGGCTGTTGATGATGAAAGCTTCATTTCCTAGAAAACTGGAAAATAAAACTTTTTGTGGTAAAAGTGCAGTTTGCGGTACAAGAGTGGCACATGGCGAGTTATTGTACTAATAGAGCACAGGTGGGCAGCATTTCAGCGTTAGGGCTCCTGGACCTTTAACAATGATGTAGAGGAGGGAATTTCAGCTGAAATTATCTCTCCTACACTACTGCTACAGGTCCAGGACCCCTACAGTTTTAACGTTGGCCACCACTTTATAAAGAGGGTGCATTGTAACTATGAGCACAATCCTAGCCATGCCTACTCAAAAGTTAGCCCCATTGTGTTCAAAGGATCTTACTCCCAGGAAAGTGTCTTTAGGATTGCAGCCAAACTCAATTAAATCAACAGAAGAACAAAGGGCGTGTGTCTGAAAACAAGAAAGGAAAAATGAGCACAATGCCAAGTGGTAAACAAATGCTTTTCCAGCCTGCTCTTCCTGCCCTATACCTTTTGAATTGATTGAGATTTGCTGGGAAAATAATGGATCTGCCTCCCTCCTGTTAAACCTCTCAGAGAAGTGAAGGGAGTATATGTGAAGCAGAATGCTGTGCTTTGAAGCTGGGGATGTGTGTGCTGTGCTCTATGTAAAACAGATTTCTATAGGATCTGGTCAAAGTTTGCCTGTAAGTTCAGTTTGGGAGAAAAGTGAGGAATGTTTGAAGTAGATGAATGGTCATGCTTAGAAACCAGAATAAACTACTACTTTAAGATGCCAAAGTGGAGAGTAACTGTTGAGAAACAAAAGAGAGTAGTTCTGCACTTCTTGTTATCTGATGAACATGTGCCTGTGCCTAGAGTGGTTCTCAATCTTCCTAATGCCATGACCCCTTCATAAGTTCTTCATGTTGTGGGGACCCACAACCATAAAATTATTTTCATTTCCACTTTATAACTGAAATTTTGCTACTGTTATGAATTGTAATGTAAATATCTGATATGCAGGATGTATTTTCATTGTTACAAATGAAATGTGTGTTCTATGCACACATTGAACACAATGGGATTTATTTCAGAGTAGGCATGCATAGAATTGGGCCCCGAGGCTGCAATCCTATCCACATTTGCATGGGAGTAAAGGCCCCCCTGACTATAATGCGATTTATTTCAGAGTAGACATGCATAGGATTGGGCCCTGAGGCTGTCAGTCAGCCCCAATGCACGTACAGCTACAGCCAGAGGTCTGACCTGGCCCCCTGCACCAGGGGTCTTTAGGCGACCCCCAAAGGGGTCCCAACCCCCACTTTGAGAAATGCTGGCCTAGACAGTGTCTTGGTACTGTAAATTTGGAGATATATCAGTCACCTGTGAATTCAGTCACCATTCAATTCAGATATGTCAGTCACCTGTGAATTATTATTGTGCCATAGCAATAATTGAGAAGGTTTGACTGAGTAGAATTTAGGATTATTTTATTGGACTGGACCAGTGGGAGTTCTAATTATATAAGTGGGAAAGGTGAGCACTTCATGCCTAGATTACTGAGTGAGGCTTTGCATGACTGAACAACAGCCAACACTGCTGAACATGAGATACTATCACATAGTAAGTACTTAGTTTTCTGATGCCATGAGAATCTCAGGCTGCAATCCTATCCCCCAGCTAAGTCCTGGCACATGCCCTTTATTGGACTGCTTTATTGGACTGTAACCGTAAGTTACTTCTGCACCATTCCAGGGAGGGTCAGGTCAGTACACAGACATGTGCTGGCCTCCCCACACCACCACAGATGTGGGGAGCAGGTGAGTTGTGCTGGCCTAAACTGATTTTGGATTGCAGCATGAATTGGTAATTCTCCTTTTAGAGAACAGTCTTGTGGGGTGAAGGTATCTCCCCTTACATACTAAAATAGACAAGCTTTCATAAATTCTTAAATACAAAAGTCAGGCATTTTGATTGACCAGAAGGAATTGGAACACTTGGAAGATTCGTGTTTCAGCAACTCAGAGACAGGTTGTTGGCTCTCCTTGGGATCTCACTGGTCTCTTTTCCTTTGGGAAGTTGCCTGTAGGAAACAAAATGAAACACACAGGGAGTAAAAAGGATTTTGACAACAGTCTTGATCACAATCATTCTTAGAATTGAGATTTGTACTTCTTGTATATGAGAGCAGATCTGACTGAGTAGAATCAGTTTGAGACACTGAGTAGTACCTAAGTGTGTATTTAGTGTTGGCTTGTTGGGAGCACAAACATGGTGGTTCAGAATCTTACATTTCCCACTCTTGTGGAGCTGAAATGGGATTCTATGGAACAAAGTTTTTTTGCTCCATGTGGAAATTGTCCAGTTCTGAAAACAGAAGTTCTAATGAGTTACGGCCAGCAGTCACAAGGGGTGGAGTCCCTGTCTTTCATCAACAGAAAGGAGGCAATCCATGCTATTAGCTGATGCAGCTGTAAAAGGATATGGAACTTTCATAGTGTTTGTGCTCATAATCTGTGCTCATAAGCAGCATAAAAACTTTACAGACTCAAAACATATTTTGCTGTCTATAGTCAGATATAGGTGTGATGACTTAATAAAAAGTGATATCAGTTTTGCCCTATCACATCTGGTGATATAGCAGAGCCTTTTTAGTGAAAGGTTCAAGCGTTTTCCTCATGTGCAAACATGGTATAGATTTTCTCATGAGGAAGCTGCATGGAGCATTCACAAATTGAGCTATGCCATATCTCTGAATCTAGACATGATCTGTGCTGGATTTATGCATAAGCTAAACAAGCGATAGCTTAGGGCCCCACTCTTTGGGCCCCCAAAAAATTTAAAGGTAAAAAAACACAATGTACATTTTCAAAACAAATAAAACAAATAAAATAAAACTTACATAGAGCAACAGTGTTTTGTGTTGTGTAGGCTCCTATGATGTAAGTAATGGGCCCCGCCTGCTAGCCTGCTCCCTAAAATATCACTGGTTTGCTTATTTCTATATATAGGGTTTGCTTATTTCTATATACAGAAAAAAATTGCTTATTTCTATATATAGGGTTTACTTATTTCTATATACAGAAAAAATTCTGCATGGAGTGCTTGCATGGCAACATGTAGCATGCATCTGCAGACTGCAGTGCAACACAGTTGAATATAAGTCAAGCTGTTGTACCTGTTATGTGCAAATAGCTTTAGATACCTAAAAGGTCAATAAATTACCATACATATTCAACACAAAAAACAGCAACTATTTGTTGTTGACAAAGGACACCTAGACATATAAAGGGCCCCATTACCTTCAATAGCTCAAAACCTAAATTCAGCCCTGGACATGATAGAGCAAAATGTATGCCATTTTTGGAAGCAGTGTTCATAAATGGAATTGTTGACCTCAGACCATAAATTTTTAAAATTCACAGGCCTGTGTTACTGTTTTTATTTATATGCAGTTTTTCAATAAAAAAAACTTCACAAAGCAATTAATAGAGAGAATTAGCTATCTAATGGCTTCTTATCCTAAAGGATTGCTTTTAAAATAGCTTTCAACTGACAGCTTTTTGTTATCCAACATGTTCTCCCTATGTTCTAAAGAAGTTCTCAGTTCATGATCTTCTTGGTTAATATCCTCCCTCCTCAAAACAGTATGTTTTAAAAAAACTCCCTTCTAAAGTAAATGATGCCTGAGCTAAAGAATGTAATTAAAATATAGGTAAGGTAACTCCTTTTTGAAATTTGTTCTGTTTCTGATCTTAAAACGCTTGCTAGCATGGTGCTTAGCAGCCACCCTCAACGGTGCCTTCGTTCTCACCCGCTTTTATCTTGCAAATTCAGACTAGGTGTCCATGTTCAAGGACTGTGGGGAAACCTGGTGGGCTGGGGAGTGTTCACAGATGTGTGAAATCTTGCTGGCCCTTGCTGATAGTGCCTTGCCCACTGTACTCGTTGTTTGTAATGTATAAAAAGACTGGCTACAACTGTCTGCACTCTGTACATGATCTTAGAAACTTTCTCTATATACCTTGCTTTGGTACCGAGCAGTATTTGTTATGCTAATACCTTCTTTTGGTTTATTGGATGCTTAGCATTGTGGGTAACAAATCCCTGCTGCCTTTGAGAGTTTGATACCACAACCATGGGCTCCAAATTTGCTCCCTAAATTAATCTCACTCAGAAAGCTGATAGGTGATGGGGCCCATGTAGTTGATGGCTTCTTGCAAGCACTGATGAGATTTAATTGGGGAGAGGAGATCTATTTGCAGATGGGACACTGCTATGCCCAGCAGTCACAAAGGTGCAATGCATCCTGGGGAGACCATCCTGGTAGAAGACCAGCTTCAGGTGCTCTATCTTTGAGGTAAAAGCTGGGTGGGAAGAGGTCAGAGCTGCTACTTGGATGCCTGGCATCAGGTTATGGAATATGATCCACAGGCACAGGGACAACTCATAAGACCTGATGGGCTGTTTAAAGTGTGCTCCTACATTGAGTCACAGCAAAGTAATATCCAGTGTATTCCCTTGGGGTAGGTCTGTAACATTTGTATATGTTACCTTTTGCTTTTAGTAATACTAAACTTTTAATTAAAACTGTAATAATCTTAATGATATCAATAATAATTAAAGCTTAACTGGAAAGCTTACATCTTAAACAATATTAATGAAATAAAAAATAAAAGCCAGGCATTCCAGGTCTTTGGGAATAACTCAATGTGTGCATAAAACAAACTGGTCAACATCTACCTGACTGTGCAAAAATCAATAAGAAGCCACTGCACCGACTGTTTTGATGCACAGGTATTGGAAGTCTCTGATTTGATGCACAAGTGAGTCAAGGAAACTGCATCAACCAAATATGTCAAGCAAGTCCGAAATATTTTAAAATCAAAATTGAACAGTGGGAATAATACGTATAAAGGCAATTAACACCTGTGCAGTAGCTGTGGTGCAGTATTCAGATGGAATAACTGATTGGACACATGTAACTTGACAACTTAGATTGAAAAACTAGAAAATTAATGACAATGCACCATGTCCTGCACCCAAAAAATGGTGATGATTGACTGTACCTGCCAAGGGCTGAAGGTGGCAGAGAGCTCCTACAGGTGAAGCAAATAGTAGAAGAGGAAAAACATAGCTTAAATGATTACATCAAGGAAACTGATGATCCCTTATTGAAAGGAGCTAAATAATGGGAATCTCATGAAAACAAGATCAAAAGCAGAGTAGCAAAGTGAAACAATTAATAAATGAATCTCTAATTGGAAAAACAAGCCAATGCATGGTCAATACCTGAAAGACATTGAGCGAAATGCTGACAGAGGGCTTATGTGGATTTGGTTAAGAGTTTTTAGACTGAGGGCTTTATTCTGGCAGCTCAGGGACAGACTTTGCCAACAAATTATGAAGGCCAAGATTCAGCATGTGACCAGGAAAAGTAAGTGTCGCCTTTGTAATGAAAAGGACGAAACAGTTGACTACCTGCTCAATGGATGCAACAAAATTTATTAGACTATTTACAACACTACAATAAAGTGACAAAAATAATCCACTAGGAATCGTGCAGAAAACCACCCTGCTTGGAACCACCTATGTACTTAGATTAGTGAAAAAGAATCCATCAATGTGAGAGGAAAATTTCAAGAATATTTGTGGTCTGTAGACACAGCTGGACACTAACAATGCTGGGCAATGGGCATTGATACTGGGTGGTGGGCACCAGTAGGTTACTGGGCATCAAAAGGCATCAGAAGATACCAGGCGTCCCAACCTAGGCAGTAGGCCACCTCTACCAGGCACCAGATACCACTGGGTACTGGGCATTGGGCATCCCTGCTGGGCACTAGCAGGCATCCCTGCTGGGTACCCGGCATCCCTATGGAACTCTGGGACCAATGGGCACACTTGATACCAAATCGGTTTTTCATAGGTCCTTAGATCAAAGAAGTAAAATGCTCCCATATATCATGGTTCTAGGTGCAGGGTTTTGGGCTGGGTGTTGATTAGTCAGTCTTCAATGTGATGTATAGGGACAAAAACATGTTGCATTCTTTACCCCCCGCCCTTTCAGGTCTTGGATTGCCTCTCTAGCTTATCCAAAGTGGTTTATATGGACAGGCTTCTCTAAGCCTCCAAAGAGGCTTTTACAATAAACCAACCCCCAAATCCAGACTTTATGTGCACCCATAGTTATTGCCTAGTGAAAATCTATGGGAAATTCATATTGGAATCCAGAGTAAGAGCACAATCCTAGCCATGTCTACTCAAAAGTAAGCCCCATTGTGTCCAATGGGTTTTACTCCCAGGAAAGTGTCTTTAGGATTGCAGCCAAAGTTGTTCTTACACCGGAGCAAAGCCTCCCCGTCGTTATTCTGAATTTTGCCCTATGAATTCTATCTTTCAAGAACTAGCAAATATTTGCCTGCCTGTTTATTGATGCAGATTAGTAATTCTGGGAAAAGCCTAGAGGAAACTGAGCAAAAGAGAAGGCAGTATAATTGGAATGATGGAATGAAAGATCAACAAATAAATAGAAATAGTGCTCTGGGACAAATAAAAAGAGCAAAGCCTGTCAAGTGGAAATAGCTTCCCAGGAATCTTAGGTCTAGGAATATTAAGCCTTGTTCTGGGAATCTAAAAAAGCTGAGGAAGAGAAAGAAAAGGTGAATTGCTGTGTGAGACCAAATTATTATCTTGCAGTTGGTGGTCATTGGTATGTCACAGTAGTCTCAGGTTCCAATATGTATCCTCTGTATGGTTAAGTATATTTTGTGCTCATTCTCTTCTAACAAGTTCAGAATTTGAGTCTGGTCACCAGAGCCACACAAAATTATTTTATTTTTATTTAAGGGATTTACACTTTGCCTTTCCCATGCTAATCACAAATGCCCAAGGCAGCTTACATACCTTTTTTATCCTTTTTGTTTTCACAACAACCCTATGAGATAGATACAGGCAGCTTGTAGAACTCTTCTCTTTCCAGGTGGAATCCTTCACAGCATGATCATCACATCAGGGAATGCCTTGAAGCTTCCAGCAGGAGCAATTTCGAACTACAAATGTGACACTTCTGGCTCAGTTATGAGACAACAACTTTATCACCTTTCAGTCTCCCATCCAAAAATTACCCAGGTTTTTTCCTGCTTAACATTCTTCAGCAGCCCTTAGCTCAACCACCAGATCATGTCTGCTGCCAGGATGGATCAACAGAAAGTGCAAATGAGCTCTGTAAGCATCAGGACCCATGAAATCAAAAAGGTTCTGTGAATTGCTAAACATAGTTATGTTTAGAAAAAATCTTCATTATCCCTTTCCTTGTGAGTAGGCAGCATGTACCCATGTAATTAATGAGTTATATATAACTAGCAAAAAGCGTACCTGTGTTGCAGGAGTAAAATTCCCCCCCACTGCGCATCAACCCCCAACGCGCATCGACTCCCATGCACATCACCTACCATGTGCAGCATCCTCCCCAGTGCAACCCCTCCCTCCGAACAACTTCCCCCCAGTGCACCAGGCACCTAGCACCAAATTGGCTGGATGTTGGTCAGTCTTCCATGTTAAGTATAGGACAAAAACACATTGCACCCCTTTTCAGCCCCTGAAGGGTTAAATTTCTCCACATTGGTTCTTGGTGGGTATTCATGTGACATAAGGAACACCCTCCCCAAAATTAATGTTTCTAGGGCCAGGGGTTGGGGCCGAGCATCCCACAGTCACTGATTCTTCAATGCAAAGTATAGGGAGGAAAACACATTGCACCCTTTTCATCCCCTTCTGGTTGGAATTTCCAAAAACCAGTTCTTAATTACTTCCTCCGTCATGGAAGAAACACCCACCCCAAATTTCATGCTTCTAAACCCAGCGATTTTGGCTGGGTGTTGGTCAGTCAGTCAGTCAGTGACTTTTCTCTTTTATATATATACTAGTGAAAAGCATACACGCGTTGCGGGTATAACATTTTCCCCTATGCCATTTTCCCCTATGCCATTTAGGCAGAAACACCCCATGCGCATCATCCCCCCATGCACAACTTCCCCTCATGCCCAACTTTCCCCCATGTGTATCATGCGCCAATGCGCAACTTTTCCCCCATGCGCAACTTTCCCCATGCACAACTTCCCCCATGCGCATCAACCCCCTTGTGCAACTTTCCCCCGTGCACAACTTCCCCCCATATGCATCACTCCCATACGCATCACCCCCATGCGCAACTTCCCCCCATGTGCAACTTCCCCCGTGCGCAACTTCCCCTCATGTGCAACTTTCCCCCATGTGCATCATCCACCGATGCACAACTTTTCCCCATGCGCAACTTTTCCCCATGAGCATCATCCCCCATGCACATCATCTCCCATGCACAACTTCCCCCATGCTCATCATTCCACCATGCGCATCATTCCCCCATGCACATCATTCCCCATGAGCAATGTCCCCCATGCGCAACTTTCCGCCCATGTGCATCACCCCCATGTGAAACTTCCTCCATGCACAACTTTCCCCCATGCACAACTTTCCCCATGTGCATCATCATCCCATGCGCAACTTTCCTCCATGTGCAGCATCCTCGCCAGTGCAACCTCTTCCTCCGAACAACATCCCCCAGTGCACCAGGCACTGAGTACCCAATTGGCTGGATGTTGGTCAGTCTTCCATGTTAAGTATAGGACAAAAACACGTTGCCCCCTTTTCAGCCCCTGAAGGGTTAAATTTCTCCAGATGGTTCTTGGTGGGAGTTCAGGTGACAGAAGGAACTCCCAGAATTCCATGCTTCAGGCCCAGCAGTTGGGGCAGAATGTTGATGAGTCATCAATTCTCCAATGCAAAGAATAGGGAGGGAAACGCCTTGCGCACCTTTTCACCCCCTTCCGGTTGGAATTTCCGAGAACCGGTTCTTAGTGCACCCCTTGGTCACGGAAGGAACACCCACCCCAAATTTCACGCTTCTAGGGCTGGCAGTTTTTGCAGGGCGTTGATGAGTCAGTCAGTCAGGGCCTTATCCTCTTTTGTGGTTATAATATCTGGTCTCATTGGGAAGAGGAGCATGCATGCCAGCCAAGGGGAACAGAGGCAATGAACAGGTGAAATATCTTACCCGGCCTCATCTTCCCACATAACGTCCTCCTGGGGCTCTGCCTCCATCTCCCTCTTCCCCACCAATTATAGTGAGAGAGGTAAGTACTGCCAAGCAGCCTGGGAGATCAGCTGCAGACTGCAGCAGCACACCTGCAGTGAGTTTGAGGAGGTGGGGCCCTGGGGGCAGTTTACCACCTTCATTGTGATACCTAGTATTAGTGGGCTCCTTGTTCTCTCCTATAGCGTACTACTGATCACAAAAGACGCCCCCTTTTTGGTCAGACAGGGTAGTGATGGGAGAAGAATTCCTATTTTAGAAGTATTGATTTCCTTTTGCTCCAGCCAGTGATGTGGGTTGTCCACATTTACTGTGCATGGAAACAGGGGTCTTTCCTAGGGGTCATTCCAAGGGAATGCTGAAGTTATATTCTCTGGATCAATGTCACCTCAGATCTAATCAGCATCACACCTACAGAGGACTTCCCTGTGACACAGGAAGCAAATCTAGAATTTGAGTATCAGAGCCACAGGGTTTGCAGCAATTTAAAGTTCACAGCACCATCTGGGAAGTCCCTCACACTCCATACTGCATATCAACTATGAGTACAAGCCTAATCATATCTACACAAAAGTAAGCCCCATTGTGTTCAATGGGTCTTACTCCCAGGAAAGTGTCTTTAGGATTGCAGCCTAAGGCTGCAATCCTAAATCCACTTTCCTGGGAGTAAGAGCCATTGAACATAATGGGGCGTACTTTTGAGCAGACATGGTTAGGATTGTCCTCTATGGGTGCAAACCAGAGTAACTATGGGGAGTTCTTGCTCCGGCGTAAGAACAATTTACTCTGGATTGCAATATGAATTTCCCATAGGTTTTCACTAGGTGGTGCTGTAACTATGGGTGCACATAATGTGTCTTATATGATCCTGTAGTTACTCTGGTTTGTAGGATAAATCTGATAGATCAGCTTATATATACCGTATTTCCCGGCTTATTGCACGCACCAGAACATGAGACGCACCAAAGTTTAGAGGAGCAAAACAAGAAAAAAAATTGAACCAAATGGTGTACAAATATATTTAATAAAACATAGCAGAATAATATTTCAACCATGTAAAGTCAACAGTGGTATTAAGAACCATTATCACTGTCATTAACAAATGAGGAAAGTCTTTAAGCTTCAAGCACTCTTTTATTTTTCTGGTAACCCCAAAAACTTATTATGTCTCGAGTGTCAGTGATTTGCAACTTTTGCACAAATCTCATTGCAAATAGTCCAGGAAGGCAGGTAAGTTGGGGGGTTCTTTTGGGGGATAGGTAGGGAAAGATGAGGGGATCTAGATACATAGGGAAGAGTGAGGGAGGCACAGGCATGGAGCAGGAGGGACCAGGTCTTGTGCATATCTGCTTTGGAGCAAGTCTCCAAGCCAGGGAAGGCTGCTTAGGATTGCAACTGTGCCAGGGTGACCAGATGCCAAACCCAAAATTCCTGAACCCCAAGGCCAAAATTCCTACCCGCTTAAAAAATTGCCAAAAAATGTAGTTTTTTGTTTTTATATTTTTGGTTTTTACTTTTTTTACCATAACTTTTGATAGGAAGGAGATATCTCAAAACTGATTGTTGCATTGGATCCTGCTCTTCAATACGAATCCAACGACATATGACATGATGGGTTAAGGTGCTTCAGGATTGGCTCTATCACTCTATCAGATGCACAGACATTCCCCCCCCTTTGGGAAGAAAAAAACTGCGTCTTATAAACCAGGAAATACGGTAATATATGTTATATATTTAGCATATTCTCAGGTCTTTTTTGGTGGTACTCACCAGTACTCAGTACTGGAACCTTTTCCTCAGTATCAACACCTTTTCCACCTGCCTTTCCAGCAGCCATGATCATATCGGGATGATGTCCAATGTGGTGAGTACCAGCACCTTTTTTCAAGAAAAAAGCACTGAGCATATGTAAATGAAACAGCATTTTGTATAACCTTCCTGGTTTTTGTGTTATCGAGCCTCAGGACAAATGTTCCACATCTCCAATCTTAGAGACTCTCTTAGCCCCATGTGGGAGTCTAGTGCCTGCCCTTATTATTTCCAAACAACACTGCACATGGGAAGTAAAAGAATCTATAGTAAAAGTGTGCACTCATTGTTTTTTCCCCCAAACAGAAGATACTGAGCCTTGGAAACAGCTTTATTGTACATATGACCTCATCCCGCTGCAAACAGGCAAAAGGCTAGGCAACTTCCTTACTGAATTCTTGATGCATGGGGTATTTATTATATAGAAGCAAAGTAAGAAACACATTCCCTTGAACTTGAAGTACAAAATAAATGTAGTTTAAATATTTTATCTTCACACCCAGGAGGAATTTGTTGCATTAAAGGAAGAGTGCTACTTCTATGGAATCAACAGTGGCAAAGGATGACGTGAGAAAAATCAAAGAAGCAGAAGACGTTTTACTGAGGAATAACACCAGTTAGTAGGAATGGAATCTTGGTGATTGGATTACCGAGGTTAAAATTAAGCTGGGTCCTCTCATAATGATAGTGTTAACAATTAATTGCTGCTGTTGTTGCTTTTATACGTGTATGCCTTTGTCAGAACTGTAGGCTGAGCCTCAACCCACCAAGTTAATGATGACCCTCTCAGAGAATTACCAGTTTACAGGAATTGTAATTTAAAGGAAAATAGCTAAAGAGTGTTATTAAAATATAGGTAGGGTAACTCATTTTGACATTTGTTTTGCTTCTGATTTTAAATGCATCCTAGCAAGATGCTAAAGCAACCACCCACAACAGTGCCTTATTGGACATTAGAGAAGCCTCAGCAGCACATTTACATCAGTAGCCTTCTGCCTCTCTTGTAAATTCAGACCAGGCTAAGGTTAACACAGTTCTCTCCCACAAAACCCTCTGTCACGCTTGCCAGTAAGTGAACACAATTTCTAAAACTGTCTCTGTCTTTGGGAACATATGGCAACCCTAGACCAACCTGCCCAAATTCAAAGGCTGTGGTGAAAGCTAGGGACTGGATTCAGGATTGGGCAAAGGTGTGTTAAATCTTCCTGACCCTGCTGCTGATAATGCCTCGCCTACTGATGCTTCCTAATGTATAAAAAGACTGGCTACAACTGTCTGTATTCTGATCTGAGAAACTGTCTCCATGTACAGTGGTACCTTGGATTGTGAGGAACCTGAACTGTGTTTTGAAAGATGAGCAAAAATTTCTAAGGAATTCTGATTTGAATCACCAATGATGTCTTGCAATACGAGTACAGGTTGAACCTCCCCATTCGCCAACATTTGGTTCTAAGCACCAATTACTAGAACGAATTATGCTAGTAGCCACGGTACTACTGAACCTTACTCTAGTACCAAGCAATAAACAGCTGTGTTACACTAACACATTGCCTCAGTATGTTAATTAGGGCTTAATATTACAGGTCATGAACTTGTACTGCCTTGTTCTGTACTGTAGGAGCAACACCAATTAGTCTCAAAAAGTTCCTCCCTGGTTCCAGATGAATGAGAAACTAATCTGATATTACCATAATCAAGTGGGTGGGTTGACTGGGTTGACTGGTGGCTCAACTGGTGGAAAGAAGTGGCTGCACTCCAAACAAGCACTCCAACACAATGGGAATTGTTTGCTATGTAGCAGCTATTAGTGGATCTCCACATTGCTGCAGAGCAGAAGTATGTAGAAATTTTGGCAGGAGGCCCACATTATTTCTCTGACACTGTCAAGGGTGAGAAAAATGATTTACATGTCAAATCTGAATAAATGTAAATACACATACATATTTGTGTATTAGTAACAGAGCCAGAGGATTACAAGGCTTGCCCACAAGCTGGATGGAGGGGGTCTTGCTGAGACTCACTGTGGACTGCTTCTGGCTCCCAGACTGGGATTTGGAAAACCCTGCTGAAAAGCATGTGAATTTTTTCTGCCATGCATGAAGAAGTCCACTTTATTAGAACAAAATGGTCTAGTACTTGCCACATTTAAATAGTAAATTCTCTCTCTGAATTGCTAGCTTTGTGTGAGCATGTGTTTTCTATTGAATGCTATTTGCAACACAGTGGAAACAAGTTTGTGCTTCCTCTAGGCTTCCAGAACCCAAAGCAAAGAGCTCTTTAATGTCATTCAATGCCTTTTATATTTGCACTAGTGAAAAGCGTACCCGCGTTGCGGGAGTAACCTTTCCCCATATGCTATCCCTGCATGGGGGAAGTTGCGCATGGGGGGTTGATGCGCATGGAGGGTTGATGCGCATGGGGTTTGATGCACATGGGGGAAGTTGCACACAAGGGCAAGTTGTGCATGGGGGTTGATGCTCATGGGGCAAGTTGCTCATGGGGGCAAGTTGCACATGGGGGTTGATGTGCATGGGGGCAAGTTGCGCATGGGGGGTTGATGCACATGGAGAAGATGCACATGGGGGTTGATGCGCATGGGGTTGATGTGCATGGGGGGCTGATGCGCATGGGGGAAGTTGTGCATGGGGGGAAGTTCCTCATGGGGAGTTGATGCGCATGGGGGTTGATGCGCATGGGGGTTGATGCGCATGGGGGGAAGATGTGCATGGGGGAAGTTGCGCATGAGGGGTTGATGTGCATGGGGGGAAGTTGCGCATGGGGAGAAGTTGCGCACGGGGAGAAGTTGCGGGGAGAATCCACTTTTTGTTCCTTACTGTTAGGGAAAATGCTGGGGTGAAGACGAATGGTTATTCTTTTCCTGATAAATGTAAGAGGAGCCACTTGTGCCTGTATACCCAGTTAGCATGGGTAACTATATTATGATATGCGTAAATGGAAATGAAAGGTGATTCATATTAACACTTTATTAGTTCCACACAGTATCAGAAATACATCTCAAAGTACCATTGGAATGTTTGAGTTTTTAAAAATCCACTTTTTGTTCCATAGGCTTTTGTGTTTTCATTTTCTGGTTAACTGGGCCATAACATTTGATAGAATATAGATATTCCAATACAATTTGTTTCATTGCATTCTACATTACAATTTCTTTCCAGTGATATATAACATGATGGTATTAGCAGAAAAAACATATCCATTTACATTTTTCACAATTTCAGCCACTGCTTTCAAGCTCAGCTTGTATCCCAATACAACCATACCCCCTAGCTAAGCCACTGCCTTTGCCAAACTTTAATATAGTGGATTAATCAGATTAATCCAAATGTAATAATTAACATTATTAATGTAATATTCATGATATTGTTTGTTTTTCTTCCTCGTTTTATAAACTTAGGTTATGAGCTGCCTTGAGTTTGTTATCATGAGACAAGATGTAAATATTTTAAAATAAACTTTAAAAAATGATGTTGCTTTCATTTCAGCATTTTTATCATATTACATATGATATTTCACTTCTGGATTCAAACCAACTTAAATCTGGGGGCATGGAGCCCTTGCAGTCCAAAAATATGGGTTTCCATGAAAGAGAATTGACCAGAATGCTATAAATGTATGAGTAAAAAAAGACAAATGCAGGACAAATAACTATTTTTTTAAAGGTACACACAAAGTCTTTTACTTTGTGTTAAATTATTTGTTGTGGCAATATGGTTGTTGTGGCAATGATTAGTAAGTTTTATAAATTTGCAACATAGGGGATCATTTAAATGTCACGATAGGCAATGTGTATGAAATACAGGGTTATAGTTTATGAATGCTAGAAATGATTAGGACCAAGCCAAACTCAAAATGAGACCTGGGTTTTTTTGCATAATTTTCTGCTACTCTTTGCTCAAAGAAATGGTATGAAAGTATCTGAGAGAGCTGCACTTGCTCAACCAAGGTAGGAGTCCTTTCCAATGTATAACTACTTCATATTCACACCAATAATGCCAGTGCAATCAGCAATAGGAAGAACTAGTTGGTGAGCCACGGATGGTAACAACATAAATTGTTTCAGGAAGAATTCAGAAAAACAAGTTCAGAAGACACACTATCAGTTTTTTTCTTTGAACTGTAATATGCAATATATCATTTATATCATTTAGACCCCTGCTAACTGAGCAAGAGGCACTCTTTCAAGTGGGTGTTCCTCTTTTATTTAGCAGGGGGAGAGTAATTAGCCCTACACACCCCAGCAATGTCTGTTAAAGTGGCTTCTGCTGGTGTTCTTTTTTGCACTTTAGATTGTGAGCCCTTTTGGGAAAGGGACCCATTAGCTTTTAATTAGCTATTATTATTTTTCCATTTCCTTTGTAAACCGCTTTGTGATCTTTTGAAAAGCGGTATATAAATACTATAGATAGATAGATAGATAGATAGATAGATAGATAGATAGATAGATAGATAGATAGATAGATAGATAGATAGACAGACAGACAGACAGACAGACAGGCAGGCAGGCAGGCAGGCAGGCAGACAGACCTCAATATGATATGAGATCTTATTTGTACTGCTCCATCAGATAAAGTATATCAGGATATAGATTTTCTGGAGTATCAAGACCGATAAGGTAATCTGCATGTGCCCAAGAGGGTATATACTTTTGGAAAACTAAATGAGGAATGCGAGAAAGCAACTCTTCAACATTTACTTTGGTTGTAATAATGTCATTTCCCCCATACCAGACAGCTGTTGGCACAATCACATCTTCTATTTTATAAAATGGAGGCGTGGTCTATTGTTGAGAGAGAGAAAAAGGAACAAGGGTTTCACTGATCAATTTCATATATTCTCTGAAATGTCACACTTTTCATTATTCACAGTACTTGACAGCCTAATCCATCACAGCTGCAGCCTCAGTCACATAGCCCTGGCAATGGCCATCATGAAAGTGATGGAAAGTATTTCAGGGCAGTCAGGCAGAGGAAGGTGCCGAAGTGGAGGCCAGGGCAGACGAGGGGCTGCTGAGTGGGATGGAGGTGTCCAGGGCAGGAAAGGGGCAAAATAGAAAAGGGAGAGAGTGATGGCAGGGCAGGAGGGTGTGGTGATAGCAGAAGAGGAACAGAGCAGAAAAATCATTCTGAAACTAACCTTAGTGTTTTATTTTCTTTGTTGTCCTGGCCTGGCCTTCTCTTAGTCCCTCCAGCCCTGCTAACCTCACTCACTGGCAGTGGCCAGGCAGCCAAAGGTGAATATTGCTCTCCTCAGTTCACTCACAGCCAACAAGCTATCATCTTTCTTTAACTGTGGAACCTCATTCAGTGGCTAGAGCTGATGGTAGTTCACAGGCACAGGTTTGGAAAGTGAGCAGGTACAGTCCCACATCCAGAATCCTAAGGTATGTGTGTTTTCTGGCAATAGGATGGATAGAACCCCACAGAAGTGTGCAAAGAGGATTGTCAGTGGGGAAGTGATGGGTCTGCCAAAGGCCCTCATCAAGTACCCTACTTGGCCAGCAGTCTATAAACTTCATTTGTCTTTGACTTTTTAATTACTCTGATCTCTGAATTACTTGCTCTCAAAGTATTTCTCCTTACCTTGTTATAAACATCCTTGTTCCTGGATCCATAGTCAAAATATTTGAATTGGTTTGTTTTGAACACCTTGAAAGATGAAAAGGAAATAATTTAAAATCTGCTGATTATCAAAATTTGGAACTTTGAAATGTTTATTCTTTTCAGTATCTAGAGAACTAATCAAGAATATTGCCTTTTAAAACAATGCCATTACAGTAGTAATGGCATCTCAAGAAAATCTTTTCAAAAAACATTATCATATACGCTAATTTGGAAATATGTAAATTACTTATTGAATTCTTGACTAGATTTGCATAGGCTTGCCCTGACATCTATACATTTATAATTCCTGGGATACTACTACTATTTTAAATTGTATCTATGGGCTGTGGGTGGCACAAGTGGTTAAGATGCTGTGCCTGTTAACCAGCAGGCCAGGGTTCGAGACCCGAGTCGGCCCCACAAGACAGGGTGAGCTCCTGTCCTTAACTCAGCTCTGTGACATCACCTGGATCCAATTGTATTGGCTCTGCCTTTCCACTGGACTAATTCAGTGGCGTGGAGAGGGGGGATTTGCTGCTTGGGTAACAGCCTATCCTCCATAACAATCTAACCCAGGCTTTCATGCTTTGCATGCAGCATATGCAGCACTGAGCACGATACCATAGTCTTTCAAGACTGACAGAGGCCTGCTTTAGTGCTTGCAACATGTGGGTCCTCTTCATTACACTCACCCAATTCTGGAGGGCTATTCAAAAAAGAAATGTGTTGCCCAATATGGTGCTTTCTGTTACATGTGTGCTTCTATTCATATACACAATGTAGCTAGTGGAGTGCGTAGGATGCTGTCTGAGAGAGTGCTATCCCTCTGCTTGTTGGGCATCTGAAAAGCAGGGGGATGGAGGAGCACCCACCTTGTTGGGAGGTGTCTCCCAGCGAGGATAGGTGGAGAGTGAAGACAGGTGGGCTGGAGGAACAAGAGGAAGGGAAGGTGTCAGCTCAGTACATTGATCACTGTTGCCTGCCAGATGGGATATAGATAGGCAGAGTGCTGGTATGACTTATATCATCTGCACACATCTCTACAGATGCTTGTGGCAGAACTTATCTATTGACTATTTCTAACTGCATTCTTTATCAGTTGCAGAAGGAGTGAACATGATAGGTGCATTATAAGTGTAACAGAGAGGGGCAGCAGGTGAATGTTTAAAGGGAACACTGAGATAGGCATTCAGCCTAGCACATCCCAGTTTGTTTCCTTCCATGGAGCCATGGCAGGTTTGCTTGGCTCATGTATTCCCCATCTTCACTCTCCTGGCCAAGCTGGGATGCATCCTTGCTCCGTGCCATTTCCTGAAATAAAGGGGGTTTTTCTTTGTAGTGGCTGGCCTGGGATTGTGCAGATTGTTCTACCCTGCCATTGGTTATTGGAGTAGGATGGACAGCAGGGAGACTTGAAAGGGAACCTTCAAGCATGTGCATTGCCCAGCAGAAGCCCTGTTAATGTGCATGGAGCCAGTGTGCAGTTTAATGAGGGAGCAACTTGATTCAAGTCCTATAGAGTTACAAAAGACTCAAGGACTCCAAAAGTGTTATAACTTTTTTTCAAGTTGAGTCACAGGAACTTCAATCCTACTGGGATTCAATCTTCTGGGATTGCAGTGTTAGTGAACCAAACATTATTTTTCTATTTGTCAACTAATATTTTATCTGGCACTGGTTTCTAAAGGCTTATCTGCCTGCAATTTAAAGCCCCGAAGAGTATTTCCTTGCCTGTTCTCATGGATTTTATCAGTTTTATGATCCCATAAATTTGACTGGAAGATGAATTGTATGGTTTCAACGAATCACTCCAATATATCATTCAAAAATACAATAGGACATTTTTGTAGACAATTTGGGTGATCTTATTATATGCACAGATCAGGGGTTTGAGTGTTTTGCCTTACAAAGCTGACTTTTGTTGTCACTGGTTTTCTGAACCTAATGTAATCTGAAACTGAAATTAGATTTGATAAGAGTTTTGGAAAGAAAGGCTGAGTCTTGGCATTTGCAAGATTTTGTTCCAGGAACTTCCACTTATACATAATTTTCTGTTAAACAAAACAAAAGATTAGGCAGCCTTTTTAAAGAAACCTGCTTACCATAGTAATGTGGCAGGCTGGCAGTCAATCTTCTTTACTTAACTACTATACAATGAGGTGCAAAATAATGCAGACTGATAATCTCTTCTCAACTGCTTTGCATTCTGTCACATGCTACAGAATAAACGGTGGAGTCTCCCTCCCATATGAAAGGAAGCTTTTCTACACCATAGAAAGGGGGAGAGAGATTTATTGCCCACCTGTCATGTTACCACTACTATGGTGTGCAGGCTATTTTTAAACCTAAAGAAATGTTTATCTTTTAATGGTTGAAACTCATTCATCTTGAGATAAAAATGCAGGTGAAAAATACACTGATAATTAGGTTATACCTATACTTTCAATAGATTAAAAGAAAGTGTGAGCTATTGGCACACATACAACAGAGCCTGAATATTCAGATAACTACTGGATTTTAAAGGCCGAGAAAACATTCACAAAACCATACCTGCATCAGGTGGTTTCCTGTTTTCACAGATATATAATCAGGAAAAATTGCGGCATATACGTCTGCTCGACTCTGGTGAAAAACAGAAATTGATATATTGTAGAAATATGGAGATCTCACAGAGGAATGACTATAGTCTGCTATATATATAAAAGAGAAAAGTCACTGACTCACTGACTCACTCACTGACTCACTCATCACCGCCCTGCCAAAACTGCTGGGCCTAGAAGTGTGAAATTTGGGCTGGGGGTTTCTTCCGTGATCGAGGGGTGCACTAAGAACCGGTTTTTGGACATTCCAACTAGAAGGGGGTGAAAAGGGGCGCAACGTGTTTTCCTCCCTATTCTTCGCATTGGAGAATTGATGACTCATCAACATTCCACCCCAACTGCTGGGCCTGAAGCATGGAATTCTGGGAGGGATCCTTCTGTCACCTGAACACCCACCAAGAACCCATGTGGAGAAATTTAACCCTTCAGGGGCTGAAAAGGGGTCAACGTGTTTTTGTCCTATACTTAACATGGGAGACTGAATAACATCCAGCCAGTTTGGTCCTCTCTGCCTGGTGCACTGGGAGAAGTTGTTCGGAGGAATAGGTTGCACTGGCGAGGATGCTGCGCTTGGGGGGAAGTTGTGCATAGGGGACTGATACGCATGGGGGAAGTTGCACATGGGGGGCAGTTGCGCATGGGGGGCAGTTGCGCATGGAGGAAAGTTGTACATGGGGAAAGTTGCGCATGGGGGAAGTTGCGCATGGGGAGAAGTTGCACATGGGGGAGTTGCGCATTGGGGAAAGTTGCGCATGGGGGGTTGATGGGCATGGGGTAAGTTGCGCATGGGGGAATGATGCGTATGGGGTTGATACACATGGGGGACTGATGCAGATGGGTGATGTTGCATATGGGGAAGTTGCTCATGGGGGTTGATGCGCATGGAAGGAAGTTGCGCATGGGCGGATGAAGCGCATGGGAGAAAGTTGCGCATGTGGGGATGATACACATGGTGGTTGATGCACCTGGCGCATGGGAGGATGTTGCACACGGGGGGAAGTGGCGCACGGGGGAAGTGGCACACAGGGGAAGTGGAGCACAGGATAACGTTGCGCATTGGGTGACGTTGCGCATGGGGGGAAGTTGCACATGCGGGAAAGTCGCACATGGGGAAAGTTGCACATGGGGGACTGATGCAGATAGTTGATGTTGCATATGAGGAGCTCAGGCACATAGGGGGATGATGCACATGGGGGACTGATGCACATGGGGGATGATGTGCATGAGGTTTGATGCGCATGGAGGGAAATTGTACATGGGGGATGATGTGCATGGGGTGATGCGCATGGGGAAGTTGCGCATGGAGGGAAGTTGCGTATGGGGGACTGATGACGATGGGTGATGTTGGATATGATGAGTTCAGGCACATGGGGAACTGATGCGCATGGGGGAAGTTGTGCATGGGGGAGTGTTGCTGTGCCGTGTTGATGCGCTATGGGGTGTTGATGCACCGTGGGGGATGTCGTATGGGGAAATGTTACTCCTGCAACGCAGGTATGCTTTTTGCTAATCTATATATGTAAAAGAGAAAAGTCACTGACTCACTCACTCATCACCACCCTGCCAAAACCGCTGGGCCTAGAAGTGTGAAATTTGGGGTTGGTGTTCCTTCCATGACGGAGGGGTGCACTAAGAACCGGTTTTCGGAAATTCCAACCAGAAGGGGGTGAAAAGGGGTGCAACGCGTTTTCCTCCCTATACTTGGAAGGGAAGCTGCGCTTGGGGGAAGTTGTGCACGGGGGGCTGATATGCATGGGGGGAGGTTGCGCATGGGGGAGGTTGCGCATGGGGGAAGTTGCGCATGGGGGATGATGCGCATGGAGGAAAGTTGCGCATGTTGGGATGTTGCCCATGGGATGTTGATGCGCCGTGGGGGGATGTTGTATGCGGAAATGTTACTCCCGCAACGCGGGTAAGCTTTTTGCTAGTTATGGTATAAACCAGTGGTTCATGACAACTTCTCGATGGTTCAGAATAACCCCATCATGTTATATACCAATATATGAGAAATGTACACCTGAATCTATTACAAAAATCCTATCTTTGAAATATCTTTTAAATAATATCTTTGAAATCCTAAGCTTTGAAATGTCTCATTCCTATCAAAGGTTATGGCCAGAAAACTGGAAAACAAAACAAAAAAATGCATGGAGCTCTATGGAAACTGAAATTGAAATGTATCACACATTCACTTGTGAGTAGGCGATCTTGCCACAATCCACTGGAAAGCACAGGCTGAGAGAAATCCAACAACACCAGAATGGTTCCTATCCAATGAACTTGGAAGTCCCTCCCTCTAGGCTGACAAATGTATTGAGCACTAAGGAAAGCAACACTAAACTACACATTCACGTTTATTCATAAGCAGGCATGCCATGGCTGGTGTGGAAGGTCAGTCAAAATGGACTGCAGGGATTCCAGAGTGGTCCTGATCCTGATCCTGTGCAGTTGGAGGTCAAAAGTGCTCCAGAATGCACCCTCTCCTCCCTTCACCTTTCTTTTTCCCTTCACATAAACATGCTAAAAAGGATAAAAACAGGCTTAAGTAGGTAAGATGAATTTTATTTACTTGGAACGCAAGGTGATTTAACTCCTCTCCTGCCTTCACCCCAACCTAATGTCCTGTTCTAATAACGGAGTTTAAATGCTTTCTTAGGGGAGGGTTAATGCTATTTTGATATTTTTTTTAATATCAGTCAAGCCCAATTTTAAAAAAGACATGCTGGATTTATAACAGATTTCATCCCAAATAACACTGAACTGGTTTAAATGTGAGAAGTTAAATTGAACTCGGCATTGGTTAGAACAAATAATTTTTTTAGGGGGGGGGGGGAGGTCAAGGTTATTCACTTGGTTTACTTTATGTATTTACAATTATTTATTTAATTTGATTGATGATGTCACTTCCAGCCATGACATCACTTCTGGTGGATCCTGGACAGATTGTCACTCTAAAAAGTGGGTGCTAAGCTACAAGGTTTGAGAGCCACTGCAAAAAGGTGTTATTAAGTTAATATCCTTGAGAGGGGTGACACCATGAGTGACCCCAAAAAATCATGTTTAACAAATAAAACCACGTTATATACTTTTTGATGTGTAAGTGAAACAGACCACTATGAAATATCTTTATTCTATAAAGATACCTGTTGCCAAAAACTTCGTGCACGTGTGATGATTGCACTTTGCCATGCCCCTCATTCAGGTTGTTGCCCCACTTCCTCCTGTATAGAAGAAGGTCCACATGGGTGTGACAAGTTGGCCACCCACACTGGATGACGTGAACCCTAGTGATGCCACTTACTATTTCCTAGTCTGACAGTAAGAGGTTTGAGAATCACAGTCCATGAAATAACTGACACTACCGTTGCCTCACTCGCAGAGCTTACAGGAGTTGATAGTATCTTCAGGAGCCAGTACATGTGCACTGCTGCAACCACTGCACTATTTGCTGCAGTGTATAAGCAGCTATGACAATGCCACTGGAATGCTACTTTTGGCAGCACAAGTATGAATCAGCTTCCCACTGCTAGTGACATTGCTAGTGACATCAAAAACATACACTGTCTTCAATCCATTTGTGTTTCTTACCTGACATTTCTGAAAGCTTGCCAGGAGTTTGTCCAGAATGGATAGATGCATAGCTCCATCTAATCCACATCATGCTAATTAATGCTTCAATCCTAAAGACACAATTGGGCTGACTTTTGAGTAGACATGGCTAAGTTTGTGCTCTAAGTAGCATCTGTGTGTCACTTTCCTATAATACTTTGCCCGTACCCTGGCATAAACTCATTTGCAAGCACAAGCCTTCCCAAATAATAAATTAAGTTGTAACTGCTTAGTAGCTACCTAGATAGTCCTCTCACATCCCTTCATTCCATTCCTCTTCCTTGCTGGTGATGTGCTAAATGCACAGGAGCTCAGTGATCTCTCAAACACAATCTCCTATCCAAGGACTACCTTTCCAGCATTCATTCAGAAGGCACACTATCATTATGCAGGAGCCCTGCACACAAATTAGTTTTCCCCTCTTCCTACATGCTACTCATGTTTAAAAAGCACCACTAGTTCTTGAAAAAGAGGTTGTAAGCAAAATAGTAAGAATATAGAATCCACCTACCACATTTATGTTTTTTGCACAAAATCCTACTGATGTGACCATTAGTTGGAGACAAAATTGGTCCATCCCTTCGTAGCTGCATAATTTGGAATTGATGTCTTTCACATGAGGAGTGAAAATACGTAATTCTTTTGTCCCCCATAAAACCTGGGAATTAAAAATATATAGTGTAGAAATTAAGAACAGGAAAGCAATACAAGTGTTTTTAGCTTTTATTTTAACATGTCCTGCATTTGTCCTACATTTTTGTCCTACATTTTTTTTAACACATCAGGAATTTTTGCTTGGATGTCAGGAATTTTAAAGGACTTTGTCCCCTTTTTCGGGTTTGACATCTGGTCACCCTGAGGAGTGTTGAGTGTGGGGAAGCCTCTCTGGCTGGAAAGATTTCCTGCTGAGGACCCTACAGAGTCTGCCTGGCCAGGGAGCTTGCGGGTGGGGGATTGGAGAGGGAGCAGTATGAGCCAGGTGTATGTGTCCTTCTCTCTTTTCTCCCTCACACCAGTCATGAAGGTTTTCAAAGGTACAGTATAGTGCTGTACAGTATTATCTTAATTACAGTGTTTTAGATTACAGTGTTTTGTAATCATTCCTATTTACAGTTAATATTTTTATATAATAATTTTTTTAATTGTGGATCCAATCTTCTGATGGAAAAATCCATTTTGGATAACAAGCATGCTTCCAAAACAAATGATGCTTGTTAACCAAGGCACCACTGTATAAGGAAAGAGATAATGGAACAATGAGTTAGAACAATAACAGTGTTAGAAGCAGTGGCATCACCTGGAGGGCATCGGGAGTGCGGCTCGCACCGGGTGACGTGCAATAGGGGGCTGTGAGACCCCAAAAAACCAAGTTCGTGAAAGTGTGCACTACCCCGTCGTGCCATATGTCGTTGGATTCGTATTGAAGAACAGAGTCCAACATAATAATCCTTTTTGAGCTAGCACCTTCCTAGCCAAAGTTATTGCAAAAAACTAAAAAAGCTCCAGAAACCCCCAAATTTGCATATCACGCTAATACGCATATCCCACCTTCTTTTGCTGGAAAGGCCAGGCTTAGAGGAAGCCAAGGCTAGGAAGGGTCCTGATCCAGGAACTACAGTACCCACAATCCCCTGAAAAGTGCTCCAGTAGGAAGACCCCAACATTGGCTCAGCAGGAGTGGGAATTTAAAAATAATTATTTGTAAAGCTAAGTGATGGTCCTAACTTCTCTTCCGCTCTAGCTGTCTTTTCTTGTCCTCCTCCCTCGGGGGGTTTTAAGGCTGTTTTTCAATCAATATCCTCTTTTTCCAGGACATTTATTCTTTTTTAGCCTTGTATCCTGGAAAAAAATCTTCATTTTCCTCCTTTTCCTTATGAGCATAAGGTGCCTCACATAAAGAGCTTTATTTGTTCTGGAGGCATCCTTTGTAAGTGAAATGCTCTTTAAGTGAAGAGGATTTTCCCATAGGAAATAATGGTAACTCATATGATTGGTTCCACAACCCAAAAAACATTCATATAAAAATATTAACTAGATGTAAAAATTATGACAAAACACTGGAATTGAATTCAAAACATGCATTCAATGTGAATGATCCTATGAAGACTACTTAGTTTGCAATCCTAAAGATACTTTCCTTGGAGTAAGCCCCATTTAACACAATGGGGCTTACTTCTGAGTAGACATGATTAGGAGGCTGCAATCGAAGACACTTTCCTGGGAGGTTTACTCGGCTGCTGCTGGAGGTCCAAGGTGGCCAGTGGAGGCACTTTGGGTTAGTTAGGGGCAGCAGTGCTGGTTGGAAGGCTCCAGCAGGTTCGCACCTACTCCATAGAACCGGTTGTTAATGAAAGATAGGACACATGAAGTTTAAAAATAGCCATTTAAACATGGCTGCCAGATGGGCATAGAACCAGTTGTTAATTTCTTTGAATCCCATCACAGGTCACGGCTGCATAGCACGTGTGCCCATAGCATGCTTGCTTGTTAAGTGAAGCAGAACTTGTTATGTGAAGCAAGATTTCTTGGAAATTTATACTTGTTATGTGAAGTGCTTGTTATGAGAGGTACCACTGTGGTGTGCTTGTAATTCATAAATTATCTATATATATATAAAAGAGAAAAGTCACTGACTGACTCACTGACTGACTGACTCACTCACTCACTCATCAACGCCCTGCCAAAACCGGTGGCCCTAGAAGCATGAAATTTGGGGAGGGTGTTCCTTCCATGATGGAGGGGTGCACTAAGAACTGATTTTCGGAAATTCCAACGGGAAGGGGGTGAAAAGGGGCGCAACGCGTTTTCCTCCCTATACTTTGCATTGAGAATTGCTGATTCATCAACCTTCCTTCCCAACTGCTGGGCCTGAAGCATGGAATTCTGGGAGTTCCTTCTGTCACCTGAACTCCCACCAAGAACCATCTGGAGAAATTAACCCTTCAGGGGCTGAAAAGGGGGCAACGTGTTTCTGTCCTATACTTAACATGGGAGACTGAATAACATCCAGCCAGTTTGGTCCTCTCTGCCTGGTGCAGTGGGAATGTTGTTCGGAGGAAGAGGTTGCACTGGCGAGGATGCTGCGCATGGGGGAAGTTGCGCATGGGGGATGATGCGCAAGGGGGGAAGTTGCGCATGGGGCATGATGCGCGTGGGGGATGATGCGCATGGGGGGAAGTTGCGCATGGGGGAAAGGTGCGCATGGGGGAAAGATGCGCATGGGGGAAAGATGCGCATGGGGAAAAGGTGTGCATGGGGGGATGGTGCACATGGGGAAAGTTGCACATGGGGAATGATGAGCATGGGGGATGATGTGCATGGGGGGTGATGTGCATGGGGAGAAGTTGCGCATAGGAAAAGTTGTACATAGGGGGATGATGCGGATGGGGGGATGATGCGGATGGGGGATCATGCGCATGGAGGATCATGCTCATGGGGGAAGTTGTACATGGGGGAAGTTGCGCATGGGGAAGTTGCGCATGGGGGAAGTTGCGCATGGGGGAAAGGTGTGCATGGAGGAAAGGTGTGCATGGGGGAAAGGTGCGCAAGGGGGATGATGCGCATGGGGAAGTTGCACATGGGGGAAGTTGCGCATGGGGAAAGGTGCGCATGGAGGAAAGTTGCGCATGGGGGAAGTTGCGCATGGGGGAAGTTGAGCATGGGGTGAAGTTGAGCATGGGGTGAAGTTGCGCATGGGGTGAAGTTGCGCATGAGTGAAGTTGCGCATGAGTGAAGTTGCGCATGGGGGGATGGTGCACATGGGGAAAGTTGCACATGGGGATGATGAGCATGGGGGATGATGTGCATGGGGGATGATGCGGATGGGGGATGATGTGGATGGGGAAGTTGCGCATGGGGGAAGTTGCGCATGGGGGAATATGCGCCGTGGGGTGATGCCGTATGGGGAAATGTTACTCCCGCAACGCGGGTACGCTTTTTGCTAGTAGGTAATAAATTATATTTTCAAATTTAACAATAATCAATATAGTGTTTAAATTAACCTCTTGAAAGCTATATGTATGTAAGTATACATATATGAGTGTTTTTAACCCACAAGTGAATCGTTGTAATGCCCCTGCTATTTTGGGGGGTGACATGTCTTCTTTTTGGGTTATGACATTTGGTCAATCTGACTATAGCCTGCTTGGAATTCATAAATTATATATATTAAATTACCGGTATATGAAATATTTTTAAATGTAATATTCAGTAATTTAGATTGCAATCCTAACCACACAATCCTGAGAGTAAATATGAACTGAACCCTAGTGATACCTCGGTTAGAAGTGAAATACTGACCTCTGCCAACTTTTCTGGAACTGACAGCATGAGTTTTACTGGACCTGTGGTGGCCACCATTGAGTAGACAGGAGCAAAGGCCATGAAGAGTTTAACCTTTTGAGCCAGCTGTGGCAGGATTGAAAAGGCAATGAATCCTGTAAAAGAGAATAAGGGAAAAAAACCCTCAGGTAGGCAAATCTATAGGACTTCACACAGGAGATAGTGCATGCATTGATTTGCATGTATCTGTGATTTGCATGTTTCTTGATTCTATGAATATTGAGTTGTTTTGCTCTTTTTTTGGAGTGAGGGTGTCCACATGCTTTAAGAACATAAGAATTCCATTGGATCAGGCCACAGGTCCATTTAGTCCAGCTTCCTATATCTCACAGTGGCTCACCAAATGTTTCAGGGAACACACAAGACAACAAAAACCTACATCCTGTGCCCACACCTGCATCTGGCACTGGGAAATAGACCAAATCTAAAATAAGGAGGTGGCACATACCCATCATGGCTTATAACCCATGATGGGTTTTTCCTGCAGAAATCCGTCCAATCTTTTAGGCAACTGGGCTAGGTGCCATTACCACATCTTGCAGCAAGGACTTCCAGAGACTAATTACATGCTGGGTTAAAAAAAATGTATTGTCTTCTGTAAGTCTCCTAACACTCAATTTTTAGTGGATGTTCCCTGGATTCTGGTATTGTTTGAGAGGAAAAATAGCATCTCTCTAGCCACTCTATCTATCCCTTGCATAATCTGGGATGTCTTGGGTTGCAATCCTAAGCCCCAGTAAGAGTCCTTGGGCACAAGTCCTGTGCTGGCCTGGGAATGTCACAAAACTGTCAAAAGACACTTCTATGCCACTCCCTATGGGATTAGACCAGTGCACAGACATGTGCTGGCTTCCCCACACCACCATGGAAACCGAGAGATGGGTGAATTGTGCATACCTACACTGGTTAGGATTGCACCCACAGACATGTCCCCTATCACCTGCCTCTTTTCTAGACTGAAGAGCCCCCAAATGATGTAACCTTTCCTCATAAAAGAGTTGACACCCTCCACCCCTGCATGCAATCCATTAACCATTTTAATCACTCTCCTCTGCAGCTTTTCCCTTTTGACTATATCCTTTTTGATATGTGGTGACCAGTCCCGTTGAAACAATACTCCCATTGTACCATCAATATGTACAATGGCGTAATATTAGAAGTTTTTTTTAGTCTCTACTTATCTAATGATCTCTAATGATAATTTTCTAATGATCCCAACCATGGAAGCCTTCTCCACCATCACTGCACATTGGGACTTCACTTTTATCAAGCTATCCAGATGGGTAGATCTGGAGTCTGGCCCAGACTTGAACTCCAGATCTACCTGCCAAGTATATCTGGGCTCCCATTCCAAGACTGTCTTCTGGAATGCCTCTTCCAAGAAAGTAGACCTGGGATCCAGATGCTGGGAAAGTGTGTCACTGAGTACTATGTGCACAGGAGTGATAACAGGGATGAATACTGATGTTCATCCATTCTTGTGAGGAAATATTCAAAACATTTTTTTGGCCATTATTATTATTCATTTCAGGTCTTGACTTTTACGTACTATCTCTCAGCCTCACCTAACTCATAGGGTTGTTATAAGGACAAACAGGGGAGGAAATATGCACACCACCCTAAGCTCCTTAGAGGAAGGGTGTTATATCAATATGAAAATATTAATAAACACTGATGATTGATTGATTGATTTTGTCATACGGAGGGGGGGGGGGTAAAAAATGAATGGATCTTGGGTTTCAAATGACTTAACTCTACCACTACCCACTATGTCCTTGTCACAGGCAGCTCAGAACCCATTAGCCTATGTGTGAAATTTAGATTCTTTGCCCCAATGTGCATGACTTAACATTAATTATACTGAAACACAGCTGGACATTTTGTTCTGTTCTTCTCAACTTACCTATTGAAGCACCCTGGGAGTGGCCTATGTAGTATAATGCATCTTGCTTTGTTTTCTGCAGGATAAAGTCTATTGTTGCTGGAACATCATATATCCCCATTTCATGAAAACTGCAATACACACAAAAACTTGATGCTAAATAATATGTGGAAAATAGCATGGTAACATTTTCATTAACAGGACAATTTTGTAGGTCCAGCGGTTCTCATATAAGCTCCCAGATTTTGGGAAGTACTATAGCTTGCGGAAGAGGAGCAAAGGCACAATGTGAATGCCATGATCATGCTACTGCTGGGACAAAAGCTTTTTTTAACAAACCCTTGGCAGCACTAGCCTTCCTGGTGGTCATGGAGCCCAATGACACCCTTGTAGGGTTCCCCAAGCCCCAGAATGCTTAAAAATATTGATCATGACCCATTTACAATTTGTGATCAGAAAACTGGAATTGAGTTGAAACCACTATTTTTAGTTGTTCTAAGGAATAGAGAGACTTGCAGAGGGGGTCCAAAGACTCTCCACACACAGAAGATTAGCACTGCTAAGAGATTAAAAAAATACATTTGTCAGAGGAAGTGGATCAATAATGGCAACCAGATGCTAGGGCATCCGAATGCCACAGACTGAGAATTAAGAGGAATTAATCCTGCGCAGCCTGAGACTATCATTTGGAAAGAAATTGCAGTCCAGCTCCGTCTTGTGGCTAACAGAACCACAGTCAATTGATCCAGGTGAAAGGATGGATGGATGGATGGATGTATTTATTTATTGGCCAATTATAAATATCATACTTGGAATTTGGTTTTGGCTAATGGCTACATAAATACTAGCAATGAAAGAAAAGTGAAAGCAAAAATTTGTGTAGGGGGTCAGGGTGACCATATCGCATGGAGAATACAGTGCATCTATCTTTAACCATTGCATAAAAGAGGAAATTGAGGCAGGTGTAGCTCATCATAGAAGGGTTTCAAAAGTATCACTTGCCTCAATTCCCTCTTCAATGCAATGATTAAAGGTAGAGGCACTCTGTTCTCCAATCTATATGGTCACCCTGTGTAAGGTGGATGGACACTTGATGTAATCATCATGTCAGAATACCCTTTCTTTTCCTGCTATTCAGTATCTTTGCATCACTGCTACATATGAATTAGAACTTTGCCTTCCCAAACTCATTTTCTGCCAACAAGCGGGTTGCCTCACTACTGACATAATCATTCACTGCATCCTATGGGACATCTGGGGACCCAGTGGTCTGATAGAGGTAAGCAAAGACTTTTTAAATTCCACATCCCACATTTTTATACACAGACTTTTTATACACGGATTTGACTCAACACAAATGGCCACTACAAATCATAATTTTAAAAATTGCTTTTCTACTATGGTACATAGCTAGTCATGCAAGCAATCATTCCATTTTTCAGGCCCAGAATCAAACTCCCACAGATATTAAGGCACTACCTTTTTCAGTTAGGTGCAATAGAAGAGCAGGAGAACAAAACCAGGAGAATATACTGACATTAATCCATTGCTTGTGGGGAATGCCATTATTAAATCATGTCATGATATGAGATTCCACGTTTAGGATCACCTCAGTTCAATTTCAACAACCTTTATTGGCATAGAGAGGATAACCTCACTGCAAAATTTCATATATCGTGTATACACACACACACACACACACACACACACAAACACTGCAAGGGAATAGTAGTTTATATATATATATATATATATATATATATATATATATATATATATATATATATAATTGTTTTCTCACCCTCCATGGGTGGTGTATATATGTTATCCAGTGATGGCCTTCAAAGAAATTAACAACCAGTTCTCTACCCATCTGGCAGCCACTTTTAAATGGCTATTTTTAAACTTTATATGTCTTGTCTCTCATTAACAACCGGTTCTGTAGAGTAGATGCGAACCTGCTGGAGCCCACCACTGATGTTATCCTCAATCTCGGGTCCTCTACCAGAGGCCTGGGAGTTTGAGGGTTCTGCGCAGTATCTTAGCTGTTTCTAGCAATGCGCTTTTCTGGATCGAGTGTTCTGGAATCTGTTGGAGCCATTCTTCAAGCTTGGATGTCACAGCCCCTAGTGCTCCAATCATTATTGGAATCACATTCACCTTCACTTTTCACATCCTTTCTAATTCCTCCTGCAAACCCTGATACTTTTCCACCTTTTCATGCTCTTTTTTCCTGATGTTGCTGTCATTCGGTATTGCTATATCCATCACCAGGGCTGTCTTATCTACCACCACAATGTCTGGCTGGTTAGCCAGTACCTTCTTGTCTGTTTGGATATGGAAGTCCCACAAGACCTGAGTCCTGTTGTTCTCCACAACTTTCTGAAGAGTCTCCCATCTGGTCTTGGGAGGGCTTAATCCATAGACTGAGCAGATGTTCCTATATACAATGCCGCCTACTTGATTGTACCCTTCAATGTATGCTGTTCCTGCCTGCATCTTACACACTGCCACGATGTGTTGGACTGTCTCTGATGTTTCTCTGCACAGCCTTCACTTTGGGTCTTGTCTGGTGTGATAAATCCCTGCTTCTATGGATCTGGTACCTAACAAGAATTTAGTTCTTGTGCTGCCATGATGAGGGCTTCAGTGCTATCTTTGAAACCAGCTCTTTCCAGCCACTGCTAGGATTTCCCAATATCTGCGACTTCAGTTATCTGGTAATGGTACATCCCATGCAGGGTCTTATCTTGCCAGGACACTTCCTCAGTTTGATCTTCCTTCCATATTTGCTGTTGCTGTAGTTGCTGGAGACATTCTCTCATCAGCTCATCTTTGGGAGCCCTCACTGATGTATTCCTGGATATTCTGAGTTTCATCCAGGATAGTAGTTTTAACGCTCCATCAGACCCCGGCCACCCTCTTTCTGACTAGTGTATAGTCTCTGGATATTAGATTTGGGGTGGAAACCCCCATGCATTGTGAGGAGCTTCCGAGTTTTCACATCAGCCACCTCCATTTCTTTCTGTGGCCAACTCACCATACCAGCAGGGTATCTGATGACTGGCAGTGCATATGTATTGATGGCATGTATCTTATTTTTCCCATTGAGCTGGCTTTTCAGGATCTGTTGTATCCTTTGATGGTACTTGGATATTGCTGTTTTCCTTGCTTCTTCTTCATGATTTCTGTGGGATTGTGGGATACCTAGGTACTTATAGCTGGTCTCTACATCAGTTATGTACCCTGTTGGTAGTTCTACCCCACTGGTCTTAACCACTTTTCCTCTCTTTACTATCATTTGGCTGCATTTATCCAGGCCGAATGACATCCCAATATCCTCACTGTAGATCCTTGTCAGATGTATCAATGGGCCAAGGTCTCGTTCATTCTTGCATACAGCTTGATGTCATCCATATAGAGGAGGTGGCTGATGGTAGTTCCACTCTTGAACTTGTACCCATATCCAGTCTTTGCAATTCTTGGTTTAAGGGATTCAGGCCTATGCAGAACAGCAGGGGAGACAGTGCATCACCTTGATATATGCCATGTTTGATAGATACTTGTGCTAATTCTTTTGTGTTGACTTCCAGTGTTGTTTTCCATTGCCCCATGGAGTTCTTAAGGAAGGTCATTAAGGTCCTATTCACTTTATATAATGCCAGGCATTCATAGATCCACGTATGTGGCATTGAGTCATAGGCTTCCTGTAGTCAATCCAAGCCATGCACAGATTAGTCTGTCTAGTTCTTGAGTCTTGGGCTACAGTACTATCTATGAGGAGCTCGTGTTTTGAGCCCCTGGTATTCTTCCCTATGCCCCTATGCTCATGTATTGGCTCATGTGCTTTTGCAATTTAGTGGCTTTGATGCCTAATATGACTTTCCATGTTGTAGAGAGGCAGGTTATGGGCCGATAATTGAATGGTGTTGTTCCTTTTTGTGGGTCTTTCTGGATCAGTACTGTCCTTCCTTGCATGAGCCAGTCTGGGTGGGAGCCTGCTGCTAGCAGCTGGTTCATTTGCACTGCTAGACATTCATGCAGTGCTGTTAATTTCTTTATCCAGTAAGTTTGGATCATGTCTGGCCCTGGTGCTGTCCAGCAATTCATATTCCTGATTCATTACTGGACATCTTCTGTCGTGATGGTGACTAGCTCTTGTTCTGTGAGATTGCTGTGGCTTGCTTTTAGTTCTTGTAGCCATTTTGCACTGGTGTTATGTGTTATCTCATTTTCCCATATGTTCTTCCAATACTGTTCAGTTTCTACTACTGAGGGTTCTGTTCTTAATATGTTGTTGCACTGCAGTTGAGAGTATACCTTGGATGGTTCTTTGGAGAACAGGGCATTTATTCTTCTAGCCTCTGCTTCTCTGGTATATCTCTTTAATCTTGCAGCCAGGGCTGTGAGCCTTTGTTTTGCAGTCTCGAGGGCTTCAGATAGAGTCAGGCCTTTATATTTTCTGCGTATCCGAGACTGGTTTTTGATCTTCACCCCGTTCTGTAGTTCCACCAATTGGCTGACTTCTTTTCAAGTTGTCTTAATCTTAACTTCTAGCCTCATTTTCCAAGGGGTGTGTGTGCTGATGTTGTTTCTCTGTTTAATTATTTCTAGTATTATGGTGGCTGTGGCATTTACTACTTAGTTCGTTTGTGTTATGGTGGTGGTGGGGATTGTCGTAAGGGCCTTGTTGACATCTTTCAGCATACTGTCTGATGGTAATTCTTTGCTAAGTCTTGGTAACCTAACCCAAGCATTAACTGTGGCTAGTTTGGACATGATCATATTTCTCATATCCACTGATATACTCTGTAATGGGCTGGGTGGAGATGATGTTCTGGCTTCAGAAGTTGTCTGTGTATCCAGTGTTTCCCCTGGTTGTTGTATGCCCAATTGTTCTTCTGGGCTTTTTCCTTGTTGTTTTTTGGTCAGCATGGATGTAGGTCTTTTCTCCACCCATAGTCTTTCCATACGTCCCATGTATCCCCTTTCATTAGGGGATATATAAACTGTAAGGGAATAGAAGGCAAAGATGTCCTTTCACCAAGATTTGTTTCCCTTCTATGAACTGTTTCTTGAGATTACCTGAAGTCCCAAAATTGTTGCTGATCAATGGACAGATACTTGTGTCTTCTAGACCAGGTGGTCCCTCTGCAGTTTAGGATCCAGACATCATAGCCAGCATCTGCTAGGAAAAATCCCAAACTGTTGCTGGGGAGATTTGCAATCCAGTTTCTACCTTCACAGAGGCCACCATGTACCAGTAATACAGCTGGTCTAGGCCCTGGAAAAGAAGCAAAGAGGAAACTGTGGAATCTATCTTTAATCACTTTGCCTTGACTTAGAAAGCACAGTCCAGACCCATTCAATACAACAACTAAGAGTCCAAACCTGAGGACTCTACAGGACCACGGCAGGCAGGGTGTTGCAAATGTGCTGTAAGGCATACCTATGAGCCCCACCACTGGGCCACCATCAGAAGTAGCACAGTGCCGAGAGGGGCTGCACTAGTATCAGGGAAGAGCCATTCCTTTGCTATTTGGTGATCCATGCCATCTGTGCAGAGCACATAGCAGCAGAGAGCTGAGGGGGTGCATGGGAGAGGTGGGAAGAAGGTATTCCAGGGAGGGGAAAGGCAGGGAGGGAGAAGTAAAGCACCCATGTAAGGATGCTTTGCCTTACACAGAGGCCTTTCATCTGCTCCAGCTCTTAAGAAGGTGCACAATTAGTAGCTGCATTGTGCTACTCTTGCAACAGAATAATAGGCTACTCACTTACGTGGGGAAAGGGGGTGAACATCCCCCTCCCCTGAAGAGGTGCAAGAAGTAGCCCATGGGCCTCCTGACAGATCTGGAGTGGCAGTTCTTGTCCCACACCCTGCACCACAACAGCATTTCGCCAGGCTGTGGGGCAGAGAAGCAGTGAGTTCCCTTTTCCAAAGGTGAGGAGACACTTTCCAGCATGCCTACCATTTTGTCAGTGGCAGCCATCTTAAGGTATAGTGCCTCTAGGGCCCTCTCAGGAAAAAGGGGTTGAGATTCCTCCATCAGGGAGGCAGGTGTCCAAGGACCTCAGACAGAGACAACCATCTCCAAGTCTTTTCTTAAAATCAGAAATGGTTAAAGACGCGGTTTCAGGGGTATTTCAGAGCTGCCTGGAATAGCTACCTTTTTCAGTGACTTAGGGCACAATCCAGAGTAACTATGGGAGCACGTAAAAGACATTACGTGCACCCATAATTACTGCACCACCTAGTGAAAACCTATGGGAAATTCATATTGCAATCCAGAGTAACTTGTTCTTACTGGAGCAAGGACTCCCCGTAGTTACTCTGGATTCCACCCATAGTCAGGACTTAGGTAGAGGAATCCCCAATTTCTATGAAGGTGAAACATAAAAAATCTTCAATCCACCAAGACATCTACCTTCTTCTTTATCGGAGTATGAGGGTTTTCCGCTCCTCTCCCTAAGATTAAAATAATCTGAGGGGCTCCAACAATGCCCAGTGTTAGAACAGACAAGCTGTCTCAGTGCTACCCCTTCTTCCACAGACAGAAAGATGAGCTTTCAAGGGTTGAGGGAGATGATTTTGAAATCGCCCAGAGGAAGGACAGGCTCTTCTTACTAGACTTTTCCCCAAGATGTTATCTTTGCTGTATGAAGAAGACCCTCACTCCATCCTCCCAGAACAGAAGAGTCATAGGTAAGCATTCCTTTTCCCCTTCATTGAGAAACCCTCAAACCGTTGTACAAGCCACTAGCATTTCATTATAAAATACCTGTTTTTTTAGGACTGTGCAATCCATAAGGAATTCTATTTGCTTCAACATAATAGTCGTCAGCTGTCAGGATTTCATACCTTTCACTGGGGTATCCCCAATGGTCAATAATTTCACTCTGCAAGAAAAAAATAATTATTCTAAAAAAGTATCTGGTAGTGTAGTTGAATAATTTAATTTAAACTTAATTTAATTTAATTTGAATAATTTAATTTAATTTATTTTGAATAATTTAATTTAATTATCTATCTATCTACAGTATTTATATTCCGCTTTTCAACTAACAAGTTCACAAAGCAGTTACCAAGAAAATGGAAAAATAATAATAGCTAATTAATAGCTAATGGGTCCCTGTCCCAAAAAGGCTCACAATCTAAAATGCAAAAAAAGAACACCAGCAGAAGCCACTTGAACAGACATTGCTGGGGTGTGTAGGGCCAGTTACTCTCCCCCTGCTAAATAAAAGAGGAACACCCACTTGAAAGAGTGCCTCTTGCTCGGTAAGCAGGGAGTTAATTAGAATAATTTAATTTAAATTTAAGAAACAACAACTGAAGCCTAAGATTCCTTTACCTGGGTTAAGCCTCCACAGTGCAGATGGGTCCACACAGACATGCACCAGCAAAACCAGGCTGCTGCTGCTGCTGCTAAAACTATCTGCTCCCAGATCTGATTCAGCTGCATTACTTACCTCTCCTTTCTGACTGACCCCATCCCCTTCTTTCTTCCCCCTCCCCTTCATGCCTCCTCTGCTGTCATATTTTGTGTCAGTGGGTCTACAGTGATCGTCTATTGCACATGGGAAGGTCCCAGACTTCCAGCTGGTTCTCTGGCTGCATGCCAACCCATGTGCTCCTTAAACATTTTTACAACTACCATGAGGCAAGTAATGCTGGCAGAACACTTGTTCTGTCAACGTTACAGCCTAACAGGATAGGGCTCTAAGTGACAATCAAATCCTAATATGCCATCTATCAGAATAGTCTAGAATTGATATATTTCCTTATTTCTTCTCCATGCTAGGATTCAACTTGTAGGATTAATGTTCTCTTAAATGTGGGATGGGATAGGCATAGTTGCTTTAACAGAATGTCCTACATTCCAGTCCTATGCTCAGAACTAACCTCATTATTGTCAGTGGGGCTTGCTACAACATAAGTGTAGACTTCAATCAGTTAATTTAATTTTATTTGAATAATTTAATTTAATTCGAATAACATGCTAACATGTATGCCATCTAAAAGATATGATAGTTTATGATGACTCCAGATCTGAGGATCTCCCTCTCAGTGCCAATGGTCCCAAATAACCCACAGATCTGCCTTTGAGAGCACAATCAGCTGAATTTACATATGAAGATCCAATTTACAAGTTGAAGATCCAAGTCACATTTATAGCCACACAGAGACTACTTTCATTTTAGAGCACGGGTGTCCAAACGTTTTGGCAGGAGGGCCACATCCCCTCCAAATCCACAGTAAGTACGGGAGCACCTAAGAGACTTTACGTGCACCCATAGTTACTGCACCATCTCATGAAAATCTATGGGAAATTCATATTGGAATCCAGAGTAAGATGTTCTTACACCAGAGCAAGGACTCCCCATAGTTACTCTGGATTTTGCCCATCATCTCTCTGGCATTATGTCAGGGACTAGAAAAATTATTTACATTTCAAATTTGAATAAATTTACATAAATTTAAATGTTAGAATGTATTAGAAACATTACAAGACTTGTCCGCAGGCCAGATGGAGGGGTCTTGCCATGGGCTGTGCAAAGATCCCCATATCTCCGGGAGCCTGTAGCACTACATCAGTAAAAATAAATATCCCCCTTGATCTCCCTTGTCACTTTCCCCACTTCATAAAGGGATTTGGGGGCCTTTACACAAACAGAGGATCGCTACCTCCCAATTTGAGTAACGCTACATATATGAAGAAAGCTCTGTGTGGTCTACAGGTCCTTGAATATGAAAAGAAGGCTTGATTCACTTAGGAATAACTTGATAAAGGATGAAGATTCTCTCAAGATATATGCTGCGCCTGTAAATGTGTTTTATTAATCATGCAATTCCTTCATAGTAGTGAAGGAATTTACTATTAAATTCCTTACTTACTATTTCAGAATGCAGCTATATAACTTACTATTTTAAAATGCAGCTGAATAACTTACAATATTCATAAATCTTTCAGAATTCATGTGTCTGTTTCTCACTAATTCCTCTGGATTTGCCAAGTGTTGGATCAAACACGCCACAACCATAAGCAGCCACATCATAGACCTGTGTAAAATAATATCCATGGTTATATAAAAATACAATGACTAGCCTCTGAAAATACCCATTCTGAGGATCACAACTGAATTATGCAATATAGATTTAAAGATATAGCATTAATGCTCTCCCAATCACATAGGAACCTGAAGGAAAATGTGATGAGAGGTAAGAGATGTCCTATAACACTTTGGTTGCAATCCTAAAGACACTTTCCTGGGAATAAGACCCATTGAACACAATGGTGCCAACTTTTGAGTAGACATGGTTAGGATTGTGCTCTTTGGGTGAGTTCTATTGAGTTCTTTGAGGCTTACTCTCAGGAAAATGTGGATAGGATTGCAGCCTTTGCCTGCTTGCTGTTGTTGAGATGAAAACAAGAATCTCTCTAGCTTAGAAAGATTTCACAGCCAACTCCTGGAAAAAGGGTTAAGGCACCTAAGTATTATGCGTACCCAAAGTCAAACAACCTTTAAGGTAGACATAGCAGTGCAATTCTGGACCACCAACCTATATCCACGAGTGTGGACTTTTCCTTATTTTTGTACATGTTTAAATCTTCAGAGGACTACTCTTTCCTACACATTAATATACATGTGTATGTGTACTTGGGACAGAGCCAAACCTTTTTCCACCTTTGCATTCTCTGAGCAGGGAAATTATTGCATTTGGCTAAGTAACCCAAGATCCCTGCATTGATACAGATAGATAACTTTGGATATTGGCACCCTGGCCTGGCACCCTGGCCAATGCCTCCACTACTTATGTACTTCTATATCTCATTAAACACTATTAGTCTCTCTATCTCCTCCCTTTCGTTTTGGTGTGATTGTTGTGTTTGAGTCTAGCCCTACAATCCAGAGTAACTATGGGAGCACATAAGAGACATTACATGCACCCATAGTTACTGAACCATCTAGTGAAAACCTTTGGGAAATTCATACTGCAATCCAGAGTGAGTTGTTCTTACATCGGAGCAAGGGCTCCCTGTAGTTACTCTGGATTGCGCCCTAGGACAGTGTTTCTCAAATTGTGGGCCAGAACATATCCATGGGTCATGAAGAGGTTTCTGGTGGGTTGGGAAACATTTTTAAAAAACTTTGCAATCACCTTTGACTGATTGACAGGAGAAAATCAGTAGTTGAAATGGTAACCTGTAGTATGTGATAATCTTCATAAAGGGAGAGATGTCCCCCCCCCCCCCCAGGTTGCTAGTTGTGACAAGAAGTGCTAAATGGAGTAATGCTCATCCTTGATACAAGGTTGAAGGGCCAGTTTTGTCCAAAGATGTCTCTGTGTTCATGTGGCCAGCACACATGATGCCAAATGTCAATGCTCACAGAATGCTATTGCTTCCCACCAATGTGGTACCTACGTATTTATCTATTTGTATTTACATGCTTTCAAACTGCAAGGTTGTCAGGAGTTGGGCAAATGACAAGAGCTCACTCTGTTGTACTCAGGTCTCAAATCACTTGCCTACCTTTAGGTCAACATGGACATCTCCGGTGTGGGGTGCCACAAGGTTCCATTCTATCCCCCATGCTATTTAACATCTACATGAAGCCGCTGAGAGAGGTCATCCGGAGGTTTGGAGTGAGGTGTCATCAGTACACTGATGACACCCAGCTCTACCTCTCCTTTCCTCCTGAGTCCAAGGAGGCAGTTGAAATCCTGAATCGTTGTCTGGAGGCAGTGGGGGACTGGATGAGGGTGAACAAGCTGAGATTAAATCCTGATAAGACAGAGGTTCTCCTGGTCTGGAAGGCCTCGACTCGGGTATTGGAATATCATCCTGTTCTGGATGGGGTTGCACTCCCTCCGAAGGAGCAGGTTCGCAGCTTGGGGGTTCTCCTGGATTTGCAGCTGCTCCTAGAGTCCCAGGTGGCGGCTGTGGCCAGGGGAGCCTTTGCTCAGCTTCAGCTGATCCGCCAGCTGCATCCATACCTGAGTTGTTCAGATCTGGCCATGGTGACCCATGCCCTAGTGACATTGAGACTAGACTATTGTAACGGGCTCTACGTGGGGCTGCCTCTGAAGACGGTCCGGAAACTTCAACTAGTCCAGAATGTGGTGGCCTGTGTGGTTGCTGGGGCTCGTTGGTTCGACTCTGTTGGGCCACTGCTTCAGCGACTATACTGGCTGCCCATTCGTTTCCGGGCTGAATTCAAAGTGCTGGTCATGATCTTTAAAGCCCTAAAGAGCTCGGGTCCAGGGTACCTGAGGGACCGGCTCCTTCTGTACAATCCAACCCACCACCTGAGGTCATCTGAGGGTCATCTGACTGTGCCGCCACTAAGAGTCGTGAGAGGTGTGGCGGCCAGAGATAGGGCCTTCTCGGTGGTGGCACCCCGGCTTTGGAACTCCCTCCCCATAGAATTAAGGAAAGCTCCCTCATTGCAGAGCTTCAGGCAGATCCTAAAAACCTTTTATTTCAAAGGGGCTTTTTAGCAGGGGAGAGGTGGGGGGGGCCCTTTGGCTTTATATTGTTTTTATTGTATCTTTTAGCCTATATGTTTTAATTGTTTTACTGTATTTAATTATTTATGTTTTTAATTGTGTTTTATGTTTCTGCCACCTTGAGTCGGGCTAGACAGCCTGAGAAAGGCGGGATACAAATTTTTAAAATAAAATAAAATAAAATTTAACCACTGTGCAATTAAAAATGTTACCAAAAGAGGGCAGTCAAAGAACTCTGAGGTTCTTTGAAAGCCACATGTGCAGGATTTACTTGCTCCTTCTTCATGTCTGTTAGCAGTTTCTAAAGAGGTCTGCTGCTAAGATTTCATTTGCCTAACAATTAGACAGTCAAGTCTCAATGAAGTAGTTATAAAATAAATAAACAGTATCCCTAGCAAAATAATAAAATAAATAAACAGTATCCCTAGCAAAATATACCTCTCTAGCCATGTGCTGGAACTTAAATCATCTATATTTGTTAGTCATACATAGAAGCTGGACGAGGGAAACCCAACTGGTCACTCCAGGTGGGTTTCCCTCATCCAGATTATGACATCACCGAATTTAGATGATTTAAGTTCCAGCACATGGCTAGAGAGGCATATTTTGCTAGAGATACCACTGAGACTGTATTCTGGGTTACAGAAGGCACATCCATTTTCTTTGTTGTTAATATGAAATATTTGTGTACCTTGGCTCAACTATCTCTGACACTCTCTCCTTAGATACTGAGCTGAATAAACGTATTGGTAAAGCGGCTACCACGTTCTCCAAGCTTACAAAGAGAGTATGGCTTAATAAGAAGCTGACGGAACATACAAAGATCCAGGTCTATAGAGCTTGCGTCCTGAGCACACTCTTGTACTGCAGCGAGTCTTGGACCCTTTATGCATGGCAGGAGAAAAAGCTGAACACCTTCCATATGTGCTGTCTCCGACGTATTCTTGGCATCACCTGGCGTGACAAAGTTTCAAATGACGCAGTCTTGGAACGTGCTGGAATCTCTAGCATATTCACATTTCTGAAACAGCGGCTTCTACGCTGGCTTGGGCATGTCGTGAGAATGGCTGATGGTCGGATTCCAAAAGATCTCCTATATGGAGAATTAGTGCAGGGAAAGCGCCCTAGAGGGAGACCACAGCTGCGATACAAAGACATCTGCAGGAGGGATCTAAAGGCCTTGGGAATGGACATCAACAGCTGGGAAACCTTGACCGCCAATTGTTCAGCGTGGAGGCAAAAGACCCCGCATGGCCTTCTTCAACTGGAAGAGACACTTGTTTGGCAGGCTGAAGCAAAGAGTCAGACCTGAAAGCAGCGAAACATGGAGCCTGGGCAGGGGACGGAATTTATTTGTCCTGAGTGTGGAAGGGATTGCCACTCTCGAATTGGCCTTTTTAGCCACACTACATGTTGTTTCAGGACCTCCAATCAGAGCACGATACCATAGTCTTTCGAGACTGAAGGATGCCAATGAAGAAGAATATGAAAGGCCAGTATTACTGAAACAGTGAAAATAGTTTTCCAGTAGGTACTGAATCTAGCTAGAAACAGTTAGGGAATTAATCTTCTTTGCTTGCTCATTCAATCCAACCTGAAGAAATGCACTGGTGTAGTTGGAGTTGTGCACACTTATTTTTTTTAAAGAAGCTATCTGTCTCGCCCTGCTGGCATTTCTAAATGCTGCATCCATGTAGTCTGTGGACGTTCTGCCAAGCCTAGCATTTTTCACCAACCTGCTTGTTCAAGCTATCCCTCTTCCAATCTGTTGAATTATTATTCTTTTTTTTTTCCTTTCAGAGATTAATAAACAGTTTATATCTTGGCTTTTTGCCTGCATAGTCCAAGTTAACTATATTGATGTAATTTTTCCCCCATCTCTAATCTGCTCAGGTTCACCACTGCAATTTGTTTTAAATAAGTACCATAAGCAGATCTGTGCTTTCCTGGAAAAGAAGCTCCAGCTCAGAAAATGTCCCTCTCCTTGGTTCACTACTGCTGAGATGGTGATTGGATATCTACTAATTTACCACATGCACACAGTTTAGCTACTGACTCAGTAAATTCACAAAGCAGAGAGCAGGAAGGGGATAGAAGGATACAAAAACAGGTTTTTTTTGGCAGCGCCACCAGACACATGTAGTATTATATACCATTGGGTACAGAATTCAATGCAACAAACTGCTTTGAATTATTTCCTTCCTATCAAAGGTTATGGCCAAAAAACTAGAAAATAAAAAGTACATGGAGCCTTATGGAAAATGAAACTGAACTGTATCATGAACCATATCAAACTGAACCTTTACTCCAGATATGCAGTCTTGCCATAGTCCCCTGGAAAGGGCAAGCTAAGACGAATCCAACAATACCAGAATGGTCCCTATCCAATGAACTCTGTCCCCCAAAAGGAAGTCCTTGCAAATAGGCTTACAAATGTATTTAGCACTATGGAAAGTGAAACGTATGCTAAACGTTTGCGTTTACTCATGAGTAAGCAAGCATGCCTTGGCTGGTGTGGAAAGTCAGTCAAGGGGACTGCAAGGCATACAGAATGGCCTTGATCTTATGCACTTGGAGCTCAAAAGAGCTCCTGAAGGCGGCCTTCTCCCCTACACATAGAAAAGAATTTTTTAAAAACAGGCTTCAAGAAGATAAGGTGAATTTAGAAAAAAAAAAAATTCACATGTAAAGCCAGGTGATAGTCCAGACTCCTCTTCCCCCTCCCATCCGAGCTAATTTCCTGTCCTCTTCATTCTGGGGTTTTATTGTTTTGGTGGTGAACCAAAATTGGATTTAAGACTTTTGATTTTTTTTTTTTGGAATATCAGTCTAGCCCAAATCTAGACATCGAGACTAGATTACTGCAATGCGCTCTATGTGGGGCTGCCTCTGAAGACGGTCCGGAAACTTCAACTAGTCCAGAATGCGGCGGCCCGTGTGGTTGCTGGGGCTCGTCGGTTCAACTCTGTCGGGCCACTGCTTCAGCGACTACACTGGCTGCCCATTCGTTTCTGGGCTGAATTCAAAGTGCTGGTCCTGATCTTTAAAGCCCTAAACGGCTCGGGTCCATGGTATCTGAGGGACCACCTTCTTCTGTACAATCCGACCCTTCACCTAAGGTCATCTGAGGGGGCCCTTCTGACTGTGCCGCCACTAAGAGAAGTGAGAAGTTTGGCGGCCAGAGATAGGGCCTTCTTGTTGGTGGCACCCCGGCTTTGGAACTCCCTCCCCTTAGAACTGAGGAAAGCTCCCTCACTACAGAGCTTCAGGCGGAGCCTTAAAATCTTTTATTTTAAAAAAAGCTTTTTAAATGGGGGCAGAGATTGGGGGGCTTTTATTCTTTTTATCTTTTTTGTTTTATCACTTTTAGTCTACGTTTTTAGCTTTAATCTAATTGTATTTTAACTACATTTTAATGTGTTTTTATCTCTATTTATTATCATATGTAATTTTAGTGGTGTTTTATTGTTTTTTAATTGTTTGGCCACCTTGAGTTCCCCCTTTTGGGGGAAGAAAGGCGGCATACAAATTCCTTAAATAAAATAAATAAAATAAATAAAAATCAGGCGAATTTAAAACTGATTTCATCCCAAATAACACTGAACACTAAATATGATAACTTGAATTGGACATTGGGTAGGACTAACAATCTGACTGATTTGGGAGGTCGTGATAAAGATTACTCACTTGATTTATTTTAATGTATTTTAAATTATTCATTTATTTTACTTTGCTTGATGATGTCACTTCAAGCAATTACATTGCTTCTGGTGGATTGTCATTCTAAAAAGTGTGTATCAAGACAGAAAATTTGAGAACCACTGCAACAAGGTATTAGTAAGATGACATCCTTGGGGAGAGGGGTGTTGTCAGTAGTCACAAAAAAAGCTAATACTGTATTGGAGTTTTTTAAAGGAGCAATACCATCATGGATTGCACTCAATTTCGTTGTGTAATGTACAAGTACATGAAACAATGACAATAAAGGATTTGATAAACTGTTGCGTAATTTACAGTAGGATAAAATGAACCACTCTGAAATATCTTTATTCTATCAGGGCAATTGCACATCTCCATTCTCATCAATCACTCAGGTTGTTCCCCACCTATTGCATAGGAGGAGATCCATCCAACATGATGGTGATTGATGTGTTGGTGTCCCACAGTGAACCCTAATGATTCCACTGGCCAATACTAATGCACATTTGCAGAGTTCCATAGAATTCAAAGGTTATTGGCATTCCTGGGTCTTGTATACTCTCAGAAAAGCCACTAGAATATACAAATAATTTATATGTAAGGCTTTATACTGCCTTCCCCTTTAGTCCTTTGCTTTCTCTAGCCATGGCTGAGACAATTTGTGCTAGGCCCTGCTTTGATATTAAGAGAAGCAAGAGCTGTGTCTACTGCTCTTACACCTTGTTAGCCTGAGCAGGCAAAAAATGAATGTACACTTGCAGTGCAATCCTGCGCATGTCAGGTCAGGAATAAGTCAGGGAAGTGTAATAGGATTGCAGTCTGTGGGCTAGGAGAGAAACAATTTCTTAAGACTGCAATCATTTACATGAGGTCAGTGGGACTTATTTCTAGGTAGACATGCTTACAATTACGTGGCAACACTTACTAAAATACATTTTTATTATATTCTAGTAAGCTACTCATGAAGAAGACTCAGTCAAACGCAAGCTGTTAATGTATGGGGAGTTCTGGATTGGTGGAGCCTGTATACATGGTTTCAGTTACCTATGGATCATACTTCCCCTCCAGAAATGAAGAAAGCTTTCCCCATCAAACTAGACAGTTTTTTCAAAAAAATCATTTCTGGTGTCTTAGTGAAACTGAAAGTGACTTTTAAAATGGATTATAAGCAGTGGTGGGCACCAGCAGGTTCGCACCTACTCTATAGAACCGGTTGTTAACAAGAGATAGTACATAAAAAGTTTAAAAATAGCCATTTAAAAGTGGCTGCCAGATGGACAGAGAACCGGTTCTTAATTTCTTTGAAGCCCATCACTGATTATAAGGCCTTAATTAATAAGATCTTTAATGCCTTGTACTGGGAATGAGATATTCCTGGTAGATATGGGGGCATGCCCGTATTGCAAAAAAAAGCTAAATCACCTATTTAAATTAACAAAGCTATAAGTGGCATATTTAAATTAAGGGATTCATTACAAAAGCGTTCTTTCTTACCTTGCCTCTTGTCTCCAGTAGAATCACAGATGCTGTGGAACAGTCTGCGGTGGAACAACCTGTAACTCATGTGCATTTAGTGTTACAATTTACATGTTGGCACCAGTGATATTAGACCGTTTAAATTATTAAATAAGTAAAGAATATCAGACCTCTGTAATTATACACCAATACTGTTCAGCTTTCTTCAATACCTCCCTGATAGGATAAGATGTACATCTTAAGACAAGATAATGACAATTATTATTATGAGTAACCCATTGCTTCTGTTGAAATAAACATCATTAAACCATGCCTCACATGTTTGTTGGCACAAGGATGAAGCAAACCAATGTACAGCCTTGAAGTTGAGGGTACTATAAGTTCAGAAAAAAATGCAAATTAGCTTTCTGGGAACATCTTTGCTCCAACTCTTCTTCTTTTAATGACTTCTTAGTATTCTTCCTTTTTTGTTTTAGCTGTTATTGTGAATTTGAAGATATTTTGAGAGCTGCCTTGAGTCTTTGATAAGGCCTGCAGCCTATATTGAAACCTGATCTAAAGAACAAATTTCCTGAATGTGTGAGTGATTCTTAGCATTATCGTAAGGCAGCAGGGATATAAATTTCCCCAGGTAAAGAAGAAACAGGTTATGGTTGAACTTACTGTGATACTACCGAACACTGAGAAATCCATATACAGTGGTGTCTTGTTAGATGAACATAATTCATTCTGGAAGCATGTTTGTCTCACAAAGCATTCTTTATACATAGCAGATTTTCAGATAGGAAATAATGGAAACTCAGAATCATAGAATCATAGAGTTGGAAGGGACCTACTAGGTCATCTAGTCCAACCCCCCTGTCTGCAATAGGAAATCCCCTTAGAGCATCCCCGACAGGTGCTCGTTGAGCCTCTGCTTGAAGATCCGCAGTGAGGGACAGTCCACCACCTCCCTTGGCAATCTGTTCCACTGCCGAACCGCCCTCACCATCAGGAATTTTTTCCAGATATCCAACCGGAATCTCCTCTCTTGCAGTTTGTACCCATTGGTTCTAGTTCTGCTTTCAGAAGCAGCTATGAACAAATGAGCCCCTTCCTCCCTATGACAGCCCTTCAGGTATCTGAAGAGGGCAATCATGTCTCCCCTCAGCCTCCTCTTCTCCAGGCTGAACATCCCAAGTTCCCCCAACCTTTCCTCGTAGGGCTTCCCTTCCATCCCACTGATCATTCTTGTCGCTCTCCTCTGGACTTGCTCCAGTTTGGCTGCATCTTTCTTAAACTGAGGTGCCCAGAACTGAACACAGTACTCAAGGTGAGGTCTGACCAATGCAGAATAAAGAGGAACTAGAACTTCTCGCGACTTGGAAGCTACAGTCCTCTTAATGCAGCCTAAAATGGCATTTGCCTTCTTTGCAGACACATCACACTGCTGACTCATGTTCAGCTTGTGATCCACGGCGACTCCAAGATCCCGCTCACATGTTGTGCTACCAAGCCACGTATCCCCCATTTTATACCTGTGTTTTTGGTTTTTATTGCCTAAGTGCAGAACCTTATGCTTCTCCCTTGAAAGTCATTCTATTTGTTACAGCCCAGGATTCTAGTTTATCCAGATCCTCCTGGAGGTTTCTCCTGTCTTCTGATGTGTTTGCTACTCCTCCCAGCTTGGTGTCATCCGCAAATTTGATCAGGCTCCCCTGTATCTCTTCCTCTAAGTCATTAATGAAAATGTTAAAGAGAACCAGTCCCAAGACAGGGCCTTGGGTTACTCCACTTGAAACCAACCTCCAGGGTTACTAAAACCCTTTGAGTGCGGCCAAAGGGTTACTAAAACCCTTTGAGTGCGGCCATCGAGCCAGTTGTGGATCCACCTAACGATTGCCCCATCTAGTCCATATTTTTCCAACTTCCCAATTAAAATGTCATGTGGGACCTTGTCAATGATTGGTTCCACAACCTAAAAAATTCATATAAAAATATTAACTGTATGTAAAAATGATGACAAAACACTGTAATCAAATTCAAAACAATGAAATATAATACAGAATGCAATTACTGTAATATTTATTTAAATAACACTGTCATGTACTGTACGGTAAAACAGAAAAGAAAAACTTTCTGGCCAAGGTTGACTAATTTTCTCTAAAAGAACCGCACGTCATTTTGAGAAACTTTAACAAGGAACCTATCTAATGACACCTGCTTTTCTCTCCTTTTGAGGATTTCACAGAAATGTGACATTGCATTGTCATTCAAAAGATTCATCACTCGCACTGCTGCAGCCTTATTTGGGTGGTGCTTGTCTACAAAATTTTGCACAATTTCCCAATGTTTACAAATGTCCTTAATCTCATTTAATTTGAGGGATTCCTCCTCCTTATTCTCCTCCTCCTCCTCTGCAGGTGAGATCTCCTCCAGAACCTCTTGGTGTTGCTCACAATGCAAATCCATCAATTTGTTCATTTTACAATGAATTTTTATTCATTGTTTTGTTTGTTGGTTTTACAAGGCACTGTTTGTCTTGCAAGACAGAATTCCTTAGAAATTTTAGTTTGTCTTACAAAGCATTTGTCTTACAAGGTACCGCTGTATGGCCAAATGAAAGCATAGGCCTAGGGTCCAATCATGACTTATGCCAGAGAGAACGGCCCAGTATAAGCTGATCTAAGTAGGTTATATCCTGAGCTGACAGGCTAAATCCACAGGACTGTAAGTCTCTAGGCTGACAGTTAGGCCAAATCCACAGGTCTGGAAGCTTCTAAGTTGGCCTAACTGCTGCTGGCCTAAGAGGCAGCAGCACAAGGGCAACATGCTCACTGGGCTGAAGGATTTGTGCCATATCCTGAGATGGGCTGCTGTAATTGTGCCATATCCTGATGCTGAGAGGCAGGAGTGGTGCTTAGGCTGGCCAAAGACTTAGAACTTTTTATTTTGCTTCCATTTTTATTTTGTTTTATTATGGTCCCCTATGGTTCTTCTCAGATTAATGCTTGCTCCTGAGGTGGTCTATGTCAGAGGAGCTGTGAGGCAGTATGTCTGCCCTGGAAACAGGCTCTGGATACAGCCTAACTGCATTGTTGTAGGCCATGCTCAACATGCCCTCAGCATACCCCTACTGAATTGCCCAGGCTGGCTTAGGTCCATCTGTTTTGGGCCAGCCTAAGTGGACTTAACCTGGCACAAGCCTTTTCTGGTGCAGCTAGGCTGGCCTATTTGTCATTAGGTTGGTCCAAGTGCCAGATAGGTGAGCCTATGTGACTACAGGATTGCAGCCAAAGATACTTAAAGTCTTTGAGGCGAGACCTTGAAAAACAGCTGCTGAAGTGTATTCCATCTGAATTATTCCCTCCATTCCAGCTGCTACTTAGTTGGAGCAATTTCAGCTGCCCTTCCTGTGAGTGCTGAAGGAGCCATTCATGAAAGAGCCATGTATTGGCTATTGGGAACCAATACTGGTTCAAATTGGTTCCATCTCAAATGTAGCTCTTTCTTGAAAGTCAGAACCTCTCTGTGTAAACCACCATGAATAAAGTCATAGGAGCTATCCAGTGTATTGTATTGTACAATTCCTGTGTGTTGTATAAAGGTGACCCTGTGAAGAAATGTTAATAGAAATTTTAATTTTAACAGAAATTTTTAAAAGTGAAGATTTTGAATTAAAGAAGGGTGCAATCCTAACCTAGGCTGACACAACTCATCGGTCTTCCTGTTCCCAGATGATGTAGGGAGACAAGCACAATTCAGTTCACTGGTCTAACCCTGCCCTATGAGTGGCTCAAAAGTGCATTATGGCACTTTTGTGACACCCTCAGGTCACCACAGGGCTTCTGCTGGCCTACTGGCAGTTGGATTGCAACACAAGCCTCTTATCAAACCCCAAGTTTTCAAGTTTCCTCAACAATAAATTCCCATCCAAGACGTCAAAAACAGCTCATAGATCGAAAAATTCTAAAGAAAAGCTGGATTTATGGTGATGAACATTGATGATCAAAGGAGATAGGATTGAACAATGATCCATGACCAATTTGTCTGTTCTAAAGCATATTTGTTATGGACCTCGTCTTTAGCTTGATTTAACTTTGAATTAAACATTCATCCACTATCACTGGAGATGGTGGAAGACTGCAGAATAATAAAGGGTTGTTGCAACTTTTCAAACAATTCTTACTTCATCCATAACCTAATGTCTCACCCACTAAAAGCAGCCCTGCAGACAACTGCACCTAGTCAAAGGTGAATTTTTGCATTACTAACACCATCTATTGATCTTTTTATCTCACTAACAGGCATTCAGTCACCACCCTCAATTATTTCTTTACCTCGTGTATAATGGCTGGATTACCACCCGGTTTCCTCCTCCTTCCTCTTTCCCCAGGACTTACAGGCAGCCATCCTCACAGGGAAGATACCAAATTTGCAGCCCGATGTCTGATGCCTGATGCCCAGTGCTTGGTGCCCAGTGCCTGATGTCCAGTATTTGGCACTCAGTGCCCAATGCCCATGCCTGATGCGCAGCACTCAGGACCTGGGACCCAGTGCCTAATGTCAGTTGCCCAGTGCCCCTGATTTCCAATGCCTGGTGCCTGATGGCCAGGTGTCCATGACGTGGTGCCTGATGACAGTAACTCTGGTGCTTGATGCTTGGTGTCCACTACCTGCATCCCGTTGCTTCCTGTGCCTGCTGCCAGGTGCCCATGGTTTCCTGTACCTGGTGCCTTGTACCTAGTGCACATGGTGCCTGTGACCTGGTGCCTGATGACAGTGACTGTGGTGCCTGTTGCACACTACCTGATGCCTAATGCCCACTTCCTGTAGCCTGCTGCTTCCTGTGTCTGGTACCAGGTGCCCATGATGTTCTGTACCTGGTGTCAGGTGCCCATGGTGACCATGACCTGGTGCCTGATGACAATGACTGTGGTGCCTGATGCCTTGTGCCAACAACCTGATGCCTAATGCCCACTGCCTGTGGCCCGCTGCCTCCTGTGGCTGGTGCCCATGGCCAGGTGCCCATGGTGTCCAATACCTGATGCTCAGTGCCTAATACCTGGTGGCCACCATCTGGTACCCTATGCTAAGTGCCCCTGCTGCCTGACATCCACAGCCCAGTGCCTACAGCCCAGTGCACAGTGCCCTCAGCTCAGTGCCCATGCCTGGTGGTGGATGGCCAGTGCCCATGATGCACAATACCCTGCACCAAATGGCCAGTGTGCTGTACCTCGGTGCCAGGTATTCAATTCTACTCCATCATTTCTACTCCAGATGAGGATAGAGTAGCTTTTTTGTAACTAAATATTTATTTAGTGTAAGAATTTCCCTCTCTGTTTCCATATCAAATGCACAAAGAATGGATATTTAAAATACAATAGGTTGTTAAAAGGAACATGTTCATAAACTGAAAAGAATTGTAGCCAGAATTAGGCTTGAACAAAATGTTCAGAAATGCAAATGATAGTGAGCATCTTCCATGGCATAAGTGTGTGTTAGAAAGAAATGCTCACATATCTTACAACATACAAACACTTACCCTAATTGCATCACCACTTCCAATCCAAATGGTAGGAATGTCCAAACTTCAGATTGCAAGCCAGGTGAGGCTCTTGTGCCTCTCAGAAATGTGTCAGCTGAATTAACAACTGACAGAATGAGGTATGTGCCAACCTGGGAAGGCTGATGTGGGAGGTTGGAGGGCAGGGAGAGGGCAGAATGGAGACATCCCAAAGTTAGCAGAGAGCTGGTGACTGGTTGTCCAGTGGCAGATGACCCAAGAAGTGGGTATGGGGTTTTACACAGGCTGCTCAGATCTGTGCTACTCATTGAATAGTAGAACAGGCTAAATAAAATTAATTTCTCTTATCCTGAGTTGCACAGCTGCCATCCTCAGTACTTAGCAGGCCAGCTGACTGGCCAGTTCCAGCACATGTTAGGATCTGGCATCCTGATGCTTAATATTCAAAGTTCCAAAAGTTTTGTACTGGAGGGGGAAAAACAGCCCATCAGAAGCCTGACAATAAGTTCTGTTAACCTTTTTCAAATGGACTTTACATAGAAATCTGTGAATTTTCCCTCACAGTAAGTCCTGTTTCCCAATACTAAGAACATTGTGAACATTTAATAACAGCATTGCATGTGATACGTATCATTTAGGGAGGACGGGCATCATACTAATCATCCTTGCATATTTAATATTCTTTATAGTTTCCCTGTTATTATAATTCAATTGATTATGTAAATATTAAGATATCTTGTATCAGCCTACCATTTTCCTCCCTTGATTTATGCACTGTTGTACAATCTGACTTATTGTTATGGATTGCAACAGTGGCACCATGCAACAATATTTACTGCGACAATATTTCTTTACATCCTCAGTCATTATCCACTCCAGCTGGGGAACAGTACTGATACTGAGGACAGTGAGCCATTGACCTTATCTCTGCTTCTTTTACAGCTCACTATGGTTGGATAAAATAGAAAACAAGGTTGCTGGATTGTAGCCAATTTGGTATTATATTTCAAGAATGAAGTATGAGTTAGAGAAGCTAATAGAAGTACACGAAGGGACAGGAGTCAAGGCTCCGTTTCCTCACCTAGGCTAACCTATCTGGCACTTGGGCCAGCCTAATAGGCCAGTTTGATTAGTTCGATTTAGTAAAACTGGGAACTGATTTTTTGTTCTATGTGGAAAGGAAAGACCAAAGTACACTTTGGCCTGATCCAACACAGCCCTTATGATTCTATGGCTTCTGGGTTGGGGTTGCCATAATTTTCTTCCACAAAATCGGGACCAGACCCTCTGTTCCATTTGTCAATATGTTAACACAATCCTAAAAAATGGGATTGTCTCTGTTTTTGGGGACATATAGCAACCCTATTCTGGGTGGATCTTGATGCTTGAATGAGGAACCCACCTGTAGCTTCTGTCCTCTTTGATGAGGAAAATGACTTTCTGGATCCATTTCAATCTGGCTTCAGGACAGAAACAGCTTTTTTCCCCCAACACTGTTGTGGCTTGCAAACAGTTAATGTGCATTGAGCAGAATTGACATCTACCTCTCTGTAGATATTGTTAACCTCTGAAGTGATCTGTAATATCAGGACCCAGTAAAAACATCAGCAAAGCAAAGGATACCTAGTGCTTGTGACTTAGCAACATTTATTCATTATATGTACCAAACTATAGTACAGGGTGGAGTTCACCCAGAGAGTAATGGGTGATACAAAATTCATGCTTTCGGCTTTATAACTGTTTAATTAGCAGTAAAAGGTCATAAGTTCTGATCAAATAATAATAAATTCCATTAAAAACCATCACTAACTTTCTACAGCATCCCATACTAAAACTTGATGCAACATTTATTCACTGTAAGTACAAAACTATAGTACAGGGTGAAGTTCACTAAAACAGTAATGTGTGATACAAAGAAAAGTTAGTATTCTAAGGGTTAAACAATCTTTTTTCCTGCTTTCCACTTGTTGCCTGTGTGTTTGGTCTCTTTGCCAACTGGGCAGCAGTCACTAGATTTTAACCTTAACCCTTGGTCAAGTGCATGTAGGGTTTTTTTACTGGAAAAGTGCTTTGGGCCTGTCAGGCCCTGTCAGAAAAACTGTCATAAGCACCTAATTAATTAAACTCCAATGCTCTTAAAGTGATCAGTGACCTTAATTAGGATGAACAGAGAGTATTTGAAATCTGAGTCAAAAAATCTCATTTATTAACCTTAAAGCAAGTAATTCAAAAAATGCTCAAATGTAAGACCTGCCACCACATTGTGTTTAGTTTTCATGATAAAAACTTCCAAAAGAACATTAATTGCAAACAGGAATCGAAGTCCAGGCAAAGTAGTCTGTCTACAGACTCCCTGTCTTCCTAATCTTCCTGTTAGGGAGTTCAGCTGTAGAGATGCATTGGCACATTGAAATGCAAATGTCTTTGAAATGCAAGACACAATGTTCTAAATGGGTTGTAAAGGGGTTGTAAATAAGTTGTAAAGCAGCTGTAATTCAGTTGTAAATGTCTGTAAATCACTTAAGACATAAATGATGAGAATTTAACACAAATTAGGGTGACAAAATAGGGCGACAAGTCATGGCGCATGTGCTCTGAGAGGCCAGGGGGTCAGTACTGCACCCCAGGTAGGCAGTGGGAAAACTGACAAGAGGGAGTTTTGAACAGCACCTTTATATAGGAGTGTACTGGGGGGTCAGGCCCCTAGCCCACCTAGGCTCGGATAGGGAGCAAAAACCAAATTTTGGGGCTTCTCTCGCAGAATGCGCCTGACCGAGGGTTAACTGGGCAGACCTCTGCTCAGCTCTGGAGGCAGCACAGGGCATAATGCAGAATATAAAGGTTTTTAAATAATTTTTTTAAATGACATTGATTTCATAAGACTTTTTACCCATTAAATTTTAATATGACTTCCTAACCATGGAGATCACGGCTGTGAAAGTGTGCAAGCTGTTTACCAGCCTGGTGTAGGAGAAGGGATGTCAAAATACAGGGTTCAATTTCAATAAAGCAGCTAAATTGACTTAAGGACAGCCCTTAAATATTTCTGAATATTTGCACTGGTCACATCACTGACTAATGGTGAATGTTTGCATTGGTTGTAATATTCTTTTGATCTCCTTATCTCGATCACAGGCATCCAGCCACCACCCACTATTACTTGTTGCACCTCATGCACTCTGGATGGACCAGTCTCCTCTTCTTATCTCTTTCTTCCAGGAATCACAGGCAACCACCCTCAGAAGGAATATGCCTATTTTTTACTGTGCTCCACACTGGCTTCCTTTCTTGGCATCCCTTGTTCAGCTTATTCTGTGTATCCTTTCATCAGCCTAAACATCTGTAAACATTTGAACTGTCCTCTTTTTTTTGTTGTTCCATCTTTCCCTTCTTGCATTCCTGCCCCACTGAAGATTTCACTTCTCCACTACAGACTTTAAGCAGAAGTAAATCTGCTACTCCCTTAAGGTGCTTATGCTTATAGGGCACAAGTCCCTTATGGGACTTTTTCTGTCTTTTATGCCTGAACGTTTTCCTTTCACCAATAAGTAGTAGCAACAACTGTTTTAATTATTTACAGCTGAATCATATTCTCAAGATATATCCACATATTGTCATGATGTATGCCAGAGCATTCACAACCCAAAAGTCAGACCCACTTTCACTGATGGATGGTAACACAGATCCTGCCACAACAACCAGAAAGTACAGCGCCATTGTAACATATCCAAGTTGCCAGTGCAATGCTGCTGAAAGAGAAGCCAAAACATGTTGCAGAATAAGGTGGAATGTGTGAAGTATACTGGATATTCATTTCCATATTAGTAATTCATTATGTTTTCATCACATTTACTTCTGAAAAGCTATTCATGATACCAGTCAGTAATGCACAGAGATCACCATATTACAGTTTTTCTATGTGTGACTCAAAAGTTGATGTGCTACATGGATCATTTCTACTCCACATAAGGGTAGAGAAGCTTTTTGTCAACAAATATTTATTTAGGCTGCAATCCTAAGAGCACTTTTCTGAGAGTAATCCCCACTGAACTCAATGGAACTCTAATCTGAATAGACATGAATAGGATTGAACTGTGTAAGAATTTCCTCTGTGTTTCCATATGGAATGCACAATGGGTGGATATTTAAAATACTAGATTTTTTTAGCTAGAAAGAATTGTAGCTAGAATAGAATGAACAGGAATTTCCAGAATAGAGTGGCCAGGAATTTCCAGATTTGTCCTGAATTTTAGCCTTTTGTCTAGGGGTCCAGCAAACATCTCTCTCTGCCCTCCAGTTTCCTAAATGCTGAGCCCTTTGAATGCTGAGCCCTGAATAGAGCAGAGGCTCCTGTTGCCTGTCAACCCTTTCTAGCTATTCCTGATAACCATTCAGAACTACTTGAGATGGCAAGATCTGTTTGCATTGCCAGGTCTCAAATGCATAAAATAAAATAAAAATCCTGCCATTGTTAGCAGTCATTGTTAGCAGTCATTGTTAGCAGTAAAACTATATGTAATATAGTTTTAAATTTAACAGGTAACAGTATTGAAATTAATGCATTAATAATAAATCAAAATACTTATGTTTTTAAGGTTTTTATAAGTGTCCTACATTTGGGACAGGGTTTGTCCTCTTCACATATACAGTTTTGACATATGATCACCCTGAGGCTGAACAAAATGTTTAGAAATGCAAATGGCAATGCATATCTTCCATGGAATTAGTGCATGTTAGAAAGACTCACATATCTTGCAACATACAGCCACCTACTCTAATTGTGTCACCACCAAAAATCCTTATGGCAGTGATTGAACTGCAGTTTGCAAGCCACGTGAGGCTCTTGTGACTCTCAGAAATGTCAGCTGAGACATATTTCATATATGTCATATGTTATGAAATATGTCATAATTAACTATTAACAGGCTAGTGTAGGAGATTGAAGGGCAGGGAAATGGCAGAATGGGGGGAAGGCAAGTGACACTGCATGGATCAGTCAAGGAGGGTGGCCTTACACTGGGCTGTTCAACCCAAAAGCTGCACAACACAGGATAAATGGAAATAATTCCTCTTACGCTGAGTTGTACAGCAGCCGGCCCCAGTTCTTTGCTGGATACTGAGCAAGTCAATTGGCTTGCCTGTTCCAGAGTGGGTTAGTATTGGCTGCTTATCATGGAAGGTTTTGAAATGTTTGTACTGGAGGGGAAAAACAACACAATAAAAGCTCTAAAATAATTTCTGCTAACCATTTTCAAATGGACTTTATAGTGGTGCCTCACATAAAGAGCTTAATTCATTCTGGAAGCATGCTCTTTAATTGAAATAAAATAAAATATTTTTGTATTTTGTTATTTTTTTAAGTGAAGCAGATTTACCCATAGGAAACAATGGAAACCACAGACAACTGGATCCACAACCCAAAAAATAATCATATAAAAATATTAACTGTATGTAAAAATGATGACAAAACACAGGAATTGAATTCAAAACACTATAATATAATACAGACCACAATTACTGTAATAAAACAATGTAATATTCAGTACAGTAAAAAAGAAAAGAAAAACCTTTATGGCCAAAGATGACTAATTTTCACTAAAAGAGTGTCTTTTGGAGCACCTTTAATAAGGAACCTCTCTCTCTCTCTCTCTCTCTCTCTCTCTCTCTCTCTCTCTCTCTCTCTGTGTGTGTGTGTGTGTGTGTGTGTGTGTGAGAGAGAGAGAGAGAGAGAGAGAGAGAGAGATCTATCTATGCATGGAGGCTCATTATGTGAGGCAAAATTCCACACAGATTTTTACTCGTTATGTGGAACATTCACTATGTGGGGCACTCGTCATGCAAGGTACCACTGTACATGGCAATCTGTGCATTTTCCTTCATAACAATTCCTGTTTCCCAAGACTTCTAAGAACATTGTGAGCATTAAATAAAAGCATTGCGGGCACAGCCCAGAAGTGCAGTTGGGCTATGCTATCTATCACTGGGCTGACTCAACTGCAAGATGGACCACCCTAGTTATTCTAGAAAAGCCTAAGGCCTGTCCAAGAAGCCCCTTGTATTCACTGTAGACTGTACTGGCATCTCATCAGCGACTCCTTATAAGGCAGGCACCACAGCTGTTCCTTGTTCAGATCTGAGGGGGGTCTCCTCAGGAGCAAGCCCTTCACAGGTGTTACTGACTTAGTGCCTACTGAGCATGCTCTGGAGCAGTTAGGGCAGCCCAGGCTTCCTGACTATGGATGCAGCATAACTTTCTGATGTGGATACAGAATAGTTGGGGCAGCCCAGCTGGGGCACTCCTCACTCCCCTAACTCTGGATTGTACCATGCATGTGATACATACCAGTTAGGGAGGACAGGATAATAGACATGCTTGCTGATTTAATAGTCCTTATTGTTTCATTGTTGTTATCATTCAATTGATTGCCTGATATTTAAGGTACAGTTAGATCAGCCTTCCATTTTTCTGCCTTGATTTATGAGCTGCAGTACAATCTGACCTATTGTTATGGATTGCAACAGTGGCACCATGTGACAATATTTCCTGTAACCTGTTTTTTTGCACTGCACTGATCCTAATGTTAGTGGGGCATTGACCCCCATCTCTGCTATTCTTTTACAGCTTTCTAAGGTTGTGCCAAATAGAACACAAAAGTTGATAAACTGTAGCCATTTTGGCTATTATGTTGCAAGATGGAAGGCTGGAATATAAGAGCTAAAACAAATAGATGCAGATGGGAGAGGAAGAGACAAAGATTAAAACATGCTCCTCACCTAGTGACATAATATACCTGGTGCTGATTCTGCCTTAAAAAATGCCATTGCCAATGCACCCCATCCCAATAAACAAGAGAGGTTCAGGTTAAATTGAGCCACTTTTATCAGAAAGCAATCTGACATGGGGGAGACAGTAATCATCGGTCTATCCCCTTTAGTGGAACAACAATTAATGTTCAGATAGGGTTTGCACCCAACTCAGTGAAAATTCAGTGGTTTAGTTTATTTCAACTATAATTGAGTTTAGTATGTTGGTGTTAGATAGGGTTGCCATAATTCTCTTCCACAAAACCAGGACCACTGTCCCTTTTGCAAGTATGTAAACACAAACCCCCAAAATCAGGATTGTCCCTGTTTCTCAGGGCATATGGTAACCCTAGTGTTAGACCAGCATGTGTCACAAACAGGTCACACACAATAAATACAGTCTTATTAATACTAAAACCAATTTGATTACTGGTACCTTGGGATTTCATCTCAATATTTTGGAGGAAGCCAGGAAAGATTCCTTCCCCATCCTCAATGACAGAGGTGCCTAATACCTCAGGATCCTCCCCAAATGAATTAACAAGAAATGCAATTATTTTTAAGTGCACAGAAGGTGCACTTCAAATCCTCTTTGGTAAGTTCACCTGAGTTCAAAAGAAGAAACTGGGCTTTTGTTCTTCTGGGAGGGGAAAGAACAACCACCACTTTGAACAGTTAGGGCACAATCCAGAGTAACTATGGGTGCACGTAAGAGTCATTATGTGCACCCATAGTTACTGCACCACTTAGTGAAAACCTATGAAAAGTCATATTGCAATCCAGAGTAAATTGTTCTTACTCCAGAGCAAGGACTCCCCATAGTTACTCTGGATTGCGCCCTTAGTCTATTTACAGTACAGTGATGCCTCACATAACAAATTTAATTCATTCCGGAGGCATGTTTGTTACATGAAATGTTCTTTACGTGAAGCGGATTTTCCCATAGGAAATAATGGAAACTCAGACGATTGGTTCCACAACCCCCAAAATATTCATATAAAAATATTAACTGGATGTAAAAATGATGACAGAACACTGGGATTGAATTCAAAACATGCATTCAGTGTGCATGATCTTATGAAGTCTACTTAAGCTGCAGTCCTAAAGACACTTTCCTGGGAGTAAGACCCATTTAACACAATGAGGCTTACTTCTGGGTAGACATGGTTAGGAGGCTGCAATTCATGACACCTTCCAAGTGTCTCCCCACTTTCTCTTTCCATCCTGAGCCTCTCTCTCCCCTGCTCCCTTCTGGCTAGCCCTGAGCTGCTTCCCTCTTCTCCACTGCTCTACTCTCCCTCTGCCCAGCAGACACCCGGCCATAGGAGAAACAGCATGGAAGTGTTGCTTTCACTATGAGCAGGTGCGCTAGGCAGCCCTGACACTTTTTAAACAGGCTGCCTGCCAGCGCGTCTGCCCCAACTGCCAATGAATGTGTTCTTTACGTGAAGCACAGTTTGTTACATGAAGCAGAATCCTAGAGAAATTTTTGTTTGTTACATGAAACATACTGTACATGAGGCGCCACTATATTTATATACCGTTTTTCAACTAAAACATTCACAAAGCAGTATACAAAAAATGAAAAAATTAATAGCTAATGGGCTAACAAGTATTTTCCTTTAAATGCTACTGCCATCATTTCCCTATTGGACATCCACCTAGCGCTGTCTCACCATTGCTATTACTTCTTCTCTCCACTCTTCCCACTGAGCCTGGGAGTTTACTCATCAGCATTGACGTGCCTTGCTACTCCTGTGATCTCCAGCCCTGCTTGCTTCCTGTGCAACCAGTAGTGAGGAGCCAAGTGAGCTGAGCCATGGGTGAATAATGCTTTGCTTCATTCCTAGCCCAGGGTAACCCAGCCATCCATAATGCTTGCTTCTTTTGTCTCTTTTGCAGAGCCTGAATCAGATATCAGTGCACAGGAAATGAAATGGCACCACCTCAGAGGGGCCTGAATTCAGGGTGGTTGCTGGTAGCAGGTCAGAAGAGGTTTGAATAGAGACTGCTGTTGGAGAGGCAATGAAGTGAGCAACTGAAGTTGTCATTGAGGCAGTAATAGGTCCTACTTGGCCATCTTCTAGCTCTGTCCATATTTGATGCAAGCCTTTTAAGCAACAGTTCAAATGATACATTTTCTAAATATTGGAATTTTGTCTTTGGATTTATAGTCAAAATCCTTTAGAGAGCTAAGAAAGGTCTGCTGAACTGCTTCCCTTTTACCTACTCACTCACCTGGGAAGGAGAGTTAGCATAAACAAAAAATTATTTAGCTAGTAAATACTTGACCTGTGGAACTCCTTATCCTAGGATGAGGTGGCACCTGGCCTAAATTCCCTAGATGATGAGCTTGGAAAATCAGGCCTACATCCCAAGCTGTGTAGTTTAGAAACCCAATAAGACAAGTTTATGGAGGAAGAATCCATCATAGGTAACTCATTATGAAGACTATATTAAAACCCTCAACTTTAGAGGTAGCCTATCTTTGAATGTCAGATGAAAGGGAAAACCAACATGATGCAGGTATTTTGTTTCCTTGAATCCTTAAGCATTTGTTGTGCCACTGTGAGTCATCAGAAACTGGATTACATAGGCTCTTGGCCTGATCTTGCACAACTCATTACTTTCTGGATTCTGGATAGAGTTAGCATCTTTCTCAATATGAGCAACCAGCCCAAAGCTCATGTTCTCCTCCTTACGGATTCCTTTAAATCTGGCTTCAGGTTTCATTTGGATAATCTTTGGCTCCCTCCCTTGTGGCTTGGATTCCTTGTGGCTTGGATACCTGCGGGGATCAGAATATTTTGTGGGTTTTCTCAGCTCTTCTCAGTCTCTGCCAATGTACTGTCATCCTTATGTGCAACATCAGAAGCCAGTGGAAATGCTCAGCAAGGCAGAAGAGACCTTAAAAGTGTGCTTGCAAGTAGCACAGAGCACTTTAAAATGGCTATAGGAAGATTCAGAATGCCATGACAAGCTATCCACAGGCTGTCTGCTAGTTGCTCTCACCATTTTGAAGGTCTTTGCCCTATTTAGCAAGGCAACAGAAACTTCCAGAAGAGAGTAGAGAACTTCAAAATGGCACCTGTGGCTGGTGTGGAGCCCTTTAAAATACCCATGGAAAAATGCCAGCCATCAGCTAACTCAGTGGTCTTCAGCCTTATGAGGACCATTTCCCAGCATCATGGGGAAAAATTTTCCATGGCCTGGGCAGGATGTACAGATGCAGTTCACCCTAGCCACTGTGCAGGCGCAGCCTGGTGCCAAACTGTGCCTGATCAGTTCTATCCTGCGGCAGCCATGCTTGTGCCATTCTCCCCAGCTGTGAGGTGAGCTGGGCAGGCACAGCATGACTCGCCTCACAGCCAGGGACAAGTGTGCAAGTCCCACAGACAGGACAAATTCCACAGGCACAGCTCAGGGGGTGGGCTGCATTTGTGTAGTTCACCCATAGAACCATAGAATCATAGAGTTGGAAGGGACGTACTAGGTCATCTAGTCCAACCCCCTGCCTGCAACAGGAAAACCCCTTAGAGCATCCCCGACAGGTGCTCGTCGAGCCTCTGTTTGAAGATCCCCAGTGAGGGAGAGTCCACCACTTCCCTTGGCAATCTGTTCCACTGCCAAACCGCCCTCACCATCAGGAATTTTTTCCGGATATCCAACCGGAATCTCCTCTCTTGCAGTTTGTACCCATTGGTTCTAGTTCTGCTTTCAGAAGCAGCTATGAACAAATGAGCCCCTTCCTCCATATGACAGCCCTTCAGGTATCTGAAGAGGGCAATCATGTCTCCTCTCAGCCTCCTCTTCTCCAGGCTGAACATCCCAAGTTCCCCCAACCTTTCCTCGTAGAGCTTCCCTCCTATCCCACTGATCATTCTTGTCGCTCTCCTCTGGACTTGCTCCAGTTTGGCTGCATCTTTCTTAAAGTGAGGTGCCCAGAACTGAACACAGTACTCAAGGTGAGGTCTGACCAATGCTGAATAAAGAGGAACTAGAACTTCTCGTGACTTGGAAGCTACAGTCCTTTTAATGCAGCCTAAAATGGCATTTGCCTTCTTTGCAGACACATCACACTGCTGACTCATGTTCATGATGTGATCCACGGCGACTCCAAGATCCCGCTCACATGTTGTGCTGCCAAGCCAAGTATCCCCCATTTTGTACCTCTATTTTTGGTTTTTATTTCCTAAGTGCAGAACCTTGCACTTCTCCCTGTTGAAATTCATTCTATTTGTTACAGCCCAGGATTCCAGTTTATCCAGATCCTCCTGGAGGTTTCTCCTGTCTTCTGTAGTGTTTGCTACTCCTCCCAGCTTGGTGTCATCTGCAAATTTGATCAGGCTCCCCCGTATCCCTTCCTCTAAGTCATTAATGAAAATGTTAAAGAGAACCGGTCCCATGACAGAGCCTTGGGGTACCCCACTTGAAACCGACCTCCAGGTTGACACAGAACCATTTACTAAAACCCTTTGAGTGCGGCCATCGAGCCAGTTGCAGATCCACCTAACGATTGCCCCATCTAGCCCATATTTTTCCAACTTCCCAATTAAAATGTCATGTGGGACCTTGTCAAATGCTTTGCTGAAGCATAGCTGCTTCTGAAAGCAGAACTAGAACCAATGGGTACAAATTGCAAGAGAGGAGATTCCGGTTGGATATCCGGAAAAAATTCCTGATGGTGAAGGCGGTTCGGCAGTGGAACAGACTGCCAAGGGAGGTGGTGGACTCTCCCTCACTGGGGATCTTCAAGCAGAGGCTCAACGAGCACCTGTCGGGGATGCTCTAGGGGGTTTTCCTGCTGCAGGCAGGGGGTTGGACATGATGACCTACTAGGTCCCTTCCATGATTCTATGATTCTATGTTCACACAGGTCTTTAAAAGTACAATTGGTAACAGAACAGTCAGTGTTTTGTGAGTTTGTATTATATCAATCTCATTCTCTACTGTCTTAAAAGCTGTGGCAACATAGGGTGTTGCTTAACTCTTTTTCCTTAGCAATTGCTAATAGCAATGTGTGTCTGCTCTCTTTTGATAAACACCATGTACTGCAACTATCCTTACTACTGGCCAGACAGTACAATTCTATATACTGACTGTGGAAGCAGGGCTCACACAGCACCAGAATGACTACTACCAGATTCCTGCATTCAACAGGAAGTCATAACACAGGCACGGTTCAAGTACTCAAGTCACACCATGATTTTAAAAGATTTAAGTCCTTTCCTCCCCTTGCAGAGCCCATGTATTGCCCTTCTGATGATCATGCCCTGTTAATATTTGTTTGTTTTATTTTGTCTGGTTCTTAACATTTTTTGTTTTATCTCAGCATTTAAGATCTATGTAAGCAGATAGATTTTATGTATTTTATGGTACTTACATTTCAGCCCACAAAAATTTTGTAGCTGCGTTTTACCTGCTATATATTGAGTCCTTCTGAAAGATCCGGGATATTAGTAGATATTTTAATGATTCTGGTGTTTGTGAGAGGGAAAGGAATAATTATCCACCCTTGCATAATTTTATAAATCTCAATCATGTGTCCTCTCAGGTGTCTTCTTTCTAGACCAGTTGTGTTCAAACCCAGGCCTGGCAGCCATATGCCACCAGTGGTGAGCCTCAGTGCAGCCTGTGGAAAAACCCCTTTATCTAGCCCTTGGGCAAGCCTTCTAATCCTCTCTGTCTCTGATACATTCTTATATGTAAATTTATGTAAATGTATTCACGTTTGAAATGTAAATTAGTTTTTTGGCCGGACAATGTCAGATGAAGCCTTCCAGCCAAAAAGTCTGGACATCCCTGTTCTACTAGCTATAGCTTTTTGTCATACACCTACTGTAGCTGTAGCCTTTTGTCATAAGGGTCTTGCCCCTGACAAGCAGTCATTTTTCCATATTCTGCATCTTTTCCACTTCCACTATATCCTTTTTGAGATGTGCCCACTTTGAGAAGGGCTTGATCCATCCCAGGACCATCAGAAGCTGCCCATCAAGCTGGTCCCTGCCTCCACACCCATGGGTGCCCTGGACAAAATCCACCAGACCACCCCAGGGGTGAAATTCCTAACACCTCAGTATGATTTTGAGCAACAGCAGCCAAAGAAGCAATTGGCCCGCTAGATGGTGAGGGAGGCCAAGATGAGATAAAAGGAGATTTAGAAATGGCAGAGAAAATAAATGAGTTCTTTGCATCTGTCTTCACAGCAGAACTTGGGTAGAACTTGAACCTAAAACAGCCCCTACTTACTAAAGAATTAAGACAGAGGTTAGAAGAGAAGACGTTGCAGCCTTAATTAACAATTTAAAGATTAACAAGTCATCAGGCCCAGATCGCACCCACCCAAGAGTCATTGTCACTGAAGAACAAAGTTGTTGAGTTACTGACTAAAATATTGAGCTTGTCCCTAACAGCCATGGTACCAGATGACTCAAGGACAGCAATATCACATCAATCTTTAAAAAGGGTAAAAGAGGGGACCCTGGAAACTATGGGCCAGTAAGTCTAACGTCAGTTCCAGGTAAGATGGTAGAGACTCCAAATAAAGATAAAATTGTAAAACTCAAATGAGCAAGCCTTGCTCACTGAGAATCAGCCTGGGTTATATAAAGATAAGTTTCGCCTCACAAACTTTTTGGAATTCTTTGAAAAGGTCAACAGGCATGGGTGCAGGAGAACTTGTGGACATCATATATCTGGACTTTCAGACTGCATTTGATATGGTTAGTCACCAAAGACTTCTGAGGAAACTCCACAGTCAGAGAATTATGCATGCATGCATGCACTGGCATTGGATTGGCAGCAAGGCATAGAGAGTGGGTGTCAAGGGCAATTTTCACAATGGAGAGGTGAAAAGTGGGGTGCCCAGCCCCAGGGATCTGTCCTGGGACCAGTGCTTTTCAACCTATTTATAAATGACTTAGGGCACAATCCAGAGTAACTATGGGGAGTCCTTGCTCCGGTGTAAGAACAATTTGCTGTAGATTGCAGTATGAATTTCCCATAGGTTTTCATTAGATGGTGGAGTAACTACGGGTACATGTAATGTCTCTTACGTGCTCCCGTAGTTACTGTGGAGTGTAGGGCCAGAGATGTCCAAAGACATAACCATGGAAATGTGGCCTATATGCATACAGAACGCTGTTACCTTCCCACAAAGGTGGTACCTAATTATTTACTTGCATTTGCTTACTTTTGAACTGCTAAGTTGGCAGGGTTGGGCTGAGGACAGGAGCTCACCCCATCTTGCAGTACTTGGGTGTCGAACCGCTGTCTTGCTGATCATGACAGGCAAAGCGCTTTTAACCAATAAACCACTGCAGCCCATGTCTTGTAGTTACTGTCACCCTAACTGGAGGAACTTTGAGTTTATCGGACACTATTCAGTCCAGACTTTTATTTTCTGTTATAGCAAGGCAGTCTGGAAGCACACATGTGCATGTTGGTGGAGTCTCTGTGAGCCACTGCCATGAACCTCAGTGGGGATTTTTGAACCAAGAAAACCTGTCTTGACTGGATTTAAGCTCAGCATATTTGTCCTCATTTTTACCCAAATGTCAACAGCCACCCTGGAATACGATACAAAGATGAGACAGAGCTCTGTGTCAGCAGCATAGTGGTTAGGGCTGCACCACTCCAAATCCCAGGATGACCTCTTTCAGTGTTTTCATATAGATGTTAAATAACATGAGGGACAGAATTAACCTCTGTGGTACTCCATACCAAGGGTGATCATATGACTGGAAATTTCTGGATTTGGCCTTTTTTTTAGCCTCCTGTCCAGGTGTCCTCCAAAAGGGCTTCATTGTCCTCCATTTTGGTTTCATTTGGAACTTTGCAATGATGTGCAGTACCCCGCCTTGTCATACGTCATTGATTTGTATTGAAGAGCAAAATCCACCAGAAATATCACAAGAATAGAATTAAATAGTGGATTATAAATACTGTTTGTAGTTTACAGTTGTAGCTACAGTAACTGTAACAGTGTAACAGTGTAATGAGTAACAGTGTAATGAGTAACAGTGTAAATTATATAAGAAGCAGGCCTCCCTCAGTCTTGAAAGACTATGGTATGGCATACGCTGCATGTAAAGCACAAAAGCCTGGGTTAGATTGTTATTGAGGATAGGCTGTTACCCAAGCAGCAAATCCCCCCTCTTCACGCCACTGAATTAGTCCAATGGAAAGGCAGAGCCAATACAATTGGATCCAGCTGGCGTCGCAGAGCTGGGCTAAGGACAGGAGCTCACCCTGTCTTGTGGGGCTGACCCGGGTTTCAAACCCTGACCTGCTGGTTAACAGGCACAGTGTCTTAACCATTTGCACCACCCACAGCCCATAAATTGTATAAGAAAACATTCAGAAAAATAAACTCTAAAGACATAAGATCTATCAGATTTTTAAAAATACAATATACTCAGTGATGGGATTCAGAGAAATTAACAACCAGTTCTATGCCCATCTGGCAGCCTCTTTTAAATGGCTATTTTTAAACTTTATATGTCCTATCTCTTGTTAACAACCGGTTCTATAGAGTAGGTGTGAACCTGCTGGAGCCCACCACTGAATATACTGTATGCCACATATCTCAAAATGATTTGAGCAGAGGCATAACTTGGATTTCCAGTGCTGGGGCAAGGTAAATATTGCATTCCCTAACCCTAATTAAAGTGATATGATTTAAAAGCTAGTATATACAAAATTTATTTAAAATTGCCTGATTTTAATTTGTGCAAATATTTCAATAAGAGTTTTGAAATCTACATTTAAATCTCACTCAGTTGACAATATTGGATCCTGAAAAGCATGAATCATGGGGTGCTCTGGAAACCAGACTTGGCTGGGCCTGCCTGATGGGTTGATGAATATTATTTTCCAATAAAACCACCCACTTGTCTACAAATGGCACCTTGGGACCCTGGCTCTGCTGGCCCAGGACTCACCAGCTTCAGAATCTTATTTGGCTCTCCTTCTCTTGCCACCTCTTTGGGTTTGCAGGTGCCCCAGAGAACTGTCTGCACATATTTTCCTGATGAGAGCCCCACATCTATTTGGATTTCACCACTTTTATGCAGTTCAGAAAAGGAAGCTACTCATCCTCCTCATTGTTGTCTTCATCTGAAAATAGGTAGCCAGGTGGCAAGGGCAACGACGGAAAAGGACAATTCAAGGGAGCCTCCCAGGAATTGCTGCTTCAGCTTGAGGATGTCTATGACTGAGAAACTGAGCTAAGCAATGTTGATGCAAATGCATAAAGTTGCTTGCAGTCTCTGTGTGGACTTTGTGGACCATCTTCTGTCTTTGGTCTATGAACTACCTCTGCAGCCAGGGTGGGCTCATTATGGCAAGGAGTGGCTGGGCTGAGACTTTTACCCCCTTGGAAGGTAAGGGAGCTTGAACCAGCTCCCTAAATCGGCGAGAAAGGAAACGCTGCCCAAAAGGGAAACTTTCAGGCACTTTCAGATAGGCCAAGCAAGGTTGCCAAGTAGTATGATCAGGGCACATTAGGTCCAAGGGCCACCAAGATTGTCTGGATACATGAGAAATCTCAAGTTCCAAAAAGGCCCTGTTGTGTGTGAACCGGAGCAAGCTGAATGAGAGATGGCTGCATCAAAGAGGAGGTTCCCTCTTCTAGCCCTGTATCTCTGTCATTTCATGGTCACCAGTATCACCACTCCTTTCCTTTTGAAGCTGTGAAGAGCTTCATGGTTTTGAAGAGCTGCATTGCATCAATCAAATTCATCAGGATTTGCAGCTCTGATGATAATTATTGAACGTCCTGAAGAAATTAAAGAAACAGAAGAAGGATTTGAAAAAAAATTATTTTTTATTGTTATTTTTTTAATTTTGAAGTTTTGCTTTCAGGATAACTGCCCTTGCCCAAGCCAAGTCGAGCCTTTGGCAAGTGGCTGCCACTTTTCTGACCGCCACTGTGCTTTCCCTCCGTCCCCCCACCAGGTCGGGCCTCTGGTGAGCGGCTGCCACTTTTCTGGCCGCCACCACCGCTGCACTCTCCTTCCATCCTCCCGCCAGGTCGGGCCTCAGGCGGCCGGCCATCGCTTTTCTGGGCAAGCCAGGCCACCTATGCAGCCTCCAGGTGAGTGAGTGTGTGTATGTGTGTGTCCTTGTGTGTATGAGTGTGTGTGTGTCCTTGTGTGTGTGTGTGTGTCCTTGTGCATATGAGTGTAAGTGTATGAGTGTGTGTATATGTCCTTGTGTGTATGAATTAGGATCATGCATGTTGAAGTGACTTGTGCAAATTGCTTTGAGGGCGTCTTACATGTCTGGGTCTGCATCTTGAATGTTAAAAGATTTTGAATTTTAAAAGTGTTGAAATTAAGTACAGGAAAGCAATATGAGTATTTTTGCTTTATTTTAACATGCTTCAGCAGCCCAGGTAAGTCCCTTAGCTATGTTTACTCAGGAGTAAGCCCATTAAGTCAATGGAGCTTACTCCTGAGTAAAGCTTGACCATGCTGGCACCCAAAAAGGAGGTCAGGGTCCTCCCCCCAAAATTTTAAAAGCTCTGATTTTCAGTGGAAAATCCAGACTTTTAAGGGACCCCGTTTTGTGCAGCCCAAACCAACTCGTCTTCCTCCAATGTGGCCCAGGGAAGCTAAAAGGGTGGACATCCCTGCATTAGGAGGTCTGCCTGGAGACCTCAAAGCAGCTATCTCTTGCCTGCCCTTAACGTTTGTGCAAAAGGCTCATAAAGTTCTACAGCACATGCAAAAGCATTGAGGCAGCCATATCTGCGAGTCAGATGCCTGTAACTCAAGAAGCCAGTAGATTTCACAGAGCTTCACATTCCTTTCACAGATGTCTGTTGGGTTAATACGAGCCAAGCTAGACATATATACAGTGGTACCTTATAAGGCAAATAACTAGTAAGAAGAAGGCTTTGGAAGACAAACTAAAATTTCCAAGGAATTCTGCCTTGTAAGACAAAGAGTGCCTCATAAGATAAACAGTTTTACAGTGAAAATTCATTGTAAAATGAACAAATTGATGGATCTGCATCATGAGCAACAGCAAGAGGTTATGGAGGAGATCTCATCTGCAAAGGAGGAGAATAAGGAGGAGGAATCCATCCCATCAAATGAGATTGACATTTATAAACACTGGGAATTGTGCAAGATTTTGTAGAAAAGCACTACCCAAATAAGGCTGTAGCAGTTTGTGTGATGAATCTATTGGATGACAATGCAATGCCACATTTCTGTGAAATTCTCAAAAGGAGACAAAAGCAAGTGTCATTAGATAGGTTTCTAGTACAGGGCTACCTCGCTTATCAAGTGCCTTGCTTAACAAGCGATCTACATAACAAACAAAAAATTTTCGAGGATTCTGTCTCACATAACAAGTGTTGCTTCACTTAGCAAGCACATTCCTTGGCAGTTGGGGAAGACGTGTCTTTTTAATATTCAGTTTCCACATACTAGTAATCCCTCCTTTGATCCCTCCTTGTGATCCTTTGTGATCTTACTATTATGCAAAGCATAAACATTACAATGCCTACCTCTCTACTCCACTATTAATAGTCTGCCTGTTGTTTCATTGGTTGTGTGACTGACAGGAAGAGCCAGTGAGAAGGAGAAGCAGCAGCCAGGCAAAAGGGAAGATACAAAAAGTGGGTTGTTTCTTAAAATCATAGAGTTGGATTTGACCCAGGTCATCTTGTCCAACCCCCTGCCTGTAGTAGGAAATCTTCCTAGAGCATTTCTGATAGTTGCTCATTGAGCCTCTACTTGAAGATCCCCAGTGAGGGACAGTCCCTTGACAATCTATTCCACTGCCAAACTGCTCTCACTGTAGGGAATTTTTTTCCTTTTTTCCAGTTTGTATCCATTGGTTCTAGTTCTGCTTTCAGAGTGCACATCAGCTTGGCTGTGTTCTGAACCTGTGTAGGGAATGTGGTTTCCACCTGTGGCTTCTTTTCTACTCTCCCTTCACTCTCCAGGCCTGAAGAAGGTGCTGCGGAGCTCCCAGGTCCTACAGCTGCTGCCCAGGACCTCGATCAAGTGGACAGGGGGGAAGACACTGCAGCAAGTAGGTGGGTGGCGGATATGCAGGATGACTCAGGCAGCCCACCACAGCCAGCCTAGGTCCTCCTGTACGTGCTTGTGCACTATGGCTACCCCATTGGGGTGCAGAGGGCCACCCTATGGCACCCAGGACTAATAGGCCCGTTAGCCCCACCACATGACACTACTATCTCAATCACATTTTCTGGAGCATTTTCTTCAATGCACTGATTTTTATCCCAAAAACAAAATTCAGTGAATGGGGTGAATGGAAACGATCATGCGAACAGCACAGAAGTACTCAGTGGGAATTGTCAATGGTGCAACTAAGACTCTCAACCAGTATCCAACTTGGCCAGCCTCCATTACCAACCATATCTGACACAGGCTTCTTAAAGACAAAACCAAATAACTCATGTCCAAAACATTGCTTATTTTTCCTTACCGTGTTATAAATTTGTTTATTCCTTAATCCATAGTCATAAAACCTGAATTCTTTTGTCCGGTATATCTAAAAAGGTGCAGAGGAAATAACGTATAAAATCTGCCATATTATCAAAACAGTTACTATAAAGTATAGTTAGTCATAAACAATTTATATCTGGAAAACTGAATAATCAGAATCACTTGTACAAAACACATAATAGCTTTGCCAAAATAAGTCACTTCAAACATCATTAACATATTTTGCAATCCTATACATTTGTTTTTGGAAATAAATCCCACTGAATTCAGTGAATTCACATATGGATTATTCATGTATTCACATATGGATTATTGTTATGTTGTATATCACAGTCGCCAGTCGCTTCTTCTGGAAGCCCATTAAGTTTAAATGTTTTTGGATGTTTATTGGAATCAATCCATTATTACTGGAATAACAGTGAACTTTTCTCCTCAGATTCTTTGAATTTCTATTTGAATTACACATTATTTTCTCATGGTCTTTCCCTTGAAGTAGATGATCTTGAGTATTGCAATGTCAGTTATCCGGACATGTTTTTCCTCGACCATGGTGAGGTGCAGTGTAGCTCCAGCTAAGTAAGGTGAATGCATGGCACAGGCACAGCCCTTCTCCATCCCAGCGCAAGCTTCCCTAGGCATCTGTTGACGATGCAGAACCTGAAGCTGTGTGTGCACACTCCACCGTCAGCCTTGGAAGGCTTTCCGGCCAGCCGTGAAGGACACAACCATGTCCCAATAGAATTGGGTAATCAGTGGAGTGGGTGGCCATGCTGGTGCTCTTGTCACAGATGCACTATGGCACAAGACACCGCATGCCCTTTAGACAGTATGCCACTGATCGTACAGAAGAGACTTGAGATACATGCCACCTTTCTTCTGCTGCTCAGACCCTGGGGGGAGGGGTTCTTGGTTCTGCAAAGCAATCTGCAGACCCCTCTGTGCTCATCGGACTCTGCCACAGGCTGGCAGGACCCATGGGGGAAAGAAAATCTGCCTCCCCATTCGCTGGCAGCAGAGTGATCTGGAGACTTGCTCTGCTGCTGTTCCTCCTTTCTCTGCCCCTTCAAGTGACAGGCACACCTTTACACAAACAAGGGGGTCGCAGCCCCTCAATGGTACTCAATGGTATGAGTACCATTGCCCAACTGTGAGGGAGGGAATCAAAGCCTTTTCTATAATCAGTGCATACCATGTGCAAATTTGGCTTTTGGCTTTATAGTTTTATAGATTTATTTCTGATGATATCTTTTTCCTGACTCAAGTAGTGGTAATAAGTCATTTTTGTGATTTTCAACCACACCATATCTTTGCCACGTTAAGGGCTCAACTATTGTTGCCCAGCTCTAGCTCCCAAGTCCTTTAGTCCACTTTTCAGCAGATTTCTAGGGAATCCAATACATTACTTGGTCCGTGTTGACCAGGGTGATCACTGAAATTCACTATGAATTTCTGTTTATTTTCCCTCATCATAAATGATGGTTATAGTCCAATTTTTTAGCTGAGCTCTGCCTGGATTGAATGACCCTTCTGGTAGCTGTACTACAAGCAAGGATAGCAGGCACCCGTCCGTCTTGAGAAACTATGGTATCGTGCTCGCTGCATACACTGCATGCGAAGCAAAAAGGCCTGGGTTAGATTGATATGGAGGATATGCTGTTACCCAAGCAGCAAATCCCCCCTCTCCATGCCACTGAAATAGTTCAGTGGAAAGGCAGAGCCAATACGATTGGATTCAGCTGGCTTTGCAGAGGTGGGCTAAGGACAGGAGCTCACCCTGTCTTGTGGGGACCAATGTGGGTCTCAAACCCTGGCCTGCTGGTTAACAGGCACAGTGTCTTAACCACTTGCGCCACCCACAGCCTTTATAAGCATAGCTTATAAGTACAGCTCTCAAAATAATCAACATTCAAGTTCCCCCACTGCATCAGGATAGTGATCTTGGAGGGAAAGATGATGATGATACAGTTTGGGACATTTTATGTTTTAAGATTTTAGACTCCTTGTTGCTTCTGAAAGGGCCTAAGAATGTAATCATTGAGGCTTGTACAGGCCTTTACATTGTCATGGAGGCAGCATGCTGCTTTGCATGGGGCATACCCAGTGATGGGCAGGCCTGGCTCCAACAACTGGTTCTCTTGAAGTGGGCGGAGCCAGGCAAGGTCAGGGGCAGGGCCGAGGTCAGGGGGCGGGGCCAGGGCTGTGGCCAGGGATAATTTTTTAAATTAAAAAAATTTAAGTATGTTTTTTAAGCATTTTTAAAGCATTTTAAGCATTTTCTAAGCAAAAAAATTTAAGCTTACCTCTGAGTAGACCTGCATAGGATGGTGCTCTGAGGCTGAAGTCCTCTCCACACTGGTCTGGAAGTAAGTCCCATTGACTTTCATGGGACTTACTTCAGAGTAGACCTGAGGTCCTGAGGTGTAGTCACCCCTCCCCCGACAGCCAGGGAGAGGCTGAGGAGCGCGGCCAGCCGTGCGCGGTCTATGCAGCCCCCCCGGCCAGCCAGGAAGAGGCTGATGAGTGCGGCCAGCCGCGCGGTCTATGCAGCCCCCCCCCGCCAGCTAGGAAGAGGCTGAGGAGCGCGGCCAGCCGCGCGCGGTCTACTTAGCCCCCCCGACCCAGTTCGGACAGTTTTGGCCAGCCACCGTAGCTAGCGGTTCGCCAGCGTCGGGCTGACTGGAACTCCCGGTTCGGGCGATCCGGCCCGAACCGGTCTCAGCACATGACTGGGCATACCACAATAAACATGAGGCAATCCCATTCAGTATAGAATGCACCCTTCTGACACCATGGAATAAATCTCATTAACAAAACTTGCGGTATTAACACTCATACAGCAGAAACTGAACATTCAGTTAAATACTGATTTTTGGACTATGACTGTAGAGAATACATTCAGGAAGCTCTACCTGTTGCCAGTGGAGTGCCGTCTTCACAGAAGTATAATCAAGAAAGAGTCCAGCATACACATCTGCTCGACTCTGTGATTGATAAATAAATAAATAAATAAATAAATAAATAAATAAATAAATAAATAAATAAATAAATAAATATCAAGAATACCCTCCCTACAGAAGATATTTCTTTGTTTTTCCCCTTGGATTAGAGCACAGTTTGGGTCTCCAAATTTTCAGCCTCAAGGTGCCTGGACCTTTAACAATTCTGTAGTTAAAGGACCTTTAATAATTGTGAATTTCAGCAGGTGCAGGTCCAGAACTACAAATTAAACCTGAGAACCCAATTTTATGTCTATCCTGTGCTGTCCTTCTCAGGAAAGCTGCACTTAGGAACTCACTCCAACCCCACCAGTTCATTTAGGGAATAGTTCCATAGTAGAACTGCCACCATACAGGGTGGTGTGGTCCACACGGGGTGACGCGCCGGGGGTGGTGGTGACGCACACTGGAGAACTTAAAAATTTGTAAATGCACATATCTTTGTTATGGTGCAGCCAACCCCATCAAGTCAAATACCGTTGGATTCATATTGAAGAGCAGAATCCAATGCAAAGAATCCTTTTTGAATTAGCACCTTCCTATCAAAAGTTATTGCCAAAAAACTAAAAAACTAAAATATGCATTGATCTTTATGGAGAGTGGAAGTGACCCATATCACAGCTTTACTTATGGGTAGGCAAACTTGCCTTAGTTTATTGGAAAGGGCAGGCTGAGAGGAATCTAAGGGCACCAGAATTGCACTGAGGGGTCCCAGGAGCGGATGCTCCACCCTCAAAGTGCACCTCTTCTCTTTCACTCTCACTGGACCTGGCCTGCAGTGAGAGTGCAGGCAGGCACAGGCGCAGTCGCAGTGAGGGATCTCAGGAGTGGATGCCAGAGGGGATTGGGAAACCCCAGACCATACTGGGGAAAGCCGGACATCTGGATACCCTGATTAAAGCCTACTTATTGGAATGGTGATGCCAAGCTTTTATGGTGACATCTTTCTTGCTTGATTAAAATTTTCTCAGGACCCAGTCCTTTATCTAGTGGCTCCCAGAGCACCAGCACTGCCAAAACGGCAACTGCAGGATCCTGTGGGTGCCATGGCTATCACCAGGGTCTCCTTGGGGAGAGGGGAAACTTGCTTCCTTCCTACAGTCAGACTGCAAATGCAGCAAAAAGTCTTCACATTTCCATGCCCACATTTTATCAGGTGCAGTCAAGGAGGATGACTGAGTTCAGGATGTGGTAGGAGACACTGCTGCTGTGTCCATTTGCAATCATGCCTGTCCTCCCTTCCCCCACTGAATTCCATCCTCCACATGCCATCCCTACCTATCTTGATATGTCACTCCACTGCCCAGTGGTTTTCCTGACCTGCAATAGTGACACAGCTAAGGCTCAGTGCTAGTTCTCCTTTAAAGCATGTTTGCAATGCCCGGAGCCAGCACTGTGGCTCAGTACCATCGTCTGGATTAGGATGTCCTTTAGCCTCTCAAAACAAGATGTTAGTATGTGTGGTGGACTGATCTGTCTCACACAGCATCTGAACTCCCTTGTGCAAAGCTTGGGATGGCTTGTCCTGTGGGCTGAGCACTTCAATTGCCTTGACTCTTTGGGGAAGAAGACGATGGGCTGACTCAGGCATTGTACTGGACTTAGCCTTCAGTCAGGTGGTACACCCAAAAGATGTACATGGGAGGTAGACAACTAGAATCATGATCCCACAAGTCCACCTCAAACTGGGAATTGATATTTTATAGTTCAACCTGCCCTGCTGTGTTTTTTTATAAATAAAAAGATGATGATGAGCCTTAACCTACAGAGGGATCAGACACTCCGGAGAGAGGAAGGGAAACCCAAGACAGAACCCCATCATTTTAAGTTAACCAAAATGTGCAAAGAGGATGACCCAGAAGCATATATCAGTGCTTTCGAGAGGATGGCAGTGACGGCCCGATGGCCGAGGGAGCAGTGGAGTGTAATCTTGACTCCTTACCTGTTGGGACCGGCACAACTCGCCGTGGAGGCCCTCCCTCCCTATGAAGTTAGAGATTATGGTAGGGTCAAGCAAGCTATCCTCAGCACCCTGAAAGTGTCCGAAGAGTCATACCGTCGGAGGATGAGGAGTGTGGAGTACTCGAAGGAGACGGGAGGAAGGATGCTGGCCAATCTAATCCGAGCTCATGGAATGAGGTGGCTTAAGCCAAATGAGAGGAGGAGGTCTCTTTCCCGGGGTCTACCACGCCCAATGGGTGAGCCTTGGGGCACCTCCTTCCGTCCTCCCTTTTGCATCACCTGTACCCTGCCCTTCGCCTTGTCGCTCATCTTGAGGGACCGCTGTTCCCCCGCCTCCTCTGCTCCTTCAAAAGCTTCCAAAAGTTGAACGGCCTCTTCCAAGGTCTTGGGATAGTGAGACCTGACCCATTTCTCTGCCTTGGTGGGTATAGCTTCCATGAATTGCTCTAGCCAAATGATCTCTACCACCTCACACCCACTGGGCGTGGTAGACCCCGGGAAAGAGACGCTAAGATGGCCGAAGGCGGGATGCCCCCCAAATCCGGCAGAGACGAGAAGGAACAACCAGAGGGGAGCGGAGGAGCTATCGGGAGGAGAGAGCGGCCCTGGTATCAACCCGGGGGGCTCATCTGCTTCCGTTGTGGGATTTGAGGACACGTCCGGAGGGAGTGCCCCATAACGAGACGCCCCAGGAGGCGGCATACACCCAGGAACAGGTACCTCACCCTAAGCCCCTCACAAGCAAAGTTAGAGTCAACGGAAAGGAGGGGACAGCATTAATAGACTCGGGGTGTTCCCAAACTCTAGTAAAGGAAGGATGGGCTCAAGAAAAAAACGAAGGGCCAGGGGTGCTGATTCGATGTGTCCACGGGGACGTAAAGGGGTATCCAGCGGGAGAGGTCGTCCTGAGAGTACGTGGGAGAGAACACTCAATGAGAGTGGGCATAGCCAAGAGACTACCTTACGAAGTCATATTGGGGAGAGACTGGCCATCCTTCGGAGAACTGGTGAGCACCAGGGAGGAGAAGGAGGCATGCGTTGCGGAGGAGGGGTCAGAGGCTGAACAACATACAGGAGTGGCCCGGGAGCAGAAGGCCCCACTCTCAAAGTTGCTTGGGGGCAGGCCACCCTAACCAGGAAAGAAGGAGCCCAAGGCCCGCGCTCCAGTATAAAGGGGGGGTATTATATCGAGTAGGGCGAGACTCCCAAAGCGGAGAGGACGTAGATCAGATGCTTGTACCCCGGGGGAGAAGGCGGGAGGTGCTGGCTTTAGCCCACGATTGTTCCATGGGGGGACATATGGGGGAGGCCTCTACTCTAGCCCGTATATTACTCAGATTTTATTGGCCTGGAATATATAAGGACGTGAAAGACTATTGCAGCTCCTGCAGACAGTGCCAACTGACACAGGATAAAGGGAGGCCAGGTGGGGAGCTACGCCCCCTCCCCATTATAGAGGTACCCTTCGAGAGAGTGGGATTAGATCTAGTGGGACCATTGCCAAAGGGGAAGGGTGGATATCAGTACATAATGGTGCTGATTGACTACGCCACCAGGTATCCTGAGGCAGTTCCATTAAGGTCTACAAAAGCCTCGGTGTTAGCCAGAGAGCTCCTAAAGATATTTGCTAGGGTTACCGAAGGAGGTACTGACGGATCAAGGGACCAACCTGATGGGGGAAGTTATGAGTGAGTTGTGGAAACAGCTAGGGGTATGTCATATACATACTAGTGTATACCATCCCCAGTGCAATGGGTTGGTTGAGAGATTCAACCAAACCCTTAAAAGAATGCTAAGAAAATTCACTGTAGATGATCCCAAGGGTTAGCCCCAAGTCATAGACCTCCTTCTGTTCGCTGTTAGTGAGATCCCTCAGGCCTCCACAGGGTATTCACCCTTTGAGCTGCTCTTCGGTAGGCGGCCCAGGAGGATCCTGGATATCACTAGAGAAGAGTGGGAAAAGGAAGCCAAGGTTCCCCAGAAGAAGGGAAAGGTAGACCTAGGAGTGTTAAGAGATAGGTTGAAGAGACTAGCTCACTGGGCTAGGGACAACGTCTGGGCCGCCCAGATTGCACAAGAAGCACGATACAATAGTAAGGTATCCCCAAGAGAGTTTCAGGCAGGGGAGGAAGTACTGGTGTTGCTCTCTTCCTCTGAAGTTAGGTTGTTGGCCAAATGGCAGGGTCCTTACAAGGTAGAAAGGCGAATAGGACCTGTAGATTATGAGGTGGAAACCCCCGGGAAGGCTCAAAGCACTAAGGTTTATCATGTGAACCTGCTTAAGAAATGGTTGGAAAGGGAACAAGAAACATTGACGGGTGAAGAAGAATTTGGCCCTAGTATTCCCAGCCAGTTGAAGCCTGCTTCACCTGTACGAGTGGGCGAGAATCTGACAGAGTCACAAAAGGCAGACATAAGACAGCTGCAGGAAGAGTTCCAGTCGGTGTTCTCAAATCGGCCAGGTAGGACAGATTTAGTGTCACACAGAATAGTTTTGAAGGAAGGCAGGGTAGTAAGGCTAGCTCCTAGAAAATGGCCCAGGCACCTGGAAGAGCAGTTGAAGAAGGAGGTGGAAGAGATGGAGAGACTAGGGGTGATAGAACCATCGTCCAGTGAGTGGCGCAGCTACCCCGTGCTAGTGCCAAAGCCGGATGGGGCTATAAGGGTGTGCATCAATTTCCGTAAGGTCAATGAGGCTTCCCGATTCGATGCATACCCTATGCCCCGAGTACAGGGACTCCTAGAGAGGTTGGGGAAAACCAAATATTTGACCACGCTGGACATGACCAAGGGGTATTGGCAGATACCCCTTGAGAAACAGTCCAAAGAATATACGGCTTTCTCCACCGCTCTGGGACTCTATCAATTCACTAGGATGCCATTCGGACTACATGGGGCAGCTGCCACCTTCCAGCGACTGATAGACCAGCTTCTAAAGAAACACACCTCATACACTGCGGCATACATCGACGATGTGGTAATCTATAGCCCATCGTGGCAGGAACACCTAGGTCACCTCAGGGCGGTGTTAAAAGAGATAAAAGGAGCTGGCCTGACTGTCAACCCAGAAAAGTGTCAGGTAGGCCAGGAAGATATTCAGTTCCTAGGATTCAGAGTAGGAAGAGGTGAAGTGCGTCCAGTGATGGATAAGGTTCAGGCCATTTCGGAGGTACCCACCCCCCAGTCTAGGAAAGAGGTTCAGAGGTTCCTGGGCATGGTGGGGTACTACCGTACCTTCATCCCACAATTCTCAGAACTAGCTGCACCCCTGACAGATTTGTTGAGGGGGAAGAGAGTAGGAAAGTGGGCTTGGGGACCTGAATGTCAGAAGGCCTTTGACCAGCTAAAAGGAGCTTTGTGCACTAGGCCAGTCCTAAGAGCACCTGACTTTTCAAGACCTTTTAAGGTGATTACCGACGCCTCGGGCAAAGGAATGGGTGCTGTGCTAGTGCAGGAATTTGAAGAGAAAGAACATCTGATTTTTTATTTGAGCAAAAAGTTCACTCCAACTGAAACCAAATACGCTACCATAGAAAGAGAAGCGCTGGCCGTAAAATGGGCCCTCGAGACACTCCGCTACTATCTGTTCCTTAATTTTACCTTAATTACTGGGCTCCTTTTACCTTAATTACTGACCATGCATCCCTCACTTGGCTCAATAGAATGAAGGACAGCAACGCACGGCTGACTCGTTGGTATCTGGCTTTGCAACCGTTTAAATTTGACATCATTCATAGAAAAGGAACCTTATTGACTAATGCAGTCTTTTTGTCACGGCAGGCGACCCAGGGACCATCAGGTCAGGAGGACCCCGCTGCTCCCGTCTTATCGGGGGGGGGGGGGGCTTGTCAGATTGACTGGGACGCTTACAACCGTTTTAACATGGAGCTGATGGGTGTGTATATGGGAGAGAGCACCTGTATATGGAGGAGACCGGATTACCCCCCCCCCGGACATTAGAGACTTCCCCGACTCCGTGGAAGTGTGGACAATGCAGGACATGGTCAACCTGTGGCGCACGGGGGGAAGGGGAGGGCCCAGACAAAGGGGAATAACTGTTGGGCCGTCAACCCACTGGTATGCGCAAGGAGGGGTGTCCTCATTGGTGGGAATCTGGCAGGAGGAAATGGGCGGGGGAGTAGAGGAGATAAGAGACCAGGAAGGAGAGGTGGAGGAGGTCTTGTGGCGGGAAGAGGTGCCCTGGAGAGAACCTAGCACCTGTGAAAAGTGGAGAAGACCCCCCCCCAGAACTGTCCATGGAATCCCTGTCCCTAAGAGACTCAGAGAACCCTCAGGAGGGTGGAGCAGAAGCCTCGGGAGCCGCATCCGGTGAGAAAGGAGTCGGAGCTGTCAAAGGTGACAGGAGGAGGGACACAGAAGGGGGGAACCTGTAAAGGAAGAAGAAAGTGTTGGACGTTTGGTTTATTTGAGACTGAAGATTGGGCTAAAGAGACACTTACCTGTTATGAAGGTGATGGGGTTCTGATAAAGTTGGGTTATGGTTCCTGTGTTGACCTGTTAAGAGAGAAACGTTGTTAAAGACTTGTGCAGGAGAGTGAAAGAGAGAGAAAGCAAGGAAAGTAAAGCTTGTTCGTGTTCCTTACTTACCTTGTCTGGCGTCATGTATTCCCGGGGGGGGTGATGAAGATGAGACACAAATCTCAGTTATCCTCGAGGAGCAAACCCCTGTTGGTAGAGCAGGTGGAGGAGAGCAGAGGAGGACCGTGACAGGCAGTGTTGTGAAATCCTACAGAGCAATTGTCCTGCACTGACTCTGATGCATCTGAATGGGTTTTCATTTCCATGAACATTGATTTTTTTTTGCTCAATTGTCCTAGTAACAAAATCACAGGAGAAGAATAGGAGGACTGGATCACCAAATTGCCACAATTCTTTTTTGCATTAAAAAAACTTCTCCCATTCACTCCTCTCTCTCACAACATACCTGCAGGCTGGATGAGGAGAAGGGAATCTTGCAGTAACCCTACAGTCCAGATTAACTACGGGAGCACATAAGAGACATTACATGTACCCGTAGTTACTGCACCACCTAATGAAAACCTATGGGAAATTCATATTGAAATCCAGAGCAAATTGTTCTTACACCGGAGCAAGGACTCCCCATAGTTACTCTGGATTGCGCCCTTAGTCATTCACAACACTGGGGAATAATTGTAGGTTGAACATAGTGCCCTCAAACACTGGCATTTCATTATAAAATACCTGTCTTTGCAGGACTGTGCACCCCATAAGGTATTCTGTTTGCTTGCAGAAAATAGCCATCTTTTGTCACAATTTCATACTCTTCACTGGGATATTCCCAATAGTTGATAATTTCACTCTGCATGGAAAGAAACATTAACCATAAGGTATCCAGACATATTGCTAAGTAACTTCCCCTGCATTTGGCATCCTCAAGTAGCCTACACCTAAAGTAACATACCTATGCACATAACCATCATAGACTTTTCCTCCAGAAATTTGCCCAGAAATAGCCAACTAGGTTTGATGTGGAATTGCCATATCAAATTCAAATTCAGTCTTTATTTGCATTAGCAAAAACACCATAGCAAAGCAAGCAATACATAGACATTAAAATATATTTCCAAATACTGTTCTATTAGGGCTATTCGAGACCACGGTTGATCTTGTTTTAATTGCCACTACCAAAAATTTTGCGAGTTGTGTTGTTACCAATCTAGTCCGGTCTACCAAAAGGAAGGCTACATAAAATTCTGAACTGCCACATCTTGCAGCAAGAGTTCCACAAACTAACTGCACTCTGGATATATGAGTAACGTTATTGAAGGGAGAATGCTGCCGAGCTGAATTAGGTAGGGATTGGGGTTATAAAAAAGTACGGCGAAGTCTCAATGTTGGCTGTAAGTAAGCTCTAGTAGTTTCTTATGTGATCTTTTGCTAGTTCTGAGAATTATATCTTAATATATGCTTCTCTGTTGGCTATTTTAAATGACAATTCTGTAGACTTAAACTTGTGGTTTGATGTGTCTAATAAAGTGGGATACTGTGCAACCTGTGTTAGCTGCCTGTCATTGTATGAAGAACTGATCATTCCACACCCTATCCAGCCCTTCCCTTCTATTCCCTAAACTTGAATTATCCAGTAAACATAAGGGGAGAAATCCTAAGGTTAGTAAACCGAAAGATGGGTATAACCTGAACCTGTCCAATGTGTTAAAGAGCCAAAAATGTAAAATCAATTTAAAAACTAGACAAACTGATTGTATGGTTGTTGTTGGTGCTTCAGATGCAGTTAGTCAAAACTTCAGCTTTGAACATGTATATGGGCATTGGCCACATAACCTTTAGGGATTACTCAGCCCATTCATGGTTGACCTACAATGAGCATTTGTGACTCTAAGCCACACACTAGGAAATTGCAGCACTACACATAGTATGTCAAAATGCAACTATAATAAATAAGTAACTTACAACATTCATAAATCCTTGTGGATTCAGATGTCATTTTATTATTAAATCATCTTCATCTGTATTTGCAGACTGTAGGATCAAGCATGCCACCACCATAAACAGCCACATTGTAGACCTGTAGAAGAAAATGACAGCAAGATCAAAAGGCTATAATGACTAGCCTGTGGAAATATTTGCTTTGAGAATCAAAGAAAGATGTGAATCTGAGGGATACAGGAGTCAGGACTGAAAACTGCAGCATGTTATGCAGTTCAATTGAAAGGAAAGGAGACTGGAGGTTTAAAACACCTGGGCTGAAAGGAACTTCAGAAAGAGGCCTGCCTTCCTTGCAGGTATTTCCCTACCAGGGATGGGATTCTGCCGTGTATTTACTGCCTGCCTTGCTGCCTATGAGTCTCCCTTCCTGGACTAGCAGAGGGATCTCAATCAGTGGCATTGACAGATTATCCAATTTTCTTTCTACATAAATCTCCAAAGCAGTCAAAGCAAGGTTTGTTCAGGATAACTTTTAAGTTAGTGAGGCAGAACCATCCTGTCATAGTGATGGGAAGGTAGTTGGCGGGAAGGATAATGGCTTCACTTGTTAAGTGCACTATTTATTTACTTCTATATACAGTGGTGCTTCACATAAGTTTAATTCGTTCCAGAAGCATGCTTGTTATGTGAAACACTCTTTATGTGAAGCAGATTTTCCCAGTGGAAATAATGGAAACTCAGACGATTGGTTCCGCAACCCAAAAGTATTCAAATAAAAATATTAACTGGATGTAAAAATGATGACAAAAAACTGGAATGGAATTCAAAACATGCATTCAAAGTGCATGATCCTATCAAGTCTACTTAGGGTGCAATCCTAAAGACACTTTCCTAGCAGTAAGACCCATTTAACACAATGGGGCTTATTTCTTGGAAGGCATGGTTTGGAGGCTGCAATCCAAGACACTTTCCTGGGAGTAAGACCCATTTAACACAATGGAGGGAAAGGCATTATAGTCTTATCCCCTCCTCCCCATGCTAAAGCCCCTTTCCAAGCTATCAGTGGAAGAACTACATCTCCCACTGATAGCTTGGAAAGGGGCTTTAGCATGGGGAAAGGGGCTTTAGCATCTCCCAGCATGCATCATGCCAGATCCCCATTCAGCACTCTACTTCCTAGAGAGCCCTGAGTAAGCCTCTATTGTGCCTCTAAGCAGCCCTTCCCAAATGGCTGTGCCTGGCAGTGGCTCCAGTCCCTGCACAGAAAAAGGTCTGCGGAGGAAACTGCTTGCTGCAGAAGAAGGAAGGAGAGAGCTGAGCTGAGACTGCTGGAGAGAAAAGGAGAGCAGAGCGGGGGAAGGAGGGAGCCTTGCAAGTGGAGCTGCTCTGAAACTTTGCACTGAGAGAAACTTTGCTTTGGAGAGAAAGAGAAGGTGAATTAATTTTTTAAAAGCAAAGTTGCCAACTGACCGAATCCCAGCTTCTCCTGCTCCTATGGCTTTGTAGATGGATCCACCAAGATCTACTTTGCACAAAAAGCATGTAATTCACAACAATGGCTTGTGATGTTCAGGCTTGGGGCCTTTCTCACCCTCCACTCAGCTATGCCACCCCTATCTATCGATCCCACCCCCCACTTAGCTATGCCACGTCTACTTATCTATCCCACCCCACCCAGCCACCATTGCATGTACCCACTTCCCCCCTGAAACCTGCTACTGGGAGGTGGGTGAGTAGAGAGTTCCATCAGTTTTCGATTTAAAAATGTGATGTGCATGGGGGACGTTGCACATGGGGGAATTTGTATGGGGGTTTTGCACATGGGGATGATGCGCATGGAGGGTGTTGCATATGGGAGATGATGTGCATGGAGGGTGTTGCATATGGTATGCATGGGGGGACGGGGTATATGGGGGGACAGTGTGCATGGGGGATATTGTACAGGGGTATTGCACATGAGGGGATGATGTGCATGGAAGACAATGCACAAGGGAGGTGATGTGCAGTGCAATGCTGTTTCAGCTGATTGCGTGATGCAAACACCTCTACATATTTCCAGTATCCCAGCAACTGCATCCAGACAAGCTACAAGACCTTTTAAACTGTGTTTACCTAAGAACCTCAGTCCTTGGGATGTTAATCTGGGAGTCTTTAATCTGTGATTAATCTATTAATCTCTTTGATGAGATTTCCTTCCAGAGTACAAATACTTCCAAATATTCTCGACTTAGGAATACTTCTTTCTGATAAATCAAGGATTAAGATGAACTTCCATTTCCATTTACAGCAGCTTTCCCCATTTCCAACTGAACTTTCAAAAAGAGCCCTACAATTCTACCACTTTCATACAAATAGACATTAAGGGTGCAATCCAAGTAACTACAGGGAGTCCTTGCTCCAACATAAGAACAATTTACTCTGGAGTGCAATATGAATTTCCCATAGGTTTTCACTAGGTGGTGCTGTAACTATCTCGACGTAAATGTCCCTTATGTGCTCCCGTAGTTACTCTGGATTGTAGGGTAAGACTCTCTCTTTCCTCCTTCTCTCCCCCCTCTCTCTCTAGAAATCTAAAGCAAAACTCCATTCTAATGTGTACTTCTATCTATGTAAAAATATACATATTTGGTACAAAGAAATATCATTTGGGTACAGAGCAAATTCAGCCATGTTCCTTATCCCTCTGGAATTTACTTCTAGGTAAACACGTTTAGAATTGAAACCAGAATTTTCTTCAGAACATATCTGCCCTTGATACGTCTCCTTCCTCCAGCTCCAAATGGAGAAAATTCTGGTTTGCAACAATCCCATTACAGCAAAAAATTTCATTACAATTAAAAATACAATTACCGGTAAATTATTTTAATCTTAACAACTTAATTAAATCATACAGCAATTAAAGAAATTCATAACAAGACACCTTAAAATTTCTCTGAACTTAAGTAGAGCTTCAGTATATTACAGTATATAGATTAGGGAGGAAAGAGAAAAATATATGCGGTTTCTGGAAAGAAAACTTGTTTACAAAGAGGGAGCTCAAATATTAATTAGTAGGGACAATGAGAAGGAGGGTTGAAATAAGGTGAAGGATTAAATTGGAGTGGTGGGGTAGAGAGATTGCAAGGATTAAGAGCTTTGGAAAGGGGATAAATTTGTGAAGGATAGAAATGAAGATAAAATGCAATGCAATGATAAAATTTTAGAACTGGGGGGTAGTTTAGGAATAAGCTCTGCATCCCATGAGATGTTTGGTATGCCAAAAGGTGGGAGGAGAATGATATGCCAGTTGCCTGAATTCTGTATTGAATTCTGTATGTGAATTCTATACTGTGAATAATACAATACACTCTTTATCCTTTACAAAGAAATAGAGCCTCAAGCCACTTTCTTGCCATATCAGAATATTTCAGTACTGCAGTTCTGCATGTGCTTGTTTGAGAAACACTGAACGCAGTACCATGAAAGCTGAATTACCAGAAAACTCCCATATTAAAATCACAAATGCTCAACTTAGAGCTCTTGAGAGACTCCCGTGCTGCACCTAGTGCCTTTTGTTATTTCTTACTTAGGCCCCGTTCGTTGTGCCATAAGGAGGTTCATTTGCTCCCGCTCTTCTGTTCTGTGTCCGCTGCCTTCAATCCTAACCTTACCTCTTTGCTAGTTCTTAGCCTCGAGGAAGGTCAAGCTGAATGAGGTTGTTCTCTACTGGCGGAAAAAGCTAGTAGAGAATGGAGCACAGAAGCAGCAGCTGCCATTATTATAGGCATGCACATGTGCTGATGTTGCTCTTTCTGCATTTGGGGTACGACTCCCTTCTGGATTGGTTGTAGTAGATTCCTTTCCTCTTCCTCAGTTCCTCCCCCTGTACCTGAAGAAATTATGCATCACCTGTTCTGGAGCTGTTCAGGATGCTAGAGGCTAAGAGACAAGGCTACGAATTTTGAAATTTTGCACCCCCAAGAATATTGTACCCGGACCAACCACTCTGTGCCTCTTCTCTATGCTACGTAAAAATACATAATGCATGCTATGTAAAAATACAAATGCTACGTAAATGCTACGTATGCTCTCTATGCTACGTAAAAATACAAAAAATACATAACCTCCAGTGGTGTACCACAGCCATTTGATACCTACATAACCTCCAGTGGTGTACCACAGCCATTTGATACCTCCATAAAATTCATAAAACCCCCATACAACAAATTATTTTGCTAGAAAATTATTTTTCTATTATTTTTCCTCCCATGACTGTACATTTCAAATGTACATTTGAAAACTGTTTTACTTTATTCAGAAGTAAGTACTATATTTGGAAGTAATTGAAATGTAGTGCTCTTTGGAGCCAGCTACTGCCCATACTAGCTGAATTCCTACAGGATAACCCCCACCTAAGATACTGGTGATCCATCTAGAGCAGAGGTGTCCAATCTTTTAGGCAGGAGGGTCACATCATCTCTCTGACACTGTGTCAGGATCCAGAAAACTATTTTATGTTTCAAATTTGACCTTTTTAACATAAATTTGCATATAAGAATGTATTAAGAGTTTTACAAGGCTTGCTCAATGGCAGGATATTGGGATCGTGTTGTAGGCCGCATTGAGGCTCATTGCAAGCTGCTTTTAGCCCCAGGACCAGGGTTTTGACACCCCTGATCTAGAGGAAAATGATATGTGCAGAGGATATGGTTTTCTGTTGATGGCCAAAGCATGTGAAACTTGGCCTCGCTTCAGGAGTGGCTGCTAGGTACCATTTTGGTCTGGTTGGACTTCCTGCAATGGTGGATATTATTTTATTTTCATTTTAAAAATTTGTATCCCACCTTTCTCGGGCTGTAGACCGACTAAAGGTGGTTCACAGTAAAACATAATTAAAACATTAAATAAGACATTCAGTTAAAAGCAATTAAAACATACTAAAAGCTAAAAACAATAAAAAATGACCCACCCTGACCTCCACCTCAATAACATGCTTTTTTAAAATAAAGTTTTTAGGCTCCGCCTGAAGCGCTGTATCAAGGAAGCTTTCCTAAGTTCTAGGGGGAGGAAGTTCCAAAGCTGGGGTGCCGCCACCGAGAAGGCCCTATCTCTGGCCGCCACACCTCTCACATCCCTTAGTGGTGACACAGTCAGTAGGGCCCCCTCTGATGACCTTAGGTGAAGGGTCGGATTGTAAAGAAGAAGGCAGTTTCTCAGATACCCTGGACTCGAGCCGTTTAGGGCTTTATAAGTCGGGACCAGTACTTTGAATTCAGCCCAGAAATGAATGGGCAGCCGGTGAAGCCACTGAAGCAGTGGTCCAACAGTCGAACCGATGAGTCCCAGCAACCACATGGGCCGCCGCATTCTTGACTAGTTGGAGTTTCCGGATCATCTTCAGAGTTAGCCCCACATAGAGTGTGTTACAATAGTCCAGTCTTGATGTCACTAGGGCATAGGTCACTGTAGCCAGATCCGAGTGACTCAGGTATGGTTGCAGCTGGTGGATCAGGTGAAGCTGAGCAAAGACTCCCCTGGCCACAGCCGCCACCTGGGACTCCAAGAGCAAATGTGAATGCAGGAGAACCCCCAAGCTGCAGACCTGCTCCTTCAGAGGGAATGCAACGCCATCCAGAGCAGAACAATATTCCAGTACATGAGTTGATGGCTTCTAGACCAGGAGAGCCTCTGTCTTATCAGGATTTAATTTCAGCTTGTTCACCCTCATCCGGTCCCCCACTGCCTCCAGACAACGATTCAGGACTTCAACTGCCTCCTTGGACCCCGGAGGAGAGGAGAGATAGAGGTGAGTGTGGATACTGATGACACCTCACTCCAAACAGGCCACCCAGAAAGCCAGAATAGGCCGGACAAGTCTGGCTTTTGGCCTTTGGACCAGACTGTCCAGTCCAAAAGACCTCTGTCTGGCCTTCTGGGCGGCTAGGGGGATGCTTGGGGGTACTGGGGGGCATTTTAAGGCTGCTGCGGCTTGGCGCAGCTAAGATTGGCCAGCTGTAGCAGCCATTTTTTTAAAAAAAGACTTTGCACATGCATGCGCAGTCTTCCTATTCCTAAAGCTCTGACAGAGAGTGCTAGCGCTTCTCCACGGGCAGAGTTCAGCATCCTCAGCTGACCTCACCGGCACTCGATCAGCCGAGTATACTGAACTCCATCCACAGAGAAGTGCTAGCACTTTCCATCGGAGCTTTCGGAATAGGAAGACTGCACATGTATGCCCACAGTCTTTTTGTAAAAAAATGGCTGCTATGACTGGCCAATCTTAGCCACACCAAGTCGCAGCAGCCTTAAAATGTCCCCCAGTGCCTCCAAGCATCCCCAGCCCCCAGCCCAGCCCTGCATAGCCCTGCCTCACCTTCCCTGCCTGCTCCTGCATCATCATCATGCCTTGTGGGGGGATTGTGCCATCCATGGTAAGTAAGCCAGTCTACTGGCTTTTAAAAAATTTTTTAATGTGGGACATTTTTAAATGTAGGACATCCTACATTTTGTCCTACATAAGTCACTTCTGGGTGACTAGGTTCTACATTTTGACTTTAGGATCTGATCACCCTGACTCCAAACCTCCAGATGACCTCTCCCAGTGGTTTCATGTAGATGTTAATTAGCATGGGGGATAGAATGGAGCCTTGCGGCACTCCACACCGAAGAGGCCAGGGTGCTGAGCAAGCATCCCGCAGCACCACCTTCCGGGACCTGTCAGCCAGGAAGGAGCGGAGTCACTGCAGAACAGTGCCTCCAATCCCCAACCTGGCCAACTGACCCAGAAGGACACCATGGTTGATGGTGTTGAAGGCCGCTGAGAGGTCCAGCAGGACCAACAGGAACACACTCTCCTGTCCATTCCCCAGCGTAGGTCATCCACCAAAGCAACCAAGGCAATCTCCATCCCAAACCCCAGGCTGAAACCAGATTGAAAAGGATCCAAATAATCAGCTTCATGGGTATGGCATGGAGACCCTGCAGCTGTCCAATGATTGACAGAATGCGAGGAACGTTAATAGGGAAATTTGCACATTTGTCCTGTAGACTGGCGACCAGATTATCTTTACATCTTTTAATTATCTTTCCTATTCCTTTAAAGGGGAAATTTATCTGGCAAAGGAGCGGACGTCTTTCTGGGACACCTGAAGTTTGGCCTTTGGGATTTCTCTTCCAGGTAGAAATTGGGGGAGTCAAACAAGAAGGCATGAACAACTCATTGATATGTACCTTGGAGATAGCATAAGCAGACTGAACCGATTTCTTGTCCTCAGGTGCCTAAGAGCATAGGGGCCTGGATAGGGGGTTCCTGATTGGGACTGCAGTGGCTTCTTCAAATGTTCAGCAATGTGAAGTAGCCTCATAGGCCTCATGGATATTGACAAGCTGCACTGCCTAAGTAGGGACAAGGCTTGTGTCAGGTATATGCCCAGCTTTAGTCGAGAAGCATTTCCTGGGCTCTTGATGATTCAGCCTCTATACTACAGGTGCCTAGTTTCCATGAGAACTGCAGGTCTCAGTGATTCTTGATTCACTTTCCTGTAAGTTATGTTAATAAAGTGATCTGTTGTCACAAGTGTTAATTAGGTGGTGCACAGACAAGCTCAGTGACTTGGAAAAATCACTGGGTTTTCCAGGAACAGGGCAGCCAAATGTCACAACTGTAATAGAAGACAAGTGCCTCTATTGTATGACATGCAAGGAAAATTAAGGACATGATAAAAACATTCAGGGTGCAATCCTAACCAATTTAGGATGACAGAATCCCCATTCACATGGTGGTGTAGAGAGCTCAGTGGATGTCTGTGCACTGGTCTAACCTCCCCAGGAATGGTGCACCACCCCCAGGACTCAAGCCAGGACTTATGCCTGCCTAACTGGGGATTAGGATTGCAGCCTCTTATTGCTTTCATGTGGATAATTTAAACACTTGGAAGCAGTACTCATCCCTGTTTCTAGAGTCATAGAACCAGCGTTGTCTGAAGATTCCTACATGAACAAGTGGCCCGCATGCACACAGAATGCTATTACCTTCCAACCAAGGTGGAAGGACATTTATCTACTTGCATTTTCATGCTTTTGAACTGCTGGGTTCAAAGGAGCTGGGCTAAGGATGGAAGCTCACTCCATATTGGTGTACTCAGGTCTCAAGGGAGATTCTTGGCTTGGCATCACAACATGTGAGTAGGATCTTGGAGTCACCATAGATCACAAGCTGAACATGAGTTAGGAGTGTGATGTGTCTGCAAAGAAGGCAAATGCCATTTTAGGCAGCATTAAGAGGACTGTAGCTTCCAAGTCGCGAGAAGTTATAGTTCCTTTTTATTCTGCATTGGTTAGACCTCACCTTGAGTACTGTGTTCAGTTCTGGGCACCTCACTTTTATATATAGCCTGCCACCAGTGGTGGGCCCAGCCTGGCCCAACAACCGGTTCCCTGGAAGTGGGCAGGCCAAGCCAGGGTCGGGGTGGGGCTGGGATCAGGGGGAGGAGCAGGGGTCAGGGGCGGGGAGGGTCAGGGGTGGGGGCTGATGTGCATGGGGAGTTGATGCACATGGGGGGTTGATGTGTGGGGGGATGAACATGGGGAATGTTGCGCGTGGGGATGTTGAGCATGGGGGATTTGCGTATGGGTGGTTGATGAGCATGGGGGATGATGCACATAGGGGAGATGATGCATATGAACATGGGGGATGTTGCACATGGGGGTGGATGCGCATATGTGTTGATGTGCATGGGGAATTGATGCTCAGTGGGGGGATGGCGTACAGGGGAATTTTACTCCTGCAACGCAGGTACACTTTTCGCTAGTTTATTCAAATATAATGTGAACCTTTTCCAGCCAAATTTAGCCTTTAAAATCAGAATGCACATTATATTTGATGGCACATTACATTCAAGTAAGTACAGTATATACCAAGAATACCACAACTGTCCTGGCAAATCCCTGATGGGAAACTTTTAAGCAATCAGTATTAACTAAAATTATTATAAGCTGTTTCTCTCTTTTAAATTTAACCTGGGACCTGATGTGCAGGTTGATATAAATGAAGAGCAGCCGTTCTTCTACCAAACCTTAATGTTGTGGGTGCTGTTCTATTAGTTCATATCCATACTATCCATATTGCAATATTATTCCTGACATTGCTTATAGTTTTTCTTGGCATCTACAAACTTACTGTATACTGTGAGCTGTTTCGGTTCCTTGATGAGGCACCATGCAGATGCTTTAAAATAAACTTTTGAAATGATGTTGCTTCATTGCAGCATTTTTATCACTGTAGAACAAAGTATTTCAACTTCATTAAGCCAAATGAAATATGGGGACATAGAGCCCTTGCAGTCCAAAATTTGGATTTCCATGAATGAGAATAATAAAGGTTTACAAGTAAAAAGAAAGTCAAATAAGGAGGAGAATGAACTGGAAATTTTTTAATGCTTCCACATCGGAATACATTTATTTTATAGCTAGCGAAAAGTGTACCCATGTTGCAGGAGTAAAATTCCCCCATACACCATCCCCCCCCCCCACTGGGCATCGATCCCCAATGCACATCAACCCCCCTCATGCACATCCACCTCCACGTGCAACATCCTGCATGTTCATCCACTCCACATGCATCAGTCCCACAAGCACATCAGTGCCCCAAATGCATCAGTCCCCCAATTGTATCAGTCTCCTACGTGCATCAGTCCCCCATGCGCATCAACCCCCATACGCAACATCCTGAGTGCGCATCATCTCCCCATGCGCATCAACAAAGTATGCAAAGTTTAGGGAGGAAAGCGTGTTGCACTCCTTTTCACCCCATTCCGGATGGAAATTCCGAAAACCAGTTCTTAGTGATTCCCTCTGTCACGGAAGGAACACCCACCCCAAATTTCACACTTCTAGGCCCAGCAGTTTTGGCTGGGCGTTGATGAGTGAGTGAGTGAGTCAATCAGTCTGTGACTTTTCTCAGAGATACATAGATTATTGTGGCTTTTCTGGATATTTTTCTGGATATTTGTGGTGGTGATTAGAAGGTTTTATTCATTTTCTATAGAGGAAATAGATCTTTTAATACCCAGTGTCATCATTGGACATTTTGAGCTTTGCAGCAGGCTACATGATCATTAGCTATGTACTGGGGGGATGGCATATGGGGGAATGAGACCACAGACTATACTACCAACCAGCATTCCCAAGGCACATTTGTGTCTCTCCCATGCACCCATGCAATAGCATAGCTAATGATCAAGTAGCCTGCTGCAAAGCTCAAAATGTCCAATGCCGCTGAAGTGATGTCACAATCAGAAGTGATGTCATCCTGAATATAAAAAGAAAATTGGAGGAAAACCTGCCTCCTCAGCAGTTCACCACCCATTTGCTCTAGTAGTGGCAGACCTAAGACGCCATCCCCCCGTGCATCAACCTCCCATGTGCATCCACTCCCATGTGAAACATCCCACATGTTCATACACCCCATGCACATCACCCCTATGCACATCATCCCCCTATGCTCATCAGCCCCCATGTGCATCAACCCCCTATGTGCAACATCCCCCATGTTAATCCACCCCATGCGCATCAGCCCCCATGCACAATAACCCCCCATGAACATCAACTCCCTTGCGCATCAACCCCCATGTGCATCAACCTCCATGCACATCAACCCCCAGGCTCATCAACCCCCATGCACATCAACCCCATATGCATCAACCCCCCATGTGCAACATCTCCCATGCTCATCAACTCCCATGCACATCCACCACCATGTGCATCATTCCCCAATGCACATCAACCCCCATGCTCATCATTCCCCATGCGCATCATCCTCCCATGCACATCCCCAGTGCACATCATCCCCAATGCACTTCATCCCCATGTGCATCACCTCCCCATTTGCATTATCTCCCCATGTGCAATAACCCCCACATGCAGCATTCTCCTCAGTGCAACCCCTTCCTCCCAACAGTATCCCAGCAGTGCACCAAGCACCGAACACCAAACTGGCTGGATGTTAGTCAGTCTTCCGTGTTAAATATATAGGACAAAAACACGTTGCACCCCTTTTCACCCCCTTAAGGGTTAAATTTCTCCATATCGGTTCTGGGTGGATGTTGATGTCACAGAAGGAACACCCTTCTGAATTTCATGCTTCTAGGTCCAGGGATTGGGGCAGAGCATCCCTCAGTCACTGATTCTTCAATGCAAAGTTATAGGGAGGAAAACGCGTTGTGCCCCATTTACCCCTTTGTGGTTGGAATTTCCAAAAACCAATTCTTAGTGGATGCCTCCATCACAGAAGGAACACCCTCTCCGAATTTCACGCTTCTAAGCCCAGCAGTTTTGGCTGGCCATTGATGAGTCAGTGAGTGACTTTTCAATTATATATACTGGTATATAGATTAATGGAATTTTTATCCCGTCTTTCTCAATCAAGACCAACCCAAGGAGACTCTGAATTTGGTGGGAAGGTAAACTGCATTACTTGGAAAGCGTTCAATGAACCATAACTATAAAAATACCATGGCATTCTTTGTAGACAACTTGGGTGATTTTTCTGCAGGCACAGATCAGGTGGTTGACTGGTTCATCTGAGAAAGCCAATATTTGCTGTTGTCACTGGTCTCTTGAACCTAATCTAATCTGAAACTAATGAAAATTAGGTTTGATATTTTATTATTGGAAACTACCTTGGCACAAACTTGGAGCTATTAGCATACCTACAACAGACTGAATATTCAGTAAAATGTTGACAATAGGATTTTGAGTGCAGAGAAAATACAAAATCTTGCTGATGCCAGCAGATTCCTGTCTTCACAGAAGTATAATTAGGAAAAATTGCAACATATACATCTACTCAACTTTGGGAAAAATTGAAAAGGATATACTGTAGAATCTTGGAGTTCTAGAAGAGGAATTAATGAATGTTTTTATTGTGTAAACCAGTGGTTCATGACAATGATGACATATCTCTTCATTCAGCAAGTCACAAAGTAGGATAAGGCAGCTGAGAACACAGACATGGTTGCAGGTGAGTGTCTGCTAGTGCAATGTTACATGCTACAATATTTTATTTCCTATTATTTTTAGGCATTTGGGAATTGTACATGAGCACAGGTTCACTTGCTGTGTGCTAGGGAAGCATAATCCAGTCCATTAATGTATGACTTTTTCCAAGTCTGACAGTAATCCTTTTGAGAATGACTGGCTGAGAACTGCCAGACCCCTGCAAACGAGATAAAAGGCACTCTTTGAAGTGGGTGTTCCTCCTTTATTTAGCAGGGGGAGAGTAACTGGCCCAACATACCCCAGCAATGTCTATGCTAGTGGCTTCTGCTGGTGTTCTTTTGCATTTTAGATTGTGAACCCTTTTGGGACAGGGACCCATTAGCTAATAATTCACTATTAATTTGTTCATTTTCTTGTAAACCACTTTGTGAACTATTCAGTTGAAAAGTGGTATATAAATACTGTAGGTAGAAATTTGTTTTGCCTGAAAGCTGTTTTGTCTAATTTCCCAATCATAATCCCAACCATTGAAATTGATACAGCTGCACTTACAGAGCTTACTTACCCTACAATCCAGAGTAACTACGGGAGCACGTAAGAGACTTTACGTGCACCCGTAGTTACTGCACCACCTAGTGAAAACCTATGGGAAATTCATATTGCAATCCAGAGCAAATGGTTCTTACACTGGAGCAAGGACTCCCCGTAGTTACTCAGGATTGTGCCCATAGTATTGATGGAGCTTCCAGGACCATGATGCTCAGTATTTGCTACAGCATACAAATGGTGGCTCATGGGTTAAAACATTGTGCCTGTCAATTTGCAGGCTGAGGTTGAGATCTGGGTGCTTCAAGACAGGGTGAGCTCCCATCCCATGCCCAGCTCTTGCCAGCCTAGCAGTTTAAAGCAAGTAAATGCAAGCAGATAAATATGTACTGCCTCAGGTAATGTTCTGTACATCTTCAAGTGCATATAGTCATATAGCATATAGTCATGCCGGCCACATGAACATGGAGACCTCTTTGGACAACACTGACTCTTCAGCTTAGAAATGGGGATAAGCACCGTGCCTGACAGTCAGTCACAACTAGCAGTACAATCTGCTGGGGACATGTTTACCTAACCCAGTGGTCTTCAAAGTAGGGGTCACAAGAGGGTGGGATCCATCATCTTTGAATCTGGCACTGGGCACCTTAGTACTAGCTTACAAGTTTGCGTGCCCAGCACTATCTTTGGATAGTGCGTGCACCAGAGGGGACTGCTAATAGATCTACATAATCCTGAAGGTCAGTTTCAAGGGGGGTGCCCTGGGACTCTGTCTTTGGCCCAGTTCTCTTTAATATCTGCATCAACGTCTTGGCTGTAGGAATATAAGGGAGCCTCATAAAATTTGCAGACAACACCAAGCTGGGAGGAGTATCAAATGTAACACACCTTACCACACCACCACAGAAAGATACACCATTTGAGTTAGGCCTGCTTAAATTTGTTAAGATTGTGCCCAAAATTAGCCGTTGGCACCCTGCCATTAATCCCAATATGTATGGTCTTCTGCACCTTGTGGGCAAACAAAACTCCATTTGGTTGGTGTGCTTGTGTGTTTGAGTCTAGGACAGTGCTTCTCAAACTATGGGTTAGGACCCACCTGTGGATCACAAGGTGATGGGGAGGAGGTGGATGGGCTGTGGAAAGGTTTTGAAACATCAAAAAAAAAAAAACTTTGTGAGTACCTGCTTTAGCACATAGCTAGAGAGGCATATTTTGCCCTGTCTTCTTTTGAGACCATATTGTAGGTAAGGGTCCCCAAACCGAGGCCTATGGACCAGATGTGACCCTCAGCCAGTCTCAGTGTGGCCCCTCTGTTCGGCCCTGGGGCAAGCCTTGTAATCCACTCCAATACATTCTTATATGTAAACCTATCTAAATGTATTCAAATTTGAAATATAAATTAGTTTTCTGGCCCCCAACACAGTGTCAGAAAGATGATGTGGCCTTCCTGCCAAAGTTTGAAAACCTCTGTTCTAGGTCATGAAAGCAACATCCATTGTTGATGTTGAATATGACACACACCATCATTGCTAATCTCAACTCTGACTCAAATTTCTCACCCCATCACCACCCCATTCCACCCTTCCCCTGCACAATTCAACCCTTTCTCCACCTTCTCCTTGGCCATGTTGGATGAAGCTGCTCCAGTGGGACTTGAAACAACCACCAGGATGTGTGTGGGAGAGAGTAGCTTGAGCCCCACTTCCAACTCACGTGCACTTTGCACTGTCACAAAGCATGCTTTGTCATTTTTGCAACTTCATGTACCATTCATGCGCTAGTATAGATTGGAGTGTTAAATCATCAATTCAGATTGAACCTTTAGAGAATAAATTCAACCTCCTACTATCTCCTGGATAACAACATTAGAGTACACTTTTGTCATTCTCCACTTTTTTTTTACTGTCAAGCTTTACTGTCAAGCTTTTCTGTCTTGATATACTTTTTAATAATTTTTGTTTCAGTTGTTATTTTAACATGATATAAGACAAACAAAATATTCATCAAAATGTTTTCACAATAATATGAGGTTTATATCTCATATCAATTCTTTATTGGTATTTTTCCATCAAGCAAAGAATATCTGGATATATAAGCTCTCGAGTATCCAGACCCCAGATAAAATCTTGATGGTCCCAGTAAGGTATCTCCTTATAAAAAACTAAATGCTTGAGTCGAGGGAGCAGTTGTTCAATATCTTCTGTGGTTGCAGTTTTGTCCTTTCCACCACTCCACACTGCCGTTGGCACAATTATGTCTTCTATTTTATAGAATGGAGGAGTGGACTGTTAGCAAAAAAAGAAGAAGAAAACTGGTTTCAGTGACTGCAGGGAACATAAAGGCCACTTTTATGAATTTTTTAGAGTTTAAGTGCCCAATCCTAACCTAAGCCAACACAACTCACTGGTCTTCCTGTTCTGTGCAGTAGCCTCTCCCCCCCACCCCCGGAGTGATGTCTTACAGCATCTTTTTGATAACCCCAGGCCAGCACAGCATTTGTGCTGGGGCTTATTCTGGCCTAACTGCGGGTTAGGATTGAAGCCTAAGTGTTCAATCCAGAGTAACTATGGGGAGTCCTTGCTCCGGTGTAAGAACAATTTGCTCTGGATTGCAATATGAATTTCCCACAGGTTTTCACTAAGTGGTGCAGTAACTATGGGTACACGTAATGTCTCTTATGTGCTCCCGCAGTTACTCTGGATTGTAGGGTTAGACACAGAAATTTTTTAATACTGTCAAAACTCTTGGTGACATGTCATTTGGCTCAGGAACAATTTATTCCACCAATCTCTCATCTCTAACTAAACCTTTCTCCCTGTCTGGAGTAATAAAGATGACATTGGGGCACTCGATGGGGATGGGAATAAGTGGTGATGGACAGTAAAATTTAGGGGTAATGTTTTCCCTGGAATGGTGAAGATTTTATGTAGTGACCTTCTTCCTCGGGAGTTGCAGAGGGGGTTAGAAGTTGGGTAATTGTAGGGATGTTTGTTTCTGATGAGTAAAAGGAGTACTCTTGATTAGGAGTATAGGACTCCTGAAAAATAAACTAACACTAGCAAGGAATGGGATCTTGAACTCTGTTCTATGAACACCAGGAGAAGCAAGAGAAGACAAATAATTTAGCAGTTGCAATTTTGATACTAGACAAATGGGCAACAAAATAGCAAATGTGTTTCAATGTAAGTACATGGAAAGTTGTACAAAGAATCCAAACTGGGCTTATTAGAAAAGGCATTGAAAATAAAATGGCTAATATTATAATGCCATTATACAAAAAAATGGTAAGGCCACTTTTGGAGTATTGCATCCAGTTCTAGTCATCACATCTCAACAAGGATAGGCCTAGAGAGGAAATGGAAAAGGTACAGATATGCTTCATAAGCCACTAACTACTATAACAAGGTATACTCTAACCTGGAAATCACCAGGAAATAAGAGGACAGCCAAGGAATAAGAAAAAAGAATAAGAGGACAGCCAAGGAACACATGGCACTTGAATATAGCAGCAGAGGTAAGAAAAATTGCCCTGGAGTCAGCTGGAGATATATGTGCAGGACAGAGATGATTGAGGACCCTTGTCGGTGATCTATATTCCAGTAGGGGGTTTATAGATAGGAAGAAAGAAGATAGTATTCCATCTAATTAAACACAAAATAATAAAACCATTGCCAAACACTTTTAGTTAATGGAGATGTGTAAGATCTTTATTTTGTTTAAGATTGACAGGATTTTCAGAGCATAGCTCTTTCCCAGTAAAATAAACTGGCAATTAGAGATGCCTGGCACCAATATTTGAGGAAGTTGCTACACTATGAACATAAGGAGGAATCTGGGTGGCCTGTAGTCTGATAAGCTGCTGAGGTTGGAAAGACATAGACATCTTTGCTAGCTTCCAGTGGATGGGATGAACAAGCCTTAGGCTACAATCCAGAGTAACTACGGAACCTTTTACACCAACACAGTTACAGTGCCACTTATGGGAAATGCATAGAGCAATCCAAAGTAAGGGCGCAATCCAGAGTAACTATGGGGAGTCCTTGCTCTGGTGTAAAACAATTTGCTCTGGATTGCAATATGAATTTCCCATAAGTTTTCACTAGGTGGTGCAGTAACAACGGATACATGTAATGTCTCTTGCATGCTCCTGTATTTACTCTGGATTGTAGTGTATCCATACTTATCCATAGTTACTCTGGACTGTAGAGTTAGTAAGGAGAGGGCAGATTCTGTCCTAGCAAAATTTAAGGTCCAGACTGACTGGAGTAGACCAGGTATAAAGATGTGATTGTTATACCTGGAGCACAAGAAGATCTGATTTAGTACACCGGTGCTCTGGAAATGGAAAGTTCTGCATGAAGCATGAAAAACAGGTGTTCTGGAAATGGAAAGTTCTGAATGAAGCAGTGTGGAGGCAGAGGGACGATGGTGAGGGATGGAAAATCCCAGGGCATGAATGTCATCTTTCCAGAGGAGATGCCTATCATGTTAAATTCCACAATGAGATGTTGTAAGGTAATTTGTGCTGATCAGGGTGACTATATGACTGTAAAAACCCAGCTTTGTCCGGATTTTTATTCTCCTGTCCAGGTGTTCTACATTTTGGCTTCATTGTCCTACATTTTGGCTTCATTTTTGTAACTTCACGATGGTGCACAGTACCCCATCGTGTCATATGTTGTTGGATTAGTATTGAAGAGCATAACTCAAAATCAGTTTTGAGTTATGGCCAAAAAACAAAAAATATAAAAACAAAAAAAATACATTTTTGGCAATTTTTTTACATGGGTAGGAATTTTGGCCTTGGGGTTCAGGAATTTTTGGTTTGGCATCTGTTCACCCTGTGCTGGATTGGGCTGCAGCCTCTTTGATGTGCTCTTAATTCCCTCAGAAAAACAAATAAGATGTCAAAAAGACAGCATTGTTTACACTTAATGTTTAATTTAACCAACAACCCAAAGTATTTTTTTGACTTTCAGAAAATCTGACAAATCTCTCACCTGCACTTCGAATTGAAGCTGCAAGGAACATAATGTATACCCATTCTACCCCTTACAAAAAAGACAAAAGATTTCCCTTACCATATTATATACAGCTAAGTTCTTCCATCCATAGTCAAAATATTTAAATTGATGTGATTTCCAAATCTAAAAAAAAGAGGGGATAAGAATTATGCCTGGTTTGACTTCAGGTGAAGTTTAAATTTAGAAAAGGAGATTTGCATACAAATTCCACATCTGAGGATCTGAGAGTGCAATTCCAAAGCGCTGTTGGCCAGTGCAAGTCACTTGTGCTCACTCCAAAGTGTTACAAACGTACTGTAAAGCACTTCTGCACCACAGTGAAGAGGGTTAGGCCAGTGCACACCATGGGAACAGTCTCATGCAGCACAAGGACTTGGGGAGGGCAGGGAGAGATTGGGAAGGAGGTGGTGGGGAGGTGGGAGGGGGAGAAGGCAGGACAGGGTAGGGCAGGGGTTGGGGGAAGGTGGCAGAGGGTGGGGAGAGGGCATTCCCAGTGGGGCGGTAGACAAGCTTGGACCATCAGTTATTCCACATTCAAGCCTCTCTTCCCGGACAACCAGAGATCCCATATGATCAGATTTAGACCATCTGCACCTGCAGAGGTGACCTAAATTCAAGTAGGCTGTTCTACCTACCATATCCTAGGGAAGGGGAAAAGCTTCCCCTTCCCTATGGTAGTATAGCAGCAGCCTGAAATCTTCACTGAATTCAGCACAGGCTAACAGCACAATCCTAACCATTTCTACTCAAAAGCAAACCCCATTGTGTTCAATGGGCTTTACTCCCAGGAAAGTGTCTTTAGGATTGCAGCCTACGTCAGCCTGCCTGTTCCAGCATAAGTCTGGATTGCACTTTCAATTACCAGCATTCTTCTCATCCTTAAGTATTAACTTTTGTCAATATTTTAGAATCCAAATATTTCCTTATATGTTCTTTTAAAAATGATTCATGTCGACAGGGTAAATTTTTGAGGAAATACAGTTGAAGAAGAAAGACTTTGGACCTCCAAAGCCATGTACCTTCCCCTTCAAAATGTAATTGTGCCTGCATGAGTTTGTAGAGCAGCAGTCTACAAACTAGAGACCGCAGCAGATAGAAAATCCATTTCCTTGTAGAAACTGAGCTTAGTGTTAGAGGCTGGGGACTCTTATCTTCCTTCCCAATCTACTCCAAATGTCACATAGTACAGGTAGTATCTGCCTGGAAATCCATGCACAAAAGCCTGCTGGGGGTTAGGAATTATAGCCTAACTGTGCAATCCTAAACATAGTACTTACTCCCAGGAAAGTGTAAGTAAGTGTAAAGTGTAAAATTCCAGCCTAAGTTTTGTAATACTGATAGCTTACCTGGTTAAAGTGGAGCACATTCTTAACAGAAGAAAAATCAGGATAAATTCCAATGTACACATCTGCTCGACTCTAGAAAAATAAGGATAATTGGGCAATTCTTGAGAAAGAAATGCTACAGATACTGAGTATTTAAAACAAAAAAATTTAAATCAACTAAGCAACAGTGCATCACTAAAACGGACTGACAATTCAAGAGGCTACGTGGAGCAATACTATATACAAAATATGGCATTAGAACATAAGAAAATATGACATAAGAACATATGCGGGTATGTACAAATAGTGGGCCAGATTGTCAGGAGTTGCTACATGCGTGAGGTTCTTAAATAAATATAGTCCACCTACCACATTTAGGTTTTCCTTTCTATACACATCAGTTGTTTGGAGACAAATCTTGTCTATGATTGGATAACTGCACAACTTGGCCAACATGGCTTTCAATCTGTTACTAATAACACAGAATTCTTTTCTTCCAAATATAAGCTGTAAAATAAAATTGCAGCAATCTTCCTGAATCTTTTTAAAAACATGTTTAATTAATGGTTAACATAACATGCATGCACATAAAGATTCCAGTCAAAGATGTCTTCCCTGTATGGTTTTTTTAAATTGCATTTGTATCTCTATATTTGCTGGCCCTCATCTGTAGGAATTCTCTGTTGGCATTGATTGCAAAGACATTTTGATAAAATCTTTGCCTGAAACTCTGGAGAACCACTGCAATTCCACAGAAACAGTACTGAGCTAGTAAGCTTGTTGGACCAGTGTGCTGTAAGGATAAGGGAGAGTAATTTGTTCTATGAGTTCTATGAGTTGGACACACTGCAGAAGATCTTTCCAGGATATCATCAGAATTTGTATGGATCATACTTCAACGCTTCATTAATCTTAGAACGGGATAGATTAATTATTGGAGGTGTTCTCTGGTTTTTTTCTTAGATCAACAACATAGTGAATGACAGTGGGATTCTCCCACTCTAATACATAATGAGTGGAATATGAAATCAATGATGGAAATAATGAAAACATGAGAATTGATAATACATACTTTTATGGCTCCTTCAGGAGCTATCACAAGGGGTAGAAATTTCTCTTCTTGCAAGTCAAGCAGTATATATGGGGGAGCTAAGCACATGAACAGCTTAACAGTTTGACCAAGTTGTGGTATAACCGAAAAAGCAATTAGACCTGCAGAAGAGAGATAAATTAAAATACTGTAACTGTACCAAATGGAAATCAGGATCAGGCCTAGGCCAGGTTGGGCTTAGAAAACACAAATACTAAAATCCACAGATGCTTGAGTCACTGTCCTGGCACTGCAATAACTTAATTTTAAAGGTGTGCTGAGCCCTCCAGAGGTTGTACCATCTCACAGCCCACGCCATGGACCTTCTTGCCTCCTGAACTAGGCCAGAAGCCTTTTCCGCTCACATCCAAGAGGTATTCTGAGGCAAAGGAAGACAAATGGAGTGGGCAATGGACATCTCCTAATTGTGATGAAATCCAAGACTGAAATTGTGGACAATGACCAGAAGTGGTGTCAGGATATATTTCTTGAGGCATTCGTAGGCCTGGGGGGGTCATCTGTGGACAAAGGAATCCATAGATGCTGATCCAGTGGATAAGGAGAACCAATTGAATTGCAATTGAATGTGAACAAGGGTCAGGGTAGCCAAGTTGGACACTGTTTGGGGGCTTATACATCATCAGCTGATTCTTCCAGCCAGCCTGGCTTCCGATATGCAATGCTGGTATCACTGAAAGAGCCCAAAATGCCATTGAGTAGGTGCCATGAGGTACCATGCCACAGAGTGGTGCCATGAGGGTGCCAGTGCTCGCTACCTCCCTACATCTTTGAATCTGTACAGTTTCATTTGTTAAGGTTGAGGTTGGGCCCTCTCAAAATAAATATCACTGTTACCCCTGCCCTGTGTTTGTGTGCCATATGATTTTAAGCCATCTTTCCAAATGCTTTTAAGCCATTTTATCCAAGGAATTCCATTTCTGCAGGTTAGATGCCCACCAGTTTTCAATCATGCCATGTATATGTACAATACTGGGGAAGGGCTGCATAAGTATAACTGACACCAGTTACTTCTTAATCATCAACTGTCCCTGCTCCCTTAGGATCTTTACCTTTACAGCAGCTGCTAAGCTACATAGGAAAAAAATTATTTCATGGGGATTCAACAGGGAAATGGTATCTTTGTATTTCTATTCCCTCTAATTTCCTTCAAATTTCAGGCTATGTATCAGAAATGAACCAAGAGAAAGTAGCAGAGATCCTGCCAAAGAATTTTCTTGATTTGAGTACTTTTACTGAGAACACATGGGTGTGAATTTACAAGACAGCATGCAAAATTTTTAGCTGTGTGTGTCTAAACACTGAGCTGGCACATCTTCTTCTGACAACTTTTGAACAATGCAAATACAAAAAAATGTAAATTTTTCTTCTTTTATGTACCTATTGTTGCACCTTGGGAATGACCAATGTAGTATAATTCATCTTGCTGAGTTTTCTCCAGGATAAAATAGATTGTTGCTGGAATATCATATATTCCCAATTCATGGATACTGTGACATAAAAACACACATATAAAACACAGTTAAAATTTTCTCCAACTACATTTGAATAGAAAATCAACAGTAATGGCAAAGTCCTATCCAAGCAATAGACTTGCAGATCTTGCAGTCTTCCAGCATATCCCACAGGCTACCACTTTGGATGCTGCTGCTCTCTTTTGCAGCAGTAGAGGAAAAGGGATGTGAGTATACATATAGGAAAGAAAAAAACAAAACATAATTTTTGAACCAAAGTATGTCCAGAATTCATAAGCTACTGGCAGAAGGAAGAATAAAATAAGATAGCAATAGCTGTCCCTCAAGAGCATCACTAAGAATAAGGACCCAATTGTTCCAAGCGTCAAACTATTCCCTGAACTCACCTGAAATACCAGAACTGTTCTTGATCAACAGAGAGTGTTTCATGTCTTCTAGACCAAGTTGTTCCTCTATTATTTATAAGCCAGACATCATAGCCAGCATCTGCTAGAACGAAACCCAGACTATTGCTGGGGACATTTGCAATCCAGTCTCTTCCTTCATAAAGGAAACCATGTACCAGTAACACAACTGGTCTAGGTCCTAGAAAAAAGATAAAGGAGCCATGAAAGAATCCAAAGAAGGTCAGATGGACTTAAACAAAAATTGTAATAATTTGGAATGACCCAAAATGGAGACAAAACAAAGAGGCCCCAATATTAAGCAAGTCCTGCACCATTGGAACTCACTTTAGAAAGGGAAGAAAAGGGTGAGGACCGGAAAAGAGAGTGCATCAAGAGCAGGATGGTGGTTGTGGCTGTAGGTTCATCTATATCCTAACCCGCTTCCCAGCTTCAGTTTAACTCCCTGGGTCAACCTGGAGTTGACCCTCCCCAAGTAGACCTAATGGGGAATGAGAGGATTATCTTGAGTAGAAGGGGGTAGGATTAGAGTAGCTTCTTTTAGGCCCTTCCTTCTCACCATTACCAAGACTCTTAGCCAAAAACATACAGGTGGCCAACATGAGATTACGAAAAGAGAATCCAGCAGCAACTCTCTCCCCTTAGATAAGAAATGAGGGGAGAGAGCTCCCAGTTTGAAGAAGCATGCTCAGACCTTTCTTCCCGGGACTGTGTACTCCATAAGGAATTCGGTTGACCTGGAGTAGATAGCCATCCAGTGTCTGGACTTGATATTCTTCACTAGGGTATCCCCAGTATTGGATGATTTCACTCTGCAAGAGGAAATATATCTGATTTTTTTACCCAGGCCAGCAAATGTTCCAAGTATCATTATTCACCTAGGAATTATTGTCTTTCTTTGTTCAAAGACCTATAATTACTTCTGCTCTGGAAACAGAATTTTGTATTCCCTTCTCATCTAAGTAACAGTTACAGTAACACCCACTGAGATTGTTGTGCACCTAACATTTGGATAGCCAGACTTTATCTAAACAAAGAAATGGGTGAAGAGGCCAGGAGTGATTCAGCACTTCACTCAAGTCATGACGTCATCAAACCCGGCTTGGTTACTGAAGCCCAGTACTATTTTTCTGGAAAATAGGTGCCGACAATCACCTTTGGTATTCACAGGTACTTATTTGTGTGTGTGCATTTGTGTCTTTGTGTGTGCTGGTACGCACACAGAGGTGCTGGTACTCTTTAAGGATGCGTAACTGCTGAAAAGACCTCTGCTTAAAACTATTACATATAATATATTAATTATAAGATGGCAACATGCCACCTGCTCACAAGGAAAAGGAGGACAAGGAAATTTTTCCAGGACACAATGCTAAAAAAGAAGACATGTCCTGGAAAAAAGAACATATGGTTTATCTGGATAAAGGGGTTTCTTTTGTGTCCTTGTGAAAATTTCAGACATTTTCCATTGGCCTACTTGTACTTCTAATCCCTCCCCCTGATGTGGTTCTATTTCTTTTGTATTTTTAATAAAATAGTTAACATTTTGATACTTTCCTTGCCTAGAAGAGCATTGATGTAGTGAATGTTGTGGTTTGTCACATATAAACTCTTGAGGGCGCTATTGCTCTTTTATTTTTAATAGGAACTCATAAGGCACACAGCTCTTTTGTGAGGGCTTTTCTCTCCCAGTTGGCCTCCATATTCCTGGTCTCTTTAGCCTGGAATGGTGACAGCATGCTAACTAAATAAAAAGGAGAAGGCACAAAATGGTACATGCACACTAACCACTAAGTGTTACTTCAGTTCAAGACTACCCCATACATTTCCTGACATTTCTCCTTTCCATACATTTCCTAACAGATAGTGTTGAGAGCTCAGCCCTAATTTGTGCTGGAACAGGCAGGCTGACTCAGCCTAAAATGAATGTAGTGCAAGGTTCTGGACTGCTGCTGTGCTACTGTTGGGAAGCTTCCCCTTCCCAGTTGTATGGCAAGAAAAGCCTAAGAGGGTCTACTCAAATCAAGGCCATCTCTGGAGGGGAAACAGCTCTGAGTAGATGAGAGTAACAGAAGTTCGGATCTACTGAGTGAGCACGGTGTCCCATGCCCCGTCTGCCCTGGGAACGTCCTCCCCCATGCTCCCTAACTCTTCCTCATTACAGAACGCTCCCTCCTGCCTCTTCCCCACCCAATCCCGCCCTCCCAATCCCAAACACCCTGTGCTGGCTGCGAATGGCTAATGCAACACACACATTGCCCCATTCCTGAAGTAGTGCAGGGAGTAATTGGCACACATCCGTATACCAACCTAATCCCCCCTGGGAGTGGCACAGGAGTGCCTTACATCACTTTTGTGACACCTGCAGGATGATTCAAGGGTCTGGCACTAGAGTAATCAGGGTTTTGATTGCACTCAGCAACTGGAGAAATGCCAAAACCAGGGCACTTGTACCAGTGAAGGTCCACCGAGGCTGCAAAGTCAGAATTTCAAATGACTTCAGAAAATTATGCAAAACTTTTAACTTAAAGCTTTTGGAAATCAGACTCAAAGTGACTGCTGCCACATCTCTTTAGTCAGGATTTTAATTATTAAGAGTACTCAGTGCATTATTTTTCTAGAAATAAAGGGGGGGTTCTCACCATGAAGACAATTATAAAGGAGGGGTACTCACCATGAAGATATTATTTGCATTCATGGGCATGTCTACTTAGGGGCCAAAGAGGTGCTAGTGCTCAGTACCAGTGAGTACCCCCCCCCCCAAAAAAAAAGCCCAGAGAATACTTAATGCCACTTTTCAAGTAGTTCATAAACCAGTCTACATAGCAAATTAGATTCTGAGGATTGTAGGATCGCTGTTTGGCTTGGAATGTTTCATCAGCCTATTAGCTGAGGTCATACTGATACTTAACCAAAAGGACATAGTTTTTGTTTTGTGCTGACAAATCAATCCTGAGATCCCTTGATCCAGCACATTTTATGGTTCTGTTGCCAATGGGGCAAACTAAATTAATTTGTCCTTGTTATTGTTACTTTCCAGAGGCAAAAATCTTCCTTGCCAGAAAAACCTTTGGAAACCCAAGTCTCTTATTTTCTGTCATCATAAGCTCCATGGACAATTATAGTGATTCAAACCCAAAGCTGCACGCCTCATGATGATAGCCCAGGCAAAGTGGCATGGTTTCTAGAGAAATATTTCAAGATGGAAGCGGCAGAAAGAACATGTTGAGAGGTGCAGAATAAAAAATTCACGCATTGCAACCACATAAGGAAAAAATTAGTTTGCATTGCAATATTGAGAGCATTCGGCTGATATTTTGGCTACTTCATCATGCTGATGAAAAATTTCTGTGGAAAATATTTCTTTGGATTGCAAAGCAATACAGTATGTGGTAACCTGTCCAGAGGAATGCCTTAATGTGAGCAATAAGATTTGTACATTTAGATGCAACTTGAGATGCAACTTTTAGTAAAATAGGCTTGGCTAATACTAATGATAGCTTTTTGCAAAACATCTACTCCTAAGATCATGTTGGGCTAGCATGAATCCCTTACAATGGAATGGAAATTTTGCAAACATGCCAAATAGCAAGCCATTCCAGTGGAAAAACACACTGACCTGCTACCACCAGATCCATTTGTGAAGGGATAAAGAGGCATTGGCCTGGCGAAGCTGGGAAGAATGGGAAGGGCATTTGGGGAATTTTTTGAGTAGGAGCAAGGGAGGACCAGTGGACAGACCAGGCCCAGGAGGGTTATGGGACCAGCTTGCAAATTTTTAGTCAGTTACTACACATCCCATGAGCAGCCCAGTCCTACCACCAGAGCTCCTTCACCGCTGGGTGTCACAAATGTGCTGCTTGGTTGGGGAAAGGAGACAAAAGGAGTTCCCTTCTCCCAAGAAACCACCAGTAGTAGCTCTTATCATCTTAAGATACTACTGCAGCCATTTTGGCACCATGGTAGTGCTGGGACCATAGGATTTGGCTACCAGTGAGCAAATTTGAAGAGGAGCCTTCAAATTAGTTCCAGTTTTATCTAAGGCAACTATGGAGTTTCTGCTGTTCAAAGTATCTGCTTATTGAAACAGTTGCAAAACAGAATTAAAATACAGGAATATGCTGAGAGGAAAAAAAATACACTGATTCAAAATGAGCCTGTATAGTAACTTACGATAGTCATAAACTCTGTGGGATTCAAATGTCTTCGCCTGAAGGATTCTTGTGAATCTGAAGCCTGTAGGTTGAAGCATCCTACTGCTATAAACAGCCATATCTTGTACCTGTGAAAAATGAGTGTCAGTTGTCCATAAAATACATAATCTAGACATATTTGTACATGTATTTTCAGTCTTGGAAGAATTTGTCAAATGACTGAAAATAATATTTAGTAAATATTCTACTTGTTTAATAGTACAATCCTACTTAAGTCCCTTCAAAGCTCTTTAAAATCAGGCGCTACACAAAAAGCACCTCATGGAAAACTTGCATCCATCCTGCAATATCCAACTGCATGACTCAATCATTGGATTTTAATTTATCACAGGGCCTTGATTGCAGCGCACCCATTAAGCTCACCAGTCCCTCCCTCCACACAATGCTGTTTGTACCACTGCTGACACTTGCTGCACAATAGCCCAGGTGTAGTTGCCTCTCTCTCTCTCTCTCTCTCTCTCTCTCTCTCTCTCTCTCTCTCGCTCGCTCGCTCTCCTTCACCTGGCTGCCACAACTGGACCCACAGACTGGCTCCAAAAATAGCACTGAATGGACTCTGAGACCTAGCAGCAGAGAAGCCTTTCTTCTTCAGTCACCCCTAAGGGAAGAAAGACCTAAACAGGGGAGACGATACCTTACCGGTTAATAAAGAGATGACAAGTGTGGTCAGGTCAAAAGTTTTTATTGCACAGTTTCAAAGATAGAACAGCACTGAAAAACAAATGCATGAGTTGGTTTGCCAACCATCTTAACCAGAGGTGTAATACTCTGCTCCAGTACCCAGGGCATGATACTGTGACATTACCCATTATCCAGCACCCAGGGTGACATTGTGTGACATCATGCCAAGTTCTTCCCAGAGAAGTGGCTTTCACAATGATGACAGCTTTGCATCCCCATTCTTTCTCCTGCATAATTCCCCAGGGAGCCTCCACAGGAGAAAGAATTGGAAGGTGAAACTGGCTGGGTACCAACAGCAGAGACTGAGGGGCTCTCAGTCATGCACCATCCTTGGCACAGCACCCAGGGCAAGTACCGCTCTGGCTCTGCCCTTATTACACTTCTGATAACTGCTGATCCAGCAGGGCTCTTATCCCTTTGCAAGCTATCCAACATTCAAGTAAGTAGCAGGTATCAGTGAGAACCAGTTACACCAGTTAACTCACTCTCTGTTACGGGGTACTCAAAGGATCAAGGGCCTGTTTGGAACAAGTAGGTCAGCAACTCCTCAGAGGAACAGTAGGATCACACATCTCATTTCAGCCAGGCATTCTACATGCTTCCTAATCATCAGTATTACTGATCATATGCTAGGTTCTCTTCCAGAGTTGGAAACAAAAAAGGGAGGGGAGCACAGCAAGACATGAACACCATTAGGCACATAAAGTCAGACAGAATATGTGCTTGGTGTTTGTCTGGGAAAGTGCCAACCCAGAGCCAACCTATCCAGTAGGCATAGTGCTTATGGCCCATAACACTCCTAGGGACCCGTAAAAATGTTTTAATTTCATTTAAATCAGAAGGAAAAAATTAGACTGTTAGGGTCCATAAAAGTCTATAAAAGTTTGCCCAAAACAACAAAAAGGTAAGTATTTTGAAAACAAAAATTTTGCCTAAAACAAAAAGTTGAAGTATTTCAAATTATATCAAAAATATTAATATGGTTAGGGGCCCAAGAAGGCAAAAGTACCTATCACTCGCAAAAGCCATATTGTGGCCCCGGTGAATACATGGGTACACATGCAGTGGTGCCCTGTCAGACAGGGTAAAGGCCTGGAGCCTAAAACCTGGACTTTTTCTTCCCCGATGTAAAGTGCAGTGGAGTTCTTTGCAGTGGGATAACTCTTTTGTGGCAAAACTGCCATCCTGAAAAACAAAGAGGTTTCAGAAGAGCGCTTGTCCAGGTAAATACCTGGCATTCACCAAGGGAAAGAAGGCATTCACTGCCATTACATATTGCAAAATGAAGAGATGGTCATACAACACAGCTTATAACAAAGATACATTTGACCATACTGAAGAATCAGTATTTGGGGGTGGGGAGTAGCTAGAGACATGGAGCATCAATGTATTGCAGTAAGGGGATTCCATCCACCATCTGTTTTCTCTTGTGCGGGATGTAATGCTTCCCCAGTTATACCTGGACAGAGTACCTGATATCTGTGGAGATGTCTGTGGAGACAGTTAACAAAACATCTTGCCATATAATACCTTCAGCAGATTATTTGTCCAAAGTGCCCTTTTCTCCATAGCTCCCATCGCAACAATGCATACATATTGGTGATTTAAGTGTGCATGAAATGAAGCCAGAAAGATGTAGCTCCATACACGTGCAACCAGGAAAAAATGGAACGATGCAACCACTGCACCATTGTTTGAAGACACATACCATATTCTGTGTCCTTAATCTGACATCAACAGTATTGCTCACCATTACGTTGGTAAGGGGCAACCCTAACCAATTTTCCAGCATAAGGACAATGTAACTCGAAGTTAAGGGAACAAACATTGCCTTTCCTCTGTGACTCCTCCACCCAGAAAAAAACAAACTGCAAAATGCAGCACATGTCCCACTGACACAGCTATGCCAGTGCTGAAAAGTTGGTTAGGACTGTACCCTAAAATGATTTAATATAAGTGTTATTTCAGGAAATGGGGCGAAATGTTCAACATGGAGTAGCTCATTTCTACCTTTCAAATATGGGAGAAAGATGAAAAGCACCCCTTTTGTTCTAGAGCTTGCATCCTACTTCCTTAGCATGCAACCAGGGCAGGGTTGTCATATGGCCAAAAAAAAAAAAAACTCATGGAGATGGGACAAAGGCACATAACCACCTCTACCGTGCAGGTTGTTGCCCTGCCCTCTGCATGATGATGACACACTGTCCTCCCACATCGGGTTATGCAAACACTAGTGATGTCTCTGAATCATGGATTATGGAACTTGAACACAAGCCCTACAATATTAGTTGCAACTGAAATCTCCTGCTATCAAAGAAAGTTTCTGTGGTTCTCTTTTTTTTAGATGAGCATAGCATAGCTTATAACTGGGGATTTTGAGGCTTCAAGTTCCTATAGGAAACATATACAGCTGCACCTGATAGGAAATTACTGAGTCAAATGTTCCACTGAACACTTGAGAAAACAGCTTATGGTTTTGTAAGGAGTTGTATTGGAACGCGAAAGTCAGTTATATTTGTAGAATATCTCCAGTGCATTATAACTACCAACAACAACAAAGTGAGGCAAGTCTCAACTAAGCTGAGCATTCCCTTGTGCAGGTTTGGAGTTGGAACAAACTCAGACATTTGATGAAGCCAACAAAACAAAAAAATGGATATTCTGCTGAAATTGAAAGAAAGTACAGTTTTTACAAAAAGTGTTCAACAAACAGAGTTTGCAAACAATTGTTTACTAAGTTCTGATGATGGGAATAATGCTACATACTGAACTGAATGTAAATTTTGATGACTGTATACTTCTCAAAAAATGATTTTGTAAGATAAATTCAAGCAAAAACCTGCTTCTGACAAGCACTAGACAAATTCCTGGCTCAGATCTGAAGGGAACCATTGGGTGAGGCAGCCTGCAGGGAAGTATATAAAATGTTTCTTTCCTGACAAGAAACACCATCAGTTTTTGACAACTGACAAAGCACACCACACAGCCTTCCTTCCAGGAACTCACATCCCCTTGGTTCCTACTATTGGGGCATACCCTCCCCTAAACCCTAAACTCCCACAGCACACCTGCAGATCATATGCAGCACACAAATGTGTGACAGCCAGTTGGTTGAGAATCACTCTGGTTAGGACTGGACCATAAAAGTACCCAGTCTGAAATAACTATATTGCTTGCACTCAAAAAGGAACACAGTATATAAAACTATAAAACCAAATTAACCAAAACAACATAGAATAACAATTTGACAGCAGTACCCAAAATGGGAAAGACTGAATGTCAACTAAGATGTGACTGTTATCCTTACACAAAGCCGCTCTTTAGTGAATAGCCACAATGGCTGCAATCTAAAGAAAGTATGCATTAGGACAGTCTACTCAAACTGGAGGATCATAAAACCCCAGTTTGAGTAAAGATTCCTTATTCCCTTTAAGGGAGCTATTAAATGACATGACTCTGGATTGTGCCCTAAGGGAACCACTGTCCTAGCCCCTCTCCCACAAAGACTTAGGGACAGAATATAGCTCCCTTGAGGTTTGAGAACCACTGCTTTAGGCTGCAATCCTACCCTCACTTTCCTATGAATAAGCCATATTAAAAAGCTTACTACTGAGTAGACATGCATAGGATTGGGCTGCAATCCTAAGTCCTTTCCTGGGAGGAAGGTACATTGAACATAATGGGGCTTAATTCTAAGTAGACATGAGTAGGATTGCACCCGTGGACTCTTAAGTCTTTCACTTAAATGCTTAACATCACAGTAGTTTCAACTGGATTTTTTTTCTTATGGTCGTAGTTGCAGTGGTGGGCTTCAAGGGGTTCTTACAGGTTCTATAGAACTCTTTGCTAATGAGGCCTGGTCCTCAGAACTAGTTAGTAATGGGACATAGAACCTGTTGTTAATTTATTTGAATCCCACCACTGCATAGTTGTATTCAGCTTTGGTAAATGAACAACCTAAAATAAATGCTAGATAGAAATCAGCAAAAACAAATGAAGGAGTCTGAAGGAAGACTTTTTTCTTACCTGCAATTGTTCTCTAGCAGTGAAAGCATCGCAAAACAATGCTGGAAAGCACCTGGAATGCAACATCCTGCAAGATACAATCAGTTTTATCACACAATAGTACAGTATAATTATCCACCACATCACATATATTGCAGGTGCTTCTGTAAGCTGTTAAGTGATGAAACAGAAATGGTAATAGTAAAATATTTGAAAGAGAATGCTTCTATACACCCTGTGCTTCAAATATACTGGCTCAGAGTCAATGAGGAGGACAAATTTATGAAATTGATTTTATGGTGTGTGTGTTTTTGTGTCAAATGAATTAACTGATTGACATAATAATGCAAATTACTCCTCCTCATACAAGAAATACTTTTCAGAAAGTTTGGATTCATTAAATTCTGTCACTGTTGCATCTTAAGATGTCCTTTCTGGACTCAAAGTAAACAAAATTTCAACATAACAAATAACAGAGCAGTGGCAAAACAGATTAGCGTGCCACCCCAGTGCACAAATGACTTACCAGTGACATCACTACAATTACTTCCAGATATTGCAATTATTTCCAGATTGGCCAGCCTGGCTCCGAGTGACTGTACCACAAATGACTGGAAGAGCAGAGACACAGGCATTTCCGACAGTTACATGCCTATCTACCTATCGTATTCATATATCACTTTTCAATTAAAAGTCCACAAAGTTGTTTATAAAGATAATGAAAAAAATTAATGGCTAATGGGTCCCTGTCCCAGAAGTGCTCACAATCTTAAAAAAGATGGAAAAGAAAACCAGCATAAAACTTACAGACATTGCTGGAATGATGAGGGCCAGTTACTCTTCATCTGCTAAATAATAGAGGAACACCTACTTGAAAGAGTGCCTCTTGCCCATTTAGCAGGGGCTCGTTAGAGTGCCTCTTCCCAGTAACCAGGGTTAGAAAAACACTGAATTAACTTATTAAGTTCCAGGAATATATTCATAAGTCATTTTGTTTGCAAAGTCAGGAATGGATCCAACTCTATTGCTATTGGTTTTTTTAAGAAAACCTTTTTCTATCCTGATTATAATGTTCTTTTACCCCCAAATCCAGAGTAACTACCGGAGCACATCAGATACTTTATCCGTATCTTACTGCACCACCTAGTGAGAACCCATGGGAAATTTATATTGGTATCCAGAGTAAGTTGTTCTTACACTGGAGCAAGGAACCCCGTAGTTACTCTGGATTTTGCCCTTTGTTTCTTGTATCAACCTGGTAAGGACAGAGGTTGTATTAGAATGGAACAAGACTCCAACTCAAATTTATAAACTGAAAAACAGGCATACAGAGGAGATAAAACACAGTAAGACCATAATAATGAGTACATCTTGAGTACATTAGAGCAGGGGTGTCAAGAATTGAGTCCATGGGATTGATACAGCCTGCATGATTATTGTGATCAATGAGCTATGAAGCAGCACTGGGAATTCAACTCAGATGACTCAGACTTAAGACACAAAAATGTAACTCTAAAAACTCTAATTTGGCACTCATCCTAACACATGCTGGCTCAAGTCTACCTGTATCTGGGGGCCTTTATTAAAATGTCAGAGTTGCAGGAATTTCCAGTTGGGAGGCAAAAAAGAGTGAATATTTCCTTTCCCAACCAAGTGGGGGAGGGAGCAGGCTTTTGCCATCTCTATCAGGAAGGTGCAACCCCATGATCATTGGACAAAGTGTGGCATTCTGATATTTTCATTGGAAGGGTGGGAAGACATACCAAAGATGAAGTCCATCTTTGAGAGGAAGGAAGGAATGATCACACTTCCCACCTTATGACTGGTGCAGATGTAGGATTGCCATAATTCTCTTCCACAAAATTGGGACAGGACCCTCTGTCATACTTACCAGTATGCAAACACAATCTCCAAAAATCGGGACTGTCCCTTTATGTGGGGGGGGGGCATACAGTAACCCTATGTGGATGGTGCAGACCCATTTAATGATTGCCGTAGTGAGACTATTTCTGAGTAGAGATACTGGATTGGGATCATCCTGCTAAGTCTCGCAACTGCTGCTTGTGACCCTCCTCTTGCTTGCCACATCTTTCCCTACTCTCTCACAGCCCTTCCCACCCTATTTACAGGGGAGCAGGGTGACCATATAGAATGGAGGACAGAGTGCCTCTACCTTTGAACATTGCATAAAAGAGGGAATTAAGTCAGGTTTAACTCAACATAGAAGGATTAAAAAAGCAGCACCTGCCAAAATTCCCTCTTCTATACCATGCTTAAAGGTAGAGGCATTTTGTTCTCAATTCTATATGGTCACCCTGCTCCCCTGTAAATAGGGTGGGAAGGGCTGTGAGAGAGTAGGGAAAGAAGTGGCAAGCAACAGGAGGGTCACAAGCAGCAGTTGCGAGACTTAGCAGGATGATCCCAATCCATTATCTCTACTCAGAAATAGTCTCACTACGGCAATCATTAAATCAATCTCTCTCATGTCAGCTGGATCCAAGCAAGGTGTGTAGATCACAATGCATCTAAGAAATTTAAAATGTAATTCTGACTCACAGATGTGCTGGTGTGCTAGCCCATCCTTGACAGAAAACTGCCTTTAAGCATTTTCACCCTAATGAAAGTTCACAACACCAACAGAAAGGCAGGTGCACAGACATATGCCGGTCTGCTGTGCTGACATGGGCCCCAGGAAGGTTAGGTCTGCTCTATATGGTTGAGCTTTCTTGATGCAGGGATCATGAGGTTGTGAAGATCAGGATCATCAGTGCAAAGAGGAGGGGGAGGGAGGGAAGCTTTCCAGGCATGGGGAGGGTGAGTGGAGGGCTTTCCTTGGAGTGCGTGGGGAGCAGGAGGTTGGACCAGGATCTGGCAGTTATACCAAATCTTAGCTCCATTCCCAGACACTGCAGTATGGCTCAAGACTGCTCCTTTCTGCTCAGATCTGTATCACCTCATCTAAGTAGACCCATTGGGGCTGCTGCTGCTGCTGCTCTGTCTGGATTAAGGGGAAATGTTTTCCCTTGCCTCAGGCTGAGCATTAATCAACTTCAAACTTTTGCTTTGCTTTGTGCTTTGCAGGTGAGACCTGGTTTGGTAGGAATGGAAGATGTGGATGATAGAGCCATCATAGTCTAGTCAAATTGCCCTTTGCCAGTTTTAAGTTGACAGTGGTTATTTACCACACATTATCTGCTCTATATGGCAGGAAAAAAATTAGGTGGAACACTGCATAGTTTCTGCAAAGGCAATAATTACATGATAATTAGGTTTTCCTTATATCAGCGCTTTCCAAACTTGAACAGCTGGCAACTTTGTCTTCCAGCACTAGCCCTGATGTAAGTATCAATGATGAGTAACATGCTGATATTACTTTTAGATTTGTACCAAAATCATGCAAAGCAGTCCAGAGAGGGAACCACCTGCCAGTCCAGATTTCCATGAATTGTTGTTGTATGATACATTGGACCCACACTATCAATCATCTCAGCACAGGTCCCTCAATCCCACTTAATGTGCCTTGATGCCCAATTTGGAAACTTCTGCCATATATTGAAAACGTGACCAAGATTTGGATACATTTGCAGTGAATTAGTTCCTAGGTGAGAACAAAATGCTTTATCTCTAATAATCAACAACTGAATGACATCATTTTCATCTTAATAATGTTCTTCCTTGGGAACTAGATTGGGTAGATATACTTATATATCATGCCAGTTTGCTGGAGGCTATAAAAGAGCCTTAACAGGTCAGACTCATTTACCCATGTGTGTGTTCAATTTCAGTAAAAACTGGAGATAGTAATATAAGGTGTGCCTGTGAATTTCTGTGTATTTCTAATGTGTGGTGTCTCTGTGTAAAACACCAAAATAAAAAAATAAAAAAACAACAACACAATCCTGCTGCCCTTTTCCATTCTTGATTTGGGACCAGGAAAACTAAAGGAAAAGGGGCTTTTCTTATCCTGGCCCCTGGAGCCAACATTACTACTGGCCAAATACCAGTTTGAAGACTTTGGGCGCAATCCAGAGTAGCTATGTGGAGTCCTTGCTCCGGTGTAAGAACAATTTGCTCTGGATTGCAATATGAATTTCCCATAGGTTTTCACTAGGTAGTGCATTAACTAAGGGTACACGTAATGTCTCTTACGTGCTCCCGTAGTTACTCTGGATTGTAGGGTTTGTCTTTTAGGACTGCAGCTTTGCCTCAGGGAGAATAACAGAATTCCAGTCCACTTCCAGAGGGCAGGGAAACTCTATGCCCCCACAATTGTGCCCTCGCCCCAAGAAGGCACCGCTGCATGTAAACTCAGCTGAGTTTGCATGACATTCTCATGCATAAACAACTGAGCATGCGTCCTGATGCAGAGTCTTGGCACTATAGCTGCTCCTTCTATCCTTCTAGTGTTTCTCTTTACTATCCATGCGTAGATAGTCTCATGTTATATGGTAATACTGATGTCATGGACACATTTACACATGGAAGAGGGAGTGGTACTCCTAAACTTGATACTGCTCTCACATGCCCACAAGTGGGGTTTTTGCCTGTCTGGCACATCCGCAGGTATAAACTTCCCTAGAAAAGATAGATATGAATGCAATAATTAAGTAAAAGATGTTAGTAACATTGGACTACCGTTATGCACTATATGCAAGACAGCTTTGAAAACTCCAACTTCAACTTCATCAAATTTCAGCTGCCAGAATTTTGCTGAAATTAGATGGATGGAAGGTACAACTGATACATTTTGTTTTCTTTGTTATTTCTGGGCCCAAGTAAAAATGCTGATTATTAATAACAAAAAAATGGCCCAGTAGCAGAATATCTACAACATCCTCCTTTTGCTCCTTAACTATATGCTCTAACTAATCTCAAACACCCTGCTCTTTTCTCTGTGATATGACATGGGGTGGATGGACACATGAAACACTAGGCTTTTTTCACTTGTGATGTGTCAGTTGTGGAATGTGTTCCAGTAGAAGTCCCTTATGACTAAAACCTTTTCTCTTAAAATGGGAAAAAACTGCTGTACATGCTTGGAGAAAGAAACAACCAAATGAAATATTTTTATTATGCAATATATGTATCAATATTTTATTGGTACTTATTCATCAGATAAAGCACATCTGGATATAAAAGCTCTGGAGCATTAAGCCCCCAGTCAAAATCATCATGCCCCCAGTAAGGTATACTCTCATAAAAAAACTAAATGTTTAATATGTGATAGCAAACATTCAACACTTTTTGGGTCTGCAATTCTGTCCTTTGTACCACTCCACACAGCAGTTTGCACAATCATGTCTTCTATGTTATAAACTGGAGGTGTCGTCTGTTGATTAAAAATAAGAGAACTGGTTTCAGGGACTGTTCGCAATGTATAATTAGTGATTTATATTTTCTCATTTTTAAACATATGTCAGCTCTTCTCCACATAATCTAAAAATGGATTAAAAACACTAAAATAAATATTTGCCAAGTGATAGTCTTTCTGCAGTGCAAGAATTTTCTCAACCATTCCCAAAAGGTAGTAGTTCCTAACCTTTATTGATTGGCAGCTCCATGGACCTACTGGACTATAATATAATATCAGAAATTCCAAAAAGATATTATTTACCCAACAAATCTACTCACTTATATTTTGACTTAAAAAAAATAAAATTAAATTAATATATTTTCCACATCATTTCACAGTAAAGACATGCAAACAGGGGAGGCAGAGCCTCACCAAGCCCAGGCTATTTGTATGAAAAGAATGTTTAGGATTGCCAAATTCTAATCATACCTGGAGGCTTCCTGAGGGCCAGCGAGGCCGAATGCTACATGCAAGTTTCTGGATTCACCCAGAAGAGTCATGTTACTTCCAGATCTATGACTCTGTGGCACACTGTGCTTCACTGGCTCAAAATATCATGGAATGTCACTGCTTCACAGTTAGTAAAACAAGTACGTAGTTTTGTAACTACAGTAGCCAGTGGTGGGCTCCAGCAGGTTCGCACCTACTCTCTAGAACTGGTTGTTAATGAGAGATAGGACATACAAAGTTTAAAAATAGCCATTTAAAAGTGGCTGCCAGATGGGCAGAGAACCGGTTGTTAATTTCTTTGAATCCCGTCACTGAGTAGGTCCTGTTAAAGTTGACCACCCAAGGGACTGAAGGAAATTGGTTAACATGTGGAAAAGTATTCAATAATGTACTTATAATATTTTTATCTATCTATCTACAGTATTTATATACCGCTTTTCAACTGAAAAGTTCACAAAGCGGTTTACAAGAAAATGAAAAAATTAATAGCTAATTAATAGCTGATGGGTCCCTGTCCCAAAAGGGCTCACAATCTAAAATGCAAAAAGAACACCAACAGAAGCCACTAGAACAGACATTGCTGGGGTGTGGAGGGCCAGTTACTCTCCCCCTGCTAAATAAAGGAGAAACACCCACTTGAAAGAGTGTCTCTTGCCCAGTTAGAGCTTTTAGTACAGAAAAGGTGGTCAATATAGAGAGGTGGTCAATACAGAGAGGTGGTCAACTTTGGAGGTTCTACTTAGACTGCAATCCTAAAGACACTTTCCTGGGATTAAGACCCACTGAACATTATGTGGCTTACTTTTGAGTAGACATGGTTAGGATTGTGCTGTTAGCTACTTTTTGAAGTTGATGTACAACTTCATTTGAAATTATTTACAAACCTACTTTGTAAATGTGGGATTCCCCTAAAAATCTTTCCAGTTAGGCTTTTACGGATAGTCCTGGCTGCAGATAAAGAATGGAATCAAGGATAGTTTGAATACAGAGTGAATACCTTCAAAACGGCTGCAAATGCTGCAATTGGTCACTGATAGCCAAGAACAGGCAGCAGAGGATGCATCAGCAGCAACTGTGTTCCCACAGATAAGAGAAACCATGGGAAATCAGTGTAAGGTTACTAAAGATAGATTGTACACACTTTATTAAGAGTAAACTTCCAGCTAGGTCAGTGTGACTTACAGCACCATTTTATTTATGACTATGGAAAAGTAATTCTAATGGTGTTCAATGTGGTTTACACCCAAGAAAATGTGTATAGGGGTACTGCCTCACTGACCAATTTATGCATGTCTACTCAGAAGGAATTCCCATTATAGTTAATGGGACTTATTCTCAGGTAATTGTGGATAGGATTGCAGCATGAGTTTTCAGTAGACATGCATAGCATTGGACTGCTGAAAGGGAATCTGACAATCATTCAGTGAGAAAAAAAGAATGAGAAGTAAAATCCTGAATCCAGCAGGGAAAGGGTTCATGCATTGCATATATGTCACAATGCAGTACTCATTCTTTCAATAAATTCTGTGCTTCTGTTATGTACAAGTGGTACCTCTCATAAGAAGCGTCTCACATAACAAGCGTTTCACATAACAAATATACATTTCCAAGAAATCTTGCTTCGCATAACAAGCAGGCGTGGTAAGGGCATGCATGCTATGCAGCCATGACGCTCCATGCAGAGGCTCTTTAAAAGGGCTGCTGGCCAGCGCTGCTGCCTCTAACTGCCCCCAATGTGGGGGCAGTTGCCTGGGGGTGCCAGAGGCAGCTGCCCCTAACTGCCCCCAAGTGCTCCCACTGACCACCTTGAACCTCCAGCAGCAGCCCAGGTAAGCCTCCCAGGAAAGTGTCTTTGATTGCAGCCTCCTAACCCTGTCTACTCAGAAGTAAGCTCCATTGTGTTAAATGGGGCTTATTCTCAGGAAATTGTCTTTGCTGCCTCCTAACCAGGTTTACCAAGGAAGCCCCATTGTGTTAAATGGGGCTTACTCCCAGGAAAGTCTCTTTAGGATTGCAACCTAAGTAGACTTCATAGGATCATGTACATTGAATGCATGTTTTGAATTCAATTACAGTGTTTTGTCATCATTTTCACATCCAATTAATATTTTTATATGAATATTTTTGGGGTTGTGGAACCAATCGTCGGAGTTTCCATTATTTCCTAAGAGAAAATCCGCTTCACTTAAAGAGCATTTCACTTAAACAGCATGCCTCCGGAACGAATTAAGCTCTTTATGTGAGGCACCACTGTACTCTCAAACATTTAACTGTTTCCAAAATAAAGGCATAAAATGTCTAAAAGACCAAGTGTGAAAGTTTAACTAGAAAACCAAAAACTTTTTCTGCATATTTTCAGAGGTTTGTCAAAGCTCCGCTTTTTTCTTATTTACAGTATTTAAAAGATTTATATCCTGCTTCATTCCATCTGATCAGGTTCTTGGCCTAAGATCTTTTCTTACCATATTGTAGGCAGCTTTGTTCTTGCATCCATAGTCAAAGTATTGAAATTTCTACGCTTTAACAATCTAAAAAGAGGTGAAAAATTATGCACAGATTGAAAACGATTTTAAATTTTGAAACAAGGATTCATACACAAATTCCACAAAGTGGGTTGTGGAGTTACAAGAATTCAATGCCATTTTGGGGGGTTAACACTTGCTAAAATTTTGGAGTTTCAAAACTGACATTAAAAAAATTAATCATGTATTTATAATGCTGAATTTTTAATGCAATACATTTGACATATAGAGACATTTGGGTTCCCTGAACCTTCCAGTTCCAAGTGCAGGATTCCTTACAAGCAATATTTTGAATTTTTTCTTTTCCCTCCATTGCTGATGCTCAGACAGAAACAAAATTTTGGCATGAGTCATTTTCAGATGTTTGATCTTTCACTCAACTCAGACTGCAATCCTATCCATACTTTCCTGGGATTATGTCACACTGGACACAATGTGACTTACTTCTGAGTAGACATGCACATGCGTGTGTGTGTGTGTGTATAGCATAGGTAGAGGGATATGTTTTGCATGGTGTCTCCCCATAGTGTGAAAGTGGTCCTGCCTTAAAAAGCCACTCTGGGAGACTCAAGCAAAACAGGCTACTCCACCATTTTGCAGCAGTGTCTCACTATGGTCTTGAAGGGGATGCGCCAGTTACACACACACTGCTTAATGCCTTGCACACTCTCTCTCCCTCTGTGTGTGTGTGTGTGTGTGTGTGTGTGTGAGAGAGAGAGAGAGAGAGAGAGAGAGAGAATAATTTGAAGGTTTCCTGCTGAAAATAAGAGTTTTTCAATAAGGGAATTTCAATAGCCATTTTGGCCAAGTATCCCAGATTTAAAGTATCTCAGAATTGTTGTTATACTAATTAGTCAAGCTTGAAACAGCCAAATACATGAGAAGGTAATAAGAGGAGTTCAGTGAAGTAGAGGTTCATCAACCTATGTCAAAGAAGAAGAAAGTGCAATGTCTACTCAGAAGTAAGTCCTATTGTGTTCAATGGGTCTTAATCCCAGGAAAGTGTCTTTAGGATTGCAGCCATAATGGTAGATGATATCAGTCAGGAGGAAAACAAAAGGCAGGCAGAAGGATCTGACACAGGCAGCACAATCCAGAGCAACTAATCTGTCCACATAAGAGCCCTTGGGTTGCCCTATCTATCACTAGGGCGGAGCAACTGCAAGATGCTCCACCCCAATTACTCTGGAAGAGGCTTAAGGCAGAGCAAGGCAACATACAGTGCCCTGAGAGAGGTGGAGCTGCTCTGCCCTAGCTGCTCTGCCCTAGGCAGTTCAAGAGAGGCATGTTGAGGGCATGTTTAGCATTGCCTAAGGCAGAGCAGTTACTCTGTATCCAGAGCCTGTTTCCAAGGCAGAAATGCCTTCTTCCAGCTCCTCAGAGATATACCACCTCAGGAGCAGGTATAGTAATGAGTAGACCCATAAGGATCCATGATAAGGCCTGAGTGAGAATGGCAGTGTTGACCAAAAATCTGAGTTCTTGGCCAGCCTAGCTGCAACCCCTGCCTCTCAACCTCAGGATATGGAACAAACTACGGTTGCCCACAAACCTGGGGCCACTCCAGGCCACTCCAAGAAGCCCCTTGCATCCATCCTGCACTAGAGGTTTGTTGTAATGGAGTCTCAAGCTGCAGCTGTTAGTAGTTGTCAGGAACTTCTGGGCTTCCTTATAAGGCAGTCATCACAGCTGTTCCTTGTTCAGTGTGATCTGAGGGGGGTCTCCTCAGGAGCAAGTCCTCCCCATGTGTCAATTACTTAACATGGTATGGAGCCGTTAGGGCAGCCCAGGCTTCCTGAGTCTCTGGATGCAGCATAAGTTTCTGCTCTGGATACAGAATAGTTAGGAGAGAGCAGTTAGGGCAGAGCAGGCTGAACTTGCTCTGGATTGCGCCAATAGCCCCAAACTTCATTTTACCTCAACACTGAAAACCACACAACAAAGTCAAATGATTTGATAAGGATAACATTTTGAAAAATTAAATAAAACTTAAATATAGTCAGACTCTGCATATATCTGCAGACTCTTACTCATGAAAAACAATCCAGATTGGTGAGCTATGACAATGCAAGGCTGAAACCTGATTATGACTTGACCAACTGGATCCTTTCTGCACAATATTTTCCCCCCAAAATATGTTACTCCTCTTGTTGAAAAGATGAACTACTTAGAAAATTATTTCAAAAATATTTAAGAACAGGAATTTTGAAAACAGCACTTTGAGGGATGAAATAGAAAGCTTGCCTTCTACACTGGGGAGAGTCAGAAGCATATACCAGACATGGTACATGTCATAAAAAACCAAATGATTATCTCTGAATTAAGTTATCTCTTGAAATATTTGAAATAATTCATTCATTCAAAGATTTAGGATACTTTCTGAGAAATTAATTAAAAATACCTGTTTCCAATGGATTATTGTTTTTACAGAAGTAAAATCAGGTTTTACTGCAGTGTACACATCTGCTCGAGTCTGGAAAAAACAATAGGATGGAGATATATTGAGAATTTGCTTTCTGTTCTCAAGAAAGACATGAAAGGATGTCAGCTGGGCTTCATCAAAATAGAAAGATATAATTTTAGATGTAATTCAGATCCCATGGTGGCCTGGCGATGTTACAAAAGTGCCATAAGACACTTCTTATGTGTCTGGGGGGCGGGGGGAGTGGTTAGACCAGTGCACAAACCTATCCAAGGGAGCTGGCCTCCCACATCTTCTTGGGAGCAGAGAGCAGGTGAGTTGTGCTGGTCTAAATTAGTTAGGGTAGCACCCTGAATCTACTTGCTCATAAATAGAATTATATTGAGGTAATCATAAATAATAGAACACACTAATTTTAAAAAAGTTGGAATACAGAGTCTTGACAAATTAACAAAGCAAAAATTAATACATACATAATGCATAGAGCATTCAATGCATGTTCTAAAATTCCAGAATTTATTAGCAAAGTTGCAAATTTGCAAAGAATTCAGTTGCAAAGGTATAACCAATTTTATAAAGATTATGTAAGGGAAAAGGTTGTTGGTAAATAATGTTTTTCTGTCTTGAAATTCTGTCAAGAATTTTACTTTATTATTGTTATACTAACGAAAAGCGTACCCGCGTTGCAGGTGTGACATTTTCCCCTATGCCATCCCCCCATGGCGCAGAAACACCTCATGTGCCACTTCCCCCATGCGCAACTTCCCCCATGCGCATCATCCCCCTATCTGCATCTTCCCCATGCGCATCATCCCCCCATGCACATCATCCCCCCATGTGCAACTTCCCCTCAGGCGCAACTTTTCCCCATGCGCATCATCCGCCGATGCACAACTTTCCCCATGCGCAATTTTCTCCCATGCGCAACTTTCCCCCATGAGCAACTTTCCCTCATGCGCAACTTTCCCCATGCGCAACTTTTCCCCATGTGCATCATCCCCCATGTGCATCATCCCCAAGTGCCTCATCCTCCATGCGCAACTTTTTCCCCATGCGCAACTTTCCCCATGCACAACTTTCGCCATGCGCAATTTTCCCCCATGCACAACTTTCCCCCATGCGCATTATCCCCCATGCACCTCATCCCCATGCGCAACTTTCCCCATGTGCAATTTTCCCCCATGTGCATCATGTCCCCATGTGCAACTTCCCCATATGCAAATTCCCCCATGCATATCAACCCCCATGCGCAATTTTCCCCCGTGCACAACTTTCCCCATGTGCATCATCCCACCATATGCATCATCCCCATACGCAACTTCCACCCATAACTTCCACCCATGCGCAACTTCCCCCATGCGCATCATCCCCTCATGTGCAACTTCCCCCATGGGCATCATCCCCCATGCGCATCATCCGCTATGTGCATCTTCCCCCATGCGCATCAATCCCCATGCGCAGCTTTTCCCCATGCACAACTTCCCCCCATGCACAACTTCCCCCATGCGCAACTTCCCCCATGCGCATAAACACCCCATGTGCATAAACACCCCCTGCGCCACTTCCCCCATGCGCCACTTACTCCCGTGTGCCACTTCCCCATGCGCATCATCACCCCATGCACATCACACCCCATGCACAACTTCCCCCATGCACATCATCCCCCATGCACATCAACCCCCATGTGCACGACCCCCATGAGCAAATTTTCTCCATGTGCATTATCCCCCATGCGCAACTTTCCCCCCCCCCCCCCGCGCATCATCCCCCATGCACAACTTCCCCCATGAGCAACATCCTCACCATTGCAACCTCTTCCTCTGAACAACATCCCCTCCCCCTCCCTGTACACCAGGGTCCAAGCACCAAATTGGCTGGAGGTTGGTCAGTCTCCCATGTTAAGTATAGGAGAAAAACATGTTGCCCCCTTTTCAGCCCTTCAAGGGTTAAATTTCTCCACACGGTTCTTGGTGGGTGTTCAGGTGACAGAAGGATCCCTCCAGTGATGGGCTTCAAAAAAATTAAGAACCAGTTCTCTGCCCATCTGGCAGCCACTTTTAAATGGCTATTTTTAAACTTTATATGTCCTATCTCTTGTTAACAACCGGTTCTATAGAGTAGGTGCGAACCTGCTGGAGCCCACCACTGGATCCCTCCCAGAATTCCATGCTTCAGGCCCAGCAGTTGGGGCAGAATGTTGAGGAGTCATCAATTCTCCAATGCAAAGTTTAGGGAGGAAAACGCGTTGCGCCCCTTTTCACCCCCTTCCGGTTGGAATTTTCCAACTGGTTCTTAGTGCACCTCTCTGTCACGGAAGGAACACCCACCCCAAATTTCATGCTTCTAGGCCCACCAGTTTTGGCAGGGCAGTGATGAGTCAGTGAGTGAATGAGTCAGTCAGTCAGTGAGTCAGTCAGCGAGTCAGTCGAGTGACTTTTCTCTTATATATATATAGATTAAAAATATGTAGTTTTTCTAACAAATGTTCCAGGGAGAGGGCACTGGATTAAGACAGTACTGTGGCAGATGGGTGTCTTTACCCTGAGTACGGACACCACAACTATTATTTACTGTACATGTGAAGTGCTGTGAGATGGATTGGGATGCATATCAGCGCTTCAACATCGAACCTATGGGGGTGTACATGGGAGAGAGCCTCCGAGTATGGAGAAGACCCAATTACCCCCCCCCCTGATATAAAGGACTTCCCTGATGCTGTGGAAGTGTGGACTATGAGGGACATGGTTGAGCTGTGGCGGACGGGAGGACGGGGGGGACCGAAACGGAGGGGCATAACGGTGGGACCCTCCACCAGATGGTATGCCCATGGGGGTTTACCCTCATTGGCCGGGACCTGGCGGGAAAAAATGGGCGGGGGAGTCGAGGATATAAGGGAAAGGGAGGGGGAAGTGGAGGAGGTCCTTTGGCGGGAAGAGGTGCCCTGGCGAGAGAGGAGCACCTACAAGGCGTGGAGGGAGAATCCTGCGAACGTGGACCTGGAGACCCTAACCCTTGAGACGCGTATGCAGCAGCTGGGGATCCAGCCAAGACTTCTGAAGCCCCTTCCCTGTCAGAGCCAGCCAGCCACAGAGGAAGGAGAAGAAAGCAGAGGAGGGGACGCTGCATCTGCAAGACAAAGGAAAAGTGAGGTGTCAGCTATGGTCACTGAAAGAATGGACTAGAGGGTTGAAAAGAGAGATACTTACCTGTTCATGGTGGTGGGGTTCTGTTGCTGAGATGTTTGTCACTTGTATGATCTATAGAATGGAGAAACTTGTTAAAGTCTATTGAGCTGGAGAGAGAAAGAGAGGAAGGAAGTTCAAATTTGTTTTGAACTTACCTTGACCGTGTCCGTGTATGACATGTATGCTCGGGAGGGAGATGAGCACGAGACCCAAATCTCAGTAATCTTAGAGGATCAGACCCCGGAGGAGAAGGGAGGGGGCAGACGAAGGAGAAGGACCTGTGACATTGGTGGCCCGTACGGGGAAAGCGAGGATGAAGACAACGAAAGACCCCCTCCGAGATGGGTGAAGTGGTGGGTGAAGTGGACCCAACAAGGGGTCCGGAATTCCCGAGGAGAAGAGAATAAGACCAAGACAGAACCCCACCATTTTAAAATGACCAAAATGTGTAAAGAGGATGACCCAGAAGCTTACATTAATGCGTTTGAACAGATGGCCGTGACAGCCAGGTGGCCGAAGGAGCAATGGAGCGCGATCCTGACTCCCTATCTGTCCGGACCGGCCCAACTGGCGGTGGATGCCCTCCCTATGTATGAGGCCAGGGACTATGAAAAGGTGAGACAGGCGATACTCAGCACCCTCAAGGTCTCAGAAGAATCATATAGGAGAAGAATGAGGAGTGCAGAATACTCCAAGGAAAGGGGAGGGAGACTGCTGGCTAACTTGATCCGAGCCCACGGTCTGAGGTGGCTCAGGCCGGTGGAGAGATCGACAGAAGAGATCCTAGAGATGGTCTGGCTGGAGCAGTTTTTGGAAGCTGTGCCAACAAAGGCTGAGAGGTGGATCCGATCCCATAACCCGAGGACCCTGGATGATCAGACCCCGGAGGAGAAGGGAGGGGGCAGACGAAGGAGAAGGACCCCTGACAAGTGCCAAGAACAAAACCAGGATGATGCCTAGAAAAAGGAAAAGAGTTTTCCAAACTTTCCCTCTCTTTCAACTTATAATGTACTGAGAAGCAGCAGCACACTGATGATTCAAGAGAGAGGCAGTTGAGAACTACCAGTACGTATGTTAAATCTCTATATATAAAACTGAAGAGTAGCTAACTCATGCTTTCATCAGTGCCCATCCAAAACTGCTAGACCTAGAAGTGTGAAATTTGGGGAGGGTATTCCTTCCATGATATAGGCACCCAGTAAGAACTGATTTTGCAAAATTCCAACTAAAGGGGGAAGGGGTGCAACATGTTTGTGTGCCCATACTTAACATTGAAGAATCCTTGACATCAATGCCCATCCAAAACCCCCAAACCTAGAGGGGTGAAATTTGGCAAAATTATTACTTCTGTGGCTTAATCACCCACTAAGAATTGATTTTTAGGAATTTAACTGCAAGAGGGTGAAAAAGGGTGCAGTGTGCTTTTGACCCTATACATAACATTAAAGACTGACTCATTCACTGACACATTAATGTCCAGTCCAAACCCTTAGACCTGCAAACATGAAACTTGGGGAGCATATTCTTCCTGTGATGTGGAGGTCTCATGGAAAGGTGCCCAATGCCTGGTGTCTGATGTATGTTGCTCGCTGCCTGACATCCAGTACCTAGCACCCGATGCCAGGTTCTCGTAATGCTTGACTCCCCGAAGCACAGTGCCTGTGTCCAATGGGTCTTACTCCCAGGAAAGTATCCTTAGGATTGCAGCCAAAGTCATCCCCCTCTCCGTAACCATTACACCAGCTGTGAAGGTTTTCAAAGGTACAGTACAGTTCAGTATTGTACAGTATTTTCTTTATTGCAGTGTTGTGTGTTACTGTATATTACAGTGTTTTCTACTGTATTATATTACAGTGTTTTGAAATCATTTTATAAACAGTTAATATTTTTATATGAATATTTTTTGGGTTGTGGAACCAATCATCTGAGTTTCCATTATTTCCTATGGGAAAATCCGCTTCACGTAAAGAGCATTTCACATAACAAGCATGCCTCCCGAATGAATTAAACTTGTTACATGAGGCGCCACTGTATGTCTAATAGTATGTCTAATTTGAGAGGATTTTACCCTTATAAGGCTGTCATCAATCACATAAGATTCAGATAATCTTAATCAGATCAACTATTGTTTAAAGCAGAGGTGTCCAAATGTCTTGGCAGGAGGACCACATCATCTCTCTGACCCTGTGTCAGGGGCTGGAAAATTATTTACATTTCAAATTTGAATAAATGTACATAAATTAACATATAAGAGTGTATTAGAAACATCCAGAAGATTACAAGGCTTGCCCAAGGAGCAAGGGGTCTTTCTGTGGGTCACATTGAGGGTCCCTGTGGGCCACACCTGGCCCCCAGGCTGGGTTTTGGACACCCCTGGTATAAAGTGTTGTCAGTGTCAGGTGGACTGCCCTGGTAGAGCAGCAGAAGGGATGAAAGCAGAACAAAAAACCAAATAGGAACAAGAAGTCAAAGAGACAGCAGTTTCCTTTAGACAAACTTGTATTAAAGGAGCAGGCAATAGAGTGGTCAAATATCAATCCAGTATTCAAAACACAGTAAAGGCAGTGCAAAGTACAGGTGTAACCTCATTATATGTGATTTATTTATAAGCGATTTTGTCTTAAAGTGAATGAGGTTGGCTCATTAAATTGAAAGATAAACATCCTTTAATAAGAAGTTAATGGCTTAAAGGTTGCCTGTTTACCACGGCAATGTGGCAGGTAGTTAAGATTGCTTTAGAAATGTTCACAAGGGGTCAGTTTCATTTCCGTTTCAGCTGGGAGGCTGATCTCCTCCCTTCCTCCAAGTGATAATCACTTCTGAATTACCTTAGAGCTGAATCTCAGCTCAGTTTTAAGCCACTTGAAAGGAAACTTGATTCATCTTGATTCATTGCCTGCCTTGTAACTATTCTTTTAAATAGTTCTTTGCGGTTACCATTCCTGTAACAAGAACTAGTTCTTGTTACCATTCCTGTAACTAGTTCTGCACCATTACCTGCAACTGTACCCCCTGCACCACCTAGCTACACCACTGAGTCAGACCAACTATTGTAAAAAGTGCTTTTCAGATTAGAACTGTTGTCCTATCTATACATATAAAAGAAAAAGATATGGAAATAGTAAACACATAAGGATATACATTACATACCCATATAATTCCATCAGGGATTAACAGCCCAGATGGAACTATTCCATGACCTATTGCAAATGTAGAGGTAGGAGCAAACATTATGAAGAGCTTGACCTTTTGACCAAGTTGTGGCATGACTGAAAAGGCAATAAGACCAGCAAAATATGAGGAATTAAAAACATTGCAATAGTACAAAATGCAGATCAGGCTGTGGGCCCAGACTGGACATTGACTGGGAACAAATAAGAGAACAAATGTTCTCTTTTCCTGACGAGGCCTCAGAAACTGCCTCTCTTCTACTAGAATTGTATTGGTATCCATCAGACTCAAAAGAATATGGTATCATGCTCGACTCTGTATGTGAAGCATGAAGGCCTGGGTAGATTAATATGAGGATAGGCTGTTACCCAAGCAGCAAATCCCCCCCTCTCCACACAACTGAAATAGTCCAGTGGAACGATAAAGCCAATACAATTTGTTCCAGCTGCATTGCAGAGCTGGCCTAAGGACAGGAGCTCACCCTGTCTTGTGGGGACCCGGACTCGAACCCTGGCCTGCTGGTTAACAGGCACGGTGTCTTAACCACTTGTGCCACTCACAGTGTGCAGTGTATTGACACGGTTGCATCAGTGCTGGAAAACGATAGGAATGGGTCCTAAGTGGGGCCAAAAGAGACCCAAGGCAGAGCTTTGCAACTGGACAAAAGAGACAATATTTGTGGTCATCTTTGGATCTATATGACTTGTGATTTGGTCCTTAGAAATACCAATTATGACACTGCTGACCCTGCCTTGGATTCATGCAATCCAAGTCTTCAAAATATCTTTTCTAGTCCCCTTTCCCCACAGAATTCTGTTTTCGCATGTTGAGTGCCAAGTGGTTGTCAATCATCCCACATCTGTGTACAGAATTGTTTAAGGGAAGCAACTGTTGTTTGTACAATTTTGGTGTACAAAATTTTGTTGTACAACTGGTGCTGTCATATAACCCCATTTTGTTGTACAAAATTGTTTAAGGGAACCATTTGCCTCTGGGTTAAGTGGTTTGGATCTCTCAAAACAATAAGCTTACGCTGTCTTTGACAAAGTGTAACTCTGATCAGGTGATGTCTCTCATTGATTACCTGGGAGAGGTAGATAGTTACTACCATTTCTGCAGCGTTTTGGCCTGAATATATGGAGATTTGCCATATCTGGGGTTTACTTGCCACAGATGTTCTTGTGTAGAGTTTTCAACAAAATTGCACTGATGCCTCTGTCTTACAGACATTGGGACAAGGAGATGATGCCCTGGCTGTCCATGCCTATAATTCATGCAGTAAGAGCCTTTAAAGCATTTTCCTGAATGCCCTTTTTCCATGAAATTCCCCTTTTTGTGCATTGGATGCCCCACAGTCTCTCAGTCATACCACATCAGTGTACAATATAATTTAAGGGAAAGCAGGAACATATCTGACCATATCTGAACTTATCTTTTGCAACCACCAGTGACTTAACTTCTGTATGACCAGCTATTAGTCCCAATTGTGAAATTTATGGGAGCTGCATAGGCTATACACTCAAAAATATTATTCCATGGGGATTCAGAAAGGAAACAATACCAATGCATTCAAATTCCTCTGATTTCATGCTATGTGTCAGAAATTATCTGAGAAAAAGTGGCACATGTCTTGCCAATAAATGCTGAAAGGCACACCTTGGATTTGATGCTTCAGTCAGAATATGTGTGTATGAACAGGAATTTGCAAAGCAACATACAAAATTTTTAGCTATGTCAAAAACTAAAACTGGTGCTGTCATATACCGGTAAGTCATTTCCTGACAGGAATGATGCAAAGGAGAAACACATTTCAAGATATTCCTTTTAATGTACCTATTGAAGCACCTTGGGAATGACCAATGTAATATATTCTATCTTGCTGAGTTTTCTCCAGGATAAAATTTATTGTTGCTGGAACATCATATATCCCCATTTCATGAAAACTGTAACACAGAAAGACAGAGCCAGTTGAAGTGAACAATACAGGTAAAGAGATCCTCCACAAGTTGCACCACTAGTGATGACAGATCCTATGGAACAGTACCTCCCCTTTTCAGTTCTCAGTTTTCTCCTATTTATTCACTTTCTGACAGTGGTGTAGCAATGGTTGCCAAGGGGCCACAAGCCCTGGATAGCATGAGTAACCACAATGGGGGTGACAAGCTGACTCGGGCTCACGATGGACCCCAACATGATGGCTGCAGTGCATTGGACATCTGCTACAGCCACACCACACAGCTTCTGGGAGCCACTGCATCTTCTGAGGCCGGCAGAAGGGAGTCACCTTCTCACCAGCGTAGGAACGTCTGTGTGCAGTGCACAGAAGAGGTGGAATCACCAGGGAGGCTGGGTGAAGAGAGATGTAGCTGCAACTGAAAGAGGTGCCCACCCAGGCTGACCAGATACCCAAACCTCAAAAGGAGGACAATGTCTTGGATTCCTCTCAGCCTGGCCATTCCGGTAGACAATGGCATGGTTGCCTACTCAAGAGTAAAACTGCTATATTGGGGACTTACACTTTTCCATAGAGCTCAATGCATATTGTTTATTTTTAGTTTTTTGGCCATAACTTTGATAGGAAAAAGATATTTCAAAACCAATTTTTGCATTGGATTCTGCTCTTCAATATGAATCCAACATATATGACATAATGGGGTATGACACACCATTGCAAAGTTCCAAAATGAAGCCAAAATAGAGGTCAATGAAGCCCTTTTGAAGGACACCCAGACAGAAGGCTAAAAAAAGAGGACAAATCTGGAAAAATCTGGTCATAAGATCACCCGGTGCCTACCAGCCGTCCTGGGTCTATTATAAAGAAGCTCCATTGGAAGGCTCGGGGCCGCTCTACACTCTCCCTGCCTTGGGTAGGACTGGCTGTCCAAGGTTGGCATGGTGCAGAGCAATCTCCCTTCCAGGTAGGAGAGGTCGGTACAGGAAAACTTGAGCTGGAACTGGAGCACATGCCTGGGGTGGCTGCCTAGGTCCTACCCACCCACTCAGCTGTTACCCACCCATTCAGCTGTGCTGGCTAGTCAGAAGGACCTCCAGAGGAAAGGAGGGAGGAAGAGATGAAGGGACAGACAGAGCTTTGCACTAGCCACAATAGGCTCCACACACTCCTGCAAAAATTATGGAGGACACTGCTGTGGACAAATGGAGATGGGAATAAAAGTTATGAAAGTATGAGCATAGAAAGAGGAATCTCAAAATATTATCTTTGACCTGTCCAAAGTCTGTCTAGAATTCCTGCCTTTTTGCATGAAGGCAGAACTGGCTACAGTTGTTACCCAGGAACAACACACAGAGCAGGCATCTCATCCATCCAAGCTTCTAGCTGTCTTCAGAACATACCTGAAATCCCAAAATTGTTTTTGATCAATGGACAAATATTGGTGTCTTCTAGAGAAAGAGGTCCCTCTACAATTTAGCAGCCAAACATCATAGCCAGCATCTGCTAGAAAAAAGCCCAGACTATTGCTGGGGATATTTGTAATCCAATTTCTACCATCCGTCAATACACCATGTACTATTAATATGGCTTCCCTAGGTCCTAGGGGGAAAAGGCAAAAGAGAGATAATGTGAGGATGGGAAATAAGGTGAGGTTGAACTTTACACTTTTTAATATTGCCATCAGAAGTTGCCCAGTGACCACCTCTCTAACCCTAGAATCCAGAGTAACTATGGGAAGCCATAAGCGGCACTTACTCTGGATTGCTCTATGCATTTCTCATAGGTTTCCCATAGGTGGCACTGTAACTACGTCAGTGTAAAAGGTCCTGTAGTTACTCTGGATTGTAGCCTTAGGCTCGCACCCCACCAGTGAAGCTTCCCACATCCCACAGTGTTAAAGCTCCTATTTTTGAAGCAAAACATAATAGGATAAATGTATTGTGTCTCACATTTCCCCCTTCAGTAAGAAATGAGACAGTTCCCATTTCAGTATGAACAGTAGGCTCAGACAATCAGCAAAATACCTGTCTTCCCTGGTTTGTGTACTCCATGAGGAATCCTGTTCACCTGCAAGTAATAGCCATCATCTGTTAGGACCTGATATTCTTCACTGGGATATCCCCAGTACTGGATGATTTCACTCTGCAAGAAGATACAAAACCTTGGCCAAAAACGTGAAAATGATATTTCAACAGCACATGTTAGGTGGAAGAAAAATCATATGTTTTCCAGGAAAACTGCCAGAACAAGAAATTGTGAAATCCTATTAAAATATGTGTCACGGCCCAGAGCATGGTGGAGCACCCCTTCCAGAGGAGGGCAGCAGGCTGAATCAGACAAGAGTGAAGAGCATTATGCAGTCGGAAACTGACTGAGAACGAACCAAAGTGATTCAGCAGCAGTATTCTGCAGGCTGAATAGAATGGGAGATCACAATATTGCCAGCCTACCCAATAGTTGCTAAAGTTTGGCCAACATATCTGAATCTACTACTGTGAAATTCTGTCTCCACAGATGTGTTTCAGAATATCTGTGCAAACCTCTCAAATATAAATGAATATATAAATCATATAAAGTGCCTGCAATGTACATGAAACTATACAGTATTATTGGTTTCTCCAAGACTATTAAGTATTTACTAGTAGCAGAAAAAGAATAATAACAGTTAAGAACTGGCTTCTTAATATTATTTTTTACTATAATGCAAAAGCCCAATATATTATTTTAGGATCTGCTCAAATTTCAATCACATTCTTTTTTGTTTTCAAAGACACAGCCAAAGATTGATTGCCTTTTTGAAACATCAATATTAGGATGGATTTCAGAATGTTGTGACTATTGTAGGAAAAGTACATCTGCATTGTATAATGTCTTATTTCAAATATAGATGTGGAATATGATGCAATTTAACTGCGTGCAAATCTAAAAAAATAAAAAAACTAGCATTTGGTGCATACTGGAAAAGTTGGCAATAGATTCAGAAGAAAGATGCTAGGCCAGGTATATGGTTACCAACTATTTTTATGGCAAAATGGATTAAGAGATGCTGATGAAAATAAATTTAGTATGAAACATGCTGATGCTATCATGAATTTTGCAATCATGAATCATGCCACACCTGAATTTCTGCTTATTTGGCAGCTGTTAAAAGCTAATCAAAGCACAGAAGCAGAGAGAGAATCTTGTATAAGGCAGGAGACTTTGTCCAGATCTTGTGCCTTTTAAGAAGGTCTTTATGGCACATGCCCATGTATCTCTATTCAGAAGTAATCTCTATTCAGAAGTAAGTGCTGTTGGCAACTGAACAAGAAGCAACTCTTTCAAGTGGGAGTTCATCTTTTATTTAGCAGGGGAATTGTAAATGGCACTTATCCCCCCAGTAGTGTCTTCCCTAGTGGCTTCTGCTGGTATTCTTTGGCTGCAATCCTAAACACACTTTCCTGGGCGTAAGACCCAATGGGATTTACTTTTGAATAGACATGGTTAGGATTGCAATCTTTGACATCTTTTTTTAGATTGTTTGCCCCTTTGGAATAGAGAGCCATTAGTTTTTTTTATTTTCATTATTTTATTTTCATTATTTTTTATTATTGTTTTTTATTTCTCAGTAAATCGCTTTGTGAATTTTTTTTGTTAAAAAGCAATATATAAATACTGTTGATTGATTGAGTCTCAGGAATCTGCAATCTTAGGCTGCAATCCTATCCACACTTATCTGGGAGAAAGCCCCATTGTCTCTAATGGTGCTTACTTATGAGTAGATATGAACAGGATTGGGCTCTTAGGGCGCAATCCTAAACAATTTAGGCTGCACTAACTCACCTGGCATATCTTCCCGTCGTGGTGTGTAGAGGTTGGCATATCATTGAGCAGTGGCTTACCCCCTGCATTATATACTATAAATACTATAGATGGATGGATAGATGGATAGATGGATGTGAGGCAGAAATGCCTTATGGCACTTTTGTGACACTCCCATGTCAGCACTGGAGTTTTGCCGGGGTTTATGCCAGCCTAACCAGAGGTTAGGTTAAGCACCTAGATTAAGCACAGCACATAAATCCAAAGTGCTGTAAGATACTTGTGTGCCACTCTTCAGGGAGGCACAGACAGACACTTGCCTCCCTGCATCACCACATAAATGGGAAGACTGATGAGTTGCGCTGGGCTAGGTTAGAATTGCATCCTTAGTGACTGTTCTTAGGAACTTACAGTGAAGGAGCCTACATTAGTCTAAAACTGGGGGTGGGAGTGATGATCGGTGGGATTCTGAACTTCATTCAGCAAACCACACATATATTTGTTTTGGTAATGGAAATTATTATCAAGGGAAGTAGCTGACAATCCCTCACTGGAGATCTTTAAGCAAGGGTTCAACAAGCAATTGTGGGAGATGCTCTGAGGATTTCCTGCTATAAGTAACTATATGATTCTCTGATTTCCCACCATACTATGAGCAGCATGGGCTTTTACAATGATATCAAGCAGAGGTTGTCTGCTTCATCCCAATGCCCAACCAAGCATGACCTCTAGCAGGATGTTTTTAGCAATTTTTTCAGTTTATAGCAGGACCTCTAGCAAATTGCAGCTCACATGAAATCCTCACCTGAAATTTCAGCATGTCTACATGACAGCATGTCTACATGATAATATGTGTGACATTCTGAGTATATTAGCATCTTGTCAAATGACTTTCCCTATCCTACAACAACAAAGGAAAATATATCAATGGAATGTGAGGCAAGCTCACCAAATATTGTATATATTTGTATATGTCTATACAAAGAAATATAAGGTATAAAATGGGGGATACTTGGCTTTGCAGCACAACATGTGAGCAAGACCTTGGAGTTGCTGTGGATCACAAGCTAAACATAAGTCAGCAGCGTGATGTGCCTGCAAAGAAAGCAAATGCCATTTTAGGCTGCATTAAGAGGACTGTAGCTTCCAAGTCACGAGAAGTTATAGTTCTTCTTTATTCTGCATTGGTTAGACCTCACCTTGAGTACTGTGTTCAGTTCTGGGCACCTCACTTTAAGAAAGATGCAGCCAAACCGGAGCAAGTCCAGAGGAGAGCGACAAGAATGATCAGTGAGATGGAAGGGAAGCCCTACAAGGAAAGGTTGGGGGAACTTGGGATGTTCAGCCTGGAGAAGAGGAGGGGAGACATGTGAGGGGAGGCATGATTGCCCACTTCAGATACCTGAAGGGCTGTCATAGGGAGGAAGGGGCTCATTTGTTCATAGCTGCTTCCTAAAGCAGAACTGGAACCAATGGATACAAACTGCAAGAAAGGAGATTCCGGTTGGATATCCAGAAAAAAATTCCTGACAGTGAGGGCGGTTCGGCAGTGGAACAGATTGCCAAGGGAGGTGATGGACTCTCCTTCACTGGGGATCTTCATGCAGAGGCTCGACAAGCACCTGTCGGGAATACTCTAGGAAGATTTCATGTTGGAGGCAGGGGGTTGGACTAGATGACCTACTAGATCCCTTCCAGCTCTAGGATTTTTTGACTCTATGAATTTGTTATCTTCCAGAAATAGGCAAAATATAGCCTTCAGTAAAACAGGCTCAGCTAAGGTCCATAATTTTATTCTGTCAACTTTCTTAATGCTTCTCAGAGCAGGAGTTAAAACTAATTGAGTTTATGGTTCAGTTAGGATGATTGAAAAAGAAACTTCAAATTAATACCAGTTTGCCTGAAATAACTCAAATACAGAGATTATACCTGTTCATTTCAGCTGCTTGCAAAATACAGCAAAGCTAAAATAGAGGGCTTGGACAAGGAATACAATCCACTGTTTTTAAAAGTATCTATATAAGCAACTTACAATAGTCATAAATCTTTCCGGATTCAGATGTTTTCCTCCTAAGGATTCCTCTGAAACTACACCTTGAAGGATGAAGCATGCCACTGCTGTAAACAGCCATATCTTAAAACTGTGGAAAACAATGCAACATGTTCACAAGGAATATACAGTCCAATAGCCACCAACATTTGCGTTTAGGAGATTTAGGGTGCAACCTAACAAATTTAGGCCAGACTCACATGACATATCTTTCCATGGTGGTGTTTGGAGGTCAGCATATGCCTGACACTTCCCCCCCCCCCAAAACATTTCTCTACACTTAACACTTCCCTAACACTTCCCCCCACCCATCAAGTGGGGCAGAAATGCCTTCCAGCACTTTTGTGAAACCCCAGATCAGCCCAGGACACATGGAGTTTACGGGAGCCTAATTTAGGATTGCAGTCTTAATGTTACAGCACTAAGGCTGCAATCCTAAAGACATTTTCCTGGGAGTAAGACTCACTGAACACATTGGGGCTTACCTTTGAGTAAACATGGTTAGGATTGTGCTCTTAACTGAATAAAACATTTTTCTAGCTTGAATATCAACAGCTGAATGATGATATCAAAAAAAAGCAGGCCTCCATCAGTCTATGGTATCGTGTTGGCGCTGCATACGCTGCATGCAAAGCACGAAAGCCTGGGTTGGATTGTTATGGTGGATAGGCTGTTACCCAAGCAGCAAATCCCCCCTCTCCACACCACTGAATTAGTCCAATGGAAAGGCAGAGCCAATACGATTGGATCCAGCTGGCATCGCAGTGCTGGGCTAAGGACAGGAACTCACCCTGTCTTGTGGGGCCGACCCGGGAATCGAACCCTGGCCTGCTGGTTAACAGGCACAGTGTCTTTACCGCTTGCGCCACCCACAGCCTATGATGATGATATGATGATATCAATGGACACCAAATTTTTGCAAACGAAATGAAAAACAAACAGGTTTCATCTCATCCAAGTCCTGCCTCAGTTGTGGAAATCTTTACCGAAACCATACGTCTTCTTCATTCGGTCACAGGAATAAAATATTTTTGAGAAGATTATGAAGAACCTGAGTAAGCATCACAAATTGACTAAAGAGTCAATCTATCGTCACTCTGACTAAAGAGTCATCATCACAAATTTGTTCTGCTCTGGTGACCAAAGTTTTAATAAGTCCAAACTTTTGGCTCGGACGGTGATTAGAGCTGCTATGCAAGTTATCTATCTTATGTGTAGGCTTTCTGCATTCTTTGACTCCCAAAGTGTCATCTCCTTTCTTGTGGATCAGTACATCTAAGAATGGTAAAGTGCCTAAGATCGCCAAAGTCGAATGGACCTTTCTATGGAATAACCAATGAAAAGTCCAATGGACAATGCAGGATTAGATGGTTCAATTTGAATTTACAGAAAAACCGTAAATTCAAAACATTCATGCTTCTGGATTTATAACTGTCTAACTAGCAGTTTAAAAGTCATAGGTTGTTGTCAAATAATAATAATAGATTCCATAAAAAAAAACACAAAACTAACTTCTGAAAATGTCCAATGGACCACGTTGGGCATCTACGGGTTGGGCTGCAATCTTATCCTCAATTCCCTGGGAGTAAGCACTTTTGAATATTATAGGACTTACTTCTGAGTAGGATTGGGCTCCCCATCTTGCACTGATAAATGCTTAAATTACAGTTCCTTCACAGTAGTATTTAATTTTGGTAAATGAACAACCTAAAATTCATGCCCATATAATGCTAAATAGAAATCAGCAAATGAATTAAGAGCACAATCCTAACCATGACTACTCAAAAGTAAGCCCCACTGTGTTCAATGGGTCTTACTCCCAGGAAAGTGTCTTTAGGATTGCAGCCATAGTAAATAAAGGGAAGGAAATACATTTTTCTTACCTGCCATAGTTCTCTAGTAATGGAAGCATCTTAAACCAATGATAGAAAGTATCTAGAATGCAATAACTGCAAGATCCCATCAGTTTTACCACACAGTGCAAGTCCTACACCACACATGCTTCATGTTTTGTAAGTGATGAAACAGGTGTAGTAATAGTAAATTACTATTACTGAGATAACTATTACTATTACTAGTAATATTATACTGGTAATACTAAAACTTTTGAAAGAGAATAGTCTCTTTTGAAAGAGAACTACATATTCCATGCCTCAAGTACTCTGGCTCAGATTCAAAAAAATTGATTTTTATTGTGTGCTATTTTGTGTGAAAGATGAATTAACTGTGATTTGAATAATAATGCAAATTATTTCCCCCTACAATGAACACTTTTCATTAAGTTTGAATTAAAAATGTCTCTGTTGCATCTTGAGATTCCTTTCTGGACTCATGTTAAATGAAACCTTAAGTTATTTGAGGTATCAAATAATAGAGCAGTGCCATACTGGACTGGTGTGCCAACAGTGAATGCCAGTTGTCCTGCTTCCACTTCGACCTCAGATTTAATTTCAGTGTCATAATGAAATGACTGTTCATAAGTCATTTTGTCAGCAAGGATAGGAACCAGTGGCATATCATCTATCTAGCACGAGTTGTCTTGTGCCACGGGCGAATAAGCACTGGTGGGCGCAAGTGCACCCACCCAACTAGGACTTCCCCCACCACAGCACCCTTCTATGCCAGCTGGACAATGTTCCCTGGCTGGCTCAGAAGGACACGTGCATGACTCCAGCATGGCTCCTCACAGCTTGCCAGAGGGTTTCTTTGGCTGGCTGTGAAGAACCTGTGTGCATGATGGAATCATGATGTGATGACATCACGTCATGTATACCATGGGCACGCAGTGCTGTCGGTACATCCTTGATAGGAACATACTCATCTCCATTGCTGTAACTATTGGTTTTATGGTTTTTAATGACAACCTTTCCCAGCCTGCTTGTAAATTAGTTACAATTAGTTGAATTAGAGGGTATTAGAACTCCACCTCAAATTTGTCATGTGGGACTCAAGCACACAGAGGAGTTAAAACACAGTGAGTCCATATCCAAGGTTACATCTTGATCCAAGATGTGATGGGCTGAGGGCAGAAGGCAGGCCCAGGATCAGGCAGATATTCTGAATCTTAGCCCCTTTCCTGGGTTGTGTAGAGCTGCTGCCGTCTGCTTCCTTCTGTTCAGATCTGCTCCACCTCATCAAGTAGACCCATTGGGTCTGCTGTGGCTCTCCCTGGATTAAAGGGGGAAAGTTTCCCCTTGCCTCAGGCTGAGCTTTAGCCAGCCCCAAACTGGGACTGAACGCAGAGGAAGCACACCAGCTTGCTTGTTCCAACACAAATTAGGCTGCCAGTGACTTAGAGCTAAGGTGTGGTAACTGAGAGGTGACATGAAAGGACAAATGAAGAAGGCTTGGTGGATGCAGTTGGCATGGTCATTAAAGTTGTCAGACTGTCCATTGCCCATTTTAAGATGACAGTGCTTATTTACTGTTCTGTTTATTAACTGCTCTGCATGGCAGGAAAAAAAATTAGAGGAAACACTGCTTGGCAGAAGTGTGAAATTTGGGGAGGCTATTCTTTCCGTGATGGAGGCACCCACTAAGAACCAGTTTTTGGAAACTCCAACCAGAAGGAGGTGAAAAGGGGCGCAACACATTTTCCTCCCTATAATCTACATTGAAGAATCCCTGACTGAGGGTTCTGTTCCAACCTTTGGACCTAGAACTGTGAAATTTTGGGAAAGTGTTCCTTCTATGACATCAACACCTACCAAGAACTGATGTTGAGAAATTTAACCCCTATGGGGCTGAAAAGGGGTGTGACACATTTTTGGCCTATATTTAACATTGAAGACTGATCAATACCCAGCACCAAATCCTGAACCTGCCAGATAGGGGTGCCCAGGGTTGTTAGGGGGGTATTGCACATGGGAGGGGGTGTTGCGCATGTGAGAATGATGTGGTATGTTGTGCATGGAGGGATGTTGTGCATGGGGATTTATGCTCATGGAGGGATGTTGCGCATAGGGGGATGATGCCCCTATGGGGTTTATGCGCATGGGGTGTTGATGCACATGAGGGATGTAGCACATGGGAGGTTGATGCCCTTGTGGTGTTGATGCGCCTGGAGGGTTGATACACATGGGGAGATGTTGCTGCGCACAGGGAATGATATGCAATTGAGGGTATCGCACAATGGGGGGATGGTATATAGGGGCATTTTACTCCCGCAGTGCTGGTACATTTCGCTAATATGTTATATATTTTATAGTTTATGTAAATTTAAAATAACTGTACTGTATAGTGTTTAAATTAACCAACTGAAAGCAATATATGTGAATCTAATGCTCACTTTTTCAGCCGAATTTAGTCTCTTGTCCTCTTTTGTGGATATGATGTATGGTCACCTCAAGAGCCTATATTTGGATTAAATATCTTTTTGATGACTGATATGTCTTTACAATCCATACTTTGGCAACTTCTACTAGATTATTAGAATTAGAATTCTAAAAAGTATATCTAATTTATATCCCAATCCTATGCCTGTCTACTAAGAGATAAGTTCCATTAAAGAAAATGGTTCCTTCTCCCAGATTGAGACAATAATAACAGCCAGCATCTCACCTTTAGAAACTGCAATAGAATAGCGGTAGATGAATCTATATATATAAAAGAGAAAAGTCACTGACTGACTGATTCACTGACTCACTGACTGACCGACTCACTAATCACCACCCTGCAAAAACCGCTGGGCCTAGAAGCATGAAATTTGGGGTGGGTGTTCCTTCCGTGACTGAGGGGTGCACTAAGAACCGGTTTTCGGAAATTCCAAAGGGAAGGGGGTGAAATGGGGCACAACATGTTTTCCTCCCTATACTTTGCATTGAGAATTGCTGACTCATCAACATTCCGCCCCAACTGTTGGGCCTGAAGCATGGAATTCTGGGAGTTCCTTCTGTCACCTGAACTCCCACCAAGAACCATCTGGAGAACTTTAACCCTTCAGGGGCTGAAAAGGGGGCAACATGTTTTTGTCCTATACTTAACATGGGAGACTGAACAACATCAGCCAATTTGGTGCTCAGACCCTGGTGCAGTGGGGGATGTTGTTTGGAGGAAGAGGTTGCGCTGGCGAGGATGCTGCGCATGAGGGGAAGTTGTGCATGTAGGAAAGTTGTGCATGTAGGAAAGTTGTGCATGGGGGAAGTTGCGCATGGGGAAATTTGCACACGGGGGAAAGTTGCGCACGGGGGGAAGTTGCACACGGGGGGAAGTTGCACACGGGGGGAAGTTGCGCATATGGAAAGTTGCACATATGGAAAGTTGTGCATGAGGGAAGTTGCTCATAGGGGGATGATGCACATGGAGGAAGTTGCGCATGGGGGAAGTTGCGCATGGGAGGAAATTGCGCAAGGGAGGAAGTTGCGCATGGGAGGAAGTTGCGCATGGGAAAGTTGCGCGTGGGGGTAGATGCGCATGGAGGAAAGTTGCGCATGGGGGAAAGTTGCGCATGGGGGGAAGTTGCGCATGGAGAAAGTTGCGCATGGAGAAAGTTGCGCATGGGAGGAAGTTGCGCAAGGGAGGAAGTTGCGCATGGGAGGAAGTTGCGCATGGGGAAGTTGCGCGTGGGGGTAGATGCGCATGGAGGAAAGTTGCGCATGGGGGAAAGTTGCGCATGGGGGAAGTTGCGCATGCAGGATTGATGCGCATGGGTGAAGTTGCGCACGAGGGATTGATGTATATGGGGGAAGTTGCGCATGGGGGGTTGTTATGCCTGGGGGAAAGTTATCCATGGGGGGGTTGATGCATATGGGGTATGGCATACGGGGGAATTTTACTCCCGCAACGCGGGTATGCCTTTCGCTAGTTATGAATAAATGGTGAGATGATTATTACTACACTGAGGCCGAGTATGGCCTGGTTTAGGTGCTCCATGCTGAAACTCACCTTGCACACCTTGCCTTGCATGGTGTTCCTCTCCTCAGGTTCCTGCACACAGGCAGGCAACCCTTAACAGCAGCCAACTATACAAGACCCCAATCCTGCACCTATTCAGAAGCAAGTCCCATGATAGTCAATGAAGCTTACTCACAGAAAAATGGATAGGATTGCAGCCTTAGGTGTCTGTGCAAGAAATGGGATGGGAGGGGGAAAACTTGAGCACAAAACTGTGGCAGCAACAGAAACACACATAGGCTTGGGGGCACCTTCACTCCCTTTACCCAGGAGTTGAAAGCAAGTCCCATGCTGCTGAACGAGGCAAGTGAGGACCCTCTCTGCCCTGTGTGTGTGCCGCAGTTGTGTAGTTGGAATGAGTGGAGCACTCAGTCTTGGAGGAATTCCTCTTGGAGCCATTCTAGACAGAGGGAACAAAATGGAGCCGTTTTGTACCCCTGTCTGGAATGGCTCCAAAGGGGTGATGTTCCCTCCAAGACTATCTGCTCCGCCTCCTCTAGCTACACCACCATGTGTATGGGGGGGGGGGGGGACTGGCTGGCCTGCAGGGCTGCAGCAAAGGAGCAAGAGGGGCTTGGTGGTGGTCAAGCCTCCCAGAGGCTCCCCAGTAGCAGGAAATGAGGAGATAGGCTTGACCCAGCTAGCTGGAGGTGCTGCTGCACTTTGTTGCCCATGTGTTGTTGCTCCCCCCCAGGCCTGCTGCCCAGTGCAGCTCCTACCCCCTTCACACCCTTAGCTACCCCGTTGCATATCCTTTTGTCACCTAGTTCCTTTGTGATAGCATGGACCTATACATGTTGACTCAGTGGTACATCACATTATTGTTAATGCTGAAACTCCCAGGTGAGTGTGTTTTTCAGACTGCAGCCTGGATTTCATTTGTTATTGTCAAGCCATGCCCATGCTTTTGTGCCCATGCAAGTGGGTTATTACATGTCAGCAGCTTTACAGTCTGGTGTGTATGTGTGGGCCTGTGGGTGTGCATATATGTTTTGATTGCCAAGCAATGCCACATGTGCTGCTTTACTGCCAGGCAACAGCCATGCATGTGCCACGTGGTGGCAGCACAGGCACAGTGGTTGTGGATAGCAGCTTTTGTTCTCTTGCAACCTATGCCACTGTAGCCACTGCACTGGAATGTACTCTGGTATACTAGCAGCAGCGGGATATGCTGATGTCATGGAAATATCACATGTGGCGGGATGGGGAGTTGTGGCCTAAATTTGACACTGTTCCTAAATGCCCAAGACAGGGTTTTTTGTCAGTCTGGAACATCCACACTTTCCTTGAAAAGGCAGGTATGACTGCAATAATTATGTTACATCTGAGTAATATCCTGATTGGACTACTATTATTCATTATATGAGAGACTGCTGTGAAAATTTCATCAAAATGTAGCTGCCATAATTTTACCAAGATTAAATAGATGGAAGGTACACTTATATATTTTCTTCTCCTATAGCTATCCTTTTATTTTTGGGCCCAAGTGAAAATGCTGATCCTCAAGAACAAAAAATAGCCCAAAAGGAGGGTATCTATAAGAGTGCTTTCTCCTCTTTCTCCTTATTATACACTCAAACTAACTTTCAATGCGCCAAAACTGTGCCTTGTGACATGGGGTGGAGAGACACATGAAACACAACAGGATTCCTCAATTGAGGAAGGCAACTTGTGTAAAATTATGACTCCCAACTTTTTACTGTAAATAGGAAAAAAACTCCTATTAATGTTTTAAGAAAAAAACATGCAAACAAAATGTAAATTTATTTTGTAATATTCTATTGGTACTTATTCATCAAATAAAGCACATCTGAATATACAAGCTCTGGAGCATTAAGCCCCCAGATAAAATCCTGATGCCCCCAGTAAGGTACTCTCTTATAAAAAACTAAATGTTTGATACGAGTGAGCAACTGTTCAACATTTTTTGGGTTTACTATTGTGTCCTTTGCACCACTCCACACAGCTGTTGGTGCAATCACATCTTCTATTTTATAAACTGGAGGATTGGTCTGTTGGTTAAAAATAAGAAAACTGGTTTCAGGGACACTTGGGAATGTATGATTACTATTATGCATTTTCTCATTTTTTCAAACATTCACAAACCTTCACAATTTGACAACAGTCAAAACTCTTGTCACATAGCTCAAGAAACAATTTATTCCACAAGCTTATCAGGACTTGTGAAACAAGCTTATCAGGACTAACTTCAGTATATTTAACAACAGCAAATATTAAGAACTCAACCCCCCAAAGAGTCAAAATGGATAACATCCACTGATTGAAGCCTTTCATCTGACTTGCACTGAATATTTGTTGTTTTGAATGTGTTGACATTTTGCAGGTTATAAGGTTAAAATTCAGTGGCATATTTGATGTTCTGTATTATTTTGGTAAATGAATTATGCTATTTTAATTCATTCAATCAATTCTTTTGCATTTGCATTGAAATGCTGAATTTATTACATCAATTTCATTATCACACATAGGTTACCATTCTACCATTACTGCCCATATTTGAGTCCCACAGAATATTTCTAAATGCGGAATTCAAATAAAGTAAATCTGGCTGCAATCATCATCTCCACTTAGGGAGGCATAAGCCATGACATAAGTCTTGTGCTGACCAGAAGGTGTCACAAAAAGTACTGTAAGATACTCCTGCCCCACTCTTAGGGGGGGGGTGGGTGGGTTAAGGGCAGTGCACAGGCATATGCCAACTTTCCTCACACCACCATGGAAAGATATGCAAGGAGAGTAAATTAGGATTTAGGATTTCACCCTATGTTATATATATATATATATATATATATCTTCTTCACAAGATAATATGGCTCTTTTAAATATCCAAAACAAATATTTGCTAAGTGGTAGTAATTCTGCAGCACAGTATTCCTATCCTATCCCACTACAGTCTTTAGTTGACTGGTGACTCCTTTGACCCATTGGACTATTTCTCTCAGCTTCTCCTTAGAGCTATAATCTCATATACATTCTATAGGGCAGCAGTTTGTTTTGGGTTTTTTTTGCCAGAATTCCACAGCTCCCCTGGCTGGTTTATACATCTCTCCAAGGAGCCATGGGTCACAGTTCAGGAATCATTACCATTTTACCAATTAGCTGTGAGAAAATCAATCATGGAAGAGTAGCTTAGGAGAAACAGTAAAAACTAGATAGGCTAAGGCTGCAATCAAATAACTCAATACAATTATCTGCTGGGGTTAAGTTCTGGGAAAACCTAGGCTGAAATCCAGAGTTAGGGCAGTGAGGAGTGTCTTATCTGGGCTGCCCCAACTATTCTGAATCCAGAGAAGAAAGTTATGCTAGATCCAGCGAATCAGCGAGGCTGGGCTGCCCTAACTGCTCCAGAGCATGCTCAGTAGGCACCAAGTCAGTGGTGGTTGGGGAGGGCTTGCTTCTGAGGAGACCCCCCTCAGATCACACTGAAGAAGTAACAGCTACGGTTCCTGCCTTATAAGGAGACTCTGACAACCAGTAACAGCTGCAGCATTCTGCAACACAGTTTACAGTGGATGCTATATTCGTTGGGAAAGGTCATCCAGAGATTTGGAGTAGGGTGCCACCAGTACGATGAAGAAACCCAACTCTATCTCTCCTTTCCACCCCAATCCAAGGTGGCTGTTGGGACTTAGAGTGCTGCCTGGAGGCGGTTGGGACCTGAATGAGAGCAAACAAGCTGAGACTGAATCTGGACAGAGGTCCTCTTGGTTAGGAAATCCACAATGCAGGTACTGGACCATCAACTTACTCTGAACGGGGTTGCACTCCCCCTGAAGGAGCAGGTTTGCAGCTTGGAGGTTCGTCTGGACTCGCAGCTGCTCCTGGACTCCCAGGTGGCGGCTGTGGCCAGAGGTGCCTTTGCCCAACTACACTTAGTGCGCCAGCTGCAGCGATACCAGGATCATGTAGACCTGGCCACGGTGGTCCATGCCACAGTGACATCAAGTCTGGATTACTGTAATGTGCTCTGTAAGGGGCTGCCCATGAAAATGGTTCGGAAACTGCAATTAGTTCAAAATGCTGTGGCCCATTTGGTTGCTGGAGCTAGATAATTCAACTCTGTTGTTATGCTCCTCCAGCAACTACACTGGCTGCCCATTCATTTCTGGGCCCAATTCAAGGTGCTAGTCTTGACTTATAAAGCCCTAACATCTTAGAACCATCTACTTTCATGCAATCTGACCTGTTCCCTCAGATCATCAGAGAAGGCCCTGCTTCAAGGGCTGACACCTAGGGAGGTACGTGGGGCATCGGCAAGAAATAGGGCCTTTTCAGTAGTGGCACCAACCCTCTGGAATTCCCTCCCTCTTGATCTACAAACCACTTTTTGGTTTGATCAAAACTTTTTGGCATGGTCTGAAAACATTTCTCTTTAGAATAGCCTTCTGAGCTTTTTAGTCTCCTGGTTTTTTACTCTGGCTACGCCTACTGCATAATTCTTTTATTATGGTTTTAATCAGTTTTTAATCAACTAACCAGTTTAATCAGTTTTTAATGTAGATGTTTTTAGTTATTGTTTTAAGATGCTTGTTTTAACTGTTTTAATGTATTGAATTTTATCATTGGTGTTTTTATGCATTGTTTGTTAAGCCGCCTTGGGTCAGCCACCTTGAGAAAGGCGGTATAGAAAAAAGTTTATTATTATTATTGTCCACAGGTTACTGGGCTGCCATAGTTGTGCCATATCCTGAGGTTGAGAGGCAGGGATTGCAGATATGCTGGCCAAGAACTCAATTTTTTTTTATCATCACTGCATTCTTCCTCATGGACCCCAAATGGTCTACTCATTTCTATACCTACTCCTGAGGTGGTATAACTCTGAGGAGCTGGAAGAGGGAATTTCTGCCTGAGAAACAGGCTGTGTATATAGCATAACTACTCTGACCTAGGCAATGCTAAATATGCCCTCAGCATGCCTCTGCTGAACTGCCTAGGCTGGCACAGCCAGGGCAGGTCAGGTCCATCTGTCTTGGGGGCAGCCTATGTTACCTTAGGCTGCCCTAAGATTTTTCTGGCATAACTGGGCTGCTCCATCTTGGACTTGGGCTACCCTAGTGATAGGCAGGGCAGCCCAAGTGCACTTCTGGATTGCAGCCCTAATAAATATGTAAAACACAGTTTCTGATTCATTTATCCTATTGTATTGAAGGGGTGGGTTTTGCAGACCATATATTCTATGCACTGTATAGGATATAAAATAACTGCCTAATGTCATAGTAATTTCTGTTCTCTCTTTTGAGGGATGACCTCAAGAGAGTTAATACAAGTGTAAAAGAATAAAAACAATTTACAGTTTAAAAACACATTTTGATGTTTCAGTAGTTCCAAATCTATGCAAATCTAGGCAGCCCAATCTATGCATAACTAGTCAGAAGGGTTTACTCCAAGGTTAAGTGTGGGTGTTTTCAGCAGACAGGCATAGAATTGCACTATTGAAAGAGAGAAGGAATCTGACAGTCATTCAGTGAGAAAAAATTAGAAGCAAAATCTAGAATCCAGCAGGCAAAGGATGGATACATATATGCACCAAAGCAAAACTCACTCTTTCAATAAATTCTGTATTTCTTGGGTGTGTCCTCAAACCTTAATGGGCTCCAAGATAAAGACTTAAGATGTCAAAAATGCCTGGAGTTCAACTAGCAACCATTTTTTTCACATTTCCAAATATTTTTAAAGCACTGCAGATTTTCTTATTGATTTATTGGCAGTGCAATCCTGATTTTAGGCCAGAAAAATCGCCCAACTAAGCTGGCCTATGGTAGGCCATATTAATGAGCTGACAGACCAAATCCACAGGACTAGAAGGCCTCTGGGCTGACCTAACTGCTGCTGAAGAGGCATCAGCACAAGGGCAGCATTTGCATTGTTGGGATGGTGTAGTTGTGCCTTATCCTGAGGTTAGGGTTGCCATATTTCCTCCAAAACAAAAAATATCCCGATTTTTGGGGGATTGTATTCAAATAATGGCATGTGTGACTTAGGGTCCTGCCCCAATTTTGTGGAAGAGAATTATAACAACCCTATCTTAGGTGGGCTGGTATGGTTGTGCTGTACTCTGAGGTTGAGAGGCAGGGGTTGGCCTAGGACTTAGAATTTTTTTACTCTGGATTATCATGAAATCCTATGGATCTACTCAGATTTATTCTTGCTCGTTAGGTGGCCTAACTCTGAGATGCTGTGAGGGAGCATGTCTGCTCCGGGTGCAGCCTAACTGCACTGTTCTAGGCCATGCTGAACAAGCCTGCAACTTGCCTCTCCTAAACCGTCTATGCTGGCACAACCAGGCCAGCCCAAGGTCCATATGTGTTGGGCCATCCTAAATTGACATATGCAGGTCCAAACCTTTCTTGTGTAATTGGGAAGGCCTATTTTGGAATTTGGCAGCCCAGAGATAGATAGGATAGTACAAATGTTTCATTCATTCATTCACCTATCAAGTTCTTGGCCTTACCAAGTTCTTTTCTTACCATATTGTACACAGCTTTGTTCTTGCAACCGTAGTCATAGTACTGAAATTTATTTGCTCTAACAATCTGAAAAAAAGATTAAAAAATGGTTTACAGTTTGAAATCAGGTGAATTTTAAATTCTGAAGCAGAGATTCACATGCCAATTCCAAAAGTGGGTTGTAGAGCTATGAGAATTCCATTCCATTCTTTGGGATTAACTCTAACTGAAATGTTGGTGTTTCTAAAATGTCATTTATTCACATATGTATAATACTAAATTTCAGGACAGCGAGTTGAAAAATCGAGACTTTGGGTTCCAAAAAACATGCCCCTTCAAGGAGGATTCTCCACAAGCATTTTTTGGAATTTCCTCTTTCCCCCACCCCATTCCTGCAACTTTAGTCATGATTCACATATAAATGTTAGATCTTTTACTGAATGTTTAATTAAAAATTTGTATGTGCGCATGTGCACGTGGCTGCAGTCGTTGTTAGACAGGGTAAAAACACAGCAAGTTTTGCATAGCACCTCACCACAATATACAAGTGGCCCCTCCCATTTGAAGCAATTCTAGGCAGCTAAAGCAAAATAGAGGCATCTTCTCCATTTTGTGGTATGGCCTTGAAGTGGAAGGGCCACTTTAGCTACACTGTTTGTTCTCTCTCTCTCTCTCTCTCTCTCTGTTTGTGTGTGTGTGCGCGTGTGCATTCGAACACACATATGTATATGTGGGTTTAAGGAGGAGAGAACAACTGAGAGATTCTGACTTGGCAGGAAATAATTTTAAAATTTCCATCCGTATAAAGCAGCAATATTCAACCAGTGTGCTGCAATATTCCACCAATATTAACTGGTGTGCCAGATAATGGAGCTGGAGCAGGGTGACCATATAGAATGGAGGACAGAGTGCCTGTACCTTTAACCATTGCATAGAAGAGGGAATGTAGGCAGGTTTAGCTCATCATAAAAGGCTAAAGCAGCACCTACCTGAATTCCCTCTTCTATGCAATGGCTAAAGGTACAGGTACTCTGTCCTCCATTCTGCATGGTCACCCTGGGTTGGAGGGAAGAGACAGCACTGGTCACAAGAGCAGCAGCTGCCACAGCCTCCCACACAGAAGAGTCAAAGCAGGGGCAAGACCAGCTGCCTTTCCTCACACTGCAGTCTATTCAAGCCCTGTTCAAGCGACAGGGCTCTGAGATAGCTCTGCTGCTCCCAGAGCCCAATGCTAGGCAGGTCTACTCAGAAGTAAGCCTCATTACAGTCAATGGGGCTTACTCCCAGGTCACTGGATTAGGTTGCTACCTGAGAGCGGGAACTAGGAGTTGAGAAGAGGGAAGGAGTCTTACTTTGAATACTCCTTTTCTTTCTCCAGGAGCACCCCGAGGCAAACCCTCCTGCTTTTCCTCCACCAACAGGGCACTTGCAGAGCTTAAAGCCTGCAGTGCAAAGCGGGGGGGGGGGGGGTCCTTGCTATATAAGCCCAAACCTAGGCAGGTCTACTTGGAAGTAAGCACATCATAGTCAATGGAGAATACTCTCCAGTAAATGTGTATAGACTTGGAGCCTCAGTAGCCTCAGAGCCTACTCAGAAGTAAGTCCCACTATTGTTAGTAGGATTTACTCTCCGGTAAGGATGGATTGGATAGGAGCCTCAGAGCCCATTCCTATGTCTATTTACTTAAGAGTAAGCCCCATTATAGTCAATGAGCTTTGCTTTCAGAATAATTGTGGATAGGCTTGCAAGAGCCCAATTCTCTGCATGTCTACTCAGAAGTACGTCACATTATAGTCAGTGGTCCTTACTCTCAGGTAAGGGTAGGTAGGATTGCAGCCTGAGGTTGCACATCTTTGTCCTCTTACTTAGGCTGCAATCCTGACTTTAGACCAGAAAAATGGCCCAGCTAAGCTGGCCTAAAAAGACAAGTTAGGCCAAATCCACAGGACTAGAAGGCCTCAGGCTGACCCAACTGCTGTTGAAAATGCTGCATGCACAAGGGCAGCATGCTCACTGGGCTGGTGTAATTGTACTGTATCCTGAGGTGGGCTGTTATAAGCCATGCTGAACATGCCCTCAACATGGCTCTCCTGGACCAGTCCAGGTCCATCTGTCTTGGGCCAGCTTGACTTATGCCGGCCCAAACCTTTCTTGTGTAACTAGGCTGGCCCATGTGGAATTAGACCAGCCCAGTGATAGACAGGCTAACCCCCAAGTGCACTTCAGGATTGCAGCCTCAGTCAAGACAGAAACAGTCAAGGGATGATTATAAGAAATGGTCAGCAAAGCAGAAGTTCATCTGGTTGAGCAAAAGAAGAATGGCAAACAGATGGTGGAATTAATGGTAACAATACTAGGAAGAAAAAGCGCAGACATAAGGAACTGACAATTAGCCCCAAACTTCATTCATCCACAATTGAAAACCACAACAAAGTCATATGATTAGAAAAGGATAAAATAAAGATAAAAATAGATAAGGATAAAATGAGAATTAATTAATGCTTTTAAAATTATTTCAAAAATATTTAAGAACAGAAATTCTGAAAATAACAGTTTGAAGAATGAAACAGAAATTTTGCCTCCTAAACTGGGTGAGAGGTACAAGCACATACCAGATATGAGGTATGCCAAAAACCAAATGATTATCTCTGAATTTTGAAATATTTGAATTTATTTATTTACTAGCGAAAATGTACTTGCGTTGCCGGACTAAAAATCCCCTTGTACGCAAACTCCCCATTTCACATCAACCATCCATACTCATCGTCCACCCATACTCATCAACCCTCATGCGCATCATCAACCCTCATGCGCATCATCAACCCCATGCACATCATCAACCCCATGCACATCATCAACCCCCATGCTCATCAATTTCCCCATGCTCATCAACCCCCATGCTCACAACATGTGCAACATCTGGCCCATGCGCAACATCCCCCCCATGTGCACCATCCCTCCCAGTGCATCAGGTACCAGGCACCAAACTGGCTGGATGTCAGTCAGTCAATCTTCAATGTAAAATATAGGACAAAAACACATTGCACCCCTTTTCAACTGCTTAAGGGTTAAATTTCTCAACATCTGTTCTTGGTGTGTGTTGATGTCACAGAAGGAACACCCTCCCCAAATTTCACACTTCTAGGTCCAGGGGCTGGGGCAGAGCATCCCTCAGTCAAGGATTCTCAATAGAAAGTATAGGGAGGAAAAGACATTGTGCCCCCTTTCATCCACTTCTGGTTGGAATTTCCGAAAACTGGTTCTTAGTGGATGCCTCCAGCATGGAAGGAACACCCACCCCAAATTTCACACATCTGGGCCCAGTGGTTTTGGCGGGGCATTGATCAATGAATTAGTGAGTGAGTCAGTGAGTGATTTTTCAGTTTCATATATGTAGATTTAAAGATTTAGAATACTGAAAAATGAATAAAAATTACCTGTTTCCAGTGGATTATTGTTTTTACGGAAGAATAATCAGGGTCAATTCCCCTGTACACATCTGCTCGAGACTAGAAAAACAACAGCACATAAATATTTTGGTAATTTGCTTTCTGTTCTCAAAGGGGATATGAAAGGATGCCATCCAGACACCATCAAACTAGACCAAAGGTGTCCTAATGTTTTGGCAGGAGAGCCACATCATCTCTCTGACACTGTCAGGGGCCAGGAAAATGATTTACAATTCAAATTTGAATAAATTTACATAAATTTAAATATTAGAGTGTATTAGATACGAGGCTCGTCTGTGGGCCAGACGGAGAGTTCTTACCGTGGGCCGTGTTATGATCTGCCAAGGGCCACATCTGGTCTCTGGGACAGGGTTTGGACACCACTTAAACAGACGAATGCAATTTTGGCTGTGGCTTGAAATACACAAACCTCCATGATTGTAAGCTTTTTAATCTAAATATTTGCATATAAGTAGAATTCTACTGAGTTGCAAATTCTATTGAGATAATCATAATATACTAACCAAACACAATTTTAATAAACTTGGAATACCACTAAGGCTTGACAAACATTTAGACTGGACAAATATTTTTGCATTTTTGTCTTGAAGTAGCCATTTACAAAAAGTGCAGTTTTTCTTTAAAAAGAAATAAACAAACTAACTAACTAACTAACTAACTGACTTCCAGGGAGTTTAGGAAAGAAGTGTTACAGATGAAATCTTCATCCAGACTGAACATTCCACCACTGTTATTATTTACATGTCAGGCTGCAAAGGAATTTGAGCCATAAGGATGATGTATGGGAAAAGGAGTTTGTCCAAACCTTCCCTCTCTTTCAACTCCTAATATGCAGAGAAGCAGCATACTGATGATCCAAATGAAAGGCAGTGAAGAACTATATATGTTAAATTCAAAATCTGAAATAAGTTCATGTGTGCAAATGGTGTGCAGGGCTGTTGGAATGGATTGTTTCTCCTAAAGTTAAGTACCGTACACTGGATTAATAAATAAAGTCCACATACCGCATTTAGGTTTTTCGTACAATACACTGGAACGTTTAGAAGACAAAGCTCGTCTATTATTACATGACTACACAACTTGGCATAGAATGCTTTCATTTTGTTACTGGCATAAGAAAATTCTTTATTCCCAAATATAAGCTGTAAAATACAATAATAGAAAACATCCTGAATATCTTTAACAACACATTTAATTAATTGTCCTTGGATGAAAAAGCATGTACAGTTGTATCTTAATTAATGAATAACATGAATTATGAGTTATTTGAACAATGGACAACATTTTCTAAGCAATTCTGCCTGAATAACAAGCAATGCCTTGAATAAAAAGCAGTGCCTGGAATAACAAATATTTGGTTCCAAGAAACTGATTAACAATACAATCCAGAAGTGCACTTGGGCTGCCCTATCTATCACTGGGATGGCCCAAGTCCAAGATGGGGCAGCCTACTTATGCCAGAAAAGTCTTGGAGCAATCTAAGGCAACAGAGCCTGTTTCCAGGGCAGAAATGCCCGCTTCCAGCTCCTCAGACATATACCACCTCAGGAGCAGGTATAACAATGAGTAGACCCATAGGGGTCCATGATAAGGAAGAGTAAGAATGGCAGTGTTGACCAAAAATCTGAGTTCTTAGCCAGCCTAGCTGCAACCCCTACCTCTCAACTTAGGATATGGCACAACTACGGCAGCCCACTAACCTGGAGATACAGCAGGCCACTCCAAGAAGCCCCTTGTATTCACTGTAGACTGTGAATATATATTCATATTCATTTTTATATGAATATTTTTGGGTTGTTAAACCAATTGTCTGAGTTTCCATTATTTCTGATGGGAAAATCCGCTTTGTATAAAGAGCTCTTTGAATGACATGCTTCTGGAATGAATTTTGCTTGTAATTCAAGGCACCGCTGTACATTACAATTCCAGCCACAGATGTCTTCCCTGTTCATTGATCTATAACAATTGTATTTCTTTCATGGAGATGCAGCATAGACACGATAGATAGGGTGACCCCATGCCCTTTTTCCAGGGCACATCCTCTTTTTAGCTTTGTATCTTGGAAAAAATATTCATTGTCTTCCTTTTCTTGTGAGCAGGAAGGATGTAGACTTCTTGTAATTATATGTAAGAAATTTTATGTAGTGGTTTTAAATTTAATAAATAATATAGAGTTAAAATTAACCACATGAAAGCAATATATAGGAGCATTTTAGCTTTTATTTTCTCAAGTCAAACTTTTTTCTTGGGTGTCCTTGTTTTCTTTTCCATTATGACATCTCGTCACCCTAGGCATAGAGAGGTTGTAGGGAGGTTGTTCTGTCCCAGAACTGACAAGGTTTCAGACCTGCTTAACTTCCAAAAGGATTTCTTGTGAATATACTTTTCAACTATCCCATTGAACTAGAATTTTGGCTGATTCTGATAAGCCCACAGGGTTCTTGAATCTTGTGACACCATCCTTTCTTAAACTGAACTTTCTCAGTTATGATCAGTTGTCTGTTGCATGTACCATGCATGCTGTGAAGAAGCCATAGGGCAAGTTTTGTCTATAGAAATTTCCAGGTTTACATATCCAGGAAGAACTGGGAAAGAATCTTGTATGAAACCCTGGAGAACCACTAACAGAGTAAACAATATTAAGCTAGATGGACCAGTGCTTGGCATTAATAAAGGTATTTTGGGTTTGACCCCTTTAAGCCCATAATCATTCACATGAAATTAAATTACTCTTAACTTTTTCATAACTACTGTACAAAGTGGGTAGAAAGAGCGTTATCCTGTCTAAACCTAAAAAGAAAAAGGTATGTGATTATGAAAATAACACATGAAGATTACATACCCAAACAATGCAATCAGGGACTAACACAGAAAATCGAACTAGTCCAAAACCTGCCTTAAATATGTAGGCAGGCGCAAAGCACATGAAGAGCTTGATCTTTTGACCAAGTTGTGGCATGAATGAAAAGGCTATAAAACCTGTAAAAGAGAAGAGATTAAAAACACTTGTACAATTGTACAAAATGCAGATCAGGGTTGGGGCCCAGCCAGTTTGGACACTGAGTGCTCACACACATCAGAAGCTCCTCCAACCCCAGCTGCTGATATGCAGTACCATCCCACTGGTAGAGCTCAATGTACCACAAAGGTAGGGCTTTGCAACTGGACATGAGAGGCAATATTTGCATTCATCTTTGAATCTATACAACTTTGTCTGTGTTAGGTCATTTCAAATATTCTTTCAAAAAAATACCAATGACAGCTCTGCTGTCTCTGCCTATGATTCCTGAAATTTGAGTCTTTAAAAATATTTGCTTATCCACTTTTCCCACAGAATTTCACATAGTAGACTGGACATAAGCAAAGCTAGAGACATTAAACTGTAAGACCAGGGAGATAATCACCAGATTTGCATGTATCTCCCCCACATATCATGTGGACAAGAAATGCTGCAAGTCCATCAAATAGGAAATGAAGAAAAAAGAAGCCTTGAAGAAAGGACAGACTACATTCTAAGCATTTCAGCCCAGGATTCCCTTCTGAGAAAGACAATTCCAGGACTCCTCCAGAAATAATGTCATGGCCAGAAGTGACAGTAAACAAGAAGTAACATCACTGTGGTGACAGAGCTCATCCACGTCTGCTTGGGAATAAATGCCATTTTGTTCAATAAGAGTAAGGGCACAATCCAGAGTAACTACGGGGAGTCCTTGCTCCGGTGTAAGAACAATTTGCTGTGGATTGCAGTATGAATTTCCCATAGGTTTTCATTAGATGGCGCAGTAACTACGGGTACACATAATGTCTCTTACATGCTCCCGTAGTTACTCTGGATTGTAGGGTTACTCCTATGAAAACAGCCTGAGGGCCCCATTCCAAGATGGTGGCACACAGCTTTTTAAGACCCCTAAGACTGCCTGAAATGAAGTTGATAGCCCACCAACAGTGTCCCAGCCCCCAGTTTGAGAACCACTAGCCTACAGGATGCACTTAAAATGGTTATCAGTGAAATTAAATAGCAACAAAATAGTTATTAATAACAAAGTTATTAAATAGCAACATTGGGCTGTGGGTGGCGCAAGTGGTTAAGACACTGTGCCTGTTACCCAGAAGGCCAGGGTTCGAGTCCTGGGTCCCCACAAGACAGGGTGAGCTCCTGTCCTTAGCCCAGCTCTGCGATGAAGCTGAATGAAGCCAATCGTATTGGCTCTGCCTTTCCATTGGAGTATTTCAGTGGCGTGGAGGGGGGATTTGCTGCTTGAGTAACAGCCTATCCTCCATATCAATCTACGTAGGCCTTCGTGCTTCACATGCAGCATTGAGCACAATACTATAGTCTTTCAAGACTGATGGATGCCAAGCAACAAAAACAGCCTTATAGAAAGTTCAAAAGGAGGTGAGCAGAAAAGTGGGAAAATAAGGCACCACATGGACAGTATTTGCAAGACATTAATGGAAAATTAAACATTACCAAGGTATGGCAATTGCTGAAAAAGACAACTTGAAGAAAGAAACAGAGGGTCTAATAATGGCTGCACAAGAACAGGCATTAAGAACAAATGCAATGAAAGCAAAAGTAGAGAAGAGAACAACAAATAGCAAATGCCATCTGAAAAGAAGCAGATAAAACAGTTGCTGTAGTTGCTGTATAAGATGCTTAATACAGTTGCTTAGTTAGTTGCTTAATTAGTTGCTGTATATAGATCACACAGATTATAAACAAAGGTAACAACCAAGATAACATTGGAACCTGTGTAAAAATTACAGGCTATCTGAGGCCAGAAACTGGTAAAACCACAAAATTGAAAAGGTTGTTGAGCATGCCAAAGCATTATGGGATTTCAAACTAAAGACAAGCATCTGTTGCACAATACACCAGATATAACCCATAGTTGATCAGAAAGAAAACTCAAAATAATTGACATTGCAATCCCTGGCAAAAGCAGAAGAGCAAAAAGCAATCCCATATTTTGGCTTCTTCATTCTTAACAAACTTTTCAATTTTGTAGCCCCATCAGTTTCTCACTGTTGGTAACTTTTATTTTTACAGATGTTCCAGTGTATCAATGCTGCTAACTTGTCATGCCTTTTTCATAGTCTGCACGATCTTTTAATAGCAACTAATTAGGTGGTCCACCATTTCATCTGCTTCTTTGTACAGATAGCACATGATGTTTGTTGTAAAATTAGCTATACTGCAGCTTATTTTCTGCTTTGTTTTTCTGCTCATTTTTCTGCTCAGTTCTTTATTTGTCTTTTTTTATAAGTCTGTTTTGTTTCATTGGTACTTAATAATTTCTCGTTGTAAACCATTTTAAGTTTATCCTCTAGACCAGGAATGTCCAAACCCTGGCCCAGAGGCAAGATGCAGCCTGCAGTGAACCTCAATGCAGCCTGCAGAAAGACCCCTCAATCTGGACTGCAGGCAAGCCTTTTAATCCCCCCAAAATGTCTCTAATACCCTCTTATATGTAAATGTATTCAAATTTGAAATGCAAATCAGTTTTCAATCCCCTGACCCAGTGTCAGGGATATGATGCAGACACCCCTGCACAAGACTATCCTTTATATATTCCTCAAGGCATCTTTTTTCCCCTCTCCTATTTGATGGACTTGCAGCATTCACCTATCCTGTGAGGGAGATACAGTCTGTCCACAGCTCTATGAGAGTGCAGAGCATGATTAATGGTCATTAACTTCCTGGCCTATCTCTGCTTTTGTCAAGTCTACTATCCCTGAAATGTATCTGATAACAGGGATAGGTGATGTGTTTATGGTTAGTATAGTGTTCCCACTGCTATGTTTAGACTTGGGATTTTCTAGCTGCTTATTACATCATTTCATCTGCTTTTTACTAGTTAATAATTTAAACATGGTTGTAAGGCCGGCTATTGGTCTATAATTATGTGGAACTGCACCTTTTGCTACATCTTTCATTATAAGGTAAGTTTTGCCAGTTTTTAAACCACAGCTCAAAATTGTCTCCTTGCAAAATACGATGATTTTGGCGAGGTTCTGAGGGCGACTTGTTAGACGTTTAAGCCAAAAGCCACATACTTCATCATCATCTGGCTTTTAATTTCCTTTAATCTTTTATTTATTAATTCAGGTGTTCTTTTGATGTCCTATATTTGTTGATTACATTGTGACATTTTATAACTATTATTATTAGCTTTTGAACAGTCACATTTTTTTTTACTGGAAGTTGGTTCATATCCACCTTTCAAATCCTGGATTTTGGCATCTTCGTTCTCAACAGCCTTTTCAAATTTGTGGTCTCACCAATTTCTGGCTATAGGAAGCTTGTATTTTTTTTTACAGATGTTCAATTATATCATGGTTGCTACTTTATATGCCTTTTTATATTCTATTTGTGCAATCTTTAAACAGCAACTAATCAGATGGATAACTGTTTTATCAGCTTCTATGCAGAGACAGCACTTGCTATTTGTTTTTTTTTCCTACTTTTGCTTTCATTGCATTTGTTCTTGGTGCCTGTTCTTGTGCAACCATTATTAGATGCTCTGTTTCTTTCTTCAACATACCTTTTTTCCTGCCACTGCCGGGTTATGGTGATGTTTATTTTTCCCAGTGCAGTGGCTTATTTTTGTTTGTTCAAAGCCTCCTTTGTTTTATTGGGATTTAATAATTTCTCCTGGTTAACAATTTTAAGTAAATCCTCTTGGGTAGGAGTCCACAAACCCTGGGCCATGGAATGGTACTGGTCCATGGCCTATTAGGGACCAGGTCGCTGCGTGCCGCCACTTCAGTTTGAAAGGAGCCAAGCTATAAACAGGCACACAGTAGGACCTAGGCAGACTGATGTGTGCACCACACTCAGAGCGTGGAGGAGAAGTTGCACTGGCATCATCACTTCAGCTTTCAGGAACTACAGGCAAACCTCTGGTGGACACATAGAAACCAGGCATCCTCCCAGCAGCAGGTAGATTCCTCTGGGCTGGCAAGGAAGCAGCACTGTGCTTCGTCCCAGAGGCTGCAGCAGCTCCCCAAAGCCATGTGGCTGCTGTGTTGAAGTACCCAGGGGCAGTTTTTAACTCCCACTTTGGGTACATGAAGTGCTATTATTTCCTGACAAATAAAGAGTGATGCAAAGGACATACACATTCAAAATACTCTTTTTAATGTACCTATTGATGCACCTTGGGAATGGCCAATGTAATATATTCCATCTTGTTGAGTTTTGTCCAGGATGAAATTTATGGTTGCTGGAACATCGTATATTCCCATTTCATGAATACTACAACACACAAAAACACACAGCCAACTGAAGCCAACAATATTTCTATATCCACTATATGGATATTTCTATGTTTCTATATTTCTATGTGCACTATATCCAGCGCAAGTTTTGGTTAGCAGGTAGCTCACCCTGAGGCAAGGGAAAAATTTTTCCCCTTACCCCAGAGAAAGCCACTGCAGTCCCACATAGGCTACTCAGATTTGCAGCGTCTCAACTGGCAGAGCAAATCCAAGCAGCGTGAGACTGTCTCAGGCTGCCCACAAACAAGGTGAGGATCCAGTAAGAGTGCCGGACTGTGGCCCTAACTCCTGCACCAAACCTACCAGCCTACAGTAGTACCAGCCACTTGCCCTCTCTCTTCCCTGAAACACTTCCTCTTGGCTCCTACCCACTCTTCTCATGTCCAGTTCCCCACAATGGCCAACACAAACATATCCTTCTTAGAGCCCATGTTAGTGCAGAAAGGTTGTGCATATCCATGTGCTGGCCTAACTGAACTGTGTAAGTGCTTTATAGCACTTTTGCTATTTTAAAGCGCTGGCACAAGGGACATGCACTGCCCATCTGCAGATCAAGACTGCTCCCTATCCTACCCAACCTGCCAGCACTGATGTAGCTGTGACAACAGGTATCTTTATCCCTGTTGGAAAATGTACAGAACAGTTTAACCCTGCATGCATGAATTCAAGAATTGCTTGTTTTACAATAGTTTTCTTTTTAACTGTGACTTTCCATCCTGTGGGGTGAGGGAGACACAGAGGACTCCTTAAGGTAAGGGAATGTTTGTTCCTTACTTATGGGCTGCCAGTGCAGCTGCATTGGTACTGGAATGTCGGACTGGATTGCACCCTCAGGCTACAAACCTCTCCATATTAACCAGGAAATAAGTCCCTTCGGATAATAGACCAGGGGTCCAAAAATAGGGGTCCAAAAGACCAAAATAGTCTTTTGAACAGACCAGAGATCTCCAAATCCCTGCCTACGGGCTAGATGCTGTCCTCGGCCCTCCTTTATCTGGCGTATAGCCAGTCTCTGGTTCTCTGCAAGCTTCTGGCCTGCTTGACCAAACACAACTCATGCTGCGGTCATGGGTGTTCTGAGGTCCTTAAAAAATCACATCGTGGTTCTCCCAAAAACCAGAAGAAACTTTTTATACCATCTCAAGTATTCGTTGGGAAAGGAGATACATTTAAGTATGTGCTTTATTTCTGTGATGTGTGTTGGTGCTTGGAGAAATCCTAGAAATTTCAGTCAATTCATTCTCATTTATTCATTTATCTAGGCTCCATCTCTAATGTATCTATTTAAATTTTATATTTACATGTTTTTCTGGCCCACAGCACTATGCCAGGTATTTGATGTGGCCATCTGGCTGAAATGTTTAGGGTCCCCTGGAGCAGACTATTATTTGTATGACAGCACTGCAGCTTCAATATTCTATGGAAATGGTTACAGAAATAAAATCCTCTCAAATTTATACATTTTCCTGCAGTGAAGGGCAGTACTTTTTCACTGAATTACTGAATATTTTGTTCTTAATTTAACTGAAATTATACAATTAACTGAAAACAGTTTGCTCTTATGGCTTTATCTGTATCTTTATTCCTGTTGGAAAATGTCAGAACAACCCTGCGTGCATGAATTCAAGAATTGTCTTCTTTTTAATATAAGCAGTGATAACTTATAATCAAATCTTCTTTCTCCTTTATATTCACTTTCATAATTTTTTAACTGACTTTCCTTCTGTTGTTCACAAAATCTTATTATTCAGTCTTTATTCCTTACCATCCAACCTATAGAAGTGTTTATTAGCAAAGGAAACTTGGACCCTTTTTAGTATGGTTTTCAGGTTTAAGTTCTCCTGATACCATCAAAAGACTTCTCCCTAGGAGTAATATTTAAAACAAAATTATATGACTCTAGTATTCATCCATCCAAAATATATTTCAGTTTCTCAGTATCTTGGGCTCTTATTTACTCAGCACCAGGAATAAAGTTTTCAGCACCAGGAACAGAGTTTCTTTCTTACATGATATCTTTGTCAATGGCCAGAAGAATTGTGGATTAAATTAAATATGCAACCAGCCTTCCCTGTAAGATGTGCAGCCATGCAGCTCGAACTGAAGTACCTCACCTCCTTCCCCTCTGCATTTCAGAGTTTGGCAATGATAACATCATCACTGACCAGAATAGGCTCTGCACACTCCCTGAAAAAGTTGTGAAAGACACAGCTTCATAATTTTGTGGAGTAATAATACTCCACGGCAGAACTCCACTGCTCCGTAATAATGCTGAGTAAGGGTGATGAGGTTAAGGAATGAAAATTATTAAAGTGTGCCACAAAGCATCTGAAGACTGCCATAATTCAAGTCCCTGACTTATTTCAGCAAAAGGCTCTGACTCAATTCAAATAGAGTCCTCAAAAGGCTCTTTACAAATCCCCACAGCCACTCATTAAGATTCATACACAAGTCAAGTCAAAGGGAATCAGGACTCAACTCAAGTCCAGCCATGGTGGATATAAGCGTATAGTAGATATAAGTGCATTCTAGGTTTATGATCAAAGGATGTGAGCATAAAAGAAAGCAAATTCAAACCATCATCTTAGTCCTTTCCAAAGCCTGCCTAGAACTGATGTCTTTCTGCATGAAGGTAAGACAACGTGTGCTGGCTACAGGAACAGAGCACAGAATGAGCTTCTCAACCATCCAAGTTTCTAGCTATTCCTTGAACTTACCTGAAATTCCAAAATTGTTCTTGATTAATGGACTTATACCTGTTTCTTCTAGACCAAGAGTTTCCTCTGCAATTTAGTAGCCAAACATCATAGCCAGCATCTGCTAGAAAAAAACCCAAACTATTGCTGGGGATATTTGCAATCCAGTGCCTACTTTCAGCCAATATACCATGAACTATTAACACAGCTGGCCTGGGTCCTAGGAAAAAAACAAGTTGTGGTTATTGCACTTTCATATGTATATAAATATATGTACCCAGTTACTACAGAATCACATAAGAAAATGAATGAAAAGATCATTTCTTCAGAAAACTATGCATCTTTCTTATATTGACCTTGCCTCTTAACAGTTTCTTCTCTCTAAAGAAACAGTTTCTTCTCTCTTATACCCGTTCTATACATGGGCAGTGCAATCCTAAAACTGCATCAAGTGTGACTTTGGGGCTGCTATGATGGGGCAAGGGGAAACTTTTTCCCTTATCCCAGGCAACATGGCAGCAGCCCAAATGGATCTACTTGGATCTAGGCTGCCATTGGAAGCAGCACAGAGCTGATCAGATATGAATAGCCAGAAGCTGCTTTAAACTACTTGGGAAATGGCACTGAAATCCAGCATAATTGCCAGGTCCCTCCAGGAATGCACTCCACCCACTCGTCCCAGCACAAACACTCCTCCCATCTCCCCCCTGCTATCTCTCCTATCCCTCAGACTTCTGCACAGGCTGAGCTCAGCGGGCACAGACATTCTCTGCCACAGCATAGGCTAGGTGCAGCCTCCATGACCTGGCACACCTTCGTGCACCAGCACAACTTACTCCGGAGAAGGCACAAATATGTTTTATGTCATGTTTGCAACCCTTCAGGGACAGCGCATATGACTTGTACCAGCACAGCACACTCACAGGATTGCACCAAACACACATCTAAAACATGGAACCAATAGAAGGCCTGTTGTCTGACAGTTTCCTGAGACACATTTTATCTACATGGAATCATGATTCTGGTGCATGCTGGGTGAGCATGACCCAGTTTTGTGGTATACTGAACTGACTTCATGGTAGGGAAGCACCAGATTCCACTGGTCTTAGAGCAAACATAGGTTTCCTCCACACTTCGGCACTAGCTTATTAGCCTAGGAAAAGCATTACCTATTTTCTCATCTTGAAAAATTCCATGACTGGCCACACCTTTACTTGGTAACCAGATCCCAATACATAAATAAATCATATCCTGGGAGCTTCCTGACCTTGTTTTCTCATAAATCATTAGACGCACAAATGAGATGCCTTCAAGTTCACCTTTACTCAGCAACTTCATAGCATAGTTAATCAAGAATATGGTTAGTCAGGGCCTTCTGAGCAACTATGGAACATGTGCAAGTTTAGAACCCTTCTCTTTCCAACCATTATCCATCTCTTGGTGCATTCAGTCTTCAAGCAGTATCACTATGAAGAGCCATCAGACATCAAAACTAAGGTCCAGCTCATTCCACAAAAACCTCAATGCATATGGAAGCATATGGCAGGATATGGCAATTTTAATTGAAAAGCAGGATTCCAGACACTTCTGTCACATCTTTTCCCCAATTCTTGCTCCTCTTGCTATTCATAATACCTTAGAGTTTTACTGGCTCAGCAAGTACCTTCATTCTTTTGGCTGTTCAAGAACTACTGTGCCAACTGGTATCAGATTGTTACCTTCTCTTTCCAGCTTTTTACATTTCTCCTTGCACATTTTCTCCAAGCAGTATCACAGGCTTTCTTAACATCTTTCTTTTTTAAACCCCTGCTTCACAATACTCTCAGCCCAATCAAGGAACATTTTCTATAGGATAACAATGTCAGCTCACTTCCTTTGCTTTGCTTTCCTCCATTGGAACCAACTTAAGCTACTGGTAATCTCCCACGTTTGCCTTCCAAAACCTGTTTCTGACTTTTTCCCAAACTTGGTACAGTGACGCCTCACGTAACAAATTTAATTCATTCCGGAGGCATGTTTGTTACGTGAAACGTTTTTTATGTGAAGCAGATTTTTCCATAGGAAATAATGGAAACTCAGATGATTGGTTCCAGAACCCAAAAAATATTCATAAAAAATATTAACTGGATGTAAAAATGATGACAAAACTCTGGAATTGAATTCAAAACATGCATTCAGTGTGCATGATCCTGTGAAGTCTACTTAGGCTGCAGCCCTAAAGACATTTTCCTGGAAATAAGACCCAGTTGACACAATGGGGTTAACTTCTGGGTAGACATGGTTAGGAGGCTGCAATCCAAGACACTTGACTCCCCACTTTCTCCTTCTCTTCATCCTGAGCCCCTCTCACCCCCGCTCCCTTCTGGCTAGCCCTGAGCTTCTCTTCTCTTCTCCACTGCTGTTCTCTCCGTCTGCCCAGTGGACGCCAGGCCATAGGAACAGCACGGTGTTGCTTTTGCTATGGGCAAGCGCGCTAGGCAGCCTTGATGCTTTTAAAAGGGCTGCTGGCCAGCGCGTCTGCCCCAACTGCCAATGAGTTAGTTTGTTACGTGAAGCACAGTTTGTTACATGAAGCAAAATTCTAGAGAAATTTTTGTTTGTTACATGAAACATACTTTAGGTGAGGTTTTTGTTACGTGAGGCGCCACTGTATAGGGTAAATGCTCTGTATTGGCACCCTAACCCCATAATATCTGCAACATTACCAGCCCACATCCACAGATATTTATATGTAAACTTGGGCCTTGTCAATCATGGTCATCATGTGACAAATTCCAGCTATCTTCTGTGTTTTGTGTGCACTGACTAAACCTGCAATCAATTTCTAACATGTGCACATGCTTCAAATATTTTAGAACAGCAATTCCCAAAGTCATGGTGCCAGAGAGATCCTTAGGGAGACTCCTCTAGGTCCTGCCAGACTGTAAACATATTTCTGGTTTGCTTCTGAAAACTGGAAGTGGATTCTCGTTCTGTGGCCATTCTGAGGCCTACAGAGGCAGCAAGAGTGAGTTTGCAGCCTGGCACAACATGAAGGAGCCCCTGGAAGTTCCCAGTAAGTTGCATATTTTGCAGAATAGCTTCTTTTTGGAGCTATTCAAGGGCAGGTCTGGGTTGGAGGGACCACCTCACTTGGGCTCACAATCTACCAGTGAGTCATGACCCATAGTTTTGGAGCTTCTGTCTTAGAAGCAAAACCTGACTGTATGCAGCCTCACCTCTTACTGAAAGGAAAAGAGTTCCCATGTCCTCATTTGAACAGCAGGCTCAGACAATCAGCTAAATACCTGTCTTTCCAGGACTGCTTACTCCATAAGGAATTCTGTTCACCTGCAGATAATAGCCATCCTCTGTCAAAACTTGATATTCTTCACTGGGATATCCCCAGAATTGTATAACTTCACTCTGCAAGAAGATATAAATCCATGGCTACAAGAAGTGAAGATGAAATTTCAGCAACCTCTGCTAGGTAAAAGAATAATATGGTTTTCAGGGAAAATGTCAGGTGAGTCATGAGAAGGACCTGGCCAGGTAGGCAAGTGAACATTACAAGGACTGCCTTCCTTCATAGGTCCTAGCAGCAAAGCAGAGAAAGGAGACATTCTCACAGGTAAGTCTTATAAAACAGGTTATTTTAATCTTCTTTCTTGCAGGTACACAGTTTACTTTATTGTTTCTGCCTGTTTTAATAACAAGAGCCCAATCATATGCAGGTCTATTCAAAGATAACACCCACTGTGTTCATTGGGGCTCACTCCCAGGAAAGTGGGCATAGGATTGTAGCTTAAGGCACCTACACTGGATCTCAGGGAAGCTCTTCTCCATGGAGGGAAAGAGGAGCCTTCCATCTCTCTTGGCTTGTTTTCAGTTTTAACAGGCAAACCTTCAGTGGGAAGTTTATACCCTTTACAGGTGGTAAGCGCTACCAGGTGATAAGCGCTACCGGCAACACAGGAAGGCTGCAAAAAAATGCAAAGAATGATTGGCAGCAAGGGATTAGAGAACACCAGGCTAAAATATAAATAAATAAATAAATAAATTAATTAATTAATTAAATGTGCTGCATAGAAATACTATTTAGGTGAATGAGGAAACCAATCACCACACTGCTTTTGAGCTCCAACTAGAGATCAGCTTCCTGCCTTGCAAACTGGGAACTTTGTTTAGTTTCTGGCAGATACATACACTGTTGGAAGATGGGGAGAGGTCAAATCTTCATCAAATCTTGATGAGATTAGCACATCTGAACAGATTAGGTTCAAGACAAAATATTTAAGGTGCAAATATTTGATTAGTATATTTGATTATTATTAAATATGATATGAAAATAGTCACATCCAGGGCTGTAGCCAGGGAGGTAGGTGGGGCAAAAACACTTAAGTTTTGCAGGGTGCCTCACTGCAGAGTGCAAGGGATCTCCTCTTCCTCTGAGTCATTCCAGGAGGGGGAAGCAGCCTGGAACGGCTCAGAGGGGAGGAGGTCCTTTGCACACTGTGTGGAGGATCCCTGCAAAACTTAGTGTTTTGCTGCCCCCTCTGGCTACTACCCTGGTCACATCATTTACCAGAATCAGTTTTCAACAGTTTTGTAAAGTACTGTACATTCATTTCATACTATGCACTTTGTATTCTATTTGTGTTATAATAAATCAAATACTTAAAGGAAGAAATATTGCTAACCTGTAAATCAGTGTACTGGCCTTTGTTTTTGAATGAGCAACAGGTCAGGCAGCAATGAATTAAGACTAGTTTCTGTAATATATTCTTTTGTTGGAATTTTCCCCAGGAATTTTATCAGTAAAATTTGGAGAACATATCTGACACTGTTACTGTGTAATCCTGTTCAAAATTCAAGATGTCAATTCAAACCTTTCAACTATGTGCACAATCCTAATCATGTCTACTCCAAAGTAAGCCCCACTGTTTTCAATGGGTCTTACTCCCAGGAAAGTGTCTTTAGGATTGCAGCATATATGTATGTATACTGTATCATATATGCAATGTTCATAAAATTATAGTAGTGTTAAGTACTATTGGTTTCTCCAAGGCGATTAAACAGTGTTTATTAGTAAGAGAATACCAAAAGTTAAGAACTGATGCCTTAATTTTTTTTGCTGTATTGCAAAAGCTCAAACTTCAATTACGTTGTTTTGTTTTGAAGTGAACAACTATAGATTTATTGCATTTTATTGCACATCAGTCTTAAGATGGATTTCAGAGCACTGTGGCTGGTGCATAAAAAGTAATCGTTTTCTGAAAAAGTGAAGTGAAAAGAAGACATTTGTATAATGTCCTGTTTCAGAGTTAGATATTGAATATGATGCAGTTTGACTGAATGCAATTTTTTTAGACATAACATTTGATGTACATCAGAAAAGTTGGCAGATTCATATGAAATGTGTCAAACTTGGAATTTAGTGGCCAACTATTTTTCTGGCAAAGTCCACTAAGATATACTGATGAACATAAATTCAGCACCAAAAACATGCAGATGCAACCATGAGAAAAGTTGTCACACCTGGATTTCTGCTTATTTGACAGCTGCTAAAACCTATTAAAAGCACAAAAGCCCTGAGAGGAAAAATACCTTGTTTATTTCAGGGAAGGAGATTTAATCCAGACCTAGAGCACAATCCTAACTAAGTGTCTTTTATGAATGTTATTATGTAGTGCAGGGGGTGTCCAAATATTTGGGCTGCATCATCTCTCTGACATTGTGTTGGAGAAGGCAGAAAAATTATTTACATTTCCAATTTGAATAAATTTACATAAATTTAAATATAAGATTGTATTAGATACATTGCAAGACTTGTCTGGGGGGCAGATGGAGGGGCCAGGATTTGACATCCCTGATATAGTGTAACAGATTGAAGCCTCAGGCAACAATCCTATCTACACATACCTGGGAATAGCCCCGTTGTCTATAATGGCATTTAATCCAAATAGACATGAACAGCATTAAGCTCTTTGTCACTGTTCTTAGGAGGCTATGAGGAAGCCATCATTGATTAAAAATGGGGAGACTATGAGTAGTGTGTATTCTGAATTTCTTTCAGCAACCCACACATACATTCAGTTTGACAACAGAACTGATTGCCAAGGGAGGTGGCAGACATTCCCTCACCCAAGATCTTCAAGCTGAGATTCAACAAAAACTTCTTGGAGATGCTAGAAGGATTTCCTGTTACTGGCAAGGAGATGGACTAGATGACTAGTTGGACTAGTTTTCCCTTAGAGTTTTCCTTACAACCCTATGATTCTATAATTTTTCACCTGTACTATAATTTTCCAAAGTACAGTACAGTACAGTGTACTGTACTGATTTTACTGTTCAATGATTCCAAACCAAGGTTGCCTACCTCATCCCAAGGGCCTAAGTGTGACCTCTAGCAGGACATCTGAGGATGAAATAAGCAGAGAGAATATACCAGAAAAGACCAGGATTTCACAAATTGCAGCTTTCACATGAAAGACATTTCAGCCTGTCTACTTAGAAACAATGACAAAATGCATGACATTTTTAGTTTAGTAACATGTCGTCTGGTGGCCTTTCCAGTCCTACAACAAAGGAAAATCTATCAATGGAATGTAAGACATTCTGCAAAACAAAGAAGCATAACTGGGTTGTACCAAGAATAGTGTGTGGGTACAGCCTCCAGTAAAACAGACTCAGGATATTTGGAAAGGAAAATTTAAATTAGCACCAGGCAAATATGATTTTGTTGTTTGGAGCAACTGCTCTTTACAACTACAGTAAAACCTTGGTTTGCAAGCATAATTCTTTCCAGAAACATGCTTGTAATCCAAAGCACTTGTATATCAAAGGAAATTTTCCCATAAGAAATAATGGAAACTCAGATTATTTGTTCTACAACCCAAACATATTCATATAAAATGATTACTCTAATATAATACAAAATAGAAGTAGACATGCAAGTTTTGGTCTCTGAGGCTCATTTTCATTGCCCTTTTACACAAGAGTAAGCCCCGCTTACTCTAACAGGGCTTACTTCAGAGAAGATATACAAGACTTGTGCTTGTATATCTAAAGTCACTTTCCTGGAAGTAAGACCAATTGAACATAATGGGGTTTACTTTTGAGTAGATAAGGTTAGCATTGTGCCCTTGGTCTCTGAGGCTGCAATCGCCTTGCTCAAGTAGCAGTCACAGGACCTTGGAGCAGAGGGGGGCATATATATATCGATTTCATATGGTTAATTAAACACTAGATTACTTAATATTAAATTTAAAACTATTACATATAATTTATTAATTACAAGAAAGTAGAGTTACCATAATTCTCTTCCACAAAATTGGGTCAGGACTCTCTGTCCCATTTACTAATATGTGAACCCCCTAAAATCAGGACTGTCCCTGTTTTTTGCAACATATGACAACCCTACAAGAAGGCTACATTCTGCCTGCTCACAAAGAAAAAGATATTTTTCCCCAGAATATTAGGCCAAAAAAGAAGACATGTCCTGGAAAAAGAGGACATATGGTCACCTTCATACTGACTAAAATATAGGACTTGGTCATGCAATTAAATCCAGTTTTAAAAGCATCTTTATTAAGAAACTGTGTAAGCCACTTACGGTAGTCATAAATTCTTGAGGATTCAAATGTGTTCCATGGAAGGATTCCACTGAATCTGTTGCTTGCAGTACAAAGCATGCCAATACCATAAACAACCTCATTTTATACCTGGGGGAATAATGTCCACAAGAAATATATGGTCCATGTACATTCATCAATGCACTAACAGAAGTTAGAGAATTCAGTAAGCAACTCACAATAATGTTTAGTAGATTTTATTAAGTGAAAATGAGAATTTTGAATTCCTTCTTCTAATGTTCCTGTTTTGAATGTTCAAGATGCAGGAATTCAATGTTCTCCTTTCTCCCTCTCAAATAAGGCTGCAAGATGAAAAATCTGCATTCTACTTCCAGCTCATATAAGCGGATCATGGAATTTGCACACAAGTCCTGTAGTCTTTGCTGCAACAACGGTTCCCTATTGTTAAGGAAAAGATCTGAAGGTCCTTATGAGGTCCTTATGAGATCTGAAGGTCCTTATGAAGGTCCTTATGAGCAGGGCATCATTTGTAGCTGATTGTTCAGTGGACACATTATAAAATTGCAGGAGATGGATGCTGCACCAGGTGACATGTATAGGGGCAGGTTGTGATACCACTACTAGCCAAAATATTTGAAATCTTTGTATATAATTAATTTAATAATAGCATCCTCTACATATTTTTGATGCATTATTTAATGCAGAATGGAATGAAACAACCATTGCTATTTCTGTTCTATCAAAAGTTATAGGCAGAGTAATAAGAGAAGTTGGGGCAATAATACATCATCACATCCACTGCCAGGGTTTTGCCCTACCAATTGCATGGGAGGAGGTCCATCATGCGATTAATATGCTGTTCTCTCACACTGGATGATACAAACCCAAGTGACACCACTGGCTTAAATACTGGCCTGGCAGTTTTCATAACACTCTGGTAAACTCCCTGAAATTAAATCCACTTGGTCAACATCCCTTTTTCTATTTCACTGGCTGCCTTTCCTGTATTCAAGCCAACACTCAGCAGCAGCAAACATCAAACTAAATGTATCAATAAAATCAATAACATCACTCAAGGAGTAAAAAAAAGTATGATACCACCACAACTCAAGACACACAAAATACCAGTTAAATAGATGCCACAGAATACCATGAGTTTTACTATTAGAGTTTAAAACTTGCACAAACTATGATGAAATACCATGAATGCAATCGATTGCAGGAATAAGAATATTTATATGCTACTTTTTCAATTAAAATAGTTCACAAAGTAGCTTACATAGAAAAATAAATCAAATGTTTTAATCTTGCATTGGGAAATTCTTGAATGCTTCCACTTTGGGATTTGAATATGCCTAATCCTTACAGATCTTAATATTGTTTATCTATAACAATCATACTACATACCACCATACAACAGCACCGTCAGTACATGTCTACACAGTATTGAGTCCCACTGGTTTCAATAGGATTTACTCCCAGGTAAGGATATGTTTAGAATTGCAATCTTCAAGGTAAAAGTAAAGTTAACAAAACATAAAAAGATGTTTTCATACCTTTTACAGTTCTCTTATGGAGACTAAATCCAGACTAACAATTCAAAGGTCTGAAGTAAACTTGAAAGTACCGGAAGGGAATAAAATATGCTTCTCCGTACAGAACATGTATAATTATTCATCACCTCAAGAAATTATGAGTATATAATATAAATGGTATATTATGAAATAGGAGGAGAGATAATAAGAGACTTAGGGCACAATCCAGAGTAATTACGGGAGCACGTAAGAGACATTATGTGCACCCGTAGTTACTGCACCACCTAGTGAAAGCCTATGGGAAATTCATATTGCAATCCAGAATAACTTGTTCTTACTCCGGAGCAAGGACTCCCCGTAGTTACTCTGGATTTCACTCTTAGAAGAGGATTTCAATATGGATATGATATGCTTCTGGGATATGCTGGCTGTCTGAGTCCAAGGGGTATAATCAAGCCTGCAAAAATATTTGGTTTCCTGCAGAGATGTCAGCCTTTCCATTGTAAGCCACTTTGAGCATGGGAAAAATGGGATATAAATCAATAAAGTAAATAAATGTTAAACATAACCAGTTAAGTAAATGTTAAAGAAATGTTAAACATAACCAGTTAATTGAACACAATTACTGAAAAGAAAAACAGCATCTGGAAAACATAAGAATTCATCTCCCTTAAGTGAGGGCAACTTGGGGAGATACCAAATTCCCCTGGTATTCAAGGCTTCAAGATAAGGGCTGAGGAACATTGATCAACTTCTCTAACTCAGTCCTGTCAGAGTTGATTGAGCAATCCCAAGCTGGAAAGCAGTTGAAGCAGGATGATCATATGTCCTCTGTTTCTAGGACATGTCCTTTTTTAAGCACTGTGTCCTGAGCAAAAATCTTCATTATACTCCTTTTTCTTGTGAGCAAGCAGCATGCAGCTTTCTTATAATTAATTAATTTTTTGTAATAAATTATAAGTAATAGTTTTAAATTTAATAAAAAGTAATATAGTGTTTAAATTAACCATTTAAATTAACCAACAAAAGCAAAATACAGTAAAACGTCCAAAGGGTGACCGCCCAAGAGATTTAAAGAAAGTGGTCAGCATACAGAGGTGTAGGTCAACATACATATGGAACGCCTGTACTGATATGTGCACATGCCTCATTTAACGGTACAACAAAATTTTTTCACACAAATTGCATCGAAAATAGACAAAAAAGTAAAACTTCGTTGTTTCTTAAATGATTGCTTCATAATTGTGCCTAAACATTGTTTGACACATTTTAAAACTGTGTTTTTATTTCTTTCACAGTAGTTAGATACATTGTGAGTGAAAAAGCTCGCATGCGTCTATGTTGTGTGTATTTGTTTCATTTTACCATTGGATATTTTTTATCATTCCTAAAAAAGAAAACAAATCTAGAAGTAGAAAAAATTGTAATTTGGAATTGCAATTTGTATTACAGAATGAATTCATAATTGTTAAAATGCCAAACCAGAGTAAAAAGTATTTTATTCTTTGATATTCTTCTTGAAATAAATTCATTGCCATCAATTTTGCATTTCACATTTCCTTGCCCTTGGTGCAGCTGGACTCAACTAGTCAAGTTACAGAGACTAAGGGCGCAATCCAGAGTAGCTACAGGGAGTCCTTGCTCCAGTGCAAGAACAATTTGCTCTGGATTGCAATATGAATTTCCCATAGGTTTTCACAAGGTGGTGCAGTAACTACGGGTACACGTAATGTCTCTTATGTGCTCCCATAGTTACTCTGGATTGTAGGGTAAATTAATTCCATGTGTGTCAAGGTCCAGAGATGGTCAACATAGACAGTTTGGCTTTCTATTATGTACATATGGAATATGTCTGGTCTATGAAAATTAGGTCAATTTAGGGAGGTTGCCAATTAGGGAGATGGTCAACTATTGAGATTTTACTGTATATGAGTGTCTTTAGTTTTATTTTGTCTATTTAAATTTAAAACTATTACATACAGTGTATTAATTACAGGAAAGCTACGTGCTGCCTGCTCCCAAGGAAAAGGAGGAAACACATGGAGGTTTCAACCCTAAGGTTGCAACCCTACCATAGGCCAGCCCATCTCATCAGTTTTCCCATTCCAATCATGATGTAGAGAGGCAAGTGCAGAAGTGCCATACAGCACTATTGTGACACCACTATTGTGACAGAACTTATGCTGGGGCTTAGGCCAGCCTAACTGAAGCTTAGGATTGCAATCAGGGTGACCAGATGACAGGAATTTTCCTGCCAGAACCATAAAAAGAGGCTCTGGAACTGGAAGTCAGGAATTTGGGGGTCTTTGGAAGCCTTTCCAGCCGTTGCCTTGGATTTTATGCCTGTTTTAGGCCTTTTTAGGTGCATTGAGCTACTGAGGCTGCTGGATAAAGGAGGGGGAGGGAAGGGAATTGTAGTCCTCCTCCACATGTTAAAGCACCTTTCCAAGCCGTCTGTGGAAGAATGACATCTTTCAATGCACTGCGTCAGATTCTCATTTTGCAACCTACTTCCAAGAGAGGCCCAAGAAAGCCTCTAAATGGGCTTCTAAGTGGCCATTCCCAAATGGCTGTGAAAATGGCTGTGCCTGGCAGTGGCTCCAGTCCCTGCAGAGTAAAATATCTGGGGGAGGAAACTCTGCTTGCTGTGCAAAGGAAGGAAGGAGGGAGCTGCGCAGAAGCTGCTGGAGAGGAGAGCAGAGGAAGGAGGGAGCCTTGCAAGTGGAGCTGCTGCTGTTCTGAAACCTTGCAGTGAGTTTGGCTTTGGAGAGAAAAGGGGGGAGGAAGAATTAATTTTTTTAAAGCAGCGTTGCCGACTAACCAGAGAAACCCCAGCCTCCCCTGTTCCTATGCCTTTGTAAATGGATCCACCAATATATACTTTGTAAAAAAAACATGTATTTTATAACAAGGGTTTGAGTTGCTCAGGTGGTGGCTTTTCACCCAGCTGTTGTCAAAGCAGAGGATCAGGGGCTGGGTGTAAATTTGGTAACCCTCTCAATGTAGGGATGGTGGGGATAACTCCTGGCTTCTTAAGTTTTAAGCCTCCAAGCCCAGTTGTGTCCACTCAAAAGCATTATAGTCAGTGGAGCTTATATTGTGTAAGGGAGCAAAGGAAAGGAGGCCGAAAGTCCAAGCCCCTGCATGCCTGCCTGCCTGAGTAAGGATGGCTGCTTGGATAACTTAAACATTTGTCTTTTTGGTTGGTGCTGGTCTTTTGCAATGAGATTTGTGGAAAAAAATTAAGTACAAGAATGCAATATGAATGTTTTTAGCCTTATTTTAACATGTGCCACATTTGTCCTATATTTTTGGGAGGGGGGGTGACCTACATTTTTTAACTGGGTAGGAATTTTGGCTTGGAGGACAGGAATTTTGGGGAACTTGGGGGGAATTTTGAGTTCAGCATCTGGTCACCCTGAGTGTTATTCCCCTCTTACCTAAATTCTCCTGTGGTGATGCTGTGGCACCAACGTGGGCTATGTGCTACAACTTATAGAGGAATTATGGCTACAAAGACATTTCAATGACAGATGTTAACGCACATAATTTTGTCCCTTAAGATATGTGCCCTCTTTCCCTTTCTGGAAGTGCCTATCTTGCCAAAGTATTTAGAAACTCTCAGTATCACTGCCTAATGCAATCTAAAATGGTTAGATATTAATCTTTTTTCCCATTTGAATTGTTTCCAACAGTCTATCCCAATTCATTGTCTCATAATTATGCAACTTCATCTTTAAATAAAGTTGCTGATACTAGCTTCCAGCAAAAATTTGTTGTAAAACGAATGAATTTATGGATCTGCAGTGCTAGCAACAGCAAGACTCTCTCACATCAAATGAGATTAAGAACATTTGTAAACACTGAGAAATTGTGCAAAATTTTGTAGAAAAGCACCACCCAAACAAGGCTGTAGCAGTGCGAGTGATGAATCTGTTTAAAGATAATGCAATGTCACATTTCCATGAAATCCTCAAAAGGAGACAAAAGCAAGTGTAATTAGAAGGTTCCTTGATAAAGTTGCTCAAAAAGACACCAGCGAAAGACTGGTGAAAATTAGTCGTCCTTGGCTATAAAGGTTTTTCTTTTCCATTTTACTGTACAGTATATTACAGTTTTTATTAACATTACAGTAATTATGTTCTGTCTCATATTACAGTGTTTTGTCATCATTTTTACATACAGTTAATATTTTTATATGAATATTTTTTGGATTGTGGAACCAATTGAGTTTCCATTATTTCCTATGGGAAAATACGCTTTCTATAAAGAATGCTTTGTAAGACACACATGCTTCCGGAACAAATTATGTTTGTCTTATAAGTTATATAACAGTTAATTAATCTTCAGATAGCACCAACACAGTTCTACTGATGTAATGGGTTCCAGAATATTAGCTCATTTATGCCTGTTCCCGGTTATTAAATTAAATTATTTAATTATTAAATTTAAAAAGATAACAAAAATCAATGGTGTGGCTCATGATCATGTAGCTTGGTACTAAACTCAACATGTTGCCCCCGAAAGTGATTAACAACTGGAAGTGACATCAAGCCCTGGCTTCTTGAAAAAATGGGGGGGGGGATCAACCTCTTCAGCTCCACCTTCTCAGCAGCTCATTTGCTCTGCTGCCTTATAATCTAGTGGCATAGCTAAGACATCGCTATCTGCTACAGGGGATAAAAAATATTGTATACACTCCTCCACACAAAATCAAATTTAACCCAACCATTCATGGCTTATAAATTATGAAAATGAGTTGAAAAAAATTTCAAAAATGAAACATTATCTTTTAGTCTTCGATTTAAGACATTGCACACAGCTGTGTTTTTTTTTAAATTATATATAAAGCAATTAGGTCTCATATGAGGCAGACATGTCCTAAGCCTGGATTTCCAAGAAATGCACCTCAACAGCATGATTGCCAAATCTGGACATCCATCAAACAAAGAATAAACCCCAGCAATATATATATGTATATATATAAGCAATTATGCCTCGTATGAGGACATCATGTCCTAAACCTGGACTCCTAAGAAATGCATATCAACAGCATGATTGCCAAATCTGGACATCCACCGTACAAGGAATAAACCTCAACAACATGATTTGGACATGCACCACTCAAGATATACACCTCAGCAATGTGAGTGCTAAGTTTGGACATGCACCAAACAAGATATATACCTCAGCACCTCACGTGTGGGAGAGGTTGTTCTCCAGGATGTCTTGTTAATTGGTTTTATTTAAAGTTGCGGTTACTGTTATTAATCGTTGAAGTTTTTTTATTCTTTTAAAGGTATTTTCATTAATCTTTTCTATTCTGTTCACAGTGTACATCTACTGCTTACCTTAAAATTTTGCATTTTTGCACCTGTTCTTGCAATGGCAGTTAATTCCTGTTACTGTTCTGCCATCTGCTGCCAATTTAGCAGAATTGCTTTCTGTTAATTCTTGCCAGTTGCTATACCAAAACTTTGCCAGCATTTATGTTTCAAAGTGTGGTGCTGCCACCGAAGAATTAATTTACAAGGACACTTGCTTGCATTACCTGTCCTACAGCAAACTGGGGGAGGGGAGGAAGAAAGCAAATATTTTAAAATGAGACAATTTTGACATATTAATTGAAAGTATACACTCATATAAAATAAATTAATAGATAAGGAAACAAAAAAGTTTTAAAGAATAAAAACTTTTTATTTTTATAAATACACTTGCGAAAAGCATACCCACGTTGCAGGGGTAAAATTCCCCCATACGCCATCCCCCCACGCGCATCAATCCCCCCACACACATCAGTCCCCCCATGCGCAACAACCCCCCATGCTCAACATCCCCCATGTGCATCATCTCCCCATGCGCATCAACTCCCCATATGCATCAACCCCCCATGTGCATCAACCCTGATGCACATCATCCAACCATGTGCAACAACCCCCATGCGCATCAACTCCCCATGTGCATCAACCCCCATACGCATCGTCTCTCCCATGTGCAACATCCCCATGCACAAAAACCCACCATGTGCATCATCCAACCATGTGCAACAACCCCCATATGCAACAACCCCCATGCGCATCATCTCCCCGTGCTCAACAACCCCCATGTCCATAAGTCCCATATGCGCATCAACCCCACTTGCACATGAACCCCCCATGCGCATCAACCCCCCTGCGCATCATCTCCCCCATGCGCAGCATCCTTACCAGTGTAACCCCTCTCTCCAAACAACATCCCCCACTGTGCACCAGGCACCGAGAACCAAATTGGCTGGATGTTGGTCAGTCTTCCATTTGAAGTATGGGACAAAAACATGTTGCACCCCTTTTCAGCCCCTTAAGGGTTAAATTTCTCCACATTGGTTCTTGGTGGGTGTTCATGTCACAGAAGGAACACCCTCCCCAAATTTCATGCTTCTAGGTCCAGGGGTTGGGGCAGAGCATCCCTCAGTCACTGATTCTTCAATGCAAAGTATAAGAGAGGAAAACGCGTTGCGCCCCATTTCACCCACTTCTGTTTGGAATTTCCGAAAACCTGTTCTTAGTGCACACCTCAGTCATGGAAGGAACACCCGCCCCAAATTTCATGCTTTTAGGCCCAGCGGTTTTGGCAGGGCGTTGATGAGTGAGTCAGTGAGTGAATCAGTCAGTGACTTTTCTCTTTTATATCTTCTATATATAAAAGAGAAAAGTCACTCACTCACTCACTGCACGGGGATGTTGCAGTTGGGGGGTTGATGCACATGGGGATGTTGCTCATGGGGGAAAGTTGCGCATGGAGGTTGATGCACATGAGGGTTGATGTGCATGGGGGGGTTGATGCACATCGGGGATGTTGCACAAGGGGGATGTTGCGCCGTGGGGGGATGGCGTACGGGGGAATTTTACTCCCGCAACGCGGGTATGCTTTTCGCTAGTATACAAATACATGAGAGATTAAAGGCCTAATCCTGTCCAAATTTCTAGCACTGGTGCAACCAAGATAAGGGAACAAACATTCCCTTTTTGAGGAGGCATCAGTGACTGCCTTCCCACCCCAGTATGCTAGGTGCACCAACACTGGAAAATTGGATAGGATTGGGCCCTAATTCTAGTTAGCAAGTTATAATTATTATAATTATTATTTGCAAGGTAATGAATAATTTTGGATAATTATGTTGATACCAGTTTGTCCAGAATAAGTAAGCAAAACATATTAACTGGCTCATGTCTCATATGTAAGGTGTATGTCAGAGATTATCCTCGGTATGTCCCAACTTTCAGAAATAAGATGAGTTTAAAGAGGACCTGTCCCCACATTGGTGTTCACACCTATCTATCCCTGGGTGAACTGAACAAGCACCTAATTTTGTACTGTTAACATTGTGTATTGTGCTAAGCACTGGAGGCAAGAGCAAGTGACTCAACTTCTCCCATCCTCTCTCTCCCACCCCCACAGCTGGTGGGCTAAGAAATCAGACCTACTCAACCCAGACTAGTTATACCAGGGAAAGAAACAGCATTGAATTCCCCAGTTGACTGCACTCAAATCCTAACAACTCATCCATCTTCCTGTTATTTTTGTCACTGGAGTGTTAGGGTTTGAATCTAATAATGAAACATGTTTGGTCAGGCAAGTTGATTCAAGGCTGATGCAATCTGGCAATCTGTAACTGCTCTTACAGCATGATTCAGCAGAATTGGAAGTGCTGAGTCACTGGTCACATGACTGCAATATCTCTAACTGATGGGTGTTTCACTATATTTAAGTGTGTATGAGATTATTGCAAAGTGTGGGTTACTGAGGAGTATTATTACTGTTTGATACTCTGAAAGACTGGACTGTATCTGTGGACTGACTTGTGGACTGTTTAACTGGATTACTGAGACTGGAATAACCCTGCAACTGGATGTATGTATATGACTGATCTACTGCTTTGACCTTGGACTGTGTTACTTGACTTATCTTCTGCCCCTCCTTTTGAACAATATAGTTATCTTGAACTATAAACAGCTGTGTGTTACTTTGTGCTGCTGCCCTCTCATCCTCTGCACAACTACTCTGCTTAGCCCTGCTAATCCTGCAGGGACTTTTAAGGTGCCTGCTCTTTAAAACTAACTGTGAAATAGTGCTAAAATAAAAGCACTGGTTGAGAATTACAATCCACTGTTTCTACATGTTCTTCCATAAGCAGGTCATAAATTCTTTTGGAGTCAAATGTCTTCCACTTAAGGACTCTTGTAAAGCTGTTCTTGCAGACTGAAGTATGCCTCTGCCATGAACAGCCACCCCCTATAAGGGCCATATTATTCATAAGGCTGACTAGACTGAGTCCTAATATGGTGGACAAAACCAGCTGTCAGAATTTATTAGAATTATTATTAGAATTATTGAAATTAATTGATACCTTTGAAATCATTCTGTGGGCTGCCTATAGTAAAGGACACGCTTGGCAAAGGCTGCAGACACACATTCCCTGACAGATGCTTCCAATCAACATTCACAGGCTCCCCGGAGAGGAGATGATAACATCACAATGCCCCTTCTCCTTTCCCAGGGGTTTGATGGTTATCAGTGATTAGCCACTTAAGGCTTGTAAAGCCAGCCAAAGCTAAGACAGGAAACTCTTTGTCTTCACCTGATCCTGTGGCAATAATAAAGAAGCCCAAAAATTATAAAATTAAAATAAAATTTTAATTCTTCTTCCTGTGGGAAAGGAAACTCAGATAGATCAACCAATGTCAGAATACACGTGCTTGATTGCTTCATTGTACTGATGTGTAATGTCATGTCTTGCCACACATTTTTCCATCTCAGCTCAGGAAGCCACTGAAGATAAAATCTTTAATTGTATAAATCCTCTTGTTATGAACAGAATCATCTTATTATGTAGAGAAACAGTTGTGCTATAAAAGGTCTAGTCAATTTGGACAAAGCACTCAGTCTTTTGTAAGATAGAAAACTCTGTCTGGCTGAGTCCAGAGCTCTGAATAAAGAAATCTCTTGCTTGCATCATCATCTCCTGGGTCTTTCCTGCTGATACCTACTTCATTCCTATTACAAATGGGGGCTCGTTGTGCCGGGATTATTGGATCTGGACCTTTTCCAGGGAATTGAAGTGGTACCCAGGGGAGAGGGCTCTTGAGGCCCCCCAAGCCGGTGAACAGTGTGCTATCGGTGGAAACCGGTCCTCAGGTTTCTCCAAGGCGCCTCCAACCAAGTTTGGTTGGGGAGAAAAAAGAACACCGGTTCCCATCTGATAAGAACCTGTCAATCGCCTTCGGTCTCAGGAGTACAAGCAACAGATCTACAGGAACCAGGCAAGTATAGTAACGCCCGACCCGAGATACTGCCTGAAGAGTGCACTGGTTGAATCCACTGGCTTGGAAAGGCCAGCCAGTGGAGCCCACTCAGTGACGCTGAGGGGTGGACCCGTTGGGTGACCAACGGAAGGGGACCGAGTCCTAGGTAAACTCCCGGAGCCCGGCCGTTCGCTCAGAAGGGAGGACTCGTCACCCTCTCTGACTGGGGAACATTGGCCCGTTACTCCTTGAAGGGCACCAGACCTATCCTGAAGCATAGGCTTGGATAGGTGAGACCTTTCTGTCTTGAAGCGTAGGCTTGGATAGTTGGGTAAGATATGCTAGCCTCTATCCTAAAGAATTTGGGAACGGGGGGAAGAACCTGACCAGACTTGGTAGGGAGGTAGCCCCTAAACCAACACCCAAGATTGGATAGAAGAGTCTTATCAGACTTTAATTAGCAACCAGAAAGTTTTTATATTGCCTGTTAAACTATAACAGAAAGTTTCCTTTTATGTGATTTAGTTTAACTGTTCCTAGCAAAAGGTACTATTGTAACAAGAAGTATTTGCCTGTTAGACTATACTGTGGTTTAGTTTAACTGTTTTTGCTAAAAAGTATAATTGCAAGCAAAAAGTTTCTTTACCTGTTAAACTGCAAGAAGGTTCTCTTTCTATTGTTTAGTTTCACTGTTACTTGGTTACTTAAAGTATAACATTGTAATGTGATTCTGTTTATGATGGGAGGGAGAAGGTAGAAACTGTGTGAGTGAAAAGTGGTTGCATGATTGACACAAGTGAAGGCGTCAGACCCCAGACGCGTGTTGTTTGTGATTGTGTGAACGTACCAAGTGTGATTGACACCGCCGTTCTTGTTGTGAGCCACTGACGAGCCTGGCCACGCAAGCTGGAGGAAGAAGTGAAAGTTTACCCTCTGTGTTCCTTACCCCATAAATAAAAACACCCTGATCCTCCCCTTTCCCTATTCTGTCTTGTGAGTGCCTTTTGTCTGTGGCCTGAGGACAGACCTCAGAAAACAAATACAAGTGGCTCTGTGAGTTAGAAAAAGTAAGGAAGGCCCTTGGAGTTTGGCTCCAGGAAGGGGGGGGGGATGGAGGCGACTAAGCCTGCCCCATTACAGGGAATTTTAAAAGTTGTAGATTAATTTTGTGTCTATAGTGCCTGTCAGTGCTTGCTTTGCATTGTTAGATCTATTTATTGTTTTCTAAAAGAACGCAAAAGAAAAGGTATTACATTGGGGGAAGAACCCCCCCATCTCTCTCTCTCTCCCCTGGGCTGGCTGTGATGGGATAGCTAGCAGAGCTGCCAGAGGGGAGCAGGGATTTGGTGAACAACAGCAAAGTGGACTTTAAAAATTTAGTGTTTAGTGGATTTTAAAATTTGTGGAGGGACTAGTATGGCTCAGGTGTGCAGTAACACTGCACATAGAAGACCCCAGCAGGGTCAGTTGTGTGTAACTGTAAAAAGAAGTCTGATACCTGAAGAAATTGCTCTCAGTTGTGTAAATTTCTGTATGTTGTAGTATAAGTGGCACCAGGAGGTGAGCTCAAAAAGCTTCACAAAGAGCAAAGAATCCTGGGAATTGTAGTTTGCTAAACAACTATGGTGGTGTCCCTTGCTTGATGGTGTGGTGGTGAGAGGCTCAGGGCCTCTGCATGGAAAACAAGAGTAGTTAGAGTTTGGTTGGGGGCAATGAGTTCTCAAAAAGAGCTTGTGACAGAGAGGAGTAAAAACAGGGGGTTATGAATACAGTAGTTGTGTGGCAACTAGAAAGCAGTGGACTAAAGTTCCTTATTAGGTATAAAAAAGGTGCATGTTCTGAAGACTGTATAGATCAGTGTGTGGTTTGTGCAATCTTGTTGCTTTGTTAAGTTGTGTAGCAAGTCACTAGAGGAGAGAAAAGTTTCACAAGCATGGCTAGCAGTGCTTAAAAAAAAATGTAAGTGAAGTACAGTATAGTTGGAACAGTTTGCCTAGAGCCCTGAGAGCATGGCACAAAGAGAAGCCATAGCAGTCATAAAGCTATCATGGTAATCTTGGTTCTGGGAAGCACATGGAAGAAAGAAAGTCTTGTCAGTAGTAGAGTGTGACCAGTGAGTCAAAGAGTACACTTGCCCCCTGGGGTGTGTGGAATCCAGGGCCTGTGTTCTGACTCTGCGTCTGTGAGTGGTAGTGAGTGGTCTGGAGGTTTCTTTTACAGAACTAGTTAAAAGAAAAAGTCCATGTTAAGGTTACCATTCTGTCTGGAGGTTTTTTTCTTGCATTGGTTCTTTGTTCTAGAAACACCATCTGGGTTTACAATGCTTTGGGTCAAAAGCTGTATTGTAGTTTTGTTGATTGCAAAAATATTTTGCTCTAAGCTCCCTGTATTGGCAAAGCTGAATAAAGCCTCCAGCAACAGGTGTGAGTTACCAAAATTTAAAGAAATTGAATTCAAAAATACTTTTGCAATAAACAGCTATTTATATTGAGTTATGGTCAAGGCCAAAGAGAAAGGAGAGGACTCTTAGTGTAGTCTGCATAGTGTCACAGATCAGTCAAAATGTGTTGCCCTCTTCTTCAAACATAAAAATAGTGGACCTTAACATGTTGTGTTTTGCTGCTTGTGAGGTTCTAAAAAGTCAAGCAAGTTGGTCTGATTAATTGTCTTGTGGTTCAAGTTGCACCCTCTTTTGCCAAACAATAAGTTCTATAAAATAGCTCTGGAGGCCAACAGTACAAATAGTTCAGAAATAATTAATTGAAAGTTCTGGAGTTGTATGTGTTCAAAATATCAGTGTAAGTGTTGAAACTGCCTCTGAGCATGGACAGAGTCTCTTTTCCAGGAAAAGACCTTGCCTTCAGGGACTTTCTAATCCTGATTCACGCATAACCATGGTTTCTCCCACAGAAAAGGAGGGGGGGGAAGCTATCAAGGCTATTTTGCTTGGTATCTGTTGCTCTGCCCCAGATTCTCAACTAAATAGCCTTTATGTTCAAAGTATATGTTCTCTGTTTGTGGTGTAGTCTTTTTGCTTGAGTGCAAATTGTTGTATTGGAATGTTCAACTTCATAATATTTCAAAGACAACCTTTTAGGCAAGTCCAAGCCAAAAGAGAATTGCATTTAACTAGTATCACTGCATGTCCTCTTCCTGCAACTCATTAATCTATATGGCTATCTATGTTTCAAATGTAAATGTTATTGTCTCTCTCTCTCTCTCTACTCCCCGCAGGGAAAGAGTGCAAAAGCCATTAAATTTCCATTATTCCAGCAGGTCAAATAAGAGCCTGATCCAAGGTACAAAGTGTTAAAAAATGCCTGCCTTATAAAACAGAACAGTCTAGATCTGATTGCGCAAGATACCTTGATGTATCGAGGAGATTAGAAAAGGAATGTGTCCTCAGTGCAGATGGTAGCAAGCAAATTTGCTTAACAATGTCCATAGCAATCTCCTAATCCTTTTGTTTCAGCAGCAAAAAGGAACAACAACAAAAAGGAAAGAGTTAAACCTTATTTCTTTGCAGACTAAGCATGGATTTTTAATAAAACATTGCTTTTCAGAATATAAAGTTAACTGATTTTATCTTGCTTAAATTACATTCATATCCACATATGTGTATCCTAGTATTATGTTGTATGTGTGTTGTGTGTCTTGCATTCTTATTTACAGAGCCAATATGATCCAAAGTACAGAGGTTACAATAAGAGTACCATAAAAATCTTATTTCCAGGACTGTGCTAAAAGATGTTAACTATCAAAACCAAGCAACTGTGTGCCAATAAAACAACAGGAAAAAGAAGACGTGGCTGCCTGCATCATATCAGATGGATCAAAAGTGCCATGAATTACATGTTGTTTTTATGTTGTCAGTCCTGTGTTTTCTTGCAGATATTAGATGTCAAAAAGTCAAAACAAGCCTTGCAAAGGAAGTCAAACAGTATACAACAGTCTTGCAAACAGTCCACATATGAGATTGCCTGTGTCTACGAAGAAAATGAGCCAAAAAGCAACAACTAGAAGGCATGACGTAAAGTGGGTCTTCCACATCCCTACTTTGCAGGGGTGTCGTACAGCCTTCTCCTAGCAAACTTAGGCTCCAAAGCTGCAAAATGTCAATTGAGCCTCCGATATTGACTGCCAACCATCTAATGTTGAAAGGCACGACAAAATAGTGAGTTTTTCACTGCCAACAAGGTGTCGCAAAGCCTTTCCAGCTTCAAGGCCATCCAGGTGAAACACTGAGCCAGGCTGGCAAGCATGTAGCCGGTGCATGCTTCCATGCAACAAGAAGCAGCAGTGAGCCGTGTGTGAAATATGCAATGTGGCCTGTGCGCTTGTGTTCCTGTACTTCTGTACACCTGGCTTTAACTCTGGCCCACATCAGGCACCTTTTGCAACCAGCATTCCTGATCCTGATCCTTGTTATAAACAATGGAACTTCAATCAAAGTATGAGTCTTGGTGTTAGACTCTAAGCTCAACAGCACAGGAACTCTGTTGTGGCTGTCCAGTGTTGTGAATTCCTAAAGACTCTTGTTTTCCACAGGTGTGTGGCAAAGCATTCAAAAGGTTAATTTGCAAGGACTAGTAAAGTATAACTTCTATTTGCAGTTGCAGATAAAACAATATTACATCAACCATGGAGTGGACTCTGCTGTTGAATACTCTTCCTGTGTTCATAGTCTTTTAACAGTGCAAAGACTTAAAATAAGGATTGTGTTTTGTTTGTATTGTATCTCTGTAAATTCGTGTCCCTTAGTTTTTGTATGTTAAATGTTTATGTTGTCTTGTGTGTGTGTTGGATAAGGTAAAAAGGACCCCCAGCCTCAGAAATGCCCTACTGACTGTAAAAAAGCAAATTTAAAAAAGGTCCCAAAACTAGACAGTTGTGCATTATTGGACACTACCCATTTACCTTCATATATAAATGGGGTGTCCAAAAGGGGGGAATATGGTGGACAAAACCAGCTGTCAGAATTTATTAGAATTATTATTAGAATTATTGAAATTAATTGATACCTTTGAAATCATTCTGTGGGCTGCCTATAGTAAAGGACACGCTTGGCAAAGGCTGCAGACACACATTCCCTGACAGATGCTTCCAATCAACATTCACAGGCTCCCCGGAGAGGAGATGATAACATCACAATGCCCCTTCTCCTTTCCCAGGGGTTTGATGGTTATCAGTGATTAGCCACTTAAGGCTTGTAAAGCCAGCCAAAGCTAAGACAGGAAACTCTTTGTCTTCACCTGATCCTGTGGCAATAATAAAGAAGCCCAAAAATTATAAAATTAAAATAAAATTTTAATTCTTCTTCCTGTGGGAAAGGAAACTCAGATAGATCAACCAATGTCAGAATACACGTGCTTGATTGCTTCATTGTACTGATGTGTAATGTCATGTCTTGCCACACATTTTTCCATCTCAGCTCAGGAAGCCACTGAAGATAAAATCTTTAATTGTATAAATCCTCTTGTTATGAACAGAATCATCTTATTATGTAGAGAAACAGTTGTGCTATAAAAGGTCTAGTCAATTTGGACAAAGCACTCAGTCTTTTGTAAGATAGAAAACTCTGTCTGGCTGAGTCCAGAGCTCTGAATAAAGAAATCTCTTGCTTGCATCATCATCTCCTGGGTCTTTCCTGCTGATACCTACTTCATTCCTATTACACTAGGAGCCCTACAGGGATTGGCAGCCCATCATTTTCTTTTACTGAGGCATGTACATGTACCTGTAGCACCACATAGTACATAGTAATACATGTATATAGTGGCACCGCACCCGTTTGTGTCACCTGGTGTGGGAAGCCAGCACGTCACACCCCTGGGGTGCATCACCCCACAGTTTTGCATGTGTGAGACACTTCTGAAGCATCCCATGCATGTGCAGGGGTTGTGCATGTGCAGTAAACTTCCAAAGTCATTTGACCTTTCACAGCAGAGGCAAGTGGCTTTGGCGATGTAGCACACATGCACAGCATTCACATGTGCACGCAATACATTGGAATCTTCCCGCTGAGGAGGGGCAGTCCTCTCCTCAGAGGGAGCATTCCAAACTGATGGATGCACATATGAATGTTGCGCATGTGACTTTACTTTGGAGTCCTCTCACTGAGGACAGGACTGGCCCCTCCTCAGCCAGAGGGTTCTGAAGTGAAGGACACATGTGCGAATGTTGTGCATTTGTCCTTCACTTCTAAACTGTCCAGCTGAGGAGTGGGAAATCCTCTCCCCAGTGGGGGATGCTGAAGTGGACTCTGGACGCCCAGATGAGATAAAACATACTTGAGCAGTGAGTGCATGAAGATATGCGAGGAAAATCAACAAGTGTATTGGTCTCTATTGAAGTTATTTTGTAATAACTCATCAATACAGTGTTATAACTGTATGTCAAGAGTGCCCAAACACCAGCCCTGGGGCTGGATGTGGCTTTTGGCAAGCCTCTGTGTGACCCTTAGCAAGAGCTGCAAACATCCGATGTGCAGGCAAGTCTTGTAATGTCTCTAATACACTCTTATATGTAAATTTATTCAAATTTGAAATGTAAATCATTTTTCCAGCCACCAACAGTGTCAGAGAGATGATTTGGCCATCTTGCCAAAAAGCTTGGACACTTCTACTATAAGTAATGGTACAGTACTGTTATGCTGTATTTTATTCTGGTATTTTGGTATATGTTGTTAGCCTCTTTGAGTTTTCTTCTTAGGAAGAAAGGTGGGAAATAAATAAATAGATAAATAAATAAATAAATCAGTCAAATGTTATTTTTATTTATTTATTACATTTTATACCAATCTTTTTTTCCAGTGAGCTTTGGGTGATGTACATGGTTCTCCTTTCCCCAATTGTCCTCTAAACAACACTGTGAGGTAGGTAAAGCTGAGATACTTGCCCAAGATCAAGCAAGCTTCATGGCAGAGTGGGGATCTAAATTTGGATCTTCCAGGTAAATATCCAAAATCAGAAAAAACTACAAAATCCAATGTTTGAGAACCAGGAACTCAAAATTCTTCTTTACCTCTCTCAAATAGTTATACTGGTTTTGATAGTGGTTTTATCATGCTCTTGGTAAATTCTCTGCTTTGATCAGAAGCCACAGGACTAACCCCCAAGAATTCCCTCCCCCACTCAGGAATGCTTCCTTCTGCCCACTCTCCCCTCCCCAAACCCGTGCATTGGTGCACTGTGCAACTCATCCCTTGCCCTTTTCCAGCAGTGGTGCTGGGAAGAGCCACTGCTGCACCAGCCTAATTCCCCCATAAATGGCACAGAACACTCCCAGGCAAGAGAATTTGCACTAGCTAGGGGTGGAGGGCTAGGATTGCAGTGCCCATAAATTAAGTAGTCCCAATTTTAATTTTTTTGCAATAGGTTTTCTCTGAACATTTCCACAACAGACAAAATATTTCAGGTTTAATCTGAACATTTCCACAAATGTGCTTTTCCATCATATGTAGAAATTTTTTAATAATGTACCTTCAATTAATTTTCAGTCACATAGTGATGGTGCTCCCAGGACACAGCATGTCACAGTAGATAACCCTATTGGATGTTAGCTTTTGGCCATTTCCTGACTGAACTGTCCCAACACCATCTTTGAACTAAATGGGATTTCCTTATACCAGGTGAAAATTCATTTGCCACACACACCAAAATTCTTGACCATCAAAAGAATAAATGAAATTTAGGACTCATGAGAACAGAAGAAGATTGTTGCTCGATCAGAAAAGATTGTGTTTTCACTGATTACTTGCAAAGCTGTCATGCATTCACATATAACCAGCTGGGACGCAAACAAACTTTGAATGCTTGGTTATTGCAAGCATTAGTGCAATCTGGCTCAAGAAATTTGGTGCAATCTGGGCAAAGAAATTTGGTCCTGAGTCATAAGAAGCAATGTAAGAAATAGTACCCTTAAGTTCCTATGTCCTCCTGAATACTTCTCACTTTAAAAAAAATCCAGAACGCAGTTTTATCATTTACATGATAAATGATTTTATCATTTTATCACTAAACAATTTAGATTTTATTTAAAACTATATGTATTTTTGCATCAGATACAACACATCAGGGAATAGGCGCTCTGGAGCATCAAGACCCCACATGAAATCTGAATGTTGCCAGCCAGGAATATTCTTGTAGAAAACTAACTGAGGGAGTCGAGGGAGTAGCCGTTCAATATCTTGTTGTGATACCATAAAATCATTCCCACCAGTCCATATAGCTGTTGGCACATGCATGTTTTCAATTTTATAAAATGGAGGAGTTGTCTGTTAATTAAAAAAAATCAGAAACATGAAGAGTTTAGTTTTACCATTCTCTGTACGAAAACACAAGAAGAAAGAAAACACAAGTCATGGGTCAGGGTGTGGATCCACCTCCCTGTATCACAATCTCTGAACATGAACTGGAGGTTGTCCATGACTTTGTGTACCTTGGCTCAACTATCTCTGACACTCTCTCCTTAGATACTGAGCTGAATAAACGGACTGGTAAAGCGGCTACTACATTCTCCAGGCTTACAAAGAGAGTATGGCTTAATAAGAAGCTGACGTAACATACAAAGATCCAGGTCTATAGAGCTTGTGCCCTGAGCACACTCTTGTACTGCAGCGAATCTTGGACCCTTTATGCACGGCAGGAAAGAAAGTTGAACACCTTCCATGTGGAGACAGTACGCTGTCTCCAACGTATTCTTGGTATCACCTGGCATGACAAAGTCTCAAATGACGCAGTCTTGGATTGTGCTGGAATATTTAGCATGTTCACGCTTCTGAAACAGTGGCGTCTACGCTGGCTTGGGCATATCGTAAGAATGGCTGATGGTCGGATTCCAAAAGATCTCCTATATGGAGAATTAGTGCAGGGAAAGTGCCCTAGGGTGCAATCCTAACCCTGTCTACTCAGAAGTAAGTCCCATTAAATTCAATGGGGCTTACTCCCAGGAAAGTGTGTTTAGGATTGCAGCCCTAGAGGGAGACCACAGCTGCGATACAAGGACATCTGCAAGAGGGATCTAAAGGCCTTGGGAATGGACATCAACAGCTGAGAAATCTTGACCTCTGATTGTTCAGCGTGGAGGCAAAAGACCCAGCATGGCCTTCTCCAACTGGAAGAGACACTTGTTCGGCAGGCTGAAGCAAAGAGACAGACCCGGAAGCAGCGAAACCTGGGGTCTGGGCAGGGGACGGAATTGATTTGTCCTCAGTGTGGAAGGGATTGCCACTCTCGAATTGGCCTTTTTAGCCACACTAGATGCTGTTTCAGGACCTCCAATCAGAGCATGATCCCATAGTCTTTCGAGACTGAAGGATGCCTATGATTTTTCTCTGTATGTGAGATGTCCTCTCAAGAAGCAATGGCAGGGGCTGGTCAGTCTGGTATAGGAAGCAAGGCAAGCAGTACCAGCTCCCCAGAGAGGAGTGACAGGTTGCCAGAGGGACAGTCTACAAGGACTAGCCACTCTGTTTCCCATCCCCAGCTGCCTCCCACCAGTGGTAGGAGCTGGTCACTCAGGACACAAAGCTGGTGGTTTCGCATCTTGGGTGACCAGCCCCTCACTAATATCCTCATTATATGCATATTACCTATAAATCCCATGATAGTGGGACTTATTTACAAGTAAGCAGACACAAGATTACAGCATTAATCTTTTAAGATATTCAGCAACTCTCCATTACCATTTTCTTACCATGTTATAAACAGCTTTGTTCTTACTGCCATAATCAAAATATTTAAATTCTTTTGATCTGTAAATCTAAAAGGAATGAAAACAATGATGGACAGTTTGAAATCTATGGAATTTTCCATATTTGAAGTCTGAAAAATTTGAATTATAAGAATTACCCTCTACTGCTCTCTCTGCCCCCCAGTAATCCTAAAGAGCTTGGGAAGTTTTTCTATAAACACTAAAATCTCGAAGTCTTTAAAAAAAATCATTATTTTAGCAAAAATCTGTGTTCTTGGGGGAGGGAATATGTTAAATACAAAGACTTTTAAAACATACGAGCATGTTTTTTTCCCTTCCATATACACACAAAGGATCAATATGTGTGCCTGAACCTTTCTTTTCATGCATTGCCACCTCCCGCACAACCAGCACATAATACTGCTGCTGCACTACATTCATTATAATGGATGGCCTTAAACGTCATTACCAATGAACCTTCTCCTTTCCAGATCCTAGCCTGCAACATTTCTGGGTAAACAGATGCATTGCACTCCATGATAGTTTTCTAAAGTCAGATAACTTTATCTGAGGCTATTAACTGAGGTTATGTTTCACTCAGTTCCTTTGAAATTCAACCATATTACAGCCCTCACCTAGTTCTCAAGCCTACTTACTGATGGGAAATAATTTCATGATAACATTCTCAATTATAGCACACTGACAAAAGTGATTTTGTGTAATTGTAACTTTCTGTGTGCAAATGAAATAACTCAATAATTTGTGGGTGCAATCCTAATCAATTTAGGTCATCACAACTCATCTGTCTCCCTGCTCCATGTTGATGTGGGGAGGCTGGTAAATGTCTGTGTATTAGCCTAACCCCTCTCACCCAGGAAACGTGCAGAAGTACTTTACGGCACTTTTGTAACACCCCCAAGCCAGCACAGGATTTGTGCTGGCACTTATGCTAGCTTCACTGGGGATTAAGATTGCACCTGATTAAGGTAACTCTTTTCCTGTAAAATTTATTGAAATTGCATTGTAAAAATAGTAATACAGTAAAAGATAAAGGGGCCCAGGCAGGTTGCCCTGCCAGCTGTGACTGGCTGCAGGTTGTTCTGCTGCCTATACAGGCACCAGCCACAGCTATTGGCTGCGACGCTTATCCCCGATTCATAGCTGAAAGCCAGTGCTGTCCAGAAAAATCCATGGTTACGTGGCCATCATAATGGCATGGAAACACTGTTTAACTTCCCACCGAGGTGCTACCTATTTATTTACTTACATTTGCATGCTTTCATACTGCTAGATTGGCAGGAGCTGGGCTAGGGATGGAACTCAACCCATCTGGCAGTACTTGGGTCTTGAACTGCTGAGTAGAATTCCGGTCAAGCAGTGTTCTAACCCCAGCGTTCTAACCACTGAGACACTACAGCCCTTGCATTTGCATATATTACGTTGTAATATAGTACCAAGAAACTAATTTCAGAAACAAAGACCAAGATTTGAAACATGACGTTTTAAAACTACTTTTTAAAAGAAAGCGTAAACTATTGTCAATAAAATGCAATTTCCAAATACAGTGGTGCCTCACATAAAGACCTTAATTTGTTCCGGAGGCAAGCTCTTTAAGTGAAATGCTCTTTAAGTGAAGCAGATTTTTCCAGAGGAAATAATGGAAACTCAGACAATTGGTACCACAACCCCCAAAATAGTCATTTAAAAATGATGACAAAACACTGGAATTGAATTGAAAACATGCATTCAATGTGCATGATCCTATGAAGTCTACTTAGGCTGAGGTCCTAAAAACACTTTCCATTAACACAATGGGGCTTACTTCTGAGTAAACATAGTTAGGAGACTGCAAAGATACTTTCCTTGGAGGCTTACCTGGGCTGCTGCTGGCTGTTCAAGGTTGTTGGTGGGGGCACTTGGGGGCAGTTAGGGGCAGCTGCCTCTGACACCTCCAGGCAACTGCCCCCAAGTTGGGGGCAGTTAGAGGCAGCAGCACTGGCCAGCAGCCCTTTTAAAGACTCAGTGCAGAGCGTCAGGGCTGCATAACACGCATGCCCATAGTGCGCTTGCTTGTTAAGTGAAGCAGAACGTGTTATGTGAAGCAAGATTTATTGAAATTTTTGCTTGTTATGTGAAACGCTTGTTAAGTGAGGTGCTTGTTAAGCAAGGTACCACTGTATACAGAAAGAGAGCATTAAAACACATCAATGAACTCTGCATTTTGAACTGCAGAGACAAGATGAATTGAACTCTACCTGGCTCCAATGAACAATTGTTTTTGTAGAAGTATAGTCAGGAAATGTTCCAATATACACATCTACACGACTCTGAAGAAGAAAAAAAGAAATATTAGTCATTCTCAAGAAGCAAATGAATAAATATAGATTTATTATTTATTAATTTGTTCATTTCAAAACAAATGAAAATGCACTATAGATTTCTGTAAATGTAGGATACAATCCTAACCAGCTTTCAAGCTGCATTCTGCAATTGGGGGCAGTCACAGAGGCCTGCTCAATATGAGAAAATCATTGTTCCCTTGGAGTAGCAAAGGAGCTGAAAAATTGGTTAGGATTGCATCCAGAATGAATAGCATTCAAAGATTGGTCGGGCTGTTAGAATAGCAAAACACTGTTTGTTTAACTATGGGCAAAATCCAGAGTAACTACAGGGAGTCCTTGCTCCGGTGTAAGAACAACTTACTCTGCATTCCAATATGAATTTCCAATAGGTTTTCACTAGGTGATGCAGTAACTACAGGTGCACGTAAAGTCTCTTATGTGCTCCCGTAGTTACTCTGGATTTGGGGTATGTAAAGTTGCAAAGCTATGTGAACTTCTCTTGGGGGTTGACTCTTAATACTGGCCATTTGGGCACATTAGGGAAAAATGGCCATATATTTTGTATTTTGGCCCCAAAATGCTTATAAATACTGGCATCCCCCAATTATTGGACAGGTTAGGAACCAGAGCACTGTCCAAAAGTCAAAACCATTGAAAAGTGAAACTCAATCTTCTTTAGATTATAAATGTTGCTTCCAATGCTTTTTTTGCTAGCAAATTACAAACGTGTCTTCCCAGGAGAGAAAGCTGATGCCATTTGTAGGAGTGGGTAGCCCCTCCCTTCGCAGCCAGGACTTGGTCAGGTGAGGACTCCTCCTTCCGAGGGACATCCCCAATCCCCTGATCAAGTTCTGACTTCACAGGGAAGGTCAGGTTTTTATTGCTGCTGACCTTTTTCAACTCCTTCAGGAATGGGGTTAGAGTTATAATACTGCGGAGGGCAATTTTGGTCTCTTGAACAGCAAAGAAAGGTTTAAATAATGGAAGATGCATTGAATGAATGAGTTCTGGGTAGAACTGAAGGTGTTGAAAGAATTGATCTTCATAATATGGGGGATATCAGTACCAAGGGTCAGAAGAGATTTTTTAATGTATCTTGGCGTAAGGCAGATATCTCCTGAGTTTGTCGATCACTTCTCTCTTCCCAAAAGCGAAGCAGGAAAGGGATATAAGTGTAATACAATCCTAAATCTCCATTCCCTGAAAATCACCCCTTTTATCAGTACACCAGAACTTTTTTCTGGAGGAACTCACCAATACTTAGTAATAGCACCTTTTTCCATCTGCCCCCCCCCCTGCAGCCAATTAATCATTAGTCATATGGAGATAACCTGTATGGAGTACCAGCAACTTTTTTTCCAGTAAAAAGCACTGACTACAGTAAATATTAAGGCTTACATCGTCACACCATAAGCTAGCTTCACACCCATTTGTTAGGTTTGATTGATATTTATTACTGTTGTTGATTTATTACTTGATCCATGTTGTTCTTAAACAACAAATCTTTCCAGCCTGATCCTTTACAGTACAAGCACTTCAGCCCTGCCATCGGGTATCATAAAAGTGGGCAACACACTCTGCCACCAGTGGTAGTTCACTACACTACTGAAGAAGCCAGTGTCAGTCTGCGCTGGCCCTTAGCACTAGGAGGTCACAAGGACAGGGCAGTAAGTTTCCCCACCAAGTGTTAGAGAGGTCTTTTGTGGTGGGTGGAAAGAATGTGGGGAGGATGGGGCAGAGGTCAGATTGGGCCTGGGAGGGATGGTCTCAGAAGCTACTGCCAGATTCTGTGTTTCTTCCTGAATCCGATCACTTGACATAGGTCTCCTCAGTTATGTACCAGCTAAAGTGCCTGAATTGAGTTGGACCATCAGAGCTGGCCATGCTTCACATGGGGTAAAAGAACAGAGGTTCCCTTACCAAAAGAATATCTTCAGAATTTTTGCTGGTCCTATAGGATACAGTAGCAGCCATTTTGTCATCGCTGTACCAGTGGGTGATGGGCAGGGATAGGTTTGGGCCCTAAGAGCCAAGTCCTATGCCTATCAACTGAGAAATAAATCACATTATATTCAATAGAGCTGACTCCGAGGACAGCGTGCAACCATAATCTGATTAGAATTTCTACTCTTCCAATTTAAGCGGTATGTCCTTGGAAGGGTAGGATATCTGGGATCCTCCCAGGAAACAATAACAACTAATTCCCTATACACCTCCTTTGATTATGCACATGTTTACAATTATGATGCTTTTACTCATTTTATGTATAGTTTTTTTTTAATACATAGAAATATATTGAGTCCACCTACCACATTTAGGTTCTTCTGATTAAAGCCTACAGTAGCAAAAATAAGCTGGAGGCAAATCCTGTCAATTACAGGGTAGCTACATATCTTGGCGTGCAAGGCTTTGCTTTTGTTACTAAACAAACAAAATTCTTTCTTCCCATATAGCAACTGCAAAAAAAAAAGACACATATTGTTCTTTTTCTTTTTAAAAAGTATGCCTAAAAATGGTTCTCCATCAGACTCAAGTGATAAGGGTGCAATCCAGGGTGACCAGATGACCGGAAAAACCCGGATTGGTCTGGATTTTTAGCCTCCTGTCCGGATGTCCTACATTTTGGCATCATTGTCCTACATTTTGGCTTCATTTTGAAACTTTGCGATAGTGCACAGTACCCCATCATGCCATATGTCGTTGAATTCATATTGAAGAGCAGAATCCAATGCAAAAATCAGTTTTGAAATATCTCCTTCCTATCAAAAGTTATGGTCAAAAAACCATAATACCATAACAAAAAAACCATAACAAAAAATACATTTTTGGCAATTTTTTTTCAGTGGGTAGGAATTTTGGCCTGGGATTAGGAATTTTGGCCTTGGGGTTCAGGAATTTTGGGTTTGACATCTGGTCACCCTGGTGCAATCCTAAGCAGTTTAGGCCAGCAAAACTCACATATCTGTGCACTAGCCTAACCCCATGCCCCACAAATGGTGCAGAAGCAGGGTGACCATATAGAATGGAGGACAGGGTTCCTCTACCTCTAAGCATTGTATAGAAATGGGAATTTTGCAGGTGCTACTTTTTAAACCCTTCTATGTTGAACAACACCTGCCTAAATTCCCTCTTCTATGCAATGTTTAAAGGTAGAGGCACTCTACCCTCCATTCTCTATGGTCACCCTGTGCAGAAGTGCCTTATGACACTTTTGAGAAACCCCAGGCCAGCACAGGACTTGTGCCAGCCTAATGAGGGTTAGGATTAGAAGTTTGATGTAGCAACTAGCTTACGTGTTGCAGGAGGAAAATTCCCCTGTACGCCATTCCCCCCACTGCACATCAACCCCCATCCGCATCCACCTCCATGTGCATCATCCCCCCATAGCATTCCCCCTATGCACAACATCCATGTGCATCCACCCCATGAGAATCATCCCCCTAATGCACACCAACCCCAATGCGCATCAACCCCCAAATGTGCATTAACCCCCCCCCCCCCCCGCATGCACAGCATCCTCCCCAGTGCACCAGGCACCCAGCACCAAATTATCTGGATGTTGGTCAGTCTTCCATGTTAAGTATAGGACAAAATCTGCCCCAATCTCTGGATCTAGAAGCATGAAATTGGGGGGTGGTGTTCCTTCTGTCACCAAGAAACGATGCTGAGAAATTTAACTCTTAAGGGGCTGAAAAGGGGTGCAATGTGTTTCTGTCCTATACTTAACATGGAAGACTGACCAACATCCAGCCAATTTGGTGCTCGGTGCCTAGTGCACTGGGAAGGATGGTACACATGGAGGGGGGATGGTACACATGGAGGATGGTGCACATGAGAGGATATTGTGCATGGGGGCTTGATGCGCATGAGGGTTGATGAGCATGGGTGATGTTGTGCATGGGGTGATGTTGCGCATGGGGGATTGACGCGCATGAGAGGATGTTGCGTATGGGTGGTTGATGCATATGGGTCTTGATGTACATGAGGGATATTGCACATGGGGGTTCATGTGCATTGTGGAATGTTGCACATGGGGGATGATGAGTATGAGGGTTGTTGCGCATGTTGGGTTGATGCACTTGGGGATATTGTGCATGGGGGATTGATGCGCCTGGGGATCAATGTGCATGGGAAGGTGTTGTGCAGTGGGGTATGGTGTACAGAGGGTATTGTACTCCTGCAACGTGGATATATTTTGCTAGTTCGTAATACTTTTTCAGCTTTTCTTTCTCTAATGTGGATGTTCATGGTAGCTACATAAGTAGGTATTCTTTCAGATTGATTATAAGTTGGATAGAAATTGAATTGGTTTGTTAATCACAAAACAAATAAGAAAAAGATATTAGATGGACAAGTCAATACAATAATAAAAATACATACTGTTTTAAATTCATCTGGTAGCCACAAGAATAACAAAGAAGGAGACTTGCTGCCCACCAGAGTATAGACAGGAGCAAAACACATCAAGAGCTTGACCTTTCTAGCAAGTTCTGGAATGACTGAAAGGGTAACAAATGCTGCAAAATAAGAAAGAGATCATCAAAAAAATGGCAGACACACAGAAATTTAGTATTGAGAATGGCAGCTAATAACTGCATTGGATTTGGAGACTATAGAACTTTTATTTATTTATTTATTTATTTATTTATTTATTTATTTAATCAATTTATATCCCGCCTTTCCTCCCCCGCGGCTGACATCAGGGAATAAAACACCATTAAAATAGCACATAAATAAAGATTAAAACACCATTAAAATATAATTAAAATACAATTAAATTGAATAAAAAACATGCAGATTAAAAATATTTGTTAAAAACAGTAAAAAACAATAAAAACAACTGTCCCCCCACCTCTGCCCCATTTAAAATGCTTTTTTAAAATAGAAGGTTTTAAGGCTCCGCCTGAAGCTCTGTATTGAGGGAGTTCAAATTCTCAGTTCAAAGGGGAGGGAGTTCCAAAGCCAGGGTGCCACCACCGAGAAGGCCCTATCTCTGGCCGCCACACCTCTCACATCTCTAAGTGGTGGCACAGTCAGAAGGGCCCCCTCAGATGACCTTAGGTGACGTGTTGGATTGTACAGCAGAAGGCGGTCCCTCAGATACCCTGGACCCGAGCCGTTTAGGGCTTTAAAGGTCAGGACCAGCACTTTGAATTCAGCCTGGAAATGAATGGGCAGCCAGTGTAGTCGCTGAAGCAGTGGCCCAACAGAGTCAAACCGACGAGCCCCAGCAACCACACGGGCCGCCGCATTCTGGACTAATTGCAGCTTCCGGACCGTCTTCAGAGGCAGCCCCACATAGAGCGTGTTACAATAATCTAGTCTCGATGTCACTAGGGCATGGGTCACCGTGTCCAGATCCAAGTGACTCAGGTATGGTTGCAGCTGGCGGATCAGCCGAAGCTGACCAAAGGCTCCCCTGGCCACAGCCGCCACGTGGGACTCCAGGAGCAGCTGCGAATCCAGGAGAACCCCCAAGCTGCGAACCTGCTCCTTCAGAGGGAGTGCAACCCCATCCAGAACAGGATGATATTCCAATACCCGAGTCGAGGACTTCCGGACCAGGAGAACCTCTGTCTTATCAGGATTTAATCTCAGCTTGTTCACCCTCATCCAGTCCCCCACTGCCTCCAGACAATGATTCAGGATTTCAACTGCCTCCTTGGACTCAGGAGGAAAGGAGAGGTAGAGCTGGGTGTCATCAGCATACTGATGACACCTCCATACCTCCGGATGACCTCTCCCAGCAGCTTCATGTAGATGTTGAATAGCATGGGGGATAGAATGGAACCTTGTGGCACCCCGCACCGAAGAGGCCAGGATGCCGAGCAAGCATCCCCCAGCACCACCTTCTGGGACCAGTCAGCCAGGAAGGAGCGGAACCACTGCAAAACAGTGCCTCCAATCCCCAACCCGGCCAGTCGACCCAGAAGGACACCATGGTTGATGGTGTCGAAGGCCGCTGAGAGGTCCAGCAGGACCAACAGGGACGCTCTCCCCCTTGTCCATTCCCCGGCCTAGGTCATCCACCAAGGCGACCAAGGCAGTCTCTGTCCCAAACCCCGGCCTGAAACCAGATTAGAAGGGATCCAGATAATCAGTTTCATCCAGGACCCTCTGAAGCTGGGACGCCACTACCCGCTCGACCACTTTGCCCAGAAATGGGATATTTGAGACTGGCCGATAGTTGTTTAGGTTGTTAGGGTCCAGGGAGGGTTTCTTCAGGAGGGGGCGAACCACCGCCTGCTTTAATGCAGAAGGCAACACCCCCTCCCTCAGAGAGGAGTTCACCACCCTCCCTGTCCATTCGGCTAGTCTTTTACCTGCCTTTGACTTTCTGACACGCAAAGGCCAAATAAAACTACAAACCCCACTTCAAATTCAGAGCTACCTCATATTTGGTTGTTATTTTCCGAGAACAGTTTATCAATGCAGACATTGATAAATGCCTACAGAATGGAGAAAAAGACGAGAGACTGTGGCACATGGTATGTGCAGCTTACTTTGTACACCAGTCATAAATTATAACATGGAAGGTGCAATCCTAATTAACTTAGGCCAGCACAACTCATCCCTATTACCATGGTCCCATGGGGAGAACAGCACATGTCTGTGTACTGGTGCCACATAAGTGTCAGATGGCTTTTTTGTGAAACCCATGGGCCAGCATGGGACTTGTACTGCCTAACTGGGGAATTTGTGCTGCCTGACCTAAATGGCTATTTTTAAACTTTGTATGTCCTAGCTCTTGTTAACAATTGGTTCTATAAAGTAGATGTGAACCTGCTGGAGCCCACCACTGGATACACTGAAAGAACTCCTGATGGGAGCATAGGTGAACACGTAGCTCTATTTAAAGTTCAATTTCCTTAGTTTCTTACATATTATAGCCTTCATACTGACCAGTATTCATCAAGTAGATCAGTGATTTTCAACCAGTGTGCTCTGACACACTGGTGTGCCACAAGGGGTCCACACTCATGGCACTTAGAACTGCCATTAGTTCTAAGCCATGCCCAACATGCCCTGCTGAGCTGCCTAGGCTAGCCTGCTATGCCAGTCCAGGTCCATCTGCTTTGTGATGGTGTAAGTTGATTTACACTGGTCTAAGGTGACTTATGCCAGCCCAGACCTTTTTTGGTGCAGCTAGGCTAGTGTAAGCCAACTTATGCTGGCCCAGTGCTAAATAGGGTGGCCCAAGCTCATTTCAGGATTGCACCCTAAATCACATGTAATTAGGCTACACCTGTACATTTAATTCCATTACTCTCCAAGTGATTATATATATTATTGATCGCTATATTGTAAATCACCTACCTACAGAAGGACCCTGAGATTGGCCAATAATATATAATGAGTCTTGCTTAGTTTTCTGTAAGATGAAGTCTATTGTTGCTGGAAGATCATATACCCCCATTTCATGAAAACTGTAACACACACAAAAATGCTTCTGAAATATTGCAAATGTTGCTTAGTTACAGTAGTGTAGCAAACAAAATATTTGTTTCTATTCCTCCTTTCTATCTTTCTATCTTCAGGGTTGCTAAAAATAAATATTAAAACAATAACCCTACAATCCTAATCTCCCGTTAAGCAGGCTAAACCCAGGCATAAGTCCTGTGCTGACCTAGGAATGTCATAAGGCACTTCTGCCACACTCCTGGGTGGTTTAGGCCAGTGCACAGGACACTTTCACCTCCCCACACCACCATAGGAAGATATGCCAGGTGAATTAGGCCAGCCTAAACTGGATAGGATTGCACCCTAAGGGCACAGTCCTAAATTAGGCCAGCACAACTAATCACTCTTCCAGTTCCCATAGTGATGTATGGACGCAAACACCTGTATGCATACTCGCCAAACCTTCCCCCAGGGGTAGCGCAGAAGTGCCCTACAGCACTTTTGTGACACCTCCAGGTCAGCATAGAACTTGTGCTGGGGCTTAGGCCTGCCTAACTGGGGATTAGAACTGCAGCCTTTTGCTGCAATCCTAGACACTTTCCTGGGAGTAAGACACAATGGAGCTTACTTTTGAGTAGAATTTTGGTTAGAATTACACCCTAAATTTATTAAATTACAACTACACAGCCATACACTGGTGTACAGTTAAAGTTAATCTAATCAAGGTGCTGTTATTCACATATTCTATTCAGCAGAAGTGCAGCCTGGGCATTTCTGCAACATCAGTTGTTGGTCTGCAAAAATATCCCCATTCATTATAATCATTCACATAAAAACGTATGATCATGCATGTACAGAGAACATATTGGATAAATGGATCTCTTAAAATAAAAACAGACAACCAAGCTCAGAATCACATTACAAAGTAGCAGTAAAGCTAAACAAAATGCAATCCCACTGCAGAGCACAAACACTTAAAGAAAACTCTCATGCTCTCCAAAATAAATAAATCAATAGAAATTGTTAATAAGATCTGATGGGGCTAAGAAGTCCCTTGCCCTAGAACTACTGACAAGAAAATATTCTCTCACATTTCTACCATTCAGATGATGGAAAGGCATGAAGTATGGCCTCCTCCATGATCTCCTGAGAACTGTCATGTGCTGCCCAATTCATAGGAGGGGCTGTGCCTTAATATCCATTTCATATTTAGGGCTTTCAAGGGCAAAACCAGCAAATTGAATGGAGCTGAAAGAAATTGAAATCTGTGATTCATGGAAAAGTATAGTTTTCTACAATTGTAGATAGGTAGCCGTGCAAGCAATCATTCCATTTTTCAGTCCCAGAATCAAATCCCTGTAGATATTGAATAGTACCTTGTTCAATTAGGCGCAATAGAGCCTAACAAACCTAGACGTCTGTCTAACAAACCTAGACAGAGGTCTTTAAACCTATGTTTCAATTGTTTTCTTTATACACAGATTTTTTTTTCCAGGGGAGATTTTGGAATGGAACTAGGGTTGCCACATGTCCCTTTTTTGGGACTGACCCAATTTTCAGGGATTGTGTTCACATACTGGCAAGTGTGTCAGGGGATCGTATCCCAATTTTGTGGAAGACAATTATGGCAACTCTAAATGGAAACCTAGTGGATAACAAGGGACATCTGTATTTGCCACCAAACTGAGCTTTCAATTTGTTCTTACTTGTGTTGTCACATATGCTCATCCACATATCTGGCATAATACAAAATGTTAGCTAAAAACCTGGTCCAAAATAAAAGAGGCTTTCATAATCACAGACATGACCATACTATCATATACTGTAACCAGTACTAACAGCCAAAGGATCTGCATGCAAGCCAGTGGCTTGCAGATGCTACAGTGGGGCAGGTAAGGTGGTGGCAGGTCATAGGTAGGTTGAGGTCACCACGACAAAGAGCAGGGAAGGTAGGGCATGGGAGGGGCTGATCTTCAAACTATCAAGGCATACTTGGATCCTGTCCCTCTTATGTGGCCTGGATAAAGACCCAGCCCCATAACTCATAAGTTGGCATAGGTCAGGCCATCTGGTCACCCTCTCCATTACTGGTTGCAATGCAAACAGGATTGGGAAATAATTCACAAAATAAGCATGACTACCAATATCCTTTTCTCCAGGGTTTTTATGGCTCAATATTTTTCTAAGCATGAGCCATCTTTGTCTTTGTCAGTACTTAGTTTTGTTGTAATATTTTAAAAACAGACTTCACAGACTATTTTATGGCCTTCTCCAGGATGGAGAAATAGAGCTTTTACCTGAAATAGAGAATTTACCTGAAATCCCAGAATGCATCTTCATCAATTGAAAGATATTTGTTTCTTCTAGACCAAGTGGTCCCTCTGTTATTTAGTAACCAGACATCATAACCTGCATCTGCCAGAGCAAATCCTAAACTATTATTGGGAAGATTTGCAATCCAGCACCGACATTCAAGCTGCAAACCATGCAAGATTAATGCAACAGGCCTGGGCCCTGGGAAAAAAATACAGTATATGAAATATTAGATAATCTGCAGATGATCTCTCTAGTTAAGGCAGTCTTTTTTTAGGAAGTCTTTTTTAAAGACATACACACACCACAACAACTTACATGGAGTATCAGAATTACTCTTTGTGATGTTCTGACCTATTGTGATCACAATAAAGCTTTTGTGACGCTGGGCTGAGGAAGCCTAATGTGCATTTTGGACCATTACCCATGTGCATTAGGCTTCCCCAGCCTAGCACCAAGCAAGCCTACTCAGTGCTAGGCTCGGGAAGTCCATGGGTGATGTACTAGATGAGGGGTGATGATGTACAATGAGAAGGTGGTGACATGCCGGAAGGGCTTCTCAAAGCCATTGGCACCTCACCTGCCTTCAGTGCATCACTCAGTGCAGACTGCACCAGCTGCACCCCCCTAGCAACACCCCTAATTTGGATTCCTGTCATATTGCTGGCACATGTCTGGGCCACCCCATGTCTGTATGTAGTAGTAGACATTGTTGCCATCCCTGCCCAACATGTAGGGGTGGGAATTTGTTCCGTTACCTTATGCCTTCATCCCTTCCGTTACATTTGTTTGCTTACCTTAGAGCTGTATCTGCAATGCAAAGTTTGTTAGGATTGTAACGGTGTAATCCTATGCATGTTTACTCAGAAGTAAGTCCCATATGTTTATCCCAGTGTTTATCCTGACATAAATTCTTTTTTTGTATCTTAATTTTTTAAAATAAAGATACTTTTAAAATTGCAATAAACCTAGCTTTAAATGTAAAAAAAAATAAAACCTGTATTTCCAGGAGAGTGTTTTCCAAAAGGAATTCTGTCTACCTCTAGGTAATAGCCATCTTCTGTTTCAACTTCATATTTTTCACTGGGGTAATTCCAATATTGGATTATTTCACTCTGCAACAACATACAAATCATTGGGAAAATCACGTCTATTATAATCATATGTCTTGCATTTGCATGCAAATAGATAAATAGGTACCACCTCAGTGGGAAGATAAATATTGCCACAAGTGACCATGGCCATGTGACCACAGAGGCATCTTTGGACAGCGCCGGCTCTCTCTCGGCTTTGAATCGGGGATGAGCGCCGCAGCCAACAGCTGTGGCTGGTGCCTGTATAAGCAGCAGGCAAACTGCCAGGGACCTTTACCTTTTACCTTTATATGTCTATATAGCAGCATACAGTTTCTATAGCAAGGCATTGCAATTGGCACGATTTTTTGCACTTTAAAGATGGGCTTGAAATTCCTTCAGGCAGAAAAATTTGCACTTCAATGAAATCTCTGCCTGGAGAGTCACATGCATGTGCACATTTCAGAAACTTTCAGTCTGTGTTCTGGGGGGCCTCCCTTACGTGTGTGCTCCACCCTTCCTCTCCATGCTCACTTGTAAAACAAAATACTGTACAGTACGTTTAAAAAGAAACAGTTCCCACCTGCCTACTTGGAGATCATTCCCCCCCCCCACTGACTTTTAAAGGGACAACAGCCCTTTCTGTCCCAGTCTGCATTGGCTCTGTGTGCACATGTTTTGTGAGAGAGCTTGCATCTTACATATCTTATAGGGCTTGCCCCAGGTAAATATGAATAGGAATGCAGCATCTCAGCCCAGTCTAGCCCGGGAAGGGTGACTATATGTCACAACTGCAAAAGAGGATGATGCTCCTCCCAAAATGTAGGACACCCAAGAAAAACGTAAGTCATGACAAAATTAGCTCTAAATCACTTATATATATGGGTTTTATGTGATGAATTTAAACACTATATTATTTAATTTAAAACTATTATCTATAATTTAACATGTAGAATCTATCAATTCCAAAGAAGGCCTCCACCCACTCCATCTTCTATCTGAGAACCCAGCTTGGTGCCAAGAAGGATTGGCCGGGGGCACAGCACACCCCACAACTCTTGCAGGGAAACCCACCAGCTTCCCTGTGAGGGGGGCTAGGAGGAGAGAAGGGTTAAGGGAGTTCCTGCTGGTTCCTACTCAGCTCTGCTCATGAGTAAGGTGACGAAAGTGCTCCTACCCCAGCTGGATAACTTTCCTATGGCAAGTACACATGTGGTGAGGCTGCAAGCAGAGGGCAGTCAAAGGAGAAGCCACTTTTCTGGATGCAGGTCACTGCCACCTCAACACAGCTCAATTCAGAGCTGCCAGCCTGAGCAGGTTACTACAGTGAACAGTAGAAGTTGGGCTGGCTTGCTGTGATGTAGAGAGGCTGCTTGATGGGTCACCCCCTTCCTGAAACCCGGGTTGGCAGCATCCTCAGACTGCCAACCTGACACTACTGAACATGAAGATCAGAGACCAAAGAATTTGGAACCAAGATTACTACAGTCAAACAACTTTTATGGCTCTATGCCATCGTAGAATGATGAACTGAACATTTAAATTAGCAAATAAATAAAATCCAGGATATTCATTGATATATTCAAAGGCTGCATCTCAGATTCATAGCTCAGTTGTATCCAATCTCTAATGACCTCTTCCATTGCTGATGCAGTAGTGCAGGTGTTGGCTTGGCTGCATCCTGTGGGGTTGTTGGAACACTGATGGGCTCCTTGAGATAAGGGGACATTCGTTCCCTTGCCCCAGAGGAAGACTTAGCTGCCACAATGGGGTAATACAGAGCTGTGCCTGCTAAACTGCTGATACAGGTCCACATTGTGCCCAAGGATTCAGAATGGGGAAGTGGGCTAAGATATAGTGTGCTTTGCTATCAGCAATCCCAACGCCCTCCTGAACTCACCCCATCCTCTACACCAGGCATGTCAAACTGGCGGCCTGAGGGCTGCATGTGGCCCTTTGAAGGCAGACGGGCAGCCCTTAAGTGATCACCCCACCCCCAGAAGCAGCTCGGTAGTGTTGGCAGCACACTTGATTTTGAGCCAGAGAAAGAGCCCAGAGGGAAGGAGGGATCATGCACAGCAGCAGCATCTTCCCAGGGCAGAAGAAAGAGCCCAGGAGAAAAGAGGGCACTTCTAAGTAGACATGCAAAAAATTGGATTGCAGCCCTTGGGAGACACCATTAATGCTATTGCGGCCCTCTGCGTGAAATGAGTTTGACACCCCTGCTCCACACAGCTTAGTATTATCACATGAATGAAAACGAAACCCAATTTTACTTGCACCCAAAACAAATAGTAAGGTTTGTGACATGATTTCATGGAAATTTAAGAACATAAGAAAAGCCTTCATTGGATCAAGCCAAAGGCCCACTTAGTCCAGCTTCCTGTATCCAGCAACCCACCAGATGCCTCGAGGAGCACATATGGCACCTGCATCCAGGTGCTCTCCCCTGCACTGGCATTTGGAGGTTGTCCATCTCTACACACATCCCTCATGGATTATAGCCTGAGATGGTCCTTTCCTCTTGGAATTTGTCCAATCCCTTCTTAAAGTCATTGAGGCTAGATGCCATCACAACATCCTGTGGCAGGGAGTTCCACAGACCAACTACATGCTTGTTACAGTAATATTTTCTCTTGTCTGTCCTAACCCTCCCAACATTCAACTTTGGTGGATGTTCCCTAGTTCTGGTGATATGTGAAGGGGAAAAGAGCATCTCTGTATCCACTCTATACATCCTCTGCATAATTTTGTTAAGTCTCAATCATGTTTTCCCTCAAGCGCCTCTTCTCTAGACAGGGTGACCATATGCCGAATCCAAAATTCTCCTCAGATTACCCAAAATTCCTGTCATCCAAGCCAGAATTCCTCCCCTGTAAAAAATGTAGGACACCCCAAAAAATGTAGGACATGTTAAAATAAAGGTAAAAACACTCATATTACTTTTCTGTACTTAATTTCAACACTATAGTATACTGTATACTTATATATAACTACATTATATATAACATTATCATATATACACACACACACACACACAAATATACATATACATATATATACACACACACACAAATATACATATACATATATATACACACTTTAAATATATATATATATATATATATATATATATATATATATACACACACACACACACACACACACACACACACACACACACACACACTATACTATACTATACAGAGAGAGAGAGAGAGAGAGAGAGAGAGAGAGAGAGAGAGAGAGAGAGGATGTCCCAAAAAATGTACTCACATTTTTAACGGGCTATGTGAGTGATGGGTCAATCAAGAGTGAGTACATTTTTTGGGGACACCCTGTATATGTATATATACATATAAACACATGTATATATACATATACATTATATGTATATACATATAAACACAAGGCTCCTTGCATCACCACAACCTCTGCTTACCCCGTAGATAAATAGAAAAAACCCTCCACCTGGTGGCAATCCACCAGTTTGGTAACCAGTGAGATAAAATGTATACAGATCATCTTTTATCTTAATATTACAGTCCTAATTTCCAAAATGCATCTGAGTAGGCAACTTACAATTGTCATGAATTCTTGAGGATTTAAATGTCTTTTACGAAAGTATCCTTCTGAATTTGTCCCTTGTTGAATTAAGCATGCCACTGCCATAAACAGCCACATCTTTGACCTAAAAGAAAAAAATCAAAAGTAAACTATCTGATTTTAAAATAACACAAACTAATTAATTTTTTAAAAAATTTAATAAAAAATTAAGATCTCCAGCAAATTAGCAATCCAATTTAATTCAATGGAGTTTATTCCCTGTAAATATGTTGAGAATATGAGAATCTTCAGTGTAGTTAGTTCAGTAGATTTCACCACGCTAATTTTAAATAGATTTTAAATAGATAATTAAATTTTAAATAATTTTAAACAGTACTTTGTATTACCTTACACTAATTAAAATTAGTTAATTAAAATTAGTACACGCTAATTTTAAATACCATTATTTCTTCATGTTAGTCACTAAGTAAACTAATTAATTAAAACAAAAATTAAAAAATTAACACTAATTTTAAATACCAGTATTTCTTTATCTTAGTCACTATTTCTTAAAAAATGATTGAAAGATGAAAAAGGAGGTCATCTTCTTTTTCATAATAAGCAACTTCAGATAACCGAACAAAAGGTTTCTGCTTACCAATCCCTGTTCTGCTGTAGAGCGTAAATTTAAAATGAATGCTACAAAAAACTGTAAGCAGTACAGCCTGTACTGTAATTTAAAATATCTTGTTTGCCAAGATTAGTAATGTTGTTATGAAATACTTTCTTGCAATAAGATTTACACAGCCTTGGAACATATACAGTTACTGAAACATATTTGATGTGGTTCAGCTATGGAAAATTTTGACTGCCGTGTGTTATCTAGTGGCATCAGATAAAATGTAAATGAACTTCTGAGAAAATATGTGGATTTCATAATATGAAAAACAATATGAAATACAAATTAGTGGTTTTTCTTCCTTGATTTAGGGGTTTCAGTGGTGTAGCTAAGAGAATGGAGGGAGAAACCCGTGGGCAAAGGATGGCAGCAGGTAATAGTGGATAGTGGGCCTCAGGCACCAGGTAGGTTTTATTATTTACTGATCTGGCATTCAAGAGCAGCAGTTTCAGATCCAGAGCACTGCCAAAGTCCTCAGTCGTACGAGAGATGGAGGGAGTGCATGATGCCTTAATGTTGGAGTACAGTAACCCTCTGCTGTCTCATATTTACTATATGTGAGTCTGTGCTAGCTAAATAGCTGGCACAGATGAGAAGGGACACACACACAGAGGACTGGTGGTCAGGAAGCAGTTTAAGATAGCAATGCCACTAATCTGTCTCCTTCCCATACCCCATTCACCAGTTCTCTGGACCCATCTCTGTCTCTTTCCACCCTCCTGTACTCCCCTTCTAATCTTACCTGGATAAGCAAGCAGCTCCAGATTTTCTGATACCAGCAAGGTGTTTCCAGCCTTTCCACAGGCATCCCTAGCAGTATAGTGAGTCATATACTCTCATAACACCTTTAATGACTGGTGCTGACTTTAGGGCAAATGGTGCCAGATGCATACAATGAGTACCAGGCCCTTAAGGATTAGGTTGTAAGTCTGTCACAATCTGGCCTTTCTATCAGAAAGGAATCTCATAAGAAGGGTGTGTTAGCACCCCAGTTTCTCCAGCTGCGTGTTTTCTGCTTAACACCTTTAGCAACCTAATGGCTCGTTTAAGCTTGCACAGTAGTGCAAATTCACAGAACCAAAAAACTATGGGATGCCTTCAAGGTTAGAGAATGAAAAGAGACTAAGAACCCCACCCATTAGGATTAAAGGGTACCTAGACTGTTCTATTATATATACCAGTATATTCAAGTCTCATTAAATATAACATAAAGCTATCTGGGTGTTTCAGCTATTAAATTTTACCTTGCAAGCAAAATTTAATTTTTCTCTGCATTTTTAATCTGCATAATAAAAATAGGCTATCTTTCTTTGGGAAGGGGTGTTCTTGTTTTTAACAAGAGAAGAGTAACTGTCACCATTTATTCCAGCACAGCACACCAATGTCTTTTTGTTTGTTTGTTTTGGATTGTAAACATATTTCTTGATTGATTTGCAATGTGAGCCACTTTGAGAACTCTTGTTGAAAAATAGTTGTAATAGGCCATGGCTGCTGGTCCAGGGGTAGAGTTTCTTTTTGATTCTGAGTAAGAAGATTTTGAGGAAGAAGACCTAATCAAAGGCTGTCGGAAAGGCTTATTTGGCTAAAATAGGGGTCTCTAAACTTTTTAGCAGGAGGGCCACATCTTTCTGATACTGTGTCAGGGACCAGGAAAAACCTGATTTACATTTCAAATTTAAATAAATTTACATAAATGCATGTATTAGTGATGGAACTTGTGAATGAATGAATGATTTCAAATCAGTTCATAAACACTTTCCAACACACAGAGAGAGAGGGTGATATTCAAGCACTTCTTCAAGCATATATGATCTTTTCACAGAGAGCGGAGGTGTGAGCAGCTAGTCTCCAGCCCTCTAAATACCCTCCCAAAGTGTGGAGAACAGAGCTCCCTCCACCTCTGAAGAACTACAGGCAGTGGTGGGGTTCAAATAAATTAACAACGGGTTCTATGTCCTAATAACCTACATTAACAACAGGTTCTATATCCATAGAACAACAGGTTCTATGTCCCATTAGTAACTGGTTCTCAGAACCAGGTGCTCATTAGCAAAGGGTTCTATAGAACCTGTGAGAACCCCCTGAAGTCCACCACTGAATAGGATTTACTTCCAGGAATATGTGGTTAGGATTGCAGCCTATGTCCTCTTTTACCTGGACATGTCCTGGATTTTACTCTTGTGTCCTAGGAAAACTTCAATCTTCCCTGTGAATGAGCAGCTTGTAGTCTTCTTGTAATTCCTAATTTATAGGTGTAATCCTAACCTAGGCCAGTGCAACTTAATGGTTTTCCCGTTTCCATGCTAATGTAGGCAGGCAAGCACATGTCTGTGCGCTGGCCTAAACCTCCCAGAAGAATGGCGCAGAAATGCCTTAGGCAGCAATCCTAAACACACTTTCCTGGGAGTAAGCCCCATTGAATATAATGGGACTTATTTCTTTGTAGATAGGTTTTAGGATTGCACCCTTACAGCTCTTTTGTGACACCCTCAGGCCAGCATAAGACTTGTTCTGGGGCTTATACTGGCCTAACTGGGGTTAGGATTGCAGTCTAAATGTAATAAATTATATGTAAAACTGTAGTTTCAAATATAATGATAAGATATGGTTTTTAAACTAAGCACATGAAAGCAATATCTATGAGTCCAACGTTTTAAAAATTGCCATTTGACAGGAATATCTCTGAGTATTTTTAGCTTTTCTTTTGTTGTCACCCATTTTTCTTGGGTGTCCTCCATTATAGGGAGCCTTGCCTTCTTTTTTGGTTGTGCCATTTGGTCACCTTGCAGAACCTGGAACAATGAGGTCCAAGAGACAATTAATAGCTAAATACAGAGTCTTATAAAGACTACTTATTTACTCTGGCTCACTTATCAGGAAATTGACACTAACTGGCTAAAAACAGATTGCCAGCAAAATGATTTATATCATTGTAAATGTTGCTACTGCCAGAGCTCTCATCATCAGGAGACATTAAGACGTGTGAAGTCATGCTGATATCAGCAAAGATGTTCTCATAAGAGAGGGGACTACCTAGCAGGTGCATCTACATGTAAAGAGTAAATATAGTCTGAGGCTTTGAAATAGACACAAATATTATTGTCTCATTTTCATAACATCAAGCAGATGCAGCTGTTAAGGTCATAGTTTCAGGCCCAGTTTCTCATAGAAACATTTCAGAAGAAATGTCAAGAGTTCCCAAGAACAGAGAAACACACAGAATATGGCTGACAGCCACACAAGTTGGTCTGGGCCTTACACTGGCCATGATAATACAGGGTGACCATGGCTGCAATCCTAAACACTCTTTCCTGGGAGTTAACCCCATGAATATAATGGGACTTACTTCTGAGTAGACATGGTTAGGATTGCACCCCATATGTCCATTTTCTGGACATATCCTAGATTTTATCCCTGCAGGACTATAGCTTTAATACCCAAAGAGGAACTGAAGAAGATTTTTGTGGACCTTTTCAAATACCATCCATGGGAGGAAACAAGTATTTATGAACCTTCATAGATGATTTTTCTAGATATTGTATAGTCTATCTACTTAAAGAGAAGAGTGAGACACATCAGATGATTAAAAATTATATAGCAGCCATGACCAGCAAATTTGGACGAAGCCCCCAAGCACTGCAAATGGACAACAGTAGAGAATTCTTGTCGCTCATCACACAAAGGTTCCTAAAAGAGAAATGAATTACACTTAGGCTGCAATCCTAAAGACACTTTCCTGGGAGTAAAACCAATTGAACACAATGGGGCTTACTTTTGAGTAGACATGGTAAAGATTGTGCTCATAGCTGTACAGTGGCTTACACAACTGAACAAAATGGAGTTGCAGAATGCAGAATGTGCAGAATGCACAGCCCAAAAGGTAGGAAGGGGATTCGAATGCGGGACCTCGAAGAGACTGAAGCTCCCCTCCCTTGTGAACAAGTCCTATTTTAAATATGCATTTACCAGTATTTATTTTATTGCTGTTAAGTTGCTATAAGTTGTTAACTTATTGAGAGGTTTATTAAAAATAATTGTCCTGAGAAAACCTTAACGTATCAATGAGAAAAGGAATAATCTTTTATCTCAGCTGATTACTCAAATGCTTCTGCATTAAATGAAGGATTTCAATGTACATCCGCTGAGGAGCATCAATGCCCCAAATAAAATCCCAGTGAGTCCAATCAGGTATTTCTTTGTAATGAATGATGCTATTGAGTTGAGGCTTCAGCTCGGCAATTTCTGTTGGCTGAACAACCCAGTCCTGCGCGCCATTCCACATTGCTACTGGCACAAAGATTTTTCCAACTTGTAATAGGGAGGAGTAGTCTGGGAAAGAAAAAGAAGAATCTGTACTGATAACCACTGAAATGTTACCTGGAGCTAAATTTTGAGTTTGCTCCTCAGAAAAAATAGTGAAACATCATGACCTTTTTGATGGAAGTTTTTTTACAGGAAGTGGCAACAGCTATGATTCAGAAGCCGCCTATGTTTACACAAATAAATGGGTGCAGCAAGATAATTTTATTTCTTGGAAGGAACCATCAGCTTTTCTCCTTTGTTTGTTTGTTATTATATGAAATTATCTAGCTCAGTTGTTTACTTATGAATACAAAGTTTTAAATAGCGAGGAAAAATTGACCTAATGGTTATTTGGCAAGCTAGACAAACATCCTAAAAGTGCTGAAGGTACTGTAAGACGTTTAGAAAACTTTTAGTTAATTTGAGTTATTAGAAAGAGGATTTTTATTTAACACATGTTGGGCAAACTTTTTGGACTCATGTTTTAAAGTGAGGAGCCGGTTAAGATGGCTGCCGGTCTTACTTTTTTATAGTGGCAAAGCAGGTTATAGAAGCAAGAAAGCATTATTTTATTCTATAGGCTATATTATACAACATGATTATAACAAACAAGTTTAACTGGTTTACAGGCAACCACGCTTGGTTTATTGACGAGCATGCTCAGTAACGTTTGAGCATTTTTTGGGAGTGATTTTATTTTTTCTGATCACACTGCACCAGGCTGGGTTGTATTTTATATTTAGTAACTATGAGCTATGTTTAGGCTTGGGAGCAAAGCTTTTTGCAGTTAACTTATAGAACGGCTATTGTTTACTTATTAAGTTTGGCACCAGATTACGGCCATGAAGAAGGCCTGACTGTTTTTGCTTAGCTGACAGACTATAGCAACATTTATGCTGACAGGGAGAATTATGCTATGTTGTGCTTTTAGCTAGAGGTTTAAGGCCTAAGATACATTGATCAACTTTGTGATGTTTAAAGGGGTGTTGCAATCAGCCTGGTCAGATTCAGGGGGGGGGGGGGGGCTTTTAGCGCCCTATAGTTTTTTTTTCATACTATGAAATTTAAATTTAGTATGAATTAAAATTTGATTCATAGTATGACTATTATATTTATATTATTTTAACATATTTAATACAGCTTTGGTTATAATTTGGGAACACATTTGTAACTGGTTAACACTGTAAATTGCAAGAAACAATAATTTTATAAATAGAACTGCAATTGTAAACAGGAGATATAACATAAGTTTTGTAGATTAACTTTTTGCTTATTATAACAGATAAACTGATAAACATTGTGTTTACGTGGGAATGAATTAAGACATAAGAGTTTACAGAGATACAGTATTAACAAAGTACACTTTTTTGTTTTTAAGTTCTTATTTGAAGTATGGCACAGTTTATTAGGCACACTGGCATGAGCAAATGTTTAGTAGGTAGGAGACAGCACTGGACACTTATATCAGAGTTTTTTGTGCTGCTTTGACTAGAGTTTTATAGTAAAGTTTATATTAGTATTATGGTGGTATAATATAGTTCATTGGGGGCTGCCTGGAACACTGTGGCACCCCGCAGGCTGGATGCAACTACTAGCTTAGGACAGTCTTGGAAACAAAACTTGGAGACAAAATTTAGGCTGGGGCAAGAAGGAAGCTTCAACTAGGTCTTTGAGGATAACAGATGCAGCTGTTGATGAGGGCTAGTGTTTGACTTTTAAAACACACTGGCAACTAGTAACAAGGTAGAAAGACGTGCATGGGCCTGCTTACAGATTTTGAGTGGACCAGGGATGTAGCAAACATATTGGCCTGACTTGATTGGACTACTTGTAGGCTTTGTGCGTTGCTTAGGCCAAAGTTGTGGAGCATAAAGTTGTGGAGAATAAAAGCACAGGAGCGGAGCTATGCATTACCCCCCACGCCGAGAACAAAGAGCCGGAGACAGATGCTGGATTTGATGGCCACTTTATTAAAATATAACATATTTAAAACCCAGCAAAAGAGGCTGCTAACTTGTCGTGCTGGTAGCTAAAAAATAAGGGATGGCGAAAGCCTGGCTCAGGTGTCACCCTCGCAAGGGTACCCATCAACACCAACCCGAAGGTCGAGACAGCTGGGCGCTTGGTCAATCAAAGCAGCTGAACACTCGGTACACCCGAATTAATGCCCGGCCGAACCAAGCCTAACTTCCCAGGTACAGGGCTAGCCATCCCGACCTACGTCCGGTCTGGTACCAATAGGCAAGGGATGCGTAGCACTGACCCTGCTGTCTCAGGCAGTCACCGAAGGCCTATCCTGCCTACTCCAGCACGACACCTGCCATAAAGTGACCTATTTAAACCTCCCTCACCACTATTACAGTTTAGGGTAGGCAAAAAAGAGTCCCGGCAAGAGCCAATCAGCAGGGACCCCAAAAATTCCTACCCGGCCCAAAATGCGACCAGCAAAGCTTAAACTGCACAAGGGAGGGAGGGTGGGGACGACTCTCCGGCGAAGACTGGAGGGATGCTGCCGGCAGCACACATACAGCATCCCTCCAGCGCCGCCCCCTGGCCATAGCAGCCAATAGGCTGCGAGCATCTCCTCCGGCCAGACCATCCCAGCTGGGGGAGGCAAAAGGGCCAACCCATTAACAGGCTGGCCCCATTACCCCCCACGCCGAGAACAAAGAGCCGGAGACAGATGCTGGATTTGATGGCCACTTTATTAAAATATAACATATTTAAAACCCAGCAAAAGAGGCTGCTAACTTGTCGTGCTGGTAGCTAAAAAATAAGGGATGGCGAAAGCCTGGCTCAGGTGTCACCCTCGCAAGGGTACCCATCAACACCAACCCGAAGGTCGAGACAGCTGGGCGCTTGGTCAATCAAAGCAGCTGAACACTCGGTACACCCGAATTAATGCCCGGCCGAACCAAGCCTAACTTCCCAGGTACAGGGCTAGCCATCCCGACCTACGTCCGGTCTGGTACCAATAGGCAAGGGATGCGTAGCACTGACCCTGCTGTCTCAGGCAGTCACCGAAGGCCTATCCTGCCTACTCCAGCACGACACCTGCCACACGGGGAACCTGGCTAGAACATGGTTCCACCGCCCCATTAAAGACAGGTTAGCAGCCCCCTAACTAAAAACCAAACATATTCCTCTATGGCCAAATCACTAAGGTGGACCCCATCTGATCTAAAAAACATGGGGCAGCTGCCACGTGACGTGACGGTGATCAATCACCAACCCACCCCAACACTCAACAAAAATGCGCCCGTAGGCGTAGCCCGCATACAGGCCAAATCACAATCCGGATGTCCTTAGCCCCTCTCCAACCCACCTGGGAAGGAAGGAAGACCAGACAAACCGGACAGCTGGGCACCCCACTTCATAAGTGATAGGTCTTATCTAATCTGCACCCTGAGGCCCACCGTCCTCGTCTGGGTCAGATCGTTCTCACCCAGGTGCACCAGCAAAACATCAGGGGGTGGGTTGTCACGTAAAAATTCACTGACTATGGGCAGCAGCTGACCCCACCCCATACCTCTCTGGACAGCCCAGGCAATACACACGTCTGGACCGAGGCCAAGACAGGAGCCGGCGCCACTGCGTTCGGCCCCACTTCTGGGCCCAGAAGAGGATGGAGTGGCCAATCACCAGGACTCGAAGAGGTCTTGATGAAGAGGAGTCTGCAACACAAACAAAGAGAAAGTCAGTAAATAACTGCATCAAGGCAGAATACAACTCATCAAACAACACAGCAAATGAGCTCCCCCGAGCATCATTTGCGTACATGATACCAAAAAGCAGCCGAACGCCATCGTCCGATGTGCCGGATGACCTCTTCAGTGAGCCCTACACTAAAGGCCAATGTAGCAGCGCCAATCCGAAGGGAATGGACCTGTAAAAGTCTGGGGAGAGACCAAGAGTGGTCACAGCCCAAGCAAAAACAGCCCGAAACTGGAAAAATGTAAGTGGAGCCCCGTCCGCATGTTGGAACAAGGGGCCCACAAAATGAACCACCCTGTCTCTATAACGAGTTAGAGCCCGTACCGGGCACAGGGCGTGGCCGAGAATAGCCCTCATCCTGATTACCACTCCCCGGGCCCTCTGGTCAGTCTTGGACCTGCGTAGCCGCAGGATACAGACCGCGCTTTCAAGGGTCACGTCCGACTACCACAACACCCAGGAAGGGTCGGCAGAACGAGACCGCACCAAAACCTTGCTGATCCGAAAGGCCCCAAAGAACATAACCAGAGTCACAGCCCGAAAGAGGTCTCTTTCAAAGTCGGAACTACAGTACCGGCCAAAGGCCTCCAATAAATACCCCAAAATCTTGACAGTCACCGGTTTCCTCTGATCCGGGACCGAGGGTCTGTCCCTACGCATGCCCTCCAGCGTGGGTCGGACCTTAAAGTTTTGGGTAGTACCCACCACTCCTTTCGGGCCAGCCATAAAGGCCAGGGCCGAAAGGTACACAGAAATGGATTTTGGGTGCAGGCCTGATTCAAAAAGGAAAAGCAGAAACCTGAGCAAGATGTCCACAGGCAGAGGCCATTCCACAGGCAAACTTTTGGCCTGGCAGAAGGCCTCGAACTCTCCCACCTTTCTTTCACAGCTGCTCCTCGTCAAAGGAGCCAGGGAACCCATAATCAACCTTTGCGCCCTCATGGTCCAAGGCTCCACAGCCACTCGGGCTTGGGGTCTGGGTCCTGACGGGCAGCCGGGGTGAGTTGCCTGAAGTGGTCGTCCTGAAAACGAGACAGAGCATCGGCAACACCATTTTCAAGCCCCGGGATATGACTAATCGAAACTACCAAGTTAATGCACAGGCACTGCAAGACAAAAGCACGCACCAAACGCATCACCCTCGGAGAACGAGAAGTCTGCTTGCGAATAACATGCACAACAGCCTGGTGTCGCACCAAAATCGAACCGTAGAGTTCTGAAATTGGTCGGCCCAGATGTGTACAGCTACTACAACTGGAAAAGTTCTAGAAAGGTAAGATCATGCACAACATCACCGCCGTCCATGAAGGAGGCCAGGGATGAGCACACCATCTTCCCCTAACATAAACTCCAAAACAGTGGCCACCTGCAGCTTCCGAATTGACCTGCAGGTCAGCCTTGAGAATCTGGACTTCCCCCCAGAAAGAAGTGCCATTGAAGTCAGACAGGAAGGTCAACCAAACCTTCATGTCATTCCTCATGGCAGCCGCCACCCTCACCCTAAGGTGGAGTGCCTGCAAGCCAACCATGGCATCACATTGACGCCGAAGGAAGGCCCGAACGGGGGCCACCACCGTACAAGCAAATTTAACTTGGTGCTGGTGTTGACCCACCAACACCAGCAAATCCTTCAGCGAGATTTTCCTCGCATGCAAGGACTGCTCTAAAAGGTAGCGCAAGGTAACTAATTTGTCCTCGGGCAACCTGGAACACTGCACCAAAGTGTCCAATTCTATTCTCAAAAAGGTCAAGGTGGTGGCAGGCCCCTCGGCAGCCCCAACTCTTCTGCCAAGAGAGCACCCATCTCTAAACAAAGGCTCTGAAAGGAGACAAGTAGCCTGTCACACTGAGCAATACGCGCCGCCCCCATAAAAAGAAGTCGTCCAAATAGTGGACAACCCTCCCAAAAGGGGACCTTGTACGCAGAGCCCACTCTAAAAAGATGCTAAAAGCCTCAAAGGCTGAACATGAAACAGAACAACCCATGGGCAGAGCTCTGTCAACGTAATCCCGCCCTCAAACCACATACCCAGCAGGCAGAAAATCACTTGGATGAATAGGGAGCAGCCGAAAGGCTGACTCCACATCGGTCTTGGCCATAAGGGCCCCAGACCCGCAGGTTCGCAATAGCCGAACTGCCTCATCCAGTGAAGTATACCCAACCGAGCACAGGTGAGGGGGAATACCATGGTGAATTACCCGAAACTGGCCCGGGGCCTTCCTGGGTACAACACCCAAAGGGGAGACTCTCAAATTCGGAAAAGCGGGGGGGGGGGACGTAAAAGGACCAAGTACTCTGTCGGTGGCAACCTCCTTGGCCAACTTTTTACGTACAACAGCCTCCCTACCCTTCACCGACTTCAAGTTCGCCGCCCAGAAAGCCTGAGACGGGCGAGGGGCCGGAATTCGGAAACCCACAATGAAACCACTCAACAAAAGCCTAGCAGCCTCCCTATCAGGGTAGGCCTCAAGCAAAGCAGTCAAACAGACAGCTTAACTGGGGTCGGCCCCTTTCACAGCAACCTCTGGCCCCGGCACCTTAAAACCCTTTTGCTCTTGAGCAGGCGCTGGCAGGGTGCTTTCCGCCACACACTGTACAGAGGTGGCTAAAAGGGGGGGGGCAAGAAGTCCTGAAACACGTTCCTATAGACCGAATTCATAGCAAGCCCTTTGTCCTTGCGCCCCCAAGGCGCCCAAAGATGCCTTGGGTAGCGACAAAGGGTTGCGAGCAATGAGGTAACCGCTGTCTGGGCGGTCACCCTGGATGGGTTCGGCAGTAGCCACAACCTGCATCCAAAGCTCAAATTCTGAGGCTGACCAGACCAGGGAAGGGTAGGACTGAAGAGGTCGACGTAGTCGCCTCTCCATATCTTTTCCTTCACGGACATGGCCAAATGTCTGCCCCCTTTGCTATGTGAAGATCGAGGCAGACCCACCCAGGGACCATCACATGCCCCATGCCCATAGGGGGCTACGTGAAGGTCGAGGCAGACCCATCCAGGGACCATCATACACCCCCATGCCCATAGGGGGCCATGAATAGTAAGGGCACACCTAGCCTGGCGTCCACCAAGGCATCATTTGAGCTTGGACCCGAAACTTTAAAGCCCCCTGACCCTTCCTAGCGAAGGTACGGGTGGGCACAACAGCAGAAGGTTCTGCATCCCTGTTGGCTGCCCTTTCCCTGGCCTCCCTCTTCTGCACCTTGTAGCGCTCCATAAGGGCTTGACAATCCAATAACTCCCAACTCCATCCGAGGAAGTTGGCCCAGGAGGGGGGGGAGGAGACGGGTTGGGATTGCGAGGGGCCCTGCCACCCCGTTTCTGCACCCACCTGCCCATGTCACCACCCACAAGGGGTTACCAACCACCACCCTGAATGTAATTAATTAATACAAAGGATATGCAGCACTGTAGAATCAAAGCAGAGTTGCAGCAGAATCTCAGTCACCACCCACAAGGGGTTACCCACTAACACCCTGAATGTAATTAATTGATACAAAAGATGTGCAGGCCCGAAATAAGCCTAGGTCTAGTGGCAAAACAAAATGCAGCAGCCACAGCAGGCCTAGCAGGCCCAAAAGAAGCCTAGGCCTAGTGTCAGAACAAGTGTTCTTTATTAACACCAAAAAGGATATGGGCTGCTATAGCAGCAACAGTAGAGAACAGCAGAGTTGCAGCAGAAGACCAGGCCAGGAAGCAGGATAAGGTAGAGGCAGCAGCAGCACCAAGGATGAGGCAGCACCACACAACAGTGATCACCAGCAGCCACAGCACCAACAGCAAGCACCAGCAGCTTCCCCAACTGCTACCCCAACTCAAATCAATGCAGAAAATGGGGGGAGGAGGGGCTGGGCAGCAATGACCAACCTAAGGCCCACCTGTCCAGTAAAGCTGAATGCAGCAAGGTAAGTCACCCACAAGCAGATAATTCAACTAGGATGGCTGTCCTGGCCACAAGGCCCAAAGTCAACTAAAATGGCTGCCACTATAAAATGGCTGCCACCATGAGGTGCACCCAAAATGGCCACCGGCCATGATGGGCCTGCAGAAGAAGGCTCCTCAGTAGAGGATCAAGGCAGCCAGCAGCAGGGGGGGGAACCCCTCACGAAATTAGCCAAGACCCTGAGGCTCTAGCCCAAGCCTCTACAAAATGCAGCAGCCCTGAAGGCCGAGCCAGGGGTCCCTGAAGTGAGGGAAGCCCAATCCTAAAGCTGGAAGGGACCCAGTGGAGCATCCAGTCCAACCCCCTGCCTGCAGCAGGAGATTCTCATCTTGTGCCCCCCCCCCCCAGTAGGCAACAAGGTAAAGAACGGGCCCCAAAGAGCGTTGAGGAGAGTCCCTGGAGAGCTGCTTCTCCAACGACTCTCCGGCGAAGACTGGAGGGATGCTGCCGGCAGCACACATACAGCATCCCTCCAGCGCCGCCCCCTGGCCATAGCAGCCAATAGGCTGCGAGCATCTCCTCCGGCCAGACCATCCCAGCTGGGGGAGGCAAAAGGGCCAACCCATTAACAGGCTGGCCCCATTTTGACAACTACTGGTGGGACATGGAAAACCACGATTAAGTTATGCATGAGCTTTTTACTGTTGTGGCTTGCTATTTTTATTGCTCACATAAAAGCATGTTTAGATTCATGCACACAGGCTGGCTCTCTTGGCATCAGCTGGTATTTGGCATTTTTGGAGCAAAAGTTGGTAACAGAAGACTGTAGACCACCCTGCGAGGGAAGTGTAGATTACACAATTGCGTCATGCTTTTTGGTTTATTTTTAGGCTTAGCATCAGAATTGTTACACAGGCAGTTATATTTGTGAACTTTTTGCAAAATTGTTGTATAATTGTTTAGCTCACTGTTGATTGGCTTGCTTTGACATTTGACATCCTGCAAATAAGCACAGAACTAACAACATAGAAGAGAAATAACGTGGCTTTGCAGGACGGGTTTTCGGAGGCTGTTACGGCACTATTGTTTTTTGGTTTAGCTGGCACATTTGACATGCAGGGCTGTTGTGCACCTTAACACACAGCTGACTAGTTTACTTTTGACAGCTAATATTTTTTGTATGGTCTTGGGAAGCAATTTTTGGATGTGTTTGGTTCTGTAAATAGAACACAAGACTCACACACACATACAGAGAGAGAGAGAGCATAACAGAGCATAAAACATAACACATTTTTACTAACTGCAGTTTTTTGAAAGTTTGAACATACTTGGATTTACTTCTGAGTAAACATGTTTAGGATTGCACTAAGAGAACTTTAAAACATAATATTGTGAACTTTGGCTATTTTATATAATTTTTTGTTTGTTTGTTTGTTTTGCAAATTGAAAGCTGGAAACTGAAGTTATGGTTATTGCTTAATATAGACACTGACATTGCATATGCGTACTCTGCATATGGCTAGGTTCACACTTGGCTTATTAGAACAGGCGTTGCAAAACAAAGAGTAGCAGGCTTTAGTATACGTGATGTTTTTTGTGGAATTTAACTTTTGGCAGACTGTTTGCCTTGCTTGCTGATAACACACTGCATTCTGAACAGAATGAACACAAGATTTATTTTTACAAACTATATAAAAACAAATGGTTTTATATTATACATATATATTTAAAATTTTAATATTAAAATTTAAAATTACTTATTTTATACAAGTACACATATACAGCAGCTTAACTCTGCAGCAGCTTCAGCTGGGCTGCCTAAACTATTTTAGAAAAACTTCAGGCACATGACTGAGCTGCCCACAATTAGTAGGAGGACAAGGCCCCTCAAAATGCTGGGCAAACATGCTAGAATAAAGCTGAAAATAAAAGCTTTAAAATGTTGCTTTGTGGAGCATTTACTGAATTTTAAGTTTACCTTTTGCACTCTGTATGGAAATATTTTTTATATGCTTTTATTTGCTACAGCCAGACCAGGCATATCAGTCTTGGTGCACGAGATGTCCTGTGGAATGCACCTTCACAGTCTGCTTTTGTTTTTTAATAACAAGCAATACAAACAAAATATATACAAGCCTCATTTATTTTTTAAAGAAAACTTTATAGAGATCTTATGATATAAAAGGACTCACATTTTTAAACATAAACTTTTTTTAAATAAATCAAAAATAATTAGCTTTAGCAGCAAGCAGATAGCTTTGCCCCCTGCTTTTCTGTGGGAGAGACAATAGCTACAGGCCTTTGGTAGACATCTGCACTTCGCCCATGCTTAGATGCTCTGGTAACACCCTGACCCCTTTGTTTTGCCAGGGGCAGGGAATTAATTCTTACTGGCTAACTGCTGAATTTTTTTTTATTTAAAGGAAAGGGCAACCATTCTGACTGATCTGTGACACCATGCAGACCACACTAAACGTCCTTTTTTTGGGGGGGGTGGGGCCTTGACTATAAGTCCATTTTTATGCATGTGTATTCTTGCTAACAATCTAAATAGCTGTTTACTGCAAAAAGTATTTTTGAATTCAATTTTTATGGTAACTTATACCTGCTGCTGGAGGCTCTATTCAGCTTTGCTAATACAGGGAGCTTGAGCAAAATATTTTTGCAAGCAACTAAACTATAATATAGCTTTAAGCACAAAACTCTGTAAACTTAGATGGTGTTTTTTAGAAATAAAGAACCAATGCAGAAACTTTTAGACGGAATGTTAACTTAAACATGGACTTTTTTTTAAACTAGTTTTTTAAAAAAGAAACCTCCAGACCTCTCATGGCACAGACCTCTGCCCATGGAGACAGACAATTGCTTATAGACACAGAGTCAGAACACACGCACTGGTTTTTCACACACCCCAGGGGGCAAGTGTACTCTTTAACTCACTGCTCACATTTTACTCCTGACAAGACTTTTTTTTATGTGCCTAAGAACTAAGACTGCCATAATAACTCTATGATTTTTATGGTTCTAGGCAAACTGCTCTGCCAGGCTTTAGACTAGGCAGATCTTACTGCACAACCTAACAAGGTGCCTAATGGCACACACTGACTTACATAGTCCTTAGAACATGCACTTTTTTATTTACTTTACACTTGAACAGTTCTTTAACTCTAAGGAACTTTAGTCCACTGCTTTTAGCTGCTACGCAGCTATGGCACTCAAAACTCTTTTTACCTCTTAAGGTAAAAAGAGATACCAATCGGACCATACATACTGTCAAGGCTCCCCCCAACTTCAGGATCGCTGCGGCCCACTTTTGTGCAAGGCACACAGGGCCCCAGACAAACTGCTTTAACTACACTATAACTCTTGTTTTTTTTTTTTCTTTTAAATAACAAACATAAAGGAAAAGGAGCAACTGGCCCTCTTAACAGACTCAATTCACAAACTAGCATAAAATTCACTTTTTTGTAATTAATCTGCAAACTTTTAATGCTTTTGCTTATTACACTGACTCTGACTGAACTTTGACTATTTCTGAAGTTCAAGGGCAAGATGAGGCAGCCACAGCGGCCAAGACAATCAGTCCATCACATTCATCCATACATTCCACGGACGCACCCCCTGTTCCAAATGCCTAGTGTCCAACTCATTCCCCTTGGGTTCTGTTGTCTACTTAGGCTGGGGAATGATCAGTCCCCCCTTCCTCCGCTCACCACTCGGAGGGTCCCCACGATGGTCTCTCTCATACGTTACCCTTCAGACGTCTTGATCCTTTTCTGATAACCCTGGAGGCTCCCGAGTCGGCTGTCCCTCTGCCACAGATCAAACCTGCCATTCTCCAAGCCAAATGGGCTTGTGGCGCCTGAGTTGGGAGGCTTTGTCCGGGCGAGGGGCAATCGAGTGTTGGTGCTTCATAGCGCCCCCTAGGGGTCATCCGAGTCACGGCACCAATTGTAAGACGTTTAGAAAACCCTCAGTCAACTCGAGTTATCAGAAAGAGGATCTTTATTCAACATGTGTCGGGCAAACTCCTTGGACTCATGTCCCAAAGTGAGGAGCCAGCCAAGATGGCTGCCGGCCTTACTCTTTTATAGTGGCAAAGCAGGTTATAGAAGCAAGAACGCATTATTCTATTCTTTAGGCTACATTATACAACATGATTATAACAAACAAGTCTAACTGGTTTACAGGCAACCACGCTTGGTTTACTGACGAGCATGCTCAGTAATGTTTGAGCATTTCTTTGGAGTGATATCACCTCTTCTGATCACACTGCACCAGGCTGGGTTGTATCTTATATTTAGTAACTATGAGCTAGGCCTGGGAGCAAAGCTCTTTGCAGTTAACTTATAGAACGGCTATTGTTCACTTATCAAGTTTGGCACCAGATCACGGCCATGAAGAAGGCCCAACTGTTTTTGCTTAGCTGACAGACTATAGCAACATTTATGCAGACAGGGAGAATTATGCTGCGTTGTGCTCTTAGCTATAGGTTTAAGGCCTAAGATACATTGATCAACTTTGTGATGTTCAAAGGGGTGCTGCAATCAGCCTGGTCAGATTCTGGGGGGGGGGGTTTCAGCGCCCTACAGTCCTTTCATGATATATTTAACAGCCCAGTCCTATTGCTGATTTATGATAGAGGTACTGTTGTAATTGCAAGCTTTGGAATTTGGAGCTTTGGATCTCCCAATGCAAACAGTTGGCAGTTACCGACAGACTTGGCCCATGCCGAACTAGGTATGGTGGCAGAGGGGGTGGGCTGTGGGCGAAGAGGGGAAAATGGGGGGAGTGCAGGGGATGAGATGGAGGGTTGGATCTCGGTGGGGAAAAATGACGCTAGATCCTATATCTAATCTTCCTACCTGTGTGTGCCCCCTTCCTCAAATTTAATATCAGCAAACAAGTTGCCATGTGTCCAAGAAGAGCCATAAGTAACTAAAAGGCATACTGAGTTGCTTCGGTATGCAGCTCAGTATTTCATGCAGCATGCACTCCATTGGAACAGCTGCATGCTGTGGAATAGCAAAGGATAGAACTGAGTTGTTAATGATTTATTATTTTTTAAAATATTATATCTAGCCTTTCCTCTGAATAATAGAACAAATCAATGCTCCAAGGGAATTACTTTGCCAGTCAACAAGGTAATTGGTTCCATAGGAAGAAAACCCCAAAGGAGACAAATGGAACAAGCCCCTGGACAGCTATGACTGAGCACTGTCATGAGATACAGTGGTGCTGAAGTGGCCACCACTGTATCCTGTGAGACCTAAGCAGCTGCTGAAGTCTCCTGGGGATATGAAAAAAATGTTCTCTTTCTCTTTGTTGACCCAAGACAGCCCAATGGGTCTCCTCCAACCTATACCAGCTGTTGAACTGCTATGGAACTAAGGCTGCAATCCTAAAGACACTTTCCTGGGAGTTAGACCCATTGAACACAATGGGGCTTACTTTTGGACATAGTTAGGATTTTGCTTTCAGTTTAAAAGGGGGCACAGGTTACAGTGGCAGCATCAGCCACCACTCTTGCAGGCTGATCCTCTGCCCAGTTCTGTCCCCTGCCTGTCATTTCCACACACTTCTCCCATGTGTGCAAGTTTTCCTGCCACCCAGCAGCAATACATACTGCCCGAAACCCCCCCCCCCCCCGACACAGTGTCAGAGAGATGATGTGGCCCTCCTGCCTAAAACTTTGTAGGCCCGTGCTCGAGGCTAATGGTCTTCAGCCATTTTGGCCTGGGACCCCCTTTCAACCTTTGGAATCTGTCCAGGACCCCCTCCCCCAGATTAAACTTACTACTCCAATTCAGGACACAATGCTAAGAGAGGACATGTCCTGGAAAAACAGGATGTCAGGTCATCTTTCCCCCTAACCCACAGGGTCTGACCCCCAATACCCCAACCTCCAGGCCATATCTTACCACCCAACAACTCCCCAGCCCCCAGACTCTCTCCCACTGCCTCCAACAGCCCCCACCACACACACACAACAAAAAGATGGCAATTTCGGGAGATCACTGTGGTCCAAGATGGTGTCCCTCACCATTCACAACCCTTCTGGAAGGAGGTCATGACCCATCTGGACCCAAGGGGGTCCAGACCCCCAGTTTGAAGACCACTACTCTAGGCTCTGACACCCATGCCAACAAGTGGTGGCCTCTCCACTGATGGGATTCAAAGAAATTAACAACCGGTTCTATATCCATCTGGCAGCCACTTTTAAATGGCTATTTTTAAACTTTATATGTCCTATCTCTCATTAACAACTGATTCTATAGAGTAGGTGCGAACCTGCTGGAGCCCACCACTGGGCCTCTCCGCCAGTGCTACGTGTTCATCACGGATGCTAGAGGCACTAACAGCACTTTTGTGATTTCCAGCTGTGGGCTGGAGTGCATGTGGATTGCATTCTAAATTTGTCTTGGACTCGAAAAGAAATTCATAGGAAATCACAACAGCAAAATATCAGATACTTCTAACCTCTCATCATTTACAATTATTCTTTTCAGAGAAACATCCTTTTCTGATAGATTAAAAAAAATCCAGTACATTCCTACCTGGTTGTATATAATTATGTTTTTTGAGCCATAGTCATAGTATCTGAATTTTCCTGTTTTTGCCAACTATAAAATGAAAAAGAAAACAATGACTGTTAATGCAATCCTAACATAGGCCCACACATCTCATCCATCTTCCCTTTCTCATAGTAATGTTGGGAAAGGGCAAATGCTGAGAATATTGCCTGATGACCCATCTCTACCATCCCAAGGTGATTCACCTATATGAGAAAATATATTACTCCTGGCCGGGAGCAAACTGAGCATGTGCATTCTGGATGTGGGGCTGCACAAAAAAAAAGGAGCAATCTGGGCATGTGCAGACTGGGAAGGAGCAATCTGAGAGCATCCTTGGTTTACAAATGACTTGGATTACAAGCAAAATTTTCTTAGAAATGTCAAACTTGGTTTAAGAGCACTTGAAAGGTGAGAACTTCTGAGGAAGTTTGGAACAGGTTTCCATAGCCAGGGAACTCATAGGGAGGGATCCGGGGGAGCACACTAAGGGTGCAATCCAGAGTAACCACGGGGAGTCCATCCTCTGGTATAAGAACAATTTACTCTGGATTGCAATATGAATGTCCCATAGGTTTTCATTAGGTGGTGCCATAATTATGGGTGCACATAATGGGCGCAATCCTGAGTAACTACGGGGAGTCTTTGCTCCGGTGTAAGAACAATTTGCTCTGGATTGCAATATGAATTTCCCATAGGTTTTCACTAGGCGGTGCAGTAACTACGTGCTCCCGTAGTTACTCTGGATTGTAGGGAATGTCTCTTACGTGCTCCCGTAGTTACACTGGATTGTAGGGTAAGCCAGGTATGTGTGTGTGGGATCTGTATGTGGCATTGTGGAAAGCCTTATCAATGTTCCAGTGCTGATCTGCATCAGCAGCATGGGAATGCCAAAGTTGCACTAAACGACAAAAATTCCCTAGAGCCAATGGATAGCAGTGACTCTATTAGCAATAGTGAAAGTCATCAACCTAGTGATAGTAAAAGTTATTTTAGATTGTAGAAGGCAAAAAGAAAAATCAAAATCCCTTTTAATAACGCTACCTGGCTCCAGTGCAGTCCATTTTTTACAGAGGTGTAATCTGGGAATCGGGATATATACACATCAGATCGACTCTGTAAGGAAAAAGATGTTTTGGAAGTCACTTTTCTTCAAAGGAGTTTTCTGCCCTGCTAGAAAGAAAGCAGTGTCGCTATCTTAAGATAAGGGAGACATACCCTAAAAATTAAAAAGAACTAATCCTTAGCATCTGACATTCACCCCATCTTCTCCACACATTTCCATCATAAAAGGCAATTGAAAACCACTTTGAAAACCAGTTTTCCTTTTGAAAAACTGGAAGAGGTTTTTAACCAAATTGTTTACACATATAGAGACTCAGGGAGTTCTGTGGAGAACTCTGTGGGCTTCCTGCAATAGCTGGCAGGTTGGCACTACAAAAGGTAGGTAAAACCCCGCGATAAGCATAAGCAGTGTGCTCTTGGGGATTCCATTGCTGCCATTCCCCTGCCCCAGACCTGTAAAGGGCCAGAGCAGAGTGCTTCACTGGCTGGTTGGTCATGATCCACCAGTTTGGGAACCACTGGGCTACATGTACCAACCAGCAGCTGCTCTTCAGGGTTTCAGATAGGGGTCTTTCAAAGCCAAATGGCAGAAATCAAGGCTGGAACACATACTCTTCTTCTGAGCAATGGGGGATAAGTGGAATTAAAAGAGTTGAAATGGGTAAATAAAAGATGTTAAATAAATACATAAATACCTTATTTAGGTTTTTCTCATTAAATCCACTGACAAGCATAAGAGCTTGTTTGCAGAGATTGTCTATCAGCTGGCAGCCACACTTCCGGGCAATGAATGCTCTCAGGTTTGGACTCAGCAGGCATAATTCTTATGTGCCAAATATAATCTGTAGAAATTCAGAGATTCTTTACATTTTTGGAATCATTCACTTACTTTCTCTTGTAATCTTCCCCTACAATCCAGAGTAACTATGGGAGCACGTAAGAGACATTACGTGCATCCGTAGTTACTGCACCATCAAATGAAAACCTATGGAAAATTCATACTGCAATCCACAGCAAATTGTTCTTACACTGGAGCAAGGACTCCCCGTAGTTACTCTGGATTGTGCCCTAAACCATTTCTAACCCATGTTAACTGGCAAAGAGTTGTTTTTCAAGCGATGCTCCTCTTACCTTAGCAGGGGGAGAGTATAACTGTTCTATTTACCCCAGTACAGTGTCTTTTCTAGTGGCTCTTTCTGGTGCTTTCTTTAGACTGTGAACACTTTTGTGACAGGGAACCCTTTTGATTTTCACAATAAGCTACTTTGTGAGCTTTTTGTAAAAAACAGTGTATCGTATATTATTATCAAGACAGACAGATAGATGATTAGGCTATTGGAAGAACATACTTTCAATATTGCAGCTGGGAAACGAGTCAGTTGTAAAAGAGGACTTATAGAAAATTGGAATGTATATGCAGGTCCCATAGCAAAAAAGAGCTTAACTTTCTCAGCCAATTGAGGGAGTATAGAAAATGCCACAAAAGCTAGAAAATAAGAGGAACTTTGTTTAACATAAAAACAATAAAAGGTGAAAGTCATTGTAAGCAGTTAGACATTTATTTTAGAATTCAGTTTTTGTAAAGTTAATAATCATACCAAAGATATCAATATTAAGATATACTCCCAAATCCAGAATAACTACAAGAGCACGTAAGAGACTTTATGTGCACCCGTAGTTACTGCACCACCTAGTGAAAGCCTATGGGAAATTCATATTGGAATCCAACGTTGTTCTTACACCGGAGCAAGGACTCCCCATAGTTACTCTGGATTTTGCCCATATTCATATAATCAAAGATATTTAGTAAAGTTAATATTCATACCAGAGAGAGCCAGAATGGTGTAGTGGTTTGGGAGTTGGACTGAGTCCTGGAAGATCCAGGTTCAAATCCCCCCATTTCTATGAAATTTCCTGGTTAACCTTAATGTCTTAAGCAAGCAAAATGTCTTAAATTCCAAAGTCTTAAGGAACAAGATTTATTGGTATCTGAAAATACCTTCTGCCTAAAGCATTCACTTCCCTGCTTTTTTTACCAGGCAGCTTGTGTTGATCCTTAATTTAGGAATACAACAAAACTAGCACCACTTCCATTGCAGATCTTCTAACTTTCAGCTGTGGCCATAGAATATAAAGCGTACACAAAAACATTCTTATTATTCTAAATTTCATTCTTGACCTACCTATGGTGCATCCCTCAGAATGGCCACCATAATAGATTTTTTCATGTCCTGTTTTCTGGAGAATAAAGTTTATCGTGGATCATAAATGCCCATTTCATGAAAACTGTAAACCGGGAAGCAAATCAATGAGAAGGGAGCATTTTTGCATTTCCTCTTTCCCTAGAAGAACTATCAAGCATATTTAACTAATACAGTGATTTTAAACATTTTTCATTTCATAGCACACTGACAAGGTACTGTATTAAAATTGTCAAGGCTGCATGATTTTGGCTGCAGTCCTAAAGACACTTTCCTGGGACTAAGACCCACTGAACACAATAGGGCTTGCTTTTGTGTAGACATGATTAGGATTGTGCTCTTTGTCAGTTAATGAGGTAAACCATGCTTCCAGTAGGGGTTCACATACCACACTGACCCTACTAATAAAAGATCTTCAATCAAATCGTTGTGGCACACCTATGGACCACTCATAGCACACCAAAAATGAATGAGCTAACAGTAGATTAAGAAGTCTTCAAATACATAGCATTTTCTCCAAGGAAGAGGAAAAACTGGGTAGTTGGGAGTCACTTCACATTCCAGACTCCCCCCCCAAAAAACCTTCAGGTATCGTCCAACTTTCAAAGAATGGGCAGAATGATCCATCACTGCAATTCTCATCTTATTTCATGCACTTGGAACAGGGGTGTCCAAACCTCAGCCTAGGGGCCAGAAGCAACCCGTGGCAAACCTCAATGGAATAAAAATCAGTGGGAAAGTAGATTTCAAGGCCCACTTCTGATTTCTTGCTCCGCCATGGCTCCTAAAGGGATAAGGTTGTACCTCAATATCAGCAGTCCCAGTTTGATTCTGGGACTTCCTACTGGTACCAAATAATGTATTAAATAAAAGCAGTTAAAATTTTTTTAAAGTGTGTCCCTTTACAATTATTTAAAACAGCTTTTCTTTCTTTGCAGAGAGGTGTTTAGCAATTAGAAATGCAAAGGACCACCTGTCTTTGCCTGGCTTCACTAAAAAATTGAATGAATGCCTGAATGACTGTGATTTGCAGTGGCCATTCATTAAACAAATTCATGTATAAAAATACGTGTACAACAATGTTGGACATTTAATCTATCTTGCAATGATTGCTTTAAAGGTCATATTTTAGTAAACCTCCAGCTTAAATCTGTATTGCATTTTTCTGCTTACAATATCTGTACCTTATTTAATGCAAGTTTGTGTCAAGACATCAACACTGAATGCTCAACTCCTACTTTGCATCCGTCTGTTCTCGGAAAGAGGGCTGGGCAAATGGGGGTGCGGGATCATTGACTGATTCGGGGATGTGTTTGCATCCCCAAAGAGGTAATGAAAACATGGATGGTGCAGAACAGCAGATTAAGATTGACAGAGAACTGGTTCGAAACCACTTAACTGGCCTAAATGAATTCAAGTCATTTGGACCAGATGAGCTGCATCCTCGAGTTTTTAAGGAACTCGCAGATGTCCTTGCAGAGCCTCTGTCGAACGTCTTTGAGAAATCCTTGAGGAGTGGAGAAGTGCCACTGGACTGGAAGAGGGCAAATGTAGTCCCAATCTTTAAGAAGGGGAAAAAAGAAGACCTGGGAAATTATAGACCAGTCAGTTTGACTTCAATCCCGGGCAAGATATTAGAGCAAATCATAAAACACACAATTTATGCACATCTAGACAAGTACTCGGTGATCAAAACAACCCAGCATGGATTTACCAAGAATAAATCTTGCCAGACAAATCTGATCTCCCTTTTTGATCGGGTTACGAGCTTGGTGGACAGTGGCAATGCTGTGGATGTCATTTATCTTCAGCAAAGCATTTGACAAGGTCCCACATGACATTTTAATTGGGAAGTTGGAGAAATATGGGCTAGATGGGGCAATCGTTAGGTGGATCCGCAACTGGCTTGATGGCCGGACTCAAAGGGTTTTAGTAAATGGTTCTGTGTCAACCTGGAGGTCTGTTTCAAGTGGGGTACCCCAAGGCTCTGTCTTGGGACCGGTTCTCTTTAACATTTTCATTAATGACTTAGAGGAAGGGATACAGGGGAGCCTGATCAAATTTGTGGATGACACCAAGCTGGGAGGAGTAGCAAACACAACAGAAGACAGGAGATACCTCCAGGAGGATCTGGATAAACTAGAATACTGGGCTGTAACAAATAGAATGAATTTCAACAGGGAGAAGTGCAAGGTTCTGCACTTAGGAAATAAAAACCCAAAATACAGATATAAAATGGGGGATACTTGGCTTGGCAGCACAACATGTGAGCGGGATCTTGGAGTCGCTGTGGATCACAAGCTGAACATGAGTCAGCAGTGTGATGTGTCCGCAAAGAAGGCAAATGCCATTTTAGGCTGCATTAAGAGGACTGTAGCTTCCAAGTCGCGAGAAGTTCTAGTTCCTGTTTATTCTGCATTGAGTACTGAGTCCTGTTTATTCTGCTCACCTTGAGTACTGTGTTCAGTTCTGGGCACCTCACTTTAAGAAAGATGCAGCCAAGCTGGAGCAAGTCCAGAGGAGAGCGACAAGAATGATCAGTGGGATGGAAGGGAAACTCTATGAGGAAAGGTTGGGGGAACTTGGGATGTTCAGCCTGGAGAAGAGGAGGCTGAGAGGAGAAACGATTGCCTTCTTCAGATACCTGAAGGGCTGTCATAGGGAGGAAGGGGCTCATTTGTTCATAGCTGCTTCTGAAAGCAGAACTAGAACCAATGGGTACAAACTGCAAGAGAGGAGATTCTGGTTGGATATCCGGAAAAAATTCCTGACGGTTCGGGCGGTTCGGCAGTGGAACAGATTGCCAAGGGAGGTGGTGGACTCTCCCTCACTGGGGATCTTCAAGCAGAGGCTCGACAAGCACCTGTCGGGGATGCTCTAGGGGGATTTCCTGCTGCAGGCAGGGGGTTGGGCTATATGACCTACTAGGTCCCTTCCAACTCTATGATTCTATGAATGAATGTCAGATCATATTGTATCAGTGCTGATACAACTGTGCCAAAAAAGGCACACACTTGCATGCCTGATCGGTTGGATCAGACATAAAAAACGTAAAATCAGACATAAAGACGTAAAAAACTATTCACTTTTTAAATAAAGCTTGTTTAAGGCAAAAACATTTGAATCCCGAAGCGTTTATGAATATTGCAAGTTACTATTTAGGCTCATTTTGAATCAGTGCATTTTTTTCTCTCAACTAATTCCTGTATTTTAATAAAGCTACTTTAATGCATATAGATCATTAACTTACCTGAAATTCCAAAACTCTTCTTTGTCAATTGAAAGATAACAGTGTCTTCTGGACCAGGAAGTTCCCCTATTATTTCCAATCCATATATCATATCCAGCATCTGCTAGCATGAAGCCCAGGCTACTAGGGGGTGGGTTTTCTACCCAGTTACTGCCTTCCAAAGATAAACCATGCATTAGCAAGATGGCAGCCCTGGAGCCTGAAAAATAAGAGTCAAAGTTAAAAGCTCTATATTACAAGACAGAATAGTAATAAAAATGTATAACATTCTTCAGTGTTTAGAATGTTGAATTTGGGTGTGAAGAAGAAAAACTGTAGCTCAAGTCACAACGTGATTTAAGAAGTTCAGTGCTAAACTGCACATTCATGCAAGGAATAAAATCAAACCTCCTGAGATTAACAAATAACTGTGGAGGAGGACGATGAGGTGTATGTGTGTATCAGTGCAATCCTATTCGTGTAGGGTTGTTGTATGTCCCAAAAAAGAGGGACAATCGGTTTGGGGGGATTGTGTTCACATACTGGCAAAAGGGACAGAGAGAAAAGAATTATGGGACAGAGAGAAAATAATTATTTCCATTACTCAGAAGTAAGTTCCACTGGGTTGAATGGGGCTTACTCCCAGGAAAGTGTTCTTAGGATTGCATCCTACGTGTGCATAAATAGATGTAGATGTGGACAACATCAAAATGCCAGATGCAGGGAAGGGCACCTGTTTGCAGATGTCTTAGTGCTCCCCGAGGCATTTGGTGATACAGGAAGCTGGACTAGATGGGCCTTTGGTTTGATCCAGTGGAGGCTCTTCTTATGTTCTTATGCACAGAGAACGTCCACAAGAAATATGCACTACACTGTATCAAAGCCCAATCCAACTAAAGTTCCCTGCCACTGTGAGCATTCTAAGGAGGCGTACACTGCATCCTATTGGTTTGAGAGGTCTGCTTGGGGAGGTGGAGTGGTGGGAAAAGCTTCCCTAGTTTCTAAGGAGCTTCTTGGTCCTGCTGTTGATGGATGAAGGCATGTAATGATGATAAAGGGACAGAGACAGGATTCACTCACTTGTGCTTTCAAACCCTCATTCCACCTCCCACCATACCCAGAAATTTTTCCATTCCAGCATCTTTCACCACTGAACCACTGTAGTACTCAATGGAAAAGGACTTAATGTTGAAAGTCCATTTGCGACACTGCCAGGCCATAATTGTGCCCGGTTTGGAATGGCCCAAAAAATAATGCTTGGGTCCCGCTTCCTGCTTTCTCACATAATCAGGGATTACATAGTGCAAGGAGTGATATAAGATTCTATTACGAAATGGGAGTTTGTGGTTCAGATTTCAAAAGTCAAAAATCTCACAAGGCACACACAATATTTTAGGAAAACCTAACAGTGGATCATATCCCTTTCTTGTTTCCTAATAATGATTATATCTGGATTTCCAATATTTTCTTTACCACCAGGAATTCTGTTCACACTCAGATAATAGCAGTCCTCTGTAAGGACTTCATATTCTTCAGATGGATATCCCCAGGTTTGGATTATCTGACTCTACAAGGAAACAAAGAGAAAGCAGAGCAAATCATTGCCCAGAGAAGTTTAAACCCTGAGGTAATTTCAAGTTCAAGGGTTGTTTTCATAAAAGCACAATGCACTACATGGACTGCTGAGCTCACCCAAAGAGCTATCTGCAAAATGGAGGGGAAGAACTGGCACCCTTTCTCCTCCATCCTGTTGAAGCTGTGTATTGTTTCAATTTACTTCCAGAACCAACCTTGCCCTTCCAATCCAGTCTAAACTGTGGGATGAAGTTGACTGAGAATCAACACACACACAGCAATCTAAATAACTGTCCTGGATCAAGGAAAGAATTGGTCAGAAGCTTCACAGTGCTCAACTTACAATATTCATTGCTACTTCAGGGTTGACTTTGTATTTGTCTTCTTCTGATCTCACAGTTCCTTGAAGAACAATAATGACAAGCAGTAGCCACATCTTGGAGCCCCTGAAGGAAAAAAAAGGAATATTTAAAACATTGCGAAGAGATGTTTATCATTGCTGAAATGCGTACTTTGGTTCAAAAGAAAAGTTCATGCTCTTTTTCAGATTCATACATACAATCAAAACATCAGGGGAGGGAACTAGAATCAAGTTACTTGAAGTCAAGTTGCAGAAAGTGAAACTTTTTTGCTCACTTGTGGACTTGTTGAGTCGCACATTTCCATTTATTTATTTATTTATTTATTTATTTATTTATTTCCTGCCTTTCTTTCCTGGAAAAGGGAACTCAAGGCGGCTAACAGCAATTAAAACGACAATGTGGAAAACTTAGGAAAACTCTCAAGGAGTTTGAGATTTGTCCCCGTGCATGCAGACTCATGCATGCAGACTCCTTCCTATATCTTCCTGTATCTGGGAGTACATGCTTACTGTTTACACAGCTTGATAAACCTTGTGGGGTTGTCATTCAGACCATGTGAGCAGTAGGGAGGTTTCAGCTGGGAGGCAGGTAAGGGTTAATGATAGTGTTTCCATCGAAGCAATAGGAGAAGGCAGGATTGGGCTCTTTAAGATGAGGAGAGAGAGCAGGGGTGTGTTTAATGAAACTCCCAACACACAAAACCACACACCAGCAGCACCCTGCTTTTTCCATTGACGCTGCGGCAGACTTTTTAAAGGGTGCAACTTGACTCAAATCCTATTGAGTCCTGTAGGGGTGACTTGGTGACTCAGAAAATGCCCCCTTTATGAGTAAAAGGAGGTAGAGGCCTACCTAAGCAAAATGGTGCCCGCAGCAAGGACTGAAATTTTGCCTGTATCAAAACAGTTAGACAGTACCCCATTAGGTCATCTAGTCCAAAACCCAGCTTGTAGCAGGAAAGATCTCTGCAAAGGAGCAGACAGACTTTAGCACTAATGTTTGCAATCAAAGGACCAAACGCAGACCAACTGCTCCAAGCTCAAACTGTCATCCAAGCTCAGATAAACTGATAGATTAAAACAAAAGTCATCAAAATATATTAGTTAAGCTCATCAAATTTTTAGGTTTTTTTGGAGAAAGTGCATCTGTACTACTTTTTATTCATATAATAAAATAGGAACTCACCTAAGACATCTTTTATTCCCTTCCAAGCTTCTCATTTCCAGCAGCACACAAAGGTCACGGAGCCCAAGAACTATCATGTTTTGATGCGCCTGTGGAAAACTGCTTCCACTGAAAGCAAACTAAAATGTGAACATTTGTTTCCCTCAAGATCACAAAGATACTGAATGGAGTATCTGGTTTATTGGCGTTAGTATTTTATAAGGTTAATAAACTGATCTTACATACACAAGCATTTTTGCTGAGTTATTTCATTTCAGTTAAATTTATTTCCCCAACACTCTTTGATGTTATAGGTACTCTTTGCTGGTTTTTCCCTCAGGGTCTTGGTTTTCAAATACTGTCTGCATGGTTTTGATTTTATTATTATTCTTTTCTCAAAAATTTAAAAAAATTAAAAATGATTAAAAATTTACAATTAAATAAAAATTATTATTAAAACTGCTTACTGTATTTTTCTGACTATTTTAGAAGTGGGTTCAAGAGTAACCACATAGGGACATGAACATTCTCCTGCAAACAAACAAAAAGTACATGTGTTGTCTTCAACCACAACAGCAGGCTTTGATTGTCAAAAAGGCTGCAATCCTAAAGACACTTTCCTGGGACGAAGCCCCATTGAACACAATGGGACTTACTTTAGAGGAGACATGGGTAGGATTGTGCTCTTAGTCGTATACTATTGTCTGACATGCAACCCATCCATCCTATGCTTGTTTACTCTGAAGCTGGTCCCAAGAATTAAATGGCACTTCCTCTCAAGTTTGTAAACATAGGATTTTATATTCAGGTTGCAATTCTCAACACAATTACTATAAATTGAAACACAATCCTATTCTTCTGATTAAGCCAGTTCAAAAAGGCTTGCACTGCAGATTGGGGGCAGATTGGGAGGCATGAGAAAAGTGATTTCTCTTGTCTCCCTGTTAGCCCCTCAGCAATAAGCTTTCACTGTCCTGATGCAATGCGGCTTTGGGTCTGCAGGTAGATGTTCAGTGGAGTTGTACATTGACTCCTCCATCAGGCCCCTCAGCAGGAGGAACACATAGTGTCATGTTTGCAAAGCATTTTGCAGACAAAATTGTTTGCATTCATCATGACTTATATCCATTGCCATGTATTTAGAGCCAGGAGTTAGTCACTAGTAAGATCGATGCCAGACTAAACAAAACCATGAGGAGCACAAGCAGTTGCATAAAATCTACTTTTACTTGCTGGCTCCCTGTTTTGAGCCACATAGCAGCACCAGCTCTAAGAAGGCAGGATGCCTTAGTGAAGGATTACAACAAAATTATGAGAAACCCTCTTCTTCCTGTGCATGCTTATCTTCCCCATCTAACAATTGGCAGGCTTAAATCCAGGAAGCCCTGTCTGGCATTTGCACAACAACAACAATTAACAACTTTAATAACATCAACACGCAATGGAAAGCTAAATTGGCTGCTGAATGCCCAGATACAGGCAGCTACAAAGGGGACCCTACACAAAAGCAGTCAGGGTTTGACCTACCTCACCAGCATTGGTCAACTCTGAACAGGATCTGCACCCAGCATGGTGTCTGCCAGGATGCACTGTTTAAGTTGGGTCTTGTAACTTGTTGGGTACTTGGGTCTTGTTGAGTACTCCTCAACAAAATATTCATCACATTGTGTCCATCAGCAGCCTACACTGACCCTATGACATCAACATTTGATTTACCTCATATCCATGTATTTTGCAATCAATCAATCAATCAATCAATCAATCAGTCAATGACGTATAAAAATGTCTGATGGTGTCCCCTTATCATCTGTTACTTTTGTTTTGTGGGATTCTTTTCAGTTTGTATAACTTGAGGATGTGGACAGATTTTAGAGTTTAAGTCCATCTCCTTTATAATATGAATCCATCTTCCTGCCTGCTTGACCTTTTCCAGCTGTCTGGGAGGGTCTGGCCAAGTGGACAGGAAAGGTGCACCCTTCTTTCATGGAGGAGGTGCTGCTGCTTGTTTTGAATAGGGCCCCAGATATTATATTTGTATGCCACTGATACAGAGCAAGGGGAAATGTATTCCTTTACATCAAGGGGGCTCTGGCAAATAGTCCAGGTCCACAGGATACAGCTTAGACCATTTTGGTGCTGCCATTGCTTGTAACTGTACTGGACCATAGGATTCAGCTCCTCAGGGACATTCTCTTCTCAGTATAAAGGGCTGCCGGCCAGTGCTGCTGCTTCTATCTGCCCCCAATTTGGGGGCAGTTGCCTGGAGGTGCCAGAGGCTGCTGCTCCTAACTGCCCCCAAGTGTCCCCAACAACCACCTTGAACCTTCAGCAGCAGCCCATGTAAGCCTCCCCGGAAAGAGTTTTTGATTGCAACCTCCTAAACATGTCTACCCAGAAGTAAGCCCCATTGTGTTAAATGGGGCTTACTCTCAGGAAAGTGTCTTTAGGATTGCAGCCTAAGAAGACTTCATAGGATCATGCACATTGTATGCATGTTTTGAATTAAATTCCAGTGTTTTGTCATCATTTTTTCATTCAGTATGTATATTTTGGGGGTTGTGGAACCAATTGTCTGAGTTTCCATTATTTTCTATGGGAAAACCCACTTCACTTAAAGAGCATTTCACTTAAAGAACAAGCCTCTAGAATGAATTAAGCTCTTTATGTTTGGCACCACTGTAAGTTCTAATGTGTGAAAACTCCCAGGAAAGTGTCCATAGGATTTCAGTCTTCAGCATCAGCTGTGTTCTGCTCCCACCCTACCCCACCCCCACCAGTGGTGGACTCCAGCAGGTTCACACCTACTCTACAGAACCGGTTGTTAATGAGAGATAGGACATATAAAGTTTAAAAATAGCCATTTAAAAGTGGCTGCCAGATGGGCAGAGAACCGGTTGTTAATTTCTTTGGAGCCCATCACTCACCCCCACCCCCACCCCCCAGCAGTCTCTTTGTGCCCTGTTTCAATTAAAAATCAAACAGTCCACAGACTGCTGAGCCTCTAATCTAGTTTGGCCCCAGGACTTGGGGCGGGAATGAACTATGAATACTATTTTTTAAGTCTACCCACTGAAAATTGCTGGAAGAACTGAAAGTTGGCTCTAGAACACGGTCTTCCTTTCCTTGGGACTGATGCTGCAGTCCTATCCACACTTTCATGGGAGTAAGCCCCATTGACTATAATGGGACTTACTTCAGAGCAGACACATGTAGGATTGGGTTACAAGTATCAAAGCAACAAGCCCTGGGGATAAACAGCTGTGAATGGAGATAAACTGCTGCCTTTGAGTCTTTGCCATATGATAATATGTGTATGTAGATGGGGTGGGGCAAATGTGTGCAGCACATTATCTACCTGTTTACCCCATGTAGGATATATGGAATAAATGGCTTTTTACATTGTGAGAGAACAACTTCTGTTTCACTTTAAAAGAGTCTCTATAACTAGTTAATAAAGTAGTTAATAAAATAAATATCATCTTGCTACCCAGTAAAGTGGATACCCATGTTGCAAGTATAGGCACTTACTTGCTGGAGAGGGGATGCTGTACTGGTTGTGAGGCTGGGCCTCAGCACTTGGAAGATGCTTCTGAGTAGCACTGAGACATGGGTCCCCACCAAGCAGCGGGGAGCTTTTCAGAGCAGTGAACGTTGGAGGGAACAGGAAGAGGGCCAGGAGGATCAGGCTCAGGAGGGGAATGAAGATGGTGGCAGAAGGTGAGAACATCATCGCTGCCGTTGCCCAGGAGCTCAGCAGTGCAGTCAGTAGTGGTCAGAAATCATGGCTGCAACAGGGTCCCTGCCACTTTCATGCCAATGCTGCCCTTGCCACTGCTCTGCCCTAGGCAATGGTAAACATGCCCTCAATATGCCTCTCCTGAACTGCTTAGTGGATTGTAAAGTGAATTGTCAGGCAGCACAATCCAGAGCAACTAATCTGTCCACATAAGAGCCCTTGGGTTGCCCTATCTATCACTAGGGTGGAGCAACTGCAAGATGCTCCAGCCCAGTTACTCTGGAAGAGGCTTAGGGCAGAGCAAGGCAACATAGGATGCCCTAAGAGAGGTGGACCTGCTCTGCCCTAACTGGGGCAGCCTAAGCAGCTCAGGAGAGGCATGTTGAGGGCATGTTTAGCATTGCCTAGGGCAGAGCAGTTACTCTGTATCCAGAGCCTGTTTCCAAAGCAGAAATGCCCTCTTCCAGCCCTCAGAGTTATACCACCTCAGGAGCAGGTATAGTAATGAGTAGACCCATAGGGGTCCATGATAAGGACCGAGTAAGAATGGCAGTGTTGACCAAAAATCTGAGTTCTTGGCCAGCCTAGCTGCAGCCCCTGCCTCTCAACCTCAGGATATGGAACAAACTACGGCTGCCCACAAACCTCAGGATACAGCAGGCCACTCCAAGAAGCCCCTTGTATTCACTGTAGAATGTACTGGCATCTCATCAGGGACTCCTTATAAGGCAGGCACCCAGTGGCATCACCAGACTGGTGCGGCTGGTGTGGGCTGCTTTTGGTGATGCGCTCAGTATGGGGTGATGTGCTGGAGGAGTTTGACTGTCCTTTGGCAGGCCCCAGGTGTCAGCACGCCCAAGGTGGAGCAGCAGCCAGAAGCTGCCACTTGTCCGTGGAGCTGGCCCGAACGGCCAGCTGAGGTGCACTGCGCAAAAACACACTGAGCATGCCAAACAGTTTTAGAGGAGACTTCCTTAGAGCGGAGGAAGTCTGCGCCTCTGCACGGCCATTTGGCCTCACTCAGGAGGCGGAGTGGCAGCTGAATGACTTCAGAAAGAGTACTGCACAGGCACCAACTCTGACGCCTGCAGTCTCCTCTGAAGCCGAAAGACTTCAGAAAAGTAGTACACAGGTGTCAGAGATGGTGGCTGCGCAGTACTCTTTCTGAAGCCAACTGTGCAGTTCAGGCGACTGCGCAGTCCAGGTGGGGGGGTGCGCGCATCCCAGAGGTGATGCATAGACTTCCGCACTGGGTGATGCGCAGAGTCATGTCACCACTGTTGGCACCACAGCTGTTCCATGTTCAGTGTGATCTGAGGAGTGTCTCCTCAGGAGCAAGTCCTCCCCATGTGTCAATTACTTAGCATGCTCTGGAGCAGTTGGGGCAGCCCAGGCTTCCTGACTCTCTGGATGCAGCATAACTTTCTGCTCTGGATACAGAATAGTTAGGAGGGAGCAGTTAGGGCAGAGCAGGCTGAACTTGCTCTGGATTGTGCCCATAGTCAAGGAAACCTTAAGTTAGGGCTGCGCAACATGGCAGTTACCATTATGTGCGCTAAAGTGTTCCCAAGATTAAAAACACTTCTGTTATTCATTATAATTACGTGTAGAAAAAAACTGCATCAAGGGATAAGAGGCAACTTGAATCTGCCTTGAGAAATCTCTCCCTGAGATCACTCCTCTCATCTACTTCACATATTTTCTCTTTAATCTTGGATTTACAAGTATGGAAGAAGGAAATTGCAGAGGAGAAGCAGCGATGGCTGTTGTGGTTCCAATCCAGGCTCAGCTATGTCAAGTGAGATACCAGTGTGAAGGCAACAATCAATCATGTGAGGCAGGCCTGTCAATATACCTCAACCCTACCTAGTTACACTATTGGTGCTACCTAGAAAAGATACTTAGGGTGCAATCCTAACCATGTCTACTCAAAAGTAAGCCCCATTGTATTCAATGGGTCTTACTCCCAGGAAAATGTATGTAGGATTGCAGCCAATGTGGTCCTATTTAGCATCTTTGAAATATAGATGGCACAGTCGCTGATAATCAAGGGAGCTCCAAAGGGAAGAAGGCTTCCTTCAGGCAGGGTTGCCAGATGACCGGACTTCCTTAGAGAAACTAGGAAAAGGGGGTTTTGCTGGCAAAGAGGGAAATACCCTTTTCTCCGGGATTTCCCCAGCCATATAAATTTATTGCAGTCACAGCTGCAGATGCACAGTTCTAGGGCTTCCCAGAGTGGGAAAGAGATATGGGGCAATACTAGGAGGAATGTCCTCACCTGCCTAGTGGGCAATAGCAGCAGCGTTCCTTAGCTGCTGCTTCTCAGGGGCTCTGCAGCCCCTGCAGTGCCCCACAGCCTAGCCGGCCAGCCCTAACTCTCCCACAGTGCAAGCAGCTTCTGCTGCCTCTCTGGCCATGCCACACCACCTAGGCTGCTTGTTTGGCAGGCCAGGGTCTCCCGCACTGAACCCTAAGAGCACAATCCTAACCACGTCTACTCAAAAGTAAGCCCCATTATGTTCAATGGATCTTACTCCCAGGAAAGTGTCTTTAGGCTCCCACAGCTTCCACTTGCTCGAGAGAGTACAGAAAGCTGAGACCCATGAAGCCTGTGTGTGTGTGTGTGTGTGTGTGTTTGTGTGTTTCCTTGTGTGGGTGTGAATGGAGTGCATGGCTGTGTGTATGTGTGTGTGAAAGAGAGAGTGCATGAGGTGTGTGTATTTTGGTGTTTACCCTCTCCTGTCTGCCTGGATTACCCACCCCCCAGCCTTACTCTCCGCCCTGGACCATGCATGGTTGCAAAGAGGTTTCAGTTATTAATTTAAAAAGAAGTAATTAAATGTTGAAATTATTACTACTGGTCATGACATCACTTTCATGCAGATGACATCAATTCTTGGGGGATCCCAGACAGATTGTCATTCTTAAAAGGGGCCTTAAAGCTGATATCCTTGAGAACCACTGTTCTAAATAGTTTCTTACTCAGGCCTAGCATCCTCGCCTCAGAGGATGAAATGTTTATTAATAATTCCCTGGGCACAAAATCTGTTGTAAAATGTCCATTTATTTATTTCTGTTATTTATTTCTATAAGGAGGTAGGTTTCTTAAAAGGTATATTAAGAGTAGTTGCCCAGAGAAACCTTAACATAACAATGAGAACAGGAATGATCCTTTCTCCAAGCTGGCTTCACAACTGCTGCTCCATCAAGTGAAGGATTTCAATGTACATCCGCTGAGGAGCGTCAATGCCCCAAATAAAATCCCAGTGAATCCAATCAGGCATGTCTTTGTAATGAATGATGCTATTGAGTCGAGACTTCAGCTCTGCCATTTCTGTTGGCTGACAAACCCAGTCCTGTCCTCCAGTCCACATTGCCGTTGGCACAAATATTTCTTCCAACTTGTAAAAGGGAGGTGTAGTCTGGGAAAGAAAAAGAAAAAAATCTATACTGCAGATGCCACTGATAAACAAAAGATGCCTCCTACAGCAACATTTTGAGATTCCTAGATAAAATCATGATTAGAGGATCATGATGATTGTACTGATAGAAATTCTTATAGAAAATGGCAATGGCTATGGTTAGGATGCCTTGTATGTTTGTGGTGATAAATGGCTTGGGTACTAGGGGCAGGTTGTGGACAGAGGGGAAGAAGTCGGGGGCGGGGGGGGGAGAATAAGTGGGAAACAAGCTGGAAAAGGTGGTTCTCAGTGGCAAAAGTTACACCAGATCCTATTTCTAATTTTTCAACATTCCCTTCCTTTTTCTTAGATGAAAAACCAACAAAATATCTAGGAATAGGTCCAAGAAGACTCATAGATGACCAGAAAGGACCAGAAAGCCTACCAAGGATAAGTAAAATATTTACATATATAACACATTTTTTCTTATCCCTCTTTGGCATTTTATTAGCTTTCTCCTAATATTCTGTATGCATCAATTGGAACAGCTCTAAGCTATACAGAAGTGGGAGATAGGACTGGGTTGTTTATTTATTTACAGTATGTTTATCCTGACCTTTTCCCTAAAGGAACCCCAAGTGGCTTATAAAAAGCAGATGTAAAAGAAAAGAAAACATAAACATCACATTTGTAAATAATTTATTGTTTATTAAAATTATTTCTATCCAGACTTTCTCTCTTGGTGTTACCCCTTCCTTACAGTGTCCCGAAGAGCCTATCTCTAATTTTTCAACATTCCCTTTCTTTTCCTTCCATACCACAGAAAGGAAACAACTGAAGCAACCCCTCAAATGCATTTTGTAGTCTAAAAGAGATTCACAGGAAATCACAACAGCAAGATAATATCAGGTATTTCTAACCTCTGGTCATTTCCAATTCTTCAAATCAAACATGGTTTCCTGAATAATTTTACAAAATTTAACATTTTTACACAATAATTGTTTTAATTCAGTACATCTCTACAACCTACCTGGTTGTATATATTTATGTTTTCTGAGCCATAGTCAAAATATCTGAATTTCCCTGTTTTTGCCAACTGTAAAATGAAAGAGAAAAAATAACTTAGGGTTAATTTAGAAATATTTATACTGTGTTTGTGTGTGTGTGTGTGTGTGTGTGTGTGTGTGTGTGATCAATTTAAACACAATGGGTGCAATGCAATCCTAACCAATTTAGGTTTTCCTAACTTAATGTGGCATATCTTTCCATGGTGGTATGGGGAGGTGTGGTGAGTATATTCTTATGCACTGGCCTTACACACACCCCTCCACAGTAGTGGGGCAAAAGTGCCTGACAGCATTTTTGTGACATCCCCAGGTCAGCATAGGACTTTTGCTGGGACTTATGCCAGCCTTAGGCATAATGTTATGAATACAGGCATCCCCCACTTATTGGACAGGTTAGGGACCGGAGCACCATCCAAAAATGAAAAACATTGAAAAGTGGAACCCAAACTTTTTAAGTTTATAAATGTTGCTTCCAATGCATTTTAAGCTAGCAAATGGCAAATGTCCCTTTTATCTTGCAAATTCCTGCTACCACAAAATGATTCCTGCAAATGGATTCTCATTAACTCCTTCGGGAATGAAATTAAACCAGGAGCTACAACATGGGGGAAGGCAATTTTGGCCTTTAGAACAGCAGAGAGATTAAAATGTGAAACATGCATTGATTGAATGAGTTTTGGGTTGAAAACCCAGACTTGAAAGAGTGGATCCCCTGTCAGAAAGCAGGGGATACCTCAAATTTATTACTATATTGCATGTAATTTATTACATGCATAGATTACAGATTTAATACATGCATGTAATTTATTACATGCATAGATTAATTTATTACAGGCATAGATTACAAGACAGCTATGTGGTGCCTACTCACAAGGAAAAGAACAACAATGAAGTTTTTTTCCAGGACCCAAGGCTGAAAAAGAGGACATATTCTGGGAAAATAATATATTTATATAATTTTCCCTGTCACTGGCTGTACCAGGTTGTTGCACCGGTGTGGCATGCATGCATAGCTTGATCTTTTCAGTAGTCACATGTGGATGTGGACAATCAAAAAACTGGACAATCAAAAAGCAGGACAGAAAAATTTACAACCTTACATACTGAATCTGACATTTCCTTTAACTTAGTGCACAATCCTAATCATTACTACTCAGAAGTAAGCTCCACTGTGTACAAAGGGTCTTACTCCCAGGAAAGTGTGTTTAGGATTGCCGCCTCCCATTGCAACTCAACACCCGTTGCAACTCAATAATTCACCTCTAAGTCCTGAATAGGCAGAAAAATTGAGGTCACAAGGTTAGTATTATTTGTCTATTGTTCCTATTGCTAATCTTGTCCTGGAACACAGCCAGCAATTGCTAATATTCAGTTTTACTTCTGTAAAATTAAATAACCAACAAGGACATTATTTCACATTGTGATAAGCAAAAATATTCAAAAGTTATATTTCATTTTGAAACTCTACCTGGCCCCAGTGGACAAAAGTTTTCACAGAGGTATAATCTGGGAATCCTGATACATACACATCAGTTCGACTCTGAAAGGAAAATATGGGTTTGGCAGTCACTTTCCTGAAAATGGGTTTTACTGCTGTGCTAGAAAAAAGTAGTTTCACCATCTCTTAACCTTTTGCTTGTGCACACAGATTCTTGAGACAAACGTCTCCTCAGTTCTGCAGGCAGAGAGCCAAGGAACTCATTGGGGCCACCTTGGTGTTACACAGGTTTCCCCATCTGGTTGTCCTGGGCTCTGGAGTTAAGGTAATTCTCCTGGCCTCCCTCTAACATTGGTCCCACGCCACCCCTCTGCTACCCTACCTAAGGTGTCACATTATTGGTTCGATGCTGTGTCATAACAACATCTCACTGGCAATTTGAACATCAATCTCATTGGTCCATTTTGAATTGAGAAAATCTACTTTCTGTTACTTGTGACAGTTATATTTTGTTTTCTGACTTTTGGCCATAACTTCGGATAGAATGATAGAATCTGTCACTCATTTTCTCTATTGCATTTTACTGTAAATTATGCACCCAACAGTATACAGCATGAAGGTATTATCCTAACCACTGTCATTTTTTCAGTTTTATTTACTGTGGTGTCACCCTGCCAAGGTGTGCCGGTGTTAGACCACACACCCATCCACTACACTAGCTATATCACTGGATAGTTCCCTTACTCTAGGCTCTGCTTCCCTGTACCACAGGATTCAGTGGTCTCCATAGGATTCAGTAAACCCACCTCTCACTAACTATAAAACTGGGATCCCAAACCAATGCCTGCATACTCAGATACAAGTCCCATTATAGTCTAATGAGCTTACTCCCACAAATTTCTAGATATGATTGCACCCAGATAGTTCCCTTATCCTGAGGAGACCAGGCTCTGCTTCAGAGTTCCACAGGATCCAGTAGTCACAATTTTGCTGCTGCTGAAGCACTAGGGAAGGATAACACTCGGCTGTTAATCTTTGGCAGGTTCTCTAGGTTAAGGCTGAAAAGGCAATATCTCTATGTCAATGCTATCTCGAGATGCTAAATACAGCAGAAGCAAGCTTGTGTGGAAAAAGGACTGCCACAGCGCAATAACAGGCAACATAATGAACAAGCCACAAAGAAATGACACGGGGGAGCAAGACAAAAGCCACAGGGAGCACAAATATAAAAAGCAATAGCTAATGGACTGTTTGGTAAACTATTCGGAAATATGTCAACTGGAAATGTGTCAACAGTTGTCTCACGTATCTCCAACAGCATCACCAGGCACAGCAGTGACAAAATGGCCATCACAGCAAATATAGGACCAGCCAGGACTACCAGAGTTTACCTCAGAAGAATTTCATCCTCTTCCCCTAAAGGAAAACTCAAGGCCCTGCAATGTGGCTTCTCAAGTCTGCGCTGACTATTTTACCCATGCAGACTTGAGAGCCTCCATGTCAGGCTTTGCAACCTGACAGGAACTGGACAGGAACCAGTTCAGTTCCTTCCAGTCCTGCACCCCCACTCCAGGGCCAGTCACTCCTCCTGTTCCACTCCTTCACCCACCCACCCCCAGAACACCTCTCCTACCCATGGCCCTTACTGCCACCCAGCGATTTTCCTAGCTCCGAGCAGTGTCCGAGCAGTGTCCATGCAGGGAACAGTTTTTGATGTTCCTCATATCCAGGTGTTAAGAGACATGGCTTATGGCACATTTGTGATAGCGCCAGCACTGGTAGGTCATAGGATTAGATCCTCAGGAAGTAGCTTGATGGTTGCACTCATTTCTGTCCATCTACATGACATTACTGCTTCTCCTACTACTCCCTGGATTATGAGAGAAAGAAGAAATGTGGAGGGAAGGAGAATGCTCGGCTAAAACACTGGGACGAACAATGGCTGGTGCATCATCATGTAAGAGCAGCACCACTTGGTATGCTGCCTCAGAAGTCAAGAGGAACCAAACCTGGAACAAAGCAGATCCTTTATCTCTGACCTGTAGCTCCTCCCAGGGGAAAAGTGGAATAAAAATGGGAAAGTAAAAGGAAATTCAAATACACACTTACTTTATTAAGATTTTTCTCATTAAATCCACTGACAAGAAAAAGAGCTTGTTTGCAGAGATTATCTATCAGTTGGCAGCCACACTTCTGAGCAACGAATGCTCTCAGATTTGGACTCAGCAGGCATAATTCTTTTGTGCCAAACATCATCTGTAGAAATTCAGAAATTCTTTACATTCTGGGAATCATTCACTTGAATTTTGTCATAATAGAGCAATTCATGTACTCCTGAAGTGATTCACATAAATAAGGGGTCTTTTCATTATACTATAGATTTTGTTGGCCTCTCCACTGCTTGCTTGTTTGCTTGCTCTGAGTGGCATCTGCAGTAGTGCCAACGTATCAGTACTTCTGACAAAGAATATCTCCACCCAGTTTCTTGGGATTCTTCGTTCTTTCACACCAAATTCTGTATCACTGTATTCTGCTAACAGGGCAAAGAGTCATTTTTCAAGTGATGCTCCTCTGATCGTAGCAGGGGGCAAGGTGACCAGATATCATATCTGCAAAAGCGGACAAGGCACCCCAAAATGTAGGTATTTAGGACACTTTTGTGACACCCTCAGGCAAGCACAGGACTTGTGTTAGGACTTATGCCAGCCTAACTGGGTGTTAGGATAGTAGCCTCAAACACCATTTCCATTCCAGAGCCACCCACTCCATCTCCCCCCATTGGGTACCTCAGGCTCCTTTTCAGCACAGCTGTACCAGAAGAAGGAATGAATGACCAGCTCAAGTGTCTTGCGCTGACTGCTGACAGCAAGTCCCAGCCTACCTCCTCCTGAGATGGCATTAAAGTGCTTTAAGTGCTTTACATCACTTTCACAATACTCAGCAGTCAGCACAAGACACTTGAGCTGGTCCAGAGCACACAATGGATTTCACCCACATTTCCATAAACCATCATGGATTACAGTCCATATATCAATTCATCACATGAAATTCATAATAGGCAGTTGTGAATATAAAAATAAAGCTGGGCCACTGGAAGAAGATACCTTCAACACTGCATCTGGCAAACGAGTCAGTTGTAAAATAGGGCTTATAGCAAATTGAAATGTATATGCCGGTCCCATAGCAAAGAACATCTTAACTTTTTCAGCTAATCGAGGCAGTGTAGAAAATGCCATAAGAGCTAGGAAAAAAAAAGAAAATCTGTGTATACATACAAATTGACCTGTTCATAATAGCTTGTAAAAAAAAGTACAGATCTATACCCCCAAATGAAGTCAATTCTAATACATTAAAAACAAAATACTGAAATGAATAGGAACCCAACTGAAATTAGCTTGCAGCCCACCTAAATGGTCTCAACCTACAGTTTGGGAAACACTGTTCTAGATTTTGATGTCACCTATGGGTCACAACCCTTGTTATCCAGAGGAAAGGAAGAAGACTAACGGAGGAAAGCATGACAAGAAAGAATGGACAAGCGTTTCTAGTTGGTGGCATTTCCCAGCATATCATTTAGAGCTGGCAGAGGGTAAACCAGTGCATTGACTGAGTTCTGATTGTTGTGCAATTAAGCTGCCCTCCAAATGCAGCCCACCCCATCTCCTTAGTCCAGACCTCTAGCCTGTGAGCACAGTGATCAAATGTCATAACTGCAAAAGAGAAGAGAGGGAGAGAGAGAATATATATATATATATAGAGAGAGAGAGAGAGAGAGAGAGAGAGAGAGAGAGAGAGAGAGAGAATATATAGAGTACACAAAACATTCTTATTATCCTAAATTTCATTCTTGACCTACCTATGGTGCCTCCCTGAGCATGGCCACCATAATAGATTTTTTCATGTCCTGTTTTCTGGAGAATAAAGTGTATCATGGCAGGAAGATCATAAATGCCCATTTCGTGTAAACTGCAAACCAGAAAGCACATCAGAATACAAAGGCAATTAGCTATTATGATAACAAAGCAACAATAAATCAAGCTAATCAGGTTCCATTTCAAATGACTGCTAATTGCCCTGCAAGGAGTTGAACACCTGCAAATTCTGCAAAATAAGAGCTCCTGCTAAAAAAGGTTGAGCTCAGAGCAGGTCACAAGTTTTTATCACTTGGAGGAAGAAGAACAGAACAGAAATGAAACTAAAAGTTCATGAAGTTTAAGACAAGCTGAATTGCCTGCCATGTTGCTATGGTAAGCATGCTAACTTTATGCCATTAACTGCCCCTTAAAAGGAAGCTTATCCTTCAGTTTAAAGATCCAACCTCAGTTGCTTTGCTGCTGATATAGGCTCTGGATGTAGCATAACTGCTCTGTTCTAGGCAATGCTAAACATGCCCTCAACATACCTCTCCTGAACTGCCTAGGCTGGCACAGCTAGGGCAGTCCAGGTTCATCTTGGAATTGGGCCACCCCAGTGATAGGGTAGCCCAAGTGCACTTCTGGATTGCAGCCAAAATCACAAATAAATCAATCACATATAATTAGGCTACAACTGCATTTTTCATCTATAATATAATCTGGGGTTCCCAAACTTCTGGAATATAACTCCCAAAGTGTGCCCTTGCAGGAGAGGGGAAAAAGTTAGCAACACAATGCCCAGGAATGCACCTTTGTTGGGAGGGCCAGGGACTGTTCTTAGCTCACAAAAAGAAGCAACAGCATCGCCTCCACAGGGTTCCCCAAAGGATTAAAACTGAAAATAGGACAATTGCGAAATATTTTCAGTTTGTGCTCACACAATTCCAAGGAGATCCATTGAAGTGAGTGGTGTTATAACTAGTAACTAATAAGGAAAGTAATGTTCCCTTATCCTGAAAAGACTCAAGTGGCTGCTCTACACCCACAGAATACAGCAGTGTCCATTTTGGCATTCTCACCATGTAGCACAGGGATAGCAAAGAATGGGGATTCCTAGTACTCTTAACAACATTAAACTATACACTACATACCAAGTGTTTTCAATTAGGAACAATTTACTGTAAGATAAGGCAAAGAAAAATATGCAGCAGTTTAAATTGTAGTGGAATAAAAATAAAATGGCTCTTTGAATGCTGAGTTTCAGTCAGTCTGCAAAATAGTAACTTACCTGAAATTCCAAAATTCTTCTTGATCAATTGTAAGGTACTGGTGCCTTCTGGACCAGGAATTTCCTCTACTATTCCCAAGCCATACATCATATCCAGCATCTGCTAGCATGAAGCCCAGGCTGTTAGGGGGTGGGTTTGCTATCCAGACACTGCCTTCCAGACTCAAACCATGTACTAGCAAGATGGCAGCCCTGGAGCCTGAAAAATAAGAGTCAAAGTTAAAAGCTCTATAATATACAGGCAGATCTCAACAAATGTTTTCTCACATACGGTGGCACCTCCCGTAACAAACACCTCACGGTAAAGTATGTTTCACGTAAAAAACAAAAATTTCTCTAGGATTCTGCTTCACGTAACAAACTGTGCTTCATGTAACAAATACATTCATTGGCAGTTGGGGCAGATGAGCTGGCTGGTAGTGCTTTTAAAAAGTGTGCCTGCCCATAGCGAAAGCAACACTTCCGCATCTGCTGGGCAGAGGGAGAGAAGAGCAGTAGAGAAGAGGGAAGCAGCTCATGGCTAGCCAGAAGGGAGCAGGGGAGCGAGAGGCTCAGGATGAAGAGAAGGAGAAAGTGGGGAGACACTTGGAAAGTGTCTTGGATTGCAGCCTCCTAACCAATATCACGTCTACCCAGAAGTAAGCCTCATTATATTAAATGGGTCTTACTCCCAGGAGTCTTTAGGATTGCAGCCTAAGTAGACTTCATAGGATCATGCACATTGAATGCATGTATTGAATTCAATTCCACTGTTTTGCCCTCCTTTTTACATCCAGTTAATATTTTTATATGAATATTTTTGGGTTGTGGAACCAATCGTCTGAGTTTCCATTATTTCCCATGGAAAAATCCGCTTCACGTAAAGAACATTTCACATAACAAACATGCCTTCAGAACGAATTGAATTTGTTTTGTGTCCTCCATTCTATATGGTCACCTGGTACTGGTGCACAACCAACTGGGCCGCCTCTCTGCTGCGTACTGGGTCTGATTACCTCAGACCTGCTCTGCTACTTACATATCAAAAAAATCCCACAAAGAATGCCTAAGCTGTTGGGTGCACCCAAATTACTTAATTAAGGCTGCAATCCTACCATCCAGAATAAGTCCTGGCATAAGTCCTCTGCTGACTTGTGTATCACAAAAGTGCCATAAGCAGGGTGACCAGATGCCCGAACCTCAAAAGGAGGACATCGTCTTGGATTCCTCCCAGCCTAACCTTTCCAGAAAACAATGGCATGTTTGCCTACTCATGAGTAAAGCCATTATATTGGGCACTTTCACTTTCCCATAGAGCTCAATGCATAGTTTTGATTTTTAGTTTTTTGGCCAAAACTGATTTTTGCATTAGATTCTGCTCTTCCATACAAATCCAACGGTATATGACATGATGGGTACTGCACACTATTGCAAAGTTACAAAATGAAGCGAAAATGGAGGATAATGAAGCCCTTTTGGAGGACACCGGGACAGAAGGCTAAAAAAAGGACAAATCCAGAAAAATCCGGTCATATGGTCACCCTGGCCAAAAGGCACTTCTGCCCTGCTCCAGACGGGTTCGGCCAGTGCACAGGCATATGCTGACCTCCCCACACCACTGTGGGAAAATATGATAGGTGAGTTAGCCTGGCCTAAATTTGTTAGGATTGCACCCTAACTGACATTCAGTAATTACGGCTGCAATCCTAATCTCCTATTAGGCTAGCATAAGATCCAGCATAAGTCCTGTGCTGAACTGGGGGTGTCACAAAAGTGTCGTAAAGCACAGGGAGGTAGGGGGGTAAGGCCACTGCACAGGTAGACACCAACTGCCCACCATGGAAAGATATGCCATGTGAGTTATGGCAGCCTAATTGGTTAGGATTGCACCCTAAGTAAGGCTGCACAGTCTGTATTCCCAAGATTCTCCTACCTCCAGGAATTCTGTTCACGCTCAGATAATAGCCATCTTCTGTAAGGACTTCATATTCTTCGGAAGGATATCCCCAGTACTGGATTTTCTGACTCTGCAAGGAAACAGCAACCAGAGGAAATCATTTCCTACTGAAGTTTAAACTCAGGGTACTTAAAGATTTGTCTCCACAGGGACAGTTCCCAGAGCATTGAAGGACATATTGTTCATGTCACTTGATGAGATTTGCTGACCTATGTGTTTGGATGCTAACAAGAGCTTTTCCAGTGGCACAGCTAGGGGGTGCAGTTGCACCAGGCTACAAGCTTTAGGGGGACTAAACGCTGAGCTTGACACTAGTGACTTTAAAGTGTGAAAATGGGGTATATCTGAATGGTAATACCATCATGTTCTATATTGTTGGTAATTTTATGCAGAATGCAATGAAACAAACTGCATTGGAATATATATCTATTCTAACAAATGTTATGGCCAATTAACCAGAAAATGAAAACACAAAAGCCTATGGAACAAAAGTGGATTTTCTTAACTCCGATTTTCCCATGTTACTGATGGCTCAGAGAGCCAATGAGATGTAATTCTGGTACTATTTGGAACTAATATAATCAGCTCCCAGTACAAACCTCATATACAATACATATATCATACAACAGTTGCGCCTTGTTAACCTGACATAAAGGCTCTTCTAAGTGGTGCTCCTCTTCTAGATAGCAGGGAAGGAATAACCATTCCTTGTTGCAACCAGCCTAGTTTCCCTAACTAATAATTGACACAATTTTTTTTACTTAATTCAATTTGATTTTCTTGTTGTGAGGGGAAGGGGCAACAAAATCTTCTTTGACTCCAGATAGCAAATAGGTGCTTTAGCTGTGCCACTAGTAGGGCAAATGGCCCTTGAACTGCTAAAGAGACGGAGGCAGGTTTTTCCCCAATTTTCCTTTTACAAAAATACTGGAGGATGATGCCACTTCCAGTTGTAACATCACTTCTGGGCTGTATTCTGAGCTTTGCACTAGGCTACATGATCATTAGCTATGCCACTGAGCTATTCAAAGCTTGTTGTTTTCAGGGATTTAAATATGACAAGACCATGAACAGAAACATTGGAGTAAATCAGCCCAAACATCTCAGCACCAATACAAAAGCAAGGCTTTGGATATATAACAATCATTTTGCAAGAATTTCTGCAAATTTGTGTCTGATTCTGAAAGACATGGAACAGTCACAGAATTTGACCAGAAGTGGCATTGCCTCATTGTGGTGAAGGAGTAACATCCTCACTCCCTACAAATCATGTTCCTTGTGTGTTGAGCACTTGAACGTTTATGTAAACACCCAGTGCACATGATTTTTACCTAAAAATATGAATCTTTATGCAGTTGGCCACAAACACATCTGCATAACAAAGGGTAATGCTGGCCTCTCACTCCGCACGCTACTGAAGCACTATTTCTGTGTAACATTTAGAGGTCAGAAATACTGTTCTGATGCAAGGGTAACGTTCTTGTGCTTTGCTTACATGCAGCAAAAGACAGATTCTTCTGTCCAGAACCAAACCTGTCCTTCCAGCCCATAAACCCTGAAATGAACTTGCCTGTGACTCAACATAGCATTCTAAAACAAGGGACAGATTGATCAGAAACTTCACATTGTGATGCTTATTTTTCTGGAAGCTCAGCTTACAATATTCATCACGAATTCAGGGTTAAGTTCTGTTTTGCATTTGGCTTCTTCTGATCTCACAGATCCTTGAAGAACCATTACGATAAGCAGTAGCCACATTTTGAAGCACCTGCAGGGGGAAAAACTTAAATATTTTACACATGGAAAACATGTACCAGCCTCAACAGGGGATAGTAATAGGTTATGAGAAGCTGAATGTAGCATGGCACCTAAGAGAGGGTGACCAGATGCCAAACCCAAAATCCCCCCCAAGTTCCCCATAATTATTGTCATCCAAGCCAAAATTCCCACCCAGTTACAAAATGTAGGAGACCCCCCAAAATGTAGGACAAATATAGGACATGTTAAAATAAAGCTAAAAACACTTGCATTGCATTCTTATACTTAATTTTTGCACAAATCTCATTGCACTAGACCAGACACCAACCAAAAAGTGAACCAGGTAGTCATGCACAGGCTTGGTCTTTTGGCCTCCTTTCCTTTGCCCCTTACATAGTAGTAAGCACCACTGACTATAATCCTTTTGAGTGGTATCCTTTAGGCCATCTAGTCCAACCCCCTGCAAATGACCAGGTAGATTTTAGCACTTTTGCAATCAAAGGAACAAATGCAGACTTGTTTTTATATATCTATGTATCTATATCTACAGAGAGAGAGAGAGAGGTGCCTTGTAAGACAAACATAATTCGTTCCAGAAGCATGTTTGTCTTACAAAGCATTCTTCTTACAAAGCAGACATTCCCATAGGAAAAAATCGAAACTCAGACAATTGGTTCAAGAACCCGAAAATATTAAAATATTAACTGTATGTAAAAATGATGACAAAACACTGTAATTGAATTCAAATCACTGTAATATAACACAATTACTATAATAAAACACTGTAATATACTGTATGTACAATAAAACAGAAAAGGATGAATAATTTTCACCTAAAGAGTCACTGGTGTCTTTTTGAGCAAGCCCCATTGCATCCCCCATGGACTGGCATGGAAGGGTAGTGGTGGTGAGAGAGTGGCACTCCAGGCAAAAGGGATGCAAAGAGGGCATGATCCACCACTGTCTACTCAGAGTCAAGCTCCATTGCATCCCCCTGGTGCATAGAGGACAATTTGCTGTGAGCGTTGTTTTAGGGAGCATCTGGGGCAGAAGGGAAGGAGGGGCTTTCTCTTGGGAGGATGGTGCATTGAGGGCAGTTTGCTGGGGCAACCAAGTTAGGGAAGTGGGGAGGGTTTCTCAGTGGGGAGAAGACTTGTGCTTAAATACTAAAGACACTTTCCTGGGAGTAAGTCCCATTGAACACAATGAGTAGACAAAGCTAAGATTGTGTTCTTGCTGTGTGCCTGGAGCTGCAGCAGCGGGTGGGCAGATGATGAGGCCGCAGCTCCCAGAGGAGCATGGCTGCCGAGCTGGTCTCGTGCATCAGCCTTGTCCATTTCCAGCAGCTCCCAGAGGCTGCACTGCCGCTGTGCATGGGTGGCGGGCATTTCAGGCAGGCAGGTGGCAGCTCCCGTAGGAGGAGAGGCTGCGCTGCTGGCAAGGGCTTATGCTGGCCTAATTGGGGGTTAGGATTGCAAACAGTGATGTGGGTACTGTGGGAGACATACTGCGTTGATACTTTGGGAGAAGCCCAACTGCTCCAAGCTCAAACTGACATCCAAGCTCTGTGATATCCACCAGCTCTAAGGTTGCCATAATTCTCTTCCACAAAACCAGGACAGAATCCCCCGTCAAACCTGCCAATATGTGAATGCAATCCCCCACAAAATCAGGGAGTCCAGATTTTCTTGGACACATGGCAACCCTAATCAGCTCCAAGCTCCAGACCTGGGCCTTTCTCTAGCTAAGAGGACCGTTTCCTACTCACACTCCCTCCCCTCCCAAGCTAAGGGGACCATCTCCAAAGCAATGATTTTGAACCACTGTGCGGCAGAAAGCTGGGAGAGGGGGAAAAATTCTAGTTCACTGCAGATAAACTGATAGATTAAAACAAAAGTCATCAAAAGAAATATATTCGTTAAGCTCATCAAATTTTTAGTTTTTTGGAGAAAGTGCATCTGTACTACTTTTTTATTCATATAATAAAATAGGAACTCACCTAAAACATCTTTTATTCCCTTCCAAGCTTCTCATTTCCAGCAGCACACAAAGGTCATGGAGCCCAAGGACTATCACGTTTTGATCCGCCTGTGGAAAACTGCTTCCGCTGAAAGCAAACTAAAATGTGAACGTTTGTTTCCCTCAAGATCACAAAGATACTGAATGGAGTATCTGGTTTATTTGCTTTAGTATTTTATAAGGTTAATAAACTGATGTTACATACCCAAGCATTTTTGCTGAGTTATTTCATTTCAGTTAAATTTATTTCCCCAACACTCTTTGATATGTACTCTTTGCTGGTTTTTCCCTCAGGGTCTTGGTTTTCAAATACTGTCTGCGTGGTTTTGATTTTATTGTTTGATGTTTTATTATTCTTTTTCCAAAAATTAAAAAAAATTAAAGTAGACTCGTAGAATCCTAGAGTTAGAAGGGACCTAGTAGGTCGTCAAGTCCAATCCCCTGCCTGCAGCAGGAAATCCTCCTAGAGCAGCATTTCTCAAAGTGGGGGTCGGGACCCCTTTGGGGGGTCACCTAGAGCTTTCCTGGGGGTCACCGAAAGACCCCTGGTGCAGGGGGCCAGGTCAGGCTTGCCAGACCTCCAGCTGTAGCTGCGCGCACACTGGGGCTGACCGACAGCCTCAGGGCCCCTATCCTATGCATGCCTACTCTGAAATAAATCCCATTATAGTCAGGGTGGCCTTTACTCCCGTGTAAATATGGATAGGATTGCAGCCTCAGGGCCCAATTCTATGCATGCCTGCTCTGAAATAAATCCCATCGTGTTCAATGTGTGCTTAGAACACACATTTCATTCGTAACAATGAAAATACATCCTGCATATCGGATATTTACATTACGATTCATAACAGTAGCAAAATTACAGTTATAATGTAGCAACGAAAATAATTTTATGGTTGGGGGTCCCCACAACATCAGGAACCTATAAAGGGGTCACGGCGTTAGGAAGATTGAGAACCACTGTCCTAGAGCATCCCAGACAGGAGCTCATCGAGTCTCTGCTTGAAGATCCCCAGTGAGGGAGAATTAAAGTATTAAAAATTAAATTAAATTAGGATTAAAAAATGAAAAATTAGAATTAAAAATTAAAGTAAAAATTTTAAAAAATTAAAAATGATTAAAAATTTACAATTAAATAAAAATTATTATTAGAACTGATGACTGTATTTTTCTGAATATTTTAGAAGTGGGTTCAAGTGTAACCTCATAGGGACATGTGTTGTCTTCAACCACAACAGCAGGCTTTCCTTGTCAAAAAGGCTGCAATCCTAAAGATACTTTCCTGGGAGTAAGCCCTATTGAACAGTTCAAAAAGGCTTGCACTGCAGAGTGGGGACAGATTGGGAGGCATGAGAAAAGTGATTTCTCTTGTCTCCCTGTTAGCCCCTCAGCAATAAGCCTTCACTGTCCTGATGCAATGCGGCTTTGGGTCTGCAGGTAGATGTTCAGTGGAGTTGTACATTGACTCCTCCATCAGGCCCTTCAGCAAGAGGAACACACCGTGTCATATTTGCAAAGCATTTTGCAGACAAAATTGTTTGCATTCATCATGACTTATATCCATTGCCATGTATTTAGAGCCAGGAGTTAGTTAGTCACTAGTAAGATCGATGCCAGACTAAACAAAACCATGAGGAGCACAAGCAGTTGCATAAAATCTACTTTTACTTGCTGGCTCCCTGTTTTGAGCCACATAGCAGCACCAGCTCTAAGAAGGCAGGATGCCTTAGTGAAGGATTACAACAAAATTATGAGAAACCCCCTTCTTCCTGTGCATGCTTATCTTCCCCATCTATCAATTGGTAGGTTTAAATCCAGGAAGCCCTGTCTGGCATTTGCACAACAACAACCATTAACTTTAATAACATCAACATGCAATGGAAAGCTAAATTGGCTGCTGAACGCCCAGATACAGGCAGCTACAAAGGGGACCCTACACAAAAGCAGCCAGGGTTTGACCTACCTCACCAGCATTGGTCAACTCTGAACAGGATCTGTACCCAGCATGGTGTCTGCCAGGACGCACTGTTTAAGTTGGGTCTTGTAACTTGTTGGGTACTTGGGTCTTGTTGGGTACTCCTCAACAAAATATTCATCACATTGTGTTGAGTGTCCGTCAGCAGCCTACAACGACCCTATGACATCAACATTTGATTTATCTCATATCCATGTATTTTGCAATCAATCAAAGTGACTTGTATAAAAATGTCTGATGGGATGATCATCCTTGGGATGATCCCCTTGTCATCTGTTACTTTTGTTTTGTGGGATTCTTTTCAGTTTGTATAACTTGAGGATGTGGACAGATTTTGGAGTATAAGTCCATCTCCTTTGTAATATGAGTCCATCTTCCTGCCTGATTGACCTTTTCCAGCTGTCTGGGAGGGTCTGGCCAAGTGGACAGGAAAGGTGCACCCTTCTTTCATGGAGGATTCAGCTCCTCAGGGACATTCTCTTCTCAATGTATCTTTTCCAGTGGCATATCTAGGGAGGCAACTGCAGGAGTTTGCCACCAGCACCAAATGGAGATGGGTCCAAATGTGCCCACACACTCCCTCTCTGGAGCCCATCAGGCAAAGTTGTCCAGCCAGCTCCAAAGACTCCTTCACTGGGGAGGAATCAAGGAAGAGGGGAAGAAGCTGGGGTAAGACTGTTCTGGGAAGAACCTAGACTCTCTGGCATCTTCCTCCCTGGATCACTTCACCCCCACAGGCTGCCTTTTTCGTGTGTGAAAGGGCTGGCTGCCACCACCCCATCCTTGGGATGATCTGAATGTTACAACTTCTTTCATGAGGCATGCAATGAGAACGAATCAACACTACAGTCGACTATCTGGTTTGCAAGCCAATCATTTTTGACCAAGATTGGTCTTTTAAAATGATCCCAAGAACTTCTGACCTGATCAAAAGTTATTTTGCATTTCCATGTTTGGGGACAAGTGAGGACAAAAAATCATTCCTTGCACTCTTATCCCATTGGGGATGAAAGCAGCAGGGGAAGGCTATTTTGATTGGGAAAAAATGGCCAACGGCAAGAAAGTTAAAGGCTTACAGCACAATCTTATGCACATCTACTCAGAAGTAAATTCTAATGTGTGAAAATTCCCAGGAAAGTGTCCACAGGATTTTAGTCTTCAGCATCAGCTCTGTTCTGCTCCCACCCCACCCCCACCCCCAGCAGTCTCTTTGTGCCCTGTTTCAATTAAAAATCAAACAATCCACAGACTGCTGAGGCTCTAATCTAGTTTGGCCCCAGGATTTGGGGTGGGAATGAACTATGAATACTATTTTCCACTGAAAATTGCTGGAAGAACTGAAAGTTGGCTCTAGAACATGGTCTTCCTTTCCTTGGGACTGATGCTGCAGTCCTATCCACACTTTCATGGGAGTAAGCCCCTGTCACGCTCCCCGTCCTCTCTGGGTCCCCTTAGCCACCTCTCTACACTCGGGATCCAGTTGGGGAAGGAGATCTCAGTGTCATCATCATCATCCCTGCTTCGCATCATGCTGATCGCAAGGAAGAGGCACGCACAGGTAAGTATGGAACGCAAGATTACTTTAGTGCATATTGAGGTATAAAAGCATTATGGTTACTTAAGGCACTTCTTGGTTACAGGTATCTAACTCCAACTAGAGCACGCAGGCTCCTTCAACCAAAAGGTATAACTAGGTCATCCACAAGGGTACGTCCAACAGGTAATTCAAGTCTCTTCCTTCCTCTCTCCTCCTGGGTAGGGATTAACAGGTCTCTAACAGCCTTCTTTATCTGTTTCAAGATCCTCTGCAGCCAACAACAGCCCCTCCAGACTCGGGACTTCGCTTTCCTCCGCAGCACCCTGACCTGCATCCACCTCCTTCCAGGGCAGAGTTTCCAACTGCTCCTCTGGCGCCTCTTCTTTACTCAAATTTCCCGCCTCGTCTGCCCTCCCCCAACAACCTGGAGTTGAACGCGGGAGAATCCTGACCCCTCCCCATGCATACCAGTGAGGAGAGGGACCCACTGTGATCCCCCTCTTTCGCCTGCCACCTCCCCATCCTCGACTGCGCAGTTCTACCAAGTCCTTTACGAACCATACTTCCATTGAGTCTGGGAAGAGTTCTAAGTCCAAGGGAGGGTACCTAGGACATCTGCACACATATAGGCTTTCTCCCATATAAGTGCCCATCGGTTCCATGTTATATCTCTCATAGTCATAGTCATAGTGGACACATGTAGAATTGGGCTACAAGTATCAAAGCAGCAAAGCCTGGGGATAAACAGCTGTGAATGGAGATAAACTGCTGCCATGGGGGAGACTGCTTTGATTCTTTGTTATATGATAATATATGTATGTAGGTGGGGTGGGGCAAATGTGTGCAGCACATTATCTACCTGTTTACCCCACGTAGGACATATGGGATAATTGGCTTTATACATTGTGAGAGAACAACTTCTGTTTAACTTTAAAAAGAGTATCTATAACTAGTTAATAAAATAGTTAATAAAATAAATATCATCTTGCTCTCCAGTAAAGTGCAGTAGGGGTCATCTGATTTGTGCAGCCCTAACTTAAGGTCTCCTTGACTGGCCCTACAATCCAGAGTAACTATGGGAGCATGTAAGAGACATTACGTGTACCCGTAGTTACTGCACCATCTAATGAAAACCTATGGGAAATTCATACTGCAATCCACAGAAAATTGTTCTTACACCGGAGCAAGGACTTCCCATAGTTACTCTGGATTGTGCCCTGTGTGTCTTGTGTTCTCAGTGTGGCAGGGACAGCATTGGCATGAAAGTGGCAGGGACCTTCTGCAGCCATGATTTCTGACCACTACTGACTGCACTGCTGAGCTCCTGGGCCGTGGCAGTGATGATGTACTCAACTTCTGCCACCATCCTCATTCCCTCCTGAGCCTGATTCTCCTTCTGGCCCTCTTCCCAGTCCCTCTAACCTTTGCTGCTCTGAAAAGCTCCCCACTGCTTGGTGGGGACACATATCTCAGTGCTACTCAGAAGCATCTTCCAAGTGCTGAGGCCCAGCCCCACAACCAGTACAGCATTCCCTCTCCAGCAACTAAGTGCCTATTGCAACATGGAAGTTACCATTATGTGTGCTAAAGTGTTCCCAAGATTAAAAACACTTCTGTTATTCATTATAATTACGTGTAGAAAAAAACTGCATCAAGGGATAAGAGGCAACTTGAATCTGCCTTGAGAAATCTCTCCCTGAGATCACTCCTCTCATCTACTTCACATATTTTCTCTTTAATCTTGGATTTACAAGTATGGAGAAGGAAACTGAAGAGAAGCAGTGATGGCTGCTGTGGTTCCAATCCAGGCTCAGCTATGTCAAGTGAAATAGCAATGTGAAGGCAACAATCTGTGAGGGAGGCCTGTCAGTATACCTCAACCCTACCTAGTTACACTATTGGTCCTACCTAGTAAGGACACTGAGTGGTCCTATTTAGCATCTTTGAAATATAGATGGCACAGTCGCTGATAATCAAGGGAGCTCCAAAGGGAAGAAGGCTCCAAAGGGAAGGCCCTTCAGGCAGGGTTGCCAGATGACAGGACTTCCTTGGAGAAACTAGGAAAAAAGGGGGTTTGCTGGGAAAAAGGGGAAAAACGCTTTCTTTGGGATTTCCTCGGCCATTTAAATTTATTGCGGTCACAGCTGCAGCTGCGCACAGCTCTAGAGCTTCCCAGATTAGGAAAGAGATGTGGGGCAATACCAGGAGAAATGTCCTCCCCTGCCTCATGGGCAATAGCAGCAGCATGCCTTGGCTGCTGCTTCTCAGGAGGCTCCGCAGCCCCTGCAGTGCCCCACAGCCTATCCGGCCAGCAAGCCTGACTCTCCCACAGCATAGGCAGCTTCTGCTGCCTGTCTGGCCATGCCTGTGCTGCCCCCTTAGGTTCCCACTTGTTCCAGACAGCGCAGAAAAGGTGAGACCCATGCAGCCTATGTGTGTGTGTGAATGAGAGAGTGCATGGGGTATGTGTGTTTTGGTGATTTTGTGTGTCTGGACTCCCCCACCCTCTCCCTACTGCCTAGATCACCCACCCCCAGCCTTAATCACCTCCCTGGATCACCTCCAGCCTTGCTTACCTCCCTTACTTACCTCCATGGTTGCAAAGAGATTTTCAGTTTTTAATTTAAAAAGAATTAAGTGTTGAAACTAAGTTCAGGAAAGCAATACGGTTGTTTTTAGTTTTAGAAAGCAATATGGTTGTTTGTCCTGGATTTGTCCTACATTTTTGGTGTGTCCTACATTTTTTAACAGGGGAAGAATTTTGGCTTGAATGGCAGGAATTTGGGGGGAATTTTGGGTTCAGCATCTGGTCACCCTTTCTTCAGGAAATGAGGGGAGCAGGAAGGAGCGACACTCTGGTGAAACAAACATAAAAAGAATCTGAGCCAGATTCCGATTCAAACAGGTCAAACACTCATGTAAAACATTTTGTGTGATTTTTCTCCAAGAGGAATCCTCTTTCAGAAAGAGGGAAAATAACTTGTTTCTGTTCTTTCTTCTACATTCATGTTCTGGTTTCATTTTAACCTTTCCCCTTTCTTTTTCTTGTATCCTTTCTTCTTTCAGCCAGAAAGAAAATGTTCAGGAAGTATCTGCGGACTGAAGGTGATGGTGTATTTTCACTTTTTGCAATGAGTGAAAGGCTTAGAATAAATCCTGCAAAAGTTTTAATTGGAAAAATAAAAAAAGTTAAGAAATAATATAACTCAGATAATAAACCACCTTGGAAAATAGCCAATATAATATAATCTACCTTTCTTTGGTTTTCCATAAGATTAAATTTATGGAGCTGGTGCTGATGTATATCCCACCTTCATGAAATCTGAACCATAGAAATACACCTTCTCCATCTAGCATCTCTAGGATCTGTGTAACCCAGTGCATTGTCTCATTGCATCATTCTCAGTACAAAAATTGTCCTGTATCAACTTGATGACCATCAGTGCTTTTTTCAGGGGGAGAGGGGAAGGTGCTGGTACTCACCAAAGTTGTGTAGCTAGTCATTCCCATATGACTAATTATTATGTAGCTGCTGCGGGGCAGGTGGAAAAAGATGCTGGTATTGAGTACTAGTGAGTACCCTGAGAAAAAAGCCCTCATGACCATACAGAATAAATTAGAGTATCATATGCATAACCTAAATGCTGTAGTATCACATGGGTTGGTGTCAGCCCCATGAAGTTTATTTGGTTATTTTAATATATAACACCCAGTACTTCAGAAACAATCACAAACCAATTTCCAACTTGATGACAGACACAACTGATTAGCCCCCAAATCCAGAGTAACTATGGGAGCACGTAAGAGATTTTACGTGCACCCGTAGTTACTGCACCACCCAGTGAAAACCTATGGGAAATTCATATTGGAATCCAGAGTAAGTTGTTCTTACACAAGAGCAAGTTAGTCTGGATTTTGCCCTAAGGGTGCAGTCCTAACCTAGTCTGATACAACTCATTCCCGTTTCTGTGGTGATATAGGGAGGCAAGCACATGTCTATGAATTGTCATTTTCTCAGGAGTGACACAAAAGTGTCTTACAGACAAGACCCCTGAGTGGGGATTGCAATTTCATTTTAGGGGAGATGCGAAAAGCTGAATGCCTTCATCTTAGAATTTGACAGTGGGTGAAACCATTTCAAAATGGGACAGTAAGGCTGCAATCCACACTTTCCTAGAAGTAAGTCTCATTGAACACAATGGCACTTACTTCCGAGTAGACAAGGAGGATCTCTGGCATGATGTCACTTCCTGCTTGATGTCACTACTCATCATGGCATCATTTTCATGTTGATGACATCACTTCTGGGGGGATCCCACACAGATTGTCATTCTTAGAAGGGACCTTCAAGCTGAAATCCTTGAGAACCACTGTTCTAAATAGTTTCTTACTCAGGCCTAGCATCCTCTCCTCAGAGGATGAAATGTTTATTAATAATTCCCTGGGCACAAAATCTGTTGTAAAATGTCCATTTATTTATTTCTGTTATTTATTTCTATAAGGAGGTAGGTTTCTTAAAAGGTATATTAAGAGTAGTTGCCCAGAGAAACCTTAACATAACAATGAGAACGGGAATGATCCTTTCTCCAAGCTGGCTTCACAACTGCTGCTCCATCAAGTGAAGGATTTCAATGTACATCCGCTGAGGAGCGTCAATGCCCCAAATAAAATCCCAGTGAATCCAATCAGGCATGTATTTGTAATGAATGATGCTATTGAGTCGAGACTTCAGCTCTGCCATTTCTGTTGGCTGAACAACCCAGTCCTGTCCTCCAGTCCACATTGCCGTTGGCACAAATATTTCTTCCAACTTGTAAAAGGGAGGTGTAGTCTGGGAAAGAAAAAGAAAAAAATCTATACTGCAGATGCCACTGATAAACAAAAGATGCCTCCTACAGCAACATTTTGAGATTCCTAGATAAAATCATGATTAGAGGATCATGATGATTGTACTGATAGAAATTCTTATAGAAAATGGCAATGGCTATGGTTAGGATGCCTTGTATGTTTGTGGTGATAAATGGCTTGGGTACTAGAGGCAGGTTGTGGACAGAGGGGAAGAAGTTGGGGGGGGGAGAATAAGTGGGAAGCAAGCTGGAAAAGGTGGTTCTCAGTGGCAAAGTTACACCAGATCCTATTTCTAATTTTTCAACATTCCCTTCCTTTTTCTTAGATGAAAAACCAACAAAATATCTAGGAATAGGTCCAAGAAGACTCATAGATGACCAGAAAAGACCAGAAAGCCTACCAAGGATAAGTAAAATATTTACATATATAACACATTTTTTCTTACCCCTCTTTGGCATTTTGTTAGCTTTCTCCTAACATTCTGTATGCATCAATTGGAACAGCTCTAAGCTATACAGAAGTGGGAGATAGGAGATAAGTGGGAGATTGTTTATTTATTTACAGTATGTTTATCCTGACCTTTTCCCTAAAGGAACCCCAAGTGGCTTATAAAAAGCAGATGTAAAAGAAAACATAAACATCACATTTGTAAATAATTTATTGTTTATTAAAATTATTTCTATCCAGACTTTCTCTCTTGGTGTTACCCCTTCCTTACAGTGTCTCGAAGAGCCTCTCTCTAATTTTTCAACGTTCCCTTTCTTTTCCTTCCATACCACAGAAAGGAAACAACTGAAACAACCCCTCAAATGCATTTTGTAGTCTAAAAGAGATTCACAGGAAATCACAACAGCAAGATAATATCAGGTATTTCTAACCTCTGGTCATTTCCAATTCTTCAAATCAAACATGGTTTCCTGAATAATTTTACAAAATTTAACATTTTTAAAGAATAATTGTTTTAATTCAGTACATCTCTACAACCTACCTGGTTGTATATATCTATGTTTTCTGAGCCATAGTCAAAGTATCTGAATTTCCCTGTTTTTGCCAACTGTAAAATGAAAGAGAAAACAATAACTTAGGGTTAATTTAGAAATATTTATAATTTGTGTGTGTGTGTATTTATGTGTGTGTGTGTGTGTGTGTGTGTGAGAGAGAGAGAGAGAGAGAGAGAGAGAGAGAGAGAGATCAATTTACACAATGGGTGCAATGCAATCCTAACCAATTTAGGTTTTTCTAACTTAATGTGGCATATCTTTCCATGGTGGTATGGGGAGGTGTGGTGAGTATATTCTTATGCACTGGCCTTACACACACCCCTTCACAGTAGTGGGGCAAAAGTGCCTGACAGCATTTTTGTGACATCCCCAGGTCAGCATAGGACTTTTGCTGGGACTTATGCCAGCCTTAGGCATAATGTTACGAATACAGGCATCCCCCACTTATTGGACAGGTTAGGGACCGGAGCACCATCCAAAAATGAAAAACGTTGAAAAGTGGAACCCAAACTTTTTAAGTTTATAAATGTTGCTTCCAATGCATTTTAAGCTAGCAAATGGCAAATGTCCCTTTTATCTTGCAAATTCCTGCTACCACAAAATGATTCCTGCAAATGGATTATCATTAACTCCTTCGGGAATGGAATTAAACCAGGAGCTACAACATGGGGGAAGGCAATTTTGGCCTTTAGAACAGCAGAGAGAGATTAAAAAGTGAAACATGCATTGGTTGAATGATTTCTGGGTTGAAAACCCAGAATTGAAAGAGTGGATCATCAGAAAATGAACTGTCAGAAAGCAAGGGATACCTCAAATTTATTACTATATTGCATATAGTAATATAATATATACTATATGCAATATATAATATATAAATATAATATATTACTATAAATTTATTAATTACAAGACAGCTACGTGGTGCCTACTCACACAGAAAAGAACAAGAATGAAGTTTTTTTCCAGGACCCAAGGCTGAAAAAGAGGACATATTCTGGGAAAATAATATATTTATATAATTTTCCCTGTCACTGGCTGTACTGGGTTGTTGCACCGGTATGGCATGCATGCATAGCTTGATCTTTTCAGTAGTCACATGGACAATCAAAAAATTGGACAATCAAAAAGCAGGACAGAAAAATTTATAACCTTACATACTGAATCTGACATTTCCTTTAACTTAGTGCACAATCCTAATCATTACTACTCAGAAGTAATCTCCACTGTGTACAAAGGGTCTTACTCCCAGGAAAGTGTGTTTAGGATTGCCGCCTCCCATTGCAACTCAACACCCATTGCAACTCAATAATTCACCTCTAAGTCCTGAATAGGCAGAAAAATTGAGGTCACAAGGTTAGTATTATTTGTCTATTGTTCCTATTGCTAATCTTGTCCTGGAACACAGCCAGCAATTGCTAATATTCAGTTTTACTTCTGTAAAATTAAATAACCAACAAGGACATTATTTCACATTGTGATAAGCAAAAATATTCAAAAGTTATATTTCATTTTGAAACTCTACCTGGCCCCAGTGGACAAGAGTTTTCACAGAGGTATAATCTGGGAATCCTGATACATACACATCAGTTCGACTCTGAAAGGAAAATATGGGTTTGGCAGTCACTTTCCTGAAAATGGGTTTTACTGCTGTGCTAGAAAAAAGTAGTTTCACCATCTCTTAACCTTTTGCTTGTGCACACAGATTCTTGAGACAAACGTCTCCTCAGTTCTGCAGGCAGAGAGCCAAGGAACTCATTGGGGCCACACAGGTTACACACACTGTGTAACCTTGGTGTTACACAGGTTTCCCCATCTGGTTGTCCTGGGCTCTGGAGTTAAGGAAATTCTCCTGGCCTCCCTCTAACATTGGTTCCACGCCACCCCTCTGCTACCCTACCTAAGGTGTCACATTATTGGTTCCATGCTGTGTCATAATAACATCTCATTGGCAATTTGAACATCAATCTCATTGGTCCATTTTGAATTGAGAAAATCTACTTTCTGTTACTTGTGACAGTTATATTTTGTTTTCTGACCTTTGGCCATAACTTTGGATAGAATGATAGAATCTGTCACTCATTTTCTCTATTGCATTTTACTGTAAATTATGCACCCAACAGTATACAGCATGAAGGTATTATCCTAACCACTGTCATTTTTTCAGTTTTATTTACTGTGGTGTCACCCTGCCAAGGTGTGCCGGTGTTAGACCACACACCCATCCACTACACTAGCTGTATCACTGGATAATTCCCTTACTCTAGGCTCTGCTTCCCTGTATCATAGGATTCAGTGGTCTCCATAGGATTCAGTAAACCCACCTCTCACTAACTATAAAACTGGGATCCCAAACCAATGCCTGCATACTCAGATACAAGTCCCGTTATAGTCTAATGAGCTTACTCCCACAAATTTCTAGATAGGATTGCACCCAGATAGTTCCCTTATCCTGAGGAGACCAGGCTCTGCTTCAGAGTTCCACAGGATCCAGTAGTCACAATTTTGCTGCTGCTGAAGCACTAGGGAAGGATAACACTGGGCTGTTAATCTTTGGCAGGTTCTCTAGGTTAAGGCTGAAAAGGCAATATCTCTATGTCAATGCTATCTCGAGGTGCTAAATACAGCAGAAGCAAGCTTGTGTGGAAAAAGGACTGCCACAGCGCAATAACAGGCAACATAATGAACAAGCCACAAAGAAATGACACGGGGGAGCAAGACAAAAGCCACAGGGAGCACAAATATAAAAAGCAATAGCTAATGGACTGTTTGGTAAACTATTCGGAAATATGTCAACTGGAAATGTGTCAACAGTTGTCTCACATATCTCCAACAGCATCACCAGGCACAGCAGTGATAAAATGGCCATCACAGCAAATATAGGACCAGCCAGGACTACCAGAGTTTACCTCAGAAGAATTTCATCCTCTTCCCCTAAAGGAAAACTCAAGGCCCTGCAATGTGGCTTCTCAAGTCTGCGCTGACTATTTTACCCATGCAGACTTGAGAGCCTCCATGTCAGGCTTTGCAACCTGACAGGAACTGGACAGGAACCAGTTCAGTTCCTTCCAGTCCTGCACCCCCACTCCAGGGCCAGTCACTCCTCCTGTTCCACTCCTTCACCCACCCACCCCCAGAACACCTCTCCTACCCATGGCCCTTACTGCCACCCAGCGATTTTCCTAGCTCCGAGCAGTGTCCGAGCAGTGTCCATGCAGGGAACAGTTTTTGATGTTCCTCATATCCAGGTGTTAAGAGACATGGCTTATGGCACATTTGTGATAGCGCCAGCACTGGTAGCTCATGGGATTAGATCCTCAGGAAGTAGCTTGATGGTTGCACTCATTTCTGTCCATCTACATGACATTACTGCTTCTCCTACTACTCCCTGGATTATGAGAGAAAGAAGAAATGTGGAGGGAAGGAGAACGCTCGGCTAAAACACTGGGACGAACAACGGCTGGTGCATCATCATGTAAGAGCAGCACCACTTGGTATGCTGCCTCAGAAGTCAAGAGGAACCAAACCTGGAACAAAGCAGATCCTTTATCTCTGACCTGTAGCTCCTCCCAGGGGAAAAGTGGAATAAAAATGGGAAAGTAAAAGGAAATTCAAATACACACTTACTTTATTAAGGTTTTTCTCATTAAATCCACTGACAAGAAAAAGAGCTTGTTTGCAGAGATTGTCTATCAGTTGGCAGCCACACTTCTGAGCAATGAATGTTCTCAGATTTGGACTCAGCAGGCATAATTCTTTTGTGCCAAATATCACCTGTAGAAATTCAGAAATTCTTTACATTCTGGGAATCATTCACTTGAATTTTGTCATAATAGAGCAATTCATGTACTCCTGAACTGATTCACATAAATAAGGGGTCTTTTCATTATACTATAGATTTTGTTGGCCTCTCCACTGCTTGCTTGTTTGCTTGCTCTGAGTGGCATCTGCAGTAGTGCCAACGTATCAGTACTTCTGACAAAGAATATCTCCACCCAGTTTCTTGGGATTCTTCATTCTTTCACACCAAATTCTGTATCACTGTATTCTGCTAACAGGGCAAAGAGTCATTTTTCAAGTGATGCTCCTCTGATCGTAGCAGGGGGCAAGGTGACCAGATATCATATCTGCAAAAGCGGACAAGGCACCCCAAAATGTAGGTATTTAGGACACTTTTGTGACACCCTCAGGCAAGCACAGGACTTGTGTCAGGACTTATACCAGCCTAACTGGGTGTTAGGATAGTAGCCTCAAACACCATTTCCATTCCAGAGCCACCCACTCCATCTCCCCCCATTGGGTACCTCAGGCTCCTTTTCAGCACAGCTGTACCAGAAGAAGGAATGAATGACCAGCTCAAGTGTCTTGCGCTGACTGCTGACAGCAAGTCCCAGCCTACCTCCTCCTGAGATGGCATTAAAGTGCTTTAAGTGCTTTACATCACTTTCACAATACTCAGCAGTCAGCACAAGACACTTGAGCTGGTCCAGAGCACACAATGGATTTCACCCACATTTCCATAAACCATCATGGATTACAGTCCATATATCAATTCATCACATGAAATTCATAATAGGCAGTTGTGAATATAAAAATAAAGCTGGGCCACTGGAAGAAGATACCTTCAACACTGCATCTGGCAAACGAGTCAGTTGTAAAATAGGGCTTATAGCAAATTGAAATGTATATGCCGGTCCCATAGCAAAGAACATCTTAACTTTTTCAGCTAATCGAGGCAGTGTAGAAAATGCCATAAGAGCTAGGAAAAAAAAAGAAAATCTGTGTATACGTACAAATTGACCTGTTCATAATAGCTTGTAAAAAAAAGTACAGATCTATACCCCCAAATGAAGTCAATTCTAATATATTAAAAACAAAATATTGAAATGAATAGGAACCCAACTGAAATTAGCTTGCAGCCCACCTAAATGGTCTCAACCTACAGTTTGGGAAACACTGTTCTAGATTTTGATGTCACCTATGGGTCACAACCCTTGTTATCCAGAGGAAAGGAAGAAGACTAACGGAGGAAAGCATGACAAGAAAGAATGGACAAGCGTTTCTAGTTGGTGGCATTTCCCAGCATATCATTTAGAGCTGGCAGAGGGTAAACCAGTGCATTGACTGAGTTCTGACTGTTGTGCAATTAAGCTGCCCTCCAAATGCAGCCCACCCCATCTCCTTAGTCCAGACCTCTAGCCTGTGAGCACAGTGATCAAATGTCATAACTGCAAAAGAGAAGAGAGGGAGAGAGAGAATATATATATAGAGAGAGAGAGAGAGAGAGAGAGAGAGAGAGAGAGAGAGAGAGAGAGAGAGAGAGAGAGAATATATAGAGTACACAAAACATTCTTATTATTCTAAATTTCATTCTTGACCTACCTATGGTGCCTCCCTGAGCATGGCCACCATAATAGATTTTTTCATGTCCTGTTTTCTGGAGAATAAAGTGTATCATGGCAGGAAGATCATAAATGCCCATTTCGTGTAAACTGCAAACCAGAAAGCACATCAGAATACAAAGGCAATTAGCTATTATGATAACAAAGCAACAATAAATCAAGCTAATCAGGTTCCATTTCAAATGACTGCTAATTGCCCTGCAAGGAGTTGAACACCTGCAAATTCTGCAAAATAAGAGCTCCTGCTAAAAAAAGTTGAGCTCAGAGCAGGTCACAAGTTTTTATCACTTGGAGGAAGAAGAACAGAACAGAAATGAAACTAAAAGTTCATGAAGTTTAAGACAAGCTGAATTGCCTGCCATGTTGCTATGGTAAGCATGCTAACTTTATGCCATTAACTGCCCCTTAAAAGGAAGCTTATCCTTCAGTTTAAAGATCCAACCTCAGTTGCTTTGCTGCTGATATAGGCTCTGGATGTAGCATAACTGCTCTGTTCTAGGCAATGCTAAACATGCCCTCAACATACCTCTCCTGAACTGCCTAGGCTGGCACAGCTAGGGCAGTCCAGGTTCATCTTGGAATTGGGCCACCCCAGTGATAGGGTAGCCCAAGTGCACTTCTGGATTGCAGCCAAAATCACAAATAAATCAATCACATATAATTAGGCTACAACTGCATTTTTCATCTATAATATAATCCGGGGTTCCCAAACTTCTGGAATATAACTCCCAAAGTGTGCCCTTGCAGGAGAGGGGAAAAAGTTAGCAACACAATGCCCAGGAATGCACCTTTGTTGGGAGGGCCAGGGACTGTTCTTAGCTCACAAAAAGAAGCAACAGCATCGCCTCCACAGGGTTCCCCAAAGGATTAAAACTGAAAATAGGACAATTGCGAAATATTTTCAGTTTGTGCTCACACAATTCCAAGGAGATCCATTGAAGTGAGTGGTGTTATAACTAATAACTAATAAGGAAAGTAATGTTCCCTTATCCTGAAAAGACTCAAGTGGCTGCTCTACACCCACAGAATACAGCAGTGTCCATTTTGGCATTCTCACCATGTAGCACAGGGATAGCAAAGAATGGGGATTCCTAGTACTCTTAACAACATTAAACTATACACTACATACCAAGTGTTTTCAATTAGGAACAATTTACTGTAAGATAAGGCAAAGAAAAATATGCAGCAGTTTAAATTGTAGTGGAATAAAAATAAAATGGCTCTTTGAATGCTGAGTTTCAGTCAGTCTGCAAAATAGTAACTTACCTGAAATTCCAAAATTCTTCTTGATCAATTGTAAGGTACTGGTGCCTTCTGGACCAGGAATTTCCTCTACTATTCCCAAGCCATACATCATATCCAGCATCTGCTAGCATGAAGCCCAGGCTGTTAGGGGGTGGGTTTGCTATCCAGACACTGCCTTCCAGAGTCAAACCATGTATTAGCAAGATGGCAGCCCTGGAGCCTGAAAAATAAGAGTCAAAGTTAAAAGCTCTATAATATACAGGCAGATCTCAACAAATGTTTTCTCACATACGGTGGCACCTCCCGTAACAAACACCTCACGGTAAAGTATGTTTCACATAAAAAACAAAAATTTATCTAGGATTCTGCTTCACATAACAAACTGTGCTTCATGTAACAAATACATTCATTGGCAGTTGGGGCAGATGAGCTGGCTGGTAGTGCTTTTAAAAAGTGTGCCTGCCCATAGCGAAAGCAACACTTCCGCATCTGCTGGGCAGAGGGAGAGAAGAGCAGTAGAGAAGAGGGAAGCAGCTCATGGCTAGCCAGAAGGGAGCAGGGGAGCGAGAGGCTCAGGATGAAGAGAAGGAGAAAGTGGGGAGACACTTGGAAAGTGTCTTGGATTGCAGCCTCCTAACCAATATCACGTCTACCCAGAAGTAAGCCTCATTATATTAAATGGGTCTTACTCCCAGGAGTCTTTAGGATTGCAGCCTAAGTAGACTTCATAGGATCATGCACATTGAATGCATGTATTGAATTCAATTCCACTGTTTTGCCCTCCTTTTTACATCCAGTTAATATTTTTATATGAATATTTTTGGGTTGTGGAACCAATCGTCTGAGTTTCCATTATTTCCCATGGAAAAATCCGCTTCACGTAAAGAACATTTCACATAACAAACATGCCTTCAGAACGAATTAAATTTGTTTTGTGTCCTCCATTCTGTATGGTCACCTGGTACTGGTGCACAACCAACTGGGCCGCCTCTCTGCTGCGTACTGGGTCTGATTACCTCAGACCTGCTCTGCTACTTACATATCAAAAAAATCCCACAAAGAATGCCTAAGCTGTTGGGTGCACCCAAATTACTTAATTAAGGCTGCAATCCTACCATCCAGAATAAGTCCTGGCATAAGTCCTCTGCTGACTTGTGTATCACAAAAGTGCCATAAGCAGGGTGACCAGATGCCCAAACCTCAAAAGGAGGACATCGTCTTGGATTCCTCCCAGCCTAACCTTTCCAGAAAATAATGGCATGTTTGCCTACTCATGAGTAAAGCCATTATATTGGGCACTTTCACTTTCCCATAGAGCTCAATGCATAGTTTTGATTTTTAGTTTTTTGGCCAAAACTGATTTTTGCATTAGATTCTGCTCTTCCATACAAATCCAACGGTATATGACATGATGGGTACTGCACACTATTGCAAAGTTACAAAATGAAGTGAAAATGGAGGATAATGAAGCCCTTTTGGAGGACACCTGGACAGAAGGCTAAAAAAAGGACAAATCCAGAAAAATCCGGTCATATGGTCACCCTGGCCAAAAGGCACTTCTGCCCTGCTCCAGACGGGTTCGGCCAGTGCACAGGCATATGCTGACCTCCCCACACCACTGTGGGAAAATATGATAGGTGAGTTAGCCTGGCCTAAATTTGTTAGGATTGCACCCTAACTGACATTCAGTAATTACGGCTGCAATCCTAATCTCCTATTAGGCTAGCATAAGATCCAGCATAAGTCCTGTGCTGAACTGGGGGTGTCACAAAAGTGTCGTAAAGCACAGGGAGGTAGGGGGGTAAGGCCACTGCACAGGTAGACACCAACTGCCCACCATGGAAAGATATGCCATGTGAGTTATGGCAGCCTAATTGGTTAGGATTGCACCCTAAGTAAGGCTGCACAGTCTGCATTCCCAAGATTCTCCTACCTCCAGGAATTCTGTTCACGCTCAGATAATAGCCATCTTCTGTAAGGACTTCATATTCTTCGGAAGGATATCCCCAGTACTGGATTTTCTGACTCTGCAAGGAAACAGCAACCAGAGGAAATCATTTCCTACTGAAGTTTAAACTCAGGGTACTTAAAGATTTGTCTCCACAGGGACAGTTCCCAGAGCATTGAAGGACATATTGTTCATGTCACTTGATGAGATTTGCTGACCTATGTGTTTGGATGCTAACAAGAGCTTTTCCAGTGGCACAGCTAGGGGGTGCAGTTGCACCAGGCTACAAGCTTTAGGGGGACTAAACGCTGAGCTTGACACTAGTGACTTTAAAGTGTGAAAATGGGGTATATCTGAATGGTAATACCATCATGTTCTATATTGTTGGTAATTTTATGCAGAATGCAATGAAACAAACTGCACTGGAATATATATCTATTCTAACAAATGTTATGGCCAATTAACCAGAAAATGAAAACACAAAAGCCTATGGAACAAAAGTGGATTTTCTTAACTCAGATTTTCCCATGTTACTGATGGCTCAGAGAGCCAATGAGATGTAATTCTGGTACTATTTGGAACTAATATAATCAGCTCCCAGTACAAACCTCATATACAATACATATATCATACAACAGTTGCGCCTTGTTAACCTGACATAAAGGCTCTTCTAAGTGGTGCTCCTCTTCTAGATAGCAGGGAAGGAATAACCATTCCTTGTTGCAACCAGCCTAGTTTCCCTAACTAATAATTGACACAATTTTTTTTTACTTAATTCAATTTGATTTTCTTGTTGTGAGGGGAAGGGGCAACAAAATCTTTTTTGACTCCAGATAGCAAATAGGTGCTTTAGCTGTGCCACTAGTAGGGCAAATGGCCCTTGAACTGCTAAAGAGACGGAGGCAGGTTTTTCCCCAATTTTCCTTTTACAAAAATACTGGAGGATGATGCCACTTCCAGTTGTAACATCACTTCTGGGCTGTATTCTGAGCTTTGCACTAGGCTACATGATCATTAGCTATGCCACTGAGCTATTCAAAGCTTGTTGTTTTCAGGGATTTAAATATGACAAGACCATGAACAGAAACATTGGAGTAAATCAGCCCAAACATCTCAGCACCAATACAAAAGCAAGGCTTTGGATATATAACAATCATTTTGCAAGAATTTCTGCAAATTTGTGTCTGATTCTGAAAGACATGGAACAGTCACAGAATTTGACCAGAAGTGGCATTGCCTCATTGTGGTGAAGGAGTAACATCCTCACTCCCTACAAATCATGTTCCATGTGTGTTGAGCACTTGAACGTTTATGTAAACACCCAGTGCACATGATTTTTACCTAAAAATATGAATCTTTATGCAGTTGGCCACAAACACATCTGCATAACAAAGGGTAATGCTGGCCTCTCACTCCGCACGCTACTGAAGCACTATTTCTGTGTAACATTTAGAGGTCAGAAATACTGTTCTGATGCAAGGGTAACGTTCTTGTGCTTTGCTTACATGCAGCAAAAGACAGATTCTTCTGTCCAGAACCAAACCTGTCCTTCCAGCCCATAAACCCTGAAATGAACTTGCCTGTGACTCAACATAGCATTCTAAAACAAGGGACAGATTGATCAGAAACTTCACATTGTGATGCTTATTTTTCTGGAAGCTCAGCTTACAATATTCATCACGAATTCAGGGTTAAGTTCTGTTTTGCATTTGGCTTCTTCTGATCTCACAGATCCTTGAAGAACCATTACGATAAGCAGTAGCCACATTTTGAAGCACCTGCAGGGGGAAAAACTTAAATATTTTACACATGGAAAACATGTACCAGCCTCAACAGGGGATAGTAATAGGTTATGAGAAGCTGAATGTAGCATGGCACCTAAGAGAGGGTGACCAGATGCCAAACCCAAAATCCCCCCCAAGTTCCCCATAATTATTGTCATCCAAGCCAAAATTCCCACCCAGTTACAAAATGTAGGAGACCCCCCAAAATGTAGGACAAATATAGGACATGTTAAAATAAAGCTAAAAACACTTGCATTGCATTCTTATACTTAATTTTTGCACAAATCTCATTGCACTAGACCAGACACCAACCAAAAAGTGAACCAGGTAGTCATGCACAGGCTTGGTCTTTTGGCCTCCTTTCCTTTGCCCCTTACATAGTAGTAAGCACCACTGACTATAATCCTTTTGAGTGGTATCCTTTAGGCCATCTAGTCCAACCCCCTGCAAATGACCAGGTAGATTTTAGCACTTTTGCAATCAAAGGAACAAATGCAGACTTGTTTTTATATATCTATGTATCTATATCTACAGAGAGAGAGAGAGAGAGAGAGAGAGAGAGAGAGAGGTGCCTTGTAAGACAAACATAATTCGTTCCAGAAGCATGTTTGTCTTACAAAGCATTCTTCTTACAAAGCAGACATTCCCATAGGAAAAAATCGAAACTCAGACAATTGGTTCAAGAACCCGAAAATATTAAAATATTAACTGTATGTAAAAATGATGACAAAACACTGTAATTGAATTCAAATCACTGTAATATAACACAATTACTATAATAAAACACTGTAATATACTGTATGTACAATAAAACAGAAAAGGATGAATAATTTTCACCTAAAGAGTCACTGGTGTCTTTTTGAGCAAGCCCCATTGCATCCCCCATGGACTGGCATGGAAGGGTAGTGGTGGTGAGAGAGTGGCACTCCAGGCAAAAGGGATGCAAAGAGGGCATGATCCACCACTGTCTACTCAGAGTCAAGCTCCATTGCATCCCCCTGGTGCATAGAGGACAATTTGCTGTGAGCGTTGTTTTAGGGAGCATCTGGGGCAGAAGGGAAGGAGGGGCTTTCTCTTGGGAGGATGGTGCATTGAGGGCAGTTTGCTGGGGCAACCAAGTTAGGGAAGTGGGGAGGGTTTCTCAGTGGGGAGAAGACTTGTGCTTAAATACTAAAGACACTTTCCTGGGAGTAAGTCCCATTGAACACAATGAGTAGACAAAGCTAAGATTGTGTTCTTGTTGTGTGCCTGGAGCTGCAGCAGCGGGTGGGCAGATGATGAGGCCGCAGCTCCCAGAGGAGCATGGCTGCCGAGCTGGTCTCGTGCATCAGCCTTGTCCATTTCCAGCAGTTCCCAGAGGCTGCACTGCCGCTGTGCATGGGTGGCGGGCATTTCAGGCAGGCAGGTGGCAGCTCCCGTAGGAGGAGAGGCTGCGCTGCTGGCAAGGGCTTATGCTGGCCTAATTGGGGGTTAGGATTGCAAACAGTGATGTGGGTACTGTGGGAGACATACCGCGTTGATACTTTGGGAGAAGCCCAACTGCTCCAAGCTCAAACTGACATCCAAGCTCTGTGATATCCACCAGCTCTAAGGTTGCCATAATTCTCTTCCACAAAACCAGGACAGAATCCCCCGTCAAACCTGCCAATATGTGAATGCAATCCCCCACAAAATCAGGGAGTCCAGATTTTCTTGGACACATGGCAACCCTAATCAGCTCCAAGCTCCAGACCTGGGCCTTTCTCTAGCTAAGAGGACCGTTTCCTACTCACACTCCCTCCCCTCCCAAGCTAAGGGGACCATCTCCAAAGCAATGATTTTGAACCACTGTGCGGCAGAAAGCTGGGAGAGGGGGAAAAATTCTAGTTCACTGCAGATAAACTGATAGATTAAAACAAAAGTCATCAAAAGAAATATATTCGTTAAGCTCATCAAATTTTTAGTTTTTTGGAGAAAGTGCATCTGTACTACTTTTTTATTCATATAATAAAGTAGGAACTCACCTAAAACATCTTTTATTCCCTTCCAAGCTTCTCATTTCCAGCAGCACACAAAGGTCACGGAGCCCAAGGACTATCACGTTTTGATGCGCCTGTGGAAAACTGCTTCCGCTGAAAGCAAACTAAAATGTGAACGTTTGTTTCCCTCAAGATCACAAAGATACTGAATGGAGTATCTGGTTTATTTGCTTTAGTATTTTATAAGGTTAATAAACTGATGTTACATACACAAGCATTTTTGCTGAGTTATTTCATTTCAGTTCAATTTATTTCCCCAACACTCTTTGATATGTACTCTTTGCTGGTTTTTCCCTCAGGGTCTTGGTTTTCAAATACTGTCTGCGTGGTTTTGATTTTATTGTTTGATGTTTTATTATTCTTTTTCCAAAAATTAAAAAAAATTAAAGTAGACTCGTAGAATCCTAGAGTTGGAAGGGACCTAGTAGGTCGTCAAGTCCAATCCCCTGCCTGCAGCAGGAAATCCTCCTAGAGCAGCATTTCTCAAAGTGGGGGTCGGGACCCCTTTGGGGGGTCACCTAGAGCTTTCCTGGGGGTCACCGAAAGACCCCTGGTGCAGGGGGCCAGGTCAGGCTTGCCAGACCTCCAGCTGTAGCTGCGCGCACACTGGGGCTGACCGACAGCCTCAGGGCCCCTATCCTATGCATGCCTACTCTGAAATAAATCCCATTATAGTCAGGGTGGCCTTTACTCCCGTGTAAATATGGATAGGATTGCAGCCTCAGGGCCCAATTCTATGCATGCCTGCTCTGAAATAAATCCCATCGTGTTCAATTGTGCTTAGAACACACATTTCATTCGTAACAATGAAAATACATCCTGCATATCGGATATTTACATTACGATTCATAACAGTAGCAAAATTACAGTTATAATGTAGCAATGAAAATAATTTTATGGTTGGGGGTCCCCACAACATCAGGAACCTATAAAGGGGTCACGGCGTTAGGAAGATTGAGAACCACTGTCCTAGAGCATCCCAGACAGGAGCTCATCGAGTCTCTGCTTGAAGATCCCCAGTGAGGGAGAATTAAAGTATTAAAAATTAAATTAAATTAGGATTAAAAAATGAAAAATTAGAATTAAAAATTAAAGTAAAAATTTTAAAAAATTAAAAATGATTAAAAATTTACAATTAAATAAAAATTATTATTAAAACTGATGACTGTATTTTTCTGAATATTTTAGAAGTGGGTTCAAGTGTAACCTCATAGGGACATGTGTTGTCTTCAACCACAACAGCAGGCTTTCCTTGTCAAAAAGGCTGCAATCCTAAAGATACTTTCCTGGGAGTAAGCCCTATTGACCAGTTCAAAAAGGCTTGCACTGCAGAGTGGGGACAGATTGGGAGGCATGAGAAAAGTGATTTCTCTTGTCTCCCTGTTAGCCCCTCAGCAATAAGCCTTCACTGTCCTGATGCAATGCGGCTTTGGGTCTGCAGGTAGATGTTCAGTGGAGTTGTACATTGACTCCTCCATCAGGCCCCTCAGCAAGAGGAACACACCGTGTCATATTTGCAAAGCATTTTGCAGACAAAATTGTTTGCATTCATCATGACTTATATCCATTGCCATGTATTTAGAGCCAGGAGTTAGTTAGTCACTAGTAAGATCGATGCCAGACTAAACAAAACCATGAGGAGCACAAGCAGTTGCATAAAATCTACTTTTACTTGCTGGCTCCCTGTTTTGAGCCACATAGCAGCACCAGCTCTAAGAAGGCAGGATGCCTTAGTGAAGGATTACAACAAAATTATGAGAAACCCCCTTCTTCCTGTGCATGCTTATCTTCCCCATCTATCAATTGGTAGGTTTAAATCCAGGAAGCCCTGTCTGGCATTTGCACAACAACAACCATTAACTTTAATAACATCAACATGCAATGGAAAGCTAAATTGGCTGCTGAACGCCCAGATACAGGCAGCTACAAAGGGGACCCTACACAAAAGCAGCCAGGGTTTGACCTACCTCACCAGCATTGGTCAACTCTGAACAGGATCTGTACCCAGCATGGTGTCTGCCAGGACACACTGTTTAAGTTGGGTCTTGTAACTTGTTGGGTACTTGGGTCTTGTTGGGTACTCCTCAACAAAATATTCATCACATTGTGTTGAGTGTCCGTCAGCAGCCTACAACGACCCTATGACATCAACATTTGATTTATCTCATATCCATGTATTTTGCAATCAATCAATCAGTGACTTGTATAAAAATGTCTGATGGGATGATCATCCTTGGGATGATCCCCTTGTCATCTGTTACTTTTGTTTTGTGGGATTCTTTTCAGTTTGTATAACTTGAGGATGTGGACAGATTTTGGAGTATAAGTCCATCTCCTTTGTAATATGAGTCCATCTTCCTGCCTGATTGACCTTTTCCAGCTGTCTGGGAGGGTCTGGCCAAGTGGACAGGAAAGGTGCACCCTTCTTTCATGGAGGATTCAGCTCCTCAGGGACATTCTCTTCTCAATATATCTTTTCCAGTGGCATATCTAGGGAGGCAACTGCAGGAGTTTGCCACCAGCACCAAATGGAGATGGGTCCAAATGTGCCCACACACTCCCTCTCTGGAGCCCATCAGGCAAAGTTGTCCAGCCAGCTCCAAAGACTCCTTCACTGGGGAGGAATCAAGGAAGAGGGGAAGAAGCTGGGGTAAGACTGTTCTGGGAAGAACCTAGACTCTCTGGCATCTTCCTCCCTGGATCACTTCACCCCCACAGGCTGCCTTTTTCGTGTGTGAAAGGGCTGGCTGCCACCACCCCATCCTTGGGATGATCTGAATGTTACAACTTCTTGCATGAGGCATGCAATGAGAACGAATCAACACTACAGTCGACTATCTGGTTTGCAAGCCAATCATTTTTGACCAAGATTGGTCTTTTAAAATGATCCCAAGAACTTCTGACCTGATCAAAAGTTATTTTGCATTTCCATGTTTGGGGACAAGTGAGGACAAAAAATCATTCCTTGCACTCTTATCCCATTGGGGATGAAAGCAGCAGGGGAAGGCTATTTTGATTGGGAAAAAATGGCCAACGGCAAGAAAGTTAAAGGCTTACAGCACAATCTTATGCACATCTGCTCAGAAGTAAATTCTAATGTGTGAAAATTCCCAGGAAAGTGTCCACAGGATTTTAGTCTTCAGCATCAGCTCTGTTCTGCTCCCACCCCACCCCCACCCCCAGCAGTCTCTTTGTGCCCTGTTTCAATTAAAAATCAAACAATCCACAGACTGCTGAGGCTCTAATCTAGTTTGGCCCCAGGATTTGGGGTGGGAATGAACTATGAATACTATTTTCCACTGAAAATTGCTGGAAGAACTGAAAGTTGGCTCTAGAACATGGTCTTCCTTTCCTTGGGACTGATGCTGCAGTCCTATCCACACTTTCATGGGAGTAAGCCCCTGTCACGCTCCCTGTCCTCTCTGGGTCCCCTTAGCCACCTCTCTACACTCGGGATCCTGTTGGGGAAGGAGATCTCAGTGTCATCATCATTATCCCTGCTTCGCATCATGCTGATCTCAAGGAAGAGGCACGCACAGGTAAGTATGGAACGCAAGATTACTTTACTGCATATTGAGGTATAAAAGCGTTATGGTTACTTAAGGCACTTCTTGGTTACAGGTATCTAACTCCAACTAGAGCACGCAGGCTCCTTCAACCAAAAGGTATAACTAGGTCATCCACAAGGGTACGTCCAACAGGTAATTCAAGTCTCTTCCTTCCTCTCTCCTCCTGGGTAGGGATTAACAGGTCTCTAACAGCCTTCTTTATCTGTTTCAAGATCCTCTGCAGCCAACAACAGCCCCTCCAGACTCGGGACTTCGCTTTCCTCCGCAGCACCCTGACCTGCATCCACCTCCTTCCAGGGCAGAGTTTCCAACTGCTCCTCTGGCGCCTCTTCTTTACTCAAATTTCCCGCCTCATCTGCCCTCCCCCAACAACCTGGAGTTGAACGCAGGAGAATCCTGACCCCTCCCCATGCATACCAGTGAGGAGAGGGACCCACTGTGATCCCCCTCTTTCGCCTGCCACCTCCCCATCCTCGACTGCGCAGTTCTACCAAGTCCTTTACGGACCATACTTCCATCGAGTCTGGGAAGAGTTCTAAGTCCAAGGGAGGGTACCTAGGACATCTGCACACATATAGGCTTTCTCCCATATAAGTGCCCATCGGTTCCATGTTATATCTCTCATAGTCATAGTCATAGTGGACACATGTAGGACTGGGCTACAAGTATCAAAGCAGCAAAGCCTGGGGATAAACAGCTGTGAATGGAGATAAACTGCTGCCATGGGGGAGACTGCTTTGATTCTTTGTTATATGATAATATATGTATGTAGGTGGGGTGGGGCAAATGTGTGCAGCACATTATCTACCTGTTTACCCCACGTAGGACATATGGGATAATTGGCTTTATACATTGTGAGAGAACAACTTCTGTTTAACTTTAAAAAGAGTATCTATAACTAGTTAATAAAATAGTTAATAAAATAAATATCATCTTGCTCTCCAGTAAAGTGCAGTAGGGGTCATCTGATTTGTGCAGCCCTAACTTAAGGTCTCCTTGACTGGCCCTACAATGCAGAGTAACTATGGGAGCACGTAAGAGACATTACGTGTACCCGTAGTTACTGCACCATCTAATGAAAACCTATGGGAAATTCATACTGCAATCCACAGAAAATTGTTCTTACACCGGAGCAAGGACTTCCCATAGTTACTCTGGATTGTGCCCTGTGTGTCTTGTGTTCTCAGTGTGGCAGGGACAGCATTGGCATGAAAGTGGCAGGGACCCTTCTGCAGCCATGATTTCTGACCACTACTGACTGCACTGCTGAGCTCCTGGGCAGTGGCAGTGATGATGTACTCAACTTCTGCCACCATCCTCATTCCCTCCTGAGCCTGATTCTCCTTCTGGCCCTCTTCCCAGTCCCTCTAACCTTTGCTGCTCTGAAAAGCTCCCCACTGCTTGGTGGGGACACATATCTCAGTGCTACTCAGAAGCATCTTCCAAGTGCTGAGGCCCAGCCTCACAACCAGTACAGCATTCCCTCTCCAGCAACTAAGTGCCTATTGCAACATGGAAGTTACCATTATGTGTGCTAAAGTGTTCCCAAGATTAAAAACACTTCTGTTATTCATTATAATTACGTGTAGAAAAAACTGCATCAAGGGATAAGAGGCAACTTGAATCTGCCTTGAGAAATCTCTCCCTGAGATCACTCCTCTCATCTACTTCACATATTTTCTCTTTAATCTTGGATTTACAAGTATGGAGAAGGAAACTGAAGAGAAGCAGTGATGGCTGCTGTGGTTCCAATCCAGGCTCAGCTATGTCAAGTGAAATAGCAATGTGAAGGCAACAATCTGTGAGGGAGGCCTGTCAGTATACCTCAACCCTACCTAGTTACACTATTGGTCCTACCTAGTAAGGACACAGAGTGGTCCTATTTAGCATCTTTGAAATATAGATGGCACAGTCGCTGATAATCAAGGGAGCTCCAAAGGGAAGAAGGCTCCCTTCAGGCAGGGTTGCCAGATGACTGGACTTCCTTGGAGAAACTAGGAAAAAAGGGGGTTTGCTGGGAAAAGGGGAAAAACGCTTTCTCTGGGATTTCCTCGGCCATTTAAATTTATTGCGGTCACAGCTGCAGCTGCGCACAGCTCTAGAGCTTCCCAGAGTAGGAAAGAGATGTGGGGCAATACCAGGAGAAATGTCCTCCCCTGCCTCATGGGCAATAGCAGCAGCATGCCTTGGCTGCTGCTTCTCAGGAGGCTCCGCAGCCCCTGCAGTGCCCCACAGCCTATCCGGCCAGCAAGCCCTGACTCTCCCACAGCATAGGCAGCTTCTGCTGCCTGTCTGGCCATGCCTGTGCTGCCCCCTTAGGTTCCCACAGCTTCCACTTGTTCCAGACAGCGCAGAAAAGGTGAGACCCATGCAGCCTATGTGTGTGTGTGAATGAGAGAGTGCATGGGGTATGTGTGTTTTGGTGATTTTGTGTGTCTGGACTCCCCCACCCTCTCCCTACTGCCTAGATCACCCACCCCCAGCCTTAATCACCTCCCTGGATCACCTCCAGCCTTGCTTACCTCCCTTACTTACCTCCATGGTTGCAAAGAGATTTTCAGTTTTTAATTTAAAAAGAATTAAGTGTTGAAACTAAGTTCAGGAAAGCAATACGGTTGTTTTTAGTTTTAGAAAGCAATATGGTTGTTTGTCCTGGATTTGTCCTACATTTTTGGTGTGTCCTACATTTTTTAACAGGGGAAGAATTTTGGCTTGAATGGCAGGAATTTGGGGGGAATTTTGGGTTCAGCATCTGGTCACCCTTTCTTCAGGAAATGAGGGGAGCAGGAAGGAGCGACACTCTGGTGAAACAAACATAAAAAGAATCTGAGCCAGATTCCGATTCAAACAGGTCAAACACTCATGTAAAACATTTTCTGTGATTTTTCTCCAAGAGGAATCCTCTTTCAGAAAGAGGGAAAATAACTTGTTTCTGTTCTTTCTTCTACATTCATGTTCTGGTTTCATTTTAACCTTTCCCCTTTCTTTTTCTTGTATCCTTTCTTCTTTCAGCCAGAAAGAAAATGTTCAGGAAGTATCTGCGGACTGAAGGTGATGGTGTATTTTCACTTTTTGCAATGAGTGAAAGGCTTAGAATAAATCCTGCAAAAGTTTTAATTGGAAAAATAAAAAAGTTAAGAAATAATATAACTCAAATAATAAACCACCTTGGAAAATAGCCAATATAATATAATCTACCTTTCTTTGGTTTTCCATAAGATTAAATTTATGGAGCTGGTGCTGATGTATATCCCACCTTCATGAAATCTGAACCATAGAAATACACCTTCTCCATCTAGCATCTCTAGGATCTGTGTAACCCAGTGCATTGTCTCATTGCATCATTCTCAGTACAAAACTTGTCCTGTATCAACTTGATGACCATCAGTGCTTTTTTCAGGGGGAGAGGGGAAGGTGCTGGTACTCACCAAAGTTGTGTAGCTAGTCATTCCCATATGACTAATTATTATGTAGCTGCTGCAGGGCAGGTGGAAAAAGATGCTGGTACTGAGTACTAATGAGTACCCTGAGAAAAAAGCCCTGATGACCATACAGAATAAATTAGAGTATCATATGCATAACCTAAATGCTGTAGTATCACACGGGTTGGTGTCAGCCCCATGAAGTTTATTTGGTTATTTTAATATATAACACCAAGTACTTCAGAAACAATCACAAACCAATTTCCAACTTGATGACAGACACAACTGATTAGCCCCCAAATCCAGAGTAACTATGGGAGCACGTAAGAGATTTTACGTGCACCCGTAGTTACTGCACCACCCAGTGAAAACCTATGGGAAATTCATATTGGAATCCAGAGTAAGTTGTTCTTACACAAGAGCAAGTTAGTCTGGATTTTGCCCTAAGGGTGCAGTCCTAACCTAGTCTGATACAACTCATTCCTGTTTCTGTGGTGATATAGGGAGGCAAGCACATGTCTATGAATTGTCATTTTCTCAGGAGTGACACAAAAGTGTCTTACAGACAAGACCCCTGAGTGGGGATTGCAATTTCATTTTAGGGGAGATGCGAAAAGCTGAATGCCTCCATCTTAGAATTTGACAGTGGGTGAAATCATTTCAAAATGGGACAGTAAGGCTGCAATCCACACTTTCCTAGAAGTAAGTCTCATTGAACACAATGGCACTTACTTCCGAGTAGACAAGGAGGATCTCTGGCATGATGTCACTTCCTGCTTGATGTCACTACTCATCATGGCATCATTTTCATGTTGATGACATCACTTCTGGGGGGATCCCACACAGATTGTCATTCTTAGAAGGGACCTTCATGCTGAAATCCTTGAGAACCACTGTTCTAAATAGTTTCTTACTCAGGCCTAGCATCCTCGCCTCAGAGGATGAAATGTTTATTAATAATTCCCTGGGCACAAAATCTGTTGTAAAATGTCCATTTATTTATTTCTGTTATTTATTTCTATAAGAAGGTAGGTTTCTTAAAAGGTATATTAAGAGTAGTTGCCCAGAGAAACCTTAACATAACAATGAGAACGGGAATGATCCTTTCTCCAAGCTGGCTTCACAACTGCTGCTTCATCATGTGAAGGATTTCAATGTACATCCGCTGAGGAGCGTCAGTGCCCCAAATAAAATCCCAGTGAGTCCAATCAGGTATTACTTTGTAATGAATGATGCTATTGAGTCGAGACTTCAGCACGGCAATATCTGTTGGCTGACAAACCCAGTCCTGCCTGCCATTCCACATTGCCGTTGGCACAAATATTTCTTCCAACTTGTAAAAGGGAGATGTAGTCTGGGAAAGAAAAAGAAAAAAATCTATACTGCAGATGCCACTGATAAACAAAAGATGCCTCCTACAGCAACATTTTGAGATTCCTAGATAAAATCATGATTAGAGGATCATGATGATTGTACTGATAGAAATTCTTATAGAAAATGGCAATGGCTATGGTTAGGAAGCCTTGTATGTTTGTGGTGATAAATGGCTTGGGTACTAGAGGCAGGTTGTGGACAGAGGGGAAGAAGTCAGGGGGGGGGGAGAGAATAAGTGGGAAACAAGCTGGAAAAGGTGGTTCTCAGTGGCAAAAGTTACACCAGATCCTATTTCTAATTTTTCAACATTCCCTTCCTTTTTCTTAGATGAAAAACCAACAAAATATCTAGGAATAGGTCCAAGAAGACTCATAGATGACCAGAAAAGACCAGAAAGCCTACCAAGGATAAGTAAAATATTTACATATATAACACATTTTTTCTTACCCCTCTTTGGCATTTTGTTAGCTTTCTCCTAACATTCTGTATGCATCAATTGGAACAACTCTAAGCCATACAGAAGTGGGAGATAGGAGATAAGTGGGAGATTGTTTATTTATTTACAGTATGTTTATCCTGACCTTTTCCCTAAAGGAACCCCAAGTGGCTTATAAAAAGCAGATGTAAAAGAAAACATAAACATCACATTTGTAAATAATTTATTGTTTATTAAAATTATTTCTATCCAGACTTTCTCTCTTGGTGTTACCCCTTCCTTACAGTGTCTCGAAGAGCCTCTCTCTAATTTTTCAACATTCCCTTTCTTTTCCTTCCATACCACAGAAAGGAAACAACTGAAGCAACCCCTCAAATGCATTTTGTAGTCTAAAAGAGATTCACAGGAAATCACAACAGCAAGATAATATCAGGTATTTCTAACCTCTGGTCATTTCCAATTCTTCAAATCAAACATGGTTTCCTGAATAATTTTACAAAATTTAACATTTTTAAAGAATTATTGTTTTAATTCAGTACATCTCTACAACCTACCTGGTTGTATATATCTATGTTTTCTGAGCCATAGTCAAAGTATCTGAATTTCCCTGTTTTTGCCAACTGTAAAATGAAAGAGAAAACAATAACTTAGGGTTAATTTAGAAATATTCATAATTTGTTTCCGTGTGTGTGTGTGTGTGAGAGAGAGAGAGAGAGAGAGATCAATTTACACAATGGGTGCAATGCAATCCTAACCAATTTAGGTTTTTCTAACTTAATGTGGCATATCTTTCCATGGTGGTATGGGGAGGTGTGGTGAGTATATTCTTATGCACTGGCCTTACACACACCCCTCCACAGTAGTGGGGCAAAAGTGCCTGACAGCATTTTTGTGACATCCCCAGGTCAGCATAGGACTTTTGCTGGGACTTATGCCAGCCTTAGGCATAATGTTACGAATACAGGCATCCCCCACTTATTGGACAGGTTAGGGACCGGAGCACCATCCAAAAATGAAAAAGGTTGAAAAGTGGAACCCAAACTTTTTAAGTTTATAAATGTTGCTTCCAATGCATTTTAAGCTAGCAAATGGCAAATGTCCCTTTTATCTTGCAAATTCCTGCTACCACAAAATGATTCCTGCAAATGGATTCTCATTAACTCCTTCGGGAATAGAATTAAACCAGGAGCTACAACATGGGGGAAGGCAATTTTGGCCTTTAGAACAGCAGAGAGAGATTAAAAAGTGAAACATGCATTGGTTGAATGAGTTCTGGGTTGAAAACCCAGAATTGAAAGAGTGGATCATCAGAAAATGAACTGTCAGAAAGCAAGGGATACCTCAAATTTATTACTATATTGCATATAGTAATATAATATATACTATATGCAATATATAATATATAAATATAATATATTACTATAAATTTATTAATTACAAGACAGCTACGTGGTGCCTACTCACACGGAAAAGAACGAGAATGAAGTGTTTCCAGGACCCAAGGCTGAAAAAGAGGACATATTCTGGGAAAATAATATATTTATATAATTTTCCCTGTCACTGGCTGTACCGGGTTGTTGCACCGGTATGGCATGCATGCATAGCTTGATCTTTTCAGTAGTCACATGGACAATCAAAAAATTGGACAATCAAAAAGCAGGACAGAAAAATTTATAACCTTACATACTGAATCTGACATTTCCTTTAACTTAGTGCACAATCCTAATCATTACTACTCAGAAGTAAGCTCCATTGTGTACAAAGGGTCTTACTCCCAGGAAAGTGTGTTTAGGATTGCCGCCTCCCATTGCAACTCAACACCCATTGCAACTCAATAATTCACCTCTAAGTCCTGAATAGGCAGAAAAATTGAGGTCACAAGGTTAGTATTATTTGTCTATTGTTCCTATTGCTAATCTTGTCCTGGAACACAGCCAGCAATTGCTAATATTCAGTTTTACTTCTGTAAAATTAAATAACCAACAAGGACATTATTTCACATTGTGATAAGCAAAAATATTCAAAAGTTATATTTCATTTTGAAACTCTACCTGGCCCCAGTGGACAAAAGTTTTCACAGAGGTATAATCTGGGAATCCTGATACATACACATCAGTTCGACTCTGAAAGGAAAATATGGGTTTGGCAGTCACTTTCCTGAAAATGGGTTTTACTGCTGTGCTAGAAAAAAGTAGTTTCACCATCTCTTAACCTTTTGCTTGTGCACACAGATTCTTGAGACAAACGTCTCCTCAGTTCTGCAGGCAGAGAGCCAAGGAACTCATTGGGGCCACCTTGGTGTTACACAGGTTTCCCCATCTAGTTGTCCTGGGCTCTGGAGTTAAGGAAATTCTCCTGGCCTCCCTCTAACATTGGTTCCACGCCACCCCTCTGCTACCCTACCTAAGGTATCACATTATTGGTTCCATGCTGTGTCATAATAACATCTCATTGGCAATTTGAACATCAATCTCATTGGTCCATTTTGAATTGAGAAAATCTACTTTCTGTTACTTGTGACAGTTATATTTTGTTTTCTGACTTTTGGCCATAACTTTGGATAGAATGATAGAATCTGTCACTCATTTTCTCTATTGCATTTTACTGTAAATTATGCATCCAACAGTATACAACATGAAGGTATTATCCTAACCACTGTCATTTTTTCAGTTTTATTTACTGTGGTGTCACCCTGCCAAGGTGTGCCGGTGTTAGACCACACACCCATCCACTACACTAGCTATATCACTGGATAATTCCCTTACTCTAGGCTCTGCTTCCCTGTACCATAGGATTCAGTGGTCTCCATAGGATTCAGTAAACCCACCTCTCACTAACTATAAAACTGGGATCCCAAACCAATGCCTGCATACTCAGATACAAGTCCCATTATAGTCTAATGAGCTTACTCCCACAAATTTATAGATAGGATTGCACCCAGATAGTTCCCTTATCCTGAGGAGACCAGGCTCTGCTTCAGAGTTCCACAGGATCCAGTAGTCACAATTTTGCTGCTGCTGAAGCACTAGGGAAGGATAACACTGGGCTGTTAATCTTTGGCAGGTTCTCTAGGTTAAGGCTGAAAAGGCAATATCTCTATGTCAATGCTATCTCGAGGTGCTAAATACAGCAGAAGCAAGCTTGTGTGGAAAAAGGACTGCCACAGCGCAATAACAGGCAACATAATGAACAAGCCACAAAGAAATGACACGGGGGAGCAAGACAAAAGCCACAGGGAGCACAAATATAAAAAGCAATAGCTAATGGACTGTTTGGTAAACTATTCGGAAATATGTCAACTGGAAATGTGTCAACAGTTGTCTCACATATCTCCAACAGCATCACCAGGCACAGCAGTGATAAAATGGCCATCACAGCAAATATAGGACCAGCCAGGACTACCAGAGTTTACCTCAGAAGAATTTCATCCTCTTCCCCTAAAGGAAAACTCAAGGCCCTGCAATGTGGCTTCTCAAGTCTGCGCTGACTATTTTACCCGTGCAGACTTGAGAGCCTCCATGTCAGGCTTTGCAACCTGACAGGAACTGGACAGGAACCAGTTGAGTTCCTTCCAGTCCTGCATCCCCACTCCAGGGTCAGTCACTTCTCCTGTTCCACTCCTTCACCCACCCATCCCCAGAACACCTCTCCTACCCATGGCCATTACTGCCACCCAGCAATTTTCCTAGCTCCGAGCAGTGTCCGAGCAGTGTCCATGCAGGGAACAGTTTTTGATGTTCCTCATATCCAGGTGTTAAGAGACATGGCTTATGGCACATTTGTGATAGCGCCAGCACTGGTAGGTCATAGGATTATGGAAGTAGCTTGATGGTTGCACTCAGGAAGTAGCTTGATGGTTGCACTCATTTCTGTCCATCTACATGACATTACTGCTTCTCCTACTACTCCCTGGATTATGAGAGAAAGAAGAAATGTGGAGGGAAGGAGAATGCTCGGCTAAAACACTGGGACGAACAATGGCTGGTGCATCATCATGTAAGAGCAGCACCACTTGGTATGCTGCCTCAGAAGTCAAGAGGAACCAAACCTGGAACAAAGCAGATCCTTTATCTCTGACCTGTAGCTCCTCCCAGGGGAAAAGTGGAATAAAAATGGGAAAGTAAAAGGAAATTCAAATACACACTTACTTTATTAAGGTTTTTCTCATTAAATCCACTGACAAGAAAAAGAGCTTGTTTGCAGAGATTGTCTATCAGTTGGCAGCCACACTTCTGAGCAATGAATGTTCTCAGATTTGGACTCAGCAGGCATAATTCTTTTGTGCCAAATATCACCTGTAGAAATTCAGAAATTCTGTACATTCTGGGAATCATTCACTTGAATTTTGTCACAATAGAGCAATTCATGTACTCCTGAACTGATTCACATAAATAAGGGGTCTTTTCATTATACTATAGATTTTGTTGGCCTCTCCACTGCTTGCTTGTTTGCTTGCTCTGAGTGGCATCTGCAGTAGTGCCAACGTATCAGTACTTCTGACAAAGAATATCTCCACCCAGTTTCTTGGGATTCTTCATTCTTTCACACCAAATTCTGTATCACTGTATTCTGCTAACAGGGCAAAGAGTCATTTTTCAAGTGATGCTCCTCTGATCGTAGCAGGGGGCAAGGTGACCAGATATCATATCTGCAAAAGCGGACAAGGCACCCCAAAATGTAGGTATTTAGGACACTTTTGTGACACCCTCAGGCAAGCACAGGACTTGTGTTAGGACTTATGCCAGCCTAACTGGGTGTTAGGATAGTAGCCTCAAACACCATTTCCATTCCAGAGCCACCCACTCCATCTCCCCCCATTGGGTACCTCAGGCTCCTTTTCAGCACAGCTGTACCAGAAGAAGGAATGAATGACCAGCTCAAGTGTCTTGCGCTGACTGCTGACAGCAAGTCCCAGCCTACCTCCTCCTGAGATGGCATTAAAGTGCTTTAAGTGCTTTACATCACTTTCACAATACTCAGCAGTCAGCACAAGACACTTGAGCTGGTCCAGAGCACACAATGGATTTCACCCACATTTCCATAAACCATCATGGATTACAGTCCATATATCAATTCATCACATGAAATTCATAATAGGCAGTTGTGAATATAAAAATAAAGCTGGGCCACTGGAAGAAGATACCTTCAACACTGCATCTGGCAAACGAGTCAGTTGTAAAATAGGGCTTATAGCAAATTGAAATGTATATGCCGGTCCCATAGCAAAGAACATCTTAACTTTTTCAGCTAATCGAGGCAGTGTAGAAAATGCCATAAGAGCTAGGAAAAAAAAAGAAAATCTGTGTATACATACAAATTGACCTGTTCATAATAGCTTGTAAAAAAAAGTACAGATCTATACCCCCAAATGAAGTCAATTCTAATATATTAAAAACAAAATATTGAAATGAATAGGAACCCAACTGAAATTAGCTTGCAACCCATCTAAATGGTCTCAACCTACAGTTTGGGAAACACTGTTCTAGATTTTGATGTCACCTATGGGTCACAACCCTTGTTATCCAGAGGAAAGGAAGAAGACTAATGGAGGAAAGCATGACAAGAAAGAATGGACAAGCGTTTCTAGTTGGTGGCATTTCCCAGCATATCATTTAGAGCTGGCAGAGGGTAAACCAGTGCATTGACTGAGTTCTGATTGTTGTGCAATTAAGCTGCCCTCCAAATGCAGCCCAACCCATCTCCTTAGTCCAGACCTCTAGCCTGTGAGCACAGTGATCAAATGTCATAACTGCAAAAGAGAAGAGAGGGAGAGAGAGAATATATATATATATATAGAGAGAGAGAGAGAGAGAGAGAGAGAGAGAGAGAGAGAGAATATATAGAGTACACAAAACATTCTTATTATTCTAAATTTCATTCTTGACCTACCTATGGTGCCTCCCTGAGCATGGCCACCATAATAGATTTTTTCATGTCCTGTTTTCTGGAGAATAAAGTGTATCATGGCAGGAAGATCATAAATGCCCATTTCGTGTAAACTGCAAACCAGAAAGCACATCAGAATACAAAGGCAATTAGCTATTATGATAACAAAGCAACAATAAATCAAGCTAATCAGGTTCCATTTCAAATGACTGCTAATTGCCCTGCAAGGAGTTGAACACCTGCAAATTCTGCAAAATAAGAGCTCCTGCTAAAAAAAGTTGAGCTCAGAGCAGGTCACAAGTTTTTATCACTTGGAGGAAGAAGAACAGAACAGAAATGAAACTAAAAGTTCATGAAGTTTAAGACAAGCTGAATTGCCTGCCATGTTGCTATGGTAAGCATGCTAACTTTATGCCATTAACTGCCCCTTAAAAGGAAGCTTATCCTTCAGTTTAAAGATCCAACCTCAGTTGCTTTGCTACTGATAAAGGCTCTGGATATAGCATAACTGCTCTGTTCTAGGCAATGCTAAACATGCCCTCAACATACCTCTCCTGAACTGCCTAGGCTGGCACAGCTAGGGCAGTCCAGGTTCATCTTGGAATTGGGCCACCCCAGTGATAGGGTAGCCCAAGTGCACTTCTGGATTGCAGCCAAAATCACAAATAAATCAATCACATATAATTAGGCTACAACTGCATTTTTCATCTATAATATAATCTGGGGTTCCCAAACTTCTGGAATATAACTCCCAAAGTGTGCCCTTGCAGGAGAGGGGAAAAAGTTAGCAACACAATGCCCAGGAATGCACCTTTGTTGGGAGGGCCAGGGACTGTTCTTAGCTCACAAAAAGAAGCAACAGCATCGCCTCCACAGGGTTCCCCAAAGGATTAAAACTGAAAATAGGACAATTGCGAAATATTTTCAGTTTGTGCTCACACAATTCCAAGGAGATCCATTGAAGTGAGTGGTGTTATAACTAATAACTAATAAGGAAAGTAATGTTCCCTTATCCTGAAAAGACTCAAGTGGCTGCTCTACACCCACAGAATACAGCAGTGTCCATTTTGGCATTCTCACCATGTAGCACAGGGATAGCAATTAATGGGGATTCCTAGTACTCTTAACAACATTAAACTATACACTACATACCAAGTGTTTTCAATTAGGAACAATTTACTGTAAGATAAGGCGAAGAAAAATATGCAGCAGTTTAAACTGAAGAATAAAAATAAAATGGCTCTTTGAATGCTGAGTTTCAGTCAGTCTGCAAAACAGTAACTTACCTGAAATTCCAAAATTCTTCTTGATCAATTGTAAGGTACTGGTGCCTTCTGGACCAGGAATTTCCTCTACTATTCCCAAGCCATACATCATATCCAGCATCTGCTAGCATGAAGCCCAGGCTGTTAGGGGGTGGGTTTGCTATCCAGTCACTGCCTTCCAGAGTCAAACCATGTATTAGCAAGATGGCAGCCCTGGAGCCTGAAAAATAAGAGTCAAAATTAAAGGCTCTATAATACAAGCAGTAGCGTCACCAGTGTGATGCGAGTGGTGTGATCCGCACCAGGTGACGCAACCAAAGGTGGTGACATGCAGTGGGCGACCTAAAAATTGCTACTTTGTGATGGAGCATCAGAATGCACTGTGTCATATACCATTGGATTCGTATTGAGGAGCAGAATCCAATGTAGAAATTGGTTTTGAAATATCTCTTTCCTATCAAATGTTATGGCCAAAAAACTAAAAATTAAAAAGATGCATTGAACTCTATGGAAAGTGAAAGTGACCCATATCACAGCTTTACTCATGAGTAGGCAAACATGCCATAGTTCATTGGAAAGGGCAGGCTGAGAGGAATCTAAGGACACCACAATTGTCCTGATCCAATGAACACATACCGCACAAATCACCCCAGAATTAGGTTCTTGATGACTGCATTGAAATTCATTAAAAATGGATGTGAACTGCACATTGTGGTTACTGGATAAGCAGGCATACCTTGGCTGGAGTGGAAGCACAGGTGGGCAGATGCCGCTTCTGACTGGTTCTGTGGTTGTTAATTAGGGGCTGACATTAGCGAACCGGTTGTTAATTGGGGGCCCTTATCTTTGAATTGCATGCAAGTGTGTTTGCATTTCTCTTAAAGGGCCTCTGGAAGCTCTCCTCCCCCCTCCCCTTCTGAGCCTCCCTCCCCTTCTCTCCCCCCCTTCCCTCCCTAATGTTCTTTTTAATTTTAAAATACGAACAGTCTGTTCCTTCTACCATTGCAGCACGTTCAGACTCTGACTGCTGAACTGGGGCGTGTTTGGATCACTGTTAGTTCCATGCTTTAAAGTCAGGGTTAGTAAATTCTTAACGCCCCAAACCTTTGAATGAGGCTATTCAGGAATCCTGACTTTGCTAAATACCTTATTTTGATTAAAAACCTTATTTCTAACAAGTTTTCAGAAGTTATTTCCTGGTGCAGTTTGCAAAGCATGCTGGGTATTCACATGCAAATGAGCAGCCTCTCTGGAGATGCTTTTTTTTGAATCAGGCATTTGATGGGCAGCTTTACTAAGAGGTCCTTGGGAGGGAATAGAGAGGCTGGCATACAAACCTCTGGGAGGCTGAGGTGAGTAATAGCAGCAAGCCTTCCTGCCTGCCTCCCTCCTTCCCTGGGTGCCTTTGCAGCCCAGTACTAGGCATGGAGAACTACTCAGTACTACCCAGTACTACTCAGGAGTAAGCCACACTGTATAGTAGAGGACTGCAGCCTGTGGCCACAATCCTAGCCACACTTTCCTGGGAGCAATTCCCACTGACTATCATGGGATTTCCTTCTGAGTAGCATAGGATTAGGATTTGAGGCTACTTTCCCATCCAGACTTTCCTGAGAGTAAGCCCACTGACTATAATGGGACTTACTTCTGAGGAGATTGGCAGAGGATTGGATCTCTCCCTCCAGCCCTGTTCCTCCAGCTCTGTCTACTTTCCTGAGAGTAAGCCCACTGTCTATAATGGGACTTTCTACTGAGTAGAAATGGTTAGGACTGGGCTCTGAGGCTGCAATCCCATCCACACTTACATGGGAGTAAGCCCCACTGACTAGAATGAGACTTGCTTCTAAGTAAGCCTGCATAGGATTGGACTATAAGGCTAAAATCCTGACCACACAGTTTTGGGAGTGAGCCCCATTGACTTGAATGGTACTTACTTCTGAGTAGACACAGTTAGGATTGGGCTCAGGCTGCAATTCTATCCACACTGTAGTCCTTTTGCCCCCCAACCCTCCGAGATCTCCCCACCTCATCCTGCCCCTCTGATAAATCTCTCCACCTGAGATTGTCGGGAGGCAGTATGGGGGGCACCTGAAGAAATCGCCCCAGTTCCCATCCTGCCCCCCTCAGGAGCCCAGTCCACTGCCTACTCTGAAGTAAATCCTATTAAAGTCAGCAGGTTTTACTCCCCTGTGAGGATAGGAGTGTAGCCTCAAAGCCCAATCATTGTCTACTCAGAAGTAAGTTCCATTATAATAGTGAAGCTTACTCCCTGGAAAGAAGCTGGTTTCTAAGAGTTTGTAATCCTATGCCTGACTACTCAAAAGTTAATCCCATTTCAATCTATGAAGCTTACTCCCAGGAAAGTGTGCAGAGGAGTGCAGCATTAGAGCCCAATCCTATTCTTGGCTACTCAGAAGTAAGTCCCATTAGAGTGTGTGGAGCTTACTCTCAGGAAAGTGAATAGGATTGGAGCCAGAGGCTGGTTACTAAGAGCTCAGTCCTTTGCTTGACTACTCAGAAGTCCTATTATATTCAATGGAGCTTACTTACAGGAAAGTGTGGTCAGGATTGTAGCCTTCAGTAGTGGCTTAGAGGCAAACCTCAGCCTGCAGATGGACACCACAGACTCTGGTCCTAAACTGTAGATCAGTGTTTCTCAACCAGTGGTACGAGCACCACCTGTGGAACATGGTTTGTCTGCTGGTACTGAGGCACCTGGGTGCAAGTGTTATATTGCAGCAAGAGGCTGGGATTCTAAGAGCCCAAATCTTATGTATGACCAGTCAGAAGTACTGGTAAGTCCCATCACAGTTAATGGAGCTTACTTACAGGAAAGTGTGGACAGGATTGTTGCCTTAAGCTTTCTTTTAAATAAATCTAAATAAAGCTGTGGGTGGTGCATATGATTAAGACACTGTGCCTGTTAACCAGCAGGCCAGGGTTCAAGACCCAAGTCGGCCCCAAAAGACAGGGTGAGCTCCTGTCCTTAGCACAACTCTGCGACGCAGCTGGATCCAATCGTATTGGCTCTGCCTTTCCATTGGACTAATTCAGGGGCGTGGAGAGGGGGGATTTGCTGCTTGGGTAACAGCCTATCCTCCATAACAATCCAACCCAGGCTTTCGTGCTTCGCATGCAGCGTATGCAGCGCCGAGCACGATACCATAGTCTTTCAAGACTGATGGAGGCCTGCTGCTTAACCTATGAGTAAGAGTGTCTGCATCTTCTGGCCAACATTCATGTACTGTAAATCAAGCAGGCTGAGGAAATGCAGCTGTCAACATTCCAATTGTCAACTTTTAATAGGCCAGGCTGAGAAGAAGCAAGGGGGACAATTGAAGAGAGCCATTGAAGAGGGAGGTGGCAAAAGGGCAGTTGAGGTGCTGGAAAGCAGGATTGTTTTTACTGATGAATGTTATTATATTTACAGTGGCGCCTCACTTAAAGAGCTTAATTCGTTCCGGAGACATGCTCTTTAAGTGAAACACTCTTTAAGTGAAGCAGATTTTTGCACAGGAAATAATGGAAACTCAGACGATTGGTTCCACAACCCAAAAAATATTCATATAGAAAAATATTAACTGTTTATAAAAATGATTACAAAACACTGCAATATAACACTGTACAAAGCACTGTAATATACAGTAACACACAACACTGCAATAAAGAAAATACTGTACAGTACTGAACTGTACTGCACCTTTGAAAACCTTCATGGCTGGTGTGAGGGTTACAGAGAGGGGATGACTTTCACAATCACTAATGGAGTCACTACTATCCATTGGCTCAATGGAATCTATTGTCTTTTTGTGCAACTTTAACATTCCCAAGCTGCTGACGGGGAGCAGCGCTAGAACATTGATAAGGCACACCTTCCACGCTGCCACACACAGATCCCACATACAGACCTGACTGAGGCTGCTCCCCCTGGACGTTCCATGAGTTCCCTGGCAATGGAAGCCTATTCCAAACTTTGCCCAGGGCCCCACTGTAGCTCAAGCTAGTCTCCTCGTCCTGCCTGTAGTTCCCTTGCCATGGAAGCCTGTTCCAAACTTCCTCAGAAGTGCTCTTTATTCAAGACAGTGCTCTTTAAGCAAGTCAAAATTTCTGAGAAAATTTTGCTCTTTATTAAAAAACGCTCTTTATTCAAGACGCTCGTTCTTCAAGGTATCACTGTAACTTCATAAGTGGCCAGTGTTGTAGAAAGTTAAAAAGACAATGGAGGGCACTTTAGTTTCACTATAGCAGTGCAGGAGGTAGGAGAGGTTGCTATGATCCTGTTCCCCAGTGCAGTTGGAAAAAGGCTCACCACATCTTCTTCTCCATCACTACCTTCTGAATGTATGGCAGGCAGATGTGTATGTGAGCAATGAGAAGCAGCAATGCATGCAGCTCCACGTGAACCAAAATGAAGGTGGAAGGTCGGCACAGTTTGGGGCATGACCTTGACTCAGGCCATGCTTGGGAGCAACAATGGAGAACAACCACGCCACTCTTGATAAATAATGTACATGGAGCAATAAGCGGCACAAGATATATGAATTGGACTGCCATGCACAAAAACCATTCAAATTGGGATTGAGGTCTGAATATACAATAGTGGGTATCATACAGAAATCAGGAAGTTTATTGTAAAAGAAATTAAACAAGCCATGACAACAGTGGAGAGCCGCAAAATTTTAAGTAGCACACTTTCTTAAAGAATTGGATTCTCCTTCATTAGGCAAACAATTTTATCATACACTAAATCACGTGCATTAGAACCAAACACAAAATCCAGATGATTCCAATCTTCAATGTGCTTATGGAAAACGAGGTTTTTTATTTTCGGGAGAAAGAGCTCAACATCACGAGGACCAGTGAGCCAGTCATTTCCACCAGTCCACATAGCTATGGGCACAGTAATTGCTGATATGTCATACTGAAGAGGAAGAAACTTTTAAAAAAATTGAAGAATAAAATTAGTTCAAATGCAATAGAAAAGTCTGACTGCAGTTGTATGTGTCTTTTTGTATATAAGGGCAAAAAAAAAAAAAAAGCTTTTGACAAGGTAGTTAAAATGCTTCCTTGGAAATTGCCAGATGTTAAATTCTTTGTTAATACTTAAATTCTAAACAAACCAAAAATTAAAAACTAAAATAAAAATCCTATCACTACAATGCGTCTGTGCACAGAGCAATCTCATCCATGAATGGAGACTCACCTCTCCACATTTCTTCTTCCTCCTATACCTTCTCCATTCCAGGAAATGGGAGAAGCAAAGGCTAGCACATCACCAGATAGGAGGCTTTTGTGCATTCCTTTATCACCCTCTCCTAGCTGCTGCCTTTTAGGCAAAAATCACTCGCGACATTTTAAAGGAGGTGGAGACGGTTTGAAAATCTTAGGCAACACACACTATTTTCTGTACTTGGGTAAACTCTAGGGGAAAAAACAGTTGTTCATGTGGTACAGAGTGGTACAGCTTGAACTAGACAAAACAGATTATGGAGTTACATCAGCACCAGACCTCTTTTACTGCAATTCACAGTTCAGTTTGCTCAGTGGTATAGCTAGGAGAGTGCAAGGGGGTGCAGTTGCAAAGGGCTACAAGCTTTAGAGGGCAACAAGCTCACTTTGACAGTAGTGGCTAAAATTGTGAAAAATGGGGTTTTTGTATGAAGTACAATGCCATCATGTTGTATATAGTTGAAAAGGTACGGTAATTTAATGCAGACTGCAACGAAACCAACCGCAATGGAATATCTATATTCTATCAAAAGGTATGGCCAATTAACCAGAAAATGAAAACACAAAAGCCTATGGAACAAAAAGTGAAATTTCTTAACACAAATTTCCCATGATACTGATTGCTCTGAGAGCCAATGAGATGTAATTCTGATACTGCATAGAGCTAATAAGGTGTTAATATGAATCAGCTCTCATTTCCATATACTTATATCATAATACAGTTACCCATACTAACTGGGTGTACAGGCACGTCTAAGTGGTGCTCTTATATTTAGCAGGGAATAAATTTTTTGCCCCAGCACAGTTTCATTAACCAATAAGGGACACAATTTTCATTTTTTAAATTTGCTTCTGTTCCTGCGGGGATGGGGAGAGAGGCAACGATCTTCTTTGACTCCAAATAGGAGATAGGTGTTTTTGCTCTGCCACTAGCAGAACAAATGGTTGGTGAACGACCGAGGAAAAGGAGGGAGGTTTTCCCCCTATTTTCTTTTAAAAAACACCAGGAGATTATATCACTTCTGGTTGTGACATCACTTCCAGGGCAACATTTTGAGCTTTACCGGGCTATATGATCATAGCTACACCACTGAGTGTGCCATTTTATTGTGGAAGTTGTTTGCCACATTGTCATATGAAGTAAATGACAATGAACACACAATGATCTACATAATAAATGAAGGCAGCCTGCCTACAAGGGGATTGGTGACACTTCAAAGAGCTTAATTGTACCTGTGTTTGCCCTGTTAGCATTTATGTGTATACACAAATTTAAAATCAATTATTGTAGGTGAATGACTCACTGTACACACTGTTAATAACATACATCTTCACCCGTAGCTGCATCACAAACCAGGTATTCAGATGACTTCTCTAGTTGAAGATCACCAGTACAACAGAAGCCTGTTAATTCCCCAAAGTTCCCATGACCTAATTATTTAAAGCCATGATTACTATACTATTTTGTAGTGAAATAACAAAATTTATCTTGGCACATACCTGTTTGTAATGAACCAGGTTTTCAGTCCTTCCATAATAATAAGCTTGGAATTTACCACTGTTGATTGCCTAAAACAGAAATGGTTCTCAAATATTTGAGTATCTATGTGTTTTCCTTAGGAGGAATAAAATTGCAAGAGAATGTGAGGCATTACCAAATATTCACATTTCTCCACTGTTTGTGTAGTTGCAGTATGCATTCTCTCTGCATTTTAGAACTGAGGGCACAATCCTAACGTAGGCTGGCTGTGGCATCACCAGGGGTTACTGGTGGGTGCGGCCCACACTGGGTGACGCGCCCCGGGGTGACGTACAGTGGGGGGGCCTGTGGGACTCCCAAAAACCAGTTTTGTGAAGGTGCACACTATCCCTTCATGCCATATATCTATGTATATATGCATACATACATGCACTTTAGCCTTGTGTCTTGGAAAAGGAAAATGTCCTCCTTTTCCTTTTAAGTAGGCAGCACGCAGCCTTCTTGTAATTAATAAATATATATGTAATAAAGTATACATGACAGTTCTTAATTTAATAAAAAGTAATATGGTGTTTAAATTGAGGACATGAAAACAGTATGAGTATTTTTAGCTTTTATTGGCATGGTTAGGATCGTGCTGTGTATTACATATTGAAAAGATGGGATAGGGGAAAGAAGTGAAGTCTGTGTGATTGGAGAAGTCTCTGGGTGCCACCCTAAAGACACTTTCCTGGGAGTAAGCCCCATTGAACACAACAGGGCTTACTTCTGAGTAAACATGGAGGATATAGGGGGCTTACCTGGGCAGCTGCTGGATGTACCCCTGAGTAGAAAAGCCTAGGATTGGGCTCTGTCTCCAGGCTTTTCTGTGGCTACCACCCTATCCACACTTTCCTGGGAGTAAAGCCCATTGACCAGAATGGGCTGCTGGGGAGGTGAGCCAGTTGGGGCACTTGGGGGCAGAGGCAGCTGCTGAAGAGGCTGTAGCAGGGACATGGCTGGGGGGAGGGAGGAGAGGAGGCGGGGGGCAGCATGCTTCCATTACGGAAGCAACACTTGTATTCCGGAGGAGCCAGGAGCCCCTCTCCTCTTGCTCCGGGGAGGAATGAAGTCCTGGGCTCTGCCCCCAAGGCCCAAAGTGGCTGCCTCCTCCTGCCCCAAATTCCAATTGGCTGCTTTGCACCTTGGGGGCGGAGCCAAGGAATTCATTCCTCCCAGGCAGCCGTGGCCAGGCAAAAGTTAGCTGTGCAGAGACCTGGCTACCTCTGTCTGGCCCCAGGGCAGTTGCCTGAGGGTGCAGGGGGGCTGGAAAGTGATGCCCTCTGGCACCCCGTGCATTTAACACCCGGCGCTACACTCTCATTTTGCCACTGTGTGTACTGAATACCCTTTTTACTCTTACGCACACCTTTTTTAGTCGAATTTAGTCTCCAAAATTGAGATGGACAATAGATTCGATGGTGCATTAGATTCAAGTAAATATTTTGATTTTATAAGTAAAAGGCACCTTCTTCAGCATTTGTATCATGTGGTGTCAGTGTCTGCTTGTTGTGGAATGGCATTTCATCCAATCCATGATGGACACAACACAGGGAAATTTGGCCAACCTGTCACAGGGGCCTGTCGCTAGGATGTTCTCATTCCCACAGAGGTGGTACCTATTTATCTATTTGCATTTATATGCTTTCAAACTCTTAGGTTGGCAGGAGCTGGACTAAGGAAGGGACATGTCATAAACTGTGATTGGAAGAACACCACTGTCCTCCCACAGCTCTCAGAGCATGGACAGGGAGACGAATCATATTCCAGCCCCCCAAGGAACTTGCACCTTGTTGGCCCACCTCGGATGTAAGCTCTTTCAGCTGAACATTGGAAAGTGAAGCCTATACAAATTCAGTTGAATAAACTTTGATTTTACACAGAATAATAATCCAGATTGTGCAGTGTTCCAGACAGCAGAGACCGCTAACTCTAATAAAAGTGATTATGTATGGGCTCTCCTTTACAATATAACATGTAACGCATATCAGTTGGAGTGTGGAGTCTGCAGGTATAGTAATGTTTCCCCTTCTCAAGTTGTCTTTTATTTGTTGCAGTAGGTAGTACTTAGAAAATCTACCTAGTAGATCTGGACTGCAGCTCAAAGACAAGCATTTCACAAGGCAAGAGCGCAAACAGCCAATGCTATAGTATGGATCCTAGTTAATCCTGAAATCCTAGTGGTGCCTGTGGGTGGCACAAGTGGTTAAGACACTGTGTCTGTATATTAATCTACCCAGGCCTTCGTGCTTTGCATGCAGCGTCAAGCACGATATCATAGTCTCTTAAGACTGATGGATGCCAAATAAGTTGATATTCTCAACTTAGTACTATTCATTGCTTTAATCCTGAATATGCCAGGATGCTGCAGCACAGCAACTTATGTGAAATAGATCCTGTATAAATTCCTAATACATTTTGTATAATTTGAAGGAATCTCAGCAGTTAACAAAAGCAGCCTATGCTACAGATAGTGGTTTTAAAAACTGTGTCTTAGAACAGTATTATGTTCAGCATGTCTACCTGCTTCCAGTGAATCATATTCTTTACAGAAGTTCCAGCAGGAGCATGTGCTGCATACACATCTAATCGGCTCTGAAAGATAAAATGGTTTCTTTTAAATGCTTTTTTCACCCCACAAACAAAACCAGGCATTATATGATTCAGAGCACCTTCACATTCAATTCCTGACCCCTCCAGATTGGTAAGGCTCGGAAGGCCCTATTAAAAAATCTTGAAGTAATTGCCAAGTCACTGTAGACAGAAAAATGTCTGCTAGATAGACTTCTAGTTGAGTATAGAAATCAGCTTTCTATGTCCTTATGGTAGAATAATGATAGTAATATTCTGTATGAATAGTGAGAAAGTAAACAGGAAAATGGCATAATATTTGAATCCTTGTACTTGAGCAGAATTTGTCTTTACACATCACTGTTGAATAAGACTATGGACAATGTATTACTCTGTGCCCTAACATATAGGGTTTCCAGGGGTAATGATATGATATGTGCCTCTTCTGTTAACACTGCACCTTGCCAGGCCGAAATCCCCCCTTTCCCTCCTCTACTCTGAAATGTCCCGTTTCCACATCCATTTTGCCGTACCCCTGATCCTGCACTGCTTGGTGCTTACTTAACCAGCAACATCAGCTGATAGGTTGGACTCAGCATCAATAGCCATCAGGTTGGATGCAATGCTACTGGGACAGCACAGTCTTTACTGCCAGCACTTCTTATTCCTGATTCCTTGCAAGAGTCTTTTGCTGTTGGTGACAGTACAGCTTTGCTGCACCAGCACTAGCGACCTTAAGGATTGGCCCTAAGTGATTAATAAATTAAATGTAACCGTTTTTAATTTAATAATAAGTACAGTGGTGCCTCACATAAAGAGCTTAATTTGTTCTGGAGGCATGCTCTTTAAGTGGAACGCTCTTTAAGTGAAGCAGATTTTTCCATAGGAAATAATGGAAATTCAGACGAGTGGTTCCACAACCCCAAAAATATTCATATAAAAATATTAACTGTATGTAAAAATGATGACAAAATACTGGAATTGAATTCAAAACATGCATTCAATGCATTCATTCAATTCAAAACGTGCATTCAAAACACACTTGAATTCAAGTGTGCATGATCCTATGAAGTCTATCCAAAGAACTTTCCTGGGGGTAAGCTCCATTTAACACAATGGGGCTTACTTCTGGGTAGACACGGTTAGGAGGCTGCAATCAAAGACACTTTCCTGGGAGTAAGCCCCATTTAACACAATGGGGCTTACTTCTGGGTAGACATGGTTAAAAGACTGCAATCAAAGACACTTTCCTGGAAGGCCTACCTGCTGGAGGTTCAAGGTGGCTGGTGGGGGCATCCGGGGACAGTTAGGGGCAGCTGCCTCTGGCACCTCCAGGCAACTGCGCCAAAGTTGGGGGCAGTTAGAGACAGCAGTGCTGGCTGGCAGCCTTTTTAAAGAGTCTACATGTGAAGCGTCAGGGCTGCATAGCACGCATGCCCATAGCGTGCTTGCTTGTTAATTGAAGTGGAACTTGTTATGTGAAGCAAGATTTCTTGGAAATTTTTGCTTGTTATGAAAAATGCTTGTTAAGCAAGTTGCTTGTTAAGCGAGGTACCACTGTAATAAAGTGTTTATATTTCTACATGAAAACACCTGACAACTGAGCAGGATCATGAGCACAGTGTTGTGGTAGGCGGTATTATAACTCTTTACATTTATGTGCTTTGCAACAGTGACACTTTCAGTGTTTATTACTTTGGAGAGGCAATTTTGCTAACAAATTTGGAGAGAACTATTAATGTGTTAAGGCATGTATGAAATTGACACACACAGACTACTTTGATGTTGTTTTTTTGTCTCTTCCTTCACTGAAGAGGTAGATGTGGGGATTTCATGCTGGCTAATACAGTTGTTCAGGGACAGGAAAAGAATAGAACAGACATGCTTTGAAAGTGACAGAGAAACTCCATGGAAATACTTTACCTACCATATTTAAGTTCTTCTCATTAAATCCACATATAATGAAAAAAGCGTTGCTACAAATAAGTGCCCCTACATTTTTGCGACAAATTTCAGAAGCAACCATATCACCAAAATAGGTATCTGGAAAAAATTCTTTGTTACCAAATAAGGCCTGCAAAATTTCAGAAAGATTTGTATTAATTATTCAGAATCACCAACATATCAATTTCAAAGGCAGAAATATTTTAAACTTTTTTTCAATTTTAAGGTATTCATAAGGAACTGCAAAGGTTTCTGGGTTCCTTCTATCCGGAAAACACTGAGTATAATGTATGCATTTAAGCTGCATCAAACCTTCATATATTTTATATGGGGTGCAGTCTAGTTAGATCAAATTGTTGAACTAAAAGTAGCAACCTGCCCAGATCATCAGACTACAGCATCCCCTCTCCAAAAAAGGTGTTTTTAAAAAAGTTTTACTGTTATAACATTGCAACAAGATATATAGGTGTCTTAGGTTAGGGTCACAAAAATGTTGTAGGTCATTCCTGGGGGAGAGTTAGGCCAGTGCACACACATGCGCTTCCTTCCCTACATAACCACTGGAATGGGACGATTGATGAGTTGTGCCGGCTTAGGTGAGGACTGCACGCTTACAGCGTCTTTAACCAATGTTCTGTAGCATAGGGTTGTGTGGGCCTACAACCTTCTTCATCAGATGCATGAAGTAGGTTGGCGGGTGTGTGTGATTGTGCACAAGGACAGAAGTAAAAACATGAGGTTACATGGTCATGAAATGTAGAAGATAACATTTAAAGGTTATCCATTTGAATGGCTAGCTCCTGGAATATGTTTGAGGAGCATGTGTGGCATATGTGTGAGAACATGTCTCCTGTGTCTAAGCTACCACAATGGTCAATCTCTGAATCTAGTATCACTGCATCACAATTACCCACAAGCTAAATTAATTTCTTACCTTCACTGTAATATCAGGAAGTATTGCAAGATTTCTTAGGGGAGTTCTGGCATATTTCACTGTGACTACTGGGGCTAAGAGGAAGAGTAACTTGATTTTTGCAGCCAGTTGGGGGTTGGTAGAACAGGCTATAAAACCTGGCAGGGGTTGAGGGAAGAAGACACAAAACAGGTTATCAACTTCAACAAGCCTTAAACAAAATCAAGTTGGTATTTTCTACCCAAATGTTAAAAAATTAGCTTAAATACTGTAAATAGGGGAGGAAGAAATGAATTTTTTTTTAAAAGAAGCTTGGAACACACACACACAAAAATCCTGTAATTTCTTATTTCATCCCATGTCTAGGATCTGTACTATGCTGAAATAGCAAAGATATTTTATTTTTTGATAGCAAAGATAGCAAATATTTTATTATAAAATATTTACTAATATTAGCAAATTTTTTATATTTTAGAATTTTGTTCTAAAAGTTATTCTTTCTTACATTCTAGTTTCATAAAAAAAATCATGAATGCTGTATCAAATTTCTGGGATGGTTCAAAGCCTTTTTTAAAGTATATAGAACTTTTGTCAGCTGTTATTGGTATGAAGAGCACAAGCAGATACTACTGCCTGAACCACCCCTCCTGTCATAAAAGAGATTTCAGAACTAACTGACCAATAAGATCAATAAGTAACTGGGCCCAAATCTAAGAGTTCTTAATTAAGGAACTAAAGGATGAACTTGCTGATCTTTTGACTAAAACATGTAACTTGTCCTAAAAACAGCCACTATGCCAGAGGACTAGACAATAACTAATGTCACACCAAGCTTTACTAAAAGAGAGGGGACCCAGATAAATACAGTAGAGGTCTGTCACCCTAACAACTATTCCTAGTAAAATGGTGGAAAGTCTTATCAAAGATAAATCTTAAAATATACAGAAGAACAAGCCTTGCTGAGAACCAACAAGGCTTCCACAAGGGTACATTTTGCCTCATGAAACTTAGAATTCTTTAAAAGGTTTATAGAAATACAGATGTGGATGAACCTTTTGATTCTATATATGAGGGATATCTAAATTTTTTAACCAAATGTCTATATCAGCTACCTGGATGGAAACTTGGGGTTGAAGGCTGGAAAAAATTTAAATATGAAAAACTAGAGTTGGAACTTAGATTAATGAATATTAATCTTAGTGCCCAAATTTCTAGGATTTCTGCAAGCACCAACACACAGCAAAGAAATAAAACACATACATTTAAATGAACCTCCATTTCCCCCACACCATCATCACGGCTCCAGTGTATTTGGTCAACTGGGTCCGATACTCTTAGGGGACTAGAGGCTGGCAGAATGCTGGTTAGAAGCTTGCTACAGGCCACAACTGGCCCCCGGGCAGAAGAGAGCAAACAAAATGATTATTGGGCTAGCAGTAGTGCAGCTAATGATCTTGTACCCCAATGCAAAACTCCAGATGTTGCCCCAGAAGTGATGTCACAACCAGGAGTGATGTCATGTCTGAGCTTTTAAAAAAGAAAATGGGAAGAAAACTTTCCATCCCCTCCCTAGCAGCTCACCACTGTTTGCTTTGCTGCCTCCCCCAGCTAGTGACATATCTGCTATCTGCACTTTATTATAAAGATTTTGTAGCCTTCCCCAAACAACCAAATCAAACTGAAATAAGTAAATACATAAAAAGTGTGCCTAAGGAGTCCTGTCCTATGATAATATACTCTAGTATAATATTCTTAGATCCATTTGTGTCATTAAGGGCGCAATCCAGAGTAACTACGGGAAGTCCTTGCTCCGGTGTAAGAACAATTTGCTCAGGATTGCAATATGAATTTCCCATAGGTTTTCACTAGGTGTTGCAGTTACTACGGGTACACGTAATGTCTTTTACGTGCTCCTGTAGTTACTCTGGAGTGTAGGGATACTCACATGTACTTTTCAAGTGCACATTTTCATTGATTTCCTTTCTACCATAGAGATTTAAATAAAATTTATTATAAACTTTATATATGTAAGATTATCTATCAACCTGGGTTGATATTATCTATCAACCTGATAGATATTATCTATCAAGATTATCTATCAACCTGGGTCACACCAAAAAATGTATTAAACTGTAAGGCCAACCCTGAAAATCATGACGGGTACACCACCTAAGTCCAGAAGCAGGCTATTCCCATTGCATGTGGAATATGAAAGGTGTCTTAAAATCACTAGGATCCCATGTTTGCTTACTTGAAACTAGGTAGCATAGCCTAAATGTACCACTAAGTAAACATCTTTTAATATAGAACCACCAGTTTTAAGAGGCAATAAGTCTCTGAACTCACCAGCCGTGGTTCCTTGTGAATGAGCAATATAATACACTTGTTGTTGCCTGGTTTTTTCCAGAACAAAATCTATGCTTGCTGGAAGATCATATTTAGCCATCTCATCAAAACTGCAAACAAAAAATAATAATCTGAAGATACCTTTGGACTACAGCTCTAATTTATTTGCTATACTAAAGCCACCCATTGAGGAAATGGTGCTTCAGGAAAAAGTGTCTTCTGCACAAACTCTCCATTTGTACAATGTTTTTAATATATAAGATTTAAAATTGCATTTATAGATTTTCTCATCACTATTGGTGCAATCCTGACATAGGCCAGAGAGAACACACAACTAAGCTGGCCTAAGGTATGTCATATACTGAGCTGACAGTTAGGCCAGATCTACCAGGCTAGGCAGCCTCTAGGCTGGCCTAACTGCTGCTGACGAGGCAGCAGCACAAGCGCAGCATGTTCACTGGGCTGTGGGAGTTGAGCCATATTCTGAAACAGGCTGTTGTGCCAAACCCTGAAGCAGAAGTGATGTTTAGGCAAGCCTAAGAGATATATTTATTTTGCTTCCATTTTTATTCTGGCTTATCATGGACCCCTATGGGTCTACTCAGATTTATGGTTGCTCCTGAGGTGGCCTAAGGGCTGGAAAGGGACATAGCCCTGGAAACTGGCTATGAATAGAGCCTAACTGCACTTTTCTAGGCCATGCTCAAGATGCCTTCAGCACGCCCCTGCTCAGCTGCCTAGGCTAGCACTGCTAGGCCAGTGCAGGTCCATCTGTCTTGGGCCAACCTAAGTGGACTTATGCTGGCCCAGGCTTTTTCTAGTGCAGCTAAGCCAGCCTGTCTGGCATTAGGCTGGTGCAAGGCCAGATGGACTGGCCTAAGTGGACTTCAATATTGCAGGCTTAGTATCTCTTAGTAACTCTACAACACTAATTGTAGACTAGATAAGACATTATTAAGAGTCAGATAAGAAAGTCTAATGTTATGATTGTTATAGCACAATTCCTGCTAATATTGTCAGTGCCTTCCTGGGATGACTCAACGTGTGATGATGGTGGGTGCAAGCCAAGGGCTAATGTATCTGCAATCATCAATTATCATGCCAGATCAATTATAAAAGGGTTATGGTCTGCTGCAGGTGTGCTCTCCACCATTACACAGCAGGTCAGCCAAATCCCAGAACCAATGGAGAGGCTTTCACGGATGTGGTGGGAAAAGGTAGTAGAACAGGCTGAAAAGTCACTGTTACCCAAGATAATAGTGGAGGCTAATTAGCCTTCCTGACATCACTGACAAAGTTATAGGGAATCAGCTATGGATGGGCAACATTTTTCATCATCATTGCCTGTAATCTGCAAAACAAGAGAGGACCAATATTTATCTGACTCTCAGGCACCTTGGGCTGGGGCAGGTAATTGGCATGGGCATGTTAATTGCAATTCATAGGGGAGTACACTGTTGGGTGCCTAGCATGGCTTTTGCTTTAGGTTATTGAAAAGTTCAAGCAATCATTTGTACACCCTCAAAGGCTTAATCCTATACACACTTGGAGCACAATCCAGAGTAACTGCGGGGAGTCCTTGCGCGTAAGAACAATTTGCTCTGGATTGCAATATGAATTTCCCGTAGGTTTTCACTAGGTGGTGCAGTAACTACGGGTGCACGTAATGTATCTTGCGTGCTCCCATAGTTACTGGATTGTAAGGTTATTATACCTGGGAGCAAGACTCACTGAACTTAATGGAGCTTACTTCTGAGGAGGCCTACACAATTCAAACAGTTGTGTTGTAAGAGTTCAGCAATAGTAGAATAATCATAACCGGTATTGTCTGAAAATGTGCTAATCTAGCACTTAAGCCAACCCTCACAGAAGTGAATGAACCCATTTTCATAGATTTTCCTGCCAAAACTGGTTACCTGAAATCCCAGAACTTGCTATTTGAAATGGAAAGTGTGCGATGTTTTCTGCCCCAGGTGTTTCCTCGGCTGTTTGCTAGCCAAACATCATAGCCAGCATCTGCCAGTATGAAACCCAGGCTTCTTTTAGGAGGATTTTGGATCCAGTTAGCAGCATCTACAAGTACACCATGCTGCAGAAATGCTACTTCCTTTTTACCTGAAAGAGAAATGCATTGAACAATCTAAGATAATTGTGACAGCAAAAAATGAGATCTTATACAAGATCATATATCAGAACGAACTTAACCATAATAATAGTAGCCACTGAGATCTTGGTCAAGGCCTCTTCTGTGAAATCAATCAGAGCACAAAAGGAGCAGCAGCTACTGTAATTTTGGAGGTAAAAAGCATTACCAGCTCCTGGACGGCAGGAAGTAGACACCAGAGATCGAAAGCCAGGCTTAGAAATATAAAGATCAGAACCAGGAACAGGTTGCTGCACAGAGTCCTGGCACAGGACCAAATCGCTGCACTGTGGCTGCAATCCTAAAGACACTTTCCTGGGAGTAAGACCCATTGAACACAATGGGGCTTACATTTGAGTAGACATGGTTAAGATTGTGCTTTATGTCTCCCCTGACAGTGCATTGGGCTGTACCTTTGCCTTGGTTCTGAGGCTTCAGTGGTCAGCCTGGCAAGGTAGTCTGTTTGGTGCAAGTAGGCTTTCAAATATACCTAGCCTGACTAATATCTTATGCCACTCCAGATAAATGTATACGGACAAAACTAATAGGCAATTCTATCTGGAAGAGAAATTTTCTGTGGAATTTACCTAGTCTCCTCTGACCAATCACATCTAGCAAAAATACCTGGTGCAAAAAACTACTTGAAATATTCTGACCTAATATATTACAGTCAAACTATACATAATCATAGAATCATAGAATCATAGAGTTGGAAGGGACCTAGCAGGTTATCTAGTCCAATCCCCTGCCTGCAGCAGGAAATCCCCCTAGAGCATCCCCGACAGGTGCTCATCAAGCCTCTGCTTAAAGATCCCTAGTGAGGGAGAATCCACCACCTCCCTTGGCAATCTGTTCCACTGCCGAACTGCCCAAACCGTCAGGAATTTTTTCCGGATTTCCAACCGGAATCTCCTTTCTTGCAGTTTGTACCCATTGGTTCTAGTTCTGCTTTCAGAAGCAGCTATGAACAAATGAGCCCCTTCCTCCCTATGACAGCCCTTCAGGTCTCTGAAGAGGGCAATCATGTCTCCTCTCAGCCTCCTCTTCTCCAGGCTGAATATCCCAAGTTCTCCCAACCTTACCTCGTAGGGCTTCCCTTCCATCCCACTGATCATTCTTGTCGCTCTCCTCTGGACTTCCTCCAGTTTGGCTGCTTCTTTCTTAAAATGAGGTGCCCAGAACTGAACACAGTACTCAAGGTGAGGTCTGACCAATGCTGAATAAAGAGGAACTATTTCTCGTGACTTGGAAGCTACAGTCCTCTTAATGCAACCTAAAATGGCATTTGCCTTTTTTGCAGACACATCACACTGCTGACTCATGTTCAGCTTGTGATCCACGGTGACTCCAAGATCCCGCTCACAGGTTGTGCTGCCAAGCCAAGTATCCCCCATTTTATACCTATGTTTTCGGTTTTTATTGTCTACATGCAGAACGTTGCACTTCTCCCTGTTGAAATTCATTCTGTTTGTTACAGCCCAGGATTCCAGTTTATCCAGATCCTCCTGGAGGTTTCTCCTGTCTTCTGATGTGTTTGCTACCCCTCCCAGCTTGGTGTCATCTGCAAATTTGATCAGGCTCGCCCATATACCCATATATATATTTGGGTATAAAGTGAGATGCCCAGAACTGAACACAGTACTCAAGGTGAGGTCTGACCAATGCTGAATAAAGAGGAACTAGAACTTCTCGTGACTGTAATGAGAAAGCCATTGCTGAATTTTCACCATAAAGCCTACAAACTTCATAAATGTATTTCAAAATAAAAAGCAGGCAAATATATTACAATGTATCTTGTAATGTGGTGAATTGCAATATTTGTTTGTGAAAACTGAAAAGGATTTTGAAATGTATGAAAACTTAAGAGAAAAATATCATTCAGTGTTAACAATAATGTGACTGCCAGCATTCATCTGTATACAATGGGCTCTTGGAACCTGTGGGAGGTCCCCTATGGACGCCAAATTCTGCAGACAATGAATCCACTGAAGGGGGGCCAGCAAAGCACAAGTGCCAATCAGAAGACACTGAGGTTGATGAGCACAGGTTTGCAATCTGCATCAAGTCAAATATGTAGATTACAAAACACTGGATGAAGGTCTCTACTATGTGTCCAAAGTAATGAGAAATATGTACAGTATGTACTTTTGGAAAGTAAAAAAAATTGGTCAGGGATTGTCAGCATTCATATGTGACATATTTCAGACATACACAAGTAACTTATTTACAATTTGTTATTTTTGCATTATATACAGTACATTGCTCAAATGGGTTTTAGTATTTATGAAACAATTGTCAGTCTTTGGGGTTACAAAATAACAGTGTTTGTTCAAAAATCACCACCCAGATCAGCCATTTTCAACCACTGGCTCATGGCATGCTGGTGTACTGTAAATGGTTTGCCTGTGTGCCATCAGAGTTTAGGGGAGGTTCCTAAACTCTGTTAGTTGGGATTTGGGGGGTTGTGAGCTTCCACCACCACTGGCTCATGGCATGCTGGTGTACTGTAAATGGTTTGCCTGTGTGCCATCAGAGTTTAGGGGAGGTTCCTAAACTCTGTTAGTTGGGATTTGGGGGGTTGTGAGCTTCCACCACCACTGCCAAAAGCATGGTGTACCTTGTCAACTGTCAAAAAACTGCAGTAGGTCCCCTGTGGACACCAAATTCTGCGGATAATGAATCCACTGAATCCTTGACAATTTTAGAACTTTGTCAGTGTGTCTAGACATGAAAAAGATTGAAAAACACTGATCTAGATGGGATACCAGGTGAATCATTCTCTCTCTGCAGAAAAGCACATTAATTCCTAAATGCCATAAGTTTATGAAGAGAATCAAGCTCATGAGAATTCACAATAGAAATTCATACCCTCACTTAAACTGCCTTCCTTGCCATGTGGAATTCTGAATAGGATAAGTATATAGCCATCTTCTGTCACTACTTCATGTGTCTCACATGGGTAGCCCCAGTACTCAATGATCTCTTTCTGCAGATAAAAGACAGGAAATCATCCAATCAAGAATTAGGATCCAATCCAACTTTTGAGCAATGATGCAGCCTTGGCAATGGAGCTTGCACTGTATACTGCATTTGGGAGCCAGTCTGTTCAGGGCCAACAGACTATTTCCACTTCCATGACCCTCTTTCAGAGGGATTGGCTGTGAAAGTACTAGGGAAGCCACAAGATGATCCTAGATTCAAAGCCATAGTGGCTGTAGCCCAATGAGGTACTACTCAGGCTGGTAAGGTTGATAGAGTAGGCAAGACCCATTGGACTGATCAGTTGCTGTCAGTCAATAAACTTGGCCCTAATTCATACCAAAACTTTTGTCACCTGTGTTTTTTGGGTGAGGGATGATACCTGGACAAAGTTCTCCTCTCTATGCTGAGCTTCCCTTTCAAATTGACAGACTCCATGAAAGAGAAAACTTCATGTCCCCTGCTAACTGGACAAGAGGCAATCTTTCAAGTGGGTGTTCCTCATTTATTTAGCAGGGGGAGAGTAACGGGCCCTACACACCCCAGCAATGTCTGTTCTAGTGGCTTCTGCTGGTGTTATTTGGCATTTTAGATTGTGAGCCCTTTTGGGACAGGGACCCATTAGCTATTAATTAGCTTTTAACTTTTCATTTTCTTGTAAACCGCTTTGTGAACTTTTCAGTTGAAAAGAGGTATGTAGAAAAGCGGTATGTAGATGGATAGATGGATAGATGGATAGATGGATAGATGGAAAGAAAGAAAGAAAGAAAGAAAGAAAGAAAGAAAGAAAGAAAGAAAGAAAGAAAGAAAGAAAGAAAACCTATCCCTAAAAAGAATCACAGTGTAGCTGCCACCATGGTGGGACAAATTTTGAGTCTCTGCCCTTCACCTCATTGTAACAAAATCTCTCTCTCTCTCTCTCTCTCTCTCTCTCTCTGCTAAACAATAAACAGTTAACTGGAAAATAAGGATTGCATTGTTCATATATGTTCTGTAAATCTTTCTTATAGATGTTCTCTCTTCTTGGCATTACTTACAACACTCATGGAAGCTTCTGGATTAGCCGTTTTATCAAGAATAAGTCCTTGAACTGACATGGAGCCAGAAAGCAAAGAGATGAGAACAACTCGAGCCAGCCACATCTTTGACTTCCCTGTAAATGGACCATATAAGTCTACGAGTTATCTGAGGTCACATAGTTTTATGTTGTTTGTAGACTATGAAACAAAATCCAAATTTTCCAACTCAACAAAATTAGGTACATTTCTACTGTACATGGGATCCATACCAATTAAGGCTGCAGTCTTATACACATATAGATGGAATTGAATCCTACCAAACCGAATAGACTTTATTTCTGAGCAGAGATGGATAGAACTGCACTTTCATTTCTTTTACTCCTTATCAGATGTATTGAATTTTCACAACAAAATACTGTAGTTCAATAAAACTGAATGTACTTCAGTTAAGGGCAGCATCTTTACCAGAAATCAATGCTCGGTGAATAAGAACCACCAAAACAGGGCAATCTTTAGAAACAGAAAAAGGAATTGGCAATAACCTTTTTTTTTCTTTGCAACTGTGATTCTCAAGTTTCCACAGTGGAAAATCCATACTAATCAGTATGTAGATATAACAATAATATCTAGGCTATGTCTTGTATAAAATAAAAATACAGTACAATGGTTTTTAATAGAAGAGGATATTACACTTCTTGGAAAATTCTTCTTGCACTATTCAAGTGACTTACCGCAGAATTTCAGTTGCTCTGAAATGGTTCTCTCCAATGGTACCTGGTAAAGAAAGACAAGATAAGACAAAAGTCAGGCAAGATATAATACTTATATTATTTTTCTCACAGCTGATAGAATATGAAGCAAGTTGCTTATGTTGACAAGGATCTCTTTCTCATATATAGGTCTCAGAGGAAGCATGTAAGAGAAGAATGTAAGAAAAATGTAAAACATCTTTCAACATTTAGATTAGATTTATCGCCAAGTATGAATACCATACTTGGAGTTTGGTTCTGCTACTAGCATAAATGCTAGTAGAACTCAAAACAATAAACAATGAATACAGCAGAAAAACAGATAAGAACATACAATTCAAATTAATTTCAGTTAATGGCTACATAAATGCTAGCAGTTTATTTATGCTAAATACTAGAATACTACTCATAAACAATAAACAATGAATACAGCAAAAGAACAGGTAAGTACATTTAAAACATCTTTCCACATTTACTACGTCACATTTTCAAAGTTCACATTTACTAGCTGAGATAATGAGCCAGTTAAAATTTTGAAATCCGGTTATAGCAGAAATTTTAGTTTGAGCAGCTTCTACTAAATTCTTATCTACACATTCAGAAATATTAATGACTGTTTGAAGGATGATATTATAAAATGATAAGCCTTAACATTTCAAAAGGTCCAAGATGATCAAGATGAAAATGTTACCTCATATCAGGAAGAGGAACAGCTCCTTTTCTCAGCCTCTTTTGGAAGTGATTTTTACCCCAAAAGATATTTGTAAAACTTTAAGAAAAAAACCACCAAAATAAACTATTCAAAAATAACTATTCAAAAACTATTCATTCTCATGAGAGAATGAAAAAACCACACATCTAGATTTCCAAGACTGCAATCCTGAGCTTCACTTAGGCCACCCTAAGCCCCAGTATAAGTCTTGTGCTGACCTGGGAGTGTCACAAAAGTGTTGTAAGGCACTTCTGCACTACTCCTGGGGAGGGTTTGGCCAGTGCACAGACATGAGCTTGCCTCCCTACATCACCACAGGAACCATAGAATCATAGAGTTGGAAGGGACCGAATAGGTCATCTAGTCCAACCCCCTCCCTGTAGCAGGAAATCTTCCTAGAGCATCTCCAACAGGTGCTCGTTGAGCCTCTTCTTGAAGCTCCGCAGTGAGGGAGAGTCCACCACCTCTCTTGGCAATCTGTTCCTCTGCCAAATCACTCTCACCGTCAGGAATTTTTTCCGGATTTCCAAGTAGAATCTCTTTTCTTGCAGTTTGTACCCATTGGTTTTAGTTCTGCTTTCAGAGGCACCTAAGAACAAATGAGCCCCTTCCTCCATATGACAGCCCTTCAGGTATCTGAAGAGTGTGATCAATCTGGAATGAGTTTGATCAACCAGAATGTGTTGTACCAGCCTAGGTTAGGATTGCTCCCCAAATTGAATTGTTGCTTGAATACCCTGTTTCTTTTCTTCTGGTTGCATGCACCTATGTGGTGCATAGGTACTGGTTGCATTTCAGGAAAGCATAACTAGGACCAGTACTGTTGGACTGATGGCAGGAGAACTCTGATCCCTTAGGCTTCAAGGAAAGCCACAAAATGGTTTGTCATCCCAACACTGACAACCTACCCTCACTTTAGCTGACAAGCTAAGAAGCCTTATTTTTTATTACCTGGAAGAAATATTTCATTACTGAGACTTTCATTATTTCATTATTGAGGCTTTGACACCAGTTTCTTCTGAGAACCCTTCAGGAGTCTTATTCAACAGAATGTGACACAAGGAGCGCTACTTACCAAACAGCAAGAGAGTCAGCAGAAAGTAAATAAACAAAGATTTACATGAAGTTAAATACATCTTTGATCATATCATTAAGTGGCTATCACTTATCGTCCAATTAGCATTCAATATTCAATTAGCTGGAGCGCACACAGGAAAACAGTCAAGCCAGTCATGATCTTCTAAATTATAATACCACAAGGCAGAAGTGTCCTACCACAGTGACATGAGCCTGTCATGCCCTATGGGTTTGCTTTTCATTTTCTCCTCCAAATCCATATGATTATTGCTACATTTCCAAATACAGCCATGTTCACAACCTCTATTTCAGTAGGTCTTTCACAACCTTTTCCTTAGTCCAATTTCCAAACTGCCACATGCTCACTTGCTAATGTGTGAAGCTGTTAAAAGAAATCTGCCAGTTCTATTTATTCCTCTGCTGCCAACCTTACTCCTTATCTGTAACAGCTTCTTAATACAGTCTTGCAAAATTACCCTTCCTTCTATTAAGTAAAGCTCTGGCGTTCATGAGGAAGCTGCATGCATTCTAGCTTTTGCCAAGGCCAGGACCTAGTTTTGCCCTTATACTGAGAATTCCACAAGTATCTGCTTCTCATTTGTGCAGCACATTCAGATCTTTAAAATAAAAGTCACATCTAGGGATTTTCCACCTTGGAACAAACTAAGTTTTTAATGACACATAAGATACAGGGTGACCATACAGAATGGAGGACAGAGTGCCTGTATCTTTAACCACTGCATGGAAGAGGGAATTTAGGCAGGTTTAGCTCAATGTAAAGGATTAAAAAGCAGCACCTGCCTACATTCCCACTTCTATGCAATGCAGGGAGAGGCATGCTGTCCTCCATTCTATATGGTCACCCTGCATAAGAAGGATCCCAACCCTTAGCTGTCCTCACCACTGCTTGGCTAAATCTCATCAGAAGATAAAGGTTTAATGAGTCCCTGGTTTCCAGAGTTTGTCAAAAGGTTTGATCTACAGCAGGGGTCAGCAGCCTTTTGGCAGAGTAGTGCCAAACTAATGTTATTCCATGTGTCAACATAATTCTAAAGTTATTTATGCATATGCAGAAACTACTTTCTAGGGCTTTTCTGTCCTCCAGCCAGACAGATATTTTTTATCTAATAAAAAAATAGAATTTGCTTAATTTAAAATGGACCAATGACACTGATTATTCAAATTGGGTTGCCATAATTCATAAGACCCAAACATATCCCCTGTCTAACTTCCCAGTATGTGAATACAGTTCCCAAAAAACCAGGACAATCCCAGTTTTCTAGAACATATGGCAACCCTATATTCAAAGAGCCAATGAGATGTTGTTATGACAGCATGAAACCTGAGGGGTAACACGGGGTGGAATTATTGTGTCTGGGGGGGCCTATGAGCACAACCTTAACTCCAGACACCAGGTCAACCAGATAGGTAGATTTGGGCTCTGCCCAGACTTGGACCCCAGATCTGCCTGCCAGGGAGAACTGGGCTCCCATTCCAAAACTTCCTTCCAGGAAAATAGACCTTGGCTCCAGAAGCTAGGGAAGAATATCACTGAGTACTATGTGCACAGAAGCAATAGCGAGGGAGGAGATTGATGTTCACCCATTACTTTTGAGGAAATACCTATACACTGTGTTTATTTTCTGGCCATTATTATTCCTTTCAAGCCATGATTATTACTATATCTTGGCCTCACCTACGTCACAGTGTTGTTGTAAGGAAAAAAGAAGGGGAGGAACTGTGGACAGCACCCTGAGTTTCTTAAAGGAAGGGTGGTATAAAAATATGAAAATATTAATATTTAATTAATTAATACTGATAATTGTAGGGCTGCAGTGGCTCAGTGATTAAGTCACCATGCCTGTCATCTGGCAGGCCGAGTTTTGAGATACAGGCACTGCAAGATGGAATGGCTCCTTTCAGTTGCCCACCTCCTGCCAACCTAGCATTTCAGAAGTATGCAAATGCAAGTAGATAAATACGTACCACCTTGGTGAGAAGGTAAACAATATTCCAGGCAGTCATGCTGGCCACATGATCAATGGAGGCATTTCAGACAGCGTTGGCTGAATCAGAGAAGATGTGCTATGCCCAACACCTGTGGCTGGTTCCTGTATAGGCAGCAGGGCAACCTGCAGGCAGTCATGGCTAGCAGGGCAACCTGCCAGGCACTTTTACTTCATCTTTACCTAATACTTATAATACTGTAATTAATTAAATAATTTTACTGTAAGGGTGTCAAAAGATTATGGATCCTGGATGTCAGAAATTTATGGATGACCTGGCTATGCACTGAAACAGTCAATATTGTGTATTTTTACTGACAGAAAAAGATTGACAGAAATAAAATAGAAATGAGGGGGAAAGTCTGTTTTCCAGCTTGGGTGCAGAAAGTGAATGTGCATTTTACTTTTTCATCTCTCAAACAAAAAAAGAAATTTATTTGACTTTTAAAATATCTGTGGGTGAGCAAGTCATCGGAGGCCATTTAATTAAAGCATTGCTTACTCCATCCCCTTCCCCATAGAGCACTGGTACCTTGCAAGTTAACACCTAACAGATGTGGTTCAGATCCATAAAGTACAAAAATATTAGCATGAATCAAGTCTGATTTAAGACAGGATGTAACTCAGAAAGCAGTGGTATGCAGCGGTTGAGGAACAATATCTATCATCTGAATTCCCCATAAAAACTGTGATAACCTGAAATAGCAATGGCAAGCCAAACAGGTATTTGGAAGCAGCCAATTTGAAAAGTTACCCCTAAAAGATAAAAAGATAATTTAAAAGATGGTGAAATTGTGGTGCCCAACTTAATGCAACCACACAGGAGAAAATCAAAAGATACTGTCACCCCATAAAGTCCAGGTTTCTCACAAAAAAGCTACAAAAGACAACACTCCTAACTTTGGCAACCCAGCAACAAGTAGAAATGTAGAAGGAAATAAGTTACTGACACATTATTAATATCTAGATGTGAACGAATGATCCAGGCCCAGAACTCAAGGGTCACTCCTGAGGTTGCTTTGCTTATGAAAGCAAATTAACTTGCAGCTCTCGGCAAACACAGGAAGCCTAGTCAGCAAGATATGCCGGATTCTGGCCAACAAGGAAGGCCAGAGTTTAGCTGGTTCCCCCCTTATCTTATCACAGGAATGTATTCCTGCTTTGTGTATTCAGTCTAGGTTGCAAAATGTATCAGACCAAGCTGTTTCATCTATCTATATATACAGTATATAAAAAATTCACTCACGAACGCCCAGCCAAAACCATTGGACATAGAAATATGATATTTGGGAAGGATGTTCCTTTGGCAGGCCCCGGGCATCAGCGCACCCATTCGGGCCTGCTCCAAGGCGGAGCAGTAGCCAGAAGCTGCTACTCATCCTCGGACCTGGCCCGAATGGCCAGCTGAGGTGCACTGCACAGAGACACACTGAGCATGCCAAACAGCTTCAGAGGGGGCTTCCTTAGAGTGGAGGAAGTGCCTCTGCATGGCCATTCGGCCTCACTCAGGAGGTGGAGTGGCAGCCGAATGGCTTCAGAAGAGTACTGCACAGGCACCAACTCTGACACCTGCACAGTCTCCTCTGAAGCTAAAAGGCTTCAGAAAAGTACTGCACAGGCATTAGAGATGGTGCCTGCTCAGTACTCTTTCTGAAGCCAGTTGGCTTCAGAAACAACTGCACAGGCACCAACTTTGGCGACTGCACAGTTTAGGTAGGGGTGGTGCATTCGTCCCGGGGGTGACACACAGACTTCTGCACCGGGTGATGCGCAGAGTCACGTCACCACTGTAGGCACCACTGCTGTTCCTTGTTCAGTGTGATCTGAGGGGTGTCTCCTCAGGAGCAAGTCCTCCCCAGGTGTCAATTACTTAGCATGCTCTGGAGCAGTTAGGGCAGCCCAGGCTTCCTGACTCTGTGGATGCAGCATAACTTTCTGCTCTGGATACAGAGTAGTTAGGAGAAAGCAGTTGGGGCAGAGCAGGCTGAACTTGCTCTGGATTTGGCCCATAGCCTCCTGCTATGTTGATTGCTTCTCCGAGACCCTGGGTGTAGTTCCCTAGGGGTTGTGGGTTCGGGCACATAGACAAGGATGATTCAGCTTATTGCACCAAGGGGGCACACGTGACTGGTGGGATCCTCCAACTGCCAGACACAAAAGTAACTGGCAATAACGGGAGGAAATCGCCTCCAATTATTTCCAGATTTTCAGATTCAGAGAGTCTCCTACATCAATTCCACAAGACCGGATTCTTTTCCTTCTCACCCTCCCTCAGACTTTTGGTATTCAGGAACCATTGGGCATTGGCTGTTTAGGCTCCTGTTGAAAATTTGCTCTTCCATCAGCAAATCAGTCCTTCCACTTCTGGCAGGATTAGTGGTAGATCATTGCAAGGGCATCTTTCCAGAGATCTACAGATCCGCAGCATCAGAAGGGTTTTAATTATTTATTTCATTTTTAAATGTGTTTATTTTGGCAAGCAACAGTTATTTAATAGTATAGGCCAGTGGTTCTCAATCTTCCTAACGCCATGACCCCTTTATAAGTTCCTCATGTTGTGGGGACCCCCAATCATAAAATTATTTTTGTTGCTGCTTTATAACTGTAATTTTGCTACTGTTATAAATCGTAATGTAAATATCCGATATGCAGGATGTATTTTCATTTTTACGAATGAAATGTGTGTTCTATGCACACATGGAACACAATGGGATTTATTTCAGAGTAGGCATGCATAGGATTGGGCCCAGAAGCTACAATCCTATCCACATTTACATGAGAATAAAGGACATCCTGGCTATAATGGGATTTATTTCAGAGTAGGCATGCATAGGATTAGGCCCTGAGGCTGTTAGTCAGCCCCAGAGTGCGCGCAGCTACAGCCGGGGGTCTGGTAAGCCTGACCTGGCCCCCTGCACCAGGGGTGTTTAGGCGACCCTCAGGAAAGCTCTGGGCGACCCCCAATGGCGTCCCGACCCCCACTTTGAGAAACGCTGGTATAGGCCATCCAAAAAATCAGTAACCAACAACAACAACAGTCAGTGGTGTCGATACAATGGAGTAAAAGTTTGAGGTTTTTAGTTCTGACACATGGAAATGAGAGCAGGCTCATAATAATTTTTTATTTGTTCCCTGCTGTGTCATAGACTGCAATCCTGAACTGCACTTAGGCTAGCCTGTCTGGCACTTGGGCCAGCCTAATGCCAGATAGCCCAGCCTAGTTGCACCAGAAAAGGCTTGGGTCAGCGTAAGTCCACTTAGGGTGGCCCAAGACAAATGGACCTGCACCAGCCTAGCCAGCCTGCCAGCATAAGCAGTTCAACAGGCACCCCTATGGGTCTACTCAGATTTATTCCTGCTCCTTAGGTACTCTAACTATGAGGAGTTGTGTGGGGGCATTTCTGCTTTGGAAACAGGCTCTGGATACAGCCTAACTGCACTGTTCTGGTCCATGCTGAACATGCCCTCATCATGCCTCTCCACAGCTTGGCTGGCCCAGGTCCATCTGTCTTAGGTGCACCAGCCCAAGCCTTTCTGGTGTAACTGGGCCACTCCATCTTGGAACTGGGCCAGCCCAGTGATAGATAGGCTAGTCCAAGAGCGCTTCAGGATTGCAGCCTTTATCTTGAAATTAAAAATTTTATTTAATATTTCATGACGTCGCATGCAAGGCCTCCCTTGGAATTGTAACAATGAGGTAGGGGGAGACTTAGATTAGTAAACTGGCATGGGGAAAAGATTAAACTCTCTCTTCCAAAGCATTACTATGACCATTTATTTACTCACTCGTTAGTTTGTATCAACAAATTGGTTAGAACAGTGATTTTCAACCTTTTTCATCTCATGGCACCCTAAGAAGGCACTGAAATTGTCAAGGCACACCAACAGTTGTTTTTACCATTAACAAGACACACCTGGCTGTTCAAATGCCCCAATGTTCCTATTAATTAACAACCGTCTCCAAATTCCCGTGGCACACCTGAGGACTATCCGTGGCACACCAGTGCGCCATGACACACTGGTTGAAAACCACTGGGTTAGAATGAGAACAGCCTTCCATGGGAGCCACAAGTCAAGCCCCAAAGTTGGCATAAGATCATAAAACATATATGAGAAGAAAACATATCCCTATGGTACATTCCTCTGAACCAAGCAGTACATGAATTCCACTGTAGTTGCTGGGAAGAACAGTTCTAAAGGACAATGCTCCCCTCTCCTGGCAATTTGTAAATTACCTGTAGAGGCCAAAATTTAGACACAGGCTTTTTGAACTCATGGGAATAAAACAAGACCGAGGGAGACTCTGTCCAAGCAGACTTAAGCTCCCTTGAAGCTCCATTGTTTTCCATTGACTGGAAACTTTCTGTTCCATTGAAAGGGAACTTTCTGCAGTTCCTCAGCTGAAGGGTATAATACCTTATTACCAGTGGTGGGCTCCAGCAGGTTCACACCTACTCTATAGAACCGGTTGTTAACGAGAGATAGGACATATAACACTTAAAAATAGTCATTTAAAAGTGGCTGCCAGATGGGCATAGAACTGGTTGTTAATTTCTTTGAATCCCATTACCGCTTATTCCTTCCCAATATTTTATGTTGCCAAACACTTTCAGCATACAGTTCTGCATGGCTTTGGAGGGAAAACTTCTCTAGAGCAACAGATACTATAATCAAAAGCAAACAGAATGAACTTGTTTATGCAGCAGATTCATAACCCAGATAAGAACCCCCCCCCCCCCCCCCCAAGAAAAGCTCTGTACCTTCCAGGCGAGCCAAGTCAGTTAACTCACATCTTCAAGGATGGCCAGGCACAGATATGGGTGCTTGCATGGGCACAAGCCACTGGCATGTGCCCCACCAGAACAAACCTGTGAAGGTCTGTATACACTATATATACTGTATACATACATACAACATGTACGATATTACTGAATATGTAAAATTAAAGAGTCACTGACTCACTCACGCAATCACTCATTCATCAATGCTCAGCCTAAAGCGCTGGACCTAGAAGTGTGAAATTTGGGGAGGGAATTCCTTCCATAATGTAGGCACCCATGAAGAAGAATCAATGTTCAGACATTAAAACCAGAAGGGAGTGAAAGGGTGTGCAATGTGTTTTCATCCTTAGACTTAACATTGAAGATTGACTGATCAACACCCAGTTGCAACCCTTGGACCTAGAAGCAAGAATTTGGGAAACATATTCAGTCTGTGATGTAAGGACCACTAAGTCCCAATTTGGTACCTGCTGGTGTCCAGTGCCTTGCTCCCAGCATGGTTGCCCATTGCTCCATAGGGATGCCTGGTGGTGCTTGGTGATGCCCACTGCCTGCTACTGCTCAGTAGTGCCCAATACCTGGTAGGGATGCACAGTGCCCAATGGTGCCCAGATTTTGGTGCCCAGTAGGGATGTTTGGTGCCCAAAGGTTCCCTGTGCCTGCTGCCCAGTGGTGCCTGGCGACCAGCAGGGGTGCCTGGTGGTGTCCTCTGGTGCCCAGTAGGGATGCCAGTTGCCCAGTGGTGCCCAGTGGTGAACAAATCAAATAATGGGGAGATGGATAACATTACTGAACGGCTAGGCTCTGCATCTGTTAGTCCTTATTTTCCACAAAATAGAAAAATGTCAATAGAGAAGACCAGCCCTGCAATCCAGAGCAACAATGGGAAGACATAAGAGGCACTTACTCTGGATTGCTCTATGCATTTCCCATATGTGGTACTGTAACTACGTCGGTGTAAAAGGTCCCATAGCTACTCTGGATTGCAGCCCAGGGCTCTGTCCCAAGCTAGCTGCTAGCACAGGAGCAGTTACATCACTCTCTGTCAAAACCCACCAGTTCTGGTTACCTTCCCATACCTGAACTAATTGCTGTTCAGCTTCTGTTCCACCCAGGAGCAGGGCCTCCAAGAGAAATTTTTTAAGGCGGTACAAAGCCCATTTGGGGCCCCTAAGAATTGCAAAATTATTTCAAAATAAAAAACTGAGGCTAATTAATGTGCAACTTCCACAAGTGCTCCTTTATTGATCATACTAGCAAAAAGTGTACCCGCATCGGGAGTAAAATTCCCTGTACGGCATCTCCCCATCAATCCCCCACACACTTCAACCCCCCATGCACATCCACCCCATGCAAATCACCCCCCCCTATGCACATCAACTTCCTATGCTCATCAAACCCCCATGCGCATCTGTCCCCCATGCGCATCAGTTCCCCATGTGCTTCATCTCCCTATGTGCATCACCCCCATGCGCATCAACGCCCATGTGCAACATCCCCAATGTGCAACATTTCCCTATGCACAACATCTCCCCATGTGCTTCAACCCCCAATGTGCAACATTCCCCATGTGCAACATAATCCCCCATGCACATAATTCCCCCATGCACAACATTCCCCATGCTCATCACCCCCCTACGCGCATCATCCCCCTACACACATTAAACCCCCACACGCATTAAACCTCCACACGTATCAAACCCTCATGTGCATCAAATTCCCAGGCCCAACATCTCCCCATGCGCATAATTCCCCCATGCACAACATTCCCCATGCTCATCATCCTCCTATGCGCATCATCATCCTATGCACATCATCCCCCCTATGCGCATCATCCCCCTATGAGCATCATCCCCCTACGCGCATCAAACCCCCATGCGCAACATCTCCCCACGCACAACATCTCCCTATGCGCAACATCTCCCCACACGCAACATCTCCGCATGTGCTTCAACCCCCAATGTGCAACATTCCCCATGTGCAACATAATCCCCCATGCCCATAATTTCCCCATGCACATCAACTCCTCCATGTGCAATACCTCCATGCACAGCATCTCCCCAGTGCAACCTCTTCCTCCAAACAACATGCGCCCCAGTGCACCGAGCACAAAAGTGGCTGGAGGTTGGTAAGTCTTCCATGTTAAGTACAGGACAAAAACACATTGCACCCCTTTTCAGCCCCTTAAGGGTTAAATTTCTCCACATCGGTTCTTGGTGGATGCTGATGTCACAGAAGGAACACCCTCCCCAAATTTCTTGCTTCTAGATCTGGGAGTTGGCACAGAGCATCCCTCAGTCACCAATTCTTCAATGCAAAGTATAGGGAAGAAAACACGTTGCGCCCCTTTTCACCCCCTTCTGGTTGGAATTTCCCCAAACCGATTCTTAGTGCACCCCTCGGTCACGGAAAGAACACCCACCCCAAATTTCATGCTTCTAGACCCAGCGGTTTTGGCAGGGCATTGATGAGTCAGTCAGTGAGTCAGTGAATCAGTGAATCAGTCAGTCAGTGATTTTTATATATATACTAGTGAAAAGCATACCCGCATTGCGGGAGTAAAATTTCCCCATACGCCACTCCCCATGGCGCATCAACACCCCATGCGCATCAACACCCCATGCGTATCAACACCCCATGCACAATTTCCCCCATGCGCAACATCTCCCTATGCACAAGATCCCAGCATCCGCAACTTCCCCCATGCGCAAATTCCCCCATGCGCAACTTCCCCCCATGCGCAGCATCCTTGCCAGTGCAACCTCTTCCTCTGAACAACATCCCCCCAGTGCACCAGGCACCGAGGCACCAAATTGGATGGATGTTATTCAGTCTAATTTGTCTAATATTCAGTCTAATATTCAGTCTAATACTCCTGCTAAGTATAGGAGAAAAACACGCTGCACCCCTTTCCAGCCCCTGAAGGGTGAAATTTCTCCAGATGGGTTCTTGGTGGGTGTTCAGGTGACAGAAGGATCCCTCCCAGAATTCCATGCTTCAGGCCCAGCAGTTGGGCGGAATGTTGATGAGTCAGCAGTTCTCCAATGCAAAGTATAGGGAGGAAAACGTGTTGCACCCCTTTTCACTCCCTTCCGGTTAGAATTTCCGAAATCCAGTACTTAGTGCACCCCTCCGTCTCGGAAGGAACACCCACTTCAAATTAGTAGGTACGGTAGGTAGGTACAGGTGCACATAAAGTCTCTTACATGCTCCCGTAGTTACTCTGGATTTGGGGGTACGTCTTTGTGAGGGAAGGGCTAGTGCAATGGTGTGACCTCCAGGATCATGCTCCTGTGGGGAAATGGGGACTCTTTTGCAACTCACAAATGGTTCAGCCAAGGTTTGGGGGATGGGGGACCCCTTCCCCTTTCCTTTTAATGAAAGCAAGGGAACTCTACACAAACTGGGAGGGGGGCTTGCAATGCCCCAATTTTAGTAGCACAGCTGTACATACTTAGAGGGGAATGAGTCCCTCTGAACCCAGTGGAAATTCTTTATGGGTAGATGTGCATAAGATTGGGCTGCACATGTATTTTATGCAACAAAACTTACAGTGCAATCCAATGCACTGACTTCAGTGGGACTTCTCATATGTGTGCAGAGCACTGCAGCATTTATGAATTACTAGCTTATAAAAGCTGCACTCTGTGTGGACTTTTAAACCAGCTCCTGTGGAGGGTGTGTTGTGCCTCTGCCCCAAAACTAAAGAAACATCTAGTCCAGCTTAGAAAACAGCAATTTTGAAAAAAAAACTGTGAATCCTCAATTCAGTCCATGGAACTTGAAAACCTCACTGTAGGTTTGATCAGTTATTTTCAAATTTGAATTTTTAACTGTTCCCTCTTCATCAGGCCACAAATCCCAATGAAGAACGTTATAATATGTCCATGTAGAGCAAGTATGGTTGGAGCTGTGTGGAGTTGTGTTAAGTGTGTGTGTGTGAGAGTGTGTGCTTGTTAGTGTGTGTGTGTGTGTGTGTGTGTGTGTGTATGAGTATGTGCTTGTGTGTGTGCTAGTGTTTGTGTGTTTGTCTGGGTCTGAACCACATAACTTGGAGTAACTGGCTTGTGTTATGATACTACAAACTGTCTTTTAATGTGTGTATGTGTGTATGAGTGTGTGTATGTGTATGTGTGTGTGTTTGTGTATATGAGTGTGTGCTTGTGAGTGTGTGTGTGTATGTGTGTATGAGTATGTGCTTGTGTGCGTGCTAGTGTTTGTGTGTTTGTCTGGGTCTGAACCACATAACTTGGAGTAACTGGCTTGTGTTATGATACTACCAGCTGTCTTTTAATGGCTTGTGTTATGCTACCACAAACTGACTTAAATGTCAATTTCTTAAATGTGTTATGCTTGTGTCATGATACTACAAACTGTCTCTTAAATGTGTGGGTCTGAATCATGCATTTTACAAGGTTCTCAATTCTAAAAGTGTTGAACTTAAGTACAGGAAAGCAGTATGAATATTTTTGCTGTATTTCAACATGTCCTACATGTGTCCTACTTTTTGGGGGTGTCCTACAATTTTTTTGAGCGGGTAGGAATTTTGACGTGGGGGGATAGGAATGTTGGCCTTGGGATTCAGGAATTTTGCGTTTGGCATCTGGTCACCCCTAAGACCAAGACCCTTGTTCTATCTTCCAGTATCTCTGCCTTGGGTGCCTTAAATCTCTCATCCATACAATGCCAAAGGCAGCCCGTTCTGACTTCTTCATACCCATCCACCCTGACCTGCTGATCATCCTGACATTAAAGACTCTGGCCAGTTTTCCTTCAATAGGTCTTTACTGCAATGGAAGATCCAAAATTGTGATTCTACCCTTCCAAGATAGTATGTCCTGCCCTGCATGATTGCCAGATTCTATATCATCATTCCTGCTCGGAGCAACAACCTCAAGGATAGGTGTGCCATCAACACTGTCCTGTTACACAGTCCTGGTTTCTTGGGCAGCTTGGTTCTCCATCTTCCCATTGCCTGCAGCCGAACAGAGGGTAGGTGCTATCGAGGGGGCTGAGATTATCATGCTGGAGTCAGTCAACTTAGTTGATGCACTTAAGTTCCTTTGCCAGGCATCAGCAGCATCATACCCCAGCCAGAACGTGGAAATATTGGCATGATGGGGAGCAGACTCCCATGGACCGGCGATCAGCTTTTGGGAACTGGATTTGACACAGGTTAAAGCTGGCCATGCCAACCCTCCGCTCAATTAACAGGACTGATAGCTGTGTCTTGTGTCATCAATGCTGTCCTGTTACGCAGTTCTGGCTTCTTGGCAGTTTGGCTTTCTTGCCTTTTCGTGCCTTTCCTGCAGCCCAACATGTGGTCGGTGCTCAGAGACTACTGTGATTACCATGCTGATAAGTAAGATGATGCACTTGAGTTTTTGCCAGGCACTGAACCCATCTTACCAGTGTATACGGAGACAATGGCATTCTGGAAGAGTGAATGCCTGTGGGCTAAAGATCAGCATCTCGGAGATGGATCTGACACAGAGAGGTACACGGCATGCCAAATTCTCCCCTGGTTTGACAGTAGAAGTAGCCATGTAGCCATACCATGTTCCTTCAACTTTGTCCGGTCAGGCAGTTCTGATTTTTCAGGCAACTTGGCTCTCTGTCTTCCCATTTCCTCCAGCCCAATTTCCTTCCAGTGTCCCTGGCCATTGTACAGGCAAAGCTGATAAGTCAGTTGACAGACTACAGTTCCTCTGCCAGGCACCAGCACCATCATATCGGTGCATGCGGAGACATTGACATGATGGGATAAAACTTTCAGTGTAGATGTAGCCATCTCATGTGCCACTAACACCATCCTGGTTTTTTAGGGCAACTCTGTCTTCCCATTTCCTGGAGCTCAACATGTGCAAGTGTCCCAGGGGTCACCGTGATTACAATGCTGATAAATTAGTTGATGTACTTGAGTTCCTTTACCAGGCACTGCACCATCTTGCTGGTGTACAGTGAGACATTGGCATGCTAGGGAACGGAGTCCTGTAGATCTGTGATCAGATTCTGGGATTTGACAAGAGAATCCAGGCATGCCAACTTCTCCTTTTGGTTGACAGTCAAGTGAGCCATGCTGTGTACCAACCACACTGTCCTGTTAGGCAGTTCTGGTTTTCTTGGCAGTTTGACTCTGGATGAAGTTGTACAAGTGACTTCAGCTGAAGAAGCTTTCTCTTTGGTTTTGCTCACTTTTCCAGGCTCTGTTTCCTGCAGCCCAGCAGGGGTAGGTGCTCAGGGATTACCACAACGCTAAGCCAGTTGAGGCACTTGAGTTCCTTTGCCAGGCATTGCACCATCACAGCATTGCAGTTGGAGACACTGGCATGATCAGGAGTGGACTTCTTTGGGTCTGCAGTCAGCCTCTGGGAGTTGGATTTGACACAGAGAGGAGCCGCTTGCCAACTTCTCCCAAGCTGTGGGCCTTCAACACCATCCTGTGAGGCAGTTCTGGTTTTGGTGGGGCAGTTTGACTCCTCTTGAAGTTGAAGAAGTCACCTTAGCTGAAGAAGCCTTCTCTTTGGTTTGTTCTCCTTCCCAGGGCAATAGGCTGGTGTCTTCCTTCTTCATGCAGGGGCTCAGGCATTACTGTGGTGACCATGCTGATAAGTCACTTTAGAGGCCTGGGGCTGCTGTGGGCCACCCTTGTTCTTCGTAGGTCCCCGTTGGCATGAAGACAGAGTTTTCCTGATGGTGGAGCCTTCTACCCAAAGGCTAATGCCAACACACCGGATCCTCCACAACATCCTGAGGAAAAGAGAGAAGCACGGTGAGAAACTGAAGCAGAGCTTAGAGGAAGCAGAGATTCCGAAGACCCTCGGCTTGTGTTAAGTGCCTGAAGACCTGCTGAAGCTGCTGGGTGAGTTGCTTGACAATAAGCTGCAGGACCTGAAGAATATTTCAGTAGAGCACCAGCCACAACTGAATGGAACTTGGGCCTGAAACTAGATACCCTGCAAGCCACACACTGTGTGAGGCACACACACAAGAAAAAATCTTTACTGTATTAAAGATCAGCAGATGGAAGTTTTCTATTCCATATAGGGCAGCTGCAGGGAATGTCCAGTCTGAACTGGGACACCCCAGAAGTTATTTGGAGGTGCATGAGAGGGTGAACAGCATGGGCTGTGTCTACTCCTTCTTTCCAAATCCCTGAAAGGTGGGCTGCATCAACTTCAAGAGATCATCATGGGGACCAAAGCAGGGAAATGCATCCCCCTTTCCCAGAACCAGTCTCGCACAAGCAGGATGCCATTGATCAGAACCACAAAAAGAGGATAAGTGTTGCCCAAAACTTAAGACACACAAGAAAAATGTAGGACATTAGAAAAAAAAAGCTATATTCTGTACTTCTTGGAATATAACTCTCACATTTTTCAGCCAAATTCAGTCTCCAAAATCAGGGAGATTCAGGGAGAATCAGTGAGTGCTTTAGATTCAATGGTTAATTAGATTTGAGTAAATGCAATATATTGCTTTCTTCTGATTGATTATTATATTAATTAATTTTATATTTAATACAATATTATATTAATTATATTAATTAATTTTATATTAATTACTTATTATATAAATTATTACATTAATTATTAAATTATTGCATTATATTGTTAAATTTAAAATGATTGCATATAATTTATTTGATTTATTAATTATGGGAAGGCTACATGCCTCCTACTCACAAGGAAAAGGAGGACAATGAAGATTTTTCTCCAGGACACAAGGCTAAAAAGAGGCTATGTCCTGGAAAAAGATGGCATACGTTCCCCTTGTTCACTGAACATATTTCTTGAGCAAATACAAGCACATCAGGGCTAATCATGGCAATATATCGCGTGGGATAAAGAAAACACTCCCCCCCTCCCATACGTTCCAACATCAGCCGCGGCCTCTAAACAGACTCAGCAGCCCTCAGACACCTACCCCATGTTCGGCTGCAGGGGTCTTGGCGGTGACTTTCTCAGGATTGAGGCAAGGTTTGGAATGGGGAGTTTTCTCCAGTCTCTTTATCGTGAGTGTGCTGAGCCTCCTGCTGCTCCTGGTGTCTTTGGGGCAGTGGTTCTCAAGCAATTCAACCCGGGACCCCCTTAAATCTGTCCAGGACCCTCCAGAAGAGGGTCATTGATAGAACAGACATCAGACAGGAAGGGACATTGTTGTGATGCCAGAGCTCCTCCTCCATGCCTGCACTGAGAAATACCTTGTGTTCAATGAGATTTACTCCCAGGAAAGCATCCTCAGTGCCCCATCGCAAGACGATGGCACCCAGTGCCAGATCTCAAAATGGCAACACCCAACTTTGTGTGACTCCCTGAAATGAAGTGGAAACCCCCCCCCCCTGGAGGTCCCATCTCCCACTTTGAGAACCACTGCCTAGGGGATGAGGACAGAGACCCAGAGCTAGGAAGGAGCTCTCTGAGTGGTCCGGGTTCCCTGTCCTACCTGCCTCCAGGGTGTCTAGGCAAGCATGACTCATGCAGCGCCCACCCGCGTTCCCTGCGCCTGTACGGAGGCCGCCCCACTCTGCGTGAGGCCACACAGGCAGCAGGGAGGTCTGGCTACCCCACACCCCAGAGCCTGGACTGGGTGGGCAGAGCAACGGGCACTGGCTGGAGAAGCGGGTCCACAGCTGAGCATGCCAGGCGTGCTGGAGCATCTATCTGTCTGTCTGTCTGTCTGTCTGTCTGTCTATCTACCTACCTACCCACCTACCTACCCAACCATCTATATAGCTATCTACCTATCTACCTACCCACCTACCCACCCACCCACCCACCTATCTATCTATCTATCTATCTATCTATCTATCTATCTATCTATCATATGTATGTATGTACCTACCTACCTACCTAATAAGATGACAACAAAGTTTTGTCATGTGAATCTCTACATTCTCGAAAGATAGAGCGAAGCTGTTTTTTAAGAGTAATATGTATGTATGTATGTATGTATGTACGTATGTATGTATGTATGTATGTATGTATGTATGTATGTATGTATGTATCTATCTATCTATCTATCTATCTATCTATCTATCTATCTACCTACCTACCTACCTAGCTACCTACCTACCGCATGCATATATGTATGTATGTGTGTGTATCTATCTATCTATCTATCTATCTATCTATCTATCTATCTATCTATCTACCTACCTACCTACCTACCTAGCTACCTACCGTATGTATGTATATATGTATGTATGTATGTATGTATGTATGTATGTATGTATGCATGCATGCATGCATGCATGTATGTGTGTGTATCTATCTATCTATCTAGTGTATGTATGCATATATGTATGTATGTATAGTAAAATTCCCCGTAAAATTCATGGGAGGAAAATTCCCCGTACAGCATCCCTCTCATCAATCCCACACACACATCAACCCCTGATGCACATCCCCCCCATGCGCATCATCCCCCCTATGCACATGCATACATGTATCTATCTACCTACCTATCTAATGTATGTATGTATTTACCTACCTACCTACATACCTATCTACCTACCACCACCGCAGGAGCCCCAACTGCCTGGTGGGCCCAGCCATGGAGCCGCTCCTCCGACCAGTCCCTCAGCCCTGCCCAGCCCAGCCCAGGCTCTGAGGCACAGGGCACCGGAGCTCCCTGCTGCCTGCATGGCCTCACGTGGAGTGGGGAGCCTCCAGACGGGTGCGGGGAGCTCGGGGGGTGCTGTGTGGGCCATGCCGCCTGGACAGCCTGGAGGCAGGGAGGGCAGGGAAGCCGGGCGTCCAGAGCGGGGTCCTCTGGAGAGGGCTTGGGAAGTCCCTGCCTGGCTGTGGGTCTCCCTCATGGGGGCTCAGCACACTGAGGAGGCAGAGGCTGGAGAGATAGGCAGAAAGGGCATCTGGGGAGGGTTGGGAGCCACTGCCTGGTTGCCTGAAGGGGGCCCGCCTGGGAGTGCCTGGCTCTGCTCTGCTCTGCCTGCCTGGCCACTGTCAACCGCCAGGCTCAGCAGTCAAGGGTTCTGATCTGCTGCCTTGACAATCACACAACAACACCCTCGGGGGAGGGTCTTTGTTGCGTCATCGCACTGCAGGGAGCGGGTGGGGAGAGCACTGCTGATTGGCCGGGAGGCTGCCCTAGACATTTTCTCCTCTGGGGTCTTAAAACCATGGGCCTGGGGCCAGATGGGGCGCTCGGATGGCGATCCTCCATCCAGCCCTTCATGTTAGCAGATTTAGGGTGCAATCCTAATCATGTCTACTCAGAGTCAGAAGTAAGTCCCACTGTACTCTTTGGCACTTACTCTCAGGAAAGTGTGTATAGGATTGCAGCCTCAACTTTTCATATGTTGTCCTGATGGAAATGCAGGCTTTGAATATGATGACTGGCAGTGGTGTAGCCAAGGCCTCCAAGAGAAATTTTTTAAGGTGGTACAAAACCCATTTGGGGCCCCTAAGAACTGCAAAATTATTTTGAAATAAAAAATTGAGGCTAATTAATGTGCAACAAACTTCCAGAAGTGCTCATTTATTGATCATACTAGCAAAAAGCGCACCCGCATTGTGGGAGTAAAACTCCCTGTATGGCATCCCCCCATCAATCCCCCACACACAACAACCCCCCATGCACATCCACCCCATGCTCATCAACTCCCCTATGCACATTAACCCCCATGCTCATCAAACCCCCATGCACAACAACCCCCATGCACAACAACCCCCATGCACAACATCCCTCATGCGCATCAACGCTCCATGTACATCAACCCCCCATGCGCAACATCCCCCATGTGCAACATCTCCCTATGCTCATCATTCCCCCGTGTGCATCAACCCCTGCATGTGCAACCTCTCCATGCACAGCGTCTCCCCAGTGCAACCTCTTCCTCCAAACAACATGCCCCACCCCCCGTGCATCGAGCATAAAAGTGGCTGGAGGTTGGTCAGTCCTCCATGTTAATTATAGGAGAAAAAAACATTGCACCCCTTTTCAGCCACTTAAGGGTTAAATTTCTCCACATTGGTTCTTGGTGGGTGTTGATGTCACAGAAGGAACATCCTCCCCGAATTTCATGCTTCTAGGTCCAGGGGTTGGGGCAGAGCATCCCTCAGTCACCCATTCTTCAGTACAAAGTATAGGGAGGAAAATGCGTTGCACCCCTTTTCACCCCTTTCTGGTTGGAATTTTCAAAAATCTGTTCTGAGTGCACCCCTCCGTCACAGAAGGAACACCCACCCCAAATTTCACACCTCTAGGCCCGGCGGTTTTGGCAGGGCGTTGATGAGTGAGTCAGTCAGTCAATCAGTGACTTTTCTCTTTTATATAGATAGATAGATAGATAGATAGATAGATAGATAGATAGATAGATAGATAGATAGATAAAACATTATGTTAAAACATACCGGTATTCAAGTAATGTGACAATATAAAATACTAAGATCTTATCAAGGAAAAAATTAGAAAAAAATTTAACTGTTTAATAAGTGCTTTCCTGGCTTTCTTATGTGCAAAACTTCTAATAACACTATCAAAATCAGCCTGTCTGGCAGTGCTAGACTCAATGCTTCGTCTTGCTAGGTCAACAAGTCGAATTTGTGACACAGTAGACCACAAATAATTTTTTATAAGTTTAAGCTTACTGAAAGATCTTTCAGCAGATGCTTTATTGTTTTACTGTAAAACAAAAGTAAAAAAAAACCTTACGTTTGAAATTGTATGTATGTATGCGTGTGTATGACCTTCAGATGATCCTCAAATGGTCCTTCAGTCATGGGCCCCTCTGTAGCTCTTGGGCCCCACAACAATGTACCTGCTGGGCCCCCCTCTCGTAGGCCGTGCTCAGAAGGCACTGGATTGTCCCATGAATCAGTCTGCTCAGTTCAACAGTCAGTTGACTTAAAGGAAATTCCTTGATTTCGGGGCTTCTCCATGAATCCATGAGGGAGGTTTTCCCATGTAGTCCCATTCTGCCTTAGCTTTCAAAATTTGGTGGTGACAACAAAAAACTATATTCTTTCCAAGCAGAAATTACACACCTAATATAATATAAGCACCTAACTGAGAGGAAATGTCTCGGGCTGCGTATACAAGTGCTATTTGCTAAAACAATTGAAAAGGACATTTCACATTAAATGTCTGTGATGCAAGAGATACGCAGCCCACATCTTTGCTGCAATGTAAATTACTACCACTGTATGGTTACCCAACCTCCTGCAGTACTGCAGAGCAAGTCATGTCATCACACCTGATTTAAGTGGACACGGTCTCTATTTTGCAGAATTAACTGTAGAAACACTGTGGTCAAAGTGCCTTATTGACAGAGCTTATTGACCCTATCGATTGAAGTTTATTCTCCCATAGTGTTAAGGCTGCAGGACGGGGATAATCTGAAAGAAAAAATTGAAATAAGCTATCCAACTCACAATCATAAAGAGCACAGATCCAAAATTTGGAGATAATCTGCCATGCTCTAGCTTCAACTTGTCCTTGACCAGTTTCCAAACACAGGGCTGCATAAGGAACACATCGGGGGAGAGCCAGTATCTTAGGCAGAAATAAATTCTGCGGACGTTCTAAAATGTTATTTGTTTTCGTCATCCAGACCGGTATGGCGTATAATAATTGCGGATACACTTTGGCACTGAAGATCTTTAATGCTGCTGGGATAGATTGGTTCCCTTTAGAGTAGAAAAAACTAGAAATCGCCTGAGCCGATACATTAGCTCCCTTAACTGCCGTTTGGCGATGTAAAACCCATGAGCCATTATAACTGAAATGAACTCCCAGATATTTAAAGGCTTTCACTTGTTCTATCTGGTGACCATCTAGTAGCCATTTAGTGGGGTTCCATCTCCTACAAAAAACCAGAATTTCAGTTTTCTCAAAATTTAACTGCAGATCGTTTGCCTTCAGGTACTCTAAACATCTAGCAAGTAGACGTTTAAGGCCTACTTTTGTGCGGGACATAACAGCAGCATCATCTGCATATAGCAGAAGAGGTACAGCTTTCGAACCTAAGTTTGGGCTATGTCCATTGACCAGGGCAAGAACGGAGGCAAGATCATTTATAAAAAGATTAAATAATGTTGGGGCTAATAAGCAGCCCTGTTTCACGCCTCTGTTTGTAGGCAGTTTTGAGGATAGGTCCCCATCCCGAGTGCATTTGATCTGGCATGTTGTGTTATAATGCAAGATCTTAATTAGAATTAGGAGTCTCTTATCAAGTTGTAGTTGATCCAGCTTATGCCAAAGCAGGTTTCTATTTACAGAATCGAAAGCCCCTTTTAAATCTAAGAAAGCTACATAAAGTTTACCATTATTATCTATGGAATATTTCTGAATAAGATGATAAAGAAATAGACAGTTATCGATGGTTGATCTCCCTTTCTGAAAGCCAGCCTGTTCAGGACCAATTATTTTGTGCTTAGAGATCCAATTTAACAATTTATCCAGAATACGTCTTGCGTACAATTTCCCTATGGTGGAAAGCAGTCTGATGGGCCGAAAATTTGAGGGGATGCTAGGGTCACCTTTTTTAAAGATTGAAACCACAACTGCGTTAGTCCAAGCTTCAGGCTGTTTTGTTCACTATTGTAAACAGGGCTGCCAGAGGTGGCGCCCAGCAGTCCGGGTCTATTTTCATAATATCAGCCTGAAAGTCATCAGGCCCTGGTGCTTTATCTGATTTAATCTGACTGATAAGATCTTTAATCTCTTGCTCGGAGACTGGAGGCCATTCAGCTATTCCGCTGAAAGGCATCTCTGGTGGTTCTAAAGTAGGCAGTTCTGCATTGTAAAATACTGTTTGAAAATGGTCAATCCAGTCCTTCGGTGAAATGGTGGCCATGTCTGGACTTTCTGCTGAGGGGGAACTAGTAACTAGCATCCAAAACTGTTTAGAGTTTTTAGTTTGGATTGCTTGTAGAAGTTGTTCCCATATAGAGTCTATTTGACGCTGCCTATTTTCTCTCATTTTGAGATTAACTTGTTTTCGAAGCTCAAAATAAGATGACAACAAAGTTTTGTCATGTGAATCTCTACATTCTCGAAAGATAGAGCGAAGCTGTTTTTTAAGAGTAATACTTGCTCTATCCAGCCCAGAGTTATTCGGCCTTGGCATGCTTTGGGCCCTGGGTCTAAGAACTGATGGGAGTGTGGATGTCAAATGACTCAGCAGCCCCTCATATGCACAGATGAGGGTTTTGGGGTTGGTGGCCCCCATGATTGATGATCTAAGGGACATGCATTCGCAGGATCTAAGGATATGTGGAATTCTCATTTTATTTTCAGAATTCCAAAAAATTCTTTTGGACAAGCTGGGATGAGTGGGAGTAATTTTAAGAGAAGCTTTTATTTGTAGATAAGCTTTTAAGAGAAAATTTTAAGAAAATTTTCTTAAAATTTGTAGAAAATTTTAAGAGAAGCTTTTATTTGTAGGATAAGGGGACAATGGTCACTTTCAATTAGATCCCCAATATAGAAATCATCAATAAAAGTAATATGGCAGGAGAAATAAGAACATAGTCTATTATGCTACAGCCTTTAGGAGACATGAAGGTAAACTCACTAGACCTAGGAAAGGTTAGCAGACCATTCAACCAGATTCTAATCGTTTGTATGCAGAACCTGGCTAGATATAAACCAGCAGAATTAATTTGATCATCTTTAGAAAATCTCTGCACCATGAAGGGAGAATGTGCCAGGGTCTCCAGCTCAGTACCATAAGCCTTGGAGAAAATAGAAGAATCATTTCCAACCCTATATCTCCACAAATCTCCACAAATAAAATCTCCACAAATAAAATCTCCACAAATAAAAAACAGTAGGATGGGCCTTCTCAATCTCCTCTATAAATGAGGCAAAGCTATCCCATTTCTGTTTCAAACACCTATGCCCAGGCGGAAAGTAAACATTAACCAGGATAAGGGGAATGTCCACAGTTACTTGCACTGCTAGTGCCGTACTGCAATCATCTAGCTTATTAATAAGGGCGGACTTGATATGCTTAGCCACCAGAATGGCAAGTCCGGCTATCGGACGACCCTTGCTATTGTGTTTACAGGCGGGCAGCTGGAAGGTGTGGAACCCAGCCAGTAGAATAGGAGATTGGCACCAGGTTTCTTGCAAAATAACAATTTCATATTTTTTAAGAGAACTCAAGAACTCCTGATCTTGTCTCTTATTTTTCCAACCCGCAATATTCCAGGATATAATTTTCACTTGTTTCTTTAGCAAAGGGGGAGCAGTATCGGTTTGACGTCATTTGTCCTGAAGCAGTGAAGATTCCTTAGGCTCTGAAGTCATCAGAAGCTCCGAACAGATCAATTTAGAGAAGCTAGCAAAATTTGGATCGTTGCAAAGAAGTGCACCCGGCCTCATTGCTAGAGATTCCTTAGAGGTATTAGCGATCTGAGGATTCTGCTCACCAGAGGACGACGCAAGACTTTTCCGCGTCAGCCCGTCAGATCCATAGTTTGCAAAAAGATATGTCCCATTAAGGAGTTTGCACAAGCTGGAGGATTGTCCTGTTTGAGTGGAGGTTCTGAAAGTAGAACTAACTAGATTAAAATCATCAGCTGCAGAGGCATGATTTACCTCTTCGCAAGAGTCCTTAGCATTGTGCTCTAAATCTTGCTGGTCTTGAGCGGAGCACACTAAGTGGCAACCTTCTATACGAAGGTCCGATTGATCAGAGAGATGATCTTGCGCCGTACATTTTACAGAAGCTGATGAGCTATTTCCAGTAAATATTTTTTCAACCATTGCCACAATGTTTTCTTCTGTTATGCGATTCTGATTGGTTAGTCCAATTTTAGGCTTACCCACAGAAGAGGAATGACCTATGTTTAAATTATTTGTAACCCCTACAGATTTTGGAGCTGCTTTATTCATATTTGTAGGGACAGGACATGGTTGTAGACGGCTATTGTCAGATAATTTCCTTTTCCTGCAGATCCGAAACAAATTACTTTGTGTAAATACTCTCTGGATTCTGATCAGCAGTGCTTCGCATTTTGATCTGGAGCCTAGTAATAGCCGCGGAAATTCCTTGGACTCAAAAAGCACATAAAGTCTTTTAAAACCATTAATGGTAGGTAAATAGTAGAACTCTTTGATATCAGACTTATATACAGCTTTATTCAAAATATAGGATAATGACTGGGCAATTGAGTACTTGCTTGCCCACCTATATGAGTCTTCACACGGGAAAGAAAGAGAGGACAATGGCCAGAGGATTCCACGTCAACCGAAAGTCTCTAGCTGGTGGTTGTTCAGCTGGCCTGATTGAATCCTCCATAATTCTTCTTGAGGAGGGATCAAGGACATCAGAAGATGGTTTGTGTCTTTGTCCTAATAAGTTCCTAGGGCTTTCATGCTCAGCATGCTTTTCTGTCATCCAAGTAGCACTCTGAAGGATCTTTTGCAGAGACTCACCAAAGGAGTTTATGCTTTCTAAAATTAGTAGTAGAGTGTGAGCACAGATAAGACATGCATCCCCCGCTTTGGCCAAAAGGGAACGCAAAGTTTTATCAGTTGAGGGAGTGTCTTCCTCTGTGATAATAGAAACGGAGGGAGAAACAGAAAGCGTACTATCCTCAGGTCTCTCCAACTGCTCCAGATTCTCTGATTGTTGTATCTGTACAGAGTCTATGTTGTCTTTCCATGTATTTTGAAATAAATCTGGCATAGAGGAGATGGGGGAAAGTGGAGGGGAAGGGGAGGGAGAGGATATAGAAAGAATATCACTCACCCCCTTTAATATCTCCTTTTGAGCTGCAGCCTTGCTCCTTGTTAATGGCGGCAGATAGCTATCAATCAGCGTCTGGTTTGAAATGTTCGCCCTGGACTTTTCCGCTCTGGAGGACTTCTCTTTCTTGTTTTGTGCAGCTTTCTTGTCTGGTGCAGCAGGATTTATATTCACCCTCCTTCTCCTTTTCTTTGAAGATTGCATGTTATCTCTCGGTTGATATTTATATTCTTAAATAAGGAAAATATGCAGCCGACCCTCCGCTTCTGCTCAGCTCCAGCTTCACAATACAACAAAGGGCAATAATAAAACAGGGGATGACTGGGCTGAATAAGATAAAACACCATGAGGTAAACTAAGAGAAAAGCTTAAAAAATAAAACTAATAGCCGGAGCAATCTAATCACTCAACCAACTCAGGAGCCATCTTGGCCGGAAGTCAAGTCCCGGGGGTGACACACAGACTTCTGCACCGGGTGATGGGCAGAGTCACGTCACCACTGTAGGCACCACTGCTGTTCCTTGTTCAGTGTGATCTGAGGGGTGTCTCCTCAGGAGCAAGTCCTCCCCAGGTGTCAATTACTTAGCATGCTCTGGAGCAGTTAGGGCAGCCCAGGCTTCCTGACTCTCTGGATGCAGCATAACTTTCTGCTCTGGATACAGAATAGTTAGGAGAAAGCAGTTGGGGCAGAGCAGGCTGAACTTGCTCTGGATTTGGCCCATAGCCTCCTGCTATGTTGATTGCTTCTCCGAGACCCTGGGTGTAGTTCCCTAGGGGTTGTGGGTTTGAGGCCCACCCCATTCGGGCACATAGACAAGGATGATTCAGCTGATTGCACCAAGGGGGCACACGTGACTGGTGGGATCCTCCAACTGCCAGACACAAAAGTAACTGGCAATAACGGGAGGAAATCGCCTCCAATTATTTCCAGATTTTCAGATTCAGAGAGTCTCCTACATCAATTCCACAAGACCAGATTCTTTCCCTTCTCACCCTCCCTCAGACTTTTGGTATTCAGGAACCATTGGGCATTGGCTGTTTAGGCTCCTGTTGAAAATTTGCTCTTCCATCAGCAAATCAGTCCTTCCACTTCTGGCACGATTAGTGGTAGATCATTGCAAGGGCATCTTTCCAGAGATCTACAGATCCGCAGCATCAGAAGGGTTTTAATTTTTTATTTCATTTTTAAATGTGTTTATTTTGGCAAGCAACAGTTATTTAATAGTATAGGCCAGTGGTTCTCAATCTTCCTAACACCATGACCCCTTTATAAGTTCCTCATGTTGTGGGGACCCCCAATCATAAAATTATTTTTGTTGCTACTTTATAACTGTAATTTTGCTACTGTTATAAATCGTAATGTAAATATCCAATATGCAGGATGTATTTTCATTTTTACGAATGAAATGTGTGTTCTATGCACATTTGGAACACTATGGGATTTATTTCAGAGTAGGCATGCATAGGATTGGGCCCAGAAGCTACAATCCTATCCACATTTACATGAGAATAAAGGACATCCTGGCTATAATGGGATTTATTTCAGAGTAGGCATGCATAGGATTAGGCCCTGAGGCTGTTAGTCAGCCCCAGAGTGCGCGAAGCTACAGCCGGGGGTCTGGTAAGCCTGACCTGGCCCCCTGCACCAGGGATGTTTAGGCGACCCTCAGGAAAGCTCTGGGCGACCCCCAATGGTGTCCCGACCCCCACTTTGAGAAACGCTGGTATAGGCCATCCAAAAAGTCAGTAACCAACAACAACAACAGTCAGTGGTGTCGATACAACGCAGTAAAAGTTTGAGGTTTTTAGTTCTGACACATGGAAATGAGAGCAGGCTCATTCTAATTTTTTATTTGTTCCCTGCTGTGTCATAGACTGCAATCCTGAACTGCACTTAGGCTAGCCTGTCTGGCACTTGGGCCAGCCTAATGCCAGATAGCCCAGCCTAGTTGCACCAGAAAAGGCTTGGGTCAGCGTAAGTCCACTTAGGGTGGCCCAAGACAAATGGACCTGCACCAGCCTAGCCAGCCTGCCAGCATAAGCAGTTCAACAGGCACCCCTATGGGTCTACTCAGATTTATTCCTGCTCCTTAGGTACTCTAACTATGAGGAGTTGTGGGGGGGCATTTCTGCTTTGGAAACAGGCTCTGGATACAGCCTAACTGCACTGTTCTGGTCCATGCTGAACATGCCCTCATCATGCCTCTCCACAGCTTGGCTGGCCCAGGTCCATCTGTCTTAGGTGCACCAGCCCAAGCCTTTCTGGTGTAACTGGGCCACCCCATCTTGGAACTGGGCCAGCCCGGTGATAGATAAGCTAGTCCAAGTGCACATCAGGATTGCAGCCTTTATCTTGAAATTAAAATTTTTATTTAATATTTTATTAAATAAATAATAAAATTATTATTATTCCAAGGGACGTCGCATGCAAGGCCTCCCTTGGAATTGTAACAATGAGGTAGGGGGAGACTTAGATTAGTAAACTGGCATGGGGAAAAGATTAAACTCTCTCTTCCAAAGCATTACTATGACCTTTTATTTACTCACTCGTTAGTTTGTATCAACAAATTGGTTAGAACAGTGATTTTCAACCTTTTTCATCTCATGGCACCCTAAGAAGGCACTGAAATTGTCAAGGCACACCAACAGTTGTTTTTACCATTAACAAGACACACCTGGCTGTTCAAATGCCCCAATGTTCCTATTAATTAACAACCGTCTCCAAATTCCCGTGGCACACCTGAGGACTATCCGTGGCACACCAGTGCGCCATGACAGACTGGTTGAAAACCACTGAGTTAGAATGAGAACAGCCTTCCATGGGAGCCACAAGTCAAGCCCATGAATGTTATCATTTCAACCCCAAAGTTGGCATAAGATCGTAAAACATATATGAGAAGAAAACATATCCCTATGGTAGATTCCTCTGAACCAAGCAGTACATGAATTCCACTGTAGTTGCTGGGAAGAACAGTTCTAAAGGACAATGCTCCCCTCTCCTGGCAATTTATAAATTACCTGGAGAGGCCAAAATTTAGACACAGGCTTTTTGAACTCAGGGGAATAAAACAAGACCGAGGGAGACTCTGTCCAAGCAGACTTAAGCTCCCTTGAAGCTCCATTGTTTTCCATTGACTGGAAACTTTCTGTTCCATTGAAAGGGAACTTTCTGCAGTTCCTCAGCTGAAGGGTATAATACCTTATTACCAGTGGTGGGCTCCAGCAGGTTCACACCTACTCTATAGAACCGGTTGTTAACGAGAGATAGGACATATAACACTTAAAAATAGTCATTTAAAAGTGGCTGCCAGATGGGCATAGAACTGGTTCTTAATTTCTTTGAATCCCATTACCGCTTATTCCTTCCCAATATTTTATGTTGCCAAACGCTTTCAGCATACAGTTCTGCACGGCTTTGGAGGGAAAACTTCTCTAGAGCAACAGATACTATAATCAAAAGCAAACAGAATGAACTTGTTTATGCAGCAGATTCATAACCCAGATAAGAACCCCCCCCCCCCAAGAAAAGCTCTGTACCTTCCAGGCGAGCCAAGTCAGTTAACTCACATCTTCAAGGATGGCCAGGCACAGATATGGGTGCTTGCATGGGCACAAGCCACTGGCATGTGCCCCACCAGAACAAACCTGTGAAGGTCTGTATACACTGTATATACTGTATACATACATACAACATGTACGATATTACTGAATATGTAAAATTAAAGAGTCACTGACTCACTCACGCAATCACTCATTCATCAATGCTCAGCCTAAAGCGCTGGACCTAGAAGTGTGAAATTTGGGGAGGGAATTCCTTCCATAATGTAGGCACCCATGAAGAAGAATCAATGTTCAGACATTAAAACCAGAAGGGAGTGAAAGGGTGTGCAATGTGTTTTCATCCTTAGACTTAACATTGAAGATTGACTGATCAACACCCAGTTGCAACCCTTGGACCTAGAAGCAAGAATTTGGGAAACATATTCAGTCTGTGATGTAAGGACCACTAAGTCCCAATTTGGTACCTGCTGGTGTCCAGTGCCTTGCTCCCAGCATGGTTGCCCATTGCTCCATAGGGATGCCTGGTGGTGCTTGGTGATGCCCACTGCCTGCTACTGCTCAGTAGTGCCCAATACCTGGTAGGGATGCACAGTGCCCAATGGTGCCCAGTCCCTAGATTTTGGTGCCCAGTAGGGATGTTTGGTGCCCAAAGGTTCCCTGTGCCTGCTGCCCAGTGGTGCCTGGCGACCAGCAGGGGTGCCTGGTGGTGTCCTCTGGTGCCCAGTAGGGATGCCAGTTGCCCAGTGGTGCCCAGTGGTGAACAAATCAAATAATGGGGAGATGGATAACATTACTGAACGGCTAGGCTCTGCATCTGTTAGTCCTTATTTTCCACAAAATAGAAAAATGTCAATAGAGAAGACCAGCCCTGCAATCCAGAGCAACAATGGGAAGACATAAGAGGCACTTACTCTGGATTGCTCTATGCATTTCCCATATGTGGTACTGTAACTACGTCGGTGTAAAAGGTCCCATAGCTACTCTGGATTGCAGCCCAGGGCTCTGTCCCAAGCTAGCTGCTAGCACAGGAGCAGTTACAACACTCTCTGTCAAAACCCACCAGTTCTGGTTACCTTCCCATACCTGAACTAATTGCTGTTCAGCTTCTGTTCCACCCAGGAGCAGGGCCTCCAAGAGAAATTTTTTAAGGCGGTACAAAGCCCATTTGGGGCCCCTAAGAATTGCAAAATTATTTCAAAATAAAAAACTGAGGCTAATTAATGTGCAAGTTCCACAAGTGCTCCTTTATTGATCATACTAGCAAAAAGTGTACCCGCATTGGGAGTAAAATTCCCTGTACGGCATCTCCCCATCAATCCCCCACGCACTTCAACCCCCCATGCACATCCACCTCATGCAAATCACCCCTCCTATGCACATCAACTTCCTATGCTCATCAAACCCCCATGTGCATCAGTCCCCCATGTGCTTCATCTCCCCATGTGCATCACCCCCATGAGCATCAACGCCCATGTGCAACATCCCCAATGTGCAGCATTTCCCTATGCACAACATCTCCGCATGTGCTTCAACCCCCAATGTGCAACATTCCCCATGTGCAAGATAATCCCCCATGCACATAATTCCCCCATGCACAACATTCCCCATGCTCATCACCCCCCTACGCGCATCATCCCCCTACACACATTAAACCCCCACACGCATTAAACCTCCACACGTATCAAACCCTCATGCGCATCAAATCCCCACGCCCAACATCTCCCCATGCGCATAATTCCCCCATGCACAACATTCCCCATGCTCATCATCCTCCTATGCGCATCATCATCCTATGCACATCATCCCCCCTATGCGCATCATCCCCCTATGCGCATCATCCCCCTACGCGCATCAAACCCCCATCCGCAACATCTTCCCACGCACAACATCTCCCTATGCGCAACATCTCCCCACACGCAACATCTCCCTATGCGCAACATCTCCCCATGCTTATCATTCCCCCATGCCCATAATTTCCCCATGCACATCAACTCCTCCATGTGCAATACCTCCATGCACAGCATCTCCCCAGTGCAACCTCTTCCTCCAAACAACATGCGCCCCAGTGCACCGAGCACAAAAGTGGCTGGAGGTTGGTAAGTCTTCCATGTTAAGTACAGGACAAAAACACATTGCACCCCTTTTCAGCCCCTTAAGGGTTAAATTTCTCCACATCGGTTCTTGGTGGATGCTGATGTCACAGAAGGAACACCCTCCCCAAATTTCATGCTTCTAGACCCAGCGGTTTTGGCAGGGCATTGATGAGTCAGTCAGTGAGTCAGTGAATCAGTGAATCAGTCAGTCAGCGATTTTTATATATATACTAGTGAAAAGCATACCCGCATTGCGGGAGTAAAATTTCCCCATACGCCACTCCCCACGGCGCATCAACACCCCATGCGTATCAACACCCCATGCACAATTTCCCCCATGCGCAACATCTCCCTATGCGCAAGATCCCAGCATCCGCAACTTCCCCCATGTGCAAATTCCCCCCATGTGCAACTTCCCCCCATGCGCAGCATCCTTGCCAGTGCAACCTCTTCCTCTGAACAACATCCCCCCAGTGCACCAGGCACCGAGGCACCAAATTGGATGGATGTTATTCAGTCTAATTTGTCTAATATTCAGTCTAATATTCAGTCTAATACTCCTGCTAAGTATAGGAGAAAAACACGCTGCACCCCTTTCCAGCCCCTGAAGGGTTAAATTTCTCCAGATGGGTTCTTGGTGGGTGTTCAGGTGACAGAAGGATCCCTCCCAGAATTCCATGCTTCAGGCCCAGCAGTTGGGCGGAATGTTGATGAGTCAGCAGTTCTCCAATGCAAAGTATAGGGAGGAAAACGTGTTGCACCCCTTTTCACTCCCTTCCGGTTAGAATTTCCGAAATCCAGTACTTAGTGCACCCCTCCGTCTCGGAAGGAACACCCACTTCAAATTAGTAGGTACGGTAGGTAGGTACAGGTGCACATAAAGTCTCTTACATGCTCCCGTAGTTACTCTGGATTTGGGGGTACGTCTTTGTGAGGGAAGGGCTAGTGCAATGGTGTGACCTCCAGGATCATGCTCCTGTGGGGAAATGGGGACTCTTTTGCAACTCACAAATGGTTCAGCCAAGGTTTGGGGGATGGGGGACCCCTTCCCCTTTCCTTTTAATGAAAGCAAGGGAACTCTACACAAACTGGGAGGGGGGCTTGCAATGCCCCAATTTTAGCAGCACAGCTGTACATACTTAGAGGGGAATGAGTCCCTCTGAACCCAGTGGAAATTATTTATGGGTAGATGTGCATAAGATTGGGCTGCACATGTATTTTATGCAACAAAACTTACAGTGCAATCCAATGCACTGACTTCAATGGGACTTCTCATATGTGTGCATAGCACTGCAGCATTTATGAATTACGAGCTTATAAAAGCTGCACTCTGTGTGGACTTTTAAACCAGCTCCTGTGGAGGGTGTGTTGTGCCTCTGCCCCAAAACTAAAGAAACATCTAGTCCAGCTTAGAAAACAGCAATTTTGAAAAAAATAGCTGTGAATCCTCAATTCAGTCCATGGAACTTGAAAACCTCACTGTAGGTTTGATCAGTTATTTTCAAATTTGAATTTTTAACTGTTCCCTCTTCATCAGGCCACAAATCCCAATGAAGGATGTTATAATATGTCCATGTAGAGCAAGTATGGTTGGAGCTGTGTGGAGTTGTGTTGAGTGTGTGTGTGTGTGGAGTGTGGGGTTGGTTTGTGTGTGGGGCAGGGTGTCCAGATGACCAGAAATGCCAGACTCCTCTGGAAAAGGCAGACCGGGGGGAGGGAAAAAAAATTCCTCCTCACCAGGATTCCAGGCATTCCCGCTGGCCCTCTCATTCATACTGGCCTCAGATGAGCCGATCTGGGAAAAAAAAGTTTCCATAACTCTCATGCATAGTAGCCTCAAATGAGCATGCATACTGGCCTCACATTTTTGTGTGTGAGTGTGTGCTTAGAATCACAGAATCATAGAATCATAGAGTTGGAAGGGACCTAGTAGGTCATCTAGTCCAACCCCCTGCCTGCAGCAGGAAATCCCCCTAGAGCATCCCCGACAGGTGCTCGTCGAGCCTCTGCTTAAAGATCCCCAGTGAGGGAGAGTCCACCACCTCCCTTGGCAATCTGTTCCACTGCCGAACTGCCCTCACCGTCAACTTGTGTGTATGTGTATGTGTGTGTGTTTGTGTGTATGAGTGTGTGCTTGTGAGTGTGTGTGTGTATGTGTGTATGAGTATGTGCTTGTGTGTGTGCTAGTGTTTGTGTGTTTGTCTGGGTCTGAACCACATAACTTGGAGTAACTGGCTTGTGTTATGATACTACAAACTGTCTTTTAATGGCTTGTGTTATGCTACCACAAACTGACTTAAATGTCAATTTCTTAAATGTGTTATGCTTGTGTCATGATACTACAAACTGTCTCTTAAATGTGTGGGTCTGAATCATGCATTTTACAAGGTTCTCAATTCAAAAAGTGTTAAACTGAAGTACAGGAAAGCAGTATGAATATTTTTGCTGTATTTTAACATGTCCTACATGTGTCCTACTTTTTGGGGGTGTCCTACAATTTTTTTGAGCGGGTAGGAATTTTGACGTGGGGGGATAGGGATGTTGGCCTTGGGATTCAGGAATTTTGCGTTTGGCATCTGGTCACCCCTAAGACCAAGACCCTTGTCTATCTTCCAGTATCTCTGCCTTTGGTGCCTTAAATCTCTCATCCATACAACACCAAAGGCAGCCCGTTCTGACTTCTTCATACCCATCCACCCTGACCTGCTGATCATCCTGACATTAAAGACTCTGGCCAGTTTTCCTTCAATAGGTCTTTACTGCAATGGAAGATCCAAAATTGTGATTCTACCCTTCCAAGATAGTATGTCCTGCCCTGCATGATTGCCAGATTCTATATCGTAATTCCTGCTCGGAGCAACAACCTCAAGGATAGGTGTGCCATCAACACTGTCCTGTTACACAGTCCTGGTTTCTTGGGCAGCTTGGTTCTCTGTCTTCCCATTGCCTGCAGCCGAACAGAGGGTAGGTGCTATCGAGGGGGCTGAGATTATCATGCTGGAGTCAGTCAACTTAGTTGATGCACTTAAGTTCCTTTGCCAGGCATCAGCAGCATCATACCCCAGCCAGAACGTGGAAATATTGGCATGATGGGGAGCAGACTCCCATGGACCGGCGATCAGCTTTTGGGAACTGGATTTGGCACAGGTTAAAGCTGGCCATGTCAACCCTCCGCTCAATTAACAGGACTGATAGCTGTGTCTTGTGTCATCAGTGCTGTCCTGTTACGCAGTTCTGGTTTCTTGGCAGTTTGGCTTTCTTGCCTTTTGGTGCCTTTCCTGCAGCCCAACATGTGGTAGGTGCTCCGAGACTACTGTGATTACCATGCTGATAAGTAAGATGATGCACTTGAGTTTTTGCCAGGCACTGAACCCATCTTACCAGTGTATACGGAGACAATGGCATTCTGGAAGAGTGAATGCCTGTGGGCTAAAGATCAGCATCTCGGAGATGGATCTGACACAGAGAGGTACACGGCATGCCAAATTCTCCCCTGGTTTGACAGTAGAAGTAGCCATGTAGCCATACCATGTTCCTTCTACATTGTCCTGTCAGGCAGTTCTGATTTTTCAGGCAACTTGGCTCTCTGTCTTCCCATTTCCTCCAGCCCAATTTCCTTCCAGTGTCCCTGGCCATTGTACAGGCAAAGCTGATAAGTCAGTTGACAGACTACAGTTCCTCTGCCAGGCACCAGCACCATCATATCAGTGCATGCGGAGACATTGACATGATGGGATAAAACTTTCAGTGTAGATGTAGCCATCTCATGTGCCACTAACACCATCCTGGTTTTTTAGGGCAACTCTGTCTTCCCGTTTCCTGGAGCTCAACATGTGCAAGTGTCCCAGGGGTCACCGTGATTACAATGCTGATAAATTAGTTGATGTACTTGAGTTCCTTTACCAGGCACTGCACCATCTTGCTGGTGTACAGTGAGACATTGGCATGCTAGGGAACGGAGTCCTGTAGATCTGTGATCAGATTCTGGGATTTGACAAGAGAATCCAGGCATGCCAACTTCTCCTTTTGGTTGACAGTCAAGTGAGCCATGCTGTGTACCAACCACACTGTCCTGTTAGGCAGTTCTGGTTTTCTTGGCAGCTTGACTCTGGATGAAGTTGTACAAGTGACTTCAGCTGAAGAAGCTTTCTCTTTGGTTTTGCTCACTTTTCCAGGCTCTGTTTCCTGCAGCCCAGCAGGGGTAGGTGCTCAGGGATTACCACAACGCTAAGCCAGTTGAGGCACTTGAGTTCATTTGCCAAGCACTGCACCATCTTACAGGTGCACCTGGAGACATTGGCACAATGTGGAGCAAAGTCCTCTTGGCCTGTGGTCTTACTCTGGCAGTTGTATTTGACTAGGGGATGCCAGGTTCTCCCCTGGGTTGCCTACAGACTGAGGTATCCAATCTATGTGCCATCAACACTGTGCTTTCAGGCAGTTCTGGTTTCTTGGGCAGTTGGATCTAGTTGAAGAACTGACCTTAGCTGAAGAAGCCTTCTCCTTGGTTTTGTTCTCTTCCCAAGGGACAGCTGGGTATGTTATCTTCCCATCTCCTGCAGTCCAGCATGTGATAGGTATTTGGGGGCCCCTATAGGTGATTACCAACCCAGTTGACACTTAAGCCAGTGAGGCACTTGAGTTCCTTTGCCAGGCATTGCACCATCACAGCATTGCAGTTGGAGACACTGGCATGATCAGGAGTGGACTTCTGTGGGTCTGCAGTCAGCCTCTGGGAGTTGGATTTGACACAGAGAGGAGCCGCTTGCCAACTTCTCCCAAGCTGTGGGCCTTCAACACCATCCTGTGAGGCAGTTCTGGTTTTGGTGGGGCAGTTTGACTCCTCTTGAAGTTGAAGAAGTCACCTTAGCTGAAGAAGCCTTCTCTTTGGTTTGTTCTCCTTCCCAGGGCAATAGGCTGGTGTCTTCCTTCTTCATGCAGGGGCTCAGGCATTACTGTGGTGACCATGCTGATAAGTCACTTTAGAGGCCTGGGGCTGCTGTGGGCCACCCTTGTTCTTCGTAGGTCCCCGTTGGCATGAAGACAGAGGTTTCCTGATGGTGGAGCCTTCTACCCAAAGGCTAATGCCAACACACCGGATCCTCCACAACATCCTGAGGAAAAGAGAGAAGAAGCACGGTGAGAAACTGAAGCAGAGCTTAGAGGAAGCAGAGATTCCGAAGACCCTCGGCTTGTGTTAAGTGCCTGAAGACCTGCTGAAGCTGCTGGGTGAGTTGCTTGAGAATAAGCTGCAGGACCTGAAGAATATTTTAGTAGAGCACCAGCCACAACTGAATGGAACTTGGGCCTGAAACTAGATACCCTGCAAGCCACACACTGTGTGAGGCACACACACAAGAAAAAATCTTTACTGTATTAAAGATCAGCAGATGGAAGTTTTCTATTCCATATAGGGCAGCTGCAGGGAATGTCCAGTCTGAACTGGGACACCCCAGAAGTTATTTGGAGGTGCATGAGAGGGCGAACAGCATGGGCTGTGTCTACTCCTTCTTTCCAAATCCCTGAAAGGTGGGCTGCATCAACTTCAAGAGATCATCATGGGGACCAAAGCAGGGAAATGCATCCCCCTTTCCCAGAACCAGTCTCGCACAAGCAGGATGCCATTGATCAGAACCACAAAAAGAGGATAAGTGTTGCCGAAAACTTAAGACACACAAGAAAAATGTAGGACATTAGAAAATAAAAGCTATATACTGTACTTCTTGGAATATAACTCTCACATTTTTCAGCCAAATTCAGTCTCCAAAATCAGGGAGATTCAGGGAGAATCAGTGAGTGATTTAGATTCAATGGTTAATTAGATTTGAGTAAATGCAATATATTGCTTTCTTCTGATTGATTATGATATTAATTAATTTTATATTTAATATAATATTATATTAATTATATTAATTAATTTTATATTAGTTACTTATTATATAAATTTTTACATTAATTATTAAATTATTGCATTATATTGTTAAATTTAAAATGATTGCATATAATTTATTTGATTTATTAATTATGGGAAGGCTACATGCCTCCTACTCACAAGGAAAAGGAGGACAATGAAGATTTTTCTCCAGGACACAAGGCTAAAAAGAGGCTATGTCCTGGAAAAAAGATGGCATACGTTCCCCTTGTTCACTGAACATATTTCTTGAGCAAATACAAGCACATCAGGGCTAATCATGGCAATATATCGCGTGGGATAAAGAAAACACTCCCCCCCTCCCATACGTTCCAACATCAGCCCTGGCCTCTAAACAGACTCAGCAGCCCTCAGACACCTACCCCATGTTCGGCTGCAGGGGTCTTGGCGGTGACTTTCTCAGGATTGAGGCAAGGTTTGGAATGGGGAGTTTTCTCCAGTCTCTTTATCGTGAGTGTGCTGAGCCTCCTGCTGCTCCTGGTGTCTTTGGGGCAGTGGTTCTCAAGCAATTCAACCCGGGACCCCCTTAAATCTGTCCAGGCCCCTTCAGAAGAGGGTCATTGATAGAACAGACATCAGACAGGAAGGGACATTGTTGTGATGCCAGAGCTCCTCCTCCACGCCTGCACTGAGAAATACCTTGTGTTCAATGAGATTTACTCCCAGGAAAGCATCCTCAGTGCCCCATCGCAAGACGATGGCACCCAGTGCCAGATCTCAAAATGGCAACACCCAACTTTGTGTGACTCCCTGAAATGAAGTGGAACCCCCCCCCCCCCCGGAGGTCCCATCTCCCACTTTGAGAACCACTGCCTAGGGGATGAGGACAGAGACCCAGAGCCAGGAAGGAGCTCTCTGAGTGGTCCGGGTTCCCTGTCCTACCTGCCTCCAGGGTGTCTAGGCAAGCATGACTCATGCAGCGCCCACCCGCGTTCCCTGCGCCTGTACGGAGGCCGCCCCACTCTGCGTGAGGCCACACAGGCAGCAGGGAGGTCTGGCTACCCCACACCCCAGAGCCTGGACTGGGTGGGCAGAGCAACGGGCACTGGCTGGAGAAGCGGGTCCACAGCTGAGCATGCCAGGCGTGCTGGAGCTTCTGTCTGTCTGTCTATCTATCTATCTACTTACCTACCTACCCACCTACCCACCCACCCACCCACCCACCTATCTATCTATCTATCTATCTACCTACCTACCTACCTAGCTACCTACCGTATGTATGTATGTATGTATCTATCTATCTATCTACCTACCTACCCACCTACCTACCCAACCATCTATATAGATATCTACCTACCTACCCACCTACCCACCCACCCACCCACCTATCTATCTATCTATCTATCTATCTATCTATCTATCTATCTATCTATCTATCTATCTATCATATGTATGTATGTACCTACCTACCTAATAAGATGACAACAAAGTTTTTGTCATGTGAATCTCTACATTCTCGAAAGATAGAGTGAAGCTATTTTTTAAGAGTAATATGTATGTATGTATGTATGTATGTATGTATGTACGTATCTATCTATCTATCTATCTATCTATCTATCTATCTATCTATCTATCTATCTATCTATCTATCTACCTACCTACCTACCTACCTAGCTATCTACCATATGTATGTATGTATGTATGTATGTATGTATGTATGTATGTATGTATGCATGCATGCATGCATGTATGTATGTGTATCTGTCTATCTAGTGTATGTATGTATATATGTATGTATGTATAGTAAAATTCCCCGTAAAATTCATGGGAGGAAAATTCCCCGTACGGCATCCCTCTCATCAATCCCACACACACATCAACCCCTGATGCACATCCCCCCCATGCGCATCATCCCCCCTATGCACATGTATACATGTATCTATCTACCTACCTATCTAATGTATGTATGTATTTACCTACCTACCTACATACCTATCTACCTACCACCACCGCAGGAGCCCCAACTGCCTGGTGGGCCCAGCCATGGAGCCACTCCTCCGACCAGTCCCTCAGCCCTGCCCAGCCCAGCCCAGGCTCTGAGGCACAGGGCACCGGAGCTCCCTGCTGCCTGCATGGCCTCACGTGGAGTGGGGAGCCTCCAGACGGGTGCGGGGAGCTCGGGGGGTGCTGTGTGGGCCATGCCGCCTGGACAGCCTGGAGGCAGGGAGGGCAGGGAAGCCGGGCGTCCAGAGCGGGGTCCTCTGGAGAGGGCTTGGGAAGTCCCTGCCTGGCTGTGGGTCTCCCTCATGGGGGCTCAGCACACTGAGGAGGCAGAGGCTGGAGAGATAGGCAGAAAGGGCATCTGGGGAGGGTTGGGAGCCACTGCCTGGTTGCCTGAAGGGGGCCCGCCTGGGAGTGCCTGGCTCTGCTCTGCTCTGCCTGCCTGGCCACTGTCAACCGCCAGGCTCAGCAGTCAAGGGTTCTGATCTGCTGCCTTGACAATCACACAACAACACCCTCGGGGGAGGGTCTTTGTTGCGTCATCGCACTGCAGGGAGCGGGTGGGGAGAGCACTGCTGATTGGCCGGGAGGCTGCCCTAGACATTTTCTCCTCTGGGGTCTTAAAACCATGGGCCTGGGGCCAGGTGGGGCGCTCGGATGGCGATCCTCCATCCAGCCCTTCATGTTAGCAGATTTAGGGTGCAATCCTAATCATGTCTACTCAGAGTCAGAAGTAAGTCCCACTGTACTCTTTGGCACTTGCTCTCAGGAAAGTGTGTATAGGATTGCAGCCTCAACTTTTCATATGTTGTCCTGATGGAAATGCAGGCTTTGAATATGATGACTGGCAGTGGTGTAGCCAAGGCCTCCAAGAGAAATTTTTTAAGGTGGTACAAAACCCATTTGGGGCCCCTAAGAACTGCAAAATTATTTTGAAATAAAAAATTGAGGCTAATTAATGTGCAACAAACTTCCAGAAGTGCTCATTTATTGATCATACTAGCAAAAAGCGCACCCGCATTGTGGGAGTAAAACTCCCTGTACGGCATCCCCCCATCAATCCCCCACACACATCAACCCCCCATGCACATCCACCGCATGCGCATCAACCCCCCTATGCACATTAACCCCCATGCTCATCAAACCCCCATGCACAACAACCCCCATGCACAACATTCCCCATGTGCAACATCCCTCATGCGTATCAACGCTCCATGTGCATCAACCCCCCATGTGCAACATCCCCCATGTGCAACATCTCCCTATGCTCATCATTCCCCCATGTGCATCAACCCCTGCATGTGCAACCCCTCCATGCACAGCATCTCCCCAGTGCAACCTCTTCCTCCAAACAACATGCCCCACCCCCCGTGCATCGAGCATAAAAGTGGCTGGAGGTTGGTCAGTCTTCCATGTTAATTATAGGACAAAAACACGTTGCACCCCTTTTCAGCCACTTAAGGGTTAAATTTCTCCACATTGGTTCTTGGTGGGTGTTGATGTCACAGAAGGAACATCCTCCCCGAATTTCATGCTTCTAGGTCCAGGGGTTGGGGCAGAGCATCCCTCAGTCACCCATTCTTCAGTACAAAGTATGGGGAGGAAAATGCGTTGCACCCCTTTTCACCCCTTTCTGGTTGGAATTTTCAAAAACCTGTTCTTAGTGCACCCCTCCGTCACAGAAGGAACACCCACCCCAAATTTCACACCTCTAGGCCCGGCGGTTTTGGCAGGGCGTTGATGAGTGAGTCAGTCAGTCAATCAGTGACTTTTCTCTTTTATATAGATAGATAGATAAAACATTATGTTAAAACATACCGGTATTCAAGTAATGTGACAATATAAAATACTAAGATCTTATCAAGGAAAAAATTAGAAAAAAATTTAACTGTTTAATAAGTGCTTTCCTGGCTTTCTTATGTGCAAAACTTCTAATAACACTATCAAAATCAGCCTGTCTGGCAGTGCTAGACTCAATGCTTCGTCTTGCTAGGTCAACAAGTCGAATTTGTGACACAGTAGACCACAAATAATTTTTTATAAGTTTAAGCTTACTGAAAGATCTTTCAGCAGATGCTTTATTGTTTTACTGTAAAACAAAAGTAAAAAAAAACCTTACGTTTGAAATTGTATGTATGTATGCGGGTGTATGACCTTCAGATGATCCTCAAATGGTCCTTCAGTCATGGGCCCCTCTGTAGCTCTTGGGCCCCAGAACAATGTACCTGCTGGGCCCCCCTCTCGTAGGCCGTGCTCAGAAGGCACTGGATTGCCCCATGAATCAGTCTGCTCAGTTCAACAGTCAGTTGACTTAAAGGAAATTCCTTGATTTCGGGGCTTCTCCATGAATCCATGAGGGAGGTTTTCCCATGTAGTCCCATTCTGCCTTAGCTTTCAAAATTTGGTGGTGACAACAAAAAACTATATTCTTTCCAAGCAGAAATTACACACCTAATATAATATAAGCACCTAACTGAGAGGAAATGTCTCGGACTGCGTATACAAGTGCTATTTGCTAAAACAATTGAAAAGGACATTTCACATTAAATGTCTGTGATGCAAGAGATACGCAGCCCACATCTTTGCTGCAATGTACATTACTACCACTGTATGGTTACCCAACCTCCTGCAGTACTGCAGAGCAAGTCATGTCATCACACCTGATTTAAGTGGACACGGTCTCTATTTTGCACAATTAACACAATTCAGAGAGTCTCCTACATCAATTCCACAAGACCAGCTTCTTTTCCTTCTCACCCTCCCTCAGACTTTTGGTATTCAGGAACCATTGGGCATTGGCTGTTTAGGCTCCTGTTGAAAATTTGCTCTTCCATCAGCAAATCAGTCCTTCCACTTCTGGCAGGATTAGTGGTAGATCATTGCAAGGGCATCTTTCCAGAGATCTACAGATCCGCAGCATCAGAAGGGTTTTAATTATTTATTTCATTTTTAAATGTGTTTATTTTGGCAAGCAACAGTTATTTAATAGTACAGGCCAGTGGTTCTCAATCTTCCTAACGCCATGACCCCTTTATAAGTTCCTCATGTTGTGGGGACCCCCAATCATAAAATTATTTTTGTTGCTACTTTATAACTCTAATTTTGCTACTGTTATAAATCGTAATGTAAATATCCGATATGCAGGATGTATTTTCATTTTTACGAATGAAATGTGTGTTCTATGCACACATGGAACACAATGGGATTTATTTCAGAGTAGGCATGCATAGGATTGGGCCCAGAAGCTACAATCCTATCCACATTTACATGAGAATAAAGGACATCCTGGCTATAATGGGATTTATTTCAGAGTAGGCATGCAGAGGATTAGGGCCTGAGGCTGTTAGTCAGCCCCAGTGCGCGCGCAGCTTCAGCCGGAGGTCTGGTAAGCCTGACCTGGCCCCCTGCACTAGGGGTGTTTAGGCGACCCCCAGGAAAGCTCTGGGCGACCCCCAATGGCGTCCCGACCCCCACTTTGAGAAACACTGGTATAGGCCATCAAAAAAATCAGTAACCAACAACAACAGTCAGTGGTGTCGATACAATGGAGTAAAAGTTTGAGGTTTTTAGTTCTGACACATGGAAATGAGAGCAGGCTCGTACTAATTTTTTATTTGTTCCCTGCTGTGTCATAGACTGCAATCCTGAACTGCACTTAGGCTAGCCTGTCTGGCACTTGGGCCAGCCTAATGCCAGATAGCCCAGCCTAGTTGCACCAGAAAAGGCTTGGGTCAGCGTAAGTCCACTTAGGCTGGCCCAAGACAAATGGACCTGCACCAGCCTAGCCAGCCTGCCAGCATAAGCAGTTCAACAGGCACCCCTATGGGTCTACTCAGATTTATTCCTGCTCCTTAGGTACTCTAACTATGAGGAGTTGTGTGGGGGCATTTCTGCTTTGGAAACAGGCTCTGGATACAGCCTAACTGCACTGTTCTGGTCCATGCTGAACATGCCCTCATCATGCCTCTCCACAGCTTGGCTGGCCCAGGTCCATCTGTCTTAGGTGCACCAGCCCAAGCCTTTCTGGTGTAACTGGGCCACCCCATCTTGGAACTGGGCCAGCCCAGTGATAAATAGGCTAGTCCAAGTGCACTTCAGGATTGCAGCCTTTATCTTGAAATTAAAAATTTTATTTAATATTTCATGACCTCGCATGCAAGGCCTCCCTTGGAATTGTAACAATGAGGTAGGGGGAGACTTAGATTAGTAAACTGGCATGGGGAAAAGATTAAACTCTCTCTTCCAAAGCATTACTATGACCTTTTATTTACTCACTCGTTAGTTTGTATCAACAAATTGGTTAGAACAGTGATTTTCAGCCTTTTTCATCTCATGGCACCCTAAGAAGGCACTGAAATTGTCAAGGCACACCAACAGTTGTTTTTACCATTAACCAGACACACCTGGCTGTTCAAATGCCCCAATGTTCCTATTAATTAACAACCGTCTCCAAATTCCCGTGGCACACCTGAGACTATCCGTGGCACACCAGTGCGCCATGACACACTGGTTGAAAACCACTGGGTTAGAATGAGAATAGCCTTCCATGGGAGCCACAAGTCAAGCCCCAAAGTTGGCATAAGATCGTAAAACATATATAAGAAGAAAACATATCCCTATGGTACATTCCTCTGAACCAAGCAGTACATGAATTCCACTGTAGTTGCTGGGAAGAACAGTTCTAAAGGACAATGCTCCCCTCTCCTGGCAATTTATAAATTACCTGTAGAGGCCAAAATTTAGACACAGGCTTTTTGAACTCAGGGGAATAAAACAAGACCGAGGGAGACTCTGTCCAAGCAGACTTAAGCTCCCTTGAAGCTCCATTGTTTTCCATTGACTGGAAACTTTCTGTTCCATTGAAAGGGAACTTTCTGCAGTTCCTCAGCTGAAGGGTATAATACCTTATTACCAGTGGTGGGCTCCAGCAGGTTCACACCTACTCTATAGAACCGGTTGTTAACGAGAGATAGGACATATAACACTTAAAAATAGTCATTTAAAAGTGGCTGCCAGATGGGCATAGAACTGGTTGTTAATTTCTTTGAATCCCATTACCGCTTATTCCTTCCCAATATTTTATGTTGCCAAACACTTTCAGCATACAGTTCTGCACGGCTTTGGGAGGAAAACTTCTCTAGAGCAACAGATACTATAATCAAAAGCAAACAGAATGAACTTGTTTATGCAGCAGATTCATAACCCAAATAAGAACCCCCCCCCCACCCCCCAAGAAAAGCTCTGTACCTTCCAGGCAAGCCAAGTCAGTTAACTCACATCTTCAAGGATGGCCAGGCACAGATATGGGTGCTTGCATGGGCACAAGCCACTGGCATGTGCCCCACCAGAACAAACCTGTGAAGGTCTGTATACACTATATATACTGTATACATACATACAACATGTACGATATTACTGAATATGTAAAATTAAAGAGTCACTGACTCACTCACGCAATCACTCATTCATCAATGCTCAGCCTAAAGCGCTGGACCTAGAAGTGTGAAATTTGGGGAGGGAATTCCTTCCATAATGTAGGCACCCATGAAGAAGAATCAATGTTCAGACATTAAAACCAGAAGGGAGTGAAAGGGTGTGCAATGTGTTTTCATCCTTAGACTTAACATTGAAGATTGACTGATCAACACCCAGTTGCAACCCTTGGACCTAGAAGCAAGAATTTGGGAAACATATTCAGTCTGTGATGTAAGGACCACTAAGTCCCAATTTGGTACCTGCTGGTGTCCAGTGCCTTGCTCCCAGCATGGTTGCCCATTGCTCCATAGGGATGCCTGGTGGTGCTTGGTGATGCCCACTGCCTGCTACTGCTCAGTAGTGCCCAATACCTGGTAGGGATGCACAGTGCCCAATGGTGCCCAGTGCCTAGATTTTGGTGCCCAGTAGGGATGTTTGGTGCCCAAAGGTTCCCTGTGCCTGCTGCCCAGTGGTGCCTGGCGACCAGCAGGGGTGCCTGGTGGTGTCCTCTGGTGCCCAGTAGGGATGCCAGTTGCCCAGTGGTGCCCAGTGGTGAACAAATCAAATAATGGGGAGATGGATAACATTACTGAACTGCTAGGCTCTGCATCTGTTAGTCCTTATTTTCCACAAAATAGAAAAATGTCAATAGAGAAGACCAGCCCTGCAATCCAGAGCAACAATGGGAAGACATAAGAGGCACTTACTCTGGATTGCTGTATGTATTTCCCATATCTGATACTGTAACTACGTCGGTGTAAAAGGTCCCATAGCTACTCTGGATTGCAGTCCAGGGCTCTGTCCCAAGCTAGCTGCTAGCACAGGAGCAGTTACATCACTCTCTGTCAAAACCCACCAGTTCTGGTTACCTTCCCATACCTGAACTAATTGCTGTTCAGCTTCTGTTCCACCCAGGAGCAGGGCCTCCAAGAGAAATTTTTTAAGGCGGTACAAAGCCCATTTGGGGCCCCTAAGAATTGCAAAATTATTTCAAAATAAAAAACTGAGGCTAATTAATGTGCAACTTCCACAAGTGCTCCTTTATTGATCATACTAGCAAAAAGTTTACCCGCATCGGGAGTAAAATTGCCTGTACGGCATCTCCCCATCAATCCCCCAGGCACATCAACCCCCCATGCACATCCACCCGATGCAAATCATCCCCCCTATGCACATCAACTTCCTATGCTCATCAAACCCCCATGCGCATCAGTCCCCCATGCGCATCAGTCCCCCATGTGCTTCATCTCCCCATGTGCATCAGCCCCATGCGCATCAACGCCCATGTGCAACATCCCCAATGTGCAACATTTCCCTATGCACAACATCTCCGCATGTGCTTCAACCCCCAATGTGCAACATTCCCCATGTGCAACATGATCCCCCATGCACATAATTCCCCCATGCACAACATTCCCCATGCTCATCACCCCCCTACGCGCATCATCCCCCTACACACATTAAACCCCCACACGCATTAAACCTCCACACGTATCAAACCCTCATGCGCATCAAATCCCCACGCCCAACATCTCCCCATGCGCATAATTCCCCCATGCACAACATTCCCCATGCTCATCATCCTCCTATGCGCATCATCATCCTATGCACATCATCCCCCCTATGCGCATTATCCCCCTATGCGCACCATCCCCCTACGCGCATCAAACCCCCATGCGCAACATCTCCCCATGCGCAACATCTCCCTATGCGCAACATCTCCCCATGCTTATCATTCCCCCATGCCCATAATTTCCCCATGCACATCAACTCCTCCATGTGCAATACCTCCATGCACAGCATCTCCCCAGTGCAACCTCTTCCTCCAAACAACATGCGCCCCAGTGCACCGAGCACAAAAGTGGCTGGAGGTTGGTAAGTCTTCCATGTTAAGTACAGGACAAAAACACATTGCACCCCTTTTCAGCCCCTTAAGGGTTAAATTTCTCCACATCGGTTCTTGGTGGATGCTGATGTCACAGAAGGAACACCCTCCCCAAATTTCTTGCTTCTAGATCTGGGAGTTGGCACAGAGCATCCCTCAGTCACCAATTCTTCAATGCAAAGTATAGGGAAGAAAACACGTTGCGCCCCTTTTCACCCCCTTCCGGTTGGAATTTCCCCAAACCGATTCTTAGTGCACCCCTCGGTCACGGAAAGAACACCCACCCCAAATTTCATGCTTCTAGACCCAGTGGTTTTGGCAGGGCATTGATGAGTCAGTCAGTGAGTCAGTGAATCAGTGAATCAGTCAGTCAGTGATTTTTATATATATACTAGTGAAAAGCATACCCGCATTGCGGGAGTAAAATTTCCCCATACGCCACTCCCCATGGCGCATCAACACCCCATGCGCATCAACACCCCATGCGTATCAACACCCCATGCACAATTTCCCCCATGCGCAACATCTCCCTATGCACAAGATCCCCGCATGCGCAACTTCCCCCATGTGCAAATTCCCCCCATGCGCAACTTCCCCCCATGCGCAGCATCCTTGCCAGTGCAACCTCTTCCTCTGAACAACATCCCCCCAGTGCACCAGGCACCGAGGCACCAGGCACCAAATTGGATGGATGTTATTCAGTCTCCCATGCTAAGTATAGGACAAAAACACGCTGCACCCCTTTTCAGCCCCTGAAGGGTGAAATTTCTCCAGATGGGTTCTTGGTGGGTGTTCAGGTGACAGAAGGATCCCTCCCAGAATTCCATGCTTCAGGCCCAGCAGTTGGGCGGAATGTTGATGAGTCAGCAGTTCTCCAATGCAAAGTATAGGGAGGAAAACGTGTTGCACCCCTTTTCACTCCCTTCCGGTTAGAATTTCCGAAATCCAGTACTTAGTGCACCCCTCCGTCTCGGAAGGAACACCCACTTCAAATTAGTAGGTACGGTAGGTAGGTACAGGTGCACATAAAGTCTCTTACATGCTCCCGTAGTTACTCTGGATTTGGGGGTACGTCTTTGTGAGGGAAGGGCTAGTGCAATGGTGTGACCTCCAGGATCATGCTCCTGTGGGGAAATGGGGACTCTTTTGCAACTCACAAATGGTTCAGCCAAGGTTTGGGGGATGGGGGACCCCTTCCCCTTTCCTTTTAATGAAAGCAAGGGAACTCTACACAAACTGGGAGGGGGGCTTGCAATGCCCCAATTTTAGTAGCACAGCTGTACATACTTAGAGGGGAATGAGTCCCTCTGAACCCAGTGGAAATTATTTATGGGTAGATGTGCATAAGATTGGGCTGCACATGTATTTTATGCAACAAAACTTACAGTGCAATCCAATGCACTGACTTCAATGGGACTTCTCATATGTGTGCATAGCACTGCAGCATTTATGAATTACTAGCTTATAAAAGCTGCACTCTGTGTGGACTTTTAAACCAGCTCCTGTGGAGGGTGTGTTGTGCCTTTGCCCCAAAACTAAAGAAACATCTAGTCCAGCTTAGAAAACAGCAATTTTGAAAAAAATAGCTGTGAATCCTCAATTCAGTCCATGGAACTTGAAAACCTCACTGTAGGTTTGATCAGTTATTTTCAAATTTGAATTTTTAACTGTTCCCTCTTCATCAGGCCACAAATCCCAATGAAGGATGTTATAATATGTCCATGTAGAGCAAGTATGGTTGGAGCTGTGTGGAGTTGTGTTGAGTGTGTGTGTGTGTGGAGTGTGGGGTTGGTTTGTGTGTGGGGCAGGGTGTCCAGATGACCAGAAATGCCAGACTCCTCTGGAAAAGGCAGACCGGGGGGAGGGAAAAAAAATTCCTCCTCACCAGGATTCCAGGCATTCCCGCTGGCCCTCTCATTCATACTGGCCTCAAATGAGCCGATCTGGAAAAAAAAGTTTCCATAACTCTCATGCATAGTAGCCTCAAATGAGCATGCATACTGGCCTCACATTTTTGTGTGTGAGTGTGTGCTTAGAATCACAGAATCATAGAATCATAGAGTTGGAAGGGACCTAGTAGGTCATCTAGTCCAACCCCCTGCCTGCAGCAGGAAATCCCCCTAGAGCATCCCCGACAGGTGCTCGTCGAGCCTCTGCTTAAAGATCCCCAGTGAGGGAGAGTCCACCACCTCCCTTGGCAATCTGTTCCACTGCCGAACTGCCCTCACCGTCAACTTGTGTGTATGTTTGTATAAGTGTGTGTATGTGTGTATGAGTGTGTGTGTGTGTATGTGTGTGTGTTTGTGTGTGTGAGTGTGTGCTTGTGAGTGTGTGTGTGTATGTGTGTATGAGTATGTGCTTGTGTGTGTGCTAGTGTTTGTGTGTTTGTCTGGGTCTGAACCACATAACTTGGAGTAACTGGCTTGTGTTATGATACTACAAACTGTCTTTTAATGGCTTGTGTTATGCTACCACAAACTGACTTAAATGTCAATTTCTTAAATGTGTTATGCTTGTGTCATGATACTACAAACTGTCTCTTAAATGTGTGGGTCTGAATCATGCATTTTACAAGGTTCTCAATTCTAAAAGTGTTGAACTGAAGTATAGGAAAGCAGTATGAATATTTTTGCTGTATTTTAACATGTCCTACATGTGTCCTACTTTTTGGGGGTGTCCTACAATTTTTTTGAGCGGGTAGGAATTTTGACATGGGGGGATAGGGATGTTGGCCTTGGGATTCAGGAATTTTGCGTTTGGCATCTGGTCACCCCTAAGACCAAGACCCTTGTTCTATCTTCCAGTATCTCTGCCTTGGGTGCCTTAAATCTCTCATCCATACAACGCCAAAGGCAGCCCGTTCTGACTTCTTCATACCCATCCGCCCTGACCTGCTGATCATCCTGACATTAAAGACTCTGGCCAGTTTTCCTTCAATAGGTCTTTACTGCAATGGAAGATCCAAAATTGTGATTCTACCCTTCCAAGATAGTATGTCCTGCCCTGCATGATTGCCAGATTCTATATCGTAATTCCTGCTCGGAGCAACAACCTCAAGGATAGGTGTGCCATCAACACTGTCCTGTTACACAGTCCTGGTTTCTTGGGCAGCTTGGTTCTCTGTCTTCCCATTGCCTGCAGCCGAACAGAGGGTAGGTGCTATCGAGGGGGCTGAGATTATCATGCTGGAGTCAGTCAACTTAGTTGATGCACTTAAGTTCCTTTGCCAGGCATCAGCAGCATCATACCCCAGCCAGAACGTGGAAATATTGGCATGATGGGGAGCAGACTCCCATGGACCGGCGATCAGCTTTTGGGAACTGGATTTGACACAGGTTAAAGCTGGCCATGCCAACCCTCCGCTCAATTAACAGGACTGATAGCTGTGTCTTGTGTCATCAGTGCTGTCCTGTTACGCAGTTCTGGTTTCTTGGCAGTTTGGCTTTCTTGCTTTTTCGTGCCTTTCCTGCAGCCCAACATGTGGTAGGTGCTCCGAGACTACTGTGATTACCATGCTGATAAGTAAGATGATGCACTTGAGTTTTTGCCAGGCACTGAACCCATCTTACCAGTGTATACGGAGACAATGGCATTCTGGAAGAGTGAATGCCTGTGGGCTAAAGATCAGCATCTCGGAGATGGATGTGACACAGAGAGGTACACGGCATGCCAAATTCTCCCCTGGTTTGACAGTAGAAGTAGCCATGTAGCCATATCATGTTCCTTCTACATTGTCCTGTCAGGCAGTTCTGATTTTTCAGGCAACTTGGCTCTCTGTCTTCCCATTTCCTCCAGCCCAATTTCCTTCCAGTGTCCCTGGCCATTGTACAGGCAAAGCTGATAAGTCAGTTGACAGACTAGAGTTCCTCTGCCAGGCACCAGCACCATCCTATCAGTGCATGCGGAGACATTGACATGATGGGATAAAACTTTCAGTGTAGATGTAGCCATCTCATGTGCCACTAACACCATCCTGGTTTTTTAGGGCAACTCTGTCTTCCCATTTCCTGGAGCTCAACATGTGCAAGTGTCCCAAGGGTCACCGTGATTACAATGCTGATAAATTAGTTGACATACTTGAGTTCCTTTACCAGGCACTGCACCATCTTGCTGGTGTACAGTGAGACATTGGCATGCTAGGGAACGGAGTCCTGTAGATCTGTGATCAGATTCTGGGATTTGACAAGAGAATCCAGGCATGCCAACTTCTCCTTTTGGTTGACAGTCAAGTGAGCCATGCTGTGTACCAACCACACTGTCCTGTTAGGCAGTTCTGGTTTTCTTGGCAGCTTGACTCTGGATGAAGTTGTACAAGTGACTTCAGCTGAAGAAGCTTTCTCTTTGGTTTTGCTCACTTTTCCAGGCTCTGTTTCCTGCAGCCCAGCAGGGGTAGGTGCTCAGGGATTACCACAACGCTAAGCCAGTTGAGGCACTTGAGTTCCTTTGCCAGGCATTGCACCATCACAGCATTGCAGTTGGAGACACTGGCATGATCAGGAGTGGACTTCTTTGGGTCTGCAGTCAGCCTCTGGGAGTTGGATTTGACACAGAGAGGAGCCGCTTGCCAACTTCTCCCAAGCTGTGGGCCTTCAACACCATCCTGTGAGGCAGTTCTGGTTTTGGTGGGGCAGTTTGACTCCTCTTGAAGTTGAAGAAGTCACCTTAGCTGAAGAAGCCTTCTCTTTGGTTTGTTCTCCTTCCCAGGGCAATAGGCTGGTGTCTTCCTTCTTCATGCAGGGGCTCAGGCATTACTGTGGTGACCATGCTGATAAGTCACTTTAGAGGCCTGGGGCTGCTGTGGGCCACCCTTGTTCTTCGTAGGTCCCCGTTGGCATGAAGACAGAGGTTTCCTGATGGTGGAGCCTTCTCCCCAAAGGCTAATGCCAACACACCGGATCCTCCACAACATCCTGAGGAAAAGAGAGAAGAAGCACGGTGAGAAACTGAAGCAGAGCTTAGAGGAAGCAGAGATTCCGAAGACCCTCGGCTTGTGTTAAGTGCCTGAAGACCTGCTGAAGCTGCTGGGTGAGTTGCATGAGAATAAGCTGCAGGACCTGAAGAATATTTCAGTAGAGCACCAGCCACAACTGAATGGAACTTGGGCCTGAAACTAGATACCCTGCAAGCCACACACTGTGTGAGGCACACACACAAGAAAAAATCTTTACTGTATTAAAGATCAGCAGATGGAAGTTTTCTATTCCATATAGGGCAGCTGCAGGGAATGTCCAGTCTGAACTGGGACACCCCAGAAGTTATTTGGAGGTGCATGAGAGGGCGAACAGCATGGGCTGTGTCTACTCCTTCTTTCCAAATCCCTGAAAGGTGGGCTGCATCAACTTCAAGAGATCATCATGGGGACCAAAGCAGGGAAATGCATCCCCCTTTCCCAGAACCAGTCTCGCACAAGCAGGATGCCATTGATCAGAACCACAAAAAGAGGGTAAGTGTTGCCCAAAACTTAAGACACACAAGAAAAATGTAGGACATTAGAAAAATAAAAGCTATATACTGTACTTCTTGGAATATAACTCTCACATTTTTCAGCCAAATTCAGTCTCCAAAATCAGGGAGATTCAGGGAGAATCAGTGAGTGCTTTAGATTCAACGGTTAATTAGATTTGAGTAAATGCAATATATTGCTTTCTTCTGATTGATTATTATATTAATTAATTTTATATTTAATACAATATTATACTAATTGTATTAATTAATTTTATATTAATTACTTATTATATAAATTATTACATTAATTATTAAATTATTGCATTATATTGTTAAATTTAAAATGATTGCATATAATTTATTTGATTTATTAATTATGGGAAGGCTACATGCCTCCTACTCACAAGGAAAAGGAGGACAATGAAGATTTTTCTCCAGGACACAAGGCTAAAAAGAGGCTATGTCCTGGAAAAAGATGGCATACGTTCCCCTTGTTCACTGAACATATTTCTTGAGCAAATACAAGCACATCAGGGCTAATCATGGCAATATATCGCGTGGGATAAAGAAAACACTCCCCCCCTCCCATACGTTCCAACATCAGCCCTGGCCTCTAAACAGACTCAGCAGCCCTCAGACACCTACCCCATGTTCGGCTGCAGGGGTCTTGGCGGTGACTTTCTCAGGATTGAGGCAAGGTTTGGAATGGGGAGTTTTCTCCAGTCTCTTTATCGTGAGTGTGCTGAGCCTCCTGCTGCTCCTGGTGTCTTTGGGGCAGTGGTTCTCAAGCAATTCAACCCGGGACCCCCTTAAATCTGTCCAGGCCCCTTCAGAAGAGGGTCATTGATAGAACAGACATCAGACAGGAAGGGACATTGTTGTGATGCCAGAGCTCCTCCTCCACGCCTGCACTGAGAAATACCTTGTGTTCAATGAGATTTACTCCCAGGAAAGCATCCTCAGTGCCCCATCGCAAGACGATGGCACCCAGTGCCAGATCTCAAAATGGCAACACCCAACTTTGTGTGACTCCCTGAAATGAAGTGGAACCCCCCCCCCCCCCCCCGGAGGTCCCATCTCCCACTTTGAGAACCACTGCCTAGGGGATCAGGACAGAGACCCAGAGCCAGGAAGGAGCTCTCTGAGTGGTCCGGGTTCCCTGTCCTACCTGCCTCCAGGGTGTCTAGGCAAGCATGACTCATGCAGCGCCCACCCGCGTTCCCTGCGCCTGTACGGAGGCCGCCCCACTCTGCGTGAGGCCACACAGGCAGCAGGGAGGTCTGGCTACCCCACACCCCAGAGCCTGGACTGGGTGGGCAGAGCAACGGGCACTGGCTGGAGAAGCGGGTCCACAGCTGAGCATGCCAGGCGTGCTGGAGCTTCTGTCTGTCTGTCTGTCTGTCTGTCTGTCTATCTACTTACCTACCTACCCACCTACCCACCCACCCACCCATCTATCTACCTATCTATCTACCTATCTACCTACCTACCTACCTATCATATGTATGTACCTATCTACCGTATATATGTACGTATATACACGTATATATGTATATATGTACGTATATATGTACACCCTGCCTCCAGGGTGTCTAGGCAAGCATGACTCATGCAGCGCCCACCCGCGTTCCCTGCGCCTGTACGGAGGCCGCCCCACTCTGCGTGAGGCCACACAGGCAGCAGGGAGGTCTGGCTACCCCACACCCCAGAGCCTGGACTGGGTGGGCAGAGCAACGGGCACTGGCTGGAGAAGCGGGTCCACAGCTGAGCATGCCAGGCGTGCTGGAGCATCTATCTGTCTGTCTGTCTGTCTGTCTATCTACCTACCTACCCACCTACCTACCCAACCATCTATATAGCTATCTACCTACCTACCTACCCACCTACCCACCCACCCACCCACCCACCTATCTATCTATCTATCTATCTATCTATCTATCATATGTATGTATGTACCTACCTACCTACCTACCTAATAAGATGACAACAAAGTTTTGTCATGTGAATCTCTACATTCTCGAAAGATAGAGCGAAGCTGTTTTTTAAGAGTAATATGTATGTATGTATGTATGTATGTATGTATGTATGTATGTATGTATCTATCTATCTATCTATCTATCTATCTATCTACCTACCTACCTAGCTACCTACCTACCGCATGCATATATGTATGTATGTGTGTGTATCTATCTATCTATCTATCTATCTATCTATCTATATCTATGTGTGTGTATCTATCTATCTATCTATCTATCTATCTATCTATCTATCTATCTACCTACCTACCTACCTACCTACCTAGCTACCGTATGTATGTATGTATGTATGTATGTATGTATGTATGCATGCATGCATGCATGCATGTATGTATGTATGTGTGTGTACCTACCCACCCACCCACCTATCTATCTATCTATCTATCTATCTATCTATCTATCTATCTATCTACCTATCTACCTACCTACTTACCTATCATATGTATGTATGTACCTATCTACCGTATGTATGTATGTATGTATGTATGTATCTATCTATCTATCTATCATATGTATGTATGTACCTACCTACCTACCTACCTACCTAATAAGATGACAACAAAGTTGTCATGTGAATCTCTACATTCTCGAAAGATAGAGCGAAGCTGTTTTTTAAGAGTAATATGTATGTATGTATGTATGTATGTATGTATGTATGTATGTATGTATCTATCTATCTATCTATCTATCTATCTATCTACCTACCTACCTAGCTACCTACCTACCGCATGCATATATGTATGTATGTGTGTGTATCTATCTATCTATCTATCTATTTATCTATCTACCTACCTACCTACCTAGCTACCTACCGTATGTATGTATGTATGTATGTATGTATGCATGCATGCATGCATGCATGCATGTATGTGTGTGTATCTATCTATCTATCTAGTGTATGTATGCATATATGTATGTATGTATAGTAAAATTCCCAGTAAAATTCATGGGAGGAAAATTCCCCGTACGGCATCCCTCTCATCAATCCCACACACACATCAACCCCTGATGCACATCCCCCCCATGCGCATCATCCCCCCTATGCACATGTATACATGTATCTCTCTACCTACCTATCTAATGTATGTATGTATTTACCTACCTACCTACATACCTATCTACCTACCACCACCGCAGGAGCTCCAACTGCCTGGTGGGCCCAGCCATGGAGCCGCTCCTCCGACCAGTCCCTCAGCCCTGCCCAGCCCAGCCCAGGCTCTGAGGCACAGGGCACCGGAGCTCCCTGCTGCCTGCATGGCCTCACGTGGAGTGGGGAGCCTCCAGACGGGTGCGGGGAGCTCGGGGGGTGCTGTGTGGGCCATGCCGCCTGGACAGCCTGGAGGCAGGGAGGGCAGGGAAGCCGGGCGTCCAGAGCGGGGTCCTCTGGAGAGGGCTTGGGAAGTCCCTGCCTGGCTGTGGGTCTCCCTCATGGGGGCTCAGCACACTGAGGAGGCAGAGGCTGGAGAGATAGGCAGAAAGGGCATCTGGGGAGGGTTGGGAGCCACTGCCTGGTTGCCTGAAGGGGGCCCGCCTGGGAGTGCCTGGCTCTGCTCTGCTCTGCCTGCCTGGCCACTGTCAACCGCCAGGCTCAGCAGTCAAGGGTTCTGATCTGCTGCCTTGACAATCACACAACAACACCCTCGGGGGAGGGTCTTTGTTGCGTCATCGCACTGCAGGGAGCGGGTGGGGAGAGCACTGCTGATTGGCCGGGAGGCTGCCCTAGACATTTTCTCCTCTGGGGTCTTAAAACCATGGGCCTGGGGCCAGGTGGGGCGCTCGGATGGCGATCCTCCATCCAGCCCTTCATGTTAGCAGATTTAGGGTGCAATCCTAATCATGTCTACTCAGAGTCAGAAGTAAGTCCCACTGTACTCTTTGGCACTTACTCTCAGGAAAGTGTGTATAGGATTGCAGCCTCAACTTTTCATATGTTGTCCTGATGGAAATGCAGGCTTTGAATATGATGACTGGCAGTGGTGTAGCCAATATTTGGAGATAATCTGCCATGCTCTAGCTTCAACTTGTCCTTGACCAGTTTCCAAACACAGGGCTGCATAAGGAACACATCGGGGGAGAGCCAGTATCTTAGGCAGAAATAAATTCTGCGGACGTTCTAAAATGTTATTTCTTTTCGTCATCCAGACCGGTATGGCGGATACACTTTATAATAATTGCGGATACACTTTGGCATTGAAGATCTTTAATGCTGCTGGGATAGATTGGTTCCCTTTAGAGTAGAAAAAACTAGAAATCGCCTGAGCCGATACATTAGCTCCCTTAACTGCCGTTTGGCGATGTAAAACCCATGAGCCATTATAACTGAAATGAACTCCCAGATATTTAAAGGCTTTCACTTGTTCTATCTGGTGACCATCTAGTAGCCATGTAGTGGGGTTCCATCTCCTACAAAAAACCATAATTTCAGTTTTCTCAAAATTTAACTGCAGATCGTTTGCCTTCAGGTACTCTAAACATCTAGCAAGTAGACGTTTAAGGCCTACTTTTGTGCGGGACATAACAGCAGCATCATCTGCATATAGCAGAAGAGGTACAGCTTTCGAACCTAAGTTTGGGCTATGTCCATTGACCAGGGCAAGAACGGAGGCAAGATCATTTATAAAAAGATTAAATAATGTTGGGGCTAATAAGCAGCCCTGTTTCACGCCTCTGTTTGTAGGCAGTTTTGAGGATAGGTCCCCATCCCGAGTGCATTTGATCTGGCATGTTGTGTTATAATGCAAGATCTTAATTAGAATTAGGAGTCTCTTATCAAGTTGTAGTTGATCCAGCTTATGCCAAAGCAGGTTTCTATTTACAGAATCGAAAGCCCCTTTTAAATCTAAGGAAGCTACATAAAGTTTACCATTATTATCTATGGAATATTTCTGAATAAGATGATAAAGAAATAGACAGTTATCGATGGTTGATCTCCCTTTCTGAAAGCCAGCCTGTTCAGGACCAATTATTTTGTGCTTAGAGATCCAGTTTAACAATTTATCCAGAATACGTCTTGCGTACAATTTCCCTATGGTGGAAAGCAGTCTGATGGGCCGAAAATTTGAGGGGATGCTAGGGTCACCTTTTTTAAAGATTGAAACCACAACTGCGTTAGTCCAAGCTTCAGGCTGTTTTGTTCACTATTGTAAACAGGGCTGCCAGAGGTGGCGCCCAGCAGTCCGGGTCTATTTTCATAATATCAGCCTGAAAGTCATCAGGCCCTGGTGCTTTATCTGATTTAATCTGACTGATAAGATCTTTAATCTCTTGCTCGGAGACTGGAGGCCATTCAGCTATTCCGCTGAAAGGCATCTCTGGTGGTTCTAAAGTAGGCAGTTCCGCATTGTAAAATACTGTTTGAAAATGGTCAATCCAGTCCTTCGGTGAAATGGTGGCCATGTCTGGACTTTCTGCTGAGGGGGAACTAGTAACTAGCATCCAAAACTGTTTAGAGTTTTTAGTTTGGATTGCTTGTAGAAGTTGTTCCCATATAGAGTCTATTTGACGCTGCCTATTTTCTCTAATTTTGAGATTAACTTGTTTTCGAAGCTCAAAATAAGATGACAACAAAGTTTTGTCATGTGAATCTCTACATTCTCGAAAGGTAGAGCGAAGCTGTTTTTTAAGAGTAATACTTGCTCTATCCAGCCCAGAGTTATTCGGCCTTGGCATGCTTTGGGCCCTGGGTCTAAGAACTGATGGGAGTGTGGATGTCAAATGACTCAGCAGCCCCTCATATGCACAGATGAGGGTTTTGGGGTTGGTGGCCCCCATGATTGATGATCTAAGGGACATGCATTCGCAGGATCTAAGGATATGTGGAATTCTCATTTTATTTTCAGAATTCCAAAAAATTCTTTTGGACAAGCTGGGATGAGTGGGAGTAATTTTAAGAGAAGCTTTTATTTGTAGAGTAAGGATAAGGGGACAATGGTCACTTTCAATTAGATCCCCAATATAGAAATCATCAATAAAATGTAATATGGCAGGAGAAATAAGAACATAGTCTATTATGCTACAGCCTTTAGGAGACATGAAGGTGAACTCACTAGACCTAGGAAAGGTTAGCAGACCATTCAACCAGATTCTAATCGTTTGTATGCAGAACCTGGCTAGATATAAACCAGCAGAATTAATTTGATCATCTTTAGAAAATCTCTGCACCATGAAGGGAGAATGTGCCAGGGTCTGCAGCTCAGTACCATAAGCCTTGGAGAAAATAGAAGAATCATTTCCAACCCTGGAGTTAAAATCTCCACAAATAATAGACTTAACAGTAGGATGGGCCTTCTCAATCTCCTCTATAAAGGAGGCAAAGCTATCCCATTTCTGTTTCAAACACCTATGCCCAGGCGGAAAGTAAACATTAACCAGGATAAGGGGAATGTTCACAGTTACTTGCACTGCTAGTGCCGTACTGCAATCATCTAGCTTATTAATAAGGGCGGACTTGATATGCTTAGCCACCAGAATGGCAAGTCCGGCTATCGGACGACCCTTGCTATTGTGTTTACAGGTGGGCAGCTGGAAGGTGTGGAACCCAGCCAGTAGAATAGGAGATTGGCACCAGGTTTCTTGCAAAATAACAATCTCATATTTTTCAAGAGAACTCAAGAACTCCTGATCTTGTCTCTTATTTTTCCAACCCGCAATATTCCAGGATATAATTTTCACTTGTTTCTTTAGCAAAGGGGGAGCAGTATCGGTTTGACGTCATTTGTCCTGAAGCAGTGAAGATTCCTTAGGCTCTGAAGTCATCAGAAGCTCCGAACAGATCAATTTAGAGAAGCTAGCAAAATTTGGATCGTTGCAAAGAAGTGCACCCGGCCTCATTGCTAGAGATTCCTTCGAGGTATTAGCGATCTGAGGATTCTGCTCACCAGAGGACGACGCAAGACTTTTCCGCGTCAGCCCGTCAGATCCATAGTTTGCAAAAAGATATGTCCCATTAAGGAGTTTGCACAAGCTGGAGGATTGTCCTGTTTGAGTGGAGGTTCTGAAAGTAGAACTAACTAGATTAAAATCATCAGCTGCAGAGGCATGATTTACCTCTTCGCAAGAGTCCTTAGCATTGTGCTCTAAATCTTGCTGGTCTTGAGCGGAGCACACTAAGTGGCAACCTTCTATACTAAGGTCCGATTGATCAGAGGGATGGTCTTGCGCCGTACATTTTACAGAAGCTGATGAGCTATTTCCAGTAAATATTTTTTCAACCATTGCCACAATGAAGAGGAATGACCTATGTTTAAATTATTTGTAACCCCTACAGATTTTGGAGCTGCTTTATTCATATTTGTAGGGACAGGACATGGTTGTAGACGGCTATTGTCAGATAATTTCCTTTTCCTGCAGATCCGAAACAAATTACTTTGTGTAAATACTCTCTGGATTCTGATCAGCAGTGCTTCGCATTTTGATCTGGAGCCTAGTAATAGCCGCGGAAATTCCTTGGACTCAAAAAGCACATAAAGTCTTTTAAAACCATTAATGGTAGGTAAATAGTAGAACTCTTTGATATCAGACTTATATACAGCTTTATTCAAAATATAGGATAATGACTGGGCAATTGAGTACTTGCTTGCCCACCTATATGAGTCTTCACACGGGAAAGAAAGAGAGGACAATGGCCAGAGGATTCCACGTCAACCGAAAGTCTCTAGCTGGTGGTTGTTCAGCTGGCCTGATTGAATCCTCCATAATTCTTCTTGAGGAGGGATCAAGGACATCAGAAGATGGTTTGTGTCTTTGTCCTAATAAGTTCCTAGGGCTTTCATGCTCAGCATGCTTTTCTGTCATCCAAGTAGCACTCTGAAGGATCTTTTGCAGAGACTCACCAAAGGAGTTTATGCTTTCTAAAATTAGTAGTAGAGTGTGAGCACAGATAAGACATGCATCCCCCGCTTTGGCCAAAAGGGAACGCAAAGTTTTATCAGTTGAGGGAGTGTCTTCCTCTGTGATAATAGAAACGGAGGGAGAAACAGAAAGCGTACTATCCTCAGGTCTCTCCAACTGCTCCAGATTCTCTGATTGTTGTATCTGTACAGAGTCTATGTTGTCTTTCCATGTATTTTGAAATAAATCTGGCATAGAGGAGATGGGGGAAAGTGGAGGGGAAGGGGAGGGAGAGGATATAGAAAGAATATCACTCACCCCCTTTAATATCTCCTTTTGAGCTGCAGCCTTGCTCCTTGTTAATGGCGGCAGATAGCTATCAATCAGCGTCTGGTTTGAAATGTTCGCCCTGGACTTTTCCGCTCTGGAGGACTTCTCTTTCTTGTTTTGTGCAGCTTTCTTGTCTGGTGCAGCAGGATTTATATTCACCCTCCTTCTCCTTTTCTTTGAAGATGGCATGTTATCTCTCGGTTGATATTTATATTCTTAAATAAGGAAAATATGCAGCCGACCCTCCGCTTCTGCTCAGCTCCAGCTTCACAATACAACAAAGGGCAATAATAAAACAGGGGATGACTGGGCACGAAAACACAGCTGAATAAGATAAAACACCATGAGGTAAACTAAGAGAAAAGCTTAAAAATAAAACTAATAGCCGGAGCAATCTAATCACTCAACCAACTCAGGAGCCATCTTGGCCGGAAGTCAAGTCCCGGGGGTGACACACAGACTTCTGCACCGGGTGATGCGCAGAGTCACGTCACCACTGTAGGCACCACTGCTGTTCCTTGTTCAGTGTGATCTGAGGGGTGTCTCCTCAGGAGCAAGTCCTCCCCAGGTGTCAATTACTTAGCATGCTCTGGAGCAGTTAGGGCAGCCCAGGCTTCCTGACTCTCTGGATGCAGCATAACTTTCTGCTCTGGATACAGAGTAGTTAGGAGAAAGCAGTTGGGGCAGAGCAGGCTGAACTTGCTCTGAATTTGGCCCATCGCCTCCTGCTATGTTGATTGCTTCTCCGAGACCCTGGGTGTAGTTCCCTAGGGGTTGTGGGTTTGAGGCCCACCCCATTCGGGCACATAGACAAGGATGATTCAGCTTCTTGCACCAAGGGGGCACACGTGACTGGTGGGATCCTCCAACTGCCAGACACAAAAGTAACTGGCAATAACGGGAGGAAATCGCCTCCAAGTATTTCCAGATTTTCAGATTCAGAGAGTCTCCTACATCAATTCCACAAGACCGGATTCTTTTCCTTCTCACCCTCCCTCAGACTTTTGGTATTCAGGAACCATTGGGCATTGGCTGTTTAGGCTCCTGTTGAAAATTTGCTCTTCCATCAGCAAATCAGTCCTTCCACTTCTGGCAGGATTAGTGGTAGATCATTGCAAGGGCATCTTTCCAGAGATCTACAGATCCGCAGCATCAGAAGGGTTTTAATTTTTTATTTCATTTTTAAATGTGTGTTCTATGCACACATGGAACACAATGGGATTTATTTCAGAGTAGGCATGCATAGGATTGGGCCCAGAAGCTACAATCCTATCCACATTTACATGAGAATAAAGGACATCCTGGCTATAATGGGATTTATTTCAGAGTAGGCATGCATAGGATTAGGCCCTGAGGCTGTTAGTCAGCCCCAGTGCGCGCGCAGCTACAGCCGGGGGTCTGGTAAGCCTGACCTGGCCCCCTGTACCAGGGGTGTTTAGGTGACCCCCAGGAAAGCTGTGGGCGACCCCCAATGGCGTCCCGACCCCCACTTTGAGAAACGCTGGTATAGGCCATCCAAAAAGTCAGTAACCAACAACAACAACAGTCAGTGGTGTCGATACAACGCAGTAAAAGTTTGAGGTTTTTAGTTCTGACACATGGAAATGAGAGCAGGCTCATACTAATTTTTTATTTGTTCCCTGCTGTGTCATAGACTGCAATCCTGAACTGCACTTAGGCTAGCCTGTCTGGCACTTGGGCCAGCCTAATGCCAGATAGCCCAGCCTAGTTGCACCAGAAAAGGCTTGGGTCAGCGTAAGTCCACTTAGGCTGGCCCAAGACAAATGGACCTGCACCAGCCTAGCCAGCCTGCCAGCATAAGCAGTTCAACAGGCACCCCTATGGGTCTACTCAGATTTATTCCTGCTCCTTAGGTACTCTAACTATGAGGAGTTGTGTGGGGGCATTTCTGCTTTGGAAACAGGCTCTGGATACAGCCTAACTGCACTGTTCTGGTCCATGCTGAACATGCCCTCATCATGCCTCTCCACAGCTTGGCTGGCCCAGATCCATCTGTCTTAGGTGCACCAGCCCAAGCCTTTCTGGTGTAACTGGGCCACCCCATCTTGGAACTGGGCCAGCCCGGTGATAGATAAGCTAGTCCAAGTGCACTTCAGGATTGCAGCCTTTATCTTGAAATTAAAATTTTTATTTAATATTTTATTAAATAAATCATAAAATTATTATTATTCCAAGGGACGTCGCATGCAAGGCCTCCCTTGGAATTGTAACGATGAGGTAGGGGGAGACTTAGATTAGTAAACTGGCATGGGGAAAAGATTAAACTCTCTCTTCCAAAGCATTACTATGACCTTTTATTTACTCACTCGTTAGTTTGTATCAACAAATTGGTTAGAACAGTGATTTTCAACCTTTTTCATCTCATGGCACCCTAAGAAGGCACTGAAATTGTCAAGGCACACCAACAGTTGTTTTTACCATTAACAAGACACACCTGGCTGTTCAAATGCCCCAATGTTCCTATTAATTAACAACCGTCTCCAAATTCCCGTGGCACACCTGAGGACTATCCGTGGCACACCAGTGCGCCATGACAGACTGGTTGAAAACCACTGAGTTAGAATGAGAACAGCCTTCCATGGGAGCCACAAGTCAAGCCCATGAATGTTATCATTTCAACCCCAAAGTTGGCATAAGATCGTAAAACATATATGAGAAGAAAACATATCCCTATGGTAGATTCCTCTGAACCAAGCAGTACATGAATTCCACTGTAGTTGCTGGGAAGAACAGTTCTAAAGGACAATGCTCCCCTCTCCTGGCAATTTATAAATTACCTGTAGAGGCCAAAATTTAGACACAGGCTTTTTGAACTCAGGGGAATAAAACAAGACCGAGGGAGACTCTGTCCAAGCAGACTTAAGCTCCCTTGAAGCTCCATTGTTTTCCATTGACTGGAAACTTTCTGTTCCATTGAAAGGGAACTTTCTGCAGTTCCTCAGCTGAAGGGTATAATACCTTATTACCAGTGGTGGGCTCCAGCAGGTTCACACCTACTCTATAGAACCGGTTGTTAACGAGAGATAGGACATATAACACTTAAAAATAGTCATTTAAAAGTGGCTGCCAGATGGGCATAGAACTGGTTGTTAATTTCTTTGAATCCCATTACCGCTTATTCCTTCCCAATATTTTATGTTGCCAAACACTTTCAGCATACAGTTCTGCACGGCTTTGGGAGGAAAACTTCTCTAGAGCAACAGATACTATAATCAAAAGCAAACAGAATGAACTTGTTTATGCAGCAGATTCATAACCCAAATAAGAACCCCCCCCCCACCCCCCAAGAAAAGCTCTGTACCTTCCAGGCAAGCCAAGTCCGTTAACTCACATCTTCAAGGATGGCCAGGCACAGATATGGGTGCTTGCATGGGCACAAGCCACTGGCATGTGCCCCACCAGAACAAACCTGTGAAGGTCTGTATACACTATATATACTGTATACAGACATACAACATGTACGATATTACTGAATATGTAAAATTAAAGAGTCACGGACTCACTCACGCAATCACTCATTCATCAATGCTCAGCCCAAAGCGCTGGACCTAGAAGTGTGAAATTTGGGGAGGGAATTCCTTCCATAATGTAGGCACCCATGAAGAAGAATCAATGTTCAGACATTAAAACCAGAAGGGAGTGAAAGGGTGTGCAATGTGTTTTCATCCTTAGACTTAACATTGAAGATTGACTGATTAACACCCTGTTGCAACCCCTTGAACCTAGAAGCAAGAATTTGGGAAACATATTCAGTCTGTGATGTAAGGACCACGAAGTCCCAATTTGGTACCTGCTGGTGTCCAGTGCCTTGCTCCCAGCATGGTTGCCCATTGCTCCATAGGGATGCCTGGTGGTGCTTGGTGATGCCCACTGCCTGCTACTGCTCAGTAGTGCCCAATACCTGGTAGGGATGCACAGTGCCCAATGGTGCCCAGTGCCTAGATTTTGGTGCCCAGTAGGGATGTTTGGTGCCCAAAGGTTCCCTGTGCCTGCTGCCCAGTGGTGCCTGGCGACCAGCAGGGGTGCCTGGTGGTATCCTCTGGTGCCCAGTAGGGATGCCAGTTGCCCAGTGGTGCCCAGTGGTGAACAAATCAAATAATGGGGAGATGGATAACATTACTGAACTGCTAGGCTCTGCATCTGTTAGTCCTTATTTTCCACAAAATAGAAAAATGTCAATAGAGAAGACCAGCCCTGCAATCCAGAGCAACAATGGGAAGACATAAGAGGCACTTACTCTGGATGCTCTATGCATTTCCCATATGTGGTACTGTAACTACGTCGGTGTAAAAGGTCCCATAGCTACTCTGGATTGCAGCCCAGGGCTCTGTCCCAAGCTAGCTGCTAGCACAGGAGCAGTTACATCACTCTCTGTCAAAACCCACCAGTTCTGGTTACCTTCCCATACCTGAACTAATTGCTGTTCAGCTTCTGTTCCACCCAGGAGCAGGGCCTCCAAGAGAAATTTTTTAAGGCGGTACAAAGCCCGTTTGGGGCCCCTAAGAATTGCAAAATTATTTCAAAATAAAAAACTGAGGCTAATTAATGTGCAGCTTCCACAAGTGCTCCTTTATTGATCATACTAGCAAAAAGTGTACCCGCATCGGGAGTAAAATTCCCTGTACGGCATCTCCCCATCAATCCCCCACGCACTTCAACCCCCCATGCACATCCACCCCATGCAAATCATCCCCCCTATGCACATCAACTTCCTATGCTCATCAAACCCCCATGCGCATCAGTCCCCCATGCGCATCAGTCCCCCATGTGCTTCATCTCCCCATGTGCATCACCCCCATGCGCATCAATGCCCATGTGCAATATCCCCAATGTGCAACATTTCCCTATGCACAACATCTCCGCATGTGCTTCAATCCCCAATGTGCAACATTCCCCATGTGCAACATAATCCCCCATGGACATAATTCCCCCATGCACAACATTCCCCATGCTCATCACCCCCCTACGCGCATCATCCCCATACACACATTAAACCCCCACACGCATTAAACCTCCACACGTATCAAATCCCCACGTGCATCAAATCCCCACGCGCAACATCTCCCCATGCGCATAATTCCCCCATGCACAACATTCCCCATGCTCATCATCCTCCTATGCGCATCATTATCCTATGCACTTCATCCCCCCTATGCGCATCATCCCCCTACGCGCATCAAACCCCCATGCGCAACATCTGCCCACGCGCAACATCTCCCTATGCGCAACATCTCCCCACATGCAATATCTCCCTATGCGCAACATCTCCCCATGCTTATCATTCCCCCATGCCCATAATTTCCCCATGCACATCAACTCCTCCATGTGCAATACCTCCATGCACAGCATCTCCCCAGTGCAACCTCTTCCTCCAAACAACATGCGCCCCAGTGCACCGAGCACAAAAGTGGCTGGAGGTTGGTAAGTCTTCCATGTTAAGTACAGGACAAAAACACATTGCACCCCTTTTCAGCCCCTTAAGGGTTAAATTTCTCCACATCGGTTCTTGGTGGATGCTGATGTCACAGAAGGAACACCCTCCCCAAATTTCTTGCTTCTAGATCTGGGAGTTGGCACAGAGCATCCCTCAGTCACCAATTCTTCAATGCAAAGTATAGGGAAGAAAACACGTTGCGCCCCTTTTCACCCCCTTCCGGTTGGAATTTCCCCAAACCGATTCTTAGTGCACCCCTCGGTCACGGAAAGAACACCCACCCCAAATTTCATGCTTCTAGACCCAGTGGTTTTGGCAGGGCATTGATGAGTCAGTCAGTGAGTCAGTGAATCAGTGAATCAGTCAGTCAGTGATTTTTATATATATACTAGTGAAAAGCATACCCGCATTGCGGGAGTAAAATTTCCCCATACGCCACTCCCCATGGCGCATCAACACCCCATGCGCATCAACACCCCATGCGTATCAACACCCCATGCACAATTTCCCCCATGCGCAACATCTCCCTATGCGCAAGATCCCCGCATGCGCAACTTCCCCCATGTGCAAATTCCCCCCATGCGCAACTTCCCCCCATGCGCAGCATCCTTGCCAGTGCAACCTCTTCCTCTGAACAACATCCCCCCAGTGCACCAGGCACCGAGGCACCAGGCACCAAATTGGATGGATGTTATTCAGTCTCCCATGCTAAGTATAGGAGAAAAACACGCTGCACCCCTTTTCAGCCCCTGAAGGGTGAAATTTCTCCAGATGGGTTCTTGGTGGGTGTTCAGGTGACAGAAGGAACTCCCAGAATTCCATGCTTCAGGCCCAGCAGTTGGGCGGAATGTTGATGAGTCAGCAGTTCTCCAATGCAAAGTATAGGGAGGAAAACGTGTTGCACCCCTTTTCACTCCCTTCCGGTTAGAATTTCCGAAATCCAGTACTTAGTGCACCCCTCCGTCTCGGAAGGAACACCCACTTCAAATTAGTAGGTACGGTAGGTAGGTACAGGTGCACATAAAGTCTCTTACATGCTCCCGTAGTTACTCTGGATTTGGGGGTACGTCTTTGTGAGGGAAGGGCTAGTGCAATGGTGTGACCTCCAGGATCATGCTCCTGTGGGGAAATGGGGACTCTTTTGCAACTCACAAATGGTTCAGCCAAGGTTTGGGGGATGGGGGACCCCTTCCCCTTTCCTTTTAATGAAAGCAAGGGAACTCTACACAAACTGGGAGGGGGGCTTGCAATGCCCCAATTTTAGTAGCACAGCTGTACATACTTAGAGGGGAATGAGTCCCTCTGAACCCAGTGGAAATTATTTATGGGTAGATGTGCATAAGATTGGGCTGCACATGTATTTTATGCAACAAAACTTACAGTGCAATCCAATGCACTGACTTCAATGGGACTTCTCATATGTGTGCATAGCACTGCAGCATTTATGAATTACAAGCTTATAAAAGCTGCACTCTGTGTGGACTTTTAAACCAGCTCCTGTGGAGGGTGTGTTGTGCCTTTGCCCCAAAACTAAAGAAACATCTAGTCCAGCTTAGAAAACAGCAATTTTGAAAAAAATAACTGTGACTCCTCAATTCAGTCCATGGAACTTGAAAACCTCACTGTAGGTTTGATCAGTTATTTTCAAATTTGAATTTTTAACTGTTCCCTCTTCATCAGGCCACAAATCCCAATGAAGGATGTTATAATATGTCCATGTAGAGCAAGTATGGTTGGAGCTGTGTGGAGTTGTGTTGAGTGTGTGTGTGTGTGGAGTGTGGGGTTGGTTTGTGTGTGGGGAAGGGTGTCCAGATGACCAGAAATGCCAGACTCCTCTGGAAAAGGCAGACCGGGGGGAGGGAAAAAAAATTCCTCCTCACCAGGATTCCAGGCATTCCCGCTGGCCCTCTCATTCATACTGGCCTCAAATGAGCCGATCTGGAAAAAAAAGTTTCCATAACTCTCATGCATAGTAGCCTCAAATGAGCATGCATACTGGCCTCACATTTTTGTGAGTGTGTGCTTAGAATCACAGAATCATAGAATCATAGAGTTGGAAGGGACCTAGTAGGTCATCTAGTCCAACCCCCTGCCTGCAGCAGGAAATCCCCCTAGAGCATCCCCGACAGGTGCTCGTCGAGCCTCTGCTTAAAGATCCCCAGTGAGGGAGAGTCCACCACCTCCCTTGGCAATCTGTTCCACTGCCGAACTGCCCTCACCGTCAACTTGTGTGTATGTGTGTATGAGTGTGTGTATGTGTATGTGTGTGTGTTTGTGTGTATGAGTGTGTGCTTGTGAGTGTGTGTGTGTATGTGTGTATGAGTATGTGCTTGTGTGCCTGCTAGTGTTTGTGTGTTTGTCTGGGTCTGAACCACATAACTTGGAGTAACTGGCTTGTGTTATGATCCTACAAACTGTCTTTTAATGGCTTGTGTTATGCTACCACAAACTGACTTAAATGTCAATTTCTTAAATGTGTTATGCTTGTGTCATGATACTACAAACTGTCTCTTAAATGTGTGGGTCTGAATCATGCATTTTACAAGGTTCTCAATTCTAAAAGTGTTGAACTGAAGTACAGGAAAGCAGTATGAATATTTTTGCTGTATTTTAACATGTCCTACATGTGTCCTACTTTTTTGGGGTGTCCTACAATTTTTTTGAGCGGGTAGGAATTTTGACGTGGGGGGATAGGGATGTTGGCCTTGGGATTCAGGAATTTTGCGTTTGGCATCTGGTCACCCCTAAGACCAAGACCCTTGTCTATCTTCCAGTATCTCTGCCTTGGGTGCCTTAAATCTCTCATCCATACAACGCCAAAGGCAGCCCGTTCTGACTTCTTCATACCCATCCACCCTGACCTGCTGATCATCCTGACATTAAAGACTCTGGCCAGTTTTCCTTCAATAGGTCTTTACTGCAATGGAAGATCCAAAATTGTGATTCTACCCTTCCAAGATAGTATGTCCTGCCCTGCATGATTGCCAGATTCTATATCATCATTCCTGCTCGGAGCAACAACCTCAAGGATAGGTGTGCCATCAACACTGTCCTGTTACACAGTCCTGGTTTCTTGGGCAGCTTGGTTCTCCGTCTTCCCATTGCCTGCAGCCGAACAGAGGGTAGGTGCTATCGAGGGGGCTGAGATTATCATGCTGGAGTCAGTCAACTTAGTTGATGCACTTAAGTTCCTTTGCCAGGCATCAGCAGCATCATACCCCAGCCAGAACGTGGAAATATTGGCATGATGGGGAGCAGACTCCCATGGACCGGCGATCAGCTTTTGGGAACTGGATTTGACACAGGTTAAAGCTGGCCATGCCAACCCTCCGCTCAATTAACAGGACTGATAGCTGTGTCTTGTGTCATCAATGCTGTCCTGTTACGCAGTTCTGGTTTCTTGGCAGTTTGGCTTTCTTGCCTTTTGGTGCCTTTCCTGCAGCCCAACATGTGGTCGGTGCTCAGAGACTACTGTGATTACCATGCTGATAAGTAAGATGATGCACTTGAGTTTTTGCCAGGCACTGAACCCATCTTACCAGTGTATACGGAGACAATGGCATTCTGGAAGAGTGAATGCCTGTGGGCTAAAGATCAGCATCTCGGAGATGGATCTGACACAGAGAGGTACACGGCATGCCAAATTCTCCCCTGGTTTGACAGTAGAAGTAGCCATGTAGCCATACCATGTTCCTTCTACATTGTCCTGTCAGGCAGTTCTGATTTTTCAGGCAACTTGGCTCTCTGTCTTCCCATTTCCTCCAGCCCAATTTCCTTCCAGTGTCCCTGGCCATTGTACAGGCAAAGCTGATAAGTCAGTTGACAGACTACAGTTCCTCTGCCAGGCACCAGCACCATCATATCAGTGCATGCAGAGACATTGACATGATGGGATAAAACTTTCAGTGTAGATGTAGCCATCTCATGTGCCACTAACACCAACCTGGTTTTTTAGGGCAACTCTGTCTTCCCATTTCCTGGAGCTCAACATGTGCAAGTGTCCCAGGGGTCACCATGATTACAATGCTGATAAATTAGTTGAGGTACTTGAGTTCCTTTACCAGGCACTGCACCATCTTGCTGGTGTACAGTGAGACATTGGCATGCTAGGGAACGGAGATCTGTGATCAGATTCTGGGATTTGACAAGAGAATCCAGGCATGCCAACTTCTCCTTTTGGCTGACAGTCAAGTGAGCCACGCTGTGTACCAACCACACTGTCCTGTTAGGCAGTTCTGGTTTTCTTGGCAGTTTGACTCTGGATGAAGTTGTACAAGTGACTTCAGCTGAAGAAGCTTTCTCTTTGGTTTTGCTCACTTTTCCAGGCTCTGTTTCCTGCAGCCCAGCAGGGGTAGGTGCTCAGGGATTACCACAACGCTAAGCCAGTTGAGGCACTTGAGTTCATTTGCCAAGCACTGCACCATCTTACAGGTGCACCTGGAGACATTGGCACAATGTGGAGCAAAGTCCTCTTGGCCTGTGGTCTTACTCTGGCAGTTGAATTTGACTAGGGGATGCCAGGTTCTCCCCTGGGTTGCCTACAGACTGAGGTATCCAGTCTACTTGCCATCAACACTGTGCTTTCAGGCAGTTCTGGTTTCTTGGGCAGTTGGATCTAGTTGAAGAACTGACCTTAGCTGAAGAAGCCTTCTCCTTGGTTTTGTTCTCTTCCCAAGGGACAACTGGGTATGTTATCTTCCCATCTCCTGCAGTCCAGCATGTGATAGGTATTTGGGGGGGCCCTATAGGTGATTACCAACCCAGTTGACACTTAAGTCAGTGAGGCACTTGAGTTCCTTTGCCAGGCATTGCACCATCACAGCATTGCAGTTGGAGACACTGGCATGATCAGGAGTGGACTTCTGTGGGTCTGCAGTCAGCCTCTGGGAGTTGGATTTGACACAGAGAGGAGCCGCTTGCCAACTTCTCCCAAGCTGTGGGCCTTCAACACCATCCTGTGAGGCAGTTCTGGTTTTGGTGGGGCAGTTTGACTCCTCTTGAAGTTGAAGAAGTCACCTTAGCTGAAGAAGCCTTCTCTTTGGTTTGTTCTCCTTCCCAGGGCAATAGGCTGGTGTCTTCCTTCTTCATGCAGGGGCTCAGGCATTACTGTGGTGACCATGCTGATAAGTCACTTTAGAGGCCTGGGGCTGCTGTGGGCCACCCTTGTTCTTCGTAGGTCCCCGTTGGCATGAAGACAGAGGTTTCCTGATGGTGGAGCCTTCTCCCCAAAGGCTAATGCCAACACACCGGATCCTCCACAACATCCTGAGGAAAAGAGAGAAGAAGCACGGTGAGAAACTGAAGCAGAGCTTAGAGGAAGCAGAGATTCCGAAGACCCTCGGCTTGTGTTAAGTGCCTGAAGACCTGCTGAAGCTGCTGGGTGAGTTGCTTGAGAATAAGCTGCAGGACCTGAAGAATATTTTAGTAGAGCACCAGCCACAACTGAATGGAACTTGGGCCTGAAACTAGATACCCTGCAAGCCACACACTGTGTGAGGCACACACACAAGAAAAAATCTTTACTGTATTAAAGATCAGCAGATGGAAGTTTTCTATTCCATATAGGGCAGCTGCAGGGAATGTCCAGTCTGAACTGGGACACCCCAGAAGTTATTTGGAGGTGCATGAGAGGGTGAACAGCATGGGCTGTGTCTACTCCTTCTTTCCAAATCCCTGAAAGGTGGGCTGCATCAACTTCAAGAGATCATCATGGGGACCAAAGCAGGGAAATGCATCCCCCTTTCCCAGAACCAGTCTCGCACAAGCAGGATGCCATTGATCAGAACCACAAAAAGAGGATAAGTGTTGCCCAAAACTTAAGACACACAAGAAAAATGTAGGACATTAGAAAATAAAAGCTATATTCTGTACTTCTTGGAATATAACTCTCACATTTTTCAGCCAAATTCAGTCTCCAAAATCAGGGAGATTCAGGGAGAATCAGTGAGTGCTTTAGATTCAATGGTTAATTAGATTTGAGTAAATGCAATATATTGCTTTCTTCTGATTGATTATTATATTAATTAATTTTATATTTAATATAATATTATATTAATTATATTAATTAATTTTATATTAATTACTTATTATATAAATTATTACATTAATTATTAAATTATTGCATTATATTGTTAAATTTAAAATGATTGCATATAATTTATTTGATTTATTAATTATGGGAAGGCTACATGCCTCCTACTCACAAGGAAAAGGAGGACAATGAAGATTTTTCTCCAGGACACAAGGCTAAAAAGAGGCTATGTCCTGGAAAAAGATGGCATACGTTCCCCTTGTTCACTGAACATATTTCTTGAGCAAATACAAGCACATCAGGGCTAATCATGGCAATATATCGCGTGGGATAAAGAAAACACTCCCCCCCTCCCATACGTTCCAACATCAGCCCCGGCCTCTAAACAGACTCAGCAGCCCTCAGACACCTACCCCATGTTCGGCTGCAGGGGTCTTGGCGGTGACTTTCTCAGGATTGAGGCAAGGTTTGGAATGGGGAGTTTTCTCCAGTCTCTTTATCGTGAGTGTGCTGAGCCTCCTGCTGCTCCTGGTGTCTTTGGGGCAGTGGTTCTCAAGCAATTCAACCCGGGACCCCCTTAAATCTGTCCATTATAGGACCCTCTGTTAATTATAGGACCCTCCAGAAGAGGGTCATTGATAGAACAGACATCAGACAGGAAGGGACATTGTGGTGATGCCAGAGCTCCTCCTCCACGCCTGCACTGAGAAATACCTTGTGTTCAATGAGATTTACTCCCAGGAAAGCATCCTCAGTGCCCCATCGCAAGACGATGGCACCCAGTGCCAGATCTCAAAATGGCAACACCCAACTTTGTGTGACTCCCTGAAATGAAGTGGAACCCCCCCCCCCCCGGAGGTCCCATCTCCCACTTTGAGAACCACTGCCTAGGGGATGAGGACAGAGACCCAGAGCCAGGAAGGAGCTCTCTGAGTGGTCCGGGTTCCCTGTCCTACCTGCCTCCAGGGTGTCTAGGCAAGCATGACTCATGCAGCGCCCACCCGCGTTCCCTGCGCCTGTACGGAGGCCGCCCCACTCTGCGTGAGGCCACACAGGCAGCAGGGAGGTCTGGCTACCCCACACCCCAGAGCCTGGACTGGGTGGGCAGAGCAACGGGCACTGGCTGGAGAAGCGGGTCCACAGCTGAGCATGCCAGGCGTGCTGGAGCATCTATCTGTCTGTCTGTCTGTCTGTCTGTCTATCTACCTACCTACCCACCTACCTACCCAACCATCTATATAGCTATCTACCTACCTACCTACCCACCTACCCACCCACCCACCCACCTATCTATCTATCTATCATATGTATGTATGTACCTACCTACCTACCTAATAAGATGACAACAAAGTTTTGTCATGTGAATCTCTACATTCTCGAAAGATAGAGCGAAGCTGTTTTTTAAGAGTAATATGTATGTATGTATGTATGTACATACGTATGTATGTATGTATGTATGTATGTATCTATCTATCTATCTATCTATCTACCTACCTACCTACCTAGCTACCTACCTACCGCATGCATGCATGTATGTATGTGTGTGTATCTATCTATCTATCTATCTATCTATCTATCTATCTATCTATCTATCTAGTGTATGTATGTATGTATGTATGTATAGTAAAATTCCCTGTAAAATTCATGGGAGGAAAATTCCCCGTACGGCATCCCTCTCATCAATCCCACACACACATCAACCCCTGATGCACATCCACCCCTTGCGCATCATCCCCCCTATGCACATGTATACATGTATCTATCTACCTACCTATCTAATGTATGTATGTATTTACCTACCTACCTACATACCTATCTACCTACCACCACCGCAGGAGCTCCAACTGCCTGGTGGGCCCAGCCATGGAGCCGCTCCTCCGACCAGTCCCTCAGCCCTGCCCAGCCCAGCCCAGGCTCTGAGGCACAGGGCACCGGAGCTCCCTGCTGCCTGCATGGCCTCACGTGGAGTGGGGAGCCTCCAGACGGGTGCGGGGAGCTCGGGGGGTGCTGTGTGGGCCATGCCGCCTGGACAGCCTGGAGGCAGGGAGGGCAGGGAAGCCGGGCGTCCAGAGCGGGGTCCTCTGGAGAGGGCTTGGGAAGTCCCTGCCTGGCTGTGGGTCTCCCTCATGGGGGCTCAGCACACTGAGGAGGCAGAGGCTGGAGAGATAGGCAGAAAGGGCATCTGGGGAGGGTTGGGAGCCACTGCCTGGTTGCCTGAAGGGGGCCCGCCTGGGAGTGCCTGGCTCTGCTCTGCTCTGCCTGCCTGGCCACTGTCAACCGCCAGGCTCAGCAGTCAAGGGTTCTGATCTGCTGCCTTGACAATCACACAGCAACACCCTCGGGGGAGGGTCTTTGTTGCGTCATCGCACTGCAGGGAGCGGGTGGGGAGAGCACTGCTGATTGGCCGGGAGGCTGCCCTAGACATTTTCTCCTCTGGGGTCTTAAAACCATGGGCCTGGGGCCAGATGGGGCGCTCGGATGGCGATCCTCCATCCAGCCCTTCATGTTAGCAGATTTAGGGTGCAATCCTAATCATGTCTACTCAGAGTCAGAAGTAAGTCCCACTGTACTCTTTGGCACTTACTCTCAGGAAAGTTTGTATAGGATTGCAGCCTCAACTTTTCATATGTTGTCTTTGGAAATGCAGGCTTTGAATATGATGACTGGCAGTGGTGTAGCCAAGGCCTCCAAGAGAAATTTTTTAAGGTGGTACAAAACCCATTTGGGGCCCCTAAGAACTGCAAAATTATTTTGAAATAAAAAATTGAGGCTAATTAATGTGCAACAAACTTCCAGAAGTGCTCATTTATTGATCATACTAGCAAAAAGCGCACCCGCATTGTGGGAGTAAAACTCCCTGTACGGCATCCCCCCATCAATCCCCCACACACAACAACCCCCCATGCACATCCACCCCATGCTCATCAACTCCCCTATGCACATTAACCCCCATGCTCATCAAACCCCCATGCACAACAACCCCCATGCACAACAACCCCCATGCACAACATCCCTCATGCGCATCAACGCTCCATGTACATCAACCCCCCATGCGCAACATCCCCCATGTGCAACATCTCCCTATGCTCATCATTCCCCCGTGTGCATCAACCCCTGCATGTGCAACCTCTCCATGCACAGCGTCTCCCCAGTGCAACCTCTTCCTCCAAACAACATGCCCCACCCCCCGTGCATCGAGCATAAAAGTGGCTGGAGGTTGGTCAGTCCTCCATGTTAATTATAGGAGAAAAACACATTGCACCCCTTTTCAGCCACTTAAGGGTTAAATTTCTCCACATTGGTTCTTGGTGGGTGTTGATGTCACAGAAGGAACATCCTCCCCGAATTTCATGCTTCTAGGTCCAGGGGTTGGGGCAGAGCATCCCTCAGTCACCCATTCTTCAGTACAAAGTATAGGGAGGAAAATGCATTGCACCCCTTTTCACCCCTTTCTGGTTGGAATTTTCAAAAATCTGTTCTTAGTGCACCCCTCCGTCACAGAAGGAACACCCACCCCAAATTTCACACCTCTAGGCCCGGCGGTTTTGGCAGGGCGTTGATGAGTGAGTCAGTCAGTCAATCAGTGACTTTTCTCTTTTATATAGATAGATAGATAAAACATTATGTTAAAACATACCGGTATTCAAGTAATGTGACAATATAAAATACTAAGATCTTATCAAGGAAAAAATTAGAAAAAAATTTAACTGTTTAATAAGTGCTTTCCTGGCTTTCTTATGTGCAAAACTTCTAATAACACTATCAAAATCAGCCTGTCTGGCAGTGCTAGACTCAATGCTTCGTCTTGCTAGGTCAACAAGTCGAATTTGTGACACAGTAGACCACAAATAATTTTTTATAAGTTTAAGCTTACTGAAAGATCTTTCAGCAGATGCTTTATTGTTTTACTGTAAAACAAAAGTAAAAAAAAACCTTACGTTTGAAATTGTATGTATGTATGCGGGTGTATGACCTTCAGATGATCCTCAAATGGTCCTTCAGTCATGGGCCCCTCTGTAGCTCTTGGGCCCCAGAACAATGTACCTGCTGGGCCCCCCTCTCGTAGGCCGTGCTCAGAAGGCACTGGATTGCCCCATGAATCAGTCTGCTCAGTTCAACAGTTAGTTGACTTAAAGGAAATTCCTTGATTTCGGGGCTTCTCCATGAATCCATGAGGGAGGTTTTCCCATGTAGTCCCATTCTGCCTTAGCTTTCAAAATTTGGTGGTGACAACAAAAAACTATATTCTTTCCAAGCAGAAATTACACACCTAATATAATATAAGCACCTAACTGAGAGGAAATGTCTCGGGCTGCGTATACAAGTGCTATTTGCTAAAACAATTGAAAAGGACATTTCACATTAAATGTCTGTGATGCAAGAGATACGCAGCCCACATCTTTGCTGCAATGTAAATTACTACCACTGTATGGTTACCCAACCTCCTGCAGTACTGCAGAGCAAGTCATGTCATCACACCTGATTTAAGTGGACACGGTCTCTATTTTGCAGAATTAACTGTAGAAACACTGTGGTCAAAGTGCCTTATTGACAGAGCTTATTGACCCTATCGATTGAAGTTTATTCTCCCATAGTGTTAAGGCTGCAGGACGGGGATAATCTGAAAGAAAAAATTGAAATAAGCTATCCAACTCACAATCATAAAGAGCACAGATCCAAAATTTGGAGATAATCTGCCATGCTCTAGCTTCAACTTGTCCTTGACCAGTTTCCAAACACAGGGCTGCATAAGGAACACATCGGGGGAGAGCCAGTATCTTAGGCAGAAATAAATTCTGCGGACGTTCTAAAATGTTATTTGTTTTCGTCATCCAGACCGGTATGGCGTATAATAATTGCGGATACACTTTGGCATTGAAGATCTTTAATGCTGCTGGGATAGATTGGTTCCCTTTAGAGTAGAAAAAACTAGAAATCGCCTGAGCCGATACATTAGCTCCCTTAACTGCCGTTTGGCGATGTAAAACCCATGAGCCATTATAACTGAAATGAACTCCCAGATATTTAAAGGCTTTCACTTGTTCTATCTGGTGACCATCTAGTAGCCATTTAGTGGGGTTCCATCTCCTACAAAAAACCAGAATTTCAGTTTTCTCAAAATTTAACTGCAGATCGTTTGCCTTCAGGTACTCTAAACATCTAGCAAGTAGACGTTTAAGGCCTACTTTTGTGCGGGACATAACAGCAGCATCATCTGCATATAGCAGAAGAGGTACAGCTTTCGAACCTAAGTTTGGGCTATGTCCATTGACCAGGGCAAGAACGGAGGCAAGATCATTTATAAAAAGATTAAATAATGTTGGGGCTAATAAGCAGCCCTGTTTCACGCCTCTGTTTGTAGGCAGTTTTGAGGATAGGTCCCCATCCCGAGTGCATTTGATCTGGCATGTTGTGTTATAATGCAAGATCTTAATTAGAATTAGGAGTCTCTTATCAAGTTGTAGTTGATCCAGCTTATGCCAAAGCAGGTTTCTATTTACAGAATCGAAAGCCCCTTTTAAATCTAAGAAAGCTACATAAAGTTTACCATTATTATCTATGGAATATTTCTGAATAAGATGATAAAGAAATAGACAGTTATCGATGGTTGATCTCCCTTTCTGAAAGCCAGCCTGTTCAGGACCAATTATTTTGTGCTTAGAGATCCAATTTAACAATTTATCCAGAATACGTCTTGCGTACAATTTCCCTATGGTGGAAAGCAGTCTGATGGGCCGAAAATTTGAGGGGATGCTAGGGTCACCTTTTTTAAAGATTGAAACCACAACTGCGTTAGTCCAAGCTTCAGGCTGTTTTGTTCACTATTGTAAACAGGGCTGCCAGAGGTGGCGCCCAGCAGTCCGGGTCTATTTTCATAATATCAGCCTGAAAGTCATCAGGCCCTGGTGCTTTATCTGATTTAATCTGACTGATAAGATCTTTAATCTCTTGCTCGGAGACTGGAGGCCATTCAGCTATTCCGCTGAAAGGCATCTCTGGTGGTTCTAAAGTAGGCAGTTCCGCATTGTAAAATACTGTTTGAAAATGGTCAATCCAGTCCTTCGGTGAAATGGTGGCCATGTCTGGACTTTCTGCTGAGGGGGAACTAGTAACTAGCATCCAAAACTGTTTAGAGTTTTTAGTTTGGATTGCTTGTAGAAGTTGTTCCCATATAGAGTCTATTTGACGCTGCCTATTTTCTCTCATTTTGAGATTAACTTGTTTTCGAAGCTCAAAATAAGATGACAACAAAGTTTTGTCATGTGAATCTCTACATTCTCGAAAGGTAGAGCGAAGCTGTTTTTTAAGAGTAATACTTGCTCTATCCAGCCCAGAGTTATTCGGCCTTGGCATGCTTTGGGCCCTGGGTCTAAGAACTGAGGGGAGTGTGGATGTCAAATGACTCAGCAGCCCCTCATATGCACAGATGAGGGTTTGGGGGTTGGTGGCCCCCATGATTGATGATCTAAGGGACATGCATTCGCAGGATCTAAGGATATGTGGAATTCTCATTTTATTTTCAGAATTCCCAAAAATTCTTTTGGACAAGCTGGGATGAGTGGGAGTAATTTTAAGAGGAGCTTTTATTTGTAGAGTAAGGATAAGGGGACAATGGTCACTTTCAATTAGATCCCCAATATAGAAATCATCAATAAAATGTAATATGGCAGGAGAAATAAGAACATAGTCTATTATGCTACAGCCTTTAGGAGACATGAAGGTGAACTCACTAGACCTAGGAAAGGTTAGCAGACCATTCAACCAGATTCTAATCGTTTGTATGCAGAACCTGGCTAGATATAAACCAGCAGAATTAATTTGATCATCTTTAGAAAATCTCTGCACCATGAAGGGAGAATGTGCCAGGGTCTCCAGCTCAGTACCATAAGCCTTGGAGAAAATAGAAGAATCATTTCCAACCCTGGAGTTAAAATCTCCACAAATAATAGACTTAACAGTAGGATGGGCCTTCTCAATCTCCTCTATAAAGGAGGCAAAGCTATCCCATTTCTGTTTCAAACACCTATGCCCAGGCGGAAAGTAAACATTAACCAGGATAAGGGGAATGTTCACAGTTACTTGCACTGCTAGTGCCGTACTGCAATCATCTAGCTTATTAATAAGGGCGGACTTGATATGCTTAGCCACCAGAATGGCAAGTCCGGCTATCGGACGACCCTTGCTATTGTGTTTACAGGCGGGCAGCTGGAAGGTGTGGAACCCAGCCAGTAGAATAGGAGATTGGCACCAGGTTTCTTGCAAAATAACAATCTCATATTTTTCAAGAGAACTCAAGAACTCCTGATCTTGTCTCTTATTTTTCCAACCCGCAATATTCCAGGATATAATTTTCACTTGTTTCTTTAGCAAAGGGGGAGCAGTATCGGTTTGACGTCATTTGTCCTGAAGCAGTGAAGATTCCTTAGGCTCTGAAGTCATCAGAAGCTCCGAACAGATCAATTTAGAGAAGCTAGCAAAATTTGGATCGTTGCAAAGAAGTGCACCCGGCCTCATTGCTAGAGATTCCTTCAAGGTATTAGCGATCTGAGGATTCTGCTCACCAGAGGACGACGCAAGACTTTTCCGCGTCAGCCCGTCAGTTCCATAGTTCGCAAAAAGATATGTCCCATTAAGGAGTTTGCACAAGCTGGAGGATTGTCCTGTTTGAGTGGAGGTTCTGAAAGTAGAACTAACTAGATTAAAATCATTAGCTGCAGAGGCATGATTTACCTCTTTGCAAGAGTCCTGAGCATTGTGCTCTAAATCTTGCTGGTCTTGAGCGGAGCACACTAAGTGGCAACCTTCTATACGAAGGTCCGATTGATCAGAGAGATGATCTTGCGCCGTACATTTTATAGAAGCTGATGAGCTATTTCCAGTAAATATTTTTTCAACCATTGCCACAATGTTTTCTTCTGTTATGCGATTCTGATTGGTTAGTCCAATTTTAGGCTTACCCACAGAAGAGGAATGACCTATGTTTAAATTATTTGTAACCCCTACAGATTTTGGAGCTGCTTTATTCATATTTGTAGGGACAGGACATGGTTGTAGACGGCTATTGTCAGATAATTTCCTTTTCCTGCAGATCCGAAACAAATTACTTTGTGTAAATACTCTCTGGATTCTGATCAGCAGTGCTTCGCATTTTGATCTGGAGCCTAGTAATAGCCGCGGAAATTCCTTGGACTCAAAAAGCACATAAAGTCTTTTAAAACCATTAATCGTAGGTAAGTAGTAGAACTCTTTGATATCAGACTTATATACAGCTTTATTCAAAATATAGGATAATGACTGGGCAATTGAGTACTTGCTTGCCCACCTATATGAGTCTTCACACGGGAAAGAAAGAGAGGACAATGGCCAGAGGATTCCACGTCAACCGAAAGTCTCTAGCTGGTGGTTGTTCAGCTGGCCTGATTGAATCCTCCATAATTCTTCTTGAGGAGGGATCAAGGACATCAGAAGATGGTTTGTGTCTTTGTCCTAATAAGTTCCTAGAGCTTTCATGCTCAACATGCTTTTCTGTCATCCAAGTAGCACTCTGAAGGATCTTTTGCAGAGACTCACCAAAGGAGTTTATGCTTTCTAAAATTAGTAGTAGAGTGTGAGCACAGATAAGACATGCATCCCCCGCTTTGGCCAAAAGGGAACGCAAAGTTTTATCAGTTGAGGGAGTGTCTTCCTCTGTGATAATAGAAACGGAGGGAGAAACAGAAAGCGTACTATCCTCAGGTCTCTCCAACTGCTCCAGATTCTCTGATAGTTGTATCTGTACAGAGTCTATGTTGTCTTTCCATGTATTTTGAAATAAATCTGGCATAGAGGAGATGGGGGAAAGTGGAGGGGAAGGGGAGGGAGAGGATATAGAAAGAATATCACTCACCCCCTTCAATATCTCCTTTTGAGCTGCAGCCTTGCTCCTTGTTAATGGCGGCAGATAGCTATCAATCAGCGTCTGGTTTGAAATGTTCGCCCTGGACTTTTCCGCTCTGGAGGACTTCTCTTTCTTGTTTTGTGCAGCTTTCTTGTCTGGTGCAGCAGGATTTATATTCACCCTCCTTCTCCTTTTCTTTGAAGATGGCATGTTACCTCTCGGTTGATATTTATATTCTTAAATAAGGAAAATATGCAGCCGACCCTCCGCTTCTGCTCAGCTCCAGCTTCACAATACAACAAAGGGCAATAATAAAACAGGGGATGACTGGGCACGAAAACACAGCTGAATAAGATAAAACACCATGAGGTAAACTAAGAGAAAAGCTTAAAAATAAAACTAATAGCCGGAGCAATCTAATCACTCAACCAACTCAGGAGCCATCTTGGCCGGAAGTCAAGTCCCGGGGGTGACACACAGACTTCTGCACCGGGTGATGCGCAGAGTCACGTCACCACTGTAGGCACCACTGCTGTTCCTTGTTCAGTGTGATCTGAGGGGTGTCTCCTCAGGAGCAAGTCCTCCCCAGGTGTCAATTACTTAGCATGCTCTGGAGCAGTTAGGGCAGCCCAGGCTTCCTGACTCTCTGGATGCAGCATAACTTTCTGCTCTGGATACAGAGTAGTTAGGAGAAAGCAGTTGGGGCAGAGCAGGCTGAACTTGCTCTGGATTTGGCCCATAGCCTCCTGCTATGTTGATTGCTTCTCCGAGACCCTGGGTGTAGTTCCCTAGGGGTTGTGGGTTTGAGGCCCACCCCATTCGGGCACATAGACAAGGATGATTCAGCTGATTGCACCAAGGGGGCACACGTGACTGGTGGGATCCTCCAACTGCCAGACACAAAAGTAACTGGCAATAACGGGAGGAAATCGCCTCCAATTATTTCCAGATTTTCAGATTCAGAGAGTCTCCTACATCAATTCCACAAGACCAGATTCTTTCCCTTCTCACCCTCCCTCAGACTTTTGGTATTCAGGAACCATTGGGCATTGGCTGTTTAGGCTCCTGTTGAAAATTTGCTCTTCCATCAGCAAATCAGTCCTTCCACTTCTGGCAGGATTAGTGGTAGATCATTGCAAGGGCATCTTTCCAGAGATCTACAGATCCGCAGCATCAGAAGGGTTTTAATTATTTATTTCATTTTTAAATGTGTTTATTTTGGCAAGCAACAGTTATTTAATAGTATAGGCCAGTGGTTCTCAATCTTCCTAACGCCATGACCCCTTTATAAGTTCCTCATGTTGTGGGGACCCCCAATCATAAAGTTATTTTTGTTGCTACTTTATAACTGTAATTTTGCTACTGTTATAAATCGTAATGTAAATATCCGATATGCAGGATGTATTTTCATTTTTACGAATGAAATGTGTGTTCTATGCACACATGGAACACAATGGGATTTATTTCAGAGTAGGCATGCATAGGATTGGGCCCAGAAGCTACAATCCTATCCACATTTACATGAGAATAAAGGACATCCTGGCTATAATGGGATTTATTTCAGAGTAGGCATGCAGAGGATTAGGCCCTGAGGCTGTTAGTCAGCCCCAGTGCGCGAGCAGCTACAGCCGGGGGTCTGGTAAGCCTGGCCCCCTGCATCAGGGGTGTTTAGGCGACCCTCAGGAAAGCTCTGGGCGACCCCCAATGGCGTCCCGACCCCCACTTTGAGAAACGCTGGTTTAGGCCATCCAAAAAGTCAGTAACCAACAACAACAACAGTCAGTGGTGTCGATACAACGCAGTAAAAGTTTGAGGTTTTCAGTTCTGACACACGGAAATGAGAGCAGGCTCATACTAATTTTTTATTTGTTCCCTGCTGTGTCATAGACTGCAATCCTGAACTGCACTTAGGCTAGCCTGTCTGGCACTTGGGCCAGCCTAATGCCAGATAGCCCAGCCTAGTTGCACCAGAAAAGGCTTGGGTCAGCGTAAGTCCACTTAGGCTGGCCCAAGACAAATGGACCTGCACCAGCCTAGCCAGCCTGCCAGCATAAGCAGTTCAACAGGCACCCCTATGGGTCTACTCAGATTTATTCCTGCTCCTTAGGTACTCTAACTATGAGGAGTTGTGGGGGGGGCATTTCTGCTTTGGAAACAGGCTCTGCATACAGCCTAACTGCACTGTTCTGGTCCATGCTGAACATGCCCTCATCATGCCTCTCCACAGCTTGGCTGGCCCCGGTCCATCTGTCTTAGGTGCACCAGCCCAAGCCTTTCTGGTGTAACTGGGCCACCCCATCTTGGAACTGGGCCAGCCCGGTGATAGATAAGCTAGTCCAAGTGCACTTCAGGATTGCAGCCTTTATCTTGAAATTAAAAATTTTATTTAATATTTCATGACGTCGCATGCAAGGCCTCCCTTGGAATTGTAACAATGAGGTAGGGGGAGACTTAGATTAGTAAACTGGCATGGGGAAAAGATTAAACTCTCTCTTCCAAAGCATTACTATGACCATTTATTTACTCACTCGTTAGTTTGTATCAACAAATTGGTTAGAACAGTGATTTTCAGCCTTTTTCATCTCATGGCACCCTAAGAAGGCACTGAAATTGTCAAGGCACACCAACAGTTGTTTTTACCATTAACAAGACACACCTGGCTGTTCAAATGCCCCAATGTTCCTATTAATTAACAACCGTCTCCAAATTCCCATGGCAAACCTGAGGACTATCCGTGGCACACCAGTGCGCCATGACAGACTGGTTGAAAACCACTGGGTTAGAATGAGAACAGCCTTCCATGGGAGCCACAAGTCAAGCCCATGAATGTCATCATTTCAACCCCAAAGTTGGCATAAGATCGTAAAACATATATGAGAAGAAAACATATCCCTATGGTAGATTCCTCTGAACCAAGCAGTACATGAATTCCACTGTAGTTGCTGGGAAGAACAGTTCTAAAGGACAATGCTCCCCTCTCCTGGCAATTTATAAATTACCTGTAGAGGCCAAAATTTAGACACAGGCTTTTTGAACTCATGGGAATAAAACAAGACCGAGGGAGACTCTGTCCAAGCAGACTTAAGCTCCCTTGAAGCTCCATTGTTTTCCTTTGACTGGAAACTTTCTGTTCCATTGAAAGGGAACTTTCTGCAGTTCCTCAGCTGAAGGGTATAATACCTTATTACCAGTGGTGGGCTCCAGCAGGTTCACACCTACTCTATAGAACCGGTTGTTAACGAGAGATAGGACATATAACACTTAAAAATAGTCATTAAAAAGTGGCTGCCAGATGGGCATAGAACTGGTTGTTAATTTCTTTGAATCCCATTACCGCTTATTCCTTCCCAATATTTTATGTTGCCAAACACTTTCAGCATACAGTTCTGCACGGCTTTGGGAGGAAAACTTCTCTAGAGCAACAGATACTATAATCAAAAGCAAACAGAATGAACTTGTTTATGCAGCAGATTCATAACCCAAATAAGAACCCCCCCCACCCCCACCCCCCCCCCCGAAGAAAAGCTCTGTACCTTCCAGGCAAGCCAAGTCAGTTAACTCACATCTTCAAGGATGGCCAGGCACAGATATGGGTGCTTGCATGGGCACAAGCCACTGGCATGTGCCCCACCAGAACAAACCTGTGAAGGTCTGTATACACTATATATACTGTATACAGACATACAACATGTACGATATTACTGAATATGTAAAATTAAAGAGTCACTGACTCACTCACGCAATCACTCATTCATCAATGCTCAGCCTAAAGCGCTGGACCTAGAAGTGTGAAATTTGGGGAGGGAATTCCTTCCATAATGTAGGCACCCATGAAGAAGAATCAATGTTCAGACATTAAAACCAGAAGGGAGTGAAAGGGTGTGCAATGTGTTTTCATCCTTATTCTTAACATTGAAGATTGACTGATCAACACCCTGTTGCAACCCTTGGACCTAGAAGCAAGAATTTGGGAAACATATTCAGTCTGTGATGTAAGGACCACGAAGTCCCAATTTGGTACCTGCTGGTGTCCAGTGCCTTGCTCCCAGCATGGTTGCCCATTGCTCCATAGGGATGCCTGGTGGTGCTTGGTGATGCCCACTGCCTGCTACTGCTCAGTAGTGCCCAATACCTGGTAGGGATGCACAGTGCCCAATGGTGCCCAGTGCCTAGATTTTGGTGCCCAGTAGGGATGTTTGGTGCCCAAAGGTTCCCTGTGCCTGCTGCCCAGTGGTGCCTGGCGACCAGCAGGGGTGCCTGGTGGTGTCCTCTGGTGCCCAGTAGGGATGCCAGTTGCCCAGTGGTGCCCAGTGGTGAACAAATCAAATAATGGGGAGATGGATAACATTACTGAACTGCTAGGCTCTGCATCTGTTAGTCCTTATTTTCCACAAAATAGAAAAATGTCAATAGAGAAGACCAGCCCTGCAATCCAGAGCAACAATGGGAAGACATAAGAGGCACTTACTCTGGATTGCTCTATGCATTTCCCATATGTGGTACTGTAACTACGTCGGTGTAAAAGGTCCCATAGCTACTCTGGATTGCAGCCCAGGGCTCTGTCCCAAGCTAGCTGCTAGCACAGGAGCAGTTACATCACTCTCTGTCAAAACCCACCAGTTCTGGTTACCTTCCCATACCTGAACTAATTGCTGTTCAGCTTCTGTTCCACCCAGGAGCAGGGCCTCCAAGAGAAATTTTTTAAGGCGGTACAAAGCCCGTTTGGGGCCCCTAAGAATTGCAAAATTATTTCAAAATAAAAAACTGAGGCTAATTAATGTGCAACTTCCACAAGTGCTCCTTTATTGATCATACTAGCAAAAAGTGTACCCGCATCAGGAGTAAAATTCCCTGTACGGCATCTCCCCATCAATCCCCCACACACATCAACCCCCCATGCACATCCACCCCATGCAAATCACCCCCCCTATGCACATCAACTTCCTATGTTCATCAAACCCCCATGCGCATCAGTCCCCCATGCGCATCAGTCCCCCATGTGCTTCATCTCCCCATGTGCATCACCCCCATGCGCATCAATGCCCATGTGCAATATCCCCAATGTGCAACATTTCCCTATGCACAACATCTCCGCATGTGCTTCAATCCCCAATGTGCAACATTCCCCATGTGCAACATAATCCCCCATGGACATAATTCCCCCATGCACAACATTCCCCATGCTCATCACCCCCCTACGCGCATCATCCCCATACACACATTAAACCCCCACACGCATTAAACCTCCACACGTATCAAATCCGTACGTGCTTAAAATCCCCACGCGCAACATCTCCCCATGCGCATAATTCCCCCATGCACAACATTCCCCATGCTCATCATCCTCCTATGCGCATCATTATCCTATGCACTTCATCCCCCCTATGCGCATCATCCCCCTACGCGCATCAAACCCCCACGTGCAACATCTCCCCACGTGCAACATCTCCCTATGCGCAACATCTCCCCACGCGCAACATCTCCCTATGCGCAACATCTCCCCATGCTTATCTTTCCCCCATGCCCATAATTTCCCCATGCACATCAACTCCTCCATGTGCAATACCTCCATGCACAGCATCTCCCCAGTGCAACCTCTTCCTCCAAACAACATGCGCCCCAGTGCACCGAGCACAAAAGTGGCTGGAGGTTGGTAAGTCTTCCATGTTAAGTACAGGACAAAAACACATTGCACCCCTTTTCAGCCCCTTAAGGGTTAAATTTCTCCACATCGGTTCTTGGTGGATGCTGATGTCACAGAAGGAACACCCTCCCCAAATTTCTTGCTTCTAGATCTGGGAGTTGGCACAGAGCATCCCTCAGTCACCAATTCTTCAATGCAAAGTATAGGGAAGAAAACACGTTGCGCCCCTTTTCACCCCCTTCCGGTTGGAATTTCCCCAAACCGATTCTTAGTGCACCCCTCGGTCACGGAAAGAACACCCACCCCAAATTTCATGTTTTTAGACCCAGCGGTTTTGGCAGGGCATTGATGAGTCAGTGAGTCAGTGAATCAGTGAATCAGTCAGTCAGTGATTTTTATATATATACTAGTGAAAAGCATACCCGCATTGCGGGAGTAAAATTTCCCCATACGCCACTCCCCATGGCGCATCAACACCCCATGCGCATCAACACCCCATGCGTATCAACACCCCATGCACAATTTCCCCCATGCGCAACATCTCCCTATGCACAAGATCCCCGCATGCGCAACTTCCCCCATGTGCAAATTCCCCCCATGCGCAACTTCCCCCCATGCGCAGCGTCCTTGCCAGTGCAACCTCTTCCTCTGAACAACATCCCCCCAGTGCACCAGGCACCGAGGCACCAGGCACCAAATTGGATGGATGTTATTCAGTCTCCCATGCTAAGTATAGGAGAAAAACACGCTGCACCCCTTTTCAGCCCCTGAAGGGTGAAATTTCTCCAGATGGGTTCTTGGTGGGTGTTCAGGTGACAGAAGGATCCCTCCCAGAATTCCATGCTTCAGGCCCAGCAGTTGGGCGGAATGTTGATGAGTCAGCAGTTCTCCAATGCAAAGTATAGGGAGGAAAACGTGTTGCACCCCTTTTCACTCCCTTCCGGTTAGAATTTCCGAAATCCAGTACTTAGTGCACCCCTCCGTCTCGGAAGTAACACCCACTTCAAATTAGTAGGTACGGTAGGTAGGTACAGGTGCACATAAAGTCTCTTACATGCTCCCGTAGTTACTCTGGATTTGGGGGTACGTCTTTGTGAGGGAAGGGCTAGTGCAATGGTGTGACCTCCAGGATCATGCTCCTGTGGGGAAATGGGGACTCTTTTGCAACTCACAAATGGTTCAGCCAAGGTTTGGGGATGGGGGACCCCTTCCCCTTTCCTTTTAATGAAAGCAAGGGAACTCTACACAAACTGGGAGGGGGGCTTGCAATGCCCCAATTTTAGTAGCACAGCTGTACATACTTAGAGGGGAATGAGTCCCTCTGAACCCAGTGGAAATTATTTATGGGTAGATGTGCATAAGATTGGGCTGCTCGTGTATTTTATGCAACAAAACTTACAGTGCAATCCAATGCACTGACTTCAATGGGACTTCTCATATGTGTGCATAGCACTGCAGCATTTATGAATTACTAGCTTATAAAAGCTGCACTCTGTGTGGACTTTTAAACCAGCTCCTGTGGAGGGTGTGTTGTGCCTTTGCCCCAAAACTAAAGAAACATCTAGTCCAGCTTAGAAAACAGCAATTTTGAAAAAAATAGCTGTGAATCCTCAATTCAGTCCATGGAACTTGAAAACCTCACTGTAGGTTTGATCAGTTATTTTCAAATTTGAATTTTTAACTGTTCCCTCTTCATCAGGCCACAAATCCCAATGAAGGATGTTATAATATGTCCATGTAGAGCAAGTATGGTTGGAGCTGTGTGGAGTTGTGTTGAGTGTGTGTGTGTGTGGAGTGTGGGGTTGGTTTGTGTGTGGGGCAGGGTGTCCAGATGACCAGAAATGCCAGACTCCTCTGGAAAAGGCAGACCGGGGGGAGGGAAAAAAAATTCCTCCTCACCAGGATTCCAGGCATTCCCGCTGGCCCTCTCATTCATACTGGCCTCAAATGAGCCGATCTGGAAAAAAAAGTTTCCATAACTCTCATGCATAGTAGCCTCAAATGAGCATGCATACTGGCCTCACATTTTTGTGTGTGAGTGTGTGCTTAGAATCACAGAATCATAGAATCATAGAGTTGGAAGGGACCTAGTAGGTCATCTAGTCCAACCCCCTGCCTGCAGCAGGAAATCCCCCTAGAGCATCCCCGACAGGTGCTCGTCGAGCCTCTGCTTAAAGATCCCCAGTGAGGGAGAGTCCACCACCTCCCTTGGCAATCTGTTCCACTGCCGAACTGCCCTCACCGTCAACTTGTGTGTATGTGTGTATGAGTGTGTGTATGTGTGTGTGTTTGTGTGTATGAGTGTGTGCTTGTGTGTGTATGTGTGTATGAGTATGTGCTTGTGTGCGTGCTAGTGTTTGTGTGTTTGTCTGGGTCTGAACCACATAACTTGGAGTAACTGGCTTGTGTTATGATACTACAAACTGTCTTTTAATGGCTTGTGTTATGCTACCACAAACTGACTTAAATGTCAATTTCTTAAATGTGTTATGCTTGTGTCATGATACTACAAACTGTCTCTTAAATGTGTGGGTCTGAATCATGCATTTTACAAGGTTCTCAATTCTAAAAGTGTTGAACTGAAGTACAGGAAAGCAGTATGAATATTTTTGCTGTATTTTAACATGTCCTACATGTGTCCTACTTTTGGGGGGTGTCCTACAATTTTTTTAAGCGGGTAGGAATTTTGACGTGGGGGGATAGGAATGTTGGCCTTGGGATTCAGGAATTTTGCGTTTGGCATCTGGTCACCCCTAAGACCAAGACCCTTGTCTATCTTCCAGTATCTCTGCCTTGGGTGCCTTAAATCTCTCATCCATACAACGCCAAAGGCAGCCCGTTCTGACGTCTTCATACCCATCCACCCTGACCTGCTGATCATCCTGACATTAAAGACTCTGGCCAGTTTTCCTTCAATAGGTCTTTACTGCAATGGAAGATCCAAAATTGTGATTCTACCCTTCCAAGATAGTATGTCCTGCCCTGCATGATTGCCAGATTCTATATCGTAATTCCTGCTCGGAGCAACAACCTCAAGGATAGGTGTGCCATCAACACTGTCCTGTTACACAGTCCTGGTTTCTTGGGCAGCTTGGTTCTCCATCTTCCCATTGCCTGCAGCCGAACAGAGGGTAGGTGCTATCGAGGGGGCTGAGATTATCATGCTGGAGTCAGTCAACTTAGTTGATGCACTTAAGTTCCTTTGCCAGGCATCAGCAGCATCATACCCCAGCCAGAACGTGGAAATATTGGCATGATGGGGAGCAGACTCCCATGGACCGGCGATCAGCTTTTGGGAACTGGATTTGACACAGGTTAAAGCTGGCCATGCCAACCCTCCGCTCAATTAACAGGACTGATAGCTGTGTCTTGTGTCATCAATGCTGTCCTGTTACGCAGTTCTGGTTTCTTGGCAGTTTGGCTTTCTTGCCTTTTGGTGCCTTTCCTGCAGCCCAACATGTGGTCGGTGCTCAGAGACTACTGTGATTACCATGCTGATAAGTAAGATGATGCACTTGAGTTTTTGCCAGGCACTGAACCCATCTTACCAGTGTATACGGAGACAATGGCATTCTGGAAGAGTGAATGCCTGTGGGCTAAAGATCAGCATCTCGGAGATGGATCTGACACAGAGAGGTACACGGCATGCCAAATTCTCCCCTGGTTTGACAGTAGAAGTAGCCATGTAGCCATACCATGTTCCTTCAACATTGTCCTGTCAGGCAGTTCTGATTTTTCAGGCAACTTGGCTCTCTGTCTTCCCATTTCCTCCAGCCCAATTTCCTTCCAGTGTCCCTGGCCATTGTACAGGCAAAGCTGATAAGTCAGTTGACAGACTACAGTTCCTCTGCCAGGCACCAGCACCATCATATCAGTGCATGCGGAGACATTGACATGATGGGATAAAACTTTCAGTGTAGATGTAGCCATCTCATGTGCCACTAACACCAACCTGGTTTTTTAGGGCAACTCTGTCTTCCCATTTCCTGGAGCTCAACATGTGCAAGTGTCCCAGGGGTCACCGTGATTACAATGCTGATAAATTAGTTGATGTACTTGAGTTCCTTTACCAGGCACTGCACCATCTTGCTGGTGTACAGTGAGACATTGGCATGCTAGGGAACGGAGTCCTGTAGATCTGTGATCAGATTCTGGGATTTGACAAGAGAATCCAGGCATGCCAACTTCTCCTTTTGGTTGACAGTCAAGTGAGCCATGCTGTGTACCAACCACACTGTCCTGTTAAGCAGTTCTGGTTTTCTTGGCAGCTTGACTCTGGATGAAGTTGTACAAGTGACTTCAGCTGAAGAAGCTTTCTCTTTGGTTTTGCTCACTTTTCCAGGCTCTGTTTCCTGCAGCCCAGCAGGGGTAGGTGCTCAGGGATTACCACAACGCTAAGCCAGTTGAGGCACTTGAGTTCATTTGCCAAGCACTGCACCATCTTACAGGTGCACCTGGAGACATTGGCACAATGTGGAGCAAAGTCCTCTTGGCCTGTGGTCTTACTCTGGCAGTTGAATTTGACTAGGGGATGCCAGGTTCTCCCCTGGGTTGCCTACAGACTGAGGTATCCAATCCATGTGCCATCAACACTGTGCTTTCAGGCAGTTCTGGGTTCTTGGGCAGTTGGATCTAGTTGAAGAACTGACCTTAGCTGAAGAAGCCTTCAAAGCCTTCTTGGTTTTGTTCTCTTCCCAAGGGACAACTGGGTATGTTATCTTCCCATCTCCTGCAGTCCAGCATGTGATAGGTATTTGGGGGCCCCTGTACGTGAATACCAACCCAGTTGACACTTAAGCCAGTGAGGCACTTGAGTTCCTTTGCCAGGCATTGCACCATCACAGCATTGCAGTTGGAGACACTGGCATGATCAGGAGTGGACTTCTGTGGGTCTGCAGTCAGCCTCTGGGAGTTGGATTTGACACAGAGAGGAGGAGCCGCTTGCCAACTTCTCCCAAGCTGTGGGCCTTCAACACCATCCTGTGAGGCAGTTCTGGTTTTGGCGGGGCAGTTTGACTCCTCTTGAAGTTGAAGAAGTCACCTTAGCTGAAGAAGCCTTCTCTTTGGTTTGTTCTCCTTCCCAGGGCAATAGGCTGGTGTCTTCCTTCTTCATGCAGGGGCTCAGGCATTACTGTGGTGACCATGCTGATAAGTCACTTTAGAGGCCTGGGGCTGCTGTGGGCCACCCTTGTTCTTCGTAGGTCCCCGTTGGCATGAAGACAGAGGTTTCCTGATGGTGGAGCCTTCTCCCCAAAGGCTAATGCCAACACACCGGATCCTCCACAACATCCTGAGGAAAAGAGAGAAGCACGGTGAGAAACTGAAGCAGAGCTTAGAGGAAGCAGAGATTCCGAAGACCCTCGGCTTGTGTTAAGTGCCTGAAGACCTGCTGAAGCTGCTGGGTGAGTTGCATGAGAATAAGCTGCAGGACCTGAAGAATATTTTAGTAGAGCACCAGCCACAACTGAATGGAACTTGGGCCTGAAACTAGATACCCTGCAAGCCACACACTGTGTGAGGCACACACACAAGAAAAAATCTTTACTGTATTAAAGATCAGCAGATGGAAGTTTTCTATTCCATATAGGGCAGCTGCAGGGAATGTCCAGTCTGAACTGGGACACCCCAGAAGTTATTTGGAGGTGCATGAGAGGGTGAACAGCATGGGCTGTGTCTACTCCTTCTTTCCAAATCCCTGAAAGGTGGGCTGCATCAACTTCAAGAGATCATCATGGGGACCAAAGCAGGGAAATGCATCCCCCTTTCCCAGAACCAGTCTCGCACAAGCAGGATGCCATTGATCAGAACCACAAAAAGAGGATAAGTGTTGCCCAAAACTTAAGACACACAAGAAAAATGTAGGACATTAGAAAATAAAAGCTATATTCTGTACTTCTTGGAATATAACTCTCACATTTTTCAGCCAAATTCAGTCTCCAAAATCAGGGAGATTCAGGGAGAATCAGTGAGTGCTTTAGATTCAATGGTTAATTAGATTTGAGTAAATGCAATATATTGCTTTCTTCTGATTGATTATTATATTAATTAATTTTATATTTAATATAATATTATATTAATTATATTAATTAATTTTATATTAATTACTTATTATATAAATTATTACATTAATTATTAAATTATTGCATTATATTGTTAAATTTAAAATGATTGCATATAATTTATTTGATTTATTAATTATGGGAAGGCTACATGCCTCCTACTCACAAGGAAAAGGAGGACAATGAAGATTTTTCTCCAGGACACAAGGCTAAAAAGAGGCTATGTCCTGGAAAAAAGATGGCATACGTTCCCCTTGTTCACTGAACCTATTTCTTGAGCAAATACAAGCACATCAGGGCTAATCATGGCAATATATCGCGTGGGATAAAGAAAACACTCCCCCCCTCCCATACGTTCCAACATCAGCCCCGGCCTCTAAACAGACTCAGCAGCCCTCAGACACCTACCCCATGTTCGGCTGCAGGGGTCTTGGCGGTGACTTTCTCAGGATTGAGGCAAGGTTTGGAATGGGGAGTTTTCTCCAGTCTCTTTATCGTGAGTGTGCTGAGCCTCCTGCTGCTCCTGGTGTCTTTGGGGCAGTGGTTCTCAAGCAATTCAACCTGGGACCCCCTTAAATCTGTCCAGGACCCTCCAGAAGAGGGTCATTGATAGAACAGACATCAGACAGGAAGGGACATTGTTGTGATGCCAGAGCTCCTCCTCCATGCCTGCACTGAGAAATACCTTGTGTTCAATGAGATTTACTCCCAGGAAAGCATCCTCAGTGCCCCATCGCAAGACGATGGCACCCAGTGCCAGATCTCAAAATGGCAACACCCAACTTTGTGTGACTCCCTGAAATGAAGTTGCCCCCCCCCCCCCCGGAGGTCCCATCTCCCACTTTGAGAACCACTGCCTAGGGGATGAGGACAGAGACCCAGAGCCAGGAAGGAGCTCTCTGAGTGGTCCGGGTTCCCTGTCCTACCTGCCTCCAGGGTGTCTAGGCAAGCATGACTCATGCAGCGCCCACCCGCGTTCCCTGCGCCTGTACGGAGGCCGCCCCACTCTGCGTGAGGCCACACAGGCAGCAGGGAGGTCTGGCTACCCCACACCCCAGAGCCTGGACTGGGTGGGCAGAGCAACGGGCACTGGCTGGAGAAGCGGGTCCACAGCTGAGCATGCCAGGCGTGCTGGAGCTTCTGTCTGTCTGTCTGTCTGTCTATCTATCTACTTACCTACCTACCCACCTACCCACCCACCCACCCACCTATCTATCTATCTATCTATCTATCTATCTATCTATCTATCTGTCTGTCTATCTATCTATCTATCTATCTATCTATCTACCTATCTATCTATCTACCTATCTACCTACCTACCTACCTACCTATCATATGTATGTATGTACCTATCTACCGTATATATGTATGTATGTATGTATCTATCTATCTATCTATCTATCTATCTATCTATCTATCTATCTCTCTATCTATCTATCTATCATATGTATGTATGTACCTACCTACCTACCTACCTACCTAATAAGATGACAACAAAGTTTTGTCATGTGAATCTCTACATTCTCGAAAGATAGAGCGAAGCTGTTTTTTAAGAGTAATATGTATGTATGTATGTATGTATGTATGTATCTATCTATCTATCTATCTATCTATCTATCTATCAATCTATCTATCTATCTATATACCTACCAACCTACCTACCTACCTACCTACCGTATGTATGTATGTATGTATGTGTGTGTGTATGTATGTATGCATGCATGCATGTATGTATGTGTGTGTATCTATCTATCTATCTATCTATCTATCTATCTATCTAGTGTATGTATGTATGTATGTATGTATAGTAAAATTCCCTGTAAAATTCATGGGAGGAAAATTCCCCGTACGGCATCCCTCTCATCAATCCCACACACACATCAACCCCTGATGCACATCCACCCCTTGCGCATCATCCCCCCTATGCACATGTATACATGTATCTATCTACCTACCTATCTAATGTATGTATGTATTTACCTACCTACCTACATACCTATCTACCTACCACCACCGCAGGAGCTCCAACTGCCTGGTGGGCCCAGCCATGGAGCCGCTCCTCCGACCAGTCCCTCAGCCCTGCCCAGCCCAGCCCAGGCTCTGAGGCACAGGGCACCGGAGCTCCCTGCTGCCTGCATGGCCTCACGTGGAGTGGGGAGCCTCCAGACGGGTGCGGGGAGCTCGGGGGGTGCTGTGTGGGCCATGCCGCCTGGACAGCCTGGAGGCAGGGAGGGCAGGGAAGCCGGGCGTCCAGAGCGGGGTCCTCTGGAGAGGGCTTGGGAAGTCCCTGCCTGGCTGTGGGTCTCCCTCATGGGGGCTCAGCACACTGAGGAGGCAGAGGCTGGAGAGATAGGCAGAAAGGGCATCTGGGGAGGGTTGGGAGCCACTGCCTGGTTGCCTGAAGGGGGCCCGCCTGGGAGTGCCTGGCTCTGCTCTGCTCTGCCTGCCTGGCCACTGTCAACCGCCAGGCTCAGCAGTCAAGGGTTCTGATCTGCTGCCTTGACAATCACACAACAACACCCTCGGGGGAGGGTCTTTGTTGCGTCATCGCACTGCAGGGAGCGGGTGGGGAGAGCACTGCTGATTGGCCGGGAGGCTGCCCTAGACATTTTCTCCTCTGGGGTCTTAAAACCATGGGCCTGGGGCCAGATGGGGCGCTCGGATGGCGATCCTCCATCCAGCCCTTCATGTTAGCAGATTTAGGGTGCAATCCTAATCATGTCTACTCAGAGTCAGAAGTAAGTCCCACTGTACTCTTTGGCACTTACTCTCAGGAAAGTTTGTATAGGATTGCAGCCTCAACTTTTCATATGTTGTCTTTGGAAATGCAGGCTTTGAATATGATGACTGGCAGTGGTGTAGCCAAGGCCTCCAAGAGAAATTTTTTAAGGTGGTACAAAACCCATTTGGGGCCCCTAAGAACTGCAAAATTATTTTGAAATAAAAAATTGAGGCTAATTAATGTGCAACAAACTTCCAGAAGTGCTCATTTATTGATCATACTAGCAAAAAGCGCACCCGCATTGTGGGAGTAAAACTCCCTGTACGGCATCCCCCCATCAATCCCCCACACACAACAACCCCCCATGCACATCCACCCCATGCTCATCAACTCCCCTATGCACATTAACCCCCATGCTCATCAAACCCCCATGCACAACAACCCCCATGCACAACAACCCCCATGCACAACATCCCTCATGCGCATCAACGCTCCATGTACATCAACCCCCCATGCGCAACATCCCCCATGTGCAACATCTCCCTATGCTCATCATTCCCCCGTGTGCATCAACCCCTGCATGTGCAACCTCTCCATGCACAGCGTCTCCCCAGTGCAACCTCTTCCTCCAAACAACATGCCCCACCCCCCGTGCATCGAGCATAAAAGTGGCTGGAGGTTGGTCAGTCCTCCATGTTAATTATAGGAGAAAAACACATTGCACCCCTTTTCAGCCACTTAAGGGTTAAATTTCTCCACATTGGTTCTTGGTGGGTGTTGATGTCACAGAAGGAACATCCTCCCCGAATTTCATGCTTCTAGGTCCAGGGGTTGGGGCAGAGCATCCCTCAGTCACCCATTCTTCAGTACAAAGTATAGGGAGGAAAATGCGTTGCACCCCTTTTCACCCCTTTCTGGTTGGAATTTTCAAAAATCTGTTCTTAGTGCACCCCTCCGTCACAGAAGGAACACCCACCCCAAATTTCACACCTCTAGGCCCGGCGGTTTTGGCAGGGCGTTGATGAGTGAGTCAGTCAGTCAATCAGTGACTTTTCTCTTTTATATAGATAGATAGATAAAACATTATGTTAAAACATACCGGTATTCAAGTAATGTGACAATATAAAATACTAAGATCTTATCAAGGAAAAAATTAGAAAAAAATTTAACTGTTTAATAAGTGCTTTCCTGGCTTTCTTATGTGCAAAACTTCTAATAACACTATCAAAATCAGCCTGTCTGGCAGTGCTAGACTCAATGCTTCGTCTTGCTAGGTCAACAAGTCGAATTTGTGACACAGTAGACCACAAATAATTTTTTATAAGTTTAAGCTTACTGAAAGATCTTTCAGCAGATGCTTTATTGTTTTACTGTAAAACAAAAGTAAAAAAAAACCTTACGTTTGAAATTGTATGTATGTATGCGGGTGTATGACCTTCAGATGATCCTCAAATGGTCCTTCAGTCATGGGCCCCTCTGTAGCTCTTGGGCCCCAGAACAATGTACCTGCTGGGCCCCCCTCTCGTAGGCCGTGCTCAGAAGGCACTGGATTGCCCCATGAATCAGTCTGCTCAGTTCAACAGTCAGTTGACTTAAAGGAAATTCCTTGATTTCGGGGCTTCTCCATGAATCCATGAGGGAGGTTTTCCCATGTAGTCCCATTCTGCCTTAGCTTTCAAAATTTGGTGGTGACAACAAAAAACTATATTCTTTCCAAGCAGAAATTACACACCTAATATAATATAAGCACCTAACTGAGAGGAAATGTCTCAGACTGCATATACAAGTGCTATTTGCTAAAACAATTGAAAAGGACATTTCACATTAAATGTCTGTGATGCAAGAGATACGCAGCCCACATCTTTGCTGCAATGTACATTACTACCACTGTATGGTTACCCAACCTCCTGCAGTACTGCAGAGCAAGTCATGTCATCACACCTGATTTAAGTGGACACGGTCTCTATTTTGCAGAATTAACTGTAGAAACACTGTGGTCAAAGTGCCTTATTGACAGAGCTTATTGACCCTATCGATTGAAGTTTATTCTCCCATAGTGTTAAGGCTGCAGGACGGGGATAATCTGAAAGAAAAAATTGAAATAAGCTATCCAACTCACAATCATAAAGAGCACAGATCCAAAATTTGGAGATAATCTGCCACGCTCTAGCTTCAACTTGTCCTTGACCAGTTTCCAAACACAGGGCTGCATAAGGAACACATCGGGGGAGAGCCAGTATCTTAGGCAGAAATAAATTCTGCGGACGTTCTAAAATGTTATTTCTTTTCGTCATCCAGACCGGTATGGCGTATAATAATTGCGGATACACTTTGGCACTGAAGATCTTTAATGCTGCTGGGATAGATTGGTTCCCTTTAGAGTAGAAAAAACTAGAAATCGCCTGAGCCGATACATTAGCTCCCTTAACTGCCGTTTGGCGATGTAAAACCCATGAGCCATTATAACTGAAATGAACTCCCAGATATTTAAAGGCTTTCACTTGTTCTATCTGGTGACCATCTAGTAGCCATGTAGTGGGGTTCCATCTCCTACAAAAAACCATAATTTCAGTTTTCTCAAAATTTAACTGCAGATCGTTTGCCTTCAGGTACTCTAAACATCTAGCAAGTAGACGTTTAAGGCCTAGTTTTGTGCAGGACATAACAGCAGCATCATCTGCATATAGCAGAAGAGGTACAGCTTTCGAACCTAAGTTTGGGCTATGTCCATTGACCAGGGCAAGAACGGAGGCAAGATCATTTATAAAAAGATTAAATAATGTTGGGGCTAATAAGCAGCCCTGTTTCACGCCTCTGTTTGTAGGCAGTTTTGAGGATAGGTCCCCATCCCGAGTGCATTTAATCTGGCATGTTGTGTTATAATGCAAGATCTTAATTAGAATTAGGAGTCTCTTATCAAGTTGTAGTTGATTCAGCTTATGCCAAAGCAGGTTTCTATTTACAGAATCGAAAGCCCCTTTCAAATCTAAGAAAGCTACATAAAGTTTACCATTATTATCTATGGAATATTTCTGAATAAGATGATAAAGAAATAGACAGTTATCGATGGTTGATCTCCCTTTCTGAAAGCCAGCCTGTTCAGGATCAATTATTTTGTGCTTAGAGATCCAATTTAACAATTTATCCAGAATACGTCTTGCGTACAATTTCCCTATGGTGGAAAGCAGTCTGATGGGCCGAAAATTTGAGGGGATGCTAGGGTCACCTTTTTTAAAGATTGAAACCACAACTGCGTTAGTCCAAGCTTCAGGCTGTTTTGTTCACTATTGTAAACAGGGCTGGCAGAGGTGGCGCCCAGCAGTCCGGGTCTATTTTCATAATATCAGCCTGAAAGTCATCAGGCCCTGGTGCTTTATCTGATTTAATCTGACTGATAAGATCTTTAATCTCTTGCTCGGAGACTGGAGGCCATTCAGCTATTCCGCTGAAAGGCATCTCTGGTGGTTCTAAAGTAGGCAGTTCCGCATTGTAAAATACTGTTTGAAAATGGCCAATCCAGTCCTTCGGTGAAATGGTGGCCATGTCTGGACTTTCTGCTGAGGGGGAACTAGTAACTAGCATCCAAAACTGTTTAGAGTTTTTAGTTTGGATTGCTTGTAGAAGTTGTTCCCATATAGAGTCTATTTGACGCTGCCTATTTTCTCTAATTTTGAGATTAACTTGTTTTCGAAGCTCAAAATAAGATGACAACAAAGTTTTGTCATGTGAATCTCTACATTCTCGAAAGGTAGAGCGAAGCTGTTTTTTAAGAGTAATACTTGCTCTATCCAGCCCAGAGTTATTCGGCCTTGGCATGCTTTGGGCCCTGGGTCTAAGAACTGATGGGAGTGTGGATGTCAAATGACTCAGCAGCCCCTCATATGCACAGATGAGGGTTTTGGGGTTGGTGGCCCCCATGATTGATGATCTAAGGGACATGCATTCGCAGGATCTAAGGATATGTGGAATTCTCATTTTATTTTCAGAATTCCAAAAAATTCTTTTGGACAAGCTGGGATGAGTGGGAGTAATTTTAAGAGAAGCTTTTATTTGTAGAGTAAGGATAAGGGGACAATGGTCACTTTCAATTAGATCCCCAATATAGAAATCATCAATAAAATGTAATATGGCAGGAGAAATAAGAACATAGTCTATTATGCTACAGCCTTTAGGAGACATGAAGGTGAACTCACTAGACCTAGGAAAGGTTAGCAGACCATTCAACCAGATTCTAATCGTTTGTATGCAGAACCTGGCTAGATATAAACCAGCAGAATTAATTTGATCATCTTTAGAAAATCTCTGCACCATGAAGGGAGAATGTGCCAGGGTCTCCAGCTCAGTACCATAAGCCTTGGAGAAAATAGAAGAATCATTTCCAACCCTGGAGTTAAAATCTCCACAAATAAAAGACTTAACAGTAGGATGGGCCTTCTCAATCTCCTCTATAAATGAGGCAAAGCTATCCCATTTCTGTTTCAAACACCTATGCCCAGGCGGAAAGTAAACATTAACCAGGATAAGGGGAATGTCCACAGTTACTTGCACTGCTAGTGCCGTACTGCAATCATCTAGCTTATTAATAAGGGCGGACTTGATATGCTTAGCCACCAGAATGGCAAGTCCGGCTATCGGACGACCCTTGCTATTATGTTTACAGGCGGGCAGCTGGAAGGTGTGGAACCCAGCCAGTAGAATAGGAGATTGGCACCAGGTTTCTTGCAAAATAACAATCTCATATTTTTTAAGAGAACTCAAGAACTCCTGATCTTGTCTCTTATTTTTCCAACCCGCAATATTCCAGGATATAATTTTAACTTGTTTCTTTAGCAAAGGGGGAGCAGTATCGGTTTGACGTCATTTGTCCTGAAGCAGTGAAGATTCCTTAGGCTCTGAAGTCATCAGAAGCTCCGAACAGATCAATTTAGAGAAGCTAGCAAAATTTGGATCGTTGCAAAGAAGTGCACCCGGCCTCATTGCTAGAGATTCCTTCGAGGTATTAGCGATCTGAGGATTCTGCTCACCAGAGGACGACGCAAGACTTTTCCGCGTCAGCCCGTCAGATCCATAGTTTGCAAAAAGATATGTCCCATTAAGGAGTTTGCACAAGCTGGAGGATTGTCCTGTTTGAGTGGAGGTTCTGAAAGTAGAACTAACTAGATTAAAATCATCAGCTGCAGAGGCATGATTTACAAGAGTCCTGAGCATTGTGCTCTAAATCTTGCTGGTCTTGAGCGGAGCACACTAAGTGGCAACCTTCTATACGAAGGTCCGATTGATCAGAGAGATGGTCTTGCGCCGTACATTTTACAGAAGCTGATGAGCTATTTCCAGTAAATATTTTTTCAACCATTGCCACAATGTTTTCTTCTGTTATGCGATTCTGATTGGTTAGTCCAATTTTAGGCTTACCCACAGAAGAGGAATGACCTATGTTTAAATTATTTGTAACCCCTACAGATTTTGGAGCTGCTTTATTCATATTTGTAGGGACAGGACATGGTTGTAGACGGCTATTGTCAGATAATTTCCTTTTCCTGCAGATCCGAAACAAATTACTTTGTGTAAATACTCTCTGGATTCGGATCAGCAGTGCTTCGCATTTTGATCTGGAGCCTAGTAATAGCCGCGGAAATTCCTTGGACTCAAAAAGCACATAAAGTCTTTTAAAACCATTAATGGTAGGTAAATAGTAGAACTCTTTGATATCAGACTTATATACAACTTATGCCCACCTCAGCTCCTCAACATCATCAGGTCCTTTCACGAGGACATGAAGGGCACTGTAGTTTTTGATGGCCTAACATCAGATTCCTTTCACATCCGAAGTGGAGTGAAGCAGGGCTGCGTCCTCGCACCAACTTTATTTGGGATCTTTTTTGCAGTCATGCTGAAGCATGCTTTTGGAAACGCAACAGAGGGAATCTATCTCCGGACCAGATCAGACGGAAAACTCTACAATCCTTCCAGACTAAGAGCAAAGTCCAAAGTCCAGCTGAAATGCTTGCGTGAGTTCCTCTTCGCCGATGACGCTGCTGTTACTGCTCACTCTGCCGAAGACCTTCAACGACTTATGGACCGTTTTAGCAAAGCCTGCCAAGACTTTGGACTAACAATCAGTCTGAAGAAAACACAAGTCATGGGTCAGGGTGTGGACTCACCTCCCTGTATCACAATCTCTGAACATGAACTGGAGGTTGTCCATGACTTTGTGTACCTTGGCTCTACTATCTCTGACACTCTCTCCCTAGACTCTGAGCTGAATAAACGCATTGGTAAAGCGGCTACTACATTCTCCAGGCTTACAAAGAGAGTATGGCTTAATAAGAAGCTGACGGAACATACAAAGATTCAGGTCTATAGAGCTTGCGTCCTGAGCACACTCTTGTACTGCAGTGAGTCTTGGACCCTTTATGCATGGCAAGAGAGGAAGCTGAACACCTTCCATATGCGCTGTCTCCGACGTATTCTTGGAATCACCTGGCATGACAAAGTCTCAAATGACACAGTATTGGAACGTGCTGGAATCTCTAGCATGTTCACACTTCTGAAACAGCGGCGTCTACGCTGGCTTGGGCATGTCGTGAGAATGGCTGATGGTCGGATTCCAAAAGATCTCCTATATGGAGAATTAGTGCAGGGAAAGCGCCCAAGAAGGAGACCACAGCTGCGATACAAGGACATCTGCAAGAGGGATCTAAAGGCCTTGGGAATGGACATCAACAGCTGGGAAACCTTGACCTCTGACCGCTCAGCGTGGAGGCAAAAGACCCAGCATGGCCTTCTCCGACTGGAAGAGACACTTGTTCGGCAGGCTGAAGCAAAGAGACAGACCCGATAGCAGCGAAACCTGGGGCCTGGGCAGGGGACGGAATTTATCTGTCCTCAGTGTGGAAGGGATGGACACTCTAGAATTGGCCTTTTTAGCCACACTAGATGCTGTTTCAGGACCTCCAATCAGAGCACGATACCATAGTCTTTTGAGACTGAAGGATGCCAATAATAATGTAATACAGCTTTATTCAAAATATAGCATAATGACTGGGCAATTGAGTACTTGCTTGCCCACCTATATGAGTCTTCACACGGGAAAGAAAGAGAGGACAATGGCCAGAGGATTCCACGTCAACCGAAAGTCTCTAGCTGGTGGTTGTTCAGCTGGCCTGATTGAATCCTCCATAATTCTTCCTGAGGAGGGATCAAGGACATCAGAAGATGGTTTGTGTCTTTGTCCTAATAAGTTCCTAGAGCTTTCATGCTCAACATGCTTTTCTATCATCCAAGTAGCACTCTGAAGGATCTTTTGCAGAGACTCACCAAAGGAGTTTATGCTTTCTAAAATTAGTAGTAGAGTGTGAGCACAGATAAGACATGCATCCCCCGCTTTGGCCAAAAGGGAACGCAAAGTTTTATCAGTTGAGGGAGTGTCTTCCTCTGTGATAATAGAAACGGAGGGAGAAACAGAAAGCGTACTATCCTCAGGTCTCTCCAACTGCTCCAGATTCTCTGATTGTTGTATCTGTACAGAGTCTATGTTGTCTTTCCATGTATTTTGAAATAAATCTGGCATAGAGGAGATGGGGGAAAGTGGAGGGGAAGGGGAGGGAGAGGATATAGAAAGAATATCACTCACCCCCTTCAATATCTCCTTTTGAGCTGCAGCCTTGCTCCTTGTTAATGGCGGCAGATAGCTATCAATCAGCGTCTGGTTTGAAATGTTCGCCCTGGACTTTTTCGCTCTGGAGGACTTCTCTTTCTTGTTTTGTGCAGCTTTCTTGTTTGGTGCAGCAGGATTTATATTCACCCTCCTTCTCCTTTTCTTTGAAGATGGCATGTTACCTCTCGGTTGATATTTATATTCTTAAATAAGGAAAATATGCAGCCGACCCTCCGCTTCTGCTCAGCTCCAGCTTCACAATACAACAAAGGGCAATAATAAAACAGGGGATGACTGGGCACGAAAACACAGCTGAATAAGATAAAACACCATGAGGTAAACTAAGAGAAAAGCTTAAAAATAAAACTAATAGCCGGAGCAATCTAATCACTCAACCAACTCAGGAGCCATCTTGGCCGGAAGTCAAGTCCCGGGGGTGACACACAGACTTCTGCACCGGGTGATGCGCAGAGTCACATCACCACTGTAGGCACCACTGCTGTTCCTTGTTCAGTGTGATCTGAGGGGTGTCTCCTCAGGAGCAAGTCCTCCCCAGGTGTCAATTACTTAGCATGCTCTGGAGCAGTTAGGGCAGCCCAGGCTTCCTGACTCTCTGGATGCAGCATAACTTTCTGCTCTGGATACAGAGTAGTTAGGAGAAAGCAGTTGGGGCAGAGCAGGCTGAACTTGCTCTGGATTTGGCCCATAGCCTCCTGCTATGTTGATTGCTTCTCCGAGACCCTGGGTGTAGTTCCCTAGGGGTTGTGGGTTTGAGGCCCACCCCATTCGGGCACATAGACAAGGATGATTCAGCTTCTTGCACCAAGGGGGCACACGTGACTGGTGGGATCCTCCAACTGCCAGACACAAAAGTAACTGGCAATAACAGGAGGAAATTGCCTCCAATTATTTCCAGATTTTCAGATTCAGAGAGTCTCCTACATCAATTCCACAAGACCAGATTCTTTTCCTTCTCACCCTCCCTCAGACTTTTGGTATTCAGGAACCATTGGGCATTGGCTGTTTAGGCTCCTGTTGAAAATTTGCTCTTCCATCAGCAAATCAGTCCTTCCACTTCTGGCAGGATTAGTGGTAGATCATTGCAAGGGCATCTTTCCAGAGATCTACAGATCCGCAGCATCAGAAGGGTTTTAATTTTTTATTTCATTTTTAAATGTGTTTATTTTGGCAAGCAACAGTTATTTAATAGTATAGGCCAGTGGTTCTCAATCTTCCTAATGCCATGACCCCTTTATAAGTTCCTCATGTTGAGGGGACCCCCAATCATAAAATTATTTTTGTTGCTACTTTATAACTGTAATTTTGCTACTGTTATAAATCGTAATGTAAATATCCGATATGCAGGATGTATTTTCATTTTTACAAATGAAATGTGTGTTCTATGCACACATGGAACACAATGGGATTTATTTCAGAGTAGGCATGCATAGGATTGGGCCCACAAGCTACAATCCTATCCACATTTACATGAGAATAAAGGACATCCTGGCTATAATGGGATTTATTTCAGAGTAGGCATGCATAGGATTAGGCCCTGAGGCTGTTAGTCAGCCCCAGTGCGCGCGCAGCTTCAGCCGGGGGTCTGGTAAGCCTGACCTGGCCCCCTGCACTAGGGGTGTTTAGGCGACCCCCAGGAAAGCTCTGGGCGACCCCCAATGGCGTCCCGACCCCCACTTTGAAAAACGCTGGTATAGGCCATCCAAAAAATCAGTAACCAACAACAACAACAGTCAGTGGTGTTGATACAACGGAGTAAAAGTTTGAGGTTTTTAGTTCTGACACATGGAAATGAGAGCAGGCTCGTACTAATTTTTTATTTGTTCCCTGCTGTGTCATAGACTGCAATCCTGAACTGCACTTAGGCTAGCCTGTCTGGCACTTGGGCCAGCCTAATGCCAGATAGCCCAGCCTAGTTGCACCAGAAAAGGCTTGGGTCAGCGTAAGTCCACTTAGGCTGGCCCAAGACAAATGGACCTGCACCAGCCTAGCCAGCCTGCCAGCATAAGCAGTTCAACAGGCACCCCTATGGGTCTACTCAGATTTATTCCTGCTCCTTAGGTACTCTAACTATGAGGAGTTGTGTGGGGGCATTTCTGCTTTGGAAACAGGCTCTGCATACAGCCTAACTGCACTGTTCTGGTCCATGCTGAACATGCCCTCATCATGCCTCTCCACAGCTTGGCTGGCCCAGGTCCATCTGTCTTAGGTGCACCAGCCCAAGCCTTTCTGGTGTAACTGGGCCACCCCATCTTGGAACTGGGCCAGCCCAGTGATAGATAGGCTAGTCCAAGTGCACTTCAGGATTGCAGCCTTTATCTTGAAATTAAAAATTTTATTTAATATTTCATGACCTCGCATGCAAGGCCTCCCTTGGAATTGTAACAATGAGGTAGGGGGAGACTTAGATTAGTAAACTGGCATGGGGAAAAGATTAAACTCTCTCTTCCAATGCATTACTATGACCATTTATTTACTCACTCGTTAGTTTGTATCAACAAATTGGTTAGAACAGTGATTTTCAGCCTTTTTCATCTCATGGCACCCTAAGAAGGCACTGAAATTGTCAAGGCACACCAACAGTTGTTTTTACCATTAACAAGACACACCTGGCTGTTCAAATGCCCCAATGTTCCTATTAATTAACGACCGTCTCCAAATTCCCGTGGCACACCTGAGGACTATCCGTGGCACACCAGTGTGCCATGACACACTGGTTGAAAACCACTGGGTTAGAATGAGAACAGCCTTCCATGGGAGCCACAAGTCAAGCCCCAAAGTTGGCATAAGATCGTAAAACATATATGAGAAGAAAACATATCCCTATGGTACATTCCTCTGAACCAAGCAGTACATGAATTCCACTGTAGTTGCTGGGAAGAACAGTTCTAAAGGACAATGCTCCCCTCTCCTGGCAATTTATAAATTACCTGTAGAGGCCAAAATTTAGACACAGGCTTTTTGAACTCATGGGAATAAAACAAGACCGAGGGAGACTCTGTCCAAGCAGACTTAAGCTCCCTTGAAGCTCCATTGTTTTCCATTGACTGGAAACTTTCTGTTCCATTGAAAGGGAACTTTCTGCAGTTCCTCAGCTGAAGGGTATAATACCTTATTACCAGTGGTGGGCTCCAGCAGGTTCACACCTACTCTATAGAACCGGTTGTTAACGAGAGATAGGACATATAACACTTAAAAATAGTCATTTAAAAGTGGCTGCCAGATGGGCATAGAACTGGTTGTTAATTTCTTTGAATCCCATTACCGCTTATTCCTTCCCAATATTTTATGTTGCCAAACACTTTCAGCATACAGTTCTGCACGGCTTTGGGAGGAAAACTTCTCTAGAGCAACAGATACTATAATCAAAAGCAAACAGAATGAACTTGTTTATGCAGCAGATTCATAACCCAAATAAGAACCCCCCCCCCACCCCCCAAGAAAAGCTCTGTACCTTCCAGGCAAGCCAAGTCAGTTAACTCACATCTTCAAGGATGGCCAGGCACAGATATGGGTGCTTGCATGGGCACAAGCCACTGGCATGTGCCCCACCAGAACAAACCTGTGAAGGTCTGTATACACTATATATACTGTATACAGACATACAACATGTACGATATTACTGAATATGTAAAATTAAAGAGTCACTGACTCACTCACGCAATCACTCATTCATCAATGCTCAACCTAAAGCGCTGGACCTAGAAGTGTGAAATTTGGGGAGGGAATTCCTTCCATAATGTAGGCACCCATGAAGAAGAATCAATGTTCAGACATTAAAACCAGAAGGGAGTGAAAGGGTGTGCAATGTGTTTTCATCCTTAGACTTAACATTGAAGATTGACTGATCAACACCCAGTTGCAACCCTTGGACCTAGAAGCAAGAATTTGGGAAACATATTCAGTCTGTGATGTAAGGACCACTAAGTCCCAATTTGGTACCTGCTGGTGTCCGGTGCCTTGCTCCCAGCATGGTTGCCCATTGCTCCATAGGGATGCCTGGTGGTGCTTGGTGATGCCCACTGCCTGCTACTGCTCAGTAGTGCCCAATACCTGGTAGGGATGCACAGTGCCCAATGGTGCCCAGTGCCTAGATTTTGGTGCCCAGTAGGGATGTTTGGTGCCCAAAGGTTCCCTGTGCCTGCTGCCCAGGGGTGCCTGGCGACCAGCAGGGGTGCCTGGTGGTGTCCTCTGGTGCCCAGTAGGGATGCCAGTTGCCCAGTGGTGCCCAGTGGTGAACAAATCAAATAATGGGGAGATGGATAACTTTACTGAACTGCTGGGCTCTGCATCTGTTAGTCCTTATTTTCCACAAAATAGAAAAATGTCAATAGAGAAGACCAGCCCTGCAATCCAGAGCAACAATGGGAAGACATAAGAGGCACTTACTCTGGATTGCTCTATGCATTTCCCATATGTGGTACTGTAACTACGTCGGTGTAAAAGGTCCCATAGCTACTCTGGATTGCAGCCCAGGGCTCTGTCCCAAGCTAGCTGCTAGCACAGGAGCAGTTACATCACTCTCTGTCAAAACCCACCAGTTCTGGTTACCTTCCCATACCTGAACTAATTGCTGTTCAGCTTCTGTTCCACCCAGGAGCAGGGCCTCCAAGAGAAATTTTTTAAGGCGGTACAAAGCCCATTTGGGGCACCTAAGAATTGCAAAATTATTTCAAAATAAAAAACTGAGGCTAATTAATGTGCAACTTCCACAAGTGCTCCTTTATTGATCATACTAGCAAAAGTGTACCCGCATCGGGAGTAAAATTCCCTGTACGGCATCTCCCCATCAATCCCCCACACACTTCAACCCCCCATGCACATCCACCCGATGCAAATCATCCCCCCTATGCACATCAACTTCCTATGTTCATCAAACCCCCATGCGCATCAGTCCCCCATGCGCATCAGTCCCCCATGTGCTTCATCTCCCCATGTGCATCACCCCCATGCGCATCAACGCCCATGTGCAACATCCCCAATGTGCAACATTTCCCTATGCACAACATCTCCACATGTGCTTCAACCCCCAATGTGCAACATTCCCCATGTGCAACATAATCCCCCATGGACATAATTCCCCCATGCACAACATTCCCCATGCTCATCACCCCCCTACGCGCATCATCCCCCTACACACATTAAACCCCCACACGCATTAAACCTCCACACATATCAAACCCTCATGTGCATCAAATCCCCACGCCCAACATCTCCCCATGCGCATAATTCCCCCATGCACAACATTCCCCATGCTCATCATCCTCCTATGCGCATCATCATCCTATGCACATCGTCCCCCCTATGCGCATCATCCCCCTATGCGCATCATCCCCCTACGCGCATCAAACCCCCATGCGCAACATCTCCCCACGCGCAACATCTCCCTATGCGCAATATCTCCCCACATGCAACATCTCCCTATGCGCAACATCTCCCCATGCTTATCATTCCCCCATGCCCATAATTTCCCCATGCACATCAACTCCTCCATGTGCAATACCTCCATGCACAGCATCTCCCCAGTGCAACCTCTTCCTCCAAACAACATGCGCCCCAGTACACCGAGCACAAAAGTGGCTGGAGGTTGGTAAGTCTTCCATGTTAAGTACAGGACAAAAACACATTGCACCCCTTTTCAGCCCCTTAAGGGTTAAATTTCTCCACATCGGTTTTTGGTGGATGCTGATGTCACAGAAGGAACACCCTCCCCAAATTTCTTGCTTCTAGATCTGGGAGTTGGCACAGAGCATCCCTCAGTCACCAATTCTTCAATGCAAAGTATAGGGAAGAAAACACGTTGCGCCCCTTTTCACCCCCTTCCGGTTGGAATTTCCCAAAACCGATTCTTAGTGCACCCCTCGGTCACGGAAAGAACACCCACCCCAAATTTCATGCTTCTAGACCCAGCGGTTTTGGCAGGGCATTGATGAGTCAGTCAGTGAGTCAGTGAATCAGTGAATCAGTCAGTCAGTGATTTTTATATATATACTAGTGAAAAGCATACCCGCATTGCGGGAGTAAAATTTCCCCATACGCCACTCCCCATGGCGCATCAACACCCCATGCGTATCAACACCCCATGCACAATTTCCCCCATGCGCAACATCTCCCTATGCGCAAGATCCCCGCATGCGCAACTTCCCCCATGTGCAAATTCCCCCATGCGCAACTTCCCCCCATGCGCAGCATCCTTGCCAGTGCAACCTCTTCCTCTGAACAACATCCCCCCAGTGCACCAGGCACCGAGGCACCAAATTGGATGGATGTTATTCAGTCTCCCATGCTAAGTATAGGAGAAAAACACGCTGCACCCCTTTCCAGCCCCTGAAGGGTGAAATTTCTCCAGATGGGTTCTTGGTGGGTGTTCAGGTGACAGAAGGAACTCCCAGAATTCCATGCTTCAGGCCCAGCAGTTGGGCGGAATGTTGATGAGTCAGCAGTTCTCCAATGCAAAGTATAGGGAGGAAAACGTGTTGCACCCCTTTTCACTCCCTTCCGGTTAGAATTTCCGAAATCCAGTACTTAGTGCACCCCTCCGTCTCGGAAGGAACACCCACTTCAAATTAGTAGGTACGGTAGGTAGGTACAGGTGCACATAAAGTCTCTTACATGCTCCCGTAGTTACTCTGTTTTGGGGGGTACGTCTTTGTGAGGGAAGGGCTAGTGCAATGGTGTGACCTCCAGGATCATGCTCCTGTGGGGAAATGGGGACTCTTTTGCAACTCACAAATGGTTCAGCCAAGGTTTGGGGGATGGGGGACCCCTTCCCCTTTCCTTTTAATGAAAGCAAGGGAACTCTACACAAACTGGGAGGGGGGCTTGCAATGCCCCAATTTTAGTAGCACAGCTGTACATACTTAGAGGGGAATGAGTCCCTCTGAACCCAGTGGAAATTCTTTATGGGTAGATGTGCATAAGATTGGGCTGCACATGTATTTTATGCAACAAAACTTACAGTGCAATCCAATGCACTGACTTCAATGGGACTTCTCATATGTGTGCATAGCACTGCAGCATTTATGAATTACGAGCTTATAAAAGCTGCTCTCTGTGTGGACTTTTAAACCAGCTCCTGTGGAGGGTGTGTTGTGCCTTTGCCCCAAAACTAAAGAAACATCTAGTCCAGCTTAGAAAACAGCAATTTTGAAAAAAATAACTGTGACTCCTCAATTCAGTCCATGGAACTTGAAAACCTCACTGTAGGTTTGATCAGTTATTTTCAAATTTGAATTTTTAACTGTTCCCTCTTCATCAGGCCACAAATCCCAATGAAGGATGTTATAATATGTCCATGTAGAGCAAGTATGGTTGGAGCTGTGTGGAGTTGTGTTGAGTGTGTGTGTGTGTGTGTGTGGAGTGTGGGGTTGGTTTGTGTGTGGGGCAGGGTGTCCAGATGACCAGAAATGCCAGACTCCTCTGGAAAAGGCAGACCGGGGGGACGGAAAAAAAATTCCTCCTCACCAGGATTCCAGGCATTCCCGCTGGCCCTCTCATTCATACTGGCCTCAAATGAGCCGATCTGGAAAAAAAAAGTTTCCATAACTCTCATGCATAGTAGCCTCAAATGAGCATGCATACTGGCCTCACATTTTTGTGTGTGAGTGTGTGCTTAGAATCACAGAATCATAGAATCATAGAGTTGGAAGGGACCTAGTAGGTCATCTAGTCCAACCCCCTGCCTGCAGCAGGAAATCCCCCTAGAACATCCCCGACAGGTGCTCGTCGAGGCTCTGCTTAAAGATCCCCAGTGAGGGAGAGTCCACCACCTCCCTTGGCAATCTGTTCCACTGCCGAACTGCCCTCACCGTCAGCTTGTGTGTATGTTTGTATAAGTGTGTGTATGTGTGTATGAGTGTGTGTGTGTGTATGTGTGTGTGTTTGTGTGTGTGAGTGTGTGCTTGTGAGTGTGTGTGTGTATGTGTGTATGAGTATGTGCTTGTGTGTGTGCTAGTGTTTGTGTGTTTGTCTGGGTCTGAACCACATAACTTGGAGTAACTGGCTTGTGTTATGATACTACAAACTGTCTTTTAATGGCTTGTGTTATGCTACCACAAACTGACTTAAATGTCAATTTCTTAAATGTGTTATGCTTGTGTCATGATACTACAAACTGTCTCTTAAATGTGTGGGTCTGAATCATGCATTTTACAAGGTTCTCAATTCTAAAAGTGTTGAACTGAAGTACAGGAAAGCAGTATGAATATTTTTGCTGTATTTTAACATGTCCTACATGTGTCCTACTTTTTGGGGGTGTCCTACAATTTTTTTGAGCGGGTAGGAATTTTGACGTGGGGGGATAGGGATGTTGGCCTTGGGATTCAGGAATTTTGCGTTTGGCATCTGGTCACCCCTAAGACCAAGACCCTTGTCTATCTTCCAGTATCTCTGCCTTGGGTGCCTTAAATCTCTCATCCATACAACGCCAAAGGCAGCCCGTTCTGACTTCTTCATACCCATCCACCCTGACCTGCTGATCATCCTGACATTACAGACTCTGGCCAGTTTTCCTTCAATAGGTCTTTACTGCAATGGAAGATCCAAAATTGTGATTCTACCCTTCCAAGATAGTATGTCCTGCCCTGCATGATTGCCAGATTCTATATCATCATTCCTGCTCGGAGCAACAACCTCAAGGATAGGTGTGCCATCAACACTGTCCTGTTACACAGTCCTGGTTTCTTGGGCAGCTTGGTTCTCCGTCTTCCCATTGCCTGCAGCCGAACAGAGGGTAGGTGCTATCGAGGGGGCTGAGATTATCATGCTGGAGTCAGTCAACTTAGTTGATGCACTTAAGTTCCTTTGCCAGGCATCAGCAGCATCATACCCCAGCCAGAACGTGGAAATATTGGCATGATGGGGAGCAGACTCCCATGGACCGGCGATCAGCTTTTGGGAACTGGATCTGACACAGGTTAAAGCTGGCCATGCCAACCCTCCGCTCAATTAACAGGACTGATAGCTGTGTCTTGTGTCATCAATGCTGTCCTGTTACGCAGTTCTGGTTTCTTGGCAGTTTGGCTTTCTTGCCTTTTGGTGCCTTTCCTGCAGCCCAACATGTGGTAGGTGCTCAGAGACTACTGTGATTACCATGCTGATAAGTAAGATGATGCACTTGAGTTTTTGCCAGGCACTGAACCCATCTTACCAGTGTATACGGAGACAATGGCATTCTGGAAGAGTGAATGCCTGTGGGCTAAAGATCAGCATCTCGGAGATGGATCTGACACAGAGAGGTACACGGCATGCCAAATTCTCCCCTGGTTTGACAGTAGAAGTAGCCATGTAGCCATACCATGTTCCTTCAACTTTGTCTTGTCAGGCAGTTCTGATTTTTCAGGCAACTTGGCTCTCTGTCTTCCCATTTCCTCCAGCCCAATTTCCTTCCAGTGTCCCTGGCCATTGTATAGGCAAAGCTGATAAGTCAGTTGACAGACTAGAGTTCCTCTGCCAGGCACCAGCACCATCATATCGGTGCATGTGGAGACATTGACATGATGGGATAAAACTTTCAGTGTAGATGTAGCCATCTCATGTGCCACTAACACCATCTTGGTTTTTTAGGGCAACTCTGTCTTCCCATTTCCTGGAGCTCAACATGTGCAAGTGTCCCAGGGGTCACCATGATTACAATGCTGATAAATTAGTTGAGGTACTTGAGTTCCTTTACCAGGCACTGCACCATCTTGCTGGTGTACAGTGAGACATTGGCATGCTAGGGAACGGAGTCCTGTAGATCTGTGATCAGATTCTGGGATTTGACAAGAGAATCCAGGCATGCCAACTTCTCCTTTTGGTTGACAGTCAAGTGAGCCATGCTGTGTACCAACCACACTGTCCTGTTAGGCAGTTCTGGTTTTCTTGGCAGCTTGACTCTGGATGAAGTTGTACAAGTGACTTCAGCTGAAGAAGCTTTCTCTTTGGTTTTGCTCACTTTTCCAGGCTCTGTTTCCTGCAGCCCAGCAGGGGTAGGTGCTCAGGGATTACCACAATGCTAAGCCAGTTGAGGCACTTGAGTTCATTTGCCAAGCACTGCACCATCTTACAGGTGCACCTGGAGACATTGGCACAATGTGGAGCAAAGTCCTCTTGGCCTGTGGTCTTACTCTGGCAGTTGAATTTGACTAGGGGATGCCAGGTTCTCCCCTGGGTTGCCTACAGACTGAGGTATCCAATCTATGTGCCATCAACACTGTGCTTTCAGGCAGTTCTGGTTTCTTGGGCAGTTGGATCTAGTTGAAGAACTGACCTTAGCTGAAGAAGCCTTCTCCTTGGTTTTGTTCTCTTCCCAAGGGACAACTGGGTATGTTATCTTCCCATCTCCTGCAGTCCAGCATGTGATAGGTATTTGGGGGCCCCTATAGGTGATTACCAACCCAGTTGACACTTAAGCCAGTGAGGCACTTGAGTTCCTTTGCCAGGCATTGCACCATCACAGCATTGCAGTTGGAGACACTGGCATGATCAGGAGTGGACTTCTGTGGGTCTGCAGTCAGCCTCTGGGAGTTGGATTTGACACAGAGAGGAGCCGCTTGCCAACTTCTCCCAAGCTGTGGGCCTTCAACACCATCCTGTGAGGCAGTTCTGGTTTTGGCGGGGCAGTTTGACTCCTCTTGAAGTTGAAGAAGTCACCTTAGCTGAAGAAGCCTTCTCTTTGGTTTGTTCTCCTTCCCAGGGCAATAGGCTGGTGTCTTCCTTCTTCATGCAGGGGCTCAGGCATTACTGTGGTGACCATGCTGATAAGTCACTTTAGAGGCCTGGGGCTGCTGTGGGCCACCCTTGTTCTTCGTAGGTCCCCGTTGGCATGAAGACAGAGGTTTCCTGATGGTGGAGCCTTCTCCCCAAAGGCTAATGCCAACACACCGGATCCTCCACAACATCCTGAGGAAAAGAGAGAAGCACGGTGAGAAACTGAAGCAGAGCTTAGAGGAAGCAGAGATTCCGAAGACCCTCGGCTTGTGTTAAGTGCCTGAAGACCTGCTGAAGCTGCTGGGTGAGTTGCTTGAGAATAAGCTGCAGGACCTGAAGAATATTTTAGTAGAGCACCAGCCACAACTGAAGGGAACTTGGGCCTGAAACTAGATACCCTGCAAGCCACACACTGTGTGAGGCACACACACAAGAAAAAATCTTTACTGTATTAAAGATCAGCAGATGGAAGTTTTCTATTCCATATAGGGCAGCTGCAGGGAATGTCCAGTCTGAACTGGGACACCCCAGAAGTTATTTGGAGGTGCATGAGAGGGTGAACAGCATGGGCTGTGTCTACTCCTTCTTTCCAAATCCCTGAAAGGTGGGCTGCATCAACTTCAAGAGATCATCATGGGGACCAAAGCAGGGAAATGCATCCCCCTTTCCCAGAACCAGTCTCGCACAAGCAGGATGCCATTGATCAGAACCACAAAAAGAGGATAAGTGTTGCCCAAAACTTAAGACACACAAGAAAAATGTAGGACATTAGAAAATAAAAGCTATATTCTGTACTTCTTGAATATAACTCTCACATTTTTCAGCCAAATTCAGTCTCCAAAATCAGGGAGATTCAGGGAGAATCAGTGAGTGCTTTAGATTCAATGGTTAATTAGATTTGAGTAAATGCAATATATTGCTTTCTTCTGATTGATTATTAATTAATTTTATATTTAATATAATATTATATTAATTAATTTTATATTAATTACTTATTATATAAATTATTACATTAACTATTAAATTATTGCATTATATTGTTAAATTTAAAATGATTGCATATAATTTATTTGATTTATTAATTATGGGAAGGCTACATGCCTCCTACTCACAAGGAAAAGGAGGACAATGAAGATTTTTCTCCAGGACACAAGGCTAAAAAGAGGCTATGTCCTGGAAAAAAGATGGCATACGTTCCCCTTGTTCACTGAACATATTTCTTGAGCAAATACAAGCACATCAGGGCTAATCATGGCAATATATCGCGTGGGATAAAGAAAACACTCCCCCCCTCCCATACGTTCCAACATCAGCCCCGGCCTCTAAACAGACTCAGCAGCCCTCAGACACCTACCCCATGTTCGGCTGCAGGGGTCTTGGCGGTGACTTTCTCAGGATTGAGGCAAGGTTTGGAATGGGGAGTTTTCTCCAGTCTCTTTATCGTGAGTGTGCTGAGCCTCCTGCTGCTCCTGGTGTCTTTGGGGCAGTGGTTCTCAAGCAATTCAACCTGGGACCCCCTTAAATCTGTCCATTATAGGACCCTCTGTTAATTATAGGACCCTCCAGAAGAGGGTCATTGATAGAACAGACATCAGACAGGAAGGGACATTGTTGTGATGCCAGAGCTCCTCCTCCACGCCTGCACTGAGAAATACCTTGTGTTCAATGAGATTTACTCCCAGGAAAGCATCCTCAGTGCCCCATCGCAAGACGATGGCACCCAGTGCCAGATCTCAAAATGGCAACACCCAACTTTGTGTGACTCCCTGAAATGAAGTGGAACCCCCCCCCCGCCCCGGAGGTCCCATCTCCCACTTTGAGAACCACTGCCTAGGGGATGAGGACAGAGACCCAGAGCCAGGAAGGAGCTCTCTGAGTGGTCCGGGTTCCCTGTCCTACCTGCCTCCAGGGTGTCTAGGCAAGCATGACTCATGCAGCGCCCACCCGCGTTCCCTGCGCCTGTACGGAGGCCGCCCCACTCTGCGTGAGGCCACACAGGCAGCAGGGAGGTCTGGCTACCCCACACCCCAGAGCCTGGACTGGGTGGGCAGAGCAACGGGCACTGGCTGGAGAAGCGGGTCCACAGCTGAGCATGCCAGGCGTGCTGGAGCTTCTGTCTGTCTGTCTGTCTGTCTGTCTGTCTATCTACTTACCTACCTACCCACCTACCCACCCACCCACCCATCTATCTACCTATCTATCTACCTATCTACCTACCTACCTACCTATCATATGTATGTACCTATCTACCGTATATATGTACGTATGTACGTATGTAAGTATGTATGTATGTATGTATCTATCTATCTATCTATCGATCTATCTATCTATCATATGTATGTATGTACCTACCTACCTACCTACCTACCTAATAAGATGACAACAAAGTTTTGTCATGTGAATCTCTACATTCTCGAAAGATAGAACGAAGCTGTTTTTTAAGAGTAATATGTATGTATGTATGTATGTTTGTATGTATGTATGTATGTATGTATGTATGTATCTATCTATCTATCTATCTATCTATCTATCTATCTATCTATCTATCTATCTAGCTACCTACCGTATGTATGTATGTATGTATGCATGCATGCATGCATGCATGTATGCATGTGTGTGTATCTATCTATCTAGTGTATGTATGTATATATGTATGTATGTATAGTAAAATTCCCTGTAAAATTCATGGGAGGAAAATTCCCCGTACGGCATCCCTATCATCAATCCCACACACACATCAACCCCTGATGCACATCCCCCCCATGAGCATCATGCCCCCCTATGCACATGTATACATGTATCTATCTACCTACCTATCTAATGTATGTATGTATTTACCTACCTACCTACATACCCATCTACCTACCACCACCGCTGGAGCCCCAACTGCCTGGTGGGCCCAGCCATGGAGCCGCTCCTCCGACCAGTCCCTCAGCCCTGCCCAGCCCAGCCCAGGCTCTGAGGCACAGGGCACCGGAGCTCCCTGCTGCCTGCATGGCCTCACGTGGAGTGGGGAGCCTCCAGACGGGTGCGGGGAGCTCGGGGGGGTGCTGTGTGGGCCATGCCGCCTGGACAGCCTGGAGGCAGGGAGGGCAGGGAAGCCGGGCGTCCAGAGCGGGGTCCTCTGGAGAGGGCTTGGGAAGTCCCTGCCTGGCTGTGGGTCTCCCTCATGGGGGCTCAGCACACTGAGGAGGCAGAGGCTGGAGAGATAGGCAGAAAGGGCATCTGGGGAGGGTTGGGAGCCACTGCCTGGTTGCCTGAAGGGGGCCCGCCTGGGAGTGCCTGGCTCTGCTCTGCTCTGCCTGCCTGGCCACTGTCAACCGCCAGGCTCAGCAGTCAAGGGTTCTGATCTGCTGCCTTGACAATCACACAACAACACCCTCGGGGGAGGGTCTTTGTTGCGTCATCGCACTGCAGGGAGCGGGTGGGGAGAGCACTGCTGATTGGCCGGGAGGCTGCCCTAGACATTTTCTCCTCTGGGGTCTTAAAACCATGGGCCTGGGGCCAGATGGGGCGCTCGGAAGGCGATCCTCCATCCAGCCCTTCATGTTAGCAGATTTAGGGTGCAATCCTAATCATGTCTACTCAGAGTCAGAAGTAAGTCCCACTGTACTCTTTGGCACTTACTCTCAGGAAAGTGTGTATAGGATTGCAGCCTCAACTTTTCATATGTTGTCCTGATGGAAATGCAGGCTTTGAATATGATGACTGGCAGTGGTGTAGCCAAGGCCTCCAAGAGAAATTTTTTAAGGTGGTACAAAACCCATTTGGGGCCCTAAGAATTGCAAAATTATTTTGAAATAAAAAATTGAGGCTAATTAATGTGCAAAAAACTTCCAGAAGTGCTCATTTATTGATCATACTAGCAAAAAGCGCACCCGCGTTGTGGGAGTAAAACTCCCTGTACGGCATCCCCCCATCAATCCCCCACACACATCAACCCCCCATGTACATCCACCCCATGCGCATCAACTCCCCTATGCACATTAACCCCCATGCTCATCAAACCCCCATGCACAACATCCCTCATGCGCATCAACGCTCCATGTACATCAACCCCCCATGTGCAACATCCCCCATGTGCAACATCTCCCTATGCTCATCATTCCCCCATGTGCATCAACCCCTGCATGTGCAACCCCTCCATGCACAGCATCTCCCCAGTGCAACCTCTTCCTCCAAACAACATGCCCCACCCCCCGTGCATCGAGCATAAAAGTGGCTGGAGGTTGGTCAGTCTTCCATGTTAATTATAGGACAAAAACACGTTGCACCCCTTTTCAGCCACTTAAGGGTTAAATTTCTCCACATTGGTTCTTGGTGGGTGTTGATGTCACAGAAGGAACACCCACCCCAAATTTCACACCTCTAGGCCCGGCGGTTTTGGCAGGGCGTTGATGAGTGAGTCAGTCAGTCAATCAGTGACTTTTCTCTTTTATATAGATAGATAGATAGATAGATAGATAGATAGATAGATAGATAGATAGATAGATAGATAGATAGATAGATAGATAGATAGATAGATAGATAGAACGAACGAACGAACGAACATTATGTTAAAACATACCGGTATTCAAGTAACGTGACAATATAAAATACTAAGATCTTATCAAGGAAAAAATTAGAAAAAAATTTAACTATTTAATAAGTGCTTTCCTGGCTTTCTTATGTGCAAAACTTCTAATAACACTATCAAAATCAGCCTGTCTGGCAAGTGCTAGACTCTTGCTAGGTCAACAAGTCGAATTTGTGACACAGTAGACCACAAATAATTTTTTATAAGTTTAAGCTTACTGAAAGATCTTTCAGCAGATGCTTTATTGTTTTACTGTAAAACAAAAGTAAAAAAAAACCTTACGTTTGAAACTGTATGTATGTATGCGGGTGTATGACCTTCAGATGATCCTCAAATGGTCCTTCAGTCATGGGCCCCTCTGTAGCTCTTGGGCCCAGGAACAATGTACCTGCTGGGCCCCCCTCTCGTAGGCCGTGCTCAGAAGGCACTGGATTGCCCCATGAATCAGTCTGCTCAGTTCAACAGTCAGTTGACTTAAAGGAAATTCCTTGATTTCGGGGCTTCTCCATGAATCCATGAGGGAGGTTTTCCCATGTAGTCCCATTCTGCCTTAGCTTTCAAAATTTGGTGGTGACAACAAAAAACTATATTCTTTCCAAGCAGAAATTACACACCTAATATAATATAAGCACCTAATTGAGAGGAAATGTCTCGGACTGCGTATACAAGTGCTATTTGCTAAAACAATTGAAAAGGACATTTCACATTAAATGTCTGTGATGCAAGAGATACGCAGCCCACATCTTTGATGCAATGTACATTACTACCACTGTATGGTTACCCAACCTCCTGCAGTACTGCAGAGCAAGTCATGTCATCACACCTGATTTAAGTGGACATGGTCTCTATTTTGCAGAATTAACTGTAGAAACCCTGTGGTCAAAGTGCCTTATTGACAGAGCTTATTGACCCTATCGATTGAAGTTTATTCTCCCATAGTGTTAAGGCTGCAGGACGGGGATAATCTGAAAGAAAAAATTGAAATAAGCTATCCAACTCACAATCATAAAGAGCACAGATCCGAAATTTGGAGATAATCTGCCATGCTCTAGCTTCAACTTGTCCTTGACCAGTTTCCAAATACAGGGCTGCATAAGGAACACATCGGGGGAGAGCCAGTATCTTAGGCAGAAATAAATTCTGCGGACGTTCTAAAATGTTATTTGTTTTCGTCATCCAGACCGGTATGGCGTATAATAATTGCGGATACACTTTGGCACTGAAGATCTTTAATGCTGCTGGGATAGATTGGTTCCCTTTAGAGTAGAAAAAACTAGAAATCGCCTGAGCCGATACATTAGCTCCCTTAACTGCCGTTTGGCGATGTAAAACCCATGAGCCATTATAACTGAAAAGAACTCCCAGATATTTAAAGGCTTTCACTTGTTCTATCTGGTGACCATCTAGTAGCCATGTAGTGGGGTTCCATCTCCTACAAAAAACCATAATTTCAGTTTTCTCAAAATTTAACTGCAGATCGTTTGCCTTCAGGTACTCTAAACATCTAGCAAGTAGACGTTTAAGGCCTAGTTTTGTGCAGGACATAACAGCAGCATCATCTGCATATAGCAGAAGAGGTACAGCTTTCGAACCTAAGTTTGGGCTATGTCCATTGACCAGGGCAAGAACGGAGGCAAGATCATTTATAAAAAGATTAAATAATGTTGGGGCTAATAAGCAGCCCTGTTTCACGCCTCTGTTTGTAGGCAGTTTTGAGGATAGGTCCCCATCCCGAGTGCATTTAATCTGGCATGTTGTGTTATAATGCAAGATCTTAATTAGAATTAGGAGTCTCTTATCAAGTTGTAGTTGATCCAGCTTATGCCAAAGCAGGTTTCTATTTACAGAATCGAAAGCCCCTTTTAAATCTAAGGAAGATACATAAAGTTTACCATTATTATCTATGGAATATTTCTGAATAAGATGATAAAGAAATAGACAGTTATCGATGGTTGATCTCCCTTTCTGAAAGTTCAGGACCAATTATTTTGTGCTTAGAGATCCAATTTAACAATTTATCCAGAATACGTCTTGCGTGCAATTTCCCTATGGTGGAAAGCAGTCTGATCGGCCGAAAATTTGAGGGGATGCTAGGGTCACCTTTTTTAAAGATTGAAACCACAACTGCGTTAGTCCAAGCTTCAGGCTGTTTTGTTCACTATTGTAAACAGGGCTGCCAGAGGTGGCGCCCACCAGTCCGGGTCTATTTTCATAATACCAGCCTGAAAGTCATCAGGCCCTGATTTATCTGACTGATAAATCTGATTTAATCTGACTGATAAGATCTTTAACCTCTTGCTCGGAGACTGGAGGCCATTCAGCTATTCCGCTGAAAGGCATCTCTGGTGGTTCTAAAGTAGGCAGTTCCGCATTGTAAAATACTGTTTGAAAATGGTCAATCCAGTCCTTCGGTGAAATGGTGGCCATGTCTGGACTTTCTGCTGAGGGGGAACTAGTAACTAGCATCCAAAACTGTTTAGAGTTTTTAGTTTGGATTGCTTGTAGAAGTTGTTCCCATATAGAGTCTATTTGACGCTGCCTATTTTCTCTAATTTTGAGATTAACTTGTTTTCGAAGCTCAAAATAAGATGACAACAAAGTTTTGTCATGTGAATCTCTACATTCTCGAAAGATAGAGCGAAGCTGTTTTTTAAGAGTAATACTTGCTCTATCCAGCCCAGAGTTATTCGGCCTTGGCATGCTTTGGGCCCTGGGTCTAAGAACTGAGGGGAGTGTGGATGTCAAATGACTCAGCAGCCCCTCATATGCACAGATGAGGGTTTGGGGGTTGGTGGCCCCCATGATTGATGATCTAAGGGACATGCATTCGCAGGATCTAAGGATATGTGGAATTCTCATTTTATTTTCAGAATTCCCAAAAATTCTTTTGGACAAGCTGGGATGAGTGGGAGTAATTTTAAGAGAAGCTTTTATTTGTAGAGTAAGGATAAGGGGACAATGGTCACTTTCAATTAGATCCCCAATATAGAAATCATCAATAAAATGTAATATGGCAGGAGAAATAAGAACATAATCTATTATGCTACAGCCTTTAGGAGACATGAAGGTGAACTCACTAGACCTAGGAAAGGTTAGCAGACCATTCAACCAGATTCTAATCGTTTGTATGCAGAACCTGGCTAGATATAAACCAGCAGAATTAATTTGATCATCTTTAGAAAATCTCTGCACCATGAAGGGAGAATGTGCCAGGGTCTCCAGCTCAGTACCATAAGCCTTGGAGAAAATAGAAGAATCATTTCCAACCCTGGAGTTAAAATCTCCACAAATAATAGACTTAACAGTAGGATGGGCCTTCTCAATCTCCTCTATAAATGAGGCAAAGCTATCCCATTTCTGTTTCAAACACCTATGCCCAGGCGGAAAGTAAACATTAACCAGGATAAGGGGAATGTCCACAGTTACTTGCACTGCTAGTGCCGTACTGCAATCATCTAGCTTATTAATAAGGGCGGACTTGATATGCTTAGCCACCAGAATGGCAAGTCCGGCTATCGGACGACCCTTGCTATTGTGTTTACAGGCGGGCAGCTGGAAGGTGTGGAACCCAGCCAGTAGAATAGGAGATTGGCACCAGGTTTCTTGCAAAATAACAATCTCATATTTTTTAAGAGAACTCAAGAACTCCTGATCTTGTCTCTTATTTTTCCAACCCGCAATATTCCAGGATATAATTTTCACTTGTTTCTTTAGCAAAGGGGGAGCAGTATCGGTTTGACGTCATTTGTCCTGAAGCAGTGAAGATTCCTTAGGCTCTGAAGTCATCAGAAGCTCCGAACAGATCAATTTAGAGAAGCTAGCAAAATTTGGATCGTTGCAAAGAAGTGCACCCGGCCTCATTGCTAGAGATTCCTTAGAGGTATTAGCGATCTGAGGATTCTGCTCACCAGAGGACGACGCAAGACTTTTCCGCGTCAGCCCGTCAGTTCCATAGTTCGCAAAAAGATATGTCCCATTAAGGAGTTTGCACAAGCTGGAGGATTGTCCTGTTTGAGTGGAGGTTCTGAAAGTAGAACTAACTAGATTAAAATCATTAGCTGCAGAGGCATGATTTACCTCTTTGCAAGAGTCCTGAGCATTGTGCTCTAAATCTTGCTGGTCTTGAGCGGAGCACACTAAGTGGCAACCTTCTATACGAAGGTCCGATTGATCAGAGAGATGATCTTGCGCCGTACATTTTACAGAAGCTGATGAGCTATTTCCAGTAAATATTTTTTCAACCATTGCCACAATGTTTTCTTCTGTTATGCGATTCTGATTGGTTAGTCCAATTTTAGGCTTACCCACAGAAGAGGAATGACCTATGTTTAAATTATTTGTAACCCCTACAGATTTTGGAGCTGCTTTATTCATATTTGTAGGGACAGGACATGGTTGTAGACGGCTATTGTCAGATAATTTTCTTTTTTCTGCAGATCCGAAACAAATTACTTTGTGTAAATACTCTCTGGATTCTGATCAACAGTGCTTCGCATTTTGATCTGGGGCCTAGTAATAGCCGCGGAAATTCCTTGGACTCAAAAAGCACATAAAGTCTTTTAAAACCATTAATCGTAGGTAAGTAGTAGAACTCTTTGATATCAGACTTATATACAGCTTTATTCAAAATATAGGATAATGACTGGGCAATTGAGTACTTGCTTGCCCACCTATATGAGTCTTCACACGGGAAAGAAAGAGAGGACAATGGCAGAGGATTCCATGTCAACCGAAAGTCTCTAGCTGGTGGTTGTTCAGCTGGCCTGATTGAATCCTCCATAATTCTTCCTGAGGAGGGATCAAGGACATCAGAAGATGGTTTGTGTCTTTGTCCTAATAAGTTCCTAGGGCTTTCATGCTCAACCTGCTTTTCTGTCATCCAAGTAGCACTCTGAAGGATCTTTTGCAGAGACTCACCAAAGGAGTTTATGCTTTCTAAAATTAGTAGTAGAGTGTGAGCACAGATAAGACATGCATCCCCCGCTTTGGCCAAAAGGGAACGCAAAGTTTTATCAGTTGAGGGAGTGTCTTCCTCTGTGATAATAGAAACGGAGGGAGAAACAGAAAGCGTACTATCCTCAGGACTCTCCAACTGCTCCAGATTCTCTGATTGTTGTATCTGTACAGAGTCTATGTTGTCTTTCCATGTATTTTGAAATAAATCTGGCATAGAGGAGATGGGGGAAAGTGGAGGGGAAGGGGAGGGAGAGGATATAGAAAGAATATCACTCACCCCCTTTAATATCTCCTTTTGAGCTGCAGCCTTGCTCCTTGTTAATGGCGGCAGATAGCTATCAATCAGCGTCTGGTTTGAAATGTTCGCCCTGGACTTTTCCGCTCTGGAGGACTTCTCTTTCTTGTTTTGTGCAGCTTTCTTGTTTGGTGCAGCAGGATTTATATTCACCCTCCTTCTCCTTTTCTTTGAAGATGGCATGTTACCTCTCGGTTGATATTTATATTCTTAAATAAGGAAAATATGCAGCCGACCCTCCGCTTCTGCTCAGCTCCAGCTTCACAATACAACAAAGGGCAATAATAAAACAGGGGATGACTGGGCACGAAAACACAGCTGAATAAGATAAAACACCATGAGGTAAACTAAGAGAAAAGCTTAAAAAATAAAACTAATAGCCGGAGCAATCTAATCACTCAACCAACTCAGGAGCCATCTTGGCCGGAAGTCAAGTCCCGGGGGTGACACACAGACTTCTGCACCGGGTGATGCGCAGAGTCACGTCACCACTGTAGGCACCACTGCTGTTCCTTGTTCAGTGTGATCTGAGGGGTGTCTCCTCAGGAGCAAGTCCTCCCCAGGTGTCAATTACTTAGCATGCTCTGGAGCAGTTAGGGCAGCCCAGGCTTCCTGACTCTCTGGATGCAGCATAACTTTCTGCTCTGGATACAGAGTAGTTAGGAGAAAGCAGTTGGGGCAGAGCAGGCTGAACTTGCTCTGGATTTGGCCCATAGCCTCCTGCTATGTTGATTGCTTCTCCGAGACCCTGGGTGTAGTTCCCTAGGGGTTGTGGGTTTGAGGCCCACCCCATTCGGGCACATAGACAAGGATGATTCAGCTTATTGCACCAAGGGGGCACACGTGACTGGTGGGATCCTCCAACTGCCAGACACAAAAGTAACTGGCAATAACGGGAGGAAATCGCCTCCAATTATTTCCAGATTTTCAGATTCAGAGAGTCTCCTACATCAATTCCACAAGACCAGATTCTTTCCCTTCTCACCCTCCCTCAGACTTTTGGTATTCAGGAACCATTGGGCATTGGCTGTTTAGGCTCCTGTTGAAAATTTGCTCTTCCATCAGCAAATCAGTCCTTCCACTTCTGGCAGGATTAGTGGTAGATCATTGCAAGGGCATCTTTCCAGAGATCTACAGATCCACAGCATCAGAAGGGTTTTAATTTTTTATTTCATTTTTAAATGTGTGTTCTATGCACACATGGAACACAATGGGATTTATTTCAGAGTAGGCATGCATAGGATTGGGCCCAGAAGCTACAATCCTATCCACATTTACATGAGAATAAAGGACATCCTGGCTATAATGGGATTTATTTCAGAGTAGGCATGCATAGGATTAGGCCCTGAGGCTGTTAGTCAGCCCCAGTGCGCGCGCAGCTACAGCCGGGGGTCTGGTAAGCCTGACCTGGCCCCCTGCACCAGGGGTGTTTAGGCGACCCCCAGGAAAGCTCTGGGCGACCCCCAATGGCGTCCCGACCCCCACTTTGAGAAACGCTGGTATAGGCCATCCAAAAAATCAGTAACCAACAACAACAACACTCAGTGGTGTCGATACAACGGAGTAAAAGTTTGAGGTTTTTAGTTCTGACACATGGAAATGAGAGCAGGCTCATTCTAATTTTTTATTTGTTCCATGGTGTGTCATAGACTGCAATCCTGAACTGCACTTAGGCTAGCCTGTCTGGCACTTGGGCCAGCCTAATGCCAGATAGCCCAGCCTAGTTGCACCAGAAAAGGCTTGGGTCAGCGTAAGTCCACTTAGGCTGGCCCAAGACAAATGGACCTGCACCAGCCTAGCCAGCCTGCCAGCATAAGCAGTTCAACAGGCACCCCTATGGGTCTACTCAGATTTATTCCTGCTCCTTAGGTACTCTAACTATGAGGAGTTGTGTGGGGGCATTTCTGCTTTGGAAACAGGCTCTGCATACAGCCTAACTGCACTGTTCTGGTCCATGCTGAACATGCCCTCATCATGCCTCTCCACAGCTTGGCTGGCCCAGGTCCATCTGTCTTAGGTGCACCAGCCCAAGCCTTTCTGGTGTAACTGGGCCACCCCATCTTGGAACTGGGCCAGCCCAGTGATAGATAGGCTAGTCCAAGTGCACTTCAGGATTGCAGCCTTTATCTTGAAATTAAAAATTTTATTTAATATTTCATGACGTCGCATGCAAGGCCTCCCTTGGAATTGTAACAATGAGGTAGGGGGAGACTTAGATTAGTAAACTGGCATGGGGAAAAGATTAAACTCTCTCTTCCAAAGCATTACTATGACCATTTATTTACTCACTCGTTAGTTTGTATCAACAAATTGGTTAGAACAGTGATTTTCAACCTTTTTCATCTCATGGCACCCTAAGAAGGCACTGAAATTGTCAAGGCACACCAACAGTTGTTTTTACCATTAACCAGACACACCTGGCTGTTCAAATGCCCCAATGTTCCTATTAATTTACAACCGTCTCCAAATTCCCGTGGCACACCTGAGGACTATCCGTGGCACACCAGTGCGCCATGACACACTGGTTGAAAACCACTGGGTTAGAATGAGAACAGCCTTCCATGGGAGCCACAAGTCAAGCCCATGAATGTTATCATTTCAACCCCAAAGTTGGCATAAGATCGTAAAACATATATGAGAAGAAAACATATCCCTATGGTAGATTCCTCTGAACCAAGCAGTACATGAATTCCACTGTAGTTGCTGGGAAGAACAGTTCTAAAGGACAATGCTCCCCTCTCCTGGCAATTTATAAATTACCTGTAGAGGCCAAAATTTAGACACAGGCTTTTTGAACTCAGGGGAATAAAACAAGACCGAGGGAGACTCTGTCCAAGCAGACTTAAGCTCCCTTGAAGCTCCATTGTTTTCCATTGACTGGAAACTTTCTGTTCCATTGAAAGGGAACTTTCTGCAGTTCCTCAGCTGAAGGGTATAATACCTTATTACCAGTGGTGGGCTCCAGCAGGTTCACACCTACTCTATAGAACCGGTTGTTAACGAGAGATAGGACATATAACACTTAAAAATAGTCATTAAAAAGTGGCTGCCAGATGGGCATAGAACTGGTTGTTAATTTCTTTGAATCCCATTACCGCTTATTCCTTCCCAATATTTTATGTTGCCAAACACTTTCAGCATACAGTTCTGCACGGCTTTGGGAGGAAAACTTCTCTAGAGCAACAGATACTATAATCAAAAGCAAACAGAATGAACTTGTTTATGCAGCAGATTCATAACCCAAATAAGAACCCCCCCCCACCCCCCAAGAAAAGCTCTGTACCTTCCAGGCAAGCCAAGTCAGTTAACTCACATCTTCAAGGATGGCCAGGCACAGATATGGGTGCTTGCATGGGCACAAGCCACTGGCATGTGCCCCACCAGAACAAACCTGTGAAGGTCTGTATACACTATATATACTGTATACAGACATACAACATGTACGATATTACTGAATATGTAAAATTAAAGAGTCACTGACTCACTCACGCAATCACTCATTCATCAATGCTCAGCCTAAAGCGCTGGACCTAGAAGTGTGAAATTTGGGGAGGGAATTCCTTCCATAATGTAGGCACCCATGAAGAAGAATCAATGTTCAGACATTAAAACCAGAAGGGAGTGAAAGGGTGTGCAATGTGTTTTCATCCTTAGACTTAACATTGAAGATTGACTGATCAACACCCTGTTGCAACCCTTGGACCTAGAAGCAAGAATTTGGGAAACATATTCAGTCTGTGATGTAAGGACCACGAAGTCCCAATTTGGTACCTGCTGGTGTCCAGTGCCTTGCTCCCAGCATGGTTGCCCATTGCTCCATAGGGATGCCTGGTGGTGCTTGGTGATGCCCACTGCCTGCTACTGCTCAGTAGTGCCCAATACCTGGTAGGGATGCACAGTGCCCAATGGTGCCCAGTGCCTAGATTTTGGTGCCCAGTAGGGATGTTTGGTGCCCAAAGGTTCCCTGTGCCTGCTGCCCAGTGGTGCCTGGCGACCAGCAGGGGTGCCTGGTGGTGTCCTCTGGTGCCCAGTAGGGATGCCAGTTGCCCAGTGGTGCCCAGTGGTGAACAAATCAAATAATGGGGAGATGGATAACATTACTGAACTGCTAGGCTCTGCATCTGTTAGTCCTTATTTTCCACAAAATAGAAAAATGTCAATAGAGAAGACCAGCCCTGCAATCCAGAGCAACAATGGGAAGACATAAGAGGCACTTACTCTGGATTGCTCTATGCATTTCCCATATGTGGTACTGTAACTACGTCGGTGTAAAAGGTCCCATAGCTACTCTGGATTGCAGCCCAGGGCTCTGTCCCAAGCTAGCTGCTAGCACAGGAGCAGTTACATCACTCTCTGTCAAAACCCACCAGTTCTGGTTACCTTCCCATACCTGAACTAATTGCTGTTCAGCTTCTGTTCCACCCAGGAGCAGGGCCTCCAAGAGAAATTTTTTAAGGCGGTACAAAGCCCATTTGGGGCCCCTAAGAATTGCAAAATTATTTCAACATAAAAAACTGAGGCTAATTAATGTGCAACTTCCACAAGTGCTCCTTTATTGATCATACTAGCAAAAAGTGTACCCGCATCGGGAGTAAAATTCCCTGTACGGCATCTCCCCATCAATCCCCCACGCACTTCAACCCCCCATGCACATCCACCCCATGCAAATCACCCCCCCTATGCACATCAACTTCCTATGCTCATCAAACCCCCATGCGCATCAGTCCCCCATGCGCATCAGTCCCCCATGTGCTTCATCTCCCCATGTGCATCACCCCCATGCGCATCAACGCCCATGTGCAATATCCCCAATGTGCAACATTTCCCTATGCACAACATCTCCGCATGTGCTTCAATCCCCAATGTGCAACATTCCCCATGTGCAACATAATCCCCCATGCACATAATTCCCTCATGCACAACATTCCCCATGCTCATCACCCCCCTACGCGCATCATCCCCATACACACATTAAACCCCCACACGCATTAAACCTCCACACGTATCAAATCCGTACGTGCATCAAATCCCCACGCGCAACATCTCCCCATGCGCATAATTCCCCCATGCACAACATTCCCCATGCTCATCATCCTCCTATGCGCATCATTATCCTATGCACTTCATCCCCCCTATGCGCATCATCCCCCTACGCGCATCAAACCCCCATGCGCAACATCTCCCCACGTGCAACATCTCCCTATGCGCAACATCTCCCCACGCGCAACATCTCCCTATGCGCAACATCTCCCCATGCTTATCTTTCCCCCATGCCCATAATTTCCCCATGCACATCAACTCCTCCATGTGCAATACCTCCATGCACAGCATCTCCCCAGTGCAACCTCTTCCTCCAAACAACATGCGCCCCAGTGCACCGAGCACAAAAGTGGCTGGTGGTTGGTAAGTCTTCCATGTTAAGTACAGGACAAAAACACATTGCACCCCTTTTCAGCCCCTTAAGGGTTAAATTTCTCCACATCGGTTCTTGGTGGATGCTGATGTCACAGAAGGAACACCCTCCCCAAATTTCTTGCTTCTAGATCTGGGAGTTGGCACAGAGCATCCCTCAGTCACCAATTCTTCAATGCAAAGTATAGGGAAGAAAACACGTTGCGCCCCTTTTCACCCCCTTCCGGTTGGAATTTCCCCAAACCGATTCTTAGTGCACCCCTCGGTCACGGAAAGAACACCCACCCCAAATTTCATGTTTTTAGACCCAGCGGTTTTGGCAGGGCATTGATGAGTCAGTGAGTCAGTGAATCAGTGAATCAGTCAGTCAGTGATTTTTATATATATACTAGTGAAAAGCATACCCGCACTGCGGGAGTAAAATTTCCCCATACGCCACTCCCCATGGCGCATCAACACCCCATGCGCATCAACACCCCATGCGTATCAACACCCCATGCACAATTTCCCCCATGCGCAACATCTCCCTATGCGCAAGATCCCCGCATGCGCAACTTCCCCCATGTGCAAATTCCCCCCATGCGCAACTTCCCCCCATGCGCAGCATCCTTGCCAGTGCAACCTCTTCCTCTGAACAACATCCCCCCAGTGCACCAGGCACCGAGGCACCAGGCACCAAATTGGATGGATGTTATTCAGTCTCCCATGCTAAGTATAGGACAAAAACATGCTGCACCCCTTTTCAGCCCCTGAAGGGTGAAATTTCTCCAGATGGGTTCTTGGTGGCTGTTCAGGTGACAGAAGGATCCCTCCCAGAATTCCATGCTTCAGGCCCAGCAGTTGGGCGGAATGTTGATGAGTCAGCAGTTCTCCAATGCAAAGTATAGGGAGGAAAACGTGTTGCACCCCTTTTCACTCCCTTCCGGTTAGAATTTCCGAAATCCAGTACTTAGTGCACCCCTCCGTCTCGGAAGGAACACCCACTTCAAATTAGTAGGTACGGTAGGTAGGTACAGGTGCACATAAAGTCTCTTACATGCTCCCGTAGTTACTCTGGATTTGGGGGTACGTCTTTGTGAGGGAAGGGCTAGTGCAATGGTGTGACCTCCAGGATCATGCTCCTGTGGGGAAATGGGGACTCTTTTGCAACTCACAAATGGTTCAGCCAAGGTTTGGGGGATGGGGGACCCCTTCCCCTTTCCTTTTAATGAAAGCAAGGGAACTCTACACAAACTGGGAGGGGGGCTTGCAATGCCCCAATTTTAGTAGCACAGCTGTACATACTTAGAGGGGAATGAGTCCCTCTGAACCCAGTGGAAATTCTTTATGGGTAGATGTGCATAAGATTGGGCTGCTCGTGTATTTTATGCAACAAAACTTACAGTGCAATCCAATGCACTGACTTCAATGGGACTTCTCATATGTGTGCATAGCACTGCAGCATTTATGAATTACTAGCTTATAAAAGCTGCACTCTGTGTGGACTTTTAAACCAGCTCCTGTGGAGGGTGTGTTGTGCCTTTGCCCCAAAACTAAAGAAACATCTAGTCCAGCTTAGAAAACAGCAATTTTGAAAAAAATAGCTGTGACTCCTCAATTCAGTCCATGGAACTTGAAAACCTCACTGTAGGTTTGATCAGTTATTTTCAAATTTGAATTTTTAACTGTTCCCTCTTCATCAGGCCACAAATCCCAATGAAGGATGTTATAATATGTCCATGTAGAGCAAGTATGGTTGGAGCTGTGTGGAGTTGTGTTGAGTGTGTGTGTGTGTGTGTGGAGTGTGGGGTTGGTTTGTGTGTGGGGCAGGGTGTCCAGATGACCAGAAATGCCAGACTCCTCTGGAAAAGGCAGACCGGGGGGAGGGAAAAAAAATTCCTCCTCACCAGGATTCCAGGCATTCCCGCTGGCCCTCTCATTCATACTGGCCTCAAATGAGCCGATCTGGAAAAAAAAGTTTCCATAACTCTCATGCATAGTAGCCTCAAATGAGCATGCATACTGGCCTCACATTTTTGTGTGTGAGTGTGTGCTTAGAATCACAGAATCATAGAATCATAGAGTTGGAAGGGATCTAGTAGGTCATCTAGTCCAACCCCCTGCCTGCAGCAGGAAATCCCCCTAGAGCATCCCCGACAGGTGCTCGTCGAGCCTCTGCTTAAAGATCCCCAGTGAGGGAGAGTCCACCACCTCCCTTGGCAATCTGTTCCACTGCCGAACTGCCCTCACCGTCAACTTGTGTGTATGTGTGTATGAGTGTGTGTATGTGTATGTGTGTGTGTTTGTGTGTATGAGTGTGTGCTTGTGTGTGTGTGTGTGTATGAGTATGTGCTTGTGTGCGTGCTAGTGTTTGTGTGTTTGTCTGGGTCTGAACCACATAACTTGGAGTAACTGGCTTGTGTTATGATCCTACAAACTGTCTTTTAATGGCTTGTGTTATGCTACCACAAACTGACTTAAATGTCAATTTCTTAAATGTGTTATGCTTGTGTCATGATACTACAAACTGTCTCTTAAATGTGTGGGTCTGAATCATGCATTTTACAAGGTTCTCAATTCTAAAAGTGTTGAACTGAAGTACAGGAAAGCAGTATGAATATTTTTGCTGTATTTTAACATGTCCTACATGTGTCCTACTTTTTGGGGGTGTCCTACAATTTTTTTGAGCGGGTAGGAATTTTGACGTGGGGGGATAGGGATGTTGGCCTTGGGATTCAGGAATTTTGCGTTTGGCATCTGGTCACCCCTAAGACCAAGACCCTTGTCTATCTTCCAGTATCTCTGCCTTGGGTGCCTTAAATCTCTCATCCATACAACGCCAAAGGCAGCCCGTTCTGACTTCTTCATACCCATCCACCCTGACCTGCTGATCATCCTGACATTAAAGACTCTGGCCAGTTTTCCTTCAATAGGTCTTTACTGCAATGGAAGATCCAAAATTGTGATTCTACCCTTCCAAGATAGTATGTCCTGCCCTGCATGATTGCCAGATTCTATATCATCATTCCTGCTCGGAGCAACAACCTCAAGGATAGGTGTGCCATCAACACTGTCCTGTTACACAGTCCTGGTTTCTTGGGCAGCTTGGTTCTCCGTCTTCCCATTGCCTGCAGCCGAACAGAGGGTAGGTGCTATCGAGGGGGCTGAGATTATCATGCTGGAGTCAGTCAACTTAGTTGATGCACTTAAGTTCCTTTGCCAGGCATCAGCAGCATCATACCCCAGCCAGAACGTGGAAATATTGGCATGATGGGGAGCAGACTCCCATGGACCGGCGATCAGCTTTTGGGAACTGGATTTGACACAGGTTAAAGCTGGCCATGCCAACCCTCCGCTCAATTAACAGGACTGATAGCTGTGTCTTGTGTCATCAATGCTGTCCTGTTACGCAGTTCTGGTTTCTTGGCAGTTTGGCTTTCTTGCCTTTTGGTGCCTTTCCTGCAGCCCAACATGTGGTAGGTGCTCAGAGACTACTGTGATTACCATGCTGATAAGTAAGATGATGCACTTGAGTTTTTGCCAGGCACTGAACCCATCTTACCAGTGTATACGGAGACAATGGCATTCTGGAAGAGTGAATGCCTGTGGGCTAAAGATCAGCATCTCGGAGATGGATCTGACACAGAGAGGTACACGGCATGCCAAATTCTCCCCTGGTTTGACAGTAGAAGTAGCCATGTAGCCATACCATGTTCCTTCAACTTTGTCCGGTCAGGCAGTTCTGATTTTTCAGGCAACTTGGCTCTCTGTCTTCCCATTTCCTCCAGCCCAATTTCCTTCCAGTGTCCCTGGCCATTGTACAGGCAAAGCTGATAAGTCAGTTGACAGACTACAGTTCCTCTGCCAGGCACCAGCACCATCATATCAGTGCATGCAGAGACATTGACATGATGGGATAAAACTTTCAGTGTAGATATAGCCATCTCATGTGCCACTGACACCATCCTGGTTTTTTAGGGCAACTCTGTCTTCCCATTTCCTGGAGCTCAACATGTGCAAGTGTCCCAGGGGTCACTGTGATTACAATGCTGATAAATTAGTTGATGTACTTGAGTTCCTTTACCAGGCACTGCGCCATCTTGCTGGTGTACAGTGAGACATTGGCATGCTAGGGAACGGAGTCCTGTAGATCTGTGATCAGATTCTGGGATTTGACAAGAGAATCCAGGCATGCCAACTTCTCCTTTTGGTTGACAGTCAAGTGAGCCACGCTGTGTACCAACCACACTGTCCTGTTAGGCAGTTCTGGTTTTCTTGGCAGCTTGACTCTGGATGAAGTTGTACAAGTGACTTCAGCTGAAGAAGCTTTCTCTTTGGTTTTGCTCACTTTTCCAGGCTCTGTTTCCTGCAGCCCAGCAGGGGTAGGTGCTCAGGGATTACCACAACGCTAAGCCAGTTGAGGCACTTGAGTTCATTTGCCAAGCACTGCACCATCTTACAGGTGCACCTGGAGACATTGGCACAATGTGGAGCAAAGTCCTCTTGGCCTGTGCTCTTACTCTGGCAGTTGAATTTGACTAGGGGATGCCAGGTTCTCCCCTGGGTTGCCTACAGACTGAGGTATCCAATCTATGTGCCATCAACACTGTGCTTTCAGGCAGTTCTGGTTTCTTGGGCAGTTGGATCTAGTTGAAGAACTGACCTTAGCTGAAGAAGCCTTCTCCTTGGTTTTGTTCTCTTCCCAAGGGACAACTGGGTATGTTATCTTCCCATCTCCTGCAGTCCAGCATGTGATAGGTATTTGGGGGCCCCTATAGGTGATTACCAACCCAGTTGACACTTAAGCCAGTGAGGCACTTGAGTTCCTTTGCCAGGCATTGCACCATCACAGCATTGCAGTTGGAGACACTGGCATGATCAGGAGGGACTTCTGTGGGTCTGCAGTCAGCCTCTGGGAGTTGGATTTGACACAGAGAGGAGCCGCTTGCCAACTTCTCCCAAGCTGTGGGCCTTCAACACCATCCTGTGAGGCAGTTCTGGTTTTGGTGGGGCAGTTTGACTCCTCTTGAAGTTGAAGAAGTCACCTTAGCTGAAGAAGCCTTCTCTTTGGTTTGTTCTCCTTCCCAGGGCAATAGGCTGGTGTCTTCCTTCTTCATGCAGGGGCTCAGGCATTACTGTGGTGACCATGCTGATAAGTCACTTTAGAGGCCTGGGGCTGCTGTGGGCCACCCTTGTTCTTCGTAGGTCCCCGTTGGCATGAAGACAGAGGTTTCCTGATGGTGGAGCCTTCTACCCAAAGGCTAATGCCAACACACCGGATCCTCCACAACATCCTGAGGAAAAGAGAGAAGCACGGTGAGAAACTGAAGCAGAGCTTAGAGGAAGCAGAGATTCCGAAGACCCTCGGCTTGTGTTAAGTGCCTGAAGACCTGCTGAAGCTGCTGGGTGAGTTGCTTGAGAATAAGCTGCAGGACCTGAAGAATATTTCAGTAGAGCACCAGCCACAACTGAATGGAACTTGGGCCTGAAACTAGATACCCTGCAAGCCACACACTGTGTGAGGCACACACACAAGAAAAAATCTTTACTGTATTAAAGATCAGCAGATGGAAGTTTTCTATTCCATATAGGGCAGCTGCAGGGAATGTCCAGTCTGAACTGGGACACCCCAGAAGTTATTTGGAGGTGCATGAGAGGGTGAACAGCATGGGCTGTGTCTACTCCTTCTTTCCAAATCCCTGAAAGGTGGGCTGCATCAACTTCAAGAGATCATCATGGGGACCAAAGCAGGGAAATGCATCCCCCTTTCCCAGAACCAGTCTCGCACAAGCAGGATGCCATTGATCAGAACCACAAAAAGAGGATAAGTGTTGCCCAAAACTTAAGACACACAAGAAAAATGTAGGACATTAGAAAATAAAAGCTATATTCTGTACTTCTTGGAATATAACTCTCACATTTTTCAGCCAAATTCAGTCTCCAAAATCAGGGAGATTCAGGGAGAATCAGTGAGTGCTTTAGATTCAATGGTTAATTAGATTTGAGTAAATGCAATATATTGCTTTCTTCTGATTGATTATTATATTAATTAATTTTATATTTAATACAATATTATATTAATTATATTAATTAATTTTATATTAATTACTTATTATATAAATTATTACATTAATTATTAAATTATTGCATTATATTGTTAAATTTAAAATGATTGCATATAATTTATTTGATTTATTAATTATGGGAAGGCTACATGCCTCCTACTCACAAGGAAAAGGAGGACAATGAAGATTTTTCTCCAGGACACAAGGCTAAAAAGAGGCTATGTCCTGGAAAAAGATGGCATACGTTCCCCTTGTTCACTGAACATATTTCTTGAGCAAATACCAGCACATCAGGGCTAATCATGGCAATATATCGCGTGGGATAAAGAAAACACTCCCCCCCTCCCATACGTTCCAACATCAGCCCTGGCCTCTAAACAGACTCAGCAGCCCTCAGACACCTACCCCATGTTCGGCTGCAGGGGTCTTGGCGGTGACTTTCTCAGGATTGAGGCAAGGTTTGGAATGGGGAGTTTTCTCCAGTCTCTTTATCGTGAGTGTGCTGAGCCTCCTGCTGCTCCTGGTGTCTTTGGGGCAGTGGTTCTCAAGCAATTCAACCCGGGACCCCCTTAAATCTGTCCATTATAGGACCCTCTGTTAATTATAGGACCCTCCAGAAGAGGGTCATTGATAGAACAGACATCAGACAGGAAGGGACATTGTGGTGATGCCAGAGCTCCTCCTCCACGCCTGCACTGAGAAATACCTTGTGTTCAATGAGATTTACTCCCAGGAAAGCATCCTCAGTGCCCCATCGCAAGACGATGGCACCCAGTGCCAGATCTCAAAATGGCAACACCCAACTTTGTGTGACTCCCTGAAATGAAGTGGAACCCCCCCCCCCCCCGGAGGTCCCATCTCCCACTTTGAGAACCACTGCCTAGGGGATGAGGACAGAGACCCAGAGCCAGGAAGGAGCTCTCTGAGTGGTCCGGGTTCCCTGTCCTACCTGCCTCCAGGGTGTCTAGGCAAGCATGACTCATGCAGCGCCCACCCGCGTTCCCTGCGCCTGTACGGAGGCCGCCCCACTCTGCGTGAGGCCACACAGGCAGCAGGGAGGTCTGGCTACCCCACACCCCAGAGCCTGGACTGGGTGGGCAGAGCAACGGGCACTGGCTGGAGAAGCGGGTCCACAGCTGAGCATGCCAGGCGTGCTGGAGCTTCTGTCTGTCTGTCTGTCTGTCTGTCTATCTATCTATCTACTTAACTACCTACCCACCTACCCACCCACCCACCTATCTATCTATCTACCTGTCTACCTACCTACCTACCTACCTACCTATCATATGTATGTATGTACCTATCTACCGTATATATGTATGTATGTATGTATGTATGTATGTATCTATCTATCTATCTATCTATCTATCAATCATATGTATGTATGTACCTACCTACCTACCTACCTAATAAGATGACAACAAAGTTTTGTCATGTGAATCTCTACATTCTCGAAAGATAGAGCGAAGCTGTTTTTTAAGAGTAATATGTATGTATGTATGTATGTATGTATGTATGTATGTATGTATGTATCTATCTATCTATCTATCTATCTATCTACCTACCTACCTACCTACCTACCTACCTACCTAGCTACCTACCGTATGTATGTATATATGTATGTATGTATGTATGCATGCATGCATGTATGTATGTGTGTGTATCTATCTATCTATCTAGTGTATGTATGTATATATGTATGTATGTATAGTAAAATTCCCCGTAAAATTCATGGGAGGAAAATTCCCCGTACGGCATCCCTCTCATCAATCCCACACACCCAGAGCCTGGACTGGGTGGGCAGAGCAACGGGTACTGGCTGGAGAAGCGGGTCCACAGCTGAGCATGCCAGGCGTGCTGGAGCATCTATCTGTCTGTCTGTCTGTCTGTCTGTCTGTCTATCTATCTACCTACCTACCCACCTACCTACCCAACCATCTATATAGCTATCTACCTACCTATCCACCTACCCACCCACCTATCTATCTGTCTATCATATGTATGTATGTACCTACCTACCTACCTACCTACCTACCTACCTTATGTATGTATGTATGTATGTATGTATGTATGTATGTATGCATGCATGCATGCATGCATGTGTATCTATCTATCTATCTAGTGTATGTATGCATATATGTATGTATGTATAGTAAAATTCCCCGTAAAATTCATGGGAGGAAAATTCCCCGTACGGCATCCCTCTCATCAATCCCACACACACATCAACCCCTGATGCACATCCCCCCCATGCGCATCATCCCCCCTATGCACATGTATACATGTATCTATCTACCTACCTATCTAATGTATGTATGTATTTACCTACCTACCTACATACCTGTCTACCTACCACCACCGCAGGAGCCCCAACTGCCTGGTGGGCCCAGCCATGGAGCCGCTCCTCCGACCAGTCCCTCAGCCCTGCCCAGCCCAGCCCAGGCTCTGAGGCACAGGGCACCGGAGCTCCCTGCTGCCTGCATGGCCTCACGTGGAGTGGGGAGCCTCCAGACGGGTGCGGGGAGCTCGGGGGGTGCTGTGTGGGCCATGCCGCCTGGACAGCCTGGAGGCAGGGAGGGCAGGGAAGCCGGGCGTCCAGAGCGGGGTCCTCTGGAGAGGGCTTGGGAAGTCCCTGCCTGGCTGTGGGTCTCCCTCATGGGGGCTCAGCACACTGAGGAGGCAGAGGCTGGAGAGATAGGCAGAAAGGGCATCTGGGGAGGGTTGGGAGCCACTGCCTGGTTGCCTGAAGGGGGCCCGCCTGGGAGTGCCTGGCTCTGCTCTGCTCTGCCTGCCTGGCCACTGTCAACCGCCAGGCTCAGCAGTCAAGGGTTCTGATCTGCTGCCTTGACAATCACACAACAACACCCTCGGGGGAGGGTCTTTGTTGCATCATCGCACTGCAGGGAGCGGGTGGGGAGAGCACTGCTGATTGGCCGGGAGGCTGCCCTAGACATTTTCTCCTCTGGGGTCTTAAAACCATGGGCCTGGGGCCAGGTGGGGCGCTCGGATGGCGATCCTCCATCCAGCCCTTCATGTTAGCAGATTTAGGGTGCAATCCTAATCATGTCTACTCAGAGTCAGAAGTAAGTCCCACTGTACTCTTTGGCACTTACTCTCAGGAAAGTGTGTATAGGATTGCAGCCTCAACTTTTCATATGTTGTCCTGATGGAAATGCAGGCTTTGAATATGATGACTGGCAGTGGTGTAGCCAAGGCCTCCAAGAGAAATTTTTTAAGGTGGTACAAAACCCATTTGGGGCCCCTAAGAATTGCAAAATTATTTTGAAATAAAAAATTGAGGCTAATTAATGTGCAACAAACTTCCAGAAGTGCTCATTTATTGATCATACAAGCAAAAAGCGCACCCGCGTTGTGGGAGTAAAACTCCCTGTACGGCATCCCCCCATCAATCCCCCCACACACATCAACCCCCCATGCACATCCACCGCATGCGCACCAAACCCCCTATGCACATTAACCCCCATGCTCATCAAACCCCCATGCACAACAACCCCCATGCACAACATTCCCCATGTGCAACATCCCTTATGCACATCAACGCTCCATGTGCATCAACCCCCCATGCGCAACATCCCCCATGTGCAACATCTCCCTTTTCTCATCATTCCCCCATTTGCATCAACCCCTCCATGTGCAACCCCTCCATGCACAGCATCTCCCCAGTGCAACCTCTTCCTCCAAACAACATGCCCCACCCCCCGTGCATCGAGCATAAAAGTGGCTGGAGGTTGGTCAGTCCTCCATGTTAATTATAGGACAAAAACACGTTGCACCCCTTTTCAGCCACTTAAGGGTTAAATTTCTCCACATTGGTTCTTGGTGGGTGTTGATGTCACAGAAGGAACACCCACCCCACATTTCACACCTCTAGGCCCGGCGGTTTTGGCAGGGCGTTGATGAGTGAGTCAGTCAGTCAATCAGTGACTTTTCTCTTTTATATAGATAGATAAAACATTATGTTAAAACATACCAGTATTCAAGTAATGTGACAATATAAAATACTAAGATCTTATCAAGGAAAAAATTAGAAAAAAATTTAACTATTTAACAAGTGCTTTCCTGGCTTTCTTATGTGCAAAACTTCTAATAACACTATCAAAATCAGCCTGTCTGGCAGTGCTAGACTCAATGCTTCGTCTTGCTAGGTCAACAAGTCGAATTTGTGACACAGTAGACCACAAATAATTTTTTATAAGTTTAAGCTTACTGAAAGATCTTTCAGCAGATGCTTTATTGTTTTACTGTAAAACAAAAGTAAAAAAAAACCTTACGTTTGAAATTGTATGTATGTATGCGTGTGTATGACCTTCAGATGGTCCTTCAGTCATGGGCCCCTCTGTAGCTCTTGGGCCCCAGAACAATGTACCTGCTGGGCCCCCCTCTCGTAGGCCGTGCTCAGAAGGCACTGGATTGCCCCATGAATCAGTCTGCTCAGTTCAACAGTCAGTTGACTTAAAGGAAATTCCTTGATTTCGGGGCTTCTCCATGAATCCATGAGGGAGGTTTTCCCCTGTAGTCCCATTCTTCCTTAGCTTTCAAAATTTGGTGGTGACAACAAAAAACTATATTCTTTCCAAGCAGAAATTACACACCTAATATAATATAAGCACCTAACTGAGAGGAAATGTCTCGGACTGCGTATACAAGTGCTATTTGCTAAAACAATTGAAAAGGACATTTCACATTAAATGTCTGTGATGCAAGAGATACGCAGCCCACATCTTTGCTGCAATGTACATTACTACCACTGTATGGGTACCCAACCTCCTGCAGTACCGCAGAGCAAGTCATGTCATCACACCTGATTTAAGTGGACACGGTCTCTATTTTGCAGAATTAACTGTAGAAACACTGTGGTCAAAGTGCCTTATTGACAGAGCTTATTGACCCTATCGATTGAAGTTTATTCTCCCATAGTGTTAAGGCTGCAGGACGGGGATAATCTGAAAGAAAAAATTGAAATAAGCTATCCAACTCACAATCATAAAGAGCACAGATCCAAAATTTGGAGATAATCTGCCATGCTCTAGCTTCAACTTGTCCTTGACCAGTTTCCAAACACAGGGCTGCATAAGGAACACATCGGGGGAGAGCCAGTATCTTAGGCAGAAATAAATTCTGCGGACGTTCTAAAATGTTATTTGTTTTCGTCATCCAGACCGGTATGGCGTATAATAATTGCGGATACACTTTGGCACTGAAGATCTTTAATGCTGCTGGGATAGATTGGTTCCCTTTAGAGTAGAAAAAACTAGAAATCGCCTGAGCCGATACATTAGCTCCCTTAACTGCCGTTTGGCGATGTAAAACCCATGAGCCATTATAACTGAAATGAACTCCCAGATATTTAAAGGCTTTCACTTGTTCTATCTGGTGACCATCTAGTAGCCATGTAGTGGGGTTCCATCTCCTACAAAAAACCATAATTTCAGTTTTCTCCAAATTTAACTGCAGATCGTTTGCCTTCAGGTACTCTAAACATCTAGCAAGTAGACGTTTAAGGCCTAGTTTTGTGCGGGACATAACAGCAGCATCATCTGCATATAGCAGAAGAGGTACAGCTTTCGAACCTAAGTTTGGGCTATGTCCATTGACCAGGGCAAGAACGGAGGCAAGATCATTTATAAAAAGATTAAATAATGTTGGGGCTAATAAGCAGCCCTGTTTCACGCCTCTGTTTGTAGGCAGTTTTGAGGATAGGTCCCCATCCCGAGTGCATTTAATCTGGCATGTTGTGTTATAATGCAAGATCTTAATTAGAATTAGGAGTCTCTTATCAAGTTGTAGTTGATCCAGCTTATGCCAAAGCAGGTTTCTATTTACAGAATCGAAAGCCCCTTTCAAATCTAAGAAAGCTACATAAAGTTTACCATTATTATCTATGGAATATTTCTGAATAAGATGATAAAGAAATAGACAGTTATCGATGGTTGATCTCCCTTTCTGAAAGCCAGCCTGTTCAGGATCAATTATTTTGTGCTTAGAGATCCAATTTAACAATTTATCCAGAATACGTCTTGCGTACATTTTCCCTATGGTGGAAAGCAGTCTGATGGGCCGAAAATTTGAGGGGATGCTAGGGTCACCTTTTTTAAAGATTGAAACCGCAACTGCCTTAGTCCAAGCTTCAGGCTGTTTTGTTCACTATTGTAAACAGGGCTGCCAGAGGTGGCGCCCACCAGTCTGGGTCTATTTTCATAATATTTTCATAATATCAGCCTGAAAGTCATCAGGCCCTGGTGCTTTATCTGATTTAATCTGACTGATAAGATCTTTAATCTCTTGCTCGGAGACTGGAGGCCATTCAGCTATTCCGCTGAAAGGCATCTCTGGTGGTTCTAAAGTAGGCAGTTCCGCATTGTAAAATACTGTTTGAAAATGGTCAATCCAGTCCTTCGGTGAAATGGTGGCCATGTCTGGACTTTCTGCTGAGGGGGAACTAGTAACTAGCATCCAAAACTGTTTAGAGTTTTTAGTTTGGATTGCTTGTAGAAGTTGTTCCCATATAGAGTCTATTTGACGCTGCCTATTTTCTCTAATTTTGAGATTAACTTGTTTTCGAAGCTCAAAATAAGATGACAACAAAGTTTTGTCATGTGAATCTCTACATTCTCGAAAGATAGAGCGAAGCTGTTTTTTAAGAGTAATACTTGCTCTATCCAGCCCAGAGTTATTCGGCCTTGGCATGCTTTGGGCCCTGGGTCTAAGAACTGATGGGAGTGTGGATGTCAAATGACTCAGCAGCCCCTCATATGCACAGATGAGGGTTTGGGGGTTGGTGGCCCCCATGATTGATGATCTAAGGGACATGCATTCGCAGGATCTAAGGATATGTGGAATTCTCATTTTATTTTCAGAATTCCAAAAAATTCTTTTGGACAAGCTGGGATGAGTGGGAGTAATTTTAAGAGAAGCTTTTATTTGTAGAGTAAGGATAAGGGGACAATGGTCACTTTCAATTAGATCCCCAATATAGAAATCATCAATAAAATGTAATATGGCAGGAGAAATAAGAACTTGCAGCCCAATCCAGAGTAACTAATCTGTCCACATAAGAGCCCTTAGGTTGCCCTATCTAACACTAGGTTGGAGCAACTGCAAGATGCTCCAGCCCAGTTACTCTGAAGGAGGCTTAGGGCAGAGCAAGGCAAGATAGGGTGCCCTAAGAGAGGTGGACCTGCTCTGCCCTAACTGGGGCAGCCTAAGCAGCTCAGGAGAGGCAAGTTGAGGGCATGTTTAGCATTGCCTAGGGCAGAGCAGTTACTCTGAATCCAGAGCCTGTTTCCAAGGCAGAAATGCCCTCTTCCAGCCCTCAGAGTTATACCACCTCAGGAGCAGGTATAGTAATGAGTAGACCCATAGGGGTCCATGATAAGGCCCGAGTAAGAATGGCAGTGCTGACCAAAAATCTGAGTTCTTGGCCAGCCTAGCTGCAACCCCTTCCTCTCAACCTCAGGATATGGAACAAACTATGGCTGCCCACAAACCTCAGGATACAGCAGACCACTCCAAGAAGCCCCTTGTATTCACTGTAGAATGTACTGGCATCTCATCAGGGACTCCTTCTAAGGCAGGCACCCAGTGGCGTCACCAGACTGGTGCGGCTGGTGTGGGCTGCATTGGGGATGCGCTCCGTATGGGGTGATGTGCCGGAGGAGTTTGACTGTCCTTTGGCAGGCCCCGGGCGTCAGCACCCCCATTCAGGCCTGCTCCAAGGCGGAGCAGCAGCCAGAAGCTGCCACTTGTCTGAGGAGCTGGCTTGAACGGCCATCTGAGGTGCACTGTGCAGAAACACACTGAGCATGCCGAACAGCTTCAGAGGAGACTTCCTTAGAGCAGAGAAAGTCCGTGCCTCTGCACAGCCATTCGGCCTCACTCAGGAGGCGGAGCGGCAGCCGAATGGCTTCAGAAAGAGTACTGCACAGGCACCAACTCTGATGCCTGCACAGTCTCCCCCGAAGCCAAAAGGCTTCAGAAAAGTACTGCGCAGGTGTCAGATGGTGCCTGCGCAGTAGTCTTTCTGAAGCCAGTTGGCTTCAGAAACAACTGCGCAGGCGCCAACTTTGGTGACTGTGCAGTCCAGGTGGGAGGGGGCGCGCATCCCAGGGATGACGCACAGACTTCCGCACCAGGTGATGTGCAGAGTCATGTCACCACTGTAGGCACCACAGCTGTTCCTTGTTCAGTGTGATCTGAGGGGTGTCTCCTCAGGAGCAAGTCTTCCCCTTGTGTCAATTACTTAGCATGCTCTGGAGCAGTTAGGTCAGCCCAGGCTTCCTGACTCTCTGGATTCAGCATAACTTTCTGCTCTGGATACAGAATAGTTAGGAGAGTGCAGTTAGGTCAGAGCAGGCTGAATTTGCTCTGGATTGCAGCCATAGTCTATTATGCTACAGCCTTTAGGAGACATGAAGGTAAACTCACTAGACCTAGGAAAGGTTAGCAGACCATTCAACCAGATTCTAATCGTTTGTATGCAGAACCTGGCTAGATATAAACCAGCAGAATTAATTTGATCATCTTTAGAAAATCTCTGCACCATGAAGGGAGAATGTGCCAGGGTCTCCAGCTCAGTACCATAAGCCTTGGAGAAAATAGAAGAATCATTTCCAACCCTGGAGTTAAAATCTCCACAAATAATAGACTTAACAGTAGGATGGGCCTTCTCAATCTCCTCTATAAAGGAGGCAAAGCTATCCCATTTCTGTTTCAAACACCTATGCCCAGGCGGAAAGTAAACATTAACCAGGATAAGGGGAATGTCCACAGTTACTTGCACTGCTAGTGCCGTACTGCAATCATCTAGCTTATTAATAAGGGCGGACTTGATATGCTTAGCCACCAGAATGGCAAGTCCGGCTATCGGACGACCCTTGCTATTGTGTTTACAGGCGGGCAGCTGGAAGGTGTGGAACCCAGCCAGTAGAATAGGAGATTGGCACCAGGTTTCTTGCAAAATAACAATCTCATATTTTTTAAGAGAACTCAAGAACTCCTGATCTTGTCTCTTATTTTTCCAACCTGCAATATTCCAGGATATAATTTTAACTTGTTTCTTTAGCAAAGGGGGAGCAGTATCGGTTTGACGTCATTTGTCCTGAAGCAGTGAAGATTCCTTAGGCTCTGAAGTCATCAGAAGCTCCGAACAGATCAATTTAGAGAAGCTAGCAAAATTTGGATCGTTGAAAAGAAGTGCACCCGGCCTCATTGCTAGAGATTCCTTCGAGGTATTAGCGATCTGAGGATTCTGCTCACCAGAGGACGACGCAAGACTTTTCCGCGTCAGCCCGTCAGTTCCATAGTTCGCAAAAAGATATGTCCCATTAAGGAGTTTGCACAAGCTGGAGGATTGTCCTGTTTGAGTGGAGGTTCTGAAAGTAGAACTAACTAGATTAAAATCATCAGCTGCAGAGGCATGATTTACCTCTTCGCAAGAGTCCTTAGCATTGTGCTCTAAATCTTGCTGGTCTTGAGCGGAGCACACTAAGGCTGCAATCCAGAGCAAATTCAGCCTGCTCTGACCTAACTGCACTCTCCTAACTATTCTGTATCCAGAGCAGAAAGTTATGCTGAATCCAGAGAGTCAGGAAGCCAGGGCTGCCCTAACTGCTCCAGAGCATGCTAAGTAATTGACACAAGGGGAAGACTTGCTCCTGAGGAGACACCCCTCAGATCACACTGAACAAGGAACAGCTGTGGTGCCTACAGTGGTGACATGACTCTGCACATCACCTGGTGCGGAAGTCTGTGCGTCATCCCTGGGATGCGCCCCCCCACCTGGACTGCGCAGTCATCAAAGTTGGCGCCTGCGCAGTTGTTTCTGAAGCCAACTGGCTTCAGAAAGAGTACTGCGCAGGCACCATCTTTGATACCTGCGCAGTACTTTTCTGAAGCCTTTTGGCTTCGGGGGAGACTGTGCAGGCATCAGAGTTGGTGCCTGTGCAGTACTCTTTCTGAAGCCGTTCGGCTGCCGCTCCGCCTCCTGAGTGAGGCCGAATGGCTGTGCAGAGGCGCGGACTTTCTCTGCTCTAAGGAAGTCTCCTCTGAAGCTGTTCGGCATGCTCAGTGTGTTTCTGCGCAGTGCACCTCAGATGGCCGTTCAGGCCAGCTCCTCAGACAAGTGGCAGCTTCTGGCTGATTCTCCGCCTTGGAGCAGGCCTGAATGGGGGTGCTGACGCCCGGGGCCTGCCAAAGGACAGTCAAACTCATCCGGCACATCACCCCATACGAAGCGCAGCCCCAATGCAGCCCACACCAGCCGCACCAGTCTGGTGACGCCACTGGGTGCCTGCCTTCTAAGGAGTCCCTGATGAGATGCCAGTACATTCTACAGTGAATACAAGGGGCTTCTTGGAGTGGCCTGCTGTATCCTGAGGTTTGTAGGCAGCCGTAGTTTGTTCCATATCCTGAGGTTGAGAGGAAGGGGTTGCAGCTAGGCTGGCCAAGAACTCAGATTTTTGGTCAGCACTGCCATTCTTACTCGGGCCTTATCATGGTCCCCTATGGGTCTACTCATTACTATACCTGCTCCTGAGGTGGTATAACTCTGAGGGCTGGAAGAGGGCATTTCTGCCTTGGAAACAGGCTTTGGATTCAGAGTAACTGCTCTGCCCTAGGCAATGCTAAACATGCCCTCAACTTGCCTCTCCTGAGCTGCTTAGGCTGCCCCAGTTAGAGCAGAGCAGGTCCACCTCTCTTAGGGCACCCTATCTTGCCTTGCTCTGCCCTAAGCCTCCTTCAGAGTAACTGGGCTGGAGCATCTTGCAGTTGCTCCAACCTAGTGTTAGATAGGGCAACCTAAGGGCTCTTATGTGGACAGATTAGTTGCTCTGGATTGGGCTGCCTGTGGCAACCTTCTATACTAAGGTCCAATTGATCAGAGAGATGGTCTTGCACCGTACATTTTACAGAAGCTGATGAGCTATTTCCAGTAAATATTTTTTCAACCATTGCCACAATGTTTTCTTCTGTTATGCGATTCTGATTGGTTAGTCCAATTTTAGGCTTACCCACAGAAGAGGAATGACCTATGTTTAAATTATTTGTAACCCCTACAGATTTTGGAGCTGCTTTATTCATATTTGTAGGGACAGGACGTGGTTGTAGACGGCTATTGTCAGATAATTTCCTTTTCCTGCAGATCCGAAACAAATTACTTTGTGTAAATACTCTCTGGATTCTGATCAGCAGTGCTTCGCATTTTGATCTGGAGCCTAGTAATAGCCGCGGAAATTCCTTGGACTCAAAAAGTCTTTTAAAACCATTAATGGTAGGTAAATAGTAGAACTCTTTGATATCAGACTTATATACAGCTTTATTCAAAATATAGGATAATGACTGGGCAATTGAGTACTTGCTTGCCCACCTATATGAGTCTTCACACGGGAAAGAAAGAGAGGACAATGGCCAGAGGATTCCATGTCAACCGAAAGTCTCTAGCTGGTGGTTGTTCAGCTGGCCTGATTGAATCCTCCATAATTCTTCCTGAGGAGGGATCAAGGACATCAGAAGATGGTTTGTGTCTTTGTCCTAATAAGTTCCTAGGGCTTTCATGCTCAACATGCTTTTCTGTCATCCAAGTAGCACTCTGAAGGATCTTTTGCAGAGACTCACCAAAGGAGTTTATGCTTTCTAAAATTAGTAGTAGAGTGTGAGCACAGATAAGACATGCATCCCCCGCTTTGGCCAAAAGGGAACGCAAAGTTTTATCAGTTGAGGGAGTGTCTTCCTCTGTGATAATAGAAACGGAGGGAGAAACAGAAAGCGTACTATCCTCAGGTCTCTCCAATTGCTCCAGATTCTCTGATTGTTGTATCTGTACAGAGTCTATGTTGTCTTTCCATGTATTTTGAAATAAATCTGGCATAGAGGAGGTGGGGGAAAGTGGAGGGGAAGGGGAGGGAGAGGATATAGAAAGAATATCACTCACCCCCTTTAATATCTCCTTTTCAGCTGCAGCCTTGCTCCTTGTTAATGACGGCAGATAGCTATCAATCAGCGTCTGGTTTGAAATGTTCGCCCTGGACTTTTCTGCTCTGGAGGACTTCTCTTTCTTGTTTTGTGCAGCTTTCTTGTCTGGTGCAGCAGGATTTATATTCACCCTCCTTCTCCTTTTCTTTGAAGATGGCATGTTACCTCTCGGTTGATATTTATATTCTTAAATAAGGAAAATATGCAGCCGACCCTCCGCTTCTGCTCAGCTCCAGCTTCACAATACAACAAAGGGCAATAATAAAACAGGGGATGACTGGGCACGGAAACACAGCTGAATAAGATAAAACACCATGAGGTAAACTAAGAGAAAAGCTTAAAAAATAAAACTAATAGCCGGAGCAATCTAATCACTCAACCAACTCAGGAGCCATCTTGGCCGGAAGTCAAGTCCCGGGGGTGACACACAGACTTCTGCACCGGGTGATGCGCAGAGTCACGTCACCACTGTAGGCACCACTGCTGTTCCTTGTTCAGTGTGATCTGAGGGGTGACTCCTCAGGAGCAAGTCCTCCCCAGGTGTCAATTACTTAGCATGCTCTGGAGCAGTTAGGGCAGCCCAGGCTTCCTGACTCTCTGGATGCAGCATAACTTTCTGCTCTGGATACAGAGTAGTTAGGAGAAAGCAGTTGGGGCAGAGCAGGCTGAACTTGCTCTGGATTTGGCCCATAGCCTCCTGCTATGTTGATTGCTTCTCCGAGACCCTGGGTGTAGTTCCCTAGGAGTTGTGGGTTTGAGGCCCACCCCATTCGGGCACATAGACAAGGATGATTCAGTTTATTGCACCAAGGGGGCACACGTGACTGGTGGGATCCTCCAACTGCCAGACACAAAAGTAACTGGCAATAACGGGAGGAAATCGCCTCCAATTATTTCCAGATTTTCAGATTCAGAGAGTCTCCTACATCAATTCCACAAGACCAGATTCTTTTCCTTCTCACCCTCCCTCAGACTTTTGGTATTCAGGAACCATTGGGCATTGGCTGTTTAGGCTCCTGTTGAAAATTTGCTCTTCCATCAGCAAATCAGTCCTTCCACTTCTGGCAGGATTAGTGGTAGATCATTGCAAGGGCATCTTTCCAGAGATCTACAGATCCGCAGCATCAGAAGGGTTTTAATTTTTTATTTCATTTTTAAATGTGTGTTCTATGCACACATGGAACACAATGGGATTTATTTCAGAGTAGGCATGCATAGGATTGGGCCCAGAAGCTACAATCCTATCCACATTTACATGAGAATAAAGGACATCCTGGCTATAATGGGATTTATTTCAGAGTAGGCATGCATAGGATTAGGCCCTGAGGCTGTTAGTCAGCCCCAGTGCGCGCGCAGCTACAGCCGGGGGTCTGGTAAGCCTGACCTGGCCCCCTGCACCAGGGGTGTTTAGGCGACCCCCAGGAAAGCTCTGGGCGACCCCCAATGGCGTCCCGACCCCCACTTTGAGAAACGCTGGTATAGGCCATCCAAAAAGTCAGTAACCAACAACAACAACAGTCAGTGGTGTGGATACAACGGAGTAAAAGTTTGAGGTTTTTAGTTCTGACACATGGAAATGAGAGAAGGCTCATTCTAATTTTTTATTTGTTCCCTGCTGTGTCATAGACTGCAATCCTGAACTGCACTTAGGCTAGCCTGTCTGGCACTTGGGCCAGCCTAATGCCAGATAGCCCAGCCTAGTTGCACCAGAAAAGGCTTGGGTCAGCATAAGTCCACTTAGGCTGGCCCAAGACAAATGGACCTGCACCAGCCTAGCCAGCCTGCCAGCATAAGCAGTTCAACAGGCACCCCTATGGGTCTACTCAGATTTATTCCTGCTCCTTAGGTACTCTAACTATGAGGAGTTGTGTGGGGGCATTTCTGCTTTGGAAACAGGCTCTGGATACAGCCTAACTGCACTGTTCTGGTCCATGCTGAACATGCCCTCATCATGCCTCTCCACAGCTTGGCTGGCCCCGGTCCATCTGTCTTAGGTGCACCAGCCCAAGCCTTTCTGGTGTAACTGGGCCACCCCATCTTGGAACTGGGCCAGCCCAGTGATAGATAAGCTAGTCCAAGTGCACTTCAGGATTGCAGCCTTTATCTTGAAATTAAAAATTTTATTTAATATTTTATTAAATAAATAATAAAATTATTATTATTCCAAGGGACGTCGCATGCAAGGCCTCCCTTGGAATTGTAACAATGAGGTAGGGGGAGACTTAGATTAGTAAACTGGCATGGGGAAAAGATTAAACTCTCTCTTCCAAAGCATTACTATGACCATTTATTTACTCACTCGTTAGTTTGTATCAACAAATTGGTTAGAACAGTGATTTTCAACCTTTTTCATCTCATGGCACCCTAAGAAGGCACTGAAATTGTCAAGGCACACCAACAGTTGTTTTTACCATTAACAAGACACACCTGGCTGTTCAAATGCCCCAATGTTCCTATTAATTAACAACCGTCTCCAAATTCCCGTGGCACACCTGAGGACTATCCGTGGCACACCAGTGTGCCATGACAGACTGGTTGAAAACCACTGGGTTAGAATGAGAACAGCCTTCCATGGGAGCCACAAGTCAAGCCCATGAATGTTATCATTTCAACCCCAAAGTTGGCATAAGATCGTAAAACATATATAAGAAGAAAACATATCCCTATGGTAGATTCCTCTGAACCAAGCAGTACATGAATTCCACTGTAGTTGCTGGGAAGAACAGTTCTAAAGGACAATGCTCCCCTCTCCTGGCAATTTATAAATTACCTGGAGAGGCCAAAATTTAGACACAGGCTTTTTGAACTCAGGGGAATAAAACAAGACCGAGGGAGACTCTGTCCAAGCAGACTTAAGCTCCCTTGAAGCTCCATTGTTTTCCTTTCACTGGAAACTTTCTGTTCCATTGAAAGGGAACTTTCTGCAGTTCCTCAGCTGAAGGGTATAATACCTTATTACCAGTGGTGGGCTCCAGCAGGTTCACACCTACTCTATAGAACCGGTTGTTAACGAGAGATAGGACATATAACACTTACAAATAGTCATTTAAAAGTGGCTGCCAGATGGGCATAGAACTGGTTGTTAATTTCTTTGAAACCCATTACCGCTTATTCCTTCCCAATATTTTATGTTGCCAAACATTTCAGCATACAGTTCTACTCGGCTTTGGAAGGAAAACTTCTCTAGAGCAACAGATACTATAATCAAAAGCAAACAGAATGAACTTGTTTATGCAGCAGATTCATAACCCAGATAAGAACCCCCCCCCCCCCCCAAGAAAAGCTCTGTACCTTCCAGGCGAGCCAAGTCAGTTAACTCACATCTTCAAGGATGGCCAGGCACAGATATGGGTGCTTGCATGGGCACAAGCCACTGGCATGTGCCCCACCAGAACAAACCTGTGAAGGTCTGTATACACTATATATACTGTATACATACATACAACATGTACGATATTACTGAATATGTAAAATTAAAGAGTCACTGACTCACTCACGCAATCACTCATTCATCAATGCTCAGCCTAAAGCGCTGGACCTAGAAGTGTGAAATTTGGGGAGGGAATTCCTTCCATAATGTAGGCACCCATGAAGAAGAATCAATGTTCAGACATTAAAACCAGAAGGGAGTGAAAGGGTGTGCAATGTGTTTTCATCCTTAGACTTAACATTGAAGATTGACTGATCAACACCCTGTTGCAACCCTTGGACCTAGAAGCAAGAATTTGGGAAACATATTCAGTCTGTGATGTAAGGACCACTAAGTCCCAGTTTGGTACCTGCTGGTGTCCAGTGCCTTGCTCCCAGCATGGTTGCCCATTGCTCCATAGGGATGCCTGGTGGTGCTTGGTGATGCCCACTGCCTGCTACTGCTCAGTAGTGCCCAATACCTGGTAGGGATGCACAGTGCCCAATGGTGCCCAGTGCCTAGATTTTGGTGCCCAGTAGGAATGTTTGGTGCCCAAAGGTTCCCTGTGCCTGCTGCCCAGTGGTGCCTGGCGACCAGCAGGGGTGCCTGGTGGTGTCCTCTGGTGCCCAGTAGGGATGCCAGTTGCCCAGTGGTGCCCAGTGGTGAACAAATCAAATAATGGGGAGATGGATAACATTACTGAACTGCTAGGCTCTGCATCTCTTAGTCCTTATTTTCCACAAAATAGAAAAATGTCAATAGAGAAGACCAGCCCTGCAATCCAGAGCAACAATGGGAAGACATAAGAGGCACTTACTCTAGATTGCTGTATGCATTTCCCATATGTGGTACTGTAACTACGTCGGTGTAAAAGGTCCCATAGCTACTCTGGATTGCAGCCCAGGGCTCTGTCCCAAGCTAGCTGCTAGCACAGGAGCAGTTACATCACTCTCTGTCAAAACCCACCAGTTCTGGTTACCTTCCCATACCTGAACTAATTGCTGTTCAGCTTCTGTTCCACCCAGGAGCAGGGCCTCCAAGAGAAATTTTTTAAGGCGGTACAAAGCCCATTTGGGGCCCCTAAGAATTGCAAAATTATTTCAAAATAAAAAACTGAGGCTAATTAATGTGCAACTTCCACAAGTGCTCCTTTATTGATCATACTAGCAAAAAGTGTACCCGCATCGGGAGTAAAATTCCCTGTACGGCATCTCCCCATCAATCCCCCACACACTTCAACCCCCCATGCACATCCACCCCATGCAAATCACCCCCCCTATGCACATCAACTTCCTATACTCATCAAACCCCCAATGCTCATCAGTCCCCTATGCGCATCAGTCCCCCATGTGCTTCATCTCCCCATGTGCATCACCCCATGCGCATAAACGCCCATGTGCAATATCCCCAATGTGCAACATTTCCCTATGCACAACATCTCCGCATGTGGTTCAACCCCCAATGTGCAACATTCCCCATGTGCAACATAATCCCCCATGTACATAATTCCCCCATGCACAACATTCCCCATGCTCATCACCCCCCTACGCGCATCATCCCCCTACACACATTAAACCCCCACATGCATTAAACCTCCACATGTATCAAATCCCCACATGCATCAAATCCCCACGCGCAACATCTCCCCATGCGCATAATTCCCCCATGCACAACATTCCCCATGCTCATCATCCTCCTATGCGCATCATTATCCTATACACTTCATCCCCCCTATGCGCATCATCCCCCTATGCGCATCATCCCCCTACGCGCATCAAACCCCCATGCGCAACATCTCCCCACGCGCAACATCTCCCTATGCGCAACATCTCCCCATGCTTATCATTCCCCCATGCCCATAATTTCCCCATGCACATCAACTCCTCCATGTGCAATACCTCCATGCACAGCATCTCCCCAGTGCAACCTCTTCCTCCAAACAACATGCGCCCCAGTGCACCGAGCACAAAAGTGGCTGGAGGTTGGTAAGTCTTCCGTGTTAAGTACAGGACAAATACACATTGCACCACTTTTCAGCCCCTTAAGGGTTAAATTTCTCCACATCGGTTCTTGGTGGAGGCTGATGTCACAGAAGGAACACCCTCCCCAAATTTCTTGCTTCTAGATCTGGGAGTTGGCACAGAGCATCCCTCAGTCACCAATTCTTCAATGCAAAGTATAGGGAAGAAAACACGTTGCGCCCCTTTTCACCCCCTTCCGGTTGGAATTTCCCCAAACCGATTCTTAGTGCACCCCTCGGTCACGGAAAGAACACCCACCCCAAATTTCATGCTTCTAGACCCAGCGGTTTTGGCAGGGCATTGATGAGTCAGTCAGTGAGTCAGTGAATCAGTGAGTCAGTCAGTCAGTGATTTTTATATATATACTAGTGAAAAGCATACCCGCACTGCGGGAGTAAAATTTCCCCATACGCCACTCCCCACGGCGCATCAACACCCCATGCGCATCAACACTCCATGCGTATCAACACCCCATGCACAATTTCCCCCATGCGCAACATCTCCCTATGCGCAAGATCCCCGCATGCGCAACTTCCCCCATGTGCAAATTCCCCCCATGCGCAACTTCCCCCCATGCGCAGCATCCTTGCCAGTGCAACCTCTTCCTCTGAACAACATCCCCCCAGTGCACCAGGCACCGAGGCACCAAATTGGATGGATGTTATTCAGTCTCCCATGCTAAGTATAGGACAAAAACATGCTTCACCCCTTTCCAGCCCCTGAAGGGTTAAATTTCTCCACATGGGTTCTTGGTGGGAGTTCAGGTGACAGAAGGATCCCTCCCAGAATTCCATGCTTCAGGCCCAGCAGTTGGGCGGAATGTTGATGAGTCAGCAGTTCTCCAATGCAAAGTATAGGGAGGAAAACGTGTTGCACCCCTTTTCACTCCCTTCCGGTTAGAATTTCCGAAATCCAGTACTTAGTGCACCCCTCCGTCTCGGAAGGAACACCCACTTCAAATTCGTAGGTACGGTAGGTAGGTACAGGTGCACATAAAGTCTCTTACATGCTCCCGTAGTTACTCTGGATTTGGGGGTACGTCTTTGTGAGGGAAGGGCTAGTGCAATGGTGTGACCTCCAGGATCATGCTCCTGTGGGGAAATGGGGACTCTTTTGCAACTCACAAATGGTTCAGCCAAGGTTTGGGGATGGGGGACCCCTTCCCCTTTCCTTTTAATGAAAGCAAGGGAACTCTACACAAACTGGGAGGGGGGCTTGCAATGCCCCAATTTTAGTAGCACAGCTGTACATACTTAGAGGGGAATGAGTCCCTCTGAACCCAGTGGAAATTATTTATGGGTAGATGTGCATAAGATTGGGCTGCTCGTGTATTTTATGCAACAAAACTTACAGTGCAATCCAATGCACTGACTTCAATGGGACTTCTCATATGTGTGCAGAGCACTGCAGCATTTATGAATTACTAGCTTATAAAAGCTGCACTCTGTGTGGACTTTTAAACCAGCTCCTGTGGAGGGTGTGTTGTGCCTTTGCCCCAAAACTAAAGAAACATCTAGTCCAGCTTAGAAAACAGCAATTTTGAAAAAAATAACTGTGACTCCTCAATTCAGTCCATGGAACTTGAAAACCTCACTGTAGGTTTGATCAGTTATTTTCAAATTTGAATTTTTAACTGTTCCCTCTTCATCAGGCCACAAATCCCAATGAAGGATGTTATAATATGTCCATGTAGAGCAAGTATGGTTGGAGCTGTGTGGAGTTGTGTTGAGTGTTTGTGTGTGTGTGTGGAGTGTGGGGTTGGTTTGTGTGTGGGGAAGGGTGTCCAGATGACCAGAAATGCCAGACTCCTCTGGAAAAGGCAGACCGGGGGGAGGGAAAAAAAATTCCTCCTCACCAGGATTCCAGGCATTCCCGCTGGCCCTCTCATTCATACTGGCCTCAGATGAGCCGATCTGGGAAAAAAAGTTTCCATAACTCTCATGCATAGTAGCCTCAAATGAGCATGCATACTGGCCTCACATTTTTGTGTGTGAGTGTGTGCTTAGAATCACAGAATCATAGAATCATAGAGTTGGAAGGGATCTAGTAGGTCATCTAGTCCAACCCCCTGCCTGCAGCAGGAAATCCCCCTAGAACATCCCCGACAGGTGCTCGTCGAGCCTCTGCTTAAAGATACCCAGTGAGGGAGAGTCCACCACCTCCCTTGGCAATCTGTTCCACTGCCGAACTGCCCTCACCATCAACTTGTGTGTGTGTATGAGTGTGTGTATGTGTATGTGTGTGTGTTTGTGTGTATGAGTGTGTGCTTGTGTGTGTATGTGTGTATGAGTATGTGCTTGTGTGCGTGCTAGTGTTTGTGTGTTTGTCTGGGTCTGAACCACATAACTTGGAGTAACTGGCTTGTGTTATGATACTACAAACTGTCTTTTAATGGCTTGTGTTATGCTACCACAAACTGACTTAAATGTCAATTTCTTAAATGTGTTATGCTTGTGTCATGATACTACAAACTGTCTCTTAAATGTGTGGGTCTGAATCATGCATTTTACAAGGTTCTCAATTCTAAAAGTGTTGAACTGAAGTACAGGAAAGCAGTATGAATATTTTTGCTGTATTTTAACATGTCCTACATGTGTCCTACTTTTTGGGGGTGTCCTACAATTTTTTTGAGCGGGTAGGAATTTTGACGTGGGGGGATAGGGATGTTGGCCTTGGGATTCAGGAATTTTGCGTTTGGCATCTGGTCACCCCTAAGACCAAGACCCTTGTCTATCTTCCAGTATCTCTGCCTTGGGTGCCTTAAATCTCTCATCCATACAACGCCAAAGGCAGCCCGTTCTGACTTCTTCATACCCATCCACCCTGACCTGCTGATCATCCTGACATTAAAGACTCTGGCCAGTTTTCCTTCAATAGGTCTTTACTGCAATGGAAGATCCAAAATTGTGATTCTACCCTTCCAAGATAGTATGTTCTGCCGTTCATGATTGCCAGATTCTATATCATCATTCCTGCTCGGAGCAACAACCTCAAGGATAGGTGTGCCATCAACACTGTCCTGTTACACAGTCCTGGTTTCTTGGGCAGCTTGGATCTCCGTCTTCCCATTGCCTGCAGCCGAACCGAGGGTAGGTGCTATCGAGGGGGCTGAGATTATCATGCTGGAGTCAGTCAACTTAGTTGATGCACTTAAGTTCCTTTGCCAGGCATCAGCAGCATCATACCCCAGCCAGAACGTGGAAATATTGGCATGATGGGGAGCAGACTCCCATGGACCGGCGATCAGCTTTTGGGAACTGGATTTGTCACAGGATAAAGCTGGCCATGCCAACCTCAGCTCAATTAACAGGACTGATAGCTGTGTCTTGTGTCATCAATGCTGTCCTGTTACGCAGTTCTGGTTTCTTGGCAGTTTGGCTTTCTTGCCTTTTGGTGCCTTTCCTGCAGCCCAACATGTGGTCGGTGCTCAGAGACTACTGTGATTACCATGCTGATAAGTAAGATGATGCACTTGAGTTTTTGCCAGGCACTGAACCCATCTTACCAGTGTATACGGAGACAATGGCATTCTGGAAGAGTGAATGCCTGTGGGCTAAAGATCAGCATCTCGGAGATGGATCTGACACAGAGAGGTACACGGCATGCCAAATTCTCCCCTGGTTTGACAGTAGAAGTAGCCATGTAGCCATACCATGTTCCTTCAACATTGTCCTGTCAGGCAGTTCTGATTTTTCAGGCAACTTGGCTCTCTGTCTTCCCATTTTCTCCAGCCCAATTTCCTTCCAGTGTCCCTGGCCATTGTACAGGCAAAGCTGATAAGTCAGTTGACAGACTACAGTTCCTCTGCCAGGCACCAGCACCATCATATCAGTGCATGCAGAGACATTGACATGATGGGATAAAACTTTCAGTGTAGATGTAGCCATCTCATGTGCCACTGACACCATCCTGGTTTTTTAGGGCAACTCTGTCTTCCCATTTCCTGGAGCTCAACATGTGCAAGTGTCCCAGGGGTCACTGTGATTACAATGCTGATAAATTAGTTGATGTACTTGAGTTCCTTTACCAGGCACTGCGCCATCTTGCTGGTGTACAGTGAGACATTGGCATGCTAGGGAACGGAGTCCTGTAGATCTGTGATCAGATTCTGGGATTTGACAAGAGAATCCAGGCATGCCAACTTCTCCTTTTGGTTGACAGTCAAGTGAGCCACGCTGTGTACCAACCACACTGTCCTGTTAGGCAGTTCTGGTTTTCTTGGCAGCTTGACTCTGGATGAAGTTGTACAAGTGACTTCAGCTGAAGAAGCTTTCTCTTTGGTTTTGCTCACTTTTCCAGGCTCTGTTTCCTGCAGCCCAGCAGGGGTAGGTGCTCAGGGATTACCACAACGCTAAGCCAGTTGAGGCACTTGAGTTCATTTGCCAAGCACTGCACCATCTTACAGGTGCACATGGAGACATTGGCACAATGTGGAGCAAAGTCCTCTTGGCCTGTGGTCTTACTCTGGCAGTTGAATTTGACTAGGGGATGCCAGGTTCTCCCCTGGGTTGCCTACAGACTGAGGTATCCAGTCTCTGTGCCATCAACACTGTGCTTTCAGGCAGTTCTGGTTTCTTGGGCAGTTGGATCTAGTTGAAGAACTGACCTTAGCTCAAGAAGCCTTCTCCTTGGTTTTGTTCTCTTCCCAAGGGACAACTGGGTATGTTATCTTCCCATCTCCTGCAGTCCAGCATGTGATAGGTATTTGGGGGGGCCCTATAGGTGATTACCAACCCAGTTGACACTTAAGTCAGTGAGGCACTTGAGTTCCTTTGCCAGGCATTGCACCATCACAGCATTGCAGTTGGAGACACTGGCATGATCAGGAGTGGACTTCTGTGGGTCTGCAGTCAGCCTCTGGGAGTTGGATTTGACACAGAGAGGAGCCGCTTGCCAACTTCTCCCAAGCTGTGGGCCTTCAACACCATCCTGTGAGGCAGTTCTGGTTTTGGTGGGGCAGTTTGACTCCTCTTGAAGTTGAAGAAGTCACCTTAGCTGAAGAAGCCTTCTCTTTGGTTTGTTCTCCTTCCCAGGGCAATAGGCTGGTGTCTTCCTTCTTCATGCAGGGGCTCAGGCATTACTGTGGTGACCATGCTGATAAGTCACTTTAGAGGCCTGGGGCTGCTGTGGGCCACCCTTGTTCTTCGTAGGTCCCCGTTGGCATGAAGACAGAGGTTTCCTGATGGTGGAGCCTTCTACCCAAAGGCTAATGCCAACACACCGGATCCTCCACAACATCCTGAGGAAAAGAGAGAAGCACGGTGAGAAACTGAAGCAGAGCTTAGAGGAAGCAGAGATTCCGAAGACCCTCGGCTTGTGTTAAGTGCCTGAAGACCTGCTGAAGCTGCTGGGTGAGTTGCTTGAGAATAAGCTGCAGGACCTGAAGAATATTTCAGTAGAGCACCAGCCACAACTGAGTGGAACTTGGGCCTGAAACTAGATACCCTGCAAGCCACACACTGTGTGAGGCACACACACAAGAAAAAATCTTTACTGTATTAAAGATCAGCAGATGGAAGTTTTCTATTCCATATAGGGCAGCTGCAGGGAATGTCCAGTCTGAAATGGGACACCCCAGAAGTTATTTGGAGGTGCATGAGAGGGTGAACAGCATGGGCTGTGTCTACTCCTTCTTTCCAAATCCCTGAAAGGTGGGCTGCATCAACTTCAAGAGATCATCATGGGGACCAAAGCAGGGAAATGCATCCCCCTTTCCCAGAACCAGTCTCGCACAAGCAGGATGCCATTGATCAGAACCACAAAAAGAGGATAAGTGTTGCCCAAAACTTAAGACACACAAGAAAAATGTAGGACATTAGAAAATAAAAGCTATATTCTGTACTTCTTGGAATATAACTCTCACATTTTTCAGCCAAATTCAGTCTCCAAAATCAGGGAGATTCAGGGAGAATCAGTGAGTGCTTTAGATTCAATGGTTAATTAGATTTGAGTAAATGCAATATATTGCTTTCTTCTGATTGATTATTATATTAATTAATTTTATATTTAATACAATATTATATTAATTATATTAATTAATTTTATATTAATTACTTATTATATAAATTATTACATTAATTATTAAATTATTGCATTATATTGTTAAATTTAAAATGATTGCATATAATTTATTTGATTTATTAATTATGGGAAGGCTACATGCCTCCTACTCACAAGGAAAAGGAGGACAATGAAGATTTTTCTCCAGGACACAAGGCTAAAAAGAGGCTATGTCCTGGAAAAAAGATGGCATACGTTCCCCTTGTTCACTGAACATATTTCTTGAGCAAATACAAGCACATCAGGGCTAATCATGGCAATATATCGCGTGGGATAAAGAAAACACTCCCCCCCTCCCATACGTTCCAACATCAGCCCCGGCCTCTAAACAGACTCAGCAGCCCTCAGACACCTACCCCATGTTCGGCTGCAGGGGTCTTGGCGGTGACTTTCTCAGGATTGAGGCAAGGTTTGGAATGGGGAGTTTTCTCCAGTCTCTTTATCGTGAGTGTGCTGAGCCTCCTGCTGCTCCTGGTGTCTTTGGGGCAGTGGTTCTCAAGCAATTCAACCCGGGACCCCCTTAAATCTGTCCATTATAGGACCCTCTGTTAATTATAGGACCCTCCAGAAGAGGGTCATTGATAGAACAGACATCAGACAGGAAGGGACATTGTGGTGATGCCAGAGCTCCTCCTCCACGCCTGCACTGAGAAATACCTTGTGTTCAATGAGATTTACTCCCAGGAAAGCATCCTCAGTGCCCCATCGCAAGACGATGGCACCCAGTGCCAGATCTCAAAATGGCAACACCCAACTTTGTGTGACTCCCTGAAATGAAGTGGAACCCCCCCCCCCCCCGGAGGTCCCATCTCCCACTTTGAGAACCACTGCCTAGGGGATGAGGACAGAGACCCAGAGCCAGGAAGGAGCTCTCTGAGTGGTCCGGGTTCCCTGTCCTACCTGCCTCCAGGGTGTCTAGGCAAGCATGACTCATGCAGCGCCCACCCGCGTTCCCTGCGCCTGTACGGAGGCCGCCCCACTCTGCGTGAGGCCACACAGGCAGCAGGGAGGTCTGGCTACCCCACACCCCAGAGCCTGGACTGGGTGGGCAGAGCAACAGGCACTGGCTGGAGAAGCGGGTCCACAGCTGAGCATGCCAGGCGTGCTGGAGCATCTATCTGTCTGTCTGTCTGTCTGTCTATCTACCTACCTACCCACCTACCTACCCAACCATCTATATAGCTATCTACCTACCTACCTACCCACCTACCCACCCACCCACCCACCTATCTATCTATCTATCTATCTATCTATCTATCTATCATATGAATGTATGTACCTACCTACCTACCTAATAAGATGACAACAAAGTTTTGTCATGTGAATCTCTACATTCTCGAAAGATAGAGCGAAGCTGTTTTTTAAGAGTAATATGTATGTATGTATGTATGTATGTATGTATGTATCTATCTATGTATCTATCTATCTATCTATCTATCTACCTACCTACCTACCTAGCTACCTACCTACCGCATGCATATATGTATGTATGTGTGTGTATCTATCTATCTATCTATCTATCTATCTATCTATCTATCTATCTACCTACCTACCTACCTACCTAGCTACCTACCGTATGTATGTATATATGTATGTATGTATGTATGTATGCATGCATGCATGCATGCATGTATGTGTGTGTATCTATCTATCTATCTAGTGTATGTATGCATATATGTATGTATGTATAGTAAAATTCCCCGTAAAATTCATGGGAGGAAAATTCCCCGTACAGCATCCCTCTCATCAATCCCACACACACATCAACCCCTGATGCACATCCCCCCCATGCGCATCATCCCCCCTATGCACATGTATACATGTATCTATCTACCTACCTATCTAATGTATGTATGTATTTACCTACCTACCTACATACCCATCTACCTACCACCACCACCGCAGGAGCCCCAACTGCCTGGTGGGCCCAGCCATGGAGCCGCTCCTCCGACCAGTCCCTCAGCCCTGCCCAGCCCAGCCCAGGCTCTGAGGCACAGGGCACCGGAGCTCCCTGCTGCCTGCATGGCCTCACGTGGAGTGGGGAGCCTCCAGACGGGTGCGGGGAGCTCGGGGGGTGCTGTGTGGGCCATGCCGCCTGGACAGCCTGGAGGCAGGGAGGGCAGGGAAGCCGGGCGTCCAGAGCGGGGTCCTCTGGAGAGGGCTTGGGAAGTCCCTGCCTGGCTGTGGGTCTCCCTCATGGGGGCTCTGCACACTGAGGAGGCAGAGGCTGGAGAGATAGGCAGAAAGGGCATCTGGGGAGGGTTGGGAGCCACTGCCTGGTTGCCTGAAGGGGGCCCGCCTGGGAGTGCCTGGCTCTGCTCTGCTCTGCCTGCCTGGCCACTGTCAACCGCCAGGCTCAGCAGTCAAGGGTTCTGATCTGCTGCCTTGACAATCACACAGCAACACCCTCGGGGGAGGGTCTTTGTTGCGTCATCGCACTGCAGGGAGCGGGTGGGGAGAGCACTGCTGATTGGCCGGGAGGCTGCCCTAGACATTTTCTCCTCTGGGGTCTTAAAACCATGGGCCTGGGGCCAGGTGGGGCGCTCGGATGGCGATCCTCCATCCAGCCCTTCATGTTAGCAGATTTAGGGTGCAATCCTAATCATGTCTACTCAGAGTCAGAAGTAAGTCCCACTGTACTCTTTGGCACTTACTCTCAGGAAAGTGTGTATAGGATTGCAGCCTCAACTTTTCATATGTTGTCCTGATGGAAATGCAGGCTTTGAATATGATGACTGGCAGTGGTGTAGCCAAGGCCTCCAAGAGAAATTTTTTAAGGTGGTACAAAACCCATTTCGGGCCCCTAAGAACTGCAAAATTATTTTGAAATAAAAAATTGAGGCTAATTAATGTGCAACAAACTTCCAGAAGTGCTCATTTATTGATCATACTAGCAAAAAGCGCACCCGCATTGTGGGAGTAAAACTCCCTGTACGGCATCCCCCCATCAATCCCCCACACACAACAACCCCCCATGCACATCCACCCCATGCTCATCAACTCCCCTATGCACATTAACCCCCATGCTCATCAAACCCCCATGCACAACAACCCCCATGCACAACAACCCCCATGCACAACATCCCTCATGCGCATCAACGCTCCATGTACATCAACCCCCCATGCGCAACATCCCCCATGTGCAACATCTCCCTATGCTCATCATTCCCCCGTGTGCATCAACCCCTGCATGTGCAACCTCTCCATGCACAGCGTCTCCCCAGTGCAACCTCTTCCTCCAAACAACATGCCCCACCCCCCGTGCATCGAGCATAAAAGTGGCTGGAGGTTGGTCAGTCCTCCATGTTAATTATAGGACAAAAACACATTGCACCCCTTTTCAGCCACTTAAGGGTTAAATTTCTCCACATTGGTTCTTGGTGGGTGTTGATGTCACAGAAGGAACATCCTCCCCGAATTTCATGCTTCTAGGTCCAGGGGTTGGGGCAGAGCATCCCTCAGTCACCCATTCTTCAGTACAAAGTATAGGGAGGAAAATGCGTTGCACCCCTTTTCACCCCTTTCTGGTTGGAATTTTCAAAAATCTGTTCTTAGTGCACCCCTCCGTCACAGAAGGAACACCCACCCCAAATTTCACACCTCTAGGCCCGGCGGTTTTGGCAGGGCGTTGATGAGTGAGTCAGTCAGTCAATCAGTGACTTTTCTCTTTTATATAGATAGATAGATAGATAAAACATTATGTTAAAACATACCGGTATTCAAGTAATGTGACAATATAAAATACTAAGATCTTATCAAGGAAAAAATTAAAAAAAAATTTAACTGTTTAATAAGTGCTTTCCTGGCTTTCTTATGTGCAAAACTTCTAATAACACTATCAAAATCAGCCTGTCTGGCAGTGCTAGACTCAATGCTTAGTCTTGCTAGGTCAACAAGTCGAATTTGTGACACAGTAGACCACAAATAATTTTTTATAAGTTTAAGCTTACTGAAAGATCTTTCACCAGATGCTTTATTGTTTTACTGTAAAACAAAAGTAAAAAAAAACCTTACGTTTGAAATTGTATGTATGTATGCGTGTGTATGACCTTCAGATGATCCTCAAATGGTCCTTCAGTCATGGGCCCCTCTGTAGCTCTTGGGCCCCAGAACAATGTACCTGCTGGGCCCCCCTCTCGTAGGCCGTGCTCAGAAGGCACTGGATTGCCCCATGAATCAGTCTGCTCAGTTCAACAGTCAGTTGACTTAAAGGAAATTCCTTGATTTCGGGGCTTCTCCATGAATCCATGAGGGAGGTTTTCCCATGTAGTCCCATTCTTCCTTAGCTTTCAAAATTTGGTGGTGACAACAAAAAACTATATTCTTTCCAAGCAGAAATTACACACCTAATATAATATAAGCACCTAACTGAGAGGAAATGTCTCGGACTGCGTATACAAGTGCTATTTGCTAAAACAATTGAAAAGGACATTTCACATTAAATGTCTGTGATGCAAGAGATACGCAGCCCACATCTTTGCTGCAATGTACATTAGTACCACTGTATGGGTACCCAACCTCCTGCAGTACCGCAGAGCAAGTCATGTCATCACACCTGATTTAAGTGGACACGGTCTCTATTTTGCAGAATTAACTGTAGAAACACTGTGGTCAAAGTGCCTTATTGACAGAGCTTATTGACCCTATCGATTGAAGTTTATTCTCCCATAGTGTTAAGGCTGCAGGACGGGGATAATCTGAAAGAAAAAATTGAAATAAGCTATCCAACTCACAATCATAAAGAGCACAGATCCAAAATTTGGAGATAATCTGCCATGCTCTAGCTTCAACTTGTCCTTGACCAGTTTCCAAACACAGGGCTGCATAAGGAACACATCGGGGGAGAGCCAGTATCTTAGGCAGAAATAAATTCTGCGGACGTTCTAAAATGTTATTTCTTTTCGTCATCCAGACCGGTATGGCGTATAATAATTGCGGATACACTTTGGCATTGAAGATCTTTAATGCTGCTGGGATAGATTGGTTCCCTTTAGAGTAGAAAAAACTAGAAATCGCCTGAGCCGATACATTAGCTCCCTTAACTGCCGTTTGGCGATGTAAAACCCATGAGCCATTATAACTGAAATGAACTCCCAGATATTTAAAGGCTTTCACTTGTTCTATCTGGTGACCATCTAGTAGCCATGTAGTGGGGTTCCATCTCCTACAAAAAACCATAATTTCAGTTTTCTCCAAATTTAACTGCAGATCGTTTGCCTTCAGGTACTCTAAACATCTAGCAAGTAGACGTTTAAGGCCTAGTTTTGTGCGGGACATAACAGCAGCATCATCTGCATATAGCAGAAGAGGTACAGCTTTCGAACCTAAGTTTGGGCTATGTCCATTGACCAGGGCAAGAACGGAGGCAAGATCATTTATAAAAAGATTAAATAATGTTGGGGCTAATAAGCAGCCCTGTTTCACGCCTCTGTCTGTAGGCAGTTTTGAGGATAGGTCCCCATCCCGATGCATTTAATCTGGCATGTTGTGTTATAATGCAAGATCTTAATTAGAATTAGGAGCCTCTTATCAAGTTGTAGTTGATCCAGCTTATGCCAAAGCAGGTTTCTATTTACAGAATCGAAAGCCCCTTTCAAATCTAAGGAAGCTACATAAAGTTTACCATTATTATCTATGGAATATTTCTGAATAAGATGATAAAGAAATAGACAGTTATCGATGGTTGATCTCCCTTTCTGAAAGCCAGCCTGTTCAGGATCAATTATTTTGTGCTTAGAGATCCAATTTAACAATTTATCCAGAATACGTCTTGCGTACAATTTCCCTATGGTGGAAAGCAGTCTGATCGGCCGAAAATTTGAGGGGATGCTAGGGTCACCTTTTTTAAAGATTGAAACCACAACTGCGTTAGTTCAAGCTTCAGGCTGTTTTGTTCACTATTGTAAACAGTGCTGCCAGAGGTGGCGCCCAGCAGTCCGGGTCTATTTTCATAATATCAGCCTGAAAGTCATCAGGCCCTGGTGCTTTATCTGATTTAATCTGACTGATAAGATCTTTAATCTCTTGCTCGGAGACTGGAGGCCATTCAGCTATTCCGCTGAAAGGCATCTCTGGTGGTTCTAAAGTAGGCAGTTCCGCATTGTAAAATACTGTTTGAAAATGGTCAATCCAGTCCTTCGGTGAAATGGTGGCCATGTCTGGACTTTCTGCTGAGGGGGAACTAGTAACTAGCATCCAAAACTGTTTAGAGTTTTTAGTTTGGATTGCTTGTAGAAGTTGTTCCCATATAGAGTCTATTTGACGCTGCCTATTTTCTCTAATTTTGAGATTAACTTGTTTTCGAAGCTCAAAATAAGATGACAACAAAGTTTTGTCATGTGAATCTCTACATTCTCGAAAGATAGAGCGAAGCTGTTTTTTAAGAGTAATACTTGCTCTGTCCAGCCCAGAGTTATTCGGCCTTGGCATGCTTTGGGCCCTGGGTCTAAGAACTGAGGGGAGTGTGGATGTCAAATGACTCAGCAGCCCCTCATATGCACAGATGAGGGTTTTGGGGTTGGTGGCCCCCATGATTGATGATCTAAGGGACATGCATTCGCAGGATCTAAGGATATGTGGAATTCTCATTTTATTTTCAGAATTCCAAAAAATTCTTTTGGACAAGCTGGGATGAGTGGGAGTAATTTTAAGAGGAGCTTTTATTTGTAGAGTAAGGATAAGGGGACAATGGTCACTTTCAATTAGATCCCCAATATAGAAATCATCAATAAAATGTAATATGGCAGGAGAAATAAGAACATAGTCTATTATGCTACAGCCTTTAGGAGACATGAAGGTGAACTCACTAGACCTAGGAAAGGTTAGCAGACCATTCAACCAGATTCTAATCGTTTGTATGCAGAACCTGGCTAGATATAAACCAGCAGAATTAATTTGATCATCTTTAGAAAATCTCTGCACCATGAAGGGAGAATGTGCCAGGGTCTCCAGCTCAGTACCATAAGCCTTGGAGAAAATAGAAGAATCATTTCCAACCCTGGAGTTAAAATCTCCACAAATAATAGACTTAACAGTAGGATGGGCCTTCTCAATCTCCTCTATAAAGGAGGCAAAGCTATCCCATTTCTGTTTCAAACACCTATGCCCAGGCGGAAAGTAAACATTAACCAGGATAAGGGGAATGTCCACAGTTACTTGCACTGCTAGTGCCGTACTGCAATCATCTAGCTTATTAATAAGGGCGGACTTGATATGCTTAGCCACCAGAATGGCAAGTCCGGCTATCGGACGACCCTTGCTATTGTGTTTACAGGCGGGCAGCTGGAAGGTGTGGAACCCAGCCAGTAGAATAGGAGATTGGCACCAGGTTTCTTGCAAAATAACAATCTCATATTTTTTAAGAGAACTCAAGAACTCCTGATCTTGTCTCTTATTTTTCCAACCCGCAATATTCCAGGATATAATTTTCACTTGTTTCTTTAGCAAAGGGGGAGCAGTATCGGTTTGACGTCATTTGTCCTGAAGCAGTGAAGATTCCTTAGGCTCTGAAGTCATCAGAAGCTCCGAACAGATCAATTTAGAGAAGCTAGCAAAATTTGGATCGTTGAAAAGAAGTGCACCCGGCCTCATTGCTAGAGATTCCTTCGAGGTATTAGCGATCTGAGGATTCTGCTCACCAGAGGACGATGCAAGACTTTTCCGCGTCAGCCCGTCAGATCCATAGTTCGCAAAAAGATATGTCCCATTAAGGAGTTTGCACAAGCTGGAGGATTGTCCTGTTTGAGTGGAGGTTCTGAAAGTAGAACTAACTAGATTAAAATCATCAGCTGCAGAGGCATGATTTACCTCTTCGCAAGAGTCCTGAGCATTGTGCTCTAAATCTTGCTGGTCTTGAGCGGAGCACACTAAGTGGCAACCTTCTATACGAAGGTCCGATTGATCAGAGAGATGGTCTTGCGCCGTACATTTTACAGAAGCTGATGAGCTATTTCCAGTAAATATTTTTTCAACCATTGCCACAATGTTTTCTTCTGTTATGCGATTCTGATTGGTTAGTCCAATTTTAGGCTTACCCACAGAAGAGGAATGACCTATGTTTAAATTATTTGTAACCCCTACAGATTTTGGAGCTGCTTTATTCATATTTGTAGGGACAGGACATGGTTGTAGACGGCTATTGTCAGATAATTTCCTTTTCCTGCAGATCCGAAACAAATTAGTTTGTGTAAATACTCTCTGGATTCGGATCAGCAGTGCTTCGCATTTTCATGTGGAGCCTAGTAATAGCCGCGGAAATTCCTTGGACTCAAAAAGCACATAAAGTCTTTTAAAACCATTAATGGTAGGTAAATAGTAGAACTCTTTGATATCAGACTTATATACAGCTTTATTCAAAATATAGGATAATGACTGGGCAATTGAGTACTTGCTTGCCCACCTATATGAGTCTTCACACGGGAAAGAAAGAGAGGACAATGGCCAGAGGATTCCACGTCAACCGAAAGTCTCTAGCTGGTGGTTGTTCAGCTGGCCTGATTGAATCCTCCATAATTCTTCCTGAGGAGGGATCAAGGACATCAGAAGATGGTTTGTGTCTTTGTCCTAATAAGTTCCTAGGGCTTTCATGCTCAGCATGCTTTTCTGTCATCCAAGTAGCACTCTGAAGGATCTTTTGCAGAGACTCACCAAAGGAGTTTATGCTTTCTAAAATTAGTAGTAGAGTGTGAGCACAGATAAGACATGCATCCCCCGCTTTGGCCAAAAGGGAACGCAAAGTTTTATCAGTTGAGGGAGTGTCTTCCTCTGTGATAATAGAAACGGAGGGAGAAACAGAAAGCGTACTATCCTCAGGTCTCTCCAACTGCTCCAGATTCTCTGATTGTTGTATCTGTACAGAGTCTATGTTGTCTTTCCATGTATTTTGAAATAAATCTGGCATAGAGGAGATGGGGGAAAGTGGAGGGGAAGGGGAGGGAGAGGATATAGAAAGAATATCACTCACCCCCTTCAATATCTCCTTTTCAGCTGCAGCCTTGCTCCTTGTTAATGGCGGCAGATAGCTATCAATCAGCGTCTGGTTTGAAATGTTCGCCCTGGACTTTTCTGCTCTGGAGGACTTCTCTTTCTTGTTTTGTGCAGCTTTCTTGTTTGGTGCAGCAGGATTTATATTCACCCTCCTTCTCCTTTTCTTTGAAGATGGCATGTTACCTCTCGGTTGATATTTATATTCTTAAATAAGGAAAATATGCAGCCGACCCTCCGCTTCTGCTCAGCTCCAGCTTCACAATACAACAAAGGGCAATAATAAAACAGGGGATGACTGGGCTGAATAAGATAAAACACCATGAGGTAAACTAAGAGAAAAGCTTAAAAAATAAAACTAATAGCCGGAGCAATCTAATCACTCAACCAACTCAGGAGCCATCTTGGCCGGAAGTCAAGTCCCGGGGGTGACACACAGACTTCTGCACCGGATGATGCGCAGAGTCACATCACCACTGTAGGCACCACTGCTGTTCCTTGTTCAGTGTGATCTGAGGGGTGTCTCCTCAGGAGCAAGTCCTCCCCAGGTGTCAATTACTTAGCATGCTCTGGAGCAGTTAGGGCAGCCCAGGCTTCCTGACTCTCTGGATGCAGCATAACTTTCTGCTCTGGATACAGAGTAGTTAGGAGAAAGCAGTTGGGGCAGAGCAGGCTGAACTTGCTCTGGATTTGGCCCATAGCCTCCTGCTATGTTGATTGCTTCTCCGAGACCCTGGGTGTAGTTCCCTAGGGGTTGTGGGTTTGAGGCCCACCCCATTCGGGCACATAGACAAGGATGATTCAGCTTATTGCACCAAGGGGGCACACGTGACTGGTGGGATCCTCCAACTGCCAGACACAAAAGTAACTGGCAATAACGGGAGGAAATCGCCTCCAATTATTTCCAGATTTTCAGATTCAGAGAGTCTCCTACATCAATTCCACAAGACCAGATTCTTTCCCTTCTCACCCTCCCTCAGACTTTTGGTATTCAGGAACCATTGGGCATTGGCTGTTTAGGCTCCTGTTGAAAATTTGCTCTTCCATCAGCAAATCAGTCCTTCCACTTCTGGCAGGATTAGTGGTAGATCATTGCAAGGGCATCTTTCCAGAGATCTACAGATCCGCAGCATCAGAAGGGTTTTAATTTTTTATTTCATTTTTAAATGTGTTTATTTTGGCAAGCAACAGTTATTTAATAGTATAGGCCAGTGGTTCTCAATCTTCCTAACGCCATGACCCCTTTATAAGTTCCTCATGTTGTGGGGACCCCCAATCATAAAATTATTTTGGTTGCTACTTTATAACTGTAATTTTGCTACTGTTATAAATCGTAATGTAAATATCCGATATGCAGGATGTATTTTCATTTTTACAAATGAAATGTGTGTTCTATGCACACATGGAACACTATGGGATTTATTTCAGAGTAGGCATGCATAGGATTGGGCCCAGAAGCTACAATCCTATCCACATTTACATGAGAATAAAGGACATCCTGGCTATAATGGGATTTATTTCAGAGTAGGCATGCATAGTATTAGGCCCTGAGGCTGTTAGTCAGCCCCAGTGCACGAGCAGCTACAGCCGGGGGTCTGGTAAGCCTGACCTGGCCCCCTGCACCAGGGGTGTTTAGGCAACCCCCAGGAAAGCTCTGGGCGACCCCCAATGGCGTCCCGACCCCCACTTTGAGAAACGCTGGTATAGGCCATCAAAAAAATCAGTAACCAACAACAACAACAGTCAGTGGTGTCGATACAACGGAGTAAAAGTTTGAGGTTTTTAGTTCTGACACATGGAAATGAGAGCAAGCTCGTACTAATTTTTTATTTGTTCCCTGCTGTGTCATAGACTGCAATCCTGAACTGCACTTAGGCTAGCCTGTCTGGCACTTGGGCCAGCCTAATGCCAGATAGCCCAGCCTAGTTGCACCAGAAAAGGCTTGGGTCAGCGTAAGTCCACTTAGGCTGGCCCAAGACAAATGGACCTGCACCAGCCTAGCCAGCCTGCCAGCATAAGCAGTTCAACAGGCACCCCTATGGGTCTACTCAGATTTATTCCTGCTCCTTAGGTACTCTAACTATGAGGAGTTGTGTGGGGGCATTTCTGCTTTGGAAACAGGCTCTGGATACAGCCTAACTGCACTGTTCTGGTCCATGCTGAACATGCCCTCATCATGCCTCTCCACAGCTTGGCTGGCCCCGGTCCATCTGTCTTAGGTGCACCAGCCCAAGCCTTTCTGGTGTAACTGGGCCACCCCATCTTGGAACTGGGCCAGCCCAGTGATAGATAGGCTAGTCCAAGTGCACTTCAGGATTGCAGCCTTTATCTTGAAATTAAAAATTTTATTTAATATTTCATGACGTCGCATCCAAGGCCTCCCTTGGAATTGTAACAATGAGGTAGGGGGAGACTTAGATTAGTAAACTGGCATGGGGAAAAGATTAAACTCTCTCTTCCAAAGCATTACTATGACCATTTATTTATTCACTCGTTAGTTTGTATCAACAAATTCGTTCGAACAGTGATTTTCAAACTTTTTCATCTCATGGCACCCTAAGAAGGCACTGAAATTGTCAAGGCACACCAACAGTTGTTTTTACCATTAACAAGACACACCTGGCTGTTCAAATGCCCCAATGTTTCTATTAATTAACAACCGTCTCCAAATTCCCGTGGCACACCTGAGGACTATCCGTGGCACACCAGTGCGCCATGACACACTGGTTGAAAACCACTGGGTTAGAATGAGAACAGCCTTCCATGGGAGCCACAAGTCAAGCCCCAAAGTTGGCATAAGATTGTAAAACATATATAAGAAGAAAACATATCCCTATGGTAGATTCCTCTGAACCAAGCAGTACATGAATTCCACTGTAGTTGCTGGGAAGAACAGTTCTAAAGGACAATGCTCCCCTCTCCTGGCAATTTATAAATTACCTGTAGAGGCCAAAATTTAGACACAGGCTTTTTGAACTCAGGGGAATAAAACAAGACCGAGGGAGACTCTGTCCAAGCAGACTTAAGCTCCCTTGAAGCTCCATTGTTTTCCTTTCACTGGAAACTTTCTGTTCCATTGAAAGGGAACTTTCTGCAGTTCCTCAGCTGAAGGGTATAATACCTTATTACCAGTGGTGGGCTCCAGCAGGTTCACACCTACTCTATAGAACCGGTTGTTAACGAGAGATAGGACATATAACACTTAAAAATAGTCATTTAAAAGTGGCTGCCAGATGGGCATAGAACTGGTTGTTAATTTCTTTGAATCCCATTACCGCTTATTTCTTCCCAATATTTTATGTTGCCAAACACTTTCAGCATACAGTTCCAAAGCCGTGGCTTTGGGAGGAAAACTTCTCTAGAGCAACAGATACTATAATCAAAAGCAAACAGAATGCACTTGTTTATGCAGCAGATTCATAACCCAGATAAGAACCCCCCTCCCCCCCCCCCAAGAAAAGCTCTGTACCTTCCAGGCAAGCCAAGTCAGTTAACTCACATCTTCAAGGATGGCCAGGCACAGATATGGGTGCTTGCATGGGCACAAGCCACTGGCATGTGCCCCACCAGAACAAACCTGTGAAGGTCTGTATACACTATATATACTGTATACAGACATACAACATGTACGATATTACTGAATATGTAAAATTAAAGAGTCACTGACTCACTCACGCAATCACTCATTCATCAATGCTCAGCCTAAAGCGCTGGACCTAGAAGTGTGAAATTTGGGGAGGGAATTCCTTCCATAATGTAGGCACCCATGAAGAAGAATCAATGTTCAGACATTAAAACCAGAAGGGAGTGAAAGGGTGTGCAATGTGTTTTCATCCTTAGACTTAACAATGAAGATTGACTGATCAACACCCAGTTGCAACCCTTGGACCTAGAAGCAAGAATTTGGGAAACATATTCAGTCTGTGATGTAAGGACCACTAAGTCCCAATTTGGTACCTGCTGGTGTCCAGTGCCTTGCTCCCAGCATGGTTGCCCATTGCTCCATAGGGATGCCTGGTGGTGCTTGGTGATGCCCACTGCCTGCTACTGCTCAGTAGTGCCCAATACCTGGTAGGGATGCACAGTGCCCAATGGTGCCCAGTGCCTAGATTTTGGTGCCCAGTAGGGATGTTTGGTGCCCAAAGGTTCCCTCTGCCTGCTGCCCAGTGGTGCCTGGCGACCAGCAGGGGTGCCTGGTGGTGTCCTCTGGTGCCCAGTAGGGATGCCAGTTGCCCAGTGGTGCCCAGTGGTGAACAAATCAAATAATGGGGAGATGGATAACATTACTGAACTGCTAGGCTCTGCATCTGTTAGTCCTTATTTTCCACAAAATAGAAAAATGTCAATAGAGAAGACCAGCCCTGCAATCCAGAGTGAGAATGGGAAGACATAAGAGGCACTTACTCTGGATTGCTCTATGCATTTCCCATATGTGGTATTGAAACTACGTCGGTGTAAAAGGTCCCATAGCTACTCTGGATTGCAGCCCAGGGCTCTGTCCCAAGCTAGCTGCTAGCACAGGAGCAGTTACAACACTCTCTGTCAAAACCCACCAGTTCTGGTTACCTTCCCATACCTGAACTAATTGCTGTTCAGCTTCTGTTCCACCCAGGAGCAGGGCCTCCAAGAGAAATTTTTTAAGGCGGTACAAAGCCCATTTGGGGCCCCTAAGAATTGCAAAATTATTTCAAAATAAAAAACTGAGGCTAATTAATGTGCAAGTTCCACAAGTGCTCCTTTATTGATCATACTAGCAAAAAGTGTACCCGCATCAGGAGTAAAATTCCCTGTACGGCATCTCCCCATCAATCCCCCACGCACTTCAACCCGCCATGCACATCCACCCCATGGAAATTACCCCCCCATGCACATCAACTTCCTATGCTCATCAAACCCCCATGCGCATCAGTCCCCCATGTGCTTCATCTCCCCATGTGCATCACCCCCATGCGCATCAACGCCCATGTGCAAAATCCCCAATGTGCAACATTTCCCTATGCACAACATCTCCGCATGTGCTTCAACCCCCAATGTGCAACATTCCCCATGTGCAACATAATCCCCCATGCACATAATTCCCCCATGCACAACATTCCCCATGCTCATCACCCCCCTACGCGCATCACCCCCCTACACACATTAAACCCCCACACGCATTAAACCTCCACACGTATCAAACCCCCACGCGCATCAAATCCCAACACGCAACATCTCCCCATGCGCATAATTCCCCCATGCACAACATTCCCCATGCTCATCATCCCCCTATGCGCATCATCCCCCTACGCGCATCAAACCCCCATGCGCAACATCTTCCCACGCGCAACGTCTCCCTATGCGCAACATCTCCCCACGCGCAACATCTCCCTATGCGCAACATCTCCCCATGCTTATCTTTCCCCCATGCCCATAATTTCCCCATGCACATCAACTCCTCCATGTGCAATACCTCCATGCACAGCATCTCCCCAGTGCAACCTCTTCCTCCAAACAACATGCGCCCCAGTGCACCGAGCATAAAAGTGGATGGAGGTTGGTAAGTCTCCCATGTTAAGTACAGGACAAAAACACATTGCACCCCTTTTCAGCCCCTTAAGGGTTCAATTTCTCCACATCGGTTCTTGGTGGATGCTGATGTCACAGAAGGAACACCCTCCCCAAATTTCTTGCTTCTAGATCTGGGAGTTGGCACAGAGCATCCCTCAGTCACCAATTCTTCAATGCAAAGTATAGGGAAGAAAACACGTTGCGCCCCTTTTCACCCCCTTCCGGTTGGAATTTCCCAAAACCGATTCTTAGTGCACCCCTCGTTCACGGAAAGAACACCCACCCCAAATTTCATGCTTCTAGACCCAGCGGTTTTGGCAGGGCATTGATGAGTCAGTCAGTGAGTCAGTGAATCAGTGAATCAGTCAGTCAGTGATTTATATATATATACTAGTGAAAAGCATACCCGCATTGCGGGAGTAAAATTTCCCCATACGCCACTCCCCATGGCGCATCAACACCCCATGCGCATCAACACCCCATGCATATCAACACCCCATGCACAATTTCCCCCATGCGCAACATCTCCCTATGCGCAAGATCCCCGCATGCGCAACTTCCCCCATGTGCAAATTCCCCCCATGCGCAACTTCCCCCCATGCGCAGCATCCTTGCCAGTGCAACCTCTTCCTCTGAACAACATCCCCCCAGTGCACCAGGCACCGAGGCACCAAATTGGATGGATGTTATTCAGTCTCCCATGCTAAGTATAGGACAAAAACACGCTGCACCCCTTTTCAGCCCCTGAAGGGTGAAATTTCTCCAGATGGGTTCTTGGTGGGTGTTCAGGTGACAGAAGGATCCCTCCCAGAATTCCATGCTTCAGGCCCAGCAGTTGGGCGGAATGTTGATGAGTCAGCAGTTCTCCAATGCAAAGTATAGGGAGGAAAACATGTTGTGCCCCTTTTCACTCCCTTCCGGTTAGAATTTCCGAAATCCAGTACTTAGTGCACCCCTCCGTCTCGGAAGGAACACCCACTTCAAATTCGTAGGTACGGTAGGTAGGTACAGGTGCACATAAAGTCTCTTACATGCTCCCGTAGTTACTCTGGATTTGGGGGTACGTCTTTGTGAGGGAAGGGCTAGTGCAATGGTGTGACCTCCAGGATCATGCTCCTGTGGGGAAATGGGGACTCTTTTGCAACTCACAAATGGTTCAGCCAAGGTTTGGGGGATGGGGGACCCCTTCCCCTTTCCTTTTAATGAAAGCAAGGGAACTCTACACAAACTGGGAGGGGGGCTTGCAATGCCCCAATTTTAGTAGCACAGCTGTACATACTTAGAGGGGAATGAGTCCCTCTGAACCCAGTGGAAATTCTTTATGGGTAGATGTGCATAAGATTGGGCTGCACATGTATTTTATGCAACAAAACTTACAGTGCAATCCAATGCACTGACTTCAATGGGACTTCTCATATGTGTGCATAGCACTGCAGCATTTATGAATTACTAGCTTATAAAAGCTGCTCTCTGTGTGGACTTTTAAACCAGCTCCTGTGGAGGGTGTGTTGTGCCTTTGCCCCAAAACTAAAGAAACATCTAGTCCAGCTTAGAAAACAGCAATTTTGAAAAAAATAACTGTGACTCCTCAATTCAGTCCATGGAACTTGAAAACCTCACTGTAGGTTTGATCAGTTATTTTCAAATTTGAATTTTTAACTGTTCCCTCTTCATCAGGCCACAAATCCCAATGAAGGATGTTATAATATGTCCATGTAGAGCAAGTATGGTTGGAGCTGTGTGGAGTTGTGTTGAGTGTGTGTGTGTGTGTGTGTGGAGTGTGGGGTTGGTTTGTGTGTGGGGCAGGGTGTCCAGATGACCAGAAATGCCAGACCCCTCTGGAAAAGGCAGACCGGGGGGAGGGAAAAAAATTCCTCCTCACCAGGATTCCAGGCATTCCTGCTGGCCCTCTCATTCATACTGGCCTCAAATGAGCCGATCTGGAAAAAAAAAGTTTCCATAACTCTCATGCATAGTAGCCTCAAATGAGCATGCATACTGGCCTCACATTTTTGTGTGTGAGTGTGTGCTTAGAATCACAGAATCATAGAATCATGGAGTTGGAAGGGATCTAGTAGGTCATCTAGTCCAACCCCCTGCCTGCAGCAGGAAATCCCCCTAGAGCATCCCCGACAGGTGCTCGTCGAGCCTCTGCTTAAAGATCCCCAGTGAGGGAGAGTCCACCACCTCCCTTGGCAATCTGTTCCACTGCCGAACTGCCCTCACCATCAACTTGTGTGTATGTGTGTATGAGTGTGTGTATGTGTATGTGTGTGTGTTTGTGTGTATGAGTGTGTGCTTGTGAGTGTGTGTGTGTATGTGTGTATGAGTATGTGCTTGTGTGCGTGCTAGTGTTTGTGTGTTTGTCTGGGTCTGAACCACATAACTTGGAGTAACTGGCTTGTGTTATGATACTACAAACTGTCTTTTAATGGCTTGTGTTATGCTACCACAAACTGACTTAAATGTCAATTTCTTAAATGTGTTATGCTTGTGTCATGATACTACAAACTGTCTCTTAAATGTGTGGGTCTGAATCATGCATTTTACAAGGTTCTCAATTCTAAAAGTGTTGAACTGAAGTACAGGAAAGCAGTATGAATATTTTTGCTGTATTTTAACATGTCCTACATGTGTCCTACTTTTTGGGGGTGTCCTACAATTTTTTTAAGCGGGTAGGAATTTTGACGTGGGGGGATAGGGATGTTGGCCTTGGGATTCAGGAATTTTGCGTTTGGCATCTGGTCACCCCTAAGACCAAGACCCTTGTCTATCTTCCAGTATCTCTGCCTTGGGTGCCTTAAATCTCTCATCCATACAACGCCAAAGGCAGCCCGTTCTGACTTCTTCATACCCATCCGCCCTGACCTGCTGATCATCCTGACATTAAAGACTCTGGCCAGTTTTCCTTCAATAGGTCTTTACTGCAATGGAAGATCCAAAATTGTGATTCTACCCTTCCAAGATAGTATGTCCTGCCCTGCATGATTGCCAGATTCTATATCATAATTCCTGCTCGGAGCAACAACCTCAAGGATAGGTGTGCCATCAACACTGTCCTGTTACACAGTCCTGGTTTCTTGGGCAGCTTGGTTCTCTGTCTTCCCATTGCCTGCAGCCGAACAGAGGGTAGGTGCTATCGAGGGGGCTGAGATTATCATGCTGGAGTCAGTCAACTTAGTTGATGCACTTAAGTTCCTTTGCCAGGCATCAGCAGCATCATACCCCAGCCAGAACGTGGAAATATTGGCATGATGGGGAGCAGACTCCCATGGACCGGCGATCAGCTTTTGGGAACTGGATTTGACACAGGTTAAAGCTGGCCATGCCAACCCTCCGCTCAATTAACAGGACTGATAGCTGTGTCTTGTGACATCAATGCTGTCCTGTTACGCAGTTCTGGTTTCTTGGCAGTTTGGCTTTCTTGCCTTTTCGTGCCTTTCCTGCAGCCCAACATGTGGTAGGTGCTCAGAGACTACTGTGATTACCATGCTGATAAGTAAGATGATGCACTTGAGTTTTTGCCAGGCACTGAACCCATCTTACCAGTGTATACGGAGACAATGGCATTCTGGAAGAGTGAATGCCTGTGGGCTAAAGATCAGCATCTCGGAGATGGATCTGACACAGAGAGGTACACGGCATGCCAAATTCTCCCCTGGTTTGACAGTAGAAGTAGCCATGTAGCCATACCATGTTCCTTCAACTTTGTCCTGTCAGGCAGTTCTGATTTTTCAGGCAACTTGGCTCTCTGTCTTCCCATTTCCTCCAGCCCAATTTCCTTCCAGTGTCCCTGGCCATTGTACAGGCAAAGCTGATAAGTCAGTTGACAGACTAGAGTTCCTCTGCCAGGCACCAGCACCATCATATCAATGCATGCAGAGACATTGACATGATGGGATAAAACTTTCAGTGTAGATGTAGCCATCTCATGTGCCACTGACACCATCCTGGTTTTTTAGGGCAACTCTGTCTTCCCATTTCCTGGAGCTCAACATGTGCAAGTGTCCCAGGGGTCACCGTGATTACAATGCTGATAAGTTAGTTGATGTACTTGAGTTCCTTTACCAGGCACTGCACCATCTTGCTGGTGTACAGTGAGACATTGGCATGCTAGGGAACGGAGTCCTGTAGATCTGTGATCAGATTCTGGGATTTGACAAGAGAATCCAGGCATGCCAACTTCTCCTTTTGGTTGACAGTCAAGTGAGCCATGCTGTGTACCAACCACACTGTCCTGTTAGGCAGTTCTGGTTTTCTTGGCAGCTTGACTCTGGATGAAGTTGTACAAGTGACTTCAGCTGAAGAAGCTTTCTCTTTGGTTTTGCTCACTTTTCCAGGCTCTGTTTCCTGCAGCCCAGCAGGGGTAGGTGCTCAGGGATTACCACAACGCTAAGCCAGTTGAGGCACTTGAGTTCATTTGCCAAGCACTGCACCATCTTACAGGTGCACCTGGAGACATTGGCACAATGTGGAGCAAAGTCCTCTTGGCCTGTGGTCTTACTCTGGCAGTTGAATTTGACTAGGGGATGCCAGGTTCTCCCCTGGGTTGCCTACAGACTGAGGTATCCAATCTATGTGCCATCAACACTGTGCTTTCAGGCAGTTCTGGTTTCTTGGGCAGTTGGATCTAGTTGAAGAACTGACCTTAGCTGAAGAAGCCTTCTCCTTGGTTTTGTTCTCTTCCCAAGGGACAACTGGGTATGTTAGCTTCCCATCTCCTGCAGTCCAGCTTGTGATAGGTATTTGGGGGCCCCTATAGGTGATTACCAACCCAGTTGACACTTAAGCCAGTGAGGCACTTGAGTTCCTTTGCCAGGCATTGCACCATCACAGCACTGCAGTTGGAGACACTGGCATGATCAGGAGTGGACTTCTGTGGGTCTGCAGTCAGCCTCTGGGAGTTGGATTTGACACAGAGAGGAGCCGCTTGCCAACTTCTCCCAAGCTGTGGGCCTTCAACACCATCCTGTGAGGCAGTTCTGGTTTTGGTGGGGCAGTTTGACTCCTCTTGAAGTTGAAGAAGTCACCTTAGCTGAAGAAGCCTTCTCTTTGGTTTGTTCTCCTTCCCAGGGCAATAGGCTGGGGTCTTCCTTCTTCATGCAGGGGCTCAGGCATTACTGTGGTGACCATGCTGATAAGTCACTTTAGAGGCCTGGGGCTGCTGTGGGCCACCCTTGTTCTTCGTAGGTCCCCGTTGGCATGAAGACAGAGGTTTCCTGATGGTGGAGCCTTCTACCCAAAGGCTAATGCCAACACACCGGATCCTCCACAACATCCTGAGGAAAAGAGAGAAGCACGGTGAGAAACTGAAGCAGAGCTTAGAGGAAGCAGAGATTCCGAAGACCCTCGGCTTGTGTTAAGTGCCTGAAGACCTGCTGAAGCTGCTGGGTGAGTTGCTTGAGAATAAGCTGCAGGACCTGAAGAATATTTTAGTAGAGCACCAGCCACAACTGAATGGAACTTGGGCCTGAAACTAGATACCCTGCAAGCCACACACTGTGTGAGGCACACACACAAGAAAAAATCTCTACTGTATTAAAGATCAGCAGATGGAAGTTTTCTATTCCATATAGGGCAGCTGCAGGGAATGTCCAGTCTGAACTGGGACACCCCAGAAGTTATTTGGAGGTGCATGAGAGGGTGAACAGCATGGGCTGTGTCTACTCCTTCTTTCCAAATCCCTGAAAGGTGGGCTGCATCAACTTCAAGAGATCATCATGGGGACCAAAGCAGGGAAATGCATCCCCCTTTCCCAGAACCAGTCTCGCACAAGCAGGATGCCATTGATCAGAACCACAAAAAGAGGATAAGTGTTGCCCAAAACTTAAGACGCACAAGAAAAATGTAGGACATTAGAAAATAAAAGCTATATTCTGTACTTCTTGGAATATAACTCTCACATTTTTCAGCCAAATTCAGTCTCCAAAATCAGGGAGATTCAGGGAGAATCAGTGAGTGCTTTAGATTCAATGGTTAGATTTGAGTAAATGCAATATATTGCTTACTTCTGATTGATTATTATATTAATTAATTTTATATTTAATATAATATTATATTAATTATATTAATTAATTTTATATTAATTACTTATTATATAAATTATTACATTAATTATTAAATTATTGCATTATATTGTTAAATTTAAAATGATTGCATATAATTTATTTGATTTATTAATTATGGGAAGGCTACATGCCTCCTACTCACAAGGAAAAGGAGGACAATGAAGATTTTTCTCCAGGACACAAGGCTAAAAAGAGGCTATGTCCTGGAAAAAGATGGCATACGTTCCCCTTGTTCACTGAACATATTTCTTGAGCAAATACAAGCACATCAGGGCTAATCATGGCAATATATCGCGTGGGATAAAGAAAACACTCCCCCCCTCCCATACGTTCCAACATCAGCCCTGGCCTCTAAACAGACTCAGCAGCCCTCAGACACCTACCCCATGTTCGGCTGCAGGGGTCTTGGCGGTGACTTTCTCAGGATTGAGGCAAGGTTTGGAATGGGGAGTTTTCTCCAGTCTCTTTATCGTGAGTGTGCTGAGCCTCCTGCTGCTCCTGGTGTCTTTGGGGCAGTGGTTCTCAAGCAATTCAACCCGGGACCCCCTTAAATCTGTCCATTATAGGACCCTCTGTTAATTATAGGACCCTCCAGAAGAGGGTCATTGATAGAACAGACATCAGACAGGAAGGGACATTGTTGTGATGCCAGAGCTCCTCCTCCACGCCTGCACTGAGAAATACCTTGTGTTCAATGAGATTTACTCCCAGGAAAGCATCCTCAGTGCCCCATCGCAAGACGATGGCACCCAGTGCCAGATCTCAAAATGGCAACACCCAACTTTGTGTGACTCCCTGAAATGAAGTGGAACCCCCCCCCCCCCCGGAGGTCCCATCTCCCACTTTGAGAACCACTGCCTAGGGGATGAGGACAGAGACCCAGAGCCAGGAAGGAGCTCTCTGAGTGGTCCGGGTTCCCTGTCCTACCTGCCTCCAGGGTGTCTAGGCAAGCATGACTCATGCAGCGCCCACCCGCGTTCCTTGCGCCTGTACGGAGGCCGCCCCACTCTGCGTGAGACCACACAGGCAGCAGGGAGGTCTGGCTACCCCACACCCCAGAGCCTGGACTGGGTGGGCAGAGCAACGGGCACCGGCTGGAGAAGCGGGTCCACAGCTGAGCATGCCAGGCGTGCTGGAGCTTCTGTCTGTCTGTCTGTCTGTCTGTCTATCTATCTATCTATCTATCTATCTATCTATCTATCTATCTATCTATCTACCTACCCACCCACCCACCTATCTATCTATCTATCTATCTATCTATCTACCTATCTACCTACCTACCCACCTACCCACCCACCCACCTATCTATCATATGTATGTATGTACCTACCTACCTACCTACCTACCTAATAAGATGACAACAAAATTTTGTCATGTGAATCTCTACATTCTCGAAAGATAGAGCGAAGCTGTTTTTTAAGAGTAATATGTATGTATGTATGTATCTATCTATCTATCTATCTACCTACCTACCTAGCTACCTACCTAGCTACCTACCTACCGCATATATGTATGTATGTATGTATGTATGTATATATGTATGTATGTGTATCTATCTATCTATTTATCTATCTATCTATCAACCTACCTACCTACCTAGCTACCTACCGTATGTATGTATGTATGCATGCATGCATGCATGTATGTATGTGTGTGTATCTGTCTATCTAGTGTATGTATGTATGTATGTATGTATGTATGTATCTACCTACCTAGCTACCTACCTACCGCATGCATGTATGTATGTGTGTGTATCTATCTATCCATCTATCTATTTATCTATCTATCTATATATCTACCTACCTACCTAGCTACCTACCGTATGTATGTATGTATGTATGTATGTATGTATGGGAGGAAAATTCCCCGTACGGCATCCCTCTCATCAAACCCACACACACATCAACCCCTGATGCACATCCACCCCTTGCGCATCATCCCCCCTATGCACATGTATACATGTATCTATCTACCTACCTATCTAATGTATGTATGTATTTACCTACCTACCTACATACCTATCTACCTACCACCACCGCAGGAGCCCCAACTGCCTGGTGGGCCCAGCCATGGAGCCGCTCCTCCGACCAGTCCCTCAGCCCTGCCCAGCCCAGCCCAGGCTCTGAGGCACAGGGCACCGGAGCTCCCTGCTGCCTGCATGGCCTCACGTGGAGTGGGGAGCCTCCAGACGGGTGCGGGGAGCTCGGGGGGTGCTGTGTGGGCCATGCCGCCTGGACAGCCTGGAGGCAGGGAGGGCAGGGAAGCCGGGCGTCCAGAGCGGGGTCCTCTGGAGAGGGCTTGGGAAGTCCCTGCCTGGCTGTGGGTCTCCCTCATGGGGGCTCTGCACACTGAGGAGGCAGAGGCTGGAGAGATAGGCAGAAAGGGCATCTGGGGAGGGTTGGGAGCCACTGCCTGGTTGCCTGAAGGGGGCCCGCCTGGGAGTGCCTGGCTCTGCTCTGCTCTGCCTGCCTGGCCACTGTCAACCGCCAGGCTCAGCAGTCAAGGGTTCTGATCTGCTGCCTTGACAATCACACAGCAACACCCTCGGGGGAGGGTCTTTGTTGCGTCATCGCACTGCAGGGAGCGGGTGGGGAGAGCACTGCTGATTGGCCGGGAGGCTGCCCTAGACATTTTCTCCTCTGGGGTCTTAAAACCATGGGCCTGGGGCCAGGTGGGGCGCTCGGATGGCGATCCTCCATCCAGCCCTTCATGTTAGCAGATTTAGGGTGCAATCCTAATCATGTCTACTCAGAGTCAGAAGTAAGTCCCACTGTACTCTTTGGCACTTACTCTCAGGAAAGTGTGTATAGGATTGCAGCCTCAACTTTTCATATGTTGTCCTGATGGAAATGCAGGCTTTGAATATGATGACTGGCAGTGGTGTAGCCAAGGCCTCCAAGAGAAATTTTTTAAGGTGGTACAAAACCAATTTGGGGTCCCTAAGAATTGCAAAATTATTTTGAAATAAAAAATTGAGGCTAATTAATGTGCAACAAACTTCCACAAGTGCTCATTTATTGATCATACTAGCAAAAAGCGCACCCGCGTTGTGGGAGTAAAACTCCCTGTACGGCATCCCCCCATCAATCCCCCCACACACATCAACCCCCCCTGCACATCCACCGCATGCGCATCAACCCCCCTATGCACATTAACCCCCATGCACAACAACCCCCATGCACAACATTCCCCATGTGCAACATCCCTCATGCGCATCAACGCTCCATGTGCATCAACCCCCCATGCGCAACATCCCCCATGTGCAACATCTCCCTATGCTCATCATTCCCCCATGTGCATCAACCCCTGCATGTGCAACCCCTCCATGCACAGCATCTCCCCAGTGCAACCTCTTCCTCCAAACAACATGCCCCACCCCCCGTGCATCGAGCATAAAAGTGGCTGGAGGTTGGTCAGTCTTCCATGTTAATTATAGGACAAAAACACGTTGCACCCCTTTTCAGCCACTTAAGGGTTAAATTTCTCCACATTGGTTCTTGGTGGGTGTTGATGTCACAGAAGGAACATCCTCCCCGAATTTCATGCTTCTAGGTCCAGGGGTTGGGGCAGAGCATCCCTCAGTCACCCATTCTTCAGTACAAAGTATAGGGAGGAAAATGCATTGCACCCCTTTTCACCCCTTTCTGGTTGGAATTTTCAAAAACCTGTTCTTAGTGCACCCCTCCGTCACAGAAGGAACACCCACCCCAAATTTCACACCTCTAGGCCCGGCGGTTTTGGCAGGGCGTTGATGAGTGAGTCAGTCAGTCAATCAGTGACTTTTCTCTTTTATATAGATAGATAGATAAAACATTATGTTAAAACATACCGGTATTCAAGTAATGTGACAATATAAAATACTAAGATCTTATCAAGGAAAAAATTAGAAAAAAATTTAACTATTTAATAAGTGCTTTCCTGGCTTTCTTATGTGCAAAACTTCTAATAACACTATCAAAATCAGCCTGTCTGGCAGTGCTAGACTCAATGCTTCGTCTTGCTAGGTCAACAAGTCGAATTTGTGACACAGTAGACCACAAATAATTTTTTATAAGTTTAAGCTTACTGAAAGATCTTTCAGCAGATGCTTTATTGTTTTACTGTAAAACAAAAGTAAAAAAAAACCTTACGTTTGAAATTGTATGTATGTATGCGGGTGTATGACCTTCAGATGATCCTCAAATGGTCCTTCAGTCATGGGCCCCTCTGTAGCTCTTGGGCCCCAGAACAATGTACCTGCTGGGCCCCCCTCTCGTAGGCCGTGCTCAGAAGGCACTGGATTGCCCCATGAATCAGTCTGCTCAGTTCAACAGTCAGTTGACTTAAAGGAAATTCCTTGATTTCGGGGCTTCTCCATGAATCCATGAGGGAGGTTTTCCCATGTAGTCCCATTCTGCCTTAGCTTTCAAAATTTGGTGGTGACAACAAAAAACTATATTCTTTCCAAGCAGAAATTACACACCTAATATAATATAAGCACCTAACTGAGAGGAAATGTCTCAGACTGCATATACAAGTGCTATTTGCTAAATCAATTGAAAAGGACATTTCACATTAAATGTCTGTGATGCAAGAGATACGCAGCCCACATCTTTGCTGCAATGTACGTTACTACCACTGTATGGTTACCCAACCTCCTGCAGTACTGCAGAGCAAGTCATGTCATCACACCTGATTTAAGTGGACACGGTCTCTATTTCACACAATTAACACAATTCAGAGAGTCTCCTACATCAATTCCACAAGACCGGATTCTTTTCCTTCTCACCCTCCCTCAGACTTTTGGTATTCAGGAACCATTGGGCATTGGCTGTTTAGGCTCCTGTTGAAAATTTGCTCTTCCATCAGCAAATCAGTCCTTCCACTTCTGGCAGGATTAGTGGTAGATCATTGCAAGGGCATCTTTCCAGAGATCTACAGATCCGCAGCATCAGAAGGGTTTTAATTTTTTATTTCATTTTTAAATGTGTTTATTTTGGCAAGCAACAGTTATTTAATAGTATAGGCCAGTGGTTCTCAATCTTCCTAACGCCATGACCCCTTTATAAGTTCCTCATGTTGTGGGGACCCCCAATCATAAAATTATTTTTGTTGCTACTTTATAACTGTAATTTTGCTACTGTTATAAATCTTAATGTAAATATCCGATATGCAGGATGTATTTTCATTTTTACAAATGAAATGTGTGTTCTATGCACACATGGAACACAATGGGATTTATTTCAGAGTAGGCATGCATAGGATTGGGCCCAGAAGCTACAATCCTATCCACATTTACATGAGAATAAAGGACATCCTGGCTATAATGGGATTTATTTCAGAGTAGGCATGCATAGGATTAGGCCCTGAGGCTGTTAGTCAGCCCCAGTGCGCGCGCAGCTTCAGTCGGGGGTCTGGTAAGCCTGACCTGGCCCCCTGCACCAGGGGTGTTTAGGCGACCCCCAGGAAAGCTCTGGGCGACCCCCAATGGCGTCCCGACCCCCACTTTGAGAAACGCTGGTATAGGCCATCCAAAAAATCAGTAACCAACAACAACAACACTCAGTGGTGTCGATACAACGGAGTAAAAGTTTGAGGTTTTTAGTTCTGACACATGGAAATGAGAGCAGGCTCGTACTAATTTTTTATTTGTTCCCTGCTGCGTCATAGACTGCAATCCTGAACTGCACTTAGGCTAGCCTGTCTGGCACTTGGGCCAGCCTAATGCCAGATAGCCCAGCCTAGTTGCACCAGAAAAGGCTTGGGTCAGCGTAAGTCCACTTAGGCTGGCCCAAGACAAATGGACCTGCACCAGCCTAGCCAGCCTGCCAGCATAAGCAGTTCAACAGGCACCCCTATGGGTCTACTCAGATTTATTCCTGCTCCTTAGGTACTCTAACTATGAGGAGTTGTGTGGGGGCATTTCTGCTTTGGAAACAGGCTCTGCATACAGCCTAACTGCACTGTTCTGGTCCATGCTGAACATGCCCTCATCATGCCTCTCCACAGCTTGGCTGGCCCAGGTCCATCTGTCTTAGGTGCACCAGCCCAAGCCTTTCTGGTGTAACTGGGCCACCCCATCTTGGAACTGGGCCAGCCCAGTGATAGATAGGCTAGTCCAAGTGCACTTCAGGATTGCAGCCTTTATCTTGAAATTAAAAATTTTATTTAATATTTCATGACGTCGCATGCAAGGCCTCCCTTGGAATTGTAACAATGAGGTAGGGGGAGACTTAGATTAGTAAACTGGCATGGGGAAAAGATTAAACTCTCTCTTCCAAAGCATTACTATGACCATTTATTTATTCACTCGTTAGTTTGTATCAACAAATTCGTTCGAACAGTGATTTTCAAACTTTTTCATCTCATGGCACCCTAAGAAGGCACTGAAATTGTCAAGGCACACCAACAGTTGTTTTTACCATTAACAAGACACACCTGGCTGTTCAAATGCCCCAATGTTTCTATTAATTAACAACCGTCTCCAAATTCCCGTGGCACACCTGAGGACTATCCGTGGCACACCAGTGCGCCATGACACACTGGTTGAAAACCACTGGGTTAGAATGAGAACAGCCTTCCATGGGAGCCACAAGTCAAGCCCCAAAGTTGGCATAAGATCATAAAACATATATAAGAAGAAAACATATCCCTATGGTACATTCCTCTGAACCAAGCAGTACATGAATTCCACTGTAGTTGCTGGGAAGAACAGTTCTAAAGGACAATGCTCCCCTCTCCTGGCAATTTATAAATTACCTGTAGAGGCCAAAATTTAGACACAGGCTTTTTGAACTCAGGGGAATAAAACAAGACCGAGGGAGACTCTGTCCAAGCAGACTTAAGCTCCCTTGAAGCTCCATTGTTTTCCATTGACTGGAAACTTTCTGTTCCATTGAAAGGGAACTTTCTGCAGTTCCTCAGCTGAAGGGTATAATACCTTATTACCAGTGGTGGGCTCCAGCAGGTTCACACCTACTCTATAGAACCGGTTGTTAACAAGAGATAGGACATATAACACTTAAAAATAGTCATTTAAAAGTGGCTGCCAGATGGGCATAGAACTGGTTGTTAATTTCTTTGAATCCCATTACCGCTTATTCCTTCCCAATATTTTATGTTGCCAAACACTTTCAGCATACAGTTCTGCAGGGCTTTGGGAGGAAAACTTCTCTAGAGCAACAGATACTATAATCAAAAGCAAACAGAATGCACTTGTTTATGCAGCAGATTCATAACCCAGATAAGAACCCCCCCCCCCAAGAAAAGCTCTGTACCTTCCAGGCAAGCCAAGTCAGTTAACTCACATCTTCAAGGATGGCCAGGCACAGATATGGGTGCTTGCATGGGCACAAGCCACTGGCATGTGCCCCACCAGAACAAACCTGTGAAGGTCTGTATACACTATATATACTGTATACAGACATACAACATGTACGATATTACTGAATATGTAAAATTAAAGAGTCACGGACTCACTCACGCAATCACTCATTCATCAATGCTCAGCCTAAAGCGCTGGACCTAGAAGTGTGAAATTTGGGGAGGGAATTCCTTCCATAATGTAGGCACCTATGAAGAAGAATCAATGTTCAGACATTAAAACCAGAAGGGAGTGAAAGGGTTTGCAATGTGTTTTCATCCTTAGACTTAACATTGAAGATTGACTGATCAACACCCAGTTGCAACCCTTGGACCTAGAAGCAAGAATTTGGGAAACATATTCAGTCTGTGATGTAAGGACCACTAAGTCCCAATTTGGTACCTGCTGGTGTCCAGTGCCTTGCTCCCAGCATGGTTGCCCATTGTTCCATAGGGATGCCTGGTGGTGCTTGGTGATGCCCACTGCCTGCTACTGCTCAGTAGTGCCCAATACCTGGTAGGGATGCACAGTGCCCAATGGTGCCCAGTGCCTAGATTTTGGTGCCCAGTAGGGATGTTTGGTGCCCAAAGGTTCCCTCTGCCTGCTGCCCAGGGGTGCCTGGCGACCAGCAGAGGTGCCTGGTGGTGTCCTCTGGTGCCCAGTAGGGATGCCAGTTGCCCAGTGGTGCCCAGTGGTGAACAAATCAAATAATGGGGAGATGGATAACTTTACTGAACTGCTAGGCTCTGCATCTGTTAGTCCTTATTTTCCACAAAATAGAAAAATGTCAACAGAGAAGACCAGCCCTTCAATCCAGAGCAACAATGGGGAGACATAAGAGGCACTTACTCTAGATTGCTGTATGCATTTCCCATATGTGGTACTGTAACTACGTCGGTGTAAAAGGTCCCATAGCTACTCTGGATTGCAGCCCAGGGCTCTGTCCCAAGCTAGCTGCTAGCACAGGAGCAGTTACATCACTCTCTGTCAAAACCCACCAGTTCTGGTTACCTTCCCATACCTGAACTAATTGCTGTTCAGCTTCTGTTCCACCCAGGAGCAGGGCCTCCAAGAGAAATTTTTTAAGGCGGTACAAAGCCCATTTGGGGCCCCTAAGAATTGCAAAATTATTTCAAAATAAAAAACTGAGGCTAATTAATGTGCAAGTTCCACAAGTGCTCCTTTATTGATCATACTAGCAAAAAGTGTACCCTCATCGGGAGTAAAATTCCCTGTACGGCATCTCCCCATCAATCCCCCACACACATCAACCCGCCATGCACATCCACCCCATGCAAATCATCCCCCCTATGCACATCAACTTCCTATGCTCATCAAACCCCCATGCGCATCAGTCCCCCATGCGCATCAGTCCCCCATGTGCTTCATCTCCCCATGTGCATTACCCCCATGCGCATCAACGCCCATGTGCAACATCCCCAATGTGCAACATTTCCCTATGCACAACATCTCCGCATGTGCTTCAACCCCCAATGTGCAACATTCCCCATGTGCAACATAATCCCCCATGCACATAATTCCCCCATGCACAACATTCCCCATGCTCATCACCCCCCTACGCGCATCATCCCCCTACACACATTAAACCCCCACACGCATTAAACCTCCACACGTATCAAACCCTCATGCGCATCAAATCCCCACGCCCAACATCTCCCCATGCGCATAATTCCCCCATGCACAACATTCCCCATGCTCATCATCCTCCTATGCGCATCATCATCTTATGCACATCATCCCCCCTATGCGCATCATCCCTCTACGCGCATCAAACCCCCATGCGCAACATCTCCCCACGTGCAAAATCTCCCTATGCGCAACATGTCCCCACGCGCAACATCTCCCTATGCGCAACATCTCCCCATGCTTATCATTCCCCCATGCCCATAATTTCCCCATGCACATCAACTCCTCCATGTGCAATACCTCCATGCACAGCATCTCCCCAGTGCAACCTCTTCCTCCAAACAACATGCGCCCCAGTGCACCGAGCACAAAAGTGGCTGGAGGTTGGTAAGTCTTCCATGTTAAGTACAGGACAAAAACACATTGCACCCCTTTTCAGCCCCTTAAGGGTTAAATTTCTCCACATCGGTTCTTGGTGGATGCTGATGTCACAGAAGGAACACCTTCCCCAAATTTCTTGCTTCTAGATCTGGGAGTTGGCACAGAGCATCCCTCAGTCACCAATTCTTCAATGCAAAGTATAGGGAAGAAAACACGTTGCGCCCCTTTTCACCCCCTTCCGGTTGGAATTTCCCAAAACCGATTCTTAGCGCACCCCTCGTTCACGGAAAGAACACCCACCCCAAATTTCATGCTTCTAGACCCAGCGGTTTTGGCAGGGCATTGATGAGTCAGTCAGTGAGTCAGTGAATCAGTGAATCAGTCAGTCAGCGATTTTTATATATATACTAGTGAAAAGCATACCCGCATTGTGGGAGTAAAATTTCCCCATACGCCACTCCCCACGGCGCATCAACACCCCATGCGCATCAACACCCCATGCGTATCAACACCCCATGCACAATTTCCCCCATGCGCAACATCTCCCTATGCGCAGGATCCCCGATGCGCAACTTCCCCATGTGCAAATTCCCCCATGCGCAACTTCCCCCCATGCGCAGCATCCTTGCCAGTGCAACCTCTTCCTCTGAACAACATTCCCCCAGTGCACCAGGCACCGAGGCACCAGGCACCAAATTGGATGGATGTTATTCAGTCTCCCATGCTAAGTATAGGACAAAAACACGCTGCACCCCTTTTCAGCCCCTGAAGGGTGAAATTTCTCCAGATGGGTTCTTGGTGGGTGTTCAGGTGACAGAAGGATCCCTCCCAGAATTCCATGCTTCAGGCCCAGCAGTTGGGCGGAATGTTGATGAGTCAGCAGTTCTCCAATGCAAAGTATAGGGAGGAAAACGTGTTGCACCCCTTTTCACTCCCTTCCGGTTAGAATTTCCGAAATCCAGTACTTAGTGCACCCCTCCGTCTCGGAAGGAACACCCACTTCAAATTCGTAGGTACGGTAGGTAGGTACAGGTGCACATAAAGTCTCTTACATGCTCCCGTAGTTACTCTGGATTTGGGGGTACGTCTTTGTGAGGGAAGGGCTAGTGCAATGGTGTGACCTCCAGGATCATGCTCCTGTGGGGAAATGGGGACTCTTTTGCAACTCACAAATGGTTCAGCCAAGGTTTGGGGGATGGGGGACCCCTTCCCCTTTCCTTTTAATGAAAGCAAGGGAACTCTACACAAACTGGGAGGGGGGCTTGCAATGCCCCAATTTTAGTAGCACAGCTGTACATACTTAGAGGGGAATGAGTCCCTCTGAACCCAGTGGAAATTCTTTATGGGTAGATGTGCATAAGATTGGGCTGCACATGTATTTTATGCAACAAAACTTACAGTGCAATCCAATGCACTGACTTCAATGGGACTTCTAATATGTGTGCATAGCACTGCAGCATTTATGAATTACTAGCTTATAAAAGCTGCACTCTGTGTGGACTTTTAAACCAGCTCCTGTGGAGGGTGTGTTGTGCCTTTGCCCCAAAACCAAAGAAACATCTAGTCCAGCTTAGAAAACAGCAATTTTGAAAAAAATAACTGTGACTCCTCAATTCAGTCCATGGAACTTGAAAACCTCACTGTAGGTTTGATCAGTTATTTTCAAATTTGAATTTTTAACTGTTCCCTCTTCATCAGGCCACAAATCCCAATGAAGGATGTTATAATATGTCCATGTAGAGCAAGTATGGTTGGAGCTGTGTGGAGTTGTGTTGAGTGTGTGTGTGTGTGTGTGTGGAGTGTGGGGTTGGTTTGTGTGTGGGGCAGGGTGTCCAGTTGACCAGAAATGCCAGACTCCTCTGGAAAAGGCAGACCGGGGGGAGGGAAAAAAAATTCCTCCTCACCAGGATTCCAGGCATTCCCGCTGGCCCTCTCATTCATACTGGCCTCAAATGAGCCGATCTGGAAAAAAAAAGTTTCCATAACTCTCATGCATAGTAGCCTCAAATGAGCATGCATACTGGCCTCACATTTTTGTGTGTGAGTGTGTGCTTAGAATCACAGAATCATAGAATCATAGAGTTGGAAGGGATCTAGTAGGTCATCTAGTCCAACCCCCTGCCTGCAGCAGGAAATCCCCCTAGAACATCCCCGACAGGTGCTCGTCGAGCCTCTGCTTAAAGATACCCAGTGAGGGAGAGTCCACCACCTCCCTTGGCAATCTGTTCCACTGCCGAACTGCCCTCACCGTCAACTTGTGTGTATGTGTGTATAAGTGTGTGTATGTGTGTATGAGTGTGTGTATGTGTATGTGTGTGTGTTTGTGTGTATGAGTGTGTGCTTGTGAGTGTGTGTGTGTATGTGTGTATGAGTATGTGCTTGTGTGCGTGCTAGTGTTTGTGTGTTTGTCTGGGTCTGAACCACATAACTTGGAGTAACTGGCTTGTGTTATGATACTACAAACTGTCTTTTAATGGCTTGTGTTATGCTACCACAAACTGACTTAAATGTCAATTTCTTAAATGTGTTATGCTTGTGTCATGATACTACAAACTGTCTCTTAAATGTGTGGGTCTGAATCATGCATTTTACAAGGTTCTCAATTCTAAAAGTGTTGAACTGAAGTACAGGAAAGCAGTATGAATATTTTTGCTGTATTTTAACATGTCCTACATGTGTCCTACTTTTTGGGGGTGTCCTACAATTTTTTTGAGCGGGTAGGAATTTTGACGTGGGGGGATAGGGATGTTGGCCTTGGGATTCAGGAATTTTGCGTTTGGCATCTGGTCACCCCTAAGACCAAGACCCTTGTCTATCTTCCAGTATCTCTGCCTTGGGTGCCTTAAATCTCTCATCCATACAACGCCAAAGGCAGCCCGTTCTGACTTCTTCATACCCATCCACCCTGACCTGCTGATCATCCTGACATTAAAGACTCTGGCCAGTTTTCCTTCAATAGGTCTTTACTGCAATGGAAGATCCAAAATTGTGATTCTACCCTTCCAAGATAGTATGTCCTGCCCTGCATGATTGCCAGATTCTATATCATAATTCCTGCTCGGAGCAACAACCTCAAGGATAGGTGTGCCATCAACACTGTCCTGTTACACAGTCCTGGTTTCTTGGGCAGCTTGGTTCTCCGTCTTCCCATTGCCTGCAGCCGAACAGAGGGTAGGTGCTATCGAGGGGGCTGAGATTATCATGCTGGAGTCAGTCAACTTAGTTGATGCACTTAAGTTCCTTTGCCAGGCATCAGCAGCATCATACCCCAGCCAGAACGTGGAAATATTGGCATGATGGGGAGCAGACTCCCATGGACCGGCGATCAGCTTTTGGGAACTGGATTTGACACAGGTTAAAGCTGGCCATGCCAACCCTCCGCTCAATTAACAGGACTGATAGCTGTGTCTTGTGTCATCAATGCTGTCCTGTTACGCAGTTCTGGTTTCTTGGCAGTTTGGCTTTCTTGCCTTTTCGTGCCTTTCCTGCAGCCCAACATGTGGTAGGTGCTCAGAGACTACTGTGATTACCATGCTGATAAGTAAGATGATGCACTTGAGTTTTTGCCAGGCACTGAACCCATCTTACCAGTGTATACGGAGACAATGGCATTCTGGAAGAGTGAATGCCTGTGGGCTAAAGATCAGCATCTCGGAGATGGATCTGACACAGAGAGGTACACGGCATGCCAAATTCTCCCCTGGTTTGACAGTAGAAGTAGCCATGTAGCCATACCATGTTCCTTCAACATTGTCCTGTCAGGCAGTTCTGATTTTTCAGGCAACTTGGCTCTCTGTCTTCCCATTTCCTCCAGCCCAATTTCCTTCCAGTGTCCCTGGCCATTGTACAGGCAAAGCTGATAAGTCAGTTGACAGACTACAGTTCCTCTGCCCGGCACCAGCACCATCCTATCAGTGCATGCAGAAACATTGACATGATGGGATAAAACTTTCAGTGTAGATGTAGCCATCTCATGTGCCACTAACACCATCCTGGTTTTCTAGGGCAACTCTGTCTTCCCATTTCCTGGAGCTCAACATGTGCAAGTGTCCCAGGGGTCACCGTGATTACAATGCTGATAAATTAGTTGATGTACTTGAGTTCCTTTACCAGGCACTGCACCATCTTGCTGGTGTACAGTGAGACATTGGCATGCTAGGGAACGGAGTCCTGTAGATCTGTGATCAGATTCTGGGATTTGACAAGAGAATCCAGGCATGCCAACTTCTCCTTTTGGTTGACAGCCAAGTGAGCCATGCTGTGTACCAACCACACTGTCCTGTTAGGCAGTTCTGGTTTTCTTGGCAGCTTGACTCTGGATGAAGTTGTACAAGTGACTTCAGCTGAAGAAGCTTTCTCTTTGGTTTTGCTCACTTTTCCAGGCTCTGTTTCCTGCAGCCCAGCAGGGGTAGGTGCTCAGGGATTACCACAACGCTAAGCCAGTTGAGGCACTTGAGTTCATTTGCCAAGCACTGCACCATCTTACAGGTGCACATGGAGACATTGGCACAATGTGGAGCAAAGTCCTCTTGGCCTGTGCTCTTACTCTGGCAGTTGAATTTGACTAGGGGATGCCAGGTTCTCCCCTGGGTTGCCTACAGACTGAGGTATCCAATCTATGTGCCATCAACACTGTGCTTTCAGGCAGTTCTGGTTTCTTGGGCAGTTGGATCTAGTTGAAGAACTGACCTTAGCTGAAGAAGCCTTCAAAGCCTTCTTGGTTTTGTTCTCTTCCCAAGGGACAACTGGGTATGTTATCTTCCCATCTCTTGCAGTCCAGCATGTGATAGGTATTTGGGGGCCCCTATAGGTGATTACCAACCCAGTTGACACTTAAGCCAGTGAGGCACTTGAGTTCCTTTGCCAGGCATTGCACCATCACAGCATTGCAGTTGGAGACACTGGCATGATCAGGAGTGGACTTCTGTGGGTCTGCAGTCAGCCTCTGGGAGTTGGATTTGACACAGAGAGGAGCCGCTTGCCAACTTCTCCCAAGCTGTGGGCCTTCAACACCATCCTGTGAGGCAGTTCTGGTTTTGGTGGGGCAGTTTGACTCCTCTTGAAGTTGAAGAAGTCACCTTAGCTGAAGAAGCCTTCTCTTTGGTTTGTTCTCCTTCCCAGGGCAATAGGCTGGTGTCTTCCTTCTTCATGCAGGGGCTCAGGCATTACTGTGGTGACCATGCTGATAAGTCACTTTAGAGGCCTGGGGCTGCTGTGGGCCACCCTTGTTCTTCGTAGGTCCCCGTTGGCATGAAGACAGAGGTTTCCTGATGGTGGAGCCTTCTACCCAAAGGCTAATGCCAACACACCGGATCCTCCACAACATCCTGAGGAAAAGAGAGAAGCACGGTGAGAAACTGAAGCAGAGCTTAGAGGAAGCAGAGATTCCGAAGACCCTCGGCTTGTGTTAAGTGCCTGAAGACCTGCTGAAGCTGCTGGGTGAGTTGCTTGAGAATAAGCTGCAGGACCTGAAGAATATTTTAGTAGAGCACCAGCCACAACTGAATGGAACTTGGGCCTGAAACTAGATACCCTGCAAGCCACACACTGTGTGAGGCACACACACAAGAAAAAATCTTTACTGTATTAAAAATCAGCAGATGGAAGTTTTCTATTCCATATAGGGCAGCTGCAGGGAATGTCCGGTCTGAACTGGGACACCCCAGAAGTTATTTGGAGGTGCATGAGAGGGTGAACAGCATGGGCTGTGTCTACTCCTTCTTTCCAAATCCCTGAAAGGTGGGCTGCATCAACTTCAAGAGATCATCATGGGGACCAAAGCAGGGAAATGCATCCCCCTTTCCCAGAACCAGTCTCGCACAAGCAGGATGCCATTGATCAGAACCACAAAAAGAGGATAAGTGTTGCCCAAAACTTAAGACACACAAGAAAAATGTAGGACATTAGAAAATAAAAGCTATATTCTGTACTTCTTGGAATATAACTCTCACATTTTTCAGCCAAATTCAGTCTCCAAAATCAGGGAGATTCAGGGAGAATCAGTGAGTGCTTTAGATTCAATGGTTAATTAGATTTGAGTAAATGCAATATATTGCTTTCTTCTGATTGATTATTATATTAATTAATTTTATATTTAATATAATATTATATTAACTATATTAATTAATTTTATATTAATTACTTATTATATAAATTTTTACATTAATTATTAAATTATTGCATTATATTGTTAAATTTAAAATGATTGCGTATAATTTATTTGATTTATTAATTATGGGAAGGCTACATGCCTCCTACTCACAAGGAAAAGGAGGACAATGAAGATTTTTCTCCAGGACACAAGGCTAAAAAGAGGCTATGTCCTGGAAAAAAGATGGCATACGTTCCCCTTGTTCACTGAACATATTTCTTGAGCAAATACAAGCACATCAGGGCTAATCATGGCAATATATCGCGTGGGATAAAGAAAACACTCCCCCCCTCCCATACGTTCCAACATCAGCCCCGGCCTCTAAACAGACTCAGCAGCCCTCAGACACCTACCCCATGTTCGGCTGCAGGGGTCTTGGCGGTGACTTTCTCAGGATTGAGGCAAGGTTTGGAATGGGGAGTTTTCTCCAGTCTCTTTATCGTGAGTGTGCTGAGCCTCCTGCTGCTCCTGGTGTCTTTGGGGCAGTGGTTCTCAAGCAATTCAACCCGGGACCCCCTTAAATCTGTCCATTATAGGACCCTCTGTTAATTATAGGACCCTCCAGAAGAGGGTCATTGATAGAACAGACATCAGACAGGAAGGGACATTGTTGTGATGCCAGAGCTCCTCCTCCATGCCTGCACTGAGAAATACCTTGTGTTCAATGAGATTTACTCCCAGGAAAGCATCCTCAGTGCCCCATCGCAAGACGATGGCACCCAGTGCCAGATCTCAAAATGGCAACACCCAACTTTGTGTGACTCCCTGAAATGAAGTGGAACCCCCCCCCCCCCCCGGAGGTCCCATCTCCCACTTTGAGAACCACTGCTTAGGGGATGAGGACAGAGACCCAGAGCCAGGAAGGAGCTCTCTGAGTGGTCCGGGTTCCCTGTCCTACCTGCCTCCAGGGTGTCTAGGCAAGCATGACTCATGCAGCGCCCACCCGCGTTCCCTGCGCCTGTACGGAGGCCGCCCCACTCTGCGTGAGGCCACACAGGCAGCAGGGAGGTCTGGCTACCCCACACCCCAGAGCCTGGACTGGGTGGGCAGAGCAACGGGCACTGGCTGGAGAAGCGGGTCCACAGCTGAGCATGCCAGGCGTGCTGGAGCTTCTGTCTGTCTGTCTGTCTGTCTATCTATCTATCTACCTACCTACCTACCCACCTACCCACCCACCCACCTATCTATCTATCTACCTATCTACCTACCTACCTACCTATCATATGTATGTATGTACCTATCTACCGTATGTATATATCTATCTATCTATCGTATGTATGTATGTCCCTACCTACTTACCTAATAAGATGACAACAAAGTTTTGTCATGTGAATCTCTACATTCTCGAAAGATAGAGCGAAGCTGTTTTTTAAGAGTAATATGTATGTATGTATGTATGTATGTATGTATCTATCTATCTATCTATCTATCTATCTATCTATCTACCTACCTACCTACCTACCTAGCTACCTACCGTATGTATGTATATATGTATGTATGTATGTATGCATGCATGCATGTATGTATGTGTGTGTATCTATCTATCTATCTAGTGTATGTATGTATATATGTATGTATGTATGTATAGTAAAATTCCCCGTAAAATTCATGGGAGGAAAATTCCCCGTACGGCATCCCTCTCATCAATCCCACACACCCAGAGCCTGGACTGGGTGGGCAGAGCAACGGGTACTGGCTGGAGAAGCGGGTCCACAGCTGAGCATGCCAGGCGTGCTGGAGCATCTATCTGTCTGTCTGTCTGTCTGTCTGTCTATCTACCTACCTACCCACCTACCTACCCAACCATCTATATAGCTATCTACCTACCTATCCACCTACCCACCCACCTATCTATCTATCTATCATATGTATGTATGTACCTACCTACCTACCTACCTACCTACCTTATGTATGTATGTATGCATGCATGCATGCATGCATGTATGTGTGTGTATCTATCTATCTAGTGTATGTATGTATATATGTATGTATGTATAGTAAAATTCCCCGTAAAATTCATGGGAGGAAAATTCCCTGTACGGCATCCCTCTCATCAATCCCACACACACATCAACCCGATGCACATCCCCCCCATGCGCATCATCCCCCCTATGCACATGTATACATGTATCTATCTACCTACCTATCTAATGTATGTATGTATTTACCTACCTACCTATCTACCTACCACCACCGCAGGAGCCCCAACTGCCTGGTGGGCCCAGCCATGGAGCCGCTCCTCCGACCAGTCCCTCAGCCCTGCCCAGCCCAGCCCAGGCTCTGAGGCACAGGGCACCGGAGCTCCCTGCTGCCTGCATGGCCTCACGTGGAGTGGGGAGCCTCCAGACGGGTGCGGGGAGCTCGGGGGGTGCTGTGTGGGCCATGCCGCCTGGACAGCCTGGAGGCAGGGAGGGCAGGGAAGCCGGGCGTCCAGAGCGGGGTCCTCTGGAGAGGGCTTGGGAAGTCCCTGCCTGGCTGTGGGTCTCCCTCATGGGGGCTCAGCACACTGAGGAGGCAGAGGCTGGAGAGATAGGCAGAAAGGGCATCTGGGGAGGGTTGGGAGCCACTGCCTGGTTGCCTGAAGGGGGCCCGCCTGGGAGTGCCTGGCTCTGCTCTGCTCTGCCTGCCTGGCCACTGTCAACCGCCAGGCTCAGCAGTCAAGGGTTCTGATCTGCTGCCTTGACAATCACACAGCAACACCCTCGGGGGAGGGTCTTTGTTGCGTCATCGCACTGCAGGGAGCGGGTGGGGAGAGCACTGCTGATTGGCCGGGAGGCTGCCCTAGACATTTTCTCCTCTGGGGTCTTAAAACCATGGGCCTGGGGCCAGGTGGGGCGCTCGGATGGCGATCCTCCATCCAGCCCTTCATGTTAGCAGATTTAGGGTGCAATCCTAATCATGTCTACTCAGAGTCAGAAGTAAGTCCCACTGTACTCTTTGGCACTTACTCTCAGGAAAGTGTGTATAGGATTGCAGCCTCAACTTTTCATATGTTGTCCTGATGGAAATGCAGGCTTTGAATATGATGACTGGCAGTGGTGTAGCCAAGGCTTCCAAGAGAAATTTTTTAAGGTGGTACAAAACCCATTTGGGGCCCCTAAGAATTGCAAAATTATTTTGAAATAAAAAATTGAGGCTAATTAGTGTGCAACAAACTTCCAGAAGTGCTCATTTTTTGATCATACTAGCAAAAAGCGCACCTGCGTTGTGTGAGTAAAACTCCCTGTACGGCATCCCCCCATCAATCCCCCACACACATCAACCCCCCATGCACATCCACCCCATGCGCATCAACTCCCCTATGCACATTAACCCCCATGCTCATCAAACCCCCATGCACAACATCCCTCATGCGCATCAACGCTCCATGTACATCAACCCCCCATGCGCAACATCCCCCATGTGCAACATCTCCCTATGCTCATCATTCCCCCATGTGCATCAACCCCTGCATGTGCAACCCCTCCATGCACAGCATCTCCCCAGTGCAACCTCTTCCTCCAAACAACATGCCCCACCCCCCGTGCATCGAGCATAAAAGTGGCTGGAGGTTGGTCAGTCCTCCACGTTGATTATAGGACAAAAACACGTTGCACCCCTTTTCAGCCACTTAAGGGTTAAATTTCTCCACATTGGTTCTTGGTGGGTGTTGATGTCACAGATGGAACATCCTCCCCGAATTTCATGCTTCTAGGTCCAGGGGTTGGGGCAGAGCATCCCTCAGTCACCAATTCTTCAGTACAAAGTATAGGGAGGAAAATGCGTTGCACCCCTTTTCACCCCTTTCTGGTTGGAATTTTCAAAAACCTGTTCTTAGTGCACCCCTCCGTCACAGAAGGAACACCCACCCCAAATTTCACACCTCTAGGCCCGGCGATTTTGGCAGGGCGTTGATGAGTGAGTCAGTCAGGCAATCAGTGACTTTTCTCTTTTATATAGATAGATAGATAGATAGATAGATAGATAGATAGATAGATAGATAGATAGATAGATAGATAGATAGATAGATAGATAGATAGATAGAACGAACGAACGAACGAACGAACGAACGAACGAACGAACATTATGTTAAAACATACCGGTATTCAAGTAACGTGACAATATAAAATACTAAGATCTTATCAAGGCAAAAATTAGAAAAAAATTTAACTATTTAATAAGTGCTTTCCTGGCTTTCTTATGTGCAAAACTTCTAATAACACTATCAAAATCAGCCTGTCTGGCAAGTGCTAGACTCTTGCTAGGTCAACAAGTCGAATTTGTGACACAGTAGACCACAAATAATTTTTTATAAGTTTAAGCTTACTGAAAGATCTTTCAGCAGATGCTTTATTGTTTTACTGTAAAACAAAAGTAAAAAAAAAACCTTACGTTTGAAATTGTATGTATGTATGCGGGTGTATGACCTTCAGATGATCCTCAAATGGTCCTTCAGTCATGGGCCCCTCTGTAGCTCTTGGGCCCCAGAACAATGTACCTGCTGGGCCCCCCTCTCGTAGGCCGTGCTCAGAAGGCACTGGATTGCCCCATGAATCAGTCTGCTCAGTTCAACAGTCAGTTGACTTAAAGGAAATTCCTTGATTTCGGGGCTTCTCCATGAATCCATGAGGGAGGTTTTCCCATGTAGTCCCATTCTGCCTTAGCTTTCAAAATTTGGTGGTGACAACAAAAAACTATATTCTTTCCAAGCAGAAATTACACACCTAATATAATATAAGCACCTAATTGAGAGGAAATGTCTCGGGCTGCGTATACAAGTGCTATTTGCTAAAACAATTGAAAAGGACATTTCACATTAAATGTCTGTGATGCAAGAGATACGCAGCCCACATCTTTGCTGCAATGTACATTACTACCACTGTATGGTTACCCAACCTCCTGCAGTACTGCAGAGCAAGTCATGTCATCACACCTGATTTAAGTGGACACGGTCTCTATTTTGCAGAATTAACTGTAGAAACACTGTGGTCAAAGTGCCTTATTGACAGAGCTTATTGACCCTATCGATTGAAGTTTATTCTCCCATAGTGTTAAGGCTGCAGGACGGGGATAATCTGAAAGAAAAAATTGAAATAAGCTATCCAACTCACAATCATAAAGAGCACAGATCCAAAATTTGGAGATAATCTGCCATGCTCTAGCTTCAACTTGTCCTTGACCAGTTTCCAAACACAGGGCTGCATAAGGAACACATCGGGGGAGAGCCAGTATCTTAGGCAGAAATAAATTCTGCGGACGTTCTAAAATGTTATTTGTTTTCGTCATCCAGACCGGTATGGCGTATAATAATTGCGGATACACTTTGGCACTGAAGATCTTTAATGCTGCTGGGATAGATTGGTTCCCTTTAGAGTAGAAAAAACTAGAAATCGCCTGAGCCGATACATTAGCTCCCTTAACTGCCGTTTGGCGATGTAAAACCCATGAGCCATTATAACTGAAATGAACTCCCAGATATTTAAAGGCTTTCACTTGTTCTATCTGGTGACCATCTAGTAGCCATGTAGTGGGGTTCCATCTCCTACAAAAAACCATAATTTCAGTTTTCTCAAAATTTAACTGCAGATCGTTTGCCTTCAGGTACTCTAAACATCTAGCAAGTAGACGTTTAAGGCCTACTTTTGTGCGGGACATAACAGCAGCATCATCTGCATATAGCAGAAGAGGTACAGCTTTCGAACCTAAGTTTGGGCTATGTCCATTGACCAGGGCAAGAACGGAGGCAAGATCATTTATAAAAAGATTAAATAATGTTGGGGCTATTAAGCAGCCCTGTTTCACGCCTCTGTTTGTAGGCAGTTTTGAGGATAGGTCCCCATCCCGAGTGCATTTGATCTGGCCTGTTGTGTTATAATGCAAGATCTTAATTAGAATTAGGAGTCTCTTATCAAGTTGTAGTTGATCCAGCTTATGCCAAAGCAGGTTTCTATTTACAGAATCGAAAGCCCCTTTTAAATCTAAGGAAGCTACATAAAGTTTACCATTATTATCTATGGAATATTTCTGAATAAGATGATAAAGAAATAGACAGTTATCGATGGTTGATCTCCCTTTCTGAAAGCCAGCCTTTTCAGGACCAATTATTTTGTGCTTAGAGATCCAATTTAACAATTTATCCAGAATACGTCTTGCGTACAATTTCCCTATGGTGGAAAGCAGTCTGATGGGCCGAAAATTTGAGGGGATGCTAGGGTCACCGTTTTTAAAGATTGAAACCACAACTGCGTTAGTCCAAGCTTCAGGCTGTTTTGTTCACTATTGTAAACAGTGCTGCCAGAGGTGGCGCCCAGCAGTCCGGGTCTATTTTCATAATATCAGCCTGAAAGTCATCAGGCCCTGGTGCTTTATCTGATTTAATCTGACTGATAAGATCTTTAATCTCTTGCTCGGAGACTGGAGGCCATTCAGCTATTCCGCTGAAAGGCATCTCTGGTGGTTCTAAAGTAGGCAGTTCCGCATTGTAAAATACTGTTTGAAAATGGTCAATCCAGTCCTTCGGTGAAATGGTGGCCATGTCTGGACTTTCTGCTGAGGGGGAACTAGTAACTAGCATCCAAAACTGTTTAGAGTTTTTAGTTTGGATTGCTTGTAGAAGTTGTTCCCATATAGAGTCTATTTGACGCTGCCTATTTTCTCTAATTTTGAGATTAACTTGTTTTCGAAGCTCAAAATAAGATGACAACAAAGTTTTGTCATGTGAATCTCTACATTCTCGAAAGATAGAGCGAAGCTGTTTTTTAAGAGTAATACTTGCTCTATCCAGCCCAGAGTTATTCGGCCTTGGCATGCTTTGGGCCCTGGGTCTAAGAACTGAGGGGAGTGTGGATGTCAAATGACTCAGCAGCCCCTCATATGCACAGATGAGGGTTTGGGGGTTGGTGGCCCCCATGATTGATGATCTAAGGGACATGCATTCGCAGGATCTAAGGATATGTGGAATTCTCATTTTATTTTCAGAATTCCAAAAAATTCTTTTGGACAAGCTGGGATGAGTGGGAGTAATTTTAAGAGGAGCTTTTATTTGTAGAGTAAGGATAAGGGGACAATGGTCACTTTCAATTAGATCCCCAATATAGAAATCATCAATAAAATGTAATATGGCAGGAGAAATAAGAACATAGTCTATTATGCTACAGCCTTTAGGAGACATGAAGGTGAACTCACTAGACCTAGGAAAGGTTAGCAGACCATTCAACCAGATTCTAATCGTTTGTATGCAGAACCTGGCTAGATATAAACCAGCAGAATTAATTTGATCATCTTTAGAAAATCTCTGCACCATGAAGGGAGAATGTGCCAGGGTCTCCAGCTCAGTACCATAAGCCTTGGAGAAAATAGAAGAATCATTTCCAACCCTGGAGTTAAAATCTCCACAAATAAAAGACTTAACAGTAGGATGGGCCTTCTCAATCTCCTCTATAAATGAGGCAAAGCTATCCCATTTCTGTTTCAAACACCTATGCCCAGGCGGAAAGTAAACATTAACCAGGATAAGGGGAATGTCCACAGTTACTTGCACTGCTAGTGCCGTACTGCAATCATCTAGCTTATTAATAAGGGCGGACTTGATATGCTTAGCCACCAGAATGGCAAGTCCGGCTATCGGACGACCCTTGCTATTGTGTTTACAGGCGGGCAGCTGGAAGGTGTGGAACCCAGCCAGTAGAATAGGAGATTGGCACCAGGTTTCTTGCAAAATAACAATTTCATATTTTTTAAGAGAACTCAAGAACTCCTGATCTTGTCTCTTATTTTTCAAACCCGCAATATTCCAGGATATAATTTTCACTTGTTTCTTTAGCAAAGGGGGAGCAGTATCGGTTTGACGTCATTTGTCCTGAAGCAGTGAAGATTCCTTAGGCTCTGAAGTCATCAGAAGCTCCGAACAGATCAATTTAGAGAAGCTAGCAAAATTTGGATCGTTGAAAAGAAGTGCACCCGGCCTCATTGCTAGAGATTCCTTCGAGGTATTAGCGATCTGAGGATTCTGCTCACCAGAGGACGACGCAAGACTTTTCCGCGTCAGCCCGTCAGTTCCATAGTTCGCAAAAAGATATGTCCCATTAAGGAGTTTGCACAAGCTGGAGGATTGTCCTGTTTTGAGTGGAGGTTCTGAAAGTAGAACTAACTAGATTAAAAGCATCAGCTGCAGAGGCATGATTTACCTCTTCGCAAGAGTCCTGAGCATTGTGCTCTAAATCTTGCTGGTCTTGAGCGGAGCACACTAAGTGGCAACCTTCTATACTAAGGTCCGATTGATCAGAGAGATGGTCTTGCGCCGTACATTTTACAGAAGCTGATGAGCTATTTCCAGTAAATATTTTTTCAACATTGCCACAATGTTTTCTTCTGTTATGCGATTCTGATTGGTTAGTCCAATTTTAGGCTTACCCACAGAAGAGGAATGACCTATGTTTAAATTATTTGTAACCCCTACAGATTTTGGAGCTGCTTTATTCATATTTGTAGGGACAGGACATGGTTGTAGACGGCTATTGTCAGATAATTTCCTTTTCCTGCAGATCCGAAACAAATTACTTTGTGTAAATACTCTCTGGATTCGGATCAGCAGTGCTTCGCATTTTCATGTGGAGCCTAGTAATAGCCGCGGAAATTCCTTGGACTCAAAAAGCACATAAAGTCTTTTAAAACCATTAATGGTAGGTAAATAGTAGAACTCTTTGATATCAGACTTATATACAGCTTTATTCAATATATAGGATAATGACTGGGCAATTGAGTACTTGCTTGCCCACCTATGAGTCTTCACACGGGAAAGAAAGAGAGGACAATGGCCAGAGGATTCCATGTCAACCGAAAGTCTCTAGCTGGTGGTTGTTCAGCTGGCCTGATTGAATCCTCCATAATTCTTCCTGAGGAGGGATCAAGGACATCAGAAGATGGTTTGTGTCTTTGTCCTAATAAGTTCCTAGAGCTTTCATGCTCAACATGCTTTTCTATCATCCAAGTAGCACTCTGAAGGATCTTTTGCAGAGACTCACCAAAGGAGTTTATGCTTTCTAAAATTAGTAGTAGAGTGTGAGCACAGATAAGACATGCATCCCCCGCTTTGGCCAAAAGGGAACGCAAAGTTTTATCAGTTGAGGGAGTGTCTTCCTCTGTGATAATAGAAACGGAGGGAGAAACAGAAAGCGTACTATCCTCAGGTCTCTCCAACTGCTCCAGATTCTCTGATTGTTGTATCTGTACAGAGTCTATGTTGTCTTTCCATGTATTTTGAAATAAATCTGGCATAGAGGAGATGGGGGAAAGTGGAGGGGAAGGGGAGGGAGAGGATATAGAAAGAATATCACTCACCCCCTTCAATATCTCCTTTTGAGCTGCAGCCTTGCTCCTTGTTAATGGCGGCAGATAGCTATCAATCAGCGTCTGGTTTGAAATGTTCGCCCTGGACTTTTCCGCTCTGGAGGACTTCTCTTTCTTGTTTTGTGCAGCTTTCTTGTTTGGTGCAGCAGGATTTATATTCACCCTCCTTCTCCTTTTCTTTGAAGATGGCATGTTATCTCTCGGTTGATATTTATATTCTTAAATAAGGAAAATATGCAGCCGACCCTCCGCTTCTGCTCAGCTCCAGCTTCACAATACAACAAAGGGCAATAATAAAACAGGGGATGACTGGGCACGAAAACACAGCTGAATAAGATAAAACACCATGAGGTAAACTAAGAGAAAAGCTTAAAAAATAAAACTAATAGCCGGAGCAATCTAATCACTCAACCAACTCAGGAGCCATCTTGGCCGGAAGTCAAGTCCCGGGGGTGACACACAGACTTCTGCACCGGGTGATGCACAGAGTCACGTCACCACTGTAGGCACCACTGCTGTTCCTTGTTCAGTGTGATCTGAGGGGTGTCTCCTCAGGAGCAAGTCCTCCCCAGGTGTCAATTAGCATGCTCTGGAGCAGTTAGGGCAGCCCAGGCTTCCTGACTCTCTGGATGCAGCATAACTTTCTGCTCTGGATACAGAGTAGTTAGGAGAAAGCAGTTGGGGCAGAGCAGGCTGAACTTGCTCTGGATTTGGCCCATAGCCTCCTGCTATGTTGATTGCTTCTCCGAGACCCTGGGTGTAGTTCCCTAGGGGTTGTGGGTTTGAGGCCCCCCCCCATTCGGGCACATAGACAAGGATGATTCAGCTTCTTGCACCAAGGGGGCACACGTGACTGGTGGGATCCTCCAACTGCCAGACACAAAAGTAACTGGCAATAACAGGAGGAAATTGCCTCCAATTATTTCCAGATTTTCAGATTCAGAGAGTCTCCTACATCAATTCCACAAGACCAGATTCTTTTCCTTCTCACCCTCCCTCAGACTTTTGGTATTCAGGAACCATTGGGCATTGGCTGTTTAGGCTCCTGTTGAAAATTTGCTCTTCCATCAGCAAATCAGTCCTTCCACTTCTGGCAGGATTAGTGGTAGATCATTGCAAGGGCATCTTTCCAGAGATCTACAGATCCGCAGCATCAGAAGGGTTTTAATTTTTTATTTCATTTTTAAATGTGTTTATTTTGGCAAGCAACAGTTATTTATTAGTATAGGCCAGTGGTTCTCAATCTTCCTAACGCCATGACCCCTTTATAAGTTCCTCATGTTGTGGGGACCCCCAATCATAAAATTATTTTGGTTGCTACTTTATAACTGTAATTTTGCTACTGTTATAAATCGTAATGTAAATATCCGATATGCAGGATGTATTTTCATTTTTACAAATGAAATGTGTGTTCTATGCACACATGGAACACTATGGGATTTATTTCAGAGTAGGCATGCATAGGATTGGGCCCAGAAGCTACAATCCTATCCACATTTACATGAGAATAAAGGACATCCTGGCTATAATGGGATTTATTTCAGAGTAGGCATGCATAGGATTAGGCCCTGAGGCTGTTAGTCAGCCCCAGTGCGCGAGCAGCTACAGCCGGTGGTCTGGTAAGCCTGGCCCCCTGCATCAGGGGTGTTTAGGCGACCCTCAGGAAAGCTCTGGGCGACCCCCAATGGCGTCCCGACCCCCACTTTGAGAAACGCTGGTTTAGGCCATCCAAAAAGTCAGTAACCAACAACAACAACAGTCAGTGGTGTCGATACAACGGAGTAAAAGTTTGAGGTTTTTAGTTCTGACACATGCAAATGAGAGCAGGCTCGTACTAATTTTTTATTTGTTCCCTGCTGTGTCATAGACTGCAATCCTGAACTGCACTTAGGCTAGCCTGTCTGGCACTTGGGCCAGCCTAATGCCAGATAGCCCAGCCTAGTTGCACCAGAAAAGGCTTGGGTCAGCGTAAGTCCACTTAGGCTGGCCCAAGACAAATGGACCTGCACCAGCCTAGCCAGCCTGCCAGCATAAGCAGTTCAACAGGCACCCCTATGGGTCTACTCAGATTTATTCCTGCTCCTTAGGTACTCTAACTATGAGGAGTTGTGTGGGGGCATTTCTGCTTTGGAAACAGGCTCTGGATACAGCCTAACTGCACTGTTCTGGTCCATGCTGAACATGCCCTCATCATGCCTCTCCACAGCTTGGCTGGCCCAGGTCCATCTTTCTTAGGTGCACCAGCCCAAGCCTTTCTGGTGTAACTGGGCCACCCCATCTTGGAACTGGGCCAGCCCAGTGATAGATAGGCTAGTCCAAGTGCACTTCAGGATTGCAGCCTTTATCTTGAAATTAAAAATTTTATTTAATATTTCATGACCTCGCATGCAAGGCCTCCCTTGGAATTGTAACAATGAGGTAGGGGGAGACTTAGATTAGTAAACTGGCATGGGGAAAAGATTAAACTCTCTCTTCCAAAGCATTACTATGACCTTTTATTTACTCACTCATTAGTTTGTATCAACAAATTGGTTAGAACAGTGATTTTCAACCTTTTTCATCTCATGGCACCCTAAGAAGGGACTGAAATTGTCAAGGCACACCAACAGTTGTTTTTACCATTAACAAGACACACCTGGCTGTTCAAATGCCCCAATGTTCCTATTAATTAACGACCGTCTCCAAATTCCCGTGGCACACCTGAGGACTATCCGTGGCACACCAGTGCGCCATGACAGACTGGTTGAAAACCACTGAGTTAGAATGAGAACAGCCTTCCATGGGAGCCACAAGTCAAGCCCCAAAGTTGGCATAAGATCGTAAAACATATATAAGAAGAAAACATATCCCTATGGTACATTCCTCTGAACCAAGCAGTACATGAATTCCACTGTAGTTGCTGGGAAGAACAGTTCTAAAGGACAATGCTCCCCTCTCCTGGCAATTTATAAATTACCTGTAGAGGCCAAAATTTAGGCACAGGCTTTTTGAACTCATGGGAATAAAACAAGACCGAGGGAGACTCTGTCCAAGCAGACTTAAGCTCCCTTGAAGCTCCATTGTTTTCCTTTCACTGGAAACTTTCTGTTCCATTGAAAGGGAACTTTCTGCAGTTCCTCAGCTGAAGGGTATAATACCTTATTACCAGTGGTGGGCTCCAGCAGGTTCACACCTACTCTATAGAACCGGTTGTTAACGAGAGATAGGACATATAACACTTAAAAATAGTCATTTAAAAGTGGCTGCCAGATGGGCATAGAACTGGTTGTTAATTTCTTTGAATCCCATTACCGCTTATTCCTTCCCAATATTTTATGTTGCCAAACACTTTCAGCATACAGTTCTGCAGGGCTTTGGAGGGAAAACTTCTCTAGAGCAACAGATACTATAATCAAAAGCAAACAGAATGAACTTGTTTATGCAGCAGATTCATAACCCAAATAAGAACCCCCCCCCCCCCCCGCAAGAAAAGCTCTGTACCTTCCAGGCAAGCCAAGTCAGTTAACTCACATCTTCAAGGATGGCCAGGCACAGATATGGGTGCTTGCATGGGCACAAGCCACTGGCATGTGCCCCACCAGAACAAACCTGTGAAGGTCTGTATACACTATATATACTGTATACAGACATACAACATGTACGATATTACTGAATATGTAAAATTAAAGAGTCACTGACTCACTCACGCAATCACTCATTCATCAATGCTCAGCCTAAAGCGCTGGACCTAGAAGTGTGAAATTTGGGGAGGGAATTCCTTCCATAATGTAGGCACCCATGAAGAAGAATCAATGTTCAGACATTAAAACCAGAAGGGAGTGAAAGGGTGTGCAATGTGTTTTCATCCTTAGACTTAACATTGAAGATTGACTGATCAACACCCTGTTGCAACCCTTGGACCTAGAAGCAAGAATTTGGGAAACATATTCAGTCTGTGATGTAAGGACCACGAAGTCCCAATTTGGTACCTGCTGGTGTCCAGTGCCTTGCTCCCAGCATGGTTGCCCATTGCTCCATAGGGATGCCTGGTGGTGCTTGGTGATGCCCACTGCCTGCTACTGCTCAGTAGTGCCCAATACCTGGTAGGGATGCACAGTGCCCAATGGTGCCCAGTGCCTAGATTTTGGTGCCCAGTAGGGATGTTTGGTGCCCAAAGCTTCCCTGTGTCTGCTGCCCAGTGGTGCCTGGCGACCAGCAGGGGTGCCTGGTGGTGTCCTCTGGTGCCCAGTAGGGATGCCAGTTGCCCAGTGGTGCCCAGTGGTGAACAAATCAAATAATGGGGAGATGGATAACATTACTGAACTGCTAGGCTCTGCATCTGTTAGTCCTTATTTTCCACAAAATAGAAAAATGTCAATAGAGAAGACCAGCCCTGCAATCCAGAGCAACAATGGGAAGACATAAGAGGCACTTACTCTGGATTGCTGTATGTATTTCCCATATCTGATACTGTAACTACGTCGGTGTAAAAGGTCCCATAGCTACTCTGGATTGCAGTCCAGGGCTCTGTCCCAAGCTAGCTGCTAGCACAGGAGCAGTTACATCACTCTCTGTCAAAACCCACCAGTTCTGGTTACCTTCCCATACCTGAACTAATTGCTGTTCAGCTTCTGTTCCACCCAGGAGCAGGGCCTCCAAGAGAAATTTTTTAAGGTGGTACAAAGCCCATTTGGGGCCCCTAAGAATTGCAAAATTATTTCAAAATAAAAAACTGAGGCTAATTAATGTGCAACTTCCACAAGTGCTCCTTTATTGATCATACTAGCAAAAAGTGTACCCGCATCGGGAGTAAAATTCCCTGTACGGCATCTCCCCATCAATCCCCCACGCACTTCAACCCCCCATGCACATCCACCCCATGCAAATCACCCCCCCTAGGCACATCAACTTCCTATGCTCATCAAACCCCCATGCGCATCAGTCCCCCATGCGCATCAGTCCCCCATGTGCTTCATCTCCCCATGTGCATCACCCCCATGCGCATCAACGCCCATGTGCAATATCCCCAATGTGCAACATTTCCCTATGCACAACATCTCCCCATGTGCTTCAATCCCCGATGTGCAGCATTCCCCATGTGCAACATAATCCCCCATGGACATAATTCCCCCATGCACAACATTCCCCATGCTCATCACCCCCCTACGCGCATCATCCCCATACACACATTAAACCCCCACACGCATTAAACCTCCACACGTACCAAATCCCCACGTGCATCAAATCCCCACGCGCAACATCTCCCCATGCGCATAATTCCCCCATGCACAACATTCCCCATGCTCATCATCCTCCTATGCGCATCATTATCATATGCACTTCATCCCCCCATGCGCATCATCCCCCTACGCGCATCAAACCCCCATGCGCAACATCTCCCCACGTGCAACATCTCCCTATGCGCAACATCTCCCCATGCGCAACATCTCCCTATGCGCAACATCTCCCCATGCTTATCTTTCCCCCATGCCCATAATTTCCCCATGCACATCAACTCCTCCATGTGCAATACCTCCATGCACAGCATCTCCCCAGTGCAACCTCTTCCTCCAAACAACATGCGCCCCAGTGCACCGAGCACAAAAGTGGCTGGAGGTTGGTAAGTCTTCCATGTTAAGTACAGGACAAAAACACATTGCACCCCTTTTCAGCCCCTTAAGGGTTAAATTTCTCCACATCGGTTCTTGGTGGATGCTGATGTCACAGAAGGAACACCCTCCCCAAATTTCTTGCTTCTAGATCTGGGAGTTGGCACAGAGCATCCCTCAGTCACCAATTCTTCAATGCAAAGTATAGGGAAGAAAACACGTTGCGCCCCTTTTCACCCCCTTCCGGTTGGAATTTCCCAAAACCGATTCTTAGTGCACCCCTTGGTCACGGAAAGAACACCCACCCCAAATTTCATGCTTCTAGACCCAGCGGTTTTGGCAGGGCATTGATGAGTCAGTGAGTCAGTGAATCAGTGAATCAGTCAGTCAGTGATTTTTATATATATACTAGTGAAAAGCATACCCGCATTGCGGGAGTAAAATTTCCCCATACGCCACTCCCCATGGCGCATCAACACCCCATGCGCATCAACACCCCATGCGTATCAACACCCCATGCACAATTTCCCCCATGCGCAACATCTCCCTATGCGCAAGATCCCCGCATGCGCAACTTCCCCCATGTGCAAATTCCCCCCATGCGCAACTTCCCCCCATGCGCAGCATTCTTGCCAGTGCAACCTCTTCCTCTGAACAACATCCCCCCAGTGCACCATGCACCCAGGCACCAGATTGGATGGATGTTATTCAGTCTCCCATGCTAAGTATAGGAGAAAAACACGCTGCACCCCTTTTCAGCCCCTGAAGGGTGAAATTTCTCCAGATGGGTTCTTGGTGGGTGTTCAGGTGACAGAAGGATCCCTCCCAGAATTCCATGCTTCAGGCCCAGCAGTTGGGCGGAATGTTGATGAGTCAGCAGTTCTCCAATGCAAAGTATAGGGAGGAAAACGTGTTGCACCCCTTTTCACTCCCTTCCGGTTAGAATTTCCGAAATCCAGTACTTAGTGCACCCCTCCGTCTCGGAAGGAACACCCACTTCAAATTAGTAGGTACGGTAGGTAGGTACAGGTGCACATAAAGTCTCTTACATGCTCCCGTAGTTACTCTGTTTTGGGGGGTACGTCTTTGTGAGGGAAGGGCTAGTGCAATGGTGTGACCTCCAGGATCATGCTCCTGTGGGGAAATGGGGACTCTTTTGCAACTCACAAATGGTTCAGCCAAGGTTTGGGGGATGGGGGACCCCTTCCCCTTTCCTTTTAATGAAAGCAAGGGAACTCTACACAAACTGGGAGGGGGGCTTGCAATGCCCCAATTTTAGTAGCACAGCTGTACATACTTAGAGGGGAATGAGTCCCTCTGAACCCAGTGGAAATTATTTATGGGTAGATGTGCATAGGATTGGGCTGCACATGTATTTTATGCAACAAAACTTACAGTGCAATCCAATGCACTGACTTCAATGGGACTTCTCATATGTGTGCATAGCACTGCAGCATTTATGAATTACTAGCTTATAAAAGCTGCTCTCTGTGTGGACTTTTAAACCAGCTCCTGTGGAGGGTGTGTTGTGCCTTTGCCCCAAAACTAAAGAAACATCTAGTCCAGCTTAGAAAACAGCAATTTTGAAAAAAATAACTGTGAATCCTCAATTCAGTCCATGGAACTTGAAAACCTCACTGTAGGTTTGATCAGTTATTTTCAAATTTGAATTTTTAACTGTTCCCTCTTCATCAGGCCACAAATCCCAATGAAGGATGTTATAATATGTCCATGTAGAGCAAGTATGGTTGGAGCTGTGTGGAGTTGTGTTGAGTGTGTGTGTGTGTGGAGTGTGGGGTTGGTTTGTGTGTGGGGCAGGGTGTCCAGATGACCAGAAATGCCAGACTCCTCTGGAAAAGGCAGACCGGGGGGAGGGAAAAAAAATTCCTCCTCACCAGGATTCCAGGCATTCCCGCTGGCCCTCTCATTCATACTGGCCTCAAATGAGCCGATCTGGAAAAAAAAGTTTCCATAACTCTCATGCATAGTAGCCTCAAATGAGCATGCATACTGGCCTCACATTTTTGTGTGTGAGTGTGTGCTTAGAATCACAGAATCATAGAATCATAGAGTTGGAAGGGACCTAGTAGGTCATCTAGTCCAACCCCCTGCCTGCAGCAGGAAATCCCCCTAGAGCATCCCCGACAGGTGCTCGTCGAGCCTCTGCTTAAAGATCCCCAGTGAGGGAGAGTCCACCACCTCCCTTGGCAATCTGTTCCACTGCCGAACTGCCCTCACCGTCAACTTGTGTGTATGTGTATGTGTGTGTGTTTGTGTGTATGAGTGTGTGCTTGTGAGTGTGTGTGTGTATGTGTGTATGAGTATGTGCTTGTGTGTGTGCTAGTGTTTGTGTGTTTGTCTGGGTCTGAACCACATAACTTGGAGTAACTGGCTTGTGTTATGATACTACAAACTGTCTTTTAATGGCTTGTGTTATGCTACCACAAACTGACTTAAATGTCAATTTCTTAAATGTGTTATGCTTGTGTCATGATACTACAAACTGTCTCTTAAATGTGTGGGTCTGAATCATGCATTTTACAAGGTTCTCAATTCTAAAAGTGTTGAACTTAAGTACAGGAAAGCAGTATGAATATTTTTGCTGTATTTTAACATGTCCTACATGTGTCCTACTTTTTGGGGGTGTCCTACAATTTTTTTAAGCGGGTAGGAATTTTGACGTGGGGGGTAGGGATGTTGGCCTTGGGGTTCAGGAATTTTGCATTTGGCATCTGGTCACCCCTAAGACCAAGACCCTTGTCTATCTTCCAGTATCTCTGCCTTGGGTGCCTTAAATCTCTCATCCATACAACGCCAAAGGCAGCCCGTTCTGACTTCTTCATACCCATCCACCCTGACCTGCTGATCATCCTGACATTAAAGACTCTGGCCAGTTTTCCTTCAATAGGTCTTTACTGCAATGGAAGATCCAAAATTGTGATTCTACCCTTCCAAGATAGTATGTCCTGCCCTGCATGATTGCCAGATTCTATATCATAATTCCTGCTCGGAGCAACAACCTCAAGGATAGGTGTGCCATCAACACTGTCCTGTTACACAGTCCTGGTTTCTTGGGCAGCTTGGTTCTCTGTCTTCCCATTGCCTGCAGCCGAACAGAGGGTAGGTGCTATCGAGGGGGCTGAGATTATCATGCTGGAGTCAGTCAACTTAGTTGATGCACTTAAGTTCCTTTGCCAGGCATCAGCAGCATCATACCCCAGCCAGAACGTGGAAATATTGGCATGATGGGGAGCAGACTCCCATGGACCGGCGATCAGCTTTTGGGAACTGGATTTGACACAGGTTAAAGCTGGCCATGCCAACCCTCCGCTCAATTAACAGGACTGATAGCTGTGTCTTGTGTCATCAATGCTGTCCTGTTACGCAGTTCTGGTTTCTTGGCAGTTTGGCTTTCTTGCCTTTTCGTGCCTTTCCTGCAGCCCAACATGTGGTCGGTGCTCAGAGACTACTGTGATTACCATGCTGATAAGTAAGATGATGCACTTGAGTTTTTGCCAGGCACTGAACCCATCTTACCAGTGTATACGGAGACAATGGCATTCTGGAAGAGTGAATGCCTGTGGGCTAAAGATCAGCATCTCGGAGATGGATCTGACACAGAGAGGTACACGGCATGCCAAATTCTCCCCTGGTTTGACAGTAGAAGTAGCCATGTAGCCATACCATGTTCCTTCAACATTGTCCGGTCAGGCAGTTCTGATTTTTCAGGCAACTTGGCTCTCTGTCTTCCCATTTCCTCCAGCCCAATTTCCTTCCAGTGTCCCTGGCCATTGTACAGGCAAAGCTGATAAGTCAGTTGACAGACTACAGTTCCTCTGCCAGGCACCAGCACCATCATATCAGTGCATGCAGAGACATTGACATGATGGGATAAAACTTTCAGTGTAGATGTAGCCATCTCATGTGCCACTGACAGCATCCTGGTTTTTTAGGGCAACTCTGTCTTCCCATTTCCTGGAGCTCAACATGTGCAAGTGTCCCAGTGGTCACCGTGATTACAATGCTGATAAATTAGTTGAGGTACTTGAGTTCCTTTACCAGGCACTGCACCATCTTGCTGGTGTACAGTGAGACATTGGCATGCTAGGGAACGGAGTCCTGTAGATCTGTGATCAGATTCTGGGATTTGACAAGAGAATCCAGGCATGCCAACTTCTCCTTTTGGTTGACAGTCAAGTGAGCGATGCTGTGTACCAACCACACTGTCCTGTTAGGCAGTTCTGGTTTTCTTGGCAGCTTGACTCTGGATGAAGTTGTACAAGTGACTTCAGCTGAAGAAGCTTTCTCTTTGGTTTTGCTCACTTTTCCAGGCTCTGTTTCCTGCAGCCCAGCAGGGGTAGGTGCTCAGGGATTACCACAACGCTAAGCCAGTTGAGGCACTTGAGTTCATTTGCCAAGCACTGCACCATCTTACAGGTGCACCTGGAGACATTGGCACAATGTGGAGCAAAGTCCTCTTGGCCTGTGGTCTTACTCTGGCAGTTGAATTTGACTAGGGGATGCCAGGTTCTCCCCTGGGTTGCCTACAGACTGAGGTATCCAATCTATGTGCCATCAACACTGTGCTTTCAGGCAGTTCTGGTTTCTTGGGCAGTTGGATCTAGTTGAAGAACTGACCTTAGCTGAAGAAGCCTTCAAAGCCTTCTTGGTTTTGTTCTCTTCCCAAGGGACAACTGGGTATGTTATCTTCCCATCTCTTGCAGTCCAGCATGTGATAGGTATTTGGGGGCCCCTATAGGTGATTACCAACCCAGTTGACACTTAAGCCAGTGAGGCACTTGAGTTCCTTTGCCAGGCATTGCACCATCACAGCATTGCAGTTGGAGACACTGGCATGATCAGGAGTGGACTTCTGTGGGTCTGCAGTCAGCCTCTGGGAGTTGGATTTGACACAGAGAGGAGCCGCTTGCCAACTTCTCCCAAGCTGTGGGCCTTCAACACTATCCTGTGAGGCAGTTCTGGTTTTGGTGGGGCAGTTTGACTCCTCTTGAAGTTGAAGAAGTCACCTTAGCTGAAGAAGCCTTCTCTTTGGTTTGTTCTCCTTCCCAGGGCAATAGGCTGGTGTCTTCCTTCTTCATGCAGGGGCTCAGGCATTACTGTGGTGACCATGCTGATAAGTCACTTTAGAGGCCTGGGGCTGCTGTGGGCCACCCTTGTTCTTCGTAGGTCCCCGTTGGCATGAAGACAGAGGTTTCCTGATGGTGGAGCCTTCTACCCAAAGGCTAATGCCAACACACCGGATCCTCCACAACATCCTGAGGAAAAGAGAGAAGCACGGTGAGAAACTGAAGCAGAGCTTAGAGGAAGCAGAGATTCCGAAGACCCTCGGCTTGTGTTAAGTGCCTGAAGACCTGCTGAAGCTGCTGGGTGAGTTGCTTGAGAATAAGCTGCAGGACCTGAAGAATATTTCAGTAGAGCACCAGCCACAACTGAATGGAACTTGGGCCTGAAACTAGATACCCTGCAAGCCACACACTGTGTGAGGCACACACACAAGAAAAAATCTTTACTGTATTAAAGATCAGCAGATGGAAGTTTTCTATTCCATATAGGGCAGCTGCAGGGAATGTCCAGTCTGAACTGGGACACCCCAGAAGTTATTTGGAGGTGCATGAGAGGGTGAACAGCATGGGCTGTGTCTACTCCTTCTTTCCAAATCCCTGAAAGGTGGGCTGCATCAACTTCAAGAGATCATCATGGGGACCAAAGCAGGGAAATGCATCCCCCTTTCCCAGAACCAGTCTCGCACAAGCAGGATGCCATTGATCAGAACCACAAAAAGAGGATAAGTTGCCCAAAACTTAAGACACACAAGAAAAATGTAGGACATTAGAAAATAAAAGCTATATTCTGTACTTCTTGGAATATAACTCTCACATTTTTCAGCCAAATTCAGTCTCCAAAATCAGGGAGATTCAGGGAGAATCAGTGAGTGCTTTAGATTCAGTGGTTAATTAGATTTGAGTAAATGCAATATATTGCTTTCTTCTGATTGATTATTAATTAATTTTATATTTAATATAATATTATATTAATTATATTAATTAATTTTATATTAGTTACTTATTATATAAATTATTACATTAATTATTAAATTATTGCATTATATTGTTAAATTTAAAATGATTGCATATAATTTATTTGATTTATTAATTATGGGAAGGCTACATGCCTCCTACTCACAAGGAAAAGGAGGACAATGAAGATTTTTCTCCAGGACACAAGGCTAAAAAGAGGCTATGTCCTGGAAAAAAGATGGCATACGTTCCCCTTGTTCACTGAACCTATTTCTTGAGCAAATACAAGCACATCAGGGCTAATCATGGCAATATATCGCGTGGGATAAAGAAAACACTCCCCCCCTCCCATACGTTCCAACATCAGCCCTGGCCTCTAAACAGACTCAGCAGCCCTCAGACACCTACCCCATGTTCGGCTGCAGGGGTCTTGGCGGTGACTTTCTCAGGATTGAGGCAAGGTTTGGAATGGGGAGTTTTCTCCAGTCTCTTTATCGTGAGTGTGCTGAGCCTCCTGCTGCTCCTGGTGTCTTTGGGGCAGTGGTTCTCAAGCAATTCAACCCGGGACCCCCTTAAATCTGTCCATTATAGGACCCTCTGTTAATTATAGGACCCTCCAGAAGAGGGTCATTGATAGAACAGACATCAGACAGGAAAGGACATTGTTGTGATGCCAGAGCTCCTCCTCCACGCCTGCACTGAGAAATACCTTGTGTTCAATGAGATTTACTCCCAGGAAAGCATCCTCAGTGCCCCATCGCAAGACGATGGCACCCAGTGCCAGATCTCAAAATGGCAACACCCAACTTTGTGTGACTCCCTGAAATGAAGTGGAACCCCCCCCCCCGGAGGTCCCATCTCCCACTTTGAGAACCACTGCCTAGGGGATGAGGACAGAGACCCAGAGCCAGGAAGGAGCTCTCTGAGTGGTCCGGGTTCCCTGTCCTACCTGCCTCCAGGGTGTCTAGGCAAGCATGACTCATGCAGCGCCCACCCGCGTTCCCTGCGCCTGTACGGAGGCCGCCCCACTCTGCGTGAGGCCACACAGGCAGCAGGGAGGTCTGGCTACCCCACACCCCAGAGCCTGGACTGGGTGGGCAGAGCAACGGGCACTGGCTGGAGAAGCGGGTCCACAGCTGAGCATACCAGGCGTGCTGGAGCTTCTGTCTGTCTGTCTGTCTGTCTGTCTATCTATCTACTTACCTACCTACCCACGTACCCACCCACCTATCTATCTATCTATCTATCTATCTATCTATCTACCTATCTATCTATCTACCTATCTACCTACCTACCTACCTATCATATGTATGTATGTACCTATCTACCGTATATATGTATGTATGTATGTATGTATGTATGTATGTATGTATGTATGTATCTATCTATCTATCTATCTATCTATCTATCTATCTATCTATCTATCTATCTATCTATCTATCTATCATATGTATGTATGTACCTACCTACCTACCTACCTAATAAGATGACAACAAAGTTTTGTCATGTGAATCTCTACATTCTCGAAAGATAGAGCGAAGCTGTTTTTTAAGAGTAATATGTATGTATGTATGTATGTATGTATGTATGTATGTATGTATGTATCTATCTATCTATCTATCTATCAATCTATCTATCTATATACCTACCAACCTACCTACCTACCGTATGTATGTATGTATGTATGTATGTGTGTATGTATGTATGCATGCATGCATGTATGTATGTGTGTGTATCTATCTATCTATCTATCTATCTATCTATCTATCTAGTGTATGTATGTATATATGTATGTATGTATAGTAAAATTCCCTGTAAAATTCATGGGAGGAAAATTCCCCGTACGGCATCCCTCTCATCAATCCCACACACACATCAACCCCTGATGCACATCCACCCCTTGCGCATCATCCCCCCTATGCACATGTATACATGTATCTATCTACCTACCTATCTAATGTATGTATGTATTTACCTACCTACCTACATACCTATCTACCTACCACCACCGCAGGAGCCCCAACTGCCTGGTGGGCCCAGCCATGGAGCCGCTCCTCCGACCAGTCCCTCAGCCCTGCCCAGCCCAGCCCAGGCTCTGAGGCACAGGGCACCGGAGCTCCCTGCTGCCTGCATGGCCTCACGTGGAGTGGGGAGCCTCCAGACGGGTGCGGGGAGCTCGGGGGGTGCTGTGTGGGCCATGCCGCCTGGACAGCCTGGAGGCAGGGAGGGCAGGGAAGCCGGGCGTCCAGAGCGGGGTCCTCTGGAGAGGGCTTGGGAAGTCCCTGCCTGGCTGTGGGTCTCCCTCATGGGGGCTCAGCACACTGAGGAGGCAGAGGCTGGAGAGATAGGCAGAAAGGGCATCTGGGGAGGGTTGGGAGCCACTGCCTGGTTGCCTGAAGGGGGCCCGCCTGGGAGTGCCTGGCTCTGCTCTGCTCTGCCTGCCTGGCCACTGTCAACCGCCAGGCTCAGCAGTCAAGGGTTCTGATCTGCTGCCTTGACAATCACACAACAACACCCTCGGGGGAGGGTCTTTGTTGCGTCATCGCACTGCAGGGAGCGGGTGGGGAGAGCACTGCTGATTGGCCGGGAGGCTGCCCTAGACATTTTCTCCTCTGGGGTCTTAAAACCATGGGCCTGGGGCCAGGTGGGGCGCTCGGATGGCGATCCTCCATCCAGCCCTTCATGTTAGCAGATTTAGGGTGCAATCCTAATCATGTCTACTCAGAGTCAGAAGTAAGTCCCACTGTACTCTTTGGCACTTACTCTCAGGAAAGTGTGTATAGGATTGCAGCCTCAACTTTTCTTATGTTGTCCTGATGGAAATGCAGGCTTTGAATATGATGACTGGCAGTGGTGTAGCCAAGGCCTCCAAGAGAAATTTTTTAAGGTGGTACAAAACCCATTTGGGGCCCCTAAGAACTGCAAAATTATTTTGAAATAAAAAATTGAGGCTAATTAATGTGCAACAAACTTCCACAAGTGCTCATTTCTTGATCATACTAGCAAAAAGCGCACCCGCATTGCGGGAGTAAAACTCCCTGTATGGCATCCCCCCATCAATCCCCCCACACACATCAACCCCCCATGCACATCCACCGCATGCGCACCAAACCCCCTATGCACATTAACCCCCATGCTCATCAAACCCCCATGCACAACAACCCCCATGCACAACATTCCCCATGAGAAGGAACATCCTCCCCGAATTTCATGCTTCTAGGTCCTGGGGTTGGGGCAGAGCATCCCTCAGTCACCAATTCTTCAGTACAAAGTATAGGGAGGAAAATGCGTTGCACCCCTTTTCACCCCTTTCTGGTTGGAATTTTCAAAAACCTGTTCTTAGTGCACCCCTCCGTCACAGAAGGAACACCCACCCCAAATTTCACACCTCTAGGCCCGGCGGTTTTGGCAGGGCGTTGATGAGTGAGCCAGTCAGTCAATCAGTGACTTTTCTCTTTTATATAGATAGATAGATAAAACATTATGTTAAAACATACCGGTATTCAAGTAATGTGACAATATAAAATACTAAGATCTTATCAAGGAAAAAATTAGAAAAAAATTTAACTATTTAATAAGTGCTTTCCTGGCTTTCTTATGTGCAAAACTTCTAATAACACTATCAGAATCAGCCTGTCTGGCAGTGCTAGACTCAATGCTTAGTCTTGCTAGGTCAACAAGTCGAATTTGTGACACAGTAGACCACAAATAATTTTTTATAAGTTTAAGCTTACTGAAAGATCTTTCAGCAGATGCTTTATTGTTTTACTGTAAAACAAAAGTAAAAAAAAACCTTACGTTTGAAATTGTATGTATGTATGCGGGTGTATGACCTTCAGATGATCCTCAAATGGTCCTTCAGTCCTGGGCCCCTCTGTAGCTCTTGGGCCCCAGAACAATGTACCTGCTGGGCCCCCCTCTCGTAGGCCGTGCTCAGAAGGCACTGGATTGCCCCATGAATCAGTCTGCTCAGTTCAACAGTTAGTTGACTTAAAGGAAATTCCTTGATTTCGGGGCTTCTCCATGAATCCATGAGGGAGGTTTTCCCATGTAGTCCCATTCTGCCTTAGCTTTCAAAATTTGGTGGTGACAACAAAAAACTATATTCTTTCCAAGCAAAAATTACACACCTAATATAATATAAGCACCTAACTGAGAGGAAATGTCTCAGACTGCATATACAAGTGCTATTTGCTAAAACAATTGAAAAGGACATTTCACATTAAATGTCTGTGATGCAAGAGATACGCAGCCCACATCTTTGCTGCAATGTACATTACTACCACTGTATGGTTACCCAACCTCCTGCAGTACTGCAGAGCAAGTCATGTCATCACACCTGATTTAAGTGGACACGGTCTCTATTTTGCAGAATTAACTGTAGAAACACTGTGGTCAAAGTGCCTTATTGACAGAGCTTATTGACCCTATCGATTGAAGTTTATTCTCCCATAGTGTTAAGGCTGCAGGACGGGGATAATCTGAAAGAAAAAATTGAAATAAGCTATCCAACTCACAATCATAAAGAGCACAGATCCAAAATTTGGAGATAATCTGCCATGCTCTAGCTTCAACTTGTCCTTGACCAGTTTCCAAACACAGGGCTGCATAAGGAACACATCGGGGGAGAGCCAGTATCTTAGGCAGAAATAAATTCTGCGGACGTTCTAAAATGTTATTTCTTTTCGTCATCCAGACCGGTATGGCGTATAATAATTGCGGATACACTTTGGCATTGAAGATCTTTAATGCTGCTGGGATATATTGGTTCCCTTTAGAGTAGAAAAAACTAGAAATCGCCTGAGCCGATACATTAGCTCCCTTAACTGCCGTTTGGCGATGTAAAACCCATGAGCCATTATAACTGAAATGAACTCCCAGATATTTAAAGGCTTTCACTTGTTCTATCTGGTGACCATCTAGTAGCCATGTAGTGGGGTTCCATCTCCTACAAAAAACCATAATTTCAGTTTTCTCAAAATTTAACTGCAGATCGTTTGCCTTCAGGTACTCTAAACATCTAGCAAGTAGACGTTTAAGGCCTAGTTTTGTGCGGGACATAACAGCAGCATCATCTGCATATAGCAGAAGAGGTACAGCTTTCGAACCTAAGTTTGGGCTATGTCCATTGACCAGGGCAAGAACGGAGGCAAGATCATTTATAAAAAGATTAAATAATGTTGGGGCTAATAAGCAGCCCTGTTTCACGCCTCTGTTTGTAGGCAGTTTTGAGGATAGGTCCCCATCCCGAGTGCATTTAATCTGGCATGTTGTGTTATAATGCAAGATCTTAATTAGAATTAGGAGTCTCTTATCAAGTTGTAGTTGATCCAGCTTATGCCAAAGCAGGTTTCTATTTACAGAATCGAAAGCCCCTTTCAAATCTAAGAAAGCTACATAAAGTTTACCATTATTATCTATGGAATATTTCTGAATAAGATGATAAAGAAATAGACAGTTATCGATGGTTGATCTCCCTTTCTGAAAGCCAGCCTGTTCAGGATCAATTATTTTGTGCTTAGAGATCCAATTTAACAATTTATCCAGAATACGTCTTGCGTACAATTTCCCTATGGTGGAAAGCAGTCTGATGGGCCGAAAATTTGAGGGGATGCTAGGGTCACCTTTTTTAAAGATTGAAACCACAACTGCGTTAGTCCAAGCTTCAGGCTGTTTTGTTCACTATTGTAAACAGGGCTGCCAGAGGTGGCGCCCAGCAGTCCGGGTCTATTTTCATAATATCAGCCTGAAAGTCATCAGGCCCTGGTGCTTTATCTGATTTAATCTGACTGATAAGATCTTTAATCTCTTGCTCGGAGACTGGAGGCCATTCAGCTATTCCGCTGAAAGGCATCTCTGGTGGTTCTAAAGTAGGCAGTTCCGCATTGTAAAATACTGTTTGAAAATGGTCAATCCAGTCCTTCGGTGAAATGGTGGCCATGTCTGGACTTTCTGCTGAGGGGGAACTAGGAACTAGCATCCAAAACTGTTTAGAGTTTTTAGTTTGGATTGCTTGTAGAAGTTGTTCCCATATAGAGTCTATTTGACGCTGCCTATTTTCTCTAATTTTGAGATTAACTTGTTTTCGAAGCTCAAAATAAGATGACAACAAAGTTTTGTCATGTGAATCTCTACATTCTCGAAAGATAGAGCGAAGCTGTTTTTTAAGAGTAATACTTGCTCTATCCAGCCCAGAGTTATTCGGCCTTGGCATGCTTTGGGCCCTGGGTCTAAGAACTGAGGGGAGTGTGGATGTCAAATGACTCCGCAGCCCCTCATATGCACAGATGAGGGTTTTGGGGTTGGTGGCCCCCATGATTGATGATCTAAGGGACATGCATTCCTTGGACTCAATAAGATAAAACACCATGAGGTAAACTAAGAGAAAAGCTTAAAAAATAAAACTAATAGCCGGAGCAATCTAATCACTCAACCAACTCAGGAGCCATCTTGGCCGGAAGTCAAGTCCCGGGGGTGACACACAGACTTCTGCACCGGGTGATGCGCAGAGTCACGTCACCACTGTAGGCACCACTGCTGTTCCTTGTTCAGTGTGATCTGAGGGGTGTCTCCTCAGGAGCAAGTCCTCCCCAGGTGTCAATTACTTAGCATGCTCTGGAGCAGTTAGGGCAGCCCAGGCTTCCTGACTCTCTGGATGCAGCATAACTTTCTGCTCTGGATACAGAGTAGTTAGGAGAAAGCAGTTGGGGCAGAGCAGGCTGAACTTGCTCTGGATTTGGCCCATAGCCTCCTGCTATGTTGATTGCTTCTCCGAGACCCTGGGCGTAGTTCCCTAGGGGTTGTGGGTTTGAGGCCCACCCCATTCGGGCACATAGACAAGGATGATTCAGCTTCTTGCACCAAGGGGGCACACGTGACTGGTGGGATCCTCCAACTGCCAGACACAAAAGTAACTGGCAATAACGGGAGGAAATCGCCTCCAATTATTTCCAGATTTTCAGATTCAGAGAGTCTCCTACATCAATTCCACAAGACCAGATTCTTTCCCTTCTCACCCTCCCTCAGACTTTTGGTATTCAGGAACCATTGGGCATTGGCTGTTTAGGCTCCTGTTGAAAATTTGCTCTTCCATCAGCAAATCAGTCCTTCCACTTCTGGCAGGATTAGTGGTAGATCATTGCAAGGGCATCTTTCCAGAGATCTACAGATCCACAGCATCAGAAGGGTTTTAATTTTTTATTTCATTTTTAAATGTGTTTATTTTGGCAAGCAACAGTTATTTAATAGTATAGGCCAGTGGTTCTCAATCTTCCTAACGACATGACCCCTTTATAAGTTCCTCATGTTGTGGGGACCCCCAATCATAAAATTATTTTTGTTGCTACTTTATAACTGTAATTTTGCTACTGTTATAAATCGTAATGTAAATATCCGATATGCAGGATGTATTTTCATTTTTACGAATGAAATGTGTGTTCTATGCACACATGGAACACAATGGGATTTATTTCAGAGTAGGCATGCATAGGATTGGGCCCAGAAGCTACAATCCTATCCACATTTACATGAGAATAAAGGACATCCTGGCTATAATGGGATTTATTTCAGAGTAGGCATGCAGAGGATTAGGCCCTGAGGCTGTTAGTCAGCCCCAGTGCACGAGCAGCTACAGCCGGGGGTCTGGTAAGCCTGACCTGGCCCCCTGCACCAGGGGTGTTTAGGCGACCCTCAGGAAAGCTCTGGGCGACCCCCAATGGCGTCCCGACCCCCACTTTGAGAAACGCTGGTATAGGCCATCCAAAAAGTCAGTAACCAACAACAACAACAGTCAGTGGTGTCGATACAACGGAGTAAAAGTTTGAGGTTTTTAGTTCTGACACATGGAAATGAGAGCAGGCTCGTACTAATTTTTTATTTGTTCCCTGCTGTGTCATAGACTGCAATCCTGAACTGCACTTAGGCTAGCCTGTCTGGCACTTGGGCCAGCCTAATGCCAGATAGCCCAGCCTAGTTGCACCAGAAAAGGCTTGGGTCAGCGTAAGTCCACTTAGGCTGGCCCAAGACAAATGGACCTGCACCAGCCTAGCCAGCCTGCCAGCATAAGCAGTTCAACAGGCACCCCTATGGGTCTACTCAGATTTATTCCTGCTCCTTAGGTACTCTAACTATGAGGAGTTGTGTGGGGGCATTTCTGCTTTGGAAACAGGCTCTGCATACAGCCTAACTGCACTGTTCTGGTCCATGCTGAACATGCCCTCATCATGCCTCTCCACAGCTTGGCTGGCCCAGGTCCATCTGTCTTAGGTGCACCAGCCCAAGCCTTTCTGGTGTAACTGGGCCACCCCATCTTGGAACTGGGCCAGCCCAGTGATAGATAGGCTAGTCCAAGTGCACTTCAGGATTGCAGCCTTTATCTTGAAATTAATAATTTTATTTAATATTTCATGACCTCGCATGCAAGGCCTCCCTTGGAATTGTAACAATGAGGTAGGGGGAGACTTAGATTAGTAAACTGGCATGGGGAAAAGATTAAACTCTCTCTTCCAAAGCATTACTATGACCATTTATTTACTCACTCGTTAGTTTGTATCAACAAATTGGTTAGAACAGTGATTTTCAACCTTTTTCATCTCATGGCACCCTAAGAAGGCACTGAAATTGTCAAGGCACACCAACAGTTGTTTTTACCATTAACAAGACACACCTGGCTGTTCAAATGCCCCAATGTTCCTATTAATTAACAACCGTCTCCAAATTCCCGTGGCACACCTGAGGACTATCCGTGGCACACCAGTGTGCCATGACAGACTGGTTGAAAACCACTGGGTTAGAATGAGAACAGCCTTCCATGGGAGCCACAAGTCAAGCCCATGAATGTTATCATTTCAACCCCAAAGCTGGCATAAGATTGTAAAACATATATAAGAAGAAAACATATCCCTATGGTAGATTCCTCTGAACCAAGCAGTACATGAATTCCACTGTAGTTGCTGGGAAGAACAGTTCTAAAGGACAATGCTCCCCTCTCCTGGCAATTTATAAATTACCTGGAGAGGCCAAAATTTAGACACAGGCTTTTTGAACTCAGGGGAATAAAACAAGACCGAGGGAGACTCTGTCCAAGCAGACTTAAGCTCCCTTGAAGCTCCATTGTTTTCCATTGACTGGAAACTTTCTGTTCCATTGAAAGGGAACTTTCTGCAGTTCCTCAGCTGAAGGGTATAATACCTTATTACCAGTGGTGGGCTCCAGCAGGTTCACACCTACTCTATAGAACCGGTTGTTAACAAGAGATAGGACATATAACACTTAAAAATAGTCATTTAAAAGTGGCTGCCAGATGGGCATAGAACTGGTTGTTAATTTCTTTGAATCCCATTACCGCTTATTCCTTCCCAATATTTTATGTTGCCAAACACTTTCAGCATACAGTTCTGCACGGCTTTGGAAGGAAAACTTCTCTAGAGCAACAGATACTATAATCAAAAGCAAACAGAATGAACTTGTTTATGCAGCAGATTCATAACCCAGATAAGAAACCCCCCCCCCCCCCAAGAAAAGCTCTGTACCTTCCAGGCAAGCCAAGTCAGTTAACTCACATCTTCAAGGATGGCCAGGCACAGATATGGGTGCTTGCATGGGCACAAGCCACTGGCATGTGCCCCACCAGAACAAACCTGTGAAGGTCTGTATACACTATATATACTGTATACAGACATACAACATGTACGATATTACTGAATATGTAAAATTAAAGAGTCACGGACTCACTCACGCAATCACTCATTCATCAATGCTCAGCCTAAAGCGCTGGACCTAGAAGTGTGAAATTTGGGGAGGGAATTCCTTCCATAATGTAGGCACCCATGAAGAAGAATCAATGTTCAGACATTAAAACCAGAAGGGAGTGAAAGGGTGTGCAATGTGTTTTCATCCTTAGACTTAACAATGAAGATTGACTGATCAACACCCAGTTGCAACCCTTGGACCTAGAAGCAAGAATTTGGGAAACATATTCAGTCTGTGATGTAAGGACCACTAAGTCCCAATTTGGTACCTGCTGGTGTCCAGTGCCTTGCTCCCAGCATGGTTGCCCATTGCTCCATAGGGATGCCTGGTGGTGCTTGGTGATGCCCACTGCCTGCTACTGCTCAGTAGTGCCCAATACCTGGTAGGGATGCACAGTGCCCAATGGTGCCCAGTGCCTAGATTTTGGTGCCCAGTAGGGATGTTTGGTGCCCAAAGGTTCCCTGTGCCTGCTGCCCAGTGGTGCCTGGCGACCAGCAGGGGTGCCTGGTGGTGTCCTCTGGTGCCCAGTAGGGATGCCAGTTGCCCAGTGGTGCCCAGTGGTGAACAAATCAAATAACGGGGAGATGGATAACATTACTGAACTGCTAGGCTCTGCATCTGTTAGTCCTTATTTTCCACAAAATAGAAAAATGTCAGTAGAGAAGACCAGCCCTGCAATCCAGAGCAACAATGGGAAGACATAAGAGGCACTTACTCCGGATTGCTCTATGCATTTCCCATATGTGGTACTGTAACTACGTCGGTGTAAAAGGTCCCATAGCTACTCTGGATTGCAGCCCAGGGCTCTGTCCCAAGCTAGCTGCTAGCACAGGAGCAGTTACAACACTCTCTGTTAAAACCCACCAGTTCTGGTTACCTTCCCATACCTGAACTAATTGCTGTTCAGCTTCTGTTCCACCCAGGAGCAGGGCCTCCAAGAGAAATTTTTTAAGGCGGTACAAAGCCCATTTGGGGCCCCTAAGAATTGCAAAATTATTTCAAAATAAAAAACTGAGGCTAATTAATGTGCAACTTCCACAAGTGCTCCTTTATTGATCATACTAGCAAAAAGTTTACCCGCATCGGGAGTAAAATTGCCTGTACGGCATCTCCCCATCAATCCCCCAGGCACATCAACCCCCCATGCACATCCACCCGATGCAAATCATCCCCCCTATGCACATCAACTTCCTATGCTCATCAAACCCCCATGCGCATCAGTCCCCCATGCGCATCAGTCCCCCATGTGCTTCATCTCCCCATGTGCATCAGCCCCATGCGCATCAACGCCCATGTGCAACATCCCCAATGTGCAACATTTCCCTATGCACAACATCTCCGCATGTGCTTCAACCCCCAATGTGCAACATTCCCCATGTGCAACATGATCCCCCATGCACATAATTCCCCCATGCACAACATTCCCCATGCTCATCACCCCCCTACGCGCATCATCCCCCTACACACATTAAACCCCCACACGCATTAAACCTCCACACGTATCAAACCCTCATGCGCATCAAATCCCCACGCCCAACATCTCCCCATGCGCATAATTCCCCCATGCACAACATTCCCCATGCTCATCATCCTCCTATGCGCATCATCATCCTATGCACATCATCCCCCCTATGCGCATTATCCCCCTATGCGCACCATCCCCCTACGCGCATCAAACCCCCATGCGCAACATCTCCCAATGCGCAACATCTCCCTATGCGCAACATCTCCCCACATGCAATATCTCCCTATGCGCAACATCTCCCCATGCTTATCATTCCCCCATGCCCATAATTTCCCCATGCACATCAACTCCTCCATGTGCAATACCTCCATGCACAGCATCTCCCCAGTGCAACCTCTTCCTCCAAACAACATGCGCCCCAGTGCACCGAGCACAAAAGTGGCTGGAGGTTGGTAAGTCTTCCATGTTAAGTACAGGACAAAAACACATTGCACCCCTTTTCAGCCCCTTAAGGGTTAAATTTCTCCACATCGGTTCTTGGTGGATGCTGATGTCACAGAAGGAACACCCTCCCCAAATTTCTTGCTTCTAGATCTGGGAGTTGGCACAGAGCATCCCTCAGTCACCAATTCTTCAATGCAAAGTATAGGGAAGAAAACACGTTGCGCCCCTTTTCACCCCCTTCCGGTTGGAATTTCCCAAAACCGATTCTTAGTGCACCCCTCGGTCACGGAAAGAACACCCACCCCAAATTTCATGCTTCTAGACCCAGCGGTTTTGGCAGGGCATTGATGAGTCAGTCAGTGAGTCAGTGAATCAGTGAATCAGTCAGTGATTTTTATATATATACTAGTGAAAAGCATACCCGCATTGCGGGAGTAAAATTTCCCCATACGCCACTCCCCATGGCGCATCAACACCCCATGCGTATCAACACCCCATGCGTATCAACACCCCATGCACAATTTCCCCCATGCGCAACATCTCCCTATGCGCAAGATCCCCGCATGCGCAACTTCCCCCATGTGCAAATTCCCCCCATGCGCAACTTCCCCCCATGCGCAGCATCCTTGCCAGTGCAACCTCTTCCTCTGAACAACATCCCCCCAGTGCACCAGGCACCGAGGCACCAGGCACCAAATTGGATGGATGTTATTCAGTCTCCCATGCTAAGTATAGGACAAAAACACGCTGCACCCCTTTTCAGCCCCTGAAGGGTTAAATTTCTCCAGATGGGTTCTTGGTGGGTGTTCAGGTGACAGAAGGAACTCCCAGAATTCCATGCTTCAGGCCCAGCAGTTGGGCGGAATGTTGATGAGTCAGCAGTTCTCCAATGCAAAGTATAGGGAGGAAAACGTGTTGCACCCCTTTTCACTCCCTTCCGGTTAGAATTTCCGAAATCCAGTACTTAGTGCACCCCTCCGTCTCGGAAGGAACACCCACTTCAAATTAGTAGGTACGGTAGGTAGATACAGGTGCACATAAAGTCTCTTACATGCTCCCGTAGTTACTCTGGATTTGGGGGTACGTCTTTGTGAGGGAAGGGCTAGTGCAATGGTGTGACCTCCAGGATCATGCTCCTGTGGGGAAATGGGGACTCTTTTGCAACTCACAAATGGTTCAGCCAAGGTTTGGGGGATGGGGGACCCCTTCCCCTTTCCTTTTAATGAAAGCAAGGGAACTCTACACAAACTGGGAGGGGGGCTTGCAATGCCCCAATTTTAGTAGCACAGCTGTACATACTTAGAGGGGAATGAGTCCCTCTGAACCCAGTGGAAATTCTTTATGGGTAGATGTGCATAAGATTGGGCTGCACATGTATTTTATGCAACAAAACTTACAGTGCAATCCAATGCACTGACTTCAATGGGACTTCTCATATGTGTGCATAGCACTGCAGCATTTATGAATTACTAGCTTATAAAAGCTGCACTCTGTGTGGACTTTTAAACCAGCTCCTGTGGAGGGTGTGTTGTGCCTTTGCCCCAAAACTAAAGAAACATCTAGTCCAGCTTAGAAAACAGCAATTTTGAAAAAAATAGCTGTGAATCCTCAATTCAGTCCATGGAACTTGAAAACCTCACTGTAGGTTTGATCAGTTATTTTCAAATTTGAATTTTTAACTGTTCCCTCTTCATCAGGCCACAAATCCCAATGAAGGATGTTATAATATGTCCATGTAGAGCAAGTATGGTTGGAGCTGTGTGGAGTTGTGTTGAGTGTGTGTGTGTGTGGAGTGTGGGGTTGGTTTGTGTGTGGGGCAGGGTGTCCAGATGACCAGAAATGCCAGACTCCTCTGGAAAAGGCAGACCGGGGGGAGGGAAAAAAAATTCCTCCTCACCAGGATTCCAGGCATTCCCGCTGGCCCTCTCATTCATACTGGCCTCAGATGAGCCGATCTGGAAAAAAAAAGTTTCCATAACTCTCATGCATAGTAGCCTCAAATGAGCATGCATACTGGCCTCACATTTTTGTGTGTGAGTGTGTGCTTAGAATCACAGAATCATAGAATCATAGAGTTGGAAGGGACCTAGTAGGTCATCTAGTCCAACCCCCTGCCTGCAGCAGGAAATCCCCCTAGAGCATCCCCGACAGGTGCTCGTCGAGCCTCTGCTTAAAGATCCCCAGTGAGGGAGAGTCCACCACCTCCCTTGGCAATCTGTTCCACTGCCGAACTGCCCTCACCGTCAACTTGTGTGTATGTTTGTATAAGTGTGTGTATGTGTGTATGAGTGTGTGTGTGTGTATGTGTGTGTGTTTGTGTGTGTGAGTGTGTGCTTGTGAGTGTGTGTGTGTATGTGTGTATGAGTATGTGCTTGTGTGTGTGCTAGTGTTTGTGTGTTTGTCTGGGTCTGAACCACATAACTTGGAGTAACTGGCTTGTGTTATGATACTACAAACTGTCTTTTAATGGCTTGTGTTATGCTACCACAAACTGACTTAAATGTCAATTTCTTAAATGTGTTATGCTTGTGTCATGATACTACAAACTGTCTCTTAAATGTGTGGGTCTGAATCATGCATTTTACAAGGTTCTCAATTATAAAAGTGTTGAACTGAAGTATAGGAAAGCAGTATGAATATTTTTGCTGTATTTTAACATGTCCTACATGTGTCCTACTTTTTTGGGGTGTCCTACAATTTTTTTGAGCGGGTAGGAATTTTGACATGGGGGGATAGGGATGTTGGCCTTGGGATTCAGGAATTTTGCGTTTGGCATCTGGTCACCCCTAAGACCAAGACCCTTGTCTATCTTCCAGTATCTCTGCCTTGGGTGCCTTAAATCTCTCATCCATACAACGCCAAAGGCAGCCCGTTCTGACTTCTTCATACCCATCCACCCTGACCTGCTGATCATCCTGACATTAAAGACTCTGGCCAGTTTTCCTTCAATAGGTCTTTACTGCAATGGAAGATCCAAAATTGTGATTCTACCCTTCCAAGATAGTATGTCCTGCCCTGCATGATTGCCAGATTCTATATCGTAATTCCTGCTCGGAGCAACAACCTCAAGGATAGGTGTGCCATCAACACTGTCCTGTTACACAGTCCTGGTTTCTTGGGCAGCTTGGTTCTCCGTCTTCCCATTGCCTGCAGCCGAACAGAGGGTAGGTGCTATCGAGGGGGCTGAGATTATCATGCTGGAGTCAGTCAACTTCGTTGATGCACTTAAGTTCCTTTGCCAGGCATCAGCAGCATCATACCCCAGCCAGAACGTGGAAATATTGGCATGATGGGGAGCAGACTCCCATGGACCGGCGATCAGCTTTTGGGAACTGGATTTGACACAGGTTAAAGCTGGCCATGCCAACCCTCCGCTCAATTAACAGGACTGATAGCTGTGTCTTGTGTCATCAATGCTGTCCTGTTACGCAGTTCTGGTTTCTTGGCAGTTTGGCTTTCTTGCCTTTTGGTGCCTTTCCTGCAGCCCAACATGTGGTAGGTGCTCAGAGACTACTGTGATTACCATGCTGATAAGTAAGATGATGCACTTGAGTTTTTGCCAGGCACTGAACCCATCTTACCAGTGTATACGGAGACAATGGCATTCTGGAAGAGTGAATGCCTGTGGGCTAAAGATCAGCATCTCGGAGATGGATCTGACACAGAGAGGTACACGGCATGCCAAATTCTCCCCTGGTTTGACAGTAGAAGTAGCCATGTAGCCATACCATGTTCCTTCAACATTGTCCTGTCAGGCAGTTCTGATTTTTCAGGCAACTTGGCTCTCTGTCTTCCCATTTCCTCCAGCCCAATTTCCTTCCAGTGTCCCTGGCCATTGTACAGGCAAAGCTGATAAGTCAGTTGACAGACTAGAGTTCCTCTGCCAGGCACCAGCACCATCCTATCAGTGCATGCGGAGACATTGACATGATGGGATAAAACTTTCAGTGTAGATGTAGCCATCTCATGTGCCACTAACACCATCCTGGTTTTTTAGGGCAACTCTGTCTTCCCATTTCCTGGAGCTCAACATGTGCAAGTGTCCCAGGGGTCACCGTGATTACAATGCTGATAAATTAGTTGAGGTACTTGAGTTCCTTTACCAGGCACTGCACCATCTTGCTGGTGTACAGTGAGACATTGGCATGCTAGGGAACGGAGTCCTGTAGATCTGTGATCAGATTCTGGGATTTGACAAGAGAATCCAGGCATGCCAACTTCTCCTTTTGGTTGACAGTCAAGTGAGCGATGCTGTGTACCAACCACACTGTCCTGTTAGGCAGTTCTGGTTTTCTTGGCAGCTTGACTCTGGATGAAGTTGTACAAGTGACTTCAGCTGAAGAAGCTTTCTCTTTGGTTTTGCTCACTTTTCCAGGCTCTGTTTCCTGCAGCCCAGCAGGGGTAGGTGCTCAGGGATTACCACAACGCTAAGCCAGTTGAGGCACTTGAGTTCATTTGCCAAGCACTGCACCATCTTACAGGTGCACCTGGAGACATTGGCACAATGTGGAGCAAAGTCCTCTTGGCCTGTGGTCTTACTCTGGCAGTTGAATTTGACTAGGGGATGCCAGGTTCTCCCCTGGGTTGCCTACAGACTGAGGTATCCAATCTGTGTGCCATCAACACTGTGCTTTCAGGCAGTTCTGGGTTCTTGGGCAGTTGGATCTAGTTGAAGAACTGACCTTAGCTGAAGAAGCCTTCTCCTTGGTTTTGTTCTCTTCCCAAGGGACAACTGGGTATGTTATCTTCCCATCTCCTGCAGTCCAGCATGTGATAGGTATTTGGGGGCCCCTGTACGTGAATACCAACCCAGTTGACACTTAAGCCAGTGAGGCACTTGAGTTCCTTTGCCAGGCATTGCACCATCACAGCATTGCAGTTGGAGACACTGGCATGATCAGGAGTGGACTTCTGCGGGTCTGCAGTCAGCCTCTGGGAGTTGGATTTGACACAGAGAGGAGCCGCTTGCCAACTTCTCCCAAGCTGTGGGCCTTCAACACCATCCTGTGAGGCAGTTCTGGTTTTGGTGGGGCAGTTTGACTCCTCTTGAAGTTGAAGAAGTCACCTTAGCTGAAGAAGCCTTCTCTTTGGTTTGTTCTCCTTCCCAGGGCAATAGGCTGGTGTCTTCCTTCTTCATGCAGGGGCTCAGGCATTACTGTGGTGACCATGCTGATAAGTCACTTTAGAGGCCTGGGGCTGCTGTGGGCCACCCTTGTTCTTCGTAGGTCCCCGTTGGCATGAAGACAGAGGTTTCCTGATGGTGGAGCCTTCTACCCAAAGGCTAATGCCAACACACCGGATCCTCCACAACATCCTGAGGAAAAGAGAGAAGCACGGTGAGAAACTGAAGCAGAGCTTAGAGGAAGCAGAGATTCCGAAGACCCTCGGCTTGTGTTAAGTGCCTGAAGACCTGCTGAAGCTGCTGGGTGAGTTGCTTGAGAATAAGCTGCAGGACCTGAAGAATATTTCAGTAGAGCACCAGCCACAACTGAATGGAACTTGGGCCTGAAACTAGATACCCTGCAAGCCACACACTGTGTGAGGCACACACACAAGAAAAAATCTCTACTGTATTAAAGATCAGCAGATGGAAGTTTTCTATTCCATATAGGGCAGCTGCAGGGAATGTCCAGTCTGAACTGGGACACCCCAGAAGTTATTTGGAGGTGCATGAGAGGGCGAACAGCATGGGCTGTGTCTACTCCTTCTTTCCAAATCCCCGAAAGGTGGGCTGCATCAACTTCAAGAGATCATCATGGGGACCAAAGCAGGGAAATGCATCCCCCTTTCCCAGAACCAGTCTCGCACAAGCAGGATGCCATTGATCAGAACCACAAAAAGAGGATAAGTGTTGCCCAAAACTTAAGACACACAAGAAAAATGTAGGACATTAGAAAATAAAAGCTATATACTGTACTTCTTGGAATATAACTCTCACATTTTTCAGCCAAATTCAGTCTCCAAAATCAGGGAGATTCAGGGAGAATCAGTGAGTGCTTTAGATTCAACGGTTAATTAGATTTGAGTAAATGCAATATATTGCTTTCTTCTGATTGATTATTATATTAATTAATTTTATATTTAATACAATATTATACTAATTGTATTAATTAATTTTATATTAATTACTTATTATATAAATTATTACATTAATTATTAAATTATTGCATTATATTGTTAAATTTAAAATGATTGCATATAATTTATTTGATTTATTAATTATGGGAAGGCTACATGCCTCCTACTCACAAGGAAAAGGAGGACAATGAAGATTTTTCTCCAGGACACAAGGCTAAAAAAGGCTATGTCCTGGAAAAAGATGGCATACGTTCCCCTTGTTCACTGAACATATTTCTTGAGCAAATACAAGCACATCAGGGCTAATCATGGCAATATATCGTGTGGGATAAAGAAAACACTCCCCCCCTCCCATACGTTCCAACATCAGCCCCGGCCTCTAAACAGACTCAGCAGCCCTCAGACACCTACCCCATGTTCGGCTGCAGGGGTCTTGGCGGTGACTTTCTCAGGATTGAGGCAAGGTTTGGAATGGGGAGTTTTCTCCAGTCTCTTTATCGTGAGTGTGCTGAGCCTCCTGCTGCTCCTGGTGTCTTTGGGGCAGTGGTTCTCAAGCAATTCAACCCGGGACCCCCTTAAATCTGTCCATTATAGGACCCTCTGTTAATTATAGGACCCTCCAGAAGAGGGTCATTGATAGAACAGACATCAGACAGGAAGGGACATTGTTGTGATGCCAGAGCTCCTCCTCCACGCCTGCACTGAGAAATACCTTGTGTTCAATGAGATTTACTCCCAGGAAAGCATCCTCAGTGCCCCATCGCAGGACTATGGCACCCAGTGCCAGATCTCAAAATGGCAACACCCAACTTTGTGTGACTCCCTGAAATGAAGTGGAGGTCACATCTCCCCCCCGCCCCGGAGGTCACATCTCCCACTTTGAGAACCACTGCCTAGGGGATGAGGACAGAGACCCAGAGCCAGGAAGGAGCTCTCTGAGTGGTCCGGGTTCCCTGTCCTACCTGCCTCCAGGGTGTCTAGGCAAGCATGACTCATGCAGCGCCCACCCGCGTTCCCTGCGCCTGTACGGAGGCCGCCCCACTCTGCGTGAGGCCACACAGGCAGCAGGGAGGTCTGGCTACCCCACACCCCAGAGCCTGGCCTGGGTGGGCAGAGCAACGGGCACTGGCTGGAGAAGCGGGTCCACAGCTGAGCATGCCAGGCGTGCTGGAGCTTCTGTCTGTCTGTCTGTCTATCTATCTATCTACTTACCTACCTACCCACCTACCCACCCACCCACCCACCCACCTATCTATCTATCTATCTATCTATCTATCTATCTACCTACCTACCTACCTAGCTACCTACCGTATGTATGTATGTATGTATCTATCTATCTATCTACCTACCTACCCACCTACCTACCCAACCATCTATATAGATATCTACCTACCTACCCACCTACCCACCTACCCACCCACCCACCCACCTATCTATCTATCTATCTATCTATCTATCTATCTATCTATCATATGTATGTATGTACCTACCTACCTAATAAGATGACAACAAAGTTTTTGTCATGTGAATCTCTACATTCTCGAAAGATAGAGCGAAGCTGTTTTTTAAGAGTAATATGTATGTATGTATGTATGTATGTATGTATGTATGTATGTATGTATGTATGTATGTGTGTGTATCTATCTATCTATCTATCTATCTACCTACCTACCTACCTACCTACCGTATGTATGTATGTATGTATGCATGCATGCATGCATGGATGTATGTCTGTGTGTTTATCTATCTATCTATCTATCTAGTGTATGTATGCATATATGTATGTATGTATAGTAAAATTCCCCGTAAAATTCATGGGAGGAAAATTCAGCGTACGGCATCCCTCTCATCAATCCCACACACACATCAACCCCTGATGCACATCCCCCCCATGCGCATCATCCCCCCTATGCACATGTATACATGTATCTATCTACCTACCTATCTAATGTATGTATGTATTTACCTACCTACCTACATACCTATCTACCTGCCACCACCGCAGGAGCCCCAACTGCCTGGTGGGCCCAGCCATGGAGCCGCTCCTCCGACCAGTCCCTCAGCCCTGCCCAGCCCAGCCCAGGCTCTGAGGCACAGGGCACCGGAGCTCCCTGCTGCCTGCATGGCCTCACGTGGAGTGGGGAGCCTCCAGACGGGTGCGGGGAGCTCGGGGGGTGCTGTGTGGGCCATGCCGCCTGGACAGCCTGGAGGCAGGGAGGGCAGGGAAGCCGGGCGTCCAGAGCGGGGTCCTCTGGAGAGGGCTTGGGAAGTCCCTGCCTGGCTGTGGGTCTCCCTCATGGGGGCTCAGCACACTGAGGAGGCAGAGGCTGGAGAGATAGGCAGAAAGGGCATCTGGGGAGGGTTGGGAGCCACTGCCTGGTTGCCTGAAGGGGGCCCGCCTGGGAGTGCCTGGCTCTGCTCTGCTCTGCCTGCCTGGCCACTGTCAACCGCCAGGCTCAGCAGTCAAGGGTTCTGATCTGCTGCCTTGACAATCACACAACAACACCCTCGGGGGAGGGTCTTTGTTGCGTCATCGCACTGCAGGGAGCGGGTGGGGAGAGCACTGCTGATTGGCCGGGAGGCTGCCCTAGACATTTTCTCCTCTGGGGTCTTAAAACCATGGGCCTGGGGCCTGGTGGGGCGCTCGGATGGCGATCCTCCATCCAGCCCTTCATGTTAGCAGATTTAGGGTGCAATCCTAATCATGTCTACTCAGAGTCAGAAGTAAGTCCCACTGTACTCTTTGGCACTTACTCTCAGGAAAGTGTGTATAGGATTGCAGCCTCAACTTTTCATATGTTGTCCTGATGGAAATGCAGGCTTTGAATATGATGACTGGCAGTGGTGTAGCCAAGGCTTCCAAGAGAAATTTTTTAAGGTGGTACAAAACCCATTTGGGGCCCCTAAGAATTGCAAAATTATTTTGAAATAAAAAATTGAGGCTAATTAATGTGCAACAAACTTCCAGAAGTGCTCATTTTTTGATCATACTAGCAAAAAGCGCACCTGCGTTGTGGGAGTAAAACTCCCTGTACGGCATCCCCCCATCAATCCCCCACACACATCAACCCCCCATGCACATCCACCCCATGCGCATCAACTCCCCTATGCACATTAACCCCCATGCTCATCAAACCCCCATGCACAACAACCCCCATGCACAACATCCCTCATGTGCATCAACGCTCCATGTACATCAACCCCCCATGCGCAACATCCCCCATGTGCAACATCTCCCTATGCTCATCATTCCCCCGTGTGCATCAACCCCTGCATGTGCAACCTCTCCATGCACAGCGTCTCCCCAATGCAACCTCTTCCTCCAAACAACATGCCCCACCCCCCGTGCATCGAGCATAAAAGTGGCTGGAGGTTGGTCAGTCTTCCATGTTAATTATAGGACAAAAACACGTTGCACCCCTTTTCAGCCACTTAAGGGTTAAATTTCTCCACATTGGTTCTTGGTGGGTGTTGATGTCACAGAAGGAACATCCTCCCCGAATTTCATGCTTCTAGGTCCAGGGGTTGGGGCAGAGCATCCCTCAGTCACCCATTCTTCAGTACAAAGTATAGGGAGGAAAATGCGTTGCACCCCTTTTCACCCCTTTCTGGTTGGAATTTTCAAAAACCTGTTCTTAGTGCACCCCTCCGTCACAGAAGGAACACCCACCCCAAATTTCACACCTCTAGGCCCGGCGGTTTTGGCAGGGCGTTGATGAGTGAGTCAGTCAGTCAATCAGTGACTTTTCTCTTTTATATAGATAGATAGATAAAACATTATGTTAAAACATACCGGTATTCAAGTAATGTGACAATATAAAATACTAAGATCTTATCAAGGAAAAAATTAGAAAAAAATTTAACTATTTAATAAGTGCTTTCCTGGCTTTCTTATGTGCAAAACTTCTAATAACACTATCAGAATCAGCCTGTCTGGCAGTGCTAGACTCAATGCTTAGTCTTGCTAGGTCAACAAATTTCACACCTCTAGGCCCGGCGGTTTTGGCAGGACGTTGATGAGTGAGCCAGTCAGTCAATCAGTGACTTTTCTCCTTTAGATAGATAGATAGATAGATAGATAGATAGATAGATAGATAGATAGATAGATAGATAAACATTATGTTAAAACATACCGGTATTCAAGTAATCTCACAATATAAAATACTAAGATCTTATCAAGGAAAAAATTAGAAAAAAATTTAACTATTTAATAAGTGCTTTCCTGGCTTTCTTATGTGCAAAACTTCTAATAACACTATCAAAATCAGCCTGTCTGGCAGTGCTAGACTCAATGCTTAGTCTTGCTAGGTCAACAAGTCGAATTTGTGACACAGTAGACCACAAATAATTTTTTATAAGTTTAAGCTTACTGAAAGATCTTTCAGCAGATGCTTTATTGTTTTACTGTAAAACAAAAGTAAAAAAAAACCTTACGTTTGAAATTGTATGTATGTATGCGGGTGTATGACCTTCAGATGATCCTCAAATGGTCCTTCAGTCATGGGCCCCTCTGTAGCTCTTGGGCCCCAGAACAATGTACCTGCTGGGCCCCCCTCTCGTAGGCCGTGCTCAGAAGGCACTGGATTGCCCCATGAATCAGTCTGCTCAGTTCAACAGTTAGTTGACTTAAAGGAAATTCCTTGATTTCGGGGCTTCTCCATGAATCCATGAGGAAGGTTTTCCCATGTAGTCCCATTCTGCCTTAGCTTTCAAAATTTGGTGGTGACAACAAAAAACTATATTCTTTCCAAGCAGAAATTACACACCTAATATAACATAAGCACCTAACTGAGAGGAAATGTCTCAGACTGCATATACAAGTGCTATTTGCTAAAACAATTGAAAAGGACATTTCACATTAAATGTCTGTGATGCAAGAGATACGCAGCCCACATCTTTGCTGCAATGTACATTACTACCACTGTATGGTTACCCAACCTCCTGCAGTACTGCAGAGCAAGTCATGTCATCACACCTGATTTAAGTGGACACGGTCTCTATTTTGCAGAATTAACTGTAGAAACACTGTGGTCAAAGTGCCTTATTGACAGATAAGAATGGCTTGGCAGGAGGTATGGTTTGTGTCCTTCATACAGTTTACACATTCTGTTTGTCCTATGTGGATTTACAGTAGATTCGTGCTTCTGCTGTACTTTAAGTGCCTTATTGACAGAGCTTATTGACCCTATCGATTGAAGTTTATTCTCCCATAGTGTTAAGGCTGCAGGACGGGGATAATCTGAAAGAAAAAATTGAAATAAGCTATCCAACTCACAATCATAAAGAGCACAGATCCAAAATTTGGAGATAATCTGCCATGCTCTAGCTTCAACTTGTCCTTGACCAGTTTCCAAACACAGGGCTGCATAAGGAACACATCGGGGGAGAGCCAGTATCTTAGGCAGAAATAAATTCTGCGGACGTTCTAAAATGTTATTTCTTTTCGTCATCCAGACCGGTATGGCGTATAATAATTGCGGATACACTTTGGCATTGAAGATCTTTAATGCTGCTGGGATATATTGGTTCCCTTTAGAGTAGAAAAAACTAGAAATCGCCTGAGCCGATACATTAGCTCCCTTAACTGCCGTTTGGCGATGTAAAACCCATGAGCCATTATAACTGAAATGAACTCCCAGATATTTAAAGGCTTTCACTTGTTCTATCTGGTGACCATCTAGTAGCCATGTAGTGGGGTTCCATCTCCTACAAAAAACCATAATTTCAGTTTTCTCAAAATTTAACTGCAGATCGTTTGCCTTCAGGTACTCTAAACATCTAGCAAGTAGACGTTTAAGGCCTAGTTTTGTGCGGGACATAACAGCAGCATCATCTGCATATAGCAGAAGAGGTACAGCTTTCGAACCTAAGTTTGGGCTATGTCCATTGACCAGGGCAAGAACGGAGGCAAGATCATTTATAAAAAGATTAAATAATGTTGGGGCTAATAAGCAGCCCTGTTTCACGCCTCTGTTTGTAGGCAGTTTTGAGGATAGGTCCCCATCCCGAGTGCATTTAATCTGGCATGTTGTGTTATAATGCAAGATCTTAATTAGAATTAGGAGTCTCTTATCAAGTTGTAGTTGATCCAGCTTATGCCAAAGCAGGTTTCTATTTACAGAATCGAAAGCCCCTTTCAAATCTAAGAAAGCTACATAAAGTTTACCATTATTATCTATGGAATATTTCTGAATAAGATGATAAAGAAATAGACAGTTATCGATGGTTGATCTCCCTTTCTGAAAGCCAGCCTGTTCAGGACCAATTATTTTGTGCTTAGAGATCCAATTTAACAATTTATCCAGAATACGTCTTGCGTACAATTTCCCTATGGTGGAAAGCAGTCTGATGGGCCGAAAATTTGAGGGGATGCTAGGGTCACCTTTTTTAAAGATTGAAACCGCAACTGCCTTAGTCCAAGCTTCAGGCTGTTTTGTTCACTATTGTAAACAGGGCTGCCAGAGGTGGCGCCCAGCAGTCCGGGTCTATTTTCATAATATCAGCCTGAAAGTCATCAGGCCCTGGTGCTTTATCTGATTTAATCTGACCGATAAGATCTTTAATCTCTTGCTCGGAGACTGGAGGCCATTCAGCTATTCCGCTGAAAGGCATCTCTGGTGGTTCTAAAGTAGGCAGTTCCGCATTGTAAAATACTGTTTGAAAATGGTCAATCCAGTCCTTCGGTGAAATGGTGGCCATGTCTGGACTTTCTGCTGAGGGGGAACTAGGAACTAGCATCCAAAACTGTTTAGAGTTTTTAGTTTGGATTGCTTGTAGAAGTTGTTCCCATATAGAGTCTATTTGACGCTGCCTATTTTCTCTAATTTTGAGATTAACTTGTTTTCGAAGCTCAAAATAAGATGACAACAAAGTTTTGTCATGTGAATCTCTACATTCTCGAAAGGTAGAGCGAAGCTGTTTTTTAAGAGTAATACTTGCTCTATCCAGCCCAGAGTTATTCGGCCTTGGCATGCTTTGGGCCCTGGGTCTAAGAACTGATGGGAGAGTGGATGTCAAATGACTCAGCAGCCCCTCATATGCACAGATGAGGGTTTTGGGGTTGGTGGCCCCCATGATTGATGATCTAAGGGACATGCATTCGCAGGATCTAAGGATATGTGGAATTCTCATTTTATTTTCAGAATTCCCAAAAATTCTTTTGGACAAGCTGGGATGAGTGGGAGTAATTTTAAGAGGAGCTTTTATTTGTAGAGTAAGGATAAGGGGACAATGGTCACTTTCAATTAGATCCCCAATATAGAAATCATCAATAAAATGTAATATGGCAGGAGAAATAAGAACATAGTCTATTATGCTACAGCCTTTAGGAGACATGAAGGTAAACTCACTAGACCTAGGAAAGGTTAGCAGACCATTCAACCAGATTCTAATCGTTTGTATGCAGAACCTGGCTAGATATAAACCAGCAGAATTAATTTGATCATCTTTAGAAAATCTCTGCACCATGAAGGGAGAATGTGCCAGGGTCTGCAGCTCAGTACCATAAGCCTTGGAGAAAATAGAAGAATCATTTCCAACCCTGGAGTTAAAATCTCCACAAATAATAGACTTAACAGTAGGATGGGCCTTCTCAATCTCCTCTATAAAGGAGGCAAAGCTATCCCATTTCTGTTTCAAACACCTATGCCCAGGCGGAAAGTAAACATTAACCAGGATAAGGGGAATGTCCACAGTTACTTGCACTGCTAGTGCCGTACTGCAATCATCTAGCTTATTAATAAGGGCGGACTTGATATGCTTAGCCACCAGAATGGCAAGTCCGGCTATCGGACGACCCTTGCTATTGTGTTTACAGGCGGGCAGCTGGAAGGTGTGGAACCCAGCCAGTAGAATAGGAGATTGGCACTAGGTTTCTTGCAAAATAACAATCTCATATTTTTTAAGAGAACTCAAGAACTCCTGATCTTGTCTCTTATTTTTCCAACCCGCAATATTCCAGGATATAATTTTCACTTGTTTCTTTAGCAAAGGGGGAGCAGTATCGGTTTGACGTCATTTGTCCTGAAGCAGTGAAGATTCCTTAGGCTCTGAAGTCATCAGAAGCTCCGAACAGATCAATTTAGAGAAGCTAGCAAAATTTGGATCGTTGCAAAGAAGTGCACCCGGCCTCATTGCTAGAGATTCCTTCGAGGTATTAGCGATCTGAGGATTCTGCTCACCAGAGGACGACGCAAGACTTTTCCACGTCAGCCCGTCAGTTCCATAGTTCGCAAAAAGATATGTCCCATTAAGGAGTTTGCACACACTGGAGGATTGTCCTGTTTGAGTGGAGGTTCTGAAAGTAGAACTAACTAGATTAAAATCATCAGCTGCAGAGGCATGATTTACCTCTTCGCAAGAGTCCTGAGCATTGTGCTCTAAGTCTTGCTGGTCTTGAGCGGAGCACACTAAGTGGCAACCTTCTATACGAAGGTCCGATTGATCAGAGAGATGATCTTGCGCCGTACATTTTATAGAAGCTGATGAGCTATTTCCAGTAAATATTTTTTCAACCATTGCCACAATGTTTTCTTCTGTTATGCGATTCTGATTGGTTAGTCCAATTTTAGGCTTACCCACAGAAGAGGAATGACCTATGTTTAAATTATTTGTAACCCCTACAGATTTTGGAGCTGCTTTATTCATATTTGTAGGGACAGGACGTGGTTGTAGACGGCTATTGTCAGATAATTTCCTTTTCCTGCAGATCCGAAACAAATTACTTTGTGTAAATACTCTCTGGATTCGGATCAGCAGTGCTTCGCATTTTGATCTGGAGCCTAGTAATAGCCGCGGAAATTCCTTGGACTCAAAAAGCACATAAAGTCTTTTAAAACCATTAATCGTAGGTAAGTAGTAGAACTCTTTGATATCAGACTTATATACAGCTTTATTCAAAATATAGGATAATGACTGGGCAATTGAGTACTTGCTTGCCCACCTATATGAGTCTTCACACGGGAAAGAAAGAGAGGACAATGGCCAGAGGATTCCATGTCAACCGAAAGTCTCTAGCTGGTGGTTGTTCAGCTGGCCTGATTGAATCCTCCATAATTCTTCCTGAGGAGGGATCAAGGACATCAGAAGATGGTTTGTGTCTTTGTCCTAATAAGTTCCTAGAGCTTTCATGCTCAACATGCTTTTCTGTCATCCAAGTAGCACTCTGAAGGATCTTTTGCAGAGACTCACCAAAGGAGTTTATGCTTTCTAAAATTAGTAGTAGAGTGTGAGCACAGATAAGACATGCATCCCCCGCTTTGGCCAAAAGGGAACGCAAAGTTTTATCAGTTGAGGGAGTGTCTTCCTCTGTGATAATAGAAACGGAGGGAGAAACAGAAAGCGTACTATCCTCAGGTCTCTCCAACTGCTCCAGATTCTCTGATTGTTGTATCAGTACAGAGTCTATGTTGTCTTTCCATGTATTTTGAAATAAATCTGGCATAGAGGAGATGGGGGAAAGTGGAGGGGAAGGGGAGGGAGAGGATATAGAAAGAATATCACTCACCCCCTTTAATATCTCCTTTTCAGCTGCAGCCTTGCTCCTTGTTAATGGCGGCAGATAGCTATCAATCAGCGTCTGGTTTGAAATATTCGCCCTGGACTTTTCGGCTCTGGAGGACTTCTCTTTCTTGTTTTGTGCAGCTTTCTTGTTTGGTGCAGCAGGATTTATATTCACCCTCCTTCTCCTTTTCTTTGAAGATGGCATGTTATCTCTCGGTTGATATTTATATTCTTAAATAAGGAAAATATGCAGCCGACCCTCCGCTTCTGCTCAGCTCCAGCTTCACAATACAACAAAGGGCAATAATAAAACAGGGGATGACTGGGCACGGAAACACAGCTGAATAAGATAAAACACCATGAGGTAAACTAAGAGAAAAGCTTAAAAAATAAAACTAATAGCCGGAGCAATCTAATCACTCAACCAACTCAGGAGCCATCTTGGCCGGAAGTCAAGTCCCGGGGGTGACACACAGACTTCTGCACCGGGTGATGCGCAGAGTCACGTCACCACTGTAGGCACCACTGCTGTTCCTTGTTCAGTGTGATCTGAGGGGTGTCTCCTCAGGAGCAAGTCCTCCCCAGGTGTCAATTACTTAGCATGCTCTGGAGCAGTTAGGGCAGCCCAGGCTTCTTGACTCTCTGGATGCAGCATAACTTTCTGCTCTGGATACAGAGTAGTTAGGAGAAAGCAGTTGGGGCAGAGCAGGCTGAACTTGCTCTGGATTTGGCCCATAGCCTCCTGCTATGTTGATTGCTTCTCCGAGACCCTGGGTGTAGTTCCCTAGGGGTTGTGGGTTTGAGGCCCACCCCATTCGGGCACATAGACAAGGATGATTCAGCTTCTTGCACCAAGGGGGCACACGTGACTGGTGGGATCCTCCAACTGCCAGACACAAAAGTAACTGGCAATAACGGGAGGAAATCGCCTCCAATTATTTCCAGATTTTCAGATTCAGAGAGTCTCCTACATCAATTCCACAAGACCAGATTCTTTCCCTTCTCACCCTCCCTCAGACTTTTGGTATTCAGGAACCATTGGGCATTGGCTGTTTAGGCTCCTGTTGAAAATTTGCTCTTCCATCAGCAAATCAGTCCTTCCACTTCTGGCAGGATTAGTGGTAGATCATTGCAAGGGCATCTTTCCAGAGATCTACAGATCCGCAGCATCAGAAGGGTTTTAATTTTTTATTTCATTTTTAAATGTGTTTATTTTGGCAAGCAACAGTTATTTAATAGTATAGGCCAGTGGTTCTCAATCTTCCTAACGACATGACCCCTTTATAAGTTCCTCATGTTGTGGGGACCCCCAATCATAAAATTATTTTTGTTGCTGCTTTATAACTGTAATTTTGCTACTGTTATAAATCGTAATGTAAATATCCGATATGCAGGATGTATTTTCATTTTTACAAATGAAATGTGTGTTCTATGCACACATGGAACACAATGGGATTTATTTCAGAGTAGGCATGCATAGGATTGGGCCCAGAAGCTACAATCCTATCCACATTTACATGAGAATAAAGGACATCCTGGCTATAATGGGATTTATTTCAGAGTAGGCATGCATAGGATTAGGCCCTGAGGCTGTTAGTCAGCCCCAGTGCGCGCGCAGCTACAGCCGGGGGTCTGGAAAGCCTGACCTGGCCCCCTGCACCAGGGGTGTTTAGGCGACCCCCAGGAAAGCTCTGGGCGACCCCCAATGGCGTCCTGACCCCCACTTTGAGAAACGCTGGTATAGGCCATCCAAAAAGTCAGTAACCAACAACAACGACAGTCAGTGGTGTGGATACAACGGAGTAAAAGTTTGAGGTTTTTAGTTCTGACACATGGAAATGAGAGAAGGCTCATTCTAATTTTTTATTTGTTCCCTGCTGTGTCATAGACTGCAATCCTGAACTGCACTTAGGCTAGCCTGTCTGGCACTTGGGCCAGCCTAATGCCAGATAGCCCAGCCTAGTTGCACCAGAAAAGGCTTGGGTCAGCGTAAGTCCACTTAGGCTGGCCCAAGACAAATGGACCTGCACCAGCCTAGCCAGCCTGCCAGCATAAGCAGTTCAACAGGCACCCCTATGGGTCTACTCAGATTTATTCCTGCTCCTTAGGTACTCTAACTATGAGGAGTTGTGTGGGGGCATTTCTGCTTTGGAAACAGGCTCTGGATACAGCCTAACTGCACTGTTCTGGTCCATGCTGAACATGCCCTCATCATGCCTCTCCACAGCTTGGCTGGCCCAGGTCCATCTGTCTTAGGTGCACCAGCCCAAGCCTTTCTGGTGTAACTGGGCCACCCCATCTTGGAACTGGGCCAGCCCGGTGATAGATAAGCTAGTCCAAGTGCACTTCAGGATTGCAGCCTTTATCTTGAAATTAAAAATTTTATTTAATATTTTATTAAATAAATAATAAGATTATTATTATTCCAAGGGACGTCGCATGCAAGGCCTCCCTTGGAATTGTAACAATGAGGTAGGGGGAGACTTAGATTAGTAAACTGGCATGGGGAAAAAATTAAACTCTCTCTTCCAAAGCATTACTATGACCTTTTATTTACTCACTCGTTAGTTTGTATCAACAAATTGGTTAGAACAGTGATTTTCAACCTTTTTCATCTCATGGCACCCTAAGAAGGCACTGAAATTGTCAAGGCACACCAACAGTTGTTTTTACCATTAACCAGACACACCTGGCTGTTCAAATGCCCCAATGTTCCTATTAATTAACAACCGTCTCCAAATTCCCGTGGCACACCTGAGGACTATCCGTGGCACACCAGTGTGCCATGACACACTGGTTGAAAACCACTGGGTTAGAATGAGAACAGCCTTCCATGGGAGCCACAAGTCAAGCCCATGAATGTTATCATTTCAACCCCAAAGTTGGCATAAGATCGTAAAACATATATAAGAAGAAAACATATCCCTATGGTAGATTCCTCTGAACCAAGCAGTACATGAATTCCACTGTAGCTGCTGGGAAGAACAGTTCTAAAGGACAATGCTCCCCTCTCCTGGCAATTTATAAATTACCTGGAGAGGCCAAAATTTAGACACAGGCTTTTTGAACTCAGGGGAATAAAACAAGACCGAGGGAGACTCTGTCCAAGCAGACTTAAGCTCCCTTGAAGCTCCATTGTTTTCCATTGACTGGAAACTTTCTGTTCCATTGAAAGGGAACTTTCTGCAGTTCCTCAGCTGAAGGGTATAATACCTTATTACCAGTGGTGGGCTCCAGCAGGTTCACACCTACTCTATAGAACCGGTTGTTAACGAGAGATAGGACATATAACACTTAAAAATAGTCATTTAAAAGTGGCTGCCAGATGGGCATAGAACTGGTTGTTAATTTCTTTGAATCCCATTACCGCTTATTCCTTCCCAATATTTTATGTTGCCAAACACTTTCAGCATACAGTTCTGCAGGGCTTTGGAAGGAAAACTTCTCTAGAGCAACAGATACTATAATCAAAAGCAAACAGAATGAACTTGTTTATGCAGCAGATTCATAACCCAGATAAGAACCCCCCCCCCCCCCCAAGAAAAGCTCTGTACCTTCCAGGCAAGCCAAGTCCGTTAACTCACATCTTCAAGGATGGCCAGGCACAGATATGGGTGCTTGCATGGGCACAAGCCACTGGCATGTGCCCCACCAGAACAAACCTGTGAAGGTCTGTATACACTATATATACTGTATACAGACATACAACATGTACGATATTACTGAATATGTAAAATTAAAGAGTCACTGACTCACTCACGCAATCACTCATTCATCAATGCTCAGCCTAAAGCGCTGGACCTAGAAGTGTGAAATTTGGGGAGGGAATTCCTTCCATAATGTAGGCACCCATGAAGAAGAATCAATGTTCAGACATTAAAACCAGAAGGGAGTGAAAGGGTGTGCAATGTGTTTTCATCCTTAGACTTAACAATGAAGATTGACTGATCAACACCCAGTTGCAACCCTTGGACCTAGAAGCAAGAATTTGGGAAACATATTCAGTCTGTGATGTAAGGACCACTAAGTCCCAATTTGGTACCTGCTGGTGTCCAGTGCCTTGCTCCCAGCATGGTTGCCCATTGCTCCATAGGGATGCCTGGTGGTGCTTGGTGATGCCCACTGCCTGCTACTGCTCAGGAGTGCCCAATACCTGGTAGGGATGCACAGTGCCCAATGGTGCCCAGTGCCTAGATTTTGGTGCCCAGTAGGGATGTTTGGTGCCCAAAGGTTCCCTGTGCCTGCTGCCCAGTGGTGCCTGGCGACCAGCAGGGGTGCCTGGTGGTGTCCTCTGGTGCCCAGTAGGGATGCCAGTTGCCCAGTGGTGCCCAGTGGTGAACAAATCAAATAATGGGGAGATGGATAACATTACTGAACTGCTAGGCTATGCATCTGTTAGTCCTTATTTTCCACAAAATAGAAAAATGTCAATAGAGAAGACCAGCCCTGCAATCCAGAGCAACAATGGGAAGACATAAGAGGCACTTACTCTGGATTGCTGTATGCATTTCCCATATGTGGTACTGTAACTACGTCGGTGTAAAAGGTCCCATAGCTACTCTGGATTGCAGCCCAGGGCTCTGTCCCAAGCTAGCTGCTAGCACAGGAGCAGTTACAACACTCTCTGTCAAAACCCACCAGTTCTGGTTACCTTCCCATACCTGAACTAATTGCTGTTCAGCTTCTGTTCCACCCAGGAGCAGGGCCTCCAAGAGAAATTTTTTAAGGCGGTACAAAGCCCGTTTGGGGCCCCTAAGAATTGCAAAATTATTTCAAAATAAAAAACTGAGGCTAATTAATGTGCAACTTCCACAAGTGCTCCTTTATTGATCATACTAGCAAAAAGTGTACCCGCATCGGGAGTAAAATTCCCTGTACGGCATCTCCCCATCAATCCCCCACGCACTTCAACCCCCCATGCACATCCACCTCATGCAAATCACCCCTCCTATGCACATCAACTTCCTATGCTCATCAAACCCCCATGCGCATCAGTCCCCCATGCGCATCAGTCCCCCATGTGCTTCATCTCCCCATGTGCATCACCCCCATGCGCATCAACGCCCATGTGCAACATCCCCAATGTGCAACATAATCCCCCATGGACATAATTCCCCCATGCACAACATTCCCCATGCTCATCACCCCCCTACGCGCATCATCCCCCTACACACATTAAACCCCCACACGCATTAAACCTCCACACGTATCAAACCTCCACACGCATCAAATCCCCACGCGCAACATCTCCCTATGCGCATAATTCCCCCATGCACAAAATTCCCCATGCTCATCATCCTCCTATGCGCATTATCATCCTATGCACATCATCCCCCCTATGCGCATCATCCCCCTATGCGCATCATCCCCCTACGCACATCAAACCCCCATGCGCAACATCTCCCCACGCGCAACATCTCCCTATGCGCAACATCTCCCCACGCGCAACATCTCCCTATGCGCAACATCTCCCCATGCTTATTATTCCCCCATGCCCATAATTTCCCCATGCACATCAACTCCTCCATGTGCAATACCTCCATGCACAGCATATCCCCAGTGGAAACTCTTCCTCCAAACAACATGCGCCCCAGTGCACCGAGCACAAAAGTGGCTGGAGGTTGGTAAGTCTCCCATGTTAAGTACAGGACAAAAACACATTGCACCCCTTTTCAGCCCCTTAAGGGTTAAATTTCTCCACATCGGTTCTTGGTGGATGCTGATGTCACAGAAGGAACACCCTCCCCAAATTTCTTGCTTCTAGATCTGGGAGTTGGCACAGAGCATCCCTCAGTCACCAATTCTTCAATGCAAAGTATAGGGAAGAAAACACGTTGCGCCCCTTTTCACCCCCTTCCGGTTGGAATTTCCCAAAACCGATTCTTAGTGCACCCCTCGGTCACGGAAAGAACACCCACCCCAAATTTCATGCTTCTAGACCCAGCGGTTTTGGCAGGGCATTGATGAGTCAGTCAGTGAGTCAGTGAATCAGTCAGTCAGCGATTTTTATATATATACTAGTGAAAAGCATACCCGCATTGCGGGAGTAAAATTTCCCCATACGCCACTCCCCACGGCGCATCAACACCCCATGCGCATCAACACCCCATGCGTATCAACACCCCATGCACAATTTCCCCCATGCGCAACATGTCCCTATGCGCAAGATCCCCGCATCCGCAACTTCCCCCATGTGCAAATTCCCCCCATGTGCAACTTCCCCCCATGCGCAGCATCCTTGCCAGTGCAACCTCTTCCTCTGAACAACATCCCCCCAGTGCACCAGGCACCGAGGCAGCAGGCACCAAATTGGATGGATGTTATTCAGTCTCCCATGCTAAGTATAGGAGAAAAACACGCTGCACCCCTTTTCAGCCCCTGAAGGGTGAAATTTCTCCAGATGGTTCTTGGTGGGAGTTCAGGTGACAGAAGGAACTCCCAGAATTCCATGCTTCAGGCCCAGCAGTTGGGCGGAATGTTGATGAGTCAGCAGTTCTCCAATGCAAAGTATAGGGAGGAAAACGTGTTGCACCCCTTTTCACTCCCTTCCGGTTAGAATTTCCGAAATCCAGTACTTAGTGCACCCCTCCGTCTCGGAAGGAACACCCACTTCAAATTAGTAGGTACGGTAGGTAGGTACAGGTGCACATAAAGTCTCTTACATGCTCCCGTAGTTACTCTGGATTTGGGGGTACGTCTTTGTGAGGGAAGGGCTAGTGCAATGGTGTGACCTCCAGGATCATGCTCCTGTGGGGAAATGGGGACTCTTTTGCAACTCACAAATGGTTCAGCCAAGGTTTGGGGGATGGGGGACCCCTTCCCCTTTCCTTTTAATGAAAGCAAGGGAACTCTACACAAACTGGGAGGGGGGCTTGCAATGCCCCAATTTTAGTAGCACAGCTGTACATACTTAGAGGGGAATGAGTCCCTCTGAACCCAGTGGAAATTATTTATGGGTAGATGTGCATAAGATTGGGCTGCACATGTATTTTATGCAACAAAACTTACAGTGCAATCCAATGCACTGACTTCAGTGGGACTTCTCATATGTGTGCATAGCACTGCAGCATTTATGAATTACTAGCTTATAAAAGCTGCACTCTGTGTGGACTTTTAAACCAGCTCCTGTGGAGGGTGTGTTGTGCCTTTGCCCCAAAACTAAAGAAACATCTAGTCCAGCTTAGAAAACAGCAATTTTGAAAAAAATAACTGTGACTCCTCAATTCAGTCCATGGAACTTGAAAACCTCACTGTAGGTTTGATCAGTTATTTTCAAATTTGAATTTTTAACTGTTCCCTCTTCATCAGGCCACAAATCCCAATGAAGGATGTTATAATATGTCCATGTAGAGCAAGTATGGTTGGAGCTGTGTGGAGTTGTGTTGAGTGTGTGTGTGTGTGTGTGTGTGTGTGTGGAGTGTGGGGTTGGTTTGTGTGTGGGGCAGGGTGTCCAGATGACCAGAAATGCCAGACTCCTCTGGAAAAGGCAGACCAGTGGGAGGGGAAAAAAATTCCTCCTCACCAGGATTCCAGGCATTCCCGCTGGCCCTCTCATTCATACTGGCCTCAGATGAGCCGATCTGGAAAAAAAAGTTTCCATAACTCTCATGCATAGTAGCCTCAAATGAGCATGCATACTGGCCTCACATTTTTGTGTGTGAGTGTGTGCTTAGAATCACAGAATCATAGAATCATAGAGTTGGAAGGGACCTAGTAGGTCATCTAGTCCAACCCCCTGCCTGCAGCAGGAAATCCCCCTAGAGCATCCCCGACAGGTGCTCGTCGAGCCTCTGCTTAAAGATCCCCAGTGAGGGAGAGTCCACCACCTCCCTTGGCAATCTGTTGCACTGCCGAACTGCCCTCACCGTCAACTTGTGTGTATGTGTGTATGTGTGTATGAGTGTGTATGTGTGTATGTGTGTGTGTTTGTGTGTGTGAGTGTGTGCTTGTGAGTGTGTGTGTGTATGTGTGTATGAGTATGTGCTTGTGTGTGTGCTAGTGTTTGTGTGTTTGTCTGGGTCTGAACCACATAACTTGGAGTAACTGGCTTGTGTTATGATCCTACAAACTGTCTTTTAATGGCTTGTGTTATGCTACCACAAACTGACTTAAATGTCAATTTCTTAAATGTGTTGTGCTTGTGTCATGATACTACAAACTGTCTCTTAAATGTGTGGGTCTGAATCATGCATTTTACAAGGTTCTCAATTCTAAAAGTGTTGAACTTAAGTACAGGAAAGCAGTATGAATATTTTTGCTGTATTTTAACATGTCCTACATGTGTCCTACTTTTTTGGGGTGTCCTACAATTTTTTTGAGCGGGTAGGAATTTTGACGTGGGGGGATAGGGATGTTGGCCTTGGGATTCAGGAATTTTGCGTTTGGCATCTGGTCACCCCTAAGACCAAGACCCTTGTCTATCTTCCAGTATCTCTGCCTTGGGTGCCTTAAATCTCTCATCCATACAACGCCAAAGGCAGCCCGTTCTGACTTCTTCATACCCATCCACCCTGACCTGCTGATCATCCTGACATTAAAGACTCTGGCCGGTTTTCCTTCAATAGGTCTTTACTGCAATGGAAGATCCAAAATTGTGATTCTACCCTTCCAAGATAGTATGTCCTGCCCTGCATGATTGCCAGATTCTATATCATAATTCCTGCTCGGAGCAACAACCTCAAGGATAGGTGTGCCATCAACACTGTCCTGTTACACAGTCCTGGTTTCTTGGGCAGCTTGGTTCTCCGTCTTCCCATTGCCTGCAGCCGAACAGAGGGTAGGTGCTATCGAGGGGGCTGAGATTATCATGCTGGAGTCAGTCAACTTAGTTGATGCACTTAAGTTCCTTTGCCAGGCATCAGCAGCATCATACCCCAGCCAGAACGTGGAAATACTGGCATGATGGGGAGCAGACTCCCATGGACCGGCGATCAGCTTTTGGGAACTGGATTTGACAAAGGTTAAAGCTGGCCATGCCAACCCTCCGCTCAATTAACAGGACTGATAGCTGTGTCTTGTGTCATCAATGATGTCCTGTTACGCAGTTCTGGTTTCTTGGCAGTTTGGCTTTCTTGCCTTTTCGTGCCTTTCCTGCAGCCCAACATGTGGTAGGTGCTCAGAGACTACTGTGATTACCATGCTGATAAGTAAGATGATGCACTTGAGTTTTTGCCAGGCACTGAACCCATCTTACCAGTGTATACGGAGACAATGGCATTCTGGAAGAGTGAATGCCTGTGGGCTAAAGATCAGCATCTCGGAGATGGATCTGACACAGAGAGGTACACGGCATGCCAAATTCTCCCCTGGTTTGACAGTAGAAGTAGCCATGTAGCCATACCATGTTCCTTCAACATTGTCCTGTCAGGCAGTTCTGATTTTTCAGGCAACTTGGCTCTCTGTCTTCCCATTTCCTCCAGCCCAATTTCCTTCCAGTGTCCCTGGCCATTGTACAGGCAAAGCTGATAAGTCAGTTGACAGACTACAGTTCCTCTGCCAGGCACCAGCACCATCATATCAGTGCATGCAGAGACATTGACATGATGGGATAAAACTTTCAGTGTAGATGTAGCCATCTCATGTGCCACTAACACCATCCTGGTTTTTTTAGGGCAACTCTATCTTCCCGTTTCCTGGAGCTCAACATGTGCAAGTGTCCCAGGGGTCACCGTGATTACAATGCTGATAAATTAGTTGATGTACTTGAGTTCCTTTACCAGGCACTGCACCATCTTGCTGGTGTACAGTGAGACATTGGCATGCTAGGGAACGGAGTCCTGTAGATCTGTGATCAGATTCTGGGATTTGACAAGAGGAATCCAGGCATGCCAACTTCTCCTTTTGGTTGACAGTCAAGTGAGCCATGCTGTGTACCAACCACACTGTCCTGTTAGGCAGTTCTGGTTTTCTTGGCAGTTTGACTCTGGATGAAGTTGTACAAGTGACTTCAGCTGAAGAAGCTTTCTCTTTGGTTTTGCTCACTTTTCCAGGCTCTGTTTCCTGCAGCCCAGCAGGGGTAGGTGCTCAGGGATTACCACAACGCTAAGCCAGTTGAGGCACTTGAGTTCATTTGCCAAGCACTGCACCATCTTACAGGTGCACCTGGAGACATTGGCACAATGTGGAGCAAAGTCCTCTTGGCCTGTGGTCTTACTCTGGCAGTTGAATTTGACTAGGGGATGCCAGGTTCTCCCCTGGGTTGCCTACAGACTGAGGTATCCAATCTATGTGCCATCAACACTGTGCTTTCAGGCAGTTCTGGTTTCTTGGGCAGTTGGATCTAGTTGAAGAACTGACCTTAGCTGAAGAAGCCTTCTCCTTGGTTTTGTTCTCTTCCCAAGGGACAACTGGGTATGTTAGCTTCCCATCTCCTGCAGTCCAGCATGTGATAGGTATTTGGGGGCCCCTATAGGTGATTACCAACCCAGTTGACACTTAAGCCAGTGAGGCACTTGAGTTCCTTTGCCAGGCATTGCACCATCACAGCATTGCAGTTGGAGACACTGGCATGATCAGGAGTGGACTTCTGTGGGTCTGCAGTCAGCCTCTGGGAGTTGGATTTGACACAGAGAGGAGCCGCTTGCCAACTTCTCCCAAGCTGTGGGCCTTCAACACCATCCTGTGAGGCAGTTCTGGTTTTGGTGGGGCAGTTTGACTCCTCTTGAAGTTGAAGAAGTCACCTTAGCTGAAGAAGCCTTCTCTTTGGTTTGTTCTCCTTCCCAGGGCAATAGGCTGGTGTCTTCCTTCTTCATGCAGGGGCTCAGGCATTACTGTGGTGACCATGCTGATAAGTCACTTTAGAGGCCTGGGGCTGCTGTGGGCCACCCTTGTTCTTCGTAGGTCCCCGTTGGCATGAAGACAGAGGTTTCCTGATGGTGGAGCCTTTTACCCAAAGGCTAATGCCAACACACCGGATCCTCCACAACATCCTGAGGAAAAGAGAGAAGCACGGTGAGAAACTGAAGCAGAGCTTAGAGGAAGCAGAGATTCCGAAGACCCTCGGCTTGTGTTAAGTGCCTGAAGACCTGCTGAAGCTGCTGGGTGAGTTGCTTGAGAATAAGCTGCAGGACCTGAAGAATATTTCAGTAGAGCACCAGCCACAACTGAATGGAACTTGGGCCTGAAACTAGATACCCTGCAAGCCACACACTGTGTGAGGCACACACACAAGAAAAAATCTTTACTGTATTAAAGATCAGCAGATGGAAGTTTTCTATTCCATATAGGGCAGCTGCAGAGAATGTCCAGTCTGAACTGGGACACCCCAGAAGTTATTTGGAGGTGCAAATAGGGTAAACAGCATGGGCTGTGTCTACTCCTTCTTTCCAAATCCCTGAAAGGTGGGCTGCATCAACTTCAAGAGATCATCATGGGGACCAAAGCAGGGAAATGCATCCCCCTTTCCCAGAACCAGTCTCGCACAAGCAGGATGCCATTGATCAGAACCACAAAAAGAGGATAAGTGTTGCCCAAAATTTAAGACACACAAGAAAAATGTAGGACATTAGAAAATAAAAGCTATATTCTGTACTTCTTGGAATATAACTCTCACATTTTTCAGCCAAATTCAGTCTCCAAAATCAGGGAGATTCAGGGAGAATCAGTGAGTGCTTTAGATTCAATGGCTAATTAGATTTGAGTAAATGCAATATATTGCTTTCTTCTGATTGATTATTAATTAATTTTATATTTAATATAATATTATATTAATTATATTAATTAATTTTATATTAATTACTTATTATATAAATTATTACATTAATTATTAAATTATTGCATTATATTGTTAAATTTAAAATGATTGCATATAATTTATTTGATTTATTAATTATGGGAAGGCTACATGCCTCCTACTCACAAGGAAAAGGAGGACAATGAAGATTTTTCTCCAGGACACAAGGCTAAAAAGAGGCTATGTCCTGGAAAAAAGATGGCATACGTTCCCCTTGTTCACTGAACATATTTCTTGAGCAAATACAAGCACATCAGGGCTAATCATGGCAATATATCGCGTGGGATAAAGAAAACACTCCCCCCCCCTCCCATACGTTCCAACATCAGCCCTGGCCTCTAAACAGACTCAGCAGCCCTCAGACACCTACCCCATGTTCGGCTGCAGGGGTCTTGGCGGTGACTTTCTCAGGATTGAGGCAAGGTTTGGAATGGGGAGTTTTCTCCAGTCTCTTTATCGTGAGTGTGCTGAGCCTCCTGCTGCTCCTGGTGTCTTTGGGGCAGTGGTTCTCAAGCAATTCAACCCGGGACCCCCTTAAATCTGTCCATTATAGTACCCTCTGTTAATTATAGGACCCTCCAGAAGAGGGTCATTGATAGAACAGACATCAGACAGGAAGGGACATTGTTGTGATGCCAGAGCTCCTCCTCCATGCCTGCACTGAGAAATACCTTGTGTTCAATGAGATTTACCCCCAGGAAAGCATCCTCAGTGCCCTATCGCAAGACGATGGCACCCAGTGCCAGATCTCAAAATGGCAACACCCAACTTTGTGTGACTCCCTGAAATGAAGTGGAACCCCCCCCCCCCCGGAGGTCCCATCTCCCACTTTGAGAACCACTGCCTAGGGGATGAGGACAGAGACCCAGAGCCAGGAAGGAGCTCTCTGAGTGGTCCGGGTTCCCTGTCCTACCTGCCTCCAGGGTGTCTAGGCAAGCATGACTCATGCAGCGCCCACCCGCGTTCCCTGCGCCTGTACGGAGGCCGCCCCACTCTGCGTGAGGCCACACAGGCAGCAGGGAGGTCTGGCTACCCCACACCCCAGAGCCTGGACTGGGTGGGCAGAGCAACGGGCACTGGCTGGAGAAGCGGGTCCACAGCTGAGCATGCCAGGTGTGCTGGAGCATCTATCTTTCTGTCTGTCTGTCTGTCTGTCTATCTTTCTATCTACCTACCTACCCACCTACCCACCTACCTACCCAACCATCTATATAGCTATCTACCTACCTACCCACCTACCCACGCACCCACCTATCTCTCTATCTATCTATCATATGTATGTATGTACCTACCTACCTACCTACCTACCTAATAAGATGACAACAAAGTTTTGTCATGTGAATCTCTACATTCTCGAAAGATAGAGCGAAGCTGTTTTTTAAGAGTAATATGTTTGTATGTATGTATGTATGTATGTATGTATGTATGTATGTATGTATGTATGTATCTACCTACCTAGCTACCTACCTACCGCATGCATGTATGTATGTATGTGTGTGTATCTATCTATCTATCTATCCATCTATCTATTTATCTATCTATCTATATATCTACCTACCTACCTAGCTACCTACCGTATGTATGTATGTATGTATGTATGTATGTATGTATGTATGTATGTATGTATGTATGTATGGGAGGAAAATTCCCCGTACGGCATCCCTCTCATCAAACCCACACACACATCAACCCCTGATGCACATCCACCCCTTGCGCATCATCCCCCCTATGCACATGTATACATGTATCTATCTACCTACCTATCTAATGTATGTATGTATTTACCTACCTACCTACATACCTATCTACCTACCACCACCGCAGGAGCCCCAACTGCCTGGTGGGCCCAGCCATGGAGCCGCTCCTCCGACCAGTCCCTCAGCCCTGCCCAGCCCAGCCCAGGCTCTGAGGCACAGGGCACCGGAGCTCCCTGCTGCCTGCATGGCCTCACGTGGAGTGGGGAGCCTCCAGACGGGTGCGGGGAGCTCGGGGGGTGCTGTGTGGGCCATGCCGCCTGGACAGCCTGGAGGCAGGGAGGGCAGGGAAGCCGGGCGTCCAGAGCGGGGTCCTCTGGAGAGGGCTTGGGAAGTCCCTGCCTGGCTGTGGGTCTCCCTCATGGGGGCTCAGCACACTGAGGAGGCAGAGGCTGGAGAGATAGGCAGAAAGGGCATCTGGGGAGGGTTGGGAGCCACTGCCTGGTTGCCTGAAGGGGGCCCGCCTGGGAGTGCCTGGCTCTGCTCTGCTCTGCCTGCCTGGCCACTGTCAACCGCCAGGCTCAGCAGTCAAGGGTTCTGATCTGCTGCCTTGACAATCACACAACAACACCCTCGGGGGAGGGTCTTTGTTGCGTCATCGCACTGCAGGGAGCGGGTGGGGAGAGCACTGCTGATTGGCCGGGAGGCTGCCCTAGACATTTTCTCCTCTGGGGTCTTAAAACCATGGGCCTGGGGCCAGGTGGGGCGCTCGGATGGCGATCCTCCATCCAGCCCTTCATGTTAGCAGATTTAGGGTGCAATCCTAATCATGTCTACTCAGAGTCAGAAGTAAGTCCCACTGTACTCTTTGGCACTTACTCTCAGGAAAGTGTGTATAGGATTGCAGCCTCATCTTTTCATATGTTGTCCTGATGGAAATGCAGGCTTTGAATATGATGACTGGCAGTGGTGTAGCCAAGGCTTCCAAGAGAAATTTTTTAAGGTGGTACAAAACCCATTTGGGGCCCCTAAGAATTGCAAAATTATTTTGAAATAAAAAATTGAGGCTAATTAATGTGCAACAAACTTCCACAAGTGCTCATTTATGGATCATACTAGCAAAAAGCGCACCCGCGTTGTGGGAGTAAAACTCCCTGTATGGCATCCCCCCATCAATCCCCCACACACATCAACCCCCCATGCACATCCACCCCATGCGCATCAACTCCCCTATGCACATTAACCCCCATGCTCATCAAACCCCCATGCACAACAACCCCCATGCACAACAACCCCCATGCACAACATCCCTCATGCACATCAACGCTCCATGTGCATCAACCCCCCATGCGCAACATCCCCCATGTGCAACATCTCCCTATGCTCATCATTCCCCCATGTGCATCAACCCCTGCATGTGCAAGCCCTCCATGCACAGCATCTCCCCAGTGCAACCTCTTCCTCCAAATAACATGCCCCACCCCCTGTGCATCGAGCATAAAAGTGGCTGGAGGTTGGTCAGTCCTCCATGTTAATTATAGGACAAAAACACGTTGCACCCCTTTTCAGCCACTTAAGGGTTAAATTTCTCCACATTGGTTCTTGGTGGGTGTTGATGTCACAGAAGGAACACCCACCCCAAATTTCACACCTCTAGGCCCGGTGGTTTTGGCAGGGCGTTGATGAGTGAGTCAGTCAGTCAATCAGTGACTTTTCTCTTTTATATAGATAGATAGATAAAACATTATGTTAAAACATACCGGTATTCAAGTAATGTGACAATATAAAATACTAAGATCTTATCAAGGAAAAAATTAGAAAAAAATTTAACTATTTAATAAGTGCTTTCCTGGCTTTCTTATGTGCAAAACTTCTAATAACACTATCAAAATCAGCCTGTCTGGCAGTGCTAGACTCAATGCTTCGTCTTGCTAGGTCAACAAGTCGAATTTGTGACACAGTAGACCACAAATAATTTTTTATAAGTTTAAGCTTACTGAAAGATCTTTCAGCAGATGCTTTATTGTTTTACTGTAAAACAAAAGTAAAAAAAAACCTTACGTTTGAAATTGTATGTATGTATGCGTGTGTATGACCTTCAGATGATCCTCAAATGGTCCTTCAGTCATGGGCCCCTCTGTAGCTCTTGGGCCCCAGAACAATGTACCTGCTGGGCCCCCCTCTCGTAGGCCGTGCTCAGAAGGCACTGGATTGCCCCATGAATCAGTCTGCTCAGTTCAACAGTCAGTTGACTTAAAGGAAATTCCTTGATTTCGGGGCTTCTCCATGAATCCATGAGGGAGGTTTTCCCATGTAGTCCCATTCTGCCTTAGCTTTCAAAATTTGGTGGTGACAACAAAAAACTATATTCTTTCCAAGCAGAAATTACACACCTAATATAATATAAGCACCTAACTGAGAGGAAATGTCTCGGACTGCGTATACAAGTGCTATTTGCTAAAACAATTGAAAAGGACATTTCACATTAAATGTCTGTGATGCAAGAGATACGCAGCCCACATCTTTGCTGCAATGTACATTACTACCACTGTATGGTTACCCAACCTCCTGCAGTACTGCAGAGCAAGTCATGTCATCACACCTGATTTAAGTGGACACGGTCTCTATTTTGCAGAATTAACTGTAGAAACACTGTGGTCAAAGTGCCTTATTGACAGATAAGAATGGCTTGGCAGGAGGTATGGTTTGTGTCCTTCATACAGTTTACACATTCTGTTTGTCCTATGTGGATTTACAGTAGATTCGTGCTTCTGCTGTACTTTACAGATCAATTGTGATAAGGGCCGTACACTCATAACCCATGCTGGAATTGTCCCATATCCAGAGCAGTACTGGGGCTGCCTGCAGCTCATCCCAGGGCAAAAGTAATAGTCTCATATCCCAGGTTATTCTTTCCCTAAGCCCACCTGCCAGCCTGATCATCCACTGGTTTGCCAGCACTACAGTCCTTGCACTGGCATCCTGCCCTGGAACAGTGGCACGAAAGTGCTGTACAGCACAATATGAAGAACTGGAATATTAACAGTAGCCACTATCAGTGATATAATATCCATTCATAAATTGGGCATGATCAAATAAATGGTTAATGTACTGTGCTGGCCAGATTAATGTGACTGCCTCCAGTGTGTTGGATAATCATGCCACCCATCATGAATCAAGGTGGAGAAATATGGAAGTATGGAAGTAACCAAATATGGTCCACCAATGTGAAATTCTTAATTGCCTACTCAAAGAAATGCAAAGGCAAAGAACTCTCTCCTTGCAGAGAATAAGAAGACATTGCAGGGGCACTTTAATTCTATGCTAATTCTAACTCTAATTTAATGCTATGGCAGACCTGGAAATAGGAGCAGTTGCTATGCTCTCTCAGCAATCAGAGAGGCTTACCACCTTCAACCTTCTCTTTCTATGCCTTTTGAATATATGGCAACGGAGGACAGGAGCAAAAGGAAACAGAAATACACACAACTTCATATGAACCATAAGATACTCTGAACTATGTGTTGAAAAGTGGTATATAAATATTGTTGATGGTGAAGATGATGGTGAAGAGGGGTGGAATTTGGGCACCACTGTGTGCATCACCCCAAGGTGATGGCTAAGGCCATGCCTGGAAGTAACAATGGAGGGCAACCACCCCACTCTTGATAAATAATATGCGGCAATAAGACCATAAGTGTTATGACTTGGACTGTCATGCATGAAAACCACCAAAATATACTATGTTATACAGTACTTTTTTCAGAAATCAGGAAATTTATTGTAAAAGCAAACAGACAAGCCAAAATAACAATGGTGAGCCTCATAATATAAGTAGAAAACTTTCTTAAAGAATCGGATTCTGCTGTAGCATGTCAAGGATTTTATCATACATTACTTCACGTGCATTAAAACCAAGCACAAAATCCTGATGATTCCAATCTTCAACATGCCTGTAGAAAATGAGACTTCTCATTTTGGGGATTAAGAGGGCAACATCACGAGGATCAGCGAGCCAGTCATTTCCACCACTCCACATGGCTGTTGGCACTGTCATTGCTGATACGTTGTAGTGAAGAGGAAGAAGCTTTTAAAAATTGAAGAACAAAATTAGTTCAAATGAAACAGAAAAGAAAGACTGCAGTTTTGTTGCCTTGTATGCTTTGGGGGGGGGGGGGAAGCCTAGAAAACATTTGACAAGGTAGTTAGAATATACTTCCTTGGAAGTTGTAAAATGTTCAATTACTTGTTAATACTTAAATCAAAAACCTACATCACCAGGTAAAGGGGAGCTGCATTTTGCATGCTGCCTTGTGGTCTGAAATGGTACCTAGTTTCAAATTAAGTCTAAGGGAAGAATTAATTAGCTCTCCTATGCCTTTCCTTATTTCCTTCCCACATGATCTAGCAGCTGCCTTTTAGATAAAGATTACACATGATGTTGTGATGGAGGTAAAGATGATTTGGAAGCCTTCACAAGACACACCTCAGCTTCTGTCCTTGGGCAAAACTTTGGAAAAACAATTGTTCAGAGTGGTACAGCTTGATTTGGCCATGGGGAGCATCTGTTATTAGTCACTAACCATGACAACACCACCAGACCTCTGCAATTCAAAGAGCAGTTCGCCATTCTGTTGCGGCAATTTTTAAATGAAAGACGATAAACACACACAGAGATAGAAACATTTATACTAATTATGCTGATAGGAAACTGCTTGAAATCATTGTGAAAGAAGTTGAGCAGCTGAATTTCCCAGTGCTCAGTTACACCAGTGTATATACAAATTTTAAACCACACATTACAAGTGAACAACTCACCATAATCATTGTTACATACATCTGCACCCTTTGCTGCCCAGCAAAGGGGAAGCAAAATGTCACGATGAATACAAAATGTCATGATGAATACAAAATGAATACCTGTTCAAGTTATTCATCTTGAAATTTAGATGGATCACTGCCACAGTAGCCTACATCCCCAAAAGTTTTCAAGTCCTAATAATTATTTTGTGGTGAAATCACATAACATTTCACAGCAAGTACCTGTTTATAATGAAGCAAATTTCCAGCACTTCCATAATCATAAGCTTGGAATTTACCACTTCTGATTGCCTGAAAACAGAAATGATTATCAAATATATATGCATTTTCCATAGGAAGTATAGTACCACTGAAAAATATGGAGCTCAATGTGAAAGACAATTGGACCTCAGCATCTGCAGGGATTCTTTTTCAGGGACCCCTCCCTCCACCCCTCCCCACATATAGATGCCAAAAATAGCAGATAATAAATTGGAGCCGGTCTCTACACCTGGAAGGTGGTATTGGACCCTAAAAGGACTATTTATTTAATTATTTATTTGCCAAGTCCAGAACATATTACATTAAAAATTTTAAAAGATTTATTTAAAAAAATAGAAATTAGAAATTAAAAATAGAGGTAAAATCTAAACAATACATTTCAAGACTATAACAAATTTGGATTTCACACCGAAACACTTATATTCTCTTTGAGGTTGTCATGCTCCCCATTTTCTCCGGGTCCCCTTAGTCTCCTCTCTCTACACTGGGGATTCCATTATGGAAGGAAATCTCAGTGTCACCATTAACATCCCTGCTTCGCATCATGATGATCTCAAGGAAGAGGCACGCACAGGTAAGTACGGAACACAAGATTACTGCAAGTTGAGGTATAAAGGCATAACGGTTACTTAAGACACTTCTTGGTTACAGGTATCCAAACTCCAACTAGAGCACGCAGGCTCCTTCAACTAGTAAGTATAACCAGGTTATCAAAAGTTCAACAGGTAACACAAGTCTCTTTCTCTTCTCCTTCCTCTCTTCTCCTGGGTAGGGGTTAACAGGTCTCTAACAGCCTTCTTTGTCTGTTTCAAGATCCTCTGCAGCCAGCGACAGCCCCTCCAGCCTCAAGACTTCACTTTCCTCCGCAACTCCCCGACCTGCATCCACCTCCTTCCAGGGCAGAGTCCCTAACTGCTCCTCTGGCGTCTCTTCTCCACTCAAATTTCCCACCTCATCCGCCCTCCCCCAATAGCCTGGTGTTGAGCATGGGAGAATCCTGACTCCTCCCTTTGCATACCAACGGGGAGAAGGACCCACCATGATCCCCCTCCTTCTCCTGCCACCTTCCCATCCTCGACTGCGCAACTCTACCAAGTCTTTTACGGACCACACCTCCACAGGGTCCAGAAAAAAAGGTCCAAATCCAAGGGAACCTGGGACGTCAGCTCACACATAGGCTCTCCCCCATATAGGTGCCCATCGGCTCCATGTTGTACCTCTCATAGTCCTCCCAAGCAAACACACCACAGAGGTCCAAAAATAGCTGAATGGGTTTTTCATTGGCCTGGAACAAATCCTTTATCATGCATGGACCATTAATATTACAGCATGTCAATAAATGTTCAGGGTTCTGCAGTTCCCGACATTTGCATTTTCCATCTCCTGTAATAAAGCCCCAGTCTTTAAGTTTTTCTTACATCACAAAACCCCTGTTCTTAATCTGTTTAGTTAGTGTTTTCCATGTTTCATATGGGAGATGATACCCAGGGATGGGTTCTTCCCTACCGTTGATCCAGCTTTCATTGTGGTGCAGGGTGCACCATAATTCAATTCAGTGGGTTTCTGCAGTTGATGGGATTGGTTCTATCAAATGTAGGAAACACTTTCTTGATTTCAGTCACAGGGAATGGAGTTTGTACTTGCTGTTTATATCTTTCTTTTTCTGCCGCCACTGGTCTCCTCATGACTAGGGGTGCAATACCCGAAACTTGATAAAGTTTACGAGTTGGCATTGGTTTTAAACTTCCTGTAACAATTCATGTTGTTTTATTAAGTGCAGTATTGACATGCTTGACATGGGAAGAGTTTCACCAGACCGGCACTGCGTATTCTGCTGCAGAGAAACTTAAGGTACTTAAGATTTCAGGTTGTGCTCCCCAAGTGGTGTTGGTCACTTTCCTAATGATGTTATTCCTGGCACATACTTTCTGTTTTGTATCTTGGCAGAGGGCCTTGAAAGTGAGTGTTCAGTCTAGCTTCACCCCCAGACATATAGGATTGTCACAGTGTTGTATGGGTTGATCTTTCCAAATAATTTTCAGTTTCTTCTCTGCATTCCTAGCATACTTGTAGTTTTATTAATGCTGTCAGATATATTCCCACCTCCCTGCTATCCACCATACACACATAGTGAGCAAGTCATGGCATATAATGGGAGCTGGGCCATGTTGACAGCCTCCAAGGTCCATGTACCCTACAGCCCCATCTCTGACATACCCCCAAATCCAGAGTATCTACAGGAGCATGTAAAAGACTTTACATGCACCCATAGTTACTGCACCACCTAGTAAAACCTATGGGAAATTCATATTGGAATCCAGAGTAAGTTGTTCTTATACCAGAGCAAGGACTCCCTGTAGTTACTCTGGATTTTGCTCATAAACACATTCAGGTGACATAAACATATTCAGGTGAACAAAAAGCTGTACATGTGTAAGCCCTCCTTTACAAGGTTCTGCAGGATGTATAGCCATCAACCGAGGTGTGGAGTCAGCAGATGTGGTGCTGCTTTTCCCTTCCCAACGTGCCTTTATGTGTTGAAGGGGGGAAAAATCTCTACAAAAGACTGCACTGGAACTTAAAGACAAAACATTCCAAAGTTTAGAAAATATTTACAATTTGAAATAGCCAATCAATGAAAGAACATCTAATCTCAGCAAATCAGGGCAGTCTGTTATTGATATTAATTTTGAAAGACATTGCACCTCGGAACTGCATTATGTTTTAGCATGTTTACCTGCTTCCAGTGAAGAATATTCTTTACAGAGGTTCCAGCTAGGGCATGTGATGCATACACATCTATTCGACTCTGAAAAACAAAATGGTTTCTTTTATAAGCTTTCTTCAATACCTCCCAAAAGGCCAGGTATTATAAAGAACCATATGATTCAGAACAATAACATAATGAAGGCATCATAGCTCAGGAGCAAAGCAGCCTGCCATTCATATAGCAGACTCCTGATCTCTCCAGCCAGAGTTGAGAGGTTGCAATCCAAACATCACTTTCCTGGGAGTAAGTACTATTGAACTCAATGGGACTTACTTCTGAGTAGACTTGCTTAAGATTGCACTCTAGGGGTCAGTACTGAGCTAGAAGGATCAGTGGTTAGACTAAGAGCACAATCCTAACCATGTATACTGAAAAGTAAGCCCCATTATGTTCAGTGGGTCTTACTCCCAGGAAAGTGCCTTTAGGATTGCAGCCTCAGTATAGAAAACAACTTCCTATGGCCTTTTGGTAAAATTTTGTTGTTGCCATGCTGGCTGAATAGTGAGAAAGTGTATATAGGATTTGTGGTTTAGGAATTATTTATGAACAACATTGAATATTTGAAACACTGCATATGTGCAGACTTTTCCAAACCCAGTGCTGAATGAAACCATGGAGAATGTGTTCTTCTGACTGCAATGCATCATTTCCTTTGCTGTGTTTCTAAGCAGGAGTCTCACACTTCTCCATAGTATGTCTTTTGTGTAATATGATTACTAAATAGTTTTTGGTTGGCAACCCCATACAGTTATTTGTTGATTTAATCCCTCTGCTGCCTTCCAAAAATATCAGTGTTGCCTGGCAAATCTGAGGAGGGGGAAAAGCTATTGAAAAGAACATTAGAAGAGTTCTTCTGAATCAGGCTAAAGGCACATCTAGTCCAGCTTCCTGTAGCTTTATGTCCTCAGGTTGTGCAAATGGTTAAGACACACTGTGCCTGTTAACCCGCAGGCCAGGGTTGGAGACCTGGGTGATGAGGATTTCCTGCTACTGGCAGGGGGTTGGACTAGATGATCCACTGGGTCCCTTCCAACTCTATGAGTCTATGATCTCACAGTGGCCCACTAAATGCTTCAGGCTTCTTGCTTGTGCTCCACACAACGCATCCTGGTACTCTCTCCTGTGGCTGGCTGGCGTTCTGAGATAAATGAAATGAAATTATGGGCAAAATCTAGAGTAACTACAGGGAGTCCTTGCTCCAGTGTAAGAACAACCTACTCTGGATTCCAATATGAATTTCCCATAGATTTTCACTTGGTGGTGCAGTAACTACGGGTGTACTTAAGTCTCTTATGTGCTCCCGTAGTTACTCTGGATTTGGGGGTAAAAGAGAGAAAACAAAATGATTACTGGACTAGGGTTCCTCCCTTATTAAGAAATGCTACCGTATTTGAATCTTTGGAAGTGGCCTAGATCCAAGCAGATGGGAGCAGCCCTGCACCATCCTAACAAGGCATTCTGTGGATTCGGACCATCATGGTGGAGTAAATGAGGTATTTAACTCTTCACAACAATGACACTTTCAGAGTTAAACAACTACTTTGGAGAGGCCATTTTTAATTTGTTCCTTATTCTGTGATGAGGGATAGTCAGTTATGAATCGACACTTGAATTAGCAGCATGGAATGTACAGCAGCTGATAATGTTCCTGCCTAACAATGCAGGTCATGCAAGCAGGTCATGCAAACAGGTTTCAGAGCCATTGTCATAAATGTATGAATCTGACATTTATAAAGTTAACCTTCACAGACTTCTGTGGTGTTGGTTTTTGTTTCTTCTTTTTGCAAAGAAGAGGTAAATGTCGGGATTTCATGCAAACTAATAGAATTGTTCAGGGCAGCAAATGGATACCACTCTTCAAAAGACACAGAGAGATTACTATATATAGAAATATAAAAATACCCACAGTATTTAGGTTCTTTTCATTAAATCCATTCAGTGTGAAGAGAACATTGCTACAAATAACTGATCCTGCATTTTTGCTACAAAATTCAGCGGTAACCAAATCACCAAAGGAAGTATCTGGTAATAATTCCTTTTTGCCAAGTAAGGCCTGCAAAATTTCAGAGAGATTTGTATTAATTATTCACAATTGCTAAAATATAATTTTTTTAATTTTTTCAAGTTATAATAGATTATGTAAGGTATTCATAAGAGGCTGAAAGTCTTTCTAGATTCATGCTGGAATGGAATGGGACTGTGACAAGATAAACATTGAGTACGCACTATATACCATTTCTGCACTTCAGCTGCATTTAGCTGCATAATGGGCATCTCAGCTCCACCAAGGGCTTTAACTAAAATAAAGGCGCAGTGCTTGGATAAGGGCCCAGAGAAGAAGATTACAGCATCCCACCTCCCCCCAAAAGACCCTCCTTTTGCTGGCATAACAATGTAATATATTATAGATTACTCCTATGGTCTTCAGGGTACAACAATGTTAGAGTGTAACCATTTCCACAGCCCAATCATAACCAACATTCCAGCACCAAGACATTCATGACTGACCTACTATTACAAACTTCAGTGCACCCTCTATTGGCACTGCTGCATTGATGCTGGAAAGTTGGGTAGGACTGGGCTGCCAGAGGGGTAGGCATGTTAGGAGGGTGGCTGTTGCTCACTAGCAGAGCAAAGACTTTGAATGTAAGAGGTCTGGCATCACAATGATGTCATTCCTGTTTGATGCCATGACATCCTGGGGGGTGCCCTGTATAGATTGTCATTATTAGAAAGGAGTCCTGCACTGATCCTTGAGAACCCTTGCTGTGGACAGTACTGACCTAGATGGACCAACGGTGCAACTCAATATAAAAGAGTTTCTGTAGTAGCAAATGCAATGTACAGCACAATGCTAACTGCTGGATAGGCCGGCACAAGTCCAGGCACATTCCCAGTGCTGCAAGACCCTTCCGCATCACTCCTGGGGTGTTTAGATTAATGCACAGACATGCACCAGATGCACCACACCACACTGAGGACAGGGAGTTGGGTGAGTTGTGCTGGCCTAAATTGGTTAGGATTGTGCCTTAAGAGTCTTACAGCATCTTTAACCAATATTCTGAATGTACCACTTCCATCAGAGGCATGAAGTAGTGCCCTAGACTGGCAGATATGTGTGAAGGCAGGTGTCCACACAGGAGGACGGGGGGAGGGGGGGAAGGGAAGAAAACCTTGGTAAGAATGAGATCAAAAAGGTCAGAAAATGTCAGAGATAAAAGTCCTATTCATGCATCATGGTAATCAAAGGTTACAAATCTGGTCCCTTTGGAGGACCAGATCTTGGCACTGATGCAAGGCAACATGTCTCTTTTCTCCAGCCCTGTACTCTGATTCTAACAATGACATATCTCTCATTTTAACAACATTGCATCACAATTCCTTACAAGCCAAAGTAATCACTTGCCTTGATTATTGCATCAGGAAGTAATGTGAGAATTCTTAGAGGACTTTTGGCATATTTAACTGTGGCTGCAGGGGCAAAGCAAAATAATATCTTGATTTTTGCAGCCAGTATAGGATTTGTGGAAAAGGCTATGAAAGCTGAGGGGAAAGAAGGGAGAAAGCAGGTTGTCAAATTCAACAAGCTTTTTAAAAAAATCACATTTCATTTAGTAAATAAAATTCCAACATGACCAAGTTGTTCTCTTTGAACTTTTTAGCTTCATTAAAAAATCTTTGAATGGTTCAAAGTCCAAATTCAAGTGTAGAAAACACTTGACAAAAGGTATGAGTAGCATTTGGTCTCATGGTGAAAAATTAATGTACAGTTTCTGGTTTGATCTTGGAGAAATTTATCCAAGTTAGAATAGAAAAGGATAAGGGTAATAAATTAAAAATCAATTATTACTGTGAAACATCCTGTATTCCAGACTAGTTGTGATATGTAGATTGTATTTTTAAAAATTTATTTTTAAAAAGTGTAGAAATGAGAACAGTGAGCTGGATCACTACTTTGCAGTATCGCAAAGGCCTCTTTAAAACTTAAACAAAATAGGCCTTTATGATTTTAATTTATTACTCTTATCCTTTTTCTACTCATTCAAGTATATATAACTTAAATCACTCTAGGGTTGAATTGGAAACTTTGCATTAGATTCCACCGTGAACCTAATTTAGTACTGTGTAATTATTCTTAGAATTTCATTTCCCACTGCATATCAATGTGAAGGGAGACTTGAAATCACTTCTTCACACAATGCAGGCTCTTCATTCTTGTAAGGTCTATCCTAAGGCTGATACAGTATGGAACTACAGTAATAAGATGGTAATATGAATCAACACTCATTTCCATATACATTTAGCACAGTACAATTACCTCTGCTAACTATGTATTCAGGCACTTCTAAGTGGTGCTCCTCTTATATTTAGCAGGGAAAGAATAATCATTCCTCTTTGCCCCAGCACAGTTTTCTAACCAGTAAGGAACACCATTTTCATTTTTTACTTAATTAAATTTGATTTTGTTGTTGCTGGAGAGGGGGCAGCAACAAATTCTTCAATTCCAGATAGCAAATAGGTGCTTTGCTGTTAGGTCAAGGAGCTTTGCCTGCCCAGCCGAGCCTCTCACCACTGCTTGTCACATTGCTTTGCTGGTTTAACTGCAAGGTTGAAAGTTGAAATTACCACTGGACACCACGTAAATACCAGAAGCAGTATTAGTGGTATTCGTGGTTCAGGTTTAGCCTGAACCTACTGCCAAATATGGTAAACATCTCGAAGGCAGTTTTTTAAGAGGCAAGAAGTCTCTTAACTTACCAATAGTGGTTCCTTGTGAATGACCAATATAATACACTTGTTTTTGCCCAGTTTTTTCCAGAACAAAATCTATACTTGCTGGCAGATCATATTTTGCCATCTCATCAAAGCTGCAAAACAAAAACAAAAATTTGATGATACCTATGGACCATAGCTCTGATTTACTTGCAATACTAGAGCCAGTCATGAACGAAATGGTGGTTTAGGGAAGAAGCATCTTCTACACACCCTCTCCACTTGTACAACTATCACCTTGTCTTTTTATTGCATTGATAGACTTTTCATAACTTAGGACAGCACTAAGATACAAGGAAGATAAAGCCATCAAATATTACATAAGAAGGACTAATGTTATGTTCCCACTAACATCACAATTCCCACTAACATCATCGCTACATCCAAGTGGAGGTGCATCTCACTGTAGTGCAGCAGTTCTCAAACTTCCTAATGCCATGACCACTTAATACAGTTCCTCATGTTGTGGAGACGCCCAACCATAAAATTATTTTTGTTGCTACTTCATAACTGTAATTTTGCTACTGTTATGAATAGTAATGCAAATATCTGATATGAAGGGTGTATTTTCATTGTTACAAATTGAACATAATTAAAGCATAACGATTAATCATAAAAACAATATGTAATGACAGACAAGACAGACAGACAGACAGATAGGGCATAGCTAAGTGGAGGTGACCAGGAAAGAAAGAAAGAAAGAAAGAAAGAAAGAAAGAAAGAAAGAAAGAAAGAAAGAAAGAAAGAAAGAAAGAAAGAAAGAAAGAAAGGGAGGGAGGGAGGGAGGCATGGGAAGGTAAGTACCTGGGTGAGAGGAGATCTCCATAGGATTGGGATCTCAGGCAGCAGAGCCAGCTACTGCTTTCTGGGAGTAAGTCTCATTCACTATCATGGGACTGACTTCTGAGTAGACATGCATAGAACTGGGCTCTTAGGCTGCAATCCTCCCCACCCCCAAGGCTCCACATCGTCTCACAGCTGCTCAGAGGCTCCTTCTGAGCTGCTTCTCAGCGGCTTCTTCCAGCCACAGTGGCTCCAGGTTTCTGCCAGGTTTTCCCACCTGGCCCCCTGTACCAGGAGTCTTTAGGCGACCCCCAGGAAAGCTCCAGGCGACCCCTGAAGGGGTCCCAACCCCCACTTTGAGAAACACTGCTGTAGTGGATGTTTAGTGAATGCATGCATCCACAATCATGCTTGATCAAACACCAAGGACTGATGGTCTGCTTAATTGCAGCTCCCCACCATCACACAGTAAGGTAGTCAAACCCCAGAACCAATGGAGGGACTGACAAGGAGTTGTTGAGGTGCAGGGAGAGCCCACCTTGATCAGTATTATTCAGTGTAGAAGGACGGATACCACCCACTGATTATTTAGTCTTCCTGGCTGGATATCAGTGATGAGCAAGAGAATGGAATCAGCCTATAGATGGGCAAAGGTCCTATGTCACTATTGCCTCTGTAGCTGCAGCAGGCAGTGTCAGGATATCTGTCTATTGCATGGTTTTCAGGCAGGTGGTAGAAGCATCCCATTCCAATGAATCAGGGAGTATACTTTTGTAAGACTTACTGAACTTGGGCTGCAATCCTAAAGATACTTTCTTGGGAGTAAGTCCCATTGAACACAATGGGTCTTACTTCTGAATAGAGATGGTTAGGATTGTGCTCTTAATGAAGCTTACTTCTAAGTAAGGCTGCAATCCTAACTTCTAGTTAAACCACCCTAAGCTCAAGCTTAAGTCCTGGGCTGACCTGGAGTGTGTCAGTGCCATAAGACACTTCTGTGCCACTTCTGGAGGAGGGCTAGGCCAATGCACAGAAATGTGCTTGCCTCCATACATCATCACGGGAATGGGAAGACCGATGAGTTATGCCAGCCTAGGTTAGGATTGCACCCTAAGTTATCAAATGCATAGGATTGTGCTGTAAGAGTTCAGCAATAGTAGAATAAATGTCAGTTATTGTTTTATTAAACTAGCTATTCAGCCAGTCCTCGCAGAAGTGAATGAACCCATTTTCGTAACTTTCATGCCAAAACTAGCTACCTGAAATCCCAGAATGAGCTTTCTGTTGGCAACAGAGATAGATGTTTTCTGCCCCAGGTGTTCCCTCGGCTATTTGCCAGCCAAACATCATAGCCAGCATCTGCCAATACGAAACCTAGGCTTTTTTCAGGAGGATTTTGGATCCAGGCAACAGCATCTGCAAGCAAACCATGCTGCAAAAATACTACTTTCTTTGGATCTGAAAGAAAGAAAGAAAGATGCATTGAACAATCTCTGACAACTGTGGCAACAAAACTTAAACCTACTAAGGGCAAAATCCAGAATAACTACGGGGAGTCCTTGCTCCGGTGTAAGAACAATTCATTCTGAATACCAATATGAATTTCCCATAGGTTTTCACTGGGTGGTGCAGTAACTACGGGTGCACGTAATGTCTCTTCCATGCTCACGTAATTACTCTGGATTTGGGGATGTGCCAGAATTAACCTAACCCTACCAATAATATAACTGTTGAGACCCTGTTGACCTGACTTCATAAGTGCCATCAACCAGAGTTGGGAAGGGGCAGCTAATTGATTTACAGAGCAATCCAGAGTTAGGTCAGTGAGAAGGGCCCCAGCTGATCTGCCCAAGTAGGCTGCATCCACAGCACCCTATGTTGATGTAGGTTACCCCAAGTGATAACCCCAAGTTATTCCAAGATGGGCCAGTTATGGGATAGGGTAGCCCAAGTGCACTTCTGGATTGTAGCTTAGAGCTGCATTTTAGGTATCAATGAGTATTATGAGTATCAATGGACTATTTTCACAGTGGAAAGAGGTGAAAAAACATGTGCCCTCAGGAATCTGTCCTGGGACTGGTGCTTTCTGACCTGTTCATAAATGACTTGAAGAAAAGGATAAGCAATGAGGTGGTCACATTTGCAGCTGACACTAAAGTTTTCTGAGTGGTGAAGACCAGAAGAGACTGTGAAGAGCTCCAGAAGGATCTCTCCAAACTGGAAAAATGGCCACAAAATGGCAGATACTTTTCAATGAAAGTAAATGTAAAGTCATGCATATTGGAGGTAAAGATTGGGGGTAAAGTCATGCACATTGGGGGAAAGTTTACATATAGATTAATGGGTTATAAGCAGTCTGTGACAAGTCAGGGGAGAGACTGAGAGATGCAGATGGTTCTGTGAAAGTCAACCTAATGTGCGGTGGAGGAAAGAAGGCTAATTCCATGCTTGGAGTCATTAGAAAAAGTATTGATAAACAGCTATTATAGTGCCATTGTACAAATCAATGGTTAGGCAACACTTGAGAATATTGTGTCCAGTGCTGTCACCACACCTCAAAAAGGATATATAGGAAGTGGAAAAGACACAGAAGAAAGCAACCAAAATGGGTCACTGGGGTGGGGCACTCCTTAACAAGGAAAGGCTGAGTATGGGGCTCTTCAGTCTAGTAAGAGATGCATGAGGGAGGACATGGTTGAGATATTATTATGCAGGCAAAATTATGCAGGGGATGGATAGAGTGGTTAGGGGAAAGTTTTCCCTCTTGCACCACACCAGAATTAGGGTATATCCACTAAGTTAGGGCTTAGGACAGAGAAAAAAATATTGTCTGTCCTAAGATAGATAATCACTAATCAGCATGTCATTAGTTTGTGAAAATTCTTGCCAAAACATGTGGTGATGGAATCTAGCCTTGATGCATTTAAGAAGGGACTGGACACATTTTGGGGAGATAAGTCCATCACCAGTTGCAAGCCATGATGGGTATGTGCAACCTTCTGGTTATAGATGCCAAATGCAAGGGAAGGCACCAGGACAATGGTGTCTGTCTTCTTATCTTGTGGGTCCCTGTAATATTTGGTGGGCCACTGTGAGATAAAGGAAGTTAGATTGGATGGCCTGCCATCTGATCCAGCAGGGCTCTTCTAATGTTCTTATTGTGCTCTAAGCAAAAAGCATTACCAGCTCCTGGATGGTGATAAGAAGTCAGCAGAGACAGGAAGCCAGGGTTATAGTAATGAAAAAATGAGGATCAGTATCAGAACAAGGAACAAGTTGCTGCATAAACCCTGCACAACTCCCCCCTCCCCAACAATGCATTGTGCACTTCCATTGCCTATAGTGCAAATGCTTCAAAGGTGACACTGCAAGAGAACTACCATTTTGTTCTTTTTATATTACGTTCTGTGCATCTGCTCAAATGTGGTTTTAGTATTCATTAAACAACTGTAACTTGGTGTTTTAAGTGATTGTTCAAAAGTCATCATCAAAATATCCATTCTAAAGTTGCCAGTTGCAAAAGTCACTCTCCCCTGAAAAGCACATTTACTGTATTCCTAAATGTCCCAAGTTTATAAGAGAACCAAGCTCATGAGAAGGCATAATTCAAATTCATACGTATGCTTGAATTGTTTCCCCTGCCATGTGGAATACGGAATAAGTCAAGAATGTAGCCATCTTCTGTCACAACTTTGTGCATCTCACAGGGGTATCCCCAGTATTCAATGAGCTGACTCTGCAGAAAACCGACAAGAAACTAATCAATCTAAATTAAAGTTAAATAGCATGTGTACTGGAAGTTACTTCTTGAAACAGATCAGAGGGAATCAGAGTTAAATTGAAATCCAGACAGGATCATGTGAAACTACTCAAATTCTGGGATGAGGACAAGGGGCGTTATCTTTTTGGATAGCATCCTAGTTACTGCATTTACAAGGTTTTCCATGGAAATGCTGTGGGTGGTGCAAGTGGTTAAGTCGCTGTGCCTGTTAACCAGCAGGCCAGGGTTCAAGACCCAGGTCGGCCCCACAAGACAGGGTGAGTTCCTGTCCTTAGCCCAGCTCTGCGACGCCAGCTGGATCCAATCGTATGGGCTCTGCCTTTTCATTGGACTAATTCAGTGGCATGGAGAGGGGGGATTTGCTGCTTATCCTCCTATCCTCCATAACAATCCAACCCAGGCTTTCGAGCTTCACATGCAGCGTATGCAGCGCCGAGCATGATACCATAGTCTTTCAAGACTGACGGAGGCCTGCTGCTGTTTGGCTAGACCAGAGGGAACATGTAGGTGGGAACTGTGGATTTCATTGAGGCTCCCCAAACTTTCTCAAACACATCAGTGCTCCAGTAAAGGGAGGTGGTATGATATCCTCCTATCTCTTCTCTGTTCCTGACTTCCCTTCCCTTTGCTACTGTAGCCACGGAGGCAACACTTTGAAAATGGAGCCCAACATGGGGCAATCAGGTATCTTAACCCTTTTCTGTTGTGACTTACTTTCTGAAAATGAGCTTCCAAACTATGGCTATAGTCCTATCCACACTTTCCTGGGCGTAAGCTCCATTGACTATAATGGGACTGACTTCTGCGTAGACAGGCATAGGATTGGGCTGTATTTCTATTTCCACTGAAGCAAAGAAGCATTAAAGGGGGTTTTCAGTCGCAAATGGCATAAATGAAACACTTGGGTGCTAAGTGCTAAGCTCTCTGTGTCAGGTCAGCACCAAGAAAGGGAAACAGGGAAGATGGTGTCTGCCCTCAAGTAAGCATGAGTTGTGAGAAAACAACCAAGAAAGGTTTCCAGAAGCCTTCTGAGCTAGGGATACAGGCTGAGAAGCCCACAGGTTCAAACTGGAACCATAGAGGTGGTCTGGTTCAGCCCCAACCTCTTACTTAACCCTCATTCAAATGAGTTGGCTGTGAGGAAACTAGAAGAGCCAAAAGTGGACCTAGGTTCTGACCCACTGTGGCTCCATACAGTGGAGTACTCATGCTAGTAAGGTGATATAGTAGGCAGGACCCTCTGTATTTACCAATTGCTGTTAAAACAATTAATCAATAAGTATGGCCATAACTTATACTTTTGTCACCATTGTTTATATGGACAAAACCCTCCTCCCCATGCTGAGCTTCCTTTTTTAACTGCCACACTGCTTAAAAAGAAAACTAGTCTCTAAAAAGTGTTGAGTGTAGTTGCCACCTTGGTGGGGCAACCATTGTGCCCAAGCTGCTTCTCCTCACTGTGACAAAATCTCTCTCTCTCTCTCTCTCTCTCTCTCTCTCTCTCTCTCTCTCTGCACATTTTCCTGGGAATAATAAGGCCTCTTGACCACAGTGGGACTTATTTCTGAATAAACCTGTATAGGATTGCATTGTTAATGTATGTTAACAGTGGTATTTTCTTATAGATATTCTTCCTTCTTGGCATTACTTACAATATTCATAGAGGCTTCTGGATTAATGGCTTTATTTAGAATAATTCCTTGAACTGACATGGAGCCAGAAAGCATGCACATGAGAAGAACTGGAACCATCCTTGACTTTCCTGTAAATGGACCATATTAATATATTATACACGTTCATTTTATCACAGGTGACTTCAATGAGTTTTATGTTGTTTGTAATCTAAAAAAAATGCTAAAATTTGCAACCCTGCAAAATCAGGTGTATGTCCATATACAATTAAGGCTATAATCTTATACTCATACACATGGGATGGGAGTGAGTCCCATTCAGTTGAGCACAATTTATTTCTGGGTAGGTGGATGGAATTGCACTGTGAAAATCCTATTATTATTATTTTTTGTACAGCATGTATTTGTTAGAGGAACAACAAAATGGTTCAACAGAAATGAATAACAAGTTCTGTTCTTACCATAAATTTGTATAATTTTTACCTTGAGACACCTTGTTCTATCTTGAAGTGCATAAGTAATAATTCATAATTTGTTCAGAGCATGATTGATAGCAGCCACACTGAAAAACTGGTGAATATTTTTGAGGTTAAGATTAGCCTGAACAAGAAATTCAAACTACCTGAAAATTCAAACTACTCAAAACTGCAAGCAAGTTAACAGAAACCATGGTGAAATAAGATGGGTTTACAGAAGGCTAAACATATGTTCTGGTTTTGTTCTAGATATTTTTTTGGAAGTTGGTGGAACAGTGCTATCACACCAGTACAAAAGCACAAGGCCAGGCAGATTTTGTCTGTGGAACAACAATGATGAGAATATCTATAATTTGGGGTGCCTGTAAGCCTGCAGACATAGTTCCCTCTAAGCTGTGTGCGTGTGAGCGCGCACACAACTCGCTGAATTAATGCACACTAGTTTCTACAAAGCACACAGAGCCAGCTGCCTGACTTTGGGCAAAATCCAGAATAACTACGGGGAGTCCTTGCTCCGGTGTAAGAACAACTTATTCTGGATTCCAATATGAATTTCCCATAGGTTTTCACTAGATGGTGCAGTAACTACAGGTGCATGTAAAGTCTCTTACATGCTCCCATAGATACTCTGGATTTGGGGGTTTGAGAATTTTGACAGTGACAACTAGAAATGACATTGGCAATGACAAAAATTTTGACCGTGACAGTATAAACTCATTATCTTCTTCCATACATTGTATTCTATTGTACATATTGTCATAAATGAACATATTGTTTTCTGATATGTAGTCCAAAATATATAACTCCAATTGTCATTATGTGGCACACAAAAATTTAACCTTCCTTCAAAAGCTGCACAGCTAGTTTTTAGCACACACAGCTTACCTAAAATTAGAGGGAACATGGCCTGCGGATACCTTTACACTGATAGTGTCTTCATATAGAATATACAGTTCATCATAGGGCAAACAAAGGATCATAAAATGAGAATAAATGGTGAAAACGTTGATCTTACTAACCTTGTGTGTTTGGCAGATGCTGTATTTGGGGCATTTAGAGTGAGACGACCACTTTGATTGTTTTTATTTGCCAGTTGCATTTGTGTATTGTCTGTCTTTTAACCTAATATATATTGTCTTTTATTTGTCACAGCCTTTGTATTTTTGGAATTGTTGATAAGCCTTGCTGATTTTTAAGATATATGGTAAATTTTAAATAGTATAAAATGTTTTTCTTTTTGCATTTTATACTTTGAACTAGTAGCAGCCATGTGAAATAAAACTCAGTGTTGTACTGGAGCACTTCCTGAACATTGGTCAACTGAACAGCAAAGAAGGCTAATCTGATTTTAGATTCATGCTGGTCAGACCTTGTCTAGTGTATTGCATCCACATACCCTACAATCCAGAGTAACTACGGGAGCACATAAGAGACATTACGTGCACCCGTAGTTACTGCACCACCTAATGAAAACCTATGGGAAATTCATATTCCAATCCAGAGCAAATTGTTCTTACACTGGAGCAAGGACTCCCTGTAGTTACTCTGGATTGCACCCATAGTGTACTATAATGTGTCAAACTTAAAGAAGAATGCATCCAAACTAAAGCAGGTTCAGAGAAGGGCAGCCCAGATGTTCAGAGTTCTGGAAAACAAGTTCTATGAGTAAAAGTTGAGTGAACTTGATGTATTTAACCTGGATAAGATAAAACTGCAGGGACATGATAGCACTCTTCAAATATTTGATGGGCAGTTGCATAGGAAAGAGCACAGATATATTCTCTGAGGTTCTTAAGAGTAGATCTAGATCTAGATTTAAGCTGCAGGAGGGAATATTTCAGATGCAGATCAGAGCAGTTCAACAACAGAGCTGATTACCAAGGAATGCAGGGGTTGCTACTTACTGGAGGTCTTCAAACATGCACATTTTGAGAAGCCCTAAAGATTATTTTCCTGCTTGAAATAATCAAGTGTTTAACTAGATGGTCTTGAAGATCCATTCCAGTTCTGTGATTCCATATGACTTGAAGGTGGGAGATCCTTAACAACATGAGCAAATGCTCCTCAGAGACTGTGCCTGAACCTTTCCATGTTCACATTCACAAGAAAATGTTCTAACAGGCCAGCACCCATGTATGAATTTCTAGTATCACAAAGTGTTAACCTACAGTCTTTTCAACTCCTTTTTTTATCTCAAGGACACTTTATCCTGAAATCTGTGAACTTAAATGTAATTTCCAATGTGTGAGAAGAGGATGATTGGAGGTTGTGATGCCTGTTAGGTGGAAGCCAGATTGGTGTTTGATTTTATCATTTTGTGGCATGGTGGGAAAGGCCATTTTCTGCCCCAACAACCTAGAATCATAGTATCCTTGGAAGGGACCGAGTAGATCATCTAGTCCAACCCCCTGCCTGTAGCAGGAAATCCTCCTAGAGCATCTTCAACAACCTTGGGATTGTAACGAGGCAGGAACAGAATTAGATCAGGTGTCTGGCATGGGAAAAAAATTACATTTTTCCCAAGCTTGCTATGACAATTGATTTACCCACTCAACTTTTGCATCAGCAAATTGGTTAGAATGAGAGCAGCCTTCCATGGGAGCCACAAGTCAAACCCATTAATGTAACAATTCAACCCCAAAGTTGGCATAAAACTGTAAAACATATATAAGAAGAAAATATATCCCTATGGTACATTCCTCTGAACCAAGCAGTAGATGAATTCCATTGGCTAAGCACTGTTGTGGCTGGGAAGTGCGGTTCTAAAGGACAATGCTCCCCTCTACTGGCAATTTGTAAATTATCAGTAGAGGCCAAAATTTAGACACAGGCTTTTTGAACAACACTGAAATAAAAAAAGATAGAGGGAGACTCAATCCAAGGAGACTTCAGCCGCCCACCAGCCCTCTTTAAGCTCCATTGTTTTCAGTGAGAGGAAACTTTCTTTAGTTCCTCAGCTGAAGGGCATCCACATGATATGGGTACATTTTATTTCAAAATTACTCACTTTTTTCCAAAATACCCTATTCCATTATTTTGTATTGCTGAAAAACATGCAGCATTTAATTCTGTTGAATAACAGAAAGCTCAGCTCAAGAAGGAGAACCTTTCTAGTGCAACAGGTAGTATATAATAAGAAGCAAACACAATGTACTCCTATAAGGCACAAGTATGGGTCCTTGCATGGGAACATGCCCCTTCCATGTGTCCCACCAGGACTGACCTTCAAAAGTCTGTACATACTACATATACTGTTATCATGTTATATACAGTGGGCATTTCCAGGCTGGTAGGTATCTCTTTCGAGCACAAGTCAAAATTAATAAACTCTAAAACGTTAGAAGAAACCTCAATCAACTTTTGTCTATTAAGAAGCAGTATCTCTAACAAAGATGTAACTGGACATTGGAAAACAGTCTAGACATTTCTCAAAAGGATGATCACAAGACTGGACTTATCTCTGCAGTTAATATGCCTGAAGTGAAAATCTCAGATTGTTTATCCAGTTATTCATCTATAAGAGTCTTATAACACCCCAGAGACTTCTGAAACTCCCATGTATCCTAAAACTGGTTCACAGACATCCAGATATGGTAACCATTATCCTTTCTACTACTGGTTTTGATATACTCCTTCTTCCATTCGGCTTTTTGCAACCACATTGACTTATGGAACCCACACAATTTGTAAGAGAGAGAAATTCAGGAAAGCAGGTGACACTAACCCTTAGCAATACCAAATCAGAATTCAAATCAGAATTAATGTACACAGGTGATTAAAAAAACAGAGATTCACAACACCTCTGCACATTTTTCATGTTCCAGTGGAAGAGGTGCCTAATCTTATTGCTCTTCAGTTTCTGTTTTACTCAGGAGTCTCTGGGTTGCTCCAGCTATCAGACTGCCCAGTTCCAGATTTGGTTGACTTTGAGAAAACCCCTTGGTTTCCAGGCTTCTCCATGAATCCACAAGGGAGGCTTTCTAAAGCAGCCGGATTCTGCTTTCAAGATTTGGTAATGACAACTATAACTACCTTTGCTCAATTCATTTTCTATTTAATCCTAATCCTACCTAATCCTTTGCCTAAGAGTAAAGAAGGTAGCACCACTAATCACTAGATGCTGCATCCATTTTTATTCTTTTACCTCTTCTTGCATGAATGCAGCAAATGCTACCTTTACCCACACCAATCCCAGTTAAACCAATCAAAGAATAAAGCAGGGAGGTGGATGGCATTGCACACTTCTAGAAACTACATCTGTTTGCCCTTCTCTCTTCCTTTCTGCCTCTCCTGTGTTAATCATAGTACATAGTAGGTATTTCATAGTACAAGTTACATAGTTTTCTTCCTCTGCTGCACAAAATAGTAAAACATCAGGGCTCTCTCCCAGGTTACCTGCAAGCATGGTGAAGGAGTAAAATGAAGAAGAGTTTAGAAGACCTTTCTTGAAAATCTAGCTGTTCCAGAGAGATTCCTATTCCTGAACCTTACTGCTGTTTTCCTTCTGTGCAAATAGCATTCCTCTAACACTGCTGAGTGTTATCATCCCACAGCGAATCTTATCATCTACCCTTATCAAACGGCAAAAACTCATGAAGGCTGAAAACAGAATCACAGCTAGGTAGGTGGGGAATTTAAACTTCTGATTGGTGGCAGCATCTTATCCCACAATGGCTATAGATACCATTACAGGCTCTCTTCCCCCCCCCCCCCAACCACTCATCCTTCCCTTTCTGGATGAATTAGTGGAAAAGTGCTTTCTTCACATCCCCACAGATGCACAAAGTCATCTTTTTTTAAACAAACAGCAATTTAATTTTTTTTCCCAAGTAGGAATTACAATGGTCTGAACAGTACTTAGTAGGCCTTGGTCAGTCTTGAAAGACTATGGTATCGTGCTCGGCGCTGCATACGCTGCATGTGCAGCACAAAACCCTGGTTTAGATTGTTATGGAGGATAGGCTGTTACCCAAGCAGCAAATCCCTCCTCTCCAAGCCACTGAATTAGTCCAATGGAAAGGCAGAGCCAATACGATTGGAACAGTACTTAATTAAGAAGAAATGTCACAGACAGCATGAAGGCAACAAGTGCTATTTGCTAATAACAATTGTTTGAAAAGACGTTTCATGTTAAATGTCTGTGTTGCAAGAGACTACTTATATAAGTCTACTTATATAAGTTATATGTTGAAGGCTACTTATATAAGTTATATGTTGCAGTGTAGACTGCTGCCATTGTATGGTTACCCAACCTCCTGCAATACTGTGCAGAGTAAGGCATGATAGTCACACATGATATGGGTAGACATTGGCTCTATTTTGCACAACTAATTGCAGACACTGCAGTCAAAGTGCCTTATTGAGCGAGGGTGACCATATGACCAGAAAAACCCAGATTTGTCTGGATTTTTAGCCTCCTGTCTGTCCTACATTTAGCCTCCGGTCTGTCCTGTAGGGTGTCCTACATTTTGGCTTCATTTTGAAACTTTGCAATAGTACCCCATCATGCCATATGTCGTTGGATTCGTATTGAACAGCAGAATCCAAAACAATCAGTTTTGACATATCTCCTTCCTGTCAGAAGTTATGGCCAAAAAACTGAAAAAAAAACTATAAAAACAAAAAAATACATTTTCTGGCAATTTTTTTAAGCGGGTAGGAATTTTGGCCTGGGATAAAAATTTTGGCCTTGGGGTTCAGGAATTTGGGTTTGGCATCTGGTCACCCTGTTACTGACAGATGACAACACCTTGGAAGGAGGTATGGTGCTTATTCTTGTTGGGAAGAAAAGAGACAATACCGAGCTGCACGTGTCAGAAGGGGGCAGTGAACCAACCTCTCCCCTGAAGGACCTCTCTAACTTGGACCCTCTCTCTCTCTCTCTCTCTCTCTCTCTCTCTCTCTCTCTCTCTCCAGATGTGAGCACATGTCTCTCCACCAGGCCCCCAAACCCACATGCAAGCAGGGGCAGCCTTAGTGCTTCTGGTCCTTCAAGTCAGTGGTGGGCTCCAGCAGGTTCGCACCTACTCTAAAGAACCGGTTGTTAATGAGAGAAAGGACATATAAAGTTTAAAAATAGCCATTTAAAAGTGGCTGCCGGATGGGCATAGAACCGGTTGTTAATTTCTTTGAAGCCCATCACTGCTTCAAGTGTTAGGAAAATCTAGTCTTCACCAGATGCTGTAAATATGAGCCTTCTTGATCTGATATACTAAACTTGTCCAAAGTTTGAGTCTGATCTCAGTCTTGATTTTTTTTGCATGCGCCTACACAAACAGCCAGGGTGGAGGGAAAGGTTCCTGAACCACCAAAGGGGATGCTCTGGTCATCACTCTGCTGAGTTGATTCACTTTCCAATAGTTCTTCATTCAACTTAACATTCTCAGGAATCTGCAAGGGGATTAATGCTGTTGCTATACTTTACAGGCCAGTTGTGAAAAGGGTGGTGCAATCTTAAACCATGCTGGAATGGGGAAGCCATTTGGTCTGTCCCATATCCAGAGCATGGTATCCAGCCTGAGGCAAGAGTAATGCAGTCCCTATAACCCAGATAACACCCTCCTTAAGCCCCCCTGCTAGACTCACTCAGCCCATGCAGGTCTACTAGTTTGCTAGCACTTTAGGAACCAATCCTTAAACTGTGGCACAAAGTGCTTTACAGTACTTTTGTGACACATCTAAGCTTACCTAGCCCATCCAAGAGCCCTGGATTGCACCCTAAAACATGTCAGAATTTTGAAGAACTGGAATATTAACAGTGGCCACTATAAGTGGTGACATGATTTGTGTGTGTGAATATACACATATAAAATGGGAATGAAGCAAGCAGTGGGACAAAGCCTTCATAGACCAGGCTAGAATACAGCATAGGTATGCTAAAGACCAAGAAGGAAACAACAATGTCCTGGACCCCAGGAAAGCAATGCAGCTCCAAAGCACACTAGTATGTGATCCTTTTATCAAGGGTAAGGCCTGAAACCAATCTGCTTTGTCTGTTCATTGACCTTACATCAAAAACACCAGTGCCCGAATGCACAGAAGACTATTGGAGGTGAGGATGATAACCCAGATCAGGATGATTCAACACACTTGGCTGAGGGCCAAGATGTTTGTAGCTCCATTCTCTCTGTAACAACAGCAACCTGTCTCATCCTCTGTGCATGCAACATGAGCCAGTGATGAGTGCTGGACTAGAACGGACATGGATAGGATTGTGATCCTTGCAGGAATAGGCTTTGTTTTCACAGACGGTGAAGGATTTTAGCTGATTCACAAGATGTACAAGTCAGTGACAATTGTTGTACAAAGCCAGAAGGCCTGACGGTTTTTTTTTATCCTCTGAATTTATTTCTCCTGAACAGAGAATGTAGAGCAGTGATTTTCAACCACTGTGCCATGGATAGTCCTCAGGTGTGCCATGGGAGTTTGGAGAAAGTCATTTATTAATAAGAAAATTAGGAGATTTGAACAGGCTGGTGTGTCTTGTCAATGGTAAAAACAACAGTATGCCTTGGCAATTTCAGTGCCTTGTTAGTGTGCCATGAAATGAAAAAGAATTGAAAATCACTGATGTAAAGGCATAGCTTCAGTTAACCTTTCTCTAACCCTGTTGAGTTAGAGATTACTTCTATACCTCTCACTGTGTGATAACTCATGAAGACTGAAAATAGATTTGGGGCTGGTGGGTTGTTCCACGGTGTGGGGCTGTTTTTAATATGTTTTAAAATAAATTATTTATGTGCTTTTACATATTTTGTTAGTCATCTTAGGTCTGCTTGTGGAGAAAGGTGACAGACAGACAGACAGAATGGATGAATGAATGAATTATTGCTGGGCAGTAGGAGGTGGGAATAGGTATTTCAGGTTGGCTGTGGCCTCTTATCCAGCAACAGCTAGACCCCTTTTGGGGGCAATCTATTTTGCCAACATATCAATCCTTCCTTCCTTCAGTCTTTCCTTCAATCTTGATTAGCAAGGAAAGTAGCAGATCATAGCCAATGCTTTCTTCACAGGTCTAGATTCACATCATCAAAGGAATTTTTTTATTTTTTCAAACAGCTATTGCAGACACAAGGGCCTGGTAAGAAGTGCCTAATTAAGAGAAATGTCACAAACTGTATAAATGCAAGAAGTGCTATTTACTAAAAAAAATGTTTGAAAAGGAAATTTGCTAAAGTCTGTTAAAACTGATGCAAGAACAGGCAGCTCACTGCATGGTTACTCAAACTTCCTGCATAATGTACAGATCAAGACATGGGAGTCATGCCTAGTGGAGGTGAACAAAGGCTCTCATTTGCACAATTAACTGTAGTGACACTTTGGTCAAGGACCCTGATTTTCAAGTAAGAATGGCATAGGAGGAGGTATGATGTGGGTCCTTGGTACAACTCACACATTCACAATTTGTTCTATTGGGATCTACAGAGGCATTATTCCAGCTACCTTTTTCAGGCACCACACGTGTTTTTGTAAGGCAGCCATAGAAAGTGGGGTATTAGTTCTTGCACTATGGACAAGATACCAACTACCATAACTTGTCCCACTACACCTAGTTTCCTCCACTTACAGCCCAACTAGTAGCATCTAGTAAACTCTAGTTATGCCGCTGCAATATTTTGCCACCAAAATCATAATCTCTAGTTATGCCACTACATATGCTTATGTGCATTGATTCTTTACCATTATTATTGCCATCTCCCAACATTGCAGGCTCTCAAATCTTTGACAACTACCTGACTCAAGAGAAGAAAATATTTCTGTGATTTTAAATCTTCCTGAAAGGAAAAGTTTGACCTCTTTCATCCATTTTATGTCAGGCAAGTTTGCTGAAGGCTTGTATAACGTCAGGGAAATAAAAAGTGGTTACTCATACATAACACTGAGTAATATTCACAGCTTACTTTCTTTCACACATTAGGCATAAAGAATGGGAACAGAAGCTGCTTCTAGCCAACTTTTAATACCAAATAAATGTGTGTTTACTCAGAAATCTGGCAAATTTAATGCCACATATACACATATCTGGCAAATTTAAAGCCAGATACATGCATGTTTACTGCCAGATACATATGTGTTTACTCAGAAGTAAACATATTCAGCAAATATGTACTTTTTACAGGATATGTTCTTTTTTTAGCTTCAGGTTTAGGAAAAAAATGTTCATTAGCCTGAGCCAGGTGTCTACTGAGCCAGGTGGGATCTGTGTGTGGCAGCATGGAAGGTGTGCTTTATCAATGTTCCACTGCTGCTCCCCATCAGCAGCATGAAAATGTTAAAGCTGCACAAAAAGTCTTTAGCTGCAATCCTAAAGACACTTTCCTGGGAGCAAGACCCATTGAACACAATGGGGCTTACTTTTGAGCAGACATGGTTAGGATTGTGCTCATATATTCCATTAAGCCAATGGATAGCAGTGACTCTGTTAGTGATAGTGAAAGTCATCCCTTCTTTCTCTTCTCTCCCTCACACCAGCAATGAAGGTTTTCAAAGGTACAGTACATTTCAGTACTGTACAGTATTTTCTTGTTTAGTGTTTTGTATTATATTACAGTGTTTTGTATCATTTTTATATACAGTAAATATTTTCATATATTTTTGGGTTGTGGAACCAATCGTCTGTGTTTCCCATTATTTCCTATGGGAAAATCCGCTTTGGATTACAGGCTTTTTGGATTATAAGTATTCCTCAGGAACAAATTATGCTTGTAAACCAAAGTACCACTGTTTTGGGCAAATGTAATGCCAGATACCCATGCCTTTACTCAGGAGTAAACATATTACTCAGAAGTAAACATATTTGGCAAATATAATGCCAGACACCCATGCCTTTCCTATTACTCTGGAGTAAATGTATTTGGCATATGTAATGCCAGATACACTTGCCTTTCCTCAGAAGTAAACATATTACTAAGGTGTAGACATATTTGGCAAATGTAATGCTAGATACCTATGTCTTTACTCAGGAGTAAACATATTACTCAGAAATAGACATATTTGGCAAAAGTAATGCCAGATACCTATGCCTTTACTCAGGAGTAAACATATTACTCAGGAAAGGATATATTTAGCAAAGTAAGGGCATGTGTGTGTGTGTGTTACTCAGAAGTAAGTGCTGGAGGGCAGCTACTCAGTCCAAGTGTCCTTGGAGAGACTTGTCGCCCAGTCTGTTAATAAGTCCTAGGGGTGCCTTCTCAGAACTTGGGGCTGCAGTCCTATGTAGGCTTTCCTGTGAGTAAGCCCCGTTGACACTGACGGAGCTTACTTCTGAGTAGGCAAGGGTTGAGAAGGGGCTTCCTCCTCCTCCCAGGAAAGCACCAGTGGGCTGTAGCCTGAGGGCAGGATAGGGGCGGGGAGGGAGAGTCCGGGGCGGGAGCCACCCCAGGCCTCCAACCGACTCCAACCGTCCCGGGAAGGGCGGTTCGTGCCTCCCACAGGGAGCCTCCTGACAGCAAACACGCCTCTCGGCGCCTGCCCATCCGCTCTGGGGCCTCCCTCCCTGGGCTTTGGGTCCCGTCATGGCGCGGATCCTGATTGTGGGCGCCGGACTGACAGGCAGCCTCTGCGCGGTGCTCTTGCGCAGGGCGCTCCCTCAGCGGCCCCCGCAGGTGGTGGTCTGGGACAAGGCCCGCGGAGCAGGTGGGTGCCCCGGCCGCCCTCGCCACACGCAGGCAGGAAGGCAGGCAGGAGAAGCCGGCTCTGGGAACCACCACTGACGAGCGCCTGCCTGCTCGGTCCTTTACACCCAGTAGCAGGAGCTCCTCCACTGACACCGCCTCTGATTCCTACTCCCGAGTAAGACGTGCAGGCACAACTCTATGCACCCCCCCAAGTCTCCAGCCTGTCTGCTCAGAAGTAAATACAGTGAGAAGGGCCCAATCCTATCCACCTTTACCTGGGAGTAAGCCCCATTGACTGTAATAGGGCTTCCTTCTGAGTAGACCTGCAGAGGATTGGGGCTCTGAAGCTGCATTCTTATCCACCTTTACCTGGGAGTAAGACCCTTTGACTGTAATAGGGCTTTCTGAGTAGACCTGCAGAGGATTTGGGGCTCTGAAGCTGCGTTCTTATCCACCTTTACCTGGGAGTAAGCCCCAATGACTGTAATAGGGCTTCCTTCTGAGTAGACCTGCAGAGGATTGGGGCTCTGAAGCTGCGTTCTTATCCACCTTTACCTGGGAGTAAGCCCCAATGACTGTAATAGGGCTTCCTTCTGAGTAGACCTGCAGAGGATTGGGGCTCTGAAGCTGCGTTCTTATCCACCTCTACCTGGGAGTAAGCCCCAATGACTATAATGGGGCTTTCTTCTGAGTAGACATGCATAGAATTGGGGCTCTGAGGCTGCATTCTTATCCACCTTTACCTGGGAGTAAGCCCCAATGACTATAATGGGGCTTTCTTCTGAGTAGACATGCATAGAATTGGGGCTCTGAGGCTGCATTCTTATCCACCTTTACCTGGGAGTAAGCCCCGTTGGCTATAACGGGGCTTCCTTTTGAGTAGACCCACATAGAATTGTGACTGAGAGTGCTTTCTTATCCTGGGGTGAGCCCCATAGAGTTCAGTGGCAGATGCTCCTGTGAAGACATGGAGAGTAGTTTAGGTTAGCAACAGTGCCAAGTGGATCCTCTCCTGCGCACCTACTCAGAAGCCAGCCTCAGTGCATCCAATGGGACTTACTCTCGGGAAAGTGTGGCTGTGTCTGCAGCCTGATTTGCTGCTTGCTGGGTGCTTTTTTGAAAGGAGCGGGCTTTGATTTGCTCCCGAGTAGCCATGCAGAGCAGAGCGAGGGCTGGAAGAGCATCAGCCCCCCGAAGGCAGCTGGCAAAGCCCGGCATTGGTCCGACGGTGGCTTCCCAGTTACTAGGCGCCTCTGGCCGCCGAGGAAGCCGATTGGACACGGGGATGGGAAGGCAGGGAAGGGGGGAAAGCCTCGTCCAGGAAAACACTCTTGTCTCCACGCACGTGATTTTCCAGGGGGAAGAATGTCCACCAGCCGCAGCCCCCACGATCCCAAATGCACCGCAGATCTCGGAGGGCAGTACATCACCAGGGGCCAGCAGTACGCAGAGCAGCACAAAAGGTAAGGCAGGCACCACACCCTTCGGTGCAGGGACAGACAGACTGACTCACTGAATGACTGACAAGGGGGTGGCAGAAGTGCTGCTCTTGTAGTAACAGGTGGCACTAGCATCCCTCTTGGTGGTAGTAGCATCACTGCTGACATTCACACATACATACTCTGAGTAGTACCAAATGAATGAAATGATATATTTGCCTCTCAAAGCAAGTGACTGCAATCATTTTTGATCAATTGAACTGTGATCAAGTGACAACTGGTCAATTTAAAAAATGACATGTCAAAGAAAGTGACTCCCCCCCCCCCCCTTTAAGGGATGAAAAGACACTGGATTTTGCTAATTTTGCATTGTTGAAACAGAAGAATGTTCCATAAACATAATTAATAATCATACAGTGCAATCCTAAGCACGTCTACTCAGAAGTAAGTCGCATTGTGTTCAATAGTACTTACTCACAGGAAAGTGTGCTTAGGATTGCAGCCATATTCGTAATTAATGCTCCAAAATCATCCTAAAATTTAAACTCGGGCGTTTGTCGGAAATTGTAACAAAATTTCTCATTAAAAAGGGAGTTTGCTTCAAAAAAAAAAAAAAGATGGAAATGACAGGTCTTGGGTTGGGGAGAACAACTTAGTTCTGTTGCCAACCACTTGACTTGTCAACCACTTATGTTCACTGTGCCTTTAAGAGCAGCTTGCTGGAAAGTGCTTATTTCCATGTTGTGAAAGCTTCACCTGCAGGTATCTGCAGAGCATTCCTATTAAAGGTACAGCAGACTTTTTTCTTGGTCATTTGCGAATCTAATGCCTCTTGAAAGTCACAGCAGAGCAAGGCTGAGCAACCTTCAACTTTAGATACTCTGTAAATTTAACTTTTTTGTAGAGGGAATTTCAGAAGCAGCAAGTATTCATGTATTGTCTCTATTCAGGAAGGCACCACTGAGCTGTTATAGCTTGTAGATATGAGTCATTTTAAAGCCAGTTAACCTATAACCACCACCACATTATGGCAGCAAATTCTAAAAGTTTTAATTTATGCACAAAACCCAAAAATACTTCCTTTCGTCTTTCTTGAACCCGCTGCCAATCGACTTCTGCATTCCAGAATTGTGACAGATAAATTCTCCCTGTCAGCACTGCTTACAACTGTATCAGATTCTGTCTGTATCGTGTGGGGGGGGGGGGTATGGTTGAGTGGCACCTTGAATTGCACTCCTACCCCCTGTTGTCAGCTATTTTTGAAATGCCAAAAATAAGAGTATAATTGGATGAATCATTTTTCAGGCATTGGAACAGAGCAACCTGCTAGTTGATCACTGCAATATACAGACTGTGCTTATAGACACCCAATAGTAGTATCCTCTGCACAGTTTGTAGGCAGGTGAATGAGTGATGTCTTTATGACCTGAGGCATGATTTTATCTCTGTCTCATTTTTGCTTTTCTAAGAACTTTCATTGGCATTTTTTAACATTAGTAGAATGTGGAAACTTGGTAAGTTTTGGAAAAGTCTTGATGAGTAGCTATAATCTATCTATCTATCTACAGTATTTATATACCGCTTTTCAACTGAAAAGTTCACAAAGTGGTTTACAAGAAAATGAAAAAATTAATAGCTAATTAATAGCTAATGGGTCCCTGTCCCAAAAGGGCTCACAATCTATAAATAAGTGAAGAAAAAATAGCATGGCATATTTTTCCCATGGATGACTAAGAACAGGTTAACACATACACTCATTGGAGGTTCGTTCTTCTGCACAATGAGGAAGGGGGCATGCTTCTTCACTTCCTCACATATAAGGCATCTGGGAGTTGGACACTTTATTTGTAGGTGCATATGGTGAACCAATTCATGCATCTCTCCTCTTAAAGAAGACAAATGAGTGCAAATCAAGTCTCATGAAGCACTTGTCTCTCGTAGTAACTTTGTGGTTTGGTGATTATATAATTAAGGCTGCAGTGCAAAAGACATTTTCCTGGGAGTAAGACCCATGAACATAACATGGTTAGGTTTGTGCTCTAGGTCTTTTTTCTGCAAAAAACCTGTGTTGGGACATGCCTCTTTATCCACTGGACATAGGTTCTGAAACCTCTAGTTGGGTTTTTTAATGAGTGGATACCAAATCAGTGGAAAAAATGGCTTTAAAGAGCCAATTCCTGGTTTCTTGCACCTGCATTGTCACCCCAGAATGTATTGGTATAGCTGCTGTACCGCATGTATTAGCCACTAGATGGAGTGAATACGTACTGCAATCCAATGCAATGCAATTGAGTAAGCTGAATGCCATCCAGTGGCTGAATTTAGGATAACATCTTCACCAGTGCATTTGGGGTGAAAATGGAGGCGCAAGAAACTCAGAAGTGGGTCTTTAAAGCTATTTACCCAGAGAAAGTAGCAACTAATGCAGTTTCACAGCACCAAAGAGGGAAATTGTATTTTGGCGCTTTTTATGTTATAAAAGGCATTTAAAGGTGAACAGTACTAGTGATGAGTCAAATCAGTGGATACTGAAGTCTCACCTGTATTCTTTTCATTTGAAAGGTAACATGACATCCATGTACCTGGCACTGAGTGCCTTTCAAGAAAACATACATGTAGGCCAATAATATAGTTTTAGAAACGGTACTGATGGTAAGAGGCATCAGATCCACAGAGCAATAGGAAGGCCGTATCCTTAAACTGACAGTGCAGGCATCTCTCTGTGTGTGTGCTTGCGTGCTTGTATGTATGAGTGTGTCCTTGTGTGTATGAGCGTGTGCTTGTATGTTTATGTGTATGAGTGTGTCCATGGGTATGTATGAGTGTGTCCTTGTGTGTGTGTGTGTGCGTGCGGGTCTGAATCACATATGTTGAAGTCACTGCCATGGCTTGTATTGCTGCAAACTGCTTTGAGGGTGTCTTACATGTATGTGTCAGAATTATGCATATCGTAATCACTTGCATGTGTTGTGTTGCTGCAAACTGCTTTGAGGGCATCTTACATGTATGTGTGAGGATCATGCATGTTAAAAAGTTTTCAGTTTTTAAAGTGTTGAAATTAAGTACAGGAAACAAATACAGTGGCGCCTCGCGTAAAGAACGCCTCACATAAAGTATGTTTCACGTAACAAACAAAAATTTCTCTAGGATTCTGCTTCACGTAAAGAAAGTGCTTCATGTAAAGAACACATTCGTTGGCACTTGGGGCAGACGCGCTGGCCGGCAGCCTGTTTAAAAAGCATCAGGGCTGCCTAGCGCACCTGTCCATAGCAAAAGCAACACTTCCATGCTGTACCTCCTGTGGCCGGGTGTCCGCTGGGCAGAGGGAGAGAAGAGAAGAGGGAAGCAGCTCAGGGCTAGGCAGAAGGGAGCAGAGGAGAGAGAGGTTCAGGATGGAGAGAAGAAGAAAGTGGGGAGACACTTTGAAGGTGTCTTGGATTGCAGCCTCCTAACCATGTCTACCCAGAAGTAAGCCCCATTGTGTTAAATGGGTCTTACTCCCAGGAAAGTGTCTTTACGACTGCAGCCTAATATATGAATATTTTGGGGGTTGTGGAACCAATCGTCTGAGTTTCCATTATTTCCTATGGGAAAATCCACTTCACGTAAAGAATGTTTCATGTAAAGAACATGCCTCCGGAACGAATTAAATTTGTTACATGAGGCGCCATTGTACAAGTATTTTTGCTTTAACATGACCTACATTTTTGGGGTGTCCTACATTTTTTGAGCGGGTAGGAATTTTGGCTTGGGGGTAGGAATTTTGGGGGGCTTGGCAGGGAATTTTGGGTTCAGCATCTGCTCACCCTGGACAGGCATGACTGCCAAAGGCACACAGAATGCTGTTTTGCCTTTCCACCAAGGTGGTACCTATTTATCTACTTGCATTTACATGCTTTCAAACTGCTAGGTTGGCAGGAGCTGGGCTAAGGACAGAATCTCACCCCATCTTGTAGGGCCTACATCTTGAATCTTGGCCTACTGGTTAACAGGCACAGTGTTTTAACCACCTGTGCCACCACAGCCCTATTTAGTCTTACGTTATCAATAATTTTATATAAATCTTAAACATCTTATCTATTCTTCAATTCAAATTTCAAATATTCAAATTAAATTATATTTTCTAGTCTTTTGTACTTCAAATCACATATTAAAATTTTTTTAGATGCTCTTTAAATTCTTCTAAAATATTCTTAAAATTATAACTACTTGAGCTTAAAATCAAATTAACGTAAAGTTAGATTAATTACAGTTAATTGTTCGAAATTTGCTTTTAGGCCTATATCCTAAAGTGAAATTAAGCTCCTTGCTCCGGAGCAGTTAAGATGGCTTTCCATAAGATATCACTAGAGAGTGACGTGGACCCATAACTGCTCTGGAGTTAGCCCTTAAGGATTACAGTAATTTGCCCATGTTATTAATATATTCATTGTCCCCTCATTATGTCTCCCTCCATTAAAATAGCCATTCTGAGTATAACCATCACCTTTAAGATCTATTTTCCTCCCCCTGGAAATGTCTTAACTCTCATATCTTTTTCCCATCTTCCCAGTTTTGTATAGAGTGATATTTTCTCAAATATTTTAACATCTCAGTAGATCATTGAATCAAACCTTGGTTGTTTCTCCTCTTTATTTCTGTTCTTCATCAGGAACATCCCATTGTTATTTGCTTTGTTCTTGAGTAAATTGTTCAGATTCAACTCTTTTTGATTCTCTTATCTCTATGTCTTCCTTCTCCTTTCCCTTTCTTTGTTGTTTGTCTTCTTCTTGTCTCACACAGTCATCCCACTGCTGTTCACTTTCCTCCTGCATCATTTGTATTCCTTGAACTCTTGGTCTTGCTCAAACTCTTGTTTGGATTTATTTAATTCTAGATCTTCATCCAACTTAACGTTGCTTTTTTGGAAAGTTTGGAGTATTTCTTGTACTTTTTTGTCCATTTTACCCCAAGATTTTCTTCAAATTTCAGCAAGAATGATTCAAGCATGTATAGATCAAAACAGTGGTGGGCACCAGCAGGTTCGCACCTACTCTATAGAACCGGTTCTTAACAAGAGATAGGACATATAAAGTTTAAAAATAGCCATTTAAAAGTGGCTGCCAGATGGGCAGAGAACCGGTTCTTAATTTCTTTGAAGCCCATCACTGGATCAAAAGCCATGGTGTCTGTTTTGTGTCTGTGGCCACAAATGTGGCTTTTATCTTGTCAGTTGAATGGAAGAATAATTCACACTAACAGAAATGTCTTATATCTGTCACCAGACTACAATTCCCAGAATTCTTTGTGGGAAGGATTCATTTCCTTATTTGGATATTTGCATTAGTGAGATTTTTTGCATACCAGGTTACCACAGAGTTTGTATTACTTGATAATCTCAATTAAGTCCAAATTCTTTATTTCTAAAGTCATTTCCAACTGTTGCTAAGAAATTATATTTCAAATTACTGATCTGTCTGCTCTGTGCAGTGTATCCATCAGAAGCACTTCTCGATCAGAAGCACTTCATGTTCTGGGCTGGAAGCAATATTTCTTAAATGCATTTCTGGGCCACAGATTTCTTTAATGCATTATGCTTTTTAAAAAACCCTGCGCATAAAATCTATTAGGTACATGGACATATTAAAATATACCTCAATGCGATATAGTAGGTTTCTGCCATTTTTTTTCCTGTAGTGTGGCTCATTCCAATGGGATGCCCTAGGAAGGCTAGTTAATTTTCCACGGCGCTATATCTACTACATATCTAAAACACTGACAATTCTAGTCCCCTCACCACCTAAAATGGTCTCTAAAAAGGAATGTGTGACCTGATTTTATACTATACAGTGGCGCTTCACGTAAAGAATGCCTCACGTAAAGTATGTTTCACGTAACAAACAAAAATTTCTCTAGGATTCTGTTTCACATAAAGAACATGCTTCACGTAAAGAACACAATTGTTGGGAGTTGGGGCAGACGTGCTGGCCGGCAGCCTGTTTAAAAAGCTTCAGGGCTGCCTAGCGCACCTGCCCATAGTGAAAGCAACACTTCCATTCTGTTCCTCCTGTGGCTGGGTGTCTGCTGGGCAGAGGGAGAGAAGAGCAGTGGAGAAGAGGGAAGCAGCTCAGGGCTAGCCAGAAGGGAGCAGGGGAGAGAGGCTCAGGATGGAGAGAAGGAGAAAGTGGGGAGACGCTTTGACGGTGTCTTGGATTGCAGCCTCCTAACCATGTCTACCCAGAATTAAGCCCCATTGTGTTAAATGGGGCTTACTCCCAGGAAAATGTCTTTAGGACTGCAGCCTAAGAAGACTTCATAAGATCATGTACATTGAATACATGTTTTGAATTCAATCCCAGTATTCTGTCATCATTTTTACATCCAGTTAATATTTTTATATGAATATTTTGAGGGTTGTGGAACCAATCATCTTGAGTTTCCATTATTTGCTATGGGAAAAACCACTTCACATAAAGAATGTTTCACGTAAAGAACATGCCTCTGGAACTAATTAAATTTGTTACGTGAGGCGCCACTGTATATCTGTGATTTTCAATCTTTTCCATTTCATGGCACACTGACAAGGCACTGAAATTGCAAACCACACATCAGCTTTTAAACTATTGACAAGGTTCACCCTGCTACTGCAAGGAGATTCAAATCCCTAATATTAAATGTCTCTCTCCAAAGACCCATGACATACCTGCAGACCATCCTCTCCACGCAAGTGTGCCATGGTACAGGCACAGGTATAGGGCAGCCCAGGCAGTTCAGGAGAGGCATGTTGAAGGCATGTTTAGCATTGCCTAGGACAGAGCAGTTATGCTGTATCCAAAGCCTGTTTCTAGGGCAGAAATGCCATCTTCCAGCTTCTCAGAGTTATACCGCCTCAGGAACAGGTACAACAATGAGTAATCCCCTAGCGGTCCATGATAAGGCAGAGTAAGAATGGCAGTTGACCAAAAATCTGAATTCTTGGCCAGCATATCTGCAACCCCTTTCTCTCAACTTCAGGATATGGCACAATATGGCAGCCTACTAACCTGGGGATACATCAGGCCACTCCAAGAAACCTCACATATTCACTGTAGACTGTATTGGCATCTTATCAGGGACTCCTTATAAGGCAGGTACCTCAGCTGTTCCTTGTTCAGTGTGATCTGAGGGAGGTCTCCTTGGGAGCAAGACCTCCGCAGGAACTTACATTGGTGCCTACTGAGCATGTTCTGGAGCAGCTAGGGCAGCCCAGGCTTCCTGACTCTCTGGATGAGGCATAACTTTCTACTCTGGATTCAGAATAGTTGGGGCAGCCCAGTTTAGGGCTCACCTCACTGCCCTAAGGCTGGATTGTGCCCTTAGGCAGAATGCTTTATAGGGTACAATTGGATCTTGGTATCTGTGGAGTTTGTTCTGTACCTCCAGTAACCAATGAAACCCCTCTTGCAGATACCAAAACCTGTAGATTATTGAATCTGTGGTTGGGAGCCCTCAGAAGACCTTTAGATACAACCCTTAGCAGTGGTTCTTCACATCCAGAGGTATTTTGAGGCCCTGTGTGCCTCCAAAAGCCACCTGGAGGTGTTGAGAAGGCGCTTACAGTTTCGTGAAAACCAAAGTGACTTTCTGACATCTCCGGGAGTTGGTTTAAGCGCCTGGGCATTAGAAAGTCACTCAGACACAACCAAGAGGCACCTTAAGTTACATTCAGGAGGTCAGGTGAGACCCTTCAGTGTGGGTCTGGTACTCGTTCTGAATCAAATTCGCAGGTGCCATATTTCTGGAAATGCTGGGAAGGCCATGACCAAAGCCTTTTCAGTTAGTGAAAACCAGAATTGTCCTGACAGCTCCAGGAGGCACCCCGAGGCCCAGAGAAAGCATCCCGTATGTAACCAGAGGCATTTCAGATTGTGTCTGGGTAGTCAGGTGAGGCTTTCCAGTGAGGATCCAGCACCTGTGATGAAACTTGCAAAGTCTTCTGTCTGCTGGGGTGTTTTCCGGGGAGAGACCTGGACACAACTCGACGGGCTGTAGCAATCATGGTATGGAAGTTCCCCCATCACCTGAGCTGGCACCTCTGTTGCTTGGCTTCTCTGTTCTTAACCTTCCTACTTTCCAAATTCATTGTATAGTGGGCTATCCCAGTTGGGAGGAGGAAGTAGGGAAGAGTCTCTGCTCTTCTGCCTATTTGGGGGGAGTGAATAGAAATGCTGGGCTCCCCCAATGTATGCACACAGAGGCAACCCAGTATTTTGACCCGGATTGTAGCAATGACTTGCTTGCTTTTCAAGTCATTGCTCACAATCTGAGCAAAGACTTCTGGGAAATCTTTGTTCATATTGCAAAATACAAGCAAATATGGGTCACTCATATTCACAATCTGGGTCACTAATAAATCAAAGTACCATTGTACTTAATTCTGTCTTCATTTCTCCCCATGCCCATCTTTAAGCATAGCACTGGTCATAGGACCTCCCTGGTTTACTATGTCAGGTTCCCAAGATGCTGGAGAGTTGCCTGATGCAAGACAAGCTAGGGATGTAGCTGTTGCCCACGTTAAGCTCTCCATCTTCTGTCATCTTCTTCCACAAGAGGAGAATTGCTTTTGTCTTCCACCTTGTCAGCAAGGGCAGTGGTTCATTTTGGTTACAAAGGCAATGTACACACCAGTGGGTGAAGAACAGTTATTTATTAAAACAAAATACTGAAACCATATTATCAGAAAAAGTAATACTTGTTCCCCTTGCATACATTCTTTTCCAGCAATTGATGAACTCTTAAAAGCCAATGGGATGTGCAGACTTACGCAAAGATGCTAAATAAATAAGGCTACATGCCTATTGTTGCTATATGAAAAGTTGAACCCAGGGGCAGTGCCAGAGTCTGTGTCACCTGGTGCGGGACCCTGGCACGTCACCCCTCTCCTGCGCATGCACAACATTGGCACATGCACAGTTCATCACTGAAGCCACTTGCCATTCCTAAGAAAGGGTAAGTGGGTAGTGTGGCAAGCTGCACATGTGCAAAGATTGCACTTGCTTAGTTCATCTCTGAAGCTTCTAAGTAGCAAACTGCACATGCGCAAAGGTTGCACAAGCACAGTTTACCTCTCTTTCTCAGGAAGGGCAAGGGGCTTCAGTAGTGAAGAGGGGAAACCCTCTCTTCAGTGGGAGCATTCTCCAACTGAAGGATGCATACACAAACTCCTGAGCGGGAGTGTTCCCCAAATGTGTTCCCCATATACGCAATGTTCGTGTATGTGTCCTTTAGTAGGGGAATGTCCCTGCTGAGAAGAGGAAGCCCTCTCCTCAGCAAAGATGCTCCCCTATTAAAGGACGCATGTGTGAACATTGTGCACGCATCCTTCTTCGGGGAGTGCTCCGGCTGAGTAGAGGGCTTTTCTCAGCAGGGATGTTCCCCAGCTAAAGGACGCATGCACAAACAACGTGATGTGTCCTTCATTGGGGGACGCCCTCTCCTCAGCCGGGAGGTTCTCACTGTGCATGTCCAAAGGCCTGGATATGCACAGTATGTCTCAGCCAGCCATTCAGGCCTGCTCCTAGTCAGAGCAGGCCCGAATGGGCCCGCTGCCCCCGGGGATCAGCTGGAGGAGTGTCAAACTCCTCCGGCATGTCACCCCACAGTGGCATGTCACCCAGTGCGGCCCACACCAGTCTGGTGACGTGACTGGGTGAACCAATTAAGCACTCTCACCCCCAGCTTTTTGGCCTTGAACAATGCCCCAGACATTCCAAAATACAATAAAAAGCAAGGGAGGTTTCATCTTGATAAGCTTTGCCAATTAACTGGTGCTAATAAGCATGAACTCTTCTACTTTGAAAAAAAAATCACAGTAACTGAGGCCACAATCCTAACCTCCAATTAGGCAAGCCTAAGCCCCAGCATAAGTCCTGTACTGACCTGGGGGTGTCACTAAAGTGCAGAAAGACACTTCTGCACCACTCATGGGGAGAAGATTAGGCTAGTGCCTAATCCAATAGGAACAATTTTGTGTTGTCATAAAAATTTGGTCACTGCAGCATCAAAATATTGTGTCTTGTGTCATAGTGCTAATACAATTGCAGACAGTTGCCGGCTCTAATATATATTTTTTGAATTCTTCCTATTTTAATATTTGTGTAACATATAAGTTATGGATACTTTCAAATCCCAATAAATGTATCCCAGGCAGTACATTATTACTCATTATTGTCAGTAATACCTGACAATATTAGCATTGCATCCTGAACTGTTTTCTTGACGTTTATGTATATTTCTCGTATCAGGGGAATGGACCTCAGTACAGGTTCAACCTCCGTATCCATGGGATTTCCATTCCAGAATACCCAGTGGATACGGAAATCTGTGGATTCTGGATAACTAATTCAAAGTATTTAAATACAAAAAAGCACATGAAAATTGGGGTTTCCATGGTTTTTACAGCAAAACATCAGTTTCCAAGACTCTCATGGTATATACCACTGTCTACCACTGGATGGGGCTGAAAGTAATGAAATAGAATGAAATTATTCAATTCACTTTTTAAAAAGACCTTTAAATTGGAAACCCAGCATCCTCATTAAGTCAGATATGTGGGTGCCAGATCAACAGTTCCTGCGGTTGTATTGTATAAATTATGGACACTGCTTTTCCAGAAACAGGTTAAGGTCCATCTTGACTTTTCTGGAGAAAAAGGATGAGGTTAAAAATTCCGGTTTCATTGTATTGTAAAGACTTACTATGAAAATTAATATACCAGTTTTCAGCAAAAATTGTACAAAACAGATTTATAGAGGGAAATCAAATAAAGGCCTCCCTGTCACAAAGGCCTTAGAATATTAGAATACAGGAAAAACACAAGCAACAACCACTTGAAAAGATAATCCTTGCTAAATTATGCTCCCCTTGCTAAATATTAGAAGAGCTCTACTTGATAAAATACCTCTAGCAGTATCTGTCAGACTTCTGCCTTATTTTGAATTTTGACATAGTATCATGTTAAGAGAGCTTGCAGCTGGACTTTCTTGTATCTTATTGACACCCAGTCATACATCAATACACCAAAGAGGGAACCCTTGAAAAATCATTAAAACCCTAGTAAGAACAGTAAAACATCATGAAGAACCCCTCCCTCTGTTGTACATAACAAGCATGTCAAATTCCAATAAATAAAGTACTGGGGCTTTTCAGCCTGTCAAATGTGATTCAAAGATCACCTGTGATCTTGCATCAATTTTGGGTCTCACTACACAGAATCCACAGCACATCAGGCTTCCTGAACAATATTTAGAAATTGTAACTATATAATTGCAATTTTTGCTTTCTTTCTTTAATCTCCTCTCTAAATCCTTTCCCTTCTAAGCTTAGGGACCACAGTTAAGAGGTAAGATTTGTCCATGGCAATACAGTACTTTTCAAATCCACATCCCACCTTCTTTCTTCCCTTAGATGCACCCAAAATACACATTCATTTTTCACTACAGTCAGGCACACAAGGAAGATGATTAGTTTAATATTTGTTCATTTTCACAATAAATCTGCATCCTTTGATTGGGAGTTCATTCGTTCATAGTCTATTCTGTAAAATGGGGACTAAATTTTCCCTAATTTGGTATCCTGTTCAAAAATTCCTTATTAAGAAGCTGTTTTTACTTTGCTATAGCAACTTTTTCCTCAGGAATAAAATAGGATTGGCCATTCTGTGTTCTTCCCAAGGGAAACTTTTATTCATAATCCCTCACACATCTCCCCTAATAATAACCCAAGCACACATAAACTGGTTCACCAACAAACCATAAGAGTAGATGGTGAAGCTCTTGTCATTCTTTCCCACATGGAAGGCTTTCCATTTTCACCAAAGGAAATTTGCAAATTTGGTTCCTTGTGTTTAGGGGCTCTCAGTAAGAGACATTGGGAGGAACTGCAGTAGGAAAAATAGGTCCTGCAGATAGCTCTCTCTCGGATAAAAGTACATTTTTTTCTTTTTTAGGAGAAAGGCTTTGTATCCAAACCCCACCCGACCACCTGTGTTTTATGTTTTTAGCTTTTATGAAGAACTTTTGACTCATGGAATACTGAAACCACTGTCTGCCATTGTAGAAGGAACAGCAGGGGCAGAAGGAGCAGAGCATTTTGTTACTCCTCAGGGAACATCCTCCATCATCAAACACTATTTAAAAGAGTCAGGTAATCCTTATTCCCATTTGTAAAGAAAGTATTCTTTGTTTTCAGGATGATAATGGTTTAAAGTAGCTGGCAAAGGCTTTTATGACATTTATCCTAACTGCAATTTTTGTGGTAAGAGTTTCAATTGAATTCAAACTTTAAACCAGTGATTTTCAGCCAGTGAGCCATAGCACATTGGTATGCCACAAAAGGTTTACAGGTGTGCCACAGGAATTTGATGCATACTGATTGAAAATGGCAGATAACTCTTCTATTATAGCAGATAACTCTTCTGTGGCTCTGTTTCTAGAGCACTGTTTCTCAGGAAGAACTGTCAGAGAAGAAGGAATATTTGTTGTTATTATCAACAGTTGCCCTAGTAATAGAGCTGCAGAACCCGGAAGATTCTCCTAGAATCTAGAAGTGACATCGCAAGATGTGATAATGGTTGATGACATTTGAGAAGAAAAATGTTGAAAATTGCTGCATTAGGCATTTATAGAATTGGTTTTTATAGGTGACATCTTCCCAGAAAAAAACTCCTTATAGTTTGTTTTGATAAATAAATACCTTTTCTTCCCTACACCTACCCTAACGTACAAATGCACGTTGAAACAGAAATCCAACAATAGGGTTTTTAGCAAAAAGTTCACAAACAATTTACTGCAAAAAGGAAATGATTGGCTCCCTGTCACAAAAGGCCTCAAATTGAAATGATTATTGTTCCAAATCCTGTGATGTTATCAACCTACCTAATGAGAAGAAAACTAATGAGAATGCATTATTTGTTTAACTTGATGCTGCTGGGTAGACAGACAAATCACCAAACAAGTTGAAGGTAGGGTTGCCATAATTCTCTTCCAAAAAACTGGGACAGGACTCCCTGTCAAACTTGGCACTATGTTAGTACAATCCCGGAAAGCTGGGACAGTCCCGGTTTTTCGGGACGTGTGGCAGCCCTGCCATAAAGGAAAAAAGAGAAAATAATGCGGGCAGGTTGATCTTGCTATCTGCCTCTTGCTGTAAAGAGGAGTAGGTTCAGTGTGAGTTAAGGAGGGCATATGATAAGTATTAACGCAATCTGAAACTGTCATATCTATAGTGCCTTAAAATACGTAAAATGTCCAATGGTTCCAGTGAAATTGTTTCCATGTGTCATGCTTCAAACCTAATCCTATCTAACTTTCCAGCACTGACGCAGCTTCAGTTCAGCAACAATGTTCCTTACTTTGAGAAGGTTTCTGTGATTGACTCCCCCAACGGCTGGAGGCAGCATATGCCCATGGTCAGGCATGTCAGCACTGGAAATTGGATAGAACTGGGAGCTAAGAATTAACATATAAGAATAAAATTTCCAAGACAAGGGTTGGATTGTAAGGGAATATGTGAAAGGATACTGCAGACATTGTCCCCTCTATGCTGAATGGCTGCACAGCTGAATTTGGAGTCCCGCACTCTGGAACTCAGTGATGGCAGTGATGTCATCCCCAAATGTTCCAGAGCTACCATTATATAGCTTTGCATGCTCCCTGCAAAAATTGCTGGGAACATTAACCATAGGAGGTACATTTGAATGACTTATTTATCAAGTTTTAGCATAAATATATGAGTACATGTGTCTCTCTTTTGGCACAGGTGCCAATATCTTCTATGAGCGTCATGTTACTAAAATCTGCCTTAAAGATGGGAAGTGGGAAGTCATCTGCAGCAACACAGGCTCTGTGGATCAGTTTGATATAGTTGTTCTCACAATGCCTGTCCCACAGATTCTTCAGCTTCAAGGGGACATTGTGAAGAGTAAGTGCCTACGTTTTGAGTTTGGATTTTTTAAATGCTTGGTTTAATCTATGCTGATTTGGAACACAGCAGGCTGAGTTGCTTTATTTGTAACAGCTCAAAAAGGAGCAGAAGATGCTGGAGGTCTGAAGTTTTGTGACAGGAGTACTTTAAAACTGATTCTTGATGTTTTACTAGTTACAATAATGTTGTAGCAGCTGCAATTCTCTTGTCTGGAGATAAATTAGTTGTTTCCACTGAGATTGTTTTGACAGTAAAATACAGTTTGTCTGTTCTCACTTTGTACCAAAAGCAGTCTTTGGAATATGAGAGGCTCTCTAAGTAATCTGAAATATTGGAACATTTACATGTTTTCTGCTTTTCTTTTTTTATGGCCTTGATCAGGAGGGAGTTAGCATACATGCAGGAACTATGTGTAGCTGCTAAAATGGCAACCACACATTTCATATCCTCCCACATAATATCTAGGACAACTTTGGCCTAGTGCTCACTAAGGTGATAACCCTATATCTGGGCTGTTCTATTTCTGACTGTGAGTAGGGACTCAAATAATGGAATGTGCTTCTCTGGATATATATTTCTGTAGATTTCCAGCACATTGAACCACTTTTAGACATCTATTTTCTATCTAAGCGTTCTCCTTGACAGGCTAGTTTTCTGTGTGGAGGGTCTTTTTAAAAATAGAATCTTTAAATTATGCTGAGCATTCAGCCACGTGCACCAGCCTACACTTAGGGCACACTCCAGAGTAACTACGGGGAGTCCTTGCTCTGGTGTAAGAACAATTTGCTCTGGATTGCAAAATGAATTTCCCATAGGTTTTCACTTGTTGGTGCAGTAACTACGGGTGCACGTAACGTCTCTTACGTGCTCCCGTAGTTACTCTGGATTGTAGGGTTAGAGTCTGAAATTGTACAGCAAGATATAGATCCACAAATTAAACATCACAGAAAGTCCTAGACCTTATCTGTATCTTGTTTTTATTATTGTGCACATTTTCTCTGCCTACTTTATTGCTTAATAGACGAAGAGATGTGTCTTAGAGAAAGACATGGATAAATTGCTTTATAGAGAGGAAGCAGAAGGTTAAATATGACATTACCAGTTTTTGATGGCTGCCACATTTAACATAATGGGTGGCTCGAGCTAGTCAAAACTGTAGCTTTATAATTGATATTCAAAATAGATCAATTTATGCTTAAAAATCAATTTTATTCCAATTATGTGTGTAGACTACTCAAAATGGGTATACTTGCATCATACACTGAGTATGTTAACAAAATTCCCCTTTCCCACTGACACTAAATGGGAGCCAGAGGAATTTGACAGAAATCTTGCTGGGGTGTGGTCAGTGGGCATGGAGAGGAGTTGTCTGCATAAGAGTAACACTTAATCATTTATGTCAGTCAATTGTATAATAGAGCATATCACTAATGTAGTCTAAGTCAGTAAGTATTGTACAGGACAATATTATTGAATAGGACGGTGTTTATTGTGCTTGGTTATTTGTGCTTGGAAATTCTATAAATTCTACCTTAGGTTGGAAATTTTAAATACTTGGAAATTCTAAAATTTCTTAGGTGGAATAATCTTGTTCTGATATTTCTTTAATAGTTACATCAGTTTGTGGTCTCGTAGGACTTCACATTTTGCTCTTTTGCTGGTATTAAGTACAGTATTTTGAAACAAATTTTGAAACAAATCAATAGGGCATATGTCTAAATATAGGTAAATGTGTTTAAGAGAGGTGAGCATATGAATGTACTTTCCCACAGCAGTGTTCCAACAGTTAGTTACTTTCATCTGGTTTTTCCATTACAAAAGAAAGCTTCCTAACTACAAAGAAACATATTTATCAGAGTAAATTTCTTCCCTTGTTTGAGTCTCTTTTTGTTTGTGCATTAGAGTTTCCTTACTACTCAATTTTTTCTTACTCTTTTAATGCTGCTTCTTTTGTAGGATATGATTCTGCAACAGCTAGTATTAGCATTAGTGCCTAAGATAAAGAGGTCCTATTTAACATCTCTGAAACCCTCTCTCGTATCTGAACAAAAATATTTCAGAGAGTAAAATCTTGTAGTGCGAAGACAAATGCAATTCTCAAGCTTCTGTTGAAGCTGATTTTTCTTGAAATCTCTAGTTATTTTTTTCCTTGGCAAAATATCCACAATGAATTCTATTCTGAAATGTTACTCAAAATACTATATTCTGTATTCAGGATCTAGCAATTTCTTGCTTTGTATTTCCTATATATAAAAAATGTTTGGAATTTAAAGGGTTAGCATTTAATGAACCTGGAAGTACTTACTGTTGCTCTGGAAGCAACCAGTCTTGTAGATGAGGCAATCCTGTAATTACAGTACTTTAAAGAGACAGTGGATGGCAGCATTTTAATGATCTTTAAAAGAAGCAAAATGAAAAGGTTCAAAGATGATTGCTAGGAAGTTGTGAGTACATGTTGGCTGTAACAGGGCAGCTGTATTTTGGTTCCAAAATAAGTATTTAAATTAAAAGAGTATTAAAAGTATTAAAATAAAAGTATTAAAATAAAAAGAGTATTTTTTTCCAATTAAAACAAAAAAGTAAAAGAAAGATAATTTTTTTTTAAAAATTTGGAAAATAAACATCCCCTCCTAATCAAATGTGAAAGGTACTATTTTGATCCTCCACTTCATGCCGTCATACGTATTACAAAGTTCATTACAATTTATACTTGTAGCAGAATGTATGAACTCAAAGCAGGAAAGCATTGTGTTCATACATGCAGATCATCACTTGATGTTATAGTCCTCTAGCTATAGACAACATGCATAAGTAAACTCTCCCTAACAGTTTTCAGAAATTTAGAAATATCAAGAGTCAATATTATTTTCAAATTCAATATATAGTAAAACCTTTTCCGAGCATCCACAGCAACAAAGAACCTGGAATGCATACAGTATCTGAGAGATTGACAGATGATACTTTTTCTGAAACAGGAAGGGACTGATTTAAAAAGACCCTGTGTGCGGCCACTAATTTTACTGGCTCCATTTTGTTCTTTCATTGAAGGTTCACGTTGGGATAACTTGACTCTTTCATCACTTTGCCTTTTGGGTGATACTTTAAGCTGAACTTCAGTAGGAGGTGAAGTGGCAAGAAATAAGCTTCCATGTGGTTGTGGGAGTCTGCATCATGCTGTGGACCAGATGCCTTCATGTTCTTATCCTGTATAATACTAGCTCTTCCAATTTTCAGGAACTTTTTACAGCCTCCATCCCCATCCTTGTCAATATTTTGTGCTTTTTGTGCCATCCAACATTTTTAATATGACTATATTATTCATTTTGAGCAAATATATTTTATATTATACTATCTTTTTAAAAATTGTTATTGAAGAATTTGGAATACTGCAGCAAACCTCTTTCTTGACCCCATTTGTGTTCAGCTTGAGTGAGTTGATAGCAGGGATGTTGCAAACTAGCAGTGCCTTCCCCACTAGCCCAGTCATCCAGGTTTACCTGTCATGAGGAAGAATTCTCCATCTCTTGCCTCTCAGCTTGGACATGGAGAAATCTGTAGCGTGTGGTGAAGGAGCACATCAGTGCAGAGTTTGTGACTAATAGAATGCTTCTGTTCCTCTTCTTTCCAATTCAGCATGAATACAGGGATAACAGCTGCAGAAGGCTCATATTTCACACTATTTACTTGCTCTGCATTAATGAAAACTCTAATGAGCAAGATTGCTCAGTTTTGTTCTCAGATGCTTTCAGTATATTCTCTGTGATTTTGTTCTCGACCTTTATCTTAACATAACTGCTCTGTGACTCATTTAGTTACTTGCAGAATCTTCAGTCTCATTTTTTTCTCAGTTAAATTTGTGGTTTATGTTAAAAGGAGGAGGAACTAAGTTGTCATCTTTCTTGAGGAAATGGATGGTTCTTGAGACTGAATAATTGTAAGAATAACAGGTTGACCACTATTTTGAGTTGTACACTTGTTTCAGTCTGCCACTGAAGTGTGTTGCAGTGTGGATTGGGCACTACAAACCTTTTTTCTTTCACCTTTTCTTTTGCCTGAAAGAGTAATATCAGGTAATCAACCCAAAATAAATATTCAAACATGTAGAGTGGTTTCTTAGGGCAAAATCCAGAGTAACTACGGGGAGTCCTTGCTCCGGTGTAAGAACAACTTACTCTGTATTCCAATATGAATTTCCCATAACTTTTGACTAGGTGGTGCAGTGACTAGTGGTGCAGTTTTGACAATGGGTGCACATAAAGTCCTTTACGTGCTCCCAGTTGCTCTGGATTTGGGAGTATGTTCATGTTCTGTGTTGTAATCTCTCCTACACTTAATAGTTTTATTTGTATGATTGCCTCTTTTCTTATGGGCAAAGTCACATAGTCTTCCTTTAGGTTCCAGTTGCCTGTAAATTAGGAGTTGGTTTAAGTTGAGCACAAGACTGTTGTAAATGGTATGAAACAGAAGTATGAAAAGTTAAAATCTAGCATACCATCTGGTTGGTAAGAAAACTGTGTTGTCACAAGCCATGGGGGATGTGGCTGAGCGAAATCCTTCCAAGACAGCCATGACTTACAGATGCCCTGCTGGGGAGGAAGCATAGCCCTTGGGCTTTGAGCAGAGATAAAAACTGTACGTGGAATATGTTCTTAAACCCTCTTTCAGTGAAGAGCTTTCCATGACCCATACCATTTAAAATTCCAAATTTATCACTGGAGACTTGCCGTAGCGCAATGATTCAGTGAGAACCATGTGGATGGAGTGCTGGGCTAGAATTTGGGGGACTTGGTTTCAAGTCATGAAGCTCCCTTGGGCTGGAGATTCAGTGGTACCTTGGGTAATGAATGCCCTGGGTAAAGTATGTTCCAGGTAAAGAACATACTGTTCCCCTGGGCTTCCGACTTGGGTAGCGAAGCTGATTTGGGTAACAAAGGCCAGCTGGCAGCTTTTTAAAGTTTAAAAAGCTGCCAGCCTGCACTTGTTACCTGAATGAATAGGTCAGGTAACACAGGTCCGTTCCTCTGGGGAGTGGGAAGGTGCTTGGGAGGACTGGGGGTTCTTCTGGGGGTGTGGGAGGGTGTTTGGGGACAGTGGGGGAGATATAGGCAGCTGTGAATAGTGAACCTGCAATCCAACCCCAGGCTCCCTGCGGAGCTTTTGAAGAGGCTGGAGAGCAGGCGAGGGGACACTCCTCCCTCCAGCCAGCTCTGCAGGGAGCCAGGCTTTTAAAGTGGCAGCCACTACTCCCAACTGTCTGAATCTCCCCGCCCCCCCCCCCACTGTCTCCAAACACCCTCCCATCCCCCCGGAAGACCCCCAGTCCCTCCAATGGGGCCTACTCCCAGGAAAGTGACTAGAATTGCAGATTCCTAACCATGCCTACTCAGAAGTGAGCCCCATTGTGTTCAACAGGTCTTACTCCTAGGAAAGTGTCTAGGATTGATAATTCCTAACTATGCCTACTCAGAAGTAAGCCCCATTGTGTTCAATAGGTCTTACTCCCAGGAAAGTGTCTAAGATTGCTGATTCCTAACCATGCCTTCTCAGAAGAAAGCCCCATTGTCTTCAAGAGGTCTTACTCCCAGGAAAATGTCTTAAGGATTACAGCCTCCTAAGTGTCTTCAGGATTGTGCCTTTAGGATTGCAGCCTGAGTAGACTTCATAGGATCACACATATTGAATGCATGTTTTGAATTCAATTCCAGTGTTTTGTCATCATTTTTACATATAGTTAATATTTTATATGAATATTTTTTGGGTTGTGGAACCAATCATCTGAGTTTCCATTATTTGCTATGGGAAAATCCGCTTCATTCATGTAACAAACATGCCTCCGGAACGGATTAAATTTGTTACGTGAGGCACCACTGTACTATCTCAGTCTTGCCTACCTCAAAATGGTTGTGAAGGAAAACAAGAGGGGGGAAATGCAGGAATTTTAATTATTCATGTCATATTTCACAGATATTACAGTCAGCTTGAATTTTGAAGCTGCCATGTCTAAAAACTACCTTTTACCATATTTGTTTTGCTCGATTGCTGATCATTCTGTTTATGAGGCAGATTACTTGTTAATGACACCTGAGTGATGCTTCCTCAAAGGGCTGTAATGGCTGGAAGAATGTATGGTTCTCTCTCTTTTCAAAGCTTGGCTGAGGTGTCCTCCATAGCTAAGGGAAGGACTGACATAAAGACACAGAAACAACGTGAAATTATTTTGGTTAGGAGCAGAGCAGAAGCGCAACACCGAGTGGGTGTTGTGAAAGCACTTTATTGAGTGCCGGGCATCTTTATGAGGCTGTTGTGTGGAAGCAGACACTGCTTGATATGCTTTTTACCTATGCTCTATTTGCATATTTGTAAATAGAATAAATATTACTAAAATGCCATAAGTCTCCAGAGTTGCCTTCTCAATCCTATATCACCGTATCTTTGGAATTTCTCATCAGTCTGGTGAGGTGCATGCTTTGAACACCGTGACAGAACTACATTGTTCCATCATAGGAATAAAAAGCTTATATTTTAAAAAATTCTAGGATGCCGTATACAATTTGTAACCCAATAAATGCGTACCTCACTAGCCACAGATTGTGGCCAGTCAGGTGGTTTAACTTCTATATTTGCGATATTAAATATGCAGGGAAAAAGTGCTCTTAGTGACCTGCAGTTATCTAGTTATGGTTATAAATTATGCTTGTCTGACATTGTATGAAAAGGCACTATTGTCAAGTAGCAAGACCATACTTATTGCTGAAGAGGCCCTGGCTCAAATTTATGTAACAAAAACAAAAAAATTTCCTTGCTGCTATTAGATTTTCAGCATGCCAGCAATTTGACTGATGTATTTACCAAGTGGTGTGATTTACCAAGCGGTCTGTTGTATCAAAGTCCTGTTCGTGTGACAATACTGTATCTGCAAAATGCCTAACTGTTTTGCACTTCTCTTTCTGTACTGTGATCTGTATAGGACATAGAAGGAAATCTGTCACAGGAGTCATGTTGCTTTTTCATATATTTCATTCTGATCCAGAGATCAGCATAATTGCATAGCTGTGAGTGACAGAATCTAGATTTTAGTGTTGGGCTAGATCAGTGTTTTTTATCGAAAGGGTTTTTTGAGTAGCCATCTTTGGAAGAAGGCACACTGAAAAAAACACAAAACTATCTAAGAAGCTTTGAGTGGGACTCTATATTATGCACAATTCCTTGTTTCTTCATTTCCTGATCCCAAATGAGAGACGTGCCTTTTCCTTATTTGAAGGACTTTAGGCGGCTCATGCATTGCTGATGAGGAGATACATGTTTTTAATGTAACACCCAATATTATTTTACCTATTTTCTTTTATATTTCACCACTTTGTAACATACAAAATTATTAATGTAAGAAAGTAAACACAGAACTACAGTACTTACCCTGCAAGATTTCAGTTAATTTTGGACTTTCTAGCTTTTAAATGTCTGGAAATAATCTTAGGAAATCTAGTCCCTGAAATGTCTATGATATCTCAAGTACCAGTGCTTTCAGCATTACGTGTTGTCGCGCATGCAGGGAGGGGAGGAGAAGCACATTTAGCTTTCTTTTTCACTATAAGTCTTCAGCTCTGTTATTCATAGTTGCCAGACTAGTTATTACTTAGCAGATGTCAAATTTTGTTGGGAAACTATGCACGTGTTAAGCATTTTGTAGCACTCACAAATTCTCTTTTTTTGCTCTCTGGCAAATGTAAATATCCAAGAGAGAAGGAAGAATAGATATGTGGATGTTGCAGCTTTGGCACTTTGAGTGATACTCTGATGGATGCAAGTCATGAATGTTTTAAGAACTACACAAATAATTTCTGATTTTTTCAGCTCCTGAGATTTTATATTTACAATGTAATGTATTGCCATTTCATTTCTTATCCCCTTCCCCACTGGAGTTTTATTTATCAGAAGTATCTTTATGCAATAAAAAGCATACTCAAGACATCAAATTCCTATGAAGAATTCACGTAACCATTTTAGGTGGATCACTTTCAATCTACGTTACTACATCTGCCTGTATTTTGAGTGGGCCAGGCTCCAAATTCAGTGCACAATTGTAAAGATACTGCAGATGTTGTTCTACTGTAGATTTGGGTCATTGCTCTGTTAACTGCTTTATATGTAATTTGGTGATAATCATTATGATCTGCGCAGGAGTTTTGCTTGTTACTTTGTGCACACTTTTAATACAGGGTAACCAAAGCAGCTTAGTATAGTTTCCTGTGGATCTACAGCCCAATCCTATGCATATATACTCAGAACTAAATCCCATTTAATTCAATAAGACAACCAGGAAGGTGTGACTAGGATTGGAAACCTAGAGGTTAAAAGAGCATTGTTTCTCATTCATTCACTTAACGGGCACAATCCAGAGTAACTATGATAAGTCCTTGCTGCGGTGTAAGAACCATTTACTCTGGATTGCAATATGAATTTCCCATTGATTTTCACTTGGTGGTGCCATAACTACGTTGACGGAAATGTCTCTTACATGCTCCTGTAGTTACTCTGGATTGTAGGGAACATGTGGCAATACCCTGTGTTATGGTGAGGAAAGCCGTAGCATCTGGTATCTTATCTAGAACATTACATGCAGTTAAATTATTCTGCAATTTTTATCAAAGTTCTGTTTTTAATGGTTATTTATTAAAGATAAGCACTGGCTCAGGTGCCTACTATGTTGCATTGTGGGTCAGTTTGTTTGGGTTAAATTGGGGCACATATGGAAACAACCTGACCACTATCTGGGCTATTCCCCATGAGTGTCTTGGAAAAGAGACTGACAACAACGTAGCTTTCATTAGAGCCATTTGATCTTGTTGCTTTCAAAGCAAAGCATGATTTATAAAAATAGAGAATTGGGAAGAAGTAGGGTGGAGGTGGGACTAAAAATGTGGTCTTTGTATGAAATTTATTAGTTCCACAGTTATCAGTGACAACGAAAGCAATACTTGTCAGCAGGCTTGCTAACCATGTTAATACATGGGCTGTTCAGGGGAAGAATGTGTCTCACATCTGTTGAATTTTTAATTTGAATATAAAATTGTGGAATTTTTCCATCCATGTTGCGTGCAGTCAGTATTCACTCTCCCGGATGGTGTTTAGCACAGAAAGGGTGAACATCTGTTATGCAATGTCAGGAGAGGAAATGAGGCCCTTATAAGACCTTTCCAGCTTTATTTGACGCCCTGTAGAACTTTGTCTCAGATGAACAAGATTCACAATTCACAACTGCTAAATTTAGGCAATCCTGAGATGAAAACAGACTGTATAATTAATGTTAGCGTGCCATGAGTTATGTACTTACCAAGGGCCTGGCTAGGGAAAATTATTCCATTATTTAGTATTATAGACCAATCCTCCAGCAACCCAGTCTGCCCATGGATGGCTTTCATTTCTGCAGTGATGGTTTCATCGGTGCATGCTGTCTCATAAAGTGTACTGAAAAGGAAGGATTTCCACAACGTAGCAGCAAGCAGTGTTGTAATTCCATTTTATTTTCACCTAATGTAACAGAAATGAATCAGCTTGCCTTTCTCTGTTTCTTCCCTGAGTATGTGTTATGTAAGATTTGATGTACGTATAAAAATTGCCGCATCTTTGTCCTGGGAATGGGGATGAAAGACTTGACAGAGATATGTAAGGAAATTTAAAAAAAAAACCAAGTTAAGGAAGCATAAAGCAAAAAGATAGTTGCAGATGGACTGCAATTCTATGACACTGTAAGAATGGACAACTTTAGACAGTTGTCACTTGTCATTTTCATGCTACATTTTAGCAAAAAAAGTAGCTAGCAAATGTTAGCTGTCTATTTAAGTTGTAGTATTTAAGTTTCATTTATCAAACCTAAGCACTTTTAATGCTATAAAAAGCCACAGTAATCAAATAAATACAATACTCAGCTGTACTGCATTAACTTTTTTCCCCTTCTGTCCCTTATACCAAAATGTCTATTTATGTTGTTTAAAACTTGTATTCTTCACATGAATAAAAGCTGTGTACACTTCCCATCTGTTTCTTACAGTTCCAAAAATTATAAATAACAGCCATTTTTCTATAAAAGTTTGCCTGGTCTTTACTGTCTCTAAATTAATATGTCTTTTCAAAGCCATTCTTCAAGAGATGGTTTTACAGCTCCTTTTCCAAAATTTTGCAGTAAGCATTTTAAGCTGCTGTTAAAGTAATTTCTATTAGGATTTCAGTGAAAGTTGGGATAAAAATGAAATAAATTAAAAATAAATATATTCACTGCTCTCTTTTTTTACATACCTCCTTGTGTCATGTAAGAGATGTGGCATTAATAATCATCCAGTTATTACAGAATATTATAGCATATTTTCTGTATTCTACTTTTTTTTGCAAAATGCTTCATAGTTTTACAATCCCCCCGTATAACTTGATTTCATCTGCCTGTTATCTTCAAATATGACACTCACAGTTATATGCATTTTATTTCCATACAGATTCATTCAGAATCTATATGGAATTCATTCAGATTCTTTCTTCATAACATTAAATGTTTTGAATCGATTTAATTTAGAATTGGAACTATATTTTCAATACTTCTTGGATATATATCAGTGTTCAGGTCACTTTCTCATTTTTACGTACATTGGTAATTTATCTGAAGATTAGATGGAAAGAAATAAAGCATATTAATCTTAAATAATAATCTGAAATGGAATAAGAATGAGGTTAAGAATGGTTGTTAGAGATATGGTGTATATATGGATGGATGTTTAGATTTTTAAGATATAAAGCTGTAAGTGATTAGAACATTCAACTTCGCCTGTGGTACTTTTTAAGATTCAATCTTTGTATTTTTAATTTATCTTTATGTTTATTATTTATTTATCTTTCCCCCCTCTTTTTTCTTTTACTTTGTTTTTCTTCTTCTTTATTCTTATAAGTACATGAAATTTTAAAAAAGAATTACCTTTATAGGTACCATACACTTATTTTTAAAATTACATTATGAGCACAATCCTAAACATATCTACTCAAATATAAGCCTCATTTTGTTCAACTGATCTTCCTCCCAGAACAGTGTCTTAAGGATTGCAGCCTAAGGCCCATATCCTAAAGTCAAATTAAGCCCTTTGCTCCGGAGCAGTGACTTTCCATAAGAAAACACTAGAGAGTGATGTAACTGCGTGGACCCGTAATTGCTCTGGATTTTGCCCTAAGTCAATATTTTCAGCTGATACGGCTTCTAAGTGCATTAGATCCCTTCATCATAAGTAAAATACTTCTGAATCAGGCCTGTTTTCTACCATGGCCCAAAAACTGCCACTGACATGAGAGAAGGCACTGCTCCTACCATTACACCCCATCAACTGTTATTTCAAGGCATCCTGCAACTTCAGTCTATATATGAGTAGACGTGCCCAGGATTGCACTGTTTATCTCTTTAAAACTTGGTACCTTTAGAACTAGGTTTCTAACTTGTAGATATCAATCCTACAAAGCATTCAGAGTTGCTCTTTTTTCCTGAGACTCTTCAACCAGAACAAGCTCTTCTGGATGCTATTTAGCATAATCTTTTCTTGTTCCTTTACCTTACCCCATTAAATGCAAAAAAAAAATATATATATTATCAAAGATTATCATTGGCATCCATCAGTCTTGAGAGACTACGGTATTGTGCTTGACGCTGTATGTGAAGCACGAAGGCCTGGGTAGATTAATATGAAGGATAGGGTGTTACCCAAGCAGTAAATCCCCCTCTCCACACCACTGGAATAGTCCAATGGAACAGCAGAGCCGATATGATTGGTTCCAGCTGCATTGCAGAGCTGGGCTAAAGACAGGAGCTCACCCTGTCTTGTGGGGACCCAGGTCTCGAACCCTGCCCTACTGGCTTACAGGCACAGTGTCTTAACCTCTTGCGCCACCCACAGCTCCTAAATCACAAAATCAGTCCCTTTTTTGTTATATAACAAAAGCTTTTTGTGATTAAAATATCCACTGAAATAGGTGTTAGAATAGGTGCTAAGATCCCAAACATTTTCATGAAATTACTCCTTTAATATAGCCATAATTTGCCACTTTCTGCTAATTTGACCCAATATTTCAGAGGAAATCCCTATCTTGTGATTCCAAAATCCAGTGTGTTGTTTATCCTTGGGTTCAGAAAATTCTCTCAAAATAACTGAATATTAATATTTTATAATATTTGAGACTACTACAATACCTTCCAATTGCAAGATTTTTATTCAGATTAGAGGTATTTTGTTGTTCCATGTCATAAAGTAAATTTAACTCTTTCTATATCTTTATCACTATGCTTAAAAACAGAGATAAAATAAAAACAGAGATAAAATAACGAACAGAAACTTTAAATGTAGGTACCATACACTTTGTATTCTATTGGACCATTCTGTAGTATTCTTATTTTTTTGTTAGACTATTTATACATATTTACTAGAAGTAAGTTTCACTGAATTTAATGAGAAATGGTCTCAAGTAAGTGTGTATAGGATTGCAACTTTCGCTTCATGTATCTGGTAACGTTTTCTAGTTAATTTTACCTTCTTTAATCAATGCATCAGAATGATCACTCGCTAATTATTTACCCTGTTAGATAATTTTACCCTCAGGTAGTCATATAATTTTCTTTCCTTCTGTGAAGCAGATCATAGTCGGTGACTGTGAATCATTTAAATGAACAGACTTATTGTAGTAAGGCTGCAATTTAGTGCACATTTTCCTGGAAGTATGCCCCATTGAATACAATAGAATTTACTTCTGAGTACATATGCACAAAATGCATCGTAATAGTCTCTTTATGATATAATTGGAATTGTTTAAAAATGAGGATGTAGTCATCTATACTAAGCAGAGTAATAAAGTGGTAGACCCTTTCTCCTAAAGCAAACTCACCAACCCTCACTTCATGCTGGGAATAAAATAGGCAGATGCAGCAGCACAAAATAAACTGTTTTTGTTTTTCTTCACTGAATAGACTGATCTAAGTTGATATGAATTAGTATTCGACTAATTTTAAATTTTTTCTTATGCTTTATTCAGATAAAATTGATTGGTTGGTTGATGAATAAATATTTGACACACAATTCTGCTTCTCTTCTGATAAATTATGATAGGAAATGAATATCAGTTTTACAATTTTACAGCTGTTCAGTTGGAGGTGTTTTTTTACCAGTGATAAAGCATATGGTAATAAATGAGGAATGAATTGATAATTGATACTCTTTTCTATTACTGCTGAACTAATTCATTTGTAATTGAAAATTTGTAATGTGAATATTTTACATGAAGCTCAGAATTGTACTGTTTGTATGGTACTAAATGCAGCAGTCATGGGGGCAGGGGGAGAATAAGATTTATTAATTGAGTATGGTAAGAAGTCTGTAAACCAGTCAAAGCCAAAGAAATAATCCTCAAAGAAGGAATTCAAGCATGAGTTAATTTCATAACTCATAACTTTTATTCTGTCCTTACGTGAACCTTTTTTTAGCTGTGCTGCTCCCTGTTTTATGTGCAGCATAGAATTTATATTGTAAAGAAAATGGATGGCCTAAACAGTAGTTCCTTAGCAAAAAAAGAGTATAGCTTGGGAGGACCTTCTTTATTTTGCTTTTTAAAACTACAAGGTATGTATTTGTCTTTTTGCTCCCCCTTTCATAAGGATGTTACTGAACCATTTAGCTTGGCTAGTCATGCTTACCATCCCTGAACGCAATTATATTGTTTCCCTTTTGGGGGGCAGTGACAGTGCTAATATGCATGCTTAGGAATTCCATGTTTCTCAGCTTGTCCCTGAGAAAAAAAGATTCTCATTAAATATACTTGCAGATCAAGGTAGCAAGCTGTTCAAAGATTTATTATTTTGCAAGCAAAAATTCACTTAGTATTCCAAATTGGGTCCAATACTTCGTCTTGTATGCTTTTAATAACAACTGTGTTGATTTTTCTTGTGTAATTAGAAAGGATGGATAATATTCTACTGCAGGCAGCTCTTCCTGCAAAAATTTTCATATATGGAAAATGATTTATTTAAATATATTTACAAGAAGCATACACACACAAAAATTGTGATCCATGTTGTTCTCCAAATAAGGCATGGTCAAGATGACTATGTATTTCATACAATTGCATTTTGGTTTTTGCATGTTGTTAATGGTTACTTTCCATTCAGCTTCCATCATCCTTCAGGTCCATTCACAAATGGCCATATAGGCAATTAATATTCCTATCCATCTGGGGCGATATATGTGCTGAGGCAGACTTTCATGAACAGGTTAATTTAGAAGTTTTTGTCTAAAAGCTGGAAACTTTGGGATTGATAAAACTGGGCTAGATTCAATCCTTAACCTATTTTCTTTTCTGCCATTGTTTTGAGTATGTTCAGTTAGCTTAGAAGATTTTAGGACTATACATGTCCATGTTAGAATTTTCCAACCCTATTAGAATTTTCAAATTTTCTAATCACCATGAGAAGCAAAAGAAAAGAACTGCACCACACACAGCAAATTAAACTGAAACAATGTGTATGTTGCACAAGAAATTCAAAGTTATGTGTTTATTGACACATGCTTTCTGTTGGGATGTTACAAGAACTTAAGTTACAGATATAGTGGAGGGGTCTCAAAACCCCAGCGTGAAGGCGGCCCGTTACCAGCCTCTGATTGCCTGTAAGCTTCTGGCTCACTTGACCAAACACAATAGGAAATTCTATTCACAAATTCTAGAAATTTGAGCCCATTTATCTTCATTTATTCATCCAGGTTCATAATATAATGAACCTATAATGTTGTTTTTAATAAAATAATAACTGTTTAATTTTTTTGAAATATACTTATTGCCATTGCAGAGATTTGGTTCAGGGATTAAATGAAAATAGGCTTACCCTATGAAAAATTAAAAATTATTAAAATCTCCTCCATACCTGGTGCTTCCACATTTTGGCAGATAATGGCATGGATTACCAGTGGCCAGCTGTTTCTTTTCCTTATTCTTTTTTTGTTTCTTATTCTTTTTTTGTTTCCTTATTCTTTTTTTGTTTCTTAAACCTGCTTTGCTCTGAGTAGTTCTGTTTTCTGCATTCAGAATGTACATGCTCGAAGTTAAATTGACCAATACTTGATATAAGATGGAAATTGTGCACAAATTAATTAGGGACAAATAGTCTTATATTGTTGAATCCTGGTAGGCCAGTTGACAGGTAATTGTGTATAAAGTTCATAATATTGCTATCCAAATTTTTCTTCCAAGGTTTTTTGTGCCTTTAAAAAGAGTGATTTTAAATTATATTTAGTTAGGAGAGTTTGGCTGCAATCCTAACCACAATTTCCTGGGAGTAAGTCCTATTGAACACAGTGGGACTTACTTCTGAGTAGACATGCTTAGGATTCCAATGTTTGAGTCTTACACATTTTCTCTCCCCCCAGAAGGACTTATTGGATGAATATCTTATCTCCTCTTTTCCTAGCAAACTAAATTTAGAAGACAAAGGCTGCAATCCTAAAGACACTTTCCTGGGAATAAGTTCCATTGAACACAATGGGGCTTACTTTTGAGTAGACATGGTTAGGATTGCACCCATGGGCTGCAATCCTAAACACACTTTCCTGGGAGTAGGTCCCATTGAATACAATAGGACTTACTTCTGAGCAGACATGCTTAGGACTGCACTGTTTGAGTGTCTTTTTTGAAACATCTTGATTTTGTATTTGTACATTGCTCTGTTTTCTTTCTTAACTAGTAGAACTGACTCATTGCGGGAGTAAAAATTAAAGATATTTGTGAGCACCAGATATGGCTGGGCACCGGAGGGCACTGCAGGGCACCAGTAAACACCAGTAGGCATGGGGAAGCAGTGAGCATCAGGTGGTGAACACTGGGCAGCAGGCACTGGTGTCCACCAGCAATCGGTGGCCATCAGCAGACACAGTGGACATGTTGAGCACCAGCAGGCATCAGTGAGCTCCACTGTGCAGTGGGCAGAGAGTAACACTAGGCATCACCAGGTAATAGGCATCCTTACAAGGCACCAGCGCGCAGCACCAGGCACTGCACATCCCTACTAGGCACCACTGGATGGTAGCAGGTAATGGGCATCACCAGGCAGAACCAGGCACCATAAGGCACCATACACCACCAGGGATCCCTGCTGGGAAGCATGCACCAAGTGCCACTATACAATACAGAGCACTGGGCAATGGGTACCACTAGGTAACCAGGCATCACTGTGAGCACCACACTGATTCTTAGAGGTATTTATATCACAGAAGGAATATCCTCCCCAAATTTCAGGCTTCTAGATCATGCCGTTTTGTCTGGTCATGGAAGGGTGGGTATCAGTCAGTCAGTCAGTCAGTGACTCTTTGATTTTATATTTATAGACATGTCTACTCAAAAGTAAGTCCCATTGTGTTCAATGGGTCTTACTCCCAGGAAAGTGTCATTAGGATTGCAGCCAATGTTTGTTAGGACAAGTGTACCTCATTACCTATCAATACTCTATATTCCTGTTACTTCTCAAGGATCTGTTGACTGACATAGACTTAAATATTCATTTTGAATTTTTAATATTCTAGATGTTTACACTATTTAGCTGTTTGTTAATAGTTACAATAGCTGAATTACAGATATCCCACATCACTGCTGTGGTGCTTAAAGGCCCACCATTATGTAGGCTGTGCTACTTGTGATGATCAATGGTGGGCCCAGGCCAGTTTGCACCGGTTCTATAGAACTGATACTTAATTTTGGCCCACCGCTAGCGATCCGGTTGCTAGCGGTGGACCAAAACGTGGGTGAACTGGTTCCCCCCCCCCGAGGGGCCCACCACTACACCTACGTCAATATTGCAGAGAGCTACCCTGACCTCAAATTGAATAGAGAAACTTATTTCAAATTGAATAAAGAGAAACTTCTTCATTCTCCAAGTCAAGCTTAACAAGTCCCATCATTTCCACTGTGTGATTGGTTTTGGGTGGTAGGGTCCATTATGTTTTAGAGGCCAACGTGTAGCACCTACACTTGAGCCACCAAAAACATGAGAAATGTTTGTTCTAAATTTCCTCTGACCTTCCTAATTAAGAACATTGGAGACCATGGAAATTACTTTTCTCTTGATTCTGGAAGCCCCAGAAGCTGCATGTGGGGGTTGGCAACTCCAGGGTGGGGGTTGGCAACTTTTGGCCCACTACTCACAGATATGTGGCCTATTTGAAGCCTTTGCCTCCCACCAGATTTGTCATGCACTGGACAGGGTAACCAGCACAGGCTCATGGAGTCTTTGTGATGCTCCTAGCCGAACTCAGCACTACTTCTTCCAGAAGCTTGGCAACCCAGGAGTTTGGCAATGATGTGATGACATCCAGCCACTTGACTAAAAAGTTGTCAACCCTTACTCTAGTGCCTCATAAATCCTCCTACATCAGTGGTTCTTGAGTATTTCCCCCAGGACCACCTCCTGAGAATAACCACCTGTCCACACCTTCTGGAAGTGATGTCATCAACCTGGAAGTGGTGTCACGGCCAGAGGTGACATCACAAGGATAAGTTCCCCATTCCAAGATGATGGTGCCCAGTGCCAAATTCCAAGATGGTGGTGCCCAGCTTTTCACAACCCCCTCAATTGAAGTTGGGTATCCTGTCCCACATTTTGAGAAAGGCTGCCCTACAAGATTCCTCCCCGCTTCTGCTTGGGAATCTTAGGTGAGAAGGGGATGAATTGTAAAAGACTGGGCTCATTGCAAGCTGAGTCCAAGTTTCTTAGCAGTTTAGATTCAACCTACAATGGGTTTGGAAGCAGAAGGCAGATTCTGAACTTTGTGAATTTTGAGCCTGTGATTCTGAACTTTGCTTACATCAACACTTTAAACTCCCCTATTAAAATCTGAGAGCTTTTTATGTCTAATAATTTCATTAATGCCTGCATACACAAAAGTTCTATGAACAATGATATTGTACAAACGAATAAAATGTAATATGCTGCCATGCAATATATGTGCCTCATGTCACATCATCCTGAAAAAATGTTTCCCACTCTAGTTAAGGTGTTGCTTAATAGCAACACCTTATCTTTTCTAATTGATGTTGTGGGAAGCAGGGGTGGCAGCACACAAAGAGCACTTTTTTGTTTAAATGTTTAACTTCTATGTATATACCGTATATACTCGAGTATAAGCCAAGCCGAGGCACCTAATTTTACCACAAAAAACTGGGAAAACTTATTGCTCAAGTATAAGCCTAGGGTGGGAAATGCAGCAGGTACTGGTTCCTGTCCTTTTCCTTGTAGCCTTCTTGGAACTCATAGGCTGCAATCCTAAGCATACTTTCCTGGGAGTAAGCTTCATTGAACTTAGTGGGGCTTACTTCAGGGTAGACATGCATAGGACAGGGTGACCGGATGCCACACCCAAAATTCCTGAACCCCAAGGCCAAAATTCCTACCTGCTTAAAAAAATTGACAAAAAAGTATTTTTTTTATTTTTATAGTTTTTGGTTTTTTTGTTTTTGGTCATAACTTTTGATAGGAAGGAGATATCTCAAAACTGATTTTTGCATTGGATTCTGCTCTTCAATACGAATCTAACAGTATATGACATGATGGGGTATGATCCCTCCACTTTTTCAGTTCACCCGAGTATAAGCCAAAGGGGCTTTTTGGGCCCAAAAAACTTGGCTTATACTCGAGTACATACGGTAATTATATAAAGTGGAGCTATAAAATTAAATAAAATGGAGCTCTTCCAGCAGTAAGTTTCAAGTAAGGTTGGTAAGTTTATGCACAGTGAATTCATAACAGCTTCCCAGATGTTCATACTTAACTAGCAACCATATTCCTGAAAAGCAGGCCTCCGTCAGTCTTGAAAGACTATGGTATTGTGCTCAGTGCTGCATATGCTGCATGCACAGCACGAAAGCCTGAGTTAGATTGTTAAGAAAGATTCCTGAAAGAAGTACTGCATTCAGAATTTATCTCCTTGATTAATAATTCTTTCTTGTCACTATTTTCAGCTGAGTGGTTTTTTTTATATAAATTAGTGTTTATTATAAATTATAATTTTTTAAAAATGCTGTAGATACTGCATGATACAGCTTTTATTGAATCTAATATTCAGTTCACATTTAATCTGTATCCCTTCATTAGTTGGTAACTATTGACCAGAAGAGTAAATTATTTCTCTGGCATTCATTCACAATGTATCTTTGCCACTCCTGACTATAAGGGATATACAGCAATGGCACAAGTTGTAGGATGGGGAGCTTCATGAGATGGAGGCATCTATTTTGCTCATAAATGGTTTTTTCCCCACTTGGTTTATTGAAATTCCTTGTTCTCCTTATAGCCCCCAACACCATATGGAGAGCTGCAAACATCTCCCAAGTTTTTTCCTTGGTTAAAGCAACTAGAGGGCAAGTTTGGTTTGGGCCATATATGCTAAGGAGGAGTGTTTAAATCTTCCCAACATTCTGTTTTACCCTCTCTCCCAATGCCACTTAAAAAATTCTCCAAAACAACCATTAGAGAGGGAGGAAATACAGCTATTAATACACAGTTGAACTTGCAAAAATACAATTAAAGTATTAACAGCACAATCCTAAATTATGCCAGAGAGAATGACCTAGCTTTGGCAGCCTAAAGTAGGCATATTCAGAGCTGATCCACATGGGAAGGAAGCCTATAGGTTGGCCTAACTGCTGCTGAGAAGGCAGCAGCACAAGTCTACTATTCCAGGTATGCTCACTGGGGACCAAGTGGCACCTGGGGATGCCTTGCTTCCAAGGAGACCTGCCTCAGATCACCCTGAACAAGGAACAACTATCGTGCCTGCACTCTGCCTGCCATATGAGGAAGCCCAGGACTCCCTGGCAACCAGTAGCAGCTGCTTCATGATGGAAGAAAGGGCAAAAGGCATGGCTGTCTGGGGGATCAGATGCCTGCACTGCTAAAGGAAGAGAGCCCCCCTCTTGAATGGATAAATGGTGGACAGGACTAAAGAAAAGCTAGGAACACCTATTTCCATGGTTCTTATGTGGTAATGGGAACATTACAGTACCTGTAGGGTAGGTGCAAGGACTGGCTGCTGTAGATGGGTTTTGAAGTTGTGCCAATCCTGACTTCGACTTAGAATTTTTGCCATCACTTCCATTTTTACCTTTGCTTTACATGGGCCCCTATGGGTCTACTCTAACTTGTGCCTGCTGCTGTGTCTGCCTTAAGAATGGTAACTGGATACACCCAACTGCACAATTCTAGGGCATGTCCCAACATGCCCCCAGTATATCCCTGCTGTACTGCCTAGCACTGCTGGGCCAGCACAGGTCCTTTGTTGCTTTGCCAGCACAACATCCCCTTAGTGGACTTGCACCAGCCTAGCCCATTTTCTGGTGCAGCTAGGCTGGCCTATCTGGCATTGCTCTGGTACCAGGGCTGTAGCAAGGATTATAGCGGTAGGGGAGACACTTTTTTAGGGGTGCAAAATAAAAGGATAAGTATGGGGAACAAAGCCCTATAACCAGGTTGACTATATGTCCACTTTTCCTTGGACGTATCCTCTTTTTTAGTGTTGTGTCCTTGAAAAAAATCTTGATTTCTCCAAACAGAAATATTTCTTTGCACACCACCCCCAGTTGCAATAGCTTATAGTAATTTGCACAATCCACAGTATAAAAAATAGCAACCCCCACCAAGTCCCCCAGTCAGCACAAGCAGAAATTTCTAGAGCAGTCTTCTGTCCATGTGAGCTGGATGGTGAGAAGGTGATTAGAATCATAGAATCATAGAGTTGGAAGGGACCTAGTAAGTCCCTGTCTGCAGCAGGAAATCCTCCTAGAGCATCTCCGACAGGTGCTCGTTGAGCCTCTGCTTGAAGATCCCCGGTGAGGGAGAGTCCATCACCTCCCTTGGCAATCTGTTCCACTGCCGAACCGCCCTCACCGTCAGGAATTTTTTCCAGATATCCAACCGGAATTTCTTACATTTGTACCCGTTGTTTCTAGTTCTGCTTTCAGAGGCAGCTAAGAACAAATGAGCCCCTTCCTCCATATGACAGCCCTTCAGGTATCTGAAGAGGGCAATCATGTCTCCTCTCAGCCTCCTCTTCTCCAGGCTGAACATCCCAAGTTCCCCTAACCTTTCCTCATAGGGCTTCCCTTCCATCCCACTGATCATTCTTGTCGCTCTCCTCTGGACTTGCTCCAGTTTGGCTACATCTTAAAGTGAGGTGCCCAGAACTGAACACAGTACTCAAGGTGAGGTCTGACCAATGCTGAATAAAAAGGAACTAGAACTTCTTGTGACTTGGAAGCTACAGTCCTCTTAATGCTGCCTAAAATGGCATTTGCCTTCTTTGCAGACACTTCACACTGCTGACTCATGTTCAGCTTGTGATCCATGGTGACTCCAAGATCCTGCACACATGTTGTGCTGCCAAGCCAAGTATCCCCCATTTTATATCTGTGTTTTTGGTTTTTATTGCCTAAATGCAATCTTGCATTTATCCCTGTTGAAATTCATTCTATTTGTTACAGCCCAGGATTCTGTTGTTTGCTACTCCTCCCAGCTTGGTGTCATCTGCAAATTTGACCAGGCTTCCCCATATCCCTTCCTCCAAGTCATTAATGAAAATGTTAAAGAGGACCAGGCCCAAGACAGAGCCCTGGGACACCCCACTCAAAACCAACCTCCAGGTTGATGCAGAACCATTTACTAAAAGCCTTTGAGTGCAGCCGTCTAGCCAATTGCAGCTCCACCTAACGATTGCCTCATCCAGCCCATATTTTTCCAACTTCCCAATTAAGATGTCATGTGGGACCTTGTCAAATGCTTTGCTGATGTCAAGATAAATGACATCCATAGCATTGCCACTGACCATTAAGCTCATAACACGATCAAAAAAGATCAGATTTGTCTGGCAAGATTTATTCTTGGTAAATACATGCTGGGTTCTTTTGATCACCAAGTACTTGTCTTGATGTGCACAAATTGTGTGTTTTATGATTTGTTCTAATATTTTGCCCGGGTTTGAAGTCAAACTGACTGGTCTGTAATTTCCCGGGTCTTCTTTTTTCCCCTTCTTAAAAATTGAGACTACATTCGCCCTCTTCCAGTCAAGTGCCATTTCTCCACTCCTCAGGGATTTCTCAAAGATGATCGACAGAGGCTCTGCAAAGACATTTGCGAGTTCCTTAAGCTCATCCAGTCCAAACGACTTGAATTCATTTAGGCCAGTTAAGTGGTTTCGAACCATTTTCCTGTCAATCGTAATCTGCTGTTCTGCACCATCCAAATTTCCATTACCTCTTTGGAGATACAAGCACATCCCCGCATCAGCCAATGATCCTGCACCCGCATTTGCACAGCCCTCGTTCCAAGAATAGCCGGATGCAAAGTTGGAGTTGAGCAGCTCCGCCTTCTGCTGGTTTCCAGACACCTGTTGTCCATCTTTGTCCAGGAGCAGATTAAATGCTATATTAGATTAGAGGAGATTAACATCTAAGACTGGATTATTCCACTCATATGCACAGTCTCTCTCGCCCATCCTGTGAATGAAAAGAACATTCCAGAATGAGCTCCAACTCACCCTAGGACCAGCAGTAGCATCTGGGAACTGCCTTGTAACTCTTATGGAAAAGATGGAGTCCAGGACAGCAACTGGTTCTGGGCACAACTCTATGCATGTCTATTCAGAAGTAAGTCATATTATTTTCCATAGGACTTACTCTCAGGAAAGCAAATAGGATTGCAGCCTCAATTTTGTTCCTGGAGCCTTTCTCCTTTCACATGATTTGATCAGGTCCCAGAAGAGAGTCCAGGGCATTGAATGACAAAAGGTTTGAATGACAAAGGCTGAAAGCCTGGGAATAATGCTGGGGGGCAGACTGCTGGCTGAATAGGGGCAAACCCCTACTGGCCTTTTAGCTAAAGTCCTGGCTGAGATAGAGCCACTTGGGCTGGCAAAAGTGTCCTTTAGGATTGCAGCCTAAATGGCCATTCCCTCAGGAATCATATTCCCTCAGGAATCACAGTTTCAGGCTAAAGTGGGCCCCATACCATAGTTGCTTTTAAACAAGGAAAAAGAAAATAGGTTCTGGTCTATTTTGGTTGTATGTTTGTACATGACGTCTAGCATGTATGTGACTCCCTGTTCCTTAATTTCACGGGTTGTGGTTTGTCCAAAACCACTTCTCAATATGTGGTTTAAGAATTTTTCAAATAGCCCCAGAGGTGGGGTAGTTGAGATACATGTGATTCAGTGAAGTGATACTGGGCCTCCCCCAAGACATGTATAACATTTACTTGATGGACATCTAATGCATGTAAAAGAAAAAAGCCCATTGGCTCATGGCACAGCTCACACAAATGTACTTGAAATGAGGAGGAAGGCAAATGGCGAAAGCTAGCTTTGAATTTGGGGATAAAATAATTGTAAATGGGATCAAAAAGAGAATGCAACAATCACTCACATAACTAGGTCACAAACACCAATGGTTTTTAGGTAGAAAGACATTTCTATAAAAGGAAAAGTAACTGGTATCAGTCAGTTTGCCCCTCTAGCATTATTTTCAGGAAATATGGAGGACTGGCTTGATTTACCCATTGTTGTGGGAGTAAAATTTAAGAATATTTTTGGTTCAGCTGAAGAATGGAATGATAGCTTGCATGACTTCTCCACAACAATAGAAAAGCAGTTTGTAAACAATAATTTGCAGTGGCCATTTGTGATGAGTCAAATCTGTGTATAAAAAATCCATGTATAACAAGGCTGGACCGGTTCATTAGACTTGATGCTACCATGGTATGTGACTACATTTGGGGAAATGTTACAGATCTGTACTTTTAAAAGGCTACTGTACTGTATATGCTTTTAACAATGATAGTCATTGGGACTTATTCCTGGGAAAGTGTGGGTAGGATCACAGCCTCAGATTATTAACAACTTCCCTGCTTAACAATGTCACTTCCAGTCATGTCATTGCTTCTGTTGGGTCCTGACAGATTCTCATTCAAAAAAGTTGGCTCTGGGTCTCAATGTTTGAGAACCACTGAGAAGCCCATATAACTACCAAACCAGTTGCTAACCCCATAATTTGCACAGCAGCCAGAAGGTGGACCCAGGCAGACCTGTGACTATTTGTGCCTAAGACACCAGAGAGGCAGGTTCTGGGCTAGCAAGATGGCTAGAAAGATGAACATGCCTATAACACAAGTCCTACCACAAAGAGTCTGAAGTAGTAGTGTGATAAAAGGTGGCCTGGCTCCTCCACAGCTGTGGAAGTCAACAATAGCCTGAGTAGGCAGCCTTGGGGAGAAGAGGAGGTGGCAAGTATTTGTAGAAACTCTTCCCCACTCAAATCCAAACTCACGTAATAGGGAAGCTTCTCCCCACCAGTCAGCAGGCTCCTTTCCAAGTAGATATGAAAAGATAGATGAAACACAGTGGTGCTCTGAGTACTACAAAGGAAGAGTCCTCACTTCCTCCCCTGGACCGGGGTCGGGAGCCCCACCACCCTCCTTTTTCAACAGGTGTGCATCAGAAAGTAAAACAAGGAAAAGGAAGGGAAGCTAACCAGGCATGTGTGCAAACAAGTGCAGTTGCGTGTATCTTTATGCTGAGTTTCTCTTGCAAATGAGAACCAACAAGACCTCACAGAAGTGACTTTATGTCACATCAACACCCACAAAGAACCGAAGCTGAGAAATTTAACCCTAAAGGGGCTGAAAAGGGGTACAACCTGTTTTTGTCCTATATTTAACATTGAAGATGAACATTGAGCAATTTGGTACCTTGTGCCTGATGCACTGGGAAGGAGAGTGTGCATGTGGGGATGGGGGGTTCATATGCATGTGAGATGTTTTGCATGAGAGGATGTTGCCCATGGGGGCTTGATGCACATGGGGATGATAAACATGAGAGGATGTTGCGCATGGGGGTTCATGTGCATGAGGGATGTTGCACATGGGGGAGGGGATGATGACCTTGATGGATATTGTGCATGGGGATGTTGCACATGGTGGGTGGATGTGGGTTTGGGGATTGATGCACATGGGGGATTTTGCACATGGGGATGATGCGCATGGGGGATGCACATGGGTGTTGATGTGTATATAGGATGTTGCACATGGGGTTGATGTGCATGGGTGTTGATTCACATGAGAAGTTGTGCTTGGGAGATGTTGCGCATGGGTGTTGATGTTGCGCATGAGAGGATGTTGTGCATGGGAGGGTGTTGCGCAATGCCTCCATGGTGTACAGAGGGTATTGTACTCCCGCAACACAGGAGCATTTCGCTGCAATTTTGTAAGCATAGCACCCTGTATACAGTATCCAGTGCACTGTGGGTTTGGCAAACGCTGACCACTCCAGCTGCTCCTGCAGTTTTCAGGTAACTTCTTCAATTAAAATTGGCTTTCTTGTACTAACTCCGTAATGATGTGTTGAGAACTCTCAAGAATCTTTTTGGAGGGCTTCTTCTCCACTGTATATTGACTTTTTGAGCCTTGACCAAGCCAGCATGGCTGAGTTCATAAAATTAACTGCTTTTGAAGTCTCTTGGGTTGTGAGTTTAGAAGTTAGGTCTCCACTCGGCACTGTTCGATAGCAAGCCCACCCACAGTGGAACTGCAGCAATAGAATAAATAAGTAGCCTACAAAATGTTGACCAGGATGAGGAGGAGAAAGTGTTTATTTTGCAGATCAGAAGGGAAGAAGTCCTCAGGGGCAGAGGAAATGGGGCATTAGGGAAGATAATTACTCCAATCTACTCCCTTGTGCCCTCCTTATTAGATCTTGACATGCTGGCAGTTTTCACCTATAATCATGGAATATCACAGGGCAGAAAGGAACAATTTGCAGCCAATCAGGAAATACAATTGTAGTCTCTAAGTATAGTTGAGGGCAGTTTAAGTGGTTATATATAGTCTAACTGTCCTAATTTTGAGCTTTTTTCTGTCAGCTCCATGGTAATGAAATATTCACTGTCTTTTGAAGTTTACATTGGATATACTTCAAAAACTATCAGCACATCAAATTATAATATATAACTGCTCTTTAAAAAATCTGATAGTTGTAATCCTTTGTGAGATGCTTTTCCTCCCTTTTTGCAATTTCTTCATCAGTGCAGATGGTAGCAACTCACACGGGACAGCTAAAAATGTCTTTCATAAAAGCAGCAAAAGAAAGCTGTAAATCATATGCTCCAATTAAAGGAGGGAAACTGCATTTCTACAGCTCACAAGAGCGGTTTGCAAGGACAAATTAATATTTGGCAAAACATAAAATGCAAACACAATTATTTCTTTTTATTGATTTGATTTGCCCGTGACCAGGTTACTTTTCTGTAGATTTACTACATACCTTGATTTTTAGTGCATTAACTTTCAAGGTGTAGATTTCATGATCCATAAAACCAAGTTCTGCTTCACTATTCACTATTCATGTTGACTAGAAAACAATTTCTGGAAGTAGTCACATAACTTTCCATTGCAGACTATTACATAAAGAGCTAGCCTGGCCTTTCTTGAGATAAGCTAATAATAATAATAATAATAATAATAATAATAATAATAATAATAATAAGGTGTGGCTTGTTGACATCGCCATACCAGGTGACAGCAGAATTGAGGAGAAACAACTGGAAAAGATCTCCCTCTACCAAGACCTAAGAATCAAATTACAGCGTATCTGGTGTAAGCCAGTGCAGGTGGTTCTAGTGGTAATTGGCACACTGGGTGCGTTGCCCAAAGACCGTGGCAGGCACCTGAAAACTATTGGCATTGACAAAATATCACTCTGCCAACTGGAGAAAGCCGCTCTTCTGGGATCAGCACGAATTATACGCCGCTACATCACACAGTCCTAGACTCTTGGGAAGGGTCCGACTGGTGATGTGAATGAAACCAGCACGAAATTGTTCACTGTGTATTTATGAATAATAATAATAATAATAATAATAATAATAATAATAATAATAATAATAATAATAATAATAATTGTACCAATAAGGAAGCTAGAGCCTTAAAGAGTTACTTTTTCAATAACAGAAGCACATCATGATAATAGTGTATTCTAAATCAATTCCTTAAGAGACACTCAGGGAACAATCCTAACCAATTTAGGATGGCATAACTCACCGGGAATATCTTCCCATGTTTGTGTGGGGAGGTCTGCATATGCCTGTGCACTGGCCTAACCTCACCCCCCCCCCTCCAATGATTGGGGATGATACCGTATGTGACACCGCCAGGTTGGCACAGGATTTATGCTAGGGCTTATGCCAGCCTAGCTGGAGATTAAGATTGCAGCCTCGGTGTTATGCGGGGAACTCTCTATTTGGAGCACCATGCTTAGTTCAGGACCGGACCTGTAGCATTCAGGACCTGAGAGAGCATTCATTCATTCATTCATTCATTCATTCATTCATTCATTCATTCATTCAGTTTGTATTCTGCCTTTCTCCTCCAAAGGGAACCCAAGGAAACTAACAATAAATTTAAAAACAAGTGATAAAATACAATTAAAACTACATAAACAGCTAAAACCAGGAATAAAAACACAAGTAAAAAGCATTAAATACTTATAAATAGCCATCATAGGTCACAAAAGCTTTTGTGAATAAAAAAATATTTTCAGGCCTCACCAAAAGAATAACAAAGGGAAGCTGTCTTCTGGGCTATCAGGACCAGCTATACGTTCAGAATAACCCCCCAAGTTGTGAACCTGCTCTTTTGGGGAAGTGCAACCCCATTCAGAGTAGGTCAAATACACTAGCCGCCTTCATAGTGGATTTCTAAAACAATAGGTCTTCTGTCTTGTTGGGATTTAATTTCTGCTTGTTCAGCCTCATCCAGATCCCAACTGCCTCCAGGCACCCACCCTGGTATCCAGATGAAGGGAGAGATAGAGCTAAGTATCATCAGTGTACTGATGCTACCCAATTCCAAATCCCCAGATGTCATCACCCAATGGTTTCATGTAAATAAATAAAATGAGGGACAGTATAGATTAGTACCCTGTGGTACCCCACACCCCAAGGGCCAAGTTGCCAAACAGGAGTCCCCCAGTACCTTCATCTGGGGCCTGTTGGCTAGAAGAAGTGGAATCATTGCAAAATAGTTCCCCAGTCCCCCTCTCTACCGACTGATTCAGATAGGTACCATGGGGATGGTGTCAAAAGCCACTGAGAAGTACAAAAGGATTAGCAAGGATGCACTCTCTCCATCAAACCCTTTGGTGTGGTCATCCAGTAACATAACCAAGACTATCTCTATCCTGAAGCCAGATTGAATGGAAACCAGATACAGTAATCTGATTCATTTAGAAACCTTTGTAACTGAGATACCACTACCAGCTTGCTTTGTACAAAAATAAGAGGTTTGAAACTGGTCAATAGTTGAACAATACAGAATGGTCCAGAAAGGGCTTTTTTAGGAAGGGTCATCCCACTGCTCACTTAAAGACAAGGGGAGCACTCCTCTCAAAGATGAATTTACTACTCCCTCTGTCCTTTGACCCAGTCTCTTCCAGGAAGATATGATCAGCCATGCTGGACACAGGTCTAGCAGGCAGGGTCTCACCAGTACTATTCATTCATATTAAAAAAAGCATTGTTCTTGGATTTTATTTAGATAAACCAGGGGTCTCCAAACTTTCAACTTAAGGGCTTCTGGACCTTTATCAATTGTGTAAAGGAGGAAATTTCAGTAGGTGCTGCTTGTGATCTGTGAGATGAAGTGGCACCTGCTGAAATTTCCTCTGCACAGTTGTTAAAGGTCCTGGAGCCCAAAAGTTGAAGTTTGAAGATCTCTGATCATTTTCCTATATAGACCATAGTCATACAGAAATGCCCTGTGTTTCTTCCTTCAAAAATTAAGAAAAACATAACCAATTACAAAAGTTAGCCGATAAATCATCAAGTAATCCCTAATACTCCCCCACCCAAACTGGTAATTAGGGGGCCACAGATGGCCCACACCTACACAAGGCTGCTTTGCATACTGTAGCACAAAGAATTTGCATACTGTAGCACAAAGAATAGCATAATTCTATTTAGGCTTACTAAGGAATAGTATTTCCATGTATTTTATTGGGACCAACTCCCGGGCAACAGTATACAGTAAAACCTTGGATTGAGAGTAACTTTTGAACCTTAGCTGGATTGAGAGCATTTTGAAAGACAAGCAAACATTTCTAATAAATTTTTACTTATATGCAAGTTATTTCTTAAACATGCAAAAAATAGTCCTGGCCAGGATACGGCTGGTTTTGGTGGTTCACCAGGACCTGTTTAGCCTCCCCTGAGAGACCAGCCTATACATGTCTACTCTGAAATAAGCCTATTACAGTCAATGGGGCTTACTAGTATGTATGGGGAGCAATGGAAAGGAGCCTGAGAGACCAAACCTTGCACCCAGTTTCATCTTGGTCATTAGACACCCAGGGCTCACACATTTTTTGTCACCCCCATATGTCAAAATTGATTATTTTCAATATTAATACAAATAGATGTTAATATTTTCATATTTAAAAATCACCTTACCAATTAAACCTATTATATTTTTGAGGGGGAGGGGGAGGTTGTTGAGCTCCACTTTCAGTGCATTGGGACCATCCTTGCGGCCTTGCACCCCTCTGTGCCTGACCTGAACATGAGCCAAGGCACCTTTGCTTCCTCACAAGTAAACATGGCTGAGTTGCTCAGTTCCATTTTCCATAGGACTCAATGCAATTATCAGGGACTTCCTTCTGGGTTGATTTGTGAGGGCTGCGTTTATTGGAAATTCCAACATGTATTCCTAATGTATGTTTTCCAGAGCATAGTTTAATATGCTTCCAATAGCACCCATCCTTGAGGAGACTGTTTGGGCAATTCCCAGAGTATAAGGACTGACACTGCCATGGAGCAAACACTGGAGAACAGGGGTATTTGGGCTTACCTGCGAATCCCCTTTCTCAGTGTTGCCCATGGCAGGGACAGACTTCCCATCCTTTCATTCGGAAGCATGTGAATTACTTTTTAAAAAAAAGATGAGTGGAGAGAGAGGGAGGAAGATGACAGAACCATCTTAAAAATAAATGGTGAATTCTGTCTGACCATCTGTGTGTCTGAAACCCCTCTAACTCAGGTTACGCTTGCTCTACATAGACATATTATACCTTTCTGGAATCAGGATGATCCTGAGATTGAAAATCTGCCCTTCATCTCCAGATGAGGAAGGAACAGTTAAAAATTCAAATTTAAAATAATTCAAATGTTAGTTTTGGTTTTTGAAAGATACAATACTCACTGGACAAGGAAAGAGAGAAAATGTGTTCATTCCAAGAATTCCACTGATTTCAGCAGACATGCCATTTGAATTCAAGAGACTCCCATTTCCAGTCAGAGTTAGTTTTTCAATGTCCATTAACAAGAGTCAGGGCAATCACTGAAAATTGTTAGGGGCAATCACTGAAAATCACTCTAGTGTTATCTTATGGAAAATCATCTTAACTGCTCCGGAGCAAGGGGCTTAATTTCACTTTAGGATCTAGGCCTTCACCTCATGCACCATTGCTTTTCCCATGATCAGCTTTGTGTGGGTTATTCCAGAGTTGGAAATGGCAACAATCTCTTCATAATCACACCAAATGGAAAAACCAAGAATGTTGTTTAACCTGCTGCTTTACAGCAATTTCCAAATGTGATACTGTGCAATACAAAATTCCCTGTGATATAAATCTCAGATGGCAGAAAACCAACAAATGCTTCATCTTTGTTTTTTTCTAAGCTAGACCAGAGGTTCCTTTAGTTTTGGGCCAGAGGCCCAAAACACCCTCTGCAGGAGCTGGCTTAAAAGTCTACATGGAGTGTGGCTTTTAAGCTACTAGGTCATATTTTGAATTGCCAGTCCTCATCTAATGTTTGAGAAAGTCCCCTTGTTGAGGATCGGTTGTACAATCTTGTAAGTTAACTTTTTTCCAGCCAAGTCTGTGATGCAAAATGAAACCTTTACAATTGGACGTGGCCTTTCCTTCTTCAATGACACGCAACTCTCCATGGAGGGGCCTTCTAGACTTGGATATTCTGCTCCTCCCTACAGAAAGTCTTTCAACCTGATATACCTACCTGAGGGGAGAAGCTAACCCAGAGTACAAGGACTGACTCTACTATGGAGACCACTGAGAAGAGAGATTCGAAGGAAAGTACAAATCTCCCAGATCTGCTTCGAATATGAGCCTTGATTTGTGTGAATCTTAGTCAAGATTAAATCTAGTGCTTGATTAAAATGATAAACATTTTAAGCCTTTTCTCAAAATCAAAAGGAGAGGAAAAAAACCTGCATCCTTGATGTATTGAAACATCTGCTGGAAAACACTACATTTGTGCAGCATGTTATCAAAACCCCTCAGGGCCATAGTAATTTCCTGTGAACAACTGTATTGCAAAACAAAACAATTCTAAATGTCTTCATTGAATGATGTTCCTTGATACTCTTAAAATGCAGATGTGGAAAAAAGCAATATTATAATTAGCATCAGCATATAAATATGTTTCTTCCTGCCCTCATCACCCATTTCTGTCTCCCTGGCAATTGCTTTTGAGCAGGCATCCATCAGTCTTGAAAGACGCACTGCATACACTGCATGCAAAGCACGAAGGCCTGGGTTAGATTGATATGGAGGATAGGCTGTTACCCAAGCAGCAAATCCCCCCCCCAATGCCACTGAAATAGTCCACTGGAAAGGCAGAGCCAATACGATTGGTTCCAGCTGCGTCGCAGAGCTGGGCTAAGGACAGGAGCTGACCCTGTCTGTGGGGACCGACCTGGGTCTCGAACCCTGGCCTGCTGGTTAACAGGCACAGTTAACAAGTGTCTTAACCACTTGTGCCACCCACAGCCCACAAGCAATTGCTTTTGAATTATTTTAATTATTCTTCATTCAGTTATTATTTCTTTTATTCCTATCATTGTGGAAATCCATCAGAGGAATGACCACTTGTTGCAGCCACTTACATTCAACATTGCTATACAGTGTAGCTATGTTTGACATATCAAAAGTTGTAAATATATTATTAAAATATAGTTCTTCAATAGGGAAATTAAGAACTCAATCCTGATGGCCAAAATAGTGACCACTGTATCCAGCAACTGAGTCAGAGACAGTGGTGACCTCCTCTGTGGAACTTTTGTTTTCCCTGGATTCAGGAAGGAGGGTGTTCTGTACCAGTGGGTAGTCGCCCCTCCTTCACCTGGAGGCTGGACTCAAACAGTTCTCCTCCCTGAGGGGCGGCCCCACTGTCCCAGTCTTGTCCAGCCTCGCAGACAGGCAGGACTCAGATTGGGAGCTCTCCTCTCCCTATCTTCTTTTCTCTTCTTCTCCTCTCTTACTCTTACTCTCTCTCTCCTCTTCCCTCCTTGGTCCTGGCTGGTGGCCATTTGGGGTACTGAGGGAGCTGGCCGCATTAGCTGGCACAGCCTCTCCTCGCCCTAGCGAGGTTGCAGCCTCGCGGCCAGGAACAGAGTGTCAGGGAGGAGCGGGCATCGTGGAGCGCGGCCGGCGCTTGATTGACAGCCAGGAGGCTGCAGCGGGGAGCACGCACAGCGCGTAGCTGGCCCGCTTTCAGAGACCACCCAGGCTAGCGTCCCCTGGTCGGTGGTGCTGCGGGAGGCCTCTGGATCGGCCACAGGCTGCTTGGCGGGAACCGCGTGGTTCACAGTGAGTTGCTGGCCAGCGGCCATTTTGAGGTGTACATTTTTGGCGCGCGGCGCCATCTTGTGTCAAAGTGAAGCATGGCCTCTGGTGATGAATCCTTGGAACGGGGGGAGGTTGTCCAGGACCCCGTTAGAGCTCAGGATTGCCCTTTAAATTTGTCTTCTTCACTCTCTCAGTTAGTGAGAGATGCAGTCAAGGGCATCCTACAGGAACAAATTGAAGAGCTCTTGCCCATGCATGCACCTCAATGTAAGAAAGCCACCACTAAAACCAAACACAGTTACGTGGCTTCAGACTCTGAGTCTGAGGACATGGAGGTCAGGCCTAAGAAACAAAAAGGCTTCTATAACATGTCTGAAGCTCAGTCTCAGGAGGACTCCCTATCTTCTCCCTCGCAGTCTGACAGGGAAGAAGGGGAATTGTCCGGTGGCGACGAGCATGACATCTCTGCCCCCCCTAAAGTGGATAGACTTTGTCCCCCTGATGTCTACACCAGGGTGCTTTCCAAATCCGCCACTGCAATGGATCTCACTATGCCTGCAGATCCAGCCAAACCCGACACTCCCGCTCACAGGGCCAAGACCTACCCTCAGGGTCCGGCCAAGCCACAGGTGGTTCCGTTCCCCGAAGCCTTGGGAAGGGTGTTCGACTCGGAATGGAGTCATTTCACCCACTCTAAACAGCATGGTAGGCTCATGGACAAACTGTACACCCTACCAGAGCCGATTATGGCTAAGCTGAAGGTCCCCACGGTGGATGCTCCAGTGGTTGCGGTGTCAGCATCTACCACCCTGCCTTCGGAGGGTGAGTCCGGCCCAAAGGACCCCTGTGACAAAAGGGTAGAGAACGCATTAAAAAGGGGGTTCGAATTTGATGCTCAGTCATTCAGAGTTGCTGTCACTAACTCGATATTTTCTAGGGCAGCGTATATTTGGGCAGAGGAGCTGGCTCAACAGGACAAGTCGTTGTCTCGGAAAGCCCGTTGCACCTTGAAAAAGATAGCGATGGCTTCCGCGGCAGCGGCGGATTGCGCTTACGACTCGCTGCAGCTGTCCACAAGGTCGATGGCTATGGGAGTCTTAGCCAGAAGGCACATCTGGTTGCGCCAGTGGGAAGGAGATACTGGGTCCGCTTCGAGAATTCTCAACATACCGTTCAAAGGTGAGAAACTCTTCGGCGAGGCCCTGGAACCACTCCTTGTCGAGAACAAGGATAAACAAAAGGTACTCCCCACCACTAAGAAGGAGCAGGCCAAAAGGTCTCACTCCTTTCGTCAGTCAGGACAGAATTACAGGACGAAAGGTTACCAGTCCACTCGGGTTAAGCCAAAATGGGATAAGAGTAAGGCGCAGTTTAAGAAACGCGCCCCCCAGACGCCCACTTCTTCCGGGAAGTCCGCTAAGGATTCCCAATCAGCCTGACATGAATACCTCAGAGGAGACGATCCCTGTGGGGGCTCGTCTCCTCAACTTTGCGGAGGCCTGGAAGTCCGTCACAACCGACTCCTGGGTCTTGCAAACAGTTGGCAGAGGATACTCCTTGGAGTTCCTCAGGCTCCCCAGGGATCGTTTTTGGCAGATTCCGGTCTCTCGGGACCCTGTCAAGCATCACCTCAAGCTGGAAGCCATAGCCCACCTTCTGTCGATAGGCGCCATAGAGCCAGTTCCCGTGAGTCAGAGGGGCAGGGGGGTTTACTCTGTGTTTTTCCTAGTGCCCAAGAAGAATGGCGATTGGAGAGCCATTCTGGATTTGAAGTGGCTAAATCGCTTCCTCAAAAAGAGGAAGTTCAGGATGGAGACATGGAGGTCCATTGTTGCGTCCCTTCAACTGGGGGACTTCATGACTTCAGTGGACCTCACAGAGGCTTATCTCCATGTCCCCATCCGGGAAAAACACAGGAGGTACCTGAGGTTCTCCTACGGGAAGCGTCAGTACCAATACAGGGCCCTGCCATTCGGACTCACGGCGGCCCCCAGAGTGTTCACCAAATTGTTGGTGGCTCTGGTGGCACATCTAAGGTGCAAGGGGATTGCCTTGCACCCCTACCTGGACGATATTCTGATAAGATCACCGTCCAGGGAAAAGGCGGAGGAGGACTTGGCGACCACCTTGCAGGGGCTTGCAAACCTGGGCTTTGTGGTCAACTTCTCAAAGAGTGCCCTGAACCCCACGCAGTGTCTGCAACACCTGGGACTGATTTTAGACACACAATCAGGTTCGGTCTCGCTCTCGCAGGAGAGACAAGATCGAATAATGGAAGCCCTCCTGAGCATACAACGCCACACCTTCTCAGACCTGGGGAGTCTGGCGTCCCTGCTGGGGTTGATGGTGTCCTGCCAAGACATCATCCCCTGGTCTCGATTTCACCTTCGACCCCTGCAGGGGCTTCTGCGTCCCTTTGCCCGAAAAATAGAACAAGGGATATCCTTGCAGGTTCAGCTCTCCAAGGAATTCTTACACAGCATTCCTTGGTGGCTTTCCCCGGGCAGACTGTCTCAAGGGGTGTCTTTCATTCCACCAACCAGGGAGGTCTTGACGACGGACGCATCTCTAGCGGGATGGGGCGCTCACCTAAGGGGCGACATGGTTCAGGGCTTCTGGTCTCAGACAGAGGCAGTATTGAGCATCAATCTGTTGGAACTCAGGGCAATCAGACTGGCTCTGGTTCACTTCTGTCACATTTTACAGGGTGCGCACGTACTTGTCCGGACGGACAATATGACTGCCAAAGCCTTCGTCAACAAGCAGGGGGGGACCAGATCAAAGCTGTTGATGAAGGAGGCCCATCTTCTCTTCACTTGGGCAGAGGCCAACCTGAGCTCGCTGAGGGCGGAGCATTTGGCAGGCACCCTGAATGTAACTGCAGACTGGTTGAGCAGGCAACAGGTCAACGATACAGAGTGGATGCTACATCCACAAATTTTCCATCAGATAACACTAAGGTGGGGCAACCCAGTCATAGACCTGTTTGCATCAGACAAAAACAACCAACTCCCGACGTTCTTTTCTCGTTTCCAGATGAAGGGGTCCAAGGGGGTGGATGCTCTTCAATTGGAGTGGCCGAAAGGTCTTCTATATGCCTTTCCTCCCCTGAAATTAATTCCGTTCCTCTTACGGAGAATAAGGAAGGTGGAAGCGGAAGTGGTTCTGGTGGCCCCGCATTGGCCGAGACGTCCTTGGTTCCCAGACATCCTGTCCCTGGCCTTGGAACCGGGATGGACCCTTCCACTCAGGGTGGACATGCTGACACAGGGACCCATAGTGCATCCACATCCGGCGATCTTCAGCTTGACAGCATGGAGGTTGAGCGGAAAGTCCTAGCAACCAAGGGGTATTCAGACAGGGTCCTTGATACACTTTTGGCAGCCAAAAAATCGTCCACTACAAAGGTGTATAACTGCACATGGCGTAAATTCAGCGCCTGGTGCGGAAAACAAGGTTTTTCCCCCTTTAAAGTCAAACTTAAGGTTCTTCTGAGTTTCCTCCAGGAAGGACTGGATAAAGGTCTGTCAGTGAGTACCCTCCGCAGGCAAGTGGCGGCTTTGAGAAGCACCTTGGGGTCGTCATCGGGAGGGAAAACATTGAATCACCCTCACGTTGCTAAATTCTTGAAAGGGGCAAAGCACCTTTGTCCTCCTCAGGTGCATCATTTCCCCTCTTGGGATCTCCCCCTAGTGCTAAGGGCATTAGAAAATCCTCCTTTTGAACCACTTCACAAGGTTGACCTAAAGTTCCTCACCTTTAAAACACTGTTTTTGATTGCCATCACGTCTGCTCGACGTGTCTCGGAATTGGGGGCTCTCTCAGTGAACCCCAATCTCTGTATAGTTCAGGAGGACAGGGTAGTCCTGAGGCTAGATCCTACCTTTGTCCCTAAAATAAACTCGTGGTTCCATAGAGCACAGGAAGTAGTGGTCCCTTCCTTTTGCCCCCGTCCCAAGACGGACAGGGAAAAAGGTTGGCACAAAATTGATGCGAAACGTGCCCTCAATTACTATATTGATAGAACGAGAACCATACGTAAAACGGATGCACTTTTCGTCTTCTTCAGGGGCTCAGCAGTTGGCAAGCGTCCGTCTAAAAGTACGCTGGCGAACTGGATTAAGGGGACCATAGCATTAGCTTATTCGTCCCTGGGAAGGGACCCTCCTGCCGGCATCACTGCTCATTCTACTCGTAGTGCAGCTGCTTCAGCAGCCTTTGAAGGGGTAATGTCTATCGAATCCATATGCAGGGCTGCAACATGGATTTCCCCCACGACTTTTATCAGGCACTACAAGATAGATAAGGCAGCTGCTTCGGATGCAGCTTTTGGCAGGAGGGTGTTGCAAAGGGTTGTTACATCTTAGGCTCTCGGGCCAGCCCTCCCTTCCTCCGGACGGATACTGCTTTGCTATATCCCACTGGTACAGAACACCCTCCTTCCTGAATCCAGGGAAAAGTAAGTTTTTCCTTACCGTGAACTTCTTTTCCGGGATGATAGGAAGGAGGGTGTTCTTCCCGCCTCTCTCTGGCCCTCGGTTCCTGGTTGACTGGTTATTTATGGGACACGGTCTGGACCTTGGAGGGAAAGGTTGGGGGTTTTCTTTCTCTAACCTTTCTTCGTTGCTAGTGGTTTGTCTGTTCCAGGGCTTGCACACGACTGATGGCTGTTTAGCCCTGGGGCGCTTTGCTATCTTGGGGGGCGACTGCTGCTGCTCGGCTCTTCGTTGAGACTGGGACAGTGGGGCCGCCCCTCAGGGAGGAGAACTGTTTGAGTCCAGCCTCCAGGTGAAGGAGGGGCGACTACCCACTGGTACAGAACACCCTCCTTCCTATCATCCCGGAAAAGAAGTTCACGGTAAGGAAAAACTTACTTTTCCCAATTAAGGGCACAGGGGCTGCAGTGGATCTCTTCCAGTCTCCACTGGCTGTTTTGCTGATTCAGAATAGAAGAGCAATGGGTCAGGCTTTTCAGCTAAACAGGGAGGACAGGATCCAGAGGAACAGGCTCTGCCTATCCTACCCCCTCCTACCCTAATTCTCCTGTCCTATACCTGCTCCAGAATGTAGCAATCCAGCCCAGAAACCTCACAGTGCCTCTGGCAAAGTACCTTGCTTCTGGTGCTCCCATGGCATCAGCCTCATAGAACTGAGCTTAGCACCAGCACTTCTTGCTCTCCTGGTGCTGTAAACTCAGCGCTGGTGTTATGAAAGGATGGTGCCCCAAGACTCAATATTTCTCTTGTTCTTTCCTCCTAACTGAGGACCTTAGGACCTTGTGAAAATTCTATGCTGTCTGGAGATTCGCACCCAGAATAATACCAGCCCAGTGTCAGATTTTTTTTCTCTTCAATATAGACTACTCTGTCATTGAGTGGCTGGGTCAACTGGGCATTAACATCTGATTTACTATAAGCACATATATTTGCTATATGCTAAATACAGGTCCAATCTCGCTATACACTGATTTTTTTATATGCAGATTTGACTCAATATGAATGGGTGCTGCAAATCACAGTTTAAAAAGCTGCTTTTCTGCTGTGGTAGAGAGGCAGTCATGCAAGCAATCATTCCATTTTTCAGTCCCAGAATCAAACCAGAATCATATTGAGGCACTACCTTATTCAATTAGGCACAACAGAAAAAAGAAACCTGGAAGTGGGCCTTTAAACCTATTTTTCCATTGTTTTCTTTTTACACTGATTATTTTATCAACAGGAGATTCCAGAAAGGAACCCTCGTGGATAACAAGGGACACCTGTAAATAAATGTTCTTGTTATTCTTGATGTTGTTGTTCTTAAAATCATATCCCATATTCCTCCATTTGGGGAACTCAAGACAGGATATCAGTTAAAACAGTCAAATGCACACTTTAGTAGAGGTGTTTTCCAGTGAAGGGTAGCCCTATCCTATCCCCAGCGGCTCTGTTGGGTACAGCAACACCACTGCACCCAGCACCCCTGCTAGGGCCACTGTAGGTCTCCTCGGCAGTGATCCCCTACCCCTGGGGAAAGCCCTAAGTCTGCAGTGGGTCTGGGCCAGCTACTTTGCTTGCACAGACTTGAGAGGCTTTATGTTGACCTTCGCTGTCGAATATTTTTAACATTAATATTTAACAAATATTTTAGTCTGCATGTTTTTATTCAATTGTATTTTAATTATATTTTAATGGTGTTTTAATCTTTATTTATGATCTATTTTAATAATGTTTTATTCCCTGATGTCAGCCGCCTTGAGCTCCTGCTTGCAGGGGAGGAAAGGTGGGATATAAAATAAATAAATAAATAAATAAATAATACAGAGAACAGGAAGCAGCAGATTTGAAGAGTTTTTTTTTAATTTTGGTGAAATCAGTGGTAATTTTAACAAGAGTTACTATTTCCCTGATTTATATTACTTTTCATTCTATGTAAATCTAGGGACTGTAACCTCTATTTCCCAAATTCTTGTTTTGGTTAGTATTGAGTTGTTCTTTGTAGATTTTACTGTGTTTCTTTCTTTTAGTAAGGTCACAATGTGTTAGGTAAATACATGTTCTTTATGAAAACCAAACCCTTTTTTAGCACTGTCTCCTCCTCTTTTGTGTTCTTCACAATGGCATCACTAGGGTGTGGGTGTCCAACCTGCTCTGAGTGATGCGCCTGGTGAGGTGACATGCAGTGAGGGGCAGTGGCACCCCAGAAAGCAACTTCATAACAATGTGCATTACCCCATCATGCCATAAGTCGTTGGGTTTGTCTTGGAGAGCAGAGTCCAATGCAACAATCCGTTTCGAGATAGCACTTTCCTAGCCAAAGTTATGGCCAAAAAAGCAAAAAGCTCTATATTTGCTTTATATGTATTAAATTATATGTACTGTAATAATTTTAAATGTAATATTCAGTAATATAGTGTTTAAGCACATGGAAGCAATATTCACAAGTCCTTTGAGCTTTTATTTTGTTATGTTCTACACTTTACTTGGGTGTCCTACACAGGGGCGGGGGACTTCACCTCTGTCCGATTATGACATATGGTCATCCTGGTCTAGCAAAAATGAGAAAAACCTTACTGGGTTTAAAACTTATAATCCCAAATCATACTGAACCTATTTAAATACAGAAAAAATTAAACTGGGTGTTGAAAATCTTACTGAATTTTTTTTTTTTGGGTGGGGGGTTTGAGATTATTTCCTTGATTAATTTTAAAGTATTTACAGTTATTTATTTGTTTTAATTTGTTTGATAATGTCACTTCCAGCCATGACATCACATTTAGTGGATCCTGGACAGGTTGTCCATCTACAAAGCAGGTCTCAACCTAGAGAGTTTGAGAACCATTGGAATAAGTTGTTAGAAATGTGGCACCCTTGAGGGAGTGACACCACTAGTGAACAAAATAGCTAAAAATCATGGTTTTTAGGAATAATCACATTCAATTGATTATTGATAATCACAATAATCAATTGGGTGCGTAATTTGCAGAAGAATGCAGTGAAACAAACCACTTTGAAATATAGTTATTCTATCAAAATGTGTGGCCATAAAACAAACAGAGGCAGAGCAATGGCACATATCCATGTCCACCATCCAGGTTGTTGCCCTGCCCACTGCATGGGGGTGACGTGCTGGCCTCCCACACCAGGTGACGTAACCCTAGTGACGCCCCTGGTCCTTCACCAGCTTTCAAGGTATTGCTTTGAATTGTTGTTTTCCCTGAGACCCCCTATATGTTACCACCCATGGACTTGTAAATGTATGCTAAAAAAGGTGAATTCTTTGCTTTCTTCCAATAAAAACCTGATTGGGACAGGGAAATTATGTGGTAAAACTAAAAAATAAAAGGTTTTGTAACTCACCCACATGCAAAGATGTAATTTTTGGACTACTATTTGTTCCTTAGTATTTCTTATGAAATTTTGTAATTTTCTGTTCAATTGATATCCATTTTCAAAGCTGAAAAAGAAATCTAACTTCAAAATACATTTGAAAACAAGAGTTAAAATAGCAGTTACCAAACAAAGAGCATGCTTGGTGGATAAGTAGAGTGGATACATAAAACTCTTCCCCTTTCCCCCATAGTATTCCCTTGTTCCAATTTCTCCCTAAATATTTCCTAAGGGATGGGAATGGTGTGTAGAGGAGGGGGGAGTCTTAAGTGCTGTTTAAAGGCATCACGGCCAAAGGCAATCTGAAGATCGGCAGGTCAGCAGTTTGAGATCTGAGTACTGCAAGATGGAGTGAGCTCCTGTCAATTGCCCAGCTCCTGCCAACCTAGCAATTCAAAATCATAGAAATGCTAGTAGAGAAATAGGTACCACTTTGTAGGAAGGTTACAGTGTTCAATGCACTTTGGTGTTTAATCATGCCAGCCACATGATCATGTATGCATCTTTGGACAAAGCTGGCTCTATGGCTTAGAAATAAGGGACACCTTTATCTTTAACTACCCTGCTACGTATGACCAACTCTAAGGGCTCTGCTCTTCCCATTTACAAGGCCAAAGACATCATCCAAAGACATCTCTGTGACCATGTAGCCAGTATAACTTAATGCTAAATACACACAGAATGCTTCAGTTACTTTCCCACCAAAGTGTTAACTATTTATTTACTTGCATTTACATGCTTTCGAACTGTTAGGTTGGCACTTGGCAAGAACTGAGAAGTAACAGGACCTCACTCCATTGTGCGATATTCTTATCTCAGATTACCAACCTACTGATGTTCAGGTTGACTGGAAGAAGGTCTTCAAGACAGTTATAGTAGGACATTTACTGTAGGGCACAATCCTACCAATTTAGCCCCACCTAACTCACATAGCATATCTTCCTGTGGTGGTATATGGAGGTTAGCATATGTCTGTGCACTGGCCTACCAACCCCGCCCCCCTAGGAATGGGGCAGAATTGCCTTACGGCACTTTTGTGACACCCCTAGGTCAGCACAGATCTTATACCAGGGCTTATAATGGACTAATTTGAGCTTAGGATTGCAGCCAAAGTCACTGACAGAGCATGAACAATTATCTAATTTCAGTTATTTCTGCCTTAGTTTCCTATTTAATGGTTTCATTTTTCCTTCTTATTCATTGTTAACCAAACCCAATCATAAATTTTTTGAATTTGGTTTAGCCCCCATTTGACTTTTTGTGGTTTTATTTATCTTTTTACGTATTTGCCATTTTCATAGGAAAATGGGAGGCTACAATAAAAGGAAGCTCTCTTTAATTTGTGGGAATCTGAACATGGATGAAGATGACTGCATTCTCAAAAAGCTGTGTGGGCCTTCCTTCCCAAATATGCTATAAGTAGGCGTTTGTTATCGTAGCTTTTTTAAAAGCTGTTCTTCTGAAATCGTAATTATATGATTGTTACAATATGTGTGGCTTTTTCAAGTTTTTGAGAAGAAATAGGACCTTTGAACTTAAAAAAGAGAAGTGTAAAGTTTTGCTGTGTTATCTGTGTGATCTCTGTCTGTTATTTACTGTTTGCGTGACCATGGATGGGCTTCTTGTGTAAGCATTGTTCTTTCATGTTCATTTTAAAGGGAGCTCCCACTCATAAACACAGAATGTCCAGACATCACTAGATTAAAAGAATGTCTTTCTGTCCAAACAGTCATCTTTTGTAGAAAGAAAATTGGCTGTCTGATATTTAATGAACAGAGGTTTCACTTATGTAAAAATAAGTGGGAGCATTACAACTTTTTTATCTAGTTTTTAGAATTTAGAGGACATTCTGGTTTTTTTCCTTTGGTTTTTCTTAAATGCCATCATCTAAAAACAATAAACCCAGTTCTCATACTCCATTCCAGTTCATATGTGAAAATTTAGCAAGACTGTTAATATAAATGCCAGGGCAGTACTGTATTCCCTCTGCATATGGAGTTCCTTCTGCACATCACCATATACACATGCAGTTTTGTTTAAGAAACAACTAAGGAACAAATGAACTTTACATTATTAAACATAGCATTTTTGTAACAAACATTCAAAAATTTATAAGCATTGTCAGTACAGGTCTGCACCACTTAACAATTAGGATACATTCTCCATTGTTAAGTAATTATTTTGTTAAGCCAACATTCCATCTAATCTAGTATTTTTGTAAATAGACACTCCCTGCCAGATCTTCTCTGGCTGCATAGGCTACTGGAAATGAATTGCCTGGAAATGAATTGCATTAAGAGCCTCTTCTTCTGTAAACAGACACTATAGGAGTCTGCGATTGTCTTATTAAGAGTCTCTTTGTTGTTCTTTTACCACTGTCATATATGCAGCCTTTTGTTAAGTGGTATACATCTGAATTTCTATATTATCCTTTCATACGTATCTGTGTGTGTATGTGTGTGTCTCAGTAGCAGCAACAGCCTGTAAAGTGCTGTTAAGGATGTTAATCTATCTATCTATCTACAGTATTTATATACTGCTTTTCAACTAACAAGTTCACAAAGCGGTTTACAAAGAAAATGGAAAAATAATAATAGCTAATGGGTCCCTGTCCCAAAAGGGCTCACAATCTAAAATGCAAAAAAAGAACACCAGCAGAAGCCACTTGAACAGACACTGCTGGGTTGTGTAGGGCCAGTTACTTTCCCCCTGCTAAATAAAAGAGGAATACCCACTTGAAAGAGTGCCTCTTGCTCGGTTAGCAGGGAGGTTAGCAGGGTTAACTGTTTCTTTAACTGTTAAGGACATTAAGGAGTACAGATAACTTCATGTTTGTAGGATCAACCTATTTTATCACTTCCCTGTTCAAAGAAGCTGAGGAATAAGTGATGAATTGCCCATCCTTCCCTGACTATTAAATTGTTAGTTTCCTGTTTTACTTCTGTTGTTTCCTTTATAGAAAAGTAAGTGTTATTTGTTTATCTTGGAAAGGGGAAAAAGGAAGGGGGAACTGAAGCAATGGCATAGACTAAACACTTAAAAAAAATTCTGCTTAACATTTTGTAGCCTCTTAGGTTATGCTTCTATATTTTTGCTGTTTAATTTTGTTGATTGTTAAATTATTATTTATTTTTTCTCTTTTTCTTTTTAATTATTCAATGAAAAGTGTGTCAATTTTTTTAACTTTACGTAACATTTAATGTTAAACATCAAGTAAGAAACAAGAAATTTAATAGCTCCCAGAAACAAAAGTTAATTATGGGCACAATCCTAACAAATTTAGGCCACCGACTCACCTAGCATGTCTTCACATGGTGGTGTGGGGAGGTTGGCGTATGCCTGTGGCATAACCTTGCCTGGAGCAGGGCAGAAATGCCTTATGGCATCAGTGATGGCTAACAATGTGTGAGATTCTATAGTTGCTCACTGATGGGGGTGGTACTTATATTGTGTAGGATTTGGTATATTTGCTGTATGCTGTTTGTTTTAAATGCCAATAAAGGTTCTGGTTCAGCCTAAATAAGGGACAATTCAGCATTATTTCTTCATCTGCATTGAATGAGGAAGCAATAATATGAGTTGAACTTACAAAGAGAAAGTTTTTAGTTAGCATTAGGACTTTGGCTGAACAAAGCTGCTTTGAGCAATATTATAGAAGGGTTTGGGGATGGGGGCTATTGTTGGATATTACCCCTGTATTGTGCAGTTTGAAGCCTTCATTTTAATTTCTTTGATATTTGTAGGAAGGTAATCCCTGAGCAGTGATAAAGACAAACCTGATATTAATTCTGTTTTACTAGGTCTGTACAGTGCTTAGAACAATCTTATTTATAAGAGCAGAATACAAGGTGACGGATACTCCTATTGTTACAGATCAAATTCTGAAACTGAGTTTCTCCTAGTGTGTTCATGCCCAGCGATACAGTTGAAGTGGGCTTTTTCCATGTTACATTTGTAGCTATTTCACAAACTTTTAATCATACATTATAGGCCAGTTTAAAGTGGCTTCAAAATTCCTGCTTTAGTGATACATTGTCATATTTTAATTTTGTTTGGGTAGCTTTTAAGTGTAGTCTTCTATAATTTATTTCCTGATTATGTAATCTTCTGTGTAAAGTGAATGAAGGCCTTGTTAACATGAAATAACCAGTCACAGGAACAAGCTTTGAGCACCACAACTATTTGAGAATTTGGGATGAAAGGAAAGTTTTAAAGTACAGGTACTAGCCAGAAACACATCTTGCAGAAGATCGGTACACTCCACCAAAAAATGTTGGAAGTTCTTGAGACTTATTGGATTACACCCTTTTTATTTCTGGTACATGACCATTGTATCAACTTGGCAAGATGCAAGAAATCTCTTATTGTTCCTCCACCTGAACTTTGTCATAACTTTGGACTGAAAAAAACAGTTTTGACCAGTATAGGTGTGTGTAACCATAACTGCATAAAGAAACAGTGACAATGAAACATTCTAGGGTTCATAAGCTTGGCAAGCCCATCTGTCTACCTGCAAAGGTTATTGCCAATTAATTGTATTTCTTGGTTCCAACGTGTCTGAGTCAATGATAGCTGGGAAGCCTTTAAGGAAACGGTGTAGAAGTATTGCATTCTGCCACATACAGTACTCCCTGGTCCTGTTTCTCAACCCAGTTTTGCATTTCATAGCTCTAACTGCAGCAGGATCTTGGGATGGTTTAAAGCATGGCCAGCCCTTCCATGAAGAAAACAATGTCATTTACATCATTCAGTGGATGGGCAGGAGAAGCAAATAAACACCCTCCACTTCCCTCTAGTCTGTAACATGTGAGACAACACTGAGTTGTTGCGTCCCATTCTAAATGCTTAGTTGCAAAAGAGTTTGTATACTTTAAAAATATTATGTACTAGCTGAACATACCCATCATAAGTTACAATACGATAAACCTTTATTGGCATATACAGCAATAAAAAGACACTAGTGAACATAACAAGGAAAAGTATAACACTAGTGATGCTCACACCCTGGGTACACAGGAGAAACTTGTGGAACATTTAAAAGGAAAGTATAAACAGATAAAATATCTTGTTGATAGATAACACTATCTTGTAGTTGAGAATTGCAGCCGACTAGAAATGAGACTAATCTATAGCTAAAATTAATGATTTTGGAGGTTAGTGAAATCTATAAGGGCAGGTTGAGCTTTTTTTAAAGCAGGAGTTTTGGACAATATATTTGAAAGAAAGGAGGCAACAGCAAATGTCAGAGGCTCTATCATGTCTTCCATAAACAGTGAGAGAGATTTTGGGGAGGTAGGTGGGTATAATAGGAGCCAAGGGGTAAGGTACAAGTTACGCTGAAAAGACTGAGAAGGACAGAAAAAGAGAATATGTGAGAGATTGTCTGGAACTTCTCTGCAAAATAAGCAAAGACGTTTACTGCAAGGGATACAGAGGAATCGACCATAGTGAACAGCGGAAGGAAAAATATTAAATTGGGCCAACATAAAAGCCCGTTTCAACGGGGGATGGAAAGAGAGTAAAAGTAATTGGAGGTAAAAGCTTGTTGTGGGTATAAGCCTAATGAAAGGGGGGAACAGATTGGATTGAGGGAGGTTCTTAGGGAATTGAATTCAGCCTGGAAAAGATGTTCCCTAATGGTGTTATAAGGTTGCGCAAGGTTGAGATCGGCTAATGCTTCAATTGAAAGATTTATGGAGAGGAGTTTGGATTTGACTGTTCGAAACCAAGAGGAGGTGAATGGATCTTTTAACAAAACCACGATAAGGGAATCAGAGGAAGGGGATAAATGAATTTTAAGCCGAAACTTGAATGTTAATAACCAAGCGTATGTGGAGGGGAGATGGAGGCCGAGTTCTATTAGTATAGTGGCCAGACGGATTAAATTTGGGATTCCGAGAATCCTCCATAAAAAGGGAGCAACTAATTGGTCAACTTCTTTGGTGACTGCGTTTATCCAAATTGGGACCCCATAAAATAAGTGAGAAAGGATTTTAGATTTGAAGATTTGAATTGCCGCAGGAATATACTGATTGCCAGAGTTAAAATGAAAACTAGCTATGGCGGATAGGTGTGAAGTAGAAGAAATAACTGACTGTTTATGAGTAGACCAAGATAATTTATGGTGGAATATGAGACCTAGATATTTAAAAGATTTAACCTGTAAATATGTGTGAGAGTTGATCGACCAGGAAGAAGGGGACCAGTAACGAGAAAAAACCAAGATTTGGGGTTTTTTTGGAGTTGATTGTGAGGTCGTTATTCTTGCAGTAAGTTTGAAACTTAGATAGGAGGTCCCGTAGCCCAGATTTTGTTAAGGCCAAAAGTACTGCATCATCCGCATAAAGTAATATTGGAACCGGGAGCTTATTGATAACAGGAAAAGAAAAGGTGTTTGTGTCTAGGTACTGGGGGAGGTCTGCCAGGAATAAGTTGAAAATACACCCCTGCCTTACACCCTTATTTATGGGAAAGCGTGTGGAGAGAGTGTTTGAAGCTGGAATACGGACTTGACAAAAATTGTGTGAATGAAGTTGACGGAGCAAAAAGAGGAGTCTAGGATCAATTCCCCAATTATTGAGTTTTTTCCATAGAAGGTCTCGGCAAACAAACTAGATTTATGATAAATAGAATATTTCTCTGCTAAAAAGGTTAAAAGAAAAGCATGATCTTAAGTGGAGACACCTGGGCGAAAACCTGATTGATCAGTCCCTGGTAGGTTTTTTTTGACACGCCCAAGATGAAAGTTTAATAAGAAGGTATTTAGCGTAAATCTTCCCTATACTGGATAAAAGACTTATGGGACGATAATTAGATGGAAGGGTGGGATTGTCTTTCTTGAATATTGGAAGAAGAAAGGAAGACCGCCAGGCTTCAGGAAAAATACCCAAGGAGTTAATCAGGGTGAAAAGAGATACCAGGGGAATCGCCCACCAACCTGGATTACATAAAAGAACCTCGTTTATTATGAGGTCAGGGCTGGGGGCTTTGGCAGGCTTAAGTGATACAATGAGGTCATGAATCTCAGATGGAGTTACAGGTGGCCAGTCAGGAAAAGAATGAGGAGCATGGTTTGGAAGAGGCAGAGGGGGAGGGAGTAAAAAGTTTTGGAGAAATAATCAACCCAAGTGGCCTCGGGAATGGGAGGGTGTATAACATAAGGGAAACGGCAGGCCCTAGAAACTAAAGACCAAAAGGACTTATGTTTTTTGGTCATGATGGCTTGTAGCAGAAAGGACCACTTCCTAAGGGCAAAATGGTGCTGTTTATCCTGAAATATTTTATGGCAAAGGCTGCGACAACGAAAATAAATATTTAAATTAAAATTAGAGAGGCTGTTACGAATAGTATTAAAAAGTTGGTGAACTTGCTTTTTTAAATTCCAACATTCTGCATCAAGCCATGAATTTCTGAAGTAAGAAGAAGATCTATTAGGGCATGATGCACTTAAATGGTCAACCAGGGAAGAGGTTAAGGAGTTAAAGGTTTTTATATCATCAGAACTGGAATCAGGGATGGTTAGATCGTGCAACAGTGAAACGACCTCAGGGGCTTGAGTCCACTGGATAAAAGATTTTTCCGTTGCAGGGGACCATCTATATGGACGGCATGGGTTTGGGGAAGGGAAAGGAAGGGAGGAAGATACAGAGAATAATGAAAGACAAAACACAATAGGTAGATGGTCACTTTCAGAACGGGGGTTAACAAAAAATGTCAGAGAGGAAGGGATCAAGATCGGGAGAAATTAAAACAATCAATCATGCTGGCTCTCTTTGGGGAAAAATGTGTATACTTACCTGGGCTATTGTGGCCTCTAGAACCATTTAAAATAAAAATATTTGCTCTGATACAGAGAACAATAAGGTTATGGGCAAAACTATTTATAATGTGATCATTGGATTGCCTAGGGGTTGAAAACCATGGAGGGATCTGATCGGCAAAATGCCAGTTCATAGAATGGACTAATGCTAAATTGGATGCTCCAATTGTAGTGTTAAAGTCGCCGGTAATGATCATGGAAGCCAGGGGGTAAGAATTAGAGGAATCTAATATGATCTTATCAAGATCTGACCAGAAGGAGCCAGATACACTGGGGGAATATAAACATAAAAAAAGGATTTGAGTAGTCTCAGACTGAATAAGAAAACTTTGAAAATAAGGGGAATTCGACTGAAGCTGTGTAATGGAAAAGGGAGCCCCAAGACTGGCGAAACAACATAGGCCGATACAAGGCCTACCTAAGATCTTCCTCTTGAATGCAGGGGTAGGAAAGGATAAATAGCCTGGTAGAGTCAGTGGAGACGTTGCCCAGGTCTCTTGTAGTAGAATGAGATTAAATTGAGATATTAAACTAACGAAATCAGTCTCTTGAAACTTTGAAACCACCAAGCACCATTGGGCACCCCTGGGCACTATGTACCACTGGGCATCAGTCAGAATGACCACAATACTGGGAGGCAAAGGAAACAGCTAGAAGTCTCATTGGGGTAAGGGAACATTGGTTCTCTTACTCCATATCAGGCCCAGACAGACCCTATGGGTCTACTCAGAGCTGTACCAGTGAACACAGGAGACCACATGTAATTATTTATTTACAGGAATTCTCTGCACCTTTCTACAAACATGTTTGTTTTTTCCTCTGTTGTGCTGCTGCTTTGTTTTGCTTCATTAAGTGCAAAGATCTCCCAGTAACAATGAGAGTTTCTTCCAAAGATATCTGTGGATGGGATGAAAGCTTCAAAACAACGAAACAAGATTCTATCCTCATTCCTTTAAATTAAATTAATAGTGTTTGGTACTGCGGATTGTTCCATCCATAAATTAGAACAAGGAAATGCGAATGTGTGGAATTTTATGCCATGGGTTTTTTTCTGGCATTAGGGCATTTTAGAAGCATAATTTGAAAATGAGTGTTTAAGAATGTAATTCCTGGATAAGAAAACATACGGTTTTGAAGAAGTCTATGGGCATAATCCTAACCATGTCTACTCAAAAGTAAGCCCCATTGTGTTTACTGTGTGTTACTCCCAGGAAAGTGCTTTTAGGATTGCAGCCTATATTAGAGAGTCAATTATGTGTAGAAGAAAAACATGTTACCAGGATTTATAAGTTATTACTAAAATAGAATCAGAAGAACAGGTTAAAGATTGTATGATACAATGGGCGAAAAATGTGGCCATGAAATATTAATGAAACAATGAGAGGATTTATGGGTTAAAAGATTAAAATTTACACTAAATGTGAGCATTAAAGAGAAATTTTGTAAAATGTTGTATAGATGGTTTTTGACACCAGTCAAATTAGCGAAAATATCTAAGAAATCCTCAAATAAGTGTTGAAAGTGTAAGAAATTTGAAGGAACATTTTATTATATGTGGTGGACTTGTTCTAAGGCGAAAAATTTTGGGGTTTTGATTCATCAACAATTACACTTAATATTTAAAGTGAATATTCAAATGAAACCAGAAGCTTTTCTATTGGGAATATTAGACAATTCAATCCATAAAAATTTTGAAAGTATGTTTTTATTCATGACAGCAGCTGTAAGGATTTTAAATGCTAAATATTGGAAAGTTCCAGAAAGTTTCCAGAAAATTGGAAAGTTCAAAAAAGTTCTTCTGTTGAAGAATGGTGGATCAAGATATTGGACTTCGCTAAAATGGACAAACTTACAACTTTTCTTAAAGAGAAGTCAGTAAAAACTTTCATGGAGTTTCTGCGCAAAAAGGAGATATGAGTAAAATTAATTATGGATTTGATGAAATAGATAATTGTTATATAATTTTTTATTCCCCTTTTTGATGTCTGTTGGAATTGTTAAGTAACCTTATAGACTGAGGAAAAATTTTAAGTAGTATAATTTAATATAAATTAATTGCAGTTATTTTAGACTAAAGAAAGGTAAATTAGATAATCTATGCTTGCCATATATTCCGATAAGAACATATTTTTTGTTTTTTTTATTCTTTTTCTTTCTCTTGTTTTTTCTATCTTTGTTGTTCCCCTTTTTGAATATATATATAAGAATTCTTATATATATAAGAATTTAATTCCAGCTTAATGCAAGTGACAGTGGCTAACAGAAATAATGCAATACACTTAAATTGTGAGAAATTGCCAATGTTATGAGAAGGTGCAGCATTTAAATGGTTATAGTGTAATTCAGATGAACATTAGTAGGGGTGAAACAATGGAATTGGAAGTAGGTCATGAGGCTCTTTTAAATATTTCAGTGCATCAGTTAAGGTTTACAGTTGGAACATTAAAGGCTTAATCATAATGTACTTTTGGATCATTTGCAAGTCATTGCAGAAGCTGACTTGTTGATTTACAATGGACTTGTTTGACCTAAAAAAAATTAGAGAAAATGATTTGACTATATTATACCAATCTGAAAATCAAAAATACTGTCCTTGATGTATCTAGGACCCAAGAGACCTTGCAGGACCACTTAACAAAGGTATATACCTAAACATGTAAGCTTGAATGGAGCAACTGCATGTATTATGCAGGTGCTGTCACCACAGCTGTAATCTGCAGCTGTTATCGCACTGTTTAGATGTTCTGTGAAACCTTGGAACAAGCAGGCTCAATCAGCCTCAGTGCTTTACTTATTATGTAAGGAACACCAAGCAGGATTATAAAAAATACCAAAAAAATTATCAAACATTTAAAAGCAGATTGCCTGATTATAGACTGCCAGAATGAGAGTTGTGTTTGCCTTTTTCTTTGTATGCAGCAGACTGAGAGCCCAATACTATCCTCCTCCACCACCACTACCACCACCCCTGGAGAGAGGGGGCAGTTGTGGAGGCCTCCTTGGGTAATGGAACATTGTATCCCTTATATAGGTGTAAACCTCTGCAGCTTAGAGAGATATGCTTGGAACTGTATGAACAAATTTGTTGTTGAATTTGTAGTGCATGGACTTGTGCTATAAGAATATGTCTGGGAAGGGGCTACAATTTGGCAAACACTGCTGCTACCAAACGTATTCCCTGCTTGGACTCTTTCCACCCATCCCTCTTTCCCTGTCCCAACTCTCCTACCATTCTGTCTGCTTGCCTCAGTGAATTTTTGTCTTCATGTGCTCACTGAAAGGCTTTGTCCTTCCTGCCAATGCTCCAACAGCATTCAGCGCAGCCTGCTATCATGTGACACAGCCCAATATATTACCAAATTTATTTCAAGATAAGTTTTTTTTGACAGATATCTACTTCATCAGATGCTTGAAGTGAAATCTTTTAAGAGTAGGCATACACGTAGGCAGGTTGCAGTGGCTCAGTGGTTAGAGTGCTGCAGTTAGAACACTACTCATCCAGTATTCTGATTAGCAGGTCAGTGTTTCAAGACCCGAGTACTGCCAGGTGGGGTGAGCTCCCATCCTTAGCCCAGCTTCTGCCAACCTAGCAGTTTGAAAGCATGCAAATGCAAGTAGGTAAATATGTACCACTTAGAGAAAGGAAACATGCTGGTGTCAGGCTCCTGCGACAGGCCAGCCAGGTTTCCCTAAGTTGTGTCCATCATGGATTGGATGACTCCAATCCACAATAAGGGGACTGTCACCACATGGGACAAAAGCTGAAGAAGTTGCCTTTGCCTTTTTTTCTAGGAATGCATGGATGTACATGGATATAGAATAAAACAAAAAATATAAAGAATTGGGTCAAATTGCTGTGGAATGGTCAGTTACCATTACAATGGAAAGTAGGAAGAACAATGACAAATCAGAACATAGTACTATAGATAAGTGGTTTCCCTGACTATGCTTAGTTATTTCAAGTTTGGAGAATAACATGCTTACCCATACGCTAAACCTATGGACCAAATTGTCATGGAATGCCAAAAATAGTGGGTGACTATCCTAACATGAGCTCTGGCTTAACAAAGCACGAGCTCTGGCTTAACGAAGTTATTTACCTATGATGTGACACATGAAAACATCATCTTTGATCAAGCCAAATCAAGTGCAGTCAAATTTCCTGGAAAATCCTAATTCAGCAGTTTCTTACCTCCTTGCTCTACAATACAGAGTAACTACGGGACCATGTAAGAGACATTATGTGTACCTGTAGTTACTGCACCACCTAGTGAAAACCTATGGGAAATTCATATTGCAATCCAGAGCAAGTTGTTCTTATACCAGAGCAAGGACTCCGCATAGTTATTCTGGATTGCACCCTAAGTCTCTCTTTGTAATTACTTTGTTGTAAACCAGTGACTTCTCGCTCTGCAGAACTGTAGTCCATGAAAGCTGAATGCTGAAGTAAATTAGTCTTTAAGGTGCTTCAGAGCTGTTGTTTATCCTGATTATTGAATCGTTTATTTTTAAACTAAACTTAAAAATCACTTTGGTGCTTTATGTCCTTCTGTCATCTATTAATGTCTGATCTGGATGAAATTAAGGTGGAGGAGAAGCATTTACAGTTAAGTAGCCCGATCCCATCAAACACTCCTGTGGTGGTACCACCAGGCCCATGCTATATCCAGTGCTGGATTGATTCATCCATCTCTCTGACACATGTGATAAGAGAGATGAGAGTTCTTGGAGTATGCATTTTCCTGGCCTTTCATTCACATTCAGGGAAACTGGGACATTAAACTGCCTCCATTTGCCATTAAAGGAAATTTGGAGAAACCACTTCCCTTGGGTGAAATTGTCCCAAGAAATTGTCCCAAATTCTAAATGGGTTTGAAGGTGAGTCCCAGACCATGCATGCTCCATGAGCACAAATATCTAATTGAAGCTGGTTGGACTATTAAGGTTGACCTGAAGTGGCTGTTTGAGTTATGCCCAGTTAGGCCAGCACAATTCCCATGCTGCCCTGGGGGTGACATGAAAGTGCTATAAGATACTTCTTCACAACTCATGAGGGATTACGCCAGTGTCCAGATACACACTGGCCTCCCCAAACCACCATGGGAACGGGGAGATAGGTGAGTTGTGCTCGCCTAAATTGGTTAGGATTGTGCCTTAAGTCTCCCTTCAATCCATGACTTCACCCACTTTTAAGTTATTCTCAGATCTTGTTGGCTTAGCATATGAGGAAAGAAAATTTCCACAATTCAATAGAATTTATCCTTCCAGGAGTTGGTGAAAGTTATTTCTTTCTTCCCTTTACTTGGATTTAATATAGTGAGTCATCTACTTTTTAATTATTTGACTTTTTTTATCTAGGCCTGTCAGTGAACTCTTAAAAATGACCTTTTCCCAGAGATTTCTGTCTGGTGTGAGCTATGAAAATTTTCATGCTACTGACCAATCATTTTTAAATATCACTGTAGGAAATAAAAAGGCATATTCTGCAAAAGAGAATGAGGAGGGGAGAGAAAAAACAAAATTGGTGGTTACCTGTGCACAAAAGAAAAGAATTGCTGAATGCTGTTCTTTTCAGTTTCTTTTTTGCAGTTTCCATCTCTGCTGTGCCGCTTAGTTCACATATAACAAGGCAAGCCAAATGACCTTTTCTGCATTGTGATTTTTAGCAGTAAAACACCATCAGTTATAAACAAACTTCAAACAGCATGAAATTTGTGAATCTCATGACATGGTGTTTGTGTCTCTTTTTGAGACCTCCACAGTGGGAAAAATTGATTTCTCAGAGAATTTTCACACAGAAATACATTTCATCATCCCTTCTCAGAATTTCCCAGGTTAAGGTAGGAAATTACAGGAGAACTCCCAAGTGCACTTAAGTGTTTATATTTAGTTCATTGCAAACATGCATGCCTTATTTAACATTTAAACAGTAGTGCCTTTGTGGTCCCTGTAGGAAGTAGAAGCAACCTAGATTATTTCAAGCATGGATTTGCTTTTTTTTTTTACCTTGAAGTTTCAAATGCTTCTCTTTACCAAGAAAAGGTATAATGTTTTGCACATTTTATGTGCAAAATACTTTATAAGCATGATGATCTTATTATGCCTAACCACAATCCTGTGAGAGAAAGATTATTAATATTCCTTTTTATGTAGGTTATCAACAAGAATGGCTATGCATACTCCTCTGAGTGAGCTCATTCAGATGGAAAAGAAAGGTTGGTTGCAAGCAGAGTTTGCAGGGCAGCCCAGGCAGTTCTGGAGAGGCATATTGAGGGCATGTTTATCATTGCGTAGGGCGGAGCAGTTACTCTGTATCCTGAGCCTGTCTCCAGGGCAGAAATGTCCTCTTTCAGCTCCTCAGAGTTATGCCACCAAAGGAGCAGGTGTAAATCTGAGTAGACCCATAGGGGTCCATGATAAGGAACTTATCCTTACACCTTATGGATAAGGGGTCCATAAGTAAGAACGGCAGTGTTGACCAAAAATCTGAGTTCTTGTCCAGCCTAGCTGCAACCCCTGCCTCTCAACTTCAGGATATAGCACAACTATGGCAGCCCACTATCCTGGGGATACAGCAGGTGACTCCAAGAAGCCCTTTGTATTCACTATAGACCGTGTGGGCATCTCATCAGGGACTCCTTATAAGGCAGGCACCACAGCTTTTCCTTGTTCAGTGTGATCTGAGGGAGATCTCCTCAGGAGCAAGTCCTCCCCAGGTGTCACTGACTTGGTGCCTACCTACCATGTTCTGGAGCAGCTAGGACAGCCCAGCCTTCCTGACTCTCTGGATTCAGAATAGTTGGGGCAGTCCTTCACTGCCCTTACTCTGGATTGTGCCATCCTTTGAGCATTATGGTTTAGCAGGGACTTGAATCAGGTCTTCCTGTACAACTCCAATACAAAGTTACAGCTAGTAGATGTACCAGACGTACTCACTCCCACTTCCATGATTTATTATAGAAATTTCTTTTCACTTCTAATATACGAGTTGAGCTTCAGAGGCAAATACCAGAGACAACTGCAGTACTCCAGACTTCTCATAGTGTGTTTCAAGTAACTTGGAAACTGTTGGAAACTGGATGTTTGTGTCTCTGTGTGGGTGTGTGGGGGTGACTTTTTCCTGCAAAATTTATTGATTAAAATAGCAAATGTGCATTATTATGTGTTTTGATTTGAAATGCATATTTTAATGAATTTTAATTATAAAATATAATCAATTTTTAAAAGTTTAAGATAGATAGATGATACAGTGTCAGCAGCTGCAGCCACAATATTACAGGTGTGCACTTCTTAACAGTGGACCGCATACAGGACAGTAGTCAAAGCATAACAGAGAGCCTTTTAATAAGGCAAACATTTGGTTCCATACATCACCACAGTAATGGAAAGACCAATGAGTTGTGCCGGCTTAGGTTAGGACCACCCCCAACAGCCCTAGATCAGTGATACATGACCATTTCAGCCCGGGTCCGCCTTCTGAGAATGACAACCTGTCCAGGACCTCCCGGAAGTGATGTCATGGCTGGAAGTGACATTAAAGATTCCAAGATGGCTGCATCCAGCTTTTAGCAAACCCCCTGAAATGAAGTAGTGATTCCCTAAGGGGATCCTGATCCCCACTTTGAAGATCACTTCACTTGAGTAAGTTGAATGTTCATTTAAAGACCTACTCTAAACAATGAGGATTGGAAAACATATCCCCATGTGTTTTCATTTGGATTTTTTTAACATCAAAAAGGAGATGTTTCGTGTTTATATGCATATTTAACAAAACACCTTACTTGGTGTTCCTTGAAAACTTGTGCAGGCTTCTCTGAAAGACAGTTTTTGTTTCATGAGAGCTTTTTAGCTGACAGAAAGTCTGATATTACCTGAAAGCAAGCCCTTTTTATTAAACCAGTGTGCTGAACTTCCCCTGTTCTGGGTCCCTTCTGCTTTCTCTCTTTACTGTTCTGATTGTCTTTCTAATTTTTGTTCCTGAAAGCAGTGTCTTTCCTGTGCATCACCAAGTAATTCATCCTGTCTTCTTTAATCTTTCCCTATCCTTTCTTAGTTCTGTTTACATTCTACCATTTCTGTATACAGTCTGCCATTTCATAATCTTCCCTAGTAACATACAGTCATAGGAAACATTTTACGTGGTCTTGGTTTGTGTGGGGACAGTGAGACCAGGCGACCTCTTGCAACCTAGAACACCCACCACAATTCTCTGCATACGTAGAGGGATATGTAGAGTGAAGTGTTTCTTGATGATTGATCCCTGCCCATTGGCAAGGTTCCTTGGCAAGCAAGATGCAGAGTTCTTGAAGGGAAATTCTTTGTTCTTCCTTTTTTCATCTTAACTCTGATGACCACCTTAGTTCTTAAAACATCCTTAGGCAACTTCTTTTGGCTGTCTTTGTGGATTGTGCTACCATGGCTTCTGCAACAGGATGAACAAGAGTTCTCCAGTTCAGAAACCTTTGTTGGCAATTAGGGTTCAGAATAAATGGGTGGGAATTCAATACAAATGAGAGCATTTAAGGCAGAAGGGTCAGTTATTTGTTGCCCAGTGTTCTCGGCAGGATCCATTTGTTGTCTAAGTGGATGCACTATTGTGGCGCCTACTTTAATTAAGGCCCTGACAAGATTTCCATTATAAGCCATGTTTTAAGAGGTTTATTGCTCAGCTGTAAAAAATTTGCTTCGGGCAGACTAAAGGCTATTTTCAGGCTGAAAACATGTTCAGAAATTTTGAATAAAAGAACAAATTAACTTCAAAAAAATTATGCAAGTAGAGAAGTTATAAAGATGTTTTTCACTTGCATATGCTAAATCAGCTCTTGTTTAAGAGACCAATCTTGTTTTCATACTCTCGTGTAAGGATTTTACATATATGAGTGCCAAGGACAACACCCACCAGATTTTCAGTGGCACTTGAAGACGTAGGCAAGAAGCATGGGAACCTTTGTGGCACCTGCTCCAGCCAAAAAGAGTGGAGGGGGAGCTGAGAAGAAGCAGTGCCGCTGATGCTTGCTGCCTGCTTGTGGCCATCAGTGCCTGGTACCACAACCAAACAGTACCCAGTGCCTAAAAACATTATTTACATTTTACTCTTGCATTGATGGGTCAATTCATCTAGCCTTGTATATATATATCATGTCGGCACACAGAATGACATTGAAACATAGGTTCAGCAGGACACCGCCAAGAGAGAACTCTGGTTTCTGATTCTGAATACGTAAAAGATAACTGTCTCCATGTCTTATCACAAGCTCTGTAATCAATCAGGTGGACCTGCTTATCAAATGAATCTGTACAGTACTGATATTCTTAGTAGGTGCACTGCAGTTATGGCATTCATTGCTCTCAAAACACACTACTAGGACTGAGTGTTGTTAGAACTTTGGGGTTGGTCTCACATTTAGTGGTAAGAAATTAGATGGCCTTGGATAGAGGACTTAAGATCCATTTCATTTTTTATTATACTTAGAGCACTTATACCCCTGCTAACTGAGCAAGAGGCACTCTTTCAAGTGGGTGCTCCTCTTTTATTTAGCAGGGGGAGAGTAACTGGCCCTACTCACCCCAGCAATGTCTGTTCAAGTGGCTTCTGCTGGTGTTCTTTTTTGCATTTTAGATTGTGAGCCCTTTTGGGACAGGGACCCATTAGCTTTAAATTAGCTATTATTATTTTTCCATTTTCTTTGTTAAACCGCTTTGTGAACTTTTTAGTTGAAAAGCGGTATATAAATACTGTAGATAGATAAAGCATATATACTCTAAGCAGACAATTTCTGTATAGCATACACATCATTGTTTTATATGCATATATTTGTTCACATTTGATGTCCTTCTAGGTTCAGTCCCCAAGGTTACTTTTAAAATGGTCACAGTAATTTGTATGAAAATGTGTACAGACACCTTAAGCTATGTACAACAAAAAATTTGAATAGCCCTTAGGAATGGGACAAAGCTGAGCAGGGAGTCTTTGCTGTAGGAACATCAACTTTCATAGATGTTTATATTTAGTGGTATCAATGTTATTTTTGTGACTTCCCCTACAATCCAGAGTAACTACGGGAGCACGTAAGAGACTTTATGTGCACCCGTAGTTACTGCACCACCTAATGAAAACCTATGGGAAATTCACATTGCAATCCAGAGCAAATTGTTCTTACACTGGAGCAAGGACTCCCCGTAGTTACTCTGGATTGCGCCCTTACTCTTTTTTAATATTAAAAAATGAGTATTGCAATCCATTATGAACTAAAGGAAGATAGTTGAATGTAATTTTCCAAGAATTATTCCCAAGAAGTAAATAAAGACATTCCCACTTATTGGACAGGTTAAGGACCAGAGCACAATCCAAAAGTGAAAACCATTGAAATCCAAAAGTGGAACCCAATCTTTTTAGTTTATAAATGTTCCTTGCAACACTTTTTTAGATAGCAAAATGCAAATGCCCCTTTTATCTTGCAAATTCCTGCTGCCACATAAAGATTTCTACAAAATGGATTATCAGTAACTCCTTCAGGAATGGGATTAGACCAGGAGCTACAATATGGGGAGGGCAATTTTGGCCTTTAAAACAGCAGAGAAAGATTTAAAGAGCAGAAGAGAGGTTGAAAGAGCAGAATGTGTGTTGAATGAATGAGTTCTGGGTATAATTGAAAGAGTGGATCATCAGAAAATGAACCATCAGAAAGTGGGGGATACCTGTAGACAATGTTTTATGTCTGGTCCAGATTGGAGTCTGTGGTTGAGCTCAGAGATGCTCACAGTAGAGAGAGTGAGCACACTGGTCTTCAGTAAGCTTGTGCTTTTGATGCTATATGTTTGTATGATGGACCTGGTACCAGATAATGCTGAAGGCAGGCTGAAATTAAATTGCAAAAAAAGCTATCACCAAACTTCTTGCTGTTGAGGCACACTGTTGGGGGTGGGCTGAAAACTGGGTGCATCCTTTATTTTTATACTTGAAATTGTTTCCTTTTAGAATATGAAAGATTATGATCTGCTCAGACCTCCAGACTCCCTTTCTGTTTATGCATTACTCGTTGAGCTGATAGTGCTCTCTGACTGGAAGATATGATCCTTGGAGCTCAGTGCCTCTTGGCATCAATCCTGTTAGGGCCTGCGTGCAGAGCACATAATTCCCATTCTATTTCATCTTCACTGTCTTTCAGTTTGCTTCCAAGCCCAATTCATGGTGCTGATAATTAATTCTAAATACCTAAGTCAATGTTTCCCAAACTATGGATCTCAACCCACTGATGGTTCTGTGCAGTGGACCGTGGCCCTGTACTCCTTGACATTCTCTGTACAAAGGAGAGAGGGCACTCGTCACTCGTCACTCCCCTTCCAGGGGAGAGCATAAGACCATAAGAACTTACCCTACAATCTAGAAAAGATACAGAGAAGATATAAGAGGCACTTACTCTGGATTGCTCTATGCATTTCCCATAGGTGGTACCATAACTATATCTGTGTAAAAGGTCCTGTAGTTACTCTGGATTAAAGTCTAAGTCCCAGTCCAGTCCTGCCTTGCTGTAGGAGGGTTGTATTCTGGAGCACCCTGCTCCATTTTTTCCCTTCATTTCCGATCATAGGTGAACTTTGCAGGGGCGGAATGGATCCACCCTACCAGCAGTCTCAACAGCTTCCTCTAAGGAGAGCAGGCAGCTTGCTTCTCTGCCATTTGGCGCTGTCCACAGATCTGTCACATCCCATGTGGTGACAAGTGTCCTCCCTCCTTCCTTTTGTCGGAGAAAATGAAATTCTTACTGAGAATCTTCTGTTCTGGGAGGAAGGAGGGGAAGCAGTTGACGCACTGCATTGGATCAGACATGGTTCCCTACTGACAGCTTGCCAGGTTCTTTTGATTGTCATAAGAACTTATTTCAAATGGGTTCTTTCTCAGCGTAACCTCCGTTTCTTATCATAGGCTTACCCTCTTGGCATTGCTATGCTACTTAACACTCTCTGTTTGAATTTGTTGCTAGCACTCTATTTAGTCATATGTCAGAGGACTACCGGGTTTCAGCTTGAACAACACAGATAGGGACTAGAGGGCACTCTCCTCTGGAAGGTGAAGTCCTAAGAGTCTTTCTGGGAACTTTCAAAGGTCGCTTTGGGGTTACACAGTGGCAGATCAGGGGGTTCTCACAGGTTCTATAGAATCTTTTGCTAATGAGCGCATGGTTCTGAGAACCTGTTACTAATGGGACACAGAACCTGTTGTTCTATGGACATAGAACCTGTTGTTAATTTAGGTTATTAGGACATAGAACCTGTTGTTAATTTATTTCAATCCCACCACTGATTACACTGGACCCACAAGCTACTCCACTGGCCTTCTCAAGCCCCAAAATGCCATAAGGAAGCAACTGAAAACAACTTCTGGCTTACTTTCAGGTTGCTTTTGGAGGCATTCTGGGTCTGCAGGGACAAATAGACTGGGTCATGGAATGTCTGGATGGGACACAGAACCTGTACACTCCCAGTAAGATCTTGAAAGCAACAGGGAGCATCAGGTCATGATACACAGTGAAGGGTTGCTGTACTAAAAGGTTTGGGAACTGCTGACCTAAATGGTACGGGACTGTGGTATTTAAAGACTGCATCTCTCAATATGTAACATCATCGTCATACCCAGCAATTTTGCTCTGCTTTCCAATTTAAGGTTCGTGTAGAAGGGATATATTACTCAACTTTTTAAGTGTTGCACCCAAATTGTGAAACTCCTGTTCCCAAGGGGAACACACCTACCATAATCAAGGATCTTCTTTGTCTCACTTGGTATTTGACATTGAGTTATTATTTTTCCATGCTGCTTTCTTGTTTTTTTTTTAGTTTTAGCTGTTTTGAATGCTACTACAGTATTTTAATTCTTCCTTGTGCGTTTTTAATTGATTGCAAACCACTTGGGAGATTTTCTAAGAGTCAAAAAACAGAATATAAACATGTTAAATTATTATACAGTGATGTAGGTATACCATTAATCGATGCTTCTTACTTACCTCCAGCAAATTATTGCCAGTGCTTAATAGCAAATTATATAGCTGTTATCTGCCTAGTATTTTGTTTAAGGGTAAAATGTAATCCATGCAAAATACATGCAGAAGTATTTTGAAAAAATGAATATAAAATATAATTAAAACCATATTTGTAGAAACAAAGCCACTATTAATACTGCATGGAATAATTTACAGCCCATTGGCTTTTTCCCTCTTTGAATTATATTTTAGAAAGTACAGTGGTGGCTCACATAACAAGTTTAATTCATTCCAGAAAAATGCTTGTTATGTGAAACACTCTTTATGTGAAGTGGATTTTTCCATAGGAAATAATGGAAACTCAGACGATTGGTTCCATAACCAATTCATATAAAAATATTAACTGTGTGTTAAAATGATAACAAAACACTGGAGTCTCAGAATCAAATCCCTGCAGACATTTGAGGTACTACCTTATTCAACTAGGTGCAATAGAGGAGCAAGAAACTTGGAAGTGGTTCTTTAATCCTATTGTTCTATTGTTTTTCTTTGCACAATGATTTTTTTTGTCCATGGGAACTTGTGGAACTGAACCCTAGTGGATAACGAGGGACACCTGTAGACCCTAAACTCATCACTATTTTCTAGGTATCTTCAATTCTGATTCAAATTATCTTGAAAATAACCAGGTAGCGCAATCCTATCCCTGTTGTTGGCACTGGATGCAATAGCTCTAAAACAGCTACCGCTCACCCCGTGACCTTGCAGGGGCCACAGGAGTCTCCTCAGGAAAAGGAGGCTTTATCCCTTTTCCCAAGCAAAACCTTCTTTCCTGACTATTTTGCCAGCATAGACTTGAGAGCTTCTGTGTTGGGCTTTGCAGTGCTACAGAGGATAAGATTTGGTGGAGCAGGGCCCACCCTCCTCCTGGGCAGATTCCCTGCCCATTCCTTACCTAGCCACCAACCCTTTCACTGCAATCCAGAGCTCTTACTTTGTTCTGTCTGGTGCTGGACGTCTAAGCAGCTCAGGTCCAACTGGTCCTGGGCCAGCACTGGTGCAGACTTTTCTCTGGGTGTTGTAGAAATGCCTTATGGCATGTTTCCGTTGCTCAGTGCTGGTGCTGAAGCTCAGTGCCAGTGCTGAGCTACAGTAGGATTGTGTCCTAAATTCCTCCCCCTATGAATAGGGTGATGAAATGAAATAGGAAGGTCTTTGCATCTCTGTACTGTTGCCAAAAGCCAAGCAAATGTGTCTGGGGAGGCAACTCCGGCTCCACTATAGAAAAGGGCTTATTTCAGTGATCCATTTTTATCTCTGGAGGTAGGAACACACAGTGGAGAACAATTTCCTGCCCTTTAATGGTATTCCAAAATCTGTTCACCCCAATATGCTAATTGTAGGGCCCTAGGATGCTAAAAAAACAGAGCTCCACAACATAGTACTGTCCATATTCTAATATCAGTATTTTCTATTGTAAGATGTTTTATCTAGCAAAGTGATTTTCCTTTTGGTCAGGTAGAGTTTTAGTGAGCCTTACATTTCCACAAATCTGATGGTAAGAAAAGAGAAGCTAGTTTTAAATGTTCAGTATGCATAGTATTTCTGTGCAAGTAAACTGGTATTCCACCTATGTTTTGATTTGTAAATTATACATTAGCTTTCTAACTGCTGCAAGCATTACCTCTATTATTTAATAGGCTCACTCATCAATAAATTATGGAATTTCAATATTATGCAGATTTATATCAATATTTGGGTCCTTGAAAACATCAGACCCCAAACACTCTTAAATTATACATACTAATGTAGTGATCATCTACAAAAGAGTTATTTCCTCCATGATTAGATGGTACTTTATATAATGATATATTTTCATTTCTGGAAAATTCCCCATATCAAGCAAGAAAAATTTTTCGGAGTTGTTATATATTCTGAAATAGACAACTATAGCAGATATTAAAAAGAGAGCTGATTGTAAAATATAATAAAGATCTAGAAAAGGGAAGTATTAAACAGAGAAAGAACTCACACAACACAATAAAACTCAAAAAACAATAAAAATGTTATTTAGAGATGAGCTGAAATTCAGTTACAATCAGTGAAAAGGTGAATTACGTTTTTAAAAACTTCTTTGTGATTCTGGTATACAGGCTTAGAAAACAGTGTCCCACTGAGGTTAGTTTTCTAGTTTCTCTCATTGAACATTTCTTTCATTTATCACAATTCTGTGAAAATAAGTGCATTGTTTTCTCAAAGGGAGCTTCCTTAATTACAAAAAGTGTCTGAATCAGTACAACACAGAAACCAACACAGAACTACAAATTGTATGACATTTGTCATTATAAAACTGGTGTCAAATGTATGGCAAATAAAAAGCTTGGCACCACCAAAAAAGAGCCATTATTGAGGCCCATTTACTTTGTTACCTATAACTGGACCAGTGTGTACATTACATTACAGCTCCTACCAGAACTGACACAGGTGATGGTGACTATGATGGTGTAAAGCAGTGGTCTTCAGCCATTTTAGCCTGGGACCCCCTGTCAAACTTGCAACCCCCAATTTCGGACACAAGGCTAAAAAAAAGGTCCTGTCCTAGAAAAAGACAACATATGGTCACTCTGCCCCCCAAGTCCTCATGCTCTCTTCCACCCCACTGCCCCCAAACTCTGCATGCACTCTCAAACACACATATGCACTCACGTTTCATCCCATGCACTCATTCACACTCTCACAACATATACACACGTACCCAACCCATGCACTCACACACACATGGATACACACACAACCCATGCACTCACACACACATACACATGCATATACATATACACACACACAAACATACACAACCTATGCTCACACACATACACCTTATGCTCCTGGGAGAAGGTGGACTTAGAAGGCATTTGTCAGGGCTCAGGCAGCACCTACAGAAGCCCTTGTGGAGCAACAGGAGGTTGGCTTGGGAGCTCTTGGTGCTCAATTTTGATGCACTCCCCCCCTCCCCAAGCCTGGCTGCCCCTTTCTTTCTGAGAGCAGTCCCTCCCCTCAAAATGTAGGCCACCAAGAAAAATGTAGAATATAGCAAAATAAAAGCTCAAAACCCTTGTGTATATTGCTTTCATGTGCTTAAACACTATATTAATTAACATTTAAAATTATTACATATACAATTTATTACATATAATTTATTAATTCCAAGCAGTGTAAAGGCTGCCTGCTCAAAAGGAAAAAAAGGAGGACAATGAAGATTTTTTCCAAGATAAATGGATAAAAAAGGACATGTCCTGGAGAAAGAAGACATCTGATTAAAAAAATAAAAACAGCCTTAAACACATACCCCCAAAAGCATTAAAAACACCAGAGAGATAAGGACAGGAAATTAGGCTTGGGGAGAGGGGAAAGAGGACTATTTTTACAAATTAATTTTTTTTCAAAAAATTTCACATCTGTAGTGCCAGTTGCTATCATTTTCAGTGTTGTGGGGGAGCTGTCTTCTGGAGCACTTGTAAGCATATGGATCAGGGCCATGCTGTAAGCCTTGCACCCCCTGGACTGACCTTCTACACCAGCCAAAGTGTTTGCTTACACACGGGTAAACACAGCTGTGCAGTTTCACTTTTGATGGAGCTCAATGTAAAGGGGAAACCTGGAGGAGAGAACTTACTTCTGGGTGATTTAGGGAGCTGCCCTTGTTGGATCAGGACCGTTCTGGTGTCCTTAGATTGCTCTCAGCCTGCCCTTTCCACTGTACTATGGCATGTTTGCCTATTCATAAGTAAAGCTGCAATATAAATTACTTTCATTTTCCCATGCATTTTCTATGCATATTTTTGCTTTTCAGTTTTTTGGCCATAATATTTGATGGGAAGTAGGAAGGAGCTATTTCAAAACAGACTTTTGCGTTGGATTCAGCTCTTCAAGACAAATCCAATGACACATGTCATATAGTGTGCACCATCACAAGGTTGATTTATGGGGGGTCTCTAGACCCAAGATGGTGGTCCCTCACATTACAACCCCTCTGTGGGGGTTCTGCAACCCCTTTGGGGGTCACAGTGCCCACTTTGAAGACCACTGGTGTAAAGCATTTTTTTAAAATGAAAATGAAGGGGAAGAAGCAAATTTGGATCCTCTGGAAGGGATCCTGAAATGAATAGGGCAGAACCTGGATGAGCTTCTACAGAAGATGATGAAAAATATAAGCTTAAACAAGTCAAGGATAACTTTTTAAAATAAGCAAAAACCAGATTCCTGCTTGTCCCATAGTCTATTCTTTCTGTTCACTGTTCTGAAAAAGTGGAACCTAAACCAAAAGGTTCCTGTTCATTCTGAAAACAAATGATCCTAATGGCAAGACTGCAGGCAATAATGCCTTTTTGTAAATGGGATTCTAGTCTGCCATCTTGCTGTTAGGGTTCTCTCCTACTATATTTTTTGTTTGATTGATCAAGCTTCTTTCATATGAAGAATTAATCTCGTTTGGGTAGTTATTTCTCAGCCTAAATGTTTACAAGTATGATGATTAAATGAAGAGCTCAAATATTTTTCCTGAATTTTAGAAATCCTTATTAACTGATCTCATCTCTGTTGATTCAGTTTCATATCACAGAGTCTCAGTTTTCCAAATGTGGCAGATGGACATATGCTGAATGTGCATGGAAGTGTGCCATCTTAACTACCTGGTGAATGGCACAGAATTCCTTATGGCACTTTTGTGACACTCTCTGGCGTGTCTAATGAATTTGTGCTGGCTCAGCCGAGGGTTAAAATCACTGGGGGTAGAGTCACTGAAGAGGCGGAAAATTGACAGAATTATAATCCCCAGAAAGTAAACCGCCCATTGCCTCTCTTCAGAAGACTCTGATGTCTGGGCTCCCCATCCATGGGCCTGCAACATACATCAATGAAGACTACAGCAATTGTAGAATAGCCTTTGTGATCACAGTACTAGTTACACATGCAGGGGAAACTGTTAGGATTGACAAGGAACTTAGTAATCAACTTTGACAATATTTTATCTATTCAATAATTATTTGGTCTTCACACCAAAGAGTAAAATGGTGGTTCCCAAACTGGTGGGTCACAATACACCAGCCAGGAAAGTATTTGTCCCTGAGCCTTTAAAAGTAGGGAGAAGGCAGAAACACAACCCCAGTATTTTACTGCTACTAGGGACGGATGGGAGTTTTCACTTACCAGCAGCAAGTGCCAAAGTTCTGGGGGTTACGACAAAACCTGGAAGTGCCCATTTTTCCTTTTGAAAACATGTTTGGAGGTATGAGGTGAACTGCAGAAGGCTTCCTGGCCAACTCCCAACTCCCCCCCCCCCCCAAACTTCTGCATTGGCTGCCAGTAAGTGGATAAACCACCCTCCCCGCAGCTTTACAATTCTGGAAATCGTGTTACCTGCTCTGCACACACATACCCTACAATCCCAAGTAACTACGGGAGCACATAAAAGACATTACATGCACCTGTAGTTACAGCACCATCTAGTGAAAAACGTATGGGAAATTCATATTTCAATCCAGAGTAAATTCTTCTTACACTGGAGCAAGGACTCTGGATTGCATCCTTCGTCTCCCTTTTAGGAACTCAGGAAGCACTGATATGTGCATCTAAGTTTTGCTTTCCATAGAGCTCAGAACATTTTCCTTGTCAGCTTGAAGGGGGGCTCTAAAGTGTTTTTAGGGGACTGCTTTCATCAGGCTGCAGGGGACTGGAACAAGGCTGCAGAAGTGTGCATCCTGACAAGGAGGCCTGATATTGTTGAGTTTCCTCTCAGCCAGCCCTTCAAAATGGACTGAGGTATGGTTACACACGCATGGCTCACTTTCACTTTCCGTAGGCTTTGGTACATTTTTCTTGTTAGCTATCAGCTTGTCAGTTTCATGACACGCCAACAATCAGGTTGGACTTTCTGGTGGATCCAGACCCACCAGTTTGGATACAGTGTATTAGCTATTTAATCCAAAATCCTTTGCTCACTTTGATTTAAATAATCAACTTTTGTTGTTTATATGTGGTAGCCAACAATTTAATGACACACAAATAGTGGAACTTATCAGGGGATGGGAATTGCAACAGCGGCAAATGCAAAAAGCAGAGAGCTTTGTGCTTACATCAGTGAGGAGGGCTTCCAATCTGTGATCTAGGACAGTGGTTGCCAAACTTGAAATGCTGTCTTTGTTCAGTTAAGAGTCTATGTCAAATAAGAGCAGCCACTTACGTTGCCCGATGTTCCAGATTGCTGCCCAGAGCACCATCTTACCCAGATGTACTGGGAAAGAAAGTGGCATAGAAGTAGCATAAGCTCTGCTCAGCAAGAGCCTTAAGCTTCTCCTTAAAGCTTGAATCTGGTTCCTGGGCCAGGGTTTGGAAAGCTGTGATCTAGAACAATGTCCCATTTACTTTGTTTCTAATGAAGAAATAAAGTGCTATACTATGATACAGTAGAGGTGGAGCAGCAATTTTCAACCAGTGTGCCATGGCCCCAAATGGTATTCTGCTATTCTGGTGTGCCACCAGAGGTGTGTTGTGGGTGATTGGGAGAAAGTCACTTATTAGTAGGGCCATTGTGGAATATGAATTCTTGACAGTAATTAGGGGCGCAATCCAGAGTAACTACAGGGAATCCTTGCTCCGGTGTAAGAACAATTTGCTCTGGATTGCAATATGAATTTCTCATAGGTTTTCATTAGGTGGTGCAGTAACTACGGATGTATGTAATGTCTCTTGCGTGTTCCCATAGTTACTCTGGATTATAGGGTAGGTGTGCCTTGCCAATTGCAAACAACTGATGGTGTGCCTTGATAATTTAATGCCTTCTCAGGGTGCTGTGATATATTTTTTTTTTTAAGTTGAAAATCACTGAAATAGAGACTACCATGGATACTTACCTATAAGATTTGAAATTTCTGCTAATAAATCAAATGTAAATTATCTCCTTGCTTTATCTGTGAGACCTCAGGTGTTCGGGAGGAAAAGGAACAATGCAAATCACTATTAGTTACATTACAACAAGGTTTCAGAGCAGTGAAAGTTAATCTTCTCACTGTTCCTGAGAAAAAGCAAGCCAGGTCTCAGCTCTTCCATTTGAAGCAAGCAAGCATCCTTGCCAGGATCACAGCTGACCATTCTGCAATCTTGTTCCATTTTGCAAATGTGTTTGGCAGAGGTCTGGTTTTCAAAACACCCAGAATAAAATCCTCATTTTTATCTGAAACTAGCAGAACGAACCCGCTATTGCAGGAGTAAAGTTTCCAGAATATTTGTGGGCTCCGGCAAGCACTGGCAGGCACCACTGAGCACCAGACAGCGGGTACAAGCAGGCACTGGGCACCAAAGGATACCAGTGGGCAGCAGCAGGCACAGGAGCGGGCACCACTGGGCACCCCTGCACCAAAACAACTTGGCACCACATTGGTTCTTAGTGAGTGCTCATGTCACATGTTGTGTGCTCATGTCCCCTACTCCACTCCCTGTTATCCTGTTTGGATGGTATCTTTACTGACATATTTCAAAAAGAGTGAAGTATTCATTCAAAAGGTTGTTTCACTTGTTAGACCTTGAATATAGGAAGTCATATATCCTTGCATAATAAATTTCCTGGAGCATTTTTGGATGGCTTCTGTGAACTTATCATAGGAGGAAGGGTCAGTGTTGATGTTAGATTCACAATCATCAAAAGCAGCAGAGAAACTTATATCTTTTTTCTGTATTTCACAGCTTGTGGTTGAACGGCTGCTATAATATCACAAAGAATTGGTCTATGAAAAGAGCCTCCATGAAAATTTGCAATTGGGCATTCTCCAGGCTATGGTGTTGTCACTGGCAAATTCTTTCAACGTAGAAGCAAATCTTTTCCTTTATTGAAGATGACCAGGGAAACTGTAGCAGTGCTTGCTCATGGTCATTCCTTGCCGCTTGTCTCTCTGGTATGATTTGAATAGCACATACCAGGTATAGGTTGTATGCTATATTTTAAGCCTCTGACTTAACACACCAGGATGATTTGGTTAATGGTTCTACCCATATGTTGTTTACAATGCACTCACTCTGATAGTTTTCACAAAAACACTGTGAGGACCAGAATTGAAAAGTTAATGAATGAAAACATTATTGTTTTATAATCACTTTATAATCACACACACTCTTAATTTTAACTCCTGACTTATCCAGGAGACATAGACAATGCCATCATCTTTAGGTCAAAACCTGCCTTCAACTTAAAGGCAGTATTTACTGGAACTAGTTTATTCTTTAATAGCAAAGAATCTACTTCACCAGGTGCAGAATATAGAGGTGACCTTTGGAATGAAAAGGAAAGCCATCACTCAAATGTGAATTGGGCATTGTAATAAAAATACCTGTCCAACCTCTCCTGTATATTTTTAAGAAATCAAATTGCTTTCACAGAAATTTCTTTTGTGGGGGTGGATATACAAAGAGCTGCTAAATCAATGCAAGTAAAGTCAACCAGTCAACATGTTGATTCTGTAAGACTGTCAGAATGACAGTCGTGCAAAATGCTGCATCTCACACACAGACTGTGTTAGTGGGAATGAAATATGGAAGAATTGCTATGAAGGATCAAGACTTCAGAGGTTGGGTGTTAGGATTATATGAAAGGACAAGCTGCCTCAAAACAACTGAGGAAGTAGTATATGTTGTAAGAATGTTTTCTTTTTTCGGAAGGCATGCAAAGAAATGACAAGGGCAGGTTGTGCTGAAATTATATATAGGGAGGAGAAGAAAGGTTCTTTTGTGCTTTTATTATATCTTTTGTGGTCCTCAGCCCATTAGCAGTTTCCAGTGCTTTTTTAATGTGGTTTTGCTGACTCACTTGAAGACTCAAGTGGGAGTAGATGTGTCTTCTTTATACTGATTTCATTATTTTCTCCAGGAGATGTCCCCGAAGGATAGGCTGGGTCAACTTACTGGTAGATGTTATTCCCATACTGTTTTCACATGTATGATTCTGCTCTGGCCTCATACCATTCATTGAATGGGACTCCCTAAAAGGAGCAAAGAGACATTATTTTCAGTTTGCTGTTAGTGACCATTGTCATTGTTTCCACTTTAGCAATTTTGCATGATGTGGCTGACAGACCTTTGCTGTGCTGAAAGTATTAGTAGTACAGCTAAATGATCTTTTTTGGGGGGGGGGGAGAATATGGTAGGAAGGTACTGGGAGCAAAAATTTGATGTTGTGCTAATCACAAATGAGATAGGCCAGATGAATATGGTAATGTGTCACTGGACTAATTTGTGTTGAATTAGAGCAGGCTGGTTGCTTTGTTAATTCTGTGATATATGAGCAGCCCAGTCTAGCAGAAATTACCCATGCTGATGCAATGGTGCCACTGCAGCTTGCACTGAGTCCCACAGGCTGACAATAAGAGAAACAAATTCCCAAGAGGATCAAGTCTGTGCTTCACTAGCTTTCTGGATTTTCCTCTGAGGAAAATTTTGCAGTCACATATGGTAGTCCTGTTAATTCACAATGCCCTGCAAGCCGCCCGTAGCAAAGTCCAGCAGATTGCCAGGAGATGTGCTAACAGCTTTGGCTGCAGCTTTGCTCTCAGTTCCAGGTAGCAGCTGACACAGGCAACATCCAGGGGATGTATGATGGCATCAAGCAGGCCCTAGGTCCAACAGTGAGGAAATCTGCCCTGCTTAAGTCTGCTACAGGTGAGGTCATCCAGGACCGAGCACAGCAGATGGCATGCTGGGTGCAGCACTACTCTGAGCTATACTCCAGAGAAAATGCAGTAACTGAAGAAGCATTAAACAACATTGAGTGCCCGCCTGTCTTGGAGGAGCTTGACAGTGAACCAACTTTAGAAGAACTAAACGAAGCCCTGGATTCCCTTGCTTTTGGCAAGGCACCCGGGAAAGATAACATCCCTGCTGAAGTTCTGAGGTGCTGTACAGGGACCATTTCCACTGAACTGTACAAGATATTCTGCCTTTGTTGGAGGGAAGGTGGAGTACCACAGGACATGAAGGACGCTAATATCGTCACACTGTACTAGAACAAAGGCGACAGGGGTGACTGCAACAACTACCGTGGCATCTCTCTTCTTAGTGTTGTAGGGAAGCTGCTTGCCCGTGTCATACTGAAGAGGCTTCAGGTGCTTGCAGAGAGAATCTATCCTGAATCACAGTGTGGATTTCGAGCCAACAGGTCCACCACTGATATGGTATTTTCCCTTCGACAGTTGCAAGAGAAATGTAGGGAACAAAGACAGCCACTCTTTGTAGCCTTCACAGACCTTACAAAGACTTTTGATATGGTTAGTAGGGATGGCCTTTTTAAAATCCTCCCCAAGATTGGATGCCCACCTAAGCTCCTCAACATCATCAGGTCCTTTCACGAGGACATGAAGGGCACTGTAGTTTTTGATGGCCTAACATCAGACTCCTTTCACATCCGAAGTGGAGTGAAGCAGGGCTGCATCCTCGCACCAACTTTATTTGGGATCTTTTTTGCAATCATGCTGAAGCAGGCTTTTGGAAATGCAACAGAGGGAATCTATCTCCAGACCAGATCCGATGGAAAACTCTACAATCCTTCCAGACTAAGAGCAAAGTCCAATGTCCAGCTGAAATGCTTGCGGGATTTCCTCTTCGCTGATGACGCTGCTGTTACTGCTCACTCTGCTGAAGACCTTCAAAAACTTATGGACCGTTTTAGCAAAGCCTGCCAAGACTTTGGACTAACACTCAGCTTGAAGAAAACACAAGTCATGGGTCAGGGTGTGGATCCACCTCCCTGTATCACAATCTCTGAACATGAACTGGAGGTTGTCCATGACTTTGTGTACCTTGGCTCAACTATCTCTGACACTCTCTCCTTGGACTCTGAGCTGAATAAACGCATTGGTAAAGCAGCTACTACATTCTCCAGGCTTACAAAGAGAGTATGGCTTAATAAGAAGCTGACGGAACATACAAAGATCCAGGTCTATAGAGCTTGCGTCCTGAGCACACTCTTGTACTGCAGCGAGTCTTGGACCCTTTATGCATGGCAGGAGAGAAAGCTGAACACCTTCCATATGCGCTGTCTCCGACGTATTCTTGGCATCACCTGGCATGACAAAGTCTCAAATGACACAGTATTGGAACGTGCTGGAATCTCTAGCATGTTCACACTTCTGAAACAGCGGCGTCTACGCTGGCTTGGGCATGTCGTGAGAATGGCTGATGGTCGGATTCCAAAAGATCTCTTATATGGAGAATTAGTGCAGGGAAAGCGCCCAAGAAGGAGACCACAGCTGCGATACAAGGACATCTGCAAGAGGGATCTAAAGGCCTTGGGAATGGACATCAACAGCTGGGAAACCTTGACCTCTGACCATTCAGCGTGGAGGCAAAGGACACAGCATGGCCTTCTCCAACTGGAAGAGACACTTGTTCGGCAGGCTGAAGCAAAGAGACAGACCCGAAAGCAGCGAAACATGGAGCCTGGGCAGGGGACGGAATTTATTTGTCCTCAGTGTGGAAGGGATGGACACTCTCGAATTGGCCTCTTTAGTCACACTAGATGTTGTTTCAGGACCTCCAATCAGAGCACGATACCATAGTCTTTCAAGACTGAAGGATGCCAATACTAATACAAGATACATTCTTGATTATATGGCATTGTTGAAGCTTTCTTTAGAAAGATTTGTTTTCAGTATATCTGGAGAAGGTGGGCAGTTTTGGTCTTACATCCTCCCTGGTAATGTTGATTTGTGTAATCTTTTCACAATGTTCTTCTATTTTTGACTAGAAAAAGAAAATGTAGTCTTAGTTAATAAATCTATGTCTAATGTAGAGGTACAGAGATATTTTGTGATGTTTATTAAGAGTCTTTGTTATTCTTTTCAGTTCTCAGCAGTGGATATTCAGCTATGCCAGATAAGGGCAGAAATATGAAATGGATTGTACTCTTCCATTGAGTACAATAATTTTCTGCTTCCTGTGCCTCTTACATGGAGAATTTTGAGACAGACCTTCATGTGGAAAAGGGAGACTAATAAGACCTACTGTTCAAATAACATCCATTGCAGGTGTGGAAGAGGTGAAACACGTACACCAAAATTTCTAGACATTCCTTTGCCACCGGTGAAGGAGGGGCCATCAAGGAATCCCTTGTGCTCCTTTGTGCAATTTGAAAGGCTTTTAGTGTCATGCATGGAGAAAATAAATGTTCACATTTCATTGTTCACCTCAACTGCTTGAGGCATGCTAAGCTTTATGCAAAAGTTATTTGCTAAGTGCTTTGTAATTAAGATTATATAAGCAATGAGATTTTTACATTTATAGGATGCACCGTGAGAAGATTCATTGTCTGAAGCACTGCACCTTGAAACAAAGTGCAGGGAAGCAAAGCTGCCATGGGCGTTGCAAATTATTACAAAGGTCATTGAGTTATTCCAGCTTAATTAATAAATATGTCCTGGAAGAAATGGTTTGCTGCTGCTTGCTCACCCCTGGCCAGCATAAAACCCTAAAGGCAGTCAACTGGAATTTAAAATTATACTAGCTGAAGTTACCCCTCATTGCGGGAGTAGAATTTAATGAATATTTGTTGGGCTTTGGGTATGGCTGGGTGTTGGCGGGCACTGCTGGACACCAGTGGTCACCGGACCCCAGTAGGCACTCTTACCACTGGGCAGCAGGCACCACCAGTCACCAGCAGGCCATGGGCACCACTTGGCACCAGCAGGCAGTGGGCACCACAAGGAACCAGGCACCACAATGTATCACTGAGCAGTGGGCACCACCAGGCATCCCTACCGGGCACCAGGCATCCCTACATCCCTACTCCAGGCATCCCTGCAGGCACCTGTGGGCACCACTGGGCATTGGGCGCTGGTGGAAAGTAGGGTCCATCAGGAACCACTGGGATGTGGGCATCCCTGCCTGGCATCAAGCACGGGGCACTGGTGTCTGTCAACATTCAATGGTGGACACCAGCAGGCATTGGGTACCAGTGGGTACTGGCAGTCAGCAGGCACCTATGGGCACTAGGCACCACCAGGCATCTGTGGGAATCAGACACTACCAGGCACCATCACCACTGGGCAGCCAGCACCACTGAACACCTGGCACCAGCAAGCTCCACCAGGCATCATCATACACCCCTTCTAGGCAGCACTGGGTACTGGGCAGTGCCTCCACTGGATCAGGCCAAAGGACAATCTCATCCATCTTCCCATATCTCACAGTGGCCCACCAGATGCCACACAGGACCTATATTCAGGTGCCTTTCCCTGCATCTGGCATTTTGAGGTTGCCTACATCTACATCCATCTATGCGCGCGCGCGCACACACACACACACACTTATTTATTTACTTATTTATTTATTAGATTTATATCCTCCCTTTCTTTCCTATCAAAAGGGAGCTCAAGGCAGCTGTACCCACATGTACCCATCATGGCTTATTACCTGTCATCCGCTTCACATAAAGAGTGTGTACCCACATGTACCCACATGTACCCATCATGGCTTATAACCTGTCATCCGCTTCACATAAAGAGTGTTTCGTATAACAAGCATGCTTCTGGAATGAATTAAACTTGTTATGTGAGGCACCACTGTATAGCGAAATGTACCCACGTTGCAGGAGTAAAATGCCATCTCATATGCCATCTCATTGCACATCAACTCCCCCATGCGCATCATTCCCCATACGCACCATCCCCCATGTGCAAAACCCCCTCATGCATAACATGCCTTCATGCAACATCCTCTCACTCCAGGCACCATTCCCTCACAACTGTGGGCACCCCTACCAGGCAGTTGCAACATTTAAGATTGGCCGTTGATCAGGCTGAATGATGTTGAATATATATAGAGCTTTTAAGCACTATATGTAGGTTTATTAGCAGCCTCTTTTTGAAAAGATTAAACTTAAAAAGCTAGATCACAGTCCTATAGATTCTGATTGTTCTCTTTGAAGAAAAAAATGCACATAAGGCACTTAATGCACTTAAACAAGTCTTCAGGGAGTAGGAGGGTGGAGTCTGGTAAATAGGTGTAAGTAATTCACATGCCAAACACTTGAAATAGCCAGCCAGCCACTGTCCTCTATTAATGATTATGCCAACCCTAGTAGAACTGCTTCTCCACTTTACACCACAGTAACACATATGTATAAGCCAAATGGTTGGAATCCGATTTACAGTAATATTTTTGAGACTTTGTGTGGATTTACAAGAAGTTGAATTGGAAGGTCTAATTTTCTTTGCTTACTTTCCTTTTTAAGAAAATATTTGTTACATAAAAATCGAACATATAACTCTTGCTACAGTTTTAATGCCATTTACCACCTCCCTACTAAAATAAATGGGACTTCAGCTAAATCATGTCCATCAATTGTAAATACCGTATTTCCCGGCTTATTACACACACTGGACCATGAGACGCACCAAAGTTTAGAGGAGCAAAACAAGAAAAAAATATTCTGAACCAAATGGTGTACTAATATATTTAATAAAATATAGCAGAATAATATTTCAACCATGTAAAGTCAACAGTGGTATTAAGAACCATTATCACTGTCATTAACAAATGAGGGAAGACTTTAAGCTTCAAGCACTCTTTTATTTTTCTGGTAACCCCAAAAACTCATCATCTCTAGTGTCAGTGACTTGCGACTTTTGCACACATATCATTGCAAATGATCAGACAACAACATTTTGCACAAATCTCATTGTAAATAGTCCAGGAAGGCAGGTAAGTTGGGGGGAGGGTTCTTTTGGGGGGTAGGTAGGGAAAGGTGAGGGGATCTAGATACATAGGGAAGAGTGAGAGAGGCACAGGCATGGAGCAGGAGGGACCAGGTCTTGTGCATGTCTACTTTGGAGCAAGTCTCCAAGCCAGGGAAGGCTGGTTAGGATTGCAACTGTGCTAAGGTGACCAGATGCCAAACCCAAAATTCCTGAACCCCAAGGCCAAAATTCCAACCCCCCCAGGGCAAAATTCCTACCTGCTTAAAAAAATGCCAAAAAATGTATTTATTGTTTTTATATTTTTGATTTTTACTTTTTTGGCCATAACTTTTGATAGGAAGGAGATATCTCAAAACTGATTGTTGCATTGGATTCTGCTCTTCAATACGAATCCGACATATGACATGATGGGGTAAGGTGCTCCAGGCTTGGCCCTGTCACTCTATCAGACATTCCCCCCCCCCTTCGGGAAGAAAAAAAGTGCATCTTATAAACCGGGAAATACGGTATCTCTTATTAATTTCCATTGAAGTTTTATCCATGTTTTTAAAGATGGATAAACATGTTTTATCCATGTTTTTATCATTACAGTTGATGTTACAGGTGAGTAATTGAACGTCCCAAACAATATGATAATTTGAGTTTTTTAGTGATATAATCCAAATTTAAATCTATATATTAATTTATTTATTTGTCAGATTTATACCCTGTCTTTCTCCTGCATAAAGGCACTCAAGGCGGCTAACAACAGTATTAAAACAAATTTAAAACACATCAGACAATTAATATAACTGTTGAAAACATTAAAAACATCTTTAAAAGTTCTGTTTCAAAATTACATAAAAACAACCAAAAACATGATAGCACCAGCCCAGCATTAGCTGAAAGCTCTTGTAAACAAATATGTCTTATAAACCAAAAAATCTATCAATAGTTTTTTTGGATACAGTAAGACGTTATAATCCTCTAGAATCCTTCATAAAACCCATTGTCTCATAATTGTTTTAGTGCCTTTTCTCCTACTTTGATTGTATAACTCCATAAATGTACCCTTTACACATCTTTCACGTATCACAAAATTTAGGCAATAAACTTTATTGCCACCATTCATGACTACAGTGATTTAGAAATGCCGCTCTTTAATAGACAATTCCCATAACTTTTCTAAACAATGTGCTCTTGCAAGGAGAACTATTAGGCTGCAGTTCTCAGTACAAGGGCCTAAGTAGAGATTCAGCATATTCAGTATACACACTTATATTTTTGCAAATCGTGTTTTATTGCCATTGTTGTGCAAGCCTTAATGTGGCTGAATTTATCGACAGTGCTGCCCTTTAAAATCTGAAGACATGATAAGGAAACATAGCTACAGAACCATGTCTTTCTCATAACCCTTGCTACCTCCTACGTAAGTTTAAAAAACAGCCAAATGTTCTACAGCTGGAAATGGCGTATGCAATGGCACCAAGCCAGCATCATTTCACTGTGTCAGTTAGGGGAAAAAATCTTAATGATTAACAAATGGTTTTTTCCTCCTCCTCCTCCTTTTAAGAGTCTCTTCTTTATAACCTTTCCATTGATAGCATCTTAATAAACAGCTTCTGATTCTCTGGTAGAGAAATCCCACAAAGGAAAGAATGGTTGTCTTCTATGCTGACTTCATCAACTTTTGATGTAATGTGTAATTTTGTATAATTCAAGGCCGCAGACAGAAAGCTGTGTAATGTTAAGGCCTATCAGGTTGGAACAGGGTCACTTCTGACTGCAAAACGTCATTTATATTTGTGGGGCATCCCTTTTGGCATTTAAAGAAAGGGTCCCTTTAGAGATGAATAGGTTGTGCCTCAGTATCTGAGAGGGATTTGTTCTTGGATGAATATTGAAAATTGCAAATAATGAAATTCACTGTTTTGGCTCCTTTATACCCTCCAAATGCTACCAGAATGCACCCCCTAGGCCTCAGAATGTCTCATAAGAATAAAAACATCTTAAGTAGGCATACATGGCTCTAAAGCCATCTGCAGGTGACTAGATCACAGCTATGGTTGCCTTCAGAAGGTTCAGTTTGTGTCAAGTCTTATTTCACTGTAGATCCAGGGGACCTGCATTGAGCCATATCCAAGGATATAAAATCTGTGGATAAACGGGCTCCAATTGAACATTAAAAATATCTGGCTACAATAAATCAATCTCACTAAGTTGACACATAAGTAGGAGTCAAATTATTCAATTCAGGTAACAAGAGTTTTGAAACATGAAGTAACCCTAGTTCTGATTCTATGACTTTCAGGTGATTCTGCCAGGTGCTATGGTTCTTCTGTTAGTAACCATTCCATGTGTTAAGATTTTTGTTTCCTTTGCACATCACTTTTCGGATGAACATGCATCTTAAAAATGTTTTTTTTTTTTCCAGAACATTACAGTGGTACCTTGGTTCACAAATGCTTCTGTCCACAAACAATTTGGTTCACAAACAGGAAGTTCATCAAAAATTTTCCTCCATTCACAAACTCATCCTTAAGTGATGAACCACTCTGTCATCTAGTCAGGGCTACCTCTAGGGCTCTGTCATGTGGTCATGGCTTCCTCAAGGCCTATGCACACTTGCTGTGCAGCTTTTTTATGCCCTCTGCATATTTGTTTGAAGCATTTAGGTGACCTGTCCCCACTTGTTGTGAAGCTTTTTTGTGACCTGTCCAGACTTGCTGTGAAGCTTTTGGGTGACTAGTGCATACTTGGAGTTCTCCCCAATGGAGACTCTCCAGCTCCAAGGAGGGGGACTCTATGGAGGGGGACTCTCCAATCAAGAGACAAAAATGAGAGGAAACCCCTGAAGGAGATCTCCTCAATGTCCTTATGGAGGGGGACTCTCCCCCCCAGACAATAACCTTCTTCCCAAACACCTTCCTGTCCTCCACACTAGAAGTCACCTCATGCAAAGTTAGGTTTCACTCTCTTTATACTGTACTATACAGAACTTTGTCTCATATTTTTGTGGTTAAAAACAAAACAAAAAGAAGGTTCAGAATAGATTAAATTTTCATTGAACCCTACGGATTAAATTGATTCAGTTCGCAACCAATTTGTTTTATAACCAGTCGTGGAATGAACTAAGTTCATTAACTGACGTACCACTGTATATGTCCTGTAGAACAGGGTTTCTTAATCCCTGGTCCGGGGACCACAGTTGCCTGACCGGTCTGTGAGAGGACTCTTCTAAATGCCTCTTCCCTTCCACGCAGCAGGAGGGCTCTGTCAAAGGATTGCAGCCTCAGAGCCCAATCAGGGGTGGGCACAGCCTGGCCCAAGAACCGGTTCTCCGGAAGTGGGCGGGGCCAGGGTTGAGGGCGGGGCCAGGGGTGGTTTTTAATTTAAAAATAAAAAATTTTAAAAATTACTTACTTCAGAGTAGACCTGCATAGGATGGTGCTCTGAGGCTGCAATCCTCTCCACAGTTTCCTGGGAGTAAGTCCCATTGACTATACTGGGACTTACATCTGAGTAGATCTGCTTAGGATGGGTCTCTGAGGCTGCAGTCCTCTCCACACCTGCCTGGGAGTAAGTCCCATTGACTATACTGAGACTTACTTCTGAGTAGACCTGCTTAGGATGGGTCTCTGAGGCTGCAGTCCTCACACCTGCCTGGGAGTAAGTCTCATTGACTATAATGGGACTTACTTCTGAGTAGACCTACTTAGGCTGGGGCTCTGAGGCTGCAGTTCTCTCCACACCTGCCTGGGAGTAAGTCCCATTGACTATACTGGGACTTACTTCTGAGTAGACCTGCTTAGGATGGGTCTCTGAGGCTGCAGTCCTCATCACACCTGCCTGGGAGTAAGTCCCATTGACTATACTGGGACTTACTTCATAGTAGACCTACTTTGGCTGGGGCTCTGAGGCTGCAGTTCTCTCCACACCTGCCTGAGAGTAAGTCCCATTGACTATACTGGGCTTACTTCATAGGAGACCTGCACAGGATGGGGCTCTGAGCCTGCAGTCCTCTTCACACTTTCCTGGGAGTAAGTCCCATTGACTATACTGGGACTTACTTCTGAGTAGACCTGCACAGGATGCGGCTCTCAGCCTCCCCATCCAGCCAGGAGAGGCAGGGAGAGCGTGGTGGCGCTGCGCTCTCCCCTCCTTCGCCTCCCTGCGGGCCAGGAGAGGCAGGGAGAGCGTGGTGGCGCTGCGCTCTCCCCTCCTTCGCCTCCCTGCCGCCCAGGAGGCTTAGTGCGCGTGCGTCCAGCAGGATGCACGCACACTAAGCCTCCTGGGTCTCTGCCCCAGGAGACTCAGTGCGCATGCGTTCTGCAGGACGCATGCGTATTCAGTCTCCTGGAGATCGGCCTCAGGAGATGCAGTAGTGCACTGCGTCTCCTGAAGCCGAGCTTCAGGAGATGTGGCGGCCGCCAGCGAACCAGTCCCCGCGGCTCTTGCTGCCGCGGGTCTGACCGGCGCTCTATCGTCCGCCCTGGTGGAAGATCCGGTACGGGCGAGTAGGCCCGTACTGGTATCTGCCCACTTCTGAGCCCAATCCTATACCTGTCTACTCAGAAATGTCCCATTGTAGGTAGTGGAGCTTACTCCCAGCAAAGCGTGGATACGATTTCAGCCTCAGAGTCCAATCCAATGCCTGTTACTTATAAATAAGTCCCATTCTAGTTAATGAGGCTTACTCGCCAATAAGAGTGACTTAGGATGTCTTTGTGCATTTTCAATGCATCCTGCACTGAAAAAGGTTGAAAAGCCCAGCTCTGAGCAGACATGCATTGAGACATTGGGTTCTCATCTGCAATCCTATCCACAGTCACCTAGCAATAGTTCTATTTATTATAATGGGATTTACAGCTGGAGGCTGTTGTGCTGTGTTCTAGGTGGGAAGCCTTCCCTCCAGATCGCCAGAGGCAGAACTCTCCCCCCATCCCTGGGCTGGTCCCTGGGAAAATTTCTTTTCCACAGAACTGGTCCATGGGGCCAAAAAGGTTGAGGACCACTGCTATAGAATGTTGACTCAAGACAGCTGAAAATAACTAAATGTTATCTGCTCAATTCTTTGAATACACCTTGGACTATCCATAAAACAACAATCTGCATAACCCATTGACCGAAGACAAAACAAGTGCAGTGTAGCCAGCTACTTGCAAAGATCAGTAGATTCTTTAGACAGAGTACTCCAACCACACAATGTAAGAAAAAGCATAACATTCCCAGGGTCTCCAGCCAATTTAGCTAGGGGGTGGGAAAGAGGATTCCTTCCCAGACCCAAGTATGTTGATCAGTCAGATCCCGTCCACTGAGTCATCCCAAAAGAACATCCAATTGGGCACCCTTTCAATATCCTATCACTAGCTGTGGCACAATAGATATTCATTGTTTCTGAACATTCCAGCTTCATGGAATGAATGCCATATCTTTCCAGCATCCTTTATTTCTCAGACTTTGGATTTGGCAATGTAAACCTTAAAGGGTTTTTTTAAAAGTCAGGCTGCATGGTCTGTCAGGGCAGTGTTCTTCTGCATTCTGTTAACATCATGCCCACGCTAAAAATACCTATGTCACAGTTTAACCACAATTTCCTTTTTAACTTAAAACAGCAATCAGCAGCAACTTCAAAATACAACATCTTGTTCAAACAATCTGTATTTAATTGACTAGTTTCAGATTCTTTGCCAAAGTGCAGTTTAGTCAGACACTACAAATAAAATTATCTTAAATAAAACAATCTGCAGAATGAAGAAATAATTGTTTTTATACTGTATCACATGATTTGCTCTATGTGTGTGTGTACATGTGTATGCATGTGCATATGCATGCACACATGTGTGGGTAAAATGACCATGTATCTAAATTAAAAATTTAAATAATAGAAGTGTTTAAAATAAATGCTCCTAAGAATAACTAACATTTATACAGCATATTTTCTCCATCAACCTTATAACAGCCCTGTAAGGTAGGCTTGTCAGCCCATTCATATTTCAAGTGGGAGAAAAAAGATCAAGCAGATAATGGCTTACCCAAGTGGCTGAAATGAGATTAGAACTATATACCCTATTTACTCAAAGCTAACGCTCCTCTTTTTCAGCCAAATTTCATTTCCAAAATCAGGGTGCGCATTAGATTTGAGTATATATGGTATTTTGAATATAAGCGTAAATCAGTATTTAGTTCAACAGTTTACTACATTGTAATAAAAAATGTAACAGTGCACAATCCACAATGACATAGTTACGGCGCCACCTAGTGAGAACCTATGGGAAATTCATAGAGCAATCCAGAATAAATTTTTCTTACATCAATGTAAGGGTTCCCATAGTTACTCTGGATTGTGCAGATAGACTCACTTTTTTATAACGTAGTGCAGTTAGGTAAAAATCATAAGACCCATCATCATATTATTATCAAACTATTAATTGTTGTATACAGTACAATTAAATTTTGCAAAATTTTGCAAAAAGTAAAATTAAAGTCTCAAGACTTTTAAAATAGGGGCGTGGAGTAAATTCAATTATGCATTAGATTTGAGTAAACATTGTATTTCTTGGCTCACTCTTTTCCTCACTATATCACACCAAGTGCATGCCTAACCATGTCTACTCAAAAGTAAGCCCCATTATTTTCAATGGGTCTTACTCCTAGGAAAGTGTCTTTAGGATTGCAGCCATCCATTCTCAACAAATAGCTTGAACAAAAATACTAAATAATGGGGTTTCTGTACTTCCAAAATGGCACATTTGGTCATTTACCTGTAACGTGAAATTCTGCACATTTGTGGAGTTTGGAGGTAAATGGGTGCTATCGTACCTAAAATGTGTTTCTTTTCTTCTCAAGTGGGGGGCAGAGCTGTTCCATGCAGCTTAAACAGTGTCTGTCTGAAAACAAAACTAAAAAGCTTTCAAACCTTTTTTGTTTGAAAAGTTACATAAATTGCAATATAGGTGTGCCCCAGTATTTACAATGGTTCCATTCCAGACGCTCTCCACAAATACTGTACCGGAAACTGCAAATACCACTTGTATCTTTTATAAACATAAAGTTTATAAAAGACTCCCATTAAATCCCAGTAATCATGCAGAACTTTCATTGCATTTCCAGGGTTCCTTGTAGTCTCTTAGTCTTTCTCCAGCCTCTTCTGGGGTCACATGGAATCCTTTGTCTCAACATTGCCCCAGAATACATTCTGGCCTCTGCATCACCCTGAAGAGTTGGCTGGAAGAAGCCAGAGAAGGTGCCTTGAGCACTGCAAATGCAGTGGAAGTGCTACACAAATTACTGTGAACTTTCTTATCATGTTTGGAGTGGGTCCTCAGTATCCCCAGCATCCATGGATAATTAAAACGGATCTGCTAATACCAGGGGAAACCAGTATTCACTTTCAAGCCTCTTCCAAACAAAAATGTTGTACCTTAAATTACCACTTATCTCCTTATTCTAGCATCATTCTGTTTAGGCAGTGTTTTCTATGTCCTTTTTCACATACAGTGTACGAGAGAGATCAATAAGTATCAGGACTGGTGCCATACTAAAGGAGCTAAAATCCGCAGAGTGAAGCCACTTGGCACAAATTGACGTTGACCCCAATTGTGCATGCACACTAAGTTTTAACATCCTAGCTCACTTTCTCTCTTTATAGCAGTGCTTGGATGGAACGTGTGTAGAGTCGTCACATTGACAATGACAAAGTTGAGCAGAGAATCTGCATCAAATTTTGCCAAAAACCTGGCGATACCTGCGCAGATACCTATACAAAGTTGCAGAAGGTGTATGGAGCGGGGTGAATGAGCTGCACACAAGTGTATGAGTGGTTCAAATGTTTCCAAGATGGCCAATATAAGAGGATCATCACTTGCAATCCTGCTAACAGGATCTTTACCCTGTTAGCAGGGGTAATTGTACATGTAAATGAGAACTAACTTGTATAAATTTATTGGTTCCATGCTGTGTCATAATAACACCAAACTTGATCTCAGAACAATCAGTTTGTTTTTTTTAAATCTACTTTTTGTTCCAGAAGGCAGTTGCTTTTTTCATTTTCTAGTTAATTGGCCATAATATTTGATAGAATACAGATACTCTTGTGCAGTGTGTTCATTGAATTCTGCATTAAATTACCTTTCCAATGATATATAACATGATAGTATTATTTGTATATACTCTATTTTTCACAATTTAGGCCACAAGTGTCAAGCTCAGCTTGTTGGCCTCTTAAAGCTTGTTGCTTGGTGTAGTTGCTCCCCCCAGCAACTCCTTAGCTAAGCCACTGAATACTAACACAGTGTTTCTCAAACTGCGGGCCGGGACTGCTTTGGGGGTCGCCTGACCCTTTCATGGGGGTCACCTAAAGACCCCTGGTGTAGGGGGCCTTGCAAGGTATTTTGCAACTTTTTAATTTGTAATTAGAAATAAATATTTCACAATATATAATTAAATATTATTTTGTGATTAAGCACTATGCTTTAATTATGTTAAATTTGTAACAATGAAAATGCATCCTGCATATCAGATATTTACATTACGATTCATAACAGTAGCAAAATTATAGTTATGAAGTAGCAACAAAAATAATTTTATGGCTGGGGATCCCCACAACATGAGGAACTGTATTAAAGGGTCACGGCATTAGGAAGGTTGAGAACCACTGCCCTAACATATCTCACAGCCACACCAGATGGGACATCAATAAACACAGAGAAGTTGGGTTGATATGGCAATTTAAAGCACCACTGCATAGAGATGTATTTGCAGGGTTCTATTCCAGACCCTCCCCACAAATAACAGAAACTGCAAATACCAAGGACCCACTTGTAAACATAAAGTTTATAAGACTCCCAGTCTTTTATATTGCAGTTTCGTTTTTACTATGTGATGAAGGCACTTATCTCTGTTTTACACTGGAATGTGAGCTGTAGTTGGGTGCCTGTTCCTGATTGCGAGTATCGTCTCTTGTAAATGTTATATCCAAAACATTATTAACTTTTCCTTAAAAATTGTCAGTGTCCTGACATCTTGCACTCTGTTTAAGAATGCAATCTTAATGTGTATTGCCCCACCCCATCCCACACACCCATACTCACCCAAGATTAATAAATCATCTTGTTTCTTTTTGCATGAATGTGGGGGGAAGGCTATTTTGTGGTTTCAGTAACAATGTCAAACCAACCACCCTCTCTGAAGTTGAAACCAACCCAAAAACGAAATTCCAAAAACTGAAACTCTCACCTTGAACTTATCTAACCTCATTGTGCTCGGCCTAAAACCTGGCATGTCAGGCGTATAACTGTGCACGGTTGTGCAATAGTTCAGTTAATCTGATCTAGGCAAAGGGTGAAAGACAAGACTTCAATGAACTTTTCTGTCTCTTTCATTCAGATTTTGGATGTTCCTTGTGCAGGCAGTTCAGTCAGGCTTTTATTTGCATCTGGGAAAGAAAGACAGAGTCAGACTTCAGGCTGAGAATATGCCCCAAACATGACCATGCATGCATATCTTCACCTGCCAAATGGCTTCTTAATACTGTAACTTTGTAATAATATAGATTCCTGGCAAATGTACAATTTATTTTGTATATATCCATCTGTACCAATTAAAGGAGAAAGTTATTGAAAGTTCCCCCTGTAACTGAGTAGCTGTATAAACTTATTTTAAAAGATTAACTGGTAGATTGTTGTTTTACTTGGCCCAGGCCCTCTTAAGGGAAACTTGTGGTTTATGCAGTCTCTTAGCACACGAACTGTTTAACGGCTCCTTCACCTTGAGGTTGAATCTTTATCTCTTCTTGTTATTCATAAATGGTTATTGTTTCACAGGAACAAGAGTGGAAGGCTTAGAGCAGGGGTGTCCAAACATTTGGTAGCAGGTCCACATCATCTCTCTGACACTGTGTCAGGAGCCAGAAAAATGATTTACATTTCAAATTTGAATAAATGTACATGAATTTACATATAAGAGTGTATTTGAGGCAGATCCGGAGGATTACAAGGTTAGTCTGCAGGCCAGATGGGAGACTTGCCATGGGCCACACTGAGTCTTGCTGCAGGCTGCATATTGCTCCCAGGCCGGGGTTTGGACACCCCTGGCTTAGCAAATCTGAAGCAAGGCTTCATCTGGTAATCTGAACAAAATGCAAGAGCATGTACTCCTTAAGATAGAGATAATACCTTTTCACAGATGATCCAGCAAGTTTACCACTCAAATGTGGCATAGCTAATGATCATGTAGCCTGGTGCAAAGTTCAAAATGTTGCCCTGGAATCCAGAATCTCAATACCAGATGAAGGGCAGTTTTTCAGTCCCAGGATCATCCTGATTCCAGAAGGGTATATGTGTCTATGTAGAGCAAGTGTGGCCTGAGTTAGAAGGGTTTCAGATGGACAGACAGACAGAATTTGCAGTTTATAAGATAATATGTACGCTATGTAAATAATAAGATCTGATGTATCCTCGGCAAAGATTCCCTCAGCAAAGGATCCCTGAGGAGACAGCGTACGTAATGAGCAAGAATGGATCTGGCTTGTAGAAAGCGCATGGCCATAATACCACATGTACATATGCAGAATTCTTACTCAAGTCGTCTTTTGAATTACAGTAACCTGTGAATCAGGGAGCAAAGTTTACTCTTCTTAAAGTCATCCTTGAAGTGAATTGAAAGCTCTCTTGTGTACTTCAGAATTCACTGTCTAGATCAGGATTTTAAAAAAGGTTTTGGAGTACTCTGGAAATTAAATTAGCAAATTGGCAAATGTGGCATTTCACAGAAAACACCCTACGATTGAAGTGCCTAAAGTCATCTGCAGCTTAAATGCTTTGATAGAAAAACATAAGAATTTTCTGGAACAATTATGATTTGGTAACTAAGCTTCATTAACAAATCTGACAGTATTTCTGGAAGCTTGGAGAAGGATATAGGACATGTCACAATTACTATAAACACTGCAGGTCATCTCAGAAATAGTGTTTCTTTTGAGCAGTCTCAGAGCTTCATGTCCCTGACGACTGATTTCTGTTTTATCTAATCACATTTTCAAAATGGATTTCTGAATGGAGTACTAGATATTAGAATGTGGAAGTAGACTTTTAGAATTTGCAGTAAATATTGTAAAGTGTTTCAAATTAGATCTGTTAATACATGATATGATACACTTTGTAAATTAGAATTTTTCTGTGTTGTAACCATTAATTCGTAATTTATTTACCTATATTTTCTGTGTGATATAATTTTATTTTGCAATAGCTTTCTTTAGGCTGTAATCCTAAAGACACTTTCCTAGAAATAAGACCCATTGAACACAATGAGGCTTACTTTTGAGTAGACATGATTAGGATTGTGCTGTAAATCACAAGAATTAATATTCTCTTGCATTAGGCTCTTTTGATTTGTTCAGTTGGTTCTTTTGGTTGTTTTTCCTTGCTTTTTTCCCTTCTTCTTCTTCAGACTGGTTATCACTTTCTTAGTTCATTTTATGCACAAGGAAATATTCATGTCAAGGACATTAACTCTTCAGTTCCTAAAAGTATCTGATAAATGCCTGCATAACAATAGAAAAACCTTCCAAACTAGATATGTGTTTCAATATTTTAATGATGAAATGGTGCATGGCTTTTTTCAAGGCACATGAGTGCTGCTTTAGGGAAAGATTAAGCAGCTTAGTTGTAGTATTATTTGCAGGTTTAATGCTCTGAGATAAAAGTAATTGTCTAATTCCCCCTTTTTTTCCACAGTAATTAACAAATGTCAAAGGCAGCAACTGGAATCCGTGAGCTATTCCTCTCGCTACGCTCTGGGCCTTTTTTATGAAGCTGGCACACAGATTGATGTCCCTTGGGCTGCACAGTACATCTCCAATAATCCCTGCATACGCTTCATCTCCATCGATAATAAGAAGCGCAATATAGGTCAGTGCTCTCATTATTCCCTTTAAACTCAATAACAATGGAGGGTGTAGATCACCCCCCCCCCCCCAAAAAAAATGCTACTTAATTGAGTGTTGCTATTCTGAACAGAGCAAGTATTTAACTCCATGCCTTAGGGGATAAAAATTTAATGTCACATTTGGCCTGGAATAAAACGCACAATGAAACGAGGGAGGGTTTTAAGAAAAACCATTGCCCAGCACATGGTTTAGATTACAGTGCTTTTTGAAAGCAGTGTCAGAGAATTTAAAAAAAACATCAAAAAATTGCTGTTCTAATAAGCACCCAGGTTCTGTTGTTGAAATCTTTGATTTGTGCATGTACCAATTTATTCTACCATCCCTCAGCAGTTTTACAGCCCTTTCCCTTTCTTCCTTGCTGAGCATGGTCAGATCTGGAAATGAACAGTATAGTCATGGCTACCACATGTGACAATGCATCTGTTATGCCATGGAAAAACCTTGATGTTATAGGAATTCAGCATATTCAAACAAGACCCCCAACCTTGCTTAGGGCTCATTTTGTGGGTGTTTTGGGACATGTCATTGCAAATGGCAATGAAAAAGATGGTGTGTTCCACTTTATTAAGTACGCTAATGTAGAAAGAATCCCATGGGTGATGGAAAGAATAGTCAGAATAATCTTGTGATTAACTTTCAGTGTTAATGTTGTGGGGTGTATTTGTTTGTTTGTTTGTTTGTTTGTTTGTTTGTTTTTTTCTTTGGCAACAGAGTGGGAAGGAAAATGATGGGTTCTAAATCTTCAGTCTGCTGATTCTAAAGCCAGCTCCACCCTACCATATCAGATCATTGTCCCTAACCAGCTAGAATATACCTTTCACCATGTTATCCCCTTTTGAGTTGGGAAACCTGCATGCAGGCAAGTGCTAATCTGCTAAATAGTAGGCTGTGTGTCTGGTGCAGTTTGTGCTGTTCTCCTCACCCTGGTCAACAGGGTGCAGCCGTAATCAAAATGGCCAGTTCTGTCAGCAATCAGCCCAGTACTTGCTCTTTATTAGGGTGTGAATTAAATCATCTCCCTAGCCCTGCCTAGATATGACTGAATCTCCATCACTCCCAGAAGCACTGATTATTTTGACTGACGTCTAGATATGAATATGTGCCAGTGGATCAAGATGCACATCTTCTCATTCAAGTCCCACATGATCCTGTGAGCTCTCTTACAAAGGATGTCCATACTATTCCTTCCCTGCTAATGTTTTGAAGACATTCAAAAATGTTGCATTTCTTTTCATTTGGCTTTCGCAAACAGATTGCTGTTTTCTCTGCTCTCTAATTCTTTGGTATCCTGTTTTTCTTCTTTATTTGGGTTTATGGTTGATTGTATAATTTTATTGTTTTAATAGCATTTTTAATTTGGTAAACTACTTTGGTATAATAATTACATATTTAGAAATATTTTTTAAAATATATGAAAATATAATGGACATCTGCCTGGACATCTGCCTAAGAGAGCTACACCATGCACTTTGTCTATTCATTCTCAGCTAAACAGAGCTTCCTCTTCCAATGAATTGATGGAAGAGGCTGTAGTAAGAAAGAGTTCTGCACATACATCAGATCTACCTGCCCAAAAGGAATTATTTGGACCAGTGGTTCTTAAACTTTTTGCACTGGGACCCACTTTTCAGAATGCTAATCTTTCTGAGACTTCCCGGAAGTCCTGGAAGAGTTGTTGTGCCTGGAATTGACATCAAGCAGGAAGTCCTTTCCTGAGAATGCACCAAGTCATGAATTAGGCCATGGTAAGGAATGAAGTTGAACAGTTTTCCTTAGATAGATGGGCTTTAGATAATTACATAAATTAAAATAAATAATTATAAAATAAAATTAAAATAAAACAAATAATTATATAAGGGGAGAGGAAAAGGGGAAGCTATCTCTATTCCATCAAGAAAATTTTCTCTTTAGTCTTCCTCAATATTCCCCCCTTAAAAAGTAAGATTTTCAGCCCTATTCAGTAACCAGTTCAATTTAAGGTGTTTTTTTAAACTTAAGCGAGTTCAGTTTGATTTGGGACAAAATCCATTTTAAATCCAGTTTTTTTTGGGGGGGGGGGAAGAGGGGGCTAGATTGAGATTCAAAATCTACCTCTAAACACTGTTATAGCCCCAGAAAGGAAATTAAGACCCACTGGGGGGGAGGTAGAGGAATCTGGAAAAGGCAAAAAAAACCCCTTTCTAATAAAATAGTGGCTCCCAATCCACCAGAATCCATTTTTTTAAATGGCAAACTATTAGGGTCCACCTAGCTTTGAAAGACTAAAGAAGGAAAAGTTTCATCTTACCAGTTGAAGCCTCTGCTTTTATCAATTTTTAACGGGGGCTATCTTTTGAAGCATTTATTTGTTTGTTTGTTTGTTTATATCCCGCCTTTCTTCCCTAATCAAAGGGAACCCAAGGCATCTAACAACAATTAACAACAACAATAAAACACCATTAAAAGTAGATAATAATAAATATGGATTAAAACACAGTTAAAATAAATATGGATAATAATAAATATGGATTAAAACACAGTTAAAATACAGATTATAGAAAAATGTTAAAGTATCTCTCCTAAAAATTACAATAAAACCAGCTAAACACAATACTAAAAACAGCACTAAAAATTTATTGGGCTCCACTTTGATTATATGAAGACCATTCTTATTGTCTTGCATTCTGCTTGGCCATGAAGGCACAATTGCTTACTTGCAAGCAAATATGACTGTCAGTGCAATCCTAATCCCTGGCTAGGCCGGGACAAGTCCTATACTGGCTTGAGGGTATCACTAACATGCCGTAAGGCCAGTGGGGGGGGGGTTAGATCAGTGCACAGACATGTGCTAGCCTCTCCATGCCATGAATGGGAGAATGATGGCCTAAACTGGTTAGGACTGCACCCTGTGTAGCTTAGTTTCACTTTCCATATGGCTTGATACAAGGGAGGAACTTTTGGGGGGCTGTGTTCTTCAGACCACCTCTCTGGCATTATTGGATTTTTCTTGGCTTGCCCTTTACAATGAAATTAAGGCATCTTTGTCTACTCATATGTAAACACATGGTGTGGCTCAGTTTGAATTTCCAAATACAGTGGTACCTCTCACGATGAGTGTCCCACATAGCGAGTGTTCCACATAACAAGTAAAAATTTGTGTGGGATTTTGCCTCACATAACGAGCATGATTCACATAATGAGTGCCCATTGGCTGGATTCCCTCTCCTCCTCCCTGCATTGGCTGGGCTGTGGGATTGAGGCGGAACTTTCTCTTCCTGCCTGCAGTACACGAAGAGGCCAGCAGAGGAACACTGTACAGTTAGACCATTTAAGTGGCTTTTTAAAAAATATTCCCTAGCCTAGTGGTAGTCAAGCCTTTCAGCAGGGCATCCTTCTGAGAATGGCAATCTCAGGACCCCCCAAAATTTCATGGAATGTCATGGCTGGAAATGACATTCCAGTGCCAGATTCCAAGATGCCTGGACCCAGCTTTTCGTATCTCCTGTCCATCTGCAATCTTCAAGAAGTGGTTTAGCATGGACAGGTATTGTTCCATCTTCTGATCATAGGATTGTTCACTAACATTTAGAAGTCAGGTGCTCTACAATATTTGCCATACCACTTGAGGCTTACTACATGCCTCATCTTGCCCCTGGCTGAGGTTTGGACACCCCTGCTCTATGTTCATGCAGTTTCTGTTGTAGTGCATGATGTAACTTTCTGTGCTCAGAAATATCCTCTGGGCCCCAGCACTTCAGTAAGAGTTTTCAGAAATGGCCCTTGATGTGAGCCTCTATAAAGAGATCCTGTTTCTTCAATATGCAAAAATCATGTGTTCGTTAATCCTGTAATATTTTCCCATTATTCTTTCCTGTATACGATTGTGTTAGTACAGTATATTCTTGAGGAGCATTACATGTATGAGATTCCCTCTTGGTTGACTCCTACTAATTTGGAAGTGAAGCAAAAAAAAATGAGGCAGTGGTTTCAACGTACTGGAAGAACTTTCTCTATACACAGAAATATACAAGCCTCATGAAATTGAAGAATTAATTTGCATTAAATTAAAAGAATTGGATTACAAGAACATTTAAATCCCTCCCCCAGATACATATGATAGGTTTTCAGTCGTGGGCCTTATGGAATGTCACAACAGCATAGACATAAGGAATTGAAGTAGACATAAGGGTACTGGTGAAGAGGAAAGTCCTGCATTTGCTGCCACCTTTCATTGTAATGAGGGCACATGCTGGTTCTTCTGCCAGTTACAAATATGTTGAAATCTTGGATTTTTCTGTTGTTTTCTGTGGGCTTCTGTATCTTCTGACTTGAGAGAAGGGGGAAATAGTGTCCCCCTCTTCACATACACACAGACAAAGAATGTGGACGTTGTCAGCTATTTTCAAAAGAAAAATAGAAGGTAGATGAAGAGGAGTTTGCCTGATGAAATCCTTCATAGCTTCTAATAAAGGATGTGCAATGAAGTTTAAAAATGTCCTTTGGTACACTGGAATGTTTCTTGTGAAAAACCAGAACTGACCTCCTAAGCCTTCCAGAGGCCTTAAAAGGGCTCCCGTAGGTTGAGGAGGCCACACACTGCTTCCTTTGTGTTCAGAACACCTCCAGAGTTGAGGGAAACACAGCTCCAGCTCCATGCCTGGCTTAACATGGTCCAGGAGACCCCAATGCTCAACTTGTAATTGTTTTCCCACATCTTTGCACAAAAATTCATCAAATGCCCACATTTATATATATAAAATGTATATGTGTAAGGGAATATATGTATGTGTGTGTATATATGTGTGTTAGTACACACACACACACACACACACACACACACATCCTGCTGCCATCTATGAGCTCCAATTTAAAATCATCCCTCAACTATTATATGGAGTTGCCATTTGGATAGAAGCAGTGAATTATGAGTTGGATAAGACTTGCTAAATTCCTGAGAAGAATCCTTGGAGTACCCAATTTAATTAGACTGTCTACCATGACATTAGAAGTGGGCATACACCTTCCTACGACTATAGCATGGACTTTCACTTTTAAATTTTGGCTCAGACTTCATCTTAATACACATCCGACCTCTATTCTTCAAGATCTATTAAAAGACCCTCATCTATTGAGGTGGTTTAAATCCATAGACGTTAAATTATCCTCTCTCTAGGTCTTTCGCCCGAGACCTTAGCTGATATGGACCTCCAAAAAAGGCATCATACTATTAAACTCAAACTTTGGGAACAGGAAACTGCATCACTACTCTCCAACTTCCGACCTGTTCACCTACCTTTTTTGGTGTGTCCCCTTCTTTTGGCCATCCAGAGAATTACTTTCATCGTCTCACCAATACTAGCAAAAGAAGGGCTTTTATACTAACAAGATTGAACATATTTCCTTCTGCAACACATCAAGGACGATATTCTAATATCTCTCACCAGAATAGACTGTGTCTGTTTTGTTCAGCTGAACCAGACACCTTAGATCACATTCTGCTTCGGTGCCCTGCCCATCATAATCTCAGGACCAGTTTACTTGACCCCTTTTTCCTTTCCCTCCCTATTTCCCGCATGGACCCTTTTTCAATTATCCTCAGTGACTATTCCCCCTATATTTCTAACCTGGTAGCGGAATTTTTACTAGCAGTTTCCAAGTGACTGACTCATTCACCCGCTCACTTGCTGACTGGCCTCCCAGACCTTCTGGTGACTGTTCCTTGTGTGATATAGGCACCAACTAAGAACCAATTTTTTGAAATTAAAACAGGAAAGGGGTGAAAAGGTAGAAATGGTAGGATTCTACCTTTGTAGAATTGCTGACCCATCAACACCCAGCCCCAACCCTGGACCTAGAAGCATGAAATTTGGGGAGTGTATTCCTTCTGTGATGTAAGTACCGACTAAGAACTGATTTGGTGCCTGGTGTTTGCTGGTGCCCAGTGCCCACTGGTTTCCAGCAGGGATTCTCAGAGGTGCCTTGTGCTGCCTGCTGTCCATTGCCACCTGTTGTTTCCTGATGCCATGTGGTGCCTGGTGCCAAGTAGGAATGCCTACTGCCTGCTGCCTAATGGTGCCCACTGCATGTTGCATAGTGATGCACAGTGGCTCCCAATGGTGTCTGGTAGGGATGCCCAATAGGGATAGCCACTGGTGCCTGCTGCTGTCCACCACTGCCCTCTAGTACTCTCTGGTGTCCGATGTCTGTTGTTGCCCTGTGGTGTGAGTGCCCAGTGCCTACCAGTGCCCAGCCATGCCTGGGGCCCAGAAATATTCTTGCATATGCCAATAAAGGTTGCTGAAAATGAAATTGAATATTCTTGAAATTTTACTTCTGCAACAACAGCTTCATTCTAGTTTAAGAACATAACAGCATTTTAGGGCTTCTGCTCCGGAATTGATGGATTCCTGAACTCATTTGAGGGGCTGGAGACACACCTCCAGTCTCAATTGTCTCAAAAGTCTCAAAAGTCTCAATTGTTTGTCTACATGACATTATTAGAAACACTATTTGATTTTATTCTTCTACTCTGCCTTACAGTAGGACACATGTACCAATTCAACAGTGTGTTCATGAATACATTCTCTCCAGGAAACTGGGCCAAGCCTGTCACAAAGATGCTGGTGTAGAGGCCATTTGTGATGACAAGGTTAGAACAAGATCTGTGGCCAGTAAACCATTGTCCTTTTAAGGATACATCTGTGGGCCATCTGCCAGGAAAGCTTGCCCTCTGCTCCTGCCCCTTACATCCATGGCCCTATAACTGCAGCATCCCTAATGAATGCAGCTGTCATTAAGGTCATATGGAAAGGGCATTAGAGGTGTAGTGCACTTAGGCCGCAGAAGGTCAAGATTTGGACCTTGACTAAAATCCAGTAATGAACAAGAAGTAATGAAGCATGAGGAGAACCGGAGTGATGTGCTTTCTGTTGCAGCCAGCTGTTATGTAGCTGGGTAAATGTATGCATTGGTCCTCATTCATCAGGGAACAGCTAATGCTATGTGCTTCCCAGTCTTCATTTCTAGCCTTAGATTTGCACTAAACAATTGCACAGATGGACCCTGATTATGCAGGAAAGAGTGCAGTGTTCTGTACTGCTGGATCAGTAAGAATTTTCTGTATAATTCTTCTATTTTCAATTCTCTAACAATAAGAGATCTCTGCCCTCTCAAATGCACAGGGATAAGGGAATTCCCAGCCCTCTTTGTGGGAGAGGTTATATTGTAAACTGAAACTTTCATGTGTTTCTGTTACCCATCAAATTCACTAGTGTTTTTGCCGTTCTCACTTTAGTTAGCATCTTTTAAATCACCTCCAGGAAAGCTGGAATATTTAACTAAATTCTTACAACTAGTGCTTTTTTCTGGGGAAAAAGGGTACCTGTACTCATCACAGATCATCCCCATATGACTAATTATTAATTAGCTTCTGGGGGAGTGGGGTGAAGATGGAAAAAGGTGCTGGTACTGGGTACCATTGAATACCCCCCAGAAAAAAGCCATTGAGTATCCTATCCTCCTCCCCATCCCCTCCCCCCCCCCCATACACACTGGTTCTGCCACACTGAAAAGGCACATGTCTGGGGGTGGAAATTGAGGTGCTTTGGAGGAGAAAGGAGATTTCAATAACAACTACCTCTCTGTAAGCCACAAAAGGACTCCTTACATCTGAATCAGTTCTTTAGCTGACAAATGACAAGAAGGAAAAGGGAAGGAATGCAACCAAAAGGAGGGATAGGATCCAGCATATGCAATTACCACTGGTAATTCCCTTCATGCAGCTTTCCTGCCCCTCATTCTCCCATCCCTACCCCATTTCATCCCCTCCCTACCCTCTTTGCCTCTCTCTGCCTGCACCACTATCTTACCTGTTCTGGCAGGTTTAGGGAGATTTCCTCTGGAAGGTCCTGACCAGGCCCCTGCTAACTGAGCAAGAGGCACTCTTTCAAGTGGGTGTTCCTCTTTTATTTAGCAGGGGGAGAGTAACTGGCCCTACACACCCGAGCAGTGTCTGTTCAAGTGGCTTCTGCTGGTGTTCTTTTTTGCATTTTAGATTGTGAGCCCTTTTGGGACAGGGACCCATTAGCTTTTAATTAGCTATTATTATTTTTCCATTTTCTTTGTAAACCGCTTTGTGAACTTGTTAGTTGAAAAGCGGTAAATAAATACTGTAGATAGACAGGCCCTCTTACAGCAACATTTCCAAAATCCACCAGTGTAGTGCTGTGCCAGTCTGTTAGCAGCTATTTTAAAAAAGCAGAACTCTGTACTGCTGTTGTAAAAGGTTGCACACAACAGTTCAATTCCAGATAGAACTGGCTGTCGGTATATATTTAAGTTGTAAACAGTCTTATACATTGCATTTTTCTCATAGTGCCTCTTCTTGCCAAAACTACCCATATATTCCAAAAATTTCAGTCATCCTTCTCACTATCCCCAGTCTACAACCATCTCCCCGTCTCCTAAAAAAGCCTGCTCATTGTAGTTAAATTGGCAACAAGATGTCAGCATTATTCTTACCGTTGTGTCTGTTTTTGTGGAAGCGTGATTTACCCAGGTTCTTCTGATCAAATCACTTAAGAGAAAGCTACAGTGTATCAAAATTTGTTCATCTTACATTGGATGTATAAATTGGAGGGATATGTGTAAGAAATAATTTTTCTATGAAAGCCCATTTTCTCAAGAGGAGTGAACTATATAACTTGTTGTGTGTGTGTTTTTTAAAAGAGCATCTGAAGACCAGCAGTTGCAGATGAATTGCTTCCCACAAGACCTCATTATGACATATGGTCCTCCTTCTCTTTTGTACTCTGTTGTCCCTTGTTAACTTAGTTGAATTTATCAAATTGCAACTCTCTTCCAAGAAAAGTAGTGGGACAATAGTGCTTATTAGCAGTAAAACAGGAATAGTTGTGATGATGGGTGCTGCCTGTCTATTTCATCTCAAGGGTTTTGTAAGATGTTTCCTTACTCTCTATTTTAAAAATAGCTGTAAAATTGCTGAATAAGAAGAAAAGTGGACTGTAAATACAAGTAGAGAGCATTTTGGTGTTGTTGTTGTTCTTTTTTAATTAAGCCTTACTTAGTTCCCCTTTTAATAGATATCATTTCAGGCCAACAAGCCCCTTCTCATAATTTTGTTGGGTTTTTTTGCCAAAAGGTAAACATGTAGACTATAAGGTTATTCTTATGCTCAAATTATTGATAATAATTAACAGGTACAACACATTTGAGAACTCTTAATCATACATACTGTTCTCACTTTTCCTTACATTGTGTGTTTGGCCAACACTAACATAGGGAAGATACTCGGAGTGGGCAATTGTTTTGCTATAAAGATAAGATGGAAGTTGGAGAATCTAGACAGGAGATGTCATTCTTTACCTTGCTTACATGCTTTGTATAGGCCTCCTAACGTCACATATCCCTAACATTGCCAAAATGCGACAGGGGTTGGTGAGAACACAGCTCACTTTCACTCATGAAACATAGCAAAGAAAGGTCTTAGACATCCAAAAAAAAGCAGGCCTTCGTCAGTCTGGAAAGACTATGTTATCTTGCTCGGCGCTGCATACACTTCTTGCAAAGCACAAAAGCCTGGGTTAGATTGTTATGGAGGATAGGCTGTTACCCAAGCAGCAAATCCCCCCTCTCCACGCCACTGAATTAGTCCAATGGAAAGGCAGAGCCGATACGATTGGATCCAGCTGGTGTTCAGAGCTGATCCAGAGGTGTTCAGATACGATTGGATCCAGCTGGTGTTCAGAGCTCACCCTGTCTTGTGGGGCCGATCCGGTTCTCGAACCCTGGCTTGCTGGTTAACAGGCACAGTGTCTTAACCACCCAAACAGATTCACAAAATGGCGATCAGTGTTGCTGGCAAGGAATTCAGCATCCAATTAGCAAATTAGGTATTCATGAGGTAGTCCTAAAACTAGCAAACACAGGGAGATTGAAGCAGCAGCAGGAAAAAGTCACCATAGGAATCCAAATTGCTCCCAGTTTGTTCCCAACACCTTAAGATGTGCAAGCAGTTGCTAGGACAGCAGATGATGCTAGCTATTTCTTTTGCAAAGTTCAGAATCAGGTCAAATAAATAAATACATACTGGAGCTCTTTTTGTAGACCAAGAGCACAGTCCTAACCCTGTCTACTTAAAAGTAAGTCCCATTGTGTTCAATGGGCCTTACTCTCAGGAAAGTATCTATCTATCTCTATCTACAGTATTTATATACCGCTTTTCAACTAAAAAGTTCACAAAGCGGTTTACAAGAAAATGAAAAAATTAATAGCTAATTAATAGCTATCTTTAGGATTCTTTAGCAGTCTTTAGGATTGCAGCCGAAGGTAGTCAAAAGAGGCTTCCTCTTGCTCCATTCCCAGCCGCAGACCAGCTGGAGATCCTTCATTAGCGCTGATGAACTTTTTCTTTTCAAAGCAGCAGCTGTACAAAAACCATGGCAGGGACAGTAGGAGGATTTTAATTTATCTTTACTAGAGTTCTAATCCATATCTGGTCCCTTTCAACTGCTGTTTGCAAAGACAATGTTCCTGCTGGCACCCATTTGGGTCTAGAGGTTTCCCTTCTGAATTCAGGGTGTTTGCACATGGTTAAAGCAGTGTGGACCAGGACTGACTTTTTTGTATTACAAGAATGATGAAACACTTGCCCCCCCCCCAATGAAAATATGAGATCTGATTCTCTGATCTCACAATTGTTATTTGTTAACAGTTCCTTGGCATCTTGTCTGGGATGTTTGCAAGAGGCTGAAGCATGATATTGACCACACCAGACCAGTGGGTTGATTGGCTTAGAATAGTCTTTGACTTCATTGATTCATTTAAATGAAAGGAAGACCTCTAAATAGTCAGTGTATATTCATTCCAAAGTATCCACAATTTCACAGTGCAACCACATATTTTGATATCTAGCATGGAAGTTTGCATCATGTACACATAGTTTTTCTATAATATTTGAAGCGATCTTCTGCAAATTCATGGGGAAAAGCTTGCAGATGTGCAGATTATGAGCTAACAGAAGTCAAAATAAAGTATAGGCTGATCCAATTCTAGTTGTGAAGATAGCAGACCATTAAAACCATGTCTTTTGCCTTTTTATTTCTTTTGTAGCTTTTATTACATGGCCCAACTCTACTTACATGGCCCAGCCCTCTTTCCATTTCCACATATAGTATATTGCAAATGATTCCTAAAATTCTCAGTCTCAAAACCAGAATACATTGTGCCAAGTAAATAAAGATAAATGTAAGAGTTATTTTAATATGAAGATTTATTTTATTCTAGTCATTATATTTGGGGGTTTCCTGAAGAGAATTGATTGTGTGAGTTTTCTAATGCAAAAAGAAGAATGTTTTATTAACACAAGGCTCCTGCTAATGAGTTGAAAACTCAGTCTCGGTGTTTGATGATTTAGTGAGCATCACTTTTAAGTTTGTTTTTTTGTCAAATACTTTAAGTGAATGATTTTTTCCCTTAATATTGTGGTAGCCCACCCTCAGCACTGGAGCCCACCCAAAAGCAGAAACCAGGAGAAAGTAACATTAGACTTTTTGTTCCTCTTAAAAAGCATTTCCTTTTGGCTGGTCTGCCATTTACATCATCCATGTAAGTAGGACTTGGAGGCAGGTTGACCATATGACCAGTTTTGTCTGGATTTGTCCTCTTTTTTGGCCTTCTATCCAGGTATCCTCCAAAAGGGCTTAATTGCCCTCCATTTTGGCTTCATTTTGGAACTTTGCAATGGTGTGCAGTACCCCATCGTGCCATATATTGTTGGATTTGTATTGAGAAGCAGAATCCAATGCAAAAATCGGTTTTGAAATATCTCCTTCCTATCAAAAATTATGGATAAAAAATATGCATTGAGCTCTATGAGAAAGTGAAAGTGCCCAATATCGCGGCTTTACTCATGAGTAAGCAAATGTGCCATTTTCCACCAGAAAGGACAGGCTGAGAGGAATCAAAGACCTTGTCCTCCTTTTAAGGTTCAGGCATCTGGTCACCCTGCTCAGAGGGCATAATCCTAACCAATTTTCCAGTACTGGCATAGCTGTGCCGGTAGGGCATGTTCTGCATCTTGCAATTGGGGGACAGTCACAGAGGCCTACTCAAGGTAAAGGTAAGGCAATGTTTGTTCCCTTACCTCAGAGTCATTCCCCTCACCCCAAAGCTGGAAAACTGATTAGGATTGTCTCCCTAGTCACTTGACATTTGCTCTTCATTCTGGCTATTATACCTAGAGAAGGTTCATAATCTCCTGATCAAGTGAAGAGATCTGTTGAAAGTTGCCAGCAATTGGCACTGGCATGGAAATGTCCCATGACATCAAGACACCCAAACAGGTATGACATGCAACCACTACATGAAAACCACTACATAAACAAATTCCATATTGCTAGGAGGAATTAATCTATATATAAAAACTGAAAATTCACTCATTTGCTCCCTCACAAACATCCAGCCAAAACCGCCAGGCCTGGAAGAATGAAATTTGAGGAAGCTGTTCCTTCCATGATGGAGGCACCCACTAATTTTCGGAAATTTTTCAGAAATTCAGAATTTTCGGAAATTCCAACCAGAAGGGGTGAAAGGGGGCACAACTCATTTTCCTCCCTATACTTTACATTGAAGAATCCCTGACTGATCAAGGCCCTCCCCCAACCCCTTGACCCAGAAGCATGAAATCTGTGGAGGGTGTTCCTTCTGTGACAGCAACACCCACTAAGAATTGATGTTAAGAAATTTAACCAGTGATGGGATTCAAAGAAATTAACAACTGGTTCTATGCCCATCTGGCAGCCACTTTTAAATGGCTATTTTTAAATGTCCTATCTCTTGTTAACAACCGGTTCTATAGAGTAGGTGCGAACCTGCTGGAGCCCACCACTGAATTTAACCCTTAAGGAGGGTCGAAAGGGGTGCAACATGTTTTTGTCCTATATTTAACATGGAAGAAAGACTGATTGACATCCAGCTGATTTGGTGCCCAGTGCCTGATGCACTGGGAGGGATGGTGCACATGGGGGGTTGATGCTCATGGAGGATCCGCATGGTGGGTTTCTTGCACATGGGAGGGATGTTGCGCATGAGGGGAATATTGCACATGGGGAGAATATTGTGTATGGGGATGTTGCGCAGGGGGATTGATGCACATGGGGTGTTGAACAGGGGGTGCTGATGTATGGGGGGATTTGATGCGCAGGGGGTGTTGTGCATGGGGGTGATGCACATGGGGTAGATAAGCATGGTGGGGTTTGATGTGCATGGGAGGTTAATGTGTTTGGGAGTTTTGATGCACATGGGGCATGTTGTGCATGGGGTGTTGCGCAGGGGGTGTTGATGCACATGGGGGTTGACTCGTATGGCAGGGTGTTGCGCATAGGGGATGTTGCACATGAGGTGTGTATTGCAGATTGGGAGTGATGCGCAGTGAGGGAATTGATGTGCATGGGGGGTTTATGCGCATGGGGGTGTTGCATATGGTGCGCAGGTGGGGAGCATGCGCACCTGGATGTTAGGGTACTGTGCATGGAGGGGACAGTACACGGGGGAAACGGTGTGCAGGGGGGACAGTGTGCATGGGGGACTATGCGCATGAGGAATAGCACACAGAGAGAATTTTACTCCTGCAATGCGGGTACGTTTTCACTAGTGTGTACATATGACAATCTTAAAAGTGACTTGGAACCTGAGTACCTCAATGACAGCCTTCTCCCACAGAAAGCAGTCTATTGAGGACTTCCTTAAAGGCTGTCCTAGGTTCTTCTGCCAAGGTAGTGACTGCATTAGGATGTTGTCTGTGTGTGACTGTATCCCAGCTGCAATCATCACCCCTTGTTCGGCTGGCACAAGTCCCAGCTCAAGTCCCATGTTGACCTGCTGGTGTCACAAAAGTGACACCACTTTTATGGTGAGAGTTTGGCCAATGCTTAGATATGCACCAACCTCCCTATGCCACAGCAGGAACAGGAAGATCAGTGAATTGTGCTGGCCTAAATAGTTTAAGAATCTAAACAACCTAAATGTAAAAATTGTCCTGAATCTCTTTTGAGTACCTGGTGAAAACCTTTTTATTTGTTCCAGCTTGTTTAGGGTAGTATGGCCTGTTCTTGTTCAATTTCTGATGTCATGTTAATGCACTCATTTTGCTATATTTTATTTTTATTCTCATTTTGCTTATTTATTTACTACTTTGTTTATTGTGTTTATTTTTAACAGATTATGTTATTATTGGAAAATCTCTTAGGAATTCCTGTTTGCAACTCAAAAATTCCTGTTTGCAACTCAAATATATATTTGATATATTATCAAATGCAGCTGTACCTTGGGTAACAAGCGCCCTGGGTAATGAGTGATCTGGGTAACAAGGCAAAATTCATCTGGGATTTTGCTTTGCCTAACAGGTGTGCTTCAGGTAACGAGCACACTCACTGGCTTGCCTAACGAGCCCCCTTGGCCAATCAGAGGGTCCCCTTGGCCAGTCAGGCCAGAATGAGTGCTCTGCCTCTGATTGGATTGGGAAGCCAATCAGAGGCAGAACGCTCATTCTGGCCTCTGATTCACCAGCAGAATGCAGCCTGCTGCACAGTTCAAAAGGCAGGCTGGGTTCCCCCTCTTCCTCCCGCCATGGCCTCCGGAGGCCCTCCTACCTGCCCCCCCAAGCTGGCCAGCGCAACTGCCCCCTCCAGCCTCCAGCAGAAGCCCAGGTATCTTTAGGATTGTAGCCTCCAAAGCATGTCTACTCAGAAGTAAGCCCCATAGTGTTCAATGGGGCTTACTCCCAGGCAAGTATGTTTAGGATTGCAGCCTAAGCAGACCTCATAGGATCATGCAAGTTCTGCAATACCACTTTCTCCCATCACCCACTTCCATGCCTAGGATCCCCAGTCCAGGAGGCACTCCTGGATCCCCCAATGAAGGAAACCTCCTCCCTGCCACTGCCACAACCCCACTCTCTCCACTACTTCCCTTTCACATTTCAGTGAAATCCTCAAAAGGAGGTGAAAGCAACTCTAAAAGCATTAGACAGGTTTCTTGTTAAAGCTGCTTAAAAAGACACCAATGACTCTAGGTCAGTGTTTCTCAAAGTGGGGGTCGGGACCCTTTTGGGGGTCACCTAGAGCTTTCCTGGGGGTCGCCTAAAGACCCCTGGTGCAGGGGGCCAGGTCAGGCTTGCCAGACCTCCAGCTGTAGCTGCGCGCCTACTGGGGCTTACTGACAGCCTCAGGGCCCAATCCTGTGCATGCCTACTCTGAAATAAATCCCATTATAGTCAGGGGGGCCTTTACTCCCATGTAAATGTGGATAGGATTGCAGCCTCAGGGCCCAATCCTATGTATGCCTACTCTGAAATAAATCCCATTGTTTTCAATGTGTGCATAGAACACACATTTCATTTGTAACAATGAAAATACATCCTGCATATCGGATATTTACGTTATGATTCATAACAGTAGCAAAATTACAGTTATAAAGTAGCAACGAAAATAATTTTATGGTTGGAGTCCCCACAACATGAGGAACTTATAAAGGGGTCACGGCGTTAGGAAGTTTGAGAACCATTGCTCTAGGTGAAAATTTCTTTTCTGTTTTATTGTACATACAGTAAATAACTGCTTTATTACAGTAATTGTGTTCTGTATTATATTACGGTGTTTTTACAGTGTATATTTACATTTTTACATACGCTTAATTTTTTATATGAATATTTTTTGGGTTGGGTTTTTTATATGAATATTTTTTGAGTTTCCATTATTTCCTATGGAAAAATCCGCTTCACCTAAAGAGCGTTTCATGTAACAAGCATGCCTCCAGAACAACTTAAACTTGTTACATGAGGCGCCACTGTATAAATAATAATAATAATAAAAATAACCAATGAACCTCTGTGAGGTTAGTGCTGTCCTATCTGTTGGGGGTGTTAAAATACTTTCATGGATATATCATATAGGAAAGATTCTTCATTGAGATAATAGTTCATAACTGCCAATGACAGCAGCTTTCCAAGGTTTCAGATGTGGGACTTTTCCATCATTACATGGATAAGCAAGGGATTGAACCTGTGACTATGTGCATATAAAGCATATTCTGTACTACTGTGCTATCATCTGTACTCAGGATTAGACTACATTAGCAAATATGCTTGCAAGGGTAGAACCACACAGGCAGCACCTTAACAAACGTCATACCCATAATGTGCATTCCCAGAGATCCAATACCATAATGTGAACAGTTGTCATGACAGGTAACACTAAAAGTGACAGGAAGGATTTCAGGAATTTATTGATGCAGAAATGGCATTTGCCATTATACTCTCTCTGCTTACCTCCAGCCACATACTCTCGGCACATGTGCTTAATCCCAATGTAGGGCTTGTGTGTTACATGCACCTGTGGCTTCATTGCACAAGGTTATCGTTTTTTGCACAAGGATAGTTTTTCAGTGTTGCTTTTGATGCTTAACAAACTATCTGCTCTATCAAGCCAAATCAAATCTAGTTTTTTCCCCCAAGAAGCCCAATTTTGACAATTCATGATATGTTTTTATAATCAAAATACCAAAAGTAATGCCCTCTTAAAAGACTGAAGCCAAGTAATTCATAATTCAAAACCAGCAGTTGTCACCAGTCAAAACCTTATCTTCTGCAAATGAAGAACCGCATGCCCGCAGGTGTAATATGTCTGAAAGATTACAGAATAAAAAGCACCACATTTCTTGTATGATGACTTCCCTCCCTGGCCTATATGGATGTTAAATAGTTGTGACAATGGTTGCTTGTTTAAAAAGCCTATCAGTGTTTATAATTAGGTCTGTGGGACAGTGGGAGTTTGAATGATTACCCAAATTCATATGTACAAGACTGCAAAAACACAAGGGGCCACCTTTGCATTCTGTGGGACTGCCAAAGCTTGATACCATTAAAATGTATGAGCCTCTGTTCTGTGGCTTGCTTTGCAATTATGAGATGTAGAATTTTTTTTCCAGATCTCTTCAGTTCAGTATAGTTTGACAAATGCCTGAATCTTCTGTCTGCCCTAGTTGTTGCTCTGTCAATACATTAAACTCCTCCTCAATTATCAGTTCACTTTATAACCCCTTTCACAGTCATTTTTTTCACTGCTCCTCACAAGGCTATTGAGAAATTATTCACGAAGATAACGAAAGACTGAATAAGTTATCCGGCATTTCCCTTATGCAGGTCCCTCTACTATGTGGTCTATACATTATAGTGATTCCATGTGGAGCAGGAAGAAGCTCAGGCAGCCACGTGAATTTTTAATAGAAAAACCAAGAGCAGCCCATCCATTGCAAAGTAGTACATTAACGTCAGTACTGACATTTCAGAGGAAATTCCAAGCTTATTTTTAGATTGAAGGAATTTATTTTTATTCATTATTCATAGCAAGATACATCTTATTAGATTGAAGACTATTTTTCATTACAGAAGAATATTGAGGCAGTTTAGCGGTATCTACTCCATGCAAGGAATTGATCATCTGCTCTTTTGGAGAAGCATTGACCCCACTGGCCAAATGAGAGCTCCATTTCTATTGTTTATTTTTAGTGCCTGCTTTCTTTTTAGATTGCCATTCAGACTTTCATCCATTTCTTTTGGGGAGCAGATTGGAAGCAGTCAGATGGCTCATTTTTCCCTTTTATTCCTTCTTTACCGTTGAAAGCAGTTGTGGATGCTTAAATCTAATTTATTAATCAGTAAGGTAAGGTAAAAGTTCCTTGCAGGTTGCCCTGCCAACCGTGACTGGCTGCAAGTTGCCCTCTTGCTTATATAGGCACCAGCCACAGCTGTTGAGTGCGGCTCTCATCCCAATTCAAAGCCGAGAGCCAGTGCTGTTCAAAGATACCTCCACTGATACCTCCATGACCGCACGTAATGATGTTTACCTTCCCACTGAGGTGGTACCTATTTATCTGCTTGCATTTGCATGCTTTTGAACTGCTAGGTTGGCAGGAGCTGGGTTAGGGAAGGAAGCTCACTCCATCTTGGAGCATCCAGGTTTCAAATAGCCTGCCAGATGACAGGCACAGAGTCTTAACCAGCTGAACCACTAAAGCTCTTATTTAAAAAAAAAGCAGGCCTCCATCAGTCTTGAAAGACTATGGTATCGTGCTCGGTGCTGCATACGAAGCACGAAAGCCTGGGTTGGATTGTTATGGGAGATACGCTGTTACCCAAGCAGCAAATCCCCCCTCTCCACGCCACTGAATTAGTCCAATGGAAAGGCAGAGCCAATACGATTGGATCCAGCTGGCATCGCAGAGCTGGGCTAAGGACAGGAGCTCACCCTGTCTTGTGGGCCGACCCGGTTCTCGAACCCTGGCCTGCTGGTTAACAAGCACAGCGTCTTAGCCATTTGCACCACCCAATACTTATTAACCAATACTTATTTCTTTAAAAATTATATCCTTTGTTTTCCATGTACCTTTTCAACATTTTAAAAGGTTAACATACTTTATAATGATAATTAGAAAAACACAGTAAAATCAACAATATGAATTAATTAACTAGGAAGACCCAACCTTCCTAAGTCAGCAGATCTAAGACACTCTAAGGAATTCTGAAAAAATCACCAAGATCAAGAAGAAGGGAGCCATCCCTGAAAAGGCCTAAGATCAAACTGATGTTGTCTACAACTCTTCAATTGAAATAGCAAACAACTCCCTCTAGTATGGAAGTCAGCCTTTACCAGTGCCGGATTTATGTAAAAGCTAAACAAGCTATAGCTTAGGGCCCCACTCTCTTGGGGGCCCCAAAAAAATGTAAGGGAAAAAAATTTGATGTACATTTCCAGAATAGAAGATAAAAACAAATAAAATAAAACCTACATACAGCAACAGTGTTTTGTGTTGTGTAGGATCCTATTAGGTCCATAAATTACCATATAGCAAATATTCTCACAAAAAACAGTAACAATTTGTTGTTGACAAAGGACATATGGACGTATAAAGGGCCCCATTGCCTTCAATAGCTTAGGGCCTCATTAAACCTAAATCTGGCCCTGGCCTTTACAGCCTAACATCTCTATCCTACTTCCTCTCAGTTCATAGCATGCTGCACATGGTGCATGCTATGGAGAGGTGAACAGAAAGTCAGTGAGAGGTAAGAACTTTCTTGCGTACCACTTGGTAGACCTTCTAGTCAACCATGGGACTTCATGGAACCACACCAGCTATTTAGCTGGCATAATTGGGCTGGGAAATCAATCACAGCCATTGGGATTCATCTCCTCCAGCTCCTTCCCAGCCCCAAACATCCTTCTTCTCACCCACAATCTTCCCCCTGTCTCACCAGGTCTAATATGGCCTAACTAAGTGTGCCATGGTCTAGGCAGACCTTTACAGGTGCAGTGAGCCACCAGCCATTTCCCCTGGTTGCTCTGTCACACTCAGAAACAGTAGGCCATTTTAAATGGCACTGCTACATTTGTGACAGCAAACACAAGTTCTAGTGTTACTGTGTTATAGGAGTAGGTCAAAAACTTACCGTATTTATTCTGAGCTACTATTATGCTTCTGCCCTAACCAAACACCCCACCCCTACCCCTTATGCAAACTTGCCAATAGAATACATTCTGCATCCTAGGGGGGAGGAGGCAGAGGGGCAGGGCATTCTTGGAGGCTTCCTTGAGGTAACATAATTTTTGTTCCCTTGCCCTGGAGCAAGACTCCACTGCCCCAATGGGTCTCTGCAGGTCTATGCCATTTATTTTTTTCTGGCATAAGGGAGAGGAACTGGGACACTGGCTCACACTGGTTTTGCTGTGGGGAGGGACAGTTCAAACTAACCTTTGCAGTTAGGCAGTGGTGGAGAAGGGGAGACTGTTTTCATGCCCTACATTATTAGGATAGATGTTGCCATTCAGTGGATGTATTATCCTAACTGGTCTGTTGTCATTTTATTTATTCGTTGTGCAGTCTATGGGAGTTTGAATGAAAAGTAGAATATGAAAATAAGATACAAACAAATAGTTAAAGAAATATTTGAGTTGCTATAAATGTTTTAAAGAAACTGGATTCTGATTTAGTGCTGAAGTGTTTAGTGCTGAAGTGAAGTGTACAGCTGTCCACAGGGTCACAGAGTCAGACTCGACTGAATACTGAAGAACTAAACAACAAGCTGAAGTGTTATAATTCTTGGCTGTACTCTTCATCTGGTGTGGACATACATTACAGGCACCATTCAAATGATGCCATGTACAGAACTTCCTTAGGAGATAAGACATGCTGTCTTTGTATCTCCGTGATTTAGTTCTGGCCCACACAGATCAAACTGCACCATGGACTTTTAGCACGGAGACAGAAGTCTGAATTAGGGCTGAAACTACCAAGTGTTTCCTGATCCTGGGAAAGTTTCTGAATGCTTCTTCTTGCTTTACACATCTTCAAACAAATAAATGCTCTTTGAATCAGAAGACAGCTAGGCATATGGAAACAAGAGCACATGCTTTCTCTGCTTTTCCTACAAGCATCACTTCAGTCACAAACCAAAGCAGCCACTTCTAAAAGCAATGTGGTTCAATTTCTCTGCACAGTCTGTTCTTCACATCTCTGTGGAGACTATGAACAAAGGTGTTGATTGTGGTAGTGACTTCGGCTCTTTTAATATTAGAACTGGATGGCAAATCAGCAGCACAGCTCTCACAGAACATAATTATAGTTGGCAATTCAGCTCTTTTAAAAATCTAATTTCAGTGCTGTTTAAGAAATATCAACTTTCTGTGAAGACTTGTAGAACCTTGTTGAAACAGTGCTTTGAAACAATTATGGATTACTTTCCACTGTGCAGCACTGTGTTAGCAGTTAATAAGAGGAGCAATAACCCTTTCTCTTTTTTACCTTAGGAAAGGTGTACAATAGAAAATAGCAGACATGCAATGATGAAAACAGACCAAGAATCCCTTTCATGGTGCAATCCTAGCCAAATTTCCAGCACCAAAGTTAGGGCAATGCAATTCCAAGGTTTTTCATTGCCATGTATCATCCATGCCATCTATCAATTGGCAAGGTTATATCCAGAAAGCCCTCTCTGGCACTCGCACAACAGCTGTCTAACAACTTTAACATCAATGCACATTGGAAATCTAATTGGGCTGCTGAAAGCCCAGATACAGGCAGTCACCTACACAAAATGTGCCAGGTTTTGATCTACCTTCCCAGCATTGGTCAAATCTGAACAGCAACATGGTGTCTGCCAGTTTAAGTGGGGTCTTGTATCTACCCCTCAGTGTGACCGTGGTGCTCCTCAACTAAATATTCATCATGGTCCAAGTGTCCATCAAGAGCTTACATCAGCCTAATGTCTGATTTTTTCAATACAGACGACTGAATGGCTGAGTTGAATGGCTGGGTTGACTGGACATTAACATCTGATGTATTTGCCTAAATAAATAAGTTTTACCAAGATTAGGGCACAAACATCACCCTACCATGAGAAGGATTTCCTGTCTGCCCCCAACTGCAGGATGTATCACATTCCCTCTGGCCAGTATTTATTTGTTTGTTTGTTTATTTGTTTGTTTGTTTATTAGATTTGTATTCCATCTTTCTCCCCGAAGGACACCCAAGACGACTAACAATCATTACATAAAATACAAATAAAACATTACAATTAAAATATCAATACAGTTATAAAATAAAATAGGTTGCAGTCAGCCATAAATTATCTGATTTAGAAGACAGCCATTATGGAGTCTCAAAGACTCCTTTAAATAAAACACTCTTTACGCCCTGCCAGAAGGTTAGGTGTGAGGAAGTAGTTCTTAATTCAAAGGGGAGGTAGTTCCATGGTGCAGTCGCCACAACAGAGAAGGCCCTGTTTTTGGCCGCCATTCCCCTAACCTCTCTTCCCCTAACCCCTCTCTTCCGAATGTTCAGAAGAAAGCGATCTCTCAAGTACGCTGGTCCCAAGCTGTTTAGGCCTTTAAAGGTCCCAACTAGCACCCTGAATTTGGCTCTGAACTGAACTGGCAACTAGTGCAGCTGCTGGAGCAGCAGAGTAACAGAGTCAAACCACTGAGCTCCAGCAACTACACAAGCTACCACATTCTGAACCATTTTCAAGGGCAGCCCCACACGGAGTGTGTTACAATAATCTATTCTTGATGTCACCAAAGCATTGGCTACCATGGGCAGATCCGATCAAGACAAGTACAGCTGCAACTGGTGCACCAGCCGAAGCTGGGCAAAGGCGCTCCCGGACACAGCTGACACCTGGGCATCCAGGAGCAGCTGTGAATCCAGAATTACCCCAAGCTGTGAACGTGCTCTTTCAGGGAGAGTGGAACCTCATTCATAACAAGGTGTCAGTCCAGTACTGATGCTCTAATCTAAGCAGATGTGATGGTGGCAGAGAAGGAATGTTTGGCTGTCAACACTGCCACAGAGTAGGCCCTGTTGTGGGTTCTTACTTGTATTCAGTCAGATTGGTCATGAGTCTTTCTCCACTGTCACTCAGGACATCTTCCTGCTGCTTCATCGTCCACAACTCCTCAGTGAACCAAGGAGCTACTTTGACTCTGCTGGCTGGGTGGCGTCACTTAGGAGTGAAGTCATCTACAGCCCTGGCCAAACTCTATTCCCATGGCCTGAGAGCAGTCACTGGCCTTAGCAGCAGGAAACTCCCACAGAACCCTCAGGAAACCATTTGGATTCATTAGTCTCTGGGTCAGACCAGATAATAAGGTCCTTTGCCCTTGTGGGGGGAGGTTGCAACCAGTCTAAATCTCACCAGAAGTTATCTGTCCTACAATGGAATAGTATTAATCTCCTCCACCTCCAGATCACCTTCCTTTTTCCCCAGACAAAAACACCAGGTCTAGCATGTGTCCCACCTCATGGGTTGGGGTACTGATCTTCTATGACAGTCCCATGGTTGTCATGGCTGCCATGAAATCCTGAGTTGCACCTATCATAGGATCCTCAGCATTCATATTGAAGTCACCCATTACCAGCAGGAGAGGGGCCTCCAGTGCAACATCTGAGATCAATCCAGTCAGCTCAGGCATGGAGACATTGGACAACTAGGTAGACGGTACATCAACAGAATCCCAATCCTGTCATTCCGTTCCTATGAGACATATAGACACTCAAACCCAATGAGTTGCTAGATAGGGTTCCTGATGGGGGAGATGGAATTCTAATAGACTACAGCAAAATACAAGAAGGATGGTTTTAATTGCACCCTCAGTTTGTTTGGGGGCCTTAGAGTTCAGACCCTGTCACTTTCGAGAGCCTGGGGCTTCTCTGTGTGATTTCTTGCTTTCATTTATTGGCTGTAATGTCCAGCTTCTCAGAAACCCAGGGTAATTTCGGATTTTGAAAAATGTTGAGAGACAATCCTAACCAATTTTCCAGGACTGAGATAAGGGCAGTGAAGCTCAGAGTTAAGGGAACAAACATTCCCTTACCTTGAAGAGACCTTTGTGACTACCAGCCAACAACAAGATGCAGCACATGACCAATTGGCACAGCTGTGTTATAGGAGTAGTTCAAAAACTTCCAGCTTGTCAGTGCTGGAAATTTGGTTAGGATTTAGACCTTAGTCAAGCAAAATCTTTAATTTGTCATTATTTACAATCTGCTAAGATGATTTGGACTATACTGAACTCACCTTTGTCATTTAGATAGGAATCTTGAGAATATGTTTCTGAAAGAATTAATAAAGTACTTCTTTTCTCCAAATGCTATTAAAGTCATATGCATATCTAACAGTTAACAGATCCATTGGTGCCATTGCAACTTGCTACAACTTTGGAAACTTTTGAGAGTCTCTCTCATGTCAATTTATTCATTTATCTTACTTTGTGTTGACAGACTCAGGCTGCAATCCTATCCACTCTTTCCTGGGAGTAAGCCTCATTGGTTATAATAGGAGTTACTTTTGAGAAGACATACATGGGATTGGACTTTTATTTTTGTAACAATTTGTAATTTTTTTAAGAGTGAGACTTGCTTTTACTTGTTTTAATGAGAGAAAACTACACTTATGGACAAAAGGACTGCAACACAGTATCTGAAAAACATGCCAGATTATTTTCAAATCATTCCAAAATCTTCCTTTTTATTTAAAAAAAGAGTAGGCAGAACCTTGGGCTGCAACAATGTTGGCATTATCTGAATTATTAAGCTGAGAATTCATTAAGGGTTTTCACAGACGTGCTGTAATCCTTGTATAATACCATGGCCTACATGAAAATGACCACAGTTAAGTTTTGAGCTATTACTTTTAGTAAGACAAAATAGCGTTAAGATCTCCCCTTCCCCCAGTTTCTGCTTCATTACATGATTCAAAATCTTAGCACTATCAGAATTTATAGGAACATTTTTTTAAATTGCAGAGTGATTCAAAAACATGTGCTGTATCAGTGTTGTTCTATTTAAAACACCAGTTTAAAATGTAAGCATTTGGGGAAAATGGCTCATATGTGTTTGTCTCAAATTTCATTGAGGCCTTTCATTATGCTAAAGAAACCTTTCTAAAGGCACCTGAATTAGAATCATAGAGTTGGAAGGGTTGGAAGGGACCTAGTAGGTCATCTAGTCCAACCCCCTGCCTGCAGCAGGAATTCCCCCTAGAGCATCTCCAACAGGTGCTCATCGAGCCTCTGCTTGAAGATCCCCAGTGAGGGAGAGTCCACCACCTCCCTTGGCAATCTGTTCCACTGCTGAACCACCCTCACCGTCAGGAATTTTTTCCGGATTTCCAGCCGGAATCTCCTTTCTTGCAGTTTGTACCCATTGGTTCTAGTTCTGCTTTCAGAAGCAGCTATGAACAAATTGGCCCCTTCCTCCATATGACAGCCCTTCAGGTATCTGAAGAGGGCAATCATGTCTCCCCTTAGCCTCCTCTTCTCCAGGCTGAACATCCCAAGTTCCCCCAACCTTTCCTCGTAGGGCTTCCCTTCCATCCCACTGATGATTCTTGTCGCTCTCCTCCGGACTTGCTCCAGTTTGGCTGCATCTTTCTTAAAGTGAGGTGCCCAGAACTGAACACAGTACTCAAGGTGAGGTCTCACCAATGCAGAATAAAGAGGAACTAGAACTTCTCGTGACTTGGAAGCTACAGTCCTCTTAATGCAGCCTAAAATGGCATTTGCCTTCTTTGCAGACACATCACACTGCTGACTCATGTTCAGCTTGTGATCCACGGCGACTCCAAGATCCCGCTCACATGTTGTACTGCCAAGCCAAGTATCCCCCATTTTATACCTATGTTTTTGGTTTTTATTGCCTAAGTGCAGAACCTTGCACTTCTCCCTGTTGAAATTCATTCTGTTCGTTACAGCCCAGGATTCCAGTTTATCCAGATCCTCCTGGAGGTTTCTCCTATCTTCTGATGTGTTTGCTACTCCTCCCAGTTTGGTGTCATCTGCAAATTTGATCAGGCTCCCGTGTATCCCTTCCTCCAAGTCATTGATGAAAATGTTAAAGAGAACCGGTCCCAAGACAGAGCCTTGGGGTACCCCACTAGAAACTGACCTCCAGGTTGACACAGAACCATTTACTAAAACCCTTTGAGTGCGGCCATCGAGCCAGTTGCAGATCCACCTAACAATTGCCCTGTCTAGCCCATATTTTTCCAACTTCCTAATTAAAATGTCATGTGGGACTTTGTCAAATGCTTTGCTGAAGTCAAGATAAATGACATCCACAGCATTGCCACTGTCCAGTAAGCTCGTAACCCGATCAAAAAAGGAGATCAGATTTGTCTGGCAAGATTTATTCTTGGTAAATCCATGCTGGGTTGTTTTGATCACCGAGTACTTGTCTAGATGTGCACAAATTGTGTGTTTTATGATTTGCTCTAATATCTTGCCCGGGATTGAAGTCAAACTGACTGGTCTATAATTTCCCGGGTCTTCTTTTTTCCCCTTCTTAAAAATTGGGACTACATTTGCCCTCTTCCAGTCCAGTGGCACTTCTCCACTCCTCAGGGATTTCTCAAATATGATCGACAGAGGCTCTGCAAGGACATCTGCCAGTTCCTTCAGAACTCGAGGATGCAGCTCCTCCAGTCCAAATGACTTGAATTCATTTAGGCCAGTTAAGTGGTTTCAAACCAGTTCTCTGTCATTCTTAATCTGCTGTTCTGCACCATCCATGTTTTCATTACCTCTTAGGGGATGCAAACACATCCCCGAATCAGTCAATGATCCCGCACCCCCATTTGCACAGCCCTCCTTCTGTGAATAGACGGACGCAAAGTAGGAGTTGAGCAGCTCCGCCTTCTGCTGGTTTCCAGACACCTGTTGTCCATCCTTGTCCAAGAGCAGCCCCAGCCCCTCGTCTCTCCTCCTGTTCCTTTGGGCATATCTAAAGAAGGTCTTTTTGTTATCTTTGACTCCCCTGGCCAGCCTCAGCTCATACTGAGCTTTAGCATCCCTGACCCCCTCCCTACAGGACCGTGCTACCTGCCTGTACTCCTCTCTGGTGATCTTTCCAGTCTTCCACTCCCTATACTTCTCTTTCTTTAATTTCAGCTGATCCCCAAGTTGCCTGTGGAGCCAACCTGGTTTTTTCAGCATTTTCCCCCCTTTTTTATTGGAATTGTTTCTGACTGTGCTTGTAGAAGCTGCCTCTTAAGGAGCTCCCACCCATCTTGGGCCCCTTTCCCCATTAGATCATCAACCCATGGGATCCCACCTATGACTCCTCTAAGCCTGTTGAAATCAGCTTTCCTGAAATCCAACATATAAGTTTCACTCTGCACACTTTTTATTTTCCACATTATTCTAAATTCCAGCAGCTCATGATCGCTTTCCCCTAAAGTTCCCACTATGTTGACCTGATCAACCAGTTCTTCACGATTTGTTAAGATCAGGTCAAGGATGGCCCCTCCCCTTGTCGTTTCCTCCACTTTCTGGACCATGAAGTTATCTTCCAGGCCCATCAGGAATCTACTGGAGCTTCCATGTTTGGCTGAGTTTGTCTCCCAGCAAATGTCTGGGTAGTTAAAGTCCCCCATTACTACTACCTCATATTTCCTTGCAATGCCTGCCAGTTGCTCCAAGAAGACATCGTCTACTCCTTCTCCTTGGCCTGGCGGTCTATAGTAGACGCCCACCACAATGTTTTGTTTCTTATTTTCCCCCCTTACTTTTACCCAAACACACTCCACAGGGATATCCGGACCACTCTCCTGGATTTCAGAGCAAGTATATATGTTCTTGACATATAATGCTACTCCACCTCCCCATTTGCCACTTCTGTTCCTCCGGAACAGCTGATAGCCTTCCAATTGTGTGTTCCAGTCATGGGAGTCATCCCACCAAGTTTCCGTTATTCCTATCAAATCAAATTTCCCTTCACTTGCTAAAAGCTCCAGCTCATCTTGTTTATTTCCCACGCTCTGTGCATTTGTGTAAATGCAACTTAAGCCCTGGAGGTTGCAACTCAATGCATTTCCCTCCTTTTTTGTAAGGCCAGGCCCCTCTAAAGATTTTTGAGTTACAGCTGTGCCCTGGCAATTTCCATCCAGAGCATTTTCCTTATTCCTAGGTTCCCTTTGGACGTAACCCACCCCCTTCTTATTTAGTTTAAAGCCCTCCTGATAAGGTTGGCCATCTCCCGTCTGAAGACACTCTTCCCCCAACCCGTAAGATGTAGTCCATCCTTTGCTAGGAGTCCTTCCTCAAGGAAGTTCATCCTGTGATCCCAGAATCCAAATCCTTCCCGATGACACCATTTTCGAAGCCAGCTATTGACCTGAAAAATCTTGCTATCTCTCTGAGGACCTTTGCCAATTACTGGGAGGATGGATGAGAATACCACCTGGGTATCCCCCAGGTCCTTAATCTTCCTCCCCAGAGCTTCATAATCCCCAACTATCTTTTGGAAAGTTTCCCGAGCAGTATCGTTTGTTCCTACGTGGATGAGTAAGAACGGGTGACGATCAGCAGGTGTGATCATCCTCGGTAGCCTCTCCGTGATATCCCGTATCCTAGCACCAGGGAGGCAGCACACCTCACGGGAAAACGGGTCTGGTCGGCAGACAGCTTCCATGCCCCTCAGGAGAGAATCTCCAATCACCACCACCCTCCTCCGTGTTCTCCTTCTGTGTCTAGCTTCCCCCACACTAACTGGTTGTGGCTGCTGTCTATGAGGGGGATCTGTAGGCATGCCAGTATGGGCAATGCCAGGATCTGGTGTAGGTGTGCTAGCAAGAGGAACTTCTGCCAGCATGGTGGAATCTGAGAGACTCTGGAAACGGTTGTATAGCTCCAGTGGTTCTCGACTGCTCCTGCCCCTTTTTCTCCTGACTGTCACATGTCTCCATGAAGAGACATCATTGCTGGGGTCCCCACTGGTGTCATCCCTCTGGAGAAGTTCCGTGTGTGTTGTATCAAGGAACTCCTCAGATGCCTTAATTTGACGAAGGGTGGAAACTTCACCCTCCAATGCTGCCACCTTCTTCTCCAACAGTGCAACCAGTTTGCACTTGCAGCATCGATAATCCCCGGGGTCCTTGGGCAAGAAGACAAACATGGCACACGTGGTGCATGTCACGACAACTGCGCCCTTCCCTTCCATCTCCTGTCAACTTCACAAGTCCTCCTTGCTCACAGGCTCCGGTCCACAGGATCGCGCCTCAGGCCCTAATAAAGCCCTTGAAAGCTCCTCCCACCAGGCAACCAGCCAATGAACACAATGAATTGATTAATTGTATTAGTGTTAGTCAATAAATAAATTAATCAATTAAATCTGTATAGCTTTTCCTAGTAATGTAACAGTGCTTCTAAAGACTGAAGCACACTTTGTGTGGGTGATGTCAGCCCATGTTGCAGCAAACCCTTGTGCACAAGAAGGAAAGGAAATGCCTCTTCTAAGCTGGTTCCTGCCACGCACACTTTTTGGAAGTTCTTTTACTAAAAATAAGAGCAGCTTCAAAAAAAAATCTTCAATCTAATTAATTGATTAACTGCTGAACTGACAGCACACTCCTTTGCATATTTACTCACAACTAAGTTCTGCTTTCTTCAGTGAGGCTTACTCTTTTGTGTGTTTAGAACTGCAGCCTAAGTTTTGCAGCTGATGATGGTTTTGGCCAGAAAAAGAATACCGGTAATCAAATATTTGCTTTGCATCAAGTGATTGTAACTGTTAAACTTTCACAACTTCATTATGAAATTTAATTGTGTTTAATTTTAAACTAAATTGCAAATTAATTTAAATGCAATTAACATAAAACTTCCACAATTGAAAATTACAATTATCAACTTTCATAAACTTTATTTAACTATTAGTTAAAGTTCTTACCCATGCTGGTAGTTAACATTATGTGACTAGCAGCCAATGCCAGCCACCAAGACATGGTGGTCTGTAGTTCTGTCATCAATAATCTTGATGTTTTGCAGGCAGAGTAATTGCAGCCAATGCAACAACAATCTTTCAGGTTTGTAAGCTTGCCCACCCTAAAACTGTTGCAGCTGTGGCAGCGAGAGTGAAAGAGTTCGTTTTAATGAGATGAATGAAAAAAGTTATTTGTTAATTGGGTGTGTGGCTTTGGTTCAGCCTATGCTCACATTGTGTCTCATCATGACCTACAGTGGTTCAGTCTCCTTAACATATTATTTTATTAATTTAAATTGTATATACCATGTTGCTCCCCCTGAAAAATTCACAAAGCAAATTTGCTTAGCAAAACATATGCTCCTGTGCCTCCAAGAGGCTCATAAAGTACAATCCTAACCATGTCTACTCAAAAGTGAGCCCTATTGTGTTCAGCGGGTCTTACTCTCAGGAAAGTGTCTTTAGGATTGCAGCCATAGTCTTAAAAAGATACAGAAAAAATATGTACAAAATAGTATGCTGGAGTTTGCATACTGGCATGTTCAATTCTTTCAGATGTGCTACCATTGTTAGTGCTGGCAAATAGGCAGTCACATATAAGATAGCTGAAATGTGCATCCTGAAAAAAATTAGGAGTCAGAGTAGATGAAATACAAGGTCAAATCTCTAGGATGCTATGGAGGACAAACCAGGGTAACAAAAAAAATTGGTCTAGTTTAGAATGAGGAAATTTTCAGTAATGCAGAATGTAGGCATGTGGTTAAAACAGCATATTTTAGGCTATTCACTTGTCTTCAAAGCTGTAACAAAGGAAAGACTACTGAAAAATTCTCCAAAGCTCTAAAAAATCTGCATGAAGAATTAGAAAATCAGCTGATGGTTTTCTTAGATTAATTTTCTCCCTTCTCAGTAGGGAATGAACATTTTAAAAGAAGAACGCTTTGTCTTTGGCATTTAACAATAGAAAAATGGCATTGCTGCTCTGGTAGACTGGTATGCAGATCAACTGCTCTGTGCCTGTAGCATGTGAAATTTGTATTTGTAGATGGAAAAAGAGGAAAGGCAGAACAGAAAATGAGGTAATAATAACAGAATTGTATTCAACTTTGGCAGTAGTTAGAAGCTAAAAGCTCATCATAAGTGGCTCACCAGAGACATACCAGAAGCCTCTCCATACATGTAGATCAGGCATAATGTTTCTCAGTTTGTGCAGCTACACTGAAAAAATCCTATTGAAAAAAATTATTCTATATGATGCAACTGGAGTGATGAAAGAAAAATGTAAAGAAGGAAAAGAAAATAAACAACTTAACAGGAGGATAAAAAGGAATGTATTCCTATACATTTGTGAAAGTGTTGTCACAAGATGCTGTGAGAAAACAAGAGGAGAAGGTCTTGAATGCCCAGCATTGTGGTTGAAAGGTTGAATAATTCATCTGTATTTTTGGAAGCTTCTAACCAAATTTAGATGTTACTCCAGTTCCTAGAATATTACGAAGAGATCCCTTGGCTGGTAATAGATTGAGGACCATTAGTACAAGAAGTTCTTATGTAGTTGAGATCACAAATAAGGGACTTCGCTTCCTTACTGTGTGTGCTTTTACTCCGCATTAACTGCTATGTCAGATTGTCTGAGTCAGTCTTGTTGATTTGCTTTGCTTATTTTCATTTTGGCATTTGTCATCTTTTCAGAGTGGGTAGTGAGACTGCAACAGCAATCAGGGCTTCTGGATCATGATAACCACCACCCCCCCCCCCCCACACTTTGAGTTGTAACAAGTTTTGTTAGATACTCTTCTAAAATATCATAGAAGTTGTACACAACAGAAGTGGGACTGTACCAAAAGCTCAATGCCTGTTTATATTTTGGCTCCAAAACAAGGCCAGAAACACAAGTATGTTTGACATATCTTAGTAATAAATTAGTTGTGTGCCTGCAATCAGATGAGACACATACTAAGCAGAGTACACAAAGAGTATCAACTACACACAGAGATGTAATCCTCTTATTTCACTTTTTTCAGCTTCCACACTTCACCACACCACTGTTTTTGCAGAATTTAGCTGTGATGCTTTTTTCCAAAAAAATCTAGCTATTACCTTCAGAATCTGATTTTGCTCAGTGTGTTGTTGAGTGTCAGCTTCCAAGAATAACCATTAATTTAAAGACCAATCTTACTTCAATAACCTCAGTGTTAAATCCATAGAAGTTTGGGTTTCAGCACAAGTCACACAAAGTTCTCTGCTGCCATCCCAACAAAAACAGCTTCTTGATTGCTATTCCTTATTGCTTAGTGAATTCAACATCCCTCTCAGCCATCCCTGCAATTACTTTGCTGGGAAGCTTCCCATCTTCATTGTGGTTCACTGCTTTTGGGAAAGACAACCCTCACACTATCCATTTGGGGAGAAACTAAAAAGAACTTGTTTACTATTGCTGATGAGCAAATCACTTACACACAATACAGTTAGACCTAAAGCAATTGATGGTCCATCTGCCTTGCGCTGGAGTAAGTTTGCTTACACCAGCCTAAGTTGACTTATACTGGCCCAGGCCTATTCTGGTGCAGCCAGGCTGGTGTCCAGTCAACTTACACTGGCCCAGTGCTAGATAGGCTAGCCCAAGTGCACTTCAGGATTGCACCCATAATCTGATTATGAATATTAGTTTCCCAGAATCTTGAAGGAAGTGTGTGATAGAGGTGTAATACCCATGCACACCCCATGATTGCTTTCTTATAAGTAAACTCATACTTTTATAACTTCCTGTGTGACTGGAGACAAAGCACACACAACTAATTCCTGTTTTTCCCCCCTATGGTCTTTCATTCATCCCTCTCCTTCACTTGCTGTGATTTGCAGGATTCTAGGAGTGTTACCCAGAAGAAGAGAGAGAGATGTTGACAAGACCAGTGCTACTGCTGCCTTGCGTTCCTTTTATCAGTGATAGCCATATCATATGCATTTCACTTTTACTGAACTGCTGTAGCTCAAGTTTTCTTTGATTAGAGGTCCTAAAAGGATAGGAAAAAGGAATTTACAGTACCCCTCCAATAGCTATGGAGAATATTTCCTTCCGATACCACAAATATATGAAACCACTGATAGTAGTGAACCCTATACTTACAGTTGATCAGGAAGCAGACAGAGAGATCTCTTTGTTGTTAGAAAAAAATTAGCATAAAACTGTTAATGGCTCTGGCTCCGAAGCATTCTGGGATGCTAATTCAGTAGCTGCAAGACTTTCTGGAAACTGCCCTCACTACTTCAGTAGCTGCAGAATAGGTTCACAATGGCTTCAAAATGGTCTCCACCCTCCATGGAATCAAAATGGCTGCTAAAAATACAGAGAATGGCTTGCCATAAGAAATATTTACATTCAAATATGTACAAATTTGTACATATTTGAATGTACAACCCAGCAAACAATAGGGAGGGTAAGCAAAACAAAAACATGAACACAAGAGGAGAATTTGTTAATTGCAGATAATTGAAACCTCGGAAACTGAGTCCACTCTGTATATATAGGGGGCTACTTTGTAGCCTTGGAAGATGATGGCTCTGTTTTTGTCACATTCGAGTTTCTAAAAAACTTTTAACTTACTGTGAGTTGCCAAGAAGGTCTTTGAAAACATTATAAATTCCTTTGGACACAGCTCCTTTATATAGCTGTAGATACGTGATTATCAGAGATGCTCTTTCATATGGCTCAGAACATAGTGTCTGTCAAAATATTTTATAAAACTACCAACCATCCTAGTAGAAGTAGAACAATCCCTACCTGCCAGCACAGGCCCCCTGAACCAGACTCCAAGTGTTGTAAACATGGTGCAAGACATGTCTGCAACTGCTTGGGAGTCATGAAAGAAGGAGGCACACACTGAAGCCCAGATCCAGCACTAGAGAAGGTGACTTTGTGCTAGATGAGGGAAGGCATGGGCATAGGAGAGAGTGGTGGATAGGCGTAATGGAGATGGTCAGGGGACATTTTTGAGCAGAAAAGGGACAGTCCAGGACATCCCCTACTGGAACTGATTGGTCCCAGAAGGGGATGGGACCAGCCAGTGCAGTGCAGGGTGAATCCCAGCCCAGGCAATCTCACATGGGCTGCTTCGATTTGCATTAGCAGAACTGCTGGCACAATTCTGAGAGCTCCATGGGGATTGCTGGGGTTTGACATGGACTAAGGAGAAAAATATCCACTTGCCCTAAATTGCATCTGGTACTTAAATATGAGATTAAATGTAAGTGTTATGATGTTGGGATATTTCCAGATGTGTAGAAGAATTTGGGAAAATTTCCAGAATTCTGACTAGGCTCAATAAAGAATTAAATTTTGTCATCACAAGAGAAGATAAATTAGAAGAAGCCACACTTTCTTCAAACAAACTAATTCACAGTTAGTAGGGTGGCCAGTGACACTGATTAGACTTGAGTTAGAAAAAACAAAATTTTTTTAGACTTCCACAGGCCACAGAAACCTACGTGCCAATATCAGAGAAAGGCCTAGTTGCTTCTGTACTCCAGTCACAGCCACATTTAAATTCAGAATATTTGTCTGAAATGATATGGTTGTTGCCTGTGGCGTTTCATCTCTTCCTGGGGAGATAACCTCCTTGGCAAAATCTTCCATTTCTAAATGTAAAAGGATTATAATTAATTTTTTGATAGCGATAGAAATACCATTTTGTGCCAGCTATGAAAATGTGTCTTCCTTTCTCTTGCAGAATCACCTGACACTGGACCCTCTGTTGTTGTCCACACCAGTATATCATTTGCCATGGAACATTTGGAATGGGACAAAGAAAAAGTACAGCAGTTAATCCTAGACCATTTGAAAGATATTATACCCAATTTGCCTAAACCAGCCAACATCAAGTGTCAGCGGTGGAGATACTCTCAGGTAATCTCAGTATAATACATGATGCATATTATAGACTGAGTCAAGCATTCACCAGTTAAAGTTTGTTAAAAGTGTTCTTTTTAAAAAAAAATCTTCACATAGGTATCATACTGATAGTCCAGTTCTGAGCTGCCTGCGATGACGGGCTCATGTGGTACTAGAGCAGGTACTGCATGGCCTTCCTGGTTCTTCTAAACTGCTAATATGGCTGCCTTAAGGGCTGTGGGTGGCACAAGCGGTTAAGACGCTGTGCCTGTTAACCAGCAGGCCAGGGTTCGAGACCCGGGTCGGCCCCACAAGACAGGGTGAGCTCCTGTCCTTAGCCCAGCTCTGCGACGCCAGCTGGATCCAATCGTATTGGCTCTGCCTTTCCATTGGACTAATTCAGTGGTGTGGAGAGGGGGGATTTGCTGCTTGGGTAACAGCCTCTCCTCCATAACAATCCAACCCAGGCTTTCGTGCTTTGCATGCAGCATATGCAGCGCCGAGCACGATACCATAGCCTTTCAAGACTGACGGAGGCCTGGCTGCCTACTGTTTATTGTGCCTCCCTTCCCCTGCTTAAGCAAATTTCCCCACGATAAGGCTACTCTTTCTGAACTAGCAAAAGAACTGGTGCAGAAAGGAAGCTACTGTGTGAGAGCAAAATGCCTTCCACTGAGGCTTTTCATTCAGAGAGGTGGAGCTCTTCCACACCTCCCTCCCTTCCCCACCACACCTCTTGCAAACTGTCTCATCCTCTTCACACCCCAAACCTTGCCTTCCATCACACACCCCTCAGTTCTCTACCATTCTGTGGTCCACATGGAACTCATTGTGCTATACCAGTGCCAAAAGGCACTATGCTAGCTCTGGCAGTATTCCAGTGCTAGGTCTCACACAGACATGACTTACAGCACATTTGTAGCACCCCACCACTGTCACAGACCAGCAGAAAACCTTCAGGATTGGGCAGTGATTCAGATTAATTTCTTAAATACTTTGAAAAGCATGTGATCCAAGCTGTAAAGATAAAAAAAACAGGAATTACTGCAGTCTTAAGATTTGTTGTCTTGATGAAACAGTGGCAAAGCACATGCTTGTTGAATAAATTCAGTTCCTTGAATCTCTAGTTCAGAATTATCCCCAGTAGCAAGACTGAGGAAGATGTCTGCCAGAAATTGTAGAAAATAGGCAGAACTGGACTAAATTAACTGCGGGATTGACTTTGTCATACTTAAATTTTTGGCATGTTTGCCACTCCACATGGTGGGGAATTCATGCTGCAGTGCTACAAATGGGAATCATGTAGGTCCTGGATTTCACTGGCTCTAATCCAACCTCCCATTTCACACAATGGCCAACCAGCTTCCTCTGGGAAGTCCACAGGCACGAGAAAAGGTCATACTTTTCTCCCACCATTGCTGACCTAGGTCAATAATTTACTCAATTTGAGCCTTTCTGTTTTTTGTTCTATTGCAGAACAGTTACTGATCAGATCACACAAACAGACAGAAGGGACTGTCACTACCTCAGCTTTTTGCATATTTCTCCTCTACCACATGCATGTAAATTTCAGTCCATTACACTTGTTTCCAGGTGCACAAACAATGGCTGTGCTTTAGCCATTTTGCTATTATTATTTTTCATTTTTATTTTCCTAATTTATACCCCGCCTTTCCTCCCCTGCAAGAGGGAGCCCAAGGCGGCTAACATCAGAGAAGAATAAAACACCATTAAAATCGCTACAGGTTAAAACATAATTAAAATACAATTAAAATACAATTAGAATAAATAAAAAGACTACGAACAATTAAAAACAAGCTAAAAACATTTGTTAAAAACAATAAAATAAAACAATAAAACAACTGCCCCCAAACCTCTGCCCCGTTTAAAATGCTTTTTAAAATAAAAGGTTTTAAGGCTCCGCCTAAAGCTCTGTAATGAGGGAGCTTTCCTCAGTTCTAAGGGGAGGGAGTTCCACAGCCGGGGTACCACCTCCGAGAAGGCCCTATCTCTGGCTGCCACACCTCTCACATCTCTTAGTGGCAGCACAGTCAGTAGGGCCCCCTCAGATGACCTTAGGTAACGGGTCGGATTGTACAGAAGAAGGCGTTCCCTCAGATACCCTGGACCCGAGCCATTTAGGGCTTTAAAGGTCAGGACCAGCACTTTGAATTCAGCCCGGAAACGAATGGGCAGCCAGTGTAGTCGCTGAAGCAGTGGCCCGACAGAGTCGAACTGATGAGCCCCAGCAACCACACGGGCCGCTGCATTCTGTACTAATTGAAGCTTCCGGACCGTCTTCAGAGGCAGCCCCACGTAGAGCGTGTTACAATAATCTGGTCTCGATGTCACTAGGGCATGGGTCACCGTGGCCAGATCCGAGCGACTCAGGTATGGTTGCAGCTGGCAGATCAGCTGAAGCTGAGCAAAGGCTCCCCTGGCCACAGCCACCACCTGGGACTCCAGGAGCAGCTTCAAATCCAGGAGAACCCCCAAGCTGAGAACCTGCTTCTTCAGAGGGAGTGCAACCCCATCCAGAACAGGATGATATTCCAGTACCTGGGTCGAGGACTTATCTGGAGAACCTCTGTCTTATCAGGATTTAATCTTAGCTTGTTCACCGTCATCCAGTCCCCCACTGCCTCCAGACAACGATTCTGGACTCTGGAGGAAAGGAGAGATAGAGCTGAGTGTCATCGGCGTACTGATGACACCTCACTCCAAACCTCCGGCTGACCTCTCCCAGCAGCTTCATGTAGATGTTAAATAGCATGGGGGATAGAATTGAACCTTGTGGCACTCCGCACTGAAGAGGCCAGGGTGCCAAGCAAGCATCCCCCAGCACCATCTTCTGGGACCTGTCAGCCAGGAAGGAGTGGAACCACTACAAAACAGTGCCTCCAATCCCCAACCCAGCCAACTGACCCAGAAGGACACCATGGTCGATGGTGTTGAAGGCCGCTGAGAGGTCCAGCAGGACCAACAGGGACGCACTCCCCCTGTCCATTCCCCGGAGTAGGTCATCCACCAAGGCGACCAGGGCAGTCTGTCCCAAATCCCGGCCTGAAACCAGATTGGAAGGGATCCAGATAATCAGCTTCATCCAGGACCCTCTGAAGCTGGGACGCCACCACTATATCTGGGAAAGGATGGGAAGAGGAAGTCATATATCATTGACTAGCAAATGTAGGACACATTGTCCCAGTGGTTGGGGAGAGTTCCTCTGGCAACTGCAAAGCAATTATAAAATGCTTTCTTCTTCTATCTCTTTCACAACTTATTCATAGTCTCCCTAGTTCTCCTACATTGCTAACATCAAACTGATCAGTAAAATGTGTGGAAGTGCAGTTAAATCCTTCTATTGTAAGCAAATGTCTAAAAAAGTTACAGGAGGCTATTACTCAAAGTCTCTAGAAATCAGCTGCTCTGGTATAAATAAATTCATTTTATGATTACAGTGGTACCTTGTAAGACAAACGCTTTGTAAGACAAACTAAAATTTCTAAGGAATTCTGCCTTGTAAGACAAAAAGTGCCTTGTAAGACAGTTTTACAACAAAAATTTATTGTGAAACGAACAAATTGATGGATCTGCAACGTGAGCAACAGCAAGAGATTATGGAGGAAATCTCACTCATCTGCAGAGGAGGAGGAATCCCTCACATCAAATGAGATTAAGGACATTTGTAAACATTGGAAAATTGTGCAAAAATTTCTATAAAAAGCAACACCCAAATAAGGCTTATCAGTGCGAGTAATGAATCTGTTTAATGACAATGCAATGTCACATTTTTGTGAAATACTCAAAAGGAGTCAAGAGCAAAGTGACATTAGAATGCTCCTTGTTCAAGTTGCTCAAAAAGACACCTGTGACTCTTTTAGCAAAAATTAGTCAAACTTGGCCATAAAGGTTTTTATTTTCTGTTTTCTGTACAGTATATTATGGTGTTTTTTATTACTATTAGAGTAACTGTGTTCTGTATTCCAGCACAGTATTTTGAATTCAATTACAGTATTTTGTCATCATTTTAACCTACAATTAATAATTTTAGATGAATATTTTTGGGTTGTGGAATCAATCATCTGAGTTTCCATTATTTCCTATGGGAAATTTTGCTTTGTGTAAAGAACGCTTTGTGAGACAAACATGTTCTGGAATGAATTAAGTTCGTATTATAAGGCACCACTGTATTTAGGTCAGGGGTGTCCAAACCCTGCACTGCAGACCAGATGCAGCCCATGGTGAACCTTAATGTGGCCTATGACATGATCCCCCATCCAAGCCTTATAATCCTCTATATCTATCTTGAATACACTCTTAAATAAAAATTTAGGTAATTTTTTCAAATTTGAAATGTAAATCATTTTTCCGACCCTCAGAACAGTGTCAGAGAGATTATACAGCCACCTTGCTAAAATTTTTAGGTGAACCTGATTTAGGTGAACTAAGGCTGCAATCCTAACCTCCATTTAGGTCAGCATAAGCCCCAGCATAAGTCCTGTGCTGACCTGGGCGGTGTTGCAAGAGTGCTGTAAGGCATGTCTCCTGAGGGGCTAGGCCAGTGCACAGGCATATGCTGACATCTCGACACCACCACAGAAAGATATGCCAGGTGACTTATGCCAGCCTAAATGGATTAGGATTGCATCCTAAATGTCATGGGATTGCCTGAAAATTTAATCCCATGTATTGTTTTAGTATTCCTCTTCTCCTTATATTATGAGGATATCATTCTTTGAATTTCCCCATCTCCACCCCACACAATAATTAACTGTGGAAGTAGAAAAACTCAAAGTATGATGATCAGCACTGAGTTTTACAAGAGATTACAAAGGAGAAGACTGAAACCAAAGCCAGGGTCCTACCCAGAGATTCATGCAAATTAGTAGCTGCAATTTGGCTTCCAGCCACATATAAATCTTTGGTTATTACATACTTCTTTCCCACATCCATTGATGTAAAAGCCCTCAAGACTTTACAAGCAATTAATATAAAAACTATACAATAAAATACCTAAGCAAAGAACAATTAAAACCACAATGATAAAAGCAGCAATACCATGAAGGTTAAAACTACAGTTAAAAATCAACAAGCTACTAATGTTGCTCAAGAAACCCCAGACATTGCATGACTAGCAGGTGAGCAAGATCTTCTCTGAGCTCCCAACAACTTGAGTTTTTGGAACACTTTTTGTGGTCAGGGAAATATATAACTTTGTTGATTATGTCATCATTGCCTTATTAAAGCAGTGGATCTAACATACTAAAATGACAAAAATTATAATCCTTCCAAACACAATTCAATGCATATTAACTCAGGAATAAGCCCCACTAGGCTTTCTCATTTGTATGGCTCCCAGTTTTCCTCCAGCACTGAGATGTCATAGCTTAGACTGCAGGAGACTAGTCTCCCTGTTCTGTTAGGAAAGGGTGGTGTTTTTGTTTTGTTTTTAAGCTAAGCAACAAGAGGCCAAAATGCATCTCTTGCTGCTGGGTGTCAGGAACTAGCCTGCAAAGCAGCAAGAAGCTATCTGAGGACCAGAGGTTAAAAATACCACCATAAGGTAATCTCTGTTGATTATAATATAATAGCAGCAGGAGGATTTCCAGAGTGGTTATCATTATGGCAGCTAGATTTCATTACAAAGATAAAAACACCAGGTTGTTAATTAGGTTTATTGTGGTTATTATAATTCATCATTTCTACTACTGGAGCACCCACAATGCCTACAGTGTAATATCGAGTTGGCATGGGGGAATATAATCTTTAATCAGGGTGACCAGATGCCAAACCCCAAATTCCTGAACCCCAAGGCCAAAATTCCTACCTCCACCCTAAGCCAAAATTCCTACCTGCAAAAATTGCCAAATTTTTTTAAATTTTTTTTGTTTTTTGGTTTTTTTCAGCCATAACTTTTGATAGGAAGGAGATATCTCAAAACCAATTTTTGCATTGGATTCTGCTCTTCAATACAAATCCAACAACATATGACACGATGGTGTACTGTACACCATTGCAAAGTTCAAAAATGAAGCCAAAATGTAAGACAGTGAAGCCAAAATGTAGGAACCTGGACAGGAGGCTAAAAATCCGGACAAATCCGGGTTTTTCCTGTCATATGAGCACCCTGTCTTTAATCTGTGGAGCCCTGAAGGAGATTTCCAAGACCTACACACTGTCCTTGGAAGTTGGGGCTATTTCACATATTCCATAGAACAAAGCCAAGGTTCACTGAATCAGGTAATCCCAACTCCATATTTTATCACATGTGTCTGTTTCATGATTAGTTGTACATCTCAGGCTGTAGTGCTAGGTAGGGCCAATGAATACATTGAGCGGAAATGTAGGATTGTTCCTAAAGGTAGGAATGACCCTGAGCAGAAATAGAGGCTTGCCCTGAAGCTTCCTGGTGACCTTGGGCCAGTCACTATCTCTCAGCCTCATTTACTTGACTGGGTTGTTGTGAGGACAAAAGAAGAGGAGAACCCGTGTACCCTATCCTTTCATCTTTGAAGGAAAGAATAAAAATGTAAAATAAAATGGGTATGCATCTCAAAATATAAGCATAAAAAGACTGAACCATAAATTAGGTCATAGGCAGCAATCATAGAGATGTTTTCAGGGGAGTAAATTCCATTAAGTTTGCTGGGAATTACTTCCAAGTAAACATGAATAGGATTAAGATCTTGTTATATAAAATACGTAACAAGGAAGGTTAATAGGAAACCACCAATAGTTAAACTGAAAGCACCACTCTGTTTTCCCTCACATGATAGTCTAACTCAGAATATTTAATTATATGGATTTTTTGTCTGTTGTTTTCTCTTTGCATCATGGATTACAGAACAAATCTCAGATCCTCATAAGGCCCCACAGTCAACATTGTAAAGTCAGTAAAGTCAGATGAAACAGCTGTATCCAGTGGTGAGATTCAGATAAATTAACAACAGTTTCTATGTCCTGATAACCTAAATTAACAACAGGTTCTATGTCCCATTAGTAACCTGTTCTCAGAACCAGGTGCTCATTAGCAAAGGGTTCTATAGAACCTGTGAGAACCCCCTGAAGCCCCCCACTGGCTGTATCCCAGCCAGGAAACTTGTGGGGTGTTTTTTTTTTTGCTTGTTTATCAAGACATCGCTTGTATATCAAGTTAAAATTTATTAGAATTGTTTGCTTGTCTTGCAAAAACAGTCTCAATCCAAGGTTTTACTATACTTGGGAGCCAAAATGCAATGCGACAAGTAAGAGATTCAGGGAGGCAGGGAGGCTTGTCAAGCATGGAACCTTCTGCCACTGTATGTTGTATTGTGTTCTGGATCACACTGCCAGGTGGCCAGGGTTTCACAAATATCACCAGACAGACACTATCACAAACCTGACAGGTTGGGACCATACTGCTACTTGAGAAACACAGCCATAGATCATTCAGGTTTGAAATTATGTTGATGGGAATGTAGGGTGCATTTTCAAAAAGAAGCTCAATATAAGAACTGGCTACACTTTAAACAATGATGCTCAGTAATTACTCTGCATATATCTTTATTTTAAAAATCAAATCAACTGTTGACAAAGTGGCAAAGGAAATGGAAGGATGGACAGGTTTTCTCTCAGACCATTTCAAGCAGGTCCTATCCTTTTTGTTAATTCAGTACAGCCATTTTTTTGGTCATATGGACCACGTACAATCCCAGGATTAAAATGCAGTCTTACAATTATCCATGGAAGACAGAGTATTAGTCCTTCCAAATTTCTATTGAAACTACTTAAATAGCACAGCTGCAGAGCATTATCCTCTGGTTTAATTATGATAAGACAACATTAGCTTTAGCAGTCAAAGACTTCCCAAACCAGAACGTCTCATTGATGGAGGCATGTTGTGAAAGGAGAGGAATATGGCCCACATAACATGATTGTATTTTAGCTTTTATAACTGTTGTCTTAGCGGTATCTTTAAAAGATTACAGGAATTCACTTTGAGAATTCAGTTTGTGAAATCATGAAGGTAACTCCTTAATTGGGGGACCATCCTCCCATTCAGAGTACAGATGGTCAAGAAGTACAGTGGATTTGCCTCTGCTGCTGTATTTGATGAAGACTACTACCTTAGTGGTTACTGGCTACATAACCAAAACTGTTGGAAAGTAGAACACTCTCTGCTCCTAATCATCCTATTTGGTCATGTTGAAAATCCAGCATGTGTGGCATTACACAAGCACATTACATATGACAAAGGGACAGAAGGCCCAGTGTCTCTTCTAAGTCTCTCCCTCATTTTTTAGAATTTCTACCAGTAGCAAATCTTGAAACTGGTTTCCTACTATTTAATTACTTTATGGAGCACTGCTATTTTAGCCTCGTGCAATTTACCTACAGTAACCCATGAGAGATAGGATAAGTTCTTCTTCACTGATTCTGCACCTGTATGTTTATGCACACATACAGTAATAATCCCATTTTAAAGGAGGGAAACTGAGATTAAAGGTCCAGTCCCATCCAGCTGTTGAGTTCTGATACAGTTGCAATGTAGCCTTGAGGTAAGGGAATAAATGTTAACTTGAAAAGGTCTCCACAGTTATCCACCCATTGCAGGCTGAAGCACATGCCCTGATGGCTGCATCAGGATTGAGTGGATTTTACTCCAGAATTTTAAAAAATTTCCCCTCTCAGGATCCTATCCACACAACCACTCCAGAACTCATGCATGACATTAAGGATACAGATTCTCACAGTAGCCTGCATTAAATTTATCCATCTACTTGTGCTCATCCTTTATTCCTTCTGCAATTGCACCTGCTTCATATCAGGTGATCTACTCTGGAATCAGTGTTGTAACAAAAATTTCTTCCAGTTTCTTGATGAATACATTACAATTTTATGTATCATTTTAATTTTAGCATTTTAACTTTTTCTGTTCCACCTCTTGTTGACATTTTCAAATTCTAAGTTTTCACGAAAACATATCTTGCCCGATTTTTGACATGTCATCGCAAGAGCTGGTTCCACATGTATATAGCTGGTTCCACACAGGTTGCACCAGTGTGCTACCATTGGTGCTCTGCCTCTCTGCATCTCCCTTGAGCAGCTGCAGCTTTAAAAACTGCAGTCTGACACTGCATTACAGATCAGGGAAGAGAAATTTTTCACAGCCATTAACTTCCCTGCCCCCCTTCAAGACAGGGGCTTTAAACAGACAGGCTTATAGATCCATAACTATAGCAGTGGTAGCAGATGTCACTGTAATACTCTGCATGACTCATCTACTGTACGCTGCACCAGCCTCCAGCGAGGCTGCTTCTTATACGGGCTCATTTGCTAGAGATGGAATCAGGCAGACCAACCAGGCTACTGAAGGCTGTCAAGTCTCAAAACCATTTCCTAAAAGCATACCCTTTCCATTATTAAAGAAATCTAAAGTTACTGCATTGGCCCACATATGACAGCTGGTTGGCAGTGACTAGAGACAGTAGTTTATTTTTTGAAGCTTCCATGCCTGTGCAAAAGGTTAAAGGATGCTGAGGCATGGGAAAAAGAGAACTGGCTGACTGAGCATCATTGACTCTCAGTTTTGGGTCCTTAACCACATGGGTGAAACACAAGGGGACGTGCAGACTATTAACTGTGGGAAATGGTTGTTAGTGTAAGAACAAAAAAAAAACTCACAGCGTTTCATGCCATGCTTTTCTTTGAGCTCATTACTCCACCCTGGCCCCCAAATTTGTTTGTACTTCCTATAGTCTTCATTTTTCCCCTTGTAATAATTTTTTTTTCTTTTTGATTTTCTTTATTGGTTAGCTCTGTTACTTTTTCCCTAAGCTAATGGAGTACAGCACATGGGTTTTAGGGTGACTATGGGTCAGTTTGGATTTTCTTAGGGCTTATTCACACACTAAGACATTTTTTAAATAGTTTTTAAAAAGTACACCCCATTCTATCAAACTTTCCAGTGCTGCTTCAGCAACAGTGCAGCACCAGGCTAAGATAACAAATGTTCCCTTACTTTAAGGAGATCTCTGTGACTGCCCACCACCATCACAGAATGGAGCATACAACCCATTGTCACAGTGCATTGGAACAGGAAAGCTGGTTAAGATGGGAATTTAAGAAATACAAAGATTTAAAAGCAAGAGGAATATAGGTGTCAACTGTCCATGCTGAGCCAGCAGCATAAGAGAAAGTCCTCTTACTACTGCTAAATTTTCAGCTTTAGTCAAATGCCACAACTTACCCAATGTGGGTAGAAAAGTTACAGCAAAGCAGAGATGGCACAGTAAGGCATGGCTTAGAGAGCCAAATCACACTTTATGACAAATGAATTGTATAATATCAGGCTGTATGTGTTTGTGCTATGGAGTTTACAACAAGAAAGCCTTCAGGACTGCATCATGCATTCTGTGGATAGCATCTAGTTTGGCCCTTAGAAACCATGTTGCAGTGAATGGCCCTCAGTTCTTTGAATTTCCTAGTTTTCCCCCAAAATTTAGAAGTGTCTTTTGAATGCCTCCTGGTAGCTTATGAGCCCCAGGAAGGCCACAAAATGATGATCTTGGTGAACTGCTTTGAACACTTGAAAGCTGTACAGCTATGCATACTAGAAAGAGTACTTACAATTGCTTATTATTCTGACCTGGAAGAAATCCTTTAAATCCACGTGGTTAGCCATAATTCTCAAGGGTTGCCATAATTCTCTTCCAAAAAATTGGGACAAGACCCTCTGTCCCATTTGCCAGTATGAGAACACAATCCCCAAAAATCAGGATTGTCCCTGTTTTTCCAGGACTGTGGTACAGTTAGGAGGGATCAAAAATTTGCATCACTGACCAAGGAAAGGAATCCAGGAGCAAGACTAGCTGGAAACACAAAGAGAGGATGGAAGAGATAGATGAGGCAGAATGAAGGAGGAGGGAAGCATGACCAGGAGAAGAGTGCAGGATAGAGGAAAGCAGAGGTCAAGGCAAAGAAAATATGGCATTCACTCATCCACTTAGTGGTAGTATAACGATCTTAATAGCCTGTTCCATACACATTCCTTCCATTTTATGTGTAACTCCATTAGGTCAAGACAAAACATTTCAGTATTGCTGTGTTAAGTTTTATCTGAATTAGAGATTTTCATAAGTGAGGTCTGCTATTTTGCTCTGTTGACATTAATCTGAAGATCTGTTTTTTATAAAGAGCTTAGACAAATTCCATATCTATAAACATATAAACAGCAATTTCCATTTGCATCAGCAGTAACCATGGTCAATGTTCCTTTTATTTATATTGTACTCTGCTTTCTATAAACAGGTCTATTGATGATAAAAGGAATCTATTTCCCTCCTGTCCTAAAATAATCAAATCGGGAAAAACATGGAGCCTCCATGTTTGGGAAATGCATGCTGTTTATTGCCAATTAACAGCCCCATCCTAAGCATGTGTACTCAAAGTAAGCCCCATTACAATAAATGGGGCTCACTCTGAGGTGAGTGTGCATAGGATTACAGACCAAAGAATTTTTTTTAACATGCACTAGAGCAGCAGACGAGTACTGACTGCTGAGAACGAGACTTGCTGAGCAAGAGACCATCATTTCTTTCTCTCCCACTACCAGAAAAGCAAGAATGAAATGGAGGCTGAGCACGTTGGAGGCTGGTACATGAGAGATGGAGAGGGCTTGCCTTCTCCATAATCCATAAATATAAGGATTTGTGGTGTTATGCGTGTGATAGACAGCAAAATCCTAACCCCCAATTAGGCTGGCACAAGTTCCTTGCACTGGCCTAGGGGTGTTGGAAAAGTGCCACAAGGCCCTTTTGTGGCACTCTGAAGGGGTTAGACCAGCGCACTGATATGCGCCAACATCCCCACACCACTGTGAGAATGAAGCAATCATTGAGTTGTGCTGCCCTAAATTTGTTAGGATTGCACCCCGAGATTCATATCTATAAGCCACCGTGGAAGTTCTTTGAGATAGGCAAAAAGAAGCCTATAAATCTGTTTTTAAAATGAAACAAGCTATACTGAAGACTTTCATATTTTATAAAAGTTTCAGTTTCTTTTCCTCTCTTGTGTTATAAAGCAACTATCAACAACTGAATGTGAAATGTTTGTGGTGATAAATGTCAGTTATTGTTCAGATTAGGGATTTTTTTAAAATAACACAGGTCTTTTCCTTGAGATATGAGGCTGCAGTCTTAATCCCCATTTAGGCCACCATAAGTCCTTGCACAAGTCCTAAACTGGCCTGGAGTATTGCAAAACTGCCAAAAGGCATTTCTGCACCACCACTGGGGCTGGTTAGGCCAGTGCATAGATGTGCCAGCCACCCCACACCACCACAGAAATGGAGAATGAGTTGTGCCAGTTTAAATTTTTTAGGATTGCGCCCTGACGTACTCATATATGATGTAACAGAAAAAATAGTAACTTGCCCTTATTCACTTATGTTTTCCTTTTCAGGTTACCAAATCTTTTCCTGACAGTCCAGGCAAAATAATTCTTCAGACCAAACCATTTCTTGTCTGTGGAGGTGATGGATTTATTCATTCTAACTTGGATGGGTGTATATTTTCAGCCATGAGTATTGTGGAGGCTTTGAAGTCCAGTTTGTAGGATTTTCATCACTTTTTCCCATCTTCACTTTATTTGTATGATGAATTACAATTATATACTAAAACTCAGTATACTTGACCTACTTGTCCTCTATTTTAAAAAAAATAAATCATAAAAAACTTCAAGTTTCTCAGATTTATCGCAGTGGTGGTGAATGTTGCTTATTTATTTGCTCACCTTAAAGAACAATAACTGTGATAACTTTTCTGGCTTCACTGAATGTCAGAAAGGCCTAAAGAATGGCTCTGTGCCTCCTCCCTCCACCCAATTACACACTGAAATTGGAAAAAAATTCATCATCCAGAGTGGGACATGGCAGGGGGAGAAGTTTTTTGCTGCATCATTAATTTGTATAGGGCCCATCCATCAGTAAAATCACTAAAGACATATCACATAAGACTTTCATGATAAAATAGTGAAATGTGGTTCACCATGATAAAATGGTGAAATGGTCGTGTGAAATGTTCACATTACCAGATCCTGAAAAAATTCTAGAATGTAATTTATGTTTCAAAACATACTTTGGACAATTATTTTCCTGGACAGAAATAGGATTCACTGGTTCTCTGCCTGCACTTCCTATTCACACCAAGCATCCTTTCAGAAATGCAGACAGCCTTTATTATCTTTTGCATTAAGGAGATCCAAATATTACATCTTGGATCTTGATGTGATGTTGTCCTAGAGCCGAGGTTCCAAACCCTGGCTTGGGGCCAGATTCAGCCCAAGGAAAGCCTCCAAACAGTCCATGTTGAGCCCCCTACTTCCAGCCTTCAGGCAACCCCTGTGGTCCACTGTAGGTGGGCATACTCAGTAGAGGGTATACTGAGTTGAGCGATGCAGTACACACAGGTGAGGGGAGAGGAGGCTGTATACACCTCCTCTATGTATGAAAGTGCTTATGAAAGTTAGGGTGGTGCAAGTGGTTAGACACTGTGGTTGTTAACCAGCAGGCCAGGGTTCAAGACCTGGGTCCCCACAAGATGAGGATTTCCTGCTACAGGCAGGTGGTTGGACTAGATGATCCACTGGGTCCCTTCCAACGCTCTGATTCTATGAATTAAAAAATGCTTTGAAAATCACCCCCTCTCTGTGTATTACTGATTTGAAGTGTCATTCATTCATTGAAGTCATTGATTCATTTTGTATTCATTTGTGTCAATTTATTCAAATCTGAAATGTAAATCAATGATTTTTTTTCTTCAGAAAAAGTTTTTTTCCCCAAAGAGATGTTGTAGCCCTCCTGCAAAAAAATTTGGAAACCCCTGCCCTTGAAGAATATGAAATATGAAAAAGTGGTACAATCTCTTCCTGTGTAACAGGGGCAGAAGCCAAAGTGTCTCTCAGTATCTTCATGATCATACACTTTAACAAAACCATTTCACTTTGTCACCCCACAGTGACTATTCTACTTTCTCACCTTGCAGATATATGTTTATGAAGAAGGCCCTATTATATACAACATGTATTACTTACCAGGTGCTTTGATCTTGAGAGATTTGGAATTTTGTGATGTTACTAGATTTCATATCTCAGAATAATTTGGTAATCCCAGTTTTGTTTAGCTATAGCAGTTTTACTGGCACAAGCAACAGCTTTCTATACTGTATTGTCTATGAAATCTCTGCAGGGGAAGTAAAGCAGAGCCGTTCAGTTTTATTGGAATCTGGGCTGCTGCAGTATCTGGTGTTGCAACACAGCAGGAGCTGGGATGCTGAGGATACACATGCATCTCTCTCTGTTCTTGGGAGCTAGGGTAGTGTGTTGGTTCTGGTGTTGCACAGACACATGGAAAATCCAAGTTCAAATCCCTGTTTAACCAGGAAGCTCCCTAAATGACTTTGGGCCTGTCACTGTCAGCGTCACCTACCTCACATGATTGTTATAAGGACAAGAAGAAAGGAATCATGTATACCGTAGATGCACACCAGCAATTTTTAACCAATTTTCTGTGATTGGTATGCCATGAATAGTCCATAGGTGTGTTTGGGGAAGGTTTTGGGGGAAGAGTCATTTATTTCTAGTGCCATTGAGGATGTTGAGCATCCCCCAGTGCATGTGCCTTGACAGTTGTTTAAAAAAATAAAGCTTATTTTTTGTTCCTTGACAATTTTAGCACCTTGTCAGTGTGACATGAAGATAAAAGTAAGAAATCATTGATGCGTGCATGTACATAATGCTGTCTTCTAGATAATGGACAGGCATTCTGTTTGCAACTGCAGGGCATTCCAGTTAGTATTACCTTCCTGTCTGTAAAGATTCTAGGATAGGAACCTGATTTCTGGGCATTGATGATGCCTCTGTGACTCTCCCCTATCTGTCAGACTTTTGTAGGGAAACCTTGTGCATCCTTATTCTAATTTTTATAGAGTGGTGAAGGCATCTTATATAGTAGTATGAATCTTCATGGCAAGCCTCATTTCCTTTCAAAGCACATCAGTATGTCTTGGCATACTGTTTGGGAATTATTAAATAAAATTATTATAAGAATAATAAGCATTATGTGACAATTAGCAGTTCATGTTTTTCCAACATTCCATTCATTGGTTTTTCATTATTCCATGCCATATAATCATGGCTTTGAATGCACAGTATGTCATTAAGGACTCTACCCAAATATTAGAGACATTACCCCCTCCTTTCCTGTAATTATAAAATGTGTTGCTTATTCTGCAAATGGTCTGGCCAGAAACAATCTGGCAGTGCTTATGAACAAAAGAAAACATTAAGAAACAAAGTAGATTTGAGTCTACAGCAACCTAATTTCACTCCATTTCTTACTTTGACAGGCTTTTAAGCACAGTGGTTCTCCAAGTGGGGGTCAGACCTCTTGAGAGGGTCGGGTCTTCATGTCACGGGGTCACAAAAAGCTGAGTGCTGCCAGCTTGGAATCTGGCACTGGGTGATACCATCTTAGACTGGGACACTTAGAGCACAATCCTAACCATGTCTACTTAGAAGTAAGCCTCATTGTGTTCAATAGATCTTGCTCCCAGGGAAGTGTCTTTAGGATTGCAGCCTTACTCCCAGGAAAGTAATGGACTTAGGCCCATATCCTAAAGTCAAATTAAGCCCTTTGGTACGGAGCAGCTAAGGTGACTTTCCATAAGATAACACTATAGGGTGACGTAACTGTGTGGATTTGTAACTGCTCTGGATTTTGCCCTTAGTTTCAAGTAGATATGGAGGACCTCTGGCATCACAGTAATGTCACTTCTGGTTATGACATCACTGCTAGATTGGTGACATCACATTCACATTCCAGCAAGTTTGACAGGGTGTTTCTTGTCAGATTTTTAAGTTTGAAAGGGGATCCCAGGCTGAAATGCCTGAGCACCACTGCTTTAATAAGGAATGTAATGCAAGTGAACTAGATAGGAAAGGAGAGGCACCTGTCAAGATAAGTGAGTCTTAGGCGGCAATCTAAGAAGTGAGTCTTAGGCTGAGTCTAAGACACTTTCCTGAGAGTAAACACAATGGGGTTTACTTTTGAGTAGACATGGTTAGGATTGTGCTTTTAAACTGTGACCCAAAAGCAAGGGGAACTTTCAGCTAGTTCCTAATGGAGAAACTATTTGTGATTCTAAACACATTATGGGCACAATCCAGAGTAACTACGTGAGCACGTAAGAGACATTACGTGCACCCGTAGTTACTGCACTACCTAGTGAAAACCTATGGGAAATTCATATTGTAATCCAGAGTAACTTGTTCTTACTCCAGAGCAAGGACTCCCCATAGTTACTCTGGATTTCAATGAGAGTTTTGGCCCTTTTTTCTTCTTTATTCCTTTTTTCCTTTAACATAATAATAGCACCCATGGACAGACTCCATTCAAGAGCAACACCCTGGCACATCAGGAGGTTGTGTTTAACGCTGTGCCCACATGCCATGCAGACAATGAAAGTCACTGCTCTCATCCTCCCCCCCCCCCCCCCATTAACCTTAGGAAGTAGGCACCCACTAGTGCCAAAGGAATTTCCCTACAAAGCTAATAGCAATTTTGGGGTAAGGGGATTTTCCTCAAATCTACAATACAAAGCTTCCAGCCTCCCAGGGTCCCAAGTCTGACTTTAATGTAAACAAGAGACAGATACAGCTTTAATGATGTATCTTGCACTATATGTTTGTTGGCAAAAAAAAGCGCGACCCAAATACTGACTTGATGTTTTTGCCTAAGCACTACAAAAGCAATCCATTAAAAAGGTTGTTTAAGCTAACCAGCATCTTGTTTCATGAGTGGTGCAACTGACGGGAATGGGAACTTCAACAAGATGTCTAGTTTTTTGCACAGTTCTCTCCCATTGTGTGTATACAGGTGGGCTCTTTTCATCAGCAGGTTCAGGATTTGATTCACCCAGAGTGGAGAGCCCACCTAAACTTCTGGATGTGATTTCCAAAAACCAGAAATGCCTTAGTGACACCTCTAGGAGGTATTCTGGGGTCCAGAGAGGACTTAATCAGTTGTCACTTTCCCAGAAACACTTCTGAGTATATGGCTGCAATCCTAACCATGTCTACTCAAAGGTAAGCCCCATTGTGTTCAATGGGGCTTACTCCCAGGAAAGTGTATTTAGGATTGCACCCTATATTCCTTTCACTGAGAAACTGTCCAGTACCTAGGGGAGTGCAGGGGATGCAATTGCACTGGACAACAAGCTAGGGGGGGTAGGAAACTGAGCTTGACACTAGTGGCTAAAACTATGAAAAACAGTATATGTGAATTATTATGCCATCATGTTTTATATCATTGGAAACATAATTTAATGCAGAATGCAATGAAACAAACTGCATTGGAATATCTATATTCCATCAAAGGTTATGGCCAATTAACCAGAAAATGAAAACAAAAACCTATGGAACAAAAAGTGGATTTTCTTAATTCAAAATGTTCCCATGAGACTGATTGCTCTGAGAGCCAATGAGATGTAATTCTGATACTGTATGGAACTAATAAGGTGTAAATATGAATCAACTCCCATTTCCATATACATATAGCACAATACAGTTACCCATGCTAACTCAGTATACAGGCACTTCTAAGTGATGCTTCTCTTATATTGAACAGGGAAAGAATAATCATTTCTCTGCCCCAGCACAGTTTCCCTAACCAATAAGGGACACAAATTTCATAAATTTACTTAATTAAATTTGATTTTGTTGTTGCGGGGGGACGACGACGACAAAAACTTCTTTGTCTCCAGATAGCAAATGGGTGCTTTAACAATGCCACTAGCAGACCAAACAGGTGGAGGATGCTGAGGAGGAGGCAGGTTTTTCCCCAATTTTCTTTTTAGAAATACCCAGGGATTACATCTCTTCTAGTTGTGACATCACTTTGGGGGCAACATTTTGAGCTTTGCACCAGGCAAATCATTAGCTACGCCACTGAGGATGCCAGACCATTTCCTCCGAAAATAAACTATAGTAAAGTGCCAGAAGATATTAATTTAAAAATACACATTCACAAAACCTATATGTGTGTTCAACTGAGAAATGAAGGTAGTTGTTGCGTGATATAATGTATGTTAGCTAGTAAGCACAGTCTTTGCCGAAATAAAACTTTACAATGCCATGTTGGAACGGCTTAATTAACAAACTGTCAGCCCACATGTCCTGTTCAGGAGCTGAGGATGACAAATGATCACGAGTGAGCCATAATTTCTTTCCCCACCTTGAATATTTTCTGGAGGCAGAAAATTACCTAGCCCCAAAGGGGGGGACTGGGACATAGAGTTGTTTAATAAAATGTAACTATTGGGGGGAAGTGTCATTGAGATCAGCACCTGCATTTTGATTAGAATATTAGGCAGAGGAAGAGATAGCCAAAAAAACCCTAATCTCTGCATATACAAGGAGGTAGTTTTAGAGATCAATATTTGACCGATAGCTAGTCTCTCCTTTCTAGCTGCCTTATGCTAAACTTTCTCTTGAAGTCACTGAACCTTTCTTTTCAGAGTTAAAGCTGCAGTTCCTACCACTGGATTGCACTGTTGGCCTTATAAAATCCACTCAGTTTCAAAATGAGGCAAAATGGAAGCTATCCTTTCCATTCTTACACAGTTAGTATTGTGGCTCCACAGCTGTGCAAGTAAAGTAAAACTTGCAAGTAAAACTGAACCTTAAATGCCCTTGTTCCAGTTCTGGCATTCTTTACATCAAACGCAGTGGGGAGTGGGGGGGAAATTGACTTTAGTCTTAGGTCATCTTCTATTTTGTTGTTACTTGAATCCCTGAGATCCACTGGTATGTGTTAACTTTACAAAGCATTGGGACATTCTCAGATTTCTTGATCAGTATCTTCTTAACAGCAGCATCCTAGGCACATTAATTCAGAAATAACTCCCACAACACAATCCTAACTTGTGCTGGAACAAACAGGCTGGAACACCTGTGCTGTATCCAGAGCAAGTTATGGGGCTGGGGCTGTACTACTGCAGGGAAGGGGAGGGTCATTCCCTTCCTCCCTGTAGGGCTACAGCAGTCCCAATAGGTCTTCTCAGATTTAGGCTACAATCCAGAGTAACTACAGGACCTTTTACGCTGGCATAGTTATGGTGCCACCTATGGGAAATGCATAGAGCAATCCACAGTAATTCTTCCCGCAGTTATGTCTGGACTGTAGTTACGTCTGGATTGTAGTTACGTCTGGATTTACGTCTTCCAGCAGTTACTCTGGACTGTAGGGTAAGGCAATCTCTAGTGGTGACCTGAGCAGACAGGAGCTCCAGAGGCTGTTCTCGGCTGCCAAGGAAGTGAGGCCAGGATCCAGCATAACTGCTAGATCCAAGCCCTCCCTGCCCTTCTCCTGTCTTACCACCACCACCAGAATGCCCTCTCCTACCTGCTCCCTGCACACCCTCACCTCTTCCCCACACTCCCTAGACCCTGCGCTGACCTGGAGGCCCAGGCTGGTTCATGCCCCCCCCCACACACACACAATGAAGGTTGGCTTAGCCCCCCCCCCCACCCAACAATGTGTGCTAAGATCTGTATACCACTGAATACAATCAGCATTCTTATAAAATACTGGAAAAAATACGATCACATTTCTACAAATCTCACTCAGCTCATTCCAGTTCACTCTAAGAAAGCATTATCTGCAGTCTACCAATAAAAGCTAAAAACAAGGCTCTCATACATACATGCCACAATAAAGTGAATTTTACATGAATCTTTTATTAGGTGGTGAGAGATCATAGTCTAGATTCTTCTTCAGCTTTTATCTTGGCTAGCCATTAGGCATAAGAAACTTTGGAATCCTCCCTAAAATGTTTTTGTTTCCTGTATTCTTACATTGCTTAGAAAATAAGTTTTGTACTAATGAGCCAGGAAATTCAGTCTCTTAGGTCAGTGATTTCAAGCTTTCTGTCATCAAGAACCACTCTTTATATGATGTGTTGAGGAGCCCTGTAAATTTGGCACCAGGTTGGTGGTAGCCCTTGATCAAAATCCTGCACTGGACTCCCCCCTCCGCAACACCCTTCTTCTACTGGAAGTGAGAGTTGAGAGGTTGAGCTAGCCTGGCTGGTCATGGGGTTCATACCTGCCTCTGATGTCAATCAGGGGAGAACCTGCAACCAGCAAAGCATCAGGACCCACCAGCACATCCAATTGGGCTGCCTCCCCAACCCTCCACCACATCACAGAGCTACGTAGAAAACTCATCTTTGAACAAAGAAGCAACCAGGGACACTACTGAGATAGGGCAGAGCTCCATTTGGGGTGACCCCAACTGGTGCAAATGAAACCTATTTACATCACTTCAGTTTCTATTTTTAAACATGCTTGAACTGTGGTTCTCAAACTTGAAGGGCTTTTTAAACTTTACTCCCTAAATACGTCTTTGTGGGAGAAGGGCTAAGGCAGTGATGCAATCTCCAGGATTGTGCTCCACCAGGGAAAGGGGGACTTTTTTAAACCTGAGAGGTGCTGCAAGTCTTTGGGGTGGGGGGAGCCCTGCAGAGTACTTGCAGGGTTCACTGCAGCTTAAAAGTAGAGAAAGTTGCAGCTGCTAATTTAATCATATTGCTGCTTTCCCCCTTCCTCTGCCCTTTAAAGAGAGTGTGACATCTTTACATGAACTGGGGGGGTCAAAACCCCTCAGTTTGCTAGAATATGATATAGTGCGAGATGGAAACTGGACAGAAACTCTATATATACATATAGAGCAGTGATGGGATTCAAAGAAATTAACCGGTTCTATGCCCATCTGGCAGCCACTTTTAAATGGCTATTTTTAAACTTTATATATCCTATTTCTTGTTAACAACCGGTTCTATAGATTAGGTGCGAACCTGCTGGAGCCCACCACTGATATATAGAAAAAGACTGTAATCACAATTTTCAAAAGGGACCATCTTCATTTCAGAAACTCTCAGACAACCTTTATTCCATCAAGCACACTAACGGTCTGGACCTGTGTTGCAGGAGTTTGGTCATTTATCAGTAGGTCATTTGGGGACATGAGCCCCCCACTAGCAATATGGTGTGCTTTGTCAATTGTCAGAAAACTGATGGTGTGCCTTGATACTTTAGTACCTTGTCAATAACATACCATGAGATAAAAAGGTTGAAAATCAACTGGCGTAGGACATGTTCCATGGAAAGGTGTCTGGGTGCCCATATGTCATAATAAAAAAAAAAAGGACGAGGCCTCCCAAAATGTAGGACACCCAAGAAAAATGTAGAACATGATAAAATAAAAGCTATAAACATTCATATATATTGCTTTCATATGATTAATTTAAACACCATATTACATTTAAAATTATTAACTATAACCTATAACATAAAATTAAGTAATTACAAGAAGGCGACACACTGCCAGCTCACAAAGAATAGAAGGACAATGAAAAATTTTTTCCAGGACACAAGGCTAAAAAGGAGGATATGTCCTGGAAAAAGCGGACACATGGTCACACTGGATCAGATGAAAATGCTACTATTTCAAGCACAGATGTATTAATCTGTGATGAGAAAGGGAAAGGGAAAAAGCAAAATGATGGCCTCTGTCTATTCCAGGAAATAAAATAAGGAAAATTATTCTTGGCTGAAGAATCGAATTTCCATAAGTCCAGAAACTTGACATCAGCAAGCATCCTGACATAGATCCATATCCAAATGGCATATGTTTTCTGAGAATACAATATATTCTGAAAATATTTTTCAGCAATTAAGGGTGCAATCCTAACCCAAGTTGGCACAACTCATCAGTTTTCCCATTCCTGTGGTGATGTGAGGAGGCAAGCGCATGTCTGTGCACTGGCGTAACCCTCCCCCAGGAATAGCACAGAAGTGTCTTAACGGCACTTTGGTGACATCCCCAAGTCAGCACAGGACTTATGCTGGGGCCTAAACTGACCTAACTGAAGCTTAGAATTGCAGACTATGGGCAAAATCCAGAGTAACTTTAGGGAGTCCTCGCTCTGGTGTAAGAACAACTTACTCTGGATTACAAGCAGTGGTGGGCAGATACCGGTACGGGCCTACTCGCCCGTACCGGATCTTCCACCTGGGCGGACAATAGCGAGCCGGCCAGACCCGCAGCTGCAAGAGCCGCGGGGACCGGTTCGCTGGCGGCCGCCACATCTCCTGAAGGTCGGCTTCAGGAGACGCAATACGCTATTGCATCTCCTGAGGCCGAGCTCCAGGAGACTGAGTACGCATGCGTCCAGCAGGACGCATGCGCACTGAGTCTCCTGGGGCAGAGACCCAGGAGGCTTAGTGCGCATGCGTCCTGCTCGAAGCACACGCACTAAGCCTCCTGGCCGGCAGGGAGGCGAAGGAAGGGAGAGCACAGCGCCACCACGCTCTCCCTGCCTCTGCACCACGCTCTCCCTGCCTCTCCTGGCCCGCAGGGAGGCGAAGGAGGGGAGAGCGCAGCGCCACCACACTCTCCCTGCCTCTGCTGGCTGGCTGGGGAGGCTGAGAGCCGCATCCTGTGTAGGTCTACTCAGAAGTAAGTCCCAGTATAGTCAATGGGACTTACTCCCAGGCAGGTGTGGAGAGAACTGCAGCCTCAGAGCCCCAGCCAAAGTAGGTCTACTCAGAAGTAAGTCCCAGTATAGTCAATGGGACTTACTCCCAGGCAAGTGTGGAGAGGACTGCAGCCTCAGAACCCCAGCCTAAGCAGGTCTACTCAGAAGTAAGTCCCAGTATAGTCAATGGGACTTACTCCCAGGCAGGTGTGGAGAGAACTGCAGCCTCAGAGCCCCAGCCTAAGTAGGTCTACTCAGAAGTAAGTCCCAGTATAGTCAATGGGACTTACTCCCAAGCAGGTGTGAGGACTGCAGCCTCAGAGACCCATCCTAAGCAGGTCTACTATGAAGTAAGTCCCAGTATAGTCAATGGGACTTACGCCCAGGAAACTGTGGAGAGGATTACAGCCTCAGAGGACCATCCTATGCAGGTCTACTCTGAAGTAAGTAATTTTTTAAAAAAAATTTTATTTTTAAATTAAAAACTGCCTCTGGCCCCGCCCTTGACCTTGGCCCTGCCTCCTGGCCCCGCCCACTTCCGCAGAACCGGTCATTGGGCCAGGCTGTGCCCACCCCTGATTACAAGTCTCTTACATGCCCCCGTAGTTACTCTGGATTTGGGGGCAAGCTCTCTTCATCTCTACACTGGATCAAATTCTGGACTGGCATACAAATTTCCCTGTCCTCTTTGCAAAAAAAAACTACACTATTCCAATTCAGGCATAGTGTATTCCCCCCCGCCCCCCCACCCCCAGAAAACAGAAAGACATTGGCAGTAATATAAACCCTGCACACTTATTCCTACTAAGGCCTATATCATAGCATTTTTCATGGTGGTATAAAGCCATGTGTTGCTGTGAATGTGGAGTTTTTCAGTTGTGCATCAGAGCTGCATTAACATGTCACCATTAATCAGCCTGACTCTCAAACTTTTTCAGAAAAGCTAGAACTAGGAAAGATGAACAGTGTTAGGGAGGGTCAAATTTTAAAAGTTGAAAGTCAAGGCTATGAGGTTTTGACTGTGGTATTGATGGGGACTAAAAGACAAAGTTGGATAAATCATATTGTCTTGTACGGTCCTGAGGTCTTTTGTTGAAAAGACTTTCACAGTCAGAAGGAAAGAATTCATGTGCATTTAATTCCCAGGACCTTCTGATATATACATCTAACTGTATGCACTGTGTATGAGATGTGGGCATACATGATCCATTTTTCTGAGAATTCAGTAAATGGAGAAAATCCAAAAATTGCCATAGTATCTATTTGTCTCATGTTGCAACTGTATACAAAGTTTTATACATGATTTTATTGACTTTTTTATTAATTGGAGCATATTTGGTTAACTCCCTAAGGAGCCACTTATATGCAGGGTGGGATATATTCATATTCATATTAACTTGGAGCCTGAACCATACAAAGTCCTGCCAGAAATTCAGTTGTTCTTTAACCATGTCTTATGGAGCTGTACGTTGCGGCAGCACATTGCAGCTTTAGATCACAGTGGCTTACAATGCCTATCTGGGGACTACATACTTTTATTGTGCATCAACATAGCCCTGTGAATTCTCCTCTAGTCTAGAAACTTAAGAATTTTCAGACCATCCCAAATATCATGTGTGCTATTTTACACCACCAGCAATAGCTGATTAGTGTGAGGTTGAATGTAGATTTTCAAAAATGAGTGTTTTAGCAGAAAAAAGAAAGTGAATAATTTAGGTCGGTAGGGTTCCATCAAACCCACAATCCCTGTCTACAGATGTGATTTTAATTATATGTTTAAGAAGCGCACACACCCACACTTTCTCCTCCTGCTTACAGCCTTACCGGTCCTTACTCGACAGAATTTCAAGGCAGGTCCTCTCCATTTGATCTACCAGATCCTTCCAGCTTCCATAAAGAAAGGGAAGTGACCAGATGCCAAACTCAAAATTCCTGAGCCCCACAGCCAAAATTCCTACCTGCTTAAAAAATGGCCAAAAAATGTATTTTTTTGTTTTTATATTTTTTGTTTTTCAGGGTTTTTGGCCATGACTATTGATAGGAAGGAGATATTTCAAAACTGAATTTTGCATTGGATTCTGCTCTTCAATACGAATCCAACGACATGTGACATGATGGGGTACCGTGCACCATCACAAAGTTCAAAAATGAAGCAAAAATGTAGGACAATGAAGCCAAAATGTAGGACACCCGGACAGGAGGCTAAAAATCTGGACAAATCTGGGTTTTTCTGGTCATATGGTCACCCTGACGTGTGTGTGCTAAAACAATTAATTATGTATCACGTGCCACACTCAATGTGGAATCCAATGCAGAATCCAATGCAAAAATCAGTTTTGAGATATCTTCCTTTCTATCAAAAGTTATCATCAAAAAACAAAAAAAAACCCAAAAACCAAAACCAAAAAATACATTTTTGGCAATTTTTTTAAGTGGGTAGGAATTTTGACCTGGGATTAGGAATTTTGGCCTTGGAGTTCAGGAATATTGGATTTGGCATCTGGTCACCCTGCACACTCTTAAGGCAGTGTTTTTCATTCAGTGCGCTATGGTGTTTGTACTATGGTATCTCATGGATGTTTGGGGGAGGGCCATTTATGAGTAGGGCCAGTGGGGGATATAAGCCCCACACCTGCAGTTCATTGCAACTTGTCAATTGTAAAAAAAATTGACTTGATAATTTATGACTTGATAATTTTAGTGGCTTATAAATGTGAGAAAAAAAGGTTGAAAAATTACTGCCCTAAGGACTGCTTCATACATAGACTGGTATGTATATCCTTACGGTTCGTCAGAGCAGGGAACAAGCCTTACAGGGCAATTTTATACAAGTCTACAAAGAAGTAAGCACTACGTTATTTGATATATTTGGGAAAATGCATATAGGATCAGAAACTTGCAGCCTATCCTTATTTCAATTTACAACAGCAGAATTAATGTTGATGTGCAGGTCATGTGCAGGTTACGGGGGGAGGGTGTTGGGACAGAGCAGGGGAGGTTTTGGGGGAGGGATCATGTACTGGAATCTTATAGCAGCCCAACATACCCCCTTCCTCTCCTTTGATTTGTGGGATTCATAGGCAGCTTTCACTTGTGTAGGACCCATGGCTTGTGAGGGTACCCAAAGGCAACTGGAAGGCCTACCAAGTAATAATGCTTTTTAGTTTTCTTTGGCCTTCCAGTTGGCTTTCCATCCTTTGGTGTGGCTGCCTGTGTTTGGCAGGTAGGATAGGACTGAATGGTGCATCTCAAGCACTCTTTCCCTCAGCACATCATCATCACTCCCTAAAATTCTGAAGACAACAGCATCGTGCAAATCACTCCATAGCCAAAAAAGAACCACCCACAAAGAAGAGAGTGGACTCACTGAACTCCAGAGATCTGCAAAGGATCAGAACTTTAAAAAAATCAAAAGGGAGCAACTAATTCCAAAAACCAAGGCAAGCTAACTGCATAGATGTGGGTCACTATGTGCATTCTGTGGTTTTAAATAGTTTTCACTGTAATTGTACATGCTTGGCCTTCTGGTGCTTGGGACTTATGCAAAAAGCAACTTTTTAAAAATTAATTAATTAATTAAACGTAAATTAGGAACAGTGTAAATGTGTCAGAGGTTGAACAGGTCTCCTGTTTGCCATAAATGGCCTTGCAAATAGCACGAAAAGCAATTGTAGTGAATTCGCTAAAAATCAATGGTGCTGAATCATCTTAAATCCCACTGCTTCAACTTAACTACAGTTGTGCATTTTATTGTTTTTGAAATCAATCTAGATGTGTTTATATCCTTCTTGGTTTTTTGGGGTGGGGTTTCTACATTTTTTCCCTCAAGGTATCAGCCATCAGGAAGGACTTGTCTTGATTGGGATCATGGCACAGTGGGAAGAATTAACCTTTTCTCCCTGTGATCTTGATCAAGCTATTGAAAGTGCTCTGCCCTGTGAGGGAAGACAAACAGAAGGTTCCATCATGGAGCAGATAACAGTATCAAGAGGCTGATCTGGATAAGGACTATCCTGCAAGGGAAAGAGATCTGCCTCCTCCATGATACCACTGCCCATTCTGGAGCAGGACCACTTGCCAAGGATGCCCTAAAAACTCTAGAATACCTTTCACCAGTGGTATTCACCAGTGGACTTCAGGGGGTTCTCACGGATTCTATAGAACCCTTTGCTAATGAGTGCCTGGTTCTGAGAACCAGTTACTAAAGGGACATAGAACCTGTTGTTAATTTAGGTTATTAGGACATTGAACCTGTTGTTATTTGAATGCCACCGCTGCCTTTCACTTGCCTCCTGAAATCTGATCCTGATCCTTGGAGACTCCAGTCCAATTCTTGAGTTCCCCCTTACTGCTATTAGGAAAGTTCTGCTGTATTTAATGTATTAGCATCAATTCTAATTTGACACTAATATGTGCCTACAACTAGGAGCACATGCATACAAGATAATTCATGAGTCTTATCAAAACTCTTTGGGTTTCCCTTGAAATTCCTCTGATGTTTCACTTGTGGAGGAAACCCCCTCCCCTCACACAAGCACAGACTCATCACTTTGATTTTGCTCTCTGTGACCTTTTGGTGACAACCCTGCCAACAGTCGCTATTCCTCCCTTAAGTATTAGCAGAACCTCAGTCGGCATGTACAGTTCTTCACAGTTGTTCCTAAAACTACAAATCATTTCAACTGGTGAGTTCCTCTGAAAAATGCAGAACTTGTGGGCTGATAACAACCCAGCTATGCAGCATTAAGGTTTTGCTCTTCACATCGTCGGCCAATTCCCACCTCCACCATACCCAGTTCCTTGCTCTTAACCCTGCAAGCCAGAAGTAAAATAATGATGAGTGAGGCTTGAGATCTTGTCATTAAGGCGAGGTTAAGAGTGGGCCAGGGCAGAGCAATTGTGTCTGGCAGGTCAGATGGAGATCTCCCTGAGCTGTTCTGCTTTGAGCTGGTGAGCAGACCGGCAGGAGAAATGGGGGGAATGCTTTTGTCTCTAATCCAAGTTCTGATGTGCAGTTGGTAAGCTGCTTTGCTGAAATCCAGAGACACTGATGATGATGATGTCGCCTTTGGCCGCTGCCTAGTCAGAGCTTTCAATCAAAGTCATCTGCATCCATAATAATACCTATTTGAAAGTCTGCCTGATGTTTGTCTCTTTGACAAAAGCACACCTCCATGGTGAAAAAATGCACAGCCCTGGAAACACTGGCTGCCAACCTGTGAACACGGAGATCTGGGGGGAAATGGTCAATATGACCCAGAGCAATGACTTCTCATTATGATTTTAGAACAGTCTGGACAACTAAGTGATTGACAACAGGTAACAGAAAAACCTTCAGTGCTGCAGGAGACAGAAACAGGCTGTGGGGTGTAGTGGTTAACACAGCAGCCCTGGAGCACCGTGGTTCACTACAAAAAAATCTGGATATTTGATGGAAAATATTGCCAGTGAACAGGCAAGGCACCGGCTTGTAATCTGCTATCACCTGTTGAGAGATGGCATCCCACTGAGCACTGGTTGTACCCTGAGTTGCACCACTCAGGGTACAAACCTAACCAATTTTGGCCATATCCCATTGTGGTGTGGGGAGGTTGGTGCATGTCTGCACATCTGCACTGGCTCGGTCACCAAGGAGTGGCACAGGAGTGTCTTATGGCAGTTTTGCAACATTCCTAGTTCACAACTTGTGCCAGCTTAACTGGGGTTTAGAATTGTAGCCCCAAAATTAGAATTGTATTGTTAAGAGGCAGGCAGTAGGCACTATGGGGAGCAGTGCCACACTTTGCCCAAAGGCACCTAATGTCTTCTACCCACCATTCAATGCATTTTCTTTTCTCATCTGTCAAATATTTTCAACGCCCAACAGTTGCCTACCTTCACACCACAAATTGCACAGGACTCATATACATATAATGAGGGCTTCCACTTTTGTCAAATGATCATTTATCTTCGCACAGCTGCAGCAGTGGGCCTGGGAGTGGCAGAAAACTCAGACACCACCTTTACCATGCCCCGACCACTGCTGCTTCCATTCACCACATCACCTGTGCAATGGAGCCATCCTGCAAGCAGGTGAAGACCTGCAAAGGGCTCTTAAATGTGTCAAAAACCTTCTGTGGCATTTCATTAGAAAACCGAAAGTATTCTTTAAGATTGCACCAAAAGCTTCAGAAGACTGGATGTTGGAGGTTGCAAGGCTCTGTGTACACAGATAAATACTGGATGGTGTCATAGTTCGTGAGTTGGTCTAAGACCTGAAAGATCCATGTTCAAATCCCTCCTCCGTCATGAAACTTGCTGGGTGACCTTGGGCCAGTCATTCACTCTCAGCCTTATCTACTTCACAGGGTTGTTGTGAGGACAAAGGTTAAAAGCTTTGTAAACAACCTTAGGCATTTGTTTTGGCATGGCAAAGGCTTGAATGAATGAACCCCACATTTAACCTGCTTGAATGAATGAACCCCACATCACTCCAGGTAGGTGGAGTGATGTGGGAGGAATGACACTGCAGAACTGTGCCCTGGGATACCACAGAGGCCAAGTATGTCACCCCACAGTGGAATCACTGGGTCAATGTTTTGAGATCCCGGCTCACTGTCTGTTCAATGTACATGCATGTATGATTGCAGCCCACATATCATGAAAATGACCAGGGTAGGGAGAACAAAGGCTATCTGTTGAATGCAAGTGGTATCTATCCCAGATAGCTACCAGATTGTGGTAGGTGCCAGATAGGTGCCAGATTGCGAAAGGCTATTTTTGACATTATATTTCAAATTCCCTGTTGTACTCACGATTAAAAACTGTCTGACTAGAGAAAGTGGTGATCACTGTCCCACTTGAGAAGCCATTCCGGGCTATCATTAAATTACAAGTGGTACAAGTGGAGTTCATGTAATCATAAAAGAAAATTGAACTGCATTAAAACAACTCATCCATCCACCCACCCCCACACACCCAGCCCCCAGCACAGAAGGATTAGTGCTAAAAGCAGTTTCTGCAATCACAGATGATACATTAACCCTTAGTATTCCAACCCCTGTGACTTTTAAACATCTCCTGTCAAAGCACACAACATGCCAAAGAAATGGTAATGATTTGTCATGTGTATCCCCCACTGGCAACAGATTCTCAGATGGTACTGTAGATTCTAAACCATTATTTTCTCTATGACTACAAAGGACCGCACAACAAAACAGTTCCCAAAAGTCAGAAGAAAATCTTTGGAAAGCAAATGGAAGATATACAGTGCAATCCTAAGCATGTCTACTCAGAAGTAAGTCTCATTATGTTCAAAGCTAATTACTCCCAGGTAAGTGCGGTTAGGATTGCAGCCATAAGCAGACGCCTAAACCTTCTAAGCAGAAGAGCAACTTTTGCCTTAAATGATCAGACATCTAATTTAAAGCCTAGAGCAGGGGGGGGGAGACATCTTGTCTTTAGGGCTCTTTAACAATTGTGGAGGAGAGAGAGAAATGCCAAAATTCCTAGAGCAACGAAAGGGGTTCAACAAATATTAAAACTTTTTACTGCCACAACTCTGGAGAGAGGGAATTGAAGAATTTGGGTACGACTGCTGAGAAGGCCTTGTTTCAAATATTTGCCATCTCAACCTCCCAAGGTGAATACATGAAACCTTCTCAACAGAGCTCTTTTGATCAGAGAAAGATCTGGCTTCTTCAAGTATTAAAGAAGCAACAATGTCCCTTTCTCCTAAGACCTGGAGCTGGAGGAATCAGACATTTTTTCTGATTTCAGCTCTTTACAGAGAAAGAGAGAGTGTTTTGACTCCCTTGCCTTCTTGAACTGCAAGAGTAGCGCACACATCAATAATGTACTCAAAAGGCTGCTTATGTTTATAAGTGAAATTTTAAAAGGGAGAAAGGGTTAGGGGCTGATGCAATTAAAAGGTCAGAGGTTTGTTTGTAGCCTGGAGTTCTGCTTAAGACATAGGCTGCAATCCTAAGAGCACTTTCCTGGGAGTACCCCCACTGAACTCAATGGAACTTACTTCTGAGTAGACATGAATAAGATTGCACTGCAAGTCATAAGGGTTGGGGAAAAATGTGAAGCCTTTCTGCAGCCAAGTACTGTACTCTAGGGCATGCATGCATAAAGGGTTTGTGTGTGTGTGCGTACACTTATGTACCACATGCTCCTGTTACACGGGTGAATTTCACTTACTGTGGGAAAATGAACTTACTTTCAGTCACCCTGAACATCTGACCACTCAGCTGATCAGTAGAACACTGTGGTAAACCACAGCGAAGCTTCAAATATCTTTTCAGAATTCAGTTCCAGCTGGGCTGAATAGCATATCTTGACTCACCTGCTTCTGCACCGAGGTAGCCTTCCTTCCTCAACTCTTTTCTTCACATCGCTGTCAGAACAGATTGCACACTCCCATATTGCTACAACAAACACATGTCACTTTTTTGCAAAGGAGTAGAAATTGCACCTTGGTAGAATTACAGGCATAAGTAAGAAGAACAACTGAGTGACACAAACTGGAGTTTAGTTAGCAATTGAAATGTGGAGGGGGGGACACCAGAAATTCAGAGCACACTTTTTACAGAAAAGGAACCATCCTGCAATTTGCCCAAGAATTAAGAATTGCAACTCAAAACAGCACCCCAAAAATGACTTGCAAGATCAATGATAAATTAGCCCTTGAAGATCTGTGTTTATGTGTGGTGGATAGTCAAAGCTATGCCTAGGTTTATGGAGTTTCCAGCTCAAAGTCCAGAAGCTCAGTGGCCATGAAATGCTATAAGAAAAAAAATATCTGGGTTAAAACAAAAAGTCAAGCTGCATTTCTCCACTGAACTTGACCAAACTGGAAACTTCATACTGTTTTCCAATCAGGAGGACCAATATTTCTCTCTGCTTCCCCACTTCAAATGAGCTTGAAGGCCCAAGCACTCAATTACCATAGTGCAAATGAATACTAGCATGTTGAAAGGCCACCACAGACCTGCCTCCCCATAGCACTTGCAGGAAAAAAATAATGACTGGATTTTGAGCCTCTTACAGCCGTTTCCCCAGCATTACATTATATACCCTGCTATTTTTGCTCTACACAATCTGATTCAAAGCCATAATCATCTAGGATATAGACAAGTCCAGTAAGCAAAGCTAGCTGTTCTTTCCATTTTCTGGCTTAACCAACTTAGGCTGCAAACTTAACCACCACTTAGGCCAAAATAAGTCCCAGCGCAAGTCCCATACTGGTCTGGGGATGTCACAAAAGATCTGTAAAGCATTTCTGCCCCACTCTTGGGGGCATTAGGCCAGGGCACAGGCATGAGCCAGCCTGCCCACACCACCATGTGAAGTTATGACAAGTGAGTTATGCTAGCCTAAACTGGTTAGGATTGCACCCATATTAATGGAATGCTTTAGCTCTAACATAACTTACCAAATATAGGTCAGCTTGTAGCCAATCTCCAGAATAATTATGTGCACCTATTTCCCACTCCTGCCTGTTGTTTTTGCATAGCATCCATACATTTTGAAGTACAGGAGATTCATACCCCTCCCCCACCCAAGTCACAGAGCTCTCTTAAGCTATACAAAACCAAAAATGCTTCTTAAATGTCTTAGCCTGCCATTTAATTTTACTTTGAACTTTATTGCTTCAATTAAAAAATAAAATTTATTTCAACCCATACTTCTGCAAAGAATTTAAAATGAAAGTATTAAAACTGAAAATGGAATTTAAAAATATCTCAGATTAATATAAGTGCTAAACTAGAGCAACATGCAGGTTTACTCAGAAATAAACCCACAGTGTACAGCAGGACACATTCACGGGCAAATTAGTATGGAATTGTAGCCTAACATGAGCGTCTCCCAATCAGCCCTTCGTAAGGCTGAGGGCCTCAGCATTAGCATATACCCTTAGGCAAAATTCTCAGTTTGCTTCTTCCTTTAGAGCTGATGATTCCCAGCTATGGTCTTTGAAAGTAGGTTTCAAAGGCAGCACTTGAACACTCCTGTGGCTGACAGCCCTAGTTTTGCTGTAGGAGAAATCCCTGAAGCTCTGCTCCCCCCATCATGTTCCCCTTCAATTACACCCTGATCTAGCATGAAGAACTCAAAAGCATGCTCGTTCCTGTGTGACATTTTCAATGGATGTAATAAAGGGCCATTGTGGCTTTCAGAATCAAACAGAGTTATAGTTCAGGGAGTGGCTGAATTTGTCAACGTTGTATGTGAGATAATAGGTTAAATTGAAAAGGGCGTGTGTGCACATGAGAGACCAAGAGAAAGACAGAGAGGATATTTGAAGGCAAAATGTGTCACTGCATGAAACAGGCAGAGGATGTGGTCACATATTTAAATAATTGACAAAGACAAAAGCAGAAATTCAGTAAAGGAAACAGAGAGAAAGAAAGTCAAAAGGGAGCATGCTGGGGAGGATCAGTAATCTGTAGACAGAAAAATATTTCAGCAAAGGACCGCAGGTAATTTAGATATGTGCAGTGGCATAGCTAATGATCATGTAGCCAAGTGCAAAGCTCAAAATGTTGCCCCCCAGAAGTGATGTCACACCTGGACATAATGTCATCCCTGGGTATATTTTTAAAAAATTGGGGGAAAATCTGCATCCTCATCCTTGGCAGTTCACCACCCATTTGCTCTGCTAATGACATAGCTAAAGCACCTATTTGCTATCTGCAGTCAAATAAGATTTTCAATGCAATTCTGACTTTAAGCCAGAAAAATATAAGAGAAGAACCACTAAGGGAGCAATCCTGACTTAGGCCAGAGAGAATGGTCCAGCTAAGCTGGCCTAAGTAGGCCTTATCCTGAGACGACAGGCCAAATCCATAGGACTTGGAGGCCACTGGCTGACCTAACTGCTGCTGAAGAGGCAGTAGCACAAGGGGAGCATACTCACTGGGCTGGTGTAGTTGTGCCATATCCTGAGGTTGAGAGGCAGGGGCTGGCCTATGACTCAGAATTTCTTGCCATCACTTTCAATTTTACTCTGGCTTATCATGGACCCCTATGGGTATGTTCCAATTTATTCCTGCTCCATAGGTGGCCTAACTCAAGGGGCATGTCGGCCCTGGAAACAATTTTGGTTACAGCCTAACTGCACTGCCCTCAACATGCCTCTCCTGTACTACCTAGGGTAGCACTGCTAGGGTGGCCCAGGTCCTTCTGTCTTGGGCCAGCCCAAGTTGACTTACTCCAGTCCAAGTCTTTCTAGTTTAACCAGACTGGCCTATTTTGGAATTGGGTCAGCCCACTGGTAGATAGGGTAGCCCAACTATACTTCAGGATTGCAGCCTTTGTTGCCCACTCACCAACCCTACATTATGAAAATGTATAGGAAAATAGAGTTGATTCATATTAACACCTTATTTCCATACAGTATCAGAATTACATCTCATTGGCTCTCAGAGAAATCAGTATCATGGGGAAATTTGAGTTAAGAATATCCACTTTTTGTTCCATAGGCTTTTATGTTTTCATTTTTTGGTTAATTGGCCATTACATTTGATAAAATATAGATATTTCAATACTTCATTGGAATGCATTCTGCATTAAATTACCTTTCCAACGATATATAACACAATGGTATTATCATTCACACATTCCCCATTTTTCACAATTTTAGCCACTACGTGCAGCCTCAACTTGTGCCCCCTAGAGCTTGTTGCCTGGTGCAGTTGCACCCTCTACACTTTCCGAGCTACACCACTGGTATGTGTAGCCTTATTCTGTTAACCCAGAGGACCAGAATGCAGCTCTATGATTCTAGGGATTTCAGCCAGTTTGGAAATCAGTTTAACTAGAAGAGTGGGTGTCTCCAGAAGGAAGCGGGGATGTCTCCTGAGGGTTGTAGTATTGCGAGGTGCTGAAAGCTCTGTATCAGAGATCACAAGAGCCAATGGACAGTTTACAGGATAAGAAAGATGACATTTAGGTTTTTGGTAAAGGCATGCTTTGGAATAATAAAGTTTAGGAAAGCTTTTTTAGTACCAATCCTGCTTCTGTATTTGTGAATACAGGACCCACAGTTTTAACTAACCATGAGTTTCAAACCCATAGTGGTGGCTGGACCTTAGCTCCCAGATGTGACCAGATTTGTTCTCCAGTTGCAGCTGAGAGTGCATCTGAGGACCATAGAGCCTACACATGCGTTACAGGCCTCAGAAAGGCCCTCTTAGGTGCTATAAAGGCACTTCTAGTTTCTATGAAAACTGAAAGTGTCTTTCTAGCACCTATGGAGAGATCTCTGGCAGCCTTTCTGAGACCCTGCAGGCCACTGCAGTCCTCAGAGCACCTCTGCGCTGAAACTGGAAAATATCTCTGGTCATGCATGGACTTATGACTCAGATAAACATATCCGTAGGTTCCTGCGTCTATGGGAGGGGGGAGGTGTTCCAAGAATTGATACAAAGGTTTGACTGTATAAGAACAGTTATACTGAATCAGATAAAAAGTCCATCTAGTCCTACAATCTGTTTCCAAAGTGGCCATCCAAATGCTCCAGTTCATAAGCAGAGTATGAATATAGTATCTCCCCCATTTCATCTCCCAGAACCTCCTCTTTGGCAGTATGTTACCTCTTTACAGGGAATTTCTACTTATCTCTCAAAGCTAATAGCTCCTGAGATTGGCTAATTTTGTTTTTAAAGATTTCTAAGCCGGGGAACCATCTCCATGTCTTGCGTCAGTAAATTCCAGATGTTAATTATGTATTGTGAAAAATCTGGTCTTTCATGAATTTATTAACAATCAGGTTCATAAGGTGATTTAAGTTATGATATTAGGGTTGATATTGGTTGATCAGTTCATTCATTAAGTTCAGAATTTTCCCCCAAACTTGCCATCCCCCTATTTTTTCTTTTGTTTTTTTCCAAAAAGAAGGGTAAAAATATTTAGTTTTCCCTTGTCAAACAGCTAAAACCCATTTATTTTGGTTTACCCTTTCTGCATCTTGCCCTGGTTTATATCCTGAATTTTTTTTTCCTGATGCAATCATTACACGTGTACACAGCTACATTGCTGCCATGGGTCTAGGTGAGTAAAGGAGAAGGACTAGGGGGAGAAATGGGATGAGGATATTGGCACAAGTCGCTGTCACTTGGATCCACCCTGTTCTATCCATCATTTCACCTGCCTTCCCTTTCAGACAGTCTCCTTTTCCTCCCCCTTCCCACCCATAGTCCACCCTCCTCACTGACTTATGGGATCCAGGGCATGTTCTGATTACAAAGTTGTGGTACCCTCTTTGCACATGTCAACATGTGCCACTCTGAACATGTGCACATGTCAACAGCATCTGTTTTATGATAGCAAAACACTGGTCTGCTGTTGTAATCCACCTATGTGCCAGACTAGTTAGGTTTGGGACCCAAAGGATGGAGGGAATTTGGAGAGGGAGATAAGTATTCTCACCTTGCCCATGTTAAAACCTAAACCCACCACTGAATATTTCTGACCAGCTTATAGATTCCCTCTATCCATTATCACTCTATTCTGTATTGCTGTAACCACATTCGTGGAAAAATATCTTCAACATGCAATTTAAAAACAAAAACATTACTTGTATTCATTACATTATGGTTAATAATCTCATTCGCGCTGTCATCGGCTGGTGACAATAAATTCATATAATGTAATAATGGTCAGGGTGAACAGATGCCCAAACCTCAAAAGCAGGACAAGGTCTTGGATTCCTCCCAGCCTTGCCTTTCTGGCAGACAATGGCACGTTTGCCTACTCACGAGTAAAGACGCTTTATGGGGTGCTTTCATTTTCCCATAGAACTCAATGAATATTTTTAATTTTAGTTTTTTGGCCATAAGTTTTTATAGGAAGAAGATATTTCAAAACTGATTTTTGCATTGGATTCTGCTCTTCAATACAAATCCAACGACATATGACATGATGGGGTACTGCACACCATTGCAAAGTTCCAAAATGAAGCAAAAATGGAGGACAATGAAGCCCTTTTGGAGGACATTCGGACAGGAGCCTAAAAAAAGGACTAATCCAGTCATATTTCCGGTAATATGATCACCTAATCATGGATGAATTCAAGAAATGGCTTTTGTTTAAAATCTTGCTAACAATGTTTCTCCACCCCTGCTACTGAAATCTGAAATGGCAGCCCTGACATTGGTCTGATTCAGTATAAGATTTTAAATATCTGTGTAAAGTAAAGCAATACGAAGATATTTCTTTTACAGAACCCAATTGATAGCCACATTTTTATTTTAGACCTGGGTGTATCCAATCAGAGAAATACCCAATATTTCTTAAACCATGAATAAAATATTAAAAAAAATATTTTAAACGATAGTTAAAATAATCACTTGCCATATTGTTTTCAGATGAAAAAATAATAACCACAAAAACAAGCAAACCCTCTTCCTAGCCTCCCATACTGCTGTATCAGTTTCAACACAGATCTGCTCTTCAAACAACCAGCACATGTTGAATCTTGCTGTCCTGTGAGCTACAGGAAGAGGCCTCAGATGGGTTAACCGCAGCGGAGCCAACCTTTTCAAGTCATCTAAGGAAAAGAAAAATAGGAGGGTTGTTCCTCACAATGAGTTTGATCACCATTGAGACTGCAAAGCGATCCTGACCAAATAGAAAGAGGGTTTTGGGGTCTCATCCCCTTTCTGCCAGCTGGTTGTGTAAAGCCAGCAGTGTTGCTGCTTAATGGGAGAAACTGCAGGCTTTGGTGTCAGTAAACAGCAACATCACGCACAGTTGAAGCGGCTCCTAAAATTACAGCTGTGGAGCAGACATCTCGGCAGTACAACCTGCTCCTGCGTGCATTTCTCCAACTGCAGCTGAGTGATGTCATTCCTCACTCCTAGCGCTCTCAATTATTGCTATTCTTGTTGTTTTCATAACGTCTGGGAAGCTGTCTGTTATTTTTGTTAGCCGAGCATGAGTGTTCTGTAAATTCCCACCACGTCGCTGTGCAGCTGACGCACTCCACGTATCACTTCAACTCCCACTGCTTTGGCTTGGAGACTGGACTGCTCCTTCCCTCCGCGGCAAGGACAAATAACGCCATGCTTTCTGGAAATGGAGGTTGGCCCCCACTGATTCCTCTATGCAGGACCACAGTCAACAAACCACTGGTGGCTGTGCCGGCTCTTCATTGCTGTTCCAGCATTAAGAACAATGCACAGAATTTGAGGCTATGCACAGGTTGTAAGTTCCTGGTCAGCAACTCTTATTTACCAGGGGACATATTTTTATTTACACAAGTGCTAAATATTGACCTGCAGTATTGATTCTGCCTACCCACTCATGCCAATTATGAACCAAGATACAAAAAAGGGCTTTAAGTGCCCCAGTGAAGGAACAGCCCAAGATCCCAATACCGGAGGCAGAATGCCAAGTGCTGCCCTCCTACCCAATAATATGCCAGACTCTGCTTCTCCCACTCTCTAGCATTCTTATTCAGCAATCCTCTTCCCTCTGGCTTTCCTCCATGGACCCCTTTTTCTTTTCTAGCCCATGAGGCAGAAGGAAGAGGAGGGTCAGTGGTAGCAAGTAAGCAGGCAGATAAGGGTCCAACTAAATCTGCGGTGACCACTGAGGTGACCTGAGGTGATCACTTCAGTTGACTCCATGACAGGGCCAGCCCTGCCTCCAGACAAAAGTTCTTAGCAAACCCTCTTTCTAAGACACCTAAGCTGCTTAGAACCACTGGGCTCGTGTACAGAAGTGAGGAGCTGAGGTGCATAAACCAAGAACTCGGTCATAACTCTGGTCTTCCCTTTCCTGCAGAGCTGGAATTTGGAGAAAGCTCTTTACCTATTTCTCAGCTTGGAAGAAAACAGCTGCAGTAGAAAACTTCAGTTTGTACCTCAGATATGCAACCTGAGGTAGGAAGGGCTCCTTATGACATGCTGTGGGGGCAGGGTGACCATACAGAATGGAGGACATGGTGCCTCTACCTTTAACCCTTGCATAAAAGAGGGAATTTAGGCAGGTGCTGCTTTTGAAACCCTTCTATGATGAGCTAAACCTGCCTCAATTCCCTCTTCTATGCAATGGTTAAAGATACCGGCACACTATCCTCCATTTTGTATGATCTCCCTGTGTGAGGACATGTGTGAGTGCAAGGAGACTGTGGGCACAATCCTAACCAATTTAGGCAAGCATAACTCACCCGTCTCCCCTTTTCCACTGTGGCATAGGGAGGCTGGTGCATGTCTGTGCACTGGCCTAACCTCCCTAGAAGTGGCACAGTGGCACTTTCGTGTCACCTCCAAGCCAGCACAGGATTTGTGCCGGCCTAAATGGGGATTAGGATTGCAACCTGATTTGGCTTTCTAATTCCCTCTCGCTCATTGCCATTGTGAACATTTGAAGCAATACCTTCCTGCTGTGCCAATTCCATCGCTGGGAGTGGGCACTGCACTGGTTGCCAGCTAATGGAGCCCATGAGGCATAACAATACAGGTATGTAACCTATTTACTGTATATGCAATTTATTTATATGTGATTTTCAGTGCAATCCTAAGCCTGTCTACTTAGAAGTAATCCTTCTTACTTAAGAAGGATTTCTTAAAAAATAGGCAAGCCATCTCCCTTGTTTGTTTGTGTTCTCGAAATAATTTTGCCTAACTAACTTGAGATTCCTCTCCATTTATTTTGTTTGCAGAATTTTCATTTCATGTTATAGTTTTTTTTAATCTTAGCTTTAATTCTAAAATCAGTATGGTAGAGTTGACTCTCTATTTCTTCTTTTTAAAAATTCAGTAATATCTGATAATACCCCCACTTCTGTTGTATTCTCTTTTTGATTGAATGACTTATTGCCAAACGATGGAAAAAAGCTTTACCTGCATCCCAAATTGTATGAATTTTCATTTGGTGTTGAATGTTTAATTTGAAAAACCACTCCAATTCTTTTTTCACATGTTTCACAAACTGCATCTTTCAGAGTCTCTATGTTCAGTCTCCAGCAATTTCTTTTCCTTCTCTCATTTAGAGTTAACTGCACTGAGTTGTGATCCGCAAAAGTATTAGGCAGGATTTCTACCTCGAACCATCTGTTTAGGATTGCAGTGCCAGCCTCAGAGTGAATGAGGTTGGCTTTTTAAATTGAAATATAAACATAAACAGCAGTTAATGGCTTAAAAGCAGCCTGCTTACCATTGCAACACGATAAGCAATTAAATTTTCTTCCCTTCCCCCATATGATTATCATTTCAATACAGGGTGACCATATGTCCCCCTTTTCCAACACATATCCTGGATTTTAACCCTGTGTTCTGGAAAAAAAACTTCAGTGTCCCCCTTTCCCTTGTAATCAGGCAGCATGTAGCCTACTTGTAACTAAGAAATTATATGCAATAAATTATGTGTAATATTTATTTAAATTTAATAATAAGTAATAGAGTGTTTAAATTAAGCACATTCAATCAATATATTTCAGTGTTTTAGCTTTTATTTTGTCATGTCCTACATTTTTCTTGGGGGTCCTTGTCATCTTTTTTTTGATTATGGCATATGGTCACCCTGCTTTAATACAAAGTGATAAAAAATAAGCCTGAGGGGAAAAAAGAACTTGGTTCACATTGATTACCAATCAATTAATGGTCTCATTACCATTGCTTTTGTATAACTTGAAAATAGGTAATCACAGAGGTCCCTGGAACCAAATGTCACAAATGAGGAGGTTCAAGCTGTATAAGCTGGGGCTTTCATGTGGACTACCATTAGGGATTCCCTTCCACAATTATTTCCTTCCTGAGGAAGTTCTGTATGTTGCAGAGGGTTCCGGAGCTTATAGCCTCAGTCCTCGTTCTCGTCATCAAACATGGTAGGTTTGCCATTGCAACTGTGGCATAGCTAGAGAGGTAATCACAGTGCTAGGTTTCGTTGGCATGTGAATGCACTGTGCAAGCAACTCCACTTCCTTCCCTTTGTAGCTGTTCCGGGCAGTGCAACTAAACAGGAGTGTCTCCTTCATTTTGCTCTGACTCCAAAGGGGAGTAGCCATTTCCACAGCAAGTTCGGGCACCTGCAGAATGTAGTACTTGATTGCCTCTAGACACACCACTGCAATACAATACAAACCCTGACGTTGCAATGTAGAAAACTGCCCAAATTATCTTGGCATATTGCCAAAGAAAATCAGTAAGAGTGGGCTTTGAGCAAATTTCTCTCTTCTCTCTTCTCCTCTTCTCTATTATGCTTTTTCTAAGAAATCCCTGACAAGTGTCAGTGGAGTCCCAAAATTCCTAGGCATGTCATCAGAAGGCCACTCATTTACTGTTAGTATGAAACTAGACTTTACCAGGCAAACACGTGGCTCATAAGACAACTGCAGGGAAGTGGAAGCACTTGCAGGGGGAAATCCATGGGCAGATGGTGTTGCCTGACCTTTTCCCTGCCCGCAGGTTCTTCCTTAGAAATTCCACAAGCCACTTTTAATCATATTTTCTAGTGAAGTCAAAAAACCTAGCTGGGAGAAAACCTGATTCAGGGAAGATCTGTAGAGGTGAATCAGCTGGGGGGGAGCAAGGGAAGCACCTCTACCTCCTGCTCACTAGTTCTTCCCTACAAGTGCTCTCTCACTAACCCACATAGCAATGTGGCTGTGGGAGTCATGCATTTGGGAAATGTGATTACCAATAAAATATGTAGACAGAGAAAAATTTCTGAAGCCAGGTATGATGGGAGTGGTGAAATGACAAGCGGTAGCTCCAAAACATAACATCTCATTTTACAGATAAACTTGGACTTCTCTTGCCCAAATTCAAGCTTTTCACATTTTTTGACAGTTTATTTTAATTGGAAGGCTAATTGGAATGAGAACTGCTAATTAGATAATTTGTATTGAAAGGAGAAGACTTCAACAAACTGTTCTTAAACACCTTATCTAAGAAGTTCTGTTCAAGCTGAGACACAATGCAAAAAGACGCACTGCACATGTCCAAGGCTTGGACATGTGCAGTGTGTGCCTCTGCATGGCCATTCAGCCTCGCTAGGGGGGTAAAGTGTCAGCAAGGCTGAATGGCTTCCTCCTCTCTAAGGAGGAGCAGCCTTACAGAGGAAGAACTACGCAGGCATTGGAGTTGGCACCTGTGCAGTACTCTTCTGAAGCCAGTTGGCTTCAGAAGGGATGGTGTAGGTGCCAACTTTGGCATCTGAGCAGTCCCAGAAGGGGGCATCTGCACGTCCTGGGGGTGAATGCAACCTGGGGGTGATGCGCTATGCCCCTGCACTGGGTGACGCGTGCATTTGGGTCACCCCTGGTGAGGTCATTCAGAGATCAAGGCTGTGGAGATAATAATAGGGCAATCAATCTCCATGGCTACCAAGGTTCAAGGCAAGCTGCAGCCAAATGGGTGTCCATTTAAGCTGCAGCCAAAGCCCTTCTAAGACTGACTGATCCAAAAGTCATAAAATTCCATGATTTTTGCTCAGATTGCCCTCAAACTATTTGTGGGACTGACTTAAGGGTGAGTATCTATACCACTTTCTTAAATGCAAGTTCTACAGATATCAATGAAAAGTGATTCCAAATTGTCTGATAGAGTTTATTGGACCCGAGCTGGGATAAGGAGTTTTATTCAGAAATTTAGGTTCAATACAAGAATATTAAGCACAGACATTACAGAGAACTTACATGGAGAACTTGCAGTAGACAAATGCAAAGAGGATCTACACAGACATCTCAAAGCTGCAATCCTAAAGATACTTTCCTGGGAGGAAAACCCATTTAACACAATGGGGCTTACTTTTGAGTAGGAATGGTTAGGACTGTGCAATAAATTACATTTTTAGAATAAAGCAATTAATCATGACTTCCCCTCGCTATTCCTATCCCCTGGAGCACAATAGTCTGTACCAGGTACAGGGTAGTCCAAAAGTTACTAGTGACTAGACCAGGGGTCACCAAACTCTAGCTCAGGGGCCAAATGTGGCTTGTGGCAAGCCTCTAACTGGCCCACAGCCAACTTCTGGCCCCCAAGAGCAGGGTGACCATATGACCAGAAATTTCTGATTTGTCCTCTTTTTTTGGTCTCCTATCCAGGTGTCCTCCAAAAGGGCTTCATTGTTCTCTATTTTGGCTTCATTTGGAACTTTGCAATGGTATGCAGTACTCCATCATGTCATATGTAGTTAGATTTATACTGAAGAGCAAAATTAAATGCAAAAGTTGGTTTTGAAATATCTCCTTCCTATCAAAGGTTATGGCCAAAAAAACTAAAAATAAAAAATAGGCATTGAATTCTATGGGAAAATGAAAATGCCCCATATAGAAGCTTTACCTTTGAGTAGGCAAATGTGTCATTGTCCACCGGAAAGGCCAGGCTGAGAGGAATCTAAGACTTCATCCTCCTTTTGAGGTCTGGGCATCTGGCCTCTGACTAAGAGCCGCTGACACAGTTGACCAAACGTGACTGGAGCTGTGATGGTGGTGTTGGGGGAAGTGGGTGTCCATTTAAGTGTATGCTTTATTTTTGTGCTGTCTGTTAGTGCTTGCAGAAATCCTTCATGCTCTCTAAGGACCAAAAAGAAAGTGGAAGTAATTGTATAATGTGAACAAATGGAAGCTTTGTGTTTTGTTTTGTTTAAAACAAATGGCAAAAGAGAGTCAGAGGACCTTGCATCAGTATTGAGTGGCAAATTGGAGGGGAGCAGCAAATTGATAAATGGCACCTGCACCCCACATCTTTCTGCCCTTCCAGCCACCATCAAAGAAAAACCAAAACCTGCCATCATTGCTGTGCACCACCTTTCTTCTTGAGCAAGAGAGATGGCTTGCAGTACAGTTCTCTTCCTCCCTACCTCCTTCCCTGCACATCCATAACCCACCCTGCACTTCTACACTATTCTGCTTCAAATGAACAGGGGAAGTGAAGCTCCTGTTATTTGAAACTGGAAAACATGGAATGGGAGGCAGTTTTAAACCAGGAGCTAAAGGTAGATAACAAGGTGGCAGCAGCAGGTTTTGTATGTTGTTTCAGGCATGGCTTCTCTCCAACCAGAGGTTGGCTTTGCCCTTGCCATCGTTTGGGAATTCTAGCTAAATTGAGCCACTGCAAGAGACATTGGACTGAGTGGGGGAAATTAATCCTCTATAAGTCATGAGGAAGGGAGAGGATTGTGCGATCCCACATCCCATCACTTAACCATGATTAGACTAAAGATTGTATGACAATCACTGCGCACTAAACTTTTAAAAAAGCAAATCAATTTAAAACACATAAAGTATACCTACTGCTATTTCTCTGTTACTTAGTATTGCTGACTGCATGGTATTTTATGTTGTTTTAATTGTATTTTAATGTTTTAAATTGTATTTTGGGTGCCCTTCATGGAGAAAGGCGGAGTACAAATCAAATGAATGCATGATATAAATACAAATAGAGCTCGCTCTCTCAGAAAACTCATGCCGTGATGCATTTGTTACTCTTTAACACACTGTAGCACTCTTTGTAGTTTATATACTGTGGAATAATAGACTAATCTGAATTTATTCCTATTCCTAGTTAAATTGCTGGGTTACATTCAGTTTTTCCTGTGACTGTATACTATCTTTCGTTGCCAAACTTGAAACGTTTCATCATGTTTCCGGCAACTATAACAAACACAAAGACAACAAGAAAGTGACAGAAATACCGTATTTACTCATATCTAATGTGCCATCGAATCTAATGCACACCCTATATTTTTAATCAAAATACCACATTTACTCTAATCTAATTAAGCATCGAATCTAATGTGCACCCTGATTTTGGAAACTAAGGGCACAAACCTAACCATGTCTACTGAAAAATAAGCCCCATAGTGTGCAATGGAGCTTACTCCCAAGAAAGTGTCTTTAGGATTGCAGCCTAAATTCAGCTGGAAAAGGTGAGTGTTCGATTCAAGTAAATACAGTATTAGTCAAATTCAGAAACTTGAAAAACTGGAAGAAGGTTTGAACATTTCAAGAAATGAGCACAGCCGTGCGCTCTCACTGAGGAGGGAACAGGAAGTAGGAGGCCATGTGCAGTGTTGCGGCCCCAGGAGGAGGAGAGTCTTGCTGCTGACTCAGTCAGCATTTCTCATGGGTTCTCTCCCAGCAAAAAAGCATACAGCTGCCATAGCAACACCTTTCCCCTCTAATTATTTTATACATTTAAGAAATGTACTCGACACTACAGATCAAGGCAAATCTAGTGGATTCCACCAGTGGAAGGAAAAGAAAACTCATATTTCTAACACCAGTAAATTTTATATTCAGTTTCTACATTTTCTCACGGACAAAGATCTAGAGAAAAGGCTGAAGTCTCTTTGGAGAGAGGAAAATGGTTAGGGGTTTGCTTCTCTTTTCTGAAATATGTTGCACCTGACACTTTAAGGATATGAAAGATAAAGGATTACGGTGGTGCCTCACATAACAAGTTTAATTCATTCCGGAAGCATGCTTGTTATTTGAAACGCTCTTTATGAGAAGCAGATTTTCCCATAGGAAATAATGGAAACTCAGACGACTGGTTCCAGAACCCAAAAAATATTCGTATTAAAATATTAATTGCATGTAAAAATGATGACAAAACACTGGAATTGAATTCAAAACATGCATTCAATGTGCATGAGCCTATGAAGTCTACTTAGGCTGCAATCCTAAAGACACTTTCCTGGGAGTAAGACCCATTTAACACAATGGGGCTTACTTCTAGGTAGACATGATTAGGAGGCTGCAATTAAAGACACTTCCCTGGGACTATGCCCCATTTAACACAATGGGGCTTCTAGGAGGCTGCAATCAAAGACACTATCCTTGGAGTAAGCCCCATTGAATACAGGAAGTGGCTGGGAAGCAGACAAGCGTAGGCAGGAGGCTTCTCCCAACAAGTGTGCTTTGAATAACATGCCCTGAGGGGCTTGTTATTTGAAGCACACTTGTCATGAGAGGCAGAATGATGGGGGAAATCCCTCATTATGAGGGGCATTGTTATGTGGGGCTATGTGAATCCCTCATTATGAGGGGCATTTGCTGTGCGAGGTACTACCATAGTTGTGTTCCACAGTGATATGGCAGCATTTGAAATGCAGAAGAGACATACAATGTTGCACCAGGACTAATCTGAAGGCAACTGGCATGGGGAATAATCCATCATAGGCCTCTCATGTGGTTCACTCATTCCTTATGTTACCAGTATGTTGTGGGAAGCTGACAGAAGGTAACCATGTCACTCAGGCAATGTGAGTACTGGCCTTGAATCAAATATAATGCATCAGATTTCCTTGGCCAAACACAGAATGACACACAACATCAACAGGGACAAAGAGCTGGCTTAACGCCTTTATCCACCCATATTCGCATTGGTTGTCTCACCATCCGTTAGCAAAGAAAAATTGAACTTTCTTTGGGATCTCACTTCTTATATTCTTGGTGTCTGCTGTCTATTCCAAACTTCAAAAGGTCTGAGGAGAAAAGGGGTGGGTGGGTGGATTGATAGTAATTATTTACAGACAGCAACCATAGTGGCATCGCTTGATTTATTGTTGGCCTAAAGGATTTGGTCTTGGGAAGCCAAGTTTCGTGCCCAGTAAAACTGGTAATTTTAGAAAGGACATCTGTTTGAAATGAATTTTTATACTGATGACAAAAGTTGATGAGCAGACCCCTATTTGAGGGTTGCCTCACTGTGTGTCCATATGAGCCCCACACTCTTGCCTCTAATGAGAAACATGTACGGCAGATCTCAAGAGGGCAAGAAAGAAATCACCGAAAGGAAGGCTCAGAAAGAGTTAATTCTCTCCCCCCACCACCCCTCCTGCTTATTTCCTCTGAATAATGAAATTAGTTGTTCCATAGTCTCTCGACTAGTCTTGGTCTTCTTACAGAATAATACATGCTGAGCTCGCTGTGAGAATGCTCTTCCAGTGAACTTTAATCTCCACATCTGTTATAGAGAAATAACTCTTATTCCCAATTGGCCATTACTCGCAGAAGACTCAGAGTTCATCCATGCTTTAGCATATTTTTTTATTAGATGTACTTCAGCCTTACGGGCATAATAGATTGTTAGTTGCTATTTATACACCTCATTAAAATGCATCCACAAGTTTCATTCTTTTCATTTGACAAATGGGAACAGGGAATCTTATTTTGCAAAAGGTGAACAGTTGACCATTATCTGGCATTACCTTTAGGAACAAAGGAAAGGGGGGAAAGAAACCCCAAAATCCGTCGCTGCAGATGTGCAAATGACAGTGTGCACAGACTTTCCTCAGGGCACGGTTGCTTTATGTGGCTGCTTCATGTATGAATTAACATTAAGGGTCTTGGGGAAATCATTGTTGAAAATGATTGATCGTCATCTAATCTTTCAGGAATAGCTTTTCACTTTCTTGCAGATTCTGTTCTTCTGGCGTCTTTCCAAGCTTTTGCCTTTAATTTGGTTTCGATGAAGACTGGGACGGAGACGAAAGGCTCGAGCCACATGAGTTCAAATGAGATATTCTCGCTTATTGGCAAAGAGCAGTGATGTTCCTCCTCTGTGTGTCTGTTTTAAAAATGATTTGCACATCTCCTGGACTGATTGGATGTGATTTATGGCAAAACAGTTTTCATGGCCTCTGTTCTACAGATCAAAGGCTGTGTTCCTATTTGACAGGGTCTCCATTACTTCCCAACTCAGATTCCTCGAAAAGAAAGAAAACAGCTTCCACTCATCAGGTTACCAAGAGCAGCCAAACTGTGAAACCAGGTGACCCAATCCCTTTGGGCAGTCAGTTCTAGAGAGGGCACTGTTGTTCCACCCTCCAACCTCACTCTCCAGAGGGAAGATTATTTTTTCTAATGCAGTATCTTTGGATGAGATTAAACAGTGCTGTTCACTCAATGAGGAAATGATAGCATATCTGGCTGCCTGCGTTCTTTCATCATTTTCAGCACTTCCAGTTATAGCTGGGGAGGTTTTGTTGTCATTCTTTCAATAGGCTCACACTGCAAAAAATGTCTGAGAAAGTCAGTGTAGGCTGATCTGTTGAGGTTGTCCAGGTTTAATTAAAGAGATCCTTTCTACCTATAAGAAATTGGATTGTATTAATCAGGTCTCATCCAGACCCTGGAAATTTGTGACAATGTGCTGATTCCATTAGGTTGAAACTCTCAGAGTGAACCAAGTGATCTCTAAACTAGGGGAATTCAAACCTCAGATCTGGTGTGACACTGTAACAGAGCAGGAGCAGTAGTGTCAAAGCCTTACCATTCTGCCCTACAGCCTCTTTCACACCAGATCTCTCCAGAGCCTCTTGGGAAATTATGTGGTGATGTGTAGAAGAAGTTGCTTTCTAGTGCAAGACTCTGCAAAGGACTCTGCACAAAGAAAGGAGGCTGCAGGGTAGGATGTGCCCACCATTCACCACTGATGTGCCAAGGCTAAGTTACAGGCTACAGTTTGGAAACTGCAGCTCTAAACCTTTCTTATAAGGAGAAAGGATCACTAGTTAAGTGATCACTAGATAAGCTGCAGGAATGCAGTTAGCTTCAATGGAGACATACCCCACAATCCAGAGTAACTACAGGAGCACATAAGAGACATTACTGCACCATCTAGTGAAAACCTATGGGAGATTCATATTGCAATCCAGAGTAAATTGTTCTTACACTGGAGCAAGGATTCCCAAGTTACTCTGGATTGCGCCCATGGGCTATATAATTTCTCCTGTTCATAAAGTGGATGTCTTATGTATGGATGCACTGAATAGCCAAAGGAATAGGCAAAGGAAAAGGCAAAGGAAAAGGATTGGAGTCAGTTTTTGACTGGGGTAGCTTCAAGTATGAAAATTATTGAAGTTTTTGAAATGACCCCTGGTTTCCCTCCTGAATTCCCCAAAGCAGCTGTGTCTGAAGGTTACAGATGTACATTGCCCTCCTGGTGCCACAGACACTGGCAGTGGAGTTAGACAAGAGTGCCAGAAGTTAGATCACAGGGAACCAAGCAGTGTGTGACTTGCTTCTCTTCAGCATGGGGCCTCATAGTGGTGGTGGGAAACCAGGGTCGAAAGACGTATATCCTCCAAATTCAGTACTCCTGAGAGCCTTTGCACAGCAAGTAGAATGTCCCACACAGTTTAAACTCAAAAGGACACACATCCTGTGAGGTCTGTTCCTTCCCCTCACAGCTTAGCAAAAGCCTCCCTTGTGACTTTTAGGGGGAAAGGGGCAAAAAAGCATTCCCACTCCATTTTGATGCCACTGCAGAAGTGACGGATCCTTCACATGAAAAGAGAATATGGCTACATTAAAAAAAATGGATATTGCATACATAAAATACATAATGCCGTACATAAATATGGATATGGAATACATACATAAAATGGATATTGCCACATTCATCCAAAGAATAAAAGTGGACTGCAGAGATGTGTTCCGGAAAATGTGTTCTTGTCAATGTAAAATTTAGCAGTAAAAATATGTTTTAAAAACCACACAAATCAACACACAACTGAAGAACACCAAAATATTCAATGTAAAGCCATAATACATGAAGCCTAAGAACACTACTACATTCCCTCTTGCTTGAGGCACCTGTGATCTCTGCAGATTTAGTGCCATCAGTGCCACCACCGCTATTGGTCTCTGCTGTCAATCCTCAGCTCAAGCCAAAGTTCTACTCAGATCAAACTGAGCCACTCTGGTGTTGGTTTTCATAGTGTCAGCTTTGCACAGCCCAATCTGGAGAGATAAACTGGAATTGTTCTCCTCAGCCTAGGCATTTCCACACTTGGGCAGAAGGGTTGCAGCCACTGTCCCCAGAGCCTGGAAGCCAGAAGATGGAAGGAGAATGAGAAGAAGGGTTAAAGGAACAAAACTTTCCTCTTATTACCTTGTATTGTCAAAGTCTTTATTGTTGGGCAGTTGCTAAAGAATGAGGGCCTTCAAAAGTCCACACTACTAACCCCACAGAACGTTTTAGTGCCCATAGTTTTCATATGATGGCATCTCACAATACGGGGGCAGAATGACTTTCAAGGTCCGGCCAAATGGTAGATGGGCTGTAGAAGACACTTTGCTGATAACATCCTGAAATTTTTAGCTAGTCCTTTTCTCCTCTTCTCTCAAAAAAATATTTGCAGTCTAATGCGGAGAAGATCATAGGAATATATGATCTTATTTAAAGATCATAGGAATATTTTGTTTCTAGCAAGAAAGAGGGAAGTATAGAAGGAAAAAAGGTAGGAGTAAAAATCACAAAACAGTGACATATGTGTACAGGTCTACACTTGTGTAGTATATATGTTTAAGCAGGTTGTTTAAGCAAAATATACACTTCCAAGAGCCATGATGACAGATGGTTACTCAAGCTGCTGTAAGGAAACCAAGTGAGAAGCGGAGTTGGGTTGATAGTTTCTCCTCCAACACAACGGAGGCTTCAGATGTTTCATTATTTCTGGGTATAAATTGCAATTAGAAAATAAACAATATTTACCAAAACATGGCTGATTGAAAATGTGCCTCAACTTGCCTACAGGAGTGGACATAACAGAGACTGACATTTTTCAAAGCTAATTATGGCATTGGAAGTATCTTGCAATTTCTCAGATGTCGCTGTGCGCAGAAGTTCTGGCATCACATATTTAAGTGCAGTTGAAAGTAAAGTGCCAGTTTCCATCCTGTGAAGAGACCGGAAAAGATATTGTGAGGAGTCACTGGGAGAAATAAAACTTGACTTGTATAAAATAGACTTGTAAACTGCCTGATTTAAAATCAAATCTATTTAAAATTCAACCAAGAGATTCCAAATTAGGAATTTAAAATTACATGCATCTCTATGAACAATACAGTGGCTTGTATCTTAACCATACTTCCCCAAGTGTAAACACTGTTAAACAGAGTGGGACTTCATTCCTGTATAGACATACATAGGAGGAGTGAGTAAGGGCATAAGGATTTTAAGAAAACAAACCAATTTGGTGAAGAATATGAAAATATTTATAGTATTACTTATTAAATGTCTTTACTTACTCATATTACAATGTATGTTCCATTTCTGACACAGCTTATATAATACCCAGGAAGCCTCATGGGTGCGTGAGGATTTGAACCTGGATCATCCAGGTATAAATCCAACTCCAGAATCCCTGCACCGGCCTTGCTCTTTATGACGACTATGATGTCCACTTGGATGGGCATCCTACTGAGTTCAATACTGCTTGGGCTCCAGCAGGTTCGAACCTACACTATAGAACTGGTTGTTAATGAGAGATAGGACATATAAAGTTTAAAAGTGGCTGCCAGATGGGCATAGAACCAGTTGTTAATTTATTTGAATCCCGTCACTGTGCTTGCACCTATGGAATTGCAGCCTGGGGTTGCAGCCCTCACCACTGCTCCTGAAGACTAACTCTCCACTGAACATAGGGTTGTTTCTGGGTAGGAATGCATGGGATTGTGCTATTCATGCTGTGTGTGTTGACTACACATGGCACTCTGCTCTTTTAGGCTTTCTGAGCACATGCAGAGGTCAGTTGCTATCCACATGTGGCTTAGTAACTACTGTATATTGTCTGCACACATATTCAGCTCAGTCACTAGCCATATGCAGCTTGTCTGAACACGTGCAGGTTAATCACTGCTCCAGCAGTGATTTTTCCCTCTACGCCTTGATTCTTTTTTTGCCCCGTTGGCTTGTGCTGAAGAAAGATCTTTGCCTGGTCTTTTCTTAGGATATGGCAGAACTGCCAGCATGACATTTGATTTATGTTGCACCATCATTTTTACACTAATAGCACAGCAGGTGGTTAGGACAGGGCTGCCCATCCTAAATTTTTAAAATATTGTTAGAATGAGTTTATCCAATTTCAGGGCAACCTAAGGGCATACAGTTCTTATTTTGCATATGCAGGCATATTCAGCCATATTGGACCTTGAATGCCCTTCAAAATAAGCTCTAGGTAGCAGGACGTGATACATTGTGAAGATAAAGTAGGAAGAGTTTTATAATAGTTGACAATAGATAAGAAGCAGCACAATCCTAACTTATTCTTTTGCATCCAGTGCAAGATACAGGCTGATGCTGAGACAAGGGGAAAATTTTCTCCTTACTCCGGGTAATACTGCAGCAGCTCCAATGGAGCTACAGTACTTGAATCGGCACCACCAAGTGGTAAAATTGGTGCTGCAAATCTGAGCAGTCTGGGACTACTTCTGTCCACCCGCCATCCCGCCTGCTGCTCACCCATCCCTCCTTCCTACTCCCTCTGCCCCCTACACTATGACACTGGCCAGGCTTGGCTATTCCTTCCTGGATCCTATGGAGGCATGGATCTGGACCAACCTAAGGTTGCCATGTGTCCCACAAAACAGTCCTGATTTTTGGGGACTGTGTTCACATAGTGGCAAGTGTGACTGAGCCTCCCATCCTAATTTTGTGGAAGCGACTTATGACAACCCTTTACCAGCCTCCCCTCCTCTCTTTGAAAATTGTTACAAAGTCACCTACTTTGTCGCAGTCCTTGTAATACTTTGTATTAGTCACCTACTAACTATAAGTTCTTGGAGGGCAGTGTCCCGCTATGCCATGGAGGGCACTGCACTGTAAAAGAGCTTTCCAAGCCCAAGTATTAATTTGGCCTACCAAACGAAATGAAAGAATAAAAACAAAAAAAATCTTGACATGGCTTTCAGTTGCTGTTATGCCAGGAAGGGGGGGGGGCAATGTTCTGATGTTGCCCAGCCTCCACGCAATGAAGGCAAATTCAGGATGGCCTCACAACACATCTAAAACTATGCGAATGACTGTCACGCATGTAGACGACCATGCAAATCATTCCTGCTTACTTAACTTGAATTTCTTTGCTTATTATCTGTTTTAATTTGGAAAGATAATGTGGAGAGCCGCTTTAACCCCACCACAGTCAAGGTTTTTTGTTTACTTCTGTTGTCTGCATAAACAGCATGCGCACGATAGCAGCCTGTGAAAATGCAGTGGGGGAGGCAGCCTCATATTTGGAGCACTTTATAAAATGTCTACTTGTTGTGTTCATATAAATCCCGACTCTCTAAAAAGCTTCATTGTTCCTTCCCCTCCCTTTTTCTGGCTCCTCAAAATTAAATGCCAGCAACCCAGCAGTCTTGAGTAAAACTATACAATAACGCAACAGAGTCCATGCCAGATGGAGAAAAAAATTCTCAGTAAGGAAACAGATTTCATTTTTAAGCCTCCAAAGGGAGACTTGAATTGGCAGCAGGGGGTGGGGGTTTCTGACATGAGAGTTCCACAAATATGTCCAATTCATTGATAGCATCCTTGTAATTTTGCAAGATCTGCAAGTTTTTTTGTTACTTTCTGTAGGCTTACAGTTTCTTACAATAAAGGGCCCGTTCTCTCTTTCTATTAACTGCAATGACAACAATATACATCAGTCTAATAATTGTATACAGCAATATCCTGGCAATAAGGGTCTGAAAAGGGCATCACAAAGACTTGCAATAAACAGGCCGAGTCCCAACTGCTGCTGAAGGGACATTCGAAGCAGTACCCTATATTTCCAACACACCTCTCAACTCTGCAGCCCTCTGTTGCCTTTTTTCTTGAGCACCACCAACATGATTTCTTGTGGCAGCTGTCCTGGAGGAAGAGGCAAACCACTGCTCCAATATTCCCCTCATTTTCAGTGGGTTTGAAGGCTGGTTGTCCCCAAAACGGGGCTGTGGCATCCAAGCATCCTCACTGAACTCATAGGGCAATGGTTTTCTCAGGTACAACCATATTGGATTGAACCAAGATTGCTTGAAAGAATGTTTGAAATTGTGCAAGGCTTCGAACCATCTCAAGATTTTGAGCAATTTCAGGGAAGTGGTGGCAGCTGTCTCTCCTCCTGTGGTGGCACTTCCAACCCATGTACAAGGAACATTGGTGTACAGGCAGGCAACAGAAGTTTGGGGGAATTTCATTCAGTAGTAGACACACTGGGGAAGATGTACGCCCACCAGCAACAACATCATGTAGTAGCCCCACCAGCAGCAGCAGCACAGAGAGCCTTGTGAATTGTCAGAAAATTGATGGTCTGCCTTAATAATTGTAGCACTTTCTCATTGTGCTGTGAGAAGAGAAAGGCTGAAAACTGCTGCTGTAATGATCTGCAGTGGTGATGGGACAGTGTATGCAAATGTGGTCACAGACATCGCCTGAGATGGGATGACACCATACCCTCACCAAGTAAAGTTTCTTTTAACATATGGAAAATGTGTGTTCAGGAGCAATTATCACTTTAATAAGGGTGGGGAAGATTGTACAGAAAAAAATTATCTGACATAATGCCCACTTAAGACTCAAACAAGTGATTTTTTTTCATCAAAATTTTGTCGCCTTAAATTTACCAAGATCTATATCAACCCAGCTTAACTTTCATATTTCAAGAACAGGAAGAGCCCCACTGTTCAGCTTCCTGTATCAGTTTCCTGTATCCCACAGTGGCCCACAAGATGACTCAGGGAACACACAAGGCTAACCTGTAACCTGTTGCAATCTCTATGAAACTGGCATTCTGATTTAGCCTGCTTATAAAATCAGGAGGTTGCACATATCCATCATGGCTTGTGATGGACTTTTCCTCAATTATTCTTTCCAGTTTCTGCAGTTTACTACACTGGTCCCAACTGTGATTCAGACTAAAGTGAACATATTAAAGTTAATAATGTGCTTTTAGAGAATACCAGCAGTATATAGAGAAAATCCCTTGTTCAGAATATTATTTTACCTATTCTGTACCACTGGAAACCGAACTACAAACCATCTCAAGAACATTCATGCATTCCAAACACTCTGAAATGTTTAAAACTAATGGTTTGGGTTTTGCTATTTTTCAACTTAGCTTCACATTTGATTTTGGTACTTTGCATTAGGGCCGCAACTGATTATAAACTAACTGGTTAACTGTATTTTTCCATATATTAACTATCCCTACAATCCAGAGTAACTACGGGAGCACGTAAGAGACATTTACGTCAATGTAGTTATGGCACCACCTTGTGAAAACCTGTGGGAAATTCATATTGCAATCCAGAGTAAATTGTTCTTATGTCGGAGCAAGGACTCCCCGTAGTTACTCTGGTTTGCACTCTATATTTTTCCATACAGTCCAAAAAGTTGTGAGAAGCTATGTCCAGAAGGATGCAAGAGAGTTTACAAGCTTTGTCACACAAAAAGCTGCAATTTATTAGATGAAAGCGATTATGTGAATCAGTTTGTGGGTTCATGTATTCCCCATGTAGAAGGGCTACATTGAAGGTGTGCATTCACCTAAATTTATTTCCTAGTGTTAGGGAAAGACCTCTTTGTGGATAAGAGAAAAGGACCTTGTGTTCTAAATATATACGAAATCTACTCTCTTGTCTCTTAGCTCCATGGATTGTATTTACTTATTTTACAGCCCATTCCTAACCAACTTTCCAGTGCACCAATTGGATATGAACTGCATTATGTGGTTGGGAAGCAGTCATGGAGGCCTCTTCGAGATAAGGAAATGTTTTCCCCCACCATACAGCAGCATTGTAGCTACATAAGTGCTGGAAAACTGGCCTGTTAAATCTGAGCCAGTATTCAGAAGGGAGAACACATGGTATAATTTCTTCACAAGTTCTTACTTTGCTACTCAAGGAAGGCAAACCTCACATGACTTCCACCCTCTAAGCTCAGGCAAGAGAAAGGTCAGTGTTACCAAAACCAGTTTGTAGGGGAATGTTTCCCAGGTGATTTACAAGCTGCAACAGGAAGAGAAAAGGAAGTTGTTGCATTCTCAGCAAAATCAAAACCAAAGCTGAACATTTGCAACAATGAACAAAGCTGAATTTTTGCAACCTGCTTTCCCAAGAACAGTTTCATAAACAAATTATTTTTGATGCTTTTCGTGCCCATCAAAGCACTGAAAGCAACAGTGATGAACTGGTGATGGTGATGATACCATCATATATGTCTTGTTATTTCTTTTATCACTTGTTACTAAAGGTAAAGTATCCCCCACAGGTTGCCCTGCTAGACATAACCGACTCCAGGGAGTGGTCATCCAAGGTAACCAGATGCTCAATCCTCAAAAGGAGGTCAAGCTCAGAAATCCTGGCCTTTCTGGCAGACAATGGCATGTTTGCCTACTCATGAGTAAAGCTGCAATATTGGGCACTTTCACTTTCTCATAGACCACAATGCATTTTTTTTATTTTTTTGACCATAACTTTTGATAGGAAAGAGATAGCTCAAAACCATTTTTTTGCGTTGGATTCTGCTCTTTAAAATGAATCCAACAACATATGACATGATGGAGTACTGTATACCATTGCAAAGTTCGAAAAAGAAGCCAAAATGGAGGACAATGAAGCCTTTTTGGAGGACACTGGGACAGGAGGCTAAAAAAGAGGACAAATCCAGAAATTTCCAGTCTTATGGTCAACCTGTGCTCATCCCTGTTTCTAGTGCCATAAAGCCGGCATTGTCTAAAGACACTTGTAAATGTGGCCCGCATGCACATGGAATGCTGTCACCTTCCCACCGATGTGGTACCTATACCACTGCAAGTATCATGTATCAAGTATCAGGTATACCATGCAAATATCATGTATCAAGTATCAAGTATACCATGAATATGCAAGTATCTACTTGCATTTATGTGGTTTCAAACAATTAGGTTGGTAGGAACTGGGCTAGGGATGGGAGCGCACTCTGTCTTGCAGTACTCAGATCTCAAACCACTGATCTGCCAATCTTCTTTTTCACACAATGATAAAACATTGTGCACCAGTGGGGTACTTACAAAATCGCATTTGAAGACAGAATTCCTGCCATACCTACCACAGTGAAATAAACAAAGTGTTTCCACATCTAGAGTTCATGAATTTCTCATTTAAACATTATCCTAAAATAATTAATGCAGTGATTTTCAACCTTTTTCATCTCACAGCACACTTAACAAGGCACTGAAATTGTCAAAGCACACCATCAATTGTTTTTACCATTGACAAGGCACACCAGACTGTTCCAGTCCCACAATTTTCCTATTCATTAATGTCAGTCCCCAAATTCCCGCAGGCACTATCCTGTGGACTATCCGCAGCACACCAGTGTGCCACAGCACACTGGTTGAAAATCACTGCATTAAGGTAAGAAGAGGGTGCAGACAAGGATTTGCATATTACAAATTTCTTAAGCAACCCTATGAATTCAAGCCCTTTCTACACCGCTATTGAATTTAAAAAATATTTAAAATAATTCATTAATTCCACACTCATATAAATTGTTAATTTTCAACCAAAATTATTAAATATAAAGGTTTATCTCCTCTCATTCCCAGCAGCAATTTTTAAAATGAGTTTAAGCATATCTAGGATATCTTTGATGAGTGACATGCCTGGTTGATTCAGAAGTCTAAACTGCCATAATCCCCCTTGCAATTGCCTCTTTTCTGCCTACACCATAGAAAATGAAGGTGATTGATTCTGTTGCCCAATGCTGATCCTGGCAAACTTAAGGGAGGTAATGGCCACAGCAGACTTAATCTTTGAGACATTATGCCAATGAAATGTAAAGAGTAAACCTCCCCAAAGAATACAAAAAAGGTTTACAACCATGGATAACTATTTTCACAAATCTCTTCCAGTATGTTTTTCCTCCTACAGTATTAAACTTTGTGTGCTATAAAAAGGTATGGTTTTGTTGTATATGTGCACAGGTAAAAATGTATGTTGTATTAAGTAAACCTGATTAGCAACATTTCCTTTGACAGAAATAAGAAAATAAACTATATAAAAAGGATTCATTATGCTCCCCAGATATAACTGAAGAGAATATTCATGGCAACAATTAAAATCAGAAGATGTTTAAAAATCAGTTGAAGAATACCTTGGAGATATTTGTATAATCTTTTGGCTGTTCACTTTATGATCTTCCGGAAGCTTCTGGAAGCTGGTCACTTGCTGAAAACGGAAAGCTGAAGAGAAGGATTGGATTGGACTGGGAGACGAAATAGTTCTATTCTGTTTCTAAAGAATAGACAAAAAGGTTTATTTTAAGAACATTACAGCATAGCTTAACCCTCTGCTCATTATAATTGGGCTCATTTGCAAGAAACTTGCCTTCTCCAGAAAGTCAGTAACTTGCCAAGAGAATGGCAAAACTGGGCTGCTGTTTTTGAAGATGATCATTGATACTAATCCAGAGTCACTGAGGCAGAGTTAGCATTTCAAGATCATTTTATGTATATAGAGTATGAGTCATAAATTACACAGTCTGGATCTTTCCCACAGTTAGAGAATTACAACTTTATGATGGATAAGGCCACAATCCTGAAATCTGACCTATGTGCGGGCTATTCTCAATCAGTTTCGGGACTGTAATGTAAATTCTACTTACAGGTGTCATTGCCCATATGGTAAACTTGTAGACGTTCTCATAGTGTATAGCAATGGTTCACATTAACAGACAACATAGTTGCTTGCTTGTCAACATCAAGATGAAGAACTATTGCTGAACCCAGCTAAAGTCGATAGGTAGAAATACACTATCCATAGATTAAATGCATGATCCAGCTGTCATTGGCACTAATCAAAACATATGAGTTAGTACACAAATGGAAACAAAATTATATCCATATTGTTTTAGTTGGGAACAGTGATTGAGCAATGCTGAGTAAGGAAAATCTGCAGTTTCCACAGAACTGCACTGGGACATGTTCTCACATTTCAAAATGTACAGTTTCTAATGGTTGAGATCTTTTGTTGATCAGGTCATGTGTTGTACTGAAAAGTTTAGATCCCATCAGTCAGCGATCCTCAGGGACACTTTCCCATCAAAGTCTTAGCAATGCATTTTATAGTGAAATCCTAAGGTTCCTAACTTATCTATCAGCAAATCCCATTTATAATCATGTTAAAAGCATATGCACCGTAATCTGTTAAAAGTACAGATCTTTAAAATTTCCCCAAATGCAGTCACATACCATGGTATCATTAACTCCAATGGATTAAAAAATAAAATATTGAAATGAATGAACCCACCAGAAATTGGCTCATGATATACCTAGTGGGTCTTGACCCACAGTTTGACTGTGTATGTATAAACCATACAGTATTGGGTGCAATCCTCAGACATTTAGGCTGACCTAAACCTCCTAGCTTATCTTTCTATAATGATGTGAGAAGGTTAGTACAGTATATGCCTATGCATTGGCCTACCCCCCAGGAGTTGGGCAGAAGTGTCTTACTACACTTTTGTGACACCCCCAGGTCAGCACAGGACTTATGCCAGGAATTAGGCCAGTTTAAATTGAGGTTAGAATTGCAGTCATTGTTATTAGTTGTTGATATGTGGCACCTCTTCATCTCATTCATCCCCATCATGGTTGAATGATGTTTTGCCATCTATGTTTTGCCATCTATAATCTCAGTTTAATGGAGATAGATTTTACCAACATGCAATTTTATCTTATACTGCCCAAGTTTAAAAAACAATTCTAAAATTATATTACTTGGAGTGCAATCCTATCCTTGTCTGCTCAGACGTAAGCCACATTATAGTCAATAGCGCTTACTCTCAAGTAAGTGAGGTTAGGATTGCAGTCTTAATTTGTTGCCGTCTGACAGATCTACACAAACATCTCTTCCTTTGTCTGCTGCTGGCGGCAAAGAGGGCTTTAGCTTGTAATTGAAAATCAGTTGCTTCTCCTAATTTAGACTTCTGGAGAGATAAGCTATGGGACGTAATGTTCATGCAGAACAACTTGCCATGTTCAAACAGCCAAGGAACAGGAAAGCCTAAATTCCTCCTATGAATCATGGCTCCCATTCCTTATCTAGCTGGAAGCCCAACAAGGCAATGTAAGTATGTACTAGAAAGGCTTATTACCCTATTTTGATCTCCTCCTTCGTTAACTGTGAACATAATTATCTTTTCATCTTACAGTCCCTGATCTTACTATTTAAGAATTATTTTTTTCTCTCCAGATAACCCATTGCTCTTTAATTTAAGGGGTGCGCATGTATTGTTTGTTGTACATTTTTTGGACATTTAATCATTAGAAATTATTTACCTTATGCTTTTCCTGGTCTTATTCTTGCGGCATTTTCTGTTGTATGTGTGTATGTTTTTCTGAACAAATGTGGGGAAATCTTCTTAATAATAATCTTTGACAAAACTTGGAAAGGATTTGAAACAAGAGTGAAAATATTTAGGCCTTATAACTTATGTTAAAGAAAGGAAGGCTAAATATGTTGGTTTTTTTTAAAACCAACTCGACCCTATGGACAGAAATCTTATTTGAAGGGACTTTCTTTTGCACCTAATATTTCTAAAAAATATACCTCAGACCCATTCACAGTAATTGATGCTCAATATTTTTCACTTTGGATGAAACTAGGAATTATTTTGGATGAAACTAGGCCAATTATTTTATTTCTTTTTTCGGGTGAGGGCTTCTTATAGTTTAGGTGGTAAACGCGTAGTTATGGCCCTTACATATACAGAACAAATTTAGCATGACAAACTAGTCTACATTCAATGAGCCATTTTTACAACTTATAGTATCTCATAACTCTATCTTATACTGAATCAGACAATTAGTCCACTGAAGCTGCAATCCTAATCACCAGTTAGACCAACCTAAGCCCCAACCTAAATCCTGTGATGATATGGGGGCCTCATAAAAGTGCCGTAAGACACTTCTGCCCAACGTCTGGGGAGGGTTAAGCCAATGCACAAATATGCACTTGCCTCCCTACATTACCATGGGAGGGGGAAGACCGATACATTGTGCCAACCTGGGTTAGCATTGCATTCTCAATCAGTATTATAAAAATGTTCTCCAAGCTTTCAAACTGGACATATTCTCAGCCTTACCTGGAGGTGCCAGGGATCAAACCAGGCCCTACAACTCTTTCCCCTACTCTGATATAAAGGTTGTCACTAGTTACTCACTAGGGTTCCACTCCAGAATCCCCAGTGGATTAAAAAAATCCATTGATTTTTAAAAAGCAGCAAAAAAATAGATTTAAAGACTCACCTCTAGAATTCTTGCTCCTCCATTGCTCCTAATGGAATAGGGTTGTGCCTTGATATCCTCGGGGATTTGATTCTTGGATTCCATACTAATACAAAAAATGTGTTAAATAAAAGCAGTTTAAATATAAAAGAGTATCCCTTTACAATTGTTTAAAAACAGCTTTTCTTATTGTTGTAAAGAAGTAGTCAGCAATTAAGACCCTGCAAAGGACCCCTGTCTTAGCTGATGAAATGCTTAGCTGCATGTATGACTGCCTCTCTATAACAGTTAGAAAATCTGTTTTTTCTGACTTTACAGCAGTGGTTCTCAATCTTCCTAACGCCGTGACCCCTTTATAAGTTCCTCATGTTCTGGGGACCCCCAACCACAAAATTATTTTCGTTGCTACTTTATAACTGTAATTTTGCTACTGTTATGAATTGTAATGTAAATATCCGATATGCAGGATGTATTTTCATTGTTACAAATGAAATGTGTGTTCTATGCACACATTGAACACAATGGGATTTATTTCAGAGTAGGCATGCATAGGATTGGGCCCTGAGGCTGCAATCCTATCCACATTTACATGGGAGTAAAGGCCCCCTGACTATAATGGGATTTATTTCAGAGTAAGCATGCATAGGATTGGGCCCTGAGGCTGTCAGTCAGCCCCAGTGCACGCGCAACTACAGCTGGAGGTCTGGCAAGGCTGACCTGGCCCCCTGCATCAGGGGTCTTTAGGAGACCCCCAGGAAAGCTCTAGGCTACCCCCCAAAGGGGTCCCGACCCCCACTTTGAGAAACGATGCTTTACAGGGATGTATTTTTCCCCTTCTGCAGACGTCTGCTCACTCTTTCTCAGTTGAAGTGACCATTTATGATGAGACAAATCTGTAAATATAATCAAAAATAATTTGTATAATATTAAATGAATTTTAATCCAAATACACTATTTTTTTAATCCGTGTATAACAAGGTTGTACTTGCAATCATTATAGAAGAGTGTTCCAGGTGCGAGCAAGTCTTTAATTAAAAAAAAAGGAAAAATGGCAGAAAATTACAGCTTCATTAGATATTAAAATTCTTTAACTCTTTACTAATTAGGAGTTTTCCTTGAATCCCATCTAGCCTAAGAAGCCATTTACAGCAAACATTCCTTGCTCTCATCTCTGAAGCTGAAATATTTTTGTCCTACAAGACCTGCTAGGAAAAGAGAAAGGGGGATCTGAAGGTCACACTGATAGCTGGTAAGTGATTATTTCCACGTGTACTTGGCCCTATTTTCTTGATATGAACAAGGACAATGAAGAAAAATAGAAGACATTACCCTATCACAATCTACCACCCAAGGCCCCGGATCCATCAGCCACCTAAAGTCAGGGCTGATATAGCCTTTAATGGAAAACAAGGAGAATATGACAATTGTTCTCTGATGGGTACATTTCCAGCTGTGCCAACTTGTGGGAGAGGAGCAGGATTGTTGGCCAGTCGGCAAAAGGAAAAGGTCAAAGTTCTACAGCAAGACACCATAATTCTTCAAAGAAACAGGCATAAAAATATGTATGTGATAATACATACACATTATTTCGCTTCTCAGATGTGATATTTGGTTATCAAAAGGAAGACGAGGCAGAGACACATTTACAAAGGACAGCTAAAAAGCATACAGTGGCTCCTCACATAACAAATGCCTCACGTAAAGTATGTTTCACATAACAAACAAAACTTTCTTTAGGATTCTGCTTCACGTAACAAACTGTGTTTCATGTAACAAACAAACTCGTTGGCAGTTGGGGCAGACATGCTTGCCTTTGAAAAAACATCAGGGCTGCCTAGCACGTCTGCCCATAGCGAAAGCAACACTTGCATGCTGTTCCTCCTGTGGCCGGGCATCCGTAGGGCAGAGGGAGAGAACAGCAATGGAGAAGAGGGAAGCAGCTCAGGGCTAGCCAGAAGGGAGCAGGGGGGAGAGAGGCTCAGGGTGGAGAGAAGGAGAAAGTAGGAAGCTTTGAAAGTGTCTTGGACTGCAGAATAAAGTGTCTTTGACTGCAGTATCCTAACCATGTCTACTCAGAAATAAGCCCCATTGTGTTAAATGGGGCTTACTCCCAGGAAAGTGTCTTTAGGATTGCAGCCTGAGTAGACTTCATAGGATCATGCACACTGAATGCATGTTTTGAATTCAATTCCAGTGTTTTGTCATCATTTTTACATCCAATTAATATTTTTATATGAATATTTTTTGGGTTCTTGAATCAATCATCTGAATTTCCATGATTTCCTATAGGAAAATCTGCTTCATGTAAAGAACGTTTCATGTAACAAACATGCCTTTGGAACAAATTAAATTTGTTACGTGAGGCGCCACTATATATCAACTATTGAGAGCTTTGAAAAATTAAGAAAGAAACTCGTATTTCTATCATCTTAACTATTTACAATATGCATTTTTCTGCACAAAATATGTGGTAAAATCCTGATGGAGATTGATTTGATCTTTTGTTTGTGGCCTTAAATTTCTTGAGACAGCTCACAAGCTGACTCAAAATGTTTGGACAGTTTGATGTGCTGTCTTCACGTGAACAGAGAAAAGGCAGCTGCAGTGTACAGGGGCTTTCATATATCCAGGCACAAATCCAGGTCAATCTGACCCAGGAAACAACTGAACAAGGTGAAGCATTGGGAAAATTCTTAGGGTGTAATCCTAACCCAGGCCAGCACAACTCATGGGTCTTCTCCTTCCCATGGTGATGTAGGGAGGCAAGCGCATGTCTGTGCCCAGGGCGAACCCTCCCACAAGTAGAAATGTCTTATGGCAATTTGTGACACCCCCAGGTCAACACAGGATTTATTCTGGGGCTTAGGCTGGCCTAATGGAGGTTAGGACTGCAGTCTTAAAGTTTTACAACTTCATAAAGAATCCTTTCCCAGCAGGACCAGCCCAAGGTCTCTTGACACCTGAGACTGCATGGATAGGTGCCCTTACACTTACCCATTGGTTCACCAGCCACAGTTCCTTCTGCTCTCCAGTATTCTAGCCCAGCACTGTCCCCTCTTCCACATTTCCTCCTCCTCACTGTTCTGGTGACCGTGTCATAAATGGAAAAGAATGCCCCTTGAAATGTAGGACACCTAAGACAAATGTAGGGCATGACAAAATAAAAGCTAAAAACATATAGATTGCTTTCACGGGATTATTTGAAACACTACAGTTGCAATCTGGCTGCAGTTATATTACTTATTATTAAATTTAAAACCATTGCTTATAATTCATTACATATAATTTATTTATTACAAGAAAGCTACATACTGCCTTCTCACAAGGAAATGGAGGATAACAAAGATTTTTTTCCAAGACACAAGGCTAAAAAAGAAGGGATGTCCTGGAAAAGGAGGACATATGATCACCCTCTTTCTCTTTCATTCTTCCTCTTCCAATCCAGTGAGTGGAAGAAGTTAATGGAGTCAACTGGCGGAGGTGAGAGACTCCCCTATCATCCCTCCTCATATTGTTTGAGCCAAACAATATCTGTTTGGCTGGCCTTGCTACTCGTAAGATTGGAAACCAATGAGGAAAAATTGGCCTAGCAAGATATTTTGCTCTGACAGCAAATTCTAGAAAAGTAATGGACAAAGCCTCTCTCTCTCTCTCTCTCTCTCTCTCTCTCTCTCAGCCTCTGAAGGAAGATATATTATGTAAGGAAATAGACAACTTTTACACTGGCTGTGCCTTGGCTGTACCAATTTCTCCCTCTCTCCCCACTACTCCAGAAGGCTCAATCATCCTCAGTAGTTGACAACTCTATTTCTTGGTCCTGAAGTTAGATGACAGGCATTTTTTGATACATTCCAAAATGTTTGTGTGGACAAACATCTACTTATGAGCGCCAGTTGGTTCTATATCAAGTGAAGCATAAAAAAGCAACTTTGGAATAAAAAAAATCAAAATTTCCTTTAAAATTGAACCATGAGAAATGGTTTGAGATTAAATATGTCCTCGCTATACTCACTAGTGGGTGAGGTCATGGCTGTCATTGTCTTCCTGCCAGTGATGAATGCCTCACTGGAGAGGCCACCGTTGGCTGGTGGATTGGGACAGTCACAGAGCAACCCAAGCATAATGTCATGAATAGTTTCCTTCCAGGATCTTCCCCAGTGCATCAGAGCCACATCATCACTCTTAGCTCTGTCTTCTTATCACAGCTTGAATGTACAGTTGAAATCTTGGATTTTATCTCAAAGAAAACTTCCTTTTTGGCAAAATCACTTAAGCCAAGCTTTCCCTTGAGCCTTCAACAATCCATATAAGAAATCCATAAGCATCCTAACATTTGTGGGCAAATCCTGAGTTTAATGGTGTAGTAAGTGTGCAGCGGGCTGTGGGTGGTGCAAGTGGCTAAGACACTGTGCTTGTTAACCAGCAGGCCAGGGTTCGAGACCCGGGTCGGCCCCACAAGACAGGGTGAGCTCCTCTCCTTAGCCCAGCTCTGCGATGCCAGCTGGATCCAATTGTATTGGCTCTGCTAATTCAGTGGCGTGGAGAGGGGGGATTTGCTGCTTGGGGAACAGCATATCCTCCATAACAATCCAACCCAGGCTTTTGTGCTTCGCATGCAGCGCTGAGCACAATACCATAATCTTCCAAAACTGATGGAGGCCTGCTTTTTTTAAGTGTGCAGCAGCTGGGGCAGCTCACTCCAAATACCAGCCAAGAGGGGGAAATCATCACTTCCCCCATGTTTCTGCCTCCTCTATTCAGGAGGCAGCAGTAATGGTTTTGTAATCTGGTTGCTGCCCTCTTCCTTCTCCTTTGGAGAGTCTGAAACAAATTAGAAGGTCCAGCCTAATGCCAGATAAGCCAGCCTAGCTGCACCAGAAAAGGCCTAGACTAGCATAAGTCCACTTAGGCTGGCCCAAGACAGATGGACCTGTGCCACCCTAAGCAGTTCAGCAGGGGTGTGTTGAAGGCTTGTTGAGCATGGCCTAGAATAGGGCAGCTAGGCCATATCCAGAGCCTGTTTCTAGGGCAAACATGCCCCCTCACAGCCCCTCTGACTTAGGCCATCTCATGAGCAGGCATAAATCTGAGTACACCCATAGGTGTCCATGAAAAGCCAGAGTAAAAATGGAAGAAAAATAAAATAAGTTCTAAGTTCTTAAGCTGTCCTAAACACCACCCCTGCATCTCAACCTCAGGATATGGCACAAGGCTCTGTCTTGGGACCGGTTCTCTTTAGCGTTTTCATTAATGACTTAGAGGAAGGGGTACGGGGGAGCCTGATCAAATTTGCAGATGACACCAAGCTGGGAGGAGTAGCAAACACAACAGTAGATAGGAGAAACCTCCAGAAGGATCTGGATAAACTAGAATACTGGGCTGTAATAAATAGAATGAATTTCAACAGGGAGAAGTGCAAAGTTCTGCACTTGGGCAATAAAAACCAAAAATGCAGGTATAAAATGGGGGATACTTGGCTTGGCAGCACAACATGTGAGCGGGATCTTGGAGTCGCCATGGATCACAAGCTGAACATGAGTCAGCAGTGTGATGTGTCTGCAAAGAAGGCAAATGCCATTTTAGGTTGCATTAAGAGGACTGTAGCTTCCAAGTCACGAGAAGTTCTAGTTCCTCTTTATTCTGCATTGGTGAGACATCACCTTGAGTACTGTGTTCAGTTCTGGGCACCTCACTTTAAGAAAGATGCAGCCAAACTGGAGCAAGTCCAGAGGAGAGCGACAAGAATGATCAGTGGGATGGAAGGGAAGCCCTACGAGGAAAGGTTGGGGGAACTTGGGATGTTCAGACTGGAGAAGAGGAGGCTGAGAGGAGACATGATTGCCCTCTTCAGATACCTGAAGGGCTGTCATATGGAGGAAGGGGCCAGTTTGTTCATAGCTGCTTCTGAAAGCAGAACTAGAACCAATGGGTACAAACTGCAAGAAAGGAGATTCCGGTTGGATATCCGGAAAAAATTCCTGACGGTGAGGGCGGTTCGGCAATGGAACAGATTGCCAAGGGAGGTGGTGGACTCTCCCTCACTGGGGATCTTCAAGCAGAAGCTCGACGAGCACCTGTCAGGGATGCTCTAGGGGGATTTCCTGCTGCAGGCAGGGGGTTGGACTAGATGACCTACTAGGTCCCTTCCTACTCTAGGATTCTATGATTCTATGAACTACACCAGTCCAGTGAACATGCTGCCCTTGTGCAGGCTGCCTCTTTGGCAGCAGTTAGGCCAGTCTAGAGGCTTCCTTGCACTGAGGATTTGGCCTGTTAGCTCAAGCGGCTGACTATGTCATTATCTGTTATTAGCAAAGCTGATTGACTTCCAGCTATGTTTGGCTCGTTTCTAATTGAGTAAAAATGTGACTACTGATTATTACTCATTTGACTAGCAAAAACCTGATCAGTGTCACTGATTATCTCTGCTGATTTTGCCTCAGTGAAGTGGTCAGCAGATGCTAGAAAAGCAAATAGGAGGAAATTATTTTAACCTAATAGAACCTGTGTTGGGATACATAAAGGTGAAAAGGTGAATGAGATTTATACTGAATTTATTTGAAAAGTAATGTATTGGATGAAGCCTAATATAGATCAGCATATCTGTAGATCTCACTAGCAGCTTAGTCCCATTGATTCGGAAACTCCTGATTCAGAGGTCAAAACTATCTGTTTACTATGCCATGACTACAAAATATCCTCTTTGCTTCTCATCTGCTCTCCCCACCATCATTACTCCAGCTGATTTCTTAGCTCTACTTCCTCTTCCCAGAAATCTCAGGAGACGAAAGCTGTGTAAACAAACGCCCCCAATTTACAAGGCTGACTGAAAAAGATAACATGTTTTCCCACTTTCCCTACATTGCAGTTCTCCCCATTGCCTACCATAAAAGCTAAGAGGAACGCTGGGACATTCCCTGGCCAGAGGGTCAGGAGCCTGCCTGCAGATGGTGGAAGGTTGGAAGGCCACTTAGTAGTCCTCATTAGCAAGCCCTGCCTAGGACAAATATTTCACCCACTTTGCTCCATAAACTCTTGAGAAATTGCCGTCAACACAAAGCAAGGCTATCTCTTTGATATAATTTCCATCTTTCATGAAGCAGGATCCAGATAAGTCAGCAACCAGGCTTTTGATACTATCTTTAATTTTTGGATGTGGTAAGCACATTGTGAGGACAGAGTTCTCCATTCCCAAGGCCAACTCTGTGTTGTCAGTTCCCTGAGATTCAGATAACTGTTACAGCTTAAAATCATCCATACCTTCTGGGTCTGAAATTTATATTTGGTTACATTGCCACTCTCCCCCACTTCTTCGGTGACCTAATTGCATGTGAACTTAATAGCACAATTGGAACCTTGTGGGTCTCGTTCATGTGGTCCCTGTAAATAAAACCAGAATGCCCTCACTGTGGAATTTGAGAAAACCATGTGAGGAGTACTGTAAGGAGACAGATGATCTGCTGTCTGTTCAAGTGAGTGGGAAGCATATCAATATGGGTTGCATCAATCGGAGAATGCAACCCACATTGATATGGATTGGAGAGGGTACCCTGAATCCATCTCTTCCTGATGCAAGCCATATCTGGTAGGGCTAGCAATGGTTAGTGCAATGGGGACCCAGATCTGATGAGGTCAGAGGATTGTGGAACACTATGAAAGCAATTGCCTGTTTTCTTTCTATAACTGATGTGTCTCAATTAGGTCACTGTAAAATCAGGACTAATGCCGACTTTGGTGAAAGATGGAATAAAGAACGGTGGTGTCTACACAGCCTCGGTGGATCTAGGCAGAAACTTCCCTTTCTCCCAGAACTTGAATGGTACTGGATCTACACAGCTGCTGCTGAAATTGACAGCCCAGCACTGACTCCTCCTTGCCCCCTTGCAACACGTAGTAAAACAAAACATGTGGCATGATGTCACTGGTTTCCATGCTCCCATTCCACATCACTGAGGACTCCTTGAGGGGATGGGAAAAGTTGCAATGCAATGTCATCACATCACAGACTTGTCTTACTGGATTTATCAAGGGAGAAAGAGGAGACGACACAGGGCACATGGCTCAACCAGTGCATCCAATTCCAGCGTCAGAAGCACAATTGTCCCATTTTGGATGGGCAATTTCAGAAAGGTGGAAGGTGCTCTAAAGCAATTAATTTAATTAATAAGCTTAATTGTTTCAAAAGCTGTATGCTAATTGGGAAGATTGGCATTCAGTAAAGAACCCGCCGTTTGGCTTCTTCCTTGTAGTTTGTTTGTTTAGCGTTATTAAGGCTTGGTTGCAGTCTTCTAGCCAAGGACATGAAGTCTGTTGGGGATTTTTTTTTAATGGTACAGCCTCCAAAGATTCATTATGCTGAAATACAGAGCCAATGTTCTTTCCCATGAAGTCTCCAACCCACTTATGACTTCTCATAAAAGCATTGCCTGGAGAACTGCGTGAAACTGGTCTGAAAAATTCAGAGAAATGCTGGCAGGTTTGCAGCACTCTGTGGGCATATGCAATACAGACAGGGAAGTCTACTCTGGTTAATAGAAGCCTTTGCTATTAAGTAACTGCGACATAGAAATTAAAAGAGCTCTCAAAAGTGTTCGGCGGTATGAGTTTTCATAACTTCCCATTTCATTTTGTTTTAATGATTTCTATTGGCTTCAAAGAATTAGGACAGTTTGCCAGTGTTAGAGCAAATTTTATCCCAATTCACGGAAATATTATGGAGGAATTTTAAAATTTTATTTGCTTACGTGGACAAGAACTTCAGTCTTGATCATATGAGGAGGAAAAAATCACATTCACAGACCAAACGTTCAAATGATAATGCCGGAACTGAGCTTTATTCCAATTTTGTTTTCTGTTCCTAGTTAGCAAAGGTGGAGGGGTGTCTCTTTCAAAATAACCATAGCAATTGAAGCCAAAGTCTATATTTTAATGGCTTCAGACCCTTGGAAAAACTCTACTGTTTTCAGTTAATCATAATGCTTTAATAATATGTGATAGTATCAGCAGGATTTAGGATCTATTTAGTTGTTGGTTTATATCCTGCTTCATTGTTCTTTGCCTTGAGGCAGCATATAAGAATGTCCAACTTCTATTTTAGATTCAGGAATAATACATTCCAAATATCACTTAGAATTAAAACGCAACAATCCTGATGCATCAGATCAAAAGGCTCCCCCTCCCTGGAAAGTTGGGCGCATCAGCATGCTATCCTCTACTGCTTTTGTAGCTTCCTTACTGCCACTCTGATTCACCAGTCTTAATGTGGCAAACATAGAGTGCAATCCTAACCAATTTAGGCCGGCCAAACTCACCTGGCATATCTTAACATGTTGGGGTGGGGAGATTGGCATATGACTGTGCACTGGTCTAATTCCACCCAGGAGTGGGGGAGAAGTGTTTTACGGCACTTTTGTTACACCCCCAGGTCAACATGGGACTTGTGCTGGGGCTTAGGCCAATCTAAATGGAGATTAGGATTGCAGCCATAGGCAAATTGCAGGTATGGCAGCAATAAGTTGTTCTGCCATCATGGAAGCCCACAACCACCACATGCACAGACACCAGTGCAGTGGCCAGAAAGCCTCATACCACTGCAATGGGGCACAATGGGGCACAATGGGGCTGCTGGCACAACTCCACCAGCAAAATGTTATGAAAGTGTTGACAACAGAACAGGAAGGGAGTAGAATAATGTTAAGTCACCTGCCACTGGATCCCAAATCTTCTCCCTGAGCTGGCCATTCCCCCAGTGGTTCCATAGCACTCGTGATGGCTATTACTATTGCCAGTGAGCTGGGGATAGGTGCCAGGTGCACAGTTTTTAATGCGTGGCCTCCAGCAGCCTCATGCTGGTACTAAGACTGTTTCAGGGACGGCTTCCAATTAAACACAATTGCAAATAATTTTTGCAAATGATATTTTTGCAAATTTTTGCAAATAATAATTGCAAATGAAATATTTGATTTCATCTTCTTTTGTCCTCCTGCCTCTCGAAAATGCAGAAAAATAAAAATATTAAGAAAATTTAAACAGTTGACATAATGGTACTAAAAGAAAGAAAACAGGGTACTCATCAAACACCAATAAAACCAATTTTCTCTTCCTCCAGGAAATACAAGTTATAAAGGAAGATGAGCCTTACCTAAATTTGTTAGAATTAGGTCATGTGTGTCCTTCATATATCCTGAATATGAAAGGGAAGAAGTGTTCAGCTATAATGAAATTCCCATCCAAAGGCATGTCTTTTTTTAACTAAAGGTTCTTTTGTTGACGTGTGTGGGAGAAGTAGCTTTCTGAAATACTTTTAGACTAGCAATCAACATGGAGAGTAACATAGTTCCTATATGAATTACGGGTATAAGCTGATCTAATCCTGTCCAGTCCTTTCCAACTTTCTAGGGCCAATGCCTTTACAATGTTCCTTTACCATTTTCACGGCTGCATCAGTGCTGAAAAGGATTGGGCCCTTTCACTCGCAAAAGCTTTTATATGAAAATGCTCCAAATCAAAACACGATCTTGAGCTGTATTTAGTGGACTCTGAAATGTACAAGACTTGTAGTTAGAGCCTATTGTTAGAACATACTTTTATGATTTGTGTTGCTTATTTTAAAAAAGTTCAAAAAGCAATTTCTGTAGCCCAATAAAGATGTTTTTCTGCCTGCACAGGGCTCATTATCTGAAAAAGAACCAAAAGACATCACCACTGAAAAAGGTGTGTTGAAATGAAGATGGCCAGTTGTGATAACAGCATCACATCTCTTTCATGGTAAAGGTATCTCTTAAACCAGTTAGCAGGAATTATAGGCAGGAGTTTTCCATAGTTTTAGAAAAGACATTTGCAGAAGGCAAACTCCCTCTTGCACATGATATGCAGTAATAATTCCCAAACCAGGTAAACTTATATTGAAATTAGGCAACAAAAGATCATTTAGAGATTTTAATTACAGTATATGAATATTAACTAACAGGCATATGATCACATTTCCACATTCTAGAGAGTCACCATACATTGTAGTCGTTCCCCAAGAGATAGTGACAAACTGTATATTGTTTTGCTTTGCAAATTCTCTTAAAAACAGATTTTGGAAAATGTCAATTAGTCTCCTGTGGAACATGTGTCTTTCTGGAATAGATTCGTAAACAAAAAGTAGATGTAAGCATCTAAGGATGCAATCCTAAGCTCCAGTTAGGCCAGGCTAAGTCCCAGCTTTAGTCCTATGCTGACCTGGGGATGTCACAGACGTGGCACAATTTAAGACACTTTTATGCCATTACTGGGGGAGGGTTAGGCCAGTGCACAGACATGCGTTTGCCTCCCTACATCACCACAGGAACAGGGAGACCAATGAGTTGTGCCAGTCTAGGTTAGGGTTACACCCTAAATATAATAATGTTCTTTTACAATGCTGAGTGAACTGTATTAAGGATTGTTAATGAAGAATTTGTCAAATAATACAAATTCAACATCCTCTCTAAAAGACAATATTCAGGGCTGTGAAAGTAGAAGATCACTTCCTTAAAATCAGATTTAAATGAGCAAAAAAGAGGAAAAAATTGATATAGAACAATTTGAGAACGGATATTGAAAGACCTTTAAGTTTCCTAATACAAATTATTTTATTTACACTATTTATTTACACTATTACCATAATTTATTTGAAATATTTATATCCCACTTTTCTTATCCCTAGTGGCTCACAGAATGTAAGTTTAAAATTTTTTTTAAAAAGCAGGCCTCCGTCAGCCTTGAAAGGCTATGGTATCGTGCTTGGCGCTGCATACGCTGCATGTGAAGCACGAAAGCCTGGGTTGGATTTTTTATGGAGGATAATGCATATACAAATTCATAACATATGACAATTTAATTTAAAAGCAGTAATTTCTACATTTCCTATGATAACTTGAAAATAATTTCGGCAAATTGTAGAGATGATTAAATGCACTAGCTGTCAAAAGTCACCAACCATTATGCTTAGCCATTTACGGGAATCTCTCTTCCATGATTTGATAATAGATGCACCTTTTAATTTGTTTGAGGTTTTTCAATTAATTGCCTGATTTTGTGATTCTGCCATTTTTGTAGCACAATAAGCACTTTAAAAACTCACTCATTCCAAAACTCTCCCACTCAAGTTGAATTCACTTCAAGATCAGCATATGCTCAGCCCTCCCAATGAAATCAATGAGGCTTCAAAGTTTTTAACTCTGGCTGAATTGGAGTATCTCCTTACTTGACCTAATATATTCCACATTTTGTCTTTATAGGCCTTATTGGAATGGTATTATAAAATGTTTTGACTACCTGGAATTAATGTGCTTTTGGCTTTCCCTTGTACCACCTCTTTTAATGGTGTTTCATGAGGAAAATATCTTGGGGATTGTTTTACACCCTTCTTGATGTGGCATTAAAACAAAATTACACATTATCATCTATAGTTCTCTTACTTGGAATTCCTTACTTTTGATCTATGGCTCTGGTATCTTTATTTCATGAGATTTTTTTAAACAGCATTAATGAAATTAGCAGTTAATAAACTTAGTGCAATCCTAACCTAAGCCACACAACTCATCAGTCTCCCCATTCCCATGGTGATGTAGGGAGGTAAGTACATATATGTGCAATGGCCTAACCCTCCCCCTGGAGTGGCACAGAAGTGCCTTACAGCATTTTTGTACAGCCCAGGTCAGCACAGAACTTATGATGGGGCTTAGTCTGGCCTTAGTGGAGCTTAGGATAGCAGCCTTAAACTGCTCAAAACTAATTCCCACCTGTCCATGAGATGTCACCGCACTGCCAAACATGCACTGCATCTTATGGCTGGTGGGACAGCCATATGGCTCTCTTAGACAGCCTGGGAAAGAAAAGTATTAATAATCTTTACATTATTAATAGGGCTTCTCAACCCCCAGTCTGGGGACCACTGGAGGTCCTTGGCTGACCAGTCCACAAGAGGATTCCTCTATGTGCCTTTTTTGCTCTCCTCCTCTGTCAGTGGGTTCTCACCTGCAATCCTAGCCACAGTAACCTAGCAATAGCTCTATTTATTATCATGGGATTTACAGCTAGGTGGGGAAGCCCTCCCTCCAGGTCGCTAGAGGCAGAAATATTTCACCACCACCCCCTGCCCTTGGGCTGGTTCCTAGAAAATTTATTTTCCCCTGGGGCCAAAAAGATGAGGACCACTGCCTTACATGACTCCCTGTAATCTATGCCGAGGTGGCATAAGCCTGAGAAGCCAAAGTAGCCTGAAGATGTATTGGGTTGGGGGGATGGAATGCTGGCATGTGTAAGTACTACCAAAATCCACCCACTACCACCCTCAAACTGCTCTCCACCTGCTCCACTCCCCATCCCAATCCTCCTCCAAATTGTCTCTGCTGCCACTTTACCAGCTCCGGCACTGTCTGGATGAGTCATCGGTGGGTGTGCAGAGCCACTGGCGGACGTGTGTTGCAACACAAGACAGTGGTACACCTTTTGCAGTGCAACCCCAGGACTTCCAACAAAGGACTGCAACGTCTATCACCATAAATCTCCCAAAGGAATGGGGCAAACATTTCTTATCTCCTGCTTAGAAGTAAATCCCATTACGTTCAGTAGGACTCATTCCCTGGAAAGTATTTAAAGGACTAGAACTGAAGTTTGATTTCACTTTCTGCTTATTCACCTGATCCAACACTAATATTATTTTTGGTTTTGATACAGTTTTATATAAACTGACTTCTGCCTCTCTGGTTCCTGATTTGAAGGATATAATAGTTCCATCCAATCTGATACCTGACCAGCGTTGCCACATATTTCATTAACTCCCTCATTTAATGGAGGATTGTCTCTGCCCTTCTTTGATAACCTTCTTCCAGGCTTCAGAGATCTGAGTGGTCCTGTTCCTGAGCTACTGAGACTGAGGGCACAATCCTAACCAATTTGGGATGGCATAACTTACCGAATCTGCCCAAGGAATGGGCAGAAGTGCCTACAGCACTTTTGTGACACCCCCAAGTCAGTGCATGACTTATGCGGGGGCTTAGGCTAGCCTAACTGGAGGTTAGGATAGCCTGAGGTACTTGCCTCAAGTGAATGACCATTGCCTTCTTTCACCCACCCATCTTCCTCTAAAGCTCCTCCTCTTCCTCCTAATCATAGGGTCAAAAACAAAGAGGAATAGAAAAGAGGAAGTGTGGAGGAGAGGCAAAGGCTAGAAGATGAAAAGCAGCATCAGTTGGCCCACCAATGTGATGTTTAGCTGTGGCAAAGTGTTGCTGACAGTACACACTGTATACTGCTGGCCATTTTGCAAACACTTTTAATTTATTTACTTAATTGATTTGATTTTGTAATGTGAGATGTTAAAAAAATTTTCCTGCTTCATGACATCTCTTTTGGCCATGACATCACTTCTGTTAGATCCCAATAGGTTGTCATTCTTAAGCAGTGGGCCCCAGTGTAAAAAGTCTGAGAATCACTGAACTGGATCTTAATTTGCAAAAAGATGATTAAAGATGCCTAATACTGGAATTTGCTGGGCATACAGATGGATTTTTTTAATATTTTATTTTTGTTCTCCTTTTTATCCTACTATTTTAATGTTTTAACAGAATGGATATATGTATGTAGGACTGTGGGTGGCGCAAGTGGGTGGCTGGACTGTGGGTGGCGCAAGACACTGTGCCTGTTAACCAGTAGGCCAGGGTTCGACACCCGGGTCCCCACAAGACAGGGAGAGCTTCTGTCCTTAGCCCAGCTCTGCGATGCAGCTGGAACCAATTGTATCGGCTCTGCCATTCCATTGGACTATTTCAGTGGCATGGAGTCGGGGGATTTGCTGCTTGGATAACAGCCTATCCTCCATCTCAGTATACCCAGGCCTTCATGCTTTGCATGAAGCTAGCGTTGCACTAGCGTTGCACTAGCGTTGCGCACGATACCATAGTCTTTCAAGACTTATGGATGCCAAGTTTTTTTTATATTTATGGACAGCAGTTTTTAAGTCTATTTTATACTTTTATTCTGATCTGTGACTGTAATAATAAAATTGAAATCTATCTCTATATAGAAAAGAGAAAAGTCACTCACTGACTAACTCACTGACTGATTCACTCACTGACTGACTCACTGACTCATCACCGCCCTGCCAAAACCGCTGGGCCTAGAAGCGTGAAATTTGGGGTGGGTGTTCCTTCCATGACCGAGGGGTGCACTAAGAACCGGTTTTTGTCAATTCCAACTGGAAGGGGGTGAAAAGGGGTGCAACGCGTTTTCCACCCTATACTTTGCACTGAAGAAAAAGTGACTGAGGGATGCTCTGCCCCAACCCCCAGACCTAGAAGCATGGAATTCTGGGAGGGATCCTTCTGTCACCTGAACACCCACCAAGAACCCATGTGGAGAAATTTAACCCTTAAGGAGCTGAAAAAGAGTGCAAAGTGTTTTTGTCCTATACTTAACATGGGAGACTGAATAACATCCAGCCAATTTGGTGCTTGGTGCCTGGTGCAGTGGGGGGACATTGTTTGGAGGAAGAGGTTGTGCTGGGGAGGATGCTGCATATGGGAAGATGTGCATGAGGGTTGTTGTGCATGGGGGTTGAAGCGCATGGGGGAAGTTGCACATGGGGGATGTTGCACACGGGGTGTTGATGTGCATGTGGAGATGATGTGCATGTGGAGATGATGCGCATGGGGGACTGATGCGTATGGGGAATGATGTGCATGGGGAATGATGGGCATGGGGGTTGATGCGCATGGGGGAAATTGCGCATGCAGGGTTGATACACATGGGAGTTGTGCATGGGGGACTGTTGCGCATGGGGGACTGTTGTGCATGGGGGTACGCTGTACATAGGGGACTGTTGCACATGGGGTAAGTTGCGCATGGGGGTTGTTGCGCATGGGGGTAAGTTGCGTATGGGGGTTGATGTGCATGGGGTTGATGCACATGGGGAAGTTGCACATGGGGGTTGATGCACATGGGGGTTGATGCGCATGGGGGATGTTGCGCATGGGGTTAATGCGCATGGGGGATGTCGCACATGGCGGACTGATGCGCATGGGGACTGATGCGCATGGGGACTGATACGCATGGAGGAAGTTGCGCATGGGGGGATGGCGCATGCACGAATTTTACTCCTGCAACATGGGTATGCTTTTCGCTAGTTGATCATATGTGTTCAGAACATACACTCAGCTACTCTTTCCAGTGTCGGCAGGAAAAGGCATTCCTGTGAATTTTCTTAAAAGCCAAGCACTAAAAGGAAAACAGATTCAGTGGAGGGCATTTTAGGCAGCGATTACAGAAGCATTGGGACACTGCAAGATTGTCTCAAAAATCTTTTCCCTTTTTTGGGTGGGGATTTTTTAGACACTGATAGGCTGTAAACTCCGCTTTATAATTGCCTTTGGAACCATTATAAGCTTCCTGAGTCTCGTCTGCCACAATCCTGACATCCTGCCAGGAAGGCACAAATTTCTTCCTCCCCCCAATGTTCAGGCCTACTTCCCTTTCCTTCCTTGTTCATGCCCTCTGCTCTCCATACCTTATCCCTCATACCTCATTTCATCTCAAGTCTGCTAGTGAGAACTTGGTCACAGTCCCATTCTTCAGACTGGGTCCAACATGTCATCCACATGCAGCGCAATACTAACTTGTGCTGGAATAGGCAAGCTGGCATGCTCGCACTGTATCCAGGACAAGTTAAAGGCCGCTGTTGTGCCAGTGAAAGGGAAAACTTTTCTCTCAACCCTAGGGAGATCCACTGCAGCCTCAATGGGGCTACTCAGATCCATGCCATCACAGCCCAAATCAGAATAGCCTGGCTGTCTCAAAACAGGTTTAGGATCCAGCACGTCCTAACAGGATTAGGATCTGGCATACACCTCCTGCTTTCCACCCACCTGCCCCTGGAAATGCCCACATCTACTCTCCTCTGCCTCCTCCCTGTCTTCCCCATGCCCCATCCCTGCACAGACCAGCACAAACACACCCCTCTTCCAGAGACCCATGGTGGTGTGGGGAGGCCAGCCCACGTCTGTGGGCCAGCCTATCTCCTGCTCAAGTGGCACAAAGAAATTCTTTATATCTTTTGTGACACTCTCAGGCCAGTGCAAGGGACTTGTGTCAGCCCAAAGCACAGCTTGGATTAGTCTTAAGCCTAAATCCACTAAATCCACTGAGAAAGAGTGAGATAAGGTTGTTCTGGTAACATACCTCTTTTGTGACTGTGGTTTAACTATTCTCCTATAATGTTTTCACATTTTCTTGGAAACTTCTTATCTGTGTTCCTTTATGTGTTGTGATTTCTACCATGCCTGTTTTAAAGATGCAGGATTGAGCAAGACTTTCCAGACATTTTATTATCTGTTTCTTAGAAAGGTTAACTACCTCTCTGAGAAAATATTCTGATAAAGCTGGAAAAGAGTGCCAAGGTCACAGAATACTGGATGTATCTGAGGACTCTCTCCCTTTGGTTTTGCCTGTAACTTAAAGTGTCCCAAATGCTAAGAAAAGGGTTCTTATTGCCCTTTAATGCTTTGCTCAGAATCCCATCTACAGCGGTGCCTCACATAACAAATTTAATTCTTTCTGGAAGCATGTTCTTTATATGAAGTGGATTTTCCCGTAGGAAATAATGGAAACTCAGACGATTGGTTCCACAACCCCAAAAATATTCATATAAAAATATTAACTATATATACAAATTATGACAAAACACTGTAACTGAATTCGAAATGGGGCTTAATGAACACAATGCTTACTTTAACACAATGGGGCTTACTTCTGAGTAAATAGAAATAAGCCCCTGAGTAGACATGGTTAGGAGGCTGCAAACAAAGACACTTTCCTGGGAGTAAGCCCCCTTGAACACAATGGGCTTAGGAGGATAGGGGGCTTACCTGGGCTGCTGCTCGAGGCTCGAGGCCAATGGCGCTGCGCATGCAGGCTGTTTAAAAAGGCTGCCGGCCAGCGCGGCTGCCTCTAACTGTTCCCAACTTGAGGATAGTTGCTTGGGGGCGCCAGAGGGGTTCATTATTGGAAGCACATTCATTGTAAGAGGCAGAATCCCATAGAAATTTGAATTCGTTATTTGAATCATTCGTTCTATATTGTAGATATACGTATGCGAGCGTATATTGCATTTGTATTCGTATATGTTACAGGGAATAATGTTTTTGCCATAAACATCCCATAGGCATATTGTAGCAGCTGGGAAGGGAAAGGCTGATGGCTGCTGATGGGGAAGGGTGCCTTCCTAGGCATTGGAGCCTGACACTTGTCTTCTCAGTTCTGCACCAGAGATTGAGCTGGTGCAGATGTAAGTAGACAAGTATGGGCTGCTGGGGCCTGACACGGGATAAGGAAACCAAAGTTCCCTTATCTTATCTTGCTGTTTCTCATGTTCCACGGGACACAACAGTGGCTGTTTTGGTGTCACTGCACCACTGGAGGATGGCCCCCAAAGGACTAAGCTGATAGTCACTATATCAAGGTTTCCAGAAGAAATATTATCTCATATTAGGGTGAAGAGAAGAAATATGGCAATCACTGTTTTTCACCAGGGCCTACTCCTATTTTTCTCATTTAAAAGAGATAAAGTCTTCCACATAAAATCCTAAAGAGCTGGCAACCTTAGGTTAACCCTGGCTCAGACAGTTCTCAGACAGTACATAGTAAGACTATACAAACAACAAATCACGCAACACATTTCCCGGACTTTACTTTTCAGACTGTGTATACTGAATGCTCAGTGGCATACCTAGGGGGTAGCAGTTGCATCAAGCAGAAAGCATTGGGAGGGCAACAAGCTGAGCTTGACAACAGTGGTCAAAATTGGGAAAAATAGGATATGTATGAATTACACAATCATGGTATTTTACAATGCAAAGGTAATGTAATACAGAATAAATAATTATTCCTTATTTATTATTTATGAAATAAACTGCATTGGAATACCTGTATTCTAGCATAAAAGGTTATGCCTGATTAAGCAGAAAATGAAAACACCAAATGACTGTGGAAGAAAAAGTGGATTTTCTAAACTCAAAACTGACCAATGAGACCAATTGTTCTAAGACTAACTGAGATGTAATTATGATACAGAATAGAAATCATAATGTTCATATGAGTTACCCTCCATATATCATTTCCATATATCATTTCCATATATCATTACCCATGCTAACTGGGTAAAGAGGCAGGCTACAATCCTGCATTGAGGCTGTCCTATCTGGCACTTGAGCTGGCCTAGTGCCAGATAGGCCAGCCTAGTTGCATGGGAAAAGGTCTGGGCTGGCATAAGTCCTCTAAGGCTGGCCCAAAACAAATGGATCTAGGCCAGCCTAGCAGTGCTAGCCTAGAAAGGTGAGCAGGGGCATGTTGAGGACATGTTGAGCATGGCTTAAAACAGTGCTGTTAGGCCATATAGACCAGTCAGTTTGACTTCAATCCCGGGCAAGATATTAGAGCAAATCATAAAACACACAATTTGTGCACATCTAGACAAGTGCTCGGTGATCAAAACAACCCAGCATGGATTTACCAAGAATAAATCTTGCCAGACAAATCTGATCTCCTTTTTTGATCGGGTTACGAGCTTACTGGACAGTGGCAATGCTGTGGATGTCATTTATCTTGACTTCAGCAAAGCATTTGACAAAGTCCCACATGACATTTTAATTAGGAAGTTGGAAAAATATGGGCTAGACAGGGCAATTGTTAGGTGGATCTGCAACTGGCTCGATGGCCGCACTCAAAGGGTTTTAGTAAATGGTTCTGTGTCAACCTGGAGGTCAGTTTCTAGTGGGGTCCCCCAAGGCTCTGTCTTGGGACCGGTTCTCTTTAACATTTTCATCAATGACTTGGAGGAAGGGATACGGGGGAGCCTGATCAAATTTGCAGATGACACCAAACTGGGAGGAATAGCAAACACATCAGTGGATAGGAGAAACCTCCAGGAGGATGTGGATAAACTGGAATCCTGGGCTGTAACGAACAGAATGAATTTCAGCAGGGAGAAGTGCAAGGTTCTGCACTTAGGCAAGGTGGAATAGAGTTTGTGTTATGGCTATATCATTTACTGTCCACCTACTTTTGGTTCACCCTGTATATATAATATTCCCTCTGATATTTGATTAGATTATATGTAACTAACTAACTAACTAGCTAGCTAGCTAGCGGCGAGCGAGCGACAGACAGCCAGACAGACAGATAGATACAGAATATTTGCAATTAACCTACATGAAATGAAGGAATAATAGCGTTTTGCCAAATTTCACTTTGCTATTTTATCTTCTAGGGTACCAAAAGGAAGGAAGAAATAGTTATTGTACAGTACAATCCAAGCTGAAACCCGTCTTTGGTAAACAAGCAAACAGGAAGATTACCAAGGAACTCCCTGGAAATCTGGAACATTCTGTCATCTGGGACTGTGGGAAATAGCAGTAACGTCCTGATCAGCAATGTTCAGGCCACATAATGGATAAAGGAACTAGGACCTCTCACAGAGCATGGCTCAGAGTGGAGAGAACACTGGACAGGTGTTCAGGTTCAAAGATACTTCAGAGGTATGCCACGTATTTCAACAGATTAAAATATTTGCAGAATCTGCTGGTATAAAATATGTTCTGAAATTCTTGCAGAGGCTCACTGTCTCCGTTACTGCAGCACTGTTGACTTTATCAGAAACATACAAACTGCACATAACAACAGGATACATGCTGTATATCAGTAGTCTTCAAAGTGGGGTTTGCAACTTCATTTCAGGGGTGTCGTGAAAAGCTACTTGCAGCCATCTTGGAATATACTGGGTGAATCAAAATGAATGGGACAAAAAAGGCAAGCAACCTTAAACTGCTGTAATGGATTTAATTTGAAAATAAAAATATGGCGTGAAAGTACAACTATACAAGTTTTATCTGGCAACAATGGAAAGTCTGCTGTTATCAAAAATAATAATTAATAGGCCCTGTTCGTTCCCCCCCCCTTTTTCCCTCAGGCCAGATTTTCAAACAGTGCCCTCCCCCTCCTCTTTTCTGGACCAGAATCAGGTCCCAGATCCACTCACTGTGCCCTGGGTAGATCCTTCTGCGATGTGGTTGGCCCTTGCTGCCAACCACAGCAGCAGGTTGTGCATGAGAGGACAGGGCCCTCAGGATGCCCTCCTCAGCTCCCCAACCATCCACTGCCTTCCTGAGCCTCCTCTTCCGCTGCGGCCAGTGGTGCCCTGGATCGGAGTGGGGGGAAAGCCTATTAATTCTCCACTAGTGACACTGTTATTCAAAATGGCTGCCCAGATCTAACGCCATGTGATTTTTCTTCCTTTGAGGGTATGTGAAGGGCAAAGTGTCCCTGCTCCACTTCCTCAGCACTTACAGCAAATAAAGCAGCGAATAAGTGACATGTTGGACTCAATAACACTGGATATGCTAGCAAAAGTGTGGCAGAAATTGGATTACTGCATAGACATTTGCCAAGTCACAGGAGGAGCCCACATCGAACATCTTTAGAAACTTGTATAGTTATAGTTTCATGTTAAATGTGTATTTCAAAAACAAAACCATTATAACAGTCACAGGTATGTTTTCTTTTTGTTCCATTCATTTTGAATCACCCTGTAGCACTGGGCACCTTTAATGTAATTTCCAGACACGACATCACTTCCAGGGGGGGTGTCCACAGACAGATTGTCATTGTCAGAAGAGAGTCCTGGGCTGAAACACTTGAATACCACTGCTATATATGATCTTCTGGTGCTCTGTCCATTCCATTGGCATCCTTCAGTCTCGAAAGACTATGGTATCATGAGCTGATTTGAGGTCCTAAGACAGCATCTGGTGTGACTAAAAAGGCCAATTTGAGAGTGGCAATCAGCAGGTAAAAGCTCACATCCATCAGATTGCACAATGACAAAATTCTGAAATATGGCATATTTTGCAGCCCTTCACCCACATTCTGAGCTACCACCTCCATGAAAACCAAGGGTTCGGAAGTCAGTTTGGCCACAGACCTTTGAATGGTGAGCACCTTCAATCACTGCCCAACCTGTGCAATTCCTGACACAATTCCAAGATGCTCCATCCAGGCAACATGTGAACCCTCTACACCAGAAATAGTAGTAGTGCACAACTTCTTTTAGTAGTGTAGTAGTTGTCGTACAGTGCTGTCATGTAGCGATAATACCACTGAAGTGTGTGGTGAAGGGCTTTGCCCCAGGATCCCCAGCAACCTGAGGCCAGTGCTTGCATACTCTGTTATGGAGAACACACAGACTTCTGCAAATTAGTGCAGTCCCAGGTCAGTTGCCAATTTCTTTGCTCCTCCATGGCTGGGATTTGGGACAAACACCATTTTTGCCAGGTTCTCTTAGTCAAGAAATCTGATCAAGGCACATGTTGGATACTTTTCACCTTCTTGTTGTCACTGATAGTGCACTTCAGCCACAAATATCTTCCTTCCATGATCTAACTCCACGATAACATGTTCTGTACAGGCTGAGCAGATCTGCTGGCATCCTAATAATGATGATTAAGCAAGATTTCTTGCTCAAAGGGTTTGATCTTAGGGTTTGCAAGGGTGTTTTTTAACCACTGGAGCAGCAGCGGAAGTTTTCCAAACACCTGGGCCAACATCCTTTTCATCCATCCCAAACTTCTTGTACTGCTTGAAGGCTGAAATACAATCAAAGGGTTTTTATTTATAAGTTATTATAAACAGGACAATCAGCTGCATAAATGAAACGGAGCTAATGGGAACACAGCATGTAGACTTTCACTTGAAGAGTTTACTCTGAGCACCGACTCTGTTTTCACTAAGGACATTTTGTATACAAATGCTTTCCTGAGTTTATTTCCGCTGGTGCAAAGTAGGCGCCAATTCATCAAAATCATTGGCTAGATTTCCATGTGACCACTTCATAATTTACTGAAGGCGGATTGTGGGATACACTTTGCCTTAGCAATAATGGTAACAAGTGTAAATGCAAAAGAAAATAAGTTTGCTATTTTTAAAGAAGTGCATGGAAAAGCAGATAATTGCTCCCCTTCCTGACCACCCTGTCAGATTTTATTCCAAACCGCGCAGGCCTCCGTCAGTCTTGAAAGACTATGGTATCATGCTTGGTATGATGCATGCAAAGCACGAAAGCCTGAGTTAGATTGTTATGGAGGATAGTCTGTTACCCAAGCAGCAAATCCCCCCTCTCCATGCCCTGAATTAGTCCAATGGAAAGGCAGAGCCGATACAATTGGAACCAGCTGGCGTTGCAGAGCTGGGCTAAGGACGGGAGCTCACCCTGTCTTGTGGGGCTGACCCAGGTCTTGAACTCTGGCCTGCTGGTTAACAGGCATGGCATCTTAACCACTTGCGCCACCCACAGCCCATGTGGGATTCCTACTCCAGACTTGAAAACAAGCTGCACCCTTTCCCCACCCCACTTAAGTCAGGCAGATTCAGGCACAAGCTGAGAGGCTCTGGTGAGTTTTTTACAAGGGGAAATTTAGCAACAATAAGAGACCAAAGGCTCAGTCCTAACCAATTTTCCTACACTGAGGTAACGGCAATGCCTTACTGCTGAAGGGTCAGGGAAAAAACATTGCCTTACTTTGAGGAGGCCTCCATGACTGCTTCCCAATGACAGGATGCACCCCATATTCCACTGGTATAATACCAATAATGGAAAGTCAGTTAACATTGTGAATTGGATTGCAGCCTCTGAGACACAACAGATAAGGTTGTCCTTATCTTGAAATTTGTCATTCCAACAAATATTGCATCATGCATCATTTGAAAGCTGCAGTCTTCTCTTGCTCCAGGAATGTTTATTAATTGTGGTATTTCATATTTTCTTAATTTTTACAACAAAGATATAGTATCTAGACAACTACTGTAATTAGCTGGTGTGGTTATTCCACAAATAAAACAGTTCAGAATATAGTCCTATTATGGTTAGGATTGTTAAAAGAACAATTTTGTTAAGAATTGTTAAAAGATTTTGAGATGATGTATAGCTTTAATTGTCCTTTAAGTGCTGATGAAGATGGCTCTTAATGCCACAATGGCTATGATAGTCGCAAATCCTATGAAGGATAACAGAACAGCCATTTCCCATAGAGTGCCTGGGTGGATAATATTTGTTTCTATGAAGGGAACAGGACTTGCGTGCCGTACAAAAAGGTTAAAGCTGCCCTCTGGACTAAATAAATGGGAAACTCTTTGCAAACAGGACAGATCCTTGTACAAGCCAGAGCTGGTATTTCTTCATGAGACCAATGGACCAGATAGAACACTTCACTTTATGAAAACAGGAGGGGGAAAGGACTGCATTCTTTTTCTTCTGCCTGTTTTTTTGTGTGAGAATGAGACCAAATGGCAAATAGCTTCTTTTAATAATGATATTTTATATTTTTGGACCAACAGGGGTATCCAAAGGCCTCTTATGGTCAAGAAACAGAGACTCCACGTGCTGATAGTTAACTGCTGTATGCAATTCCTGGCTGCTGTAACTCTGTCCAGATGCAAGGACTCTCTGTGCCCATGGAAATTAGACAGATCTTTCTTTTTGGCTGTTCCAAGAATCTTTGCACTCTGACTCACTCCAAAAATGAAAGAAAAATAAAGAATGGAAAGAATGTGAGACAACTGCATTCAGTACATAGTATTTTATTAGTACAGTGTCTAGTGAAATGTGGGAATCCAACCATGCAAGTGGCAAACAACTGGATATTTATTATGCTAAAAATGATAGATATTATGATAAAAATGATCATATTTTGCTCAGTTGGACCCATTTCTGAGAAGGCTAATGATGCCCAAATACTCATTTCTGATTGTTTTGTATAGACTGTGCACTTGTTACCTTCAACCATCACACTACCTCTGGCCCAAAATCGGCACTCCCCTGATCTCCATTTAAAAGGACATTAAAAACTAATCAGTTGTTGAATTGTTTTTGTTCAGTCCTTAAGTTGTATCTGACCCTTGTGACCCCATGGACTGCAGTATGCCAGGCCCCCCACCACTAGCTTCTGAAGTCCATCCAAATTCATGTTCATTGCTTTGGTGACACTGTCTAACCACTTCATCCTCTGCCACCCCCTTCTCCTTTTGCCTTTAATTTTTCTCAGACTTTAATTTTTCTCAGCAGGTCTTTTCTAAGGAGTCCTCCCTTCTCATGATGTGGCCAGAAATATTGGAGCTTCAGCTTCAGTATTTGTCCTTCCAGCGAACACTCAGGGTTGATTACCTGCAGGATGGACTGATTTGATCTTCTTGCAGTTCAAGGGACTTCTCCATAATCCAAAGGCATCTATCCTTCGGCAGTCACCTTTATGGTCTAGCTCTCATGGCCATACATTACCACAGGGAAAACCATAGCTTTAACTAGACGGACCTTTGTCGGCAACATGATGTCTCACCTTTTAATGAATTTGTCTTGACATGCCATAGCTTTCCTCCCCAGAAGCAAGTGCTTTTAAATTTCTTGGCTACAATCACCATCCGCAGTGATCTTAGAGCCCAGAAAAATACACTGTCACAACTTCCATTTCTTCCCCTTCTATTTGCCATGAATTGATGGAACTAGAAGCCATGATTTTGGTTTTTATAATTAGTTTTATGCCACATTTTGCACTTTCTTCTTTCACCCTCCTCAAGAGGTTCCTTAGTTCCTCCTCACTTTCTGCCATTAAAGTGGTATCAACTGAGTATTTGAGGTGACTGAATTTATTCCAGCAATCTAAATTTGGGCTTGTGATTCATCCAGCCCAGACTTTCGCACAATATACTCTCCATATAAATTAAACAAACAAGGTGGCAATATGCAGTCTTGTCATACTTCTTTCCCAATTTTAAACCACTCTGTTGTTCCATGTTTGCTTCTAACTCTTTCTTCCTGACTCACATACATGTTTCTCAGGAGACCAATAAGATGATCTGGTACTCTCATCTCCCTAAGAAATTACCACAATTTGTTGTGATCCACACAATCAAAAGGTTTAGCATAGTCAATGAAGCAGAAGTAGGTGTTTTTCTGGAACTCTCTTGCTTTCACCATAATTCAGCGAATATTTGCAGTTTGATCTCTTCTTCCTCTGCCTTTTCGTAAACCAGCCTGTACATCTGGTAGTTTGCGATTCACATGCTGCTGAAGCCAAGCTTGTAGGATTTTAGGGTTCATGATGCAGTTCACTGCATGTAGGATTCAACGAGTTCAAGATTCAACAAGTTCAAGTTTGTAGGATTTTAGGGTAGGATCTAGGGAATGGGAACATAAGTTTCTTTACCTCAAGACTGCATTGTAGCTACACCAGGGCTGGAAAAATGGATGTGATTGGGCCCTAAGTCTGCTGCACACCATGTGATAAAGGGCTGGCATAGAACTTCAATATATTAGTGAGAACAAAAGTGTGAAGCTATTTAAAAAAACCTAAGCATTTGTAAGAAGAACTTGGGACGTTTTTTATTTGAGGAAGATGTGTTGCCAGACTAAAGCTGATCCCAAATAGACTATTCTGATCTCAGGCATAAGTCTTGAAAAGGCTGAAACACAGCCACATTCATTGTACATTACAGTCACCAACCAACCCAACTGAATGCCATGCTGCAATACATGCAATAGTGATCCAGTGGGACAGTTCTTTTCACTGGGTTGGGTGTTTATGGCAACCCCATTCAAAATATTTCTTGTAGAAAAAGAAATGTTGTCAAAATGCCCATCAGCAACGCCAACAAGGAGAAGGGCTTGCACGTTGTTTGGATGAGTTCATTTTGCAGTCCACCTTTCCATTGAAGAACACATGAAAGGCCTGAATGGCTGTCACAGCAGCATTGGCACTAAACCACCTCTCTGCCTTTGTTGGCCCCAGTTGTGCCAGGAATGTTGAGAACAATCTTGTTTAGATACAAAAGTCTAGAAAAATACCTCTCATTTTGGGGAAGAGACAATGGCCTATGTCGTAAAGTGAAATTAAGCTCCTTGCTCCGGAGCAGTCAAGATGACTTTCCATAAGATAACACTAGAGGGTGACACAACTGTGTGGCCCCATAACTGCTATGGATTTTGCCCAATGTCAGGGGGTTGGACAAAGAGCCCATGTAACAAGAAATTATATATGGAACTGTCCCTGCAGCCTACTGCAGGGTCACAGAAGCGGCGAGGAAGACGCCACAGGGAACAGCAGGAAGATATGTTAGTCACTGCCGAAACCATCAGAAGTCTTGGCAGGGCTCAGTGAGTACTGGCTCGTGATGAGTGCAGTTTGGAAAGCAAAGAACATCTCCAGAGAACTGAAAAAGTCCATAATGAAACTGATATCCACACAAAATGTGGCATGCAGGACTTCTTGGAGTTATACTACTTGAATAAAGATGATCTGCAAAGAATTAATTTGATTCCTTACAGTGCACCTCACATATCAGCACTAGTATCAATAAAGTCACAACATAGAAGATCCCAATGCAAAGAGCTTGCTAACAACATTTGCAGCTTAACCTGTAACCAGAGAACGATAATAAAACACAGAGACTGTCATGCCTCTCACTATCTGTCTCACTTATTAGCTCAGCTTCTATCTCCTCTCTCTTCTCTGCAGTCATGATTAATCCCGCTTTTTAGCCAGCTCTTCCCAAATAAAGAAGACCAGTCAGGTAAGTATCATCAAACAAAGGTTCTTTGTTTACTCTCACTGGGAGGCACATAAGCATATTGGTTACAGTCCTTTTTCTTTCTCCTTAGGTTACAGGTAACTTAGAACAATATGCTGAAAGCAGCGAACTTCACCCCTCCAACGTGGAGGTAAGTATACAGGTAAGTATCAAACGTATACCCCAACAATAACACAATGTCCTTTCTTTTCCTTCTCAGGTTTAGCAAGCTTCTTCCAGACCTGGATCCCCAGGCCTGGGCATCTCCACCTTGGACAGCAACTGTGTCCTCCTCCTGTGTCCTCCTCCTACCCTCCTCTCTTCCGCTCTCTCCCCTATATATCTCGACCTCTACCCCTCCCCATCTGGGCTCCTCCATCCATTCTCCTTCTTCCCAAAGCCTGGGAAGAGTCCAGATTGGAGCGAGCGGAGATTGGTCTCCTGAGGTACATCCCCATTTTCTTGCTCATGTATAAACTGAGCAGTTCCCAATATGAGTCATACCAGGTCTCTCTCTCTCCCTTGGTTGAGGCCAGCACCTCTGCCCAGACATCTCTTTTCTTAATGGTCTCGCTCATCAGATCCTCCTGTGGTTCAGGGGCTCCATCACAGAGACACTAATAATATGTACCACTGAGTACATATGTACTCAGAGACACAAATAAAAATACTGTATAGTGCTTTAGAAAAGGCTATAAGAGATTCACATACATTAGCCTGGGACTCCTTGCAATAATCCTGCTTTGAATCAAAGCGGTGAGTTTGATTCAAGGCAGTCACTTTGAGGTCATGGGAATTTTCTTTTTTGGAATGTCTAATGTTGGCAGATATACTTCAATTGTCATAAGGCGCCTGAGTGGAACTGAAATCCAAACTGGTCAGGGACAATCCAAATGGAGAAGTAAACCCAAGAGGTTGGTTGCAGTAGAAATATCATTAGAGATGCCAGTGGAGCAGTGAATCACCTGAGAGATATAATCCAAGTTCCTGAGTGACACTGGAAAAGAGAGTGATGTACAGCAATAGGATCCCAAAGTGTCACATTGCAGTTCCCAAAGATTACTTCTATGAAGGGGGGCTACAAAGTAGGACCACCTTAGGACCTGCAGGGTCCAATGCAAAATATTTCTGCAGAGGGGTTACCTCTGCAAGGCTTCCCTACTCACTGGGAAGAGCAGTAACAGTGGTAGAACATATGGTAGAGTTTTTCACATCTGTACAGGAAAGCACTGCTGCAATTATTCCCAGAACATCAAGGTTATGTTAGTCCCGGGTCTGAGATGCACTTGGGAATAGGCAGAGGTAGGCACTCTCCCCCCATAAACCTGCTGCATGTGGCAACCAGTTCAGTTGGCTTTATGATGAGCCAGGCCTGCTGCAGTATAGTAAAAAAAAGGATCTACTGCTCTCTGCTCAGGCAGATACATGAAGTTTTGTGAAAAACAAAAGCCCTCTTGTGCATTATTGGACAGGAGAAAATATGCCAGTTGGAAAGTTGAAGGTTAAAGTGTAAATTCCTTTTGCACTGTCACATTGCAATGAGAGTTTTATACTACCCCATTTGACTAGTGCTCTGCACACTTGAGAGGCATTTTTACTATGGTTGGACCTTTAATTTTTCTGGAATTTTAAGGATAGGATTAGCCAAGGGGCTTTGCAAAAAAAAAAATCTTTTTTTAAAAAATGAGCCTTGTAGATGCTTGTATATATAGTTTGGAATGTGAAAGAATAAAGTGTTTTGGTTTTCTTAAGTTCCTACATGAAGGGACAGAAAAGAAGAAAGAAAAGCAGTGGCAAAAAAATAAAGAAAAAGATGAGCCTGACAATAACAAACAAGTGGATTAAAAATAACAGATGGAAAGGAAAACGCCCCTGGCCCTTCCAAAACCACCATTACAGCCTCCCACACTCTGGCCAAATTAAAGCGAATTCGACATAATGAAGTCAAATGCTGCCTTTGTGAGCAATATTTTCAACAAGAGAAGCAAGGGTTGTGGGGAGGGGGGAGGAATAAAACAATGCAAACAGGCAGAATCTCAGTGGGATTGTTCCAGGGGGAGTTGTTTCAGGATCACAACACAAGGATCGTAGGACGGGATCCCAACATGACCTTTTCTGTGAAGTATGTGTTGTATGGCTTTCAGCCCTTCCTTGGAGCACAAATCATGCCATATTTTCCCTACTCCCAGGGAAATTACAATATACTGCTTACTGGAATCTGTTTTAGATTGGATTACCCATTATGACATCCCACAAACAATACTAGGAAGTGTAGTTTAGCAAGGTATTCGAAGTTCACAGTCAAAAATTCACCTTCATAGAACCATAACCTCAGGTTTTCTCTTTCTCCCATCTTCCCAAAGTTCTCATTGGTGATTCTGAGGACGTGATCTATTCCATCACACACAAAAATAAAAAAATAAAAAACCCTGAGGGAAAAACCCAATTGGAAATGGCTATCTTGGGGGGGGGGACCTCCCACCTTGTTAGAAAAAGCAATTATGATTTAAAAGAATGAATAAGCAGGTGTGGCCCATCTATGGGGCAAGGTGATGCCAACTGCATAAGCAGATTGCAGAGGGACAGCAGATTTGGGGTGTCCTTCATCCTGAGTCTATCTCCACATATGTAAGCCCTACTTTCTGCACACTAACAGCCAGTGGAATGTAAACTATCCACTTTGTTACTTTGCATTTGGTTCCATCAAAAGTGATAGTGTAGGTCATTTGACTTGATCCATACGGACCAAACAAATGGAAGGCACTGAAAAAATGAGAGTCCTGCCCTTCTGCATGTGAAGAAAGCGGGTGCGCTGTTTTGGAGTCAGTGGCAAACCTAAGGCCACACTGAGCAGCCTCCAAGTTCACGCTGCCCCAGTAAGGCAAAATAAAAGAAATGAAAAGTGAATCCAGATGATCAAATCCAAAAGACATGGGTTAAAAAGAAACAGAGTTCTTGCAAAACAAGGTTTGGCAAAGTGGCAGAACTTAAAGTCTAGCAGAAAACAAAACTTCCCAAATGCAAATTTCTAGTTATTGTCCTATCTTTAGTCACATGCACTGATCAAGAAAAAAGTAATGTGGTCCAGTTCTGTCACTCTTTTGACACAGCACACCAGAAATGAAGTAGAAGGCATGCCAGAGAATAACTCCATGCATGCTCTTGAAAATTTGAGGTTCGCTGATGCCATCAGGTCAGCAAATTAGAGGGGTAATGATTACCTGGTGACCACCTTCCCACTTTTTAGCGAGCTTGGATAGGGCTGCCATAATTCTCTTCCACAAAACCAGGATAGGACCAGTGTTGGGCTGTGACCGGTTCGGACCGGATCGGCCGAACCAGTAGTTACCAGGAAGCCGCCGGTCACGAACCGGTAGTTACGGGGGCTGCCGAACTGGTTCGGGCCCCCGTTGAAGATTCTGTTCTGGGGGGTTGGAGGGTGACCTGGGGGGCAGCTGTGGGCAGGGGGGCTGTTTACCAGCAGTTCTGTAGGGTGAGTGGGTCACTGAACGCTTAGGAAACTCAGTAGAGGTAGCTATGGCTGACCGCTACTGAGAAATTCGTTAAAAATCACTGCACATGGCAATGCAGCTAATTAGTAGGCTCTGAGAGTTCCTAGAGAGGACCTGCGTAGGGGGTCCTCAATCGAACTCTTCCAGCAAGTGAAAGTCCGGAAGAGTTCAACTGAGGACCCGCCTACGCAGGTCTTCTCTAGGAACTCTCCACCTCGGTGCATGCGCAGTGTGTCTTCTCCAGTTGGAGGAGACACACTCGTCTCCTCCAGCTGGAGGAAATGCAGGAGATGCAGTGCACGTGCGCTGAGGTCGGCGCACGCGCATTGCATCTCCTCCCGTGTACCGAACCGGTACGCTGGGGTTTCTTGCCACCCCGCTGCTACCGGTTCGGTAGCGGCGGGATCACGGGAACAACCGGTTCGGGCGATCCGGCCTGAACCGGCTTGGGCCCACCCCTGATCACCACAGAGTGACCATATGACCAGAAAAACCCAGATTTGTCTGGATATTTAGCCTCCTGTCCGGGTGCCCTACATGTTGGCTTCATTGTCCTACATTTTGGCTTCATTTTGAAACTTTGCGGTAGTGCACAGTACCCCATCATGCCATATGTCCTTGGATTCGTATTGAAGAGCAGAATCCAATGCAAACATCTGTTTGAAGATATCTCCTTCCTATCAAAAGTTATGGTCAAAAAACAAAAAAAAACCAAAAAAATACATTTTTGGCAATTTTTTTAAGTGGGTAGGAATTTTGGCTTGGGATTAGGAATTTTGGCCCTGGGGTTCAGGAATAATCTGGTCACCCTGCACCACCACCAACCCCAGCATAGATTTCCAGCATTCAATGACCTCTAAAAGCCAAAAAGGCCCCAGATGATCCCATCTTGTCCCTCAACAGGTAAGGATTCTCCTCCAAGCAAGCATTAAACTTAAAAATATATCTGAAAGCCAAAACCTATCAAGAGTTTCTCAAAAGAGAAACATTTCTCTCCACCCCAGTCCACTCCCAACATCAACAGCATTATAATAATTTATTTGCATGATCCAGAATAGAGTATTCTGTAATTAGGGTTGCCACGTGTCCTGAAAAATGGACAATCCCGAATTTAGGGGATTATATTCACATATGAGACAAAGTGTCCTGTCCCAATTTTGTGGAAGAGATTTATGGCAATCCTGTCTGTAACTCACACCAACTGATGCCAAAAGACTGCCCCTCCTTGGAAAGACAGAGCAGCCTTCAGGCTTAGTTCTCCCCCTTGTAATAAAAGGGGATTGCTGATGGCCCGTTGGCTTTGACCTGCCCTGATTGGACCAGACTGCCTGTAGGGAGGGGTGAACATTTAGGGAACAAAATTGAGGAAATTCATTGAAAGGATAAGAGGCTGGAAAATCCCAGACAGGTCTGTGAAAAATGCTGAGAGGGGCCAACACTCATACTGTCCTCCTCCAGCTGCAGCCCTGACTGTACATAATTGGTGAATGCATGTCCATCTGCTCTATTTTCCCCCAATAAAAGGGGAAAATTTTATACGATTAAATATGTGATTAAATATGAAGAGGTATATTTTGTCCCAATTTCCATTTCTCCTTTAGAACTTGACCCTCTAGTGCAGTGGTTCTCAATCTTCCTAATGCCACAACCCCTTTATAAGTTCCTCATGTTGTGGGGACCCCCAACCATAAAATTATTTTTGTTGCTACTTTATAACTGTAATTTTGCTACTGTTATGAATCGTAATGTAAATATCCGATATGCAGGATGTATTTTCATTGTTACAATTGAAATGTGTGTTCTATGCACACATTGAACACAATGGGATTTATTTCAGAGGAGTGGGCATAGGATTGGGCCCTGAGGCTGTCAGTCAGCCCTAGTGCATGTGCAGCTACAGCTGGAGGTCTGGCAAGCCTGATCTGGCCCCCTGCACCAAGGGTCTTTAGGCAACCCCCAGGAAACCTCTAGGCGACCCCAAAGGGGTCCCAACCCCAACTTTGAGAAAAGCTGCTCTAGTGGCTTCCCCAACATCATTATAGAGTCAAAAAACATGGACTATAAATTATTATGCCATTAAGAAATTTATATCATGGCCTGGCAGATTAACTCTTTGAGAGGATCAGAACAAAATCAATGCTTTCCCTTCCAACGAAAAACATAGTTTGGAGAGAAAGGGAAGAATATTTAGACAGCAAAACATGGAAGCAGGTTTGCACAGTAGAAGTTTGCACACTAGAGAATTTAGACTGCAATCCCAACCTCATAAGGCCCAGCAGAAGTCCTGTGCTGGATGGGGGGTGTTACAAAACTGCTGTAAGGCATATCTGCCCTACTACGTGCACAGGAATAGGTCCAACATCACCACACCACCATGGAAAGATATACCATGTGAGTTAGACCAGCCTAAATTTGTTAGGATTGCACACTCAGTTGTAACCAGGCATGTGCCATTGATGTCTGTGGCACAACAGATCACATAAATGGGTAGAATATGCCACAAGACTTATGAGACAGTACTACAGCATTCATTTCCAACAGATAGGCATACATCTTTGATGACCCAATTACTCTTTATAATAGGAGTGCCTTTCTGTGATGGAAAGTAAGTACAGTGGCGCTTCACGTAAAGAATGCCTCACGTAAAGTATGTTTCATGTAACAAACAAAAATTTCTCCAGGATTCTGCTTCATGTAAAGAAAGTGCTTCACGTAAAGAAAACATTTGTTGGCAGTTGGGGCAGACGCGCTGGCTGGCAGCCCTTTTAAAAAGTGTCAGGGCTGCCTAGCGCACCTGCCCATAGCAAATGCAACACTTCCATTCTGTTCCTCCTGTGGCTGGGTGTCTGCTGGGCAGAGGGAGAGAAGAGCAGTGGAGAAGAGGGAAGCAGCTCAGGGCCAGCCAGAAGGGAGGAGGAGAGAGAGGGGCTCAGGATGGAGAGAAGGAGAAAGTGGGGAGACACTTTGAAGGTGTCTTGGATTGCAGCCTCCTCACCATGTCTACCCAGAAGTAAGCCCCATTGTGTTAAATGGGTCTTACTCCCAGGAAAGTGTCTTTAGGACTGCAGCCTAAGTAGACTTCATAAGATCATGCACATTGAATGCATGTTTTGAATTCAATTCCAGTGTTTTGTCATCATTTTTACATCCAGTTAATATTTTTATATGAATATTTTTGGGGTTGTGGAACCAATCATCTGCGTTTCCATTATTTCCTATGGGAAAATCCGCTTTACGTAAAGAAACTGCCTCCGGAACGAATTAATTCTGTTACGCAAGGCACCACTGTAGATGTTGCTATACTTGACTCTCATGAGAGTTTGGGGAGCAGGGGGGAGCTCTGGCCAGCAGTCTAAATTTGTTTTTTGATAATGGAACCTGCAGATGCCGGACCCACTGATAAGGCGAATCCACTGTAATTTAGAAAAGCCTTTCAGATCAATTGACTGTTAGGGCTGAATTACATGTTAACCCTAAATGTGTAACATGACCTGGATTTTTTTTAAAATGAACAAACAGCAAGGGGTACAAAAGGAGCAAAATGGGGGAGAGAATGGAGAAACTTTAGGACCTGGCAGGGACAAATTTAAATATCAATTCATCTTTTAAGTCACCAGTGGAGACTGCAGACTCCAATCCTGTAGTGCACAGATTATTTGAATGATAGTAGGACTCCAGAGGGGATGACTCACTCAGATAATGTGTCACCTGTATTTCTATTACATCTATTAAAATCTTGATTCATTAATGCATGGCATTAACTTTCTGAATCAATTTGTCATTTAAAGGCAGAAGGCAACTTCTTCTTTTGTTGGAAGATGCATTCTGTTTAAAATGCTACGTAGCTTTCATTATTGGACTGTACTAATAAATTCCTGAGTCCTTTTACATTGTAAAATGTATGTAAAATCTTAAATCTATGTAAGATTTTACATCTGGTTCTTGGTACATTTGTGGAAACAAAGATAACTTTATCTGCCTCCACTGCCCCACCTCCTTCACTTCAACAGAACAAGGGGGAATAACTGGAGGTAGTACACAGACGCATCTTATACACTGTCCTGTACTATCATGGGAAGGGGGCTTTGCACTACCTTCCCATTACAGTATGGGTGCAATCCAGAGTAACTACAGGGAGTCCTTGCTCTGACGTAAGAACAATTTACTCTGGATTGCAATATGAATTTCCCTTAGGCTTTCACTAGGTGGTGCCGTAACTAAGTGGACATAAATGTCTCATACGTGCACTCATAGTTATTCTAGATTGTAAGGTATGTCTCTCTATAATTACCAGTATATGTGATTTGCAGTCAGTTAATATTGGACTCCATTATTCCCTCGCCCTTACACTATTTTTGCCAACAGCATCACCAATTTGCCCATTTCCTCTTATGGGCAGCCAACAGCACAACAGTTTCTCCTCTCCTTCTGAATACAGCCATCTATATAGCAAGCTGCTTTGTGAATGTTTGGATCCCTTGGTGCAATTTGACTGTACAATGTGGAAGAACTTTACATGAGACTTCACAAAAACTCACAACGTACACATGAAGAATAGGGTTTTGTGAGCCAGGACTATTCATATTCAGCCATAGTGACCACAAAATAATCTCCTATGCATTACAAATGCATATGGATCTACTTCATTTTATTGTTTCCAGGCTGATTGAGGTGGCAAATCAACTCTTAAGAAATGAGTGGTAATGAAAAATAAATCTGATTTCCACGTTGGATTCAGAGGCTGAGATGGAATAGCTGGGGCTGCTGCAAGTTCTACGGTTCAGATGAGTTTACTTCCTGTTGTGAAAGCAGGACTGTCAGGGTGGAGGGAGATTTTCTTCCCCGAACTTTGCAACTTGCAACTTTGTTGTAAGGAGATACCTTGATGAAGCTGTTTCAGGTTGGTCCCACTGAAGTCACTTTTCAGCTATTTTAATATACAATGGTACCTTGGTTTAAGAGTGACTTGTTTTAGAGTGACTTGGATTAAGAGGAAAATTTTCTCAGAAATTCTAATTTAGGGCGCAATCCAGAGTAACTACTGGGAGTCCATGCTGCAGTGTAAGAATAATTTGCTCTGGATTGCAATATGAATTTCCCATAGGTTTTCACAAGGTGGTGCAGTAACAACGGGTACATGTAATGTCTCTTACGTGCCCCTGTACTTACTCTGGATTGTAGGGTTAGTTTAAGACCACTGTTCTTGGAAGATGAGCACATCTCAGGAAGTTTGAACACGCTTCCATGGCCAGGGAACTCACAGCCAGGGGGTAATCCTAGCCAGGTGTGTGTGGGATCTGTTGGCAGTGTGGAAGGTGTGTGTGGGATGTTTTTGTGTGTGGGTTCTGTTTGGGGCAGTGTGGTAGGTGTGCCTTATCTATGTTCCAGTGCTGCTCCCCATCAGCAACAGGGGAATGTTAAAGCTGCACAAAAAGACAAAGGGTGCAATCCTATGCCTGTCTACTCAGAAGTGAGACTCATTATATTCAGTGATGGGCCCAGCCTAGCCCAACAACCGGTTCCTCAGAAGTGGGTGGGGCCAGGCCGGGTCAGGGGGTGTGGCCAGGGAGAATTTAAAGGGGAAACTTTTTTAAAATCTAAATTTAAAAAAAAAAAAAATCTAAGTTTTTGTTAGTGCCCTCCAGCAACCTTAACCACACTTTCCTGGGAGTAAGCCCCATTGACTGTCATGGGACTTACTTCAGAGTAGTTAGCATAGGATTGATCTCTCAGGCTGCAGTGCCAGCCACACTTTCCTGGGAGTAAGTCTCATTGACTGTCATGGGACTTACTTCAGAGTAGACATGCTAGGATGCTCCCAGGCTGCAGTGCCAACCTCCCATCCACACTTTCCTTGGAGTAAGCCCCATTGACGATCATGGTGCTTACTTCAGAGTAGACATGCAGGATGCTCCCAGGCTGCAGTGCCAACATCCCATCCACACTTTCCTTGGAGTAAGCCCCATTGATGATCATGGTGCCTACTTCTGAGTAGTCAAGTTGGACTCTCAGGCTACAGTGCTAGCGGCTGCAACTGGCTGCTGGCGCAGCAGTGAAAGGAGCCTCCAGCAGCCGGCCTCTGGCCGGGCATTTTTAAATTTACTGCTCCCAGCGGCGAGGCGCCCCACAAGCGGCAGCAGCCAGGGAAACGATGCTCCAAGCTGGGCTCCTGGGGGGGGGGCAGGATGGGAACTGGGGCTATTTCTTCAGGTGCCCCCCATTCTGCCTCCCCACAATCTCAGGTGGAGAGATTTCTCAGAGGGGCAGGATGAGGTGGGGAGATTGGGGGAAAGGACTACAGTGTGGATAGGATTGCAGCCTGAGCCCAATCCTGTGTCTACTCAGAAGTAAGTCCCATTCAAGTCAATAGGGCTTACTCCCAGGACTGTGGTCAGGATTTTAGCCTTACAGTCCAATCCTATGCAGGCTTACTTAGAAGTAAGTCTCATTCTAAGTCAGTGGGGCTTACTCCCATGTAGGTTTAGATATGATTGCAGCCTTGGAGCCCAGTCCTAACCATGTCTACGCAGAAGATAGTCCCATTATAGTCAATGGGCTTACTCTCAGGAAAGTAGACATGGCTGGAGGATCAGGGGACAAAAGCCCTGGAGGATCTCATCCTCACAACACTCAGACCTTTCTCAGTAGCTCTGGCTTCTGGCTTCTCTATTCCTGCCCAAGGACCCCTTTGTAAAGCTGTCCATGAAAGTGCCTGACCCACAAAAACACCATCCCCAGAGAGGCTGCCTCATTTGCATATGAGAAACCCATCGTGCTTTGCAAACTGCACAAGGTAATAACTTCTGAAAACTTGCTAGAAATAAGGTTTTTAATCAAAATAAGATGTTTAGCATAGAGACTTCCTGAATAGCATCATACAAAGTTTGTGGCATGAAGAAGCTCCTCACTCTCACTTGAAAGTATTGAGCTTATAGTGATCCAAGCACCCTCCCATCTCAGCAGTGTAGTGTCTGATGTGCTGTGGAATGGTTGCAATGCCTTTTCTGAATGATGGTAATGGGAACAGACTGTATTTTAAAATTAAAAATAACCTTAGAGAGGGGAAGGGGGGAGAGAGAGAGCCCCTCTCAGAAGGGGAGGGAGGTTCAAAGGGGAGGAAGGAGGAGGGAATGGAGCTTCACCTCTGGGAAGACAGACCCAGAGGCCCTTTAAGAGAAATTCAAATACAGTTGCATGCTATTCAAAGATGATGGCCCCCTCTTAGCTACTGGTTCCCTAACATCCTCCCCAAATTAACAACCAGTTCTACAGAACCAGTGAGAACCAGCTACAGCCCACCTGTGATTATATTCAATGGGACTTACTCCCAGGAAAGTGCGTTTAGGATTGCAACCAAAGATTCCATTGAGCCAATGAATAGCAGTGACTCCATTAGTGATAGTGAAAGTCATCCCTCCTCTCTCTCGTCTCCCTCACACCAGCCATGAAGGTTTTCAAAAGTACAGTAGAGTTCAGTGTTTTGTATTATATTACACTGCTTTGTGATAATTTTTATAAACAGTAAAACATTTTATATAAATATTCTTGGACTGTGGAACCAGTCATCTGAAGTTCCATTATTTCCTATGAGGAGAAATGCTTTGGATTACAAGCATTTTGGATTACAAGCATGCTTCTGGAAAGAATTATGCTCCTAAATCAAGGCCTCTGTATAGCAAAAAGACCAAGGATTCAAAAAGGTCAAGCTAACCCAACTAAATATGGTCATGGAATATAGCCTAGTTAACAAAACACTCTGCTGGAGTGCTTAAACTTAATCCAGCATAATCCTATTGACCTCAATGGACTTTTATTTCTATTATTGAAGAATATTTCCAGTGTACCAAAAGCCAGAGATAGCATGCAGGCCAACAAACACATTACCTTTTATTATTATTATTTTTAAAGTTCTTCTCGTACAAACACAGTTGGAAATGAACAACAAAGTATTTTTAATTCTCTCTGGTTTCAAATGGAGCACTGAACATGTACCCTGCATGTGAGCTTTAAGTTACACACTGCCTCAACCAAGATATTCAACACCACCAAAAATGACAGCAGGATAAAAAGGAGGTTCAGATAATTGGCACATTTGTTAGTCCCTTCTGCTGTTTGTTTTCACCTCGAGATTTCGTGAAGTCTCACTGAGCTGTCAGTGGTCAAGACACAAATTGTAGAAGACGAACTCAATAATTTTAAAAGCACTAATATTTCGTTTCAGTTTTGCCCAAGGGAAGTGGTGAACACACATTGCATCACATTGTTTCATGTTGTATCTATATCAGATGAGCAGAGGTAATTATTTGAGAATTTTGATGACTTGAGATGGACCACCAAATGCTGCCCTTCCTGCTTTTGTGCATAAGAAGCAGACGTAATCATGGAGGGAGCACACAAAGGGCACAGCAATTCCCCGACTTGTGCACAAACCTTGTGGACAAACCTGTCTTGTGTACAAGACAGATCTGCTAAACATGACAAGCAAAGCAGGAAACTGCCAAACCATTAGTCCATCTGGCTCAGTGGATCAACACAGACTGGCAATATATAATGACCATTGATCCCATGGAGATGATAATACCTTACCCAGAATGGTTTCTTGAATAGTCTCATTAATGTCCTAAAGTGGCTGTAATCTAACAAGAAATAGCACACTGTTGAACGGGAATGAAATTTGCCTTCCTTATAACAGGCTGTGCAAAATTCAGATGTGGCCAGTCCCTTTGTGTAAATGCAGATGCACACTGAATAAGCAATAAAGAATGAAGTTTTCCCATAAACTTCCTGTTGGGTCTCGAAACAGATTACCGCACAGAAATATTTTGAAATTTCAGAAGCAGCATTTCTGTAGTGTTTTTTTTAATCAAAGAGCTGGATTGCTATTTCTGAATTCAATCCAAAAATCTAGACCTTTGTTGGGCAAAGAACAAAACTGAAGCTGAAACCAAGACTGGAGAGTTAGTGGGTGGTCTACTGGAGAATCAATGGGTTCAAATACAGAGAAAGGTATATCCCAAAAGGCTTACAGGTCTAAGACTTAGGATTTAAAATTTCAAATAATCTAACTCATCCAAAGAAATGGTAGGTAAATAGGTAGCAGATAGGTACCCAAATAGGTAGAAGAGTTGTTAAATTATACAGTGTTGTACTAGTTAAATAATGTACTCTTGTGAAATGAAAATGATCTTCTCATCAAGAAAATTCTAAGATGTTCTAAAAGCAAAACTGCTTTACTACAAGGAGCAGTATCTCCCACATAGTACACTTTGAACTGGTGCCCTTCCTGTATTTCAGATCGTGGTTTTGTAAAACAAATTCTGTTGTGCAGTGCCAAAAAGAGAAAGCAATATAAAGGCTTTTGTTTAGTTAAATTCCCAAAAAATGTTCCCCAACATGCCAGAAACTAGAAGATGGCCCATATCCTAAAGTCAAATTAAGCCTTTTGCTCCAGAGCAGTTAAGGTGACTTTCCATAAAATAACACTAGAGGGTGACATAACTGCGTGGACCCGTAGCTGCTCTGGATTTAGCCCAATGTTTTCTTACTAGATTTTGATGACTTGTTGCTACTAGCTGCTAAACACATCCCAGAAACTGGGATGAAGAGGAACTGGACCCCAAAGAGGAAGATTTATTTGAAATATAACCAGCAGACGAGTCCAAAAGGTGATATTACAGTTTTTGACCAGATGAATAAACTGAGAAGAACCCAACATACTTTTCTTGTTCATAGTTGTGTTCTGAAAAAACCAAAAGACAGATACACCAAGTTGTGCAAGCTGGCCATGCAGTGTTGACTGTGGCTGCCCATGTCAAAATTGAGATGTCCCATCATTGGTGCAATTTTACCCAGTTATGATGAAAAATAAGTGTACATGAATGTATGCAACATAAAAAAGCAGGCAACGTGCCAGAAATTGGAGAAAAGGGACTGGTCGGGGAGAAAGTCACCATCAACCCCTGCTAACTGGGCAAGAGGCACTCTTTCAAGTGGGTGTTCCTCTTTCATTTAGCAACAGGCCTCCATCAGTCTTGGAAGACTGTGGTATCGTGCTCGGCACTGCATACACGGCATGCAAAGCACGAAAGCCTGGGTTAGATTGTTGTGAAGGATAGGCTGTTACCCAAGTAGCAAATCCCCCCTCTCCATGCCACTGAATTAGTCCAATGGAAAGGCAGAGCTGATACGATTGGATCTAGCTGGCGTCGCAGAGCTGGGCTAAGAACAGGCGCTCACCTTGTCTTGTGGGGCCGACCCGGGTTTCGAACCCTGGCCTGCTGGTTAACAGGCAGTGTCTTAACCACTTGCGCCACCCACAGCCCATCTTTTATTTTTCAGGGGGAGTGTAACTGGCCCTACACACCTCAGCAACGTCTGTTCTAATGGCTTCTGCTGGTGTGGTTTTACATTTTAGATTGTGAGCCCTTTTGGGACAGGGACCCATTAGCTATTAATTAGCTATTAATTTTTTTCATTTTCTTGCAAACTGCTTTGTGAACTTGTCAGTTGAAAAGTGGTATATAAATACTGTAGATTGAGACTGATTTATCAGGTTCCAGGTGTCTGTTTTCCCCAGCCCTTTTAAGCAGTTGGAAGATCCAAGTGTGTTGCCTTTCACTTCCGAATGGGACAAAAGCCACTCAAGTGATAGTAGTAAAGTTTATGCATAATAACTATTATTACTATTAACCCTATTATAAGAATGGAGGTATCCAGTTACTGCTACAATTGGTTAGGAAGAATTACAGCCAAGCAGATGGCAGTGGTGGCTCAGTGATTAAGACACTGTGATTGTCAAACTGAAGGTTGGCAGTTCAAGACCCGAGTACCACAGCCTAGAATCAATCATGACTAGCATGCAACCTGAGGCGTAGCACTTTTACCTTTGGATGTCACAAAACCATAGCAGGGTATAGGGAGACATTGGTTGAAAAATTGGTTGGACATTGGTGAAAAATTGACTGGACTTGATTCAGTCCAGTCTGAATCAAGCAGTGTTATAAGCAAAGCAAAGCAACGTTATAAGTAATACACCCTAATGCAACTGCAAAGTAGATACAATGAACTTCCCACTGGCTCAGTATTTAAGAGGTTACATTATACCAGCTTTCTTTTAACTGGAAGGGCTCCTACTACCCCTTCCCAAAAATAAGTAGTTTGTAAGTGACAAGGGAATTGTGAGTAGTTTGATGAACAAATTGGAAATGCTCAGAGATTCCCAGCCTGCTTTACAAAACAGTATTTCTCAGGGCTCCCCTTCCTGCAGGCCAAAAATGACTATTAAAGGAACGTTAATATATAGTTAATTTGTAATAAAGTAGTGTGAATATGTCCATAACATATTTTAGGATCTTAGAGGGGAAGGCAACTATCAATTCATGGTATATCAAGACAAATTGATCAGGATTCTTCCTTTCCTCACTGAACTCCAGAGATTTAGGCTACAGTCCAGAGTAACTATGGGACCTTTTACACCAACGTAGTTACGGTGCCACCTATGGGAAATATATGGGAAATGCATAAAGCAATCCAGAGTAAGTGCCTCTTACGTCTTCCCATAGTTACTCTAGATTGTAGGGTCAGTCCCCAAGAGACTGTACATCATCTAGCTTAGAAAGGCATATCCAGGCTTAACTAGAAGTGCCTTTCTGTGGTCTTCAGGAAAGTGTTATCCCCCATAAAAGAAGGGCTTTTCTGCTTGCCAGATGCAATGCCCTTCCCTCCTCAGTTATACAAGGGAGAGTTAGTGGTATTCCCTTGAAGGATAGACTTTGCCCCTGCCCTTTGGGAGAGGTCCAGTCGCTTGTGCACTCATTCTTCCATTGCCCTTTGCATTCAGGGGCCCAGAAAAGGTTTTAGTTCCAATTTTATCCACGAGGTCACAATCTCCAGAAACTGAGGTGCTGAGCAAACTACCAGTATTTTCTTTGACAGACCCTTTTATAACAAGACAGAGAACTAATTTTGTATATCTTATAATGAAGTCCAACATGACACGGGGAGCTAAAGAAAATTTTTTATCTAAATGAACTGTTAGATGCTTTATTGTGTGTTTGTTTATAGGTTTATGCCAATAAAGGTTGTATGATGATGATGATGGTGTTAAAAATGATGTGTCCCCAGTTGCCAGATGGTGTAGCTATACTACTGATTAGCAAATGATTCGCATCTCATGTTTCAAAGCGTCTCAATTCACAATTCTACCTGTTTCATTGGTCCTCAGAAACTACCCTTTGCTCTTTCTGTTTTTCTTTTGCAGAAATGTTTTCTCCTTCCATGATCAAGACTGAACCATCCATCACAATGTCCCCTTGCTGTCTTATGCAATCTGTAGCACAAGTTAGCAGCGGCCAAGTATTGACTGGTACTGCTCACTGCCAGCTGTTCTACGTTTCCATCTGTAGCAGCAAATTTATTTAAAATATTTATATGCCACCCTCTAGTTTGACAACTTCCAAAGCAGCTTTTCAGCAGTCATGAAACATGCAACTCAAAACAAGACAGGAAGCATCACAAAGCAAACCAACATATGTAGTGTTATCTATGAGGAGATATGTATAATTGTGAAAAAGATACTACTGGAATACCTGTACATTAAGTATTGTAACTTAAGACTAACTGCTAGGCAGATATATTTCTAGCTAATTAGCCAAAGGTGTGACAAAGGGTGAAATCCAGAGTAACTACAGGGAGTCCTTGCTCTGGAGTAAGAACAAGTTACTCTGGATTGCAATATGAATTTCCCATAGGTTTTCACTAGGTGGTGCAGCAACTATAGGTGCACGTAGTGTCTCCTACGTGCTCCTGTAGTTACTCTGGATTGTGCCCTAAATCTACCAATACTGATAGTTGAATGATCACTGCTTTAGAGTCAATGTACACAAAACAAAGTATTCTCTAATCCTAAAGTCAATTTCCACTGAAAATCAATTTGAGGTTTAGCCCATAATAAAATAGCAGGCTAACAACAGTCAAAACTAGTATCCTTTCACTTTTTATTTATATATTCAATTTAAATACTGCATTTCTTCCTGAAGGAAGGATACTCAAGTTTATATCCATTATCAATTTCCAATCCTTATTACAGCACATATTTCATACTGGGTACATACAGCTGTATGGCTGCACTTCTGTGTTTCTTTTCTATAAAAAGGATTTATTATTATTATTTTGCTTGTTTGGGCTCCAGTTCAGCAGCGTTAAGTTTAGACACTAAGTGCCCAAGCACACAGCTGCACTTGAAACCCAATCAGGACCTACTGCATTCATGCAGGATCTATTATCCCAAATATGTTTAACTCATATACATGCTGTTCATCTAGCACCAAATAAATCCCACTAAATGACCGAATTGAAATGAAGTTTTGCAGGTCTACATTTGATCCTGATTATAATTAAGTAGGTATTTCCAAGTGATTAGTATGTAGCTTGTAGCAACTAGCATCTTGGAGTCCAACAGCTACAGGGAACACAAAATGTGTTTCATAATGTCAACTCTAACAGGGCTGGATTAACCAGTGCTGAATAAGGTCTAGGCTCACATAGGTCTGCTGTGGCATAACTGTAGAAGAGTCAGTGTGAAGACAGCACCCAACTTTTGTCCATGCAACAATATGCAGCTCAAAATATGAAAAGTCTAGTTCTAGAAATGTAGACAGGAAAGGAAAAAAAGAATGGCGACTTCAATAATGTTTAAGAAACAAGGCTGGATGGAATTGAGATGGGTGAGAATCTATAATGTGACTATACATTATACTTCTGTGACTAAATTCAGGCTAAGGAGAAAAGCAAGCATAGAAAGGGGTTGGAATAATGAACCATGACACAGTGAAACACTGTTGCATATTGCTTTCAAGAAAATCTTTAAAACAGACCTAAAAACTAAGTGCGTACAGTCAGGTTGCATCATAAGCAAAATTACTGCATGAATTCAAGCATAAGGACTTGGGAACCAAAAAAGAAAAATCCTACAGATAGGCAGTGCCAATACAGCTCAATGCAAGTCCCACCGTTCTTCTGACCCAGAAGTGCTCTCGAGTGAGTAAATGAATCAGCTCAGTTCCCTCTATGTTTCTCACAGTGTGATTATTTTTTTCAAGACAGTATGCATTTTTCAGATTTAAGGCAGTTTCAAACAATAAGCAAAAGTACTGACTCCAGAATATAACAGTCACATAAAATGCAACCTGACAGCCTCCTCATCACCACCATCATCATTCCTATATTGCAGATTGAGGGCTGAGGAGTGGCTTGCCTAAGGAATAGGACTGCCATAATTCTCTTCCACAAAATCAGCATAGAACCCTCTGTCCCATTTGCCAGCATGTTAACACAATCCCCCAAAATTGGACTGTCCCTGTTTTCCGGAACATACGGCAGTCCTATTAAGGACACTAAATGTGTTCATGGCAGATGCTGCAAGGTTCTTTGGCAATATAATCCTTATATAGGCCCGCAGGTTGCCCTGCTCATCTTGACTGATTTTAAGGGTAGTGTCATCCCTGTCACAAGGCTGAAGAGCCAGCATTGTCCAAAGGCATCTCTGTCCAAAGCCATGACTAAATGCCAAAGATGCAATGAATGCTGTTAAAGTGGTACCCATTTATCTCCATGCATATACATACTTTTGAACTGCTAGATTGACAGGAGCTGGGCAAGTGATGGGAGATTACTCCATCGTGCAGTACTCTTGAACACCAACAAACTGACCTTCAGTTTGAAAAGCACACCTTCTTCAACCACTGAGCCACCACAGCTCTGATAGTCAACTTACCTGAGAAACCCCATACAATGGGACTTCTGCGTAAAGATACTATTGCATTGCTACTTGAAATATCTAGTTGTATCTTTTTTCACACATTTAAATACATTTTATGTTTTTAAACACTTTAAATATCTAACTTTTAATTTTTGAATACCTAAGATGTATATTTTAGATTGCAACAGCCTGCAACAGCTACTTTTATTATAGTCTGAGATTGTATTAAAGGTTAACTGAATCACTGCTAGTTGGTTTCTTCCCCATCGCTTTGGAGAGATTTGAACCCAGTACTTCCCAACTGACAATTAGTCTGCTACCTTTTCAGTCTGTATTGCGTTGCATACACACTGATGCACACATCTTTTCCATTTGCCACAGAGACACACATTAACAACTTCATGTAAGGCACAACTGACCCATGGCATTGCTTTAATTTGATTATGCATATTCAAATCAGAGTCAGGAACTCTCCTGTGGAATGTAAACCAAACAGAGATAACTTATAGCACAAAATAAAAACTCAGATTGTCCTAATAAAGGTATCTACCTGTATATGCATTTAAGGATTTAGATTTAATCCACATAAAGCTTGATTGTCTGCTATGTGGTTTCTACAAAATTAGCAATGCTTCCAAGTATGACAGCACTGGAATGACAATAAAAATCTCATTTATTGTTTCTTATTTAAAAGGAATGCTCCTAGAACAAGTTTTAAAAAACCTCTCCAGAAGGTATAATTTGCCAGCTCTATACTTTGCCAGCACTACCTTTAAGCAAAAGAGTGAATATATTAAACCTGCTTCTTCATTCAAGCCATAATGAAGTTATTGATTTGGGAACTATTGAGGGCTCTAGAAAAGCAACACTGAAGTGCACTTTGACTTCTGATATGAGAAATATTCATGGAGGGAATTGAAATCACCAGGTAATCATTAAAAGTAAAGTGTGAAATATGCTGAGAGTGTTTTTCACACTGCAAGTACATCAACTGGTAAAGAAAACAGTTTGACGCGACGTTGCCCTCTCTAAAGCTCTATAATTCTCAGTGACCTTACAAGGAACAAACCTGGTACTGAATATCACCATTCAGTCTCCTAATCTTAGCTCTCATTTAAAATTAATTGGATTATAATCTTTTGGACCATGAAGGAAGCTAAGTTTTATCCCACTGAATAAAGCCCAATTCTCAGGAGCCTATATTTGGGCTTCCTCCTGTAGTCATGAGAACAGATCTAGCTTCATGTTTTAGGCCGCAATCCTAAAGACACTTTCCTGGGAGTAAGACCCACTAAACACCATGGAGCTTACTTTTGAGTAGACATGGTTAGGATTGTGCTCTTAGTGTCCCTTGGACAAGACATGATGGTGGGCCTTTCATTATAGACATATTTCCTCTCATCTGTTGCTACTTCCTACTGCTGGTCCTCCTTCTTGTCACAATGGGGAAAGATATTGATGTCAGAGCAGTTGGTTTCTAATATAGAATCATAGAATCATAGAGTTGGAAGGGACCTAGTAGGTCATCTAGTCCAACCCCCTGCCTGCAGCAGGAAATTCCCTAGAGCATCCCTGACAGGTGCTCGTCGAGCCTCTGCTTAAAGATCCCTAGTGAGGGAGAGTCCACCACCTCCCTTGGCAATCTGTTCCACTGTCGAACCGCCCAAACCGTCAGGAATTTTTTTCCAGATATCCAACCGGAATCTCCTCTCTTGCAGTTTTTACCCATTGTACCCATTATGTGTAAGAGATTCTACGTCACCCAGGTTGCAACCACAAAAACATTTTTACCTGGCAGCCTCTCTGAACCTGCCAAGTAAGTCATTTGATGGAATCACATTTCAAAGTGCTGACAGTCCTTCTCACAAGGGGTGCTCTAAAAGGGTTAAGTGCTTTGGTTGTTGGCCATTTAAATGTAAAATTCAAGAGAGAACATTTTTTTGCAGCGTCAAAAATCTTTTGGCTGTTCTTTATAACCATTTGTACCCATGGGTGTACACAAACAACAAATGGGTGCCGACTGTAAGATGAGTGGGCAGAAATGGGTTGACCTTTCTGGAAGATGGTTATGAAAACAGGTGTCAACTGTGAGGAAGAGAAGGAAAGTTGGGAGAGGGGGGCTCTGAATGATTTGGCTGTTATGTTTGGCAGGTGCTCAGCCATACCGATTCTTGTGGATATTCCATGTGCTGTGTCAATTCTGAGCTCTGTGGCTGAAAGCACCTCCAACATGCTATGAAACTATGAAACAACATGCTATGAAACTATTGGTAACATGAAGGCTTTATGTGCCTGTCTACCTGAAGGCTACTGGCAATCAGATCATCTCCCTTGGAAAGCTGAGCAGATTATCTGAACCACTCTGTGTATTAAAACCTCTTCCACACACTAGGGACCTAAAGCAGCAGGCCTCCGTCAGTCTTGGAAGACTATGGTATCGTGCTTGGCGCTGCATACACTGCATGCAAAGCACGAAAGCCTCGGTTAGATTGTTATGGAGGATAGGCTGTTACCCAAGCAGCAAATCCCCCCTCTCCACGCCACTGAATTAGTCCAATGGAAAGGCAGAGCCAATACGATTGGATCCAGCTGGCGTCGCAGAGCTGGGCTAAGGACAGGAGCTCACCTTGTCATGTGGGGCCGACCCGGGTCTCGAACCCTGGCCTGCTGGTTAACAAGCATAGTGTCTTAGCCACTTGCGCCACCCACAGCCTAGGGACCTAAGCAACACACAACCTATAATGTTCTAGCATTAACTACTAGCAACACGCCTGATACATAATCTGTACTGCATAGACTCTCGGCTAACAGCAATAGGATTTTCATTGATCTGAGTCACTGCTTAAGAAAGCATTTAAAAACTCAAGAAAAAAAGAACTCACGAGGCCTTAAAATAAAGCCGAGGTACACTGGCAAGCATTTTCCTAAACTAGGCCAAGCTATGGATAGCACAGTATTTGTAAAGTTTTATGTATTCCCCCATGACTCTTTAAAGCCTACCTAATTTGTATAAAGCATAACCTTTCCTTCCCCATCCTGTTTTTGAAAAACACAACCATATGGGGGTGGGGGAAAGTGGGGGAACACTATCACTCGTGTTCTCTTAAATATCTGCCACGCTGCAAAATAGGATAGAATTCCACTGTATTCCTTTGTTCCAAAGCCCAACAGAACAAACTGGACAACCATTGGTACCTATGAACTGGTGGCAGGAACGTTCTGCCCTTCATATTTCCTCACTGGGGCTGCTGTACCATCAGAGCAAGCCACTGAGACCACAAACAGATGTCAAATTCTGGCAAGCATTTTTCCAAAAGCAGCATCTGGTTGGCCTCTTCCCAGCCTTATTCTTTGGCTCCACAGCTGGCTGCTGGGGTGGCTACACAACTACCCATGGCTTCGACAAACTTCCCAAGACTTCAGATGGTTGTGCCCCTCAGTCCCCATCCCTTCTCTCTCCCCACCTTTACAGTCAACAGGTTAAAAGCTCACTGAGCGCTTAACTTCCCTTTCCAAAATTGCAACTTGCCAGCGTGACAAAAATGGTGATTTTTCTAAGGTTTATACAAACAGCAAAATTAAAATAAGATTCCTGGCAGCAGATGGTCGAGCATACATGTGACCACTTGGAGACTGAGGGCGAAAGGTTTGGATGAACACTGTCACTTTAACAAAGTGTTATTCTTGTCATCGGATCCAAGCCAAAAGCTTACAGCGCTGGAAGGTTCATAAACATTCAAGCATAATCGAGACCACATAACATCCTTGTATACAAGCAGTGGGGGCAGAATAAATAACTTATACTTGCTTTGCCTGAATAGAAGTCGACTTGAAAATGAGATGAAGCAGAAGAGAAGAGAACAATAAAAAGTATCTTGCTTGCATTGTGATCGTACAGACATCCATCTTGCTTTGGTGGGAACCAAGAAGTAATGCAGACAAACAGAAGCCAACCTTGAGGTTCTTGCTGCTGGGCTGTACCATTCCACATTGTAAAGGAAAAAACTAAAACCCAAATGCTCCCTCAGCATAAAACCTGATCTATACATATCTAACCTGAAGTGCGGGAAATGCATAAACTAGCACTTTCCTGTCATGCTAGTTTTGTACTCATGAGAATTCAAATGTTCAATATTCCAAACGCACTATTAAATGGGACAGCCGAGCCAGGTTAACATACTTAGGACTTCTGTTTTGTTTTAGCTCTTACTAGGTGTCTCATCTGTTGCAGTGGCTACCGAGGTTAACTGGGCTGTGGTGGTTTCAGTGGTTAAAGATGCTGTGCTTGTCTACCTGAAGATTGGCAAGTTGAGGCCTAAGTACTCCCCTTCAGAGTGAGCTTCCATCATTTGCCCAAGCTCCTGCAACCTATTAGTTCAAAAGCACAATAAATGCAAGTAGATAAATAGGTACCACTTTTGAGGGAAGGTAACGTAATTGCAGGCGCATTTGGCAGTTAGTCATGTCAGCCACATGACCATGGAGATGTCTTTGGATCACACTGGCTCTTTGGCCTTGTAATGGTGCTTAGCACTACCCTTACGGTCATTCATGAATAGTAGGGTAACCACCTACTGAGGTTAACTAGACAATGGGAGCAAACTATTTGCTTTGTACCAAGAAATCCCAGTGCCAGTACTTAGAAACTTCATTCAAAAATCTGCATGACGCATGGCTGGAAAAGGTCTCTGCCTCAAACTGGGGTGTGTTACTATCAAAAGGTGACGGCACTGGTTAGGCAAGATTGCCTGATTCAAGTTAAAGTCAGCATAATACATTTGCTCTGGCTGCTACTTAAAATTCAGTGCAAAATACTGTAATTGTAACCTTTCACGGTTAGGTGTTGGCCAATGATTGATAGAAAGGGCAGAAATAGCAAAGTTTGACCCACGTTGTGACTCCACAGTGAAAGTGTATCCACAGAAAAGTGATCCTGACTATGTGAAACTGCTGCCAGTTATCCAAGCCACTGGCTAGATATCTAGCCAGTTAGGTACCAACAAAATGATCTTGCCACAACTACACCACACGAAAGAAGAGGTGTGAATATAAATGACTTCCACTGAATATTTCTCCAGTGGGGAAAAAAGTACAGGGGGAGAAGATAAAGTGGCTTGCCGAACTAGATTCTGCCCTACCTATAAAAGCTATAATGAGAAACGGTTTGCTCATTCAGAAGCCATGGTTTTGATTCTGCAGTATGAAAGCCAGCCATGGTTCTTTTGACATGACATCCAACAACAGTGAAGGTCAAAACCAGGACTAGTAATACAGGAAGGGGGAGCAGCAACTGAACTGTAATGCAAATCAACCTCAACTCTCGCCACAAATATAAGGATCTGTTTCTACATTACAGTCCTGCCATGCTCTGTGGGTTAGAAAGACTCACTAGGCACTTGGATCCAGCTATTTAAAAAGTGTCAGGAAGCCTCATTAGTCATTGGTAACAGCCTACCATCAGTGCTCTGCCATTGCCCTTGACAGGCAGACCAAACCCAGTATGCTAGGAGAAACCTCTTGTCAAAGAAAATAAATCCAGTGTTTGCATGTTTTGTGGAAGTTAGTTCTACAATTGAAATTTAGCTGGTACTGATTTTAAAGGGATAAGCATGTTTCTTCTCATTTGCTTCTCATGTTCCTTCTGTGTTGAGTCAAATCAGGCTGGACCTGTATGTAGGCAGGGTCATCCATTTGTGGTCAAGGATGGAGTCACTAGCCTTGAAGCATTCAATTTGTGACACAAGAAGAGGTGTCCTGCAAATGCCAACAGTCCAATTTAACTAAATTAAAAGAAGCCACTCACTGTGAGATAACTCTTACAGACCTTTGACCTTTTCAGATAGTGCCAGAAATGATTATTGGAAAACTGATGGTCAGCAGACAATTTTTTTTATAAAACATGGATACAGACCGCCAACAGAGAGGTCCATAACTAGTAATTCATGCCAGCTGTGCCATGGCATGAGAACTCTATGTTGCATCATTGTCCATCACCAATCTTGAGGCATTTGCCAAACACCAACCCTCACACAGGCCCATTAGGAAGGCCCCATTATTTCCCACAGCCAAGGACTACAGACACACAGATCCCAGCCTTGGTATACAATGTACTTTATGGTATAGATGTGTGGGACTACAATCCCATTTGAAGTTCAATGAACTCTTGGGTTTGGGAAGGAAATTGCTGTTAATGAGTTGCAGCAAGCATATAGGCTTGAGGCCAGTGTAAGGAAAATCACTTTAATGGGCAAAGCAGATGTTGCTTAAACTCATTGCAAAAGTTAGGTGGGCTTGGGGCCAACAACTGCCTGGAGAAAACAGAGAAGCTTTTTAAAAAAGAGAGATGTGGAAATCAGCATAATAAATCCTTTGATGTGAGGTTTGATCAGATAGAAAGCCTGAAAAAGAATGGAGGGTTCATGTCTCTCATGTTAGAAAAGGACACACTGTATACTGTTCTGGTACTAGGACAGCCATGCTGAATTGGATGAAACATCTAGAATAAAGAACTTCTCAATGTGTTGTCCATCCAACAGCAATTTCCCCCCAGGCAAAAGAATCCATATTGATATTATACAATCGGAGGTTGCTATGGGATTTAATGTGCAGTTCCTAAATTCAATATCCCATTTCCCTTCCATGATATATGTAATTCCAAGGCACTGCAGAAAGAATACAAATGGTCTGACTAGGGCATACATGTTTTATTTCAACCATGTTTGCCTTCCATGTGCGTTTAGGTCATAGCCTCATGAAGCATTTCCACTCATTACAGAGACTCATTCTGTTTCCTTCCATTCTTTTATCTCAGATAAGTTGGTAAGAACATAAGGATAATTGTATATCTCCTCCTGCCACCATCAGTAGTGCATTTTTCAATCACTTGCACATTTCCTGCGCAGATCCTGAAGTTTATAAAAGGAGAGACTAAGCATTGTAGGAGAGACTTTTCCTCTTAAAAAAGAACACCTACCTATCTCTGCAGTAGGAATTGATGAGGCTTTTCACTAGGGCCAGCCCAATCAAGGACAACCCAGCTGGTGGCATAAATGACAAACTGTCCAGAGTTTCCGTGAACGGGACTCTGCACATACCCCATCCTCTCTTAACAATAATTTGCAACCAAAGCAGCTTGCTCAAAGATACAATAAAACGATAAATATTTTCAACGTTCTAGCAGCAGTAATAAAATCAAAGTCCACAAATGAAGTAGCCAAATACAATACAAAAATGTCAGGCCATATTAAGGTTTGAATATGTTTGTTCAAACAAGAGAATCTTTTATAAAGTATCTAAAAATGCCCCAGATGCAGCCAGCTGTCTCCATGGGCACAAGGCAGGAGAAGATCCTGTCAAACTGCCACTGTCACAGAGAATAGTCTCAAATAGCCAGTCCAATGTTACACAAGGTCAGGATGGAGATCAGAGGCTCCGAAGCCTATCAAGAGAAATAACACTAGTTTTGCTCTTCAGGATCAAAGGTCATCTAGTTCAACATCTTGATTCCCAAACATCTTGATTCCCCAAGTAGCTAATCAGCTGCCTCTGAAAACCCACAAGCTAGCATGAAAACAGAAACTGAAGCCCCACCATTTCCAAACCTGAAGACGATATTCAGAGGTGTACTGCCACCATGCTTGAGAGGTTACAATATGTCACAATAGTACCAATAAGCCATCAATAGACCTGCCGTCCACACAGGTTCATGTGGGGACAGACAGTTTTGAAGGTCCAAAAGCATTTAGGATTTGAAGCCCAAACCATATTTGTAGTGTATGACAGAAACAAATAAGAAGCCAACAGACACTGTACAAAACAGTGGTATGTGCTCTGATCGTTGAGTCTCAGATGACAACAACAACAGAAAGGCTGGCAGCCTCATTTTGGATCATGGAAGTTTCCAGACTGTCTTTAAAGGCTGCCCCACGCAGAGAGGACTGCAGTATTACAAAACAATTGCCATTGGGCTCGTATAAACAAAAAGATTATCTTTACAACATGCTACAATACAATACTCGGCCCACATTTTTATTGTTGTCAACAGTGTTACTCCCCATCCCCGCATTAATTATTGTGAGTTCCAAATGTCAATTCCAAATGAAAGTCAGATTCAACACTGAAATAAAACTAAACATTTCAAGAATTTGCATTAGTATGGCATTCAACAGGGTTTATATTAAGAATATTAGCATTTCTCCATATTTAGAAATTATTTTGGAAGAACCAGAGAACCTACATGTAAGGCTTTTTTGCAGTAGTGTATGTAGTAAGTTAGCCTTCAAAAAAATGTTTGCAACTACTACTACAATGTGTAATCCTGGCCTACAATTAATACTGATTTATTTCTTGGTTAATATGATTCAGATGACAATAAAAAAATGCAATCACACATTTCATATATAAAACACATAACATAGTCATATAAACCTGACAATGAATGAGTTTGAAGGGAAAAAACAATTTCCATGTCTAAAAATACAATTTACCTATTACTAACACAAGAGCCAACACTAACACAAAAACAGGCATTAACCTCATCGTAAGCATGATTTTAAACTGAGATCTGGCCAACTCAGAATGCCTTGGAAAGTTAAAAAAATTAAATGCAAATCAATGTATAACTATAGTTTAAAGGAAAGCTTTATTTTGTTGTAAGATAAGAGATTGTCACAGAAGTATACCAGGACTAAAACATTTGTTTAAGACCACGGCCATGAAGTGCCTAGCTTTAATGCTGTCCCAACTGTTAACTCAATTTGAGCCTCAGGCACGACACAAACACTCAACTATCCATTTACTATATAGGTACATAGGGAAGGATAATTCCCCACTGAACTTTTAAAGTGCTTAATACATCACTATGCAATACCATCAAATAGTGTTACTCATAAGGCCCATCTTATTCAAAGACGGCTCAAATGTAGCTCGAAAACTACATGGATCTGGTTAATTGGAATATTAGACAAGAACAGTGCACACCACAGTAGTACAGAATTTGAGAAACATTCTCCTTCGACACATCTTTTGAGTTTTTACTTATCACACTTATTAGGATAAACAGTTGCAAGTGATTCAAGATGTTACTGTAAGAGAGTCAGAATCCCTACTGCCCTACCATAGTCTCACAACAATCTTAAGATAATTTATTGGTCTGACAACACAGTCCAAATCTTTACTAGAACAGGAAGGCCAGCATTCTGGCACTGTATCTAAGGCTGGTTTGGGGCTGCTGTTGCACTACCATGGAGCAAGAGAAACATTTTCCCTTATACCGTATAAATGCATTAGTAGCACCAATGGGTCTACTTGGATATACACCAGTGAAAGCAGTGGCACAAAACCAAGCAGATCAGCCTGGAGCTGCTCTGCACAGCCTAAAGATGGGGCTTAGATCTGGCACAAGTGTCAAGCTCTGCCTCCCTCACCCTGACTGTACACATCACTTGAGGTTGACCAAGAAAAGTGCAGCTCAATCACCATGCATTAAACCATTTTTGTGCCTCCTCTTTTACAGCAGAGATTGGGAAACAGGATTAGTGGAAGAAGGGGTCATTCCATATGAACTCAACCAGAGGTCTCATGTTGACAGACTCAGATTTTAAAGTTTTAATACGAAGGTAACAAACTGAATTTTTTAGTAATGTTTACAAGGTATGTACAATTATGCAGAAAAAGTTTTATTACCATAGTTAGTTGCCCACATGCTGAATTTGCCCTTGGAAAACTAGGTTTATCCATGAAAAGATCCCCATTTTGGATTCCAGTATCTCCAGAACAAGGAGAGGCCTTTTCTGATGACAGATTCAGAAAGCCTGAGCCCAAATTATATATCAAAATTTGACCAGAAAAATTCATTCACATCTGAGATACTAGCATCCAAAGATGGGTACACAGGAAAATATGCAATCCATGAGCATCAAAAATGGATATAAAACCATTATTTTGAAGGGCCATAGCACACAAACCCTTTGGATTTGTCACCTAATATTTGGCATGTGGCAATTATATATGTAGAAGTACCAACCCAATTATTTTCAGTCAAATCTGAGTTGGTGATCATGCAAGGTTTTTGAGACTTTGGCTGAATTAATCTGGAATGATCCATAGGAGAAGTCACAGACACCTTCTCAAAAAGATTTAAAGGGTATATACAGATATCCCTTGTTATCTACCAAGGTTCTGTTCCAGAACCTCTTATGGACAAAAAAAATAAAGAAAACAATGGAAAAATAGGTTTAAAGACTCAATTCCAGGTTTCTTGTTCTTTATTGTGCCTAACTGAATAAGGTAGTATCTCAGTATCTGCTGGGGTTTGATTCTGGGACTGAAAAATGGAATGATTGCTTGCATAACTGTCTCTCTACAACAGTAGAAAAGCAGTTTTTAAACTTTGATTTGCAGTGCCTGTTTGTGTTGAGTCAAATCAATGTATAAAAAAATCTGTGTATAACAAGGTTGGACCTGTATATCTAGTGCCAGGTTGCAAGACAGCAATGCTATGGCCAAGACGAAGATTGTGCAGCTGAAACTGAGCCATTTCCCTAAGCACTGGTCAGCAATACAAGTCCAATGAGTTCCTTTACACAAAATACAAGACCAGTTGGCCATTTATTTGGTAGTTCAAAATGGCTCAAACTTCACATATATGCTGAACTCACTCGTCATAGCACTCAGAACCAAAGAGCCAAGCTGACAAACGTTTGATTGGCCGGCCATTTGCTTCACTCAGCCAAAAAGAGTTGGATTAGGGCTAACTCCTAAAGGATCATTGTCTTTGATCTGCGCATTTGGTTCGGAGGCATTTGTTTTGTTTATTCATTTGTTTTCATCTTTCCTGGTCGAAAAGGCATTTTCCCACATACTCAAATCTGCCTCTAATAAAAAACTTTACTTGTTAGTATTCATTCCAGACAATTTTTGTTTCCTTCCTCCCCCAACACTCAGCCTGAAACCTAATTCACAGCTTGTAGCGCTAATATCTTGTCTAGCTGCATACATTCATTTGGTCCCTTCTCAAATTACCACTCTTCACTTAAGAAAACAAACTTAAGAGCTATAGAAATCATGCCATACTGGAATTTGCTTGCCAAAAATGTACATGCACAGTATTGGAGAAACACTACATAAATTCATTCTAAAAGAAGACACAAAAATACACTGAAGCGGCCCTATCCAGAAGTCTTTGGGACTAGATGTATTCCACAAACCACTGGTCTTCAACCAAGGAGGCCCTGAAATAAGATGCCCAAATATCACAACTACCACTTTGCAAGACAAAGGAGAAAATCATGAGGAGGAAGGAGAAAAAGATCAGAATAAAGGTGGAAAAAATATAATAAAAAATTAAAAACATATGTCCCATGTTTGGGGTAACAGATCGGTCAGTAGTAGAACATTGCTATCATGAACTACTATGATGGAAGTCATTAATTTACCAAGCATGCAGTTTTTTAATGTGTGGTGGTAATTTACAGGTATTGCTTTTCTTTCCCAAACTTTCGTTTATTTTTATTAAATCGTAGAAAAGAGCTGAAAACTATAAAAGGTTTCCAACTCTTCTTGAGCCTTTCTGGAAGAATGAATTCTACCAGATATTACAATTTTCCACGTGTTACTTCACCTTCAGTTTAGTAAGTGGTGTGAGGACCCCCTGATTGAGACTGCCTTCGGGGACTGAAGCAACACATAGTGGTTTGGGAGTCAGATCTGGAACCTCCAGATTCAAACTCTGCTCAACTATAAAGCTTCCAAGGTGTCCTCAGGTATGGCATGATCTTTCAGCTTAACCTATCTAACAATTTAATGATGTTTTATTCCCTGATGTCAGTCGCCTTGGGCTCCCCCTTGCGGGGGAGGAAAGGCGGGATATAAATTGATTAAATAAATAAATATAAATAAGTTTGTTGTGAGGGGAAAAAAGAAGGAAGGAACCTATGTACATTACCATAGCCTTTTGGAGGAAGGGCAGTATAAAGAAATAAAAGAATAATATAACCGAACAGTTCTTAAAAAATCTTCAATGATGGAATGATCCACAAGACCGCTAGTGAATTATTCCAACATGGCTATAAGCTGCAACTTACCATAGAAAAGTCAAAATTTAAAAACAGAATGGAAGCCCATTTAAAACCAGTGATGCAATTCTAGAACTTGTGAAGGCATACTTCAGAATGGTAAACCTATACAATAAGATGAAGAACAAGAACAAGTAAATTTCTAATTATGCATTAAGTAGGAAGAAGAGCTCTAGCTTTTCTTGTACTGAAATTATGTACGGAAAGGAGGCCAAGCAGCAATCTATAAGCCCTGAACTTTTTAATAAAAAAGAAAACATTATCTAGTCTGCATCAAATTTGAAATAATCACCCAAGTCATACTCCCCACTTCCACTTCAAATTTGATGGCAAACCCAATGCGAAACAAAGGGCTGTCTTAAGCATCACTCTATAGCAGTGGATCTTTAAGAGGAAGTCAGGACCTACTTGGGGGGAAGGGTCAAACTTCATTTCAGGGAAATTGTGAAAAGTTGAGCATGGCCACCTTGGAATCTGGTACTGGGAACCACCATTGTGGAACAGGGCACTCAGGCTGCAATCCATGCTTTCCTGGGAGCAAGTCTCAGGACTTACTTCTAAGTAGACATGGAGGAGCTCTGGCATCACAGTGATAGCACTTCTGGCCATGAAATCTGGAGGGGGTTCCAGGATGTAGAGATTGCTATTCTCAGAAGAGGGTCCCAGGCTGAAATGCTTGAGAACTCCTGCTCTGAAGATTGTGTCCAGATTTCTTTGGATTTATGAACCTAAAAATTTCTCAAAAGTTATTTTCCTCCAGAGATAGATTCTTATGTTCATTATTAAGAAAACTTACCAAGTAAATTTTGAGTTATTAACCATTAAAGTCTCACTGTTTGAAATGGTGAATTGTATCTGCAGCGAACACTGCATATCCCCAAAGGAGTAAAAGGTTAGGGTTGAAGACTTCTATTTGCCCCAAGAGTACATGATTGCTGAGCACAAGCTAGGAAAACACTTCTTTTATTCATAAAATCAACACCTTCTCCTGATTGGATTTTGGTTTTGCCTTGGTTTTCCAATTGTGGAAACAGCGTGCAAGGCACACGCACAGATTGAAACATTTAAGCTGCAATCCTAGCCTGCATTTCGGCTGGCATAAGTCCCAGCATAGGTTCTGTGCTGACCCAGGGATGTCACAAAAGTGCCGTTAGGTACTTCTGCCCCACTCTGTGGGGGCTTGTATAGGCATACACCAACCTCCCCACACCACAAAGGGAAGATATTCTGAAAGACAGAAGTTATGCTTGCCTAAATTAGTTAGATTTGTGCCCTTAATTGTGTATTGTAGGGTACCCCACTTTGTTTCCCAAAAGTTCTTTTGTCTGGTCTCAGCTGAAAAAAACAGCTACTCAATATTCATTGGAAAGTGGTGTCAATCTTTGATGCAAAACAAGTCTTGGCAGCACCAAACTAGAGACCAATTAAGAAGCCAATATACACAATCTTGAGAACCTTGAACAAGAGACAAACCAACTGTCAGGGATATTAGTTTCATACATCAGTGAATGGATTTTGTTGCAACTTCCAGATTTTATCAAGTTTATTTTCAATACTGGTTCCACACCTACCCATAACCACTATCCATTACAATATAGTATTTCCCAATATCCTGTACCATTCTTTTGTTGTATTCCAATAGAATATTTTGCAACATGAGATGCAATCAAATTCATTCCATGTTGCTTTCTTACTTCTTTTGAACTTACTAATCTCAGATAACTGATTCAATAATGGTCATTACTACAGGCTTCATCAGCATTTGTCCCATATGGTGGCAAGATCCACTGTTCTAAATCAGAGTTGCCATTTCTCTCGTTGTGGGTATAGGTGAGCAATTTTCATGTCACTATGCAGTGTACAAAGCCATGGCTGTTTTGGTTGACCTTTGATCATTTGCCATTGAGTTGCTATTGATTGTTATTACTATAGACAACATATTCATATTTCAAACTAGCCAACTATCAGCCACAATCATTACCAATAAGAAAACACAACATAGGTAAAGAAATTACTCGTTAAAAGTAAAATATCCATAGAGTATGGGAGTGTCCAAGCTTGCTAATTGACGAGGTAGGAAGGATGATAGAAACTTTCCTTTTTCCAAAATTTCCATTTTCACCATGAATATTCTAGTTTGGGGTGTGTAAACATTTTGGCAGGAAGGCCACATCATCTCACTAACAATGTGTTGGGGACAAGGGGAAAAAAATCACAATTTTACATGTAGAACCACATAACTATGAGCTGTTAGCCACAAATCTTTTGCACAGTGAAACATACAGAACAAGCCAGAAACACATGAAGACATAAGTTGTTCAGAGGCAAGGAGGGGTTAAAATAATGCTTGCAGGCCAACAGGCTCCAACAGACTGATAAGTCAGATGCTCATTAATGTCTACAACTCCCAGCAGGCCGAATTGGAGGTTTCTGAGGGCCACAAATGGCCCATAGGTTGAGGTTTGCCACACCTGTTGTATTTGATAAAGGTTTGTTTCCCCACAGGTTGCCCTGCTAATCATTCTTTCTCATTTGCAGTGGACGTGTGTTGAGTCAAATCTGTGTATAAAAAAATCCATGTATGACTTACCCATGTACAACAGGATAAACATTATGATTATCTTTGGTTTCAAGTTCTAATTGACAGAATTTTACAATGAATTTTACATGTGTTAACTTCCGACAGTGTCTTGTTTAATGTTAGTAGCCCTGATTGCAGTTAATACCTAAGAACATTTTGTAATCTCTTGTTGAAGGCAACATTTAAGATGCCCAAGGTTCAAAATTTTGTAATGTTTAGTCGTAGGGTAGTGATATCAAAAGGTTACTAAAAGGCTTCAAGGTGATTAAGCATGCAGCTGAGATATGTAGTTCTTCTGTAATAATTTTGTGCGTTCTTAATAGGAAGTTTCTAATAACAGAGGATTCCATCTGCTCTTCCTCTTCCAAGTCTCCTATTGTTGCTCTTGTATGAATGTTCACTGAATGAAATTTAAAGAATTTGACAGCACAAGTGCATCAAAGACAGCAAACACATCCCCATTTAAACCTGACCTATAACTCTCAGTCTGCATTTGTGATGAGCTAAATCCTTAGAACAATGATTAGCAGGTGCAGCATCCTCAACCCAGGCAGGACTCGATTACTACAAATTCTAATCAGCATAACTGCCCATTAACTTTTGGGGTCTTAAGGTTACTGTCATTAATTGGTTATATTCTGAATAGAATGGGTCCTGCACATCTTGAAGACTACCTCCATCCTTTTACTGAGGACTTTTCTTGCAAAATTATCCTATAATTTTTTTTGAGCTGTGCATATCTAATGGTAATTCAGTGCCAATATATGTATCTCTCCCACCTGTAGGCCTCTAGTTTCCTGGAAATTGTTCAAGTTCAGGAAACATTTTCCAAAAAGTCTTTAGGTTATTGTATGATTACTTGACAACTTTATTAAAAGTTGAGACATCACTGTGCCAACAAAGATCTGTTTAGTTAAAGTTATGATTTTCCCTATGGGTAATGTACGCCTATGAGATCTGGACCATTAGGAAGGATGACCACCAATGGATAGATGCCTTTGAATTATGGTGTTGGAGAAAATACTTGAGAGTCCCTTGGACTGCAAGGAGGTCAAATCAGTCAATGACTATTCAATGGAAGGACAAAGACTGAAGCTGAAAGGGAGGAATCTTTAGAAAAGATCCTGATGCTGGGAAAAAACTGAAGGCAAAAGGAGAAGGGGACAGCAGAGGATGGTGATTAGACAGTGTCATCGAGAAAATGAATATGAATTTGGAAAAACTTTAGAGCTAGTTTACCCAACTAGTGGAGGACAGGGAGGCTTGGTGTGCATGGGGTCCATAGGGTCATGAAACGTCAAGGCACACCTTAATGACTAAACAAAAAAAAAAGATTACTAGTGAGGCTTATGAGGGTAAGCTTGATTCATTATTATATTTTATCTGAAAGTTCACCATAAGGGTTGTTTAAAGTGGTAATTATCTACCAAAAGGGCTTTGAATGGCGCAGATTAGAAATCCATTTCTAGTTTTAACCCAAAGCCTGCCAAAAGTAAAAATTCTATATTCTGCATGGACAAAGCATAGATTCCCTTTTCAAAAAAACCAAAAGTGGTATCAGTTGGTAAGAGTGTTATATTAGTGGAAACGGTGAATAATTTTTAGAAAGAACAATTGAAAATATTTTAAAAGAGTTCTGCCTAAAAAAACCCAAATGCACTGAAATTGACTATGTTTCTTTCTTATTTCCACCTCATTAGCTTTGATGGAACAATCCATGTCAGTAAATAACCAGGTATATTTATGGGAAAGGAAGGAAAATTGCAACAATTGCTAAAATTGTGGTTGCCCCCAAACCACATTTCCAGCAGCTTCACATAGCGCTGGCAGCAAAAATAGAATATTAATGAAAACACAACGGGGTAATTTTGTAATGTTCTACCTCCTTTTGGACTTCCAGTTTAGATTTAAGATAGAGTAACTGTAGTTTCAACATAAGAGGAAAAGTGGAGCCCCTTCTCATTTACATGCCTGCTGGTTCCATCATAAGGGAAATGATTATTATTTATGCTGCTTTGCGCTCCTTGGAAGAAAATAAAAATAGTTTTAATATCTGAAATTAGGGACAGTCCAATAAGATCTACATGATTTCTGTGTCAACAGAGCCCTCGCATGGTATTACTGCTGGGAATTTGCTGGAAGCAATCAAGCAAGCAATGGTTGGGATGTCAGAATAACTCTAGCTATTCAAAATTGCTAGCCACTGAGATATAGGTAGCTGAGTAGAAAACATCTATTTTCCATAGATCTGGAAACAAAAGTTTACAGTTAGCCTCAACAGGTAAAAAAATAAACCAAGACTAAGAAGGCGCCTTTAGCTTCTATTCTTGTTGTGGTCAGATAAGAACTGATCAGGACAACACATCTTACCCATAAGTGCATGTGCACTATATTTTATCAGATTATCAATCTTTTTAGCTTTGATAGAACAATCCATGTCAGTAAATAACCAGGTTTATTTAATGAGAAAGGAAGATTGAAGCAATTGCTAAAATTGTGGTTGCCCCAAAACCACATTTTCAGCAGCTTCACATTGTAGAAGAACCTAAAAACAATTAATTGTGCATTAATGAAAATGCAACAGTGTAATTTTTGTAATTAAACATGAATTTGGGACAAACTTTGAAAGTTAGTGGAGAGAGGCCCACTATGCTGCTTTCCATAGGATCATGAAAAGATGGACAAAACTTAATGACTAAACAATATTTTTGTAATGTTCCAATGCCTTTTTAACTTCAATTTTAGAGTTAAACTAAATCACTAGTTTCTAATGAACATGGAGAAAAAATGTAGCCCCTCTCCCATTAATGGAGCTGCCTTGAGTCTCCTTGATGTAGGAGAAAGAAAGGATATAAATACATAAATATTGGCTAAGGGAAACAGTGCTTTACACTGCTTTGAGCCTGCTAGAAGTGGGAAAAGACACAATATTAATAATTAAGGCAAAACCTAGTGTGCTAAACGGAAGAGACCAAGTTCATCACAGATCTCTACGCATTCTATGCTGCAGTCTGCAGATATACCATCAAAATACTGGACTGCACAGAAATCATGCTGCAAATTCCGCGCAACCAGGAACCAAAAGCATTGGTCCTGTTCTGTTGAAACCAGACAATTTTGTTGAAACTAAACAAAATCACTTGGAATGTATCCATTACCAACGCATGTATACAGTAAAACTGTAGCTTAAACAAGCCCATGATCATCTAGAAAGAGAAGCCTAATGTGAAAGGAACATAAAACCATTGGTTGGTGCCTCAAACATCTCAATTCAGAATATGCATTCAAACATAATTGCGAAGACCAGATTTCTAATGAAGACGTGTCTCATTTTCTCCTTTTCACTTTAAACTTCTTTACTTTTTTGGAAAACCGCTAGGGTTAAAAACATCCCTTTACAGTTATATAACCAACAGATATTAAGCACTTTTGCATGCATGATTTAGGACTATGCATTACAAGGTGCAGATAGCCTGAGATCTTAATGCAGCACAGGTTTCAGCTCTCAAGTTTTCATTTCAAATACTTAAATCTGAAATAATGACAGAAGGAAATGTCTGAGAATAGTCTGCATCATACAGTGGCAATATAGTTAACAATACCTTCATGCTTAGCAAGATTTAAGAACTAAGAACTTAGTACAGCAAACACAAGATCAGGACTCATGGGAATATGTGTGTCATGTAGATTTTACAATTTAACATGAAATTAATTCAAGACCACCAATGCTACAGAAGTTGGACAACCTTGCCTAATTAACAAAATCACCACACATTCAAAACATTTGATTCAAATGGCAAAGTGGTGGACATCTAACACTTATACAGAATCTTTTGAACATACTAGATACTGAAAAATATCCAAAATAATCCTGGACTGATTAAAAATGTGGTATGTAACAATAATTGCATCTGAAACAATCACCCACAGTTAAGTTAAATGAAAACAGTACAGTTCAATTTGTTTCTGGCAGTAACATAAAACAATTTGAAAGCTATTAAGGTTTAAAGCTGTCTGAGATATCAAGGTATGGTATATTCATATTGGAAGACAATAACCCACTGTGGAACGATCCTATAATAGGCACACAAACGAGTAATTTAATTATTCTAGAAATGCATGGACATCAGGAGCTGCCCAATATCAAGTAGGACCAGTAAGCAGAATACTATCTCCATTATTAGCAGCAACTTTTCAAAATCTCAGCCTTGTGGTTCATAATCTTTTTAACTGGAAAAGGATACACCATGATTCTCACCTGGTAATTTATATATGCACAGCTTGAGCTAAACCCCTGAGCAAACTTTTATGGGAAAAAATGCATTCTTCACTCTAAAATTAGTAGAGGAACAGCCTCAAAAGTACAAACAGGAATACAGGCAGTTACATTCCTATGCCAATCACTTGGGAAAGTTGATTACATTCTGACCATCTCAAGGAAACATTTACTTTAAAATGCGGTCATGTCAAAATGTCATCAGTGCCCTCTGAAATGAGATTTAAAAACCTGAAAAAGACTTTTTTTAAGCAAACAGCACTTCTTTCCAATAAATAACCCTCATACTTCTGATCACATGTGCTTTTCATTATTTTATGGAAACATATTAGCTGTTTTATTCAATGTACTTCCATATAATAATACACCCAACACAGTGACAAGAATGAGACTTTAATCAGTTTTAAGTGGAGTTTTAACACTAAGATAAAGGGCTGTTAAACACAATAACAAACGGACATCTGATTTGTATGAGACATTATCCTGTACATGTCATTTTCTTGTTTTGTGTATCCTCAGTGCATAGCATTACACACAGAGCCACTGTTGCACAGCACAATAGTATCTGAAGAGGCTGAATCAGAATAAGGCTGCTTAACAGACAATTTTTTTAGTATATATATATATATATATTCTATATGAAAACAGACTGAGAATTTTGAACTGGCGGAGTAAAGAGGCAGCTCTACCAAACACTGCAATTAAAGCCTCCTTTTAGTGCACAGTTCCACCCCCTTCCATCTGCATGCATGACACATTTTTAACAGTATTTTTTAAAAGGTAAACGAGGCACTTTGTGGCAACCACAGGCATCGTTAACATATTGCACATTTGCTAGAATTTAAACATGGAACTGCACACTGGCACCCTAAACTTTTTTTCTTAAAGCTGAAAACAATTGATGCTGCATGTAAACGTCCCTTCAGTTTATGAGTGCCACAGCAAAGAACCTTGGTGCTATTTTATACAACTGCCCTTCAACTACTGTGACAAACTATTTTAAATGGGGCTACAGATGATTAGGGATGGCTCAGGGCCTAACAGTAAGCTCCTGTCAAAGTGATGCCTTCAAGTAATTTCAGACATGTAAGCTGCTGCATATCCAAGAATTTAAGCACACAGTCCCGAAACTCAAGAAATTACCTATAAGAATGCATTTTCAAGCTAATGATGAATACTGTCATAAATAAAGGACTCAACCCTTCAGTCATAGTAATTCTTGCCATGTTCTATGGGGATGGTAGCTGAAATAAAGTATAGGAGATTATGCATAATATATATATTATATATATAATGCCATTTTCCTTTTTCAATGACTATACCATAAAAACGTACGCAAGGCTTCTCAGAACCACTGACACATTCAAATCCAAGCCCTCATTCAGACCTTCACATTCCTAAAGAAGAACAACAGTGCAAAAGGCCATAAATCTATGACCCTCCCATGTTAGACAGTAGAACTGTACAAGATGATGTTCTAACACACTGTTCAACATCCAAATATTTTCAAGCAAACACTTCTTTAGTCTGCTAATGCAGTTTTCAAATTATTTAACAGAAATCAGGCTAACTAAAGTCAAAGGAGAAGTCAAAGGCAATTCAGTAGTCGTTTTTTGCCAATAAGTTTCATCTATGAAATGTAGAACTGCATCAAATTTAGGAAGCCTAAACATTTTTTAATCAAAAGTTGACACTATGAATGAAAGCTGGACAGTTACACACAATTCCCAAGAAAATAAATACGTTAAGGGCAGGCAACTATGTGCAGGATCATGAAATGGAACAAAATTCACTAATAAATGTTGAATGTTGACAGAGTATGCTGTCCTTTTGCTCAGTATTTAGTCTGAGTTATGCCTCAAGTAGTTGCCTTTTATGCCCTCATTAATAATAAAAATAGATACGGCACAATGGAGAAACTAATGGGATTTTACACCATCAAGTTGAAAATAGCAATTCCACATCTTTCAAAGACAAGGGTTTGGGATTTTAACTTTAAGTGTTTTAAAAATACTCTGACATTTATTATCCACAGCTGGGGCATGCCAATTGTCACATACAAACAACTGTGTAAGCCTATTTCTGAAGGATAGCCTCCACATTTGTATGGTCAAGTCATTGTTACTACATATTACATGTAATCATATTGTTTTCATATCCCTTCATTTGTAAGCTTTCCAGATGTCATAGAAGGTTCATTCCTGTACCCCTAAATTTAAGAACCACTCTTTCTAGCTGCCTTTTCTAGCACCATTATGCTTAAATAATAATAAAATGCACAAACAAGCAGTGACAGCGGCGATTCCTCAAATGTCCAGGATTTATTACTGTAGCATGCTAAAGAAGTGCATGTAAGTAAGCTGGAAATGGTACACAGTCCAGGGTCCAGCACAAAACATTCCTTTCTGAGCTTTTCTTTCCACTCTTCCTAACCATTTTACATGCATTCGAAGGTAGTAAAACCCGTTCCTTCTCCAAGCCAACTGCAGACGTATCTGTTGCCACATAAGTGCAAAGAAAGGGGCAGGATGTGAACCTGTGTATTAGAAAGAGCTTTACATCAACTTCAGTTGGTGACAGAACACAAAAGGAAAATTCCTACGTATACACATCAGATCTGTCTCCACTTTTACAAAACTGGAATCAAATGGGAAAGTGCCATCTTTGTGTTTTCCTAATTGAATTTCAATGTCCTCTTGACACAAAAAGGTATATACATAATGTAGCTACGTAACCTTTTTTCAACTGGACAACAAGTGTCAAGCCCAGCAGCTTTATTGGGCAAAATGAGATTGGTCAGGAAAAGAACTGTTCCTACAGCTGATAATTGTGACACAATGTCCTATTGCCATTTCAAAAGGTTCATAATTCAGTTTATTCAAGTTTTTCTTCTTTGTGGTATTTTTTCCCAAATAAAAAAAATATTCAGACTTTTGTAATCTGTGTATGCTGATCTTCATCAAAAGGTTCATTCTCTGGATCAGAGTCAGTGGTGTCAGAATACCTATAATGATCAGGTTCATTATCACTAACGTCCGGTGTTACTGAGGTTGAGCTGCTAGCCTCTGGGTTCGATGGCTCTTCTACTGTTTTTGTGAAAAATAGCTTCACCTAGAAAAAGGCAGAGAATTAGTTATTTGTCTTTAAAAAGAAAAGGTAATTTTTAAACAGTCACTTTAGGGAAATATAGGGAAGTAAATCCTCGATTTGATGCTACATTCTGACTTCAACTACAAATTCAAACTTCGATTGGCTGCTTTTGGTTCAGATACACTTGCTTAAATGGGTAGAAACACAAAAAATGCATGAAAAAGTGCACAGGTTCAATATACAAAAAAATCAGATGAATACACATTGTAGATTATTGGTATTTTTATAGCAAACAACCTTTATTACTGGCTCAAACATTTAATCCTCTAGATATACAACAAACAATTCCCAATTATACTATGCATACTCATACTTTAAATCATTATGCACTCCTTATGTACAGTCCTTAATACCCTCAAATAAATATACTGACCTTAAAGTTTGGAGAGAAATAACGATTTGCCTTGTCTTTATTTGCTTTGTCTAAATCATTTTTTGTTAGTGTAAGTATTAGATATTCCTTATCATTATCAGTTCTTTCGGAACTGCATATTCCATCAAGTTCCTGATCTCCAAGAAGACTTCCATTTTCCACTGCATCAGAATTTTCTTCCGGTCCTGGTATGAAGAATGTATTTACCCAAAAATGAAACATTTTGTCCTAAAAATAAAAAGAATTTATTTTAATAAAGGACATGTTAGTCCATTTTATAGTTAAAGTACAGCTCTATATAGATGTACATGAAAATAAGAGGTGGTGTGGGAAGGAGCAACACAAAGCTGCAGGCTTTTCCACAACTCCAGAAAAATGATCCCCTTACTCCTAGTGAGTTTATCACTATGGTTTCCCTTCCCTCCCCAGTGCCTAAACTAGAAATAATCCAATTAAAAGGAGTGCATTTTCTTTTATTTTTTGCTCTCATTTTTTATACTTTAGGGGTGGTGGTAGACTGGTTTCCCTAACTGACCAAAGCTAGCTAGTCAACACTATGCACACATGCATCCTCATCTAAGAATGGTAAAAACTGTTTAATGACTGATAGATGGCAAATAATTGTACAAACTTGACTACTCTGTTGGACTTCCAGGCCCTGGAAGGGGACTGGGGTTTAGTGCAGGTCTCTTCCACCTCCTTACCCTCCTGAGCCTGACCCACCTCTTATTTCATCCCTTCCCTGCCTCCATTCCACCTCTCCCCTGAGCCATTTGGTGCTATACTTACCTGGGCTAGTGATCACAGCACCAGTGGGACAACAAGGGTCTACTGTAGGTAAAAAAGATTCCCTTGCTTAGCCTGGCCACAGTATGCCAATGTCTAGCCCTTGAACATTTGATAGAAAGGAGCATGACATTTTAACAGCTGTCTAATGAACTGCATTTTTATTTTATAGTGTCTGTATAGCTTTTTCTATTTAGATAAGATGAACAAAGTGTTAATAATATTTGCAATGGCTGGCAAATTTCTAATTTGCCATTTCTAGTTCAAATTATTTCTAATAGCTAGAGAAAGTGCTGGAGCAAAGTTTTATAGTCAACTGACAGACTATGGTAGTATGTTTTAAAAGGAGCATTTGCAGAATAAAAAGGAATCTTTTGGCCAGTAGGAGGCCCTCCATTACCCTACTGACTAAACAGTGTTCTTAAAGCAGCAGTGTTCCTCATATTTTTAAACAATTTAATAATAATGGCATCTTTAATGCTTACTAGACAATGAACACCATGCTTAATATAATGTTAGCCCATCGCTTTATATTACTGACCTGCCAACATAAAACCAGGTTTTTTCATACAATGTTAAAATTCTGATCTCCAGAGTCCAGCATAAAATGAACACATTAAGTGACTGACCTTCAAGTTTCACAGTAGAAGTATAAGCAGCTAACTGTGTGAATCTAGTCAAGACTGGATCCGTCTGCCACTGACACTTTGCAATGCCAGTGCTTGTGTTTCTCCAGCTGTTTCAGGTTCTATGACTAAATTCATGCAGTAAGGCAGGATATCCAATCTGGTCCCCCAAGGCATCCCATTTTCTCTGGTATCTGGCCCTCTAGGAATGCCCCACAGCTGCGCAGGTCCATACACAAGCTCTGGTGATAGTTTTTCCTTCTCTGCAAGTCTCTGCTGCCATAAGAGGCTGAAAGGGGGAAGGGAGCAATGATCGCGTCACATGAGGGGTACAGTGGGTTGTCTGCAGTCACCAGAACCTGCAGCAGCCTGCTGAATGTGTGGGGAGATCAGCACCAGCCTCCACAGGGATTCCCAGGTATGGAGAGTGAGGAAAGTGATTGCAACCCACCTACAGTTTGCAATCACGAACATGCAAGTGGTTCGTGATCACTTTCTTCACTCTCTCCAGACCTGAGGGATCCCTGTGGAGGCCTGCCCACACACCTGGCAGGCTGCTTCAAGCTCTGGTGACTGCAGATGAGTGATCCCAGCAGGATGTGTTCTTGCCAGCCACTGGATAAAGGTTTGGGGCACTTCTCCTTCCCTCCCCATCTGGGAATTAAAATGTGTGTGTGAGGTCAGGGGATTACCCCCTCCCTATCTGGATGTTATACTGTGATCAGAGATCTCCCCATATCAGATCCCCATATCTAAGTGTTAGAGTGAGTAATATGAGGTCCCCCCCATATCTAGGCGTTAAGAGAGTGTGTGGTATTAGATCATCCCATAGTCTAGAAGTGGTCTAGGGATTTCTCTTCTATTAGAAAACTTTTATAAATTATATAAGTGAGTTCAATAAGTTTGCCTCTAATATAGTTTTATATGTTAATTGATTCAAACCTGAAATGTCAATTTTTGGGCCCTGACTGAAAAAGAGATACATTGTCAAGAGAGATGATGTGGCCTTCTACCAAAAACTTTTGAAGCCCCTGCAGAAAGGCAATGGTTCTCAAGCATTTCAGTCTGGGACCCTTTCTAAGAATGACAATCTGTCCAGGACTCCCTGGAACTGATACAGTCAACCTGGAAATGAGGTCATGGCCGGAAGTAAAAACAAACAATGAAGTGACATCAAACAGTGATGTGATATCAGTGATGCTGAAGCTCCTTCATGTCTACTTGGACAGTAAGTTCAATAAGACTCCAAGAAAGGTACAGATTGCAGCCTGGGTGCCCCATTCCAAGATGGTGGCACCAGTACAAGGTTCTAAGATGACTGCACCCAGCTTTTCATTCCCCTGAAACGTTGTAGCCCTCAAAGGTGACCACAAAGTCTATTTTAAGAACCACTGCAGTAAACTTTATACCTGTCACTAGATCAGAACCACCTATATTCCAACAATGCCAAGATATTGGAATTTTACTTTACTTTCTATCCTTTACAGCAGCAGCCTCCCTTCCCATTCTCTCTACCTGGACTTGTAAAAGTGAAATTGATGAATAAGATGAAAACTTGTGTTGGGAAAGTTCTGTTTACAAACAATAGCCTGTTCAGAACTCTATGTCCACCATAAAAGCTGGTCCCAATAACTGGCCCACCACAAGCCACACCTGAAGTTTCAAGCCTATGTGGGAATAGTTTTCCAATTAATAGTTCTGAAGACAAAGACAGTCAGGACAATTATTTTCTAAGAGTTCTTCTCTCCCCCATATATTATCTTAAGGCAGATACATGAATAGGTCAGCCCTTTTTGAAAATCTGTGATGCTAATTGGATTTCTGAGAATTTCTAAAAGCTTTTCAAGCTTTACCATTGATCCAGGTTACTATTCTGACGATAGTCTGCACTCTAGGTATTAAGGAGGACAATCTTGCCTAAGAGACTATTTTTAGATTTTTTTGCTCATTTTTAGTAATAAACCCTACTGTGTTTAATATTGTGTTTAATATCCTCAGAGCAATTGTGTTTAATATCCTCACTACTACATATGAGGTCTCATTTTGTTCTCCATCTTGAAAAATGGGATAATAGAGTGGAATCTTGAGAACAGAATTCGATTTTCCATTAAGGCTATCTTAAACAGTTGAATCTTTTCTAATCTGGAATTAAGAAAATTGAAAGTTGTCACGAGAGTTGTCTGTTTTAACAGATGGCATCTCTCATGCATCTTCATCCTTTTGTCCTATGCCAGTGGTGGCGAATGTATGGCACACATACCAGGGAGGGCACTCAGAGCCCGGCCTGCTGGCACATGGCCAAGCACTACCACATGCCCCAGCCTGGCATCTACTCCTGCCCAGAGCACATCAGTGCCTACTGTGCATGCTCAGAGCACTGGGCATGTGCACTGGCCCTGGGCTAGTTCAGTTTGGCTCTGCTCTGGAGAACAGCAGCTGCTCCTCTCTGGAGCAGAGCCGAACTGAGGGGTTGAGTGTCCTGGCCCACTTAGGATGCTCTTGGCCCACTGCGCATGCCCAAAATTCTGGGCATACATGCTGGGCACTGGTATGCTCAGTTTGGATCTGCTCCGAAGAGAAGTAGCTGATCATCTTTGGAGCAGAGCTGAACTGAGGGGGCAAGAGCATATTGCGTATGCCCCAACCTCTGGGCATGTTCAATGGGCTCAGGGTGCTCCTGGCCCACTGCACATGCCTGAAGTTCCTGGCATGGATGATGGGCTAGGGTGCCCTCAGTTGGCACTTGGTGCTAAAAAGGTTCACCACAACTGTCACATGCCATTCTGAAGGAGCTCTCTTGACCTTCAAGAGGAGCTATGGAAAGGAGAGACACAAATGGCTGGAGTGGTAGAGATGAAAATGCTTCATTGCCTAAACAGAGTTTCATTTGCACAAAGTCTTCAGCAAATAAGTGAATGCAGTGAGCTGTAAAGAAGATGAATCCAGACAAAGACAAGGACTACCAATAATATTAGAAAATAAAGACATTGGTTTGTTAACAGTGCTTGGCTTTCCCTTCAATTACTTCAAGTGAAATAAAAGGGAAGACCAGCAATCCCATTTATTCATAAGTCTATCTGATAGACTTATCTCATTCACATTTAAAGTAATGAATGAAACCAATTCTGACCATCCAATTAGTACAGTGAAAACTTGATTTAACAGACTTCAGAAGCAACATCCATTTTCTGATAAAAAACTGGTATATGCATTTAAACATGCATGTCTCCACTGACTTCAATACAAATAAAGAGCAGTATATAAATACTGATAATGATTATTTAGTTTTAACTGCCTAGCATTAAACACCCCTTCTTCCATTGGTTCTTTAAACCAAGAGTCACTGCACGCAAGTGTGAAAGTGAATTCTCCTCAGCCTTACATCCCTTGAAGCTCTTTGGCCCAGTCACTTTCTCTGAACCTTTTATGAGTTTAATACCATAATTCATGCTTTCTCCCATGCCTTTTAGGTACAAATTTGAATCCATCCATAATACTGAATCCACTTCACAGTCAAAATTGAGGAAATAAATTTAGGGTTTAGAAAAAGATATTTCTCAGCTTAAGAGACAAACCTTTTTCAACATTTTGTTTTGCTTATGGAAGAATTCCACTTTGATGTCGCCACACACTGGCAATGGTTGAGGGAATTCAAAGGACATGTACTTGTCTTCACGTCTTGTGGGTCCTGAAGAGGAGGTGAATATCTTTACTTTAAGCTGGTAGACCACAAATTGAGGATCTGTGTGATTAAAAATAAAATTCTTAAAATATGAAATAAAATTAGAAATAAAATTCTTAAAATATGAAGAACCAAAATTTTATTTTAAAAAGCTTAAAGCAAACAACCACTTTAAAAGGTATTTTTCATCAAAATCCAAAATAGATTAAATAACTTATCCTGCAAGTCTTGCCTCCGGAAGTTTAATGAAAGTCTTGCCTCCAGAAGGTTTTCTGAAGCCCACAGAGGCAACAGGCATCCATTTATTTGTATCCTTTGCGAGTTTCAGAATAATCTCAGAGCCACAAAGAACACAATTTCTAGTTTCTTTTGTCAAATCAGAAGGGACTTTTTTGCCCTTATAAGGCATTCTGACGCCCAGGGAAGCCCTTCAGGGATTCCTAAACCAAGTCTCTGAGGGACCTGAGTTCAGCCAGATCCAAAAATGGAAAACCTGACAATAAATAAACTCAATCTGTATAATGATCATAGTAAACCTGAACTTGAATGCAGATTACTAACAAGAAAAAATCAACAGAAATAGTTTTGATCTTGTTCAACCAGAACACCTAGTGCAGGGTGTCCAAACTTTTTGGCAAAAGCGCCACATCTTTCTGACACTGTGTTGGGGGCCTGAAAACTAATTTACATTTCAAATGTGAATAAATGTACATATAAGAATGTATTAGAGAAGATTACAAGGCTTGCCCAAGGACCGGATAGAGGGGTCTTGCTGTGGGCAACACTGAGGCTTGCCATGGGCTGCAACTGGCCTCCAGGCTATAGTCTGGAAACCCTTGACCTAATGGTAATACTACAGGGTTTGATAAGATGCAGGTAAAGCGTTTTTTTTCCTTGTAGATACAATATGCCCCATTTTTAGCCTATTTATTATCATCCCTAAGAGTACTATTGCAGTGACTTTGTATCTGAGGACAAGACCATCAAGTCCAAAGGCAATAGAACATTATCTAAACACTGATATGAAGCTCTCACAGTCTTAGATGAAGGGCAAATTCTGATGTGCAACACCTGGTGATGACCCATTAGCTATTAATTAGCTATTAATTTTTTCTTTTTCTTGTAAACCGCTTTGTGAACTTTTCAGTTGAAAAGCGGTATATAAATACTGTAGATAGATAGGTAGATATATGATATGCACAGAGTAAGACAGGTATCTCAGCCATCCCCTTAGCTATAAGGTCCAATGCAGTTAAGTCAGGTTGCATCTGTGACCCAGGAACAGGTACATAAAAGCAGAGAAAACTTGATACTTCTAGCAACCCCAATTCAGTGGTACCTTACTTAATGAATGCCCCGCGTAACGTATGTTCCAGGTAACGAACATACTGTTACGCAGGGCCTCTGCCTTGGGTAGCGAGTCTTGATTCATGTAACAAGCGCTGGTTGGCAGCTCTTTAAAGTTAAGCTGCCGGCCTGTGCTTGTTAAGTAAGCATACATGTGCACTGTGCAGCCTATCATTGGTTAGAAAGCATTCCTAGAGGGCTTCTCTGTGGGCAGAGACCTCTCCTGACCTCCGCTGGCACGCACCTCCAGTTAGGAAAGGAAAAGTGCCAGTGGAGGTCAGGAGAGGTCTTCACCCACGGAGAAGCCCTCTAGGAATGCTTTCTAACCAACAATAGGCTGCGCATGCATGCGCACACCATTTTTTTGTAATATCTCAGCTGCAGCTGGCCAGACCTAGCCAAGCCACTGCTGGCTGTAAAGGCTCCCTAGTGCCCCCAAGCAAATTCCCACCCACCCCCCTGAAGGCCGGACCTGCCCTTACCCAACCCGACCCAACTAAAGTAAACCTCCTATCTCTACTCAGAAATAAACCCCATTATGTTCAATGGGGCTTACTCCCAGGAAAGTGTCTTTAGGATTGCTGCCTCCGAAGTGTCTTTAGGATTGTGTCTTTAGGTTTGCAGCCTCCGAAGTGTCTTTAGGATTGCAGCCTAAGTTGACTTCATAGCATCATGCACATTGAATGCATGTTTTGAATTCAATTTCAGTGTTTTGTCATCATTTTTACATCCAATTAGTATTTTTATATGAATATTTTTTGGGTTGTGGAACCAATCATCTGAGTTTCCATTATTCCCTATGGAAAAATCTGTCTCATGTAAAGAATGTTTCACGTAACAACCATGCCTCCAGAATGAATCAAATTTGTCACATGATTTGCCACTGTACTCGTCTGTCATCCCAACCATTGGGGTAGGAAGTGCGTGCCTCTGAGTATGTGTGCACCTGAACAAGATGGCCACTACAAGGCTCTGCAGGAAAATGAGGTAGCCTCAAACTGGCTGGCTCTTTAAGAGAAATACTCCTGCTATGCTCCTGCAAGTCCAACAAGGCTGGAGGAGCAATCTCCTACTAAAACAAAAAGGGGGGAGCGAGAATATGTTTGTTATTGGGATCAGCACAGAGCCCACCCAATCTCCAATCTGCTTCAGTCTGAGGAATCCAGGCAGTCCTAACCCCTTAGGAAGATTTTCAGTCTGACATTCCATCCTGAGAGGAAAGAGCTACTTAGATGTCAAGGACTGACCTTGCCATGGAAACACCACCATAGAAGGCATAAATCAGAACAAGCCAAGAGAATAATTTTGTTCCCCAAGAAATATGGCATTTGAGTTTTCTATTGCCCAGATAGTTTCAGACATGCAGCAATGGGTTCCCACCAGAGGTTGGCAAGTCCTCAGTTACATCTAGCTACACAAGAAATGACAAGAATCTAATGAAAAAACAAGAGGAGAAAAATCCCTGTTTGATAGCATATCAAGAAACCTTTCTATATGCAGTGGGGTTGCCAACAGTCCCATGATAGAAAAAGGCTTTCATGAGTGAGCAAGCGAGTCAGTCAGTGACTTCTCAGTTTTTTTAAATAGATTTTTGGACTGTTTTTTTGGACTGATTTTTGGAACCAATCATCTGAATTTTCCATTATTTCCTATGGGAAAAACCACTTTGGATTACAAGCATGCTTCTGGAATGAATTATGCTCATAAACCAAGGCACCACTGTATTCAGCTCGCCAAGGTGAAATAGGGTCTAACAAGGCACAAATGTAGAAATAGTGAACATTAGCAGATACAGTTTTGCATGGCCACGGTGTTTAAAAGAATACTTACTGCAAGTGCCGCCACTGAACATTGGAATTGTCTCAAACATCATTTTGTGAAAAAGCAGTGCCACTGGTCGATAATCCACTTGATGTTTTAACAGGTAGCTATAGTAATATACATAGCGCCTCTGACTGGGAATGGTTACTCCCTACATTGAAAACAAAAGAAAACAAAATCATGTATTATCTTTAGTATTTTCATTGCTTGTTGCTTAATGAAACATTATGAGAAACTCTTGTCTCGTTATTTATGAGAAATATATTTGACTGTATACTGCACATATGTCATTTTGAGAAATATACATTCCCTACAATCCAGAGTAACTATGGGAGCACGCAAGAGACATTACGTGCACCTGTAGTAACTGCACCACCTAGTGAAAACCTATGGGAAATTCATATTGCAATCCAGAGCAAATTGTTCTTACACTGGAGCAAGGACTCCCCGTAGTTACTCTGGATTGCGCCCATAATCCTTCTAAGTACAAATTAAATCAACTCAAAAGAGTTTCAAGCAGCAAGACCATTTTCCCTAGAGAATTCTATAAAACCTACACACAATTTAGAGAAGTAATTTTTAACCTTTTTCATATCACGGCACACTGGCAAAGTGCTGAAATTGTCAGGGCGCATCATGCTGTTGGTAGAGGGCTTAAATCCCCCAATCACCCTAAATGATTATAATAAATCTCTCTCTCTCTCTCTCTCTCTCTCTCTCTCTATATATATATAAAGAGAAAAGTCACTGACTGACTGACTCACTGACTGACTCATCACCGCCCTGCCAAAACTGCTGGGCCTAGAAGTGTGAAATTTGGGGTGGGTGTTCCTTCTGCAACGTGTTTTTGTCCTATACTTTACATGGGAGACTGAATGACATCCAGCCAATTTGGTGCTCAGACCCTGGTGAACTGGGGGATGTTTTTTGGAGGAAGATGTTGCACTGGCAAGGATGCTGCGCATGGGGGGAAGTGGCACATGGGGGATGATGCGCATGAGGAGAAGTTGTGCATCGGCGGATGATGCGCATGGGGAAAGTTGCACATGGGTGGAAGTTGCGCATGGGGGAAGTTGCGCATGGGTGGAAGTTGCGCATGGGTGGAAGTGGCGCATGGGGAAAAGTGGCGCATGGGGAAAAGTGGCGCATGGGGCGAAAGTGGCGCACGGGGCGAAAGTGGCGCACGGGGCGAAAGTGGCGCACGGGGAAAAAGTGGCGCACGGGGAAAAAGTGGCGCACGGGGAAAAAGTGGCGCACGGGGAAAAAGTGGCGCACGGGGAAAAAGTGGCGCACGGGGAAAAAGTGGCGCATCGGCGGATGATGCGCATGGGGAAAGTTGCGCATGAGGGGATGATGCGCATGGGGAACTTGCGCATGGGGGAAGTTGCGCATCGGCGGATAAGGCGCATTGGGAAAGTTGCGCATGAGGGGAAGTTGTGCGGGGGGAAATTGCGCATTGGGGGAAGTTGCGCATTGGTGAATGATGCGCATGGGGGTATGATGCGCATGGGAGATGATGCGCATGGGGAGAAGTTGTGCATTGGCGGATGATGCGCATGAGTGGAAGCTGCGCATGGGTGGAAGTTGCGGATGGGGAAAAGTTGCGGATGGGGAAAAGTTGTGCACCGGCGGGTGATGCGCACCGGCAGGTGATGCGCACCGGCGGGTGATGCGCACCGGGGTAAGTTGCGCGCGAGGGAAAGTTGCGCGCGAGGGGAAGTTGCGCGCGAGGGGAAGTTGCGCGCGAGGGGAAGTTGCGCGCGAGGGGAAGTTGCGCGCGAGGGGAAGTTGCGCATTGGCGGATGATGCACATGGGGGTATGATGCACATGGGGGTATGATGCGCATGGGGGAAAGTTGAGCATGGAGGAAAGTTGCAGATGGGGGATGATGCGCAGGGGGGAAAGTTGTGCATCGGCGGATGATGTGTATGGGGAAAGTTGCACATGAGGGGATGATGCACATGGGGGAAGTTGCGCATGGGAGGAAGGTTGTGCATGGGGGAAAGTTGAGCATGGGGGTTGATGCGCATGGGGAAAAGTTGCGCATGGGGAAAAGTTGCGCATGGGGAAAAGTTGCGCATGGGGGAAAGTTGCGCATGGGGGAAAGTTGCACATCGGCAGATGATGCGCATGGGGGAAAGTTGCGCATGGGGGAAAGTTGCGCATGGGGGAAAGTTGCGCATGGGGGAAAGTTGCGCATGGGGGAAAGTTGCGCATGGGGAAGAATTGCGCATCGGCGGATGATGTGCATGGGGGAAAGTTGCACACGGGGGGAAATTGCACATGAGGGGATGATGTGCATGGGGAAGTTGCGCATGGGTGGAAGTTGCGCATGGGTGGAAGTTGCGCATGGGTGGAAGTTGCGCATGGGTGGAAGTTGCGCATGGGTGGAAGTTGTGCATGGGTGGAAGTTGCGCATGGGTGGAAGTTGCGCATGGGTGGAAGTTGCGCATGGTGGGGATGACGTGTATGGGGGGATGATACGCACGGGGGTAATGCGCACGGGGGGAAGTTGCACATGGGGACATGATGCGCGTGGGGACATGATGCACATGGGTCATGATGCGCATGGGGGAATGTTGCGCATTAGGGTTGATGCCTATGGGGGAAAGTTGCGCATGGGGGAAAGTTGCGCATGGGGGAAAGTTGCGCATGAGTGGATGTTGCACATGGGGGATGCGCATGGAGGGATGATGCACATGGGGGATGATGTGCATGGGGGAAGTGGCACATGGGGTGTTTCTGCACCATGGGGGAAAATGTTACACCCGCAACGTGGGTACGCTTTTCGCTAGTCTATATATAAAAGAGAAAAGTCACTCACTGACACACTCATCACTGCCCTGCCAAAACCACTGGGCCTAGAAGCGTGAAATTTGGGGAGGGTGTTCCTTCCGTGACCAAGGGGTGCAGTAAGAACCGGTTTTCAGAAATTCCAACCGGAAGGGGGTGAAAAGGGGCGCAACGCGTTTTCCTCCCTATACTTTGCATTGGAGAATTGCTGACTCATCAACATTCCGCCCCAACTGCTGGGACTAGAAGCATGGAATTCTGGGAGTTCCTTCTGTCACCTGAACACCCACCAAGAACCCCTGTGGAGAAATTGAACCCTTGAGAGGCTGAATAGGGGGCAACGTGTTTCTGTCCTATACTTAACATGGAAGACTGACAAACCTCCAGCCAATTTGGTGCTCGGTGCACTAGGGGGATGTTGTTTGGAGGGAGGGGTTTCAATGGGGAGGATGCTGCGCATGAGGAGGTTGCGCATGGGGAGCTGTTACACATGGGGTATGTTGCAGATGGGGAGTGATGCGCATGAGGGGATGATACGCATGGGGGACTGATGCACATGATTTGGATGAATATGGGGGATGTTGCACATGGGGTTGATGTGCACGGGGGACTGATGTGCACGGGAGGGCTGTTGCACATGGGGGGATGGATGTGCATAGGAGGGAAGATGGGAGGGATGATGTGTATGGGGTGGATGAACATGAGGAATGTTGAGCATTGAGGGTTAATGTGTGGGGGTTTGATGCGCAGTGGGGGGTATGGCATATGGGGGAATTTTACTCCCACAACATGGGTATGTTTTCGCTAGTTATCCAATATAAATAAAAAATAATGCTATTTTTTCCAAACATAGCCTAATGACCTTTCATTTGTCTTCTTTTTTGTGAGGAAGAGTTCCCAGTCTGGCTCTTCTCTCTCCAGATAGACAGTGCCCCAGAGGAAGAAGAAGCCTCTCCAGACACACCAGTCAGCACATGAACCAGAGTGAAACACCAGTGGACAGGGGCTGGCCTGGGACTGACAGAAGGGGTACAGCACGATGTACGCCCGCTTGCTGTGGTGCACCCCTGGATGAACATGAGGAGGGGGATGCTCTGGCTCCCCGCCCAGAGGACTATCACAACTGGTTGTCTTGGCCGCACCCCAGAAGGGGAAGAGACTTGAAGGGGGACTAGAAAAGGGGGGAAAGGGTGGGGAAGGGAGTTGCTTGGAGAGAGAGGAAGCAGCTGGGCTGAGGCAACTGTTCTTCCCATGTTACACAATGTTATCTTGCCATTGAGTTACCTTGTTAAAGTTCAGTAAGTTCCTTCAGTTCTACAAGTTACTGTGTCAGAGATGTCTGTGCCAGTGACCATGAGAGGAGGAGAATGGAGCAGATAGTAGCTGGGAAGTAGGGGATACCCCCTGGACCCCACCACACATTTCAATCACATCAAAAACAACTGATACAAACGTCATGATTAAGATTCAAGTTGGTTCAATTGTTCAAAATAGGATCTCCATTATCTACTCGAGCTATGCACCCTATGGTTAAGTAGGTGACAATTTCTGGTACTGCACAGAAATATAGTCCCATGAATAAAGTTGTTGCAACATGTGCAATCAGAGGGTGCTCTTTAAGCCACTATGTTCATGGAGATCACAGCTGAATTACTAGTATTATAGGCAAAAAGTAAGTCCTGCATATTATCCGACACAGTGTCCAACCTAGATAATTGTTTGGATACTTAGCAGAAATCAGTTCTGACCTTGTCAAGAATTTAGTTGGTAGATTGGCAAAACTGATGTCTTCTTCTAGCAAAGAAATTTTATTATAAAAGATCAAAAATCAAACAACTGTTCTTTAGGCATGGATTGGTTATTGCTTTTCAGTTCCATTCATCTTAATACCAAGTTACAAATGTTTTAAAAACTGCAGATCATCTATATTTAACCATAAAGGCTTTTAACAATAAAGGCTTTTTGTTGCAACAGTAACTATTTATCATTTCTCTCTTGATAGACATAGATTTTCCATCCTGTAAATACACCAATTATGTTTTACAATGTCTAGTGCACAGCAATTAGTACACAGACTAATAACAATGTTTTCCAACATGGCTTAACCATGTTAGTTAAAATACTAGAAATAAATTTTCCAAAGAATACAGGTAGGAGAATGTTTATCTGTGGATTTATCTGTCAACATGAGTGTTTTGGAAATGTATTTGGCTGTACACTGCATATTATGTCATGCTTTGAGAAATATACCGTGTTTCCCCGATAAGACACTGTCTTATTATTTTTTGGTCAAAAAACACCATAGGTCTTATTTTCAGGGTAAGCCTTATTTTAATTAACATTGACAGCAAAATGTAGGACAATGAAGCAAAAATGTAGGACACCCAGACAGAGGCTAAAAATCAAGACAAATCCAGTCATATGGTCACCCTGGACACAGAAGTCCCATCCATACCCACCACACTCAAAGGGCTTACTCCCAGGAAAGTCTGGCTGAAAGATCCCTATTCTGTGTGTGTCTGCACAGAAGGGTTGGGCTTTGAGGCTGCTATCCTGTCCACACTTGCCTGGGAGTAAGTCCCACTGACTATAATGGAGCTTACATCTGAGTAGACCCACACAGGCTTTGATGCTGCTATGCGGAAGTGGTATTTTAGTAGGTCTTATTTTTCAGGGTAGGTCTTACTTTAGACCTCAGGGCAAAAATCCAGGTGGGTCTTATTTTCTGATTAGGTTTTATTATAGGGGCAACACAGTATGTATATTTCAAGACTTGGCCAACCTGAATCCCCATGTGACCCAACCACTGCACTGATCACCTGGAGAGGGCTTCTGAAGCATACACACACACTCACCTTAAAGGCCAAAACCCACTATTTGTGGTTTCCCAAGGAAACCAGAAGTAGCTTAGATAGACTGGGAAGGCAGCTTAATTCGCTAGTATCAGGATCACTTCAGGGACATTCAGGGTACTTACTCAAAATTAGTGTGCCATCAAATCTAATGCACAGGCAGTTTTGGAGACCAAAATTGGCTGAAAAAGGCCTGTGCATTAGATAAGATTTGAGTAATTATGGTAGTGTTGGGTAGGAGTTGCTCCTGCCCGTCATGAAATCTTATCTTGGGGAAAGCAGGTCTCCTCAGAAGTAAGGGAACAAGGCACCAGCACCTCCCTCACGACCAGGGAGGAAGGTGCAGGTGGAGAAGAGGCAGCACCATTGCCAACTCCTTCCTCCCATGGTGGTTGGATGGGGAGACTAGGAAGGAACTAGAGCAGGGTACCTAGATACCCTCCCCTTATGGGGCTGCTCCCTCCTCCAAGTGCCCACAGCAGCCTTGAAGGCAGACAACCCTTGGCTGGGCTGCGGAGTCTCCTCTCACTACCCAGGGGAGCCACTGTGAACTGCCACCTTCAAGTTCCACTCCACAGCACCCCTCTGGAAGTATGCTTGCTCTCTCTCTCTCTCTCTCTCATTGCAGGCTGAGAGGGAAGGAGAAGAGAGGCAATGGACAGTTTCCTTCTAGCAGAGTAGGCTGGGATGCAGAGCACAGAGATGCTTCCTGCCCATCAGCTCTCCTCCCCTCTCAGCCTATGACATGACAGCAGCATCCCTCCACAAGGATGCAGTGGCAGGGAGCTTGGATGGATGCACTCCCGTGCTCTCAATGCTTAATTTTCCAAAAGGGACAACATCTGAACCCCCAGTTGCTTCAAAAGGAATTATCTGAGAAAGCTGGTAAGATTGTTAGAAAAGCAGGAAGAGGGCTCATAGATTCATAGGAATTTGAACTGCACATTAAAGGGAAGAAAACCACCTGATTGCTGAGCCTGAAACTGGATTCCTCTCCTCCCCAATTAGGTAAGATATCTTGCTAGGACCAGCAAAAGGGTGCAAGCTCTTGGGTGTGAGCCAAATGACTACAAACCAAAAGCATCTTTGCCTGGGATCAAGGCCTGGGAGGCTTCCAGTCTGTGATCTCTTTATAGAGGAACACCCTAGGATTGGCAACCACTAGTCCAGCACATTTTTCCTATACTCTACTTGCTGAAGGGCAAGCAAAAAACACCTGCAAGGATCAAGGACCTAACTGAAGTTATCTATATTTAATCAGGTTTTCTGTGAGTGGGTGAAGATTGGCCCTCCTGAATTATGTAATACCTCGAGGGAGTTTTAGGAGGGTAGTTTGGCAAGGAGTGTAGCCACCATTAGTAGACTGATAGGGTAGAGAAGATATGATGGGAGGGGTTATGCAGGCTGTTACTGAAAGAGGTTTAGTCTGACTTAGACAGACCATCCCTCTTTCAGGCCCCTCCCTCAACCCTCTAACCCTTGGCAATGGCATCCTGAGTCTGAAACTGCTGCTTCTGAATGCCAGAACAATAAGATCTGCCTGGTCTAGGATTTAAACCTGGATGAGGGTGCTGACCTGGCATGTACTACAGAGAACTGGCTGGATGATGTGGGAGGTATGCACCTCTTCCAGATCTCTCCACCAGGTTTCTGGATACTGCAGCAGCCATAACTACAGGGACAGGGAGGTAGGGTTGTAATGATATACTCTCCTGTGATACTATCTCTCTCAGCAGCTATCCTGTCCAGTATTTCCCAGAATGCCTTTGTGTTGCACAGGAGGAGCGAGACAGAATAAGGATTCTGTTGGTATACCACCTACTGTGCTGCCCAACAGTCTCCCTCCCTGAGCTGATTTGGATGATCTTGAGTGTGGCATTGGTGTGCCCTTGCCTATTAGTACTGAGGAATTTCAAAGTCCATACCAAGGCCCTTCCAGACAGCTGCAGATCAGGACTTCATGGCCCTCATAGCAACCATGGGGCTATCTCAAAGAATATTTCCCAATACAAAATGTGGGGGACACACTGGAGCTGGTGTTCACTGCTGGGCAGGTTGATGGTGATCAAGATATGGCAATTAACCTCACTCTGTTGCCCTGCACAAATCATTTCCTGGTGGGATTTAGACATTTTTGCAGCATGTTGCCTCCACAGTGGTGGGGACTGCATTCCATGGTTGCCCCCAGAAACTGATGGAACTGGATGGTTTCCTGAGTTCTGCAGGATTTTCCTGTTGCCAGAGCTGACAACTCATCTGACTCCCTGTTTGATCTCTGGAATATGGAGATGACCAGGGTCCTGGATGAGATTGCTCCTGAGGAGCCTCCTCTGAGGAGGAGACTGAATTCAGCTCATTGGTTTTCTGGGGAGCTACAGAAAATGAAATAGGAACAATGTCCAGAGTGATGAAATACTGTAGAGTGGGTGGGGTCTTTGAATTCTTTGACAGTCTTTGAAGAAGCTGATTATCTGGATCCTTTCCAATCTAGATTCAGGCCAGGATTTGGGACAAAGGCCGCCTTGGTTGCCTTGGATGACCTATGCCTTGGGGAATGGATAGGGGGATAGAACCAACCATCTGTGTTGGTTCTGCTGGACCTCCCAGCAGCCTTCGTCATCATTGACCATGGTGTCCTTCTTGGTCTGTTGGCTGAGTTGGGGATTAGAGGCACCATTCCATGACGTTTCTTGTCTTGTTTTCTGGTCACTTCAGCACTGTCAGCAACCCCCCTCCTTTTTCAGCTGGGTTTGGGACACTGCTTGGAGGAGTGGAAGAGCACTGTGAAAGATGCATGAAATCCAGCAGCACCTACAGCAGCGCATTGGTTGAGAGGAAGACCCCCCTCCCCAATCACCAGCTACGACAGTGATATTCAACCTTTTTCATCTCATGGCACACTTAACAAGGCACACCATCAGTTGTTTTTACCATTGACAAGGCACACCAGTCTGTGCAAACCCCCAATTTCCCTATTAATGAATGTCAATCTCCGAATTCTTGCAGCACACCTCAAGAGTATCCATGGCACACTGGTTAAAAATCACTGACATAGGGACTAAAGAAGAAGAGGCACCATTTTGAGGTGGTTCCACTCCTTCCTTCCTGACAGATTCAAGAAGGTGGTGCTAGGGCATGCTGTTCGCACCATGGTCACTTCAGCGTGGGGTACCACAAGGTTCAATTCTATCCTGCATATCTGCATGAGTTCTGACCACTGCAGCTGCAAGCACCATCAGAATGCCAGTGGCAGGCAATAAGCTAGTAAGTTTGCCCCAGATAGTCCTCTGGTATGCTGCAGGAATTTGGGAAAGGTCATTAATTAATAGGAAAATTGGGCATTTGAATAGCCTGGTATGCCTTGTCAATGGTAAAAACAACTGATGGTGTGCCTTGACAATTTCAGTGCATTGTTAGTGTGCAGGGAAATAGAAAAGGTTGAAAATCACTGACCTACATGAAGCTGCTGGGAGTCAGAGGAGGTGGTTGAGGTCCTGGATCACTCTCTGGAGGTACTGGGGAGCTAGGTATGGGCAAATAAGCTGAAACTATATCCTGATAAGACAGGAGTTTCTCATGGTTCAGAAATCCACAACTCCTCACTGGAGCTACATGGAGCTGCACTCGCAGCTTGGGGGTTCTCTTGGATTTCCAGTTGCTTCTGGAGTCCCAAGCATCAGCTGTGTTTTCCTGTGTCAAATTCTCTAATCAACAATATGCTCAGTGACAGATCCTTTCAGATTATAATCTGAAAGGGGGGACAACGTAAGCAACAATGTAAGCAATAGAACCCACAAGGTTCTGTAATAACACCCACAGTATTTAATCTATAGTATATATCTCTGATATGCCACTACAAGGGGATGTAAATTTGGATATGCTGATGACTTGGCTGTTGCAGCGCATGATAAAAACATGGAGGTATAGGACTTAATAACTTGGGAAAATTCTTTGCTGACTGGAGACTCACACCTATTTTCATAGGAGCCTTACAAAAAGTCAAATTAAGCCGTAATACTCTCAAGATAATTACTATGCCTCAAGTCCAGGTCAAAAGGTAGGCCAAGATGAATGCAAGACCAATAGAATGATCTCAGTCCCAAAACCCCAAAAACCTCTTAATAAGCTCCGCCAACTTGACAAATGTATTGGGCCTCATGAATAACAAAACCAAGCCAAATGTGCATGCTTACTCATAAGTAAACAAGTGCCTTGGCTCCTATTGAAGGACATGTGAAGAAAAATGCAAGGCCAGGTAAAGGGAAATCATATTCAACAGAATGGTCCAAACTAATGAATATGGACCTCACAAATACTCCAAAAGACACCCTCCACGACCAGATTAAAAAAGGTTTGAACTGATAGGGTGAAACTTTTTCTATAGCTTCAGAAAGCTATGTATGTCCTGATATGTTTGTTTTTTAAAAAAGTGGGTCCCTGTACAAATAATGTTTGGGAACCACTTTTCTAGAGAATTCGTTTTTAACTGCTCACTTAAGCTACAAGTCAGACAAAAGGAGCTTTCTTTCCTGCTCCTTCATGATCGGAAAGCTTGGGAATAAAGTAATATTGAAAGATTGGTAGTAGATGATTGACCAACAGATTATTTCTTACTTCTCTTATTGCCTGCCACTGGCATTCTGATGGTGTTTACAGTTGTAGTGGCCAGAACTGTGCATGTGCACTGAACCGGATAATGAACAGAAATCAATTATAAGAAAACATAGCTGACTGGGTGACAATGGAATTAGGTAGAAGGGATTGCTTGAAGGGTTTACAGTTGCTGTGAAAAGAAATACTCACTGTCTGGATCCTTCCTAATTCTTCCCTTGGGAGATTATGGGTAGCAGACCTTTAACCATAAGGCTTTAGCCAAATGGTAAGTCTTGAGAGTACGAAAAATCTGGTATAATTGGAAATGGGGGCTCTGGAATTCAGAAACAAACTGATAGAGGAGCAGAAGACTGGAGGTGACTCATTAATTTCTTCTACACAGAAAATAAAGATGTTGAGCTGGTAAATGAGGAGCTTCCTTGAGATGAGAGACCAATGATTTGCAACCTTTATCATCTCATGGCACATTGACAAGATGCTAAAATTGTTAAGGCACACTGTCAGTTTTTTACCATTGACAAGGCACACCATACTGCTGATGGGGAGCTCCTGATCCCCCAAATGCACTATGACTCAATGATCTACCTCAAACACTGCAATTTGCAAGACTTCTGACTCATCCAAGCCTCACAAATTACACAATGAAAATTTACTACATTGGGTTTTCCTCTTACAGATAGGATGTGTTCTACCATTTTTGCTGCCACCCATAAAGTAAAGCAAACACTAGAAAAACAAACTATGTGTTAGCATTAGGAGAAAAACTGGTCCAAATTTTATCATGCAGGAACTCAGACTTGTAGAGTTGCCATCTGTTCTATAAGTCCTTCTCCTAAATTGTGGGGGTGGGGGGGTGGAGGAGAGAGACTGTACATGTTCAACTAAAAGAGAATGGCACTGATAAGACACCAACCAATATCCTCTTATACTTAAGAAAGAGTACAACCTATCCCTCATCTCTCCAGCATGGAGACTTTTCCAGTTGCTTTTCCTCTGTAGTATTTCCCTTAATCTCTATCCTGCTCCTTCAGATTCATTCTTTTCTCTAAAAAAAGATCAATTAATTGAGAAAAACTGAAAATAGTTTACCATGTTTAAAATCAATGGCAGAAAGACAATAAAGAGTACTTGAAATATAAAGGAACAGCCTCAGTTCAAGAATTTACTGTGGTGAAACCTTGTAACTGTAGAAAAAGAGGAAGTACAGTGGTGCCTCACTTAAAGAGCTTAATTCATTCCGAAGGCATGCTCTTTAAGTGAAACGCTCTTTAAGTGAAGCAGATTTTCCCATAGGAAACAATGGAAACCCAGACGATTGGTTCCACAACCAATCCTAGGATGTCTCCTCAGAATCAAGCCCCACTGAATCCACTGGGGCTTACTCCCATGAAAAGTGCAGGCAGGGAAGCTGGTGGGAGAAGAGGGTGGTTGTAGTGGGGTCCAGGTGTGGGGGGAAGGGGTCTGTTTGAGGAGCATTCCAAAGGGGGTGCAGGAGGAGTTTTTCCTCCTATTTGATGGAGGCTGCAGAGGCTGGGCTGGCCACAGGAGGTAGCCATCTTTGTTGCTCGACTGAAGAGGTTTCTAAACTCCCATCGCTGGCCTCTTCATGTATTGGAGGCAGGAGGAGACAGCCCTCCTCAGTGCCTCAGCCCAGCCAATGCAGACTGGAGGAGAGGGAGCCCAGCCAATAGGCACACGTTATGCGAATCATGCTTGTTATGAGAGGAGAAGCCCACACAAATTTATACTTATGTGGAACACTCGCTATTCGAGGCACTCGTTATGCGAGGTACCACTGTAATTCCAATTCTTGATCTCACCTACTAATCTTCCTTGCTCCTCTTCCCTCTTTTCAGGGAAAAGGCAGGAATTTACTTACCAGAAAATGTCCTTTTCTGTGAGGAGAGGAAAAAGACCACTCAGTAGACATGGGGTTTGCCCCACCCCCTGTAGAGTTAGGGCCGGAAGTGATCTTAGGCCTCCTCCTGGTGCGGGGCATCCTATCCCCAGTACGGATACCAGAGCCCAACGAGTAAGTCAATGCCACCGCTGATATGCTGAAAACATGAAGACACTCCAAGAAAACTTTTAGAAACATAAAAACAGAAGATCCAGAGGGGACAGAACATGAAAACGGCCGACCCCTCTGCAAAGAACAAGTGTTAGAAAATGGAAAGAACAGCTCCCCCAGGACCAGGACTAATCAGACGCCCTTACCTGGGACAAAAAACCAAGTAAAATGAAGAAAAACTGTGTCTCTGCTGAGGTGGGCCTGAATGGCCCTTTTCCTCTCCTCATGCAAAAGGACATTTTCTGGTAAGTAAATTCCTGCCTTCTCCGGAGGAGTTGGAAAAGGGCCACTCAGCAGACATGAGATGTACCAGAGACTCACACTAAGGGTGGAGAGATGCAGAGTTTCTTATTTGGACACCACTGATTGTAAAACCCGGCGACCAAATGCGGCCTCAGCCGATGCTGCTTGGTCCACCTTGTAGTGCCGGATAAACGTGTCTGCCGAGGACCAGGTAACCGCCTGGCAAATCGCTTCAAGTGATGCCGCCCCTTCGAATACCGCCGAAGTGGCTGCTCCCCTTGTGGAGTGGGCCGTGATACCCTCAGGGATGTCCCTCCCCACTGCCTTATAGGCCTCAATGATAGCAGATTTAAGCCACCATGACAGAGATGACACCAAGGCCCACTTTCCCTTAGAAGTTCCCCCGAACAAAACAAACAGGGCTTCAGATTTTCAAAATTCCCTAGTCCTGTCCAGATAATAGCTTAGGGCCCTCTTTACACCAAGAGAGTGCCAAGCTCTCTCCTGTGACGAACTAGGTTTAGGACACAATGTCGGTAAGATTAATTCTTGACTCCTGTGGAACACAGAGTTGACCTTCGGCAAATAAGAAGGATCCAATCGAAGGACAACTCTGTCATCCTGAAAAATACAGAGATTGGTGTTAGTAGACAAGGCACCTAAATCTGACACCCTCCTGGCCGATGTAATGGCCACAAGGAAGACTACCTTCAGGGTCAGGAACCTGACAGGGACTGAAGCCAAAGGCTCGAAGGGAGCCCCCATTAACGCCTTGAGCACTAAGTGAAGGTCCCAGGTAGGGAAACGGTGTAGCACAGGTGGATTGATCAGCTTTAATCCCCTCAGGAAGCGTTTCAGGTCCAGGTGACTGGATAAAGGACTGAATTTTCTTGGCCCCAAGATGGAACTAACCGCAGCCAGCTGTCTCTTAATGGTGTTAGTGCTTAGGCCCTTATCCACCCCGTCCTGTAAAAAGTCCAACACGTGTCGAACCCTGGGATTTCTGACAGAAATTGACTTGGAAGAGCACCAGAAAACAAACCTCCTCCAGGTTCTGGCGTAGATGCGAGTAGTAGAAGGTCGTCTAGATGCCAAAAGGGTGCTCAAAACTCTGTCGGAATAACCCTTTCTACTTAGGTTGTGCCACTCAAAAGCCAGGCTGTCAACTTGAATAAGCCTGGATTGGGGTGAAGAAGTGGACCTTGCCTCAAGATGTCTGGACAAGGAGGCAATCTAATCGGAGGCGCCACTGAGAGGTTGATAAGAGTTCGATACCATGGCCGGCGTAGCCAATTCGGGGTTATCAGAATCAACCTGGCGCTGAACTTTTTTAATCTCTGCAGTACCGCCAGTATCAGTGGAAATGGCGGGAATGCGTAAAGGAGGACAGAGGGCCAGGGGTAGACTAGAGCATTGACTCCCAAGGAAAGAGGATGCAGAGCCCTGGAGATGAATGCTGGTAGCTGGTAGTTCAGATGTGAAGCAAACAGATCTATTTCAGGCTTCCCTAGAACACTGGTGATAAGAGCGAACACTTGGGGGTGGAAGCTCCAATCGCCCTTGTCCACCTTCTGCCGGCTTAGCCAATCCGCCTCCAGGTTCTGGATACCCAGGAGATGTTTCGCCTGCACGGAAAGATGATTTGCCTCTGCCAGCAAGTCCTGGAAATGCAGCAATGCCAGCCTGATGGCTCTGAGTTCCAATCTGTTGATTGACTACTGTTGTTCCTCTAGAGTCCAGGTTCCTTGTGCCAGGCAGGATCGGAATCTGGCACCCCATCCGGCAAGACTGGCATCCGTAGTGACCACCTGCCGATCTGGAGGATCCAGCCCGATCTCCGTATCCAGCCGGGAAGGAAGTAGCCACCAATCGAGGGATTTTGCACTGATAACGGGATGGATATCATCCTGAACTGCTTGATTTCTATCAGGTGAGCAAAAGGATGCAGCAAAGACTGTAGTGGTCTGAGGTGGAATCTGGACCAAGGTACTACGTCCTGATAGGAGACCATGAGGCCCAAAAGAGACGCCAGGGTCATCAATGGGGCCGCTGACACTTCTCTGACCCTGAGCCGAGCTTCCCTGAGCTTATCTCTGTGTTCTGGAGAAAGAGAAACCTGAAAAGAGTCCGTCTGGCTCAAAAGTCCCAAATGGATCAGGCTTTGTGTTGGGACCAGTACACTCTTGGTCCTGTTGATCACGAAGCCGTGTTGCTCCAAGGTGGTCACGACTTTGTGAAGATCCTCTGAGGCTCGAGCAAACGAGGAAGCGGCAACTAGGATGTCGTCTAGATATGGGAAGACCCGAATGCCCTGCAACCTGAGATTGGCAATCAGTGCGACAAGAAGTTTCGTGAAGACTCTGGGAGCAGTGGACAGGCCAAAGGGAAGCTCCCGGTACTGGTAATGGTGAGACCCATACACAAAGCGGAGAAACTTTCTGTGGGAGGCCCAAATTGGTACATGCAAGTATGCCTCCGAGAGATCTATGGATACCAAAAAGTCCCCTCTGTCTAGTGCTGCCTTGATAGAGCGCCAGGTCTTCATCTTGAACTTCTTTTTCAAAGTGAATTGATTGAGCCATTTCAGGTCGAAGATAGTCCGCATCTCCCCATTCTTTTTCGGCACAAGGAAGATGATGGAATAAACCCCCTTGCCCCTGTGCAAATGGGGAACACACTCTATTGCCTGAATATCCAGGAGATGTTGTATGGCCTGGATCGTTTGTAGATGCTTCTGTGGGTGTTTGGAAACTGGAACCCGCCAGAAACAGTTGGAAGGACGGCGCCGAAACTCGATGGTGTACCCTTTTGAGACCGTGTCGAGAACCCAAGTATCGGAAGTAGATCCCTGCCAGCAGGGAGCGAAGGCCAGGAGACGTGCTCCAATATCGCTGGGTTCTGATCCGGGCCTGGCGTCAGGTGGATCTGAAGTTCTTTCTCCCTTCACGGGAGTATTGACCCTTGTTGGAGTTGCTGGAGTTCCCCTGGAACGGGGAAGAATGCTTGCGTTGGTCCAATGGGAGCGAAATTGGGTCCCTGAAGACTCCCGAAATCTGGGTCTGAAGGGACAAAAAGACGACTGTTTGGGCTTTGGGGGATCCATCTTCCCAGGCAGAAGGATCTTCCTCTTGTCCTTTGCCTCCACTAGGATGGGTTCCAGAGCCTTGCCAAACAGCTTACGTCCTTCAAAGGGCAGGTTAATAAGCTTGGAATGAGAACCTGCCTCCCCCGACCATGCCCGTAGCCATAGGGCTCTATGTGTGGAGACGTTAGAGGACATAGCGCATGCCGAGAACCTCATGGCGTCCAAAGAAGAATCTGCCGCAAATGCAGAAGCCAGGGCAATGTCCTTCATGGTGCTTCTAAAGGCCTTTGGCAACTTTTTATTTCTGGCCACTTTTTGTGCCCAAATAAAAGCCGCACGAGCCATGACAGAGTTCGCTGAGGCAGCTTGAAATGCAAACGAGGAAAATTCAAAATTACGCTTGAGCAGAGTTTCCATGCAGCGGTCAGTCGGATTCTTGGGGAGGACGTCCCCATCCACGGGAATCGAGGATGAAGAAAGGGACGCTACCGAAGAGTCCACCGCCGGGATCTTTAGCATATCCATTTGCTTCTCAGGAAGAGTCTACAACTTGTCGGCAACTCTAGATCCTGTACCTTTCGAGTGGGATTGCCACTCCTGGGAGAAGACAGCTTGGAATGCCTTTGGGAATGGTATCACAGTCTACTGAACCTCCGACTTTGGGAAGGCCTCCGCCCTGTCCTGGTCAGAGTCGGAATCCAGAGTAGCCGAGCGGCAAAGAGTAAGACATCTAACTGACCTGTCAACCACCAGCTCTAGCAGTTCAGACGGGAAAAGTCTGGCGCTCTTGCGTGGTTCTTCGGCTTCATTATCCAACTTGCGATCCTCCTCAGACTCGGATAGAGAAGAGATGGAGGATGTCGAAGGAGATGAAGAGGAAAGGTGACGCCTACGGTGACTCTGACGCTTTGTGCCTACGGCCGCGCTCAAGATGTTTGGTTTTGCGAGATTTTTTATGCAGTGAGCTCTGTGAGGAATCCTCGGAAAAGGAGGAGACAGGAGTGACAGGGTTGGGGGTAAGTGAAGTCCTCCCTCTAAGGCCCTCCCCTCAGGAATAGCTGTCCCTCATGCAAGGCTGGGCCTTGCTACTCACTGTGACTGGGCAAGCTGGTGGGACCCAAAATGGCCGACGCCGCTCTCTGGCGGGAAAAGGAGGCACTCAAAATGGCGGCCGCCACAAGGAGAAGCCCTCACAGCCTCCGGAGACTCACTGTTACCGGAGAGAGGAGGCTAGCTGGCCGGACTGGAGCCCCGCAGTCGTCCCTCTGCTGTGGGAAGCCACGCGGCTAAGCCGTGGATTAGGCCAGCTGGGACCGGCAGGTGCACGCGTCCACGCGGAGGGCAAGGCGAGCTGGATCGGCTGGAGGGAGGCTAAGCCACAGGCATCCTCCGCCTGGCCCCGGCGGTGGTGGGGAAGCGCGGAGCGAGGGGGCTAAGCCGTCGGGCGGCCTCGTCCAACATGCACCCCACAGGCGGCAGGAGGAACAAGCCAGAGGAGAGGGCTAAGCCTGCGGGCGGCCCAAACCTCTGTCTTTTCGGCCGCAGAAGCGGCGATGGAAGGGGAGGAGGGCCCCTCCACCTAGTAATCCCCTCAGGCTCTATCTGGACTGGGGGGGTCCACATCCAGCAGTCCTGGTCCCGGAGGAAGGAGAGAAGCCCAGTGAGAAAGGTAGAGGGAAGAGAGGAGAAGCCTTGGGAGGAAAAAAGTAGGAAGCAAGCTGAGCTCTATGGAGCACAGTACAGACCAGACCCTTACTCTTAGGGAGTCATAGCTGGACTGGGGATGGGATGCCCCGCACCAGGAGGAGGCAAAAGATCACTTCCGGCCCTGACTCTACAGGGGGCGGGGCAAACCCCATGTCTACTGAGTGGCCCTTTTCCGACTCCTCCAGAGAATAATGGCTTTTTCTTCTGAATTATTTTATTCATTTTTAGTCTTACCAATGAAAACTCATACAAGAACTCAACTATGGTATCCAGTGGCAAAGCAAGGGGTTGTAGTGGTTAGCAGTCTCACCGGGCAACAAGCTGAGCTTGAAACTAATGGACAAAATTGTGGAAAATGGGGTTTGTATAAATAATAGCATCATGTTATATATACTGATTGGAAATATAGTTTAATGCAGAATGTAAAGAAACAAACTACACTGGAATATCTATCTTCTATCAAATGTTATGAAAATGAAAACACCAACAGAAAACAGCAACACCCAGTACCCGTGGAAGAAAAAGCGGATTTTCTTTGTGCAAAATTGACCTAAGAGAGTGATTACTATGAGAGCCAATGAGATATAATTATGATAGGGTATGGAACTAATAAGATGCTAATATGAGTCAGCTCCCATTGTATATACAGTGGTACCTCACTTACCAAGCACCTTGCTTAACAAGCATTTCACATAACAAGCAAAAATTTCCAAGAAATCTTGCTACACATAACAAGTTCAGCTTCACTTAACAAGCAAGCACGCTATGGGCACACATGCTATGCAGCCCTGACGCTCCGCATGGAGGCTCTTTAAAAGGGCTGCCAGCCAGCGCTGCTGCCTCTAACTGCCCCCAACTTGGGGGCAGTTGCCTGGGGGTGCCAGAGGCAGCTGCCTCTAACTGCCCCCAAGTCCCCACACCAACCACCTTGAATCTCCAGCAGCAGCCCAGGTTAGCCTCCCAGGAAAGTGTCTTTGATTGCAGTCTCCTAGCTATGTCTACTTATGTCAGAAGTAGACATAAGGAAAGTGTCCCACGAAAGTGTCTTTAGGACTGCAGCCTAAGTAGACTTCATAGGATCATGCACATTGAATGCATGTTTTGAATTCAATTCCAGTGTTTTGTCATCAATTTTACATCCAGTTAATATTTTTATATGAATATTTTTGGGATTGTGGAACCAATCGTCTGAGTTTCCATTATTTCCTATAGAAAAATCTGCTTCACTTAAAGAGGGTTTCACTTAAAGAGCACGCCTCTGGAACGAATTAAGCTCTTTATGTGAGGCACCACTGTAACATAATGCAGTAACCCCTGCTAATTGGGTAAAGAGGCTCTTCTAATTGGTGCTCCCCTTATATTTAGTAGGGAGAGAACAATCGCCTCTCTTTGCCCTAGCACAGTGTCGCAAAACAATAAGGGAAACACTTTTTATTTTAATTTGATTTTGTTATAGGGAGCATTACAAAATCTTGTTTGACCTAAATAGACAAATACCTTAGCTGGGGAGAGGAAGCAGAGCAAATGAGTGGCAAACTGGAGGTGGGAAAGAGGCAGGTTTTGTCCCATTTTCTTTTTTAAAAGTCTGGGTATGACATCACTTCAGCTTGCATCACCATTTCTGGGGTCAACATTTTGAGAATTGGACCTGGCTACATGATAATTAGCTATGCTATTGATTGTATCTTTAATCATACAACAGTCCTAATTGAAATTAACCTATAGGCTAGAGAAAAAACAATGCTACCCTTTTCTTAACTCTCCAACAATTCTCACCCATTACAGCAAATTACGTGTGGGAATTATTTAACGGAATTTCAACCATGGCTACATTCTGAACTGAGCTGGGGGGAAGTATGAGGATCTTCCAGATTATGGAAGGAGACTTAGAATATGCAGGCTACAAATCAGTTATCGTTTATTTTCCAATTACAGATGTAATTACTTAAGACATCCTCATTGCAATCCTGTTTGGACAGAATGTGTGTTTTATGCATTTTTTGTTTCATGCAAACATATCAAACATGAATTAAACCAACATGGTTAAACATTTCAAGTCTTCTGTTAATCAATATCAACACTGAAGTGATCAGTCCTAAGTAATAAGTTCACATTGTTTCAAAGGTCTCACTACAGCTTGCATTCTATAGACCAGCAAATGTGGCCACCTGAGCTATAGTGTTGTTCTTCTATTTAGCTGGTGTCTCTTCTGCACCTCACTTTGGTCTGTGAGATCACTTTGGTCTAGCAGGCCTCCGTCAGTCTAGGAAGACTATGGTATCGTGCTCGGCACTGCATACGCTGCATTCAAAGCACGAAAGCCTGGGTTGGATTGTTATGGAGGATAGGCTGTTACCCAAGCAGCAAATCCCCCACTCCACGCCACTGAATTAGTCCAATGGAAAAGCAGAGCCAATATGATTGGATCCAGCTGGCATTGCAGAGCTGGGCTAAGGACAGGAGCTCACCCTGTCTTGTGGGGCTGACCCGGGTCTCGAACCCTGGCCTGCTGGTTAACAGGCAGTGTCTTAGCCACTTGCGCCACCCACAGCCCTATATTTGGTCTAGTATTTATTGATTTATTTAGGTATGTAATTGATTTATTTTGGGATGTTGTATGAAGGACTTTTTTGATGAAAAGTGATATATAAATAATGTTAACAGACTGCAATATTTCAAGTCAAATCATGACATGAAAACCTACAAAGTGAAGCATAAGCTACTGTACTTCCATTTACACCATATTTTTTGCAGAAGGGCATTACCTTACTACAGGAGTGGGCACACATTTTTGCCTCAAAAGCTACATTGCCTCTCTGGCAACAAGTAGTATTAGGTTTCTGAACCTAAGTATTGGTTACACATGAGATGTGGGCTGAATAGAACTCTGAGAAGTTAACTGGCAGTTGGCAGTGGGAATTCTATTCAGCTGTGGGTGTGGTCATTTGGCAATTAGTGACAGTTGGTGGCAGTTGGTTAAGAAGTTGGGGGGCTTAGCTGCTGAAGAGGGAAGAAGCAAACTGTATAGCTCTGCTGAAATGAGGCTGAAGGACTGATTGACGTGTATGACCCGGATTCAAGACCATTCTGTACCATAAATAATTATAACTAGTTCACTCCACTGTGTGACCACTCGGCAACACAGGACACGGCAATTCAAATAGTCAACCCCACTGACTATCTAACTCTCTGACAAGTAAGAGACTGGATTTTTAAAAAAATTTAAAACTAAAAACCAAAAAAACATTTTTAAAAGCCTCTAAAAAATAAAAAATGGGAAACGTAACCCTCCCTCCTAGAGCTAACTCTATGGGTTGCAGTCAGGCACAGTGATGAGCTCTGGTTCTAGGGACATGTGGGCAGAGGACATGGACAAATTGCAACATTTCACTGCAAGTTTCTTTTATTTAAAAAAGCTCAATTTTTTTTAATCCACAAACTCTAATAAAAACAGTTCAGGGAACTGGTGGCATAAATACTATGCAATTCTGAGGTTGAGAGAAAAGCTAAAATATATTATCTACGTTTCTTGACCATAAGAAGGCAAAGGTTTAAGACACAGTATAACACATTTAAAATTATGTTTAGCTAATGAATTATCAGGAATATCCAAAGCCTCAAAAGCATATGTGCCAAAATCAAGTTTCTCACCTTCTTATCTCTGGTCCTTACTTCCCCATAGAAATCTAGGGCGTCTTGTGCCTTTTGAAATCTCCCTCGATGCAACAAATATGCACAAATCATTACACCAGTTCGTCCCTTTCCAGCTTTACAGTGGATTGCTGCAACATGATTGCCATCTTCACTAAGCCATTGGTCAAGATCTTCACAAAAAGGTTTGATAAGCTCCAGCTGTGGTGGGTTGTGGTCTTCAAAAGGATATTGTGCAACTATAAAACAGAGATTATATTAATTCAGTCAGATGTATAATTACATTTAAATCAAATACATTGCTAAATCAAACAGGTATATATGTAAAATTACAGGCTTTTTCTAGTTCTACTTATGAAACCATAATCCAGTAACACAGGAAGCTACCTTATTCATATAGGAGGTCAGACAATCATTCCATCTTGTATTTGACAGAGGCTCTCCAAGGTTTCAGGCAGGTTTTCCCTGAATAGAATATTTTGTATGTAGATAATTTGCTCCATCACCATCGAATTATGTGGCCTCTCCCAAATACAACAAACTTGAACAATTTTTGTGACCCAGCATCTCAAATGCAGTCCATCAGGCATTTACTGTAACCTGCCAGTATCTGAAATTCCCATTACTGCAATCCCAAACATATAGCAAGAAAAAAATAACCCAGGGCACAAACATGCACAACCAGGAGATTTACTCAAGTTACTGGTAGGCCACCATGTGACAAAAAGTTTTTTTTGCCATTCTTTAAAAAACCACAAAAATGCAGGGCATACATCTTAGCAAGGCCATGCCATCTGGCTTGATGTCTGGGAAACATGAGGGGTTATCATACTTCGAAAGGAGTTGCCAATGTGGACAGGGTGAGGAAATACCATATTTTTTAGACTATTCATTCTATGGGAAGATGTATATGAAGCTTCTAGGTCTTCATACATAGGGGGCCAATCAGACGATTAGGAAAAGACCAGTGTCATCTAGACACTGATAATAAAACTCTGAACACAGCAAGTTATTTCTGAATGGAAAATGAGGCACAAAGTATAGAGTCATTTATTCAGTGCCTCTGACTACTTTAAAATATACTCCCTAGAAATAGAAGTTCAGTAACATTATGGATGACTAAGAAGTTTTTAAACTACAACCACTGAATTTTTATTCATAATTTTTTATATAAATAATAATGCAATTGTTAAATCATTAACATAAATAATGCAATTGTTAAATCATTAACATAAATAATGCAATTGTTAAATCATTAACAAAAATCAATCACAGTCCCTTATAAGGGCAAATAAGTAAGCTAAATGCCACATCAGCTATGATAATATCTCAAGTACAAAATTAACCTATTTTGTACTTATGACCTATTTAAGTTATCTTACAATAGTAAGACTGTCCCATGTGGAGAGTTGCTTCATAAGAAGAGCCTCCACTGAACCGGCCCAAGGCCCATCTAGTCCAGCTTCCTATATCACACAGATGGTCACGTGTAGCCCACCAGATGCTTCAGGGAGCACATATCAGGGACATACGTGCACATATGTCAGCACATAACACTGCATCCAGGTGCTCCCCTGCACCTAACATTTGGAGGTTGCCCACATCTAGATATATTTATGCACACGCAACCCTCATGGCTTGTAGCCTGTGATGACCCTTATCTTCTAGGAATTTGTCCAATCCCTTCTTAATAGCATTGAAGCTATATGCCAGCTCCACATCCTGTGGCAAGGAGTTCTACAGATTAAAAATCAAGTCCTTTTGTCTTCTAGGTTGTTTTCAGGGCCCACAGCTCATTAGTAGAGCATTCCCACCACATGCAGGGGGTGGGGGCCGGCAATAGAGAAAGCTCTCTTTGCCCCCAAGAGACAGTTCATGCAACCGGTACAGTCCTGACCAGAGGAGTCTTTCCCAGCCCTGTTGTCTCCTGACTAGAGTATAGAACCTAGGAGCTGATGAGGTCAAATCACACCCCTTTGAGCTGTGTGAGCTGCAATCTGGGCTTAACTGGACAGACTTGGGCAAGACTTTCTTGGTCCACTTTGATCACAGATCGTTGCAAGGATAAAACAAGTAGAAAACTTGGACACTATGCTTTAAAAATGAACAGCTGCATTTATTTCTGTGCTGGGACTGTAGTGGTAGGAAAAGCTGCAGCCAGCTCCATCCTTCCTTCTATGTCACCAACGGTGCACTGGGCTACAACTGTTCCCATCTAGTAATCTGAAGGTGTTCCCAGCTTTCTTGTCCCCCACCAACTCTTTGATCTTCCGATTTTTGCATCTCTGCTCCAAAGCTGTATAGCTATTTATTATTATTTTTTATTTATAAAACGTACCCACATTACAGGAGTGAAATACCTCCCATACGCCATTCTCCCATTGTGCAACACTCCTCATTGCGCATCACCCGCTCCATGCACAACATCCCCCTAGAGGGCATCCTCTCTCCCTCTCGACACCAAATTGGCTGGATGTTGATCAGTGTCTTCAATGTTAAGTACAGGCCAAAAACATGTTGCATCCCTTTAAGGGTTAAATTTCTCAACCTTGGTTCTTGGTGGATGTTCATGTCACAAAAGGAACACCTTCCCCCAATTTCATGCTTCTAGGTCCAAGGGTTGGGGCAGGGCAGTGATCAGTCAGGGATTCTCAATGGAAACTATAGGAAGGAAAATGTATTGCACACTTTTTTATCCTCTTCTGGTTTGAATTTCCCAAAACTGGTTCTTAGTGGGTGCCTCCATCATGGAAGGAACACCCACCACAAATTTCACGCTTCTCGGTCCAGTGGTTTTGGCTAGGCATTGATGAGTGCGTGAGTCCCTTTCCAGTTTTATATATATAGAAGATTTATATCCTGACTTGCTTCCATACTGGAACTCAAAACTTCATACTTACAGCATTCTACACAGCATGCCCAAAGTTTGTGCATATGTATGCTAAGTACTGACTGTAATGCAAGGACTGTTGTCTACAAAACTTTATAAACATAATTTTCTCATGTTGATCTGAACATTCAAAGTCCACAACAAACAGTGCATAGAAACAGAATAATTTTGAAGTATTTCCAATAATTCCATTTTAGTTTAGCAAAAAATAAAAATCAGCACAATCCAAAGCGATAGAATGAACATACCTCTGCAGTTAAATTTGGCGGTGTCATAATGTCTTTCAGCACATCTGAAAGAAAAGGTTCAATACATTAAGTTCAAATGCAGTACAACTACTGAAAACGCACATACGCTTTCTAATAAAATGCCTTTTAAATCTTAATACTATATCCCAAAATGATAGTATACACTAGAAGTCTCTAAATTTTTTGGCAGGAGGGCCGCATACTCTTTCTGATACTGTGCCAGGGAGCCATAGGAAAAAAAGAATTGATTTATATCTCAAATTTGAATAAATTTATATAAATGAACATACCATGTTTACTTGAATCTAATGCGCACCTTTTCCAGTTGAATTTAATCTCCAACATCAGAATGAACACTAGATTCATTGGCTCATTAGATTTGAGTATATATAGTACTTTGATTATATAAGCTTAGGTCAGTATTTAGTTTTAACAGTTTATTATACTGTAATAAAAAATGTTACAAACTCATTTTTAATGAAGTACTGCAATTAGGTAAAAATCATAACAAACCTATTATCATATCATTGTCATATAACTCATTGTAGTATGCATTAGATTTGACGGTGCCTTAGATTCGAGTAAATATAGTATTAGTGATGGGACTTGCAAATGAATGAGTTTTACCCAATCCCTCTAAAATGAAGTTGTGACTCCTCAATTGGGTCCCAACCTCTACTCGAATTGCCTTACTCTATAAAGGTTTGTTTATGCATGCTATTATATAAGTGTAGGTCTAAACCAGCGTTTCTCAAAGTGGGGGTCGGGACCCCTTTGGGGGTTACCTAGAGCTTTCCTGGGGGTCGCCTAAAGATCCCTGATGCAGGGGGGCAGGTCAGGTTTGCCAGACCAGCTGTAGCTGCGCGTGCACTGGGGCTGACTGACAGCCTCAGGGCCCAATCCTATGCATACCTACTCTGAAATAAATCCCATTATAGTCAGGGGGCTTTTACTCCCATGTAAATGTGGATAGGATTGAAGCCTCAGGGCCCAATCCTATGCATGCCTACTCTGAAATAAATCCCATTGTGTTCAATGTGTGCATAGAACACACATTTCATTTGTAATAATGAAAATACATCCTGCATATCGGATATTTACATTACGATTCATAACGGCAGCAAAATTACAGTTAGAAAGTAGCAACAAAAATAATTTTATGGTTAAAGGTCCCCACAACATGAGGAACTTATAAAGGGGTCACAGCGTTAGGAAGATTGAGAACCACTGGAAACCCTAACCATTTGCCAAACTAAAATATATAACCTGATATGATGGTTTGTCAACAGAGAAGGCATTGGAAAACACAGGCACTCATATAGCACAGAATGGCAGACTTTGATTAGGGAAATTCAAAACCACATCCAACCTTAGCCATGAAGGTTACAGGGAGATCCTGGACATTTTCTGAGACCACTATTTCCAACTTAACATATCCTTTTTCATGTGGTACAAATAAAGAGAGAAAGATTGTAGCACAGACAAAGAGATAAGTCATCTATATAACCACCCAAGTTCCTTTTTTAAAAGTGAGGGAATGCAATAAAACTCTTTGGAAATACTCATAACAAGCACCTCACATAACAAGCATTTCACATAACAAGTATAAATTTCCAAGAAATCTTGCTTCACATAATAAGTTCCGCTTCACTTAACAAGCAAGTGTGCTATGGGCACGCATGCTATGCAGCCCTGATGCTCTGCGCAGAGACTGTTTATAAGGGCTGCCAGCCAACACTGCTACCTCTGACTGTCCCCAACTTGGGGGCAGTTGCCTGAGGGTGCCAGAAGCAGCTGCCCCTAAGTGCTCCGACTGGCCACCTTGAACTTCCAGCAGCAGCCCAGGTAAGCCTCCCAGCAAAGTGTCTTTGATTGCAGCCTCCTTATCATGTCTACCCAGTAGTAAGCCCTATTGTGTTCAACGGGGCTTACTCCCAGGAAAGTATCTTTGATTGCAGCCTCCTAACCACGTCTACCCAGAAGTAAGCCCCATTGTGTTAAAATTGTCTAGGATTTAGGATTGCAGCCTAAGTAGACTTCATAGAATCATGCACACTGAATGCATGTTTTGAATTCAATTCCAGTGTTTTGTCATCATTTCTACATACTGTTACTATTTTTATATGAATTTTTGGGGGGTTGTGGAACCAATCGTCTTCAGTTTTCAGTGTGTTTTTGTCCTATACTTAACATTGAAGACTGACTGATCAACATCCCATTTGGTGCCTGATAACTGGGGGGATGATGGGTGCAAATGCAATGGGGGGTGTTGCATAATGGGAAGAAGGCAACGCGGGTACATTCTGCTAGTAAATATATATAAACAAATACATATGCAATTATAAATAAATTCAAAAGCATGCATATGCAAGTAGATAAATAGGGTATCACTTTGGGGGGAAAGATAACAGCATTCCATGCACATGTGGGCCAAATGTTGGACAATGCTGGCTCTATGGAACTAGAAATGGGGATGAGCACCACATCCTATAGTTGGTCATGACAAAGTATAACCTGTAGGGGATGCTTTTACCTTATAAATAAAGGGATATGTACCCATTTTGGTTTGAATTTCTAGAATCAGTTCTTAGTGGGTGCCTACATAACAGACAGAAAACCTTCCCCAAATTTCACACTTTTAGGTCCAGAGGTTTTGGCTGGGGTTGGTGGCTACGTGGGTGAGTGAAAGGCTTGATGTAAGAGCACTGTCTTGAAAGAGGAGTACTTCTGAGGAAGATGAATGAGCTTCCATGGCTAGGGAACTCAGGGGGAAACTGGGGGGAGTAGCTGGAGCTACGTTGGGGCCCTGGGCAAAGTTTGGAACAGGCTTCCACTCACTGCGGGGATGTGGGGGGGGGGGAGAAGCCTGAGCCAAGTTTGTGTGTGAGATCTGTGGGTGGCAGTGGGGGCAGTACGCCTTATCAAAGTTCCAATGCTGCTCCCCATCAGCAGCAGGGTAATGTTAAAGCTTTACAAAAAGACAAAGATTCCATTGAGCCAATGGATAGCAGTGACTGTATTAGTGATAGTGATAGTCTTCCTCCTCTCTCTTGTTTCTCTCTCACCACCCGTTTTCAAAGGTATAGTACTGTAAAGTATTTTCTTTATTGCAGTGTTTTGTATAGTGTATTTTACAGTGTTTTATATTAGATTAGAATGTTTTGTAATCATTTTATATAAAGTTTATATTTTTATATCAATATTCTTGGATGTGGAACCAATCGTCTGAGTTTCCATTATTTCCTATGGGAAAATCCACTTTGTATTACAAGCATGGTTTCAAAATGAATTATGCTCTTAAATAAAGGCACCACTGTATATACATATTTTTTAATTTTTAACTACTAATTAGAGCCAAGAATTCAGGTGGACAGTTCAATACTGACAAAATACTAAAAACAAGTTCTTGCCTAGTAAACCTAAAATATGTCTTTGGGATAAACAGTATTTTAGAGGGTCTGCTGTTTCAGGCATAGTACCTGCAGTAATGCAAGCATACTCGGGTGAACAAAATTTGCCACTGAACTCTCAAAAACACTTTTCATTTACCAAAGGAAAGCTGTGCTGTGTGAAGAGGCTTGAATGAATACAACTTCCATTCATGGAAGACATTTCCATGAATGCTGCAGTAAGGTGGAGTTCAATTCATAATTTCTTGGATTTTTTAAAAAATCTGAAAAACTTAAAATAGTACCTTACTATTGTAGATAATTAGTCTTAAATTACAATCTGCAATTAATTTTGGATTTGGAACACTGGGACAAAGTATTTTCATTTTCCATAATTTTATAGATTTAGTTACTATCAAGGTGACCATTTAGAATGGAGGAAAGAGTGCCTGTACCTTTAACCATTGAAAGGAATAGGGAATTTAAGCATGTGCTGCTTTTTAAATCCATTTACATTTGAGGTAAACCTGACAAATTTTCTCTTATATGCAGTGGTTAAAGCAGTGATTTTCATCTAGTGTGTCGTGGATAACCCTCAGGAGTGGTGCAGGAATTTGGGGATTGACATTCATTAATATAAAAATTGGCGGATTTAAACAGTCTGGTGTGCCTTGTCAATGGTAAAAACAATTGATGGTGTGCCTTGACAATTTCAGGGCCTTGTTAAGTGTGCTGTGAGCTGAAAAAGGTTGAAAATCACTGGGTTAAAGGTACAGGCACTCTGTCCTCTATTTTATATGATCACCACGAGTTAAAATTAATATACCACTTCTCAGCAAAAAATCATTCACATAACAGTTTACAAACCAAAATCAAATAATTGTCTCCCTCTCCCAAAAGGGTTCTAAAATCTAAAAGGATGAAGATGCACACCAGCATACAGCTACTAGAAACGAAACTGTGATGGGGAAGTACTACTTTAAAACTGCTTCTTGCCCAGTTAGGAGGGAATCCTGCCATAAACTTCAGAAAAATTGCACGCAGAATTGGTGGTTATAACATTATTCCAATTTTTTTTCAGTGTTTACCATAAGCTCGAGATCTGCTACAAAATTTAACTATGCAGAATGAAAAGTGATTATGTTTAGTATTTTTTGATATTTGAAACTAGAAATGTCTAGTTACTCTTACCACAAACCTAGAAAGCAACTATTATTACTGCAGCCGGGGTACAAAGGCCAAGGGAAAATCATTTTCTGCCACCTACTGAATGCAACACATTCAAAACCAGAAATCCCAGTTCAGAACTCAGCCTGATCCTACAATCTCACAGCCCTGTTCTTATGCATACTACACATCATTAAAATGTGTCATAAAACACTCTCTGATGTCTTGAGGGAGGAAGGCATCAGCACAGGGTCTCAGCACCAATCAGAGATGCCCCAGGAGTTGATAATTAATTTTTCATAAAGGAGAACATGGCAGCAGGGGCAGGGAGACAAGGAGGGTGAAACTGAGCAGGCTGCAACACGGGCTACCGCTGGATATAGAGGCACTCTTTCAAGTGGGTGCTCCTCTTATTTAGCAGTGGGAGAGTAACTGGCCCTACACACCCCAGCAATGTCTGTTCAAATGGTTTCTGCTGGTGTTCTTTTTTGCATTTTAGATTGTGAGCCCTTTTGGGACAGGGACCCATTAGCTTTTAATTAGCTATTATTATTTTTCCATTTTCTTTGTAAACCGCTTTGTGAACTTTTTAGTTGAAAAGTGGTATATAAATACTGTAGATAGATTCTCCTTATCCTGGGCCTGAAAACTCTAAATGGGGTACTTCAGCTGGTGCAGATTGGTGTATAGACACATTGTGGCTACTTTAGCATACTATAAGAGATGTAATAAAACAATAAATGCAATTTTGCACTAGTGTGGAGATTTTTTTTAATTAAATCCTGTTTTTGTCATTTAGCAACACACTCAGCAATTCTGAGAAAACTGACTAGAATTATCTGGATCCCTTCCAGTCTGGTTTCAGGCAGGGGTTTGGAACAGAGACTGCCTTGGTTGCCTTGGTGGATGACCTACACCAGGGAATTGAAAGGGGGAGTGCGTCCCTGTTGGTCCTGCTGGACCTCTCAGCGGCCTTCGACACCATCGACCATGGTGTCCTTCTGGGTCGGTTGGCCGGGTTGGGGATTGGAGGCGCTGTTTTGCAGTGGTTCGGCTCCTTCCTGGCTGACAGGTCCCAGAAGGTGGTGCTGGGGAATGCTTGCTCGGCACCCTGGCCTCTTCGGTGCGGGGTGCCACAAGGTTCCATTCTATCCCCCATGCTATTTAACATCTACATGAAGCCGCTGGGAGAGGTCATCCGGAGGTTTGGAGTGAGGTGTCATCAATACGCTGATGACACCCAGCTCTATCTCTCCTTTCCTCCTGAGACCAAGGAGGTGGTTGAAGTCCTGAATCATTGTCTGGAGGCAGTGGGGAACTGGATGAGAGTGAACAAGCTGAGATTAAATCCTGATAAGACAAAGGTTCTCCTGGTCCGGAAGTCCTCGATTCGGGTATTGGAATATCATCCTGTTCTGGATGGGGTTGCACTCTCTCTGAAGGAGCAGGTTTGCAGCTTTGGGATTCTCCTGGATTCGCAACTGCTCCTGGAGTCCCAGGTGGCGGCTATGGCCAGGGGAGCCTTTGCTCAGTTTCGGCTGATCCGCCAGCTGCAACCATACCTGAGTTGCTCAGATCTGGCCACGGTGACCCATGCCCTAGTGACATAGAGACCAGGTTATTGTAACGCACTCTACGTGGGGCTGCCTCTGAAGACAGTCCGGAAGCTTCCACTAGTCCAGAATGCGGCAGCCCGTGCGGTTGCTGGGGCTCATTGGTTCGACTCTGTCGGGCCACTGCTTCAGCAACTACACTGCCTGCCCATTCGTTTCCGGGCTGAATTCAAAGTGCTGGTACTGACCTTTAAAGCCCTAAACGGCTCAGGTCCAGGATATCGGAGGGACCACCTTCTTCTATACAATCCGACCCGTCACCTAAGGTCATCTGAGGGGGCCCTACTGACTGTGCCGCCACTAAGAGATGTGAGAGGTGTGGCAGCCAGAGATAGGGCCTTCTCAGTGGTGGCACCCCGGCTTTGGAATTTCCTCCCCTTAGAACTGAGGAAAGCTCCCTCAACACAGAGCTTCAGGCGGAGCCTTAAAACCATTTATTTTAAAAAAGCTTTTTAAATGGGGCAGAGGTGGGGGGCAGTTGTTTTATTGTTTTTAACAAATGTTTTTAGTCTGCATGTTTTTATTCAATCTAATTGTATTTTAATTATATTTTAACGGTGTTTTAATCTTTATTTATGATCTATTTTAATGATGTTTTATTTCCCTGATGTTAGCCGCCTTGAGCTCCCTCTTCTAAATGGACTAGAGGGGGTTTCGAACAGCACCTATAGATAGTAGGGTCAGGCCCCTAGCCCACGTATGCTCAGACAGGGAGAAAAAACAAAATTTTGGGGCTTTTCTAGCAAATTGCACCTAACCAAGGGTTAAGCAACATAGCTAGGCCAAGTAGTATTAATTTATCCCTATATACCACCTTTCACTCCAACATCATCCTTACCAAATGCTTACATTCATGATTATGTTTCAAGTCTCCGTTTATACAAAAAAGGAAATCACAGGAAACATTAAGGTCAATACTTGACATAAGTAGAAAAAAGAAGCATACTTACAGATTGTATATCTTGTAATGATTTTTATGCTTTGAATCCAAAAACCTTAAAGAAAAAAATCAGTCACATAAATGTTTCATACAACTATATTAAAATTGCTGCTCAACCTTATATATCACTTAAACTTTGGCAAGTAAGCTTGAAGTTGAACTTATTTGATTCCTATTTACTATCTATTTCTTAAGCTTGCCCCATAATAGTGCATTTGGGAAATTATAGTTGCTTATATTTTACTGTAATAAAAGTAATGTAATACTGTAATGTTTTTGTTCTTAAAGAACTGTAAACATCAAGTTGAAACACACTTGGAAGATGATAATTTTTTCAAAATAGTGGTACCTCGCATAACGAGTGCCTCAAATAACAAATGTTCCACATAACAAATAAAAATTTGTGTGAGCTTCTGCCTCTCATAACGGGCATGATTTTAACAAGTGCCTCTCTCATAACGGGCATGAGGAGAGGCTCCCTCTCCTCCTGTCTGCATTGGCTGGGCTGAGGAAGTGAGGTGGGATTTCCTCCTCATGCCTGCAGTACATGAAGGGAGGAGTACAGTGCAGAGTACAGTACAGTGCAGAAGAGTCTTCAGCTCACCAACAAAGATGGCTTCTGCAGCCTCCATCAGGTAGGAGGGAAAACTCATCCTGCACCCCCTTTGCAGCCCCTCTCAAACAAACTCCTTGCCCCCCTGCCTGGACCCCACTACAACCACCCTCTCCCCCCCACCAACTTTCCTGCCTGCACTTTTCCTTTTGTGTGAGTAAGTCCCAGTGGATTCAATGGGGCTTGATTCTGAGGAGACAGGATAGGATTTTGCTCGTCTGCTGTTGCAAACTGCCTATCTAGTTTGCATAAACAGATCTCACACACATAGAGGTTCTTTGTTAAAGATGCTCCAAAAGACACTGGTGAATCTTTTAGTGAAAATTAGTCATCCTTGGCCATAAAGGTTTTTCTTTTGTTTTACTGTACAGAATATTAGTGTTTTATTACAGTAATTGTGGTCTGTATTATAATATTGTGTTTGAATTCAATTCCAGTGTTTTGTCATCATTTTTACATACAGTTAATATTTTTATATGAATATTTTTGGGGTTGTGGAACCAATCATCTGGGTTTCCATTGTTTCCTATGGGAAAATCCGCTTCACTTACAGTGTGTTTCACTTAAAGAGCATGCCTCTGGAACAAATTAAGCTCTTTATATGAGGCACCACTATAATTTGCAATTTTAATGAAATATTGATTGGACATTTGACAGATTTGAGATTTGAATCAAAATGGGAAGAGTAAAAGAGCAAAATTTACAGCAAGATCACCAGCACAACACTTATACCAGTGACTCCTAAACTGTGCATCACAGCAGCCAGGGGAACTGGTTGGTATCACAATCACAATGAAAATAACTGTGGAGCAGAGGGAATGCTCTGCATGCTGCATGATGTGCATGGCATTTTCAGGGTTGTTTTGCTCTCCATAGTCTTCCTTTTCATTTCAGGATAGGTTCTTGGTTGCAAACCCAGAAGTACCAGTGATGTCACCACACTATGCAACACCAGCACTTATTTCCAGTTTTGCACCAGCACCAATAGAAAGTAGGACTCTGTGCTCCCGATAAGATTGAGATTATTTTCAAGTAAAACTTCTCACTGAATTTTGCCTACGCAAAGTCCAACTTTACTAAATAATCAAACTACTTAACTAGGGTTGCCATTATTCTTCTACACAAAATTGTCAAACCTGCTGGAGGTGATGTCATGGCTGGAAGTGAGGCCACTATCACATCCCAGCAAATTTGCCCATGTCAGAGCTACCACATGCCTACCCACTGTATTCAATGAAACTTACTCCTAGGAAAGTGAGGTTACAAGTTACTTTCCTGGAGTAAGTTTCATTTACTATAATGTGACTAAGGGCAAAATCCAGAGTTAGGGCTGTGAGGAGTGCCCTAGCTGGGCTGCACCAAATATTCTGAATCCAGAGCAGAGTTATGCTGAATCCAGAGTCAGGAAGCCTGGGCTGCCCTAACTGTCCAGAGCATGCCACGTAGGCACCAAGTCAGTGACACCTGGGGAGGGCTTGCTCCTGAGACCTCCCACAGATCACACTAAAGGATCAACTGTGGTGCCTGCCTTATTAGGAGTCCCTGATGAGATGCCAGTCCAGTCTACAGTGAATACAAGGGGCTTGTTGGAGTGGCCTGCTGTATCCTGAGATTAGTGGGTTGCTGTAGTGTACCGCGTCAGTGTACAGTACAACTGTAAGATTTTGGCAACTTTGGGATACAATATTTCCTCTGGAGGAGGAGGATGGGGCAAGTGCATAGGGGAGGAAGGCAGCAGGCTCTGCCTCTCCTCCACGCCTGCTTCTGGCTGCACTCTAAGGTGGGATTTGGAGGGAACCAGGAGGCACGAGGGACAGGGCACCCCAAAATCAGGACTTTCCCAAGAAAACAGGACTGATGGCAACCCTTTGCTTAACGAAGACCTTAGCCACTGTTTTGTGCATTAAAAGCTCTGAACAGCACTCACAATTTATTCTTATTTCCTTTCCTTACTTCCTCTGATCTCAAAAATGGCAATGGGCTACAATGTTAAAAAAATTTTTAAGACAAATCTAAATTATCTTAACTGGTATAGGTACTTTAAAAGCTCTTTGGGAAAACTCAGGAGAGAATCAATAGTACAAAGTGAGAATGCCCTCAAAACTTATTTTTACCTTTGCATTTCAGAAACATAATTTACAAACTTATCAATTAAGTCCTTCTGGTATGAAAAATGTCTATGTGGAGTAGAACTGCTGTTGGTATTTTGACAACTTATCTTATTGACCAGGAGCATTTTTTGCAATTTCTGTGTAGTAACATAGCATTAGACAAATCAATGATAGGTAATGTGAGACTTTCAACCACAAAAACAAGATTTGAAGCGCTTGGTGAATTCTTAAATTGGCATGTATGGCTACAAATGTATGTTACTAGAAATAATTTAAGGGCCACCCTTCCCATTTGTGCTTTCTCTTAATTCCAGTTGTGACATTGGGATTTGCTCCATGTATCCTTCCTTTCAAGCACTAAGAGCAGGACCTTGTGAAGTGGTCTCCACTTCCTGCTGGTTTGGCTGGAACCTAATATTATGCTTCTTTAAAAATTCTCCTTTGAAAATCTGGCATTTTATTCAGCTTTTGGATGGGGAAGGTCTGCAGGTGCAGTAGAGATATCATTTTGGCCTCTAGTTGTGAATTTTCATTTTGTTTATGCTGCCTTTAGTTCACTTTTTCTTTTATTACAAAAAAAGTGAGACAGTAATGCTTAAAATGTTTTTTTTCTCCTAAAGTCAACACACGCATACAGCTGCAAGTTACCTGGTTACCATATTGTCACATAGACCAGGGGTGTCAAACTCATTTCATTAGCATTAATGGTGTTTCCCAAAGGCCGCATTAGCATTAATGGTGTCTCCTGAGGATCTAAATCCAATTTTTTGCATGTCTACTCAGAAGTGTCCCATATAGTCAATGGGGATTACTCCCATTAAAGTACTGGGTGACCAGTACTGGGCTCTTTCTCCCACTCAGAGAAGCTGCTGCTGCACATGAGCGCTACTTCCTCCTGGGCTCTTTCTCCGGCTCAAAATCAAGGCACGCAAGGTGCGCAAAATCAAGTTTGTTGCTGCCACCACTGAGCTGCTTCTGGGAATGGGGAGCTCACTTGAGGGCTGCAGGTATGCCTGCAAAGTGTCGCATGCAGCCCTCAGGCCGCCAGTTTGACATGCCTGACATAGACAATACCCGAGTTTGATCAAACTTCTTCTGGTAGCCAATTCTTATAAGCACATTACAGGAACTGGCCACAAGATGAAGTTTGATCAAACACATGCATTGTTTATAACTAAACTTGGTTATGCAGGTAGGCCACTGAAATCCATAAGCACAAAAAGAATTTGAATAGACTAGTCACGGAATGGAACTGTTGCTTTCAGAGGTATAACATTCATCTTTAAAACCATTCTTTCCAGCATCTCAACTGCTCTTTCGCCACCAGTCTCCATAATGGCTCTCCTCAACTGCCGCCCTAGCCTCTTCTCAGCATGGCCTGCCTAGGTTGAGATTCTATTATTCACCTCATCTACTGGCTGAATATGGTATAACATTGAACACACCAACTAAGATTAAGACCATTATGTAGAAAGAAAAGAGACTCTGGCTGCAATCCTGAAACTTTCCTGTGAGTCAAGTCCCATAGAACAGAATGGAACTTACTTCTGAGTAGACATGCTCGCCTCCCTGCTTTCATGAATTCAAAACAGTAAGAATTTAGACAAAAAGAAAAAAATCAGATGCCTTTAAATCTCCAAGAAACATGGAAGTTATCAGAGAGTTGACAGGTGTGAATGGAAATACTTATGTCAGGATTGAAGGCATGTGACCAGCAATCAGTTCACTACCAGCAGTTATAACCTAAATTCTCTAGACAAGCACTGCTCTTTTGCTCCTGCCCAAACCACTTCACATGGTTCACCTACTGCAAGTACCAACAGCAGTAACAAGTGAAAGTGTCATTGGGATAGCATGGCTGTGGTAAGAGCTACAACATAATCACCTATACCCATATACATCCTGTATGCCACTGAGGTGGTGTATGGTGATTTTCACAGGAACCCTAGACCATCAATGCCTGGCAGGAAGACCAATAATGCAAAATAAGTAGGAGGCTCAGCTTGGCAGGCAGAACTCCAGCATGCACCTTTTTGCATGCTCAGAAAAAGCACTTCCATCTGCCCTGAACCTTTTCCCCCAAACCAGTACTTGCAGTGTTGAAACTGCCTCCCAATCTGTAACTAACTGGCAATGACACCACCAGCAGTCACTTCTGTGGTACTTCCATATGGTACTGCCATGTGAAGCATAGTGGAGGACAAACACTGAGAAACACAGCTGTAGAGTACTTTTGCAGAATAAGAATTTGCTCTTTCCATTTCTGTCTTATACCAGTTGCAAACAATACTTCAACTCAGGACTGAACATACTGATGAAAATGAAAATTTAAATTAGGCTACAATCCAGAGTAACTACGGGACCTTTTACTCTGAGGGAGTTACGGTACCACCTATGGGAAACCTATGGGAAATGCACAGAGCAATGCAGAGTAAGTGCCTCTTACGTCTTCCCATAGTTAGTCTGGATTGTAGGGTTAGTCAACAAGATGCACAGGCACAATTCTTACCTGACAACGTCATCAATGTTGTTTCTGTATACACCTTCAAGACGTTCTGCAGGAAAACCCATTGCAATAATGTTTGGATAAATATCTGAATATTCAAGTTAGGGAAATGTTAAGACCATTATAAAGTAATACATAGTATTAGGATTTCAAGTACTTAACTTTAAATTTGGATTTAATAAAGCAATTGCTCAATCACTTTCACAGAAATATACCAGCATTTTATATAAGTGAAAATCTAAAGAAAAACCTGATCTTTTAAACATGATCCGTGTTTATAAACTCACATAGTGCTTTCAAAGTACTGGTATGTGTTTCATATGTATCGCTTTACTGTTCTGATAACAACAGCAACCATGTATGGTATGTATTATCTCATTACCACTGGTGAGCTGAGTCTCAGGGGGAATGACTTGCCTAAGGCCACTTACTCATAGCACAGGAGAAATATGAACCAAGGAAACCCTTATTCACAGTTCAGTCTCTTCGGTACAAAGTTGTTAACTCTCAATTAAATTGTCCAAACTGAAAAGGTACAGAATAAAAAAAACGACGAGTAGGTGTTAAGATGAACACCTATTACACGGTCCAATGCAAGGACCATGGCAGTTTTTGTAATCACTATATCACACTGCTCCAGCTTCTCCTTAGGAAAAGAAGTCAGGGGAAAGACCCACAATACCTATCTCCTCTTCCTCTATTATCACAAGACTACCAATTACTATATTTACTCAAATGTAATGCTCATCTTTTTCAGCTGAATTCAGTCTCTAAAATCAGGATGCACATTAGATTGAATGTTAATTAGAACTGAGTAAATACAGTATTTTTATTATGAGTATGGGGTGCACGTTATATTCGATGGCACATTACATTCTAGTAAATACGGTATTTCTACTTCTGGGCACTCAAGGGGTTACCCCAGGATCGTGCAGCTCCTAGTCATTAAGTGTTGGGCTCAAGCAGCCCATAGAATATTCAAGATTGTATTAAGGGCACTAAAAAATTCTGCTATCACAATTGAAATTAAAAAAGCTAAAATTCTGAAAATGTTCACAAGAAAAATGTACAAGTTGATCTATGAGTATATGGCCATACATGTTCTCATCCACACTGTAAAAATAGATAGGATGTGCACCCTCACACTCCAGCAGAGATGGGATTGTATAGATGACATCTCAGAGCATATCACAATAATCCAGGCCTTAAGATTCCCTTTCTGAATCAGGGCCCTTAATAAATGTTACAATGCATGACTGTGACTAACTTTCAATATTTTTAGTAACATACACTTGAAACATCACTACAGAATCAAAACAAACATGACTTATTTTCTGACTGAGCAGCATTTATTTGAAGAAACTACAAAGCTTCACAGAGAAGAAAAGTCCAGGATTGTAAAGTTTGCCTCACTTGCCAATTTAACTACCTCACAGAAGAAAATCAAATTCTACAACTTTACACATCTACCTTTTCTTTAATCTAACAAGAGATTGGGCAAAGGTTTTCTCTGCAGAAGATCACTTACTGAAATAGAAGCAAAAGGCAGCTACAGGGAACAGAAACCCTACAGATGCCGTTGGACTGTATTGTACTTTTACTCTTGCCTCTTTCTTATATACCAAAACACTGAGTTGTACCATTGGCTATGAGGTCCTTTCACAGATATCCACCAGGTGTATTTGCTAAGTGTATTCCAATAAGCGTATCAGAAGATCAAAATCTGACATACAAATGCCCAGGCAAATAAATAAAATGTAGAACAGCACCAAACTGAAAGAGAAAATGCTTCTGGGTTCTCAAGCTCTCACATGATTTTAATGTCAATTTTGGGCCTGGACAAAATAGAGATCAAATGTTTCTAAGCCAACGTATTCCCCTACTCAGCAGAGTTACTTTAAAATAAAAAGACTTTATCCTACAGATTGATATTAGATACTGGTGCTAGGCTAGAACTTGACTATAAATGACACTTTTAAAAGATGACAATTTGTTGCTCATGCTGTGTTCTTAGAGTAAATGTAACAACAACAGCAAAGAAACGGCAACAACAAAACAATTCAAAGACACTACTTCATGCACTCCGTTTACAGAGATGTTACCATTGGGGCATATCATTTGTCAAAACTGCTTTTTCTAAAGAAAAATATATATACACATGTGGAGAAACCACTAAATATGCCAGTAAGTGAACAGCTAGAGAAACCTGACAGGTCCAGATTGCTTTAATCTACAAGTTCTTTCTGGTATTTTTAAAAAATCAAATCTGTAGAACAGATGGCACTTTTCAAAATCTTGTACAGTGCATGGAATTTGTATATCCAGCTATCAACAGTAAAAGAATCAAATCTGTTCAGACAGCTATACTGACTTCCCTGATTGAAGGGAATCGACTCACTTCTTTCTATATAGAGGAGCACTGGCATCACCAGGGTGGTGTGGGGGGTGCAGCCCACACCAAGTGGTGCACCCATGGGGGATGCACACTGGGGGGCCTTGTGGGATCCCCAAAAAGGAAGTTCGCGAAGGTACGCACTAACCCAACATGCCATGTTTTTGGATTCGTACTGAAGAGCAGGGTCCAACGCAAAAAATCCATTTTGAGATAGCACCTTCCTAGCCTAGTTATGGCCAAAAAACTAAAAGCCCCAAAATTTGCATAATGCGACTTTACATTTATATTGGTATACCCAGGCTTAGTCTGCATGAAAGAGGAGGCCGAGAGGAAGCCAAGGACATCAGAAGGGTCATGATCAAGAGCTTCAGCCCCCACAAATCACCCCAGGAGTAAGTTCCCTCCTCCAAACTTCCCCCAGCTTTAAAACTGCAGAGTCGCATTTACTCGCAAGTAAGCAAAATCATACTGAACTGGTTTAAATATAGGAACTTAAATTGAACTTTCAGTGGATCCTGGATAGATTATCTCTCTAAAGAGAGTCACAATCTAAAAGGTTTGAGAACCACTGCAGTAAGAAAGGGGGCACCCTTGTGGGCAGTGACACCACTGGAGACTAAAATGGCAAAAAACATGGTTTTTAGGAATAATTCCAACATGTTATATACTGATGGATGCGTAATTTGCAGCAGAATGCAGTTAAGACAAAGCATTTTGAAATACATTTATTCTATTAGAATGTGTGACTAAAAATCCAGTGGAGGTGGGGCAATGGCATGTAACCACACCCACCATCCAGGTTGTTGCCCCGCCTACTGCATGGGGGTGACACACTGGCCTCCCACACCGGGTGACGTGAACCCTAGTGATGCCCTGTAGAGGAACAACATATATCAGGCTTTCAAGTTTCCACTGGGTCCCTGTAGAGAACAAGCATCTCTAAGTAGGCAAACCTGAAAAATGAACAAATTGGGTACTTTATTATGCCTTGCTTTAATCACAAATATTTAAATAGGTTATGCAGGGGCAAGCAGGCAAATGAAAATTCTTAATTTTTGACTATAAGAAATTCAAATCAGTCACTCTTATAGGAAACTAGCAAAAGTGACCCGTTGTTGCAAGAGTAAGCCCCCTTCCGCCTCCTTGGATCACTCTCCTTTGTACCATCCGCCCTCTTCATGCACAAAAATGGTCCTTGGTTAGGCCTATCATCACAGAAGGAATATCCTCGAATTTCAGATCCAGAGGTTGGGGCAGGGCATTGATCAGTCTGCTATTCCTCAATGTAAAGTATAAGGAGGAAAGCACATTGTGCCCCTTTTTCATCCTTCTAGTTTGAATTTCCCAAAATTGATTTTTAGTGGGTGCCTCCTTAACAGAAAACCCTCCCTAAGTTTCACACTTCTAGGTCCAGTGGTTTTGGCTGGGTGTTGGTGGGTAGGTTAGTCAGTCAGTGACCTTTCAATTATTTATATATAAATAATTGCGTGTGTGTACGTGTATGTGTATACGTATGTGTATATGTGTGTATACGTATATGTATATGTATATGTGTGTATATGTGGTGTGTGTGTGTGTGTATATATATATTCCATTTTATGTAGATCAACACTTATCAAGCTGAAATTCAAATACTTTGAGAAGGGAGAACTCTTTTAAAAAAGACTGGGGAAAACTGAAGGCAAAAGGAAAAGGGGACAGCAGAGGATGAGGTGGTTAGTGTCACCAAAGCAACTAACATTAATTTGGACAAACCAGAAATTACTGTATTTCCCGGCTTATAAGATGCACTTTTTTTCTCCCCAAAGGGGGGAAATGTCTGTGCATCTTATAGAGTGATAGGGCCACTTCTGGAGAAACGTACCCCATCATGTCATATGACATTGGATTTATCCAATGCAAACATCAGTTTTGAGATATCTCCTCCCTATCAAAAGTTATGGCCAAAAAAAAATAAAAATAAAAAATACATTTTTGGCCATTTTTTTAAGCGGGTAGGAATTTTGCCCGGGGGGGGGGGGGGGTAGGAATTTTGGCCTTGGGTTCAGGAATTTTGGGTTTGGCAGCTGCAATCCTAAGCAGCCTTCCCTGGCTTGGAGACTTGCTCCGAAGTAGACATGCACAAGACCTGGTCCCTGCTGCTCCATGCCTGTGCATCCCTCACTCTTCCCTATCTATCTAGATCCCCTCACCTTTCCCTACCTACCTGGATCTCCCACCCCCAAAAGAACCTCCCCCCAACTTACCTGCCTTCCTGGACCATTTGCAATGAGATCTGTGCAAAAGTCACAAATCATTGACACTGGAGATGATGAGTTTTTGGGGTTTCCAGAAAATTAGAAGAGTGCTCGAAGCTTAAAATCTTTCCTCATTTGTTAATGACAGTGATAATGGTTCCTAATACCACTGTTGATTTTCAATGGTTGAAATATCATTCTGCTATATTTTATTAAATATATTAGTACACCATTTGGTTCAGAATTTTTTTTCTTGTTTTTGCTCCTCTAAACTCTGGTGCGTCTTATGGTCCGGTGCGTGTGATAAGCCGGGAAATACAGTAATGCATGGCCTGGCGTGCTACAGTCCATTATATCATGAAGAGTCAGATATAATGGGTTAGCAACAATCCTATCATGATCAGCATTTGTCTTAAGAAAAAAATGTCGAATTTGGGAGTTTCTGCTAATGATCAACACCCTTGGAATGTTCCAGAGTATCAATCATGGTGGGGGTCTGAACTCATGCTGTGTTTACACCTTTAGACATGAATATTGAATGTCGGGAGAATGGATACTCTCTATGCTGTGTTGACCTATCTGTCCCTTTGTATTTGCTTTTCATGGAAACCACACATCTGAAGAACACCTGAGTGGTAGTAACAGGTTTCCCAACCCATTCCTGTCACACCCAGAAAGCGAGAGCCCAGGCAAGAGTTCCCTCTCTTCAGATTGTAAGATGAGCTTAAGTTATTTTATGAAAATGCCCTCAACAAGCCCTTGTAGCACTTATGTAACTTATGTTTTAAATTTACAAATGCATGCAGGTCCAGAGATTCCCCCACATATGTATAAACCATTACCTCATTTTGGAATGGCTCCAATTCATTTCCAATCTGCTCATCCACCTGAGTTTGCCATTAATACAGATGATGATGATCAAATAAAATTTAGTCCAAGTAACTTTAAAACAAGTTATCAAAAAACTGTCTCCTTAGGCAGCTTTTTTCAACAAGAGGCTTATTTTCCACACAAAATAACTTATAAAACTGAACATCAACAACTTATAGATACACTTATTTATAAGGCATATACTGTAGCTACAAACTCACTTGCAGTTAACAAATAAGCTGCTCTTATCTAAAGAATTATCATCAACATGCAAGAAAAAAGAAACAGATAGATATCAGGGCATACCCAGGAGTAAAGCTTAACATACCTTGAGGGAGTGGTTCTTGAGCATTTCAACCAGAGGGAGAGCATTCTCCCTCTGAGAATGACAATTTATCTGTGACCAGCCCTCACAAAGTGATATGGGCCAGAAGTGACATCAAACTGTGACATCACTGTAATGCCAGAGCCCCTTGCATTTTAATTAGAGTATATCCCAGGTATACTCCATTTGTCCATAATAGCAAAAAACAGCTGTGCTGTTTTTCACTGAACTCAATGCGAATTAAAAACACTTGAGTAAATTTCCATAGGAATGCAATGTCAGTATGCTAAGGTAAGAATTGGCCTCCCATTCAGAGCAAGTAAAGGACAAAGAACAGTCTCCCCTTTTCCTCTATGTCCAGTGTCATAAGAAAAAACCCACTAGCAAAAGGAACTATATAATCAATGAAGGCTGCAATCCTAACTTCATTTACTAGGGAGTAAGCCTCATTGACTATAATGGAGCTTAAGTGCGAGTAGTTAGGATTGCACTCAGTTTGTCAAAGCAAATAGTTTTCTCCTGTCCTTTTAACATTTGATTTTTTGTTGTTGTTGTTGCTGGTTCTGTTTCCAGCACAGGTGGAGAAACCTCTGAAACATTTATTTTCCTGGTGCATTCAGAAGATCAGTCTCCTTCAGATATCAAAAGCAGTATCTATGGCATTACATTTATGATACATAAAATAGGGAGAAAAGTTGTAGGTCAAGATATTTTTTTAAGTAGGTCTTAAGTTAAAAAAAAGTTGGACAATGCAAATATATTCAAGGCAGCAATGCCTCATGACATTCACCCAAGGATCCCCTGGGAGTCAGCTGGTCTCTCAGAACCACTAGCAATTATATATGTGAACTCATGGAAAACTGGCATGGTCTCAAAAGACAAAGTCAAAAATAGTGAGTTTTTTAAAATGCAGATAAGAATCAGTTATATTTGTCTTGACTTCAGTACCTAAGCGAACAGTTTCAATAAATTACTTATAGTTCAGATAATTTTATAAATAAATTGTACAAATCCAACATGCTTCATTACTAACATGATTAACATGATACTCCATTGATCAATATGGGCTTCTGAGTCAGTTCTCCATGACAACCTCAAGAGATGATAATGAAGCTATTGCAAAATGGATACAATTGGCTGAAAAGTTGCAAAAAGATCCTAGTAAAATCAATATCAAATTGGAAAGTATCCAGCAGTGTTCTATAGGGGTCAGTACTAGGGCCAATGCTGCTTAATATCTTGCCAAGACAATCAAATTCACGAGCACCAGCGTTTTAGAGAATATGCTAAATATGGAAAATTTCTCCTGAAAAGTCAGACTATATATGAAACATTTCTTTGGTGAAACAACATGAAGCCATTATTGATAACAAGACCTTTATGAACTAATCAATACTTCATGGATTAAGTAAGCATAAGGTTAGTCAATGATTAAGACTGAAACTCTTTACAAAGAAGAAAAAGTGGTAGAACATAAACATACATAAAAAGGATTCACAATATGAAATTCAGCAACAACTTATAAAAAAGAAAATTACATTCTAATGTATAACACTTAGAAGAGAAGAAACATTTGTTTGATAGTTAGAGGTAGAAAGTAGAATTAACAGTAGATCAACTGAATACGATTTTATATGAAATGATAGCATAAAGTCTAATTCCATCTAAGTTCAGCAACCTGAAACTGCAACCTGAAAACCTATTTTCAGAAACCAAAAACCGGCATAGCTATTGTCCAGGAATTTGTATTTAGGTAGCAATCCTAACGACACTTTCGTGGGAGTAAGACCCACTGAACACAATGGGGCTTACCTCTGAGTACACATGGTTAGGATTGTGCTCTTACTGATGTATCTAAAGGTTCTACTACCATGGCTATGGGCCACTCAGATGTATTCATCCATTAATTTGTGTGATCTTAATTCAGAAGATTTATGGAAATGGAGGCACAAAATGACAATTTTTGCCAAGAATTGATGGGACATGATGAAACTAGAAGCAACCATTTTTAAGTAGATGGAAATGGAATAAAATTAAACACTACAACAATTTACTAATTGAAAAGCAGTTCAGCAAAGAAAAAAGCTATCATAGGCTGCAATCCTAAAGACACTTTCCTGGGAGTAAGACCCATTGAACATAATGGGGCTTACTTTTGAGTGGACATGGTTAGGATTGTGCTCTTAGAAGGCTTTCTTGCAAGTTTCCGTGGAAAATTTGACACATCTGTCAAGGTTGCTGCAGTGTCTCTCTTTACTCCTTCTAATCACAAGGTTTGAAAAAAGTATCCATATCTTTCTTTTTGGGTCATATTTCACAAGTGTTTCCAAAAAAGTGTCCCTGAGTATTTTCTATCAGTGAGACAAAATAATTAAATCTGAAGACTGGTGTCCAGACATCTAATAAACATGCAGATATCTTAATAAAATTTTAATCTCTTCATTTTCTCCCACAAACATAACATCATAAAACATAATATCTTTACAGAATGAGTTCAGAAGCAAGCCTTGTCTTCCATACTCATCATCATATTTGAATCTCTAGTACAAGTTACAAAGGTAGTACTTGAAGTGGTGTCCAGTGGTATCCAGACCCTCTCCATCTGGGAACAAAAGCAACAATGCAATGTGACATGCAGCAGTAGGAAGCCTGACAAGGCACAAAGAGCTCCAACATGAACTTTTTTACACATTCAAAAAAGCCCTTCTGTCCTAATCCCAAGCCTCTTGCCAGTGTTGCATGTGGACTCCCAATCCCCAAGTAGCCAGATGTCAGTGCTAGCTACATCTGGTGGTACTCCCAATAAGTGGAATGAAAGTATAATGGAGGACAAGTGTGGAGAAACAATGCTTTATATCACTAAGAACATGTGACTCTGGAAGATTTTCCTACATTATCATAAACATCTTGGCTATACCAATGCAAGGTCTCCCATTTTGGTTATTCTATCTTCCTAGTCAGATCTACAAGGAAGAAGTGAAAAGAAGTCTGCTCCCAGCCCCCCAACCCCGACCATGGTTAATTCTGGGACAGAGTACCTGAACAAGCTACCATTTTAGTGGTAACAGAAATACAAGATTCTGAGAACAGAAAGACAAGATTCCCAACAGTCAGTCCAATTAAACAGCAACTGCTTACGGAGTACAGTTGAAATCAAACCTGACAAGGCACTCGCCACTGTCTGATAGGCTGCAACACTGAACCAAAAGATCACTACAAAAAATGTACTCAACCTAGAACCATTTTACGTAGATTCAAACAGATAAAACTAGAGCATAGCAGTCCTGTTGCCTTCATAATTACATCCTTTCAATTTTGAACCTAAAAAGGGGTACAGGGGAACAACCTTTATGCTGTTTCATGAAGGAAGCACTGTTGAAATTTTGGATTTCTGTAGGATTTTGGAGAGAATTGTACCATGCAGACACCCACAACCACGACTCCTATCTGCCCTCTGTGTTCCATGCAGAAAGTGTGGTCCTTTATACAAATTCATTCCTGCTCTTTCTCCACACACGTCTTTCCATCGCATCAAAGCAGGTGTGATCTGCCTGGGTTCTTCCCAACACATCCAAATAAGGAGGACAGCTTTTGAGTTCGCTACTCCAAGGTAGAAAGAACTTCTGACTACTCAGAAGCTGTACTGTACATATGTATAACTTAAGGATTTATACCTTGCCTTTCCCATGCAAAATCCCAAGGTGATTTAAAAGCTTTTATCCTTTAGTCTTCACAACAAGTGAGGCAAGTGAGACTGAAAGCCAGGTCAAGGAAACCCAGAAAACTGAGGCTGAATTTGACTCGGATCTTGTAGGTCTCAGTCCAGCTGCAAAACCACTACACCATTTTGTCTTTATATACAATATCTTAAACCTGTATTTCTTTTGGAACTTTAACTAGCCTCTGTTCCTATACAGATGCCCCAGATTTCTGGCTATTTTTCACTGGTTTCCTATTTTAACATATTTCAATTGCACCCAGAAGTCATTCAATGCACACTTTACCCTTTAAACCACTTTCTGCTGATGTAAAGGCTAAAATTGCCCTTTCCATATTGATTTGCATATGACATGGAGTGTGTGTGAGAAAGTGCACATACACACTAACTTTAGCTCCAGGTCTATTCCAACAGGCACTGAGAATCCATTTGCAGAAATCTTTGCGTGACAGTAGGAATCTGGAAGTTTAAAAAGTCATTTGCAATCTACTAGCTAAAAAAGAACTGGAAACAAAGCAACATTTTTAAACTAAAAAAAGACTGGGTTCTACTTTTCAACTGTTTGCACTTCTCACCATGAGTCTAGTCTACACCCTAAGCTGCCAAATGTGCAGGGGACCCTTATACGGTGGTGCCTCACATAAAGAGCTTAATTTGTTGCGAAGGCATGCTCATTAAGTGAAACGTTCTTTAAGTGAAGCAGATATTTCCAATGGAAATAATGAAAACTCAGATGATTGGTTCCACAACCCCCAAAATATTAACTGTATGTAAAAATGATGACAAAACAATGGAATTGAATTCAAAACATGCATTCAATGTGCATGATCCTATGAAGTCTACTTAGGCTGCAATCCTAAAGACACTTTCCTGGGAGTAAGCTCCATTTAACACAATGGGGCTTACTTCTGGGTAGACATGGTTAAAAGGCTACGAAGACACTTTGCTGTGTCTTTGTATTTATCACCATTTATCACCATTTAACACAATGGGGCTTACTTCTGAGTAAACATAGTTAGGAAACTGTAATCAAATACACTTTCCTAGGAGGTTTACCTGGGCTGCTGCTGGAGGTTCAAGGTGGTCAGTGGGGACACTTGGGGGCAGTTGCCTCTGGAACCTCCAGACAACTGCCCCAAGTTGGGGGCAGTTAGAGGCAGCAGCGCTGGCCTGTAGCCCTTTTAAAGAGCCTCCATGCAGAGCTTCAGAGCTGCATAGCACACATGCCCATAGTGCGCTTGCTTGTTAAGTGAAGCAGAACTTGTTATGTGAAGCAAGATTCTTGGACATTTTTGCTTGTTATGTGAAACACTTGTTAAACGAGATGCTTGTTAAGTGAGGTACCACTGTATATATTTAAATGATTGTAAACTAGTCAGATGGTAAATGTCACCAGAGGAAAAAAGGCACTGCTTCTCCCCCTTTTCCAAACACATCTGACAATAGCCCAATAATTTGTTATGGGTCTGCCAGGATTCTTTAGGTACAAAGAGATGGAAATTATGTTTTTAATGAAGCATTCAGAAGCCCATGAATGCCACAAGCAGACACATGCAGCCTAGGAAGGCACCAACACTACTCTGTTTGCCTTCAGTGGACATAGGTATAGCAAATTCTGGGTCAACACGGGTCCAGAGAATCCATGTTGAGCCAGATACATGGATATAAAATCCAGATAAGTGGGAGTCATCTGTATACACTCTGAATTCCTCAGAAGGATGATAACTATCTGTACAAAGATAAAATAAGATTTCCGATAAGAGGGGAGAGTCCTAGGCTGGAAGAATTGTATTCAAATTTTAAATTGTAAGAGTAGGAAACTTTTAAATAGACTTGGGGTCTAATCTTATCCAATTTTCTAGCACCAATGCAGTCTCTTCAGTGGCCATGGTGGTGGGACACAAACATTTGGGACCAACCCTGGGGCTGCATTAATGCTGTTAAGTTGGATAGAACTGTACACTTGCACTCTAAATCTAATTGAAGCTAATGAGGAAAGAAGCCTGAGAAAACATGGGACTGCAGCTTGCATTTTTATAAACCCTGCATATCCAACTCTAGAATAGATATGTAATGAAATGTTTCTAAAACTATTAAACTGATATGAGCATAAATAAGATCTTAAAGGCACTCAAACACATAAATTACTATAAATACCCTACGCAAATAAAGTTGCACCTGCAGATTTTAGCAATACTTTTTTCTCTTTACTTAAAGATTTCACAGTTCCTCCACACAGTGGAGCTGCGTCCTATGCAGAAATTACATGCTAAAGTTAACATTCAGGGTGAAAGTAACATGAAATCATAATTACAATACTACAGTCAATATGTATCATTTTTAAACACCATGACAGGAACAGGGGAATTTAAACTTAGGAAACAGGAGATTCATGCTCAACTCTGGGGCATACATTCATTTAGGGCTGGGTTCACCAAACCTTTTCAGAGGGCCACATCAAATATCAGACATGGTGTTGATATCCAGAAAAATTTAAATAAATGCATTAGAGATGAAACTTAAATGAAAAAATAAATGGGCTCAAATTTCCAAGAATTCTCCAAGCACCAGCACACCACAGAAATCAAGTACACATAAAAATGGACACCTGTTCCCTTACCTCCCAAACAGCTTACATAGATATATAGGAGTAAATAAGGTATAACCAGGCCACTGCAGAAAACACCTTACGTTTTGAGGGCCAGGGCCTTCCCAACCCTCAAAAAGCTTTTTAAGGGCATATAGTTACTTCTGTTTTTCTGGAAAAACCAGGAATTGATGTTTTTAGCCCTTAAGAAGGCATTCTGAGGACAAGGAAGGCTACAATCTAATTCTTCAGCTCTCAAAACACCCTCTGGACATCACCAGAGCACAGTTCCTGTTCTGTTCAGTTGAATGGGCCAGAGGCTGGCCCAGCAAATAGAGGCTTGCCATGTAGCACATCGGGCTCCAGGCAAGTCTCTTGATTTACAGTAATGGCGCTATTTAAATTATTTTTTAGTTTTAGCTATATACAATATAGCCTAAATTTACCTATGACAAGATTCCAATGATCTACACTGGAACCACAATGGACTTATTTCATGAAACTGGCAACGTATAAAAAGCCTTTAATCCCAACACCAAAGCAGCAAGAGAACCCCACTGTAAATGTGGTATTTATCTGAATTTTCAATTGCCTGAAAATTGAAGACTACCACAAGAACGTACTACCAAAGCAGCATAAGATAGTATTCTCAAAGTGGGGGTCAGGAGAGTCAGGGCTTCATTTAAGGGTGGTCTCAAAAAGCTAGGCACTGGAATGGGGTACTCAAGCTGCAATCTATATTTTCCTGGGAGTAAGTCTTAACACATTGACACTTCCTGCCATGACATCACTTTGGGGAATCTAGGGGATTCCAGGTTGATGACATCACTTCTTGAGGGTGGGGGTCCCAGACAAATTGTCAGTCTCTGAAGGGTTGTCAGGTTGAAATGCTTGAGAACCATTGTCATAAGGGCATCGTTACCAAATACCATTTATAACAGCTTCTCTTTGACGTATAAAAACATTACATACCAGAAAGAGAAATTAGTCGTAGGCTGAACCAGAGAACCAATTTCATTCAGTGTTCATTTTCCACAACAATTATTACTTTTCATTAAAAGCATACAAGGTACTATTAAAAATATGCACCATGGCATACATTTTTCATCACACAAATTGGTATATAGTTATGCCATGACATCCACAGGGGGTTCAATTCTTGAAAGCCCCACAAATGCTGAAACTGTGGTCAGATACCCTGTTGCACTCACAGTTGCAACCAGTTTTTTCTGGACTGCCTCATGAGGACCAGGAAAGACATGTGCAGTGAGCCCAAACCTACTAACCCAGTGGTTCTCAATCATCCTAATGCCGTGACCCCTTTATAAGTTCCTCATGTTGTGGGGACCTCCAACCATAAAATTATTTTTGTTGCTACTTTATAACTGTAATTTTGCTACTGTTATGAATCATAATGTAAATAACCGATATGAGGATGTATTTTCATTGTTACAATGACTATAATGGGATTTATTTCAGAGTAGGCATGCATAGGATTGGGTCCTGAGGCTGCACTCTTTTCGACATTTACATGGGAGTAAAGGCCCCCTGACTATAATGGGATTTATTTCAGAGTAGGCATGAATAGGATTGGGCCCTGAGGCTGTCAGTCAGCCCCAGTGCACGCGCAGCTACAGCTGGAGGTATGGCAAGCCTGACCTAGCCCCCTGCACCAGGGGTCTTTAGGCGACCCCCAGGAAAGCTTTTGGTGACCCCCAAAGGGGTCCCGACCCCCACTTTGAGAAACGCTGTACGAAGCCCAAACCTCAGGCAATCTACTAACGTCCTCAGGAGACCTACTAAGGAGACCTCAGGAGACCTACTAAGACCTACAGGAGCCTTAGAAAATCTTCCGGATTGGGGGGTCCAATAGCAAATCTGCACCCACACAAATTGGCAGACCCCAAATTCACAGATAGTCTGGACCTGTAATTCACTCAAGAACTACTGTATATAGTCTCAACAACCACAATAACAAAACTATTGTCAATTACCTTTTTCTCAGTATTCCCACATATATTCAAACCCTAGCATTTCAGAATATTTTCACAACTTTTCAGAATATGTGAAGTTTCAGAATTTAAATATTCTCAGTGTGGAAGGTAGGCAACGTAATGCAATTTTATTCAAACGTGTCTGGGAGTACATCTCACTAAGAGCACAATCCTAGCCATGTCTACTCAAAAGTAAGCCCCATTGTGTTCAATGGGACTTACTCCCAGGAAAGTGTCTTTAGGATTGCAGCCTGAGTCTTATATCTAAGTAGACATAAGACTAGGCTGTACTTAAAAAAATATGCAAAATGATTATATGAATTTTTCTTCTAATTTATAATAATGTACTAGGAACTGGGATCATCCAATGAATCTGACTGGTGGGAGATTTAAACTAGACAAAATGAGTTTTTTCAAATACTGCATAATTAATCTATGGGGATTCATTGCTACATAATGTAGTTATAACCTAGCTTAGATTGCTTCAAAATAGACCAAACAATATCAGGGAGAACAGGTCTATCAATGGTCAATAACCATGTCAGTTATATACTATCTCTGGGTTCAGCTGCAGGAAAGCGCTAGCAGAGGAAAAACATACCAGAGGCAGCCATATGGAAAATGATAGGAAGGACTAAGCAAACGTTTGGCCTTCAGTAATTGTTATTAATATCAGTATATCATTTAAAGTAGAAAGATTGGGTCTTTCCAAGAATAGCTCAAGGTTTTTCCCCTATGGCCCATAGTTTCTCTAAATCATTTCCATTACATAAAAGCAATTATAAACATTTTAGTTCCATAAGTAACCCCAAAATATTTTATAAGGCAGGGCAAAATCTGATAGCTTACAAAAAAATGGAGAACAGATTTCACACAATATAAGTACATGGTATGCAACACTTGCATACTCTATACTAATCTTTTCAGAAAAATAGCACAATATCAACTTTAAGAAAAACAAAGCTGCGGCAGTAGCTTTGTGGTAAACGCTACAAAGATAGAAAATCCCACTATGGTGGATGCTAAGGATCAGAATATTGCAGTGGCACTTATGTGGTGCAATGCATCGTTTAGCTATGACTACTATATCTTTTGCATTTTCCTTTAATGGGGACAGCAGTCCACTCCTAAAGATGGCACCACATGCTGCTGGATATAGTTAACACCAAAGCTGATATCACTCCATCCTACTGCACTATAGCAGTTGCCAAAAGTCTTCTCAGGAAAGGGAAACTTTTGTCACCTTCTCATGGGAAAAGCTTCAAGACTAGCAATGAGACTTCTCATGTGTTTATTGGCTTCCAGACCAAAACAGAGTTTAAGATTTAATGAGCAGAACTCCATTGGTCCTTCTCCTGTCAGCCTGGTTGCTCATCCAGCCCCGCCCTTCCCTCCCTGAAGACCTCACCACAAAGGATGTAGCCCTATACCAGCACGTATTACAGTCTGTCTGTCTGCAGTACACTGACCACTGTATCCAAACACAAAACCCTATTTAGTAGTATTAAAAACTATTTAGGAAAGCTATTTAGGCGCAAGTGGTAAAGACGCTGTGCCTGTTAACCAGCAGGCCAGGGTTCGATTCCCAGGTTGGCCCCACAAGACAGGGTGAGCTCCTGTCCTTAGCCCAGCTCTGCGACGCCAGCTGGATCCAATCGTATTGGCTCTGCCTTTCCACTGGACTAATTCAGTGGCATGGAGAGGGGGAATTTACTGCTTGGGTAACAGCCTATCCTCTATAACAATTCAACCCAGGCTTTCGTGCTTCGCATGCAGCGTATGCCGCGCCAAGCATGATACCATAGTCTTTCAAGACTGACGGAGGCCTGCTTTTTTTATTTAGGAAAGTAGTATTAAAGTAGTAGTAGTATTAAAGTAGTAGTATTAAAAAATTGGAAAACTCATATTGATATCAGATTCATATTAGGATGATTTCCAGCTTCTTTACAGCTAAGTTTAAAGAACTGCTGTACATGCCCACACTTCTTGAAAATTTTGCTACTTTTCTGAGGAGAGTATATAGCTTAGATACACCACTGAGGTAAAAGCTAAACTTGTCTCTCCATAAAGAAAATGTTGCTTTGTGCCCCCACTGCAGTACCACAGAATTGAATGGAATTATTAAAAAATAAGTGCAGCCTCCACCAGCATAGCCCCTTCTTACAACCAGGGTTTTGGACACAGTGGAGAAATCTTAAGAAACTGACATGTATTTTAATACTAACAACATGCTTGTCATGTGTAGGACTTGGGTATGTGAAGGAAACACCAAAGTGAGAGGCTTTTTTCACACTACTTTCCTCCAAGCCCAGCTGGCTCACTTTTGCTTCTCTAACAGAGTCACAGTGGTAGTGGTTAGTGGATACAGTAACTGACCTAGATAGAGACTTGGCTACAAACTCCACTCATAAATATCACCGGATAAGCTTATTAAACTTTCTCACAGCTTATCATACCTGCATGGTGTTACAATGATAAAGGCTTCAACATTCTAAGAGTCTGGGAATAAAATTTTGATTAAAAGGATTGTAATAGGACATTAGGCAAGCAAGTGCCTCTGTAAGGAATTCTGAAACCTTTTTGTCAGCAGTGTATCATACTATTTATTCCTATTAGCCAGCCAAAAGCACAAATGCATGTCAGAACTGAGTAACATTAATATTTGTTTTAACTACCTCTGCTAACTAGATAAAGAGTCACCTTTTAACATGGTGTCCTTATTACAGAAGTGAGAGTCTTTCTTTCCCCCAGCACTGTATCTTTTCCAATGGATGTTGCTGATGTCTCTTTTTTAAAGATTGTGAGCGCTTTTGGAATATGGAACCACTGACTTGATTACATAATAAAACTAGCAAAAGCGTACCCACGTTGTGGGAGTAAAATTCCCCATATGACATTCCCCCACTGCGCATCAACCCTCCATGCGGATCCACCTCATGTACTAATCCCCCACGTTCATCCATCCCCCCATGTGCAACATTTGCCATGTGCATCAACCCCACATGCACATCAACCCTCATTCACATCATTCCCCCATGCACATCCACCCCATGCGCAACATTCGCCATGCGCATCAACCCTCCATGCACATCACCCCTATGCACAGTGTTCTCCCCAGTGCAACCCCTCCCTCTGAACAACATCCCCCAGTGCACCATTCATAATTGGCTGGATGTTGGTCAGTCTTCCATGTTAAGTATTGGACAAAAACATGTTGCACCCCTTTTCAGCCCCTTAAGGGTTAAATTTCTGCATGTTGGTTCGTGGTAAGTGTACATGTCACAGAAGGAACACCCTCCCCAAATTCCATGTTTCTAGGCTCGGGGTTCATGTTTCAAGGTCTAGGAAACAGGGTTGTGGGTGGCGCAAGTGGCTAAGACACTGTGCTTGTTAACCAGCTGGCCAAGGTTTGAGACTTGGGTCGGCCCCACAAGACAGGGTGAGCTCCTATCCTTAGCCCAGCTCTGCGACGCCAGCTGGATCCAATTATATTGGCTCTGCCTTTCCACTGGACTAATTCAGTGGCGTGGAGAAGGGGGATTTGCTGCTTGGGTAACAGCCTATCCTCCATAACAATCCAACCCAGGCTTTTGTGCTTCGCATGCAGCGTATACAGAGCACGATACCATAGTCTTCCAAGACTCAACATGGCCTGCTTTTTTTTAGATCCAGGGTTCATAAAAATACACTTTCAGAAGCAAGACAGCATAAATCCTGTATACCAGAACCTCTGAAATTAACGCTGATTATTTTAAGTATTTCCAGTTAAAGAACCCATCTCCAATGGTCACACTAATTTAACCCCCAAATCCAGAGTAACTATGGGAGCACGTAAGAGACTTTACATGCACCCGTAGTCACCTAGTGAAAACCTATGGGAAATTCATATTGCAGTCCAGAGTAAGTTGTTCTTACACCGGAGCAAAGACTCCCCCATAGTTACCCTGGATTTTGCCCTTAGTAGCATTTAGTAAATTTATGGTTTCCCTATATCAGCAATTAAAACTCCAATTACAGTTTGTATAACATTGAACCTAAATACTTCCAATGCTGTTATTTCCCAGTTGCCACCATTTTGATTTGGCTGCACACATGATACAATTAACATCCAAGATTTAAGAAAACACAACAAACTAACAAAACAAGAAACTGAAGCAGTTTCTAGGCAGATCTTCCTAGAGAAGACTCCATAGAGAGAAACTCCTCAGAATATATCAGCAAGAAATCCCAGGAAATGGAGCAGCTACTCAAGAGGCACTAATGAACATTGTATGATCAGTTTCTGCAAAAGTGGAAAAGAGCAGACTTTTGGTTTTTGAAACAGGATGGAAATAGATCCAAGAAAACTCAATCATCAGAGGAACCCCATGCCAGAGCACCAATTTTTACAATTAAGCTACTGAGTGTTCCCTCAAAAATAAGCCTTCATAAGGTCAGAATCTCAAGATTACATCACCAACCTCTCACTAGAGACTTTTCTTACTTGTATTTTATATGATGCAGCCAGTCATGTATGTTTTTCTGTACTTTATGCAGATGGAGTTGCACAAAGCTCACCTTCTAAGCACTGATTTGCAATCCACAAAAGCACGAATTTGGCCAGTATCCCAAATATCTACCAAGATAGCCCAAAAACTTTGTAACAAGCTTAACTGTGTGAACCAGACAATACTACTAAGTTGTAGTCCTCTGCATCCTACATGCCACAATGTGGACAACTGCAAACTCATTTTTATAGGCCAGTCTCTTAGGAATTTGGGTAATATAAAGAATCCCATCTAGCCCCCAAACCCAGAGTAACTACGGAAGCACATAAGAGACTGTACTTGCACCCATAGTTATTGCACCACCTAGTAAAACGTATGGGAAATTCATATTGGAATCCAGAGTAAGTTGTTCTTATACCAGAGCAAGGACTCCCCGTACTTACTCTGGATTTTGCCCTAAGTCTTTTAGTCTCTGGGTAGCATCTGTTGGGAGCTCCCTTCAATGGCAAATGATCTGTTCAGACAGTGACCCCCATGTGCAAGAGGAATGCTCCTCAATTTGTGAAGAAAGCTCCCCAAAGCAGAAGTGCTAATTAGGATGCTTTCCTGTCTTCTAAATACCTATTAAAACAATATCTGGAACTAAAGTTATATATGCAGTGGTACCTTGAATAAAGTCTTGAATAAAGGGCGTTTTGGGTAAAAAACAAAATTTTCTCAGAAATTTTGACTTGCATAAAGAGCAATGTCTTGAGTAAAGAGCATTTCTGAGGAAGTTTGGAACAGGCTTCCATGGCAAGGGAATTCACAGGCAGAACAAGGGAACTACCTTGAGCTACAGTGGGGCCCTGAGCAAAGTTTGGAATAGGCTTCCATGGCCAGGGAATCATGGGGGATCCAGGTGGGGGGAGCAGCCTGAGCCAGGTTTGTATGTGGGATCTGTGTGGCAGCGTGGGAGGGGTGCCTTATCAATGTTTTAGTGCAGCTCCCATCAGCAGCTTGGGAATGTTAAAGTTGCACAAAAAGACAAAGATTCCATAGAGCCAATGGATAGCAGTGATTCCCTTAGAGATTGTGAAAGAGCACAATCCTAACCATGTCAACTCAGACGTAAGCCCCACTGTGCCGAATGGGTCTCACTCCCAGGAAAGTGTCTTTAGGATTGCAGCCAAAATCATCCCTCTGTAACCCTCACACCAGCCATGAAGGTTTTCAAAGGTACTGTACGGTTCAGTACTGTACAGTATTTTTATTGCTGTGTTGTGTGTTATTGTATATCAAAGTGTTTTGTACTGTGTTATATTACAATGTTTTGTAATCATTTTTATAAACAGTTGATATTTTTATATGAATATTTTTTGGGTTGTGGAACCCAACCCAAATGGTCTGAGTTTCCATTATTTCCTTTGGGAAAATCTGCTTCATGTAAAGAACGTTTCACATAACAAGCATGCCTCCGGAATGAATTAAACTTGTTACATGAGGCTCCACTGTATATATATATTTTAATGTTACATACAAATCACCTTCTACTGAACTCATGTGTTACTGCTATAAACAATCTTCAAAATTTCATTTGCAGTGAAAAACCAAGGCTCCCCAAACCATCAGCATGGTTATAGAACAGATGAGGTATTGCAAGCTATGACTTACATCGCTACTACAGTTTCCTAAAAAAGCAGCTTGAGTTTTATTACACTAGGTGTGGCCAACCATGCTTAACATAAAAGCCATATACGATAAACTTCATACAGTAAACTTCATGTATCTGAGAGATGTAACTGACGCTTGAAAGCTGCAATATTTAAGTGATGCTTAAATTTTAAAATATATATTTACTCATCATGAACATTAAATTGATATTTTAATCCTCTGGACACTGAATCTATACCTGGTTATATAGAATTATAATGTTTGAAAATTTATTAACCTTTCATATTAATCGTGAAGTAAAAGGAGCTCAACCAACAAGTTTCTGCAAACAACACCTTATGTCAAAGATCCACATTTGGCCATCCATGAACTATCACAGGAACTAGATATTGTTAGTATCCAAATAGGACCTAGATATCTTATTACAGCTAACAACTGCTATTTAATTCAGAATTTTAAGAACATCTTCAAAATATTGCAAAGAAACAATAAGTTTGAGGATGCCTACCTCTAAAAGAGTTTCCAAGTAATCTTGCTTATATTTTGCATTACAGAAAATACTAACCTTCAATGAGACCAATCAACTCACTCCAAAAAACCATAAAGCACAGGTTCCATTTAATCCTAAACATCCTGAAGTTTTAAAAAAATTCCAAAAACCAGACTTGAAAAGACTTCTCACTTGAAGCTTTGGACAGCCCCCGAACAAAATACGAAGTTTAACAATAGGCTCAAAGGACTAAAGATTAGATTATGTATAAGGCAACTTCATATGAAATATCTATTCATCAATACATCATTATAATAAGCCAGATTCCAACCTCAATTTTAGTTGTTGTACACACCAAGTAATTTACAAGTTATTTATCAAGTGTAAGGTTGCTTTTTACTAAAACATAAGACTTCTGGCTCCTGCCTGTACAGAGGCAAAATGACAAAGAGATCAAAAGCAATTATTTTAACTGTATGGAAACATCACATTGACTTTTAGCCGTATTTTGTTTCTATAATTTTTCAAATCTGCACAACTACAATCCACCAACATAAAAGTCTTTCCTATCTGAAAGAGACAGTATTCCAAAGCACTTGGAAGAGCTTCTTAAAATTAAAGGAGCTGAACTACAACACAAATTAGATATTAAGCACTAAACTGTGTAATGAAATACACGTTTTCACAGAAAGAGTTACTCAATACCTATTTCAAAGATGACTACACTAGTAAAGCAGCATGAATGCACTTTTTGTAAATAATGCCCTTAAAACTTGGATTTAATGATTTTTTGATACTTGTATCACAAGCAAATATGCATTAATCATGCATTGTGATGTGCAAACTTTTATTTACTTATTTATTGGATTTATATCCCGCCTTTCCTCCCTAACAAAAGGGAGCTCAAGGCGGCTAACAGCAATTAAAAGAACAATAAAACACCATTAAAAATAGGTCAAATGCAGTTTAAAACACAATTATATTAATTGTGTAATAATGTTGTGTAATTGTGGAAAACACAATTTATATTAATTGTGTAATAACATTATGAAGTGACCCTAACTTTCAAAATCCCCCCTAAATGCATCTGATATTTGGATTGTATTAAGCTGGTATAGGGCTGCCATAATTCTTTTCCACAAAACCAGGACAGGCTCCCCTGTCAAACTTTCCAGTATGTGAATGCAATCCACTGAACACCGGAACAATTCCAGTTTTGCAAGGGATATGGCAATCCTATGCTGATAGTGTTCAAACATCATCTCTTCAAAAAAAGTTATTATGGCTACAATCCTAAAGACACTTTCCTGGGAGTAAGACCCATTGAACACAATGAGGCTTACATTTGAGTAGACATGGTTAGGATAGTGCTCTATAGTACTGAAATAGAATTTGCTAAAATTTGCTTATTTCAATTGCATATCCTTAGCAGCCTACTATTTTTGCTATTAATAAATTCAATTGGAAACAATGGAATAGAATTTCAATATAATCCTGTACAAGTTTACTTAGAAGTTCCACATTTAATATAACTTGCTTCCAGTAAGAGTGCAGAGGATTGTAGTTTTCCCAATTGTGTCTGAGTTACTAATATACAACTTTTAAATCAACATGAAACAACACTTGTTTCAGTCTCATGAAGTTACGTTTGAAGTAAAGTACAATGTTTGTTAAATACAAACAGTTCCCAAGTTATATCTGAAAAATAAGCACATCACAGTGCTGCTGCAATCCTCAGATAAGAGTATTTCAGAAAATTCTAAAACAGATACTACAAGCAGTACAATTCATAAGAAATTCTTTTCACAAATATTCTGCACTTGACATTTAATAGATTAAATCTTCATAAAATATAATCACAGAACTGTCTCTGAATAAATTGTATGCCTTTATAAAATATCCAAACCAATTTAACATAATAGAGCATGGAATCCCTTCACACAGCAGCTGGAGGATTATCCAATACAGCAGCTATGCTTTACTACAGGGGTCTCTAAAATTTTTGCCCAAGGGCCACAGCACTAGCAAAGTGCTGAGAGCCAGATAAAATATTTTAAATATAAACATATTAGGAATAGATTAATGAATAAATGGACTCAACATTCCAGGATTTCTGCAAGCACCAACACAGCACAGAAATAAAGCACACACTTAATAGGACCTCCCATTCCCCTGCTACACCATCACAACTCCAGCTGAGTGTATTCAACTGGGTCAGAGGATCTTAGGGGACCAGAGACTGGCCTTAGGCCAGTTTCCCAAAAGCACCCTTGGGCCATTGTTTGGAGACCCCTGCTAAATAGACTTTTAATTAACTATGCAACAGCCTCACATATTCCTAAACAGCAAATTTAAACAAATGACTTCCAATGCATAATTTGAAACAAGAATAAAACTTCTATAGAAAGCATGTTAAATGCTTTTAAATTAAGATTTTTCTTCTTGTATGCTGAACTGGGTAGATAAATCTTTTATTACGTATCACAAATCTACAAAACTACCTCTATCATTCAGTTTTGAAAGAATGAACATAATCATTGAAAATGTGAGTTCTAAGCTTCTTAAAATAGAAATTGGGAATTTACTCCAAAGAGAAGAACTAAATAAAATTGCAGATGCTGAACTTACTTGGCCAAAAGTTTCTTGTTTTATATGCTCAGTGTGCTCCAAAAATAAAACAAAAAGGTAGTGCTGGCATATTTGCAATTATAATAGTTAATCTTCCAAGATACTAGAAGGCTTAGAGTTAGAATAACTACAATTTGTTTGGATGGATGGCTACAGTTCTGAATGCCTGAAACACTAATAATTTTTTAAATAGGATTACTGAGCTACCCTACACCTCATTTACAATATTCTAAAATCTTACAACCATAATAAAAAAATCACTTAGGCTGCAATCCTAAACACACTTTCCTGCGAGTAAACCCTACTGAACAAAATAGGACTCACTTCTGAGGAGACATGCTTAGGATTGTGCCTATAGTGTTATTTGTGTTCAACCTTAAGAACTGGACTACTTTATCAATATTTTCAAGATGTGCTATTCTATTTAATACAAGATCCAACACCATATAATACCAGACACATTTCTCCATAAGACAAAATAACGAACTACTTCTATGCTTTCACTCCACTTACTTAACATTAACAGTTGCAAATGAAACACAAAGAACTGTAAAACAAGGAAAGGACCAACTTTTGAGTTGTATTTACTGTGCTTTGGTTTGCATTACCAAAGTTAGCTCTAATTAAATACTATTATCTTAGAAGAGTGGTTTTCCTAGACTTGCCATCAGGTGACACAAAGAACCTACTCTCCTGTGTACATTGGCCACGCCCCCATCTACAGAACTGAGAAGTAATGTAAATTATTCCATGGTCACTAATCATTTCATCATCATCTTCAAAGATTAAAGCTTATTAACAATGCATCTTCATACCAGATGTCTTTAACATCATAAGATTACTTTCAAGCATCATCATTTTTAAATGCCACCACTTTTACAAAAAAAGTTAACTTAAGACTACCCTATCGTCTGAAGATCACTAGATACTTAAGTTACAGCAGAACATTAATTGTTCATTACATGGCAAAAAAGCCAGCATTTAATTTGAAATGAACGCTAATGTTAACCTCTATAATCATAATTTCCTGCACACAATGTACATTGATTTTCATATCATCAGTACTAGGATCAAGAACTGAGCCTCTGTAATTTCTATTCAATATCTTAAAACAGAAATACTGTACCTATTAAATATGTTTTATGTAATGAATTGTCTACCTATAGTCAGGAACATTAAGTTAACCTGCAATTTCTATACCATAAGGAGCACTTTCCACAAGACAAAGACATTCAGGGCTACTGGAGGATCCAGCTCTTTATCAGCAAAGCCCTGACACAGATACTTGTGTTTCCCTTCATAAATATAACTATGCTACATCAAGAGAGAACAAAGATACTTTAACACACAGTACTACAATCACTGCAGGATTCTGATGCAACAGCTGTATGTGCACTACTGATTCCCACTGAATCTCATCTCTACCTTCCAGTGAAAGGCCTAGGCCTGAGCCTGCAGATTCTCGCTGCTGCAAACCCGGAAAAGGGAGGGGGGAGAACAGAAATCACAGCAGATCCCCCACAACACCGAGGAGGAAGCAAAAAGAGGATTATGGAGAGAAACCACAATAGGGTCTCCTCCCTTTAAGGGGGGCAAAGGAGGACAGGGCTCCACATCCCCCCTGCCACATCGGCCCAGCCAGAGTGTTGGATACAGGTCAGGTCTAAATCAAAGCCATCCTCCTGGTATCGCCTTTTGTTTCTGCTGACGATCTCTTTGATGATGGCGGTCATGTCTGGAAGCCGGGAGCCGCTTAGGAACAGCGCGGAGAGGCACGGCGGCGGCTGCAGGGCGCAGATGGTTCTGGCCTTGGAGGTGGCGGTGGAGGAGGCAGTGGCTGCGGCTGCCGCTCCACCTCTCTCCCGCCGAGGATGAGGACCACGACTGTGAACGAGCCGGCAGAGGCGTCGTCGGCACAGCAGCGCTGCGGAGCCAGGGCCCGCCGCCGCCACCACCACCGACGGGTCAGGAGGGGAAGGCCCCGCCGAGGCTGCGAGGGCCTGGCTGGGAAGCGGCGGCGGCGGCGGGGAAGAGGCCTCCTCCTGCTGCTGCAGCTCGCGGCTCCCACCGACGAGCCGACTCCGGGCGCTGCTGCTGGAGGCGAGCCCCGGCCGGAGGCTCCTCAGCGAGGGAGGAGAAAGAGGAACCGCCGCCGCCGCCTCCTCCTCTCCAGGGGAACCGTTGACAGCAGCTCCGCTCTCCCGCCCCGCACCCCGCTCCGAGGGGTGGGGGGCGGCGGTTGGGGGTCCGGTGGAGAAAAGTTTGCCTCGACCGGGCTGGCTGCCTCCCTCGGGGGAAGGGAGGGAAAGCGGGAGGCTCAGGTCCTGAGGGGAGCGCGGGGCTGCCGGAGGCTCCGCGTCATGGCTCCGTCGGGTCCCTCACTCAGCCCGCGCGCCCAGCCGAGCCGCGCGCGCTCCCCCTTCTTCCTCCCCCCTCCACGCGCCGCCGCCGCCGTCTGTCTGTCCGCCCCCCTCACGCTCTGCCCCCCTCAGCCTCCAACGGTCATCATGGCTGCTGCGGCTTCCGAGAGAAGGGAGGGGAAAGAAGCAACGGCACCCACAGGCCCAGAACAGAGACGGAGGGAAGCGTCGTTCTCTATGGCACTACTTTTCCCAGGCTCCCTCCGCTGCGGAAGGATAAAAGAATCCTCAACTGCCACATCACCGCCTCCTCCAACCGTCGCGCCTCAACCCTCTCGCGCCTTAAGACCGACCCCTCCCCCAGCACTAGAAGACGGAGGAGTGTGCGCGCGCACACACGCACGCGCTGGCAGAGTGAAGAGAAGAGTGTCTTTCCGCGGCGCGCGGGAGGTACTATGCCGATTGGGAGAGAGGGAAGGAGTGAGGGCGCGCGCGCGCGCGCACGTACGAAGAGAGCGGCGGAAGGATACCGCAGGCGATTGCCTCATCGCAATGACGGGCTGATTCCCTACGGGGTCACGTGACCAGTGCTGGGGCAAGAGGGAGGGGGGACTACTTTCAGCTTCCTCATCCTCACCCCACAGTTGGGGAAGGGAGGGTCAGTGGTCATCATGGGACTTGCTTCTGAGTAGACCTCCATAGGATTGGGCTCTGTGGCTACAATCCTCTCCACACTTTCCTGAGAGTAAGCCCAATTGATTATCATGGGACTTGCTTCTGAGTAGAACTCCATAGGATTGGGCTCTGTGGCTACAATCCTCTCCACACTGTCCTGAGAGTAAGCCCAATTGATTATCATGGGACCTGCTTCTGAGTAGAACTCCATAGGATTGAGCTCTAAAACAAGAAAGATGGCAAATGGACTCAGTCTTCTCCACACTTTCCTGGGAGTAAGCTCAATTGATTATAATGGGACTTGCTTCTGAGTAGACATGCAACGGATTGGGCTTTATGGCTACAATTCTCTTCACACATTCCTGAGAGTAAGCCCAACTGGTTATAATGGGACCTGCTTCTGCGTAAACTGCAAAGGATTGAGCTCTAAAACAAGAAAGTTGGCAACTGTGTCTCCAGTGCTACTTTTCTGGGAGTAAGCCCAATTGATTATTATATGACTTGCTTCTGAGTAGACATGCATAGGATTGTACCCTGTGGCTACAAACCTCTCCACTTATTTCTTTCCTGAGAGTTAGCCCAATTGATTATAATGGGACTTGCTTTTGAGTAGACTGCATAGGATTGAGCTGTGTCTGCAGATGGGGTGCAATGAGCTAATTCCTGCAATGTGGGAAGAAGGAACATGTGGAGGGAAAGAAAATAGGGGGGTTGCAAAGTGCTTCCAACCTTGGTGTTTATGGGGGGATTTTGTGGGTGGGTGGAAGATTTGGGGGTAGATCCCTGCAACCTGGCTTCACTGTTGGGTGGCACCCAGTGAGGGCTTGGACAGCGTGACCAGATGACCGGAAAAACCCGGATTTGTCTGGATTTTTAGCCTCCAGTCCGGGTGTCCTACATTTTGGCATCATTGTCCTACATTTTGGCTTCATTTTGAAACTTCATGATAGTGCACAGTACCCCTTCATGCCATATGTCGTTTGATTCGTATTGAAGAGCAGAATCCAGTGCAAAAATCAGTTTGGAGATATCTCCTTCCTATCAAAAGTTATGGTCAAAAAACCGAAAAACAAAACCAAAAAAATTACATTTTTTGACAATTTTTTTCAGCGGGTAGGAATATTGGCCTGGGATTAGGAATTTTGGCCTTGGGGTTCAGGAATTTTGGGTTTGGCATCTGGTCACCCTGGGCTTGGGGCAGAAGGGTGCTCTGCTCTCTGGGTGGAAGGCAGCCACCTGTGAATTTGCAAAGGAAGGGTTGCCTGCCTTTGGTGGCTTTGTGTGCTTTGCTGCTGATGTCACTGGATGTTCAAGATCTGACAGCGAAGTCCTACTGGCCAGCAATTGGCTGCAGCTCAAGAGAAGAAAGGGAAGAAAAAGCGACTGCAAAGGCAAGGATTGTCCAGGAGAAATAGAGTTAATACAGGGAAGTGCAAGCAGCAGTGGCCTTGGACCGCGGTGGCCCCCAGGTGGCTGCAACCCAGAGATAAGCAGCCACCCTTCACTCCCAAGGCTTGAATCCAGCTTAAATATTAACTGCAAGAATGGCAAGGAATGGATTCTGCAGCTGCTGCGCCACCTATTGCCTCGGAAGAGGATAAAGCAGTTAAAGTAGCAAGAATAAAAAGTCAACCTCCTTCCCCCTTCCCTTAAAACTCTTAGGGTCACAAGTGCAACGATCCCCATCAAACTCTTGAGCACATACAAAATTGTGCTTTGGTGCTTGCACCTTACAAATACACTGGATAGACTTTGGCAGGGAACAGCTGCTTGTCAAAACCACACGGTTGTGATGAAAAAAGCTACATCAACCAGAAGGTCCAGGAGTTAAATGTCTGGACACCCCTGGGGTAGAAAAGGGAGCTTGGTTGGCCTATTCTGTGCTATTTATAGCAGCTTTACCTGTCTTGCTATGACCTGTGTGACTACAATCCTATCCAGACTTTCCTGGGAGTAAGCCTTACTGAACAAAATAGGACTGACTGCTGAATTTACATAGGATGACTACACTTTGTGCCAGTCACAATTCTCCATATTTCTACTAGAAAAACAATTTTTTTAGCTTTGACTACTTCACCATCTCCTTTTGTGAAGGCAGAAAGAAAGAATTCATTAGCGTTTCTGTAGTGCTCCTGCCTTAACTGGTTGTCTCATGCTTTGGTGCTCTGATGGCCTGGCCGATTATCTGGTAATTCTGCTGCTTCAAGTGAATTGTTAGAATTTTTTTCTTTGTATCTTAAGAAACTTGAACTCTTAGGCTTCCTTGCAGTTATTCTTTTATAAACTGTAACTGTGGTCAAATATGTGTAACCATATGCATTCAATGTTTCTTTTCTCCTTTCTAGCAACTCTTTCACCAAACCATATAAATTTTAAACTTACCTCAGGGCACAATCCTAACTTGTGCTTGAACAAACTTGTGCTTGAACTTGTGCTTGACTGGCCTGCATTCTTTATCCAGCGCAGGTTTGGGGTGGCCTGAGTACAACTTAGAGAAATAGGATTTAAGTTCCCTTATTCCGAGCAACACCATAGGCAGCCCTGTAGAGCTACCTTGGATCTGCACTCACAATTTCATAGGCACAAGTCTAAGTACCAACCTACCTCCTCATCCACAGGGCGGCTCTGTGAACAAATCTTATCCTCCTCCTGAGTAGTTGTGAACATGCTTTATGACAGCTCCCGGGGAATAGGATTACACAGTGAATGCAACAGGTTTTATTTTAGGCTGCAGTCAAGAATGCTTTACAGAGGATTTACATGCTTGAAGAGGATTTCTTGCTTCTGGCGGGTAGAGGACCTATGGATCACTTTCAATACAGTATATAGTGGTGCCTCACATAAAGAGCTTAATTCGTTCCAGAGGCATGCTCTTTAAGTGAAACGCTCTTTAAGGGAAGCAGATTTTCCCATAGGAAACAACTGAAACTCAGACGATTGGACCCAAAAAATATTCATATAAAAATATTAACTGTATGTAAAAATGATGACAAAATACAGGAACTGAATTCAAAAACACTATAATATAATACAGACCACAATTACTATAATAAAATTATAATATTCTGTAATATTATTATAATAATATGTAATATTCTGTTCAGTAAAAACGAAATGAAAAACCTTTATGGCCAAGGTTGACTAATTTTCACTAAAAGAGTCACTGGTGTCTTTTGGAGCATCTTTAACAAGGAACCTCTGTGTCTGCATGTGTGAGATCTATCTATGCAAACTAGATAGGCAGTCTGCAACAGCAGAGGGGCCAGATCCTATGCTGTCAACTCAAAATCAAGCCCCATTAACTCCACTGGAGCATACTCACAGGAAAGTGTGTAGGATACAGCCTGACTCTTTCCAAGTTTGCATGAAGAGTAACAGCACAAGGGCAAGATCCTATGCTGTCTCCTCAGAATCAACTCCCATTGAATCCACTGGGGCTTACTCACAGGAAAGGAAAACTGCAGGCAGGGAAGGTGGTGGTGGTGGTGGGGAAGAGGGGTAGTTGTAGTGGGGTCCAGGCAGGGTGGCTCCAGAGGGGTTGCAGGAGGAGTTTTCCCTCCTACCTGATGGAGGCTGCAGAGGCTGGCTGCAGGAGAAGCCATCTTTGTTGCTGGACTGAAGAGGCTCCTGAGCTCCCTCTGCTGGCCTCTTCATGTACTGCAGGCAGGAAGAGAAAGTCCCACCTCACTCCCTCAGCCCAGCCAATGCAGGGAGGAGAAGGAGTTCAGCCAATGGGCACTCATTATGCAAATCATGCTCGTTATGTGAGGCAAACTCCCACACAAATTTTTACTCGTTATGTGGAACATTCGCTATGTGGGCACTTGTTATGTGAGGTACCACTGAACTTATTTTAATGACTATGTGGGAAAAAGCAAGGTAAAAGTTAATGACTGATATAATATACTAAATATACTGAGAGCATAATCCTAACTGTCTTGGTCCTCTGAATATATTTTGGTCCTCTTCAATACAAATAGTACATTTCTGTGTGGTCACAGTGGCTATCTGTGACCTATTCTGCTTTACTATTCTGCTTTACTATTCTGCTTATGAGCTGCAGTTTCATTCAAACTGTCCCAGATAAAGCAAGCTTAAGCGGATGAGAAAGATACTAAATACTTATGGATATGTGAACTGATTCCATCCCTGTCCTTGGAACACTCCTTCACATCTTTTCTTCAGCCTATTCCATGTCAAGAGATTGTTTTGACTGAAACCAGAATTCACTAATAATGCAAGTGACTATTCTAAGCATAGGATCTTTGAACTGTATTGCTGCACTAATGTCCTAAGTTGGTTCATGGTGTTGGCATAATGCCATAGGTAATTGGAAATTGTTTAGACAAGAATGGTATGGTTGTGATATTTGACTCAGGCCATGCATCTTGAGCAAGACATTATTTCTCAGCCTTAGTTGTCGTGAGAACAAAAGGTGATGAAACATGTACCCCACCCTGAGCTCTTTGGAGGAAGTATGAAATAAAAATGTGGAAAATAGAGTTCTTTCTCAGTCTGGCTTTACTGAACTCAAAAAATTCTGAAGATATTTTGGGAAGAATCCTATAAACCTTGGCTTCTGAGATTTTCACAAAGCTGGATGGTAACATAAAATAGATTTTGAGTCCAATCCTAAATATGTCTACTCAGAAATAAGACTGCAATCCTAAAGACACTTTCCAGGGAGTTAGACCCATTGAACACAATAGGGTTTACTTTTGAGTAGACATTGTTAGGACTGTGCTCCAAGTCCCATTTTAGTTAATGGGTCTTATTTCCAAGAACATGTGGCTAGGATTACAGCCTTGTGTGGAAGTGCATATCCAGCTCAGAGGTTCTCTTGGCATTTCTGTTCCTCTGACTATTAGCAAATAACATAGAATTGCAAGTGAAATTACCCTAAATGAAAATATGGATCTTAGTCACAGCACATTTAATATTTTTATGTTTTTGTGTATGTGGTTCTCGGAAAACAATGTGGTGATGCTGCTGTGATTTAGTTTCCATTCTTCTCTCCAGCCTTTTCACCAACTCCAGAAGTTTCTTATAAGAATTGTATTCATTTAACTCATTTGCACCTGCTTTTAATTAAAAAAAGCTTTGCATTCTCAAGGTTATTTCCTATCTGGGAGACTCAAGAGACACATTTAGTAAATGTGTAAGAGAGAACTGTATTTAGTAAATGTGTAAGAGGGACAGTATAAGAGAGAACAAGAGAGCCTAATGCTGCAATCCTAAAGGCACTTTCCGGGAAGTAAGTCCCACTGAACACAATGGGGCTTACTTTTAAGTAGACCTAGGGCAAAATCCAGAGTAACTACGGGGAGTCCTTGCTCTGGTGTAAGAACAATTTGCTCTGGATTGCAATATGAATTTCCCATAGGTTTTCACTAGGTGGTGCAGTAACTATGGGTGCACATAATGTCTTGTACGTGCTCACGTAGTTACTCTGGATTGTAGAGCTAGTTAGGCTTGTGCTTTAACTTGGCTAACCAGGAAGAATCAAATAGATAATAACCCAGGGATGGGATTGCAAGGGGAAAACAAGCAATGCAGTAATATACAAACTCCACTCAACAGGCAAAAGCAGCTATGTTCCTTTTACAGACTTTTGTCCTGCAGTGTGGTAGCTCCCAGAAGTGTAACACTCCTGTTGAAGCTTGAACTATTTTCTGTTAAATAATGCCACATACTGATATTATAGTGCAGACAAAGCATCTCTGATGCATCATACATCAAATAGCATAAACTCTGCATTAAAATAGTGCTGGCCGTTACATCTGTTGGCTTCAGAGGAGATGGACTGCACCCCAATGCAGAGCTCTAGTTCATAGATGCTTTTCTAATTATTGTATGCAGTATTTGCAAGAGAAGTAAACTGGATTTCTGAAGAAAGAACAGACTCCTTACTCATAGCCAGTGGTGGGCTGAAGGGGGTTTGGTCCGGATCCTGAGGACCTGTTGTTGCCATCTCCCTGCCGCTGGCAATCTGGTAGCGGTGGGGGGAGGGCATAACTGGGCGGACCGGTTCGGCTGGAGCGGCACTGAAAGGAGCCTCCAGCAGCCGGCCTCCGGCCGGGCATTTTTAAATTTGCCACTCCCAGCGGCGAGGCACCCCACAAGTCCCAGCCGGAGAATCCTTTCGCTGGGAGCGGCAAATTTTAAAATGCCCGGCCGGAAGCTGGCTGCTGGAGGCTGCTGCTGCTGGAACTGCAGCCTGAGAGCCCAACCTGACTACTCAGAAGTAAGTCCCATGAACGTCAATGGGGCTTACTCCAAGGAAAGTGTGGCTGGGAGGCTGGGACTGCAGCCTGGGAGCATCCTAGCATATCTACTCAAAAGTAAGCACCATGATCGTCAATGGGGCTTACTCCAGGAAAGTGTGGCTGGAAGCCTGGGAAAGTGTGGCTGGGAGGTTGAGACTGCAGCCTGGGAGCATCCTAACATGTCTACTCAGAAGAACCATGATCGTCAATGGGGCTTACTCCCAGGAAAGTGTGGCTGGGAGGCTGGGACTGCAGCCTGGGAACGTCTTAGCATGTCTACTCAAAATTCAGCACCATGATCATCAATGGGGCTTACTCCAGGAAAGTGTGGCTGGAAGCCTGGGACTGCAGCTTGGGAGCATCCTAGCATGTCTACTCAAAAGTAAGCACCATGTTCATCAATGGGGCTTATTCCAAGGAAAGCATGGCTGAGACTGCAGCCTGAGAGCCCAACCTGACTACTCAGAAGTAAGTCCCATGACAGTCAATGGGACTTACTCCCAGGAAAGTGTGGCTGGCACTACAGCCTGAGAGCCCAACCTGACTACTCAGAAGTAAGTCCCATGACAGTCAATGGGACTTACTCCCAGGAAAGTGTGGCTGGCTCTACAGCCTGAGAGCCCAACCTGACTACTCAGAAGTAAGTCCCATGACAGTCAATGGGACTTACTCCCAGGAAAGTTTGGCTGGCACTGCAGCCTGACAGCCCAACCTGACTACTCAGATGTAAGTCCCATGACAGTCAATGGGACTTACTCCCAGGAAAGTTTGGCTGGCACTGCAGCCTGAGAGCCCAACTTGACTACTCAGAGGTAAGCCCCATGACAGTCAATTTTAATTTTTTAAATTTTTTAAATTTTTTTAAAAAAATTAAATTAAATTTTTTCCAGGCCATGCCCCCTGACCCAGGCTGGCCCCGCCCACTTCCGGGGAACTGGTTGTTGGACCAGGCTGGGCCCATCACTGCTCATAGCTTTTCTTTCTATAAAACTGCTTTTCTCACTTTTTGTCAAATTCAGCATAAGGATGCAAATCTGCAGTTAGCTTGCTTTTGTCACTCTTTTAAAGATCAACTGACAACATGAGAGCCACTATAAATTGTTTAATAAATAAACAAACCATTAAATAAATAAATAAGCCAATAAATAAATAAACTTAATTTTTATTTTGTCATTCTATCTTCCACCCTTCCCCTGATGTTTTTGAATTCAACATACAAAATAAAAGTGCAAAAAGAGAAAACAATGTTGTTAGCACAGTAGTTCCAGTATTGGTAGGTCACAACCCAGTAGCCAGGGAAGAAATCCTCTTGCCCTATAAGAGGCAGCATAGGACTGCACTGCTGCTAGAGTCAGAAGGGGTGATTTTACTTACAAAGTCATTACAGCACTGGGGAATGGGAGCCCTGTGAACACTTCTGCAGGGCTCTCCAAGTCTCCAACTGAATAAAAATAATGATTGAAAACACTTCCAGTTTTGATCATGAAACCAGAAATGATTTTCAATCATTGTTTTTACTCAGTGTAAGGCTCTCAGGTGGTGTTTCATTATCCCCAAGTCATCTCTGGGAATGGGAGGGGGTTAGCCTGCTCCCTTGGGACACCAATACGGAAGCCCAGTTATGAGGGCCAGATAAAAATCTTCATCAGGCCTTAGCCAGCCAACAGGCCTTAATGTTTGATACCCCGTGCTAGAGAATCTACAAATACTCCTGAGGACATGAAATGGACTGAACAAGTAGCAAATTGCAAGAAAGTAAATATTCAGGAGACATACTAAGGGTTGATTGAAAGCAAAGGAACAGCTCAATCCTGAATAATTTTCCTGTGCTGATGCAACCACTATTCAGTCCTGAGCAACTTTAGTTCCCTTACCTTGAAGCCTCCATGACTGCTTCCCCTTAGTATGCTGTGTTCACCCACTGGCATGGTGCCATCTGCACTACAAAAAAGTTAGTTAGGATTGGGCTGCACCTTTTTTAAGGCTCAATCCTACCTCATTAAGATGTGATAGTGTATCTTTACATGTGGTGGAACAATAACATCCCTGCCAATGTAGAATTCTGCTTGCTGGCCGTGAACACCGGCCATATGCCAGTTATGCCGTGGACACTGGCATAACCCTTAAAAAATGTTGCACCAAATAGTTAGGAAGTCACTTATGATGCTGGGGCATCTCTTCTAGCGAGAGGTCAAAATAGAAAGAGGATTGCGGCAAGTTGTGGGAAAAGTTGATTAATTCCGTACCTTAATCCCTCTTCAGACAGGGTTGTCATATGTCCCATAAAACTGTCCTGGTTTGGGGGGATTGCACTGACATACTGGCAAGTTTGACAGAGTCCTGTTCCAGTTTTGTAGAAGAGAATTACAACAGAGGCCTCTGATGCTGGAAAACACTGCACCAAAAACAGAGCTGGCATAGGTAGGAGTAATTGTATAAGGAACAATGGTGAAGGAACACACCATTAGCCGCACCCGTAGCTTGGGAGTCACCCACTCCCTCACAATACTTTGCTGATGAGGGGGATGTTTTTTGGCTGAGTCTCAAATCCATCTTGCCTGCACCCAATCTGTGCCTTTGTGTAGTAGTCGACCAGCACCCTGTTTTGGATCCTGTTATGCCTCTCCTTGTGACTCCTCTCAGTCCCTCTCTTAACAAAAGGGTTCTTTCAGGCTGTCAGGAAGGGATTTGAACCTTTTCCATAGGGGGTCTTCTGTGGTTGTTTCACATGACTGCCCTCGTCCAAGGGTTTACTTTTAAGTAAAAAGGAGCTCTGATATCATAGTGATGGCACTTCCTATTCTGGCCATGACATCACTTCCAAAGGACAGATTGTCATTCTCAGAAGAGGATGGGTCCTGGGCTGAAATGCTCAAGAACCTTTGCTCTAATGATGTCTCCCAAGGACCAGAGTCCAATCTTCTGCATGTCTCCTCGGAAGTAAGTCCCACTATGGTCAATGGGGCTTACTCGCAGGAAAGTGTAGCCTGCGAACTGTCACAGATAAAATGGCGAGGCAGGCTAGATGTGGCTCATGGGCTTTGTGTTTGATACCTGTGCTTGGAGTCCATGCCAATGTGCAAGCTTCTTCTTCTGGCATTAGCATCACAACTGTTTCACAACACCAACCCTTGGTGCTCTGCAATGTTATCAGTGAACATCCAGGTTACGAAGCTCCTTCATATATTAGTACTTCCATGGACACCAGGGTTGTTGCTGGAAAAGACTATGCCAGCATGTGGCCATTACTGCCCTGGCACTGGTATGTCATCAGTATGACACTGCGAGGATGGGCTTCAGATATTATGGACCAGTGGTTGTGCACCACTGCAGTTATAATAAGATTGAGCCTTTAGTTTCAACATCTCTTGCTTCAGGTTAAACATACAATTATACAGTGACTGAACTTACAAATGAACTTCACCTACAAACCCTTAAATAATGTAACAACTATTAAATCAGTACAGTATAACAGCTATAATAGTTGGCATTGTCTTTTGTAAATTCACTTTGCTAGAAGCAAAATGGTATCAGCTGAGGATTTTCTCTTACAGGTCACCTTTAGGAACAGCTATTTATATAGCAAGCTCTTTGGAATAAACACATCTTAATTTGTGTTTGTTAAGCAGTGTAAATTTGAAATCACTTAGAAGTGGAACGCCCAGGACAGATAGATAACACTGCCCAACACGCGTTTTGGTGCCAAGGTTTTTTGAGCTGATTCTATGTATATTTGGTGTGCTGATTTCAAATATATCAGTAATTTTTGCCTATCAGCTCTTGTTTTTGAGATATAACAATAGTCTGATTTGTGTTACCCTATGTGATATTAGGCCTACGATTGACATAATAAAACATAAAATGTTAAAAACATTGTCCAATTCTATTTTCTAGAAAATTTTTAGTGACATGAATAAAACAGTAACATTATAGTACCACAATAGTGACTCAAATAAACATTTTTCTTCAAAATAATAAAATGATAATAATAATAAAATGAAATAATAAAATAAAATGATAAAATGACACCATAAATGAAAGGAAAATTAGTTTAGGAAGCTTCTTTTGTAGGACATTCTTGAATGGACTTTGTTTGGACAGTCTCTTTCTATGTTCCAGCAGTAATCAGCCATCATATGTATATCCCATCTTGCCCGGTAGCAATCTTCCCCTCCCACTTTACAAAACATGATACAGTGAATCACATAACCCTCTTTTAGGGAATGTCAACAAAATAAATTTAAAAAATATGTGAAATTGCATAATAAACCATATTAAATGGAAATGCGCAGTAGTCTCAGACTATTCTGGGCTGACTGTGCATGCCTGGAAACTCCGGGCATGTGCAGTTGACTCAGAGCATTCTTTCCGGGTATGACTGCTGGGCGCAAAACACTCAGATTCCTTTGTTCTAAGGAGGAGCAGGGCGCTCCTTGGCACATGTGCAGTCTGGGAGTGACACGCTTACCACCACACCGGTGATGTGCACCCTTGTGTTGCACTGATCCCATGCTATGTTGAGAGACTGAAGTGGATGACAACATGTTTAAATTTTTTAGGCATGTACGCACATCACATTCCTCATAGGTGTTAAATAAAAACAAGCTGCATGAATCTAGTGGAGTGTTAAGAAAAGGCTGTTAATCTCTGTCTCCACACTCAACCTCAGTTCTTCCATTAGCAGAAACGAGTAACCATATCTAATGCAGGCCTCTGTCAGTCTTGAAAGACTATGGTATTGTGCTCGGCACTGCATATGCTGCATGCAAAGCACGAAAGCCTGGGTTGGATTGTTATAGAGGATAGGCTGTTACCCAAGCAGCAAATCCCCCCTCTCCACGCCACTGAATTACTCCAATGGAAAGGCAGAGCCAATACGATTGGATCCAGCTGGCGTTGCAGAGCTGGGCTAAGGACAGGAGCTCATCCTGTCTGTTGGGCCAACCCGGGTCTTGAACCCTGGTCTGCTGGTTAACAGGCACAGCGTCTTAACTGCTGTGCCACCCACAGCCCTCAACCATATCTAATGACGTTCCCTATATATACTAGGATAAAAGCCTCATGGCCGAATAGCCTTGTTAAATTACCACTTCTGTTTATACATACCCCTGATAAAATTTGGACTGTTTCCCAAAAAAATGCAGTTAAAAGGCAGGGCAAGATCCTGTCAAAGTTAACCAGTTCTAAGTTTCATTATTAGAATGACAAGCATAATCAGGGCTGTTGCAGAAGTCTTGGATGGGAGCCAGATGATTGCCCTGAGTCACAGCAGATTGAACTAGTCTGTTAAAAAATAGCAGAGATTCAGCATATTAAACCTGTTCTACCTCCAGTGACTAATGCAGCATCTCCCAGCAGAGCCAGAATGTCTTACATGTGCCCTGTTGTGGGTGTGAGCCATGTGTGTCAAAGTCCTCCATGTTTCCCACCTGACCCTTTTCAATTTATCAGGTTTGTGGACTGTCCAACTATCAGTGGAGGACCCATATGGCATCTGGCAAACACCTTTTTTCCATCAGATTAACAAATTGTTAAAGGTGGGCTACCTTTGAACACTGCTTGGGAACTTCAGTTAGCCAAAATGATGGCTGCTAGGTAACCGAGACCAACTGACGGGATCACATTTCACCAGTTTTTAAACAATCACCTTTACTACTGGTGTGTTTGCTTATCTTAAATGATTGAACGGCATTAATCCTGTGTGTCTAAATGCCTGCTTTTCCCGAAATGAGCCTTCTGAAATAGGAGATAATCATTATATGAGCTTTTCCAAGTCTCCCCAGTCTGTGAAGTGGAACATACAGTGACCAAAGAAAGAGGACATATTCAATTGCTGTCTCTAGAATGCTTTTCTTAAGAGAGACTTGCCTGGCACTGAATTTGATGTCTTTCTGATGCCAAACAACTTTTTATGCTACATCTTTGAGTACTCTGTCTAAACTGGTTTTGGTTATTTTTGTGGGGGCTGTTCAAAAAGAAAATGCATGGAACCTATGGATAACTAAACTAAGCTGTATTGTGCAATTAGTCATGAGTAGGCAAGCTTGCCACAGTGCGAGTGATGCAAACCCATAGTGCGAGTGATGCCCACCTCCTTCCAACCCTCCCCCCATTCCCCCCCAGTCCCTGCTGTGGCCAAAGTTGGCCAATGCAAACCTACTGCCCCCAGTGCTTGCAGCGGCATGAAGAGGCTAGCACATATTTGTGCACTGGCTATCTCCCCTTGGTGTGGCACAAAAGTAATTTACGGCACGTTGCTTACCCTGCCAGGCCAGCGCAGAAACTTGATGTGGCCCACCTCCTCATCAGGATTGCTGAGGATTCAGTTATTTGGCTGTATCGTGCTTTTGTGTATAACATTCTTAATAGGTTATATAGCTTTAATATCATGCACAGCTTTCAATATTCATGTTTCTATGACTTTTTTGCAACGATTAGTTGACAATATCTTTTCAACCATTCAGGAACAAAATGAAGGAGCAATATAGTGTTTTTTAATACATTCAAGGGCATTCTTCCACTTGCAGGTAAATAGGAAGATGCAGGTGGCCTACTTACAGTAACATAGCTCCAGGTTATAGAGATAGGGAGAGTGAGCACAGCTGAATAGTTAAGAAACATAGCATCTGGAACTATTTTATGCCTCATCTATCAATCTGTTTTATGAGACTGAAGAATTAACATTTCAAACCACACATCATTGCTTCATGACTGAAGCAATCCCAGAACTGTGGTCATTACTTCATTCCAAAGCAATGCAGATGGACATCTGCAGAGGTCACATTGAAGGATCAACTACCTTCCTATGTCTTTCAATTAAAAGCTGCAGTAAAATTTTATATGTTATGAAGTTAACGGAGATAGTAAGAAATATTCCAGTATAACCCCAGATTTCTACATCTCCAAAGGTCTTTTAAAAATCTCATATTTCTCAGTGACAACTCAGAAACAGTTTCTTCAAAAGTTTTTTCAAACATAGATACTACATAAATTAAATGGCTTGGAATTATACATTGTGCTGGTATATCTCACATTCTCTTCAATTTTGGGCAAAATCCAGAGCAGTTATGGGTCCATACAGTTACGTCACCCTCTAGTGTTATCTTATGGAAAGTCACCTTAACTGCTCCATCGCAAAAGGCTTAATTTGACTTTAGGATATTGGCCTATATAGTTTTGCTACACAAGAACCATTTCATTACTTTGGTGGGTTAGGAAGGCCAAGATCTACTGATATGGACTTCAATGGTTCACATGGAGTGGAGAATTCTTCTACCTTGCATCAAAGAAACAGAAGCTTCCAGAGAAGCAAGCCACTTTACTGTCACAAGCTACTACTTGTGTAACAGCAGAACAGGCTATCAAAAAGGGTCAAGGTGTTAGCGGCACAGAAGGATTAATCTAGCACAGACATGTCCAAGCTTTCACCTTCAGGGCTCTCGAACCTTGTAACAGTTGTGTAGAAGAGGGAATTTCAGCAGGTGCAGCTTCTCATCTCACAGACCACAAGATGTACCTGCTGAAATTTCCTCTTCTACATACCGTAATTGTTAAAGGTCTAGGAGCCCTGAAGGTGAAAGTTTGGACACCCAGGTCTAGCATAAAGGTAAAGGGTTGCCCTAACAGTCGCGACAGACTCTAAGAAGCAGTGTTCTTCTCGTTCCGAAGCCAAAGAGCCAAACAGAGCGTTGTTCAAAGACACTTCTGTGGTCATGTGGTTTGCATAACTATAAAGTCATATCAGAGATCAATTTGGGTATCCACAAAATGTGTATTTGATGGGATACTTATACTCCAGTACCCATCCATGGAAATAGTGTGTATGTGCAGTGATTGAAAAAAAAGCAACCACATAACCCACAGATATCCTCTTTATACTTAATACGCAGTTATGATGAAACTTTAGAAGGCCAACACTGGAGATGTGCTCTGTTGTGTCAACAACTAAAAACATATATTAATTCTAAATACCAGTGGTTCTCGAGCATTCCCTTCTGAGAATGACAATCTATTTGGGACCTCCTAGAAAAGATGTCAACAACCTGGATGTAATGACCAGAAGTGACATCACTGTGATGTCAGAGTTCCTCCCTGTCTACTTGGAAGTAAGTTCCATTGTGTTCAATGAGGTTTACTCTCTGTAAAGTATAGATTGAAGTCTGAATGCCCCATTCCAAAATTGATGTGCCCAGTGCCAGATTCCAAGATAGTGGCACCCAGCTTTTCATGACCTCCCAGGAATGAATTCACAACCCCTTATAGGGGTATTAAAGGGGTATTAAATATCCCTTAAAGGGGTCTTAAAGGGGTGGGGATCCCAACGCCCACTTTGAGAATCACTGCTATACACAATTCCATTGAAACATTGAATTTACCTGTACTTGCTTCTGAGTAGACATGCATAGGATTCCATTGTTAAATGAGTATGCAATCATGTTATGTGAGATGAGAAATAACAGCCAGTAGGGGGAAGGCTTAAACCCAGTCCATCTATGCAGCAAGCATAAAATATACTGTATAGAATTAAAACACCTCTGCTCACCAACAATTTCTGTTAAGTGTTAACAATTTGAGAAAAGGTGCCTTCAGAGTAGACCAATTTGACTTATGCATGTAAAACTGCCAGTGGGAGTTATGCTGTTGATTATGTTTTAGGCAGCAACTTTATGTATACATGTTTCACTGAATTTAATGGTACTTCTCAGAAGATACATATAGGATTGTGCTGTTAGTCCATATACTGCAGATTAAAGGCTAGTTAGACTAGCTTTAGCTCAGCATTTCTTGGCAGTGGCCTAGCTGGGTAGTCAAGCTTTTAAGAGATTAGAAATGCCACCCAAGACTTTTTAATGTCTACGTGCTAAGCTTTTTAATGTCTACGTGGCTACAGAACCTGACATCACATTTTTTTCTTCCTTACTGTGGGGTGAGGCTATAATTTGGTAATAGAGCACCTGCTTTGCATATAGGAGGTCCCAGGGTCAATCTCTGCCATCTTTAGCCTTGACTGGGAAAAGACTCCTGTAGGAAAACAAGTCAAGGTAGGCAAGACTAATCTAGATGACCAGAGTCAGTATAACCCTACAATCCAGAGTAACTACGGGAGCACATAAGAGACATTACATGTACCCGTAGTTACTGTACCACCTAATGAAAACCTATGGGAAATTCATATTGCAATCCAGAGCAAATTGTTCTTACACCGGAGCAAGGACTCCCCATAGTTACTCTGGATTGCACCCATAGGCAGCTTCATACATTTTTGTTTTACAGTGGTGCCTCACATAAAGAGCTTAATTCGTTCTGGAGGCAAGCTCTTTAAGTGAAGCATATTTTTCCATAGGAAATAATGGAAACTCAGACACTTAGTTCCACAACCCCCAAAATATTCATATAAAAATATTAACTGGATGTAAAAATGATGACAAAACACTGGAATTGAATTCAAAACATGCATTCAATGTGCATGATCATATGAAGTCTACTTAGGCTGCAATCCTAAAGACACTTTCCTGGGAGTAACCCCCATTTAACACAATGGGGCTGACTTCTGACATGGTTAAGAGGCTGCAATCAAAGACACTTTCCTGGGAGTAAGCACCATTTAACACAATGGGGCTTACTTCTGAGTAGACATGGTTAGGAGGCTGCAATCAAAGACACTTTCATGGGAGGCTTACCTTGGCTGCTGCTGGAGGTTCAAGGTGGTCGGTGGGGGCATTTGGAGGCAGTTAGGGGCACCTGCCTCTGGCACCCTCAGGCAACTGCCCCCAAGTTGGGATCAGTTAGAGTCATCAGCACTGGCCGGTAGCCCTTTTATTAAAGAGCCTGATACGGAGCGTCAGGGCTGCATAGCACGTGTGCCCATAGAGCGCTTGCTTGTTAAGTGAAGCGGAACTTGTTATGTGAAGCAAGATTTCTTGGAAATTTTTGTTTGTTGTGTGAAACGCTTGTTAAAGTGAGGTGCTTGTTAAGCGAGGCACCACTGTTTAACACTTCCAGCCCTCATGATTGTGGAGAAATATTGGAAAGCTTTCACTAAACTAAATCTAGACCTGATAATATTATTGTATCTTTCTGTCCACCTTTTACAAAACCTATTCCTCGGGTTTCCAATGTAAGCTAGCTATGTTAATCCTTTCCTGCTCACACTTTCAGTAGAACTTTATAGTTTTACACAAGGTTATGGGTACAATACTAACTTAGGTCAGCACAACTCATGGATCTTCCCATTCCCTTGGTAATGTAGGGGGACAAGTGCATGTCTTGAGAAATGGTATGAAGTGGAAAGGTATGAAGACAAATGCATGTCTTGAGCGAATGGTAGAGAACTGCCTTGCAGCACTGTTGCGACTGTCCTAGGCCAGCCCGGGATTTGTACTGAGGTTTATGCCAGCCTAACTGGAGTTTAAGATTACAGCCATCAGTTACAATCCTAAGAGCACTTTCCTGGGAGTAAGCCCCATTGAACTCAATGGAACTTACTTCTGAGTAGACATGAATAGGATTGCACTGCTAGCAACTTCTGTGGAACAGGAGGCAGCCTCATAAAATAAGGAGTTTCATACATACAGCGCTCAACTTGGTTCTACCAAGTTCATGCCAAAGTTGAAAACTGTGAATAAAAGTCCTGATGTGAGGTAACTGCTCCTTTAAAAACACCATTGTTCAGAACATACTTAATACCACATTGTTAAGTGTCATGCTGTGAAATTTTAATGATCGGAGGTTGAAATGCCCACATAATTAATTTTTTGAGTCTTGAATTATCCCTCTCTAGAAAGAGATTGCATTGCTTGCCTGATTAATCCAAGACTAAGAACACAATCCTAACTATGTCAACTCAGAAATAAGCTCCATTGTGTTCATTGGGTCTTACTCCCAGAAAAGTGTGTTGAAGATTGCAGCCTAATCAGTGCTGGTGGATTACTTTTTGCCACACTTTTTCCTAGAAGGGCTTTTGTCAGCTGCCTGATTTGCTGAGTCAGCAAACGTAGCTCTTCAGGGTATAGAAGTGTATGGAAGGAAAAAGTGCATCACCTGCTACATTTCTGGTGGCTCGCCCAGTTGCTGAAAGCAAATGAGTTTAGTTGGAGTGTGGGTGTGTGAGAACAAGAACAGAGTGACTAGACATCCAGTGCAATCCTACGCATGTCTACTCAGAAATAAGTACCATTCTGTTCAATGGTACTTACTCCCAGGAAAGTGTGGTTAGTGTTGCAGCCATCATCTTTTTCCAGGGCATGTCATCTTTTAAAGTCTTGTGTCCTGGCTGGCAGGCAGCGCAGAGCCTTCTTGTAGTTAATAAATCCTATGTAATATAGTTTTGAATTTAATAATAAATATGGTGTTTAAATTGACCACATGAAATCATTATACAGACATCCTCCACTTATTGGATGGGTTAGGAACTGGAGCACCATCCAAAAATGAAAACCACTGTGTCAGGAGGATGTTGACTGATTGATGTCCTGTGACTGTTTATGTGCCGTAAGAGTGAAGACATACACAGCAGAGTAGTTTACTATTAACTGTATTTACAATTCATACACGTAAATTCAAAACACCTCAGAGCTTATCAGTATTATAGAGCTTCTCAGCTTGCTTCTGCTCTAACTGACAGATGAGCTCTAACTGCCAAACAGAGCTCCAACTGCCAGCTCCAACTGACAGTTCCAACAGACAAAACCAACTGTCAGTTTAAATTCTGAAGGTTCTAATCAGTTCGCAACTCACCCAGAACCAATAGTTAGATTCAGAAATCTAACACACTGTAAAGTGGAACCCAGGCTGCAATCCTAAAGACACTTTCCTAAGAGTAAGACTCACTGAACACAATGGGGCTTACTTGTGAGTAGACATGGTTAGGATTGTGCTCCCAGTCTCTTTCAGCTGCAAATACAAAATGGCCTTTAAAAAGACATAAACATCACTTGCAAAAGACTTAATAACGCATATTTATGAACGCACACCCAAATTACATAACAAATTACAGTAAACTGAACAAAGGCGTGTGGGACAATGAATATCTTATGTGTATTTGAATGATGTTTCTTGACTGAAGAACGTCATAAGAAAATGCCGAAAACAGTTTGATCCCCCATGTCACATGCAAATCATCATCAGGGAAGACTCTTTCAGCCTTTAGACCTGCAGGGAGAGGTTGAGAGGATGGAGCATGTACTGGATGAATGAGTCCTGGGTATAGTTGAAAAGAGTTGAAGGAGCAGAACAGTCAGAAAGCAGGGATGCCTGTATAAGTGTTGGGACTTACTTCTGAGTAGACCTGCATAGGTTTGGGCTCTGTGGCTGCAACTCTCTTCACACTTACCTGGGAGTAAGTCCCATTGACTATAATTGGAGTTGCTTCTGAGTAGACCTGCCTAGGTTTGGGCCCTGTGGCTGCCATTCTCTCCACCTTTACCAGGAAGTAAGCCCCACTGACTATAACGGGAGTTGCTTCTGAGTAGACCTGCCTAGGTTTGGGCCCTGTGGCTGCCGTTCTCTCCACCCTTACCAGGGAGTAAGCCCCATTGACTTTAATGGGAGTTGCTTCTGAGTAGACCTGCCTGGGCTTGGGCCCTGTGGCTGCAACTCTCTTCACACTTCCCTGGGAGTAAGCCCCATTGACTTTAATGGGAGTTGCTTCTGAGTAGACCTGCCTGGGCTTGGGCCCTGTGGCTGCAACTCTCTTCACACTTCCCTGGGAGTAAGCCCCATTGACTTTAATGGAAGTTGCTCCTAAGTAGACCTGCCTGGGCTTGGGCCCTGTGGCTGCAACTCTCTTCACACTTCCCTGGGAGTTAGCCCCATTGACTATAATGGGAGTTGCTTCTGAGTAGACCTGCCTAAGAGTGGGCTCTGGCTGTAGTTCTCCCCCCCTTACCTGGGAGTAAGCCCCATTTTCTATAATGGGAGTTGCCTCCGAGTAGACCTTCCTAGGGCTGGGTGGAGTTCAGTGAGTGAGTGCAGGAGGGCTGAATTTTCAGGGTCTTTCTTAGGCGGAACCTTCGTGCCGGGGTTGAGCAGCGGAGGAGGGAGTTTTGTGCTTCTCCGGTGAGGAGGAGCGAGGGGGAGGCGCGTGTAGCCGTTCCTTCCGCTTCCATCCCTGCACACCGCTGCGGCTGTTTCTTCCGCCGCCCGCCCGCCGGTCCCGGTGAGTGTCCGCTCTAGGGCGCCCAGCTCTCTGGTCCTCTGCGCTCCCCCCCTCGAACCCTCCTCGCCTCTCGGGGCCTCCTTGGGCTGGGCTGCAGGAGAGGGAGCAAGGGAGGGAAGGTCACCGCGGTGGCAGCGCCCCCCTGCAGGCGCTGGGGCGGGGGGAGGAGGAGGAGGAGGGACGGAGGCAGGGCTGCTCCCCCAGAGGCCCCGGAGGGCCCCCGGCCTGGGAGGGGAAAGGGAGGCTCCCCCGACTCCCCCCCTCAAGGTCACCCCAGCACCTGCCCCAGCCCTCAGGCACAGCACCCTCCCCCCCCATGTGGAGCTGCTGCTTAATACTCTTCATCTTCACCATCTTCATCTTCTTCACCATCTTCATCCTCACTCAGTTCATAACTCATCACCATCTTCATCTTCATCACCATGTTCATCTTCACCATCTTCATCCTCAGTTCATAACTCATCACTATCTTCATCTTCATCACTATCTTCATCTTCACCATCTTCATCCTCACTCAGTTCATAACTCATCACCATCTTCATCTTCATCACCATGTTCATCTTCACCATCTTCATCCTCACTCAGTTCATAACTCATCACCATCTTCATCTTCATCACCATCTTCATCTTCACCATCTTCATCCTCACTCAGTTCATAACTCATCACCATCTTCATCTTCATCACTATCTTCATCTTCACCATCTTCATCTTCACCATCTTCATCCTCACTCAGTTCATAACTCTTCACCATCTTCATCTTCTTCACCATCTTCTTCACCATCTTCATCCTCACTAAGTTCATAACTCATCTTCATCACCATCTTCTTCACTATCTTCATCCTCACTCAGTTCATAACTCATCACCATCTTCATCTTCATAACACCATCATTTATCTATCATTACAGGGTGACCACCTGCCCTCCTTTTCCAGGACTTGTCCTCCTCTTTAGCCTTGTGTCTTGGGGGAAAAGTCCTCATTGCCCTTCTTTTCCTAGTCAGTAGGCAGCATGTACCTTTTTTAGAATTATGTAATAGTTTTAAACTTACTCATAAGTAACCCGGTGGTTAAATTAGTGAAAACCCGGTGGTTAAATTAGGTGAAAGCAACGTACAGTATATGAGTGTCACAATCTACATGGGGGGGGGGGGGTTCCTTGTGCTCTTTTGTGGTTGTGATATATGGTCACCCTGTAAATCATGGGTAAATGCTCCCGGGTGGCTCAGGCTGCAATCCTGATGACACTTTCCTGGGAGTAAGTCCCATTGTTCACAGTGGGACTTACTTTTGAGTAGACATGTTTAGATTGTGCTCTCAGTTTCTCTTTCCTTAGGGAACATGAATACATTTTCACTTTCATAATTTGCATTGCACAATACAGCGCTTGTTCCTTTTTCAGATGGGGTGGATGGTCTTACTGCTTGAATATTCTGGTGCCTGCATTCACTGGATTGGGACCTTTCTGGTGTTTTGCTCTTTTCGGCCTGCCATTTGAGGTGGACTGGAGCAAACAACCTAAATTTGAGGGTAAACATGCACGTTAATTTCAGTTTCATTTTCCATTACTTATCAGTTTGGAGGGTGCAGAGAGATTTCCCTCTTGAGTATATTTTCAAACCTGCATTCATAGAATTGGGACCATTCCAGTGATGTTGTGTTCCTCTTGGTCTGCCCTTCAAAGCGGACTAACTCATGTTGGCCTACTCATGAGTAAATGCACATGTGCAACTCAGTTTCACTTTCCATTAGAATCAGTACATTTTCCTTATCAGTTTCATGATTCACCAACAATCGGGTGGATTGAATCCACCGGTGAATCACAACCCAGTTTGGAAAATACAGGCATCCCCCACTTATTGGATGCCGACGGGTTAAAGACCGGAGCACTGTCCAAAAGTGAAAACTGTTGAAAAGTGGAACTCAGTCTTTTTAAGCTGGCAAATGCTAAATGGCCTTCAAAAGGCATAAATATCATTGGCAAAAACCTAAATAACACCTATTTTTTAACACATAGCAAAATAAATAACAAAGTACAGTAAAATGAACAAAGGCATGCGTGGACAATGAATACCTTTGTATATATATAGTCTTTCGAGACTGAAGGATGCCAATGATATATAATTGAATGATGGTTATTGACTGAAGAAAGTCATGAAATGCCAAAACAGTTAGATCATCTTGTCACATGCAAGTCAGCATCAGGGAAGACAATTTTAGCCTTTCGATCAGCAGAGAGTGGTTGAAAGAATGCAGCATGTGTTGAATGAATGAGTCCTGGGTATAACTGAAAGGTGTTGAAGGAGCAGAACTGTCAGAAAACAAACCACCAGGAAGTGGGGGACTCCTGTAATGGAGTAGTTAACTTGTCTTATAAGTGAGACATGCCCTTGATCTGTCTATTGTAGACTGACAGAAGGTGTTGAGGACTGAACCTTTTTCCTTTTCTATGCAAGGCTCTGCAGTGGCCAAGCCCCTGGGCTCAATCTTTCTGATGAGGTGGGTACAGCTTCCTGTATTGTATTTCCAGTTATCTTTAGGCAATTCACAGTGTAGGAAGCTCATAGACAGCAGAATGAATGTAAGTAAGCAAATTACTTAGCATGCAGTATCAAGTGCGCAAGTGTTAAGATGCTGTTCCTATTAACCAGCAGGCCAGGTTTGAGACCCAGGTCGGCCCCACAAGACAGGGTGAGCTCCTGTCCTTAGCCCAGCTCTGCGACACCAGCTGGATCCAATTGTATTGGCTCTGCCTTTCCATTGGACTAATTCAGTGGTGTGGAGAGGGGGTTTTTGCTGCTTGGGTAACAGCCTATCCTCCATAACAAACCAACCCAGGCTTTCATGCTTCGTATGCAGCGCCGAGCACAATACTATAGTCTTTCAAGACTGACGGAGGCCTGCTTTTTAGTATCAAGATCCACAACCCTTCTTAGTGTGGGATGACAAGAGCTTCTTGAAAAACCGAGTTTCGAGAATGAATCTGAATTAAGGAACTATGGCATAATATAACAGAAATAAGACAATGTGGTAACTGGCAGAATAATTAAGAGAATATATTGGATGAGATTGATAATGTAGGAGGAATAAACATAAATGGGATAATTTGGGAAATAATGGCAGACAGACAGATGTTCTCACCAGGCTAAAGGTAAGTGGGCCGCTGTTTGATACAGGAAGCTGGACTAGATGGGCCTTTGGCCTGATCCAGAGGAGCTTATGTTCTTTAAGGACAAAAAATAATGTGGAAGGACATGGTGAGCCAGGATAGGAATATATGAAATAAATATAGCCTTAAAGGATGGGAATTGTTTTTTGGTGAGCAGTTGTAAGTGGAAATATAATAAAGGCCATAACAAATAAGGCTGCAGCAGACAAGATGGGGGGACTAGAGTTTTAGCCAAGCACACGAAGAGGAAGGTATAGATTTTAGAAGTACTGGAAGACATTGCACTGCTTAGGGCCATGCCAATGAGGTATTCGCTGCATCCTAAGGATCAGTCACAGAGCCCTCCTTTAGATAAGGGGAAGTTTGTTCCCTTATCTCTGAACTGTGCTGGGGCTGCATTGACTCCAGGAATTTGGGTAGGACTGGGCCTTTTGTGACAGACAGAATGTGGAAAACAAAGAGGCAGAGAACAGTTGGTTGGGTTTCTCCTGTACCATTAATGAAGAAGCAGCATCACCAACTTTTTTATGCACCCATTGAAAGTGTAAGAGTCTTTTGGTCCAGTTTGCGACCCAAGAATAGGTTTCACTTTTCTAACACTGGATTCAATATAGCATGGACAGATGCCTGAACCTTCCTCCTACCCACACCACTGCTTCTTCTTTCTTGTGTCATTCTTCAGGATGGGATCCCTTTCTGATTGGGATTGAATTTATGGCTACTATCACCCCAAAATTAGGTTATCTCTATTGTACATTGCCACTGGTCTAGTAAAGCCTGCTGCTAACAACTCCCTCCCACAAGTGCATGTCACTGACATTGCTCAAGCTGTATTATGACATACATGTATGTGTGGAGAGGCATTCTGTCAGTGTGAACAGAGTGTTATGAAGATCTGAAAGTATACTGAAGCACCATCTTAGGCACTGGTCCAGCAGTGTCAAAAACATACTGTAATGCATGTTCATGACTTCTCCAGAACTGGGTAGGCCAGCACAAGTATGTGTACCAGCCTGCCTGTACTGTATCCAGCCACGGACAAGGTGAGTTTGTGCCAGCCTGAGCAAGCCGGAACAGGGCATGGGAGGTGGACTGAAACTGATGCAGGAAGGAGCCATTTCAGCAGAAGACAACAGATTAAGACTGCAATCCTAAAAACACTTTCCTGGGAGTAAGACCCATTGTACACAATGGGGCTTACTTTTGAGTAGACATGGTTAGGATTGTGCTGTAGGTCTGTGACAGATTAAGGCTGCAATCTTAAAGACACTTTCCTGGGAGAAAGACCCATTGAACACAGTGAGGTTTCCTTTTGAGTAGACATGGTTAGGATTGTGCTCTAAGACAGCAGTACAGTCCAAATATCCTAAGCTCTGTCTATGGCCCAAGAATGAGGCTACTCAAATTTGCTGAGACGCAAAACTGAGTAGCCCCACGCAGTGGCTGTGGTGTTACTTGGGACAAAGGAAAAATACCTGAATTTACTCTAATGTGCACCCTGATTTCAAAATGCTCAAGATAAAAAAGATGTTTACTGGGGGGTTGTAAAGCACAGCTTCAAAGCAGGTGTAAAATTTAATTTTACCACATACAACATGTTATATGACAATAATAATATGACAATGGGTTTATGTAATTATTTTACCTAATTGCAATACTTTATACTACAGTACATTTATATTATAATACAGCAAACTGTAAAATTAAAAACTGTTATCAAATGTTATCAACATGTAAAATTAAAAACTGTTATCAACATTCCATATTTACTCAAATCTAATGTGCCATTGAATCTAATGTGCATCCCGCAATCCAGAGTAACTATGGGGAGGTCTTGCTCCGATGTAAGAACAATTTACTTTGGATTGCAATATGAATTTCCCATAGGTTTTCACTAGGTGGTGCCGTAATTATGTTGACGTAAATGTCTCTTACGTGCTCCTGTAGTTACTCTGGATTGTAGGGTAAATTCAGTTGAGAAAGGTGAGTGTTAGATTCGACACTATTCCCATAGTATTCCCATATTTGCTTCTTGAGAAGAAAGCTTTGGCAAGCCTAGACAATTAGATACTCGCAGGTAGGACCACAAATTTTTGCCAGTAAATGAAGTGTAAATCACCTCTTCCACTGCCTTATCTCCCAGTCATTCAGGTCAGCTGTTGAAGCAGCCAGAGGACAATGTGGAGATAATTGCAGGGCTGTTTATCTCCATGCTACCCTTCCCTGTCAAGCACAGCCAAAGCTAGCCTTTTCACCTCTCAGAAAAAAGGAAACCACTTCCATTTGAAATCAAGCAAGCCTGTGGCAGACTCTTCTGCAGCCTCCTTCCAGTTTGCAAATGTTTGGTAAAAGTCTGGTTTTTAAAATGCCAGGATGCAATCCTTCTTTTCATCTAAAACAGGATACAATTCAGTGCTTCCTTGCTTCAGAAAAATATCCACAGAAACCAGTGGGGCTGCTTCTGAGTAAAACAGTTTGCAGCAATATGAAAGCAATCCTATATAAGGATGTAACCATATGAATGGCAGCTGCATTCTTTCTTCATAAAGTCAGATCTATCAACAGGTGAACATTTTTTAACCAAAGGCCACAGTGATAATTTTGTCCTACATTTTAAAGAGGAAATTCATAAATCAAGTTCAGGTGTCCCCCTGTGTCCCTGGATCGGGTTGGCTGAGCCTCTACCCTGCCCATTAATCTGTCTTTATTCTTGCTTTTATGGATTGCTACAAAACCTCTTTGATCTTACACATTGCTTAAACAGAAATGCAGTGAGCAGGCAGAGAGCATGTTAAACATCTCTGAATTGTTAACAATACTAATAGAAGATTTTTTCATTTATAAGAAAAAAGTGTATGGATTAGTAATTAACAGTGCAATTCTTGCATTTTATACAAGTAGACATCACCAGTGATCCTTTTCTTCCTTTCTTCTGTGTAGGTGAAACAGGCAAAATGGTACACGCTGAAGCCTTTTCTCGTCCCTTAAGTCGGAATGAAGTTGTTGGTTTAATTTTTCGTTTGACGATATTTGGTGCTGTGACCTATTTTACCATTAAATGGATGGTAGATGCCATTGATCCAACCAGAAAGCAGAAAGTGGAAGCTCAGAAACAGGTAGGCACAAACAGTAAAAAAAAATTATTCTTAAATATCAAACTTAGAGCGCAATCTAAAGCGTTCTGTCTGCAGAACGTCTTGTGCTGGCCCAGGAGTATTGCAAGCTTGCCATAAGACATGTTTGTACTTCCTTGTGAGCTGGGAAGGCTGGTGTGAGGATGTGTGTTGGCATCCCTACACAAGATTCCAGCGAGCAATGGATGATTTCTTGCCAGTCTAGGGAGGCTGGCACGGAGGGTGTTGGGGTTATGGAGCATGATGGGAGAGCAGACCAATGTGCAGGCCTGGTCCCAAGAGAGATGGAGCCTGCTTAAGTGACCTAGATTGTATCCTAATCCCCCTCCCCAGGAGCCTGGTCCTCAGATCTGTGCCAGTGATTTTGCTGGTGCTAATCCAAAGAGGCTCATTGAGGCAGCTGCTGCACTATATGGAGTAAGGGAAATATAGCACATGTTATATTGCAGTTCAGGAAAGGATTAAGCAACCATTTAAATCATTTAGGAATAGAAAAAGTTAAATTGTTTGCTTTTGGATTACCAAGTCCAACAAAGAATATATTCCATGTATAGTGAGATATTAATAATAATCCTATTTAGAAAAATTATTGCTTATTACTGCTTTCAAATTTCCAAGTGACAAAGGACACATAATTCCAAGAGTCTAGCCACGCTGGCTATAAATTAAAGAAAGCAAAATGGAGTGATTTTTCCCGTGTGCACTTTATTTAGCAGCAACATGTGCAATTGACAGAGTATTTCATTTGGCAGTCTCATAAAATTGTGAACAGAGGAATCAAAATATTTTGTTTTCAGCAGCATCTGTGTCTCAAATGTGTAGTAAAATGTGCATCAGCCAGATATATATTGTTTGCGCTGTCTATCATATCTGGCCTTCCAATAGGGTGGAAGACCTTATTTCACTAGAAAAAAGTAAGGAAATTGTGGGGTTGGGGAAACAGGATTTCATCAGAGTGTTGCTTGGTGCTTCTTGGATATTTCTAAAAATGAAACAATCTGCATTAAAGCAGCGTCCTTTCTCTTGTCTCAGTTGTGGATGGATGGGTTATAATGCCATTAATGTTGCAAGGGTCTTACAGAGAATTGGGCAAAGATTAAAATGCAACCAAGATGTACTGTGACTTCTCATTGTGACAAACCCTGAAGCAGTTAACTAACTGTACTATCTGACCTGCTGAGCTATAAAGGAACATCACATACAAAGGGAAATGAAAGAGTGGGGTATGTGGGGAGGTTATATTTACAAAAAAAGTTAATTTTGTGGGTCCCCCCCTCGCAACTTTCACTTCCCTAATTGTTACAGGTACTTGGAAATGTGCATAATTTTTACAACATGCAAAAATTTAAAGGAAACCGATGATATGCTACTGAGTACATGCTTTTTTCCTTTATAGGCAGAGAAGTTAATGAAGCAGATAGGTGTGAAAAATGTGAAGCTGTCTGAATATGAAATGAGCATTGCTGCACATCTTGTGGATCCTCTTAGCATGCATGTAAGAATCTTCCTAATTCTCTTTATTTTAAAAACTTCCTTTGGGGAGACAACAAAGGGTTTTTGTGGAGATGGAAAATGTACGTGTAGTTGTTCAGCAAATTTGGGCATTTTTTAAAAACTGAGAATCTGTTTAACTCATAAGAGAAACTGTTTAATCAAAATAGCTTTCTAGAAGAAAATCCTCTTAATGCATATCTCAGAATAGGAAATTTTCAAGAAACTTTTCCTGGGAGAAACTAGAAAACAAATATATGCTCCATTTGGCATATTCTACCCAAGATGCCCTGACGTTTATAACTGTCCGTGTATGTAATTAGTATGTTTATATAGATATAGATGCATAAGAGCAGAGCTATTGTTTGGCAGAAGACAAGATAGACTATTATTGGCTACGAGAAAGATGTTAGTGTTTTTAAAGATATATATGTACAAAATTCATACACACACAGAGTGGTACCCTGGTTTATGAGCATAATCCTTTTCAGAAATAATGGGAACTCAGACGTTTCATTCCACAACCATATAAAATATTCATATAAAAATGATTACAATACTGTATGTAATATAATATAGAATAATAATAAAAAAGGGCCAGGTTGATAGCTTTTCAGGCAGGGAGAAGAGTGTGTGTGCATGAGTGTGAAAATGCAAAGATCCCTCCAGTGTTCCTCTCCTGCCTTCTCCCCTTCACATAATGGCACTTGGCCAGGCAACTTCTGTTATTTGTCTCTGCCTCCCCTTCCTTCCCTCACTCTGTAGTCTTAAGCTTGTCTTAAAGTTCATGATCTTTTCTTTCTTTTCAGATCTTTGTTTCTTTCTTTTCAGAGAGCCCCTCCCTTCCCCCAAGTGAATTGCTCTGAACTGAAACTGCTTGCAAAGTGATTGCACCTGCTTGCAAGAATTTTGCAAGAGCTCAGCTCCTTGCAAAGCGGTCACCAACCATTTCAAAGGGAACTTGAGTCATTGTTTGACTTGTTACCATCATAATGAATTGCCTTTGCGTAACACGAAAATAGTTAATCATAGAGATTCTTAGAACCAGATGTTGCGAATTTAGAGGTTCATCCTGTACTCATATTGCATGATGTTGCTCGTTAACCATGTCAGGTTACTTGCTATTTACTTGCAGGTTACTTGCACCACTGTGGGTGCGCACATGTGCGCGCACACCCACACACACACACACACTTATTCATTAGTTATACCTAGGGACCTGCAAAAAGCAAAGTTATTTTTCCTGAAAAAGCGTTGTTATCCTTTGTCAGGAAAAGTTTTGCCTTTTGCAGTCCCTAGCTGTACCTTATTATGATAATATAGGTTACAATACTAACATAGGTTTGCATGGCTCATTGGTCTTCCCTTTCCCATGGTGATATAGGGAGGGAAGCGCATGTCTGTGCACTGGCCTAACACTCCCTCAGAAGTGGCGCAGAAATGTCTTATGGCACTTTGATGATACCCCCGGGTCAACATAAAATTTATGGCAGGGTTTAGGCCGGCCTAAATGGAAGTTAGGAGTCCAGCATTAGTATGGAAAAGTATGAGTAAGTAAGATTACAAGGGCCATATCTATGGATGTCCATGTCTGTGGATTCACTTACTCACAGGTCAGGTCTGGGCTCTCCCATGGACATTCCTTCTGAAAGTAAATTCCGCTCAATTTCTCTGTGAAACTGGAAGTTGCTTTTTGTAAGCCTTGGAGCTCAGTCTGTATTTATATATTGTGTGCATAAAATGTAATTCCTTTCACAACTTCTTTGCAGATTAGACTACGTGGCTGTTATTTGCTTGATAATGATAATTATAGCACTATATTTTCTTGTTCTCTTGTGCTTCAGGTAACGTGGAGTGATATTGCCGGTTTAGATGATGTTATTACAGATCTGAAGGACACTGTGATTTTGCCAATTAGGAAGAAACATCTGTTCCTTAACTCCAGACTCTTACAACCACCCAAAGGTAGGTTTTGTGACAGCATGCAGCATTATTTTTAAGTGTTCGACATAAAAGATATTCTCAAAAAAGTGAAAATACAAACCACTACAAACATCCCTCAGAAAAGCAGGGAAAGGTCACCTCGATTGGTTCTTGCTGTGTGATCAGTTGTTCACATTGGAAACGGCGTGCTAGAGGAAGATGGACCTTGCTGGTTAGGTTCCAGCATTGCTGAATTATTGACACAGGTTTTAACCTCTTATTAGAACTACCGGTAGTTATGGCTTGAAATACATTTTCGTAACCAAAATGAATGGAAATGGAAGACTGCAGTTCTTAACTTCACTAGCTATGTTAAAATGCCATTTTAATCACATAACAGAAATTTGATTAAAAAATTACTTTTGGTTAAATGTAAAAATATCATTCTTGTATTAGCAGTCTTTCACTCCCATTGAGAAATCCTGTTGGTTTTAATAAGTAGCAGTATCCTAAAGGAAATGAAGGATAGATTTCATACGATATGGAAGCAGTATGAGCTATCCAGTAAACATGGAATATGTGAATCACTTGCAAGCAATTTTATTCATCTTGGAATGTTACTATAGGAGTATGCATACTATGTCCATCACACCAAGCAATTAAATATTATGTGTTGCTTTTTTTAGGAGTACTTCTCTATGGTCCTCCAGGCTGTGGTAAAACATTGATTGCTAAGGCTACTGCAAAGGAAGCAGGTTGTCGATTTATTAATTTGCAGCCCTCAACACTGACAGATAAATGGTATGGGGAGTCCCAGAAGCTGGCAGCTGCTGTTTTTTCCCTTGCTATTAAACTTCAACCTTCCATCATCTTCATTGATGAAATAGGTAAAATAACATAAACTTCTGTATAGTCTTTCTGTGTTCAGCACGAAACTGAAAAATCTATGACTTGTTGATCATTGGTCCTAGAAGCATCAAGTGGCAAAAAGGAGCAAAATGTCAGTTTTGTATTTGTGGAAATAGGTATTTTAAATAGTTTGAAATGTTAAGACAGTTTACACTGATAAAGCTGAAAACCTTTATTGCTAATTCTTTATATTTACTTGATTTGGTGAGTGCTATAAGAACAATATAATTAGCAGAATTTTATCTTGCCCTCTTTAGTCTATGCAGGCCTCCGTCAGTCTTGAGAGACTATGGTATCGTGCTCGGCACTGCATGCGAAGCACGAAAGCCTGGGTTGGATTGTTATGGAGGATAGGCTGTTAGCCAAGCAGCAGATCCCCCCAGATCCCCAGTCTTTCATATTTGCAGAGTGGTATTCGCCGTTATTCTCTGCTTTGGAAACTTTCCAAATTCCTGTCAAACTGTACATTAACTGATGGTACTTAAATCCTAAAGGGCAGCCATGTTCTTTCACCACAGTTTGTGCATGCATGTGCAGGCCTCCGTCAGTCTTGGAAGACTACGGTATCGTGCTTGGCACTGCATACGCTGCATGCGAAGCACGAAAGCCTGGGTTGGATTGTTATGGAGGATAGGCTGTTACCCAAGCAGCAAATCCCCCCTCTCCATGCCACTGAATTAGTGCAATGGAAAGGCAGAGCCAATATGATTGGATCCAGCTGGTGTCGCAGAGCTGGGCTAAGGACAGGAGCTCACCCTGTCTTGTGGGGCTGATCCGGGTCTCGAACCCTGGCCTGCTGGTTAACAGGCACAGTGTCTTACCCGCTTGCGCCACCCACAGCCGATGAAACTGCCACATTTGACATTAAAAGTTAATGCTGATTTGTAGTTTTTACTTTTTAGAAAGTCCATATTTATAGCTAAAATTAACTTTCTTTCTAAATCATTCCTTTTTGTTATTAAAGTGCAGTGTATGTTCTTGGAAGATAAAAAATCACATCCTATATAAGGTATCAGGATCCAGTAAGTTGAATATACCTTACAAGAGTGAGGCAGGGGAAAAAGCCCCCCAAAAAGTAATTTCAAAGTTAGGATCAAATATACTGTATACACCATATATGTTAATTCAGCATTTCTTAAACTGTGGGTTGGGACCCAATTTCTGGTGGGTTTTGCAGAGACTTCAGTGAAAACACTGCTGATGGAAAGAAAGATCAAATAACTAATTGCCTCAAGCCCTGAAGCTATTCAGATAGGGGAGAGTAGGTAATCGCTTAAGAGACAAGTTATTGCAGTTTGCAAAGTTTGTGTAAACATAAGGAAATCAATATTTGGGCATTGGTTTTTTTGTGTATTTTTTCCCCACCAAATCTGTCAATGACAGGTAGTGAAGCCAGGTAAAGACTGGGTTACATAAATAAGCCCCGCAAGCCTTGAGACTATTCCTTAGAGCTGTCTCAACAAATGGATCTTTTTTTGCAAATAATTTTTTCTCGATTACCTTTTTTTAAAAGCCTCAAATCTAAGCAAGTCCAGATAAAGTGTCATTTAAAAAGTGACTCTGTGCTTGGAGTTTGAGAATCATTGTTAATTTGTGTAGCAGTTCTGTCAGCCAAATCCAGAGTAACTACGTGAGCATGTAAGAGACATTACGTGCACCCGTAGTTACTGCACCACCTAGTGAAAACCTATGGGAAATTCATATTGCAATCCAGAGTAAATTGTTCTTACACCGGAGCAAGGACTCCCCATAGTTACTTTGGATCTCGCCCTATCCCTACAATCCAGAGTAACTACGGGAGCACGTAAGAGACATTACGTGTATCCGTAGTTACTGCACTACCTAGTGAAAACCTATGGGAAATTCATATTGCAATCCAGAGCAAATTGTTCTTATACCAGAGCAAGACTGCCCGTAGTTACTCTGGATTGCGCCCTAAGTCTTTTATTCTTAAGAATTTTTTGAGCATTTTTATCTAGTTTTGTAATGAGCAGTTCAGTAAAAAATTATAAGAACTGAGTATTGTTTGATAAATAAGTCAGGATCCATCATTTTCCAGCTCATATACCATAGCTATGTGAGGTTTCTCTTTTATACCTAGAAATGTTAAAAATGCTGGCGTAACCCAAGGTAAGACTGCATTGGAGGTCAGCGTTTTGAATCCCAACCCAGGAGGTAACAAAGCACAGTTTTAGGACTTCAGCAAGCCTAACACAATTTTTAACCCTCCCCCTTTAGACTTTTGACCTCATGCTTTATCACAAGAAGTTGCTGACTTGAATTTTGAGTGATTGGCCTTTTTCTCATTTAGTTTAAGCAAATATATTAGTGAGGTTTTTAATTACTAGAAACCTATGGCCTATTGTTGTGTGTTAAATTTTCCAGGCAAAAGTGCATACTCAGGATTTATTAATCACTAAATCAAAGCTATTAGGGATTCTGAGTATGCAACCTGTTTGAAGAATATAATGTTGTGGATTAATAAATGAAGGCACATTAAGGTCTGCGTTGTTTATTGTAAGAGCCAAAAAACTACATTTCCTTGATGGTATATTAAAAATTTACTAGTAGTCCACAAATGAGTCGAGTAGTTTATTGTACAATTCTTCCATGTTACCATCACAAATGATACCCTTCTGACTTTCAAAAGTACCATAGTTTGACATGACTTGTAGGGCTGCTGTTCAAGAAATACTAACGATTCTCCAACTACATAGATGGAACTGGTTGCATGGTTCTTTGGATTGTGGCCAACGTGTTCTGTAATTTATCATTTGTGAATGAAATCTGAATAATGCTCAAAAAGTATTATAACTAAAAAGTGGATTTGCATTGATTGAATTCTGTATTTGTCACCAAGAAGTTATAACAGTGTTGCCAGGGTTGAGTTCTCACTCAAATGCTCCTTAAAAATTAGATTCCTTCCTACGAAGTCGTTCAAGTTCTGATCATGAAGCTACAGCTATGATGAAGGCCCAGTTCATGAGCCTCTGGGATGGTCTGGACACTGATTATAATTGCCAAGTAGGTACAATGTTTATATAGAAAACAAATTAAACATTTCTCTTTTCAGAAGGCGGTTGAACACACAGTCATGATGTTCAACACTCTCTGCTCTTGGCTGAGCCACTACCAAATGATTGTGGTCACTATTTAGCTTATCTCTCAACCACATTTTGTTGGATACAGTTGCATGCGTGTCATACAGGCTGCAATCATAACCTCTAGTTAGGCCAGCGTAAGTTCCAGCATATGTCCTGTGCTGATCTGAGAATGTCACAAAAGTGCAGTAAGTCACTTCTGCCCCACTCCTGGGAGGGTTAGGCCAATACACAGGCCTACACTGACTTCCCCACACCATCGTGGAAAGATAGGCCAGGTGAGTTAGGCTGTCCTAAATTTCTTAGGATTGTGCCTACCGTTAACTATTGTATAGAGATCCTTGGTTTGCCACAGAGTCCATTGTAAAGTGATTTGACTGCATTGTAATCCCATCATAAATCAGACTTACTTTATATAGATTTTTTTTACTCTTGCTCTAAAGTCCTTTGACAATATTTTGTTGAATCTCTAGGTGGCAGTATCTCTTTAAAATAAGTCAGCAATATTTTGATGGGTGTCCTAGGACTGTTTCATACTTTACGATTTTGTAATGTAATAATCATTATGTAATGATCATCTGTAGCATGAAGTGGGTGTTAACTCTGAGAGCACACAGATGGTGCAGCTACTCCTTTCATTCTGCATAGCAAAACATAATGCATGAGATATTCTAAGTTGGTGATATTTGTGGAGCGTAGATACGTAGAAACAACTTTTGAATATGAATGCATGTTTTCATGAATTTCATTTCTGCCTTGGGCATCTGTTAACACAGGAAAGGCAGGATATGTCTTTTAAATAAATAAATAAAATGAATGAAAAAATAAGCAAAAATGTTCCATAATGAGTTATGTATTTCAGAATTAACTTGGTTTGCGAAATGGGAGCTGGAAGCCACATAGGCCTGGTTCAGACAATCATCAAAATCAGTCATTCTCAGCTTCTTTTTTCAGGACTCCACTCTCAAGCAAGGATGCAACATAAACAGATACTCATAAAATCCCCTTTTCACAGTTTTCAGATGATTCATGCTAGGTAGTTGTACATTTTGTGTTAATCAAAATAATGTACCATAGATACTTATCTATAAGATGAGAAATTTCTGCCAATAAATCAAGTGCCAATAAATAAGGCAATGCCTTATCTGCACATCACTTGGGGGTCAGGGCTTTCAGGCAGGAAGAGGACAATGTAATCAGGCTTCAAAGCTGCAGCCAAAGTTACTTTGAGAAAACCCGCAAGTACAAAACTTCCATTTGAATCAAACAAGCCTCCTTTGGCAGTATAACACCAACCCTCCTGCAGCCTTGTTTTACTTGCCAATGTTTGGCAGAAGTCTGGTTTGTAAAACACCAGGATGTAATCCTCACTTCCATCTGTAATAAAGTCCAAGGCTACATTTCAGTCAGTATTCCCTTACATAAGAATGACACCAACAGAAAGCAATGAGTCTACTTCTAAGTTTTTCTAGTTGCAGCTATGTGCTTGATGCTTGTTGTTTCTCTCTCTACTCTGAAGTAAATTGCACACTCCCAGTTATGTGTTATAGGTTGAATGTTAATATAGGTTGAGCCCAGTGATGGGCATCAAAAAATTTAAGAACCGGTTCTCTGCCCATCTGGCAGCCACTTTTAAATGGCTATTTTTAAACTTTATATGTCCTATCTCTTGTTAAGAACCAGTTCTATAGAGTAGGTGCGAACCTGCTAGAGCCCACCACTGGTTGAGCCTCTGACAAAACATACTGGGCATCTTAAAAAAAGATTTGACTAATTGTTCTACAGCTATGTTGTTTACAGTGCACTTATTCCGATAGTGTTTATAAATCTTTAAAATTTAAAAAGTGTTTAAATTTTTAAAAAGAATTTAAAAAGTGAATGAACAAAATTATAGCCAGCCACTCCCCGCTAAGTTTAGCCCCTGACTTAATCATAGAAAATTGAATGATTTTTTTACTTGGAGCTTGCCCTCGACCTACCTGTGAGATCAACTTACAGATGAGTAGCTGCGGTGCCCATAATCCCAAAGCTCTTTTTCATCAAGTTTGAGGAAGTTATCTATAAAATTATATTTATAATTTTTCAGCAAACAGATTACCCTTGCTTCTTTTTTTAACTATATTTAGGTGATAGTGATGGGCGCTACTAATCGTCCTCAGGATTTGGATTCTGCTATAATGAGAAGGATGCCTACAAGGTTCCATATCAATCAGCCTGTAAGCCATTAACTTACAATTGTGTGTCCCATACTGCATGATAGATACTGCAGCCTGTCCTCTTTGTTACCTCCTATTTCACAGTTGTATGTTTTCCAGTTTTCTATCCTTATATAATCAGGAATCTGATTTCCAAAGGGGAGTTTCTTATTGTTTGTGGCCAGGTCAACAACAGGAACAGTTAGAAATATTCAGTAATATCAGGAATCTACAGTATTTGCTTCTCTGGCTTATATTTCCTTACTTTCCCCATCAAGGGAAAAGAAGTTGCTGAGAGATCCCGTACCATAGCCAAAAAATATACCTGTATCAGGAATAGGTTTTTCTACAACCTGTCAAGACGCAGCAGGATTTGTCAACTTCTCTGACATAGCTGAAGCTTGACCTTCTTAAATTCTGCCTCCTTAATTTAATTCCTTAAATTAGAAATTCCTAAATTAGAAATTATGATTCTTTTAATTAGTGCTCCCCTAGTAAGAGAGAGAAATCTGGGTGGTACCAATTGGGATAGTTAAGGCATACTGGTAGTATCCAAAGAAAGTTAATCAGTCATTGGCACAAATTAGTTGGGACTAGTTTTAGCTCTGCAATTCATTGTTTCAAGAAACAGCAAAGAAGAAATTTCATCCACAGTTGTCTCCTATGGAGGCCCCAAGCAAATTGATGGGAATTATACAACAGAACAGTTTTTATATCATTCAGATGCAATATAGGATGTGCCAGAAAACTATCTTGCAAAAAAAAAATTGTCAAATTATTCCTGTTTGCTAATTTTAACTTCGCTAATTTTTTATGTTTGTATTTAAAGGCACTGAAACAGCGAGAAGCAATCTTGAACCTGATTTTGAAAAATGAAAATGTAAGTCCATTGGTATTTCCAAGCTATTTCTAATTTCCATTTCGAGTAACTTGGAATTCTTTTTGTGAAAAGTTCTAGGACATGGCATTGCTAATAAGATGCCTTACAATAGACATGAGTTAGTCTTAGACCTTAAAACTCCCTACTAGATATTAGTAAGGCAGAACTTGGGTTGCACAATACTCTTAAGTCTTCACTTTTAAAAAAAGTGAAGTTCTTATTCAGATTGAAATGGAAGTAAATGTAATATATTCCTTGATTTTGTTCCAGTCCAGACTACTCCTTCCTGCTTATCAAATAGTTTAATTGTGCTTGGAACTGTGTGTTCTTTTTATAGGTGGACAGGCATGTGGATCTCCTTGAAATTGCAAAAGACACAGATGGGTTTTCGGGAAGTGATCTGAAAGAAATGTGCCGGGATGCTGCACTGCTGTGCGTCAGGGAATATGTTAAGTCTTCATATGAAGACAGGTACTACTTCTGAACTAATACAATGAGTGAGAATAATTGGAATCTGTTGGTTCTTTACAGTGCTTATTTCAGGAACGTGAGTTCTGCACACAAAATGAGGAAGCAAGACTTTGTTTCTCCTGACCATTCATTTCCATAAAGAGATACATGTGTACCTTTCAGGTTCTTGTTGGAGCGGGAGGGCATTGCTTCAGGAGCTCAAAAAACAAGATCTGAAATTAACTTATTTCTGTTACTTACTCATACTCACACACACATTCAGTCTTTCATATTTGCAGAGTGATATTAGCTGTTATTCTCTGCTTTGGAAACTTTCCAAATTCCTGTCAAACTGTATATTAACTGATGGTACTTAAATACTAAAGGGCAGCCATGTTCTTTCACCACAGTTTGTGCATGCATGTGCAGGCCTCCGTCAGTCTTAGAAGACTATGGTATCGTGCTCGGCACTGCATACGCTGCATGCGAAGCACGAAAGCCTGGGTTGGATTGTTATGGAGGATAGGCTGTTACCCAAGCAGCAAATCCCCCCTCTCCATGCCACTGAATTAGTCCAATGGAAAGGCAGAGCCAAAACGATTGGATCCAGCTGGCGTCGCAGAGCTGGGCTAAGGACAGGAGCTCACCCTGTCTTGTGGGGCTGATCCGGGTCTCGAACCTTGGCCTGCTGGTTAACAGGCACAGTGTCTTAGCCACTTGCGCCACCCACAGTCCTTCATGCAACAATGTAAAAAATATGGGTGGCCAAGATTAGGTTCCAGCAACCAGTGAGATCAGAAATGCATTTACTCTGTAACAGAAAGTCATGGACTCCTGCAACTTACTCTAATTAGCACAAGTGTAAAAGTCCTGCAGCTCCTGGGACTATCCCAGGAAACCTATATTGTCTATAGCTAGTACTTCTTGAGCATGTTGATATACCTCACCTTTTAAAAAGTAGTTATTCCACACCTGAATTGTCTATGATTTTTGCTTTTTCAGTCAAGAAGATGATGAGATTCGGCCAGTACAACAGATGGATCTCCACCGAGCAATTGAGAAAATGAGGAAGTCAAAGGATGTAACAAATCAAAATGTTCTCATGCACGTTAGCTTAGATTAAAGATCTGGACATTTTTTGTGTGTACCAGGGTGGCTTCAGTGACAGAGTAGATAGTAGTCATGGACTGAGAGCAGAAATAGCCTTTGCAAGTGTTTGAGGAACTGTTTTATATGCCGATAAGTTATTGACATTAGTAATTTTGCAAAATTGAACATGGTCTCTGTAATATATCATGATGTAGAAGAATTTAGTCCAGTTGAAAAGCTATTTCTTGTTTCCTTGTTGCAGCCTTAAAAGCCTTCTTTAGGTCTTAGTGTGGCACATTGTTTCTGTTGGAAGAGGAAGCACAATCCACGTGTGTGTATATATGTATGACTGTGTGTGTATATTGTTATGTATATATATCCACACAATTTTTATATATAGACAGACATAATGTGTAGATAACTTGAATATAAAATGCCTTTTTCTTTTTTTTCTACTTAATTGCTGGATCAAACCAAATCAGAGGATTAAAAGATTGAATACACACTTACCTATTTTGTTGTAGTACCTTAATACAAAGGCAGGAAAGCCTGCTTTTTAGAACTTTTTCTTAAAGGCAGGAAAACTCCTTTCTCCCTCCTTTAACTCATTAAACCCTCTGGTGCCAGGGGGTTTAAATAGAAAACATACATGACTCAATAACTTTCTGTTTTTAATATGAATCCTCGTTTTGTTTTAGTTTTTTTACATAGTCATGCTTGTGATATATTGCCAAAGTTTATTTTTCTATTTCGGAATTGTGAATATTCTCTGCTTTAATTTACTGTTAGGGACTGTAAGACTCCTGTTACTAAAATTCCTGTCTTGTTACCAAGTGCACTACAGCTTTTTGTAGTGGCCGAAATGGGAGAATCTCAAGCTCCTGTGGAGTGGGTCTCTTTCATTGGGAGTTGTGTTCTGCTCACACAAGGGGTTCTTATGTATTGCTTCTTCCAGTTGCAGAACGAGCAACTAATGGCAAAAACCCCTGCTTCAGAGCAGTTCTGCCCAGAATTTATAGCACTGCAGTAGATTGATGTAAGCTTTTCTTTTTGTTCCTCTTCTTACCAATGTTGCTTGGTTGACTGACTCTCTCTATATCTTCTGATTGATTGCTAATGTTCAGATATTTTTAACAGAGGAGAGGGGAAATCATGAACATTTTAACACTTCAGGTTTAATAGTAGAACTTACTTAGGAATCTTTTTGTTATTGTGCAGTATAAACTAGTCCACCAATGCAGCCTCATTGATAACAGTTGCCAAATATATTCACCTGTGTGTGTTAATGTCAACTTGCTAATTAAAAATGTGCATTGAAAGCAGTGTACATCTACAAAGGGTTGGTCATTCTAGAGTTCAATCAGCTCAGTTTAAAACTTGATTCTGGACATCCTTGCAGGTGCTATTTGGGGTGGAATGCTTTGTATATATCACATTGCTTCGACTAGTTACTTAGGCTATTCTTTTAAAATTACATTGGTGATGAACATTTTCAGCAAATGCAAGCAAAACTCTCTAAGTGAAAAGGGATTGCATGTAATAAAACAGGAGACCCATAACATGTGGTTCTGTTACCCAAGCATTAATGTCCTTGAAATGGTGATTAAGAATTGCAGTTCTGTCTGTCTGACTCTCAGTTCTTGTCTGATTCCTTGAAAGCTGCAAGGAAGCTGGCAGACTGCAAGACTGAGCCCATCGTGAGCAACTGGCAGGTTGGAAATGAAAGTCAAAATCTTGCATGGGGTGGGTGCATTTATGTACATGCATCACCTCTGTGATTTTTCCACCTCTGTATTCTTCTTAGAAAGTGCCCACAGAATCAAGGAATGGGGTTTGCATGACAGTTTTTTTTTAAGTGGGAAATGCTACTGGTGTTTGCTATTTTTCTCCCTGAATTTCCCCTTAAAGTAAAGCTCTCATCAAATCTCCAGATTTACTATTTGATATCAAGGGACCATAAAGCATTATTGGGGGGTTCTGTGAAACACCTTCTAAGAAGGCAAATCTCAGTCCCAGGAAGGGGGAGGAGTGTAATTGTACTTGCATGTGATGCCCCTCTTAACTTTAGCACTGAAATGGGATTGCTCGCAAAGCTATTTCCCATCAATAAGTCTCTGTATGTTTGGGCTCTGAACTCTAAATAAACTGTGATTAAGTACTTGCTTTGAATAATTCTTAACTCTGTTGCCTAACATTTTCTTTGGGTATCTGATTAGTATCTATACAGGCATCTCCAATTTAGCTGACATAGGGATTGGAGCTGAGGCAAAAGGATTTTGACATAGGGATTGGAACCTTGGCTTTTTTTATTACAAATGTTGCTTCTGATGCTTTTTTAGCTAGCAAATTGCAAATGCCCTTCTTGTTTTGCAAAGTCCTGATGTCACACAAAGATTTTGGCACATGTATTCTCATTAATTAACTCCTTCAGGAATGAAAATGGACCAGGATCTAACATGGCCATGCATGCCTGTGCTCTTTTTCTCTTACATACATGCCAAAACAATATGAATCAACATGTCATAGGCAAATCAACATGGGAGGAGGGCAGTTTTAGCCTTTGAAAGGGCAAAGAAAGGTTGAAAGAGCAGAACATGCATTGAATTAATGATTTCTGGGTATAACTGAAAAGTGTAGAAAGAGTGGATTGTCAGAAAACTGTCAAAGCAGGGGAGAGCTGTATTTGGAAGGGGTAGGATTAGGCCATGATCCCGATTAATACATTAATTGCAAAAAATTATGGAGGATTGCTATCTAATGATATTAGGCAGGCATATTTTACATACATTCTGCATGTAGTACAAACACAAATCAGGGAAAGGCCTTCACTAAACCTTCCTTTCTGTGTCTTTTACTATAGCCAGTGGTTTCACAATTTGTTTTGTATGGAGAGTCATTCTACAATCTTTCATGCACACATCTACAAGGTAAAGGAATAATCTATATATAAAAAACTGTAAAGTCAACACCCAGCCAAAACCACAGGATCTTGAAGTGTGAAATTCGGGGTTTTTCGTCTGTGATGGAGGTACCCACTAAAAACCAGTTTTCAGAAATTCCAATGGAAGAGCGTGAAGAGGGGTGCAATGCATTTTCCTACCTATACATCTTCAGCCTAATGAAGACCATGGTCCAGGTTGTGGGGAAAAAATTTCTCATGATCTGGCAGGGACTCCGGTCAGGGACTCCAAAACGAACTTGCACAGGCATAGCCCTGCGTTTAGCTGGACCTGCCATTTGGGACCTGGTCAGGCTTCTGCCATCAGTCCGGAGCCCAGTGCTGCATACCTGTACTGGGCCACAGGCCTGTGTTTGAAGACCCCTTCTTTACATCAAAATTGCTGACTGATGGGTGCTCTGCCCCCACCCCTGGTCCTAGAAGCATGAAAATCAGGAAGCAAATTCCTTCAGTGATGGGAGCACCAACCAAGAACCAATTTCTATAAATTTTAACCCCCAAGGGGCTGAAATTTTGGCCTATACTTAACAGTGAAGACTGATCAACACCCAGCCCCAAATCTTGCACTTGCCCAGTAGGAGGGATGTCCACAATTATCAGAGGGTGATGCAAGGGGAGGGGGAGGGTGATGCACAGAGGGATACTGCAAGAGAACTGCGCATGGGATGATGTGCATCAGGGTATGGGGGGTATTTTAATCCCACAACACGGTAATATTTTTATTTATTTTCCTAATTTATACCCCGCCTTTCCTCGCCTACAAGAGGGAGCCCCAAGGCGGCTAACATTGATGAATAAAACACCATTAAAATTGCTAATAAATACAGATTAAAACATCATTAAAATACAATTAAAATACAATTAGAATGAATAAAAAGACTAAGAACAATTAAAAACAAACTAAAAGACATTTGTTACAACAATAAAATAAAACAATAAAACACTGCCCCCAACCTCTGCCCCATTTAAAATGCTTTTTTAAAATAAAAGATTTTAAGGCTCCGCCTGAAGCTCTGTATTGAGGGAGCTTTCCTCAGTTCAGTGGGGAGAGAGTTCCAAAGCCGGGGTGCCACCACTGAGAAGGCCCTATCTCTGCCCGCCACACCTCTCACATCTCTTAGTGGTGGCACAGTCAGTAGGGCCCCCTCAGATGACCTTAGGTGACAAGTCGGATTATAGGGAAGAAGGCGGTCCCTCAGATATCCTGGACCCAAGCAGTTTAGGGCTTTAAAGGTCAGGACCAGCACTTTGAATTCAGCCTGGAAACGAATGGGCAGGCAGTGTAGTCGCTGAAGCAGTGGCCTGACAGAGTTGAACTGACGAGCCCCAGCAACCACACGGGCCACCGCATTCTGTACTAGTTGAAGCTTCCAAACCCTCTTCAGAGGCAGCCCCACGTAGAGCGTGTTACAATAATCTAGTCTCGATGTCACTAGGGCATGGGTCACCGTGGCCAGATCTGAACGACTCAGGTATGGTTGCAGCTGGCGGATCAGCCGAAGCTGAGCAAAGGCTCCCCTGGCCACAGCCGCCACCTGGGACTCCAGGAGCAGCTGCGAATCCAGGAGAACCCCCAAGCTGCGAACCTGCTCCTTCAGAGGGAGTGCAACCCCTTCCAGAACAGGATGATATTCCAATACCTGAGTCGAGGACTTCCGGACCAAGAGAACCTCTGTCTTATCAGGATTTAATCTCAGCTTGTGCACCCTCATCCAGTCCCCCACTGCCCCCAGACAACGATTCAGGACTTCAACCGCCTCCTTGGACTCAGGAGGAAAGGATAGAGCTGGGTGTCATCGGCGTACACCACACTCCAAACCTCCGGATGACCTCTCCCAGCGGCTTCATGTAGATGTTAAATAGCATGGGGGATAGAATGGAACCTTGTGGCACCCCACACCGAAGAGGCCAGGGTGCCGAGCAAGCATCCCCCAGCACCACCTTCTGGGACCTGTCAGCCAGGAAGGAGCTGAAACACTGCAAAACAGTGCCTCCAATCCCCAACCCGGCCAACCGACCCAGAAGGACACCATGGTCGATGGTGTCGAAGGCCGCTGAGAGGTCCAGCAGGACCAACAGGGACGCACTCCCCCTGTCCATTCCCTGGCGTAGGTAATCCACCAAGGCAGTCTCTGTCCCAAATCCTGGCCTGAAACCAGATTGGAAGGGATCCAGATAATCAGCTTCATCCAGGACCCTCTGAAGCTGGGACGCCACCACCCGCTCGACCACTTTGCCCAGAAATGGGATGTTTGAGACTGGCTGATAGTTGTTTAGGTTTTTAGGGTCCAGGGAGGGTTTCTTCAGGAGGGGGCAAACCACTGCCTGCTTTAATGCAGAAGGCAACACCCCCTCCCTCAGAGAGGAGTTCACCACCCTCCCTGTCCATTCGGCCAGTCCATCCCGGGCCAGTCTAATAAGCCAAACTGGGCAAGGGTCCAGCGGGCATGCAGATGGTCTCACACTACAGAGAATCCTGTCCACATCCTCAGGTTCTACAAGCTGAAAAGAATCCCCAAAAATGGACAAGACAGGTGCCCCAGGGACATCGTTGGATGTTATTAAAGTGGTGTCCAAGTCATGCCGGATCTGATCGACCTTATCCGCAAAGTGTTGGGCAAACTCGCCACAGCGAGCCTCCGTGTGCTCTACCACATCAGCACGGGGGGCCAGATGGAGTAGGCCCCGGACCACATGGAAAAGCTCTGCTGGGCGGTTCTCTGTGGATGCAATGGTGGTAGCGAAGTATAGCTTTTTAGCCGCCTCCACCGCCGCAGAGTAGGCACGCCAGTGAGCCCTGGCCTCTGCCAGATCAGAAACGACACGAGTTTTTTGCCATCGTCGCTCTAAATGTTGACCTTGCTGTTTCAAAGCCTGCAACTCCCCAGAAAAGTCTCTATATAAATCACTAGTCTATATATAAAATGGAAGGGTCACTGACTTAATGCTCACCTAAAACCACTGGACCTAGAAGTGTGAAATTTGAGGAGGGTGTTCCTTCTGTGATATAGACACCCAATAAGAACTGATTTTTAAAAATTCAAACCAGAAGGGAGTGAAAAGAGGCATAACACATTGTCCCTATACATTGAAGAATCTCTTAACTGATCAACGCCTTGCCCCAATCCCTGGACTTAGGAGCATAAAATTTGGGTATTGTATTCCTTCTGTGATGTAAGAACCCATCTGCAGCCTGGTTGTCCTGCTGCCACCCAGTACCCACTGGTGCCCACAGGGATGTATGGTGCCCAGTGGCTCTTGGCACCGTGTCTGATGCCCTATGCCTGGCTGGGAAGCTGGGTGCTGGTGCCCATTGGGGATGTCCAGTGCTCAGGAGGGATGCTTGGTGCCCAGCAGTGCCCACTGATGTCTTACCTGTTAGGGATGCCTGGTGCCTGCTGGTGCTCGATGCCCATAAGTGCCTGCTGGTAGGTACCCAGGGCCCACAAATATTCCTGAAATTTTACTCCCACCGTGAAAGGTACCATTTGGCTAGTTAAAACTATAAAGCTTTGCAGGAGCAAACCTTTGGACTATGTAACCTGTTCACAAAGAGACAGAGTAAATCTGGAAAGCAAAAGGAGGTCCCTCAAAGCTTTTGAATCACATCATCCTATCTGATTCCAAATTGAGGGTCCCTCATAGAAGAAACAGCCAAGCAGGTACAACTGGAGAAACAAGTATTTGGCCAATGAGGCTGGCCTTGACTGCACTGGAAAAGGTGATGAAGCAACGTGTGCCGATTATAGCAAAGCAACTGCAGGTGTTTTCTTTTGCTACTATTTAATTTTTCCACAATTTTAATGCCTCTCTTTTTGATCCTCTAGGCATGTGGAAGTATACGATTGGACTGTATTTTTAAAAAATTAATGAATGTCTAAAGAATTGTTTTCTTTTGTTCCAAGAAAAGGGCTATTACTACACCAGCAGGGTCCAGTTAGGTATTTTCCAAATTTCTCACATGCCAAGCCGAAAAGGTTTGCCTTCACTGATGCGGATTCTCCTGCTTTTACAACCTTTCTGAGTAAAAATCCAAAATAAATTTCACATCCCTCAATGACACTGTAGTTTGCTAGGATTCAGTTTATGTAACATCCCATCATCCCAGTACTTGCAGATAATAAACACAAGGAAAATTGTTAAACTTAGATATATTTATTGGTATTAAAAGTGAATTCTAAGAACAGAATACCAAGTCAGAAGAATATTTTAATCAAGAGATGTTTTGGTTAGTTGAGGCACACATTCCCATCACATGTTTGTAATAAATATTCTATAAAACATTGCAGGATATTTGCTTTTAAAATTTTAAAGGAATGGTACAATATTTGTGGCCTTAGTACCAGGAATCATGGTAATGAAAATAGTATTATAAAGTTTAATAAGCAAGAGGAAAATACACCAGCCCTAGTTAATATATCAATTAAATTACAAACAGTGAGATCATTTTTATCCTTAGTCCCTTCCAGAGGGCTTGGATATAAAAGGCACGGTTGCTAATATACATTAGCTAGCAATGCTGCAATGGGAAGCACCTACCGAGCATCATAGATGTGCAATCTATTTAAATCAGTGCAGCTTACAAAAGATCCCTAGCAAGCCTTTTTGTACTGAGTGCAGGTACATAGCAAAAAATGGTTGGTATATTCTGCCCAGTGATTGCACTCATATTACATGAGGTATAAAAATACATATTTTGGTTCCTTTAAGATTCAAAAGTATTTAAAAAAGCATTCTTAAAGCAATCTTTTTAAGATTAAAAAAGTATTTAAAAGCATTCTTTAAAAGTATTCAAAATTCAGAGAATGTAAAAGTATCTTTGTTAAATAAGTGTTAAAGAAAATAAATGAATTATTTCACAATCTTAAAATAGATTAACATGAGACAGAGGGAAGTCCATATTTATTTACTCATTCAATATTGCAAGTTGTTTTCACCTTAAATGACCCATTTCGGGACACTTTTTAATCTATGCCTGATGCGTTTCTATTGGGCCGTCTCAGCCGTCCACAAATGCTTGAATCTCACATAAAGGAGTTGCTCATGTGTTGGGGAGGAGGTAATAATTTGCATTGGATACAAGATTGTGCTCTATGTAGTGTCAACTGTATGACACATGTGTTTTATTTAAAACTGAGCTGGTTAACTTTTGTAGCAATTGTATACACTTCTACATACTGCTGTCCTTTGACCAAAATCATATTCCATGTTCAACTCAGTGAAATTCAGTGGGTTTGAAGTTGAATCAGTGCTTCTATGTATTGGCTTATAACTAACAACCCAATCCTATCCAAAATGCATACTTTGGGCCAGCCAGGGATTAGGTAGCCCAGATTGAGGTAAGTCTATTTTTACTTCCCTCAATGAGCTGTCTGGTCCCCGTTGGATTGCCTCAGACCTACTTTAGCTGGCATGAGTATGGTGTGACTTATTAGTGACAATGGAGACAATGGACTGCTCTAGCCCATATGCAGCATTTTGGGACTTGCGCTGGCAGCCAGTTTCTGCAAGACAGTGGGGTGGCTGTGGCACCAGCAGCTTGCAAGGTACACTGACAGATTGCAAGACGCTTCACATAATGCTCAAAGCATTGGGCTGTACTGTTGGAAACTGTGAACAGATCTTCACTTTTCATTCCCAATATATGAACATTAAAATTAAGGTTGCTATCCTATCCGTGCTTATTTGTGACAAAGCCCCATTGACTATAATGAGACTTATTTCTAAGTACACATGTATAGGATTGCTCACATTGTGGTGAAGAGGGGAGGACAAAGAGCCATTTCCAACCAGCTAAACCTAAGGTGGATTTCTAAAAATTATGATCTGCAATTGCAGAATCGGTAACTTGATGGTAATATGAGGTGTGATCAATAAGTATCAGGACTGGTGCTATAAAAAGAAACCTACAACACGTAAAAAAAACTGGCATTTTATCTCCTTCAAAGTAGCCACACACTTAATCCAGCACTGTTTCCATTGAACTCATTTAAGCATTCCTGGAACTCGTTTCCTGGTATAATCAGCAGCTGCCTCGTTGCATTCACTTGGATTTCCTCGACGTCCTGAAATCTTCGTCCTTTCAAGTGGGATTTGATTTTTGGAAAGAGGAAAAAGTAGCAATGGGCGAGATCTGGGGAATATGGTGGCTGATGGACTTGGGTATGTTGTGCTTGGCCAAAAACTGCTGCACAAGCTGTGCTGAATGGGCAGGTGCATTGTTATGGTGCAATTGCCACTCACTGGACACATGCAATTCTGGCCTTTTCCGACAAATAGCATCCCACAAATGCTGTAACACATCACAGTAGTACTTCTTGTTTACTGTCTAACCACATGGAGCGTACTCATGATGAACAATCCCCTTGTAGTCAAAGAAAACGGTCAACAGTATCTTCACATTGCTTCCACCCATTTGTGCTTTCTTCGGTCTTGAAGAGCTTGGGGTCTTCCACTGTGAAGACTCAGTCTTGCTCTCGGGGTCATAGCCATAGACCCACAATCCATCACCTGTTATGACTGTTTTCAAAAAGTTTTCATCGTTCTGGACACAGTCAAGGAGATCTTGTGCAACTGAAACCTGAGTTTGTTTTTGGTCAGCTGAAAGCCGTTTTGACACAAACTTGGCAGACACACGTCTCAAATCTTCAGTGAGAATGGACTGAACTAATCTGCACATCCTCCAAAAACTCACAGATGGAGATTCAACTGTTTCTCCTCACAGCTGCTCGCACAACTGCAATGTTTTTCTCAGTTTTGCTGGTTGCAGTTCTCCCCGAATGTTTGTCACTGTTGACATTTTGTCAGCCATCTTGGAAATGTCTGAACCACTCGTACACTCATGTGCAGCTCATATACTCCTCTCCATACACTTCAGAAGTGCACTCCATGCACAACTTTTCATAGGTGTCTGCGCAAAATTTGATGCACATTCTCTGCTCAACTTTCTCTGTCATGGTCAATTCGACAACAGCACACTACACACTTTCTTTCCAAGCACTGCTGTAAAGAGAGGAAGTGAGCCAGGACATTAAAACTAACGTGTGCATGCACATTGTGCCAAGTGGCTTCACTCTGCATGTTTTAGCTCCTTTGCTGTGGCACCAGGCCTGATACTTATTGATCACACTTCATATGTGCATTGTCTATATTCATACACATCAAGTTACTTTTTTGGATCACATGAAGACATTCTGGCTTCTATCATAATAGAGTCAGTGAGCCTGTCAATGGACTCAAGCATGCCTAATACAGGGTGACCAGATGCCCAAACCTCAAAAGGAGGACAAGGTCTTGGATTCCTCTCAGCCTGGCTTTTCCAGTGGACAATGGAACGTTTGCCTACTCACAAGTAAAGCCGTAATATTGGGCACTTTCACTGTCCCATAGAGCTCAATGCAGTTTTTATTTTTAGTTTTTTGGCCATAACTTTTGATAGGAAGGACACATTTCAAAACCAATTTTTGAAATATTGCTCTTCAATATGTATCCAACAACATAAAACATGATGGAGATGCATAAGACATGATGCACACCATGGCGAAGTTCCAAAATAAAGCCAAAAAGGAGGATAATGAAGTGCTTTTGGAGGGCATCCAAACAGGATGCAAAAAAAGGGCAAATCTGGAAATTTTTGGTCATATGGTCACCCTGGCCTAACTACATGTCACAGTGCGGCTCCTAATAAGTTTAAACACCATAAATGTACAAACTGTACCGAAGAGCCTGATTAGCTCGAAGAAGCTGATAAGCTACAAACAGCCAGCAATATCTGTGCCCAACCTGTCATTATCTCAGGTGAGAGCAGAAACTGGAGGACAACCCATCTTAGACCCACAGTAATTAGAAAGGGTTAAACATTAAGAATAACATAGCATTTCTGTTGTACCATCGAGTGTTCAAAGTGCCTGACAAATACAATCCCCATCATCCTTAACTGTAATCAGTAAGCTAGACCAGCATTATTATCTCCATTTTATAGCTAATATTATAACTTACTTAAAGCTTCTAATGAGTTCATGGCTCAGGTAACACTTGAACCAGGGATTTCCTAACTTCATTATTCACGCTATTAGCTGCAACACAATATCAGTTCAGCATTATTACTGCACAACAAGAAAACAAGCGGCTCATCAATGTTGACGTCATAAAAAGAGCCATGAAAAGTCAGCAGGCCTTAGAGTGACAGGCCCATATTGGCATTCATGTTTGAGGTAACAAGAAGGAAGGGAACAGTGTTAACTTGAAGTGTACCAGCAATCTGGTAGTGGATTACTACTACTACTAAAAGGTTGTTTCCTGCACATACTATCATGTACAGAATCTGAAACACTGACCAGAATTAAGATTCATCAAAAAAATTTAATTAAATGCTTCATATGTTTTTGATTTGTTCAGAAGTTTACACAGAAGTTTGTGTAAAAATAGAATAAAAATGAAAATTTGAGGCACCTGGAAAACAACATTTCTCTTTCTAAAAGAAATGAAAGGACTTGGTAGAGCAGATAAATATTCTGCTGATTGGACAAAGAGGCACTTTTACAGATGTGCTCCTTTTAAATTTAATAGGGGGAAAGAAACTGTCCTCCCTCAAGCACATCTTTTCTATGGCTGTTTGGTTTTGTTCTTCTGCATGTATTTAGATTGTAAGCCCTTTTGGGACCTGGAGCATTTAGTTACTTGATTTTCACTGTAAACCGCTTTGTGAATTTTGCTGAAGAGCACTATATAAATATTAACAATAATAATAAATAATCTGTTCTTGGCTGCATTCTTCTGCACAGTTATGACATTTCAGTGCTATGACCAATCAGAATATGGCTTTGAACATTTGTCATCTGATCTATCCATTTTTTTGTGCAGAGCAAAATATCTTCTATGGCTATTCTTGGAAATTAAGAGGAAATTCCCTAATTGCTTCCAAGAGGAAAAAGCAGAATAAGAACCAGTGTTGCCAAGGAAGAAAATGTGCAACCTACTAGAAAAATTCAAAATAGATAGTACAATAATATATAGATGAATTGGTGGAGCTCATCTCTAGAGAATGGCACGATTGGAGAAATGAAGAATTAATGGTTCTTTTCCAAGGATGTGTAGTATTCAGTCAACACTTTCCATGCTTTAGGTGCCATGAATCCATCAGGGGGATTGTCACCTTCCCGAGCCAGCTTCCTCATCCGTGTGCCAGAAATGAAGTCAAATTCATTGTGCCTGGTAGGAAATGGGTAGATATTCATGATATTAGTATAAATACTATTGAGCCAGAGAATGAAAAGTCACATCTTTTCAATCTTAGGGAACAATCCTAACCAATATTTCAGCTCGGGGGTAAGGCAATGTAACCCCAATGTGAGGGGAAAACATTGCCTGACCTTTATAAGGAGGACTCTGTGACTCCCCCCCCCCATCCATAGGAGGCAGCCCCCCATCCACATGCCTCACTGGCATAGCTATGCCAATTCTGGAATGTGGGTTAGGATTGTGCCTTTAATGTTTCTGCCAAAAATGAGTTGAAACAGATGGGTGATCCCCATGCAGCAAGAGTGTCTTTGGGGGCCCAGTACCTTACTGGGACAAAGCCCAGTAAGACACAGATTTGTTAGTTAAGCACTGTTGGAAGGGGAAAGTGCAATCTCTCATTTGTCTATTTTTAATCCAATTTAAACTTAAATTTTAACTCAAAAATCGCAACTTTAATACGAGGAAGGTAATATGAGGGAACAGATAGCACAGAAGTCAGGTGGTAAAGAAAATAACCCCCCCAAAAATGGAGAGCAATGCTGAAACTAGACAGATGAGGCCTGCAGAGTCTATTTAAAGCCCATTTATTCCATGTAGGACTTGAGTCCACTTGCGAATAAGATCCCAGCTAAGAGAATCTTGGAAATACACAAAAAAGAGTCGGGGGAAGATAATTTTAGAGTTGGACCATTCAGTCATTACAAAATTTAAGCCTCATGAGTCAAAATGTTTTGCTTTATTGCTTACTTGTCTGCATCATAGAAAACCATCGCCTTCTGTACTTTGTTGTATGCGGCTACTCGGAAGGGAATTATTTCCACAGAAGTCAGTCCTGGAGCCATGCTCAGCACCTTCCCACCTTGTGTGGGCTCATACAGATCTTTCTTAGTCTCTGGGTGGGGCATTCCAGCTGGATCACGTCCCACAATATAGAAGTTGGCTCCAGCGATCATTCGAGATCTGCAGTGCCACTGGACCTAAGAAAATGCCACAAGAATAGATTATTGAAACATTCATTATCAGACAAACCATAAGGAGAGAAAAATGAAAGAACAAAACATAATCAAGGTAAAAACTTCAGTCAACAGTCAACACTGAGAAATACAAAGTACCACTAGTGTCCAAGAGTGAAAAATATTTTTATATTTTTAATTTGTTATATAAATGGTCATTAGCTTAACAGGTATTTATTCTTGAATATTACTCAATTATTCTGTGCTACATGAACTATTGCCTCTCTTCAAATATTTTGTGAGATTTTAGTGCATGTTAATGACACATTGGAGTAGCTTTATGCCATGATAAATACTAGAAGTTATTAATAATAGTCAAGTCCAAAAGTTATTACCTTTGATCAAAAAGTCTCTTTTTCCAAAAATGCAACATTTTGTAAATCAATACTGTATTTTTTATTAATTAAATAGCAAAAACGTACCCGTGTTGTGGGAGTAAAATTCCCCCTGAATGCCATCCCCCCACTGCACATCATCCCCCATGCACACTGTCCTCCCATGTGCAACACCTCCGTACAACATCCCCCCATGCACACCCTCCCCCCTGCACTCTATATGCAACACCCCCAGCGCATCATCCCCCCTGTGCATCATATCCCATGTGCAATACCTCCATACAACATCCCCCCATGCACACCGTCCCCCATGCACACCACCTCCTCTTGCGCACCATCCCCCCCAGGCATACTGTTTGCAACACCCCCATGTGCATCATCCCATGCACACCATCCCCCATGTGCAACACCTCCATACAACATCCCCCATGCGCACCATACCCCATGCGCACCATCCCTCCTCGCACACCATCACCACCTGTGCACCCACCCTACCAGTGCATCAGCTGTATGTAGATCAGTCTTCAGTGTTAAGTATAGGACAAAAACATGTTGCACCCCTTTTCATCCCCTTAAGGGTTGATCTGACTGGCAATTTCTTCAGCATTTGTCCCATGTGGTGACAGAGTCTACTTGTTCTGGATTGGAGTCATCCAATCCATGATTGACATGACATGGGGAAACCTGGCCAGACATGTTGTTGTCAGGACTGGCCTTTGATCTTACAAAATCGTAATCATTACTAGTACCAACAGAACAATATTAGGGGAGGAAAAAAGATAAAAAGTTAGAGTAAGTCATTAAGAAGCGACCTGGGGAGACAACTGGGAAAAGCAAATCCCATTCATAGGAAGAAGCAAAAGAGATAGGACAGTTATATTAGATGGGAAGCACACTACCTCTGTTGGTCCAGCATACAACATAGGAGAAGGAAAAATGGCTACAATAGTGGACTTTGGATCCAGCACATGCTCCTCCAGAACTGCAGCATGCTGCTTCATGCGCCACTCAAGTGGCACATCATCATCCTTGGTCCATCCGCCAAGGGGATGCAGGAGCAACACAGGGTGCTTGTAGCCTCTTTCTAACAAACGGCGTTTGGTGTCTTGCATCAACAGGGCATGTCCATTGTGTACAGGGTTGCGCAGCTGGAAAGCAAATACTGCATCTGAAATTTAAGAAGAGGGATATGCAATTGCCCCCACTCACTACATAGATATTACAGAGTGCAAATTATAAGACAGATCAAGAACAGATTCATAGATTAGAATCTCTCCTAAACTTGAGCTTACACTACCTTAGCTGAACATGTGAACAACCAAGAGAAACATAGTTCAGCAGTATGCCTGATTAAGCACCTCATATCTTCTGTTTTGCTGTCTGCTTGATAACTACTAAAACTGGGGCAATGGGTTATCAGTCATTGCCAGACACTAAAACTGGTCTGGGTGGGCCATAAACTTTCAGGTGTGTGTTGCATCTTTTCCTGACAATTCTGAAGTTTTTTTCAGATGGGGCTCAGTAGACATGTGAATGGAATGTGAATGTGAATGGAATTCCTTCTTTGTTCCTCCTCCAGAATGCAGAAGACCCTTCTCCTTCCTGATGGTGATAATTAAATATTATTTGATAATATATTCACCAGAATTTAACATGCACCTTTTCCAGCTGAATCTAGTCTCCAAAATCAGAGTGCACATGAGATTTAATGGCACATTTGATATGAGTAAATAACAGTATTTTGATTAAAAGAATAGGTCAGTATCTAGTTTAAAAATTTACTATATTGTAATAAAAAAGTAACTTGTGTATAAAGGTAAAGGTGTCCCCCACAGGTTGCACTGCCAGTCGTGTCTGACTCTAGGTAGCGGTGCTCATCCTCATTCTAGGCCAAACAGCCAGTGTTGTCCAAAGATGTTTCCATGGTCATGTGGCCAGCACGACTGTATGTCGAGGCACACAGAACACTGTTACCTTCCCACTGAGGTGGTACCTATTTACCTACTTGCATTTACATGCTTTCCAAATGCTAGGTTGGCAGGAGCAGGGCTAAGGACGGGAACTCACCCCATCTTGCAGTACTCGGGTCTTGAACTGCTGAGTGGAATTCTATTGAAACAGTATTCCAGCCCCACTGTTCTAACCACTGAGCCTTTGCACCCACATAGTTATGTATAAAGTAGTGCAATTTGGTAAAAATCCTAACATAAATCTATTGTTGCATTATTGTTGTCATAAATCATTGTGCTAGGTTTCTGTACCTAACTTTTGGTTCAAGGCAAGTTGTAAGCTGATTGGACATGTGGGCAAAGACATTGTTCTGCCAACCAATCACAGACAAGTATGTGTCATGTTCTGATTGGCTGGCTGAGTGGTTGCCACCACCTATATAAGCAGCAGTTGGTCAGTCAGGAGTTGAGGTGAGCTGAGAAGTTCTGTGGTACTGTGAAGTACTCTGAGATGATTTAGCTGAGATGGACTTAATACTATATTTGAGACTTTGGACCGACTTACTGACAAAAATTTATGGACTCTGACTGGCTCTGGTTGCTGTACTATATGACTAAACGTGTATGACACGGACTGTCTTGGATTATCCTGTTAGTTAAATTAGTTGATAGAAACTACCCTGCAGTGTTTGTCTTCACTCTTGCGCCTAGTACCAGTTACAGGACATCAAACAGTCAACACCCTAACATAATGTATCCAGTAAAATTACCAGTAAATTTTACATCTGCTTTGCAGCTGCGCACTAAAATCATCAGTAAACGTTTTAAATCTCAAGCCTTTTAGCCTGTGGGTATGCATTAGATTCAGTGTTGCATTAGATTTGAGTAACTAGTTAATTATAATTATAGATCTGTTTATAAACAAGTGTTACATTGTCTCACAAATGTGTACACTTACCAGCATTCATTTCTTTAAACTTCTGCTTTAGTTCCAAGGGTGTCAAGCGGTATTGGTCCAACCCATCATTCCACTTTATCCTCTCTAGCACAAGGAGATCTCCACCAACCAACCACTCTCCACTTTCCATCACCATCTATCAAAACACAAAGCCATTCATTAGGATAAGGTGGTGCTCAAACATAAGGAATTTTTGTTAATAGGTTCTGTGCCTGCTGCTTCTAAGACTAAGGGCACAGTCTAGAGTAACTACAGGGAGTTCTTGCTCCAGTGTAAGAACAATTTCCTGTGAATAGCAATATGAATTTCCCATAGGTTTTCACTAGGTGGTGCAGTAACTACGGGTACACGTAATGTCTCTTACGTGCTCCTGTAGTTACTCTGGATTAGAGGATAACTGAAGCTGGGTGAATGAATTGGAATGAAACTGAATGGGAGCTACTGAATTCTTTCCATGCCTTCTGAAACTAATGTGATATGCAGCAAACAGAGCTATCCTATCTTGCACAGGAACAACCACATCAGTGTGCCTGCACTGTATCCAGCATAAAACTATCCCATCTATTTTGTTCACTTACCTTTACATGTGGGTGTTTCGCACAAGTGGTCCCCCATACACGGGCACAACGTTCTTCCTTTCTGTGCTCAAAATACTCGGGATTTTTGAGGATTGCTACCCTTCGCCCACTGTACTCCAGGGTAAATGCACTGCAACCTTCCAGACGTTTTTTGTCTTCTGTAGTTATTGGAAGTACTATGGGAATGCTCAAGTTAATAACACCATCTGTTAAAAGAACAATGGTATATTTCAACTAAATGTATCTGAAAAAGTTCATTGAATGGACCATTGAATATTCTGTGAAACAGGAAGATCCTCATTAACACGTAATCTGTCTACTTCCACAAAAACAACTTCTTGAGTTAACTACAGAGAGGGAATGTTTGGCTTTGCCCTACAAACCCAACTGATTTGACTATCAGTTTAGATTCTGGAAGTGTTATCTGAACTCTGAATTAAGGATCAATTCTACAAATTCATTTCAAACATTCAAGGTTTACCACCTAAATCAGCAACTTAACTGTTTTCATGGAGGAGCCTGTCATGGAATTTATTTTGTACACATGATTTTTTCTCATTCTGACCCATACACTTCACTGAATGTGGGAACAAGAACTCTACTGACATTTTCCTAACACCGATTGTAGCATATTTATAAGCTTGGGGTCATCCCATTTGAATTTAAATGAGACACTGTGTTTCTTTCTCCTGCATCATACCTGCAGATTCCATGAAAAGAGACATGGTTTAAATTTAACCCTTCCCAAAGGTCTGTGGGTGGCACAAGTGGTTAAGACACTGTGCCTGTTAACCAGCAGGCCAGAGTTCGAGACCCGGGTCGGTCCCCACAAAACAGGGTGAGCTCCTGTCCTTAGCCCAGCTCTGTATGCAGCTGGAACCAATCGTATTGGCTCTGCCTTTTCATTGGACTATTTCAGTGGCGTGGAGACGGGAGATTTGCTGCTTGGGTAACAGCCTATCCTCCATAACAATCTAACCCTGGCCTTCATGCTTCACATGCAGTGTATGCAGCACCGAGTACAATACCATAGTCTTTCAAGACTGATGAATGCCTGCTATTAACATAAAATTTCAGATTCAGGCACCACAGCACAGATTTCTGCTTCCAGAAACCAGGCCAGTCACACATAATCATTATCACCTTGCTATCTATTTGCTTTGGGTATAAACCGGTATATACATGCAGTATTTACACACCTTTGTTTCACTAATAACTTGGCTATTTCAGTATTCATATTAAGTAATTTGCTTCTAACAGTGAGCTCTCCGAGAGCCAGGATGTGGTTCTAGTTTTGGACTTAGACCTAGAAGTTCCAGGTTCAAATCCCTGCTCATCCACAAAGAAGGAATCATGTACACCACCTCAAGCTCCTTGGAGCTCATTTTATACTACAGTATGAAAATGTGAAAAAATAAATACTACAGAAGCTATTGTGAAGACTGAGAATTAAGTCATCAGACATGCACTGATATCTGCAGAGGTTCCATTCCAGAACACACTCGCTAGTGGTTACCTGAAACCATGGATTCTGGGGATGTTCCTCACCTCTGGAGGGTCTTGTAAGCTTCATAATCCTCCTGGAAGCTTCCTAGTCTTTTGGGGGCTTTTACCAGCCTCAGAATGAGTTGCACCACAAAAGAAGTCCCAATATTTGTCAAAACTGGAAGCAACATTTTTATGCCTTTGAAAAGCATTATGGGTAGCCATAACGAGTAATGGTTTTTTTTAAGCCAACTGCTTCCAGCCTTATAAAATTAATACCATTTTGTATAAATGTTTTTATTACCTCTGAACTTTACAACTGGCTTGTTAATTTGTCCCTTGTTTAAACTATAATTCAATTTTGTTCAGATCATAGCTAATTTCTCCACCTTAAAAAGTCATGGGGTAATTAAATCAACATTTCTATTGTTAATTATGTGCTTTAAATATTGAGTAATGCTGAGTTTATTTTGCTTCTTAGTATCAATCACTTTTTTGCTGTTTTTATCCTATTCCGATGCCAGAACATTTACAATCTGTTGTGTATGTGAATCATTTCAACAGACCTGTTACCTCGATCAAACAGTACATTTATTTTCCCATGAACTTACCAAACCATGTTGATATAAAAGTTTTCTTTCAACTACTTTGAAGTTTTCCATTCAAAATAATTAATGAACAAATTAGAAAGTAAATATGATGGCTGTTTTGTGTTAACTACCAAGTCCAATGATTTTCACTATGATTTGACAATAAATTTTAATGACTTTATGATCATGTTCACTTTTCTTTTGGGATTGTTCATCTAATCATTTCAGCAAAATATAGACTTTGTGTCCTTGTTTTAAATGTTATGTTTTTATGTTATATAATTTTCATGTTTTATATTCACAAAGTCTATATGTCATCTATAATTCATGCATAATCAAAAACTTTTTAAAATGGTATATACATATTGTGATTCAACCAGTATATTTCTCTTTATTGATTTATGTCACCTTTATCTTTGAAAGTATATGTATTATAATTAAAACTGAAAATCCATCAATCACTTTTAATATAATCTGATATGAAAAGGCCAATCCAGAAAATAACGGCTTTTTAAATTATTGCAACTAAAGAATAGGGCACAATCCAGAAGTGTACTTGGGTTACCCTATCTATCACTGCAAGATGGGCCACCCTAGTTATTCTGGAAAAGGCTTGGGGCAGCCTAAGGCAACATCAGCTGCCCCAAGACAGGTGGACCTGGGCTGACGTAGCTGGGGAAGCCTATGCAGCTCCGGAGAGGCACGTTGAGGGCATGTTTAGCATTGACTAGGACAGAACAGTTACTCTGTATCCAGAGCCTGTTTCATTCCCTCATCCAGCTCCTCAGAGTTATACCACCTCAGGAGCAGGTAGTGAGTAGATCCATAGGGGTCCATGATAAGCCAGAGAAAGAATGGCAGTGCTGACCAAAAATCTGAGTTCTTGGCCAGCATATCTGCAACCCCTACCTCTCAACCTCAGGATATGGCACAACTCCACTAACTATGGCACAGCCACTAACCTGGGGATACAGCAGGCCACTCCAAGAAGCCCCTTGTATTCACTGTAAACTGTATGGCAGTCTCATCAGGGAGGCACCACAGCTGTTCCTTGTTCAGTGTGATCTGAGGGGGGTCTCCTTGGGAGCAAGTCCTTCCCAGGTATCACTCACTTGGTGCCTACTGAGCATGCTCTGGAGCAGGTAGGGCAGCCCAGGCTTCGTGACTCTGGAAGCAGCATAACTTTCTGCTCTGGATTCAAAATAGTTGGATCAGCCCAGCTAGGGCACTCCTCACTGCCCTTACTCTGGATTGTGCCCTAAGTTTTCTTCCTGTTTTCATATGTAAACTAAAACAGGTATACCCAGCTTGTGTCCCACCATGTTTAATGCTGCCAAGTATGCCAGGAATAGTGGCCCATTAGGACATGATAGAGCTTCTGAGTTTGTGGCCTGCCTAGGACTGCAGAAACACAGAAGTTGGGAAAGTGTAATATGTCAATCTGCAACAAATGGCTGGAAAGCAGCATTTGACTTGGTGGCTGACAAGTTTTGGATGCCCAATAAATAGCATGCTATTACATAATAAGAATATGTGTAATTCTTATTGTAAGTCTTAGCCATGGAAGTCAATATGAATTTTGCCATGACGCTTGAAATCATTAAGAGTTGTCTATTTTGAGCCAATTAAAAAAATGCTAGAAGAGTCTGGTATTAACCATTTAACTGGTTGGATCATTAATATATTCTTACTGATTCTAGTCTTCTACATTAAAATTTCATTTTTATATATTTGATAACTTTTAGTGAAAATCTCTTAATTGCAATTATTTTAACACCACTGTGAAAAACTGAATACGTACCAAGTTTGAATATATCAAGTCTACCCCTTCCTGGCAAAATATAAACACAATTATCAAGCATATTTTAACTGTCCCCCTCTCTCAAATTACCTCTAGAATCTCAGTTGAATTCCTGACTTCTAAAACATGCCATTCCTCCAGGGAGCATCTGCTTTCAAACCTGCTCACACCAATGCAGCTGTACCACTGGAACATGCACTGCGTCCTGCAGAGGGAAAAGGTCTGGGAGGTCTCCACCCAATAAAGGAACATTTGTCCACGTGTCTGAGGGGACACGAGGACAAATTGAAATGGGTCTCCTCTACCCAAACTGAAATGGGTCGCCAAGTTTGCTGGTGTAAATCTGACTGCACCCAGGGAAGTGGATTGAGGCCAGGAAGGGGGGAAATAGAATAGCAGTGGTGCCTCTGCTGCCGAAACCACTGCTTTCCAAGGCCTTGATCTGCCCAACTCCCAGGTTTCAGCCTTCTCCCTGGCCCATCCCATACATCACACTGCCTCAACCCTGCACTGACTTACTGGTGCCAGGGCTTTTAGAAGGCTGCTTATCACGCAGCCACTTGCAGCAGAAGTTGTGTGGCTGTGCAAGATGGGACACTTCTGTTTGTGACAGCCATTAAGCCTTCTACACTGCCAGAACTCAAATTCTAGTGGCACACAACACCCATTAAGATTGGGGCATTAATCATGATTCACTTTGATGTATTATGGAGATAAGTGGAGTGAAGATGAAGATGAAGAGGAGATGATAACCTTAATCTTCCCAGACCATCATGCTATTGACAAAAAGACAAACTGTATTTTGTGGCCTGGTAACCTTAGAGTTTGAACCATATTCCAAAGACCTTCTTTAGGCATACTCAGTGAGATTTTTTAATTTTTCTCAGATAGCAGAATCAGCAGATAGTTTTAAAACACTCCTCTGTATTTAAAGGATACCTCCCTTTGCAATGTGGTGTTGCTCTCAAAACAGCCTCACTCTAGCCACTAAGCTCACTGTGACCCCCTTTAGAGGAAAGGTTAGCACAACTATAATTCAATGCAATCAATGTAGTTTTCTTATCAGGGATAACAATCTTATTATGAACAATTATCTTACTATCTTATTAAACCCTAATTTTTTGTCATATGTATTCTATTTAAACAACCACCTGTACTGCATTCAGTGGCATAGCTCGTGATCATATAGCCCGGTGCAAAATTTAAAAGTTGCCCTGGAAATGATGTCACAACCAGAAGTGATGTCATCCCGGGGTATTTTTAAAAAGAAAATTGGGAGAATATCTGCTTCCTCCTTCTCAGCCGTTCACCACTCATTTGCTCTGCTAGTGGGATAATTAAAGCACGATTTGCTGTCTAGAGTAAAAAAAAATTGTTGCTCCCTCCCCCTGCAGCAGCAAAATAAAATTTAATTAAGTAAAAAAATGAAAATTGTTATCACTTATTAGTGAGGGAAACTGTGCTGGGGCAGAGAGGAAAGGTTATTCTTTCCCTGCTAAATATAACAGGAGCACCACAGAATTGTTTGTAGACTCACTTAGCATATTAACTGTGTTATGATACATGTATAAGTACAGTATAAGTACAGTATATGGAAATGAGAGCCGATTCATAGTAACATCTTATTAGTGCCATACTGTATCAGAATTACATCTCATTGGCTCTGAGAGCTATCAGTATTGTGGAAATGTTTTGAGTTAAGTAAATTCACTTTTTGTTCCACAGGCGTTTGTGTTTTCATTTTCTGGTTAAATTGGCCATAACGTTTGATAGAATGTAGATATTCCAGTGCATGTTTGTTTCTTTTCATTCTGCATTACCTTTCCAATGATATATAATGTGATGGTGTTATCATTTATGCATATCCACTTTTCCATAATTTTAGCCACTAGTGTCAAACTCAGCTTGTAGCCCCCTTAAAGCTTGTTGCCCGATGCAAGTGCACCCCCTGCACTCTCCTAGCTATGCCACTGGCTGCATACATTCATATATAGGCAATCTGCACAACTAAGATTGCAATCCTAAAAAATTTAGGCTGGCCTAACTCACTTGGCATATTTTCCCCTGGTAGTGTTGGAATGTGTGGGGAGGTTAGCATATACCTGTGCAGTGGCCTTACCTCTCCAGGAGTGGGGCAGAAGTGCCTTACGGCACTTTTGTGACACCTCTGGGCCAGTACGGGACATATCCCATGTCTTACACCATCCTAACCAGTGATTGGATTCAAAGAAATTAACAACCGGTTCTATGCCCATCTGGCAGCCGCTTTTAAATGGCTATTTTTAAACTTTGTATGTCCTATCTCTTGTTAACAACCGGTTCTGTAGAGTAGGTGCAAACCTGCTGGTGCCCACCACTGACCCTAACTGAAGATTAGAATTGCAGCCTAAATTAGCAAAATTATCTTATAACAGTTATCATACAACAGAGAACAGTTCTAAGGGCAAAGTGCATCAAATCATACCATCGAGCAAGGTGCCAAAATGGATAACTTGCAAGTATTCTTTCTCACGCATAAATCCTTTCAATGGGGTGGCCCAACCTTCACTCAGGACTTGAACCCACTGTAGATCCAGCTGGGGAAAAAGAATGTGGTGGTTTACATCTTATGGACTGCCGCCTTGACTTAATTACAGCATAATTTTGCAAAAGATTTATAATTATTTTTTAAACAGGAACAAGAAAGTGTCCCTAATTCTTAGGGACTTTACTGGGGGAAAAACATGGATGTAACATGCACAAAATGATTAAAAACAGAGGCAAAAATCATGACCATAAATTTACAATTTACAAACAATTATGAATGTCCATTATGACAGGCAGAATACTATGGAGGGTAGGCTCACATTTGGTGGGAGGAAACCTCCCCTCTCCTCATACTGGAGAGCCAGGATGGTGTAGTGTTCAGGAGTTGGACTTAGACCTGCTAAATCCCTGCATAGCCATGGAGTTTCCTGGCTAATGTTGGGGCCAGTCAGTAAATCTGAGCCTAACTTACCTCACAAGATTGCTGTGAGGACCCTACCCCCCAAAATTTTTTTAAAAAAGATTAAAAGCTCCTTGGAAGAAGGATGGTAATGAAATATGAATACTAATATTTGGAGAATATTTGTGGAGTCCCAGATTTTTGTGGAGACTCAGATTCACAGCTAATGTCTAAAGAATCTTAAAGGTATAAATCTTATCTCTATGGCAGAACAGAAAGCAATCAACATATGCTATCCAAGAAAATGCATATGAGTTAATGGCCCAAATTGATCTAAACACATTTTCAAATAAAAATTGCATATATGTAAGCCTGCAAATAAACAAACAAAATGTATAGATACCTTTGGAAAAGTAATTAATAGTGGGTTCTCTTTATATGCAGGTTAGGAACCCATAAATTTGACCCACTGTGGATTTCTAACCCCACGCAAATCCCATGCAGAACCTCCCAGACACAAACAATAATACCTTGTCTTGTCTATCAAATGAAGATGGAACTTTACTCATTAGTAATAAATACCATCCAACCACTAGGTAACTTTGCCAATTCAACTTCAGTTGCCTTTCCATCTAGTGCATCACTTAATCTCCAACTTTATTATTATATTATATTAATATATATTATATTAATCTCCAACTTTATTATTATAAAAAAAACTACCAAGATTCTCTTTACTTTTGTTCTCCGTCTGATAAGGGACAGAGATTGAAAAGCATACTGCCAGACTTTAGGGAAAAAAACTGAAAACCTGTCTAGCACCTAGAGAGGCTAAGCCACACTGAATCTTTATAACTCCTCCATTTTAGAACTGTTAGAAGCTTGATTAAGGTTTTGCATTCATTTGACTGATCCTCATGAACAAGCAAAAACACTTGTGACTCTTAATTTTTTCCCCTATGATTGTTTTTAGCAATCTACAACAGTGGTTCTCAATCTTCCTAACGCTGTGACCCCTTTTAAGTTCCTCATGTTGTGGGGACCCCCAACCATAAAATTATTTTTGTTGCTACTTTATAACTGTAATCGTAATGTAAATATCCGATATGCAGGATGTATTTTCATTGTTACAAATAAAATGTGTGTTCTATGCACACACTGAACACAATGGGATTTATTTCAGAGTCGGCATGCATAGGATTGGGCCCTGAGGCTGTCAGTCAGCCCCAGTGTGCGTGCAGCTACAGCCGGAGGTCTGGCAAGCCTGACCTGGCCCCCTGCACCAGGGATCTTTAGGCAACCCCCAGGAAAGCTCTAGGCGACCCCCAAAGGGGTCCCAACCCCCGCTTTGAGAAACACTGATCTACAACATGGCAACATGCTGGGAATTGGCCTTAATGAATACAAAAATACCTTCCATAATGCTGCTTCCTTTAGTGCCAATTTGTTACAGGGTTTTTCCCAACAGGCAATGCAACTCTAAGCATGTCTACTCAGAAGTAAGTCCCACTTTCAATAGCACTTACTCCCAAGGAAGGTGTGGTTGGGATTGCAGCCAGAGATGACCAATGGGAACAGTGAATTCTGGACAAATCAGTATTCATTTCTTACTTATTCTTACTGTATTACTTCACACAGTGTTTAACTGATGGGGAAAGTATTAGCAATGCTATTTGAGGTACTGATGTAGAGATCACACTAATCTAGTAACTCAAGCTGTCTTTTAATATCAAAATTTAGGAAAAATTGCCTTGCATATAATTTTTCCTGAAGAAATTATGCAAGTACTCAGGCTGAAGAAATCAGTATCTTCATCATCTCAGTCTACCATCTTATGGCTTGAGTTCAAATGTAAATTCAGGTTGACCTTTTCCTTTTCAAAGGAGACATACATGCGGGTTTTCAGCCCTTTAAAGACATACCAGTCTACTTTTCACAACATATTGTTGTGAAATAACCTGTATATTTAGAAAAAATGCAGATGGGGACATCTGTGCATATTGATGAAGTGCTGATAACTGTGGAGAGGACAGCAACAAGGGGCACCATCTCAAGGCAACCTGTGTTATTCTCCTACTGTGAATCTGGCAAAGTGGATAGTATGCTTTGAAAGTTTACACATCAGTAAATTTGGCTTAATGGAGCCACAGGGATTTTTTAGCAGCCACGTACCATACAGGACAAACAGTAAAGAAGAAGAATGGACTTTAGCAGTCAGATCTTTTTCCTGGTGATCATAGTGATATGTCATAAAATCAAAATATGACCAATTAAAACTACAATGCAGAAAAAAGAGAGTTGCTTAAGCAAAGATGGTTACTATTAAAAGCCAGAACTATTTACATACAATTGTGCCACCAAAAATTATGAAAACAAAACATTTATCTCAGTGACAGCCTATGATATTTTGGTGATTGTGGTGCAAAAATCCAAACGGTGTCCCTTCTTAAGGTGATTTAAAAAATGATAAAATAAATTATTGACATTGCTTTTCTCCAAATTTACTGCTTGGGACAGTTTGCTTTACTCAACATAATGGAAGAACTACCTTGGGTCTTCCTCAACCCATGGCGAGACACAAATAATAATAAAGAAACATCCTTGGAAAACTGTTCCATGCCATTAGTGCCACTGCCAGGATTATGACCTGCTCCTTACGCTGACAGATTATATCTTTCTAATGATGGCATATGAAACAGAGTATCATTCATGGATCCAAGAGGACAGGGAAGAACATTTTGGGACTATAGCTACAAGTTGGAGGGTTAGGTATGATATAATAGACATACTATAGACTGTATGCATGTAAAAGGTAAAGGTGTCCCCGTACATTGCCCTGCTGGTCATGATCTCCTCTAAAGAATCAGACTGGTCATCCTAGTAAAATGGCCAAAGAGCCAGCATTATCCAAAGACATCTCTGTGGCCATGTGGCCAGCAAGACTAAACAACAAAGCACACAGAACACAATTACCTTCCAATGCAGTAGTACTTAATTTACCTACTTGCACTTACATGCTAGTTTGGCAGGAGCTGGGCATGGAACGAGAGCTGACTCCATCTCGCAGTTTTTGGGTCTCCAAAGAGCCAACTTGCTGACCTTCAGGTATGCATGTACCCAGAAGTAAAGTCTTAATGCGTTCAGTAGGACCAGCTGGTGTGTGTAGGAAAGTAGCTTAACATAACTATACTGTAGAATTATTTCCTACCTTGGTAATCTTTAGAGAAGGCAATGTATTGGCTTCAGCCCATGCTTCCTCTGTCTTATTTTCAGGAACAAACAGTTCAAGAACATCTCTGATTGCAGTTGGAGGTACAATGTTCTAGAGGAAAAGCAGAAGACAAGTTGCAAAGACCATTTAGAAAGCTGTGGGTGCTACTATCCTAATCTTGGCCGACACAATCATGATCTAGGCTGAAACAATCGATCTTCCTGATCTGTGATGTCGGGAGGCAAGCGCATGACTGTACACTGGCCTAGCCCTTCCCTAGGAGTGGCAGAGAAGTGTCTTACGGCACGTTTATTATACTCCCAGGCCAGCACAGGACTTGTGTTGGGGCTTATGCTGGCCTAATCATGAGTTAGGATTGCAGCTGTATCTTTGAGCCTGGACTTCACTGACAATCTGAAACATAAATCCAGATGAGTGTGAATACAGAGGGTTTTCTCCTTTGTAAACATTTTTGTTTCTGTAGGCAGCAGCATCTTTTGAAGTAATGGGAGCACCAAGAGTATTCCTGGGAGCTCTTTCCTGTTGGTTGCCACTTTTTTTCCTCTTTACAATATTCTAAAAATGAGATGGAGGGGTTTTTAGGATAATTTCCTGGATCATTTTTGAGGGGAAAAATGGCAACTGGAAAAAGCCAACAGCTGCAAATGCCTCAGAATGCCAAGTGTTTTGAAAGTCACCAGCGTCCACATAGGCAAAGTGCCAAACATATTTATGAAGAAGAAAAGCCTGCTGGAAACAGTCAACAATACTTTCTCTTTTAAGGTTTATTCAGATATTCAAAGCAAAACCAAGTACCTGTTCTTGCAAGAGCTCCACAATCTGTTGGATACATTCAGAGACAGATGATAAGTTGGTTTTCAGTACAAGTTCAGGTGCTTCTGGCTTCTCATATTCAGAGTCAATTCCAGTGAATCCTACAGATTAGCAATTCATACATAAGACAGTAGTAAGGCAAAAAGTATAAAAATATCAAGGCAATATGTTCCTTTTTCACCAATAGCTTTAATTACTGGAGTGTCTTATCTATCGAGAGTGCCAAATATCTTTCTATGCATAACTAAGTAACTGTGCTGAAGGTAGTAGATTATGTAAGAGGACGCTCTCCACCCAGTGGGTCATACCATGGAGGAAATGGGAAATCCCCCACATCTTTACACACTGCATTCACTGGTTATTCTTGTTTGGTTCTACCAAAGCCATCAGGAAGACTTGAGAAAGATTTTTTTTGCTGTAAGGGACTATGCCTGGGGACAGAAGAATTGCAAACCTTATCATGAGTCATGGAATTGTCATACCTTTGATTTCTCCAGCTCGTGCTTTTTTGTAAAGACCTTTCACATCTCTGCTTTCACAGATATTTAGAGGTGCATCCACAAATAGTTCAAAAAAAGGAAGTCCAGCTGTTTCATGAATCTTCCTTGCATTCTGGCGGTCCTGCATAAAAGGAGGAAGAAATGGCACATTACATGGTGCTTTTTCCTATATTGTTATCATACATATAAAAACATGTAGGATATTGTTATCTTGTATAGCAAAAAACGCACAGGAGAACCATGACAAGACAGTGGGCATACAGTCTCACACACTTTGGGAAACAATCCCAACAAAAGTAGGGTGGCATAACTCACCTGGCACATCTTCCTGTGGTGGTGTGGGGAGGTCAGAGTATGCCTATGCCTATCTAATCCCACCTCCTCAAGGAGTGTGGCAGAAGTACCTTATGACACTTTTATGTTATCCCCAGGTCAGCCCAAGACTTGCGCTGGGGCTTAAGCCAGCTTAACTGGGGGTTAAGATTGCAGTCACAGGGAGAGAAATAGAGAGCATGCGCAAAAGCAAGAACTTGCAGACTCATATATTCAATCCATGCCAGTAGTACAAATTATGTGTGAGATAACTGGCATGCAGACAAGCAGGTAACTAGTAAGTAGGCTTCAACCCTTACAATATCCTACAATAACAAACCTTTAATCCCAGTTATTCCTAGACGACTAGCTGGAGCCAAGTAAAATCAGTCAGGTTCACAGATAAATGAAATGGTGCCCTGGTGAGTAGGTGGTAGTGGGCTGGGTGCTTTCTTCTGCTCTTGCTCCCACTTTTTTGAGGCGGCAAACCAGATGGACATTCAGAACATCATTCACAGCATGGCCAATGCCTAAATGCACTTCTGCAATGCTACTTACGAGAGTTGGCCTTCCTAAAAAAGGACTTGGCAATACAAATGGCTGCTTTGATTAGGAAGCTTCTTAGAGCTTTGTCAGACTTCCCTCTCCAACCAAAGAGGAGCTACACTGGTGGAAATTCTTCACAATTCCAGTAAGGTACTTATATATTACAACACGTAATATTTTGCACACTTTTGAATAAAAATAGCACTCCCTCCTTCATTTTAACAGCTCTGGTAAACTAAAGATGCTATATGTAGAAAGCAAGACATGCACCAGGATGGTATATGAAATTTCAAAGAAGAGCTCTTGGCAGTTTTACCTTTGCAAAAGGAGAAATGAAACTAGTGATGCAAACGAGGCCAGCGTCAGCAAATAGCCTTGCAACTTCAGCAATACGACGGATGTTTTCTTCCCGGTCATCAGCAGAGAAACCAAGATTTTTATTCAGGCCGTGACGAATGTTGTCCCCATCAAGGGAGTAGCAAGGGATGCCATGAGCCACCAGGTATTCCTCTAGTGCAAATCCAATGGTTGTCTTACCAGCACCAGAAAGACCTGTTAATAACAGGCAGCACATAAAACAAAACTACATTATATAACTGAACAAAGACGTCCTTATATCCACAAAATATGCCATAAAATACATTGCAAACTTTGCAACTAGCAGCACAATTTTAGGCATATCTACTCAGGAGACTGCCATCCTAACCAATTAGATCAGCTAAGTCCTTGCATAAGACATGTGCTGAGCTGAGGGTGTCACAAAAGTGGCATAAGGCACTTCTGTCCTACTCCTGGGAGGGATAGGCCAGTGCACAGGTATATGGTGACCTCTCCACACCACCACGGGAAGATATACCAGAATTTAGGCTAGCCTAAATTTGTTGGGACTGCGCCCTTGGTAAACAAAGTGAAATTTATTCTCAGGAAAGTATTAAAGAACTGCAACCTAGATTTAATAATATTCTATTATTTCATAATAATTCATTCCTCAAAACCATGTTATCTAACTTATTAACAATACAGACACATGTGTGTGTGAAAATAAGCTGTCAACTGCCCGGTAGGGATGCACAGACCCCAGTGGTGCCTGGTGCCCAGTACCCAACAAGGATGCCTGCTGGTTCCCAGAGCCTAGTAGGGATGCCTGGTGCCCAGTGGTGCATGGTGCTCAATGGTGCCCAATGGTGCCCAGTGTTGACAACTGGTCACTGGTGCCCAGGGGTGCCACTGTTAAGGATGACCAATATCAAGTAGTGCCCAGTACCTGGTGGTGCCCACTGCCTAATGATGCCCAGTGGCGCATAGTGCCCAATGGTGACCAGTGGTGGCTGACAGTGCCCAGTGGTGCTCATCGGTGCCCACAAATATTTACTCCCACAATGATGGGTAAGTTCAGCTAGTGACTATAACACTAGAATAGGATACCAAAATATAAGAAGTGTATCTGATATTTATTTTGTTCTATTTATCATTTTGTTCTATTTATTATTATTAGCCACATTCTAAGAGACTCTAGTCTAAAAAGGAGAGCTATAACTCAAATCAATCAGTCAAGCAGAAATAACTCCATTTATCAACTTATAAAAATACAGTACCTGTTAGCCATACCGTACAGCCTCGGAATCCACCTCTTGTGCCCACAACTTGTCCTCTCTTACTTCTGCTAACATGATGAGCTTGATAGACCACATTGGTAGACTTCTGGAGATTCTAAGCATACACACACCAAAAAAAACCATATACATTATGTTGCCATTAATGGAAATTGGCAATTATAAAGAGAAAACTCTACTATGCAAAACAAATCAAGAAAATATGAGCCAATAAACACACACACACAAATTAATATGCAACCACAGGGCACTCTTCCTTCTTTAGTTTTACTTATGCTTAAGTAAAACTCTTTTTTCTATATAGCATAGTATAATGAATATGCTGTATTTGACATTTATTATTTGGCATTCAAATGCTGAAGAGACAGAGAAGATTTGAACACTGAAATATGATGTTGCACAAAAGATGAAGAAGCAGAACCACAGAGGTCCTAGTCCTAATGTGTCTAGTCACACATTACTGCATACTATCCTCTGGAGGTTGAAAATTGGGGGTGAGACAAATTATCTATGAGTAGGTCCAGTCACTGGCCAATTCAGCCAGTTGCTTCACAGGGCAAGCCAGTATGTCAACCTATCAGTGGGTTTACCTGACAATAAATGCCCTAGCATGCCCTGTCAGGTAACTAGATCTGATCATGGAAATGTACTTCAGTGTGATGTTGAAACTGTTGTTTTGATGAAGTTAGGAGGGTGAGATAGAACAGGGTAGCTAGGTTTAGAGCTCTCTCTCTCTCTCTCTCTCATAGAACGTATATTTATTCTTGAGAATTTCAGCTCGGGACTTTCAGTATCATTATTATTATTTCAGCAATATTGCAGAAACTGAGACTAACAGCTTCTTTGCCTCTATGTACTGCAGCTCTCAAACGTCATCAAATGAAGATACAGTGATAGAAGCATAATTTGTTCCAGAAGCATGTTGTAATCCAAAATACATGTACAGTATATGAAAGCAAATTTTCCCTAAGAAATAATGGAAACTCAGATGATTCGTTCCACAACCCAAATATCTATATGTATGAAACTGAAGAATCACTGACTCGTTCACTCAGACTCATTCACTGACTCATCAAGGCTGACCCCAAACCACCAGACCTCAAAGTATGAAATTTGGGGAGGGCATTCCTTCCATGATAAGGACTAAGAACTGGTTTTCTTCCACTAAGAACTGGTTTTGGGAAATTCAAGACAGAAGGGGGTGAAAAAGGGCGGAACATGTTTTCCTTCCTATACTTTACATTGAAGTATACCTGACTTATCCCTGGACCTAGAAGTATGAAATTTGGGGAGTTTATTCTTTATGTGATGGGAGCACCCACCAAGAACCAATTTCTAGAAATTTAATCCCCAAGGGGCTGAAATGGGGTGCAACACATTTTCAGCCTATACTTCAACACTGAAGACTTATCAACATCCAGCCCTAAATCCTTCACCTGTCCAGTAAGAGTGCTGGTTGTGGAGAGGGGGTGTTGCATGGGGAAGGCTGCTGCACTAGTGGGCGACTAGTGGGCACACAGGATGGATGGTGCATGGGGGTGGATTTTACACCAGCAACAAAGGTACATTTAGCTATAATTAATATAAAATTGATTACAACACTGTAATATAATACAAAATACTGTAGTAAAGAAAATACAAAATATAAAGAAAATAAAACAAATTAACCTGCACTTAGTCTCTCAGGTCTCTCACTGCAATCTGCCCCCCCTTACATAGAAGTGTGCCCTACTGATTGTAGTAGGGCTTACTTTAGAGTAGACATGCAAGGCTAACCCCCAAATCCAGAGTAACTACAGGAGCACGTAAGTGAAAACCTATGGGAAATTCATATTGGAATCCAGAGTAAATTGTTCTTACACCAGAGCAAGGATTCCCCGTAGTTACTCTGGATTTTGCCCTAGGTCTCTCAGGCTCCTTTCCATTGATCCCTTACATAGGAGTGAGCCCCCCTAACTGTAATCAGCTTATTTCAGAGTAGACATGCAAAGGCTGGTCTCTCAGGAGAAGCTGAGCAGGTGCTGGTGGAGCACTGAAACAAGCTGTATTTTGGCTGAGACTATTTTTCACTTGTATTGCAATACAAAATTGATAAGAAATGTTTGCTTGTCTTGCAAAACACTCTCAATCCAAAAAAGCTCTCAATCCAAGGTATTACTGTACATTTCTTAGCAGACAGATCACAAAGAAGCTTTCCAAATATTTTCTAAACTCTCAATATCCATTTATGACATTGTGCAAACTTCTACTGGAATTCTTCCAAGAGTAGGAAATTCCAGCATGTGCTCAAACTCCCTTATTCATTATTAATATTTAGGTGATTCATTCTTAAAGAAAAAGCACTCTCTGGAAACCTTTTTTTGTACACAGGACAAATACTGTACATATTCTCCTCCTTTATTCCTTTGATTAAATCTTGTGCTGTCACAATATGCCTAAATGTCATTTTTCAGACTGAGTAGGTTGATAGGGGATTATACGAGATGTTGTTATTTACCAGGACATTCTGCCTCAATCTGTGTTTGTTCAGAGATTTAAAACATATTTGGCAAGTCAAAACTAAAAGAAAAATTTACATAAAAGCCAAAAAGTGATAACTAAAATTATTAAAAAAATCTGACTCTTGAGAGTACATCCAAGAACAGATTCCAAGATAAATTATACTTTGTTGTGTTTATACTACAAATTATAAAAACAGAAAAATGTTCTCTCTTCCTCTGAAAACAATTTGTTCCTTGAAACTTGACTATGTAGAGTTTAGGAAATCCACCTTTATCACTCCATAATGAAAAATCTATCTTCCCCTCAAAAAGCCTGAAATTAGCAGTTAATACAATATGAAAACATCTGGTAAAACATGCATGATTAAAACTTGCGTGATTAAAATTAAGGGGATTTTGAGTCTTCATATACAGAAGGAAAGCACATCTGCAGAACAAATGAAAGTGTTTAAACTAAAATCCAATGGAAAAAATACTAGAGAAAGTTCCACACACCAACCTGCTCTCTCTACACATTGAACAGCAATAGAGTGTGTGAAATTTCTGAGGATGTAATGTTAGAATATCATGAGGATTCATAGTGAAAATAATAATTTTCATCGTGAAAATTATTAACATGCAGTGTTTCTTGTCTTGTCTCCAGTAACTAGAAAATCTTACAGAATACAGTGATACAGGAATTTCAAATAAAAGTAAATCACAGTATAGAAGTATCTGTATATAGAATCTGTATATGATATCTGTAAATAAAAGTAAATCACTGCATAGGAGTATCTGTTTATAGAAAACAGTTTGCTGTTATTATCATATTCCAATGTGATCAAGAAACTGAACTTCAGTGGACCTGACACAGACTAGCACATGGGAGCTGAAAGCAGGTCCCAGTTGGAGAGAGAGAGGTGCTGGGTGAAGTGCTCAGGAGATCCTCACAGGGGTTCAGACAAAACAAATAATGTTGGAATCAAAAGGGCAAAAGTATCATCATCATCGTCGTCATCTGTGTCAGTAAGATACATCATAAGGGCAGGAGGAAGATCAAGGCTGCAATTTTATACATACCTGCCTATAAATAACTCCCATTGAACAAAAGGACTTGCTTCTGAATAGACATGCCTATGTTTATACGGTTTTCACACCAATGCTGTCTCCAAACATCTCTCTGTAGAGACCATTTTCTGACATTTAAACACTGAAGTGTCAATAAACTGAGGGAGAGAAGGAAATGCCACCATCTTTCCTCCACACACTGAGTGGCTGAAGTTTCTGAATGTGTGTAATGAACAACAGTTTCCTTCACAGGGTCTCAAAAACTGGCCCTACAAATAAACGTGTGGTTGCTTCTAAACAATTGGTGTGAATTTGCCTTAACCAAGAGGCTGAAATAGATTTATTTTTAATATTTGAGAGAATCCCAACATGAAATTTTCAAATAAATCTTCAAAATGATTTATATAGATAGATAATATATATAAAACCGAAGCACTGTAACTAGATATCTTCAGTGGTATACCTTGTACTTTTGAAGTTTTCAGGTAAATGATGGCATCAAGGGTGAGATACTTTGCATTTAGGGCAGCCTGCCTCTTTCCAAGATACTGGACAAGATGTTCCCTTAGGTTCCTTCATATGCTACAATTCACTCTCCTCATTCTCTCCAGATGTATTGGGTGGCGTACTGTATATTTAAATGGAGAGTGAGTCCAGCATTACTCTTCAGTGCCAAAAGGCCTCCTTGTAGTCTAAAAATGGACTGAGATGGTCCGAGACCTCTCTGTATAAATGCTCATTGATTCCATGGCCTTGACTAGGTGACTCACCAGTGCCAGGACAAATTGCTGCTCCAGGATTGTATTTATCATTCCGTACTCTGGGAAACAGAGGGAAACCACATTTGCCACTGGTACACTTTACTCTTGTTCATCTTGGCACTCCTACACCAGCCCTTTCCTTCTACCAAGAGTGTAACACAGGAGGTTTTTTAAGACCTCAAACAAACAGTCATTCAGCTTGGAGAAAGATTGAAATGCCAAAATCTCCGAGCAGACAGAGATTTTCCCCCTCAACTACTAACTGAACCATATTCTAGCCTTTAAGAAATTGTATGATTAACCTTAAATGCAGAAAAGAAAGTTCTTTTTAATATACTTAGGTCTTTTCATCCCACCTGAAGAATAATTCTGAAGAAATTGAAAGTTTGCTACTAATTCCAAGAATAAGGTATTAACTGGCACTAGTATGGAATCTATTCATACAAAGGACATACATTACGAGGCCACCCATACAGAGTATCTCCCATATAGGAGGAGAGATCAACAAAGTTGTGACAAAAGATAGTTAAAGGGAAGGGAAGGGAAGGGAAGGGAAGGAAGGGAAGGGAGAAAGAAAGAAAGAAAGAAAGAAAGAAAGAAAGAAAGAAAGAAAGAAAGAAAGAAAGAAAGAAAGAAAGAAAGAAAGACTTACAATATGGCTGCAGTCCTAACCACACTTTCCAGGAAATAAGTTCTATTGAACTCAGTGGGACTTACTTCTGAGTAGACATGCTTAAGATTGCACTGTAGGTGACATAGTTTATGGAAGGTTTCTAAACACACAGGAAAAAAATTTCAGTCACAGCAAAATCACACAATTTGTTCATTTGTAGAATTAGTCTACAGTCCTGAGTCAGCAATTTGTTCACTCCTAGAATTACTTTACAGTTCTGAATCAACAATTTCACAAGCAAGATAATAAGCAGTTGCAGGCTAATTTGATAATAGCATATCTTTCCCTTTTACCTTGACTGATTTAAGGAAGGGAATTATGCTTTTTGGACTATAAATTCACTGAATGATTAAAAATAATGTGTCCTAAGCATTATTGGAAGGCAACTTACACATATGTCATACTCCTTTCATACTACAACTCCCCTTTAGTTAGTCTAACAAACACCATTCATGAAGCTGTAAGTTGGAATCTAATCCAGTCCAGTATCATCATTCATTTTAGTTGTCTGGTGTTTGATATATGACAAACTACGGTACATAAAAATAAGATTTTGAAGCCAGGTCCATCCCCAAAAGCATTTAACAAACAACAACTTTATAACAAGTTTTAGAATTTGTTTTTATTATTTTTTTATTATTTTCACATTTTTATACCTCCAAGGACACCAGGGTGGTATACATAGTTCATCCCCTCCTTTGGTCTTCAAAATAATCCTGTAAAGTTGGTGAAACTAAGAGACGGCAAATGGCCCAAGGTCACCCAGGAAGGCGCATGTCTGAGCAGGGATGTGATCTTGAGCTCTACACCGCTATCATGACCTACTTTTTCCTCTTTTTTTGCAGAAATCAACACTTTTGAGTCACTTCTATAATCTGCGTTCAAAAACTGAAATATAAATTTAACTGAAGTCCGGAAACTATTTCTTATCAGGGTTAACCTGCTCCAGTGAGGCCCTGCTAGCCTAAGGCACCAGTGAATATATTAAAGGCAAAGGTAAAGAGACAGTACTGTGCAACAAAAGCTCTGGCTGCTTTAGAGATCTGTCAGCAAAGCCAAAGCAGGATCCAAACTATAACCCTTTTTTACTGGCAAGTGTATCAGTGCACACTTCCTCTTGCCCCCATAAAGAGCTTTAGGACCGGTCTACATATTATAGCAGCTGCTTAAAACAGCCCTTGACTGGTGTTTGCTCCAGGCAGAGCTTTTCTGTACACACAAGCTTCTTATGTGAACCAGCCCTTTGAACCATAAAACTTTTTTAAAAATCATATACCTAAAATGCTTTGAGTCATCACAGTCTTTCAGTTTACACAGTTTTATACCTTTCAGTTCAAGATTGAGACTGCTTGATCCAGCAAGGGAGAAAAATAAACAATTCCTTTCTCTCTTTTATATAACAATAAATATCTTTCTCTCTCTCTCTATTATCATAGTTTTATAAGTCTTTTTATAAAATTATGCCATTTTTCCATGCTCCTTTTCAAACACACACACAAAGACCCAAGCAACATAATAAACTGGAACAAGATGAACATCAATAGCAAATGCAGTTAAGAATGCTAATCAACACTGAATGAACATCCATCAAGATAAGACAGTCTTAACTAAACACCTGAAGGTCAAGAAGAACCAGATTACTTGAGTGCGCAATCCTAGCATTTACACCGATGGTATGTGGAAGTCATCGTATGCCTGAGCACTGGTCTAAGCCACCCAGTTTGTATATCACACATCCCAAGTGGTGATGATAACAATATAATCTTAAGAGTCAGAGGTTTTACATAAATATTTCTCAGATTGCTGTACAATACTAAAGATTGTATGTGGTTTGAAAACTGAAAAACACACCAAGTATATTTATTTTTATTTATTTAACTCAATTTATACCCCGCCTTTTCTCCCCCATAAGGGGGAGCCCAACGCGGCTAACACAGAGGAATAGAAGTATAGACTCCATAGAAGTATAGACTCCAAAAGTACCACAACATGCAATGGAGTGCCACTATTTGTCATTAGGACCTGACATAAGACACATTTTTCAAAACAGCCACCACTGAACATACCTGGTACATGCCATAGATCAAAGTTTTATAGAAAAAAAATCAAAAACTTTTTAATTTCAGTGTTAGAGGCATTAAAACAGAAGCACCAAACTGGATATATTGGGAGGGAAAGATTTGTTGCTGCAATTATAATCAGCTTTAAGTTTTTTCCTTCCCCAAGTTTGACAGCCAGTTAAAATTGTTTACATGATTCTTTTTAATGATAGTGCCTAGAGAGGATGAATGAAGTAATCATGCCATGTTCAGCCAAATGAGCCATAGGTCCCTGACAGTTGCCAAGATTTGCTTGATGCTGCCACAAGCCACATTCCCAGAGCACAATGTCACATATTTAAACACACAACCAAAATTCATTCAAAGTACAGTTTAAAGAACCAGAAATATTTTCACTTCTCATCCTGACAAACCATATGAATTTGTTTTCAAATACAGAATATCACAGATTTCATTATGCCAAAATGAATTATTCGCCCAGGGGGCTCGAAGGAATTTATTTATTTGTTTATTTTACAAATAAACAAAATTACAAAATTTGTATCCCACCTTTCTTAGGTCATAGACCAACTCATATATAATAATAATCAACTTTACAGCAGTGGGTTAATTTATTTCAAATTCAGTAAGATGTGGTTTAACAATGGTTCTCAAACTCGAACCTCTGGTAAGTTTTCGCAGGGGTAGAACCTGAAAGGAAGGTGAGCCCCAAAGTATTGGACCCATAAACACTATTCTAAAATGATTTTATTCAAGTAGTATGAAGTAGGCTGTGGTTTTAAAGACTGATTGAAACTGTCTATAGAATCTGTTGAGGCCCATTTGAGAGGACATGAACTTCCCCATTACCTCAAATAAACCCAACATTCACCTCAGTTCCATCAAGTTCCATCTTTCCAAAGATAAGATCTTAGATATCTCTGTACTGGTTCAACATAAACAAGATAATCTTTATCATCATAGCTATTAACATACTCATGATAGCACAATTTGTTAGCTTTTTATTACAAAAAAACTAATCCTGTTCAACTCCTCTCTCTCTCTCTCTCTCTCTCTCTCTTTCAATATATACACGAGTGTGTGTGTATGTGTGTGTATGTTGTGTGTGTATATATATATATGAGTTGAATAGGATTAGTTTTTTGTAATAAAAAGCTAACAAATTAAATTTTATATATATATATATATAAAATTAAAAAATAACTATGTAACTATAAAAATTAAAAATATATAACTATATATAAAAATATATAACTGTTTAAAAGTTTATATAAGTTTATATATATATAACTGTTTATATATATATAAGGTTTATATATACAAAACTAAAAAGTTTTATATATCACACATTCATCCATGGCCAGCCAAAACTGCTGGGCCCAGAAGTGTGAAATTTAGGGATGGTGTTCCTTCCATGCTGGATGTCCTTATGGACACCTTATGGATGTCCTTATGTGACATCAACACCCACCAAGAACCAATGTTGAAAAATTTAATCCTTAAGTGGCTGAAAAGGAGTGCAATGTGTTTTTATCTTATACTGAACACTGACTGATCAACATCCAGCTGATGCACTGGGAGGAAGGGTGCACAGCAGTAGTGGGCTCCGGGTTTGCACCTACTCTATAGAATCGGTTGTTAACGATAGATAGGACATATAAAGTTTTAAAACAGCCATTTAAAAGTGGCTGCCAGATGGCTATAGAACCGGTTGTTAATTTCTTTGAATCCCATCACGGGTACACAGGGGGTGATGGTGTGCCTGGGGGATATTGCATATGGTGCACATGGGGGATGTTGTATAGGGGTATTGCGCATGGGGGATGATGCTCATGGGGGGAAGGAGCACATGGGAGGACGATGCAAAGTGGGAGGGATGGTGTATGGGAGAAATTTTACTCCCGCAACGCAGTTACGTTTTTGCTAGTCTATTATATTTCTGTCTTGCCTTTCCCCTACTGATGAGGGGGCCCAGAGAAGCCAACGTATAAATAGCTATATTAATACAACAAAAAAAGAAAACAGGAGCAAAAGGGACATCAGACAATATGAAAACTACATATAGATATTAAAAACAAAGGACTAGCTTATCAACAAAAAACAGCAGTAAAAGCAAAAATAAAGAATAATAAAACAGTAGACGTTACAATCTGTTAAAAAATAATGATTGATTACTCAAATGGCAGCAAAAATATAGTAAACAGTAAAATAGGAAAAGGGAAAATAGTGTGGATAGAGCTCCGCAACTATGGTGTCACCTTAGGAAAATAGTGTGGAGGGAGCTCTGCAACTATGGTAATTAATCTATCTATCTATTTATTTACCTACAATATTTATATACCACTTTTCAAAGCGGTTTACAAGAAATCAATCACTACTTCTAGTCACTGCTTGTCTAATATCCATCACATTGGCATGCCATGTTGGGGTCTGCCAAGCAATTAACAGACCCCAGGAAGCATGATTGGGGAGGAACATGACCCTAAGGCCACAATCCTAATCTCCATTTAGGCCAACCTAAGCCCCGGCATAAGCCCTATGCTGACATGGGGGTGTGACAAAAGTACAGTAAGACACTTCTGCCCCACTTCTGGGTGGGGGGGGAATGACGTTAGGCCAATGCATAGACATATGGCAACCTCCCCACAACATCAAGGAAATATAGGACAGGTGAGTTACACCAGCCTAAATTTCTTAGGATTGCATCCTAGGACAGGGGTTCTCAAACTTCTCAGGACTAAAACTCCCAGAATAAGTGTCTGCAGGGGAGGGACGAAGGCTACAATGTGAGGACCTCCGCACTAAGACCTTTGGTGCAATAATTCAGTTGCAACAGTGTGACTGGCTGAAACTCTGCAATAAAGCTACAGAATCCAGCTGGCAACAGAATATTTGCCTTAGCTGGTGGTTACACTTTAATAGCTGGTTTATTTGATCAGTTTATTTGATTAGATGAGTTGCCTCAATATCAGCTGAGTATGAACATACAATGAGAAATACAATGCAGAAACTGGTGCTCTCTCTCTCTCTCTCTCTCTCACACACACCCTTTTATAACTTAGAGCTTCTTGACAAAACAGATACAGTAGTTAACTTTAACTACCAGTTACCACAAGTATATAAAAAGCTAAACTGCAGATCATATAAAAATTTTCTTTTTCCATATTTAGATCTATCTGGGATTTGAGAAAGTTCCTGTAACAAAATTCTAAAACCGAACAAGCATCTTGTAGACATATATTTATTATGTTTTGCATGTTAACAACATTTTTATTACCTAGAAACTAAACAGTCATATTTTACCAGTATTGTGGAATGTGAGGGCAGTGTATTTTACACCTGACAAATAAACATGTTGGAGGAAAAAATGTCGGGAAAAGTATTTCTTCATGTACAGCTTAAGTAAAATTCAGTTTACAGCACTTCTCATGTAAACATTGCACTGTGTGGACTATACATTGTTTTTTGAAATACATATAGCAATTTGATCACTTTTTTGCCCTTTGTCCAGTTGTGCCAAGTATAAGAATTATGAGTTTTCCTCTTTTTATGAATACAGTTTAATATTTGAGCTGATCTCTCGAGTCAGCCAATGTACGGTACCTCATTTCTGCGACAACATGAGAACACTATGTTTGTTTAGAGCAATTACTATTATCCATATAGTGTTCTTTGATAAGCTGGTGTAGAAATACCACCCCTTTGACCTTAGTTTCTGAGGTTTTAAGATGTAATCCTAAACTTCAGTCTGGCCAGCCTAACCCCCAGCATACGTCCTAGGGGTGTCACAAAAGTGCCGTAAGACACTTCAGCACAGCTCTTAGGGAAGGGTTAGGGTCAGTGCACAGATATGCACTTGCTTCCCCACATCACCCCAGAAATGGGAAGACAAATTTGTTGTGCCACCTTAGGTTAGGACTGCATTCTAAGTTTCTTCTACTGAAGTAACAGTTAACACTTCAGTTGAAATCTGTTATCACCAGTGTGTTTCACTGAAGAAACACATTAAGCTTACCCTACTCAAATCATTCTGTATGCCAAATAGTATTACAGAACAAATTAAAAAGAGCACAAAATTCACATTAATCTCTGTATGGACTGCAAACAGCCCCCTTGTACCTATATTGTTAAAGATTGTGTCTACAGGCTGCAATCCCATCCACACTTACCTGGGAATAATTCCCCACTGAATATAATGGGATTTCTGCACAGGCTTACCATACGTAGTTTTGGGCTCACACTCACATACGCCCCACTTCTTTGCAAGGCACAGCATGTCAAGGTTAACATGGAATATGCTTTTAATTAGTTGCTAAATATAAATCACACCCCAGACAGTAAGAAATCGGAAAATTTTTCAAACAGTTCCCAGAAAATACCGATTCAGAATTTTCCAGAAAACCCATATCACTGCTTCATTCATTTTTCCCCCTAAATGACCTTGACTTTGTATATTTGACTTGAGGCTGAATGTTACACAAATGGTTATTATGGCTCAATGGGTTTGGGGTGTTGTAGAGGGATTTTTGGAAACAGCAAGGTGGAGGGACTGCAAAATGGGCCAAATGACTGCAGACTTTGGGGCTTCCAGACTTTGCTCTTGATGTAGCTCTGGTCATATGTGTGCCCTGTTCACCCCACTGCCCTGTTTGGGGTGCAGTGCACCAAAGCACACAGGCTGCGCTATGTATTCTGTGTAACACCTAATTTGACCCTATCAGTGATACACCAATCCAGCAGAAGTCCCCAAGTAATGATAGAGCAGCATCAGTTTGAGCTATGGTACATCCTGCATGGGAATTGTGTCTGCTGGAGATCTCTGTGGGATAAGGACACATCTGTACTCCTTTCCCCTGGGGTAAGTCAAGGGAGCCATAATAAGGCAATTCACACTAGTGTGAGCTATATAGCTCATATAAGCCCATGTTGCCCGTTCTATAAATGTGGGCAAACATTAACAATAGTTATAGCAGATCACAACTAGTTCTGTAACTTTTACATGGGTGATGTGAGTAAAATATTTTGCCCATATAGTATCAGAGCTCAATCCTAACCAATTTAGGCCAGCACAACTCACCCATCTCTGTCCCCATGGTGTTGTGGAGAGCTGGTGCACATCTGTGCACTGGCCTAACCCCCTCAGGGATGGTGCAGAAGTGCCATAAGGCATTTTGTGACACCCCCAGGTCAACACGGGACTTGTGCTGGGGCTTAGGCTGGCCTAACTGGAGATTAGGAGTGGACTCTACGTTTCTGTCCATTTTCATCACTGGCACTAACCATCTTCCCTTTCCATTATCCTAACATAAGTACAGAGGCAGCTGAGTAATCTGGGCAGAAAATATGTGCTTGGTAAAGAAGGGGAAAGAGGAAGGCAGGTTGAAGACTTGAACCTGAGGGAGTCTTGCCATAATAATAAGATTCACTAGTGAAGCTGTTAATTTATATGAAATAGTAAACTCTCTTCTGATTGCCTCTGGATGAGTTTAAAAATATTCTAGTTTTTTTAAGTCATTAATCTGGACATTCATAACATTGCTATATATACATAATGCATTCTTTACACCTTTAACACTGAAATGGGAGAGTCATCAAGGACCACAAAGAAGTCTTTGAAACAGTTTTTTGCTGCTGCCTGGTTGACGATGTCCAGAAATCCCAGCAGGACATGTAGACTCCATTTGCTATGCAAACCAATATGGCTTGGGGAAGAAGCCCTGCAATACTGGTTTGGAGCCATTCTGTATTAGTGGGTGGACTTGAAGATGCAGCAGAATTTTGAACGGTACCACTTCAGACTGCAAATAAAGGCATCATATTTTCAAATGCTTGGCCAGAGAATTACATCCATCATTCATTTAGCTTAGTCCACATTGACTGGCAATGGCTTCTCAAGGGTTTCAGAGGTGGATCTGTTCCAACACCATTAGATGCAAGGGACTGAACTGCTATTCATGTTTCCTTAGACGTAAGCTCCACTGAATTATATGGAGCTTACTCCCCGATATGTCTGTAAAGGATTGCAGCCCTAGTCAAGTCTACTTCAGTTTTCCATCTCCAAAAGAAGTATCTCCCTTTGGTTTTATATTCTATTGGAGGGGGGGGTGGCGGTAAAACTTTATCCATAATTATTAAAATTCAGTGCTCCAAAGAAACTCAAACCTTTCCATGTGGCAAAAAAAAAAAAATCAACATGGAATCTGCAATCTTTGAGCTTCAAATCATTACTGTTCTCTGTGTGTCAACAGTAATAAAGTTCAAGGGTTTCAGATATTTAGATTCCACATTGACTTTTTTTTTTTGCACCACTCAGAAGGAAGATTTTGGGGTTCTTCTGAGCATTATGTCCAACCTATTGACCTCATTATAGTAGCTCACGAGCATTTCTTGATGCAATAGAATATATTACAATATAAAGCTCATCAAGAATGGATGAATGATCTTCTAGTTCTCTTTTGGTAAAATATACAACTGCACAAACAACACAACACATATAATGTTCAACCTAGGTTGCACAGCCTTCAGACTGCAACAAATCCCACAAGGATCCTTTTCTAATAATTTATTTCCAGCTAAAGCATTCTCCTAATGAGCAGATGCTAGAAAACAGAAATCTCCCTATGGAAAAATTGCTGAAACAAAGCACTACAATTTTGATACAAAAATAGAAGAGACACATGTTATTGTGGACTTAAATTTTATGCACACCCTACTGATTTTATTCCTAACTGAGCATCAAGTAAAGTCATTGTTTTAAAATTTGGTAAGATTTTTCTATAATGATTAACAGAACCAAAAAAATGTATTATTGCTTTGCATTTGATTCTGGAGTTCTTTCCTCTTTTACTGCCAACATTGGCCTAGTCAATGCCAATTCTCCCAACCCACTTACATCCATAAATCACCAACTTTCTACTCCTTGTTCCCCTTGACAGGGCTATACAGGACCCTGGAGAAGAAGACTACAAAACAACAACAACAACAACCCTTCTACCCTCTGGGGAATTCTTCCATTTCCCTATATAGCTGAAGCTCATGCTTATTCCTCTTGCCTTTCTGGTCCAAGTTTTTAGAGTAATACCACTGATATATGACTTACAAATTATAATGTGATCTTATTAGTTCCACCTCCACCATATAGATTCCAAGAATTTTCTTCTAGTCAATCATGATCACCCGTCATGCACTCACAAATAATCATTTACATTAATTGCAAGAGTTTACCTTTTTAAGGATAAAACCCTTTTGGGAAAAATGTATATATAGTATTATTATATTTTTAAGTGGTACCTCAGTATGTTTCTTTTTTGTAACTGGTATCCGAGGAGTAAAATACATAAATTGCCAAAGAACAGTAGAAAAGCAAAATAATCATCATTGTGACCTTAAGGACCTATTATTTCAAAGAGGAACAAACAGTTATGGCTGTTTCTTCCCGATTATCCCTTTTGATCACGCAAATATTGAAAGGGTTTTTCATACTTTTCCCAATAGGAAATTTCTTTTCTAAAACCTGAAACCTAACCTTTTTGGTTGGTCACAGTTTCATAGTCTGCATGTTTACTCAGAAAGAGCTCCCACTGTGATCAATTGGACTTATTCCCAAGTCTGCAAATGTTTTTGTGTTTTCTACCTGTCACATTTATTTCCCACACTTCCTTTGGAAGATGTTCCAAGGATCTCAGTACATGATATGACCCACTTTTAATTTAAATTTAAGTACTGAATTAAAAAGTGGAAAGGGCAGCAGCTTTCCACATGATGCACAAGAAATTTGGGGTGAAGCAATCTGATCTCAAATGGCAACTATTAACACCTTAATATAGAAGAGTCCTGTAATTAGTAATTTTCTGTAATCTGTAATTTTCTGGGTTTAGTTTCTAAAAAAGAAACTAATTCTGGTTTCTTCCTTTTTTCCTACTTTTTCATCCTTTTTCCCTACTTTTTCATCCTAAGTATACTCCCCACAAATGGATTTTAAGCAGCTAGTTGCTCAATGCTATACATTAGTTACAAACCAAAGCCTTCTACGAAGAAGTGACCCTTCTTGTTCTTGTGCCGTTAACAGTTGGACAAGTAGAGATCAGCAGTTGATCCCTTTTATCTCATCGAGATAAATATTATCATCTGCCAATAGCATACTATAAAACCATTAACATTGCACATGATTATGTAGGAAGTAACCTACTTCTGGCAAACTTAGTACACATAGTACACGTATTACAAACCATGTCCCATTGAACCCAGTAAGATTTCCTTCTTAATAAGCATACACAAGACAACACTAAACAGATTTGTATCACAATATAGCCAAAAGTTTAATTTTTTTTCTCTCCATGATTTTTACATGCTTAACTTTCAATGAATGGGATTTTAATATGTTTCACTTTAGCAGGATCAAGTCCTTCTACAGGACAAGCTTATTCAGTGCATCAACATACAGCAAATACAGCAAATGCTGTACAGCAACATACAGCAAATGAAAATACATCGTATATTTTATTTTTTACAAAGAACCCCCAAAATTATTAAATATTTTAAAGCACATTTTTCTGCAGGCATAATTCAAAAAGTACCGGTAATCACCAATTCTCAGTCCTTTCATCATCATCATCGGCATCCTTCAGTCTCGAAAGACTATGGTATTGTGCTCAGAAGTGGAGGTCCTAAAACAGCGTCTTTTATGACTAAACAGGCCAATTCGAGAGTGGCAACCCCTTCCACACTGAGGGCAGATACAGTCAGTCCCCTGCCCAGCCCCCAGATTTTGCTGTTTCCGGGACTTCCTCTTTGTCTCAGCCTGCTGAATGAGTGTCTCTTCGAATTGAAGAAGGCCATGCTTGGTCTTTTGCCTCCATGCTGAACGACCAGAGGTCAGGGTTTCCCAGCTGTTGCTGTCCATTCCCAAGGCCTTTAGATTCCTCTTGCAGATGTCCTTGTATCGCAGCTGTGGTCTTCCTCTAGGGCGCTTTCCCTGCGCTAGTTCTCCATACAGGAAGTCTTTTGGAATCCGATCATCGGCCATTCTCACGACATGTCCAAGCCAGCGTAGACATCGCTGTTTCAGAAGCGTGTACTTGCTAGGGATACCAGCACGTTCCAAGACTGCACCTTTTGAAACTTTGTCTAGCCAAGAAAATGCTAAGAATACGTCAGAGACGGCGCATATGAAATGTGTTCAGCTTTCTCTCCTGCCGCGCATGAAGGGGCGAAGACTCAGGATACAGGCTCTATATACCTGGATCTTTGTATGTTCCGTCAGCTTCTTATTAAGCCATACTCTCTTTGTAAGTCTAGAAAATGTGGTAGCCGCTTTACCGATACGTTTATTTAGCTCAGTATCTAAACAGAGAGTGTTGGAGATAGTTGAACCAAGGTACACAAAGTCATGGACAACCTCCAGTACATGTTCAGATACTGTAATACAGGGAGGTGAATCCACATCCTGACCCATGATTTGTGTTTTCTTCAAGCTGATTGTTAGTCCAAAGTCTTGGCAGGCTTTGCTAAAACGGTCCATAAGTTGTTGAAGGTCTTCGGCAGAGTGAGCAGTAACAGCAGCGTCATCAGCGAAGAGGAACTCACGCAAGCATTTCAGCTGGACTTTGGACTTTGCTCTTAGTCTGGAGGGATTGAAGAGTTTTCCATCTGATCTGATCTGGAGATAGATTCCCTCTGTTGCATTTCCAAAAGCCTTTTCAGCATGACAGCAAAAAAGATCCCAAATAAAGTTGGCGTGAGGATGCAGCCCTGCTTTACTCCACTTCGAATGTCAAAGGAATCCGATGTTAAGCCATCAAAAACTACAGTGCTCTTCATGTTATTGTACCAGAAATTCATGTTTCTTCTGATAGGATACAATATACTATAGTTTATGTGCCAAATCGCTTCAGAATATGCTGTCAAAAATATGACAGCTTTATATTTTAAGATGTCCTCTATGACAATGTTTAGGATTTAAGTGGCTTTGAGTACAAGATGTTTAACTAGTTGGGGCTAAAGATGTCAAGTCGATCATCCTTGACATTTGGAATAGTTCCTTGATAAACACAGTTCAAGTTCAGTCCAAAGTCTTAAAAAATAATAGGCTCTCCTGTATAACCATAGTATAGAACTCATAAAGAAGTTGGTTTCCTTCATCATACAGTGATCCATGGCATCCAAAAACATTTCAGAGAGTTAACCAATAATGGTAATTGTTCTATAAGTTTTCAGATTTCTTAGAACTGCTTCAAGAGAAGAGATCTATGAAACCTACTCCACACCCTCAGGTCTCAAAAACCTTAGGCGCATCAAAATATTATGCAGTTGCCTAGGGATATGTAAGGTTCTTTCTCCAGCAATTCTGAAGGGCTGGCTTTTGCAAACTTAGTCCTGGCTCCCAATTAATTAAAAAAGGGAAAGCAAAAACAAAAGCTAATGATGCCAAAAAAGAATTCAATTAATGAAATACAGCTGCTCAACACATTTTGATTAGTGTCTTCCACAGGGCAACAATGGAAAGCTCTTTTGTATGCTATCAATGATGCCCTCCCTTCTTTTATCTCAACCCACTATAATCATTTCAAACATTTATCCAGTCCTGCTCTCACCAACTGAAATTACCGGTAATTGTGCTGAGTGTAACACGGCACTTTTAAAGCCCAGTCCTAAAGTAATCCTAAAGTACTGGCACAGCCTGTGCTGGCTCTGAAGGGTTGCAAACATGATCCAGTGTTGCACCAGGCGGTGTGGGGTGAAGGAGAGGGGAGGGGAGGGGATGGAAGGCTGTATGGAAGCAAGAAGGGCAGGCAGAGGGTGGACTAAGGACAGGTTGAGTTCAGTAAGGGGTGGGATCAGCAGCAGCAAATATCATATCCTAATCCCCATCCTTGGTGCCCTACACAAATTTACCTGCTATAATAGCAGATCCAAGAACCCACAGAGTGAGCCGGGGGGGGGGGGGGAAATCCCCTTACCTGACCTCCAACCTTCTCTGAACCTCACTGGATACAGCGCAGGCCATGCAGCTGAGAGCTGAGAATTGCACTATCCCCCAAACCCAGAGTAACTACAAGAGCACATAAGAGACTTTACATGCACCCATAGTTACTGCACCACCTAGTGAAAACCTATGAGAAATTCTGATTGGAATCCAGAGTAAGTTGTTCTTACATCGGAGCAAGGACTCCCTGTAGTTACTCTGGATTTTGCCCTATAGGTCTAACCATGTTATACACAATTTTTTTGTATACATGGCTTTAACTCAACACAAATAGCCACTGCAAATCAGTTTAAAAACTGCTTTTCTACCATTGTAGAGAGACAGTCATGCAAGCAATCATTCCATTCTTCAGTCCTAGAATCAAACCCCTGCAGATAGTGAGGCACTACCTTATCCCACAAGGTGCAATGGAGGAACACGAAACTTGGAAGTGGGTTTTTAAACCTTTTTTAAAATCCACTGATTTTTTTTTTATCCATGGGAAGTTCGGAACAGCACCCCAGTGGATACCAAGGGACACCTGTACTTTGTATGACACGGTTGCTTAAAGCCCACTGATCTCAACTGCTATGTACAGAACTGAAACTATTGCCTTCAAATTTTTTTTAATCTTGGCGCTCTTGTGGTGTTCTGAAAGCATAGCCTCCAAGTCACAGTCAGCCTAGGAAACCCAAACTGTAAAGCGCCAAACAACGAAGTTGAACGTTAAAAAGGAAACAAATTTGATAAGAGAATTTCCTAGGCTGAAATCCTCACAATCTGAAGAAGGCTGCAATAATTATACAGATGGGGCTGCGGGAGGAAGAGTCTCAAAAAACTTTTACTCTCCTATCAGCCTGTTTCTTTTAGTTGCTTCTTGAAGAATGCATGGCAGTGGAGATGGAAATGATGCCACAGGCTAATGAACTCACGTAACCCCAAGGAAATCAGCAGGATTTGTGTGTTTGAGAGCAGACAATTATGACACAGGACCCCAGCCTTGGAAGACATCTCAGTTGCAGAGCTTTGAGTTTCTGATTTACACACTTTCAGGAGTGAACCAAGGCTGAAAACAAATACTATTACTACCTCGAACATCCATTGACAGAAAAGGGGAAAATTGGGACACTTTAAATAAAGAAATTATGTCCCAATATAGAACTATATTCCCAGTATCCGGCAAATTTAATGTATACAATATCAACGTGTAAGTTTTCACAACCACTTGTATGTGTATGAGTGATGGTGGTTTATTCACTTCAGCTATCTTTGGTATGTTTTACTAATCTTATCCCTTCTCCCACAGCAGCCTCTGCCTTGCTGTTACTTCAATACCTCCTGCTCTCTGCACACACTGTAATCTGGACAACAGTAACTTGTCTAGTAGGGAACTCCCAGTACTCTGCAAGTACTAAACGGTGGTGCATCCAGACATAAAATTTGGCACAAAAGGCCAAAGGGCAGGTTGGGGGAAGGTCAGCAGATGTGGCACTTTGCAATCAGGAAGAATTTTTTATAGAAATCTATATACAGTATTTCTACCTCTAGTCCCAGCTGGGAGACAGCCAGCTTCAGTGCTCCGCCAGCACCGGCTCAGCCTCTCCTGAGAAACCATCCTATCCATGTCTACTCTGAAGTAAGCCTATTACAGTCAATGGGGCTCATTCCCATGTAAGGGGGCAATAGAAAGGAGACTGCCCAAACTTTGCGTGTCTATTCTAAAGTAAGCCCTGTTATAATCAGGGGGGCTCACTCCTGTGTAAGGGGGCAGACTGCAGCCCAAGAGACCTAAGAGGCTAAAGATTGTGGCTAAGAGGCACAATCCAGAGTAACTATAGGGAGTCTTTGCTCAAATGTTAGAACAATTAACTCTAAATTGCACTATGAATTTCCCATAGGTTTTCATTAGGTGGTGCCATAACAACATCGACGTAAATGTCTCTTACGTGCTGCCATAATTACTCTGGATTGTAGGGTTACAGTCAGAAGATAGGGTTATCTTCAGTCAGAAGATAGGGTTATCTTCAGTCAGAAGATAGGGTTATCTTCAGGGGGTTCTCACAGGTTCTATAGAACCCTTTGCTAATGAGCACCTGGTTCTGGTTACTAATGGGACATAGAATCTGTTAATTTAGGTTATTAGGACATAGAACCTGTTGTTAGTTTATTTGAATCCCACCACTGGTTACAGAGCAATCCTAACCATGTCTACTTACAAGTAACCCCCAATGCATTCAATAGGTCTTACTCCCAGGAAAGTGTCTTTAGGATTGCAGCCTAAATGCAGGTTAATTTGTTCTATTTTTAAAACAAAAAATACTCTACTGACAAGAAGTGTCTACTATATGGAAGGGTAGAAAATAACAAATTGGTAAGAGAGAGCACAATCCTAACCACATGTACTCATAAGTAAGTCCCATTGTGTTCAATAAGTCTTACTCCCAGGAAAGTGTCTTCACTTTTCACTGTATGATTCTTTAGGATTGCAGCCTAAGTAAACAGAGATTTGGTGTGGAGTGAAGAAAAAAAATACTGCTTGGTCCTGAAGGAATGGGACTCAGTTTAACTCCCCTGTGTGGAGAGGAGCTGAATATCTTCAGGAAATACCTCCAAATACTCTTCCCCCACCCTCAAGCCTTGCACCCAAAATCTTACAGAAAACTCATTTTTCAGAACAATTAAGTACCCCCATTAAGGATAATTTTTGTCATGCACGGAAAGCCTTTCTGTTGAAATGCATCATTTTCTGAACACTGCTAATGGCACAGACAGCAGAAGACAGACATTTTTAAATAAAACACTGGAGGCAGAGTGCAAACAGTGCAGCAAACCATTATTTTGAAGGCAGTATCCCGTTCCCCAAATTTAGCCCCAAATAATACTCCCCAAAATTATGAAACAAACATAAAAAAATTACAAAGTTGGTAACTGTAATGCACCTGTGAGCTCCCGATAACTGGGCAAGAGGCACTTTTGCAAATGAGTTTCTTCTTTTATTTAGCAGGAAGAGTAAATGGCCCTCCTCACCACAGCAGTGTCATCTCTAGTGGCTTTCACTGGTATTCTTTGACATCTTTTTAGATTGTGAGCCTTTTAGGGACAGGGAGCCATTACAGTAGTTTTTTTCATTTCCTCTGTAAACTGCTTTGTGAACTTTTGGTTGAAAAATAGTATATAAACACTGTTGATTTATTGAAGTTCCTCACCTGCCCCTATAGATATAACTTGAGCACCACATGGACATCTGAGGTTGCATAGATTGGGGAAGTGGGGTGAGTGATGGAGAAGCTGGTGTATCCTGCATTATGTGGTTGCTTACTGGCCTGAAGACTGTTTTTTAATTTCAGTTCTTCTGTGCCTTAGTTCTTCTGATGTCTCTTAAGTGGAGGCAGAAGAGGAGAGATGAAGCACAAAGGGTACAATCCTATGCTAGGCCAGCACAACTCAATGGTCTTCCTGTTCCTGTGGTGATGTTGGGAGGCAAGCGCATGTCTGTGCACTGGCCTAAGCCTCCCCCAGTAGTGGAGCAGAAGCGTCTGATGGCACTTTTATGACACCCCTAGGTCAGCATAGGACTTATGCTAGGACTTTGGCTGGTCTAAGAGGTGGTTAGTATCACTGCCAAAAGTCATTGAATGAAACTGACTCTGGTAAAGGTTTACTTAAAGGGAACCAGAGCATGCTGATGTGAGAAAAGCAAATTTTCACTTTCTTGTGGAAAGGCCAGCTGGGAACCATCCAAAGTCACCTTAGCACATATTGTGCACATCTCATGTATATCATGAAACTCATTATATAAAGTGAAAGTTTCACTCATGTCCTGTAAATGCCTATACAGTATGTATTGACTTGGCAGTTGGTCAGCGTTCAATGGAGCATAGGGCAAGTCCTCACATTACAACTGTAGCACATGATGACAGCTACATCTTTCCTGCAACTGTCACATTTTTTAAAAAAAAGTTTGTATTCTACCTTTGCCTTCCAAGAAGGGACACTCAAAACATATCTAAATACACAATATAGAGATGAATATGATAATTAACTTTTCCAGAAAAAGAGCACACTGGCACTAAATAGTATCAAGCATGAGATACAATATCAGAACAGTAAACAAGAAGAGACACAGGAGTGTGTGCTGGCATCTTCATGCACCAGTGTGGACATGTGTGGGGAAGTCTGCCTGCAGCAATGATACCTTTCGTGCCAAATCACAGCCCAATCTCAAAAAAGCGTGGATAGGATTGCAGCCCTATAGCCCAATCCTATGCATGTCTACTCAGAAGTCCCATAGTTGGGAAGGCTTAGGTTGCAATCCTAAAGACAGTTTCCTGGGAGTCAGACCCATTGAACACAATGGGGCTTGCTTTTGTGTAGACATGGTTAGGATTGAGCTCTAGATGACTTATTATTAAATTTAATACTATTAAGGGTGCAATCCTAAAGACAGTTTCCTGGGAGTAAGTCCCATTGAACACAATGGGATTTACTTTTGAGTAGACATGGTTATGACTGTGCTTTAATTCCAAGAAGGCTCTGTTCTTCTCCCAACGAAAAGGAGGACAATGAAGATTTATTTTTCCAGGACACAAAACTAAAAAAAGAGGACATGTCCTGGAAAAAGAGAACATATACAGTACTCCCCCTGCTGCATCCTTCAGCACCTTTTCCTGGGAGTAAGCCCCAGTGCATTCAATGGGCTTTGAAGGCTGAGTAGCCCCTTCCCTCCAGCCATTCAGGCAGTCTCTCCCTGGGGAGTTGCAGAGCTCCCCAGTGCTTTCCTTGCAGCACAGCTGGATCCCGGGTCGTGCGTCGCAGCCAATCAGGGGAGAGCGCGAGGGGGGGAGGCAGGAGCCCGCGCGCTGCCCGGGACCAGCAGAGGGTCCGCGAGGCCAGCTGTGCGGCGGGGCTGGGGAGGGAGCGCTGCAGAGCCTGCAGTACAGCACAGCAGCAGCAGCTGCACCTACCATCCTCTGCTTCTTGTTCTCGGACATGTCGTTGCAGACCCGGCTCCTGGTGCTGGGGAGAGGCTGTCTGGCTGCTCCTGCTGAGCTGGCTGCGAGGGAAGGGAAGGGGGTCGCTGCTATAAGGGCTGGGGAGACACGTAGCACTTCCCCGGCCCGCCTCCCCAGCCCTCCTCCGGCTCCTCCCCTGGCTCGCCTCTCTCTTCCTCTGCTCCAGACTTTTGTCCGTGGGGAGCACCACCAGGCTCTGGGGAGGCTGCAAGGGGGAGCCACTCCTCCTCCTCCTCCGCAGCTCCCAACGATGGGAAAGCTTCCAAAAGCCCACCAAGAAGGGTCACCAGATGTCCTCGTTTTCCTGAACATTTGTCCTCTTTTTTAGGCTTGTCTCCTGGAAAAAACACCACAATCCTAACCATGCCTACTCAAAAGTAAGCCCCATTTTCTTCAATGGGTCTTACTCCCAGGAAAGTGTCCTCTCTCACTTTAGGATTGCAGCCACAGTCTTCATAAGAAGAAGAAAAAGTCTTCCTTGTCCTCCTTTTCCTTGGGAGCAGGCAGCAGCGCACAGCCTTCTTGGAATTAATAGTTTTAAATGTAATCATATGTAATCTAGTATTTAAATTAAAGCAGGGGAACTATATGTTCTCCTTTTCCAAGACATCGTTTTGGCCTTCTGTCCTGGAAAAAGTCTTCATTGTTCTCCTTTTCCTTGGGAGCAAGCAGCATGTAGTCTTCTTGTAATTAATCAATTTTACATAATAAACTATATGTAATAACTTTACATTTAATAATAAGTAATATAGTGTTTAAATTAACCACATGAAAGCAATATGAACTTTTAATGTGGTGTACTACCTTTTTCTTGTGCTCTTTTTCAGTTATGACATACAGTATAGTCACCCTAAATTAACCAAATGAAAGCAACATGTAGGAGCAGTTTAAGCTTCTGTCATGTCCTACATTATTGGGGGGAGTCCTACATTTGAGAGGGCTTGTCCTCTTTTTCAGTTGACTACCAGGATTTGCTTCTGAGTAGACATGCATGGGCTTGTGCTTACAATGAATTCAGTGGATTAAATGACCTGTTGATTGACTCAATGGATTTAATTCAAAGGAATTGATTCAATGGATTAAATGAACTCAGTGAGATGTACTCTTTCAACACCTTGCAATTATATCTGGAAGTCATTAATTCAACACATGCTCTGCTCTTTCAACCTCTCTCCTGGTCTAAAGGCTAAAATTGCCCTTCCCCCTTGTTGATTTGCATATAGTTTTGGGATGTGTGTACTTCGTGTGTGTGTGTGTGTGTGTGTGTGTGTGTGTGTGTGAGAGAGAGAGAGAGAGAGAGAGAGAGAGAGAGAGAGAGAGAGAGAGAGAGAGCGAGCATGCCAACTTTTGCGCCAGTCTTATTCCCATTCCAGATGACATTCATGAAAGTCCATTTGAAGAAATCTTTGTGTGACAGCCAGAATTTACACAATTAAAAAAGGTATTTGCAATTTTATAACAGATAGCTAAAATTTGCAGTTTGTATTTGCAATTTGATAACTGTGGTGAGTGAGTGGTTAAAGACACTATGCTTATCAATCTGGAAGTCAGCAGGTTAGTGGTTCAACACTCATGTACCCAAGATGGAGTAAGCTCCTGTTAAGTGTCCATCTCCTGCCAATCTCACAGTTCGAAAGCATGTAAACAAAAGCAGATAAGGCTGTAAACCTAAAGACACTTTCCTGGGAGTAAGACCCGTTGAACACAATGGGGCTTACTTTTGAGTAGACACGGTTAGGATTGTGCTCTGTGTACCACTTCAGCGGGAAGGTAAGAGTTTTCTATCAACGTTTAGTCACACTGGTTACATCACAGATATGTCTTTGAACAACGCTGGCTCTTCAGCCTTGTAACAGGCACCAAGAATCAGTCATGACTAACCAAGCAACCTGCAGGAGACTACTTTTTTAACCTAGCTAAGAAAGTATTTATAATCTAAAAGTATTTGTAAACTAGAAAAAGACTGAGTTCTACTTCTCAACCATTTCTACTTTTCACCACGGCTCTGGTCCCTAACCTGTCCAATAAGTGGCATGTTTATGACACCCCTGGGTTGATGCAAGTGAATTGGGCAGTCATGATTGTGTTGCCCTTGCCCAGTCCACGTGAATCACAGTCATTCCTCCATTGTGGTAGAGGCTTCTCTAGTTGCTGCTGCTTCTTATCTTTCTGAGTCCTGCCTCCCCAGTCAGCTCTCTTTTTAAGTTACGGTACTTCAGGCCAATATTATATATACACAAAATGAGACCAAATGTGTATACCTGTGAGATGGGTATAAAGCCAGGTCATGACGCAATTGAACTTTGCTGCCAGTATGTTGCTGCCCCAGTCACTTCCAGTTCTGGTTAGGTCAAGCCATAGATTGAAAGATCCTGGTCCTAAGATACACAGTAGACTTCATAGCTGAATAAAGAAGTAAATAGATTTCCTTCAACGTAGTCTAACCACTATAGCACACTGACTCATACTTTGTCTTGAGCCTGAATTAGTGGTTCTTAGTCATGACAACTGGAGGTTGCTGTGAATCAAACACCCAGCAGACCAAATATACTGAAACATCTTCAACTGTTGGTCCCAGGTTGCTTTCAGGGTGTATTTAAGTGACAAAGGCTGCAATCCTCAAGACACTTTCCTGAGAGTAAGACAAACTGAACACAATGGGACTTACTTTTGAGTAGACATGGTTAGATTGTGCTCTAAGACTGCAGCATAATTTTATTTCACTGTAAGGAAATGTTATGCAATTTAGTGTAACTGAAAGGAAAATATACATCTGGCCTTTTCTTTCTGCTGCAGTTGTAAACAGTGGTTTAGTGAATATCTTGTGGTTCATTGCTCAAATATAACCCTATGGGTTGATTATACAACTATAGTATTGTGCATTTTATGTGATAAAGGAGAACATCATGTGGTCTTTAAATAACCTGTGAAGTATATATAAGAAAACACCAATCCCAGCCATAAAAAACATTTTCTCTCTGCTTTTGTGGGAAGCAGACTAGTATTGTTTAGTAGTTTAGTACAATACTAAAGATTAGTAAACGTTAACTATTATCATTCCAATTTTTGGTCCTACATGCTTTGATATAAAGATACCATTGTTATACTTGGCTTTAGAGGATTTACTTTATACACTGTGAACTCACCAAAGGTTGCTTTCTTCCCACAACTAGTGAAAAATAATCCCCCAGATTCTCAAATTTGTGGTGTGAGCTTCCCTACATACAGAAACACTATTTAGATTTCCTGGGATATAGGTAAGATTAAGATGCCAGGCATGGAACAAAGGATATGTTACTTAGGGTCAGGTTGCTTTCTGTTTGTAATTTATAGAAAAGAATGTCTCTGTTGGTACTAGCATGTGAAAAAGGGAAGGAGCCTGAACCTTGTTAGTGCCCTTCATTGTGCCATTGGTAGTCAGTCTACCAATCTCATCACTAATAAGCATTATGGAATATTTATTGCTCCTGTTGGAAGATTAAATGAATGCTCATTTTTAAATGCTCGTTGTCCATCGCACTAAAATAAAAGGTAGATCTCATTAAGTTTGATGGTTGCTCGAGCATCCTGTAAAGTTGCCATGGTAGAAATGAACAGGATTTATAACGATTTGAACATGGCATATGAGAAAATGAACTGATGTCAGGGAATCAAATTATTAAATCTTTGAGTTTGATACCAGTTTAACTTCTACCAGCATCCCCTTCCTGTGGCCCATCAGTGGTTCATGACCCAGATGGCAGAGTAGATTAGGAGATGTTAAACAACCTGCTATTTGGCGGGAGCACTGCTGCCCAATCACCATTATAGCCACAGAGCCTTGAGTGGCTGACAAAGTTAAACTGTTCTTAGGTGTGTCCCAATTAAAACATTTGGGGACTAGTGCCTTAAAATAATAATTAATGATCTGGGGGAGATGTTATGTCATCATTTTAGGTGTGTTGCCCAAAGTTCAGAATCTATCAAGTATATTTGTGAGATTGAACAAGTTTTGCAGAATTTTATTGTATTTTTAAAACATGCATATATGATTGCACTATCTGACTGGACACACAGATACACAAAAGTCTGGTTCAATACCTTCAGCTTAAATAAGAATTTATAACTCTGCCACCAGTATAAATTGTGTAAAGACTGGTAACAGACATTGGGATATTTGTTATCTGCTGGCATTGCTAATGCATCAATCCTCTGTGAAAGGACTGCATCAGTACCCTCCTGTTTTGCACAAAACTACAGCAGCATCTAGTGGTATAGACCCCTCCAGGGAAATTTCTCACTAGGATAGTTCTGATTTTGCTTATTATCCAGCTGCAGGTAGTATCAAAGCTATAGTCATAATTTTTTTGGGGGGGGGGGAGTCACCTAAAATAATATAGCTTTAAAACTGTCTACCTTGACCAAATCATAAACATCCTTCCTTTATACAGATTAGGGGTTAGCTCAAATTGTGCATTAGTCATTTTATTAGTGCTCTTGCCAAGGAAACACTACAGCCAATTCATGATTTTTCTACTTTGCATTTCAGTGGTAGAAGAATGTAATTTGTATTAATTGAGTCTTCAAAGTGCTCCTTAAAAACCATACTATTCATTTTTCTAACGGAATATTGAGGGCTGCCTTCCTATTCAAAAGTATTTTCCCAAGGGCCTTTCACTTTTTTGGCTTGCCTCAGTATATACAGAAGATTAACTTGGGCTAGTACATTTTAACATAACGTTCCTGCACAGGTTACATTTTTCTATCTTTTGAATGCAAGTTTTAATATTAAAATAGGGATTCTAATCCATGTCAAAAAAAATTTTATGAAATACATTAATGCATTCAGGGATGTGACTTGAAGTCAGGAAGGGTGATCAGACTTTGATAAAGCTGTTTCTGCTGATAACTTCCCCTTCCCACACTCCGCATGCACCTCTGTCCACTGCTGTTTCCACCCCATTCCTCCAGCTCCCTGCTCATGAAATGCCCCCACCATCGTTCTTACCTTGGCATGGTCTGAGCAGACAGTCGATGTGCATCCACAGCCAAGTCCCTGATGTACAGTTTCTGCTGCTGTTCCAGGGCCATAGAATTGGGCCACAGTGAGGTTTACAACATATATGTGGTTGGGTGTGTGTAACCCATCCTATGGGGTAGGAGAGCCAAAGGGGAACCACAGGGAACATTTTTATAGAGTAGGGTCTTTGGGATTTCACCTGCTCTTCTGTAGGTAGTGAGACCTTGGATTTGTCCAATATGTAAGGTAAAGCTTCTGTATTTAATAGAGGAGGAAGATTTCAAAATAACCAAAGAGGAAATAAGAAAGGGACTCGTCAAAATCAAGAACAGGGAGGTGTCAGCTTCCTCACTCTAATTGGCAGAGTCAGCTTCTGTTTCACACAACTGGCTTTCCAACTCTCATCTCTGCCTCCAACACTGCAGAATGAATAAAGTATCGAAGACAGTTAAGCATTTAGCCTGGTCCAAAGATCAAAATGTTGCCCCAGAAGTGATGTCACAACCGGAAATGTCATGCCCAGGTATCATGCCTCCTCTTCCTCAGCAGTTCACCACCCATTTGCTGTCAGAGTCGAAGATTTTGTCCCTCTAATCCCCACCACAAAAAAAAAAATCAAATTTTATTAAGTAAAAAGAAAGCTCTTCCAAGCTTGAGTGATGCTGAAAGTTAAGCTGTCACCTGGACTTTTAAGAATATATGACAAGGATCACATCCATAATATGAATATGCTTTGCCAGGGGAAATGTGATACACAAATCTCACATCCATCCAAAACAAATACTCAGACCTGGGGGCCAAATGTGGCCCTCCACAAGACTTCATGCAACTGTAGAAAGTCCTTCCTTCCATCCCACAGGTGAGCCCTATGATTCTCTGAAGTTTTCCTCCTTCCATAATCCACCCTCCAGAGCATTGGTACTCAGATTGGGGGTTGGGACCGTCTTGAGGAGGATTGCAATTTTGTGTCAGGGTGGTTATGAGAGTATATTAAATAGCATTTGTTATTGTTGGGGAGACATCTTGCATACAGCATACTCTTCTGGCACATCACAGAAGGCCAGACAACTTGAGAGCATCCTAGTTGACTTAGCAGTAAGGTAAAGCCAATAGAACCAGCAAAGTGACAGTAAGGCGAGATTCCACTATCAAAGCGATGGAGACACTTTTTCTGCCAGTAGGTTCAAAAGGTACAAGACAGGGCTCCCTGCGAAGCCTGTAGCAGGAGCTCATCACTAGCTGCAGAAGATTGGCTTCATAGTTCATATGCTAATGCCACAGGGTGACAAGATGCCAAACCCAAAATTCCTACCCCCCCCAGGGCAAAATTCCTACCCCCCAAGCCAAATTCCTACCCGCTTAAAAAAATGGCCCAAAATGACTTTTTTTCGGCATTTATTTTTTGGCATGTATTATTTGGCATGTATTGTTTGTATTTTTGGTTTTTTGGCCATAACTTTTGATAGGAAAGAGATATCTCACAATTGTCTTTTGCATTGGATTCTGCTCTTCAATACGAATCCAAGGATATATGACATGATAGGGTACTGCACACCATTGCAAAGTTAAAAAAAATGAAGCCAAAATGTAGGACAATGAAACGAAAATGTAGGACACCCAGACAGGAGGCTAAAAATCCGGACATATCCGGGTTTTTCTGGTCATATGGTCACCTAAGCAGGCATATGGGTTGGACACACTTTCATTTCCTGCTGTTAATGACTGATGCAAAAGAGAAGCAATCTGACTGGGCAATATATAGTTTCTTGCCTTTCACCTACAGTGCTAGCAGGAAAAGCCACCCACACTCACCCGGTTGCTAAACATTAATCTCCTTTGTATCACGATAGTGGCAAATATGCGGATCTTTGTAACACTCTTGCACAGGCAATTTTAATGCAATAACAAACACATATGCACGTGCATATGGCCACAAATGCTGCTGCAGGGCTGGATTAGCACAACTGGGAAAGCACAGTGCCTGGTGCAATAACACAGTAATATGCGGTAGGAAAAGAGGTTGTTTTATTACACACCCTATACTGAGGAATGTAGTTCTTTAAATGAGCATGATGCAATTCAATCAGTAGTAAGTTTTCCAAAAGTCTTCTGTCATGCTAGTTAACAGATGTAACAGTCAGCAACAGCTTGCCCTCCCTGCTCTGATTCCACACTTTCCATCTTTTTTTGCCCCTAGAATTAATAATGACCTTCAATCTGTAGTGAGAAAACAAAGTTCTAGCACTATAGCTCTTTTCCCATGACTTTTTTTAAAGATTGTGAGTCCTTTAGGGCATTGGTTCTCAAATTGGGGGTTGGGACTGCCTTGGGGGTTCACCATTTGAGGGGATCTAAAAAAGGCTGAGCACCACCATCTTGGAATCTGGCTCCGGGCATTCAGGTTTTCCCGGGAGTAACTCTCATTGAACACAATGGGATTTCTGAGAAAACATAGAAGTGATGCACTTCCTGTTTTGGCCATGACATCACTTACGGGGTTTCCCTGGAATGATTCTGATTCTCAGAAAGGCATCCTGGGCTAAAATGCTTGAAAACCACTGCTTCTGGGACAGGGAACCATTTATTGATTTATTTTACTGTATAACTGCTTTGTGCCCTACTTTTGTTGGAAAATATTTTTTTCCAACAACTACTTTTTTATAACAACAACAACAACAACAATAGATATTGAGACAATACCTTTGTGATTTGTTGTTCCTTGGATAGGATCCAAATCACAATAGAGCCAATTCCAGTCAAACACTTGGCGACTGTGAAATAGTACATAATAACCACCTTTGTGATACGTGGTTCCTTGGATAGGAACCAAATCACAATAGAGACCCATTGAACACAATGGGGCTTACTTTTGAGTAGACATGGTTAGGATTGTGCTCACAGCCAATTCCAGTCACACACTTGGTGACTGTGAAATAGTACATCATCATCATAGCACGAAGAGGAATATTACAGAAAACAAGGAAATCAATGTGGAATTTGTTGTTAGTAATTCAGTCCCTGCATAATTGAATACATATGCCTGTAGCATATATTAAAGACAAAATAACTGGCCTTTACCTGGTTTATACTTCATATATGCTTGAAAAGTGGCATTTACTGTAATGGATAAGATTATGTCTTCATTTAAACAAGTTTCGGTCCAAATAGGCTTTTAAATTGCTAAACACTATCTGTGACAAGTAGTACTCTGAGAAAAGAGAGAGAAAAAGGTACAAAGTTTTCTGGAATGTGTTATGCAACATCCCCTTAGCAATTGCTTGTTCTGAACTGGAGCAGTGACTGGCGAGCGCTGCTGGGTGTGTTCGGAGAGCATGCCTGACACTGGAAAAGTTATCTGCCTTAAAGCTCCCAAAGCCCACAGGGATATTCTTAAAACAATCCTGTAGCTAAATCAAAGATTTCAGTTTAACAAAAACAAAACAGGTTATTTTTACATATGTCACTCTTTTGTGGGATTGTTTTTTGTTGTACAGAATTTCCCTGAGCTACTTATCTAACATCACACAAAGTTCACAGCCTGATCAAGGTACATTCTCGGCAGGTAGTTATTTGCTCACTGTTTTGTTACTATTAGGACTCTGATCAGAACAGCAAATGGCCAATTCAGCCGTTTTTCATTCAGATTAAACTTACTTGAACCAAAGTTATTTTGCCAAAGGATTCAAGGACATTATAGGTTCCTGACAGCTTTGAAGCTGGTTTTATTAGTTTAACAATTGTTTTGGTTTCAGATTAAATTTATGTGGCAGTCTAAGGGCAAAATCCAGAGCAGTTACGGGTCCACGGAGTTACGGCACCCTCTACTGTTATATTATGGAAAGTCACCTTAACTGCTCTGGAGCAAAGTGCTTAATTTGTCTTTAAGATATGGCCCTAAGTCTGTTCACATTTACTAAGAAATAAAGCCCAGTTCCACTGGACATTATCCCAAGTTTAAGTGTGGACAAGATCCCTCATCCAGCATGCTTGAAGTAGCTCACAAACGAAGCATAAAAATAATTAAAATACAACTATCACAACCTAGCACAAGCATGTTGTCTTAAATCAAATGACTTGCTACTCCATAGGAATAGATGAATGGGTTTTAAGAAAGAGAAACACATAAATGGTCTTAAAGGTTTTTGGCGTAAGAAGAAACAATGGAAGGTGAGGGGAATCAGTGTTGGACTAGGACTAGGGAAGTAGGACAATACGAATCCTACTCAGCCATAAAGCTCAATGGTTGACCTTCACTCACCATCTCTCACAGATCCAACCTTACCTGCCATCCAGAGTTGTTGCAAGGGTAAAACAGAATTGGAGGAGACAGGGTGACCATATGACCAGAAAAACCCAGATTTGTTCGGATTTTTAGCCTCCTATCCGGGTGTCCTACATTTTGGCTTCATTGTCCTATATTTTGGCTTCATTTTGAAACTTCGCGATAGTGCACAGTACCCCATCATGCCGTATGTCGTTGGATTAGTATTGAAGAACAGAATCCAATGCAATAATCAGTTTGGAGATATCTCCTTCCTTACAGTCAAAAAACAAAAAAAACCCCAAAAATACACTTTTTGGCAATTTTTTAGGCAGGTAGGAATTTTGGCCCTGGGGTTCAGGAATAATCTGGTCACCCTGGGAGGAGACCATGTGTATCATCAGACTTCCTTGGGAAAACAGAATCTAATAGACTAGAAACACAATTAAGAAAATAGGAATAGTAGATTTGGAGAAATGAAACCCAGAAGAAATTATACCCAGAAATTAAACTCAGAGCAAGGAAAGGAGTAAGGATGGTGTGGTGGACAGCCTTGAAAAAGGCAAGGAATTCATGCTGGAAACAAAAGCAGGAATAGAGGATTCACGTATGGGGAGGTTGGTCATATGGTTTAAGAGAAACCTGTTAAGCACAGACAATTTGACTCTGTCGGGCCACTCCTCCAGCGACTACAATGGCTGCCCATTCATGACTGGGCCCACTTCAAGGTGCTAGTCATGACTTATAAAGCCCTTCACAGCTTGGGCCCAGACTATCTTAAGAACAGCCTACTTCCCATTCCCTCAGATCATCGGAGAAGGTCCTGCTTCAAGTGCCACCACCTAGGGAGGGACATGGGGCAGCGGCAAGAATTAGGGCCTTTTCAGTAATGGCACCAACTCTCTGGAATTCCATTTCTCTTGATCTAAAAACTACTCCCTCCCTTGGAACCTTTTGGTATGGCCTAAAAACATTTCTTTTCAATACTGCCTCCTGAGCTTGGTAGTCTAGTCTCCTGGTTTTTTGGGTCTGCCACTCCCACTGCACAATGTTTTCATCAGTTTTAATTCATTACTAGTTTAATCAGGTTTTTTAAATGGCAACATCTTTTATTTTTTTTAACATGTTTTAACTGTTTTTAAACACATAGGATTTTACTGATGTTTTTATACATGTTGTAAGCCGCCTTGACTCCCCAGGGAGAAAAATAAAATTATTATTATCCCTACAATCCAGAGTAACTACGGGAGCACGCAAGAGACTTTATGTGTACCCATAGTTGCTGCACTACCTAGTGAAAACCTATGGGAAATTCATATTGCAATCCAGAGCAAATTGTTCTTATACCAGAGCAAGGACTCCACGTACTTACTCTGGATTGCACCCTATGTCTGGGAACTGCTGCTCAAACAGCTTTAGAATTTCTTCCACCAATTAGATGTCTTAAGAAGAAACATACCTGATATCCCTGGCAGGTCTTAGGCATGAAAGGATGTATACAGGAAGCAATGTTTTTTTAGACCAGTGGTATTCGAGCATTTCAGCCCAGGACCCCCTTCTGAGAATGACAATCTGCCTGGAATCCCCTGGAAGTGGTATCATGGCTGGAAGTGTCAGTAAAGGTGCCCAGTGCCAGAATCCAAGTTGGCAGTATCCAACCTTTTGCAACCCCCCCACCCCCATGGTCATAACCCGTACTGATCCTCTTTGAAGTCTGTTGTTTTAGACAGCGTTCCAGGACTGTGAGACTCCTGAGTCTCCTTAACAACCCTATTGAACTGTGATCCTTTAAACCAGTGAATTTCAACTGTCGTGCTGTGGTGCACTGGTGTGCCACAAATGGTGTACAAGTGTGGCATGTGATTTTGGAGAGGGTAACAGAATAAAAGAATGTTGTCCCCTCTCTTCCAACAAAAGTATTTTTACATCACAATGCTAGTTAAAAGTAATAAGTACAATGCTCACAAATTTCATTAGGACACACTAGCAGTCAGACTCAGTTGAATGGTCACTCTGTGTTCACCAAGCAATTCCTAGGACTAGGTTCATCAGTTCCCAATTTGAAGTGAGTGTTCAGAAGGAAGAGGGGATAGAGCACAACCATAAGCATGCCTACTTAGAAGCCAGTTGGGTTGTTGGATTTACTCCCAAAAAAGTGTGCATAGGATTGCAGCTCAAGTTGCAGTAACTCTTTCAATATGTACAGATATTATAGGTGTACTGTACAAACATTATAGATATGTTCAGCCTATGACAAAATTAGCAGGCCTCCGTCAGTCTTAAAAGACTATGGTATTGTGCTCAGCGCTGCATAAGCTGCATGCGAAGCATGAAAGCCTGGGTTGGATTGTAATGGAGGACAGGCTGTTACCCAAGCAGCAAATCCCCCCTCTCCACGCCACTGAATTAGTCCAATGGAAAGGCAGAGCTGATACAATTGGATCCAGCTGGTGTCGCAGAGCTGGGCTAAGGACAGGAGCTCACCCTGTCTTGTGGGGCTGACCCGGGTCTCGAACCCTGGCCTGCTAGTTAACAGGCACAGTGACTTAACCACTTGCTTCATAAAAGCATAATTGAACGCTACAGGATATGGATGTACATGGTACATTCAGATTTTAGAATGAACAACCTTTATAGAATGTTAGCTCTTACATAAGTAAACAGTAAGTTTGCAAAGGGAGTTATCCATTATGGCAGAAGATTATAAGAGAACCACCTTCATGACACGAACCTTTGCTCTAGTATGGAGGGAGGGAATCATAAAGGGAATGTTATTACTTTAAGAGACACCATAATACTCTAGTTATCTAAGAGCACAATCCTAACCATCTCTACTGAAAAATAAGCCTTATTGTGTTCAATAAGCATGGTCTCATTCCCAGGAAAGTGTCTGTAGGATTGCATCCTAAATGTGAAACACATAAGCAGGAAGAGAGAATTCTTCCCTTCATGTATAGCAAACTCTAAATTCCGCTTTAAAATATCTCAGTCCCACTTTCTGAGAATGCCCCCAGACAATGACTTCCAAATTTGTATTTTTTCTCTGCTGCTAAATCAAGCAGAGATGGAACAGTAAGTTCCAGTCTGAATGGGTACCAGCTTCTGCAGCGCACAATAGTCACAAATTTGGCGCCAACTTGATTTTAGACAAATGAAAAAGCCAGTGAGATTTATAATTCATCTTTGGACGAGCATGTCATACCCTAAACCGCTGAAATTTTCCAAGCAGTACAATTCAACATATTTACTTGGAAGTAAACATGAATGTGTTTCGTGTGCTTACCTTCCTAAGTCTGAATACGATTACTTCCTGAGTTTCAAAAGAGTGCGTGCTCAGCAATTTTCATCCAGTGTTCCATGATTTAGAAAAACCCCAACACACACACAGGTATTTACGTATATACTGCGTTTCAGATCATTGGATTTCTCCTCTGACTTTATTTCATGGCAGTTTACACGGGCAGGCTTTCTAACTGTTGAGAGGGTTTTCCAGTTGACAGAGGTTCTCTATTTTAGTAACTTCTACATTTTGAGATGGTTCCTTCGATGTCTGATATTGCTTCTCTGGCTTTTGTTTTACCTCATGGAGCAGATTCAGCTGCAGCTGGCTTTCTTACCTTCACATACCTTCACAGCTAAGCGCATCACAGTCTCTCCTCACACAGCATCCAGTGTTTTCAAGCAGGCAACATTCAGATGCTATCTTCAGGCAATTAATAGCAGCTCAACCTCTCTAGACCAGATCTTCTGCACATTGGTACATTACCAAGACCATTGGAGGATTTGAACTTGCCCCTTCTAGCGCCATGATGCACCTTGTTGTCAAGAAACAATTTATGGTTGATAACTTTGAACCTGAACTGTGAACCTGAATCTTTCAAGTCTAAAAGCACAATCCTAACTATGTCTACTCAAAAGTAAGCTCCGTTGTGTTCAATGGGTCTTACTCCCAGGAAAGTATCTTTAGGACTGCAGCCTAAATCCAACTTTCACATCATCGCATCATTTTGGTTAGTCTCTTGGATCTCAGAATTTAATCTTAGGAGTAGGAGATGGGATTGACTTTTGCACAAATGCATGCACAGTAACACAGCACACACTAATGTACCAATTACCTTCCAGCCTCCCCCCTAACTGTTGCTGAATTTGTTTAAGGTATAGTTTTCTAAGTGTTGGCACTAGCAGACCCGCTCTTTTACTAATATATATATTAGTATATATTTCACCCACCAGAAGGGGGTGAAAAGGGGTGCTACGCATTTTCCTCCCTATACTTTCCATCAAGGAATCCCTGACTGAGGGATGCGCTACCCCAATCCCTGGACCAAGCAGCATAAAATTTGGTAAGGATGTTCCTTCTGTGACATCATCACCCACCAAGAAGCAATGTTGAGAAATTTAAGCCTTAAGGGGCTGAAAAGGGGTGCAACATGTTTCTATCCTATACTTATCATTGAAGATGGACTGCTCAACGTCCAGCTAATATGGTGCCTGGTGCAGTGGGAGTGAGGATGCACATGGGGGATGTTGTCTTTGAAGTTGATGTGCATGGAGGGTGGGTGCGCATAGGAGGGTGGTATTGTGCATTGGAGGGTGGTGCACATTTGGAATTGATGCACAGGGGGGATGGGACTCAGGGTGGATGGTGCACAGGTGGATATTTTACTCCCGCAACGCGGGCACATTTCACTAGTTTATTATAAAGCTGGTGGAAAAGAGCTTTCAGCAAAGTATAAGCAGCTAGGATCCTTGATCAAGGATCCTACAATCTCCTACTGTGTCCTGCTGCTATAGTGTTCGAGAACCACTTGTCTACATTATTTCAGTGTGCTTACCATTGTCTGCATCAAGAATTTATGAGCCATGCACACTGAAGTGGGTGTAAAGCACTGAAAAGAAGCTTGGGAATCTACACTTTCCCCTTCCCATCTATCAAAGTCTCTCAGTGAAGGAAGGCATCTTGTCTTCCCCAGTGACCAATGCTGTCCAGATGGATTGCACTATCAAGTAAGCAGATTTCTGCCTGAACCCTTCTGAATCATATTGGTAGTCAATGTAAATGTGTTCCAGTGTAATTTTTAAACTCACTGCTGCTCCATAAATCTCCTTAAAAAAATAAAACACAAGAAGTTGACGGCCATCAATCAAGGTTTCAGAATGTGCTGCCATATCTAAACACAAAAAATACACATTTCTGTCCATATTTGGACAGAAGTATTCCAGTATCATTTTTCTTTAGCTTTACACAGGGCAAAAAATGTTGTTTGGCAGGACCTAATTACTGTATGTAGAGGTACCTCTGATAGTAGTCAACAAAAAAAAAAAAACTATTAGACAAAGGCATTTTTCTGTTGACATTTTTACACCCACAAATATTAAAATTCTTAAATATGGAAGACTCAGATTCTTTACTTATAGATAGTCTGAACTATGAACAGCACTTCTGTAAGATTAAGGTCCAATATTAAACATTTATGGCTCAAGAACATGAATATCTGGCCCACATTGTAAATTACAGAAAACAGAGTTCTAACACATTTTATACATATTGCACAACATGTTCCTCAAAGGCTCAGAGTATCTATCCACAAAGTTTTAAAAGCAAGTTACTGAAGATTGTTGCTAAACTTATGCCTGAGCCACACTCTGTATTTAAACTGAGTATCTGCAGCAGTTCATAATAATTCCTCTACTAACAAAACATGGCTGTCTTGTGGAATGCCTAGTGTTTGTGGGGCTCTCTCTCACACACACAGAAAAAAAATCTTAACTGATGAGATCAAGAATACTAATCAGTATGCATTCATTTGTTTGAGAATCTCACCCCAACAAATAGTATATATTTTCAAATACAGTTATTTATAAATGCAATGCCACTTAGACCAGCAATCTTTCAATGTGTGTGCCACAAACCGTCCACAGTTGTGCAACAGTTATTTGAGACAGGATCATTTATTAATAGGATCATTAGGGAAGTGAGCGCCTCCCCACCAGTAGTTCAGTGTGCTGTATCAATTGTAAAAAAAAAAGATGATAGTGTGCCTTGACAATCTTAGTGCCTTGTCAGTGAAACATGACAACAGTTGAAAACTGCTAACTTAGATCCTAATCAAAGTTTAAAAACAGTGTATTTAATGTATAGAAAGACTTGCACGGGACTTCATAGCTAGCCACAAGCAGAAGCAGCCATTTTTCCATCAGCCCCCTACAATTAAACACTTGCTATTGTTTAAAAGTCATTTAAATCTTTTGGGTTTCATACTATTTTTAATAATATTTCCATCAAAAAAACTTTTACACAAGTAAAAACATATTGTTCTCTATTCCCAAGAACTTCAAGAGTGCTGATCATTACAGTATATCACAATTCACCATATACATACATTAACACCCTGTTTATCTTTATAACCAGAACACTGTTTGAACAAATGCATTTGGTTTATCACTGTATATTAATTTGAATGTGGAAAATTGAAAGATATAAAAGTGTGGGGGTGGAATAAGCAACTTCAATGCAAGAAAGATATAAGAAAAGGTTGTTGAATCCTTTGCCCAACAGGCAATCACACCCTCACAAATGGCTACATTTCCAGTTCCTATTTTGGTTAGGTTTAAGAGTAGTTGACAAAATATTTATCAAGCCTCTCTTGTCTATTTCCCCTGCTTGAATTGTTGCAGACTTCCTCTCAACAACTTGCTTCTGAGGACATGGTTTACAGCTTTACTGTCTCCTCTAAGCTGAAAAGGACAACCTGAATAAAGTCCATTAGACCCTAAATCCACTTGGCATCCATCAGTCTTGAAAGACTATGGTATTGTGCTTGACACTGCATGCAAAGCACGAGGGCCTGGGTAGAATGATATGGAGGATAGGCTATTACCCTAGCAGCAAATCCCCTCTCCACGCCACTGAAATAGTCCAGTGGAACGCAGAGCCGATACAATTGGTTTCAGCTGCGTTGCAGAGCTGGGCTAAGGTCCTCACCCTGTCTTGTGGGGACCCGGGTCTCGAACCCTGGCCTATTGGTTAAGAGGATTGCATGATTCCTTTCAAGGACTACCTGATAGTGTTTAGTGTGATTAAACATCTTGTTTCACTATGTTATATTCCCTACATTGTTATGTGGCAAAAACCATTTGCAAATGCATAAAAGGACATTAGATTGAGGTAAAAAGCTGAGTTACAGCTTCACCACAGACTCAAAAAATAAATTGTAAACAGTTTAAATCAAATATTTGCAGGCAGGTCTATCAACCACGGAAGATACTCACCCATTACCCATGCCATTATTTTAATCAAAAAATACAAATCAGGCAGTCAAGTGAAGATCCAATTCTCAGCCACTCTATTCAAATACATTTGCACGATGTGCTCCTCCAAGGCTCTAACTTGTTGATCCTGACTTGCTTTGCTCTTCTCCACCCACAACATGATTCATGACTGAGGCTTGTCCTCAAGTAGGCAAGCAGGAACAGTTCCTTCCCTTCCAATCCTGAAGTACACCCAGCTGTTTGCCCTGCTGATCTGTGATGTTCAGACTGGGCAGGGGAAGGACAATATGCTCAGGGTACCTTCTTAATCCCCACAAAGCTGACAAGGATTTTTCCTAAAGGGGCCTAATGAGATTTCCAGGGAAAAAAAATCTCAGTGAGCATTAAGACACCTCACAATAGCCAAAGAGACTACTTTGATTTCAAGTGACTTCAAATTTTCTTATGGTAGAGAGTTGTATCTAAGAAAATAGAGTTGCTGCACAACTTAAGGTTGCTGTGAATTTCATGACAATGGGATAGACCAGATCCAGGAAACACATGCTAAGTTAGGTAATCCCCACAAATCATAGCAGGAATGGAGCATTTTTTTAAAGGCAGCAATTGTAAGACTTTTTACAATAGGTTTGTGTGCAAAAGAATGGTTTGACAATTGTTTAACAGACTTCCCTGTCCATTATGGCTGACATCAAAATCATTACTACTGAACTGAGACTTTTTCTAGTCAGAAAATATAAGTATAATTAAGGTTAAGGTAAAATATAAGGTTAATTAAGGTTACGTATAATTCATGGTTAGAAATAACCATCTCAACACAGTTGTAGAAGCACCTATTTCTAACTTGGCTACTACTTTATAGTGTATTTATAAAAGTGTTTTTGAAGTTGCATATTTTCATTCTAACTTGCATGATATACATCAGGGGTATCCAAATCCCGCCTTGGGGCCAGATATGGCCACCGGCAAGCCTCCATTCAGCCCATGGCAAGCCCCATCCATCCAATCTGCAAGCTTAGTAATGGTCAAGGGTGTTCTGAGGGCTGGGCTGAGAAAAGGCTCCTTTCTCAGTGTGAAAGTGGTTATGAACTGGTTTGAAGATCACCGCCTGTCTCCATGTGCGAAAGTGGTTATGAACTGGCTTGAATTCATTCATGTAAGTTCCGTCTCTAATATATTCATTTTAATGTGAAATGTAAATTTTTTCTGGTCCCAACAGTGTCAGAGACATAATGTTACCCTCCTGCCCAAAAGTTTGCACACCTCTGATATACACATGGAAAGCATAAATCAAATCATTCTACTTTCATAGAGAAGAGCCCGGGTTCAACCATGGGACCTCTAGGATGTGTTGGGGTAGGAAGACCCTGGCTTGAAGCCTTGGGAAAATACTGCTAAGGCTGCACAGACAATTCAATACTCAGAATAATGAACTGACTCAGTACATTCAACTTAATTGCTAATACTATAATAATCAGAACTTGTTTGGATCAGTTTCAACTGAAATAGTTCTTGTTTGGGATAATTAAGGTATGTTTTCAATTCCGTCTCTTAAATGCACAATTAAGGAACCACTCTTCTTCAAATAAAGATTCTTTCAAAATAATATTCATCAATCCAACCTGACTAAACTAATACAGTTTTGAAGAACTGTTTTTGAAAGAGAGAATCTATACAGAAACAAAACATAACTAGAATCATAGAGTTGGAAGGGATCCACAGTAGGTCATCTAGTCCGTAGCAGGAAATCCTGCCTGTAGCAGGAAATCCTCCTAGGGCATAAGGATGCTAATCACCATGAGTTGAAAAATGGTGACTTATATACTGTTCTGGGCAGCACATTGGACCAAGTTGGGAGTGGGGAGGCATGGAAGAACCAGTAGAGAGGGGGAGGCACTGAGGGAGACTTGTAAAGGAACTGCACCAACTTCTGCTTTGTACTGTCTTTTATAAACTGTTTGGGTTAGGGGGTCAACCCCTCACCACTATGACACCACCCACCACCACCGTGACACTGCCGATGGGCATGCAAGCGGCTGCCCAAATCATCAGGTTTCCAGCACCATGTAATTGGTGCTCAGTCTGTGATGACTCCAGCTTCCGCCCAAGTAACTGGTGTTTTCTGTGATTATATCACCACCAGTTTTCCAGCCTGTGACATCAGCACCATTTCAGCTTCCTGCTGCTGCCCAGCATATACCAGGTTTTCAGATTGGAGCCCATCAAATAATGGGAGCAGCACCAGCTGCTCAGCTTGCCCTTCCTGTGATGACACCTGTACCAAGTTTCCAGATTGGAGCCCAGCAGATGACTGCAGCCCACATTCCACCCAGATCTCTGCAAGTCATGGGCTTTGCTCAAATTGTCCAAGGAGCCAACACACAGCCAAAGTGGGATCCTTCGAAGTCCACATCCGCCTCAATGCCACACCAGAACAATTAGCTGCACCAACCAATCAACCATTGACCACTATTGCAATTAGTAGTTACCACCATTGCAATCTATACCAATGGTGTTAATACTGAAACCAGTTATTTGTATAAAAATGCTTAACTTCCTGGTGTGTGGATAATGGGTGTGTCCCCCTATTTACAGATCCAGCTCCATTGAGGCCCCCTTAAAAGTGGCTGAGATTTGATTTTTATAGGAAATGGACTCTCCCACAGACCCATCACCCCCGATAGGGTTGTATGGTGGCCTCCAGTATAAATCAGTCTTCCCCAGCACAGAAAGACACACTGTTTCTTTAACACCCAGCAGAATTGTCTGGTTCTTACAAGGCAAGGGAAAAGCAGGGAGTTTACATAGAAGTTGGGAAGCACAACCTGACCTCAGTCTGTCTACAGAGGGATAAATGTTACCCCCTTCTAAATATATAGGAAGGCTTTTTGACATGGAAAATATTCTTTGGCTGGAATCCAAACCATGTCCGATCCACCTGTCAGCTGGTCTTATCTTCCCCTTGGGGCTTAAACCAGACTTGTTTCACAAGGCACATGAAGGTTCTCCACAAGACGAGGGTTGGATTAGATGATCCACTGGGTCCCTTCTAACTCTATGATTCTACGTCTCAGAGCATGTGATGAAACATACTTTTGGGATATTACTCTGAATTATATATTAAATTTCTGCTTTAAATGTATGGACATTTCCCCCTCCCCGTCATCAGATATTTAGGTTGGCACATGAATCCATACCTAGAAAGTACAGTGGCACCTTCATGTAACAAATACCTCATGTAAAGTCTGTTCCATGTAACAAACAAAAATTTCTCTAGGATTCACATAACACACTCGTTGGCAGTTGTGGCAGACGTTTTGGCAGGCAGCCCTTTTAAAATGCGTCAGGGCTGCCTAGCGTGCCTTCCCATAGCGAAAGCAACACTTCCGCACTGTTCCCCCTGTGGCAGGACATCCGCTGGGCAGAGGGAGAGAACAGCAGTAAAGAAGAGGGAAGCACCTCAGGGCTAGCCAGAAGGGAGCAGGGGAGAGAGAGGCTCAGGCTGAAGAGGAGAAAGTGGGGAGACATTTGGAAAGTGTCTTTGATTGCAGCCTCCTAACCATGCCTACCCAGAAGTAAGCCCCATTGTATTAAAGTGTCACAGGACAGTGTCTAGGACTGCAGCCTAAGTAGACTTCATAGGATCATGCACATTGAATGCATGTTTTGAATTCAATTCCAGTATTTTTTCATCATTTTACATCCAGTTAATATTTTATATGAATATTTTTAGGGTTGTGGAACCAATTGTCCGAGTTTCCATTATTTCCTATGGGAAAATCCACTTCACATAAAGAATGTTTCACATAACAAACATGCCTCCTGAATGAATTAAATTTATGTGAGGCACCACTGTAGTTGTTTAAAAAGAAGCACCAGGTTCAGCAATGTTAAAAGGCCACACCCTTCCTTATAACATGCAGTATATACTACTCCTTTATATAATGATCCTTTGTTCTGGTGAAGCCTGCACTGAAACCAGGGACACCTTATCTTAACTACTAGTGTTATAGAATAAACAGAACTTGACACGCTGTATGGAACAATTTCTACTCAAAAGGCAAACTCACCATTATTAATTATTGCAGAAACCACCCCCATCACCAAACACCTCACTAAAGCTGAATAAGAGGCTGCATCAGAGATAGATAAGAACCAAGTACCACTGCTGTCTCCAATGTCAACCTTTCCAACTGCTCTGCAAACGTTTCTGAAAGCTCTACTTAAAAGGAAACCTTATGTAACACATGACAAGAAGCCTCTGTGTTTAACACAAAGGATTCTAGAAATCTTAATGGAACCCAATACAGAAATGTCCATTAGGCTATTTTGTGAATAGTTACACACTCACAAAAATTTACAATTTTAATCCACAATAATTCCAGACAACTCACACTGTGTATCTGAACCTGCTTACTCTAGATCAGTGATTTTCAATCAGTGTGCCGTGGCACACAGGTGTGCCATGATAGTCCTCAGGTGTGGCACAGGAATTTGGGGATTGACATTCATTAAGGGAAAACTGGGGGATTTGAACAATCTGGTGTGCTTTGGCAATGGTAAAAACAATTCATGGTGTGCCTTGACAGTTTCAGCGCCTTAACAGTTTCAGTGCCTTCAGTGTGCTGTGAGATGAAAATGGTGGAAAATCACTGCTCTAGATAATCTGAGAATGCAAAAACAGCACTACCTTTCCCAGGAAAAGAGTTCCTCTAAAAATCTGAAAGCTTAGTAGGCAGCTGACTTGGGTGCAAATTCTGAACAGCAAAAGAAAATTGTTGCAAATGTTCTTTCCTAATAGCAAAATAAATAGAGGTACATATTATTCAAACATTCTTTTCTACCATGCATGATTTACAATTCATCAACAGTGGTAGAATTTCCTGGTACATCACATACTTCAGCAAAATGGCAATTCTGAAGAAGATCCTTATAGTGATTTTTCAGGTTGGCATACAGAGAAACCGTCTCCCCAGAGTGTGAAAAGTGCAACAGTTTCTCGTTGAGCAGGATCTGGATTTTGTATTCCTCTTCTGGAGATTTGGCTTGGTCACAATGATAAAGCACAAACAACAAGTTTGAGGCATAAGGGACGATGCGGCCGCTACGATAAGCTCGACGCATGTGCCTGTGGTAATTGTTAGCTCTGAGAGGTTCCTCATCCTTGAAATAACCCATGAGAGCAAGAAGTGGTTGAAGGGTTTCTGCATGTCCAAATTGGAGAATCACGGGTGAAGAAATAGGTTTTGAACTAGGAAAAAACGACAAGAAAGAGAGTTAGTCAAATGATACCAAGCAGCAGAGTACTGGTTTAGTATTTAGTTAATAGAATGTAATCTACTATTGCTCTGGTTCTAGGGTCACCAGATGCCAAACTCAAAATTCCTGAACCCCAAGGCCAAAATTCCTACCTGCTTAAAAAAATTGCCAAAATGTATTTTTTATTTTTATAGTTTTTGTTTTATGGTTTTTTGGCCATAACCTTTGATAGGAAGGAGATATCTCAAAACTGATTTTTGCATTGGATTCTGCTCTTCAGTACGAATCCAACAGCATATGGCATGATGGGGTACTGTGCACTATCGCAAAGCTTCAAAACCCTGAATGGTTCTCAAACTCATAGGGCTTTTGAGACACATGAAGTGTGCCAGTGGGGAATGGGAGGAAGACAGTGATATTAATCCCAGGATCATGCCATTGTGGGCACAGAGGGGACTTCTCTCATATCTCTTGCAAGGCTCCCAACCACTTAGAAACAGTAAAAATGTGATCACGACACACTTCCAGGTTGCAATTGTGAAACCAGAAGTGGGTCACAATTGCATTTTTGACTGTTTCCAACAGTGGAGAGCTATGCAGAGCCCTCACACGGGGCTCTTCGGACCCCAGCATGAGATAAGGCCTATTAGAGAAAAGTCCCCTCTGTGCCTACAGAGGCACTATCCTGGGGATCATGCCGGCTGCCTTTCCCCTGCCCCACCCCTAATGGTCGCAGGCTGAGATGTCACAATGACCCATTTGAGAACCACTGCTCTATTGTAATTTCAAGGTTATCCATTACTTTGGGAGTTTGATAACTAGAAATCTGAGCACTCAGAAAAATATTAATGTTTAATATAGACCACAATTCTCAAATAATGCAGAAAAACAATTTTTTTAAAAATAATAAAATATGTTTTAAGAAATGAACCAGACCTATTTTAGAATGCAACTCTTTAAATAGCTTTCTAGAATACCATGCAGTTCATAAGAACAGAAGTAGACCCTGTGCTGGATCAGTTCAAAGGCCTATCTAGTCCAGCTTCCTGTATCTCATAGCAGCCCACCATATGCCTCAGGAAGCACATAAAAGGCAGAAACAAAACACCTGTATCCAGGTGCACTCCTTTGCATCTGGCATTTTGAGGTTGTCTACATCTATCCATATACAGAAATCGATCCATACCTATCATGGCTTATAAACTGTGATGGTCTTTTCCTCTAGGAATGTGTCCAATCCCTTCTTAAAGGCATTGAGGCTAGTTGCCATCACCACATCTTGTGGCAAGGGTCTGTCTACTTCACAGCAAATGGTAGACCATTGTAGACAAACTGAACAAACAGGTATTTTGCTTCATTTTGGATTATTCAGCCTGTACAGTACCAAACTCCCAAGTGTTCAGTTCTACTGATCTGTGCTTATACACTCTCATATTCATCATTCTCTGCTTTACAAAAATTGAAGCAGATCTGTGAATATATCAGTAAATACTACATGCATTAAATATATAGAATAATGTGAATTGGATTTAAATTAAATATAAACCAGGTCAGTATTAATATGAATTGGATTTAAATTAAATCTAAGCCAGGTCAGGCAGCTACACAAAGCCATTGTTAGAGATCACAAATTCATCATGTTAAATTAGAAATTATAAACAGTCAATGTTGTTAAAAAACTACTGACTAACACAGAATGGCTATGTAACAAGTCAGGGCTAAGATATAGTTTACAGTGAAAAACTCTTGTCCTTTGTAGTTAATCTGTAACATCAAAAAGGCAATAAAATCTTGGATGACCAATTTGGAGCATACAGTTTTAAAATTATCTTCAGATGAAGTTATCCATTTTATAAGAGATGCATTTTGATGCAATACCTTAGCGTAGAATTTTATGAAGCCCTGTTTTTTATAGAACAGACCATGAGCATTAGGGAGAGAGAGCTTAATATTCCCCTTGAATTTATGCTAGCAATTGTGGATTTTTTGAATTAGACTACATTTTGTAGCAGGGATTGAGTTATTTCCTATACATGAATCATGCTGAGGTTTAATACGGCCTTCCCTGCAAGCAAAACACAGTCCTATTACTATCATTCACACAGATGACAACACAGTTAGGGAAGTCAACAAGTTTTTACTAAGAACAGCCACATGCCTTGGGCAGGATGTATATGAACAATGTGTCCTTATCCTAATCACATCTTCTGCAGTGACCTCTATGCTGCTGACACTTCAGATACCTCTCAGAAGGTGGTCTCAGACCAACATTTATGAATGACAAGACTACTAGCTAGTCATATGTTCTACAGAAGCAATCTAGACATCTTTCATTCCTTTTACTCGACTACTAAAGTAGCAAAGAAACTTTGGCCAATGTGCTAGTTAATACACATTGCTGAACTATTAATATCCAAGTTATTTCAGAAGTAGATTTCTGGAAACACCTCAGTTCTGAAAAGCAGAAACTGCTTCTGATTTAACCAGCTCTAACAAATTTCTATGCTTGCCATAAAAGCAAAAGGTGATGTTTGCTTACCTCTCTGCTGCCCAGTGCAAATATAGCCCTACCCATAGTTTAAATGACTTACAAAGTAGGCACTGCTCACAAGTTTGAACTCAAAAAACACAGATCCCAATGATAGGTGTTCTGATGTTTCTAAACTGTGTTGTGTGGGCAATGAAAACAAACAGTTGAAGTGAAGGCTATCTAAAAAAACCCAAGTGCAGTCATGCTTTTAAGTGCCAAGCTTTAAGCTGCAAGTGTGATCCTATATAGGATCAATTCAGACCACAGCAAATCTCAGACTTAAGTTGAGATGATATGATACAAAACTGAATCTTAAGACTTGTTGGTTTGAGCCAACTTGCAGAGCAGCATAAGGAACGAGAGTTACCTAATGCTTTCCCAGCTTTTCATTTTAGCAAAGCAGAAATTCTACACTCTGTAAATGTTTAAACAATGTCACATAAAACCATCTCATTTACTTTTTAGACATCTGCAGGTTTCCTAATGCAGGTGCTAATCACAAAACAAGAACAAGATTATTTTCCTGGAACCTCTTATATCCTTACAGCTTAAAGTGGGTCATGAGAAAATCAGATTACAATTTTGCTTGTTCTTATGGTAGAATGACTACTTAAATGCTATTCAAATAACATTTTTAGTCAATGCCAATGTGCATTCCATATCAGAAACTGACAAAATCCACAACTGGAGAGCCAGCCAAAACTATGTCTATTTCACAGTTTTAAGTAGCCCTATAAAAGATTAGACAGACAAGATTAAAATCTACAAGCTAAATAACTGGTCCCTCTAACTTATTATGAAATTAGCAAAATGTACCCGTGTTACGAGAGTAAAATACCCCCTCATGCTATCCCCGACTGTGCAACACCCCCATTAAGCAAACCCCCATTGCACACCAGCCCTCCATGAGCATCTTCCCTCCCTGTATGTTAAGTATAGAACAAAAACACGTTGCACCCATTTCACCTCTTAAAGGATAAATCTCTCAACATCAGTTCTTGGTTGGTGCTCAGGTCACATAAGCAACACCCTCCCCAATTTTCATGCTTCTCGGTCAAGGGGTTGGGGGAGAATGTAATCCAGTCAGGGATTCTTTAAGGTATAGGGAGGAAAACATGTTGCGCCCCTTTTCACCCCATTTCGGTAAGAAAAACTGATTCTTAGTGGGTCCCTCCATCAAGGAAGGAACACCTTCCCCAAATTTCATGCTTCTAGGTCCAGTGGTTTTAGCTGGGCATTGATGAGTCAGTGATTTTTCAGTTTTATATATACAGTGGTACCTTAAATAAAGAGCATTTTGTATAAAGAGCATTTTGTATAAAGAGCATTTTGTATAAAGAGCATTTTGTATAAAGAGCATTTTGTATAAAGAGCATTTTGTATAAAGAGCAAAGTTTTCTCAGAAATTTTGACTTGCTTAAAGAGCACTGTCTTGAAAAAAGAGCACTTCTGAGGAAGTTTGGAACAGGCTTCCATGGCAAGGGAACTCACAGGCGGGATGAGGAGACTAGCTTGAGCTACAGTGGGGCCCTGGATAAAGTTTGGAATAGGCTTCCATTGCCAGGGAACTCATGGGACATCCAGGGGGAGCAGCCTGAGTCAGGTCTGTATGGGGGATCTGTGTGTGGCAGCGTGGAAGGTGTGCCTTATCAGTGTTCTAGTGCCCCGTCAGCAGCTTGGGAATATTAAAGTTGCACAAAAAGACAATAGATTCCATTGAGCCAATGTATAGCAGTGACTCCATTAGTGATAGTGAAAGAGCACAGCTAAAAGAGCACCATGTCTACTCAGATTAGATGTAAGCCCCATTGTGTCCAATGGGTATTACTCCCAGGAAAGTGTCTTTAGGATTGCAGCCAAAGTCATCGCCTCTCTGTAACCCTCACACCAGCAATGAAGATTTTCAAAGGTACAGTACAGTTCAGAACTATACATTGTGATGCCCTAGTTTGAGAACCTCTGACCTATTGGAGGTATTTCTGGGAGGTCCCTTGAGGCCCTCTAGCCACAGGCTTGGAATCTTTTTAATGAAGCAAAGAAAAACACAATTTAATTATAATGAATTGTACATAGACATAACTAAAGAAATCATTGTTTTGGCAAATTGGTCCCAAAAATGACAGAACAAATTTTTAAATAGATTTCAACAAACTGTATTGATAATATCCATAGGAGCTAGGAAGAACTAAAGTCAAGAAACCATTAAAACTTGAGTAATGATGAAAAACACCCACATTAGGAGTGTCACTGCTCAACATGAGTAATTGGATTCATATTGTATGCTGCAAAACAAGAACATAGGATATGTTCCGGATCATAGGCTGTACCCATCTATCCAAGTCTAAAACTCAGAACAGAACAAAGGAACTTATTTTTCAAACTCTGTTTCAAGTCTCAAGTTTCATTGCTGTTGGACAAGCTTTTCCCATAGAGATTAAACTGTGATATAACATCTTTTGCATTATCAAACAGTATTAAGTGTTCCACAAACAACTGTCAAGAAAGACACCAAAATTTTGATACGTAAACACCTTCCCAAAGCACTGGCTAATAACTGAAAAATCTTCTGATACAAAATTGTGTTTCCCCTGGATCCAAGGAGGAAAATTCCACCTTGGGCCAGATACAAAACCACCTCACTAGGTGCCCTGAAAGGTAGTGGGCTTGTGTCCTTCTTGCTCTCTGCATTTTTGTGAAGCAAAAGGATAAGATAAAAAATCTAAAGATACCGGTTCATGTTTCATCTGAACACAGTGAAATTGACATTTGTATACACTACTTTTGTACACGTTACTGCTTTCAACTTTCTATATTATTTAGTAATATCCCAATTCACGGTGCTGAATTTCCAGGCTGCAATTGTGGATACTCTCAGCCTCAAAAATTCTCCATTTAGCTGCAGCCATGTGGAAAAAGTAGCTTTCTGAGCCAGCTTCACTAGACTGACAGACAACTTCTTGGCATAGTTCTTAACAAACTATGTTTAATGTTAAAATTCTCCCTATTCAGAACTTTTACTAAAGTGTTCATACTGCCATCCACTGTTAGGAAGTGGAATATCATTGTCTTCACTGAATTCATAAGGATGGAGCAAGACATGGTGCAGATAGTTATCATCTTTCATGGTGTGTGTGTAAGGGGGGAATAGTCCTTAGTCAAACCCCAGTTGGTACCAATAGTCCTTAATCAGTACCAATAGTCAGTACCAACCCCACATTATGATAACACTAACTGTGGGAGAACACCCCGCAGTAGTGCTTTGCTGAGCAGTTACATCGGGATAGGGGGATACATGTGCATGCTTTAGATTTCAATACAGTATCAGGACATAAATGTTAGACTCATTTGCCTTTCATGATCTTCCAAAGAAGCCAAATTTAGACGCTAATTTAAAACAAAAACACAGAACCTTGAGAGCTCTTGATCAATGGCAGGTAAAATGTTTGCAAGACATATAGAGTGGTAGGACTTTACTAGGTCAGACAAAAAATGTACCAAAATGTATAAAAATAGGCTGTGGGTGGTGCAAGTGTTAAGTCACTGTGCCTGTTAACCAGCATGTAAGGGTTCGAGACCCAGGTCGGCCCCACAAGACAGGGTGAGCTCCTGTCCTTAGCCCAGCTCTGCGATGAAGCTGGAACCAATCGTATTGGCTCTGCCTTTCCATTGGACAAATTCAGTGGCATGGAGAGGGGGCATTTGCTGCTTGGGTAACAGCCTATCCTCCATAACAATCTAACCCAGGCTTTCGTGCTTCGCATGCAGCGTATGCAGCGCTGAGCACAATACCATAGTCTTTCAAGACTGACAGAGGCCTGCTTTTTTTTAGTGTCTCCTAGAGTCAAATTTTGGGACAATGCTATGTAGGTATTAACATGAGTATAAGTTTTGCAAATCAGGATTCATTTGGTGGTGAATTGGGCTCCAGATATTGGTCATCAACGCTATACCCTATCCCTGTGGTGTTCCCATGAACATTTTCTTAACTTATACCTCTGCTGTCATTCTTTCCTACAGGGAAAAGCTAAGCACTACATTACGATTTAAACCACTTTTTAGACTCTAGTTTGAGAACAGCTTGCACAGTTTGTGGTATTCTGACAAAAGGGAAACCTTGTTTACAACTAATTATGAAACAAAAACTTTTAAACCTAGCCACTTGCGTCCTGTGTAAACAAAGGGGAGAATGGGATATAAAACCCGAGACTTGCTACAGGGCCACCCTCTGTTCTGAATTGGGTCTATGCCGTTCTGAATTGGGTCTATGTTTTAACAGTCTTTCATGACACAGTATAAAATACACATTTTAATGTTAAAAATTCAGGATATAAAATGCTCCCTGCTCACTAGCATGACTGTTGGTATGAAGGGAAACACGCAGATGCAACTTCAGCACCCCAAGTGGGACTTCAGATAAATCCAATGTTTCAAGACTAAGGCACTAATAAACACAAGAAAGCTGCTTGGTGTACTTTTTTTAGCTGAGATTGTGTACAAGGAATACAACTTCTATAAAGTCTTCACTTTTTTTATTAGTTCTGAGATGTTCTGTTATAGTTATTCCTTCTCCTTCAACAAAAACTCCTGCAGTTATTGACTGAAATGCAAACCACAGCTATGAACAAAAAAGGGTTCTGTCCGCTCAGTTGTCAATTCTGTGAATGACAGATTTATAAGACGGTTCTTTTTCTGCTTTTACCTTTTACTCTCCATTACTGCCTGGTCCAAATGTTTGAAGATATCCTGAAAAAGAATGCAGCTAGAGCGGCTGTTGATATCATATCCATATGCTCTCTTCCAATACTGCTTTAGATCATTTAGATATTCTAGCACCTAAAATAAAACATTATGAATTACTATATGAGAATTAGCTTATGGCAGAAACATGCAACTGTTGAACTTAATCTGGCCTCCAATTCCTCCCCTCTACACAGTGTACCACCTCAAGCATTGGATTATTTAATCCACTCTCCACCTCCTCCATGCACCCCCTCCCCCAAAAAAGCTTTGGTAGAAACTTGGTTTTTTAAACCTCACTCCCACTACAAAATAGAAGATTACAAAGTTTTTGTCACCAGGGAGATGGCAAAAGCCGACTCCACTATGCACAGTGAGAAGGAGAAAGTTGTTCTGTACTAATGCAGAAGTGAAATATATGGGGGTAGTACAAACGATTACTATTCCTTCATTAACACAGAAGAAAAAAATAGTCAAAGATTTTGTTGGTGGATGGCATTATCTCAGGCTGCATGGAAATCACTATAGCTCTTGATAGAGTTGCTGCAAACCATGAATTCAACTTTCCTTCAGATACCACTGAAGGTTGCTTTACATGGATGCTCTGAGATACTATTCCAAATTTGGGAGATCACACCTATACAAACAACATTGTGCTAACTTAGGAAGGAACCAGATCACTGTTTGATTCCCAGTCTAACACAAATACTGGTGATTAGTAGAGACTGAGGAGGTCACCCAAGCAAGCTCATCCCCTTTCTATTCCAAGCCAGTCACCAGAGATGTGGCTGGACTTGGCGGGGGCAGCAGAGGACATTTTATGGCTCATTCTTCTAAGCCCATTCTTCATTATTACTGTTTGGGTTTTTGGAGGTGGAAGAAGAGCCCAAAACTGCAAACTACAAACTATAGATCTAGCTATCTATTTATATACCACTTTTCAACTAAAAAGTTCACAAAGCAGTTTACAAGTAAATGAAAAAATTAATGGCTAATGGGTCCCTCTCCCAAAAGGGCTCACAATCTAAAATGCAAAAGAACACCAGCATAAGCCACTATAACAGACATTGCCGCAGTGAGGAGGGCCAGTTACTCTCCCCTTGCTAAAAAAGAGGATCACTCACTTTAAAGAATGCCTCTTGCCCAGTTAGAAACATCAATGAGATACAATAAGAGCTTGATTGCAGTGCTAGAGAATATACTGAGGTAATACTTATTTCAATATTCTTCCAAAGATAAAATGCCATGCTTTTTGGATCATAGATCATAGAGTTGGAAGGGACCCAGTGGATCATCTAGTCCAACCCCCTGCCTGTAGCAGGAGTTCCTCGTCTTGAACCCTGGCCTGCTAGTTAACAGGCACTGTCTTAACCACTTGCGCCACCTGATGGAAACAGGCAGTGTTACACAGGGTGCAATGGTGGGAGAATACATGGAAGCCTATACTAGCAGTTCCTGTCAAAGCTCCCAGTGACCCCCATCCTACTTAACATACCCATGCTCTGGTGCCATATCCCATGTTTCCTTCAAGGATCTCCAATCCTCAATAGAGGTGTTTCAGGGGCTCAGGAGTTTAGGAAGAAAGATGGGTAAGGCTTCTGCAGCTGCCAAAATGTAGGCTGCCAACAAGGTATTGCATTTTTGCAACAAACCAAATACGTTGCAACATTCAACTCCCTGTATGTTGCATTTATTCACTTATCCTAGTAACAGAGACACCACTTACCTTAGCATCCTCTGTATTGAAGAGTGAACACCAAGGAGAACTGATATTTTTTATGGTCAGCCCATATGAGCATGCAAAAAATGCCACCTGCACCAAGTCTACAGTAAAACAAACCAAAAAAGCTACATTACAATGACTTATTCTTTCCCTGTAGCCAAAGCAATATGTTGACAGTTACAAGACAAGGTGCCACAAGTCATCAAATACATTTTTGTAGAGAAATGGCACTGTCTGAAAAACTGCTACACAGGTGAAGATGAGAACCACGTGGAACCACATTCTGGAACCACGTTCTACATGATTTAAATAATTGGGAAAACAAGTTATGGCCATCTGTCACAAGTGGAGGCACAGCACTTCAGGTTGGGCACTTGGAAGTTTACAGTTTCTGGATCTAGAGTGCTGCACTTCAAACATACAACGGCAAATTTAGGCAAAATAAGATATATATATGAACCCAGAGTTTGATATAAACTTAACTAGGTTTTTAATATATGGTATAAATATGATATCAAAGGGGTATGCTACAGATTAGATTGCGTGCACAAGATACACCCTATATACTTCTGCAAACATTCATATCTTGCTCAATAACCTCTTTAATTACTTAGTACAATTGTAAGAATAAATGCAACTCCTATTTTTAAAGCCACTTGTCAAAATTTAATACAAGTCAGATCATGAAATAGGGTGAGATTAGATCCAGGGTTTATTTCTTCACTCAACCAACTGAAAACTGAAAGACTGGTTTCTTAGAACTGATTGCAATCAATGAGTGCAACAACCATTCAAAACACATGAACCAAGATAGAATCAAGATAGTTTTTATGTAGATACCTTTGGCTCTTGGGCTTTTGAGAATGTCCCACTGAACACAGCAGGGCTTAGTTTTGAGGAGACATGCATAAGATTGCACCCTTATTTCAATTATGAATGCATATACCCACTAGAGCAATGGTTCTCAAGCATTTCAACTCAGGACCCCCTTCTGAAAATGACAGTCTGTCCAGGATTGCCCCCACCCCCCAATAGCTGGAAGTGACATCAAACAGAAGTGACATAATTGTGGTTTCAGAGCATCTGTGCCAAGGAGTAGTAAGAAATAAAACATTTACAAATAGGTTACCGTTAGTTCTCTCTAGTCACATTCCACAGAAACTGCTTAAAATGTGTTCAACATTAACATTTATTTTTCCTCTCCACAATAACTGAAATTAGCAAATATTGGTAAGCTTAGTACATACCTCCATTCAAGTCACTTGTTGGTAGACATAAGGCATCTGCTACTTTTTCCACAATCTTCTTCATTTCTGGACCTTCTTTGAAGGCATCCACTTCATACATAGCAGTATTATTGTCTTCTATATCTCTTACAAATCTTTCGCAGTTATCAAAAAACCTCATTAATCTATCATTAATTTCAAGCGGTTCTGTCAACGTGGCTGAAAGTATAAAAAAGAGCCTAGTTACTCCTCCACCCTACACAAAAATTCCCTGTGCAGTTGGGTGGTTTGAAAATCAAATTATTAGCAAGGCTACCTTAGTGAATCAAAATCAGGTTCCTCTTGAAATTGTTCAATTGCAAAAATGTCTGTTAGCCCAATTTAAAATAAAAGCTGGTCCTAGGGCCAGGGTTTAGCCCAAACTAAGGCTGAAATCCTAAACATACTTACCTGGGAATGAGCCTCACTGGGCAAGTAGAACTTATTTGGGAATATGCAGGATGGGATTGCATGGTTATCTCTAAAATGCAAATTTATTAACTACATCATATCAAACAGTGAACTGATCCAGACAATGGAAAACATGTTTCTGTTACAATCTTATCTGGAGCCACTGAATTAAAGGCTGCTGTTCAAACTAGTGAACAACTCTGGGGAGTGACAGCTGTCTTTTGAGACCAAGTATTTTTACATGGTTTATTTATCTTTAGCCTCTCTTCCTACACAGTTCCACAAAGTACTAGTGTTTGTTGGTGTACTACTCATAAAGTTTACTAAAAGGAAATATGATAAAACACTCATGAAATGGATGCTGTGCTCTTGATAACACATATCATAATAAGCCTGTGGTTCCTAAACTGGTGGGTTGTGACTCACCAGGGAAATCAGAAAAGGGGAATGGCTCCAAAATCTGCAGCAACATAATTAGGATGATTGTGCTGCTGCTTCTTTTTCTTCTTCACTTCCTCTTTTACTACTTAGGGTGTTGATGGGAAATACAAGTGTTCTTGCACTTCTAGCAGCTTCTTCCAATGTTTCAGTATATTTTTGATGTTTCTTTTTTGTTCTTTGTGTATACCACGTGGCCCTTTTCTCAATATATTGTGCTGCTACTGGGGAGGGTTGTAAAACTTACCAGGAGGTCACTAAGGCCTATATCCTAAAGTGAAATTAAGCCTTTTGCTCCGGAGCAGTTAAGATGACTTTCCATAAGATAACACTAGAGGGTGACGTAAATGCGTGGACCTGTAACTGCTATGGATTTTGCCCTAAGGCTCTCTGGAGGGTTTGGGGATCCTGCAATCACCTCTACAGTCCTCCACAAGCCTCCACACTGCTGTTAAAAAGAAAAAAAAACCACTTGTGGTTTCATCACTCCCAGAGAGTCTTAGTGATCCCCAGCTAAGTATAAACAACTCGTTCTTCCCTAGCATAGTTGCTGCCCTTCTCCCCTGCAAATACCAAGCAGGACTTTGGAAACCAACATTATAAGCAATGGAAATACACCCACAAGACCCATTATGCTACCTTCCACAATTACCTACTAAATCCACCTGAGTGGTTTTTGGATATAAAGCACTTATCTCTCCCAATTATTAACTTCTGGAATTTGGTCAGTTCCAAATTACAGTAATATATTAACTTTGCCTCTGGAAAGATTAGAGTATTTTATATTCAAATTATTTATTCAACATACTTGCACATGGAAGGAATTCCATTAATTTCTACACTTGTCTGTAAAAAGGTAAACTACTGCCAGCACTTGAGCCTCCCTAGGAGGCGAATGCAACTGAGATACTAAATTATCATTAGAAGGGCCTGCTACCTGCCTGCCAACCTGCCTGCCAATGAGCAGCCCATTGATAGCATAGCAGTACACTGCAGCCGACTGACAGCAGAAGTCACATTCTCTTCCTGCCTCCCCTATACCATGAATGTCCAAACCCCCGCCTAGGGACCAGATGGCAAGCTTCAACGTGGCCTGCAGCTATACCTCTCCATCTGGCCCATGGGGAAGCCTTGTAATCCTGGATCTGTCTCTAATACATTCTTATATGTAAATTTATTCAAATTTGAAATGTAAATCATTTTTCCACCACCCCCCAGTGTTTGAGAGATAATGTAGCCCACCTGCCAAAATGTTTGAACACCCCTGCCACCACACTGGAGGTTTTGTTCCAGAGGCTAATATCCAGGACATGTCCTGGGAAAGGGGGCCAGGAGGGCTTTCATGTCCCCCTCCAGCCCCCATTTAGAGGCAAGGGGGGCAGACGCCTCCACCACACCCTGTGGCCAGGAGTTCCATAGTTGAGGAGCCTGCGGAACTCCCTGCCACAGGAGAGGAGGCGGTGCTGAGGGAGGGAGGCTCACCTTTCCTTTCTGCGGCGGGCCAGTGGCTGTAGAGTTCCTGCCGGAGCCCTTCCCTGAAGGCGGCGCTGCTGTCGAGGCAGCGATGCTTGGAGCTGCTAACGAAGGCGAGGCGGCGCTGCGGGGCCAGGAGGCTGGGGAAGCGCTGGGCCAGGCGCCTGGCCAGGGTCTCCATGTCGCGGCGGCCGCGGGAGGCCAGGTTGCCGTCCATCTCCGGCCGGTACCACATCTGCCAACGGGCCAGGCGCTCGGCGACCGGGCAGGTCCGGTTGGAGGCGGGGCTGGGCCCGCGGTGGAGGAGGAGACGGTGCAGCACGCCCAGCTTCTCGATCTGCTTGCGGGTGGGGAAGCGGGTCCCGTGGCGGAAGACGCTGCTCAGCTGCAGCGGGGCGCAGGAGGCCGGCGGCAGAGGGAAGCCCGGCTGAGGCGAGCCCAGCGACAGCGGGTCCTCCAGCAGGTGCGGGTGCAGCTCCTCATACCGGGACTTGGTGCCGAAGTAGGGGCTCAGCTGCGCCGCCGTCTGCGTGCTCGCCTCCTCCGGGGCCCTCCCCGCCAGCAGCACCAGCACCAGCGGCAAGGAGAAGCACCCCCTGCGGGGGTTCCGCGGGCACAACATGGAGCCACTGGCTGAAGAAGAGCAGAGCCTGCAATAAGAGCAGCACCGCCCACCAGCCATCGCTCTTTTATCCCAGTTGGGCCGCCAGGAGAACGCTGGCCGCTCAGCCACGCCCACCACCCGCCTGCCCTCATCCAAAATGGCCGACTCCCTCCTCTTCCCTTTCCAAAATGGCCGCCCACTCTCCCCTCAGAGCCTCCCTGTGCAGTGGGGGCCTTCAGCTGAGAGAGAGGGGTGCATGTGGTGGTCTCTCAACACAGGGTACCAATAACACCAGTGGCACTTACTTGACACAGTGACTGGTGGTACTTGCCGCGAGTTCAGATATCGGCCACAAGACCAGAAAATCAACACAACAAGCACAACACAACAACACAACTGTCTGTAAATGTTCATCCGTGAAGATTACAAACAATGGTGGGAGACTCAGGTTGTCAGACAGTTTCAAAACATGGCTTTCCATGCTTGAAAAAGCTTCCCATCCACCCCGAGCCTTTTACTGATGTTTGTCGTGTCGCATCTGGCCTCTCAACCCAGTTGTAGCTGGTAATGATGTCACTGGCAGTTATTTCTGTTATTGGCAGTTGGTGCATAAGAACATAAAAGCCTCCACAGGATCAGGCCAAAGGCCATCTAGTCAACCATTAATTTTTTCATTTTCTTATAAACCGCTTTTTCAACTTTAAATACAGTACTGTAGATAGATAGTCCAGCTCAGGAAGAAGGTGGGTTTTTTATCAGCTCCCAGTTAGCTCCCCCATTAGAGACTCCTGGATAAGGATCGTGAGTAAAGGTGAGCACTGGTCTGATGCCCAAATCTGATTTACCAGATATGGCAACAACCCTGAACAGCCATGTAAAAGCCCTCACAAACATAGCCAAACACATGTCACCAGGCGAGATCTGGTGATTGAGTGGAGAGCTGCCAGAAGACTACTGAGTTACAACAGACTGGGTTGAATTTTGGTTTGGAGACTGAAAAGCTTACAAAGCTGTCGTGAGACAACAGAGCCAGAAAGAGTCACTATTTACAGCGCATGAAATTGCTCTGCTGGAAGCTCAGAAGGCATTCCATGATGCCATATGTGATGTCCAAGCTGTGATGGATTCCAGATGGAAGAGTTTCAATAAGCTGCTCATAGAACCATTACCTACCTCACAGGGTTGTTGTAGGGACAAAAGGGTAAAGGCTATTTAAGTCCCTTGGCATTGGGTTGGTATCAAAAAGGTGGGGTATAAATTCCTTAAAGGATTAAATAAATGGTGCATTTCATGGAATGTGTCTTGGCCTGTTCTGTAGCATGCTTAAGATAAGCCACCCTTGTCAGGGCCTCTTCACTATCATAACTATCAAAGTGCTACTCAGTTTTGAACACTTGCAGCTCTGCTGGATTTGGGCAACACAGTTTCAGTGGTCCCAGCTAAAAGATAAATGGCCATATCACAAAGAAGTGGCTGAGACGGCAGTGTGTTGCATCTGTACAATAGACCAGACTCTGCCTTTCGAAAGAGGTTAAGTTTGGGGAAGAAGGATGCTGAGTTAAAGAGAGATCAAGAGGCAGCAGTGGCTGGAGAAGTCTCATTTTTCAGGGTTGACTGCATGGTGAGCAACCCAGTCCTCCACTCAGCAGCTTATCTCTAGAAATGGGCAGTGGTACAGAAAAGCAAGTGGAAAGGTGTGTTTCAATTGAATATGTATGGCTGCCCTGACGTGAACAATAAATAACACTTAACATTTATAAATGGTATGGGTTTCTGAGAGTTTAAAGCACTTAAGAAAAACTACGGGATCTCACTATTCCTTACAAAAGTGTCGTAAGTGAAAGAGTAATGTCTTGAGATGTTTGTCCAATCTAACTGCACAAAGTGTAGAAAAATAGGAAGTGGTCAGAGCTGTTTAGATCCTCCTCACATATTGTACTTTTAGTGGACGATGCGCAATTCTGTGCTGCATACTCTGAATCAGCGACCTTGCGTTAAAATCTATGTGTACAGAATTTGTACATGTACTGGAAGATGCAATAAACGGTGTATTACTGTGTGCACTTGTGTGTAATTACAAAAGAGCATACTGTGGAGCCACTATTTAGCGATAGGAAGGAGCAAAGCTGGGTAAAGACTAATTCAAAAGTAGCCAAGATATTTCTTTTTAGATCACGCTATTAAAAAAAGAAAGTAAGACCACCTCTGGAACTACTATTTCTTTGTAGTGATAACTGGACTGAAATGGTGTACTAGGCACCATACCCAACTGGTTCCAGTGCAGAATTCCTTTGCACTCTATACACAGACAAAAAATGTTATGTAACGTGAGCAAACATGAAGTTCTGAAGCAGCTATGAAGCCATGGATTTGTCTAATCCGAATGTATCTATACTTTTGACAAGAAGTGGCTTTCCCAGATCTCCAATGGGTGTCTTTTCTTGCATTATTAACTGAAAGTGCCAGGGACTGAATTTGAGATATCCTGCATGTACAGCTTGTTTTCCACTCATTTTGATCTGGCTATTTCAAAACCCTTCTGCTGGCAAGGGAAGGTATGTTTAAATCTATTCCATGGAGCAACTTGACAGAAAATCTGAATACAAAATCACTGCTCTGATTTTTTTTTTTACCATAAGTGTCCTTTTGCTGTAATTGTGTGTACAGATATCTACACGTAGGGAGAGGAGGTTTGTCCAAAAGTTATGCTTGAAAGAGTGTGTTCTGTTGTTACTACATTAATTAGTTTGTCCACAGTAGCTTCAACAACAGAATTTTATAGTTTCTATTTGTAATTCTTATTGGAAATGTTGACCTATAAATTAAAATAAGTCTTTTAGCCCAACAGCCCTCAACCTTTTTTGCTCAGGGACCCATTGTATGGAAAAAACTTTTTCTATAGCTATCACAGGTGGTGGTGGTGGTGGTGGTGGTGTTACAAGAGGAGGGAGCAAGAAGTACCACCTGTATCCAAAATGGGAGTTTAAAAGCTGCCATTAGCCTGGTATACCCCCCAGTACAGCTACCATGCAGCTCCAAGGAGCTGCAGCAGTATCTGGGGTTAAGCATAGTGCCACTTCCTTGCCAGTTCACGTAGAAACATAGAAACCTCCGGTGCGACGGTCGGATGGGTACGTGGAGATATGCCTCCATCAGGTCTATCGAAACCAGATAATCTCCCGGTCCAGAGCCACCAAGATGGTCCACCAAGTCTCCATTTTGAAGTTCTTTTTCAAGGTGATTGAACCTTTTCTGATTTAACCATTTCAGGTTGAGGATTGTCCACATCTCTCCGTTCTTCTTCAGCACGAGGAAGATGATAGAGTAGACCCCTCTGTGAACAGGGAACGCGCTCTATGGCCCAAATGTCCAGGAGATGTTGAATGGCCTTGAGTTTCTGCGAAATCGTCTGGGGATCCTTGGATAGTGGAACCCGCCAATATTCCATGCTTGAAAAAGCTTCCCATCCACCCCGAGCCTTTTACTGGTGTTTGTCGTGTCGCATCTGGCCTCTCAACCCAGTTGTAACTGGTAATGATGTCACTGGCAGTTATTTCTGTTATTGGCAGTTGGTGCATAAGAACATAAAAGCCTCTGCAGGATCAGGCCAAAGGCCATCCAGTCAACCATTAATTTTTTCATTTTCTTATAAACCGCTTTTTCAACTTTTCAGTTGAAAAGCAGTATATAAATACAGTACTGTAGATAGATAGTCCAGCTTCCTGTATCACCAGTAGCCCACCAGATACCTCTGGGAGCACATATGGCATCCAGGTGCCCTGCTCTGCGTCTGGCATTTGCAGGTTGTCCACCTCTACCCACACCCCTCATGGCTTCTAACCCGCAATGGTGCTTTCCTCTAGGAATTTATATCCGCATTCCCATGCCAAAGCAAATGCCGAAGGTGGCTTACACAGTTTTTTGTCCTTAAAACAGTCCCATGAGTCTAATTGTGAGTGACTGGCCCAAGGTGGTCTTCATGGTTGAACATTTACAGACAGTACCTTGGAAAACAGGAACAACATTCCTTACAGGACATCAATGGGAAACATTTCCCAAACATTGCCCAGAAGATCCAGGGCCCAATCCTATATAATTTTCCATTGGGGTGAGTTCTACATCCTGTGGGAACATTTCTTCTCTTTCCTTGTGCCTGTGTCAGTGCTACAAATTTGGATACGATTTGGCACTTAGAAGCTACATCCCAGTAACCCCCCCCCCCCCATGGAAGAGATGCCATTAATGTGGAAGAGACGTCATGGTTGGAAGTGTCATCAAACAGTGACAACATTGTGATGCCAGAGTTCCTACATGTGTACTCGAAAATAAGTCCCGTTGTGTTCAATGAGATTTATTCCAAAGAAAGCATGGATTGCAGCCTGACTGCCCCATTCCAAGATAGCATTCCTTAGTGCCAAATTCTATGATGGCAGCACCCAGATTTTCACGACCACCTTGAAGTTGCAACCCCCCGAGGGTTTCCTGAACCCATATTTGAGAACCACTATATGTCATACTAGCGAAATGTACCTGCTTTGTGGGAATAAACTTTCAAGAGTATTTGTAAACTGACTCCCTGTGCAACACCCCCTCTCCCCGTGCAACATCAGCACATGCAGTCAAGGTCCCATAACCTCCCGTGCAACACCACCCTTGTACAACATCCTCCCATGCATACACCCCCATGCAACATCCCTGCAAGTGCACCATCCCCCCAGGTACACTATCTCCCATGCACACCATCTTCCATGCAACATCCTTCATGCGCACACCATTTCCCCCATGCGTACCTTTCCCCCATGTGCACCATCCCCTGTGCAACATCCCTCCTGTAAACATCCCCTCATGTGCACCATGCCTCACAAGAGCACCTTTCCCCCTAGGCCCATGCACACCATCCCCCTGTGGACCATCCCTCTATGCGCATCATTCCCCATGTCCACACTCTTCCCTCCCTGAACACCATCCCTGGGCCTTGGGGATGTTAACACGCTAGTATAAGTCCGGGGAGTAGATTGGTAAATTAACACAAAAACAGGACAAGGCTGTATGAATAGCAACAGAGCCAGGGCAAGGAATATTATGATTGCATTTACTTGGGTTAGGGTGAGCCTATCAGACTACTGTTGTCTTTGGGTTCTTTAGTTACCTGGCTAGGCAGGTTTTCCCTGGTCATAATGTGAAAGCATTGGGTGTAGTTTCCTCACCACTTCCATAGCACTAGTTTCTGTTTACATAACCTTCTCATCGCCTAGATGAGCTGCTGGAAAACAAAACAGATACTTTGACAACATCTTTCTTAGTTGTTTTCTCTTTTTGACAGTTTAAAGCGTAGAGCCTCTCAGAAAAAAATTAATGCAATGAAGCATTTATTACAGCTGGTTTCATTAGCCAAGACCTGCTTGCCTCTTCCCAGTCTGAAGTGCCTCTTCAAAATCTGGTTTGCATGTTCCACGTGACCAAAGGAGATACATCTTTGAGAGATGCATCTTTGTTGCTGGGGCAAAAGAGGTCCATGATTCAGGTTCTGGGGATGTGACAGTAGCTGGAAGAGGTTTAAAAGCAGTCAGTGAAAAGTGAGACAAGATGTAGGCCTAAGGGTCCGCTGCAGCCTCCTGAGAGGAGGGTGGACACCATGGCTTGGGATGGCAGACACAGCAAACCCAATTGGCCCCCTTTATCATCCTACAAAATTGAGTGGTGAGGATGACACTGAGGTTCCTTCAGAAGAAATGAATAGCAATGGTGCAGTGGCCTAATCCGCAATATTAAGGCCCCTACATCACTGGTACTTCTTAGACTGTATTGAGGATAGCCTGGTATGGTTACTTTGAAGGTAATTCTTGACCAATATGAAATATCCAAGGACACCTACTGGCTTAAATTTTTGTTGTGCTGTAGACCAAGGGTCTGCAACTCAGTGCCAGTCCACGGCCCCTTCCAGACTGGTCCATGTCAGGTTGGGTGGCTGGAGCATGGCAACCTCCAGCTGGGCAAGGCCTTGACTTTTCTGGCTAGAGGAACCTGGAGGCAGAGAGCTGAAGGTGGCAGCAACCCTGAGACAGAATTTTCCTCACCAATCCTATGCTGGTCTACTCAGAAGCAAGGTCAGTGGCCCTTATTCAGTGGGAATTTCTCCTAGGAAAGTGTGGATAGGATGGAGGATTCCACCATAATCTCCTCCCTACCTCCAATTTCTCATTCAATTTCTCCTATGGGTGACCATATGAGCTTTTTTTTCAGGACATGTTCTGGACTTCAGCCTTGGGTCCTGGGGGAAAAAAACTTAATTGTCCCCTTTTTCCTTGTGAACAGGCTGCATATAGCCTTCTTGTAATTCATAAATTATATGCAATAAATTATGTGCAATAGTTTTAAATTTATAGTGTGCACATTTATATATGCAATATGGGTGGCGCAAGCGGTTAAGACGCTGTGCCTGTTAACCAGCAGGCCAGGGTTCGAGACCCGGTTCGGTGCCCACAAGACAGGGTGAGCTCCTGTCCTTAGCCCAGCTCTGCGACGCCAGCTGGATCCAATCGTATCGGCTCTGCCTTCCCATTGGATTAATTCAGGGGCGTGGAGAGGGGGGATTTGCTGCTGGGTAACAGCCTATCCTCCATAACAATCCAACCCAGGCTTTCGTGCTTCACATGCAGCTTATGCAGCACTGAGCATGATACCATAATCTTTCAAGACTGACGGAGGCCTGCTTTTCTTTTTAATACTGAACTAATGTATAGTTCGGTGTATAAATATTGTACTGTATAATGTATAAATTAATCACTTAAAACCAATATATATGTGTGTGTGTTTAACTTTTATTTTGTCATGTCCTACATTTTTCGTAGGTGTCCCACATTTGGGAGGGGACTTGTCATCTTGTTATGTTGTGTGATCACCCTGCTCCCTGCAGAATGTAGGGCAACCAAGAAAACTGTAGGACATGACAAAATAAATGCTAAAAACACTCATATACTGCTTTACGGTGGCTAATTTAAACACTATCAGTGCAATCATATTCATGTCTACACAGAAGTAAGTTCCATTGAGTTCAATGGGGCTTTCTCCCAGGAAAGTGCTCTTAAGGTTGCAGCCTTTGTTACTTATTATTAAATTTTAAACTATTACATATAGGCTACATAAAGGCACCAGAGGTGTCCAGACTTTCAACTCAAGGATTCCTGGACCTTTAATAATTGTATAGAGGTGGGAATTTCAGCAGGTGCAGCTTCTCATTTCACAGATCACAAGTTATACCTGCAGAAATTCCTCTTCTTCATTTTCTCTGGACCTTTAATTGTTAAAGGTCCAAGAGCCCTAAAGTGGAAGGTTTGGACACCCATGCTATATATCCTTATCCATGGGCTTTTGGACACTGTGTACAATTGTGTAAAGGAGGGAATTTCAGCTGGTGCTACTTCTCATCTCACATATCAAAAGCTGCACTTTCTGAAATTCCCTCCTATATGCAATTGTTAAAGGTCCAGGAGCTCTAAAATTAAAGATTTGGAGACCCCCTGCTCTAGGATTTTGTCCAATCTCTTTTTAAAGGCATTGAGGCCAGATTCCATCACCACATCCTGTGGCAGGGAGTTCCACAGACCAACTGCATGCTGGGGGAAGAAATATTTTCTTTTGTCTATCCTGACTCTCCAAGCATTCAATTTGAGTGAATGTCCCCTAGCTCTGATGTTATGTGAAAGGGAAAAGAGCATCTCCCTATCCACTCTATCCATCCCTTGCATAATTTTGTATAATTAATCATAATTAATAATAAGTCATAATTAACCACCCAAAATATTTCTGTTCATGAAATTGGATTGAATTACAGGTCTTTGATTCCCCATACCTACCCTTTCATTTTGTACACCAGCATAGATAGTTGGCATAATTGCCCACCCCTCTGAAAATTTTTTTGCCCCCCTACTTCTACCATCCTGGCTATGGCAACTGTTCACACCGCAACACCGTAACACCACAGTTCAAAGGTATTTATTCTTCAGCTCTTAGCATTCCTTTTAGGCTAAATAAGTCATACATTATCACAGGGGAAATCACAGCTTTAACTACTGTTGGTTATGAACCTTTGTTGGTAAGGAGATGGCTTGCCATAACTTTTCTCCCAAGAAGCAAGCGACTTTTAATTTCATGGCTGTAATTGCCATCTACACTGATATTCAAATGAACTCTGTCATGACTTCCATTTCTTCCCCTTCTATTTGCCATGAGGTGCTGGAACTTGACGCCATAATTTTAGTTTTTTAATGTTACGTTTGAAGCCACTTTTTGAACTTTTCTCTTTCACTGTCATCAAGAGGGTTCTTTAGTTCTTCCTCACTTTCTCCCATTAGAGTGGTAGTATCTGTGTTCCTGTTATTGGTATTTCCCCTGGTGATCTTAATTATGGCTTGTTATTCTTCTAGCCCTTGTTTTTGCATAATGTACTCTGCATATAAACTAAATAAACAAGGAGACAATATACAACTTTGTCATATTCCTTTCCCAGTTTTAAACCACACTGTTGTTCCATATTCAGTTCCAACTGTTGCTTATTGACCCACATAAAGGTTTCTCGGGAGCCCAGTAAGTGGTCTGGTACCCCAGTCTTGTTAAGAACTTGCCATACTTTATTGTGATCCATACAATCAAAGGTTTGAGCATATTCAATTAAACAGAAGTACATGTTTTTCTAGAACTCCATTGCTTTCTCCACAAACCATAAGAGAATACTGGAAATTTGATCTCTAGTTCTACTTCTCTGAAAACAAGCTACCACTGTACATCTGTTAATTCACAATCAACGTACTGCTGAAGCCTAGTCTGTTAGATTTTTAGCATCACCTTGTTAGCATGTGAAATGAGCAATAATTTGAATATTTTGGGGATAGAAATATAGACCAATCTTTTCCAATAAGGAGGCCATGGTTGAGTTTTCCAAATTTGCTGTATGATTGAATGCATTGCTTTGACACCATTATCTTTTGATACTTTCTAGGACCCACTTCACACTCCAAGATGTCTGAATCAAGTTCTGTGATCACACAATTGTGGTTAGCAGGAGATTAAGATCTTTCTCATAAAGTTCCTCTGTGTATCCTCATCTCCCCTTAATCTTGTCTGCTTCTTTTAGGTCCTTACCATTCTTGTCCTTTATCATGCCCATCTTTGTACAGAAAGTTCTTTGGATATCTTCAATTTTTCTTGAAGAGATCCCTAAATCTTCCCCTTCTATTGTTTTCCTCTATTTCTCTGCATTGCTAATTTAAGAAGGCTTTCCTTTCTCTCTTTGCTATTTTTGGAAAATCTGCATTCAGCTGGATATGTGTGTGTGTGTGTGGTGTGTGTGTGTGTGTGTGTGTAAAGGCGTATTTCAATACCTGAGATATATTCTCTTGCAGATATGGAATCTGCAAATACAGGGGTGCCTGTATGAATTGCAACCCCCTCGTAGCCTTTACATTAGTCGTATTGAAGAAGTACTTAAAGCATGAGTGTTCTTCTTTTAAACAGTTTTGCTCAAGTAGAGCAAAGCAACTTAATATGTAGGCAACTAATATGCACACTACAGAGAAACTAACAAAAAGCAGGAACTCCTAAAGCTATATTAAAGTAGGCTACTCTGAAGCAAGTTACTACATTGTGACAAATCCTTCTATTTTTAAAACAAACAGAAATGAAAACATTGCATAATAATTCACGCCTATTGGTGAAACTGCTTCCCAGAAGGGAAAATAATGTTGGACTTTGTAATAAGCAGGGAGCCAGCTCAAAGAAGCTAAACAGATTGCTGTTATTAACAGGTTACAAAGAGATTATTAAGCACTGCAAACATTCCTCCCTGACATTTTAGAGTGAATAGATATACCCATATGGTTAATAATAAACATAGACATGCTAATGTCACTATTCCAATATTTATTCCCTTACTTCAAAATTGCATTTTCCTTATGCCAGTGCTAGAAAGTTGGTTAGGACTGCATCCTAACTGAAATCTGGCCAACACCTGAATGCTGTCATGTGTTAGCGTAATACACCCACCTATATCTTGGAACAGTTGTCTCTTGCACTGCTTTCACATCACACCCACAACAAATTGGATTTATATTTAGTACTGAAGTGCTATCTTGGGCTTTCTCAAGGTATGGGAACATGTATTCTCTTATCATGGGTCTGCATTGTAGCTAAACTGGCGTTGGAAAATTGGATAGGATTCAGTGGTGGGCTCCAACAGGTTCGCACCTACTCTATAGAACCGGTTGTTAACAAGAGATAGGACATATAAAGTTTAAAAATAGCCATTTAAAAGTGGCTGCCAGATGGGCATAGAACCAGTTGTTAATTTCTTTGAAGCCCAACACTGATAGGATTGGGGCATCTGATGTAGCAATGTACAGTAAGTCCCCAACTTACAAGAGAGTTCCATCCCAGGAGCACACTCTTAAGTCCATTTTCCTTACAATCCAGAGTAACTACAGAAGCATGTAAGAGACATTATGTGCACCCGTAGTTACTGCACCACAAAGTGAAAAGCTATGGGAAGTTCATATTGCAATCCAGAGCAAATTGTTCTTACACTGGAGCAAGGATTCCCCATAGTTACTCTGGATTGCGCCCTTTGTTAGTAAGTCTAACAAAGGGAAGTTTATACGGAACGCTTGCTGCAGAGGTTCTAAAAGGGCTGGCAGAGTAGTCCAGACATGCTTCCATTTCAAATTTATGTGACATGTGAACTACCTCTGCAGTTTGTATCTAAGAATATTTGTAAGTTGAAGGTTTGTTCCTTATCTGAAAGTTTACAACTTGGGACTTACTGTACTAGAAATGTTCCTTACCAGTTCCAACACCACAACTGTAACAAGATTGCTAAATTCTACACTAGTTTTGCTTTCCAGTTTATCTTACACAACCTTATTAACTTTATTTAAAACTTCTTTCTTTCTTTCCTCAAAAAGAAATCAAGATAACTAACATGAAGATAATTTCCTTTTCTGGGCTATAGATTTGAATTTCATGGAATTCTGAGTGAACAAGCTGCAAATTGCACTTAAGGTACAGTTAGGTGTTACGCCTCAGTGTCATGTATGTGTGCAGGACGGTGAGGAAAGACATTAATTTTACCATACTTGCCACGATAGAAAACACCTGCACATTTCTGAATAAGTTAAATGGGCTGCAATTGTCTGGAAGAATTTTTACAGCAAGCAAAGATCTGATTCCAAAGGGGCAACTCCCACTATTTTGTAACATCTCTGTTAAAGTGAGAAATTCAATACCATTGTTTAAACTCATGCTAAGAGTGAGAGACAAACACCTATAGCTACGGCACAAGCAAGAAAATAAAATTTGATTAAAAGAAGGGGAAGCCATTTGCAAACATACTATTTGCACATAGATGTGCAAGCTGAAGCAAAATCAGCAAAGCTAACAATTCTGGCAAAGCTAACAAGTTTGATAATCTGTTTTGAGTTCATGTGCCTCTGAGTCATGGCTCTTTTCCATTAAGCCTATGGCACTGGATAATTTTTGAATAATGAACAGATCAACACATTTCTTTATCTGAATGAGCAAGATCATTGGACAATTAAATGCAGATCTGAGCACAAAGATTCTGAAAGCATGTGATCTTTGGTGTGTGACTCCTTGAAATAATGACAAGTTCTTTACAACACTACAATGCATGCCTGATCAAAATAAGGATGTCTTAGCATAAATAGCAATAACTATTTATTTTTAAATTATTATTCCTGTCCTATCTCCTTTATCCTTCCCCTTTATCCAGATAACTATCTTGAGAATTTATGGGTAAGAAAAATTCCATTGTAACCTAATGAGCTTTCTGGCTGATTGCAAATAGAACGTTCTTCTTTCCCAACAAGCAACATCATGCTAGCAGTCCAGCTGACTTAAACATGCTGGCATCCTCTTGCCATTTAACCCTAATCCACCTAAATTTATTTATGGCGAAGATAGCCCGATCCAATTAAACCACAATGCAGCGCCAAGGTAAGGAAACAGGTTCTGAGAAGGCCTCTGTGATAACTCCTTCATAAAATGCTACACCTCCCTGTTGGCAGAACTAAATCAGTGCTAAAAAGTGGGTTAGGACTGGGCTGTAACCAAGTTGCAATCCTGTGCTTACTTACTTTGAGCAATGGGATGATGATTTTGTGACTAACTTGTCCAACTGGTTTAAATGGGGCTTATAATATAATCCAACTTTCCAACACCATGGCATGGCAATGCAGCCCTCAGATAAAAGAACAAGCATTCTCTTACCTTGAAAAGGCCTCTGTAATAACTGCAGGATATAGTACATCCCCTTCGGCATAGTTGAGTCAGGTTGGCTACATGAACTTTGGATAGGATTGTGCCCTTGGTTGGACTGGGGTATATCTCCTGGTAGTAATATAATATTGCACAATTGATGAATATTGCACAAGAATATTGGTAGTAATTGTAGTAATAGAATATTGCACAAGAGATGAAAGAAAATTTAAGACCTTTTGTGTGACCAGCAAAATGTAACGTTTTGTATTATTATTTCTTAGTACTATAGGTTATGCCTCCCTATCTGATCCAGATTCTGGATCCATGCTTTTAACTAACTGACAGCAAATGTTGTTTTAATTATTGGTTTTATTTGCTTATTTAAGTGGTTTAAATAATTCTTTTAGAAACTGCATATTATTTTGATTATGCTGCCTATAAGCAATGCTGAAAGCATGGAAAAAGCAGGCTAAAAACATCAGTTCCCAATCATTCAAACATATATTTTCTAAAAGCCAATCAGATCAACCTGTTTCACTTCAATCATTTCATGGTACTCCCATTTAATTATGAGTGTACAGCTGTAATCAGGATGAAATTATAATAAATATGGATGCAATCCTAACCAAATTAGGTTGGCCTAACTCACCTGGCAAAGTATCTTTGGTGGTGTGGGCCTAATCCCTTAGGGAGTGGAGTAGAAGTGCCTTATTGATCACAATTCTAACCATGTCTACTCAAATGTAAGCCCTGTTGTAGTCAATGGGTCTTACTTCCAGGAAAGTATCTTTAGGATTTCCGCCACTTTCACTTTTGTGATACCCCAGGTCAGCATAGGATTTATGCTGGGGTTTATGCCATCTTAAGTGGAGGTTAGGATTGCAGCCTATGTTTATTAAATTTTCTATTTCTGGTTTTTCTTGAAGGAACAGATTACTACACTCAGGCTGCAATACTAAAAACAATTTTCTAGGAGTTGAACACCCCACTGAACTCAATGGGGCTTACTATGAATGTGTTCTAAAAGTTACAAGTACAGCTATATTTATTCAAAATTTATGTGACACAAGAAACATACAGACATATGTTAAATAGGCTTGGTATTTATCCAGAGAGTAACTGGCTAAAAGCTATTTATTTTGTGGCAATGAGAGCTAATGGTCATAGAGATGATTAACTGTTAAGAAAAACAGTTTAGCAGGGTGTTTAATTGCTGTGCAGTGGCCAGAATCTTAAGCAAAAATCAGAATGTTGCTTTGACTTTCAGTATTTTTTAAATAAAGCATAATTTGAGAGACTTTCGATTCTAACTAGATCCTAATGTGGCAGTGCGGTGGTTCTGGTGTGGCTTATTTCCTCAAGGTTCCCTTACTCCAGGCGTTGCATTGTGGCTACCTCAGCACTGACTAATTAATCCTGTTTTTTTCTGGGTGTCAAATCCCATTGCATCTACCTCATGTCTGAATCTCTAGATTCAAGCCAATATTTTTTTTTTCATTCAGGCCTCTCAGGGCAACAGGAAAGGCCTGCAGACTAGATAATCTCATGACAAAGGTCCTTGATCCACAAAGATCCTTTCACCACAGGATGAGCCATTTACTTGCTCCAATTGTTTTGGCCCTTCCTTTCTGCAATATTGGCTGAAATTTTAATACTTCCTTCTTAAAACTTCTGGCCAATTGTTACTGAGGCTGCCAGGAGTTGTATGTCATTGGTGTACATCATTGGTGGAGTATGGGCAAAATCCAGAGTAACTATGGGGAGTCCTTGCTCCGGTGTAAGAGAAGCTTACTCTAGATTCCAATATGAATTTCCCATAGGTTTTCACTAGGTGGTGCAGTAATTACAGGTGCACGTAAAGTCTCTTACGTACTCCCGTAGTTACTCTGGATTTGGGGAATTGTCATTGGTGAACATAACAACAAAAAGCCTTGAGTAATGTCAGCCATGCTCAGGATACCTTGTGGACAACAACAGTCATTCCAACTGGCTAAATAGTAGCCATAATATAAAGAGCAGAATTCCCCTCCTTTTGCAAGAGGCATCATTCCTCATCTGACAGACGCAGTGGTGTGAATTTTAGAAAGGTAAAAATCAATCTTTTTTTGTCTGCACAAAACCTTATGGCAGAGGTTCTCAAACTGGGGTATTGTGATACCCCAGCCTGAGAGCCTCTGGCTGCTATGCGGTAGGGGAAGGAAGTGATGGAACCCCTAGAGCAGTGGTTCTCAATCTTCCTAATGCTGTGACCCCTTTATAAGTTCCTCATGTTGTGGGGACCCCCAACCATAAAATTATTTTCATTGAGACTTTATAACTGTAATTTTGCTACTGTTATGAATTGTAATGTAAATATCCGATATGCAGGATGTATTTTCATTGTTACAAATTAAATGTGTGTTCTATGCACACATTGAACACAATGGGATTTATTTCAGAGTAGGCATGCATAGGATTGGGCCCTGAGGCTGTCAGTCAGTCCCAGTGCGAGTGCAGCTACAGCCGGAGGTCTGGCAAGCCTAACCTGGCCCCCTGCACCAGGGGTCTTTAGGAGACCCCCAGGAAAGCTCTAGGTGACTCCCAAAGGGGTCCTGACCCCCACTTTGAGAAACGCTGCCCTAGACTCACAAATTATTGTATTTGAAAAATGTATCTGAAAAATATTTAATGTATTTGAAAATAACATGGGGAAGCATTATTGAAGGGTTTTTGTTTGTCACACAGTACTTACCCAAAAGTGTATTCGTGTGTGCATGCACATACACCAGGGTGACCATATGGTACACCTCCAAATGTAGGACAAGGGTCCTCAAAAGTCCTTGGGAGGACCTTGTCCTACATTTTTAAAAACGTAGGACAAAATGCAGGGCATCCTACATTTTGTCCTCCATTTGTAAAAAGATCACCCCCCCGGCAGCGTACCTTGTCCAGGGATGAGGGGGCTTGTCCGGGGATGGGGGCTCGTGTGTGCTTTGCTGCCACATAAATGTGCTGCTCGGAGCGGCGCGCGCCTACAGCGGCCGTCCGAGCAGCCTCCTTGGGAAAGAGAAGCTGTGCGCATGCGCACATCCTCTCTATCCCTGCCCGGTGCGCTCTTAAACAAGTAGACGCTGTGCGCATGTGCACAGCCTCTACCTCTGAGAGACCGCCCGGTCTCTCCTCAGATCAGAGCGGTCTGCAGCGTCAGAGCATCTATCCGCAGACCGCTCCCTTCAAGCATGCCTGGCTGGGGCCAGTGCCAGAGGTGAGAGGGAAAGAGCCCCAGCCAGGCACGCTTGAAGGGAGCTGTCTGCGGATGGACGCTCTGCCGTTGCAGACCGCTCCGATCTGAGGAGAGACCGGGCGGTCTCTCAGAGGTAGAGGCTGTGCGCATGCGCACAGCGTCTACTTGTTTAAGAGCGCACCGGGCAGGGATAGAGAGGATGTGCGAATGCGCACAGCTTCTCTTTCCCATGGAGGCTGCTCGGACGACCGCTGTAGGTGCGCGCCGCTCCGAGCAGCACATTTATGTGGCAGCAAAGCACACACGAGCCCCCATCCCTGGACAAGTCCCCCCATGCCCGGACAGGCTGGACAGGAAGTGCAATTCCGGACCTGTCCGGGGGTTTCCGGGTGTCTGGATGCCCTGACATACACACACATATTATTGTAATAATTTACACTATGCATGAGTGAAAGACACTGGCCACTCCAACTACAAATTACACTAACTGCCATTGGGCCAATGTGATTTTTCCCCATCTTGCAAGTGGACTAAAATGAAGGCTGCAGCCTGCATGTAAACTGGCAGTTTCTGGAAGAGGACAAGATATTCAGAATTTCACCTGGCAGAGACTGGAATGGAAGCCAACTGGAACAGCTGGCAGGTAGGCCACACAGCTGATGTTGCTTACAAGAACATGCACCAACTGTCCCATCCAGTGCTCAAACTTGTGTATTAATATTAAAGCAAATACTGCTAAGACATTATAACTATTCAGAAATAACTTCTTCAAATAAAGACCGAATCCAGATTATGACACAGCTCCAGAAATTTGTCACTGCGTAGAGAAATGGAACACAAGCTTGTAACAATAATCTCAAAGCCTAACTAATGGAATTGGTTCTAAGACCACAATTGGTGTTTTCTTCTGCCATCTTTTACTGATGTTGTTTTTGATGCTGTGTAGAATGCATCCAAACTATAGAAGGATGGAGGTGATCACAGAAATAAAAAGAATTGTAGTGTCAATCCTACCTCTGCTTCCTAGTGGTTTTGGTTCATGAGACTTGCATATTCAGCAGCATTAGCTTCTGAAATAGGAAATGAGGCTGCAATCCTAATCTCCAATTAGGCCAGATTAAGTGCTGTATTGACTGGGGGTGTCACAAAAGTGCCATAAGGCACTTTTGCCCCACTCCTAGGGGAATTAGCCAGTGCACAGGCATATACCAACCTCCCTACACCAACGCAGAAAGATAATGACAGAACACACTCTTTCAAGCATAACTTTTGGGCAAACCTCCTCTCCCTACGTGTAGATATCTGTACACACAATTACAGCAAAAGGACACTTATGGTAAAAAAAAAAATCAGAACAGTGATTTTGTATTCAGATTTTCTGTCAAGTTGCTCCATGGAATAGATTTAAACATACCTTCCCTTGCCAGCAGGGTTTTGAAACAGCCAGATCGAAATGAGTGGAAAACAAGCTGTACATGCAGGATATCTCAAATTCAGTCCCTGGCACTTTCAGTTAATAATGCAAGAAAAGACACCCATTGGAGATCTGGGAAAGCCACTTCTTGTCAAAAGTATAGATGCATTCGGATTAGACAAATCCATGGCTTCATAGCTGCTTCAGAACTTCATGTTTGCTCACATCACATAACATTTTTTGCCTGTGTATAGAGTGCAAAGGAATTCTGCACTGGAACCAGTTGGGAATGGTGCCTAGTACACCATTTCAGTCCAGTTATCACTACAAAGAAATAGTAGTTCCAGAGGTGGTCTTACTTTCTTTTTTTAATAGCGTGATCTAAAAAGAAATACCTTGGCTACTTTTGAATTAGTCTTTACCACAGTATGCTCTTTTGTAATTACACACAAGTGCACACAGTAATACACCGTTTATTGCATCTTCCAGTACATGTACAAATTCTGTACACATAGATTTTAACGCAAGGTCGCTGATTCAGAGTATGCAGCACAGAATTGCGCAGCGTCCACTAAAAGTACAATATGTGAGGAGGATCTAAACAGCTCTGACCACTTCCTATTTTTCTACACTTTGTGCAGTTAGATTGGACAAACATCTCAAGACATTACTCTTTCACTTACGACACTTTTGTAAGGAATAGTGAGATACCGTAGTTTTTCTTAAGTGCTTTAAACTCTCAGAAACCCATACCATTTATAAATGTTAAGTGTTATTTATTGTTCACGTCAGGGCAGCCATACATATTCAATTGAAACACACCTTTCCACTTGCTTTTCTGTACCACTGCCCATTTCTAGAGATAAGCTGCTGAGTGGAGGACTGGGTTGCTCACCATGCAGTCAACCCTGAAAAATGAGACTTCTCCAGCCACTGCTGCCTCTTGATCTCTCTTTAACTCAGCATCCTTCTTCCCCAAACTTAACCTCTTTCGAAAGGCAAAGCTGGTCTATTGTACAGATGCAACACACTGCTGTCTCAGCCACTTCTTTGTGATATGGCCATTTATCTTTTAGCTGGGACCACTGAAACTGTGTTGCCCAAATCCAGCAGAGCTGCAAGTGTTCAAAACTGAGTAGCACTTTGATAGTTATGATAGTGAAGAGGCCCTGACAAGGGTGGCTTATCTTAAGCATGCTACAGAACAGGCCAAGACACATTCCATGAAATGCACCATTTATTTAATCCTTTAAGGAATTTATACCCCACCTTTTTGATACCAACCCAATGGCAAGGGACTTAAATAGCCTTTACCCTTTTGTCCCTACAACAACCCTGTGAGGTAGGTAATGGTTCTATGAGCAGCTTATTGAAACTCTTCCATCTGGAATCCATCACAGCTTGGACATCACATATGGCATCATGGAATGCCTTCCGAGCTTCCAGCAGAGCAATTTCATGCGCTGTAAATAGTGACTCTTTCTGGCTCTGTTGTCTCACGACAGCTTTGTAAGCTTTTCAGTCTCCAAACCAAAATTCAACCCAGTCTGTTGTAACTCAGTAGTCTTCTGGCAGCTCTCCACTCAATCACCAGATCTCGCCTGGTGACATGTGTTTGGCTATGTTTGTGAGGGCTTTTACATGGCTGTTCAGGGTTGTTGCCATATCTGGTAAATCAGATTTGGGCATCAGACCAGTGCTCACCTTTACTCATGATCCTTATCCAGGAGTCTCTAATGGGGGAGCTAACTGGGAGCTGAGAAAAAAATCCACCTTCTTCCCTCCTCCTGACTATATGTTTTGTCCTTCGGAGGTTTATACAAATTTCACAAGACAGTGGTCATGAAACCATAAATATTGCAATAGTTGGTTATGTTGACCAGAGCCACTGTCCAAACTGCACTAAGTCCACTAGAGCAGATCTCTTGGGGTCCATCTTATGTAATTCACCAGGCTCCCCATGACCACCCGAGGCCAAAGTTTACCAGATTCACCTAGCACAAAACCCAGAAAAAATGCAGATCCACCCACTCTTGCCTTAAAGTGCAGCTATCCCTACAATCCAGAGTTACTATGGGATCACATAAAAGACATTTACGTTGACGTAGTTACGGCACCACCTAGTGAAAACCTATGGGAAATTCATATTGTAATCCAGAGTAAATTGTTCTTTTGTTGGACCAAGGACTCCCTGTAGTTACTCTGGATTGCGCCCTATATCTCTTGTAGGAGTCAGAAACACAGTATTCCTGTGGGGCTCCCTTGAATCCTCAGGCAATCCTCACTGGACAGGAGGGAACACACTTGAACCTTGGGATGCAGCATGTCCTGCAGAAAGCCTCAATGACAGCACAGCACATACTTACTCAGATGTAAGTTCCACTGTCTTCAGTTACTCACAGGAAAGCGTAACTAGGATTGAGGAATGACATGAGGAATTATTAGAGGTAAGACAAGTACAGGGGAGGGGGTTGCAGGGATATGACCTGGTCTTGCATTAGTGTTTTTAACAGGAGTCTGCCAGGAAGGAATATAGCACAATTTATTTCCTATACTATCAACTTTTTCCATATGCAGAGATAAGAAAAAGCCTGCATGCTGGGCCACTATAATCTCATGCACACATACCCAGGTCACTGAAGTCTTGTGGCACTGGGGCTGCACTCCTACCTGTATCTGCTTGGAAGTAAGTCTCACTGAACACAATGGGACTTACTTCTGAGTAGACATGCAGAGGATTGGGCTGTAATTCTATCCACTTACCTGGGTCACTGAACTCTAGCACTGGGGCTGCAATCCTTTTCCTGTGAGTAAGTTTCACTAAACACCATAGAACTTACTTCTGAGTAGACATGCATAGAGGATTGGGTTGCAAGGGTGCAAATCCTATCAATTTACCTGGGCACTGAACTCTAGCATTGGGGCTGCAATCCTTTTCCTGGGAGTAAGTTTCACTAAACACCATGGGACTTACTTCTGAGTAGACATGCAAAGGATTTGGTTTTAAGGGTACAATCCTATCCACTTACCTGGGTCACTGAACTCTAGCACTGGAGCTGCAATTCTTTTCCTGGGAGTAAATCTCACTGAACACAATGGGACTTACTTCTAAGTAGACATGCAGAGAATTGGGCTGTAATCCTTTCCACTTACCTGGGTCATTGAACTCTAGCACTGGGGCTGCAATAATTTTCCTGGGAGTAAGTCTCACTGAACTCAATGGGACTTACTTCTGAGTAGACATGCAGAGAATTGAGTTGTAAGGGTACAATCCTATCCACTTACCTGGGTCACTGAACTCTAGCATTGGAGCTGCAATTCTTTTCCTGGGAGTAAATCTCACTGAACACAACGGGACTTACTTCTAAGTAGACATGCAGAGAATTGGGCTGTAATCCTTTCCACTTACCTGGGCACTGAACTCCAGCACTGGGGATGCAATCCTTTTCCTGGGAGTAAGTCTCACTGAACACAAAGGGACTTACTTCTAAGTAGACATGCAGAGAATTGGGCTGTAATCCTTTCCACTTACCTGAGCACTGAACTCCAGCACTGGGGATGCAGTCCTTTTCCTGGGAGTAAGTCTCGCTGAACTCAATGGAACTTACTTCTGAGTAGACCTGCACAGGATTGGGCTGTGATGCTGCCACTTACCCGGGAGTAAGCCCCACACCGACCAAACATGGGACCTACTTTTTAGTAGAGAGAGTTGCATAGGTTGGGGTTGGTGTTGTTCCTGCCTGCCTGTCACAAGCCCTTACTCCCGAGTAAACCCCAGGAGAGGCACGAAGAGGGAGGGAGGGAGCCCTTACTCTCCCGTGTAAACCCCCATGGCTGAGGCTCCACAGGAGCCAGAGGGGCGCTGACGGGAGGCATCAGCGGCGCTACGGGGCTGAGGCCGGTGCAGGGTCTGCCTGAGGGAGGCCACTTCAGCGCGGCGGGCGGGCCCACCTGGACGTAAGATGGCCGCGCTCCGTGACAAGGCTCGTCACGTGAGGGAGCAGCGCTGGCCTCCCTCGCCTCTGCCGCCCGCCCCCTCCTTCGTCACCGTCCCAGAGCCCAGGGCCGCCGCCGTTGCCGTACGTTGCTGGCGGTGGAGGAGGCTCGGCACAGGCAGGCAGCGCCAGGACGCCCGTCCAGCAGCCGGAGGAAGCGGCCCGGGAGAGGTAAGCCTGGCCGAGACTCCCGCCTGGGCTGGGCGGCAGCAGCTCCACCGGCGCTCCTCTCCCGGCTTAGCTGCTACGGCCTCGCAGGGAGCAGCGGCTGAGGCTGAGGGGCAGCCCTGGGCACTGGAGGGGCCTCGCTGGGGCTCCAGGGAAGCAAGGAAGGAGGCTCCCCGCCGGACCGGACTCCAGGGCTCCGGGCAGGGCCTCCAGGGCTGGGCGGAGAAGGCGCTGGACTGACTGATGGCTTCCCTCTCCTTGTCTCCCTCCCTTCACCAAGTACTTGGATAGTATACTACTAGTACCACTACTAGCTAGCTGGCACTACTGTTGTATAGTACTAGTACTACCTGAACTCCTACTAGTTAGCTGGCACTGCTATAGTATAGTCCTCTGGGACTGTACCACCAGTACTGCTAGCCGGCTGGTACTACTATAGTAGCATACTACTACTTGTACTCTTGTACTAGTTAGCTGGTACTAGTATATTACCATTCTCTGGGACTGTACTACTAGTACTATTAGCTAGCTGGTTCTAGTTTAGTATTCTGGTACTCCTACTAGCTAGCTGGTGCTAGCATAGTATAATCCTACTTGTTCTGTAGTATTAGTACTGCTAGCTAGTTGGTACTAGTGTAGTACTACTGGTACTCTTAAGACTAGCTAACTGGTACTAGTATGGTCCCACTTGTACTGTACTACTGTTATTGCTAGCTGGCTGGAACACTACTCCCATATTATAGTACCAGTACTATTTGTACTCTAGTACTAGTTAGCTAGTACTAGTATATTACCATTCTCTGGTACTGTACTAGTATTTTTAGCTAGTTGGTACGAGTATAATGTAGTCCTTTGGCACATGTACTAGCTAGCTGGCACGAGTATAGTACAGTCCTACTGGTGCTGTAGTAGTAGTATTGCTAGCTAGCTGGTACTAGTACTATTTGTGTACTAGTATACTCCTACTAGTACTAAGGTATTAGTAGTATTGCTAGCTAGCTGGTAGTAGTATAGTACAGTATTACTGGTATTCTAATACCAGTCCTTCGCAGCGTGAAATACTAGAACACTAGTTCACATCTAGTACTGTGCTGTGAACTAGAGCTAGTATTAGTATAGTACTAGTATAATTGAGGGAGGTGGGCAGCATATGGGGGTGAGGGGATGAAGAATAAGGCAAGTAATGCTTCCATGAGGAAGGGAGGAGAGAGTTTAGGTGTTGTGTGTTAGGGGGGTTGGCCAGGAAACCTGGCTGTGGTGGAAAGAGTGGAGGGGTGTAGAGGTGATGTTGCTGGGTGTCACGGCAAGGAAAGTGTGGCCAAGTGAGGAGCTTGTTACTGGTACCTGTGTGACTGAAGTGCTTCAGTGGTATTCAGAAAGTAAGATGGAGGGTCTAACTCCGTGCAGTGCTGGAAATTAGCCTGCTGGCAGCACCAGGGCAAAGTTCTGCCATAGGTTTTGCATAGCACCACTGGCCGTGCTTGTTTGTGCTTTGGGTGCTACTGCTACAAGAAGGTTCAGGGGGCAGTCCAGCTTGCTGGGCCTTCTGATGGGTGCAAGCCTTCAAGTACCTGACTTGTGCCACAGCTGACACTGCCTGGGGATGTGCGTCAGTACCAAAGAGTTATGGAGCTCTTGACAACCAAATCTCATGCAGGTTTATTGGGTGGAAAATTCTGTGCGTGTTGGGGGGTTATGCTTGATGGTACATAGAAGTACAACGGAAAGTAAATCTGTGATGCAGGACATGATTGGTGAAATCGACAGGCAGCTGGAGTATTCTAGTACAATGGTAACTCTCAGAACAAGCGCCTCACATATCAAGTATTTCACATAACAAGTATAAATTTCCAAGAAATCTTGCTTCACATAACAAGTTCCGCTTCACTTAACAAGCAAGTGCACTATGGGTTCGTGTGCTATGCAGCCCTGACACTCTGCGCGGAAGCTCTTTAAAAGTGCTGCCAGCCAGCGCTGCTGCCTCTAACTGCCCCAACTTGCCCGTAACTGCCTCCAAGTGCCCCCACTGGCCACCTTGAACCTCCAGCAGCAGCCCAGGTAAGCCTCCCAGGAAAGTGTCTTTGATTGCAGCCTCCTAACCATGTCTACCCAGAAGTAAGCCCCATTGTGTTCAATGGGTCTTACCCCCAGGAAAGTGTCTTTAGGGTTGCAGCCTAAGTAGACTTCATAGGATCGTGCACATCGAATGCATGTTTTGAATTCAATTCCAGTGTTTTGTCATCGCTTTTACTTACAGTTAATATTTTTATATGAATATTTTGGGGTTTGTGGAACAAATGTCTGAGTTTCCATTATTTCCTATGTGAAAATCCGCTTCACTTAAAGAGCATTTCACTTAAAGAGCATGCCGCCGGAACAAATTAAGTTCTTTATGCGAGGCATCATGGTATACGATGTAAGCGTGTGAGTGTATATAAAAGAGAGACTACATAGTGTATTGGGAAGTGATCCTTCTTCATGCTTATATGGCACTTTTTGTTTGATCAGAATCCTTCATGTGCATTTAATCTTTAAAACAACTCTGTAAGGTACAGCTTTACTTTCATGTCGCATGTGAGGGGCCTGGACTGAAAGACACTGTCTTGCCTGGGTTGCTGTAATTCACTTCTAAAATGGAATTGGACCTAGACACTGTGATCCTGTATGTGTTTCCTTAAGGGTCCCATGCAGCTTAATGAGTTTTACTTCTGAGCAGACATGTCCGTGGATTGCACTCTGAGAATGCTGTTAAGGAATATGGAAAACAGAGCACAATCGTAACCAGGTCTTCTCAAAAGTAAGTCCCATTGTATTCAATTGGTCTTACTCCCAGTAAAGTGCCTGTAGGATTGCAGTCTGAATGTAGTAAATAGTATTTGCAATGGAAAATACATAAATGGTTAGGAAGAAGCTTTGAAAGATGGTGCTTCATGCAAGCTGTTGCAAGTTAAGTTGGAGAAAGAGACTTGTTCAGGGCATGCTGGAGTCAGCTAGTATGACTGGTGTCTGGAACACCAGTGCTAATAAAATTGCATAATCCAAGATGGTAAGTTGGATAATTTTTATAGGATGGCCCTATACTTAAAAAATGTTTGGGTGTTGCTTTCAATTGCTTTGGTAGACACAAACATTTGTGGATATTAAAATATTCAGTGCGTCTCAGATGACACGTGTGATTGTGTGATGCAACTAATATGACTGTGCTTTATGCAGTTGAAGTGTCAAGCCAAGATAAAAAGCTGGAATGTCTGATAGCAAAAGAGAACATAGATTTGGTGGACATAACAAAAACCTATTGAAACAGAGAGAACCAGTGAGACATGGTCATTCTAGGATACAGACACTGTAGAGCAATTTGTATGACTTTTCAGACCTAATACAAGAAGGCTTTTCCTTGATAGTGATTTAGAAGTACATTTGTCTTGCAGCAATTGAAACTATTGTTGAGTAACACTGTTCCTGTATTGTTGCTTCTTCAGCCGGATTCCAAGAAATTTCTTGGGACTACCCAACCTTGTGACTCTGCCTGAAAGATATCAGTAACTGCACCATGAATTTTGTTTATTCCATAACTGTTATATTCCTTTGTTTGCTGCTTGTGCAGAGGTTGATATCAGCAGCATTGATCTAAATGACTTTTATCCAATCTTTTAGGGCCTGTGCTATTGCAAAAGTCTTGTAAAGTGCTTTTTGATAGCATAAAACCTGACATGCTGACAAGGTCAGGGCCTTCCTGCACGTGCTGATGAAGTCCACCATAGCCAGGTATGTGGTGAGTTTTGCCTGGGAGAGTTGGATTGGCTGAGCCAGCGGAGGCCATATTCAAATCCTCTTTCTAAACCCAATCTACCAGATTTCTATTGCTAGCAAAGGTTCAGGTTGACCCATTGCAGCTGCTGGGGTCTACGCCTGGTACGAGGGGACCTCTAGCAGCCAAAAATTTGTTGGGTTCATGAATGTGCTGAAATTAAAATCAGTGAACTGGCTGCCAGGATAGCAACTCAATTTTACACAAAACATGAAAGGATTTGATTTAATTACACTTTTCCACTTATGCCTGTCATTCATTTTCAAGACTGATGGTACAGTTGCAATAACTTTTGGCAAGCCAGAATCAGAACCAACACTGAAATTTGGGGAGTGTATTCTTTCTGTGATGCAAGGAGTCACTACGAACTGATTTAGGGATGCCGGTGTCCGGTGGGGGTGCCTGGTCCTCAGTAGGAATGCCTTGCGCCCACTGCTGCCGATCTTTGCCCCCCATTGCCCGGAGCCTGCTGGTGCCCAGCCATGCCTGAGGCCCACAAATAGGCCCTTCTGAACCAGCTGTGTTTCTCACAGCTGGAACCATGCTGGTGCTCTTCTGAGCCAGCCAGGAGCTGTATCTGGTTGGCTCAGAAAGGCACATGTGTGGCTTAGCTGGAACCATGCTCATGTCCTTCTGAACCAGCCGGGAAAGGTTCTCTGGCTGGCATAGTTGGGCATTGGGGTGGAGGAAGTGATAGGTGGGTGAGAGCAAGCGTATATGCACCCATGGCACAAGACACCCTGTGCTTTACGCATAGTACGCCTCTGGATATAGGAAAAAGATTTTCACAGTGTTAAGTATGTGCAGCAGAAAATTTGTATTCAAGGTTCTGGCATTATATCTATAAATGGGTTAATTGAAAATGAGAGCTGAAATTTCAGTGGATTGTTCATGCAAGAAAATGTGTGAAAAATAGCAGTCTAGCTCCTGATCCCATGCTCTATGCCAGTGTTTCTCAAATAAGGGCTGCTGTGGCCCTTATTCGGTGTGTGCCCATCTGCAGATCAGCAAATCAGTGGTTCTAGAGCCGAGTACTGCCAGATGGGTTGAGATCCTGTCCTTAGCCCAACTCCTGTCAGCCTAGCAGTTTGAAAGCTTGCAAATAGATAACTAGGTACTGCCTTGGTGGGAAGGTAACAGTGTTCCATGCACCTAGGAGTATAGACATGCCAGCCGCATGACCACAGTAGCATCTTTGGACAACACTGGCTCTTTGGCTTAGAAATGGGGATGAGCATCGCACCCCAGTGTTGGTTACAGCTAGCAGGGCAAGCTGCGGGGAACACCTTTACCTTGTTTTTAAGCCATGTGGATTGCCAAGCAGTCTGCAAACCCCACCCTCCAGGCTTCCCAAACCCTGCATTACCTGGCAATACCCTTGGGGAATGGCAGACGAGATATAGAAGACCATAGTACTTTCTCTTGCAGTATAAAACAGTATATAGAAGACCACAGTACTTTCTCTTGCAGTATAAAACAGTATATACCCAGTCATTGTTAATACAATTGGAATGATTATCAGCAATGACAGTATTTGATTATTTCTTATCTTGATGGATGCCACATTTAGGATCCATTTTAATAGTTAAGCCATAGCTTTGTGTGTTTATCCTTTAAGATCTTCATATATCTAATGTGATATTAAATCATAATACAAGGAATGATTAAAAAATGCATATGTGATGTAGAACAGAAACAATAGCCCTAAATTGTTGTTACTCTTTCCACTTTCTTTGCCCCACAACATTTGGGGTTAGGCTAAAACAGAGGTCCTCAAATTCTCCTGTACAGTTTGAGCCACACTAAGTATTGGCAGGGGTAGGATAGGAGGGAAAACAGCAATGTGATCCCAGGATCATGTTGCTGCAAGCACAGAGGGGCGCTTTTCCTAGCAAGCTGTACCTGTTTCTGGTATCCAGGGAGATCCATGGGGGACTGTATGGAGCTCTCCACAGATTGGAAATGTTAACAAAATGCAATTGCGACTCACTTCTAGTTTTGTGATCGTTACCTAGAAGTGGGTCATGAAACAGTGGTGGGCTCTAGCAGGTTCGCACCTATTCTATAGAACCGGTTCTTAACGAGAGATAGGACATATAAAGTTTAAAAATAGCCATTTAAAAGTGGCTGCCAGATGGGCAGAGAACCGGTTCTTAAATTTTTTGAAGCCCATCACTGTCATGAAAGTGTCATTATTTTCAAGCTGTAGGGAGCTCTGCAGATGTCCCTCACGGCACTCCAGACCTTGGCTACTCAGATCTGTGCCATCTAAATCACTAGCTCAAATTTGAACAGTCGGGTGTAAGGGTGGGCTGCTTGGGAGAAGGGTTAGAATTTGGCCTATGTCCCAGAAGTCAGTATCACCCCTTTTCCTGGGGTGCACCTCGATCACTGATTGTACCCTTGCTCCTGCACCCTTGTCCATTGCCTGCTTTTCTTCCTCCCTGGAGTGTCCCCTGAAACACTCTCCCGTAAATGTACATCCTCATTGGGATCAGTTGTGTCCTTGTGCCAGCCATCCCAACTGTTAGGAGAAAAGCTCTTCTTTTATTAGTGTATTTTTTATTATGAATCTGATGTGAAAAATTCTTCTTTTCCCCTCTTACTTCACAAAACAGACCTTCTGGCCTACAAGCCATCTCATCCTGCATTCCAGTCCCCATTGTTAACTTCCTCTGTTTCCTGCATCCTGACTTTCTCTCTATTTATTAGCTAATGTGCAAGTTAGTCTGTAGAGACACCTTTTGTATTGTGGCATCTCACCTACTTCCATCCTGCATCCAGGGTTCCTGTTGTTTCCTGACCCTATTCAGTCAGGGATCTCTAAATTTTTTGGCAGGAGGGCCACATCATCTGTCTGACACTGTGTTGGGGGGAAGAAAACTAATTTACATTTCAAATTATAATAAACTTACATATAAGAAAGTATTGGAGTGGATTAAACAGCTTGCCCAAGAGCTGAATAGAAGCATCTTGCCAGGGGCCACATTGAGGCTTGTTGAGGGCCGCATCTGGCCCCGGGGCCTGGGTTTGGGGATCCCTGCTATTCAGTTGTATATCAACAAGCAGTTTGGATAGAGCAGTGATTTTCTGCTCTATCCAAACTATCCAAACTTTTCATCTCATGGCACACTAACAAGGCACTGAAATTTTCAAGGCACACCATCAGTTGTTTTTACCATTGACAAGGCACATCAGGCTGTTTAAATTCCCCAATTTTCCTATTACCAGTAGTTAATTTCAATCTTCAAATTCCCACGGCACACCTGAGGACAGTATGCCATGGCACACTGGTTGAAAATCACTGGAATAGAGCATACCTGTCTTGCTCTTCCCAGTCCTGCCCTTTCCAAGGCTTGTCCATACCTGATTGGTTCCAGTGTGTCCACAACTGATGATGTAGCCCAAGGATATAAAAAGTAAGATCTAGTCCATGTTCTCTCTCTCTAGCTCTCTTCCTCTGGCCTTGTGGACATCAGATAGCTATTCCAGTGCTGTTATATCCCCACTTACCTTCCTTCCTCCATCTTTCCTTCCCAGATTCCCCCTCTCTCTCTCACACACACCCCTTCCTTTGCCTCCCCTTTTCCTTTGGTACACCACACAATATTCTAGAAATAGGTACACTTCGTCTTGTTGAATGTATGTAAACTTGTGTGCAATTATAAAATAGTTTCTGTTTCTTTGTGATAAGTTTCCTCTCTAAGTTTCTCTTTCTAATGAGGATATCCCCTCTGCATGATGCTGTTTGATTTAAAAGTCCAGTCTGTGGTCCTTATACTGTATATTCAAGAGGGCAATAGCTAAATGTTCTTAACTAATTTTAAAGCCCGTTTGGTAACATTTTAATTGGTGGAGTTAACAATGAGGAATGGAATGCAGTGTGAGATGGCTTGCAGGCCAGAAGGTTTGTTTTGTGAAGTGAGTGGGGAAAGGAAGATTTTTGCACATCAGATTCATTAAAAAAATTAATAAAAGAACATTTTTCATAACACAACTGTCATGTTTTATGGCATATTCGTGATACCCAGAAGCTGGCAGGAAGGAATTGAGAAGGCTGAACCCCACTCTAGGTTATCCTCTCTGTGTTTTGTTTTTCTGAAATTTGTATACAATATGGCACTGTGGTTAACTCCAAAATGAAAGGGAAAATGTTCATACTGTGTCTCATGTGAGAAGAAGAATGTCCATACTGTGTCTCATGTGTTCATAACTCAGATCTTCTGAATTTCCAGCTGACTAAGGCTTTTTCTTTCAGTTGTGACTTCCCATTACTGAACCTAGCCTGTGTCTCAAATTGGGTAATAATTTTTTCCCTTTCTTTCTTGGTAATTTATAATCTTAAATTTCTGTTCCCAGCACTGAGTGCTGTTTTTCTTGCAGTGCAATCCTAAGCATATCTACTCAGAAGTAAGTAGTTTTCAATGGTACTTACTTCCAGGAAAGTGTGGTTAGGATGGCAGCCTTGGTTGTTTAACTGTGACCAATTAATGCACTGGCTATATGATTGTGCTTTAAATTATAAGTGCAGCATAACAGTAATGTCCTGTGAGGGCCTTTAGAGCCCTGATAGAGATTAGGGATTGTGGTGGCCTTGCAGTTATGGATCTCCCTTCCTGGAGATTTTGAGTGCTTCACTGTCCCTTGAGGTATTAGGCAGGGTTTGATAACATTTCTCTGGGCTTTTTGTGTAGTTAGATGAGTGAGAGTGTATTATCACCAGCTGCTTTATGTCTCTCTGTCCATGCATCTATCTACTTGTCATTTACAACTACATCTTTTAATCTGTTCTGTTTGTATTTTTTATGGCTACTGCTTATGTTTTTATGCCACTTATTCTTTATTGTGAGTCTCTCTTCCACTGCTTACTGCTAATGGTTGCAGGATTTTGTATACTCTTGGTATTTGCAACATTCTTATTTTATATTATAATTACATATATAGAGTTTATTGTTTTATGACTGAAATTATCCATTTTGGACATTCACTTAGTGATGGACAGTAGGTCTAAAATTTATGAAATAAGTGTTCATCACTGAATGTTCGTATAAGTGTTCATCATCTGCAGGCTGATCCATAGCAGTAGGGTTCAGTGGTCTGATCACTCCCTTCTGAGCACAGAACGAGGAGCAAAAAGGATAACAAAATGGACAAAAAAGTGAGTATGGAAGAAAAAAGTTTCTGAATGATGTAGTAATACTTGATTCCAGCAGATGGAGCTGAATTTCATGTCTCATACATTAAACTAGTAGGGTTGGAAGCTAAGTGCAACTCTACATATGGACTGCAAATGCACAAAATTAATATAAGCCCCAAAATTGGTAGCTTGACTTAGAGCACAAACCTAGCCATGTCTACTCACAGGTAAGCCTTATATTATGTTCAGTGGATCTTACTCGCAGGAAAGTGTCTTTAGGATTGCAGCCTATAATTGCTTCTGTTACAACTGGTAATTGTTTTATTACCAGAGTGTCCATAAAATAAATGTTTCACATTAGACAGCTTGCTGGTGCATTTTGTTCTAAATGCAGGTACAGAATTACGTTACAGAAAATTTTCCTGGAACTCCTTGTACATATTAGCAATTTATGATAATGTGCCACTGTATGGATTTACTTAAGAAAAATTAGGTTTGATTATCTGAGTGGCCATGGTGTTGGTAATATATTGAACACTTGAAATGAAAAACACATCTTTTTATTTTTGCACATCTAAGACAAGAGCTCAGTGATCAGAAAAACCCAGCATGTATTTGTCAAAACAAATCTTGCCAGACAACTCTGATCTCCTTTTTTGATCAGTGGGAATGCTGTAGATGTCATTTATCTTGACTTTAGCACAGCATTTGACAAGGTCCCATACAATGTATTAATCGACAAATTAGTAAAATATGGACTAGATGATAAATTGTTAAATGGATCTGCAAATGGTTGCATGGCTGTACTCAAAGAGTATATATGTAAATGGCTTTGTGTCAGCAGTTTTGTATGGTGTGCCCCAGGTCTCTGTTCTGGACCTGGTTCTCTTTAATACCTTCATCAGTGACATTGATGTGAAGGGATACAAAGAAGCCATATCAAATTTGCAGATGACACCAAACCAGGGTGACCATATGATTGGAAATTTCTGGATTTGTCCTTTTTTTAGTCTCCTGTCTGAGTGTCCTCCAAAAGGGCTTCCTTGTCCTCCATTTGGCTTCATTTTGAATCTTTGCAGTGGTGTGTGGTGTGTGATATGTTGCTGGATTCATATTGAAGGGCAGAATCCAATGCAAAAATCAGTTTTGAAATATCTCCTTCCTATTAAATGTTATGGCCAAAAAACTAAAAATAAAAAATATGCATTGAGCTCTATGGGAAAGTGAAAGTGCTCCATCTTGCTGTTTTACTTGTGAGTAGGCAAACGTGCCATTGTCTGCCAGAAAGGCCAGGCTGAAAGGAATCCAAGACCTTGTCCTCCTTTTGAGGTTTGGGCATCTGGTCACCCTGCACCAAACTGGGAGGAGTAGACAGCACAACAGAAGAAAGGAAAAGCCTTATGGAGGATCTAGACAAATTGGAATACTGGACTGCAATGAATAGGATGAAGTTCAACAGGGAGAAATGTCAGGTTCTGCACCTAAGGGAAAAAAACACCAAAGACACAAATGTAAGATGGGTGATACCTGGGTTGGCAGTACAACATGTGAGTGGGATCTTTGAGTCGCCATGGGTCCAAGGATGATCAGTGGCCTGTAGGACATACCCTATGAAGAAAGGTTGGGAGAACTTGGTCTGTTCAGCTCAGACTTAACAAGGCTGAGAGGGGATATGATCATGCTCTTCAAATACTTGAAGGGCTGCCATATGGAATAAGGGACACATTTGTTCTCAACAGCCACTGAAAGCAGAATTAGAACCAAAGGGTACAAACTGCAAGTAAGGATATCGGGGATAAAATTCCTGACTGTCAGGGCAGTCTGGCAGTGGAATAATTCCCAGAGGAGGTGATGGACTCTCCTACATTGGGGATGTGTCCATGTTTGACACTGATAATATAAAATGGGAATGAATATACCCGTATTCACTTGCATCTAATGCACCATTGAATCTAATGTGCACCCCAGTTTTAAAAGGCCTGAGATTTTTTAAAAAAAGTTTATTGGCAAATGTAATGCACAGCTGCAAAGCAGGTGCAAAATTTAATTTCACTGAATCTAAGTTAGATGGCAGTAATATGACAATAGGTTTATGTTATGATTTCCTAATAGCGCTACTTTATACAGTGGGTTTATGTTACATTTTTAATTACAACACAGTAAACTTGATTCAAAATACTGACATATTTATAATCAAAATAATGTATTTACTTGAATCTAATGTCCCATTGAATGTAATGCACACCCCAAATTTGGACACTAAATTTGGCTGAAAAGGTAAGCATTGGATTCAAGTGAATGAAGTGCTTTTTTTAAAGTGGAGCTAACTGTCTCAATGGACTGTCCCTTGATTTGCCTTACTCTATTATGGATTTCTTCATCCATTTTATCATCTCCAGCGAATGTTGTTCCTAAATATTTAAACTCTTGATAGTTGTACTTGTTTTTTCTATTGCAATATTTACCATACTCTTAAGTTTTTTCTTAACTGTCGTATTTATCTTGCATTCAATTAGTAATAGTTAAGTTATTATTAACTAAATATTATTAATAACACAGGACAACAAAAAAAATTTTGTTTGGTGCCTGGAATGTTAGAACTGATTTTGGGTATATTGAGCGTGCTGATTCTAAATACACAAACAGTTTTTCTCTATCAGCTCTACTTTTTGAGATACAGTGCTACTAAATTATAAACACTATGAGTATTTTAATTAATAAATTAAATAAGAGTAGGCCCTCCTTCCTATTTCTAGCTTCACCTGGGGGAAGTGAAGCTATTGGAATGTTTCTACCTATTAAAGTATAGATGTGGGAGGTGATGTGCCATGCCCTTGTGTGCACCATGCATATGCCCAAGCCGGCATGTGCATGGCGCCCACAAGGGCATGGCACATCACCTCCCATATTGCCATCGTGGCCACTGTTAGTCTGAGTTTAGCATTGCTGAGGGACAGTTGTTTATTTGTAGCATGTGGGTGACAAGGCACACTTTTTTCCTGTTCAGTAAACAAGCTAAGTGAAAGTTATTTTTGTACTGCTACCTCTTTGTACATCTATCAGCCGATGGTATGGTGAAACAGCCTGATGATACAGTTTGTGAAGGCTCTTGATCAGGATGGTCCATGCTTTGTGTACATAGGATGAAAAATGCCTGGGCTAAGGAAAGAAAAACTGAAACCTGGAATTTTTGATGGCCCTCAAATAAGACAGCTTGTAAACGGATAGATTCCTGTAAAATAGATTCCATGAGTGAGGGTGAGCGAAATGCGTGGACGTCATTTGTCCTGGTTGTCAGAAACTTTCTGGGCAACCACAAAGCTCAAAACTGTGCTAAGCTAGTAAACAACATGCTCATTCATTTCAGAGACCCTGGATGTAATATGAACATAAAAGTTCATTACTTACACAGCCACATGGACCGTTTCCCGGAAAATTTGGGTGATATGAATAAAGAGCAAGGTGAACAATTTCACCAGGCCATCAAAACAATGGAAGACCACTACTGGGGAAGATGTGATAGGTGGCTGATTACTGCTGGAACTTAGAAAGAGACTGTCCAAACAAAGTCCATTCAAGAATGTCCTACAAAAGAAGCTTCCTAAACTAATTTTCCTTTCATTTATGGTTTCATTTTGAAGATAAATGGTTATTTGAGTCACTGTTGTGTTATTATAATGTTACTATGTTTTATTCATGTCACTAAAATATTCTAGAAAGTAGAATTAGACTATGTTTTTTAACATTTTGTGTTTTATTATGTCAATCATAGGCCTAATATCACATAGGGTAACATAAATCAGACTATTGTTATATCTCAAACTAGAGCTGATAGGCAAAAATTACTGTTATATTTGAAATCAGCACACCAAATATGCGTAGAATCAGCTCAAAAAACCTTGGCACCAAAACGCGTGTTGGACAGTGTAATTGTTCTGAAATTAAAAACATATTAGTGAGTTTTCTTGTTCTCATGCTTGGTAAGACAATTTTACATTAAAAAGTATTTTAAGTCTGGGAAAATGGAAGCACAGCCTGTTAAAGAAGTACTGTTTCCTCAGTAGCATGGACTCTATTGTGAGATAGCAGATGTGTGCTACCAGAGAGCTAGGCATAAATCCAGTTTTGTCAAGCTGGACAATGCAGGGAATAGATACAGAACGTGGGACTATCTAGTTGGGACTTTTGTTGTCCTGTATGATGAATCCTCCCCTTCCCCCTCCCCCAGTCAGTCTATTACAGCTTGAAGGAAATGTTTATGTTGTGTTAAACACTTGTTGATATCTGCTAGCGACATTTCATGCTGTTAATGAATGGTTTTTTGTTACTGATATAATGGAGTTATTTTTCTTGCACTGTTTCCTTCTCATTCCATAAACACAAATACATTTTCTTTTTGACGTTAACATAGAACTTCAAGTACTATGAAAGCTATAATTTTGGAAATGTTTAAATCTAATTGATGGGACTTCTACTCTGAGCATGTGTGTGACAGTTTCCTCTGAAACTTTTTCTCTTGCAAATGTGAATAGATTACAGAAGAGGAAAAGCCACTTATTCCTTGTGCCACTATTCTTGGCTCTGTTGCTGCTCCCCACCAGGGTTTATCAAGTTCCTACCCTCCACTGTTATAGAAGTAACTGTGTTATCTGAGTCTTGTGTGTGTTAATACCCTGCAAATAAGGGTCTTCCTTCCTTGCATGAGAAAATAAGTTTTAGCGTTGATGCTTTGGTGGTCTTCTAGCATTAAATGCATGTATAGCTTCACATGTGGAAAAATTTCCTTTTGTCAGACACTTTTCTTTAAGGAGAGATCAGGAAACTTCTGAGTCTTCCAGCCTTTGGATTAAGCTGCAAATGTTTGTAGCTATCTGGTCAGCATTGTCTTGAGTTTGGATTTGGAAAATTACAGCTTGGTTCTAATAAAAGTTGATTGTTTTCTCACAGGATTTCAACTAACCGATTAATCAAACTTACATATGCCAGAAAGCTTGTTTGAATCTGTATATAATTCTTTGTTTAATAAAGAAATTGGGCAACAGTCTTTAAACTTGTTCCCAGGCATGCTCATTATTACTTGGGTTGTATTCCAAGATAGTGTTCTTCAGTTTTGGGGTCAGGACTCCAGTGGGGTCATGGAGCTTCAGAAATAAAATTTCAGTGTGAAAATTAAAATTTTCCCTCAGGGTTTTCAGCTGAGTGAATATTCTCAAGGCTGGGCAGCATTCCTTTCAGTTCTTATTTTATTAAAAATAGTTGTTTTGTCATGTGCTACCCAACACTTCTGTCAGAGGCTGCAATCCTACTCATACCCACACAGGAGCAATCTCCATTGATGATATTGGGACCTTATGTTCTGAGTAGACATGCATAGGATCCTACCCTTAAGTCAGAACCCAAAAATAAAACAAGTGACCTGAACAGAGGGGTTAAAAATCATATCTAATTTTAATATATGTGTTGGAAGAATGGAGAAATCTAGCTTGCTGTCAAATAAAGTTTTACATTTGATCCAATCAGAAAACAAATGCAATAGACCACGGTAATTCCTTGAGTAAGACAGGCTAGACATATACATTCAACAGATAATGTGTATTCAAGAACATAGCATTCTGTTCCTAAGAATACTCTGCCTCATTCCTCACATTCCCAAAGGGGAAGGGTTCTCTTCCTGGCTTTCATAGACACATAGCTGTAGTTCTCTTTATCTCCTTTGCTCAGCATTTCCTTTAAGATGTGAGAGAGTGGTTTTTTAAAGTTTGCCAGGAAGATGCTCTAACATCAGTTCCACTAAATTACGTATACTTCCACTAAACTGTACTAATAGCTTATATGAAAGTATGGTTTATGGCACATAAATAAAATTATTAAAAAGGAGTATAACAGGATCACCAACCAGGATAGACCCTGCACTTCTTTAACAGTGGCAACTTAATGGGAATGAAAAAGGTGAAGATTAGAGCACCACCAGATAAAGTGGTAGGCATCAGGTATATTTCTTCAGATACCAGGAAACTGTGTCCCAGTCCTGCTCACACTTTTGCATTTGTGCTAAAATAGTTTTCACTATTGCCAGGCTTTGTGGTGACTTTTTGTTCTGCTCTCTAACAACATTTTGTTATAGTAAACAGTGTGGAAGGGTAGCAATCATATATCCCTTACCGTACCTCTTTTAAGACGTGTCCTGGAAAAAAAATCTTCATTTTTTTTCTTTTGAATAGGCAGCATGTAGATTTCTTGAAATCAATTATATGTAATATGTAGTTTTAAATTTTATAATAAGTAATATGTTTAAATTAACTGCATGACCTGCAGGATTCTGCTATCTGTTTTCTGTAAGCATGCATGCTGGGCATAGGAGCGTGCCTCAAAGCAGGCACATGGCAGCATAGTCAAACCATTACTCAAAAAAGCAGATTAAAAAATCTGTTGGATACTCGGTGGTGTGTATACATCTTTTCCACTGGAACATACTTCTATATTGGCCTGTAAATATAAAACCATAAAACCTATGTACACTTACTCAGAAGTATGCCCATGGCTACTGTTTAGTATTGTTTGAAATATCTGTCACGATCCATATGAACAGTGATTTATGAGTGCCTTCAGATTTTGAAATACGTTTCCATGTACCACACTTTCACTGCTAAGTATCAAAGTGAATCCTGTTGTAGAGACTTCCTTAAAAGAAAGAAAAATAATTGGTGTTGACAGTGTTATAGGTCCTGGGAAAAGTAGTTGTGTATGTCAGGGGTCAGTTCAGGATAGTTGCTTTGCAGATGAGCTCTTGGCCAGATAATTTTTTAGGTGTATCTTAAAAGTTTCCTACAATCTGTTATTATCTCAACCTGTAATGTGGTTCCCAAACTTCTGGAAGGGAGTTGGAATCATGTAGGTCTTTGTAGGGTGTTGGATGGCACTGTAACAATAGCACTGGTGCCGCGAAGGGACTTTTAAAAGTACCTGGAATCACTGGCCATCTGGATGGTGCAGAGGGCTTGCAAGCACTTCTACTGCCACCTGCTGCACAGAAACTCTCTGATCTGATCATGACTCATTTCTGGATTGCCTGAAACATTTTGTTATATGAGGGGCCTGCTGACACCCTGTACCGTCTGTTAGAAAGAAGCATTTTCTACTGTCTAGGTACTTAAAGTAAAAGTCTGTTCTTCATGGTGGCAGCAAGACCACTGCAGTGCTCAAGCCACAGACATTTCATGGCCACTTCCCTTAAGATGCCGCTTCTCTATCTACAGTATTTATATACTGCTTTTCAACTAAAATGTTCACAAAGTGATTTACAAAGAAAATGAGAAAAGCCATGGGTCCTTGTCCCAAAAAAGGCTCATAAACTGAAATACAAAAGAACACCAGCAGAAGCCACTATAACATAATTCTCCTGATTCTCCAGGTGGGTTGTGCCCCAAAATTGAGAAAGTAGCAAGTGATACACTTTCTTTTGAACTTCAAGGGTCCCTGGTATGAGGAAAATACATTTATATTTACACATGGAAATTTTTTTGTTGATTTCTGCCATTACTCTCTTCTCTCCTTGGTCCGTATCATTGAAGAAACTCCTTGATCCGCTGGAGTAAACTTCTAAGGAACTCACCAGTGTAGTTGGAAGGGAAGTTGGTAAAGCAGGACTCCTATAGAAATTCAAATCCAAATGCTTGGGGAAGCTGTAGCATTTCATACCTATTACAGTTGTATTTTCTTCTAAGAAAGATATTGCTTTATTTAGAATGCTGTACTATACTGTTTAAAAGGAGAATAACTGCTTTGGGTTAGTTGCTTTGGGAAAAGTTGTTCTTTTTCCTTCTTGTTTTGTATCTCATTTTGCAGTGTGAAATATAGTAAGAGTTTACCATGTGCACTCATGCTGTACAATTTTTCAAATGCTAGACTGCTTTTCTTCCAAAACCACACCCTCCCATTTTTTAAAAAAAGACTACCTTTGGGAATTTGAAGAAACCTTAAAGGTGTCTGAGATTTAAAGTAACTTGGAACCAGATTTACAAGCCTTAACTGGCAGACAGAAAGTGACTGACACTGGCTGGTAACAACATGCTCTTGCCTTCTGGCAGCTTTTCATACCTACTAATATCACTGAGAAGAGGTTAGGGAGGCTTTTCTTTGTATACAACAACTGTGTATAACATAGCTGCAATTATAAAAGAGGGATGAAGACCCTATTTCAGTAAGCCCTATAGGGTTTTTAAGGCATACTTGTTGGTTACAGATGGGAGTTTGCTGATTTTTTTTTAAAAATTATGGCTTGAAACCCATGTTTCACTATGATATTTACTTTAAATCTATCTTGACTCCAATGTGAGATATGATCAAAGCATTCATTTTATAGGCATTGATATGTATCGATTAATGCTTGGACCTTTAGCAGAAATATATTCATAAGACCCTGTGCTAGCGTTCACTGCAAAGCTCTTTGAGGCTTACCCACAAACAGATAGTGGATTGAGGGCCTCTGAAGTTTAACCGCAACTGCGAAGTGAGTTCCTGTTTTAGTGGAAATTTTCAAAATTACTTGTGTAGCAGAAGTTAAGAGAAACGAAAGTTAAAAGCTATGCTCAGGACTTTAAGTCAGAGAAACGAAAGTTAGAAGCTATGCTCAGGAACTATGTAGCAGTCCCGCCTCTTGCTGTGCTTTGATGACCATAACTATAAAAGTTGGAATGTAAACCTTGCTCATGGCCAAAGTGTCCAGAGCCGAGTTGCTCAACCATTTTGGCCATTCAGCTGAATAAAGTTTTTGAACCTCACTCCGCTTTCTCAGATCCTTGTTTAAGTAATTGAAATCAGGTAACACCAATATACATCCTTTGATTGCAAAGAACAATTTAAATACAACAAAAACACCCCATTTCAGGCAATTATTATTATAAGTAGCAGAATTTACCTGTTATTGTGGGAGTAAAATTTCAAGAATATTTGTGAAATTTACTTTAATTTGAAATCTTACATTATAGTTTTCAGACTTCAAGATAACAAATATTTTAAAATTTCATCATGTGGATTTCAACCCTTAGTTGTACCCCTTGGTGGATGACTTTTCAAAAACATTTCTTAGCAAGAACATATGACCTAAGAGTAAACACCTGTAGTTCCTCTTCATTTTGCATTGGTTAGACGTCACCTAGATATTGCCTGGAGTACTATGTCCAATTCTGGGTATCCCACTTTAAAAAAGGTGCAGCCAAACTAGAGCAAGTTTTACTCTATTAAAATGTATTAATATGAGCTGAATTAACATATTAATATGAGCTCAATATTTGTGTTATGCAACATAAATGATTCATGGTTAAATTAAAACAGTGCAGCAATTGTAAGGTGATGAAAAGCTTTTTATTATGTTCTATCTCATAAAAAGAAAGACAATCTAATTGTTTTTTCTAGCTGTGTTCCTTCTGATTGTTCGTTCAAGGTTCTGTCAATTTTAATAATAATTTTTAGATTTGAAGCAAACTGACTTTGAGCCTATTCAACTTTCCTGCTTGGGTGTAGCCATAATGTAGCTCTGTGGTAAGGTAACACTTCTACATAGACATGCTTAGGATTGTGCCCTAAGTAAGTTAGGTGAAACTGTGTGGCTCTGCATAAGCAGGATTTGCTCTGTATAATCCCTAAACTGGAAAAGAGCAGTAGAAAATTCATATAACTTTGAATTGAGGGTGCTCTCTTTTGTCGTCATTACATTGGGTTCTGTCAGCTAATTAGAATATGTATTATGCAGAAGAGTAGTCCCTTTGGTCTCTCAACAGCCAAGAAGAGGTAGAACGCTGCTGAACATTAGGTATTGTTGTTTTTTGCAGTATTGTTTTCGTAACCACCTTCATTAGTTAAACAGTGCATGAAGAGAAACATAAGATAAATGCATGAAGACACATAGCTAAATGCTAAATGCATGAAGAGACACACAGTAGATCAGCAGTCTGTACCTTATAAGGGCTGGGACCCACCTGAACCTACAATATGGACCCATCATCCCACTGTCCTTTTACATGTCCTGGCTACATGAGAAATGCATAATACCTTCTGCCCCGCTTCTCTTTGCACGTCTAGCCGCTGTAGCAGCAAAAAGCAGTTTAGAATCACCTATAGCTTGTGCTACGTGCAAGGTCATGTCAGTTAATTGGATGACCAGTTAACTGATGGACATGTGATCATCCGTGTTGTCTCAGTTTCTTGTTTTCTTCCCCGATGCCCAAGCAGTCAGTGTTCCTTCCCTGCCAGAATGGCTTGAAAATAGCTGTATCTCTTAAAATGTAGATGGAGAGATGTGGTATGAAAAAGTGGAGCACAAGGGAATGCAGGTGGGAGAGCAAGTTGAATAGGTTGGTGGCTGTCAAATATCACCAAAGATTGAGAGACTTGGCCAAAGGAATATCTTCAGTGCTGTAAGACAGACTCTGTGTTACTTGTGGGGCACATAATGTGAGCACCTGGGTTTATTAGAAATGGCCAGCATTCTCTGGATTTAGCAGAATATGCTGGGGTAAATTCATGCGTGGTTTGTAGATTTTTTAAATAAATTCATGAAATATAAGCAGTCTGGATAAAGTTACTTTTTAAATATTTTCTTAGCATTCCTTATGGGAAGAGCATGTTTGGGTACTAATGCCAGTATATCAACAAGGGCATCAGCTTCTCCGCATACTTCTGAACTAAAAGGTAAGGAAGAAATGTTCTTTGCAATGGAATGTGATCCATCTTTGAATAATCTCCATTTACTTTCCAGACTCCCAGTCTTTGTTGCCAAGACAGAAGGTTGCTCTTGCTCAGTTGACTTTTTACTTCCTTTCAAGAATTTATTAATAAATTTATATCCTGCCTTTTCCAGGATAGAATGCATGCCAAAAGTACACTCTACAAAGATCCAACAATAAAATTTGTTATATAAAAACAGTAAATATAATAATTTTAAAAGAACAGGAAAACCGTTGGGGGAATGACTTTTTAAAACAGAATAAAGCAACTGGACACATATACTATTAGAGAAGGCAGGCACTAACCAATCACCAAACACCAGATGAAACAAACATTTTGAGCCTTTGCCAAAAAACCATGAGGGAGAGGATCCTTAACTTTCTCTGCAGGAAATTCCATAATTTATCCTGAACTTGTGCTGTATGTGGCATTTGTAGCATACATAAGTTTTCATCTCAGCTCTGGTTCAAGATCTGATACACATTTATATATGCAGCTGATAATATCTGTCTGCCAAGCTGGCTTGTGGTTTTTGTAGTATGATGTCTCATGAGGTGAGACTGACTGATTATGATTGTTGGTTTCCCTGCTGTTGAGCAGAATAATACTTTTTTGAAGGTTACATTGAAATGTTAGTCAGTTTACTTATTCATTTTCCCTTAACAAGCCTTATCACCTTAGTGCAAAGTACTGATTACTTAGAGGACCATAGGTATGCAGAACAAAATTCTTTGTGACTCACACCAGGGATATAGCCGCATAGAAAGGTCACAGTCTCCTTCTTTGCCTGAGTCAGCCTGCAGATCTGAACTAGGAAGAAATCCTTCTTGATCCTTAACATTGCAATCAATTATGATACCAAAAATAACATGGCCCACAATAGTGCTGTACAGTACTGTATTTTTCCTAGTGTGTGTGTGTGAGTGAGAGAGGGGGGGGATATCTCCTTTGCAGGTTTAAAAGTTAACACACAATAAAAATGATAATTGGTTTATAAAATTTGTCAGCATGTTTCTGATCAATTATTCATGGAGCAAATTAACAATGAATCATAGCTATGATTATTGTACAGGTCAGTGAATAGTAAGACCTGCCTTATCCAGGATTTAATTATGTATATAGGTGCTGACCTGGCATGTATCACAGAGACCTGGCTGGATGAGGTGGGAGGTGTGGGCATCTTCCAGACTTGTTCTCCACGCTTCCCAGTGCTGCTGTAGCCATAACTACAGGCGCAGAGGCATGGAGGTGGGGATACAATGGTCTGCTCCATCGTGATACTGTTTCACCAGGTACCCAGTCCAGAGGTACACAGGGTTTGAGTGCCTTCCTCTCATGCTGGAGAGGTGAGACTGAATAGGGATTCTGTTGCAATATCAACAAATCAAATAAATAAGTGCTCCCAGATAAGTGAGTGTAGGATTGCAGACTAACAGGCCAATTGTGATCTGCCTATGGTTCCTGGATTACTATGGCACCAGAATGGCCGCTATGGTATTCTTTGGGTAGGAAGGGGACTTTCATCCCCCCCATGGAGGGGGGACTTTCATCTCCTTGCTTCTTGTTAAGCCAACAGCCCCTGGAATGGGGCTAAAAAAAGCTTCATGGAGCCAGTAGATCTGGTGGTGCCAAGCTCCATTGGTCCACATGATCTAGATGGACCATCAAGCTGCAGAGAATTGGTATGGTATGGTGTCCTTTAGGTAGGAAGGGAACTTTCATCAGGTGCAGCACCTGTTGGTGCCGGGCTAGCTCTGGTGCTGGCCTGGCAGTGTGGCGTGCAGATTAGCCTCATGCCATGTTTGCAACAACCAGCTGCCGCCACCATGGGCCTGCAGAGCGCCCTCAGGATTGGCTTCAAAGACTGTAATAACAGTGTAAACTAGAGACAAGAAAAACTGCTGATACTAAAAACACTATTGTTTCAGTCTGCTAGGAATATAATTGTATACTATATTAATGACTTAATTTTTTTAAAATTGGCATCCATCAGTCTTGAAAGACTATGGTATCATGCTTGATGCCTACAAATTCAAGACCCTAAAGCAGGGGTGTCCAGCATGAGGCCCGGGGGCCGCATGCGGCCCAGGACGAGTGTGGATGTGGCCCTCCTGCAAAGCTGGCCACCACCGTTGGAAAAACCGGCTTTGTAGTAGCAGCCATTTTCAAATTTTGCGTGCTTCTGTGCGCACTGCCCTGGGCGGCTGCCACAAAGCTGGTCTGGGCTGCCTGGCCCTTCCCCCTACCTGCCTCCTGGCACTCAGAGCACTTCAAGACCCTGCAGACCTTGCAGTGCTCTCCCACCCGCATCCCCCAAAAGCACCCTCAGCCGCTGCCTGCTGCCCTTGAGACCTACTCAGAAGTAAGCCCAGTTAAAGTCAATGAGGCTTACTCCCAAGTTACAGTCTGAAAGCCCAACGATGCATAGGATGGGCTGTGATCCTCTCCAAGCTTAACCTTGGAGATATGCTGCAACCCTAACCATGTCTACTCAGAAGTAAGGCCCATTATACCCAGTGGGTCTTACTCTCAGGAAAGTGTGTTCAGGGTTGTAGCACATCTTCAAGGTTAACCTTGGAGAGGATCACAGCCCATCCAATGCATCATGCCTCCTCAGAAGTAAGCCCCACTAAAGTCAAGGAGGCTTACTCCCAAGTTGCAGTCTGAGAACCCAGTCCTATACATGGCTACTCAACAGAAAACCCCATGATAATCAATGAGACTTATTCCAAGGTTTAGCTTGGAGAGGATCGCTGCCCATCCTATGCATCATGCCTACTCAGAAGTAAGTCCCATTAAAATCAATGAGACTTACTCCAAGGTTTAAAAATGTAGGACAAAATATAGGACATCTACATTTTGTCCTATATTTTTTAAAAAAATTGTTAGTGTTTATGTGCGGCCCAAACCAACTCATCTACTTCAAATGTGGCCCAGGGAAACCTAAAGGTTGGACACCCCTGCCCTAAAGGGTGAACAAGCAATGTATCAAAAATATAAGTGCCTCTGAATAATGCATATGTGCACCATGCAGGAGCCACTGAAGAATTAATAACCTGAGAATATTTGAGTAATATGTCTAAATTTAGACCTGCTTCATGTTCATTGTACATGGAGATAAGCTTTCTGTAAGGAAATTTCCTTGGAGAGGAATACTTACTGTACTATCATAAGCAGTGCGGGATTTATGTATAAGCTAAACAGGCTATAGCTTAGGGCAGTGATTTTCAGTCTTTTTCATCTCATGGCACACTTAACAAGCACTGAAATTGTTAAGGCACACCATGAATTGTTTTTACCATTGACATGACACACCAGACTGTTCAAATCCTCCAATTTTCCTATTAATGAATGTCAACCCCCAAATTCCCACGATACACCTGTGGACTATCTGCAGCATACCAGTGTGTCACTTCAGTTGATATTATTTGTGATAGTTTTGGTTTATTTCCTGAATCTGTGAAATGAGGTTTCTCAGGGTCAGTTAGTGATCCCAATGCGTTTCAGCTCATTGCCAAAAGATAATGTACATAGCCGAAAGATAATGAGGATGAACAAATACATTATGATAGTAGTAAACAGGATGGTTTTCTTGTGCAGTGAAAGGTAAACGTTGCTAGGTGAGCAAAATATTGATAATAATATACGGTAAATGGAAACTTCTACACCTTCTGGTTGCAGAAGTGTGTTGGTTTGGTGTAATGTACCATGCAGTATGTTTGGGTATTGCTCTGTACCTGCATTTTGGGGTGTACCTGCATGTACCACAAGGTGAAGGTTACAAACTGTTGAGAAATTTCCACAAATCCACAAAAGTCAATTCTTGGCATCCCTTTGCTCCATTCCTGCATATAAATGACTCTGCGAGAACAAAGAGCTTACCGAGCTGTGTGCCATTCTTTATCTTTTCTCACCAATCTGTAGCAATTCTGATCTATTCTGGCTGTTCTGAGTTCAGGAGTAGTTTAACACTAGAAATATATTAGTAACTAGCTGAATTTACGCTTTGTTGCAGGTGTAAAATTTAAATAATATTTGTGGGCTCTGGTGGTCATGGGCACAGGAAGGCACCGAGTGCCAGCAGGAACTGATGAGCACCAGGAACATGTGCTGAATAATTTCTGGATGTTATTGAATGCTATTCGTAGAGAGGATCCTCAGAAAATGAACTGTCAGAAAGTGTATAGGATTGCACTGTGAGTCACTGACTTTTGTAGAGTAATACTGTAGTTTTGTTCTTTGAAATTACAATGTAAACAACCAGTTTCAGTTTCTCGGTTTTGCTTCTTAGAGGCAGGGAATTAATGGATTATTGAGGAGTCCAGAACAGGAATTAATTTCAAGAAAGTTAGCCCAAACATATTGTACACTGTTTCTAGGAAGCAAAGTTGTTCCAGCTATTGTTGCTCCCAGCAAGTGAATAAATAACTGCAGTTTATGGTTGTTTTACCAGATTAGCTGTTTCCCAGCATAGGGAGCATACAGCACCAAGTAATGCTGCTGTAGGCAACTGGAAGTACTGAATAGCAGGTTTTGCCCTTAATCAGAGACAGTAATGCACAAGTATTTGTTCTGAATCGTAGCAGATATTCACTTGATTAGAATTTTCATTAATTGAACTTTGGTCTTATGGCAATATATCCCTATACAACCATGAAGTTCACTGGGGGACATTGGACCTGTCTTTGTCACTACCTAACTTTTCTCATTTTATTGTGGAGTACAAAGGGTTTAAGAACCATGTTTGCTGCCCTGAGTTGCTTGGAGGAAGTTTGAGATTACAATGTAGTTGCTAGTAATTAATACCTGTAATGAGGAGCACAAGGTTCAGCAATAATCTTCCATCTTGTGTGCCTGTCAGTCGTCTTCTGTGTGATTCCAGTCCTTGGGAACTATCTGCTTTCCCACTGAGCTGTTCTCATGAGAAGCTGGGCTCAAAAGAGGCCTCAGCTGCTGCACCTGCCCAATTTTATGAGAATGGGGTGGTACGATATGTGTTTACTCCAAAGCTCCAGGCTATGTTTAGTCCTCAAGTGTGTTAACTTAGATGTTTGACAGCCCTTCTCCCAAATGATGGGAATGCGCCTTGTTGTGCTAGTTTAAAACGACTGTTTGCTGCACCTGTTCAATATAAATATAATAATTTATATTAACAGCAATATATATTATTTGCCATGAATTAGTCTATTTCCTGCTAATTAGCACCAAATTCCTGGTGAATCATCCAAAATAAATAAAAGGGCTGCAGTGGCTCAGTGGTTAAAAACACTGAAGATTAGCAGATTAGTGTTCAAGACCAAAGTAATGCACAACACAGAGAGAGCTCCTGTTTACAGGACTTCCCAGCTCCTACCAACTTAGCAATTCAAAAGCATATAAATTCAAGTAGATAGGTCCCACTTTGTCGGGAAGATAACAGTGTTTTGTGCACCTTTGACATTTACTCTGCAATCCAGAGTAACTGTGGGAGCATGTAAGAGACATTATGTGCACCCGTAATTACTGCACCATTTAGTGAAAACCTATGGGAAATTCATATTGCAATCCAGAGTAAATTGCTCTTATGCTGGAGCAAGGACTCCCCGTAGTTACTCAGGATTGCACCCTTAGTCATTCTGGCCACATGATCACGGAGACATCTTTGAACAAACAGGCTCTCAGCCTTGTAACAGAGATGAGCACTGTCTCAAGAGAAGCAGGGTAATCTGAAGGTGATATCTTTACCTTTATTTTTACCTTAAACTCAACCTTCAGCCTAAGGCTTCTGCAGAATTAAATCCTGTGGCTATGGTGATAGTCTTTGGCAAGACTTATAATTATATATGCTTAATAATTATTTTTTGCAATATTTTCTGCCAGTTTACAAGAAACAATGTTAACAGCATAATCCTATGGATGCCTCCTCAATATTAAGTCCTATTAAGTTCCTTGGGATTTAAAGATAGTGAGGTTCTATATTGCCAAAAAGTGTGATATAGCAAAATTTATTATTTATTTATTTTAGGATTTTATACTTCACTTCCAAATATGTGGGTGCCAGCTATTTCTGACAGCTGCAGAACTTCATGTTTATCCTGCATGTATTCTCAAACCATAAAACATGGGATGTGAAGAGGGTGGAAAGGTTGATTCAGAAAGAGCAAAAGGGTCATGTGGCTGAGGAACATTGAAACATTCTGCAACTTGTTTTCTAAGTTTGAACCTTGGCTTTTCTCTCTGCCAACTTCCTGATTAGACTGTCTAGTTTTTGTGTTTTAGACTAGGTTTTTCCATTTCCTTATCCTTCCTTTTTGGAGTCCTAGTGAGTGTTTTGCTGTTGTTGCCATCTGTGGTGTTAGGTTTTTTAGAATACAATTTCATATATTTTTTATAAGTTGCCCTAAGGCAGTTTGTAAAATCTTGAATGAAAATACCTGTATATCTTCAAATCTAATGCACCATCAAATCTAATGCGCATGCAGATTTTAAGAGACTTGAGATTAAAAAAGTTTGCTGGCAGCTATAATGTGCAGCTCCACTTTACCTCAAACCTTTCAAAATTGGGGTGCACATTCTATTCAGTGGTACTCACTGTGTCCCCGAGCCAGGTGGGAGGGGAGCCAGCCACATTGCCTCCCAGACAGGCAGGAGGCATCAGACTGCCATCCTCCCTAACCTTGGGATGATCACTGAATCGGTGGAATGCAGTAATCCTGCTGTTTTGGGGGCAAGGTGGTAGGAATACTGTATTCCATCAAATCTAATGAGCACCCTGATTTTGGAAACCATAATTTGCTTAAAAAGATGCTCTTTAGAGTCAAGTAAATATGGTACTTTAAATACATATTTGTAGCCCATTGTTTCAAAGCCCTGAGAGAAATGTGTCCTCCTTGTAAAGCTCTTTGAGATTGAGGACAGTGCCTTGCCATAAGACTGAATTCTGCACTGTAGCCTGGATTCATCGTAACTGAGCACGAATACAGCACTGTCACAATGTATGCCTATTCTTCTTGTGTGTAGCTTGAGACAGCATTTGTTTTAATTCTTGGAAGCTGGTCAGATCCTCCCAGGATAGTTTTGTAATTATCAAAATTTACATAGCTGATTTTGTTGCATTCTGAGTTCCTGTTGCTTAGTGAATCAAATAACATTCTTGTTTTGGCTTATAAATAAGGAAGGTATAAATCAGGCTAGGAGTTGTAGCATCTACATCAAATTGTATATTTAAAAATTTTATGTTCTGTTCTGTTGCAGGCTCTATCTAGCCTAGCTATCAATAAAGTAGTTTGAGTGTGTTAATTTAAAAAGTCAAGTACATTTTCAATGATGCTGTAGCTTAATTGCATAATTACATTGCTACCTTACAAGTGTTTTGTACAGTGATGTGTCACCTTTGAGCAAGGTCAAGATTTTTGATATTATTCTGGTATTTGAGTGAACTTTATGACAATAAAAGCCATAAATTTAATAAACTTAGCTGTGTGAATTAGGCATGAGGCCATCTGTAAAAAAGAAAAGGTTAACACTTCAGTGATAACTTTCCTTTATCATAATAACAATATAAGTTTCAGGGTCTAATGTCCCAAATTGTAAGTATACAGGATGATTCAAAATGAATGGGACAAAAAGAAAACATACCTGTGTCTTTTTGTCCCATTCATTTTGCATCACCCTGTATAACAACTGCACAGAGTGTGCAGTCTGAAAGATCTCACAATTTCCTAAATATAAAAGTATATGTTGTGCCATTAACTTGAGAAAGTCAGATGACTCTTCCAATAATTCCATGACAGTAACTTCCATGGAGTACTGTTTGGCAATTTTCCTTTCTTCTTTTGTTAAACAGAAAATGCTAGAAGGCTGCAATCCTAAAGACACTTTCCTGGGAGTAAGACCCATTGAACACAATAGTGCTTACTTTTGAGTAGACATGGTTAGGCTTGTGCTCGAAATTAACTTTCTAAATTATTTAGTTGCTAGGCATAAACAAAAGAAAATAACCAACTGAAGTCTGCAAACCAACCATCCTAGCATTGTTCTATCTCCTTCCCCAATTGAGATGAAAACATTTAAGATACTTCAAGGACATATTTGCCACGAACATTTTCGAAACAAAGAGTGCACTTGCGACTTTGAGAATTTTTGTTTTGTCTGTAGGTAAACTAGAATGCATTTTTTAAAAGTTCAGGTTTATAATGGGTTTGTAGATGGAAGGGTTAGTGATGAACCCTAGAGTATATCATGATATTAAGAAAAATAAGAAATATGTCTGTTTTGAAAATAGACACTATTTTATTGTCATGCTTTTTCACTAGAAATAGACATAATAGTTTTTGGTCTAAGTTTATCTAAAGAGAAACTAGGACTGTAATCCTAAAGACACTTTCCTGGGAGTAAGACCCACAATGGAGCTTACTTTTGAGTAGTCATGGTTAGGATTGTACCCTAAGGGTGCAATTCTAATCTAAGCTGGCAAAACTCATCGATCTTTCCATTCCCATGGTGATGTACGGAGGCATGTGGATGTCTGTGCACTGACCTAACCCTTCCCCATGTACACAGAGTACACAGAAGTACTTTTGTGATGGGAGTAAGGCTGGCCTAACTGGGTGTTAGGATTGCAGCTTAAGATAGTGAGCAACATTCTGAGTGGATACTAAAGACACTTCCAGCAACACATGTATATGATTTTTTCAGTTTTCTTATTTGTATTTTTAGTTTTCTTATTTGTATTTTCTTAATGTATTTTCACTGAAATACAAATAGAAGTGACTTCCAAACCTGTAAGAATTAATGAATTTTTCACAAGGAGGAGAGGCTCTCAAATGCCCCATGGTCATTTAAATCTTACGATATCTTCAGGGTGATGCCACGGTACGTGTCACCTGGTGCAGGACCATGGTGCATCACCCCTCTAAAGGACACATGTCCAGAATGCTCCCACACATGTGCATACACACTTCACCTCTGTGCATGTACACCTTACCTTTGAAGCCACTTGCCCTTTCTCAGGAAGGGCAAATGGCTTTGGAGGTGACTACCCACTCATCAGTGGGAACGTTCTCCTTCTGAAGGATGCATGTGCGACATTTGCACACGTGTCCTTATATGGGGGAACGTTCCCGCTGAGGAGAGGACTGCCTCTCCTCAGGCAGAACGGTCCCCACTGAAGGTCACATGTGTGAACATTGCACATGCATCCTTCAGTGGGGAGCACTTCCACTGATGTGAGGGGCAATCCTCTCCACAGTGGCAGAGGTGTGATGCACCAGATGGGGGTTATGCACCAGGGGGATTCTTCTGGTGCGTCACTCCCCTCTGGTGCATCACCCAATGTGGCTTGCACAAGCTGCACCACCCTGTTGACGTACTGGATATCTGGAATTTACAGAAGACTTAAAATTTTTTGATCTGGAATGACCTGAGACCCTATTTTTTGTGCAAGGATTAAGTACCACTGCTTACTGATAGGGTATCCAAATTTTTGGTACAGTGGCAGTACATGCATATACTTTGCCTATTTTATCACAGTACTTGTAGCTAGAAATTCAGCATGGAATAAGCAGAGAAACACTGAGTTTAATGACAATCTTTGATTTGGAACAGGCGTTCTTGTTGTTCAGGAATAAAATTATACAGTTTGTACATTCATGGGATATACCGTATATACTCACATATAAGCTGAGTTTTTTAATCCTTTTTTGGAGCTTATATGCGGGTCAAGCAGCCAGGAGTTCCCTGGCAGGTGCAGGTTTCTCTACATTCCTCTCCTTCCTCCCCCTCCAGGGAGGCTCCTCCATCCCTCCCCGTTCTAATCACTTTGCTAACCACATGCAAAGGCCATCATTCAAACAGGCTCCCATTAAGAGCCTAAATTCCCCCAGGCCTAAGTAAAACAGTTGTCTAAAACAGTTGTATACTTTACATTCAGGGTGAGAAACAATTTCTGCTTTGATTGCTTAGAAGGAAGCCCCTCTCTGCTAAACATCTTATTTTGCTTAAAAACCTTATTTCTAGCAAGTTTTGAGGAGGTATTTTCTTGTTTTTGCACATTTGCGAAGGCGGGTCTATGCAAATGACCCCTTCTTTTCCTCCCATTGTGTTGCTCTACTAAAAATTCCTGAGATGGGAGGGAGAAACTTTGAGTGGCTGCCCTTCTCTCTCCATTCACTGCGGGCCTCAAAGCCCAAATCCTCTGCATGCCTGCTCAGAAGCAAGTACTGAGTGACCATATGTCCTTTTTTCCCAGGACAGGTCCTCTTTTTTAGCCTTGTATCTTGGTGTCGAAAAAGTACATTGCCCTGCTTTTCCTTGTCAGCTGCCAGCATTGAGCCATCATGGTCAATGGACTTATTACCAGGAAATTACTGTGACTATATGTCCTCTTTTCCCAGGACATATCCTCTTTTTACTCTTGTGTCCTGGGGAAAAAATCTTCACTCTCCTCCTTTTCCTTATGAGCTGGCAACATGGAGTCATCTTATCATCCATACTTTTTTCCAGGACCACAATATTCCCAGGACATGTCCTCTTTTCACTCTTGTGTTCTGGGAAAAAATCTTTACATTTACCAGTAACCTACTGATGCCTCAGTAAATGTTATTTTATTGGTATATATTTTTACGGTATTTTGAAATGTACCAGTAGCAGCTGCATTTCCCACCCTCGGCTTATACGCAAGTCAATAAGTTTTCCCAGTTTTTGGTGGTAAAATTAGGTGCCTCGTCTTATATGCGGGTCGGCTTATGTTCGAGTATATTTGGTACTCATTTTCTTTAGCCTCAGTTTTTTTTGTAAGCCATGTTGAGCTTTCTTTTAAAGGATGAGGTTTTGAAAAATCTGCAATCAATTAGGTAATGGGGGAGTGGGATTCCAGCAGCAGGCAGGAAAGTAGAATATCAAAGTTTGTCGAATGAAACTATATTTAGTACTATCCTAAGATATATATGTAAGAAGTATGTGAACATACTGTGTGTAACAAAAATGAAAATCTTTTTCATGTTTTCTTGGAAGGAAGTGACTCAAGGCATGTCTTCAACAATTTGAGAAGATGGGCAATACTGTTATGATTCTAAGAAGTGAGAATGGTAAGGAACTTTCTTTCCTTTTGCATGTTAATTTGTAAAGTACTGAAATGGGAAAAGAGGTTTGATTAAAACATACCAACGAGATTATAAAATGGAAATTCTTTTTAACTGTGCATGTGTATTTCTACCAATGAAGTTATTTACTTGTGTTGATTTTCAGTTTTAAGTATGTGTGATTTTGTCAAATTTTTATAGCCTGTGGATCTCACTGTTTTTATTTGTGAAACTGCATATTCTGGGCTCACCTGCACTCCAAAATTTCCTGCTATTGGGAATCCAGTGGGCTTTATAGTCATATGAACACACTCAAAGTTAAGTTCTTTGTTTTTGGAGTATAGTCCATTCTATCGTTATGAAGCAAAGGTTGTGGAAGACAGGATTGTGGGATGGAAAGGGTATAGTCAGGACCCATAGTCATATGAATTATCTGATGTTTCACAAATCAGTCTCTCTGACATTCCTGACATCCCAGTCCTAACCAGCTTTCTATCACTGATGCAGACAGGGTGTGTTCTGTGTTGTGTCGTGGTAGGCACTGTCCCTGATAAGGAATTCAAGGCAACTGGCCAACCGTTTCCCCAGTTGCAGCCCCAAAAACAACACAGGAGCACAAAAGCTCACAGCAGAGTATTTGTATTCCTCAGATACAGGAAGCAGGCTGAATCAAGGTCACAGAGCAGTCCAGGGTCAAACACACGTATACAGCAGTCCAGTTCAATGCAGCAAATCGCCTTACAAACCAACAGTTTCCAGCTTTCTCCTTCCAACCCCAGCAATGAGTTGTACATTTAGCTGGCTAATATCCCAAGCTTTCCTTATTGCCCTCCAGTCACAAGCAGTCTGCTGTCACACACAGGTGATTTAACTGAGGCCACTCAGGCCAGATCATATACATTATACTCAGGTGTGTTGCCTTACTCATTGTCCAGATATCTTGTGCCTTATATCTCCTAAATGAAATAACCCAGGCTGCAACCTTGAACGCCTTTCAGTTCCCAGTCTAAGCTATGTGCTTGTGCGTGCTCACACAACTCTCCGAACTAGCACACATAAGATTCTACGAAGCACACAAGGCCAGTTGCCTGACTTTGGGCACTGATGCCAGAGCAGGAGCAGGACTTGATTCTGAGTAGACAGCATAGGATCATCATGCCCCTTTTTGCAGTTAGAAGTCTTTGCTGCTGCTGCTGCTCCAAATTGCCTTTCTGTCTATTCTCCCTCCATCTGCTGACCCAGGCAGGAGAGAACTTTTCCTGCTCTGGAAAGACTGGAGAGGTTTGCAGAGGGATCCACCTGAGAAGGAGCCCTAAGAGAGCACTCCTCCCTCCCTCCCACAGGGCAAGGCTTTGGGTGCCTCCTTCCCTGACAAGGAAGGCTTTGGGTGCCTCCTTCCCTGACAAGGAAGGCTTTGAGGGTAGGCAGGCAGGACAACGGAGCAGCCCCTGCAGCACATCTTCAGCCTGCACCCGGCTGCCCTTCCAGCTCCTCCAACATGGTCTCCTCTCCAGCCAGGTCCAGTCTCCTGCCTCCCCCACTCCAACCCCCCCTTTCCCCTCACACCTTTCCCCCACCTGCCAGTCTCTCTCATCCCACTGCCCCCCACCCTAGCCTCCCCTCAATTCCCAGGAGAGGAGATCGTGATGTCATTCATGAGAATGGGTGACATCCCGTCTCTGCCAGTCAGGACTGACCAGGTGATGACTCCTCCTTCCAGGGGCATCTCCAGGATCCCAGATCAGTTCTGACTTGCAGGCAAGACGGTCAGGTTTTTGGGCTGCTGGAGAATCAGCAGCCAAGTGTTTTTCATTTTTTCTTTTATTTTGTTTTTATTTTCTTCCTCCTTCCTCCCCCTCCTCCTCAGGCTCTCTCTGTAACTCCAGCAGCATCAGCAGAGGTTGAGAGCCTCAGGCTTTAGCCCAATCTTCAGGGAGGAGAGGATCTTCTGCTGGGAGAGGCCGATGCCTTGAACTTGCCGCTGGAGCGGCTGAGCTCCCCAGATGCCCCAGTGCCTGGGCGCCTTAGCAGAGGAGCTGCTTGGCTTTCCTGCGGCTTCTTTCCTTTTCAGTTTTGCCGCGGCTGCGGCGCAGAGGGCTCCCTGAGCCACATGGTCGGCCTCCGGCCCCTCCATTGGTCCTCCACCGGAGACTGACTCATCGGGGGGACCCCCACCAGCACTGGCCCTCCAATTCCTCCTGAACTCAGGGCTCTCGCGGCAGCATCTTCCCCACAGTGGAAGCCCCTTGAGACCCTAGAGGAGCATCAGCAGGCGACCCGCCCCATTCCATGTGGCGGACGCCATCTTTAAAGGGTCCAGCGCAGCACAATAACCAGCAAACCGCCCCCTCCACAGTACGTGGCGGCTGCCAGGTTACAAAGGGGAGCCAAACGACAGCATCAGCAGCCAGGAGCAGCTCACCGCTGGAACAGTCAAGTGTGGAGGGAGAAGGGAACCCAACTCCCTCAGGGAGGGAGTTTGTATATAACTAGCGAAAAGCATACCTGCATTGCGGGAGTAAAATTCCCCCTTGTGCAACTTCCCCCCATGTGCAACTCCCCCCGTGCGCAACTTCCCCCATTCACATCAACCCCCCATTCACATCAACCCCCCATGCACATCAACCCCGCATGCGCATCAGTCCCCCATGATCAACAGTCCCCCATGCGCATCATCATCTGCACATGCGCAACATTCCCCCCATGCGCAACATTCCCCCCACATGCAACATTCCCCACTGCGCATCAACCCCCCTGCGCAACACCCTCCCATGTGCATAAACCCCTCAGTTGCGACATCCCCCATACGCATCAACCCCTCATGTGCGACATTCCCCCATGCACAGCATCCTCCCCAGCGCAACCTCTTCCTCCGAACAACGTTCCTCCAGTGCACCAGGCACCAAGCACCAAATTGGCTGGATGTTATTCAGTCTCCCACGTATAGGACAAAAACACGTTGCACCCCTTTTCAGCCCCTTAAGAGTTAAATTTCTCCACATCAGTTCGTGGTGGGTGTTCATGTGACAGAAGGAACTCCCTCCCCAAATTTCATGCTGCTAGGTTCAGGGGTTGGGGCGGAATGTTGATGAGTCATCAATTCTTCAATGCAAAGTATAGAGAGGAAAACACGTTGCGCCCCCTTTCACTCCCTTCCGGTTGGAATTTCCAAAAACTGGTTCTTAGAGCACCCCTCCGTCACGGAAGGAACACCCACCCCAAATTTCACACTTCTATGCCCAGTGGTTTTGGCAGGGCATTGATGAGTGAGTCAGTGAGTGACTTTTCTCTTTTATATATATATAGATACATATATAATTTAAACTTTTTATATAAATTCATGTATAAATTATATATAAACTATTAACTATAATTTAATATAATATCATATTACACATATAATAAGGGGGTTGGGGAGTCTGAGAGGTGGGGGAGCCTGGAGTGTATATGAACTACATATATTACATATTCACGTTATATATGTACGTGTGTGTGTGTAAAATAGTTTTAAATTTAACATGAAATCATATAGTGTTTAAATTAAGCACATAAAAGCAATTTTAATGTGTTTTACCTTTTATTTTGTAATGTCCTACATTTTTCTTGTGTGTCCTACATTTTTCAGAGGGGCTTGTCCTCTTTTTCTGGATATGGTCACCCTGGTCCCTGTTCACTCCCCACTTCTCATAACAGGATTGTGCCTATTTTCCATCCAGGCCTGCCTTCCTTGGCAGAGTTAGAAAACCTTTGCTGCTGCTGCTCCAAACTGCCTTTTTGGTTTGCACACTATAGATAGTTCTCATTGGAGACTCAGACAGACAGGCAACCATCCACCATACTTTCCTGTGAGTAAGCCCCGGTGGATACAATGAGATTTGATTCTGATAGATAGCATAGGATTGTGCCTGTTTTGCAGCTAGGCCTGCAAGATCGAAGAGAAAAATTTTGACACTTGGCAGTGATATTGGCAATAACAAAAATTTTGAAAATGACAACGGACAATGACAATGTCCAACAAGAGGCTCAAGGGCCGCATTTGGCTTAGAAAGCCCATAGATGCGGCCTCAAGGCCCTGTGTTGGACATGCCTGCAATTTGTACGTATTGTAATAACTGTACCGGTAGATATTGTTTTCTGACATGTACTCAAAAGTATATAACTCCGACTGTCATTATGTGGTGCACAAAAATTTAACCTTCCTTCAAAAGCTGCACAGCTAATATTTTTTGCACACATAGCCTATCAAAAATTGGAATATTGATGGTTGGGCAGACACGGAGATGCCCTCAAGCTAAGATAATGTTTTGCTTCCTTACCACAAGGCTGCATTGCCGCTGTATTGGCACTGGACAGAATTGGCCTGTGAATTAATTAGCAATTGAGGTAGGAACTGTGGATTCCTATTCAACCCTATGCAGGTGGTTTCTGCCCAATTGCATGAATGTGAGAAATGCAGAGGTGACTATTCTTGTGTGGTTAAATGCATGAGATAATATCAGCGACAATTTACATCAGATAGTTGAGGTTAAAGGCTTGAATGGTTAAAAGCACAGGGTTGGCATCTGGGTTTGTGGTTGGCTCTAGTCCCTGTGTTTGGAAACCAGACTAGCTTTATCAATCTGTCATCTTACTTAGGTGTGGTAAATTTAGGAATGCCTGGTATGAATTCTACAGTTGTGAGTGTTTACGAGATGAATTGGAGCACATGTGGTTATATTGTAGGGCTTGCTTATAGAAAATGGACATCCTGGGTGGAAGCTGGAGATACATATACTGAATAGTTCATTTTTATACTGAATAGTTCATTTTTTAAAGTGAAAATTATAGGCAGTATTATTACCGAGGTTCATTCATTCACTCATCCTCCATTGTGACGTATGCTATCATTTGCCACAATGTCCCTCTATGACACCAGTTCTCCAGTATACCACTTCTGCAGTGCCTTTCATCCATGGCATCCTATTGTGGCAGTGTCACATTGTGTTACTTTGGTCCAGCTAGCTGGGAATAATAGACCATGTGGCACTTCTGCGAGTGTACCACAACATCCTGAGGTTCAAGATCAATTGCTTTGCAGTCTACACAAGACAATAGATTGAGTTTTGTGAAAAGAATAAGAGACATGGGAATACTAATACTTGCCATTAGTGGCAAAACTAATGACAGACTTGCCACCTGAACTTACCCATTTATGTGGCTAGGTGAATTAGCTGCTTCAGACAGCAGTGGCGTCTGCATGGCAGGAGGCAGGAGATGACTGACTACCATGTCAGATCAGTGTGAGTCCATCTCACTTTCTGGTCCTGATGCCATAATTTGCTTCTCAGCTTACTTTTTCAAACTGTCTGGGCATGTGGAGCCTGGAAATGGAAAGGAGTCTAGAAGAGGAAATGTCCTTCTCCCACTTCCTCCGCTGCCAGGCTGCTTGAAAGAGTCGAGGTGTGCACTGATGGATGTGCAAGGGAAAAAGACAGTCAGAAACTTGCTGCCAGTTCTAGCCCAGGCAGAGCAGTCCTGGGCAGGGACCTGAGACAAACTGGTACCTGTGACCCCACATAGGGTTGTTATCTTGTTGCAGCCACCTGTCATCTTGTGCTGAGGTGTGCTGTGAAATACTTGGAGAGATACATGGTAGTGAAGTCTCCACTGAATACCTCTCATCCAAGTTGACTCAGTTTCTTAGCTGGTTATAAACCTCAGTGATTGACAGCTGGGCACTGTGGGATAAACAAGAGAGGCAAGGAGCAACAGAGAGGGGGAAAGACAGCCAAATGGAGAAGAGGTGGAAGGAAGAGAAGAGTTGAAAAGAGATGAGCAGGGAAAGCCATTAAAGGAAGAGAGAGGAATGGGAAATTTGGAAACAAAGATTCCTGAGAAAAGGAATAGGTTTTTTTATTGCCTCCTGGTGTGGAGTCACTTTATTAAAAAAATGTTTTTATTAAAAAGAATAGGAAAAAAAAAACATGAAAAAATACAGAGAGGAAAAAAGAACAAATATTGGAAGTTGTGTGGCAAGCACAGAGTTCTTTACATTTCTTTGGTCTTCTACAAAGTCACATAGCATATTAAGTTAATTGATTTAATATGCAACAATACATTTTCAAAAAAATTATATATCATAAGAATGTAAGAGCCCTGCTGGATCAGGCCTAAGACACTCAAAGTGGCTCACCAGAGGCCACTTATCCATTAAAAATTTTTACTGAGTTATCTTTAAAGAAAACTAAAAGTTTCAACAAAATTAAATATTTTTCTACACTTTCAGACATCTCTGAGACTTCCCATTACATAGCATAGAGTCCTTTCACTCCGTTTTCATTTATTTTCATAGATTTTTAAAGTAATTTAATGTGATTTATTTGCACAGTAAAATCAAAGGAAGCAGATGCTAGCCTTTGGAACTGAGTTCATTTCATGCCCACAGTCCCATCTACCTACCTCCCCTCTTAAGATAAGGGGAGATACCCCTTAAGCATTTTCTGTTGTACCTGGCTGAAGCTGGGAGCTCTTATACTCCCAGCATCTTTCCATCTGGCCTAGTTTAAGGAAATAGCCAGATATATGAGAGGGAAGGAGGTGATAGTGGTGATAAAAATGAGATCTTGTCCAAGCCACCCTGCCTACTTGAAAGAAAGAGCTGGAAACAGGATTCTGGTGGCAGTGAGTGTGTCATCTGGCTAGAAGAGGGAAATTTTATTAGTTAGGTTAACTTACCACAATTATCAATATGGATTGAGGCATTCTGTTTCTAGCTATATGTTTCTATCCCTATGCCAAGTAAATTTAAGCTATTGGCATCATTTGAAGTCATACTGGTACCTAATTTGACTGGTGAAAATAATTATGATTTTGACAGATTTTGATTTTGATTTTGGCAAAGGAGGACATATTGGGCAATCTGTTGTGGTTCTAAAAATAAAAAAGATTAAGCTCCCCTAGGCCAGGGATCTCCAAACCCTGGCCTGGGGGCTAGATGTGGCCCTTGGCTAGCCTCAATGTGCCCCCTTGCAAGATCCTTAGACAAGCCTTATAATCCACTCCAATACATTCTCATATGTAAATTTATGAAAATGTATTCAAATTTGAAATGTAAATTAGTTTTCCGGCAGGGTCCCCCCCCCCCCCCCGACACAGTGTAAGAGAGATGATGTGGCCCTCCTGCCAAAAGCATTGGAGGCCCCTGCCCTAGACTAAAGGAAAAGGATTAGAGTGCCTTCTACCAAATTCTTCAGTGGCTCTACTGTAATCACTGTAGCAGTGCCGAAGAAGTTTGTATGGGGCTACTTGCCTCCTCAGTGACATCCAAGGCAGTTAACTTTAATTCCCTTTACCCTAAAGATAGGTCTGGTCTCTAGCAAGGGGAGGACTTCAACTTGAGCTGGATCTGATCTCTAGATCTCAAGACTCCTGACTGCTGATGCAACAAAGGAATTATGAAGAAGATGCCAGTGATAAATTGCTGAACTAGAATTTATTAGAAATTGTGAATGGAGAATTCCTGTCTTGCTACATTTTTGAATAGGTTAGTTTGGCCTGAAATAGTGTACTGACATCTTTTACTGGTGATAATTTACATAATTGCAGTTCTCATGCATTTAACCCACATAAGAACAGGCAGCCACTGCATTTCTCACATTCCACAGCTATTTGCTCTTTGTTTACAGAACTGAAATCAGCCATATAGGCTCTAATAGGAAACTATTGTTCTTGCTTCGGATTCTCTGGTTTTAACACTGTAAAGCCAAGAGACAATTATTACTGTTGCAATTATCCAGCACTGTATATAATATGTTCACTGACTCTACTTCTTCCATCCCTAAGCCTCATGACACCATCTCTTACATCTCTCTTCCATGTGCCAATTCTCACAATGTATGATGGTGTAATTTCCAGCATTTATTTGCATATATCTTGTAAGATGAACATAATTCTTCCCAGAAGCATGTTTGTCTTACAAAGCACATTTTCCCATAGTAAATAATGGAAACTTGGACGATTTGTTCCACAACTCAAAAATATCCATATAAAAATATTAACTGTATGTAAAAATGATGACAAAACACTGTAATCAAATTCAAGACACTGTGATATAACACAGAACACAAATACTGTACAGAACACTGTAATATACTGTAGAGTAAAACAGAAAAGAAAAACCTTTTTGGCCAAGGATGACTAATTTTCCCTAAGAGTCACTTCTGTCTTTTTGAGCAACATTAACAAGGAACCTCTCTCTCTCTCTGAGATCCATCTATGCAAACCAAATGGGCAGTTTGCAGCAAAGGCTTCTGCCTGGATGCAAAAGGGGCAAGATCCTATGCTGTCTACTCAGAATCAAGTCCCTTTATAGCCAGTGGGGCTTACTCACAGGAAAGTGGGGGTGGAGTGGGGTCCAGGCAGATAGTGTTAGGAGGGAAGAGGGGTAGTTGTAGTGTGGTCCAGGCAGGGAGGGGATTTCTATTTAGGGGATCCAGAGTGGGGTCCAGGAGGGGTTTCCCTCTTATCTGGTGGTGACTGCTTCAGGGCTGGCTGCCTTGAGGCCACATGCTGGCTTGCTGCCTCTGTGCCTGATGGTGCTGGTACTGCAGGCAGGCTGAGAGGGAGCCCAGTCAGTGGGCATTTGTCTTACAAAGCTCTTTTCGTCTTACAAGGCAGAATTCCAGAGAAATTTTTGTTTGTCTTACAAAGTGTTTGTCTTACAATGTACCATTGTATTGTGTACCACAATACCATCGTCTTACAATGTACCACTGCCATTTCCCCTACTTATTCATTAACGTACAGCAGTGCTTGGTCTATTTTTATCATGAGCAGTGAGAATTTTTTGATAATAAATAAATAAATAAATTTTGATGACCACTGCACTTAGGTAAGATAAAATGACTTCATCTGCACAGTAGCTAGTAGAAGTAGCTGTTACACATTCATTGGATAACATTTCTAAGATCAGAGGTTGCTGGTGTATCAAATTATAAGAGCACTGAACACACAATCTAGCTTAAGATACAGGTATTAACTTCTGTAACTGCAGAAGTTATTACCACCAGTAGAAATGCAATATGAACTAATCAGCAAATGTTGATACTTTCAAGTAAGATTAAATTCCACCATTGCAATTCATTTGTCACTGATGGCAAGTAGCTTTGTTAAGGAACTTAAAATTTAAAGGAGCCATGCAGCAGCAGCATTATTGCAAGATACCTTTTTGTGTAATAGCTTGATGTGTTGTGGACATGAAGTGTTTTAGACAGTGCAGTTTAAGAAAGTGATTTTGTGAATAGGATTTTCTTTCCACAGATCCCCTTTTAAAAGCATTATTTTGTGTCACAGTCATTTGGTATGCCTTTTTCTATACTAGCTTTGTTTCTAAAATAAAAAGATCTTTTTACAGGAGCTGAACTTTGTATTACGGCGTGACAGCTTGTAATTTGTGCAGGTGAAAACTCTTGTGGGCAGGAGTTGGAATGGGTTTTTGGGTGGCCACATAAAATTACTTAAAGTTCAGTAAAGCTGAGTTCTAAAACTCTCAGATTTGACTATTCTGTCGCAAACTAGAAAAAAAATGCCCACCCACTCTCATGAGAAAAATAAAACAAGCTTTTATTGCCTTGTTCAGTCTTAACACTGGAAAATTGAACTAGAAGAGCATTTCTGCACCACCACACCCAGCATACCATAAAAACTACAAAACTACATTCTTATTGGCACACCCATCCTCTTTCTCTCATCTGTGCAAACTGCAGTGAAATACTGTGTAGATCTAGCTTTCTTGAACAGTGATAGGCTTAAAATACTCTCTAACAGGACTTAGTTCCACCCACTTAAGTAACAGGCTTTCTCCATATGAACTGGATTTCCCAGTACGGGAAATCTCCTCCTTTTTTAAAAGCTGCCAACACAGCTTAATACACAGTGCATGGAAAAATGTTGCTGGAGAAGAAGTCTTGAGTTTGGTAAGAATACTTTATCAGAGTTTTATCTACTTGTATTAATTTATAGCTCATGTTGTGTACTTCTAGTGTGGCTTTTGATGCAATTCACTCTGCATACTGTGAAATTGAAAGGCAAGAGATTGTAGTCTGTCTCAACAGTCTGTGTAAGCAGCAGGGGAAGTTTTTGTTAAATTTGTAAAACACAGATATAATTACTGTTGTCGGATGTGGACAGTCTCTTTCATGTCCATTCTCATAGTTGGCAAAGGCAGCAGTGGGAAGCAAATGAGAACCAAATTTGCTCAGTTAAAACTAGAATAAGGATTGTATATTCTTTAGTATGTGATAGTAGTTTTCAGTGCCTAGAAAGGATAGGAAGTGCAACATTAGGTTTTAGAAATTAAAACAAAAGGCACTTTCACTTAAAATCCAAAAATGAAGATACTTTAGTTACTTCTAATCATACGGTCTTTTGGCATGGTAGTTATAGCCAATGCTCTTTAGTTTTGCTCTTTAACCAATGGAGAATTTTAGAAGCAGGCAGGTTTTTAAGTTCAGAGTGTTGACCATTTCAATATTTGGTTGTTTTGTTTCTTTGGTTGTCAAGTTTCTTTAATGAAGTTATTGGAGTTGGTAGTACTTTCTTTACAAAGTAAAGGGTACTCTTTACAAAGTCTAGGATACTCTGATTTGGCTATCAGTAATTGGCTGGAAGTAGGTTGCATCTTTAATAGTGGCTTGGTGAATCATTGCATAACAGGGTCATGTCAAGTGTGACAATTGTTTATATGGAGAAAAAATGGTAAGTCAATAGGGTATCCTTGGAAGCAAGATGAACAAGCACCTTCCTTTGGGCTAGTTCTACTTACCACAAATGAGTATAGGATGCTGTTTCCCCTTTTGTAATAGTGGCGCTTAGGGTTTATAAGGTTTGTTGACTTCTTGAACTTAAAATATTTTAATTTGTTTCCTTAATTTAATGTAATATGACAATTTTATTTGCAGCTTTTTATACTTGCACTAGTTGTGCTTAAAACATTCTAAATAAATTAACATTGGATTAAGCTTTGATTAACTCCTGGTATATTTGGCCGTTCATAAGCATTTAAAATATTTATTTAGGAGAATAATTGCAACAGCTGACACAGAATTTTTTTGTCCAGCAGGCACTGATAACAATACAATATTTCATTTGACTTCAGAAAAAAAATGTCAGATGCACAAACATGCTATTTTACTCCGCTTTCAGGTGGTGGTAAGGAGCTTTATAACATAAGGGGGAATCATAAGGAAAAGGTAGTCTTTTATAGCTGTCAGTTAAGATGGCCTTAAAAGATTAACAAATTTCAGATACGATTATGTGAATGTCCTCTGTGTTGGTCTCAAAGTGCAACTGCACTTTATTATTCAAACTGTTGGAGTGAGTATAAAAAAGAGCCTACAAAACCAGATTCATATGTATGTAAATTGAAAAGGCAGAACAGATCACAAAGTCTCAACATCTAAATTAAAAAATGAGAAATAAAATTGTTGTGCTGTTCTTTGAAATGAGTTTATTAGAATTTCAAGTGCCACACCCACAGGATAAATGGCTCTTTTGATGGCAACATAATTATAAGCAGTTGTGCTGTTCCCATGACTTATTCTCGATACTCAGATTTGGTGACCCATTGAATTTTACCACAACACTGCATAAGCAGGGAATTGAGATAATTGACTTGAATCATATTTGTTTCTAGACAAAAAAAATTAGGTTAGTGGCAGCTTAAAATTACGCAATTCAAACTAAGCTACTACATCCTAAGCTGGGGCTTTGGCCACAATTCAGACTACTGTACTGTATTGTATTGTATGACTAACTCTGACATCTTCTATCCCACTGTGACCCATGATAAGCTGCTTTTGAAATTGGAAGCAGTCTGAGGTGTTCTTCAGAGTAGGCAGATCAGGCTGATAGTGCTTTCTGGATTGTTACCCAGTATTAACAAAAAGTATAAAACACACACTGCATGTTATGACATAGTGGCAGTTAGTAATATACTTGATTTTCAACTTGTAGGAGGTTTGACATTGATGCCACTTTTTGGGAACGAAAAGTTTGCTAGCATTCCCATCACCTGCAAGGTTCTTATCTATATACTAAAGAAAAGCGTACCCGAGTTGCAGGAGTAAAATTCCCCCGTATGCCATCCCCCCATATGCATCAACCCCAATGCGCAACTTCCTTGCGCATGAACCCCCATGCGCAACCTTACCCCCATGCGCAACCTTACCCCCATGCGCAAGCTTACCCCCATGCGCAGAATCCTCGCCAGTGCAACCTCTTCCTCTGAACAACACCCCCCCAGTGCACCGGGCAACGATGACCAAATTGGCTGGATGTTGGTCAGTCTTCCATGTTAAGTATAGGACAAAAACATGTTGCCCCCTTTTCAGCCCCTGAAAGGTTAAATTTCTCCACATGGTTCTTGGTGGGTGTTCAGGTGACAGAAGGATCCCTCCCAGAATTCCATGCTTCAGGCCCAGCAGTTGGGGAGGAATGTTGATGAGTCAGCAATTCTCCAATGCAAAGTATAGGGAGGAAAACATGTTGCGCCCCTTTTCACCCCCATCTGGTTGAAATTCCCGAAAACCGGTTCTTAGTGCACCCCTCCGTCACGGAAGGAACACCCACCCCAAATTTCACACTTCTAGGCCCACCAGTTTTGGCAGGGCGGTGATGAGTCAGTCAGTCAGTCAGTGACTTTTCCCTTTTATATATATAGAGACTTATATATAGAGAGAGACTTTTCTCTCTATCTATATATATAAAAGAGAAAAGTCACTCACTGACTCACTGACTGACTCATCACCGCCCTGCCAAAACCGCTGGGCCTAGAAATGTGAAATTTGGGAAGTTGCGCATGGGGGACTGATGCACCTGGGGAAAGTTGTGCATGGGGGGAAGTTGTGCATGGGGGGAAGTTGCGCATGGGTGGAAGTTGCTCATGGAGGAAAGTTGCGCATGGGTGGAAGTTGCGCATGGGTGGCAGTTGCGCATGGGGATTGATGTGCATGGGGGAAAGTTGTGCATGGGGGAAAGTAGTGCATTGGCAGATGATGCGCATGGGGAAAGTTGTGCATGAGGTGACGTTGCACATGGGGGGATGATGCGCATGGGGTGTTTCTGTGCCATGAGAGGATGGCATAGGGGAATATGTTACACCCACAACGCGGGTATGCTTTTTGCTAGTATATATATAAAAGAGAAAAGTCACTTGCTGACTGACTGACTCATCACCGCCCTGCCAAAACCGGTGGGCCTAGAAGCGTGAAATTTGGGGTGGGTGTTCCTTCCGTGACGGAGGGGTGCACTAAGAACCGGCTTTTGGAAATTCCAACCGGAAGGGGGGTGAAAAGGGGCGCAACGTGTTTTTCTCCCTATACTTTGCATTGGAGAATTGATGGCTCATCAACATTCTGCCCCAACTGCTGGGCGTAGAAGCATGGAATTCTGGGAAGGAGTTCCTTCTCTCACCTGAACACCCACTAAGAACCCACATGGAGAAATTAACCCTTCAGGGGCTGAACAGGGGTCAACGTGTTTTTGTCCTATACTTAACATGGGAGACTGACCAACATCCAGCCAATTTGGTCATCGTTGCCCAGTGCACTGGGGGGGAGGGTGTTGTTCAGAGGAAGAGGTTGCACTGGCAAGGATTCTGTGCCTGGGGAGATGATGCGCATGGGGAGATGATGTGCATGGGGAGATGATGCGCATGGGAGGAAGGTTGTGCATGGGGATTGATGCACATGGGGGACTGATGCAGATGGGTGATGTTGCACATGGGGGGATGATGCACATGGGGGGAAGTTGCGCATGGTCTGTTGATACACCCTGGGGGGATGGCATATGGGGAAATGTTACTCCCGCAATGTGGGTACACTTTCGCTAGTACTAAATAAGAATCTGGTAACATTTCCTGCAATCTTTGTAATTTGCACTTGCCAGGTTTTTAGCTTGCAATATGAAAATGTCAGATTTGAAGGAATTCTGCAGCCTAGGTTCTTACACATGCTGGTCTAAAACTGGGCCGAAAACCAGAATCTAAAACATGCTGGCCAACACTAGCAGGCATCTCTGGCAGTCAGTGAGTCAGCCAGCGACTCTAACAAATTAGCAATCAACAAAACACGTATGGCCAACTTGATGACATTCGTACAAGTAACTATTATTAACTCTGATACATGGAAATGAGGCCCGACTTATACTAACATGTCATTGTTTCCTTGCTATGTCACATTAACTTCTCATGGCCTCCAAGAGCAATCAGTCTTGTTGATTAGTTTTGAGTTAAAAAAATCCACTTTTTGTTAGAAGGCAGTTGTGGTTTCCTTTTCTAGTTATTTGTCCACAACATTTGATAGAATAAAGATTTTAACAGTTTGTGTCTTTCAATTCTGCTTGAATTTCTGCATCATATTTGTAACATTTTAAAAAATCAAGAATTTACAATTTGGACTAGTAATGATGTCAAACACTCCCTCGTGACTGGGTCACCATGTGCAATCCACACACCCCTAGCAATGCCAGTGTCTATTGTTATTTCATTGCATGATGCAAACAAGTCATGGACTTCAAATGAAATATCAGAAGTGTCCCTCTTCACGTTGTAAACTAATTCTTGTTGGAAACCAGTGTATAAATATTTATTAAGAATAAAATTAGTATAAACTGATGGAATTATCTCATTGTTGTGGGAGTAAAATTTCAAGAATTTTTTCTGGGCTCCAGGCATGGCTGGACACTGGTAGGCACCAGTGGGCAGCGTACGCCAGTGGGCAGCGGATAGTAGACACAGATGGGACCTAGCACCCCTACCAGATGCCACAGGGCATCGGGGATTACTACACAGTGGGTACCCCTATCGGGCACCTCTATCGGACACCAAGCACAGGGCACTGGGCACCACTAGGTGGGAGTGGGCAGCGAGCACCATTCAGAATCCCTACTAAGCACCAGGCAAACCTGCAATGCACCAGGCACTGGACACCATTGGGCAACAGCATGCATGTTGTTTAGCACTAGGCACTAGTACCATTGGGCACTAGGCACTGATGGGCACCAAATCAGTTTTAGAGGGACCTTCCTCTCCAAGGAATACCCTCTCCAAATTTCACAGTTCTATGTCCAGCGGTTTTGGTTGGGCCTTGGAAGAGTCAGTGAATCAGTAAGTGAGTCAGTCAGTGACTACTCGATTTTATATACCATTTTTCTTGAATCTAATGTGCCATCAAATCTAATGCATGCTCCTGTTTTAAAAAGCTTGATATTTTAAAAAAACGGTTTACTGATGATTGTAATGTATAGCAAAGCAGGTGCAAAATTAAATTTTACTGCCTTCAATAGGTTCTGGCAATAATATGACAATGGGTTTGTTATGATTTTTACCTAATTGCATTACTTTAAATGACAGTTGGTTTGTTACATTTTAATTACAATATAGCAAACTGTTAAACTAAATACTGACCTATACTTATAATCAAAATACTGTATTTATTCAAATCTAATGCACCCTTGAATCTAATGCACACCCTGATTTTGGAGACTAGATTTGGCTGGAAAAGGTGAGCATTAGATTTGAGTAAATACGGTATATAGAAGATAAAGTTTATGGTATATAGAAGATAAAGTTTATAAAGTATATTGCCACCATTTTTTTTAGGTTCAGGGCTGTACAGTTTAAGCAATAAGGAGGTGCAGTGGCTCTAGATCAGTGGTTCTCAATCTTCCTAACGCCGTGACCCCTTTATAAGTTCCTCATGTTGTGGGGACCCCCCGACCATAAAATTATTTTTGTTGCTACTTTATAACTGTAATTTTGCTACTGTTATGAATAGTAATGTAAATATCCGATCTGCAGGATGTATTTTCATTGTTACAAATGAAATGTGTGTTCTATGCACACATTGAACACAATGGGATTTATTTCAGAGTAGGCATTCATAGGATTGGGCCCTGAGGCTGCAATCCTATCCACATTTACATGGGAGTAAAGGCCCCCCTGACTATAATGGGATTTATTTCAGAGTAGGCATGCATAGGATTGGGCCCTGAGGCTGTCAATCAGCCCCAGTGCAGCCGGAGATCTGGCAAGCCTGACCTGGCCCTCTGCACCAGGGGTCTTTAGGCGACCCCCAGGAAACCTCTAGGCGACCCCCAAAGGGGTCCTGACCCCCACTTTGAGAAACGCTGCTCTAGATAAAGAATACCTGCCAAAGACTTTCTTTGACCAAGCCCTTCCTTCTCAATCTCTCATCCATCTGCCTGTTCTGCCTTGCTGTGTCACTCTTGCTGCTCTTTGCTTTCTCTTTTGAAATGGTCTAGAAGGAAAGGAACAGAATGATGCAGTAGCAGCATATTCTGGCTCCCACCAGGCAGGAAAGAAGAAGTACTAGGTGTTTACTCAGCCATCCCCTCACCCATTGACTTATTGAAAACTGGATGATGCGGAGAGAGGGGGAAGGTGGAAGAAAAAATTGTTGACTGAGGAAGTATGGATAATTTTTGCTACTGTTGGCTGGACATAGGCCACAGTTACCATGAGCATATGGCCATAATGCATTTGCCCTAAACCTTGCTTTTTTATCCTATGTCAGACAGGTGGTTGTGATGTTTAAAGTAAATGTGATAACTTAGACACTTGTCATTCTCAGAATTAAACTTTTTTCTATAAAATTTTAATTGCAAACATTAATATTTATGGTGAAGAAAGATTTCAGTTTGTACAGTATTTTAAAATTACTTGCATTTACATTTTCTGACTTCTGTAATTTGAATCTTAGAGCACAATCCTAACCATGTCTACTCAAAAGTAAGCCCCATTGTGTTAAATAGATCTTACTCCCAGGAAAGTGTCTAGGATTGCAGCCTTAGTGAGCTATAATAATTGGGTTGTAAAAAAGAAAGAAGTTACTCTACAGTTTTTCAGAATTTACCCCCAGATGAAGTTGTTGCAATCAAGAGAATGTAAAGTTTTGCACCACAAGTGGCAAATAACTTTTTTTAGAAATATGTCTCGTGCTTCCTTAACATGATATTGTCACAAGATGTAGCAGAATGAAGAAATCTTCCAAAATGCAGGGCAACCAGATTGTTCTGTGTAGGAGGAAGATGAACAAAAGTGTGCGGTTCCATAAAATGCTTTAAAATAGCCAGTGGCATAGCTAATGGTCAGGTAGCCCGGTGCAAAGTTCAAAATGTTGCCCTGGAAGTGATGTCACAACCACAAGTGATGTTATCCCTGGGTATTTTTAAAGAGGAAATTGGGTAAAATTGGAAAATAAAACCTGCTTCCTTCTCAGAAATTCATCAGCCACTTCCTCTGCTGTGGCATAGAAAAAGCACCTATTTGCTATCTAAAGTCAAAGAAGATTTTGTAGTCTCCCCATCAACAACAAAATCAAATTTAATTTAGCAAAATAATGAAAATTCTGTTCCTTACTGATTAGGGCAACTGCTGGGGCAAAGAGGAATGGTTATTCCTTCCCTGATAACTTTAAGAAAAGCAACACTTTAAACCCAGTTAGCATGGGTAACTGTTTTATGATATACTAGCGAAAGCGTACCCGCAATGCCGGAGTAAAATTCCCCATATGATATTCCCCCACAGCGCATCAACCGCCCATGCACATCAACCGCCCATGCGCATCATCCCCCTGCGCAATGGCCCCCCATGCAACGGCCCCCCATGCAACTGCCCCCCATGTGCAGTGTCCTACCTAGTGCAGCCCCTCCTTCTGAACAACCAGGCACCGAGCAACAAATGGGCTGGAGTATAGGATAAAAACGGAAGGAACACCCACCCCAAATTTCACACTTTTAGGCCCAGCGGTTTTGGCAGGGCGTTGATGAGTGAGTCAGTGACTTTTCTCTTTGTTATATATCTTCTATACATATAAAAGAGAAAAGTCACTCGCTGACTGACTGACTCATCACCGCCCTCCCAAAACCGGTGGGCCTAGAAGCATGAAATTTGGGGTGGGTGTTCCTTCCGTGAAGGAGGGGTGCACTAAGAACCGGTTTTTGTAAATTCCAACTGGAAGGGGGTGAAAAGGGGTGCAACGCGTTTTCCTCCCTATACTTTGCATTGGAGAACTGCTGACTCATCAACATTCCGCCCAACTGCTGGGCCTGAAGCATGGAATTCTGGGAGGGATCCTTCTGTCACCTGAACACCCACCAAGAACCCATGTGGAGAAATTTCACCCTTCAGGGGCTGAAAAGGGGGCAACGTGTTTTTGTCCTGTACTTAACATGGGAGACTGAATAACATCCAGCCCATTTGGTGCTCAGTGCCAGGTGCACTGGGGGGATGTTGTTCAGAGGAAGAGGTTGCACTGAGATAATGCGCAGTGGGAGGGGGGTAAGTTGCGCGGTGGGGCGTAAGTTGCATGGTGGGGGGATGTCATATGGGGAAATGTTACTCCCGCAACACGGGTATGCTTTTTGCTAGTTGATGTACTAAGAGCTGATTCATATTAACACCTTATTAGCTCCATACATTATCAGAATTACATCTCATTGGATCTCAGAGCTATCAGTATCATGGGAATGTTTGAGTTAAGACTGGACTTTTTGTTCCATAAGCTTTTGTGGTTTCATTTCAGGTTAATTAGTCATAACCTTTGATAGAATATAAATATTCCAATGCAGTTTATTTCATTGCATTCTGCATAAAAGTACCTTTCCAACAATATATATATCATGATGGTATTATCATTCATACATACCCATTTTTCACAATTTTAAAACTCAGCTTGTAGGCCCCCCCCCACCTTGTGGCCTGGTGCACCTCCTGCACCTCCCTAACTACGCCACTGAATATAGCTAAGGATGAAATAGTCTTTCATTAAACGCTTTTGGTCTTTTCAGAATAGTAGTGCCTGATCCTGTGTACAATTCTGCTCAGAATCCACAAGGATTTTGACAGATAATCCTGGCAGATAATTTAGCAAGTCGGGGCATGCTCCAAATGTGACAGAGGCAACAGTGTATCTCTGTTGCTTCCTCTGTTCCTTCTGGCACTCAGAGATGCACTGTCATTGAAAATGGGCATACATTTAACTTACATTTACATGAATGAATATATTAGAGACAGAACTTATATGAATGAATTCAAATCAGTTGATAAACAATTTAGTTGCCCTGCATTTTGGAAAGGTTTCTTCATATTCTGCTGCATCATGTGATATTATCTTGTTACCACACAGGTGGTGATTTTCAAACCAGTTCATAAGCACTTTCATACACAGATTGAGGAGGTGTGAGCAACCTCTCCGCCCTCAGAATACCCTCCAGAGGTATTCACTTCCCTTGTATCGGGAGGATTATGGGTTCACCTGAGGGGCAGATAAAGGGTCTTGCCGTAGGCTAGATGGAAGTTTGCCAAGAGCTGTTAGGACGAGGGGCGAGGGTTAGACACCATTGTGACTTTGGGTGCAATCCTAACCATGTCTACTCAAAAGTAAGTCCCATTGTGTTCAATGGGTCTTACTCCCAGGAAACTGTCTTTAGGATTGCAGCCAAGGAAACTCCCAAGTGGATATCTAAATATGATTTTCTATTTAATGGGTGGTTTGCAAAGGAGGCCACGTTGTTAAACGTTGTACTCAGAAATGAAATTGCAGCATATTTTTGAATGCAACTAGGTTGCACTGATAGTATTTACAGTAAGTTAAATTTCAGGCACTTTTGTTTGTTTAATGATCTGTAGCCTTCTTCATGGAGATAACACAATGAAAATGTTTTCTTGATTGTCAAGGACAGTGATATGCCTATGCTGCGTATGGTGGCATTCATTTGAATTTTGTTTGAAGTAGTCAAAAAATGACAACATGGTTTAGACTTCTCTGATTCTTTTCACATTGACTTATTATAGATTGATCATTCTTAAATATGATAGTATGAAATACGTGTGCAGAAATACAAGTTTTGACTCAGGACATCCTTACCCATGTTCTCCCCAGTGGTGGAAGTACATACAACAGTTTGTGGCTACTCTCCACTCTGTAGGCTGGGTCAAAACTATGACAAAGATGCTCATGGAAGAGGATGAGAAGACAGCAGGTAACTGCATAAGTCAGTGAAGTTAGTCCTGCACTAATATGCAGACAGGTTCTAACACCAGTTAGTTTTATTATTACTTCTACGGAAGATGATATATTGCGGTGTTTCTCAACCACCGGTATGGATTCCACAAGAAGTAGTTGGGATGGTATTGTTTGGTATGTTCAGGAACACTGGATCCCTTCTATTTGGCAGCAAGACAAACAGAGTAGGAGGCATGGTTTGGCAGGTGGAGCTCCAAAGCATGGTTTTCTGTACCAAAGACACCCACTCAGTGTCTCTTACCAGAGTTTTTCATGTTGCATCTGGCTTTCCAAATTAGAAGTAACTGATTATGATGTCATCACCAGTCACTTCCAGTAGTACTTTAAATAGGTGGACCATGCAAAGTGGTACGGTGAAGGACAAACATTGAGAATCATTGCTGTATTGTTTTTGCTACTTTGGAGTGACTCTCTGGCCAAGTAAGAGTGACTCTCCCCCTTTCCTTTTTATGAATGTTAATTGTGAATATAGAGCCAGGATGTGGCAATCTGCTGAGAATAAAAGGGTGTGACCTTTCGTGTGGTATTACTTATTGTCAAGTTTTTGCAAAAGCCTTGTGTAAGAACTTGTAACAAACAAATATATCTCCTTGTTTTCCTTTAATATCTTCTACTGGATTGTGGAAGGCCTGCATAGCTAACTTAATGTTCTGCTGTTATTTATTGAAAGAGAGGGTTCTGTGTTTGAGTACTGATGACTTAGTGCTTGTATGTGGTTCCCAAAGGTTTTTTTTTTTTGACAGGTGGCTCACTTGACCTGCTGGGCAGTTAGCCAAATTAGGTCTACAATCCTATACTTTGTAGTGGGTGGTGAGGCTTTCTCCTGGCTGATTTCTTCTCCCCAGAGAGCCATGGTTCACAGTTTCGGAATCACTGACTTTGCATATGACTTTGTCTGACTTTGTCCCCAAAGCCCTTCTTCCCCCAAACACAAGTTTTTACTCCTTATGGCTTCTTCCAATGCTTATCTTCCTAAAATTGCAAGTGCCTCAGAATCGCCATATTTGTGAATGATGAGAAAACCCAAATGTGCGTGAGACTGCAAATCCTAAACACACATTCCCTGGAGTAAGCCCCATTGAATACAACAGGACTTTAGAGTATGCATAGGAGTGGGAAGGCTTCAGGAATGGTTCCTTACAGCTAAGCATTCTCATATTCCACAAACTATAAGTTAGCCATTCAGCATTGTTTTGTATCTCTAGTTCATGAGGGGGGAGTGTTGCACACGTGTGTGTGTGTGTATGTTTTGCATGGGGGGAGTTGTTGCACAGGAGGGGGGCTTAAGTATGTGCCATGGCATAGAAATATTCTTGCAATTTTACTCCCGCAACACTGGTACACTTCACTACTTTGAACAATAATTTTGGCCTGTATATTTCATGAGTTTCATATTAAACACAGTTATGAGCCACCTTAAAAAATTTTTAACTTGGCTTACTGGTCATCACGTGTAGTTCTTTTGAGAAGCTGTTCCCTTCTGTGGGGTATCTCCCCATAGATCAACATGTTGACACTTCAGAGAATGTAACACTGCAAAGGTATCATTTACCTGACTCTCCGTGGAGCATAAAACAAGTTGAGTATGTTTGTTTGCCCCACCTTTTCATATATTACTGTTTTTATGAAAAACAAGTTCAAATGAAGGAATTTTTTTGCTCTTCCTTTTTCTAAATACCATATTGACAACTGGGGATACACTTTTACAGCTTTAGGTAATAAATGAACTCAATATTCACTGTTACTTAGTACCAGTTTAGGGGAAATGGAAGGCATTTATTGGACAAATGGCTTACAGCTCAACCTTACCTTTCACTGGCTTAGGTTGAAGCATTAATAGAGGAGAGAGTTCTGCTGAATTACTTATAAACTATTTTTCCAGTGGGCTTTTGGAACAAAAAGTTCACAAATATTCTGGCTTCTCATCCTCTGACATCAATAATTTAGGTGATACATTGTTTAGCTAAATGTGGTGTTGGTTTTCTCTGACATGTTTTTTAATGAGAAAATTATATATTTACTAATTATATTTACAATTATAATTTATTAATATATTCATTCATGTAAATTTATTCAAATTTGAAATGTATATCAATTTTTTCTCCTGACCCTCCGACACAATATCAGTAAGACAAAATGGGCCTCCTGCCAAAAAGTTTAGAGTAAAGCCTAGGTTTAGACTGGCTGCAGATTTGGCATCTAGACCATCACTCTTGATTGCAATTTTGCAAGGGTAGCTTTTGGTGTTTTGGGTAACTGTGACATTTCATTTAAATTATTGTTAATTGCTATGAATCTGGGAGCTGCAAACGTCAGAGGTTGGAGGAGCAGGAGATGAGACTTATAAGTAGAAATCCTCCTACTCATTTTTTTTAGGGGATCAAGCCCTCTCTCACTCCCCACCTCGATATTTTTATAATATTACGATTCCTAAATTTAGAGTTGCCTTTACAAAAGCGAGGTTGAATGTGCTATTATCCTTGGTCCTACTGGGACGCTTTGCGGGCCGTTCATATACAGAGAGAACATGCCCTTGTGCTCAGAATACTGTGGAGTCCATTGCCCACATATTGCTCCACTGTCCGCTTTATGAGAATCTGAGACTCCACTATATCTCCTCGACCCTTAGTTCTTTAGGGTGGTTAAACGAAGATATGCAAGTCACCTTTTTGCTACTTGATTTTGACTCTGTCTTGTCAATTAAGGTTGCGCAGTTCTGTTATGCCGCACAGTTGATATGTAGAAAACTTACATCTATCAATGTATAATCTCTTTTGGGCCGAGGGGTAATGTGTATTTAATGTGTATTTGATTATACTTTTATATTTTTATGTAGTTGTTTTATGGTTTTGTGTTTGTTTTATATGTTTTTATGGCTGGTCAGTAGACCGTTAATAAATGATGATGATGAAATTATTGTGGCTAGGATGCACCCAGCAAATTTAGAGGGTTGTCAATGGCTAGTGGAAATGCTTAGGTTTTTCACAAACCTTTTCCTATGCAAAGCAAGTTATTGCATAGTGAGTTTAAATATAATGTAAAATGCCTATTCATTGTGGGGATTTTTGTCTTTACAGACTGTATTTAGGTTAAAGATGTAAGTGAGATTGTACAGTCTTGATTTTAATCAAATCAAGTTAAGGCTGCAATCCTGTACACATGTTCTCGGGAATAAGCACCACTGCACACACAGTAGGACTTCTCCTGAATAAACATGCATTTTATTGCACTATAAGTCTGTATTCCTAAAGTTCAAAAAAGGTTATTTTTAAATTAGAAGATCTAAAAGCACAGTTTGCAGTTTGTTTTTGTTTTTCTTTCCACTGTACTGCTGTAGCAATATTTTCAGAGCATTGCAAATGTTGGCTTAACATCAGGGTGACCATATGACTGGAAAACCTGGATTTGTTCTGCTTTTTAGCCTCCTGTCCCGGTGTCCTACACTTTGGCTTCATTGTTCTACATTTTGGCTTTGTTTTGGAACTTTGCAATAGTGCACAGTACCCCATAATGCCATATGTCGTTGGATTTGTATTGAAGAGAAGACTCCAATGCAAAAATCAGTTTTTGAGATATCTCCTTCCTATCAAAAGTTATGGCCAAAAAACAAAACAAAAACCATAAAAACGTAAAAATACATTTTTGGGCAATTTTTTTAAGTGGGTAGGAATTTTGTCCTGGGGGTAAGAATTTTGGCCTTGGGGTTCAGGAATTTTGGATTGGCATCTGGTCACCCTGGCTTAAATATAATAATTTTATACTAGTTTTTGGAATGGGAAAGATTCCAATGCCATATGCATATTCAACAATTGTGCTATACTACATTTTGAATTTGGACAAACTTCATAAGTTAGAAGAGGCTAGGCTGGCCTGGGGTGGTATAGTCCATGGGGTCAAAAAAAGTTGGATTAAACAATAACATAATCTTGGGACAACTTTTAAAAAGTAACAACTTGTCTCTGTCTTGAAAACGTAGAAAGAATCTTCAGTCTTAGGGTGTACAATAGTTAAAACACTTAGAATAGTATGGTTACCTTTTAGGCATTGGTTAATTGCTCAGATAGTGTGCAATCCTAACCTAGGCCAGCATAACTCATCAGTCCTTCCATTCCTGTGGTGATGTAGAAAGATATTCACCAGTCTGTGCTCTGGCCCAACCCTTCCCAAAGAGTGGTGCAGAAGTGTCTTATGCACTTTTGTGACACCCTCAAGTCAGCACAGGATTTATGCCAGGGCTTAGGCTGGCCTAAGTGGAGATTAAGATTGCAGCCATAGTTAAAGATGGGAGAGCCGAATGTATTTGACTGTAGTAAAACAAATACTGTATCTGATTAGAAGTCATCACTAGTTGAAGTGACCGTTAAAAAAGTAAATATTTTACTTCATCTTGTTCTTGTCTTTTTTTAATTTTAGAGAGACAACCACAAATGAAAAATGAAGTTAAAATTTCTTTGACGTGCTGCGTGTGGATACAAGGAGATTGGAAACTGCTCGGTGTCAAACTGTAAAACTAGTTTTGCTTTTGACAGAATGAACAAGCCCAGGAGGAGCCTCCTGTTCTGTAAAAATAGTGATAACTGAATTTTCATACTGCATGCAAGTGCTGTGACGAAATGAAAGAAGTTGCGCTCTGGTCACCCAAGGAGGTGGCAGATTGGCTATTGGAGAATGCTGTGCCAGAATACTGTGAACCCTTGAAGCATTTTGCTGGGCACGACCTGATCAACCTAACGAAAGAGGATTTTGAGAAGCCCCCTTTGTCACGTGTTTCTTCAGACAATGGCCAGAGGCTGCTGTACATGATAGAAACTTTAAAAATGGAGCATCACATTGAAGCACACAAAAATGGGCATGCCAATGGGCACTTGATCAACAGTACAGAGGCCCCCACAAGTGAAAGCAGCTTCAGTGAAATAACCAAACAGAATGGGATGCCAAATGGATATAGGAAGGAAATGATAAAAATCCCTATACCAGAGCCAGAGCGATCCCAGTATCCCATGGAATGGGGGAAGACTCTTCTAGCTTTCTTGTATGCACTTTGCTGTTTCATCCTTACTACAGTGACAATCTCACTTGTCCATGAAAGAGTGCCTCCCAAGGAGGTGGAGCCACCCCTACCAGATGCTTTTTTTGATTACTTTAACCGGGTGCAATGGGCCTTTTCTATCTGTGAAATTAATGGCTTGATCCTTGTAGGACTCTGGTTGTTTCAGTGGCTGCTCTTAAAATACAAGTAAGTAAAACATTCTGAAACTTTCATTTTGTTCAGTCTTTCAGTACTGTAAAATCATTTCATTTTCAGTATTCCAATTTCAGATAACACTTCCTTTTTAAAATCTCTACTTCTTTAACAAGAAGCATAGGTTTTAAAATTGTTTTAAGGTACATAGGAGAACTTGTAAAATTGCTAAAACGGATGGTTCTTAGGTAGCCTCCCAACCAACCCAGACCTGCTTTGTTTCAGCAAGATTGCTACATCATGTCCCTTCAGACTATGTAATGGATCCCCTGTAACTAGAAGTTCATAAAACTAGCTCTTTGTGAGCCCTTTTGGGACAAGGACCCATCAGCCATTACTTTTTCATTTTCTTTGTAAACTGTTTTGTGAACTTTTTAGTTGAAAAGTGGTAGATAAATACTGTAGAAATTTGAGGTGCTTTAGTATAGGAAAAAGGCTCATGGGGGACTACATAGAAAATTATGAAAGGGATGGATAGGGAGAAGTTCTTTCCCTCTTGCTCTACACCAGAATAAGAGGAATCCAGTAAAGTTAACTGATGGGACAGTTAAAACAAACAAAAAGAAGTATTTGTTCACCAAGCAAACTGATTAGTGGAACTCCTTGCCACAGGCTGTTTTGATGACACTGGAATGTCTTTAAATGGGGAGTGGACAGATTTATGGAGGAAAAATCCATCGCAGGTTACAAATGCAGTGGCTATATGTGCAATTACTACTTTTTAGAAATAGCCTATCCATGAATGCCAAATGCAAGGTAGTGGCAATAGGATGGGAGGTATCTGCTCCCAGTGTTGTCTGGTGGGCCTGCTGGGCAGTCTCTGGCATTCCTGAAAACCACTTCCAAGTTGTATGTACCAAGGCCAGCAACTCCCTCCCTTGATATATCTCAAAATGAATAGTAGAAATCATTCCAAAATGCTACTATGATGTATTATGGGGTGAGGCAGGCCCAAGGGGAGGGGTTGTGGCCCTTTGTGTGACCCAGAAATGGCACCAGAATCAGCCTTGAAACCACTTTGCAGCACTAAAAAACTTTCTTAAAGTGAATGCTTTTTTTTAAAAAAAATATCTGGAACAATTGGAAGTGGTTTTCAGGAATGCCATACACTGTCTTCCACCAGTGATGAAGGACCATTGTTCTTGGCTATATAAGTAAATTTTAAAATGTAACAAAAGGCATTGGGGAAAATTTTCTTATTATAAGTAGAATGCTCTGATATATCGGCTTGAACAATAATAACTATGGAAAGTTTCTCCCCATGCGGACAATTTAGTTGATACTATAAATGGAAATATTTAAGGTTTTTTTTTAAATGAACTTCAAAACTAGTATACAGTGGTATGTTGATTCACAAACTTCATTCGTTCCACAATTCTGGTTGAGAACCAAATCAAATTTCAATGTAAGGTCCAGTGTAAGGTTCAGCTATGGGTGCAATCCAAAGTAACTACGGGGAGTCCTTGCTCCGGTGTAAGAACAGTTTGCTCTGGATTGCAATATGAATTTCCCATAAGTTTTCACTTGGTGGTACAGTAACTATGGGTACATGTAATGTCTCTTATGTACTCCCGTAGTTACTCTGGATTGTAGGGTTAAATGGTTCAATGTAAAGATGGCCACAAATGTGTTCGTCAGCTGATGTAGTTTACTAATGGAAGCAAAAATTTGCCAAACACTTTTCATGAGCAGAAGTGAATTGTGGTATTACTGTACATAGTAGGAAAACTGGAATGGAGTTTATACTGTGATTGCATTGATTGCAGAGGTAGTTCATTGATTGCAGAGGCAGTTCAGTCTATGTAACTACGTTCAGCATCTGTGCAACAGAATATTATTATTTTTATTTATTAAATTTATATCCTGCCTTTCTTTCCTAACGAAAGGGAACAAAAGGGAATATATTTCCTCCTATGAAGTGAATACATATTTTAATTCTGTTTTATATAGAATCTGAGGAACTACTGAGGTCTGGTTTGCTCCTGTCTACATGTCTCTGCCCTAGAATCTATTCTTGGTCATTATAGGAAAGAATGTTGGAAACTGACTTAGGCTGCAATCCAGAGTAACTGCGGGACCTTTTACACTGACGTAGTTACGGTGCCACCATAGAGCAATCCAGAGTAAGTGCCTCTTACGTCTTCCCGTAGTTACTCTGGATTAAAGGGTTAATGTATATAAAGATAGTATTAAGCATGTTGACATTTTCTTCTTTGGATTAATTGCTTCTGAATCTGTTCTGCCCCAATTTAAGTGGAATAATAACTTTTGTCATTTTAAATAATTTATTTACAAAGTGCATAATTATTGTCCTGGCATTTATGGATAGATCTATAGTATATGGATCTAGACTAATAGTCCTCAAACTCCTAGAGACCCTAGGTTGCTCCCTGAGTTATAAATGGAAAGGAATGTGGAAAAAATGATGATTGGCAGCAATGCCCCCTTCCTATATAGTAACTGGCTTAAGGTGTCCCTTCAGCTTATACTGCTAGTTGTGACCAACTGTAGGGTGTAGTGCTCATCCCTGTTTCAAGAGCTATAGAGCCAACATTGTCTGACATAATGATTACTATCAGGCAGATAGAAATGCTGGCTGATCTAGACCAGGGGTTCTTAACCCTAGTGCGGAGACCAAATGCAGCGCTTGGCAAGACCCATCTATTGGGGCAGGCAAGTCTTATAATGTCTCTAATACAATCTTATATATAAATTTATTCAAATTTGAAATGATCATTATTCTATGCCCCTAACACAGTGTCAGAGAGATGATGTGGCCCTCCTACCAAAATGTTTGGACACCCCTGATCTAGACCAACACTATTGTATACCAAACCTCAAAAAAACCAGTGACAGAACTTTTGCCTTTTTTCTCCAGGTCAATTATTAGCAGAAGATTTTTTTGTATAGTTGGCACGCTGTACCTGTATCGGTGTATTACAATGTATGTAACTACGCTTCCAGTACCTGGGATGCATTTCAACTGTGCCCCAAAGGTAATTTCTCCCCCTTGTTTTCACTGTTTAAAAATAGTTTCTTTTCATTCTCAAGCACTTGGAACAATTTAGTCAGTGTGACTTCGGAATTGCTTGCCAAGAATTATATCACAGCCAATCAGTATCATTTATTGCTAAAATAGTTAATGAATAAATTATATCAGAATTCAGTTTAACGTTTCCTGTTCTTGACTAACTTACAGTAGTCACTGAATTTGAGAGTGAAGCTGTGTTTTATCATACTGAATTCAAACCCATGTTTCTTCCATCCTCCTTACAGTGACTATTACTGTAAAAATTGACCATGGGTCATCAAGTGCTGCATCTATATAGACAGAATAATATGGCATATTTTTTAGTTATAGTTCAATGAAAGATACAAAAAATTATCAAAATTATTCCACTGTGGTGGGTTTTTCCCCTCACAGTAACAGATAGTATTGAACATCATTTTAACTAGTTCAGTAGTTTAACCTGGAAGAGCCAGGTTCAAATCCCTACTTGGGTATTGCCCATTAAGACCATGGTATCATGAGAAGATACCATGAAATACCATTGGGACAAAGATTGTTTTTGTTTGGTTTTGACAAGATTAAAATGAAACTGTCAATTAATATGATGCAATGCTGACTTTTTCCTTTCTACCGTCAGCTCTTTGGAGATTGGGAATCGCACATGAGGAGGATAATGAAGTTGCTTGCTGGAGGAGGTCTCTCTATTACAGGAGCACATGACATGTGTGGTGACTACCTATATAGTGGTCACACAGTGATGTTAACACTTACATACTTATTTATCAAAGAGTGTAAGTTTCCTTTTCAATCTAAATATGTTTGTTACTCAGTTAAGACAATGCACTGAAAGATACTCTACCATTACCTTTCTACCTAGTTTATCGGAAACTACATGTTGGGATACAGATTTCCAAATTTAAAATAAATGCTGATCCTTTTATGTAAGAATGATATCTTTTAATTTTATTTTTACTCAGAAGTAAATTCTGAAAATAATGTGTTGGTTCCAAAAGTATCCAGTTCCAGTCTACTAAGTTACCTTTTCACTCCCTGTCTTTTATATTCCCTGTCTTTCACTGTATTCTTAGGGTTTTACCAGAGCAAAAATAGTGATAATTATTCTTTATAACAGTATGGTGAAAATAAAAGGTACAATTCCTCATGGTGGTTTGTTTTTATGATTGGGCTATAGCCCTTTAATGCCTTGGTACCGTACTTGGGCATTTCAGCCTAGAACCCCCTTTCAAACTTAAACATCTGTCTCCTTCATATCTACTGGGAAGTAAGTCCTATTATGTTCAATGAGACGTACTCCCAGGAAAGTATGGATTGCAGCCTATTCCCCATCCATGCAGGTCCACTCAGAAGTAAATCCCATTGTGTTCAGTGAGAGTTAACTCCCATCTTCAAGCAGCTTTCCCTGAAAAGGGAAGCTTTTGGATGCTTCCCAAATGCACGAGTGTTCCTTCAGGAGGGGAGGGATCTCCCTAATGCCTGCTGATGCTGACAGTTGGTTGGGTGGCAGATGCCAGCAGCTTGGAACAGTGGGATGCTTCAGGTTAGTGGGGAGGACAGTCTCCTCTGCTGTGCCAACTGCCCATGGAAGATGGGTGCCACCATCTTGGAATCTGGCACTTACCCTACAATCCAGAGTAACTACGGAAGCACATAAAAGACATTACGTGCACCAGTAATTAATGCACCACCTAGTGAAAACCTATGGGAAATTAATATTGCAATCCAGAGTAAATTGTTCTTACACCGGAGCAAGGACTCCCCGTAGTTGCTCTGGATTGCACACTAAGGCACCCAGTGCCAGAATCCCAGATGGTGGATCCCACCCTCTTATGACCCCCCAGCCCAAAATTGCAAGTGCCAGAGGGGATTCTGACACTCACTTTGAGTACCAATGCTTAATATGTTATCCAAGCACAAAGGTTTATATCATTATGTATGATTTAAAAAATCTTTTTGGTAAGTTATCTAAAAAGATGATCTGGTCTAAAAACCAATTCAGCTATGAAATTTTGAATAGCAAAAACTCAGTTTGTCAAGCTTAAAAATTAGTTTTGAAGTATTAAAAATCCAGTTCTAATTTGCATGTTAATACCAATAGGGAATTTGTTGTCCTGTTTCTTTTTCACTGTTCATTTTAAAGTGAGCTTTTGTAGATTAAATATACTGACAAAAGTAATAGATTTGTGATTCTTTGAAAATATTTTCCATTGACAGCTCTGACTTACATAAAAAAGTTCTCTCTCACACACAATGATTTTTCAAGGAGAATATTTGTTAAATAATCTTCTCAGTGGAGATAAACTAGATGTATGGAATAGAGGTATCAGGCCTTTGTTTTTCCTTGTTTTCAGATTCGCCTCGGCGACTCTGGTGGTATCACTGGATTTGCTGGGCTCTCAGCATTGTTGGGATGTTCTGTATTCTCTTGGCTCATGACCACTACACTGTGGATGTGTTGGTGGCTTATTACATCACTTCAAGACTTTTCTGGTGGTATCACACAATGGCCAATCAACAAGTACGTTCCCGTCTCTTTCCTAAATAACTCAATTCATGAACTGTCTTAGAATTAATCATGTTTCAGTACATTATGATGCAGAAAAATATTCTTCCATTTTGTACATCATGTCTTCCACAATCTTCGTGCAAGGTCTGTGAAAAATTTTGCTGAAGAAGTGCTGGGCTGCAGTCGAGAGATGACATGGAAAAATCTTCTCATGCTGTATTGCTTTGAAGTGTGACTAGGACTTTTTGTGGGGAGAGGGATGGAGAGGGAGAAAGAGAATTCTTATAGCACAATTCTATGCATATTAATTTAGAATAAATTCTCATTGAATTCAGTGAAACATGCTACCTAGTGGGTATTCTTCACTTTGCAAAATCCTAACCCTAGCATGAGAAGAAAGTCTCATTCTGTTCAGATGAATTTAGTCCCATCATTGGATAACAGCTGGACAGCCAAATCCTGAGCTGCCCATGGCAGCAGGACTCCTGCAGCAGTTAAATTGCTGCTATGGGAGCCTGAGAGTGAACAGACCACCGTAGCCTGTGCCTCCTCAGGGAAAAGGGACTTTCATCCTCTTTCCCTGTGTAAGTGATAAGCCGTGAATGGAGCTGTTTTTTCTGCATCAAAAATGTCAGCTGCAATATCCTGTGGGCCAGCAGGCTGTCACAACAACACCCAACGCTTCCTTGGAGGAAGGAGACATTCATCCCCTTCCTCCACATCAGCAAAGTATCCCTGCAATGAAGCTACTCATTTCTGCACACCTCCCCACACCTCCTTTAGCACTCTACCAAACCAGAGAGAACCAGTGCATGCCAGGCACTAGTGCAGTACCTGTCAGTGCTGGGCTAGTTCCGTCACTGGTCTGGTGGTGGGACTCACAGACATGACTTATGGCACATTTGCAACACTCAGCTGCTGTGCTTCCACAGTGAGCCCTTAGGATCGGGCTCTGAGGTAGTAGGCAACATTTTTCCAATGTGATAAAGAAAATAGAATGCTGTTGAAACAAAGAATTGTGAAAATATAATAAAATGTAAAAAATAAATGCAGGGAATTGAGCAAATGGAGCATGTACCTTGCCGCTTCAGCTCAAATATCAGCTTATTCTAGAGTAGTGGATTCAAGCTTGCAGCCTAAAATATACTGTGTTGTATTTCTTTGACTTCATTTGTGATCCTTCTTTTGCAGGTGCTAAAAGAAGCTTCCCAGACTAACCTTCTTTCACGGGTGTGGTGGTACAGGCCCTTTCAATACTTTGAAAGGAACGTTAGAGGCATTGTACCCCGTTCTTACCATTGGCCATTTTCCTGGCCAGCACTACATCTGGGTAGACAACCTAAATACAGCAAATTTGTGAATGACACATAACAGCTACAAAAAGGAGATGGCAGAGGAACTGTCCTGAAGTGCTAAAATCTCCCCAAGAGAAGATGCCATAAAAACTGACTTGCTCCCTTCCCTTTTCCTTTTAACAGTTATCTTGACTTTAATCTGTTCTCTTACCTGGTAAGCACTGTGATCTTTTTCTCTCTCCAAAGGATCTGCGATGGACAACAATAAAGAAACCATAAATTATCATGCACTGTATACATTTCTTGTTAATAGATTTTGGATTTGCATTGCTCATCACCATATTTCTTTGTAAATGATGCAGCGGTATAAACAAAAAAGGCTTTTATATCATAAGTTCTGGTCTTTCCAGTCTAGCCTGGGAATAAAGCATATTATTTTCTTGGGAAAACATAATTTTCGTATCTCTTGCCCCAAAGATTGGGCTGTAAGCCATTTTCTAGCAAATGTCTATATGACGGTTTCTAAGTACCTGACTGGAATAATACACAGGAATCTTTCTACATGTTTCACCGAAGTTACAAACGATAGACTCAGAAAGGTTTGGTAAACTTTGATTTTGTAAATCTGCAGTGACAGTGTCAAAAAGTGCAAAAAAAAAAATTCTGTTGTAAAGTGATTTTTCTAAGTATTTCCTAACTTTATTTTTTGAAATGATATGAGTAAAAACAGAATCTAAAAAGATTTTTACTTGTCAGAGAAGAGTTGAAATAAAAAAAATGCTTCTTGGGAGAGAGATTTGCCTGTTTCTAGTGCCTTTCTTGTCTTGGTAGTATGGTCAGTAGGCAGTCTTTAAAGTTTTATTTAAAATGAAGAATTCCATGAAACCAAGATTTATATATGTATTGTTCCCATTTCTAAATTTTGATTTTATATCTAAATTAAATTGGAATTCTGCTTGCAATGTTCAGATGACTGAGTTGGAGGGAAAATATGATGGTCACACACACATTGTGGGTAGGTTAGAGTAAAATGTGCTTCTCTAATTATTTTATTGTCTGTTCCATACATAAATTTTAACTATAGCAAGAAAACAGCCATGAATTCTTCTTTATAAGATTTTAAAAATGATCAACAGATCAAAAATTAAACTATAAACAATGTCTACATCCCCAAATGAAAATATTGTTGAAAAACAATTGATATATTTAAAACAGAATTGTGCAGAAACTGCATGTAACTCAGAAATTTCAGTCCTGCCATACATACTATGTTTGGGGGGAGATATTCTATCCTATACTTGCCAATGTGCAGAACAAATTAGTTTTTTAAGAATGAAGAAGCATATAAATATATATATAAATATAAATATATATATCCATTCTGTATTTTACGTGAAACAGAGTTACCTTCTGTAGGGTTTTTTGTGTGTTCAACAAGGTGAAATTTGTATTGTAAAACAATAATGGTGAAGGAAATAAAAAAGGCTTTTAAACAAATAGTCTCTTAGCACTGTTAATATCTTTGTGTGTTTGAGGGGGTTTTATATTTTATATTCAAAAGAACTCAATCCAAGAACTCAATCCACAGCTCTGGCTGTGGTAACTGGTTCCACAATGTCAAAAACAGCTACACTTATATCCTGTGTGGCCAGCATAGCAGTTGGAGGTGTCTTTCAGTTCTCTTACCATGTGTAGAATACCAGTGACCCCAGTGAGTCCGTTTGGATCTGCATTGGCTACTGAGATGGTGCTGAACCAAGAAGACCCTCTGCTGCTCAAGAACAGCGATGGGATATGGCATTGGTTTCTGCCACCCAGTCACATCCCTTACCCCCTGCTTTACTTTTGTCATAAAGCAACCAAGTTTTAAGTGACTGTTTCTCAGATTTTATAATGTTATGTTACATTTTAAATTCAAACTTAATATGGGTCACATCAGTGGAAGTGCCACAATCTTTTTTTTTTAACATCAGTATGAATCCTGAAATGGTTTTTTTTTTAAAAAAACAAACACTCAGCTTATTAGATCTTCAATGCTGTCTCTCTGTAGACCAGTGGTTCTCAATCTTCCTAACACCGTGACCCCTTTTTAAGTTCCTCATGTTGTGGGGACCCCAGCCATAATATTATTTTTGTTGCTACTTTATAACTGTTATTTTGTAATTTTGCTACTGTTATGAATCGTAATGTAAATACCCGTATGCAGGATGTATTTTCATTATTCCAAATGAAATGTGTGTTCTATGCACACATTGAACACAATGGGATTTATTTCAGAGTAGGCCCTGAGGCTACTTTATTTCAGATTGGGCCCTGAGGCTGCAATCCTATCCACATTTTCATGGGAGTAAAGGCCCCCTGACTATAATGGGATTTATTTCAGAGTAGGCATGCATAGGATTGGGCCCTGAAGCTGCAATCCCATCCTCATTTACATGGGAGTAAATGCCCCCCTGACTATAATGGGATTTATTTCAGAGTTGGCATGCATAGGATTGGGCCCTGAGGCTGTCAGTCAGCCCCAGTGTGCACACAGCTACAGGCGGAGGTCTGGCAAGCCTGACCTGGTCCCCTGCACCAGGGGTCTTTAGGTGACCCCCAGGAAAGCTCTGGGCGACCCCCAAAGGGGTCCCGACCACCACTTTGAGAAATGCTGCTGTAGACCTACCCCACCTGGGAGTTCACAGTGTGAGCAGCGGTGCCGTAATTGCCAAGTCCCACGGGAAATATGGGCTGGAAAGGGATAGGTAGGTCAGCTGGAGGCTGAGCTTAGGAAGGCCTGTGAGTTTAAAAGGGAAGAGGCTGGGGAGCAGAGAACAGAGTTGGAGAAGCTGGGGTAACAGAAGAGAGTGGCTGCGTAAGTCTGGGGGGGGGGGGGCTTTCTCAATCCCCTTCAAAGTCAGTCTCACTTTGGACTTTGAAGGGAGAGGGCCCAGCCCAGTCAAGTCTAATGGGGATTCCCTGGTGGGCAAATCCTATCTTGCCAGTCCTATAGGAAATGAAATGGCAAAAATTCATAGCATGTTCTCACACTGCACCCCACTGTATGTTTGTTCAGACTGAGGTCACTCTGGTTGGGACAGATGTAGACCACTTGTGCCTTTTAGCCGGCTTCCTGTTTCCAATGGTCAAAACATTGCTTGGTTTTAATTATGGAAGTCTGTAGCAGTATAAATCTCTGTGAAGTCATTTCCAGGTATTTCCTGTTCACAGTGGTTTGTTTACATCATCAGTGTCTTACTTTACAAAGCAAGAAAGGTGCCTTCCTGTAAGAGCCTGTCATTTAAAATAGCATAAGGGAAAGAAAGAAATGGGTAACCAGAAATGTTACATTGGAATTAACCCTTTATTGCGGGAGTCAATCACTTCGTTACTAAATGGTATTGTGAGACACACTACAATGACCAGGACCAGACTTTTCATGAAGCAAAGGGATCACTTTGGGCAACAGGTTCCAAAGAGGATAATCTTTGCATGACACTAGCTCCAATACAAAAGATTTTGGCTTCATTTTCAGAGACAAACAGTTTTGAAATTGGCACTGACAATTATGTCAGTGTGGCTTATTTAAAAGGTACTATGGTATCTCTTAACAAGTTTGCACAGAATTTAAACTTTTTCCCGCCACTGAGCAAGGGAACAGAATTGTGTTACTCCAGAAAAGATGGAGTTTGAGCCACATACCAGTGAGTGAGTTACAGGAATGGTACAAGGAAAGCCAGGATGTCTTGGCCTGTATATACAGCTGTAATATAAACAGAACACAAAGCTTGTGAAGCTTGTTGGAGTTACTGGGAGAAACTGTCAGAGGAGCTGGTGATTATCGTGGAGAGCTTTGTTGTTACATTGCTACTCTGTTTTGCTGCTGAACTGTACATCTGTAAATACTGTAAATAGAAACTTAGTGGTGGACTTCACTGTGTCTTGTCTCATTCGATCCTGGGAACTTGGGCTGACCTCACCTTCCACTGCAATGGAAGCTCTTTGCTGCGAGCTTTGTTGATACCTCTGGGCACCCCTGCAGGGAGCTAAGCCAGTAAGTAGCATCCTAGCTCCTTGTTGCAGCACATACTGTAACAGGGTTATTATGGGTGCAGTCCTAACCTAGGCCAGTACAACTCATCCATCTTCCCATTCCCGTGGTGATGTAGGGAGGCAAGCGCTTGTCTGTGCACTGGCTTAACCTTTCCCCAAGAGTGGTGCAGAAATATCTTATATGCACTTTTGTGACACCCCCAGGTCAGCATAGGACTTATGCCAGCCTAAGTGGAGGTTAGGATTGCAGTCACAGTTAAAGATGGAGAAGCCAAATGTATTTGACTGTACAGTACTTGATTTCATATTTTTGTGGTTAAAAAAAGGTTCAGAATGGATTAACCAAATTTCCATTGAACCCTATGGGGAAAATAGATTCGGTTAACAACCAATTGGTTCACGATCAGAGTTGTGGAAAATTTAAGTTCGTGAACCAAGGTACCACTGTACTTTGTTGTGGTTTTGGTTCTTCCGTTAGATCTTCCAGGTGAAATTTACTATTCTCCATGAGTTTAACCTCTTCAATAGGTAAAAAATTAACATTCTTTTAAAAAGCCCACTTTTTGAAATTTCCAGGTAGTCCCAACTGTCCTTTTTTCTTACTGAAAAGATGCTGTAGTTGATTGGATAACCTAATAAAACACAGTTTGAAGAGGGCAGTCAGATATTTCCATCCAACAGATATACAGTATATACAAAAAGTTCCATTCCCAATGAAGATACACGAAATAAAAATTCAGTGTTTTCCCAGGAGAAAATAAAATGACAATGTATTATTCATTGCAAAAAACCCTGATGTGGCATTAATAGGCTCCTGGTGCGAGGTAATCAAAATTAAATATATTTGCATCCAATCCAAGGTAACCCACCTCCTACAATTTCTTCAAATGGGCTATATTTTTTTTAAAAGAAAAACTCCAAGGATTGTGACAAGCCTCAGTTTTCCCTTATACAGGAGTGCCCTAAGGGTATGGAGCAGTGCCATGTCATCATATTTCTACTTTTCCAAATGTTCTTCATAGTATAAACTTTGGGAAGTATTTGCTGAAATCAAAATTTGATTTGATTATGCAGCATATAGACTGGAAACTATCATGACAGCTGACACCTACAATCTCTTTGTAGGTGCTAGGAGATACAGATGAGATGGTTGGTAGTTAACTGTTCTTTTTAACAGATAAACCTATTTTCTAAACATGAATGTCCAACTAATAAGAGTTGCTTATTATTATTTATTTATTTATTTATTATTAACTAGTGAAATGTACCCATGTTGAGAGAATAAAATTTCAGGAATATTTGTAACAACCACCCCTATGCAACATCACTCAATGCAGCACACACACCCTTGCAACATATGTCACTGTGCAACACATGCCTCGTGCAACATCCCCCTATGTAACACCCCCCTATGTAACACCCCATTATGCAACACACACCCCATGCAACCCCTTGGTGAAACTCCTGTGCAACACCCCCATTGTGCAACACTGCTTCTGTGCAAATACACCCTGGTACACCATACCCCACACGCACAATCCATCTCCTCATGCATCATCCCCCCACAGCTGTGCACCCCTACTGGGCAGGTGCAGGATTTAGGGATGGGTAAATCTTCAATGTAGGACAAAAATGCATTGTACCCCTGTAGGGATGCTCATGTCACGTAATGAATACGCTCCCCAAATTTCACACTTCTAAGTCCAGTGGTTTTGGATAAGCATTGATGAGTCAGTCATTGACCCATTTTATATATAGACTAGCAAAATTTACCCACCGTTGTGGGAGTAAAATTTCAAGAATATTTATATTCCTGGGCACACCCAATCCTCCCCATTCAGCATCCCCCCATGCAACGCACACTGCTGTGAAACAACATCACCCCTGTTCCCCCTCCGTGCAACCCCTCTCTGTGCAACACCATCTCCCGTGCACCATCCCCCCTTTCTGTAGCATCATTCGACCATGGGCACCCCACTGGGCAGGTGCAGAGTTTGGGGCAGGGTACTATCAGTCTTCGATGTTAAGTATAGGCCAAAAATGTGTTGTACCTCCTTTCAACCCATTAGGGGTTAAATGTCTAAAAATAATTTGTTCGAGGGTGCTCACATCATGTAAGTAGTACCCTCCCCAAATTTAATGCTTCTGGGTTCAGGAGTTGAGACGGCATTGATCAGTCAGCTATTCTTCAATGTTAAATGTTAATTGCCTCTTAAACAATTTTGTGTCCCCGCCACTTCTACAATCCTGGCTATGGCCCTGCAGTGGCATACTTAAATCATTTGGCACCTGGGACCCATACATAAAAATTATTTAAATAATTAACAATATTAATTACTACAATTAATTAGAAGTTAATTAATATTTTCATATTTTAAAAATAATCTTACCAGTTAAACCTTCATTTTTTTCTATTTGGGGAGGGGGTGAAGCTGCCTTCTGAAGCATTCTACATTCATTCTACAATCTCTTAAGAAAAGACACCAATATTGAAAAAGAAAAGACAGAAATAGTTGATAGAGATTCTGCTTTCTTGGCATCTCTTGCACTCTTGGAACCTCTTGAAACCTTCTGCACGTTTCTATTAAGGTGCTTTAAAACCAATCTATGCCATACTCATTTGTCATTTGCACATGAATATGTCTAATTTTGAACATTAATCCTGACATCATACATGTTGTTTAAATTATGACTGTGGACAGAGTGTTCCAAATGCAAATGCCAGGAATGGATGAGCAGAACAATTCCAATAGCTGAAGTAAAAGAGCCAAACAACCAAAGTCCATCCCACAGGGAATAAATTATCTTTAGTCTTTGACACTGAGGGCCTAGATTTGTCACAAGCAAAATGGGAATCAGCAACAAAGAAAAGGCTTATCAGAGTACTTCAAATAACATGCAATTTGGAGCTACTTTTGCAAAAAAAAACACAAAGACTGCAAACGGGAATCACCAGTTTTGTTTTTTAAACAAGTATTGGAAAAACTGTTTCCTGGAAATCAACAGCCAACTTAAGCCTTTTTGGAATTCTCCAAATTCTACATTTCATCATATTGATTTGGTGGGTTAATATTATAATAGAACCATTTCGCTAGCCTTATCACATGGCAATGGTGCATTATCTAGTCCTAACACATTCCACCTCAAATCAGTATTTTGCATTTTGCAGCAAGCCAGGATAAGCCTGTATTGTACAAGAGGAGCATACTCATTGTTTTTCCTTCCAAATGGCATTATGCACGCTAATGCTGGTGGCCTTTGGGCAAAATCCAGAGCAGTTACAGGTACATGCATTTATGTCACCTTCTAGTGTTATCTTATGGAAAGACACCTTAACTACTCGGGAGCAAAGGGTTTAATTTGACTTTAGGATATGGGCCTTAGTTATACTGAGAAGGTGGCAGTGAATCAACAATGCTTATCTCTCTGCATGGTCTCCAAAGTGGTAGCAATGAAGGAGGTAAAAAGGAGGCAGAGGATGGAGAAAAAGCAGGGTACAGTACACCATTAGCATTTCCATATCAAGTGAGAAAACAGCACAAGCCCAATTGTACCTAAAAGCGTTGTCTTCTTCTTTAATCTTTACCTGCCGATTAGGGAGAAGGTTGTGCTCTCAACCAATATGCTGCTGTATGTGCCTCTGGATTCTACGCATTGCATCGTTCACAATACACCTCCATTTGGTGAAATTATTTGATGGCGATGTTTCAGAAAAAAATAGGTAAAATCTAGTGTTTAAAACAAATGGGTGGGGAATAGGAATGCAAAGCTTGGGAATGTAGCTTTGTATGGATTCTTAGGAACTAACAATATCTGAACAAGAGAAAGAAAACTAGTGTGAATGAAAGCTGTAGTCAGATTCAGTAATAATGCAATTGGTTCAGTGAGCCACCAGATGTCACTGAAGTTACACAGAAAATGAAAGCCTTTCCTGAAACAAACTGATAAGTTTTCCACAGAAGAGTGTTTTCTCTCTCTCTCTCTCTCTCTGTGTGTGTGTTGTGTGTGTGTGTGTGTGTGAGAGAGAGAGAGAGAGAGAGAGAGAACAGTTATAAAGACATTTGAGTTGGGGATGAAACCTGCTTCAAAGATGTGAAAAATGTGAATTATTTCTCTCTGTTTCCTCACAATCTGAATTAATAAAGTCTAAAAAGAGTCACTACCATCTATTTGGGAGTACTGGACTCTCCAAATGATTTGAAAGGAGTCACATGAAGTAAAATGTGAGGGGAAAAAAGTATCTAGAGAGAACTCGAGAAAAAAAAGAGATATTTAACACAATTTCTGAATCATTCCTTGGTCTTGAACCGTGAAGCTGCCTGAAAATAACTGGCAAATGGAAATAGCCCAAAGATAATATTTAGTGTTTTTGATGTTTGACTTTCTGTCGGCATTTGAGGTGCCAGTAGGAAGCGCAGTCTGTGTCTGAGTTGGCAGTAACTAGCCAGAAAAGAGGTCTTGGGGTTGCGGTGGATACTTCCGTGAAAACATCACTTCAGGGTGTGGCAGCTCTGAGAAAAGTCAAATCCCATCCTTTGAATGCCCAGGAAAGGGATGGAAAATAGAACAGCTGATATCAAAATGCTTTTATGTAAATCTATGGTATGGCCACTTTTAGAATATCATGTACCATTCTGTTTTGCCTCATCTCAAAAACGATATTGTAGGACTCTTTCATGTATTTACATCTGGTATGCAAACATATTTTGGGTGTGGACGGTGTGTCTAGCTAGTGGTTTGCTGACTAGTTTGCTCTCTGGTTTTCCAGGCACCAACTAAAACTATTTCCCCCAAAGTCTGTTAACAGCTCAAGGTGTTAAAAGAAAACAAAGTTCCAATGCTCTGGAACCTTCTAAGTGATAATTAGGTGCATTTATGTTTACCATCTGGGTTTTGAAGTGAGGTGAGCATGATGAAACTGTCTAGTTGTGCCCTGTGTTTTTTTCTTACTACTCTTCTCATTTTGCATAGTTAGCTTCACTAACTATGGTTTCCCTGCACTGTTTGATGAGGCTGTGCTACAAGGTGCAGCCTCCCGGACTGCTGTAGTTGAGCACTGAGGGCAGGTAGCAGGGCCTCTGAGGGAAGAAGGTGCAGGGGGTACCTCATAACTGAGTTTGGGGTCAAAATGGGGGCTGAGTTGCCAAAGGTGGGGAGCCAGAAATTGCTTGGGATCTCAGCTGATATCATGGAGAGTAAAAGATTAAAGGTGAACTGATTGAGAGGCCATGTTACCAGACAGGTAGATGTGGGCTCCATATTGAGAAGCCCAGTTGAAGTCCTGTTTTGCCCCCTCCTTACCCTATGCTGCCAGCCTCCATCACTACCCTCCCTCAGCCCTTCCCTTTTGTGAAGGGATCAAAAAAGAACCACCATCAAAAAATAACAGATTTTTACATGTGGTATGTGTATCCGCTGCCTCATAGGGGTACCCAGTGCCCTCTGGCACCTGCTGATGCCTGCCATGACCCCCTGGTGCCCTATGCAGCCTGTCAGTGCTCAGCAATGCCCAGTGCCCACCCGTACCTGCCACCCAGTGCCAGTGCCAGTGCCCAGAGCCTAGTAGTGCCACCAGTGTCCAGCAGTTCCTGCAAGTGCCCAGGCATGTTCGGAGCCCACAAATATTCTTGAAATTTTACTCCCACAATCACAGGTAAATTCTGTGTGTGTGTGGTGTGTGTGTGTAGAACAGTTTAACTAAGGTCAAGTTCTCCTTTTTTCATTTTTTTAGGGTAATGTTTTGTTTTTGCAGTTAGTTTGTCGCCTGGCTTTGAGGCCTGTTTACAGGAATTTTACAGAGACAGTTGAAATGCCTCTGGTCTGCAGAGTGTAGCGTTTCCATAATAAATGAATGTGCCTCATCAAAAAGGCAGCAAAAACCTGTTCCTCCCCCCGGGAGATATTCATAACTTTGTTCATAGCAGAGTTTAGAATTAGTGCTAGGAAGAACAGCTATACATACCTGGGTATCTTAAAGAATTCCTCAGTTTACTTTACCTAGACAAGACCAATGGCAGAAACGCAGAAGTGGCTTGAAGATGCATGAGACAATTTCATCCCACTTCTTTCAGTGCGAATTTGATTTCTTCATCTTGTGAATCTTTTCCTTCTTTCTATAAGAGTATGCAGCTGGCTACCTGAGATACAAGGCACAACAGGAAAGAGGAACCAAAGAAGAAAATCAGGAAAAAAGAGGTTCCAGTACCCAGAAAGCTCTTAAGAACATAAAAAGAGCCTCTGCTGGATCAGGCCAAAGGCCCATCTAGTGTTGGTGGTGGGCAGTCATAGAGGACTCCTCAAGGCCAGAGAATGTTTGCTCCTTTGCTTCAGGACTCCATTTTGGCTTTATGGGCACTGGAAAGTTGGATAGGATCATACAAGTTGGCTTTAATACATGACTGTTCTTGTATTAAACACACACATTAATGTGAAAAGCTGTGACTCAGGCTGCTATACACACTGACCTTGGCGTGTTGGCCACTCTTTGACTCTGTGCCTAACCCTGTCCCCTGCTCAATTCACCCTGGTGACACTTCTCTGGCCAGTGGTGTTAGAGCAGGATGGATATGGGGATTGGCTCCTTCTTTGATGATGTTGCTGGTGACATGCTGATGTGGCACTGTTCACACACACAGATGTCACATCAATGACTTGTGGATGTAAACACTGATTATTACCATTGGTGTCAGGACTGGGCTTCAGGGGTGACAGTGTTGGCGCTTCCGTGGATACTGAGGGCATTACAGGGAAGGTTTGCGGCAACCTTACTGGGGGAACTATGCTGGTGTGGGCATTACCTGGGCAGCTTAGAGTATGACTTATGTCATGCTGGCTTCTTTGTGCTATCAGTGTGGCCTGAGAATAGGATTGGGCCACTAAGGAATTATTTTCACTTGATAGCAAATGTAAAATAATCATCCAACCGTGATATAGAAAGCTACACAGATTTTTTTTAAAATGAGCAACAGCTCTTATATGTCAGTAAATGGGTCCCTCCACTGCAGCCTACTGTATATATGTTATTAAACTATGTAAAAGTTGCTTCTGGAAAGAACTGAACCCCAAATTTATGTCCCTACATATCTTTTATAACAAGAGGGCAATTATAATTCATTGCTTGTTATCATACAATATTTAGCAACCCTAGCTAAGTCTTTATGTTTGTTTATATCATTAGCTATTGATAGATGTGTTGGACTGATTCATGTTTCTTTTTTATTATTAGGGTTCCAGTCCAATTTCAACTGATCAAATTATTATTTTTTAGTTTAGTTTGTTTCCTAGTTGTTCTGAGGAAAAAATTACTGCAGACCTTATCCTATATTTATGCAACAACATCAGCTGCCTGTTGGTGTTTGTTGCTCCCCAGTGTCCAGTGTCTGCCAGTGCCCACTGACTGCTAGTGCAAACCCGTGACTACCAGTGCCCAATGCTTGCTGGTGCCCCGCCTGTGCCCAATGTCCACTGGTGCCTGCCTAATGCTGGTGGCAGAGGCTTAACAAGGGTATGGTAGTGACTCTTTTTAGACTGTATTAATTCAGATTGTAAGGAAACAGAGAGAAATAATTCACATTTTCCACACTGGGATGCGATCTGCCACAGACGACAGGGCCCATCACTCCTGCTACAAGCAGGGGGTTGGAATAGATGACCTCCTGGGATCCCTTCTAACTGTTTTGATGGGGTGAAATTTCAGTCCTTGCCATGGGCGAAATTTTGCCTCAGTATGCCTCTGGCTGGTAGACACCAGTACCTGGTACCCACCGGTGCTTGCTGGTACCCACCGGTGCCTGCTGGTACCCAGTGTCCTCTGGTGTCTGTCACCTGCTGTTGACAGTCCACAGTGTCCAGTGTCTGGTATCCTGTGCCTGGCAGGGATGCCTGCTACCCAGTGGTGCTGCTAGTGATGGCCACCTTTGGTTGTGCCTTCTGGTACCTGGTGCCTGGTAGGGATGCCTGGTGTCCAGTGGTGTCCGCGGCCTGCTGGTACCTTGTGGTGCCTGCTGATACCCACTAGCCACTGATGCCTGCTTAGTGCCCACTGATGCCCAATACCCGCTGGCATCTGCCTGCCACTGCCCCCCCAGTACTTGCCAGTGCCTGCTGATTGCTGATGGCCAAAAGTGTCCACTGCCTGATGTCTGCCACCCACTGTCAACAGTGTCCGATGCCCACTGGTGACTGTTGTCCAGCAGTGCCTACCAATGCCCAGCCACGTATATCCTTTCAATTTTACTTTCACAATGACAGGGTAAGTTTAGCTAGTCTATATATATAAAACTGAAAAATCATCAATTGACTGACTGACTCATCAACAGCCAGCCAAAACTGCTGGGCCTAGAAGCGTGAAATTTGGGGAGGGTGTTCCATGATGGAGGCACCCCCTAGGAACCAGTTTTTGGATATTCAAACCAGAAGGGGGTGAAAAGGGGTGCAACACGTTTTCCTCCCTATACTTTACATTGAAGAATCACTGACTGATCAAGGCCCTGCCCCAATCCCTGGACCTAGTAGCATGAAATTCGGGGAGGGTTTTCCTTCTGTGACATCAACACCCACCAAGAACTGATGTTGAGAAATTTACTCCTTAAGGGGCTGAAAAGGGGCTTAAGGGGCTGCAACATGTTTTGGTCCTATACTTAATCCTGAAGAATGACTGATCAACATCCAGCTGATGCACAGGGAGGAAGGGTGCACAGGGGGGTAATGGTGCACATGAGAGGATGGAACATATGGAAGGGATGGTGCATTTGGGACATGATGCAAATGGGGTTGGTGCACATGGGGGATGTATGGGGGTGTTGCACATGGGGGGATGATGCGCATGAGGGGTGTTGCATATGGTGTGCATGGGTGGACAGATTTCAGGGGTGGACAGTGTGCATGGGGGTTGATGCACATGGGGCAGTGCGCATGGGGGGATAGTGCGCATGGGGAATGTTGTACGGAGTATTGCACATGGGGATGATGAACATGGGTGTATTGCACATGGGCAGGGTTGCCAGACCTCCTGTATTTTCCAGAGGTCTCCTCCAAAACGCCGCTTTGTCCGGGAGGAATGAGAGCCCCTCCGGACTCCGGTATTTGGGCAGCTTGTGCTGGCCCTTTAAATTTTTTTAAACTGTGGGCAGCTCAGAGACTTCTGGCTGGCTCGCACCGCCCACCCACAACCCAGAGGGGCTTTCCCGGCACTCGCGCCACACCGAGGGCGCAGGGGGGCTTCCCTCAGGGGTGCGCGCAGCTCCAAGGGTGCAGGGGGGCTTCCCCCAGGCCAATCCTATGCATCCCTATTCAAAAGTGAGCCCCATTAGAGAGAAAGGGGCTTACTCCCAGGTAAACTGAGGGGCCAATCCTATGCATCCCTACTCAAAAGTAAGCCCCATTAGAGAGAAAGGGGCTTACTCCCAGGTAAACTGAGGGGCCAATCCTATGCATGCCTACTCAAAAGTAAGCCCCATTAGAGAGAAAGGGACTTACTCCCAGGTAAACTGAGGGGCCAATCCTATGCATGCCTACTCAAAAGTAAGCCAATTAGAGACAAAGGGACTTACATCCAGGTAAACTGTGGTAGGATTGCCATCTGAGGGGCCAATCCTATGCATGCTGCACCTCTGCAGAACAGGTGAGCTTGTATTTGTGTGCGTCTGTGTAGAACAATGCATGGGGTGTTTGTGTGTGTGAGAGAGAGAGTGCATGGTGTATGTCAGTGTGTATCACTGACATGCCTTGTATTGTTGCAAATTGCTCTGGGGGAGGGGGCTTTAGGATTTCTCTGGGGGAAATGGGCTTTAGGATTGGCCTCACTTAGTTACAGGAATTTTCTCAGGAATTTTGGCTTGGACTGGGAGGAAATTTGGCCTTAAATCAGGAATTTTGGGGTTGCTGTGCAGGAATTTCCAGTTTGGCGTCTGGTAACCCTGCACATGGGGGATGTGACACATGGGGTGTATTGCATATGGTACACATGGGGGGATGATGCACATGTGGGGATGATTCACTTGCAGGGATGATGCGCATGCGGAGATGATGCACATGGGGGACGTTGCGCATGGGGTATTGCACATGGGGGATTTTATGTGGGGTTGATGCACTGTGGAGGGATGGCATATGGCTGGGACTATGTTTTTGCTAGTAATTTATATTCTTTCTACATTCAACTGTCAGACTCCTATATTCTGTAGTGATGTAACTGCAGCACCATTTGAAAAGAGCGATGTTCAAGTGGTACATATGGGGTACAGTCCTATACCAACTTTCCCAGGAATAAATCCCTTTGAACACAATGATATTTCTGAGTATACTAGGATTGCACTGATAATTACTTTATTGGTTTCTGCAGTTGCAAAGTTAAGGAAAAGGCTTTTTGCTACTGCACTGTTCCCAGGAAGGTTACTGGTACCATCATTGTTTAGGACATAGGTAAAGTTCTTTTTTTCTTCAAAGCTTTTAAAAGAATATCTGGTAGCAGGAACTTTGAAATTGAATTTTGCAAAAATAATAATAATAATAATAATAATAATAATAATAATAATAATAATAATAATAATAATAATAATAATAAAAGAGCCAATATGTCTAAACTGCTTGAATTTCAAATTCTGAAGTGAAACTTGTAATTGCGCCTTTTATTTCCTTGATTTCTCCCTTTTAATGAGTTTAGATTGTTATAATTGCATTTTTGATAGTTGGTATGCTGTGGTATTTTATATTTGACACCGATAGCTGGCATGCAGCAAAGTTAAAATAATTAATATTTGACAGTATTTTATATACTGTATGACACATTGGCATTTTTAGTACTTGGAAGCAGACAAAATTACTGCCATGGTGCCTGGTAAAAAAGCAAGAATGCCAACAAATCTAATATGCTTGAACTGAAAAATGTTGATGTATAATTTCATATTAAAACTGAAAAGCTGATGGTTGAATTTGTGCTATGTGTTTGTGTGTGTATTTGTGTGTGTGTGTGTGTGTGTGTGTGTGAGAGAGAGAGAGAGAGAGAGAGAGAGAGAGAGATGGAATTGATTGTATTTTATCATGCTTTGAATTTTAAATACTTATTGCTAATTAATCACCCATCAGTGTCTTGATTGGAGAAATGAAAGCCCCTCTGAAGCATGAGAATCAAGGGTTTTTGAGGTAGATCTTAGAAAGAGCCCCTTCCCTCCTAGCAACTTTCACAATAAAGTTGTGGCAAAGTTTCAAATAAATGCTGTTATCTCAAGCTTTGAAGATACCTTTCCGGTACCAAAACAATTTACCATTGTTTGCCCTAATAGACTGCAAAAGTGCAGAGATTGCTATGGTGAAGGTCCTCTGCTAAAGACTCTAACAACACAATTCTATGTATGTTTACTCAGAAGGATATCCCACTGTATTCAATTGGACTTACTCTCAGGAAAGTGTGCATAGGGTTGCTGCTGCCCAACTTGCATTGCCTCTACTCGAGTGGGTATAATAGGACAGATGTATGAGTCTTTTGAAAAAAAATTATGGGTTTAATTTTTAAAATAAATTGGTTCTTCCTCCCTCCAATGTTTCTAATTAATATTCCAGCTTTGTTGAGGGGAGAGGTATTTGCTCAGATTGCACATGAGAGCAATTTGGTTTGGCAGTTTTTGCAATTCCCATGAATTCAGGGTGACCAGATGCCGAACCCAAAATTCCCCCCAAATTCCTGACATCCAAGTCAAAATTCCTCCACTGTTTAAAAAAAGCGTAGGACACTCCTCAAAATGTAGGACAAATATAGAACATGTAAAAATAAAGCTAAAAATACTCATATTGCTTTCCTGTACTTAATTTCAACACTATAGTACTTCTTTTTAAATTGAAAACCTCTTTGCAAGATCTATATTCAGCAACAAAGCACATGTGAAGTGGCTTAAATGCACATGTGAAGTGGCCATGCAAGTGACTTAAAGCAGATCAGATTGTGACACAGAACCCCAGTCTGTGTCTGTCCAAAAGAAGTCTCCAGCAACAGAACCCAAGCAACTGACTAATACATACATTATTCTGATGCAGACCCCCAAGTCTGTTGAAACGGATAGGTAGATGGCTGGGTGGATGGATAGGTGGGTGAGGAGCACCAGACCCACATACACAAACTCACACACATATAGCATGCATGCACACACACACACACACACACAAACACGCACACAGGATTCTGCTGGTCAAAACTTCAGTTGATCATAGCATCACTGGAATAATATGCGCATTATTTCATCACATTTCATTCCATTCTGAGACTATCAAGACTTGGCTCTTAAAGAGGAAGTACAACAATTACTAGGAAGTACAATTCTCCAATGATAGTATAGTTTTAGGATTGATTTCAAAAACTGATTGATAACCAATGTAGCTATAGTATTGGAATTGTATGTTCATAGAATCCTAAGCCCTACTTAGAAGATGGGTTATTGCATTTTAGGACACAAATGTAGGACATAGATTTGTGAGCCATTTTCAAGGGTATATAAGAGTATTCCAACCTGGATGTTATCATAGCGTGAGTGAATGTGTCATGGCTGATCAATGTTCTAGCTTCCATCCCTCTTTAACTATCTACCCGGGTAGAAATTGTTGCCAAATATGTTTGCACTTTAGCTTTGTTATTACAAATTACCTCATTAGATTAAATGTTCTAAACGAATCATTCCTACATTTTAATAAGGGAAACTATCATACTGTACAAATGTACTTGGTTTTGAAGCCAGAGAAAGATAGGCTCTTCCTAAACAAACCAATACTGTATAGGGCAGCAGAAAAGAGTGTTAAACAGTGTATAATTTCAGAGGGCAGGAACATTGTCAGTGATGCTGGGTGTGAGAATAAACAAGTCATAAATATACAAGTATCATTCTTCTTTTTATTGGTGAATAGTGTGGCCTAAAGTGTCATACAAGAGAAATCAGATCATATGTAGAGGAATTGTAGCAACAGGTTACCATGGAAGTAGAGACAGATGTAATTACTCTGGTGGATGTTAAGTGTGGGGAGGATGTTTAGTGGTTTTCTTTTTTTAATCACACACGACAAAAGCTATGAAAGAAATGGACACTTTTACATTATTTTAGGAAGTTTAATCATTTTTTAAATCATCATTTGATTTACAGAAGAGCTTCATGTAATTCAGCCTGACACAATTATTCATAAGGCATAATTTGCATTTCAAGAGACGCCAGCTAAATCGTGTTTTTGAAAACCAACAGTTGTTCCGAATAAAACGAATTAAGATGATTTCACAATGCTGAAATTCTATACAAATATTGTATTACAAATACAAACAATATAAGTGCTTTTATGCACACGCTTCTTAATACTGTTTGTGTCTTTGAGACCTGCTTTATCTTACAGTATAAATAGCTGGGGCAGCAAGAGCAAGTATCTCACTCACACACACACACACACACACACACACACACACACACACAATTTAAAAATGTATATGAAATGACAGCATCTTCCCTTAAATGTGTGAATACAGTAATCTAGAACAACTTGCAAAACTACAGTTAACCTAAGTGATAGAGGTTCAATACACATGTGGAAACTTTAATCACTTAGGGCATCTTTATCCACATTATAAGTTTTGCAACTCAGAGTCTATGGGCAATTCCACAATCTATGCCACTATAAACAGTTCATAAACAAAGACAGAAAATTCTGTACTAGTTTGGAAGAAAACAACTTCCAATATTTCTGGTTTACCCAGCTATGTGGCAGAAAAATGCAGCTTTTAAGAGGGGAAGTAGATTTTGCTTCTGCTGCCATATCCAGCCTCATAATTTGTTGCCACCTACAACCCATCATGGATGTTCCCTCTTACTAAATTATCCCCTTCCTTCCCTGAACTTTTTCCTCACATGGGATCCAGGTGATCGGATGTCATAATGGTAAAAGAGGCCAAGCCCACCATAAAGGTAGGACACAAATGTAGGACATGATAAATAAAAGCTAAAAACACTAATGTATATTGCTTTCATGTGGTTAATTTAAACACTATATTACTGATTAATAAATTTAAAACTAGAGTGGTACATTGTAAGACAAGTAACTTGTAAGAAGAATGCTTTGTAAGATAAACTAAAATTCCTAAGGAATTCTGCCTTGTAAAACAAACAGTGCCTTGTAAAACAGTTTTACAATGAAAATTCATTGTAAAAAAAACCGAATAGATGGATCTGCATCGTGAGCAACAGCAAGAGGTTATGGAGGAGCTCTCATCTGCAGAGGAGGAAGAGAATAAGGAGGAAGAATCCTTCACATCAAATGAGATTAAGGATATTTGTAAACATTGGGAAATTGTGCAAAATTTTGTAGAAAAGCACCACTAAGATAACGCTGTAGCAGTGCGAGCAATGAGTCTGTTGAATGACAATACGGTGTCACATTTCCATGAAATCCTCAAAAGGACACAAAAGCAAGTGTCATCAGAAGGTTCTTTGTTAAAGTTGCTCAAAAAGACATCAGTGATTCTTTTAGTGAAAATTAATCATCTTTGGCCATAAAGATTTTTCTATTCTGTTTTACTGTACAGTTTATTACAGTATTTTTTATTAATACTACAGTAATTGTATTCTGCATTATATTACAGTGTTTTGAATTCAATTACAGTATTTTGTCATCATTTTTACATATAGTTAATATTTTTATATGAATATTTTTGGGTTTTGGAACAAATCGTTTGAGTTTCCATTATTTCCTATGGGAAAATCTGACTTATGAAACACCACTGTATTATATACCAGTAATTTATTGTGTATAATTTGTTAATCACATGAAAGCTGTCTGCTCAAAGAGAAAAAAAAAGAGGACAATGAAGTCTTTTTCCAGGACATAGGATAAAAAAGAGGACATGTCTCAAAAAAGAGGTCATCTGGTCATTCTGTATGAGTTATTAAGTTTAAAGGAACTGCATCTGTTTAAACACTGGGAGAAAAGAACATTATCTGGGAGCTTAAAGAAATTGGAAGGTTGAAAGGGCAGAGCGCAGTGAGGAGGTAACAAGCCTTTTCTTACTTACTCCCTTCAGCATTTTTAGAAAGAAAAAATACAACACTATTGGCGCCATCTTTTGCATGTCTACTCAGAAGTAAGTTTTACTGCATTCCATGGGGCTTACTCCCAGGAATGTTTGTATTGTATCACAGCCTGCTATACTCCAGATCACCTCTCCCTGCCTACTCATATTTGATGCTTATGAAGAATCAAATAGGCAGGAACAGATGACTTGGAGTTTGTATCCTCTTCCTTTTAGTTTACCTATAAGGAGCATAGTGTGCAGGTTTCCTGCATTGCACTGCTTATGGAAGTAGCAGGGCTACTGCCATATCCACTAGAAATACAGTACTGTGAACAGGGAAGGCTATGGCAATGTTCCTGCAAAGTAAAGAAAAAGGAGCACACCTACTCATTTGCCTAAGCACAATCTTCCACCCACACCCATAGCATGTGTGCACACAAATCGAAACACAAAGTGGCATTTGTGGGGAGTGATTGAGATGGTCTTGGCAATGGGAGGTCTTGGGATAGCCCTAGAGCTGCTGTGTGTAAACTGATCACCGTGTGGAAAAAAAGAAGCAGCCCATTTGAACTTGATTAACCAGTAGTAAGCTCAAGTACTGCACGTAAGCGCAATCACTGGAAACTCCAATACTGGAAAAGATCTCAGATAGCAGCACTGAGAAAAATTTCTTCCTAAAACCCTGGACATTGCTGCCAGCTGAACAAGAGGATACTGCGTGCAAAAAACTGTTTATTCACACTTTCCACAGAAACAGCTAACAATCTAACAGGCACTGAAGGTCATCTCATTAATTGGTATCGTTTGGCACTTGGAGATCTTAAAAGGATTACAAACTGAAATGCTTCCAAACGTGCTGACAGCAGATACTGCTTGTCCCCTTTACTGTTCTACATAGAGAAAGAGATAAAACGTTCCAATCAATCAACAAGATTTGTAAGAACAGTATACAGATGATGGCCAGGCTCATATCAGATGTTCAGGCAGCCCAATCCCAGCTAAATCCTGCACTGAAACAGAGCCAGCACAGAAACAGAGGCTGATGAAGGTCTCCAGAAGGAAAGGTTTTGTAGGGTAAGCCTCAACAGGTAGGGTAGCCCAACAGGGTAAACTGTTGGGCTTGCACCAGCAAAATCGTGGGCACAAGCCCGAAAAGCCTTGAGGTGTGAAATGAGGCTCAGGGAGGGGAATTGGATATGGTGGTAGTCGCAAGTAGTAGTAATACTGGATGTGTGACTCAGAGCACAATCCTAACAATGTCTACTCAAATGTCAGCCCCATTGTGTTCAATGAGTCTTACTCTCAGGAAAGTGTTTTTAGGATTGCAGCCACACTCATAGTATAGCTGCTGTTTAGTAACATCAAGATTCAGACTTAACTCTTCCCTATCACCAAAAATGCTTTGATTTTCTTTGAGCTGCATTGTGGTAGGCTTGAATAAAATACAAGGTGATTCAAAATGAATGGGACAAAAAGAAAACATACCTGTGCCTTTTTGTCCCATTCGTTTTGAATCACCCTGTACTTTACCCTCCTTGAAGCCGATACATCAACCAAAATGAGGACATTTATGAAGATGCAAAAATCAGCTTTGAAATTGAAAATGTTGGAAATGCTGCTCATCATGAAAGCAGAAGGGAACTATTTCTCTATTAGTTACACATTGTAGTCTATGTAGCATTTTCTCTTGATGTTTCTCACACACAATCTGAGCCATAATAAAATCACTTTCAATGAAGATCAAAGGCTGCATAGTTCTTCGGGAGTAAGCATCATGGAACTAACCTCTGAGTTAAGATCTCTAGGATCCTAAATATTTGCAGTCAACAATTCTCAAAAAATCATTTAGCCTCTGAAAAAATAATTAGATCAACCAAAATGTTCTGAAAATGAGCTGAGGGACCAATGCAGTTGTTTGGTAACACTATTCTAATATTTTAAAGCTATTTTTCTTCAGTCAACAATGTTTTCTTCAGGCCAAAAATGTTTTTTTTGAACACATTCTTTTGAATCTAAGATTCTCAAAACTCTTCAGAAGCCAGCACAGACCATATGTCACAAGTGTCTTTGAAAACCTCTTCTAGTTGCACAGTACACAGTACACCAAGATAACACAGAGTTAATTAAATGCATACTATCCCATTTATTACAATGGGATGAAATACATTTCTTGCTGTCATCTATGTTAGCTGGCGAACACAACTAGGGAAGTTACTTACATCTATGAAACCTGCAATTCTTGCTATCACTAGGGGAGATATATATCACTAGGGGAGAGACAGCAATACCACCAGGGGAGGGAGGTTGACAGCATTACTTGCCAAATTGTGAAAATTCATGGTTTTCAGTAATAATACCATCATGTTTTATACCAGTTAATGCAGAATTTACAGCAGAATCCAATGGAATAAACCCTGTTGAAATATCTCTGTTCTATCAAATGTTATAGCAAAACAATTGGCAGGGTGAGGTGATGATGCATTTCCATGCCCGATGCATTTCCATGCCCACTGCATGGAAGAAGGTCTTCCATGGGGTGACGTGCTGGCATTTCACACTGGGTGATGTAAACCCTAGTGATGTCACTGCTGCTATGGCTCTTACATTTAGGCACACAACTCATATCCATATGAAATGCTGCACAGCTAGGAAATCTCAGAAATCTGAATAATAGCCGCATAAGTTCAAAAGTCTTTACGTTATTAAATATACTAAAAAAAAATCACTGTTTGTAAACACATATCAAGCACATACATCCTCCTAGAGAAGCTTATTTTTCTTTCCATGCTACTGCTGTTGTTTGGTATTAAAAATACTAGAAAGAAAGAAAGAAAGAGAAAGAAAGAAAGAGAAAGAAAGAAAGAAAGAAAGAAAGAAAGAAAGAAAGAAAGAAAGAAAAGCCTTTGAGGCTTTAAAAAAGTCTAAAAAAAGGCCCCCATCAATATTTACCATTACTAAACTGCTAATCTAAAAGCAAAGAATTGTTGCTATATCAGAATTTGCCTAATAATTAATTCAAAATCATTGTGTCCAACTAATAACTAGCCTGACGTAGTTCCTGCCTCTTGCCACAGCTTGATAAAAGGTAAAACATGGCTTGAAATAATGCTGGATTTTTAAAATGCTGCATAACCGTCACTACGAGCTGCGACAGCAAATGCTGGATAAGCTTCATATGTTGCGTATGTTGCCAAATCCTGGCCCATTGTCACAGCTTGCTTGAGCTGAGTGGCTGCTACAGTTGCAGTTGCATTAGCAATATATCCTGCAGGGAAATAGAAAATAAGGAAGTGTTTGTGTCATGATAATGATCATTAATCTGACTCTATAAACTTATATTGTACACCAGAACACAATAAAGTTCCATTATAGACTCCGCTGAAAAAATTAAGGAACTAGTTTTCAGTGTACCATGAAAAAGTAAATTTGTTGTTAACAGTGTCTAAATCTTGTCATATGATACAAAATCCATATGAGTCCATAGAATCCATAGAATCATGCTCCCAGTTCAAGCAGAAGATCTAGCCAGTTCGTAGGTATCACACCAGTGCCAGCTGCAATGGCTGACCGTTCATTTCCAGGCACAATTCAAAGAACTTGTTATCACCTTTCAAGCTCTAAATCAGTGGTTCTCAAAATAGGACAGGGAGTTTGTGACTTCATTTCAGGGGGGTCGCTATCTTGGAATCTGTTACTGGGTGCTACCCCCCTGGAATGGGGCAGTCAGGTTGCAGTCCATAACATTCTTGGGAATAATACAATAGGACCTACTACTGACTAGACATGGAGAAGCTCTGGCATCATAATAGCACTTCTTCTTTGATGGTACTTCCAGTCATGACATCATTTCCAGAGAGGTGTTGGACAGATTGTCAATGGGTCCCTGGCTGAAATGCTCAAGAACCACTGCTCTACTTGACACCTGACAGCCCAATACTATCCCCCATCACCAAAAAGTGATGACGGTGTGCCAAAAGGTGTGTGCTTCATCATATTGGGTTTTCCATTTTCTTGCTTTGTAATCAATGGAATACAAGATGTGCGCTGCACCTTTGGGGCTTTTCTTTCTGTTATCTAATTGAGTACATTCTCTATTTGTCAACAATTATCGTAGAATCATAGTGTTGAAAGGGACTATTATGTTCCTTCTGCAGAGTGGCATAATATAGCAATTAAGACCAAAACTGTCTTTTACATTGTGACTCCATCACTTTTCTATATCTATAAAAGAGAAAAGTCACTGACTGACTCACTCACTCACCCACTCACTCACTCACTCACCCACTCACCCACTCACCCACTCACTCACTCACTCACTCACACTCACTCATCACCGCCCTGCCAAAACCACCAGCCCTAGAAGTGTGAAATTTGGGGTGGGTGTTTCCTTCCGTGAGGGAGGGGTGCACTAAGAACCGGTTTTCGGAAATTCCAACAGGAAGGGGGTGAAAAGGGGCGCAACACGTTTTCCTCCCTATACTTTGCATTGGAGAATTGATGACTCATCAACATTCCGCCCCAACTGCTGGGCCTGAAGCATGGAATTCTGGGAGTTCCTTCCGTCACCTGAACACCCACCAAGAACCATCTGGAGAAATTTAACCCTTCAGGGGCTGAAAAGGGGGCAACCTGTTTTTGTCCTATACTTAACATGGGAGACTGAACCACATCCAGCCAATTTGGTGCTCTGTGCCTGGTGCACTGGGGGGATGTTGTTCGGAGGAAGAGGTTACACTCGCGAGGATGCTGCTCATGGGGGAAAGTTGCGCACGGGGGGAATGTTGCGCACGGGGGGATGATGTCCATGGGGGAAGTCACGCATGGGGGGATGTTGCGCACGGGGGGATGTTGCGCACGGGGGGAGGTTGTGCCTGGGGGAAAGTTGCACAGGGGGGAAAGTCGCACAGGGGGGAAAGTCGCACATGGGGGGAAGTTGCACATGGGGTGTTGATGCGCCATGGGGGGATGGTGTATGGGGAAATGTTACTTCCGCAATGCGGGTACATGTTTTGCTAGTTAGGAATAAAAGAATAAAGTGTACAGAAACTGGAACTGACTGGGACAGGAGATGGTGGCTTGACTGTTGAATAAGAATGGCAGTTTTTCAATATGTGCCTAAAATGATTTTTGTCAGTTAGCCAGTGCCTGATAGCAGGAAACACCGATTAAAATTTCAGTTAAGTTGTAAATATATATGTTGTGGAAATGATGATGTGCTTTATTTTAACTTAGTTAACATAAGAGAACGAGTGTTCTTGGACTCCTGGAGACATCTGGATTGGTCTGGAGTGAATGGTGTGCATTTTCAAGTCATAAGTTACAGTGAGTGAAGAAAACAGAGGTAGTTGTAATGAAATACAAATGACGATGGGTTCAATAAAACATTAGTGTGCCTTACTTAACGCGGAAGCTTGGAGATTCTAGACAAATTGATTTTTCTCTGTGGCAGGAAACTCAATGGATTTTAAATATAAAAAAACCCTGAAGTTCTCAAATGATTCCGTATTAATCAACATAACCGATCGGTGTATATTTCCAGTAATGTTTGTGTGAAAAAGTAACCTACCATAAAAAAACAGTCAAAAAACCAACAGAAGTGAATTAAGTTTAATGTATAGGATCTCTAAACTGGAGTTGTCTTATTTACCTCCATTTACTGATCAGATCAATAGTTTAATTTTAATAATTTTAGCATACTATTCATACTGTTCTAATCTATTAAGTGATATTTTAATCTGTCCAATGTTAATACTGTGCTACCAAATGTTGATTTTGAAAACATGCAACTTTTCTAGTCCAGGACAGGCCACAATGCAGTATCATTGCAGTGCCTAGAGATGATATGCAGTGCACAGAGATAAATTGCACTGTTAGGTGGCAGGGTGAGTTTTTAGGATAGAGGACCCATTCTGGGGCAGGAGGAGGTGGGATGCAGGAGGAACGAGCCTGGGAGGGGGATTTGACTGGAGGAGCATTGCTTTACCAGATCTCAGCCTCTGTATCAGGCTGTACTCATACAAAATAGCCAGCACAGACTTGAGGAACCTCATTGCAGGGCTGAGGGTTTTCTTTGTGAGTCTGCTGCACTCTTTGGCCCCATTGAGGATAGGATTGCACTACTCACTATTGTATAGGTATCTATAGGCTAGTGCTAATGTTATCACCAGAGCTTCTTGCCCTCCTAATCCCCACATCAGTTTTCCAACTGTGTTTTTAAAAAAATTTAATTTTTCTTAAGGAGTAGAAGTAATGTAAAAAATAGATGAACCAGAACTTTACCAGCACAGCTTTGTGGCATTTTTCTGGTTATTTGGGTTCTGATACTCAACTAAAGCCACTTGAAACAGTATGTGGAGAATCTCTCTGCAGAGTTTCATAACACTGACTTGTTTGCCATTAGCAAAGGCTGCAATTTTGTGCATGAATACCTGAGTCACTTTAAGAAGGTTTGTTTTGGGGAGCAGAAACTTTGGCTTCCATTTGTGGTGAATGACTCAAGCAGCCTGCTAACCAAAGGAAAAGGAAATTGGGGTGGGGGAGGTTTGCTTCCATTAGTAAGGCTGTTAAGTTATCTGATACCCTGCAATGTTTGCCTTTTCACTATTTAAACACTTCTTGGAAGAGTAGGGAAACTCTTCTTTCAATTCAACTTTTAACTACCATAATTGCTTAATCAGGAGATGAACAGAAGTAACAGATAGGCTCTTCTTGCTTGTCTCAATGGGCAGCAATGTCGCACTGCTGGCTTTTTGTTATCCATTTGTTGTCCAGTCTATTAGTTCTGAAGCTCTGTTCCAAGGGGATTATACAATTACTCTCTAAAACCTAATTTGAACATGCAAATTGTCATGCAACTGGCAACTAGAAATGCTGTCATGTGAAGAGTAATGCATGGGGCAAGCCTTTTGCGCAAGAAGCCTCCAATGTGGTCAAGGCAATTTTTACTTTGTGATGAGAAATGGCTTGAAAATGAGGTTTATACAGAGTGGTGAAAAGCATTAAAGCCGCATAAGGCATTGGTTCCATATGAACAGTTTGCCATATGAAGGTGCCTTCTTTACGTTTCCCTTTTAAGTGATTAGTGTGCCATTGCCTGCATTGTAATCCAACACTGGGCCATAGGATCTTTCTAAGCAGCAAAGAACAACAGACAAGGAAAGAAAGCACTCGACAAAGTAATAAATAGTAAGGGAGCAGGGTGACCATATGACCGGAAATTTCTGGATTTGTCCTCTTTTTTAGCTTCCTGTCCGCGTGTCCTCTAAAAGGGCTTCGTTATCCTCCATTTTGGCTTCATTTTGGAACTTTGCAATGTTGCGCAGTACCCCATCATGTCATAAGCTGTTGGATCTGTATTGAAGAGCAGAATCCAACGCAAAAAATTGGTTTTGAAATATCTCCTTCCTATCAAAAGTTATGGCCAAAAAACTAAAAATAAAAAATATGGATTGGGCTGTCTGGGAAAGTGAAAATGCCCAATATCGTGGCTTTACTTGTGGTTAGGAAAATGTGCCATTGTCCGCCGGAAAGGATAGGCTGAGAGGAATCCAAGAACTTGTCCTCCTTTTGAGGCTTGGTCATCTGGTCACCCTCTAAGGGAGTCCAATGGTAGTAAACAAGTCTTGAAATGCAGACCTGAGTAATCAGTATGCTATTTTAACCTGTCCTCCAAGCAAAGCCTGATTTATTATAACAAATACATTATTCATCCCTATGGACATTAGTGAGTCTCCCAGATTCTAAGGTTATTCTCATGATCCAAATATGTTGGATGTTGTTAGTTTACTCATGTTTTAAACAAAAACTAGCAATCCAAATTCTTCTTATGTGTTGGAAACCACTGCCAACTCAGTCCATTTGTTAATGCTTTGGTAAACAAATTAACACTTGCTTTGAACAAATATGTCTTCCTTTCAGTACATTTGACTTATACCTACAATGCTGTCTGTATGATCAAACTTAAATTAGAAATAGTTCCCAAAATTAGACTGGTGTGTGGAAAAAAAGGACTTGATGATAAAAAAGTGAAATGTGTTTATAAGACAAGAATTCAAACAGAAAATTGTGACTTTGCTATTTGCAATATGAAAAATTGAATAGCTTCAAAAAGAAAATATCAGTATAGTTTTTTCATACCTGGAAAAGCAGCAGTAGCAGCAGGACTCTCTGTGACCTCAGTGGGAATACCCAAAGTTTGCAAGGTGTATTCTGCTGCATATGTTTTTGCTTCATCTATGTAGGCACTTAGCTTGGGAGGTGTGAAGGGATGCCTGCAAATCAGGTGCAAACAATTAATTTCTTCAATTTTTCTAAGGTCATCGCTGTTACAAACAATATAATATATTATAATATAATATAATATAAAACTCACCCACTCATCAACACCCAGCCAAAACCGCTGGACCAAGAAGCGTGAAATTTGGAGAGAGTGTTCCTTCCATGATACCCACTAAGAACCGGTTTTTAGAAATTCAAACCAAAGGGGGTGGAAAGGGGCGCAACGCATTTTCCTCCCTATACTTTGCGTTAAGGAATCCCTGACCAAGGGATGCTCTGCCCCAACCCCTGGACTGAGAAGTGTGAAATTTGGGGAGGGTGTTCCTTCTGTGACATCAACACCCACCAAGAACCAATGTGGAGAAATTTAATCCTTAAGGGACTGAAAAGGGGTGCAATGTGTTTTTATCCTATATTTAACATTGAAAACTGAACCACATCCAGTTGATGTACTGTGAGGGAGGGTGCACTTGGGGGGATGGTGCACATGGGGGATATTGCACTGGGGGAGATGGTGCTTATTGGGGTTGTTTTGTGCATGGAGGTTGGTGCTCATGGGGGGTTGGTGTGCATGGGGGGAGTTTGGTGCACATGGGGGATGTTGCTGTGCATGGCAGGTTGATGCACATGGGAAGGTGTTGTGCAATGAGGTATGTTGCACAATGGGGGTGTTGCGCAATGGAGGATGGTGTCTGTTGTGGTTTTTTACTCCTGCAACGCAAGTACATTTTCCTAGTTTACTTCATAAAGTTTCACTGATACGAATTTTTTTTACCTGTATGGCTAATGCTACAATCCTAATCTCCAGTTAGGCCTGCCTAAGACCCAGCACAAGTTCTTTGCAGATCTAGGGGTGTCACACAAGTGCTGTAAGGGAGGGTTAGGCCAGTGAACAGATAGGTGCTTGCATCCTTACATTACAGTGCTAACGGGAAGACTGATGAATTGTTGGAAATGTGCTATTAGTCACTGACACAAAGCTGTACATTTCATAAATACCTTGAATCAAACATGAATATTTATGGAAGATAATAGGCTGGATCCCAATTTCCTTCTGCACTCAGGAAAGCTCTTCTCACCCATAAAAGGAACCTATGTGAGTACAGTGGTAAATTGGAATCCACCCCAGCATAAGTCTGAAGCATGGGAAACTGCATCAGACTGGATTTCCAGAGGAAAATAACAAAGAAGATAAATAAGTATTAGCCCTGGTATGTACGGGGGTCTGTTCTGGAAACAAAAACCCTGCATCTCAGTCTCTGAGGCTTAGAAAAGCTTATTGCAGCTGGGAGGCAGACCCTTCTTTCCCCTGCCTAGATACACAACAGAATGCAAAGCAGTTAGGAAATTATTTGCTTTCTTTTGCCTAGGAAGGAAGGTTGATTTATTGCTTACCTGCTGCATTACTATGGTAAACATGCTATTTTAAAATCTATAGCAGGGGTCTCCAAACTTTCATCATCACAGCTCCAGAACCTTTTAACAATTGTGTAGAGGAGGAAATTTCAGCAGGTAAAGCTTTTCATCTCAAAGATCACAAGCTACATCTGCTGAAATTCCCTCCTCTACACAATTGTTAAAGGTCCAGGAGCCCTGAAGATGAAAGTTTGGGGACTCCTGATCTAAAGTAATGTTTATCTTTTAATTTAATGGACCAAGCTCATTATGTTGAGATAAAATCACAGATGAAAAATCTGCTGATAATTAGGTATACCTGTACTTACATAGTAGGATTTTGACTGGCAAGGGCAGGAATAGTGACTTTATATAAGAATAGCTGTCTTTGGTCTTGGCCAACAGCAGAATGAAGTTGGTAGACAGGCTGTCCCCAGGTATTCTTCTGGCAAACTTCTTCTAATATCTAAAAAATAAAAATATATTTTAGATACTATTCTTATTTCACCTAATCCAAACACTGATCTTGCCAATTCTCCTATATGGATCAGAAACATGGACTCTGCTCAGATCAGTCATAAACAAGCTTGGGGTTTTCCAAACAGATGTTTGAAACAGATCCTAGGTTTCTCCATGATTGTCATTGTAGCAAGACATTTTGAATAAATTGAATAATTAACCATCAGTCAAAGAGCAAATCCAAAAATGCAGACTGCAATGATTTGGTCACATTTGCAGAATAAACACAAGCTCCCCTGAAGAGATACATAACTCCTCTGGCAAGAGCGACCTCATTAACAGATGGTTAAATGGCCTGCACCAAAGAAAACCTGGCTCAAACATATTGAGGAAGACCTAAGGAACCAGTGTTTGACTATTGACGAGGAAGGAAATATTGCTATCAATCACAAGGGGTGGAAATATGTCATAAATGAAACATGGATTCCAGTGACACCTATAGTGGTATATATTTGCTGAGAGGGCAAGCTGCTCTCCAAGCATCATATAAGGCCTAAAGAAATTTCTCTTTTACATGTCCTAAGGCTTCATTCTTCAGAGTCCATATATTCTACTGAGATGGTTTAGTGGTGGAACATTCATCCCACCAATATTTGTCTAGTGCTTCCTCTTTATTTTTGATTTGTGGAATCACCATCACAATAATCTAGCACCATCAAAACTGCTAGTTTACTTTGTTAGATCTAAATAGTGGATCCAAAGGGGCTTTATAAAGAAAACCATTGAGATTTCTGCCAAGTTCCCCTCTATCTGTAGCTCACCAACCCATGAACCATTTATTTCTTATGTTCTTCCAGGCTCAGGATCAACCCCAGCAGGGGGAGGATTCAAAAGGTTGTGACAGAGGAAAGGACAGAACATACCTGTTCTGCACTTGATTTAGTTGGATCCCAGACATTAGAAAGAGAATACATCCTGTAATTTGAGTGGTGCTAATGCTGACTCAATCAAGGATTGAGTTTTTTGTTAATATAGTTTTCTAAAATAAAATGAACAAAGGTTTGAGCCTCTCATCTTAATAGGTTTTACTCACCTGTGGAGCTAGTTTTATTCCTTGTGGTTTTAAATTGACGTGATTCATTGGCGTAAGCTCCATTCCAGGCAAAAGATCGTAGAGTTTCTCCTCCCCTCTCTTTTCTCCTTTGAGCTGGTATCCACGACCCAGGCTAGGGTTAGCCAAGTAGCCACGGCCTCCTAGTCCTCTAACTCCAGCAGCCCCTACAGGTACATTCATGTAAATTTCTAGGAATGTAAGAAGGCATTACACTGAATCAAATCACCGGAAAATCTCCCTGATTCTTATTATACTGGAAGGTGAGGCCTCACAGACTGATACTTGAAAGGAGATGAGGGGCTGGAATTGTAGGCGATGGGGGGGCTGCAATTCTGGATGCCTAAACATCATTCCTAGCCATTAGGCAGGGGGATATGATCCACCTCAGCCACAGATGTTGACAATATTAAATAGCAAATTTATCAATTATTCAATTCATTTTTTCCATTAATTTGGAGCTTTACTTGAATTTTACTTTACTTAAATTTGCCTCAGGCATATCTTATGCTGTCTCTACTACTGCAAGTTTATTGAATATAATTTATGGAGAGGTAGAAATTCTCATAACACAAAATCCCTTTATTACCTTTGAAGTGAAGGGCAAAAATGCCCATGGATATGCACAATTTCCTACAGTGCTGTAACATCCTAACTTTGATTGTACCTTGTGGGCTTTTCTGTTATTTTTAGAATCTGCAATTTTAGTCTACAAGCTTCAGGCATCCCAGTTTCCTTGAAATAAACTGCCTCCATTTATAAAACATGGTGAACTTGGGAATTGCAGTACATTGCAATGTTCACTTACAAAATTATTCTTCCTATGGTCTCATTTTTGTAGTGAACGTTATCTGTTATTGGTATAAGTCAGGCTTGGTCAGACTTCAATTTGTGAAGTGTTCAGTAGTTGGACAACACATTAATTCAAAATTGCTTTCCTTATCTCCTTTCTTTTGTTCAGTTTCATACAAGGCTTACCTTTCCACTGAGTTCATGCACAGATTAAGTAATTTTTTGTGTCATTTGATCCTGATTTCCATTTAAAGCATGTCAATCAATAGCCACAAATTAGGCTAATCAACATTATAGGCATCCATTTAAGCTTCTGAGTTTTGGTCTATACATTTTTCCCCCATTGTTGCAACCCCTAAACCAGTAAAATTCCCACCACCTCTACCAATTCCAATAAACCAATAACCAATAAACCAATAAATTGGTTACAGATTGACTTATTCATCTATCTAAGATTATCTATCTACTTATTTTCCTCTTTCCCAGAGCTCAAGGTGACCTATGACAAGAATTAAAATCACACAAATAAACGAAACAAAATAAAGTTTTTCAGAGTTAAGGGTATGGGATATTATGGGATGGTTCATATTTGCATTCCTAATGTTTTGTTGAGTAAGTGCAGTTTTCCAGTGCTGGGTTTGGTGTTGGAGGAATCACAATATGATTTCTTACACGAGAGCTGGAAGTGCCAGCACAAATTGGTACACTGGCTTGATCTATTCACTGTAATGGCCGGCCAGGAGAGTGTGCACTGAGAAGAATAGAGGGGGTGGTAGGATGGCAGTTTACTAAGGGGAGGTAGCATTTTTAGGCAAGAGAGGGCAGAATGGAGTGGAAATTGGGAAACTGGAAATTGAGTGGTGGGATTGGTGATGGCACTGTGCACCATATTCTAAGCCTGCTAGGTTGGGATTCATTGGATACATGGGATTCCTGGATTTGCACCAGATAAATAGAAGTCTCATAGGGACATCTAGGACATGTCTCAGTATAAACTGAAATATATCCCCTTATCCTGAAGTGACCTCCATTGTCCTCTACCCTACAGTGTAGGTTAGGATTGCTGTTAAATTCTCATCTCTGAATTATTAAATCCTTGATGACACAATTGTGCAAATTGAGTCTGCTAAATTAGGACTGAATTGATATGAGGCGTTATATAACAGTTCTATCTGTTATATTTGATCTGTGATGGTGCATTGCTGCCTGCAGGTAGTCAGCTGTAAAATGGAACTTTCATACTTGAACATCCGAAATCTTTTCTTTCAGGGCTGCATCAATGGAATTCTAACACGGCACTGAGTATAGTTCCTTGACCTCAACACCTCTGGCTTCATTCAGTCTGCCATAATCCAGAACTGGGTGCAAAAGGGCAACTGCTGCTTTACGTTGGTATACAGACCTGCTTTATATGCTGTATACTGAACTGAGGCTAAGATTTGCAGATCTGGGACTGACCTGGGACTAAAGTATTACATCTAAGGCAATTTGTGGAATCCTATTTTCCTTTTGTTAAACTGCCACATGTTTTTTAAAGGAAATTTTTTTAAAGAGACTGTAGTGAAGAAAACAAGCATTACTCAACAGAATTACCTCGAATGGATGGTGGCCTGAGAAAGCCCCTGTTGGTGAAGTGTCCTTTTGCAGCAGGAAAATGAAGGTTAGGAATAGCAGCATAGGCTTGAGGTGCATAGAATACGGGGGCTCCGAGGTAGGCTGTAGCAGGGTCATACACATGTCCAAATGTATAAGTATATTCTGGCAACACTGCTGTTCGTCCACCTGTGCCTCTAGTATATCTGACATAATTGTCTTTGTCTACTGGTTTGGCTAACGTGACCTCGATGGGAGAGCCATCCACAATCTGAAAATAAAAAAGATGCATAAGAAATGAAAATGAAATACTCTGATGCATTACTGTATAGCTAAATTGTTCAAATCTATTGGTTGCATCACTAATGGATTCAGCTGAGGTTAGCTGTTGGCAACCCAGTCCTAACACTCACTTGAGCTGGCATAGACCACTGAGCCAAACAAACAAACAAACACATCATAAGGCACATTTGAACTGACTCAGGAGTCAGTGTGGAGGTCTGTTCCAGCTCAAGAGGGCCAGATGCAACTTCTGTAGTGGGCAGCTGAGCTAAATTTGAACTGGGAAGTGCAAGAGAGAGTGTCAGGGCATTCTGGACGTAAGAAGGGGGCATTTTTGGTGGAGGGAGGCAGATTGGGCCCAGGAGGGAGTTGGGAAAAGTGGTGCCAGTGCATGTTGTATCCTAACCCCCATTCCAAGGCCTTACAAGATCTGCTCAGATTTCAATTGGTTGAATAGCTGGGATAGATCCAAGTACTCCTACAGGGTACATTGAACCCAAGCTGGATGAAGTGCAAGCCACTGTGACCTGGCTGTACCTTGTTAGGATTGTTAATCTGCATTTCTAGACATACATACCAGGAAATAAGTCCCACCAAACTCTGTGGGACTTACTTCTTAGCATAGGATTTTAAGTCCCACTGAAATTAATGGAACAAATGAGTTGCAACGAAATTCAACCTTCCTGCTTTATGTCTATTAATGGGGACACAATTATGACTAACCTTAGCTAAGCTGAAGCCCATTTATTTGGCAAGTTGTAGACTATTCATACAAATTGCTCTCCTGCTGTTTTTCTTATTCGTGACTCAGAACTGCTCTCTGTGTGCAAAGAGACCTCAGTTGAACAACTCTTCAAACTCATATACTATTTATTGGGAGTGATGAGTTGCTGAACTGAGACCTGAAAGGAAGAGCCAGACACATTCACACTTTGTTTTGCTCTCCTGTTGACCCCTTTGTGGATCACAACCAGTGGTGGGCTTCAGAGGTTCTCACAGGTTCTATAGAACCCTTTGCTAATGAGTGCCTGGTTCTGAGAACCGGTTACTAATGAGACATAGAACCTGTTGTTATTAGGACACAGAACCTGTTGTTAATTTTTTGAATCCCATCACTGATCACAACCTACATTTAATTCACCTTCATATCTACCAATTGGTGACTCAATTCCCATCTTAGAAAGTAATTGATAAAATTTCCTTGTTACACAAGTGTCTATACATGTGCAGATAGGCTCCATGTCACCAACACATTTCCCAGTGTTACTGGTGTGGACAGTTTCCACATGATTGGGGTACTCTGCGTGGCACATTAAATGAAATGCTAACATTGGGAGGCTGCTCATAACATGAGAATTGGCCCATTGTTATTTCTACATGACCCCACAAACATGCTACCCTCAACATTCAATCCAACAAATGCTAACTAATCCAGCATTACCTTCCCATTTATGCTTTTCATTGCTTCAACTGCATCTTCTCGATTGTTAAAGTGCACAAATGCATAGTCTCTTATTTTCTTGACTCGCTCCACTGACCCTGTAGAATAGATTTGGAAGTTAGGTCAACTGTGAACATCTCTAGGGGAGAAAGTGTGTGCTCATGTTGTGTTCCTGATGTTCCAGACTAATTATGTTCACTTGAATTCAAGTATTCTAAAGGAAATAAGTGTTACATCCTGGCTTCATCAGGCCCACTTTGCTGGCATGTAGGATTAAAGATGATCTGTGAATAGTTCAGATTGCACCCTTACCCTACAATCCAGAATAACTATGGGAACACATAAGAGACATTACTTGCACCTGTAGTTACTGCACCACCTAGTGAAAACCTATGGGAAATTCATATTTCAATCCTGAGTTAATTGTTCTTATACCGGAGCCAGGACTCCCCGTAGTTACTTTGTATTGCGCACATACTCTGGGAATACTTCAATATAAGCAAATACAAGATTTTAAAACAAAATATATTGACATATATCATGTGTGTGTCTTACACCCATTGTTTAAATGTAGAAATCAAACATTCCAGTTTTTTTTCTTTCTGCTCCTAAAAGCTCTTATTTTCTGGTAGGTGGTCCAAAGTTTGAACCCTGCTACCTCCCCAAAGCATTACTTCACTTTCAATAGAAAACAGGTAGAGGTACCAGCAAATTTGATTGGCCCAATTTCCATCCCAGGGTAATGCACACAACAAATTAGCTGAGTAACATTGGTGTAAATGGTATAAATTGCTATAATTGAAACTCTGCATGAATGTTATATTTTGATTCCTGGCAATTCTTAAATACATATAACTTTTGTATATGTTTACAGATGTAACTTATTGCTGAGCCATAGGGGAGATGTAAAATTAGAACTCCAAATAAATAAAATTATGATATTGAATAATCACATTCATCTTTTCAAGAAAAATAAAACATTTTTTAAATCTTCTGACTATATTTTTGGTTAAATACATAAACTTATGAAGCTGAGTATAATTGCTTCCCTTATCATTCAGTTTCTATAGCTAAGCTGTGTGCCTGTAATGAGTCTCTGGAGGATCTGAACTCTGTTCTGTGCAATGGAATGGAGGTTTTATGCTTGTTAATTTCCATTTTGATGGCTGAGTACAGCTGTTGGCTGATTTTATATCACTTTATTAAATTATTTCAAACTGTACAGACAGTGGAAATTCAGTAGCAATACAGAGTTTGCCTCCTCCCCAAAGTAGACTTCTTCCAAGCATGCACAATTACACTAATTGGAATTCCATTGTTTGATTGAGTGTCCTAAATTTTACACCTATCTCAGCACAACCATGGAATTTGGGGACTTTCTTGTGTACCTAGAAAATTACCCTTTGGCACTCTATTGTCTTTGATATATCTCATGCTATCGCTTACATTTGTGAAATGGTACTGGCAGTGGCGTAGCTAGAGGGGTGCAGGGTATGCAGTTGCACTGGGCTACAAGCTTTAGGGGGGCAGCAGCACCTGCCTAAATTCCCTCTTCTATGGAATGCTTAAGGGTAGAAGTACTCTGTCCTCCCTTCTATATGGTCACCCTGCATGAACAGAGCAAATGGGTGGTGGATTGATGCGGAGGAGGAGGCAGCAGCAGTGGCGGCAAGTTTTTCCCCGATTTTCCCAAATTGATGCACACACATCAAACTGTTTTTGCTTTCTGTGTTTCAGGGAGAGGGAGTGAGAATAGCATTTCAAAAGAAGTAAAAGAAGCATTTAAACTGTGATTTTTGTTGTTTTTAACATTTAGAAACATAATTTAGAACATTTAAAACATTTAGAAAAATAATAAAAATAATAATAGAAAACATTTGAAAAATGAAAGCTGTTTTGTGTCTTTTGTTGTGATTTCCACAAGTTCATAATAATTCAACCAGAATAACCTTATTCCTAGTGCATTATTTATTAACATGTGTACCTTGTGTCATTTATAGGTTTACCAACACATTCCGAACAAATTCCGGGTTTTTTCCTCTTTTTCTTTTACCTGGTTTGATGTTGTTGAATTCTTTTTCAAGTGTCTCTTCGGTGGTTGATAACATAAGGTTTCGCACATAGAGAATTTTGACTGATGACATTGTATCTTCGTCAACCTCAATTTCTGGCTCTGCCCAGTCTACAGCTATAGGATGTCCCCATAATTGTATTCTTCCTTGAAGGGGTTTAAATCATACATACATTAGAATATACAGTAATAAATGTCTGAGGGGAAATGAAATTTTCTTTGGATAGATTTATTCCTAAAGTAAACTTATGATGAATGACGGAACTATTGACTATATGAAGGAAGTGAGGGAGAATACAGTGCAGTGATGCTTAACCTGGGTTCGATCAAACCTCAGGGGTTCGCTGAGTCAGTCTCAGGGGTTCGGCGGAGGAGTGTGTCCATTCCATTCACCAGGGTTGCCAGGTGCATTAATATACTTTTGTTATGACAGACAAAACATTTTATTTTTCCAACTATGAAGAGTTCAGTTGATGCATGTATGAAACTTGTGGGGTTCAGTACCTCCAACAAGGTTAAGAACCACTGAAATAGAGGCTTTGGGAACCAGAGTAATGGTTCAAAACCCTGGCCCAACAGCTCAATGTTCAAGCTGACTGCTTGGGGATGTCAAGTATATCAGTGGTTCCCAAACTTTGAGAATCCTCACAAAGGCACTGAAGGATGTCTCAAGTGGCCCCTCCTCTTGAAGGTGCCACCATCGTGATTTTATAGAATCTCATAGATCCAAGTTGGTGGTGCATAAATCTCCCAAGACTTGGGCACCAGCATTTTGGATCATGTACAAGGGTCCACTTTTTAGCTTCTCCCTCAGAAAACAGTGGTGTTATTAATTCACTAGGATACAACCCTCATCTCAAAACCTAAACAGACTAGTCTTAGCCTCCTCCTGCACCCACTTGGCTTTCTCTCACACAACCACCATCAGCTACTTGACTTCATATAGTGCGCTGGGAACAGGCGCACATGTCAGATAATTTTTTCAGATAAAAAGATTTTTGTCTTTTATATCAGTTCTGTCTACTGCCCTCCTATCTTATTGCAAACAGGTGTAAGATTTTATCCTTTTTTGCTCTTACATACATACACACTCATACATACATACATACATACATACGTTCAGAATCTTTCATTTGTCTTCCTGATATTACCAACAAGATTTGCTCTCCACAACCACAGTATAGCACCACAGTATAGCTGTGTCATTGCATTCTTCCCTGAAATTTATGGCTGTGTTGGGAACATCTTTCTGCACAGATTAATGCAGCACTGAGGCCCAAACTGGAAGTGATAGGAGAGAACCATGAAGATGATTCCTCATGCTGTTAAAGAGTTAATTGCAATTGTGGAGGGAAAGTCAAATCAGGGCAACAGTGCTGGGGCAGGGAGAATTTTACTCTTCAAAGCCATTATACACACACACACACATATATAGTAAAAGTGTGCTTACATGTAAAGATACACTACATACATCTACCAAGACATTAGCAAGAGTGGACAACATATGCTCAGTTTTCTATCCTACTTCTGAGATCTTACTTTGGTGGTGGACGCCCACTATCCTTTTGGATGTACCAGTATGATACAGTATTTATTTCATGCACTTTACCTGGTAGCAATTTTCTTCTTGCCATAGCAGCTGCTCGGTGGTTTCCATATTCCACAAATGCAAATCCACGATTTTTAGCTTTATCAGCTGCACTGGGGTACACGATGACATCAACAACACCATCTGTAACTTTTCGCATCTCCGCTAAAATTTCTTCCCTCTTCTTGGTTTTAGGGATCCCTCCTACAAATAAACGGCAGTTGTCTACACTGGCACAAACCCCTAGGAGGCGACCGTTCCTGCATACAAACAACAGTTCCATTTGTGGTGAAATATGTTTAATTTTGTGGGAAACTGTTTGAAGACTACAGTCATGTCCATCCATTACAGTCCATAACTATTACTGTTGTGCCAAACAACTCACAGATAAGTTGAAAGCATGTCTTGAACCAAAGATAATGGAATTATCCGTGACACTCGATAAGTCAGATGAAGAGGTGTTTAAACATTGGGGGAAAGGTATCTGTCTTTCATTTTGTCTGATTATAGAGGGTGAAAGTCTGGTTGCGTGGCAGACTCATTGAGACAGGTGAAGTGATCCGCTCTGTTTCAGAGGTGAGCTTTCACCCTCTGAGTTTTGTTAATAAGTGAAGGAAACCCGCATCTCTGGGGTTAGAGCAGAATGGAACTCATTCATAAGTTGGGGACTTACTGTACACATTTTCCTGGGAAAATGGAAAATGAGTAAGCCCCACTGAGTAAGCCCCACTGAATGCAATGGGATTTACTTCTGTGTAGTTACGCCTAAAAATTATTCTATATTTGCAACATAAGTTGAGATCAGGCAATTGTGAACCTGCTCAGACAACTTATTCCATTTCCCACCTCTGAAAATTTAACCAGAGAAAGTTTTTATTCAGATCATGAAATAAAAAGAAAATTTTTTTTACATTGCACAAACATATTTTTCAGTGATCAATCCTTTGAACAGAGTCATAAGTGCAAACCTGAATACTTTAATTGGTAGCTACGTTTCTGTATCTCCAATTGCTAGTCTCTGTCCTAACTCCTGATGCCTTGTTTGTAGTTTTAGACATTGGACCAGAATGGCTTCAAGGACAGGTTACTTTATTGATTAATTTCTACATTTGGTGTTGAAAGGTTACCAACCATACTTACCTAATTTCATAATTGTTCAGTTGTCTGATTGCATTCTTGGCCTCTTGTTTGCTAGAAAATGTTACAAAAGCATATCCCCTGTTGTTCCCATTGAAGTCCATCATCATCCGCATTTCATAGATTTTACCAATCTGTGAAAGCAAAGCAGGCAACCCATCAACCTACTTGCTTGAACAGGAAATGTCAGCAGCACTCAGCCTATCTGGACAAAGTTCTGCTGTTCTTGGAAATATGCTTGTGTACTTGCCTCATTCCAAAGTAGTTTGACCTTGACTGTAAAGAGGAACGTGTTTTACTCAAGATCAACTTCCCAACCCATGTACAAAGTCAAAATAAACAGAGGCAACATCTGTTGAAGTCCGGCCCATGCTCAGCTAGCACTGCTTGTTAGTAAGGTAAATGTCCTCTCCTAACAAATTATGATTTGTCTGAGGTTTTTTGAGGTTCTGTGCTTTGTGTTATGAAACTTTAGGTGAATTCATCCATATATAAGAAATTTTTTCCCCTTGGATTTGTTCTTTTAATTTAAAACAAACATATTTGCATTTTGTGTTGAGACTAAAAAGAACAAGATGGTTCCACACTTTGATAATCCCAACTATGACTCCCATGCATATGACACTTGCCTGACCCCATGATTGGGGATCCAATTCTCCATGAATGCTGGGCATCCCTTATTCCCAGTCATGGAGAGAAGATATTCCCAGTTCTAGTGTTTGTCAGTGCAGACAGACATTGAATGTATGGGGTTGGGGTTCCTGGATCATATTGTCTCAGGAACAGGTTTTGCTGGTGCATTCTTGTACACCCACCCCTAACACATGGTTTGGGCTTCTGAAATGATCCTAAAATAAGAATTGATATTTGTCTTTCATTAGACCAGTACATTCTGCACTGAAATTTGTTAATGTGCCAGTTTAGCAGAAATAATAGGTCAACTTTAAGCCTGTTTAGGGATTTTATAAATCACTCATTGGCAGTGGTGTACCTGGAGGGGATGGCACAGTGAGTCTAGGAGGAAGCCACACCATATTGTGCAAGGGGCTCTTCTTTTTTGGAGCCATTCCAGGCGGAGGTGCAAAATGGCAGCATATACCACTTTCTTGCATCTCCTCTTGGAATGGCTCTGAAGGGAAGAGACCCTCCAAGTCCTCCCACTAGCTATGCCACCACTCATAGGTGATATGAGCAAGTTCCAGAAAGCAGCCATGTCCTATACAAGGAAAAACAGCAATGACACCCATGGCACTTTTAAGACTAACAGATTTATTGCAGTATGAAAGACAAGCAGACAAAAGTCTACTTCATCTGATGCACGTTAGCAAATGTGTAAAATATATTCAAAACATTTATATAAAGCAGTGGAAACTATCGTAGGTATTTGAGGTTGGCTCCAGCTGTTTTGGTGAAGCGGTATCTGTATTTGAATTAGCATTTGAAATTTCCATAACTTTAAATGAAAAAGTACCACAAACGCTGTAATTGTTGTAGATTATAAAATGGCTTGTTTCTCATTTCAGTATCTTAACAACTTTCAGAAATGAGATTCACACCTAAAAACAATCTATTGGCCACTTCCCAGAGCTGATCTAGTTGTAACACATCCCTGAGGTAAGAAAACAAACATTCCCTGACCTTGTGGAGGACTCTGTAACTTTCCCACCAACACTAAATGTGGTGCACACAATTGGCCTTGCTGCATTAGTGCTGGAAAGTTGTATAAGATGATGCCTTAATATCATATGTGAAATAGCTCTTAGGGCGCAATCCAGAGTAACTACGGGGAGTCCTTGCTCCGGTGTAAGAACAATTTGCTCTGGATTGCAATGTGAATTTCCCATAGGTTTTCACTAGGTGGTGCAGTAACTACGGGTGCACATAAAGTCTCTTACATGCTCCCGTAGTTACTCTGGATTGTAGGGCAAGACTCTGAGGGCTCAGTCCGAATGCACCTTTGGGCCAGTCACGTCCCTTGTATTAGCCTAGGGGTGGTACAAATGTGCTGTAAGCACATTTGCACCACCCAGAGAGGAGGGGAGGCCATCGCTAGTAGTTATACAAGCCTTTCCACACTTCCATGGGACACAGAAAAAGGTGAGTTGCACTATGGCCAGTGAAGGGGTCTGGTATGGCATGGGGAGAAGGAGAGAAGTAGGTGTTCTAGGGTTGGCAGTAGATGGGACTGTAGGTGAGTGGGCATGAAATGGGAGAAGGAGACAGAACCTGGCAGGTATGCCAGATCCTATACTCATTCTTGGGTAGCCTTCGGCAATTCTGGACTGCTCAGATTTCCCAGTCAATTTCTGTGGATCTGCGCCTGCTATGGTGCTACTCAGGGTAAGGGGAAATGTTCCCTTAACTCAGGCTGGTGCAGCAGCAGCCCATAACTTGGATATAGTGCAGGAAACAAAGCCAACCTGCCTGTTCCAGAGCAAGTTAGGATTACAATTTATATGTGTTAGTACTTAAAAAGTATGGTCTTCTGCAAGTTCTCACCAATGTTTTAATTTTTAAAAAAATTCTATGGACTCCAGAAATCCAGAGCAATAGAGAAGCTTTATAAAAATTCCAATAGAATGGTTAAGATGAAAGATGGTGACTCATCTTAGACAACCCAGACATCTGTATAGCCAATAGGAATCTGACCAATTCTGGGTTTATTCCACTTATGCCATTGCAACACGTTCTTGGTGTATAAACAGTGGTTGGATTCAAATAAATTAACAACAGGTTCTGTGTCCTAATAACCTAAATTAACAACAGGTTCTATGTCCCATTAGTAGCCAGTTCTCAGAACTAGGAGCTCCTTAGCAGAGGGTTCTATAGAACCTGTGTGAACCCCATGAAGCCCAACACTGTGTATGAATGCTTATGTTCATCCTCAAGAGCAAAGTTGAGGAACATCAACTTTACAAACACCAACTGTAGTATGTGAATCAACTCTTAACATTTATTTGCAAAACCCAAGTTGTCTCTTATGGGTGTGAAACAAATAGAGTGTACTAGATAGGGGATGGCATTTATTGCTTTGTATATCTGTCCTTCACAATTGGGTTCTTTACACACCCACTAATCCTCAGCTCAGCATGAATTAAGATTAAAGGTTGTGATGTTGAAATAACTACAGTTTTTTTCTCTCTTTCCCACTCTTAGGATAATTGATGAGACTGTAATTTATTCCTTCCTGGATTATTCGAGGCAGCTTATATATGGTATAGCTCTCTTCTGAATGCTACAGCTGTTTCAAAACTAGAATTTATTTTTCTATAGTTCATATTCCAATTTTTATTCTTTTGTACTTGCACGTGACAATCATCACGTAAAAGAGGTTGATGATCTGCTGATCATCTTGTGGCTACCAGCAGAAGTCGGCCAGCCAGCATAACTGCTCATGTGCACATAGTCCAAGATAAATTTCTGTGCCTGAAATTGCACTCTGGACCCAATGAAAGCAGGGAAGATAAATGGATCATGGTGGGACTGATATTAAATGACTGCAAAAGCTGATTTTTTTGGTATCCTAATTCTATTGCAAAGCCCAAGTCTATTGCTGACTGTCTGGTAATTAATCACCCTAATGAGAATTTACTTTTGAAGAATGTTTCCTACAAACAACCCTGTTCTTACAGCAGTTGTAATATGCAGTAAAAGAAATGATTGGCATTTAAATAATTACCTTTTCACATAACGGTATAAGTTCATCTTCAAAGAGGTCTCGGGGTAATTTTCCAATGAAAATCTCACAACCTCTTTCTGGTGGTGGTCCATCCCAGCCTGGAGGTGGCCCTCCATATTTTCTTTGGCCATTTTCCTGTTGGAAAGAGAACAAATGCCATTTAAGAAGTATCATGAAATAAATACCTTCCATATCACAAGGCTCTTTTGAAAGTGGGTTAACTTTGCCTTGTCCTGTCTTGCTCTGTTCTTGTCCCTTTTCATCCTTCAGTACTGACTTTGGTCCGTCAGCTGTAGAATCTTCATTCAGGGTAGACATTTGGTTTCCAGAGAAGAAATCATTTAGTTTACCAAGAGAAAACCACTGCATGATGAGGCACCATGCACATGATGAAGCATTCCTTTGAGAACACGTTGCTTTTTTGTAATAGAGTTTTTTTGAAACTATTGCTTTTTTGAAACAAATAGTTTTTTTGAAACTATTGCTTCCCAAGTGATAATTTGGTTTGCTTGTGCAATCAAAGTTGGGAAAACTCCAGATTTTTCTTAATGATTCTCTTACGGATGTTAATTTATTCAAAAAAGATATTAATTAACAACAGCCCCTTCTCAACCTGTAATGAGTGCTCAGTGTGCAGCTGCTCCCTGTAAAACCTTCATGTGGATTCATATAAATGATTATGATTTGACATATGATTCATATAAATACTGTCTTCACACTATACCAGCGGAGTGCTGCAGGACTGTATGCCATACATCCACACTTTTTCATTTGGTTCTCCACAGACAAAAATATAGGGATATGAAAATCCACACAATTCTTGGAAGTTGAATATGTTATATTTTTGTAGTATGTTATAATGCACTGAAAAAAATATGTTGGACAACTGACTGTTGTCAAAGATAGTTGGAAAATCCTAGCTAAGCTACTCAGTTCACTTCCACGTTAATCACAAAGTAGTACTCAAGCATGTGACAGGGAATTCCTACCTGAATCAAACTATATCCTGTGCGCTGAATTAATGTGCGGAGTGCAGCTTCTTTCTGTGTGCCAGCCGATCCATCCCCGGATTTTTGATTTGATTCCATTGTGAGTGATTATCACCAAAAAATCAGGTTAATTAGGGATGCTCACTGCAATTAAATTTAAAATAAATTAAGCAAATTAATATTTCTGGAAAGGAAAACTATAACAGTGAGGCTATTTTATAAGAATTGCTCAAGAAAATGAAACAAAAAGGCCCAACACCTTACCAAAACAGAGAATCAAGAAAGAACTTTAGGAGTTCTTCTGACAGTCTTCTGTAGACCCTCAAGTCAGAAACACCAATAGTACCAACAGAAACACTCAGTCAGCCTTTGCATCAAGACTCTCAGAGCACCTCAAAATCCAGACCTTCCCCCCCCCAAAAGACGTAGGTTTTATCTGGATTAAAAATATATATCTGGAATTAGACATATGAAAGAAAATTGTGTGTATTTGGATTAATTAATCTTGAATAGCTATCAATCCTAAATTAGATTTCTCTGATAGCAAACATAATTTAGAACCCCCATTCCAGTCATTAGTAAAAAATATGGATTTTATTCTTTCATTCCATATCAGTGGCAGAACAAAAAATTGGCTAAAGGGAACATAGATGAGAGAATTCATAAAGCAACTGCCTATGTGCATCGGTAAAAGAGTCCTTGTGATCTACTCTGAAGAAGAATTCAGTCATGAATTCAATCATGAATTAAAGAAACCTATCTCATAATTCAAAGGGGTACAGTCCAGAATCAGTTTTTCCACCTCACATCTGCTATTCACATGAATCTGGCTTTAGGGATTCAAAGCCAATTCTGAACTCTTTAGCACCAATGATATAAGTCTCTCAACAGCATTGGTTGTCACAAATGTGCCATAAGGGATCCAGAACAGGAGAGGGGCGAGAAGCAGAGCTCTGCCAAGACAACGAGTTCTGCATTGCTGCTGCCAGACATTGGGTTCAGTGTGAATAGGGGGGAGTACTGAAAGGGAACCTCCAAGGATGCACACAACCCGACAGCAGCCTCGTTTCTCTGTGTGGAGCCTTGATGTGGTTTTTGGAGGGATTGACTTGAGTCGTATTGAGTTGCAGAGGAGTGACTTAGAAAGTACCCCTTTATGACAGATTTTTCAAGGTGCGGGAAGTTGACAGAGTTGAGTCAATGTGCTGGAAGCAACTTTCCCCCCATGCGCAACTTTTCCCTGCTGAACTTTTCCCATCACTAATATCCTTCATCAAAATCATTAGATGTAGTGAATCTTATCTAGGAATTGACACAATTGGAATGAATTTTTGTGCAGTGAGATTCGGCCTTAGGGGAATTGTTGTTCTTTCATTGGAATAAACTTTGTTGAAAAGTAGGTTAAATGCCAGATATTTATTTTAAATGACATTTTTTTCCTATATTGTCTGAGTCAATGCTATAATTAGGCCAACTAGACACCTGCCTAGGGCACAGACCTCAGGAGGGCACAGTTCCTTTGAGGAACACTGTTTTATACAGAACAAGTTTTTTAAAACCTTGTAAAAGTGTAATTTATATTTTTATTTTCAAATAAATAAAACAAGAGTTCTTTGAAACTATGTTCTCTGTTTAAAGTTCTGTGAAATGTAATAAGCTTTATGGGAAAAAATGGGGTGGGAGTACAAGTAGTTGCACCCTGTCAAGGACACATACCCTACAATCCAGAGTAACTATGGGAGCACAAAAGAGACATTACGTGTACCCGTCGTTACTGCACCACCTAGTGAAAACCTATGGGAAATTCATATTGCAATCCAGAGCAAATTGTTCGTACACTGGAGCAAGGACTCCCCGTAGTTACTCTGGATTGCGCCCATAATAGCCCAGCACCAGGCAACTCTATTTGCAGGCAATATACAAGGCAATAGGCAACCTAAGGGTAATCTGTACTCTAAGAAACTGTCAGATAAACAATAACACATGCAGAGAATAGAGAGCAGCAAAACACAAAGAACCAAAAGGTTCTCATTCCAAAATCTTGAAATCTTATAAATCCTGTTACAATATTTGTCAGGTATTACAGAAGCTGGCACTTGGAATTTTTGCAGCATAAACTATATGCATGCAACATTTTAGTGCAACTCGGCTTTTGCAATTTTATGTGCAACTTTTCTCCATGTGCAACTTCCCCCACATGCAACTTCCCCCATGCGCAACTTCCCCCATGCGCAACTTCCCCCATGCACAACTTCCCCCATGCACAACTTCTCCTCATGCGCAACTTCCCCATGTGCAACTTTCCTCCATGTGCAACTTCCCCATGCACTTAATCTCTCCATGCGCATAATCTCTCCATGCGCAACTTACCCCATGCACAACTTCCTCCCATGCGCAACTTCCCCATGCGCAACTTCCCCATGTGCAAATTCCCCCATGTGCAACTTTCCTCCATGCGCAACTTCCCCTCATGTGCAACTTCCCCCATGTGCAACTTCCCCAAAGCGCAGCATCCTCCACAGTGCAACCTCTTCCTCCGATCAACATCCCCCAGTGCACCAGGCACTGAGCACTAAATTGGCTGGATGTGGATCAGTCTCCCATGTTAAGTATAGGACAAAAACAGGTTGCCCCCTTTTCAGCCCCTGAAGGGTTAAATTTCTCCAGATGGTTCTTGGTGGGAGTTTAGGTGACAGAAGGAACTCCCAGAATTCCATGCTTCAGGCCCAGCAGTTGGGGTGGAATGTTGCTGAGTCAGCAATTCTCAATGCAAAGTATAGGGAGGAAAACGCATTGTGCCCCTTTTCACCCCCTTCCGGTTGGAATTTCCAAAAACTGGTTTTTAGTGCACCCCTCCGTCACGGAAGGAAACACCCACCCCAAATTTCACACTTCTAGGGCTGGTGGTTTTGGCAGGGCGGTGATGAGTCAGTGAGTGTGTCAGTGAGTGAGTGAGTGAGTGAGTGAGTGAGTGAGTCAGTCAGTCAGTCAGTCAGTCAGTCAGTGACTTTTCTCTTTTCTATATATAGATATAGATTCCAAGTAAAGACTATTTTATTTTGTTTAGTGAACCTGGACTTCTTGTTTTGCTTTTACTCATATTAATACAGAACCAGTTCAAAACTGCTCCTATCCTTTTGGTGTTTTTATTTCACCGCTGCGCTTGTCGATAGAAGTAGCTAAAGATATTGTCATGCAAAGGACTCGACAATATTCCCCTACAATATAACATATTTTATTATAAATGCCAATCTTTGTCAACAATACTGATCTAGATGGCTCAGAGGTATGGCCTGGTATAAGACAGTTTTTATGTTCATATTAAGTCTACCTTCTTTCTGTAGATCGTTGCAAAGGGAGAGATTAGATTCGGATACAGTATGAAAGAACTGACAAACAAGGAACAAATTTAACTCATCGCAGCAAAATTAGGGCAGATTCACATGATTATCTATTTCTCCAGGGTTCTGTTCCCACCGTCACCTCTAATTCATTCATCCCATTGATGAAGGTAGAACATCATAACCTTATGGCCAAATCAAATAGCTTTGGGTGTCTCTATCCCTGCAATCCAGAGTAACTATGGGAGCATGTAAGAGACATTACATGCACCCAAAGTTACTGCACCACCTAGTGAAAACCTATGGGAAATTCATACTGCAATCCAGAGTAAATTGTTCTTACACAGGAGCAAGGACTCCCTCTAGTTACTCTGGATTGCGCCCGAAGGAATCTGGCATCCAGGGTTAGCATAATGTCTGACGTCACCACCCTAGAAGTGTTTCACCCAGAAGTAATGATGTAGGTGTATGGCATGCTAGGAACATAAGATTTTTTTCCCAGTCAATAAAACAAAAAAGAACCAGCAGTGTAAGTGAAGCAGCCTTCTACACGCTCTCACTATCCGTTACTCACTCGGGTTCTTTCTCAGGCAGGCTCACATTGCTTGTTGTTGCTGCTGTTGCTCCTTTGTCCCCCGCTGATCCCCACTCAAGAGGTTGCACCCTGTGCATGACGCAGAGGCCTGGAACCTATGTCGTTTTCCTGCTTAGATACACTAATGTCCTAGATGCACTGACATTAATACCACATATGACAGGCCAATGACAGCCCTGCCAACACAGTACATGGATGCCAATGCGACATCAGAAAAGCACTGCACCATTCTAACCTGGAACAACTTGGATGCAACCTCACTAGTAGAATGGGGAGGAGAGCAGGTTGTGAAATGGGATTTGGGATGTCTAAGGAGGAATTGATGTAAACCAGATCCCAACCCCCTTTAAATGACAACCCTGACACCACGAAAATGTTGTGCTTATGAAGTGGAAAAACAGCAGAAAAATACACTTTCTGTGACCCACCCACTTTCTTATGACAGAAAATAGGATGCCGACAATATCTTTTACAGCCAATTACAGCACACCCACCCCAGTGTACAAATAACCCTGTCAGAAAGACAACAGCTCAGTTCACGAGGCATGAGGCACCAGGCTAAACCATCTTGGTCAGCTAAAAAGAAACTGTAGTGATGGAAAAAACAGTGAAAGGTCAGGAAATCACATCTCATTTATGCCATGCAAGATCAATAGGTGATCTTAAGCAAGCCACCAATGCTGAAATTCAATTCAATAAGTGGACGATGACATTGATCCAACTTGCACGGTTGTTGTAAGGATTGAAAGGAGTGGATACAATGAAGTACTTTGATTCCCTTTAATTGATAGACACATGATGGACAAAGTATTTGCAAAAAATACTTAATCTACAGGAAAGTCTCAGGGTTCCCAATGTGGTACTGTGGCTAAACTTTGTTGGTTAGTATAATCCAAAGTAGTGACTACTAGCAGCCCTATTCTTCCTTTGTAAGTATGGAGTTTGTGAAAATGTTACATTGCACAAAAGAAAATTTAAATGATAAACATGTTCATTCAAAAAAAGCTGCATTAAGAATTAATTATTTTAAATGTCAGTGCATGTTACTGAGAGCAAAAATAATTTGTGATGGAATGGCCATAGGAATTCATGGATGTATTTGCCCCTTTCCTTTATAAAACAGAAGTGTCTGTGTTTTTAAACAAAAAAGATTATTGTGAGAGAGAAAGTAACTCCCTCCTCTTTATCTTGCTGTGCCTTGGTGCGTGAAGTGCTTTTCTTAGCTCCAGAACCAGAAATGAACTCAATTGAGGAGAAAAGTGCTTGAAGTAGCAGCTCTAAACCAAGCATAGCAGAAGAGAAGTAGGTTGAGCAGTCGTCACTGAAACAGTGGCTGCCATTTGTGTAAAATAATAAATGTATATTTTAATAAATTAAACAATTAATCTAAATTTATTTAAAATAATGGTAATACATAATAAATAAAATGCAAGATTTTGCCACACATTTTAAATGTGATCAGAGTCGATTCATGCATAAATACACAAGGCTGTCCCCATCACATCTACTGCAATGTGTGTTTTTCTGATATCAAGCAGTCCAAATCTGAGCATACCGGCACATGCTGGAGCAATGATGCCAGAGGGGCTACTGATGTATCCAACATGTGCCAGGAAACAGCTGGAGGTGCGGGAAGCCCCAAACCCCACAATCAGCTTCTCTGGTCTCTGCTGGTCCCACCCTCTCCCACCCCAGTTTTTGCCCTACTTCACTTATCACCCACCCCAGAGATTGAACTGCTGCCTGGTGGTTGCACTTACCCCTGGTGGTGATGCATCTTCTTCCCGCCAGTACTGGACCAAGTACCTAACTAGCGTGGGCCCCATACCAGTACTCCTTATTGTGGTGTGCCTTAAAAGGCTTTATGGCATGTTTAAGGAACCCAGCACTAGAGCTAGAGTGCAGCTCTGGTCCTAAGTTCAGGATTGGACCCAAAATGAGTTACCGTGCAATCCTGTGCATGTTTACATGGATATAATTATGGGAACAGGGCTGTTATTTCAGTAGCACATTTCTTGCATTCAGAACATCCCAGGTACAATCTGAGACAAAACTGGAAAGGGCCCTAGGGCACAGTCCTAACCCTGTCTACTCAAAAGTAAGCCCCATTGTGTTCAATGGATCTTACTCCCAGGAAAGTGTCTTTAGGATTGCAGTCTGCATCTCTGTAGAGTCACTCTCAGTTATCACAGACAACACTGAGCTACATGGATCTATTGTCTTCAGGCAGATTCATGAGTCCCATTGAATTCAATGAAACCTTCTCCCAGGTAAGTGCATAGGATTGTAACCTTTAACTATTTTAGCTCTATTAGCTTTTCATATTTATCTCTGTTCTTCTTATGTGGCTTCTGTTAAACTTTGGGGACTACTTATGTGTGCAAAACCATTTTAGTATTCATAGTATTCACTATTACATTACTTAAAAATCTTATTTTCTAACTGCTGAACTGGCAGTAGAGTCAAAAACAGAACAGAATTGTATTTGCTATTGAAAAGTGGAGGATCTTTTCATTTCCATTCAAAAGCTGTTTTCAATATGGATGCTGTTAATATTTTTTCAAAATACTTTTTAATCTATCTCTCTAATGTAATTTTGATATGATTACAATCATAAGCAGCAGGCCTCCGTCAGTCTTGAAAGACTATGGTATCGTGCTCAGCGCTGCATATGCTGCATGAGAAGCACGAAAGCCTGGGCTGGATTGTTATGGAGATAGGCTGTTACCCAAGCAGCAAACCCCCCCTCTCCACACCACTGAATTAGTCCAGTGGAAAGGCAGAGCCAATACGATTGGATCCAGCTGGCGTCGCAGAACTGGGCTAAGGACAGGAGCTCACCTCTGCCTTTTTCAGTGGCGTGGAGAGGGAGGATTTGTCAAACATTTCCTATGATACTGATGTGTCTGAGAGCCAATGAGATATAATTCTGATATAGTACGGAAATAGTAAGGTGTTAATATGAACCAGCTCTCATTTCCATATATCATATACAGTGTGTGGGTGTGTGTGTGTGTGTGTATACAGTGTGTGTGTGTGTGTGTGTGTGTGTGTGTGTGTGTATACAGTGTGTGTGTGTGTGTGTATCTGGCTTCAAAGATAGCACTGAAGCCCTCATCATGGCAGCACAAGAACAGGCACTAAGATCCATAGAAGCGGGGATTTACCATACAAGAGAAGACCCAAAGTGCAGGCTGTGCAGAGAAACGTCAGAAACAATCCAACACATTGTGGCAGGGTGTAAGATGCAGGCAGGAACATTGAATGGCACATTGAATGTGCACATTCAATGGCACAATACATTGAATGGCACAACCAAGTAGCAGGCATCGTGTATAGGAACATCTGCTCAGCCTATGGACTAACCCCTCCCAAGACCAGATGGGAGACCCCTCTGAAGATTGTGGAGAATGACAGGGCTAAGGTCCTGTGGGACTTTCATATCCAGACAGACAAGAAGGTACTGGCTAACCAGCCAGACATTGTGGTGGTAGATAAGGCCCAGAAGACAGCCCTGGTGATAGATGTAGTGATACCAAATGACAGCAACATCAGGAAAAAAGAGCATGTAAAGGTGGAAAAGTATCAGGGTTTGAAGGAGGAATTAGAAAGACTGTGGCAAGTGAAGCTGAATGTGATCCCAATAGTGATTGGAGCACTAGGGGCTGTGACACCCAAGCTGGAAGAATGGCTCCAACAGATTCCAGGAAGGACATCAGAACACTTGATCCAGAAAAGCACATTGCTAGGAACAGCTAAGATACTGCGCAGAACCCTCAAACTCCCAGGCCTCTGGTAGAGGACCCAAGATTGAGGATAATATACATACACCACCCATGGAGGGTGAGAAAACAATTATATACAATTTTGCCCCAGCACAGTTTCCCTAACCAATAAGGGACAAATATTTCTCATATTTCTAAGGCAAATATTTTGTTGGAATTGCAGTCAGAAATAAACTTACAGTCCAGTCCTATTTCAGGACCCTTATTCTATCCAAATTTCTAGTGGTAATGCAGCCACAGTGCAGCCCTGTGATAAAGGAACAAATGTTCCCTTATTTACACACACACACACACCCCAGTGCAGCCTGCAACACACACCCCATTGATATGACTGCATCACCATTGATATGACTGGAAAGCTGGATAGGATTGGGGCCTATCTGCCTGCCCTCCCCACAGTGATGCAACTACACCAATGAAACACACAGCACAATTCTAACTCCTAGTTAGGCCTGCCTAAATTCCGGCACAATATATCTCAGTTTCATTTTCCATAGGGCTCCATGCACTTTATCGTTTTCTAGGTTTTTGGCCATAACTTTTGATAGGAAGGAACTATTTCACTCCGGGATTTTTTCCACTGCATTCTGCTATAAAATACACATCCAACGGTATACAGCATGATGGAGGTTATTCCTTACCATCATGATTTCAGCTCCACACCCCCACCCCAGATGCATCACCTGAACAGGCCCGCCTTACCCCATACAAATGGCCAAGATGGCTTATGAAGCCTTTCTCTTTTTATCCTCACAATAACCTGTGAGGTAGGTGAGGTTGAGAGCGAGTGACTAGCCCAAGGTTAACCCAGGAAGTTTCATGTCCGACGGAAATTTTACCACTTGGGGAGGCACATTCTTTTCATGTCAGTTTTGTTTTTGCCCCCATGGGTTAATAATAGAAGTATTATCAAAGCCACACCTTGGCAAACTCAGTACTGATGGTGAACATTGGGCTCCCATGTGAATGACAGCTTCTCCCTACCTTTCAGGCAGTAGCTGCGGCTGCCTACTTTATATTATGTTGCCATGCTGTGTTGAGCTGGATTCTTTTTCTCTCCCCTCCTACTCATATCTGCAGACACATTTGTCTTCACTGTTCAAAGATCAATGAAGGTTGCAAAGATAGAAATCAGGGAATGTCTTAATCTGATGGAAACACAGGTTTCCAGTGTATTTTTTCCCCACCAGCTGTGCTTTTCCTTCTAGAGGGTGCTTGTTAGTAACACTCTCTGGAAACCTAGTTACTGTTTCCATGAATAAGATAAGAAAAATGGTGTTTGTCTTCTGCGGATCAATAGACGGCTCACTTGGGAGGGGGGCTGATTTACTAAGGATACTTGCAGCAAAGCCTGTATTGAAAAAGTAAAGAACAAGAACTCTGGAAAGAAGAGGTAGACTTAAATGTCACTGTCAGTCCATCACATCACATATAACCAAAGCACCAAAGCTTTCAATTTCTGAACACATCAAAGAATTCTAAATTGATTTGTTTCTGTTGCAGTAAAATAAATAGAGTGTCTATTAATTTCAGTTAATACTGTATTCCTTGAACCTGAACAGAGATAACTTGGTTCTCAGGATTCCACTAAGGGTGAGACTGTGATGTATATTTGTCTCCCTCCGGAATACCACACTTTGCACCTGTGAGACAGCAGCAGGAGGGAACAGATCCTCTGATTTAGTAGTAAAAGTATAGGTTTGATCTATACCTTAGCCACATCGAGAAGTACTATTCAGAGTTGTAAGGATCCAGGACAAAAACACAAGCTTGGTTTTTTAAAAATATAAGATGAGCTAATGTAATTGTTTGATAAATTGATTATTACGCATTATCTTTGATTGTCCATGCTAAAGCTTTAGGGAGACTTGTGCATAGTACTGTAAAGAGAATCAGCATGAAGGCAGAAATCCTAAAGACACTTTCCTAGGAGTAAGAGCTACTGAATACAATGGGGAGTAGACATGGTTAGGACTGTGCTATATGACAAAATGCAAATAAATAAATAAATTAGATTTTCTATAATGGCATTTTTTCTGACATTGTGCTCACACTGCATATTTTCCAGAATTTCAAAATTAAACCCATTTATAGAATTCTTAGTTGTGTGCCCTTATTCTAGATATGATCTATAAGTAATATAAATATTTATATTCTTTCTGACATTGTCTCCAAAGGACATCATCCCCCTATTTATCATCCTCAAAAAATGACACTACAGCCACATATTCATATAATTCAACTGGTTAACACCATTTATTTGTTAAATTGACAAGGAGCAGTTTAAAGTAACAGTACATTGCAGCAGTCTATTTAATTCTTACAATATCAGCTCTTGCATACTCCATGTCTTCTACCCAGACCTTATTATATACTGGACGATGACCTTTGTGAATGCAAATTTTTGGTATATTTTGGTAATCTGCACCACCTTTCAGAATAAATTCTCTTGGAAACCAAAAGTAAACTGCCAAGAAACACTGATGTGATCAAAAGATGTGACTTAGAATATCTTGTCTGGCATCTCACACTTCAAAATACTGGCACATTGAGAAAATAGTCCAGCAGTAATCAAAATTTAAATCTTAGATAACCAGAAGAGGTGCCATCTTGCAAAACAGACAGCTCTGGACTTGAAATCAGTATTTATTAGAGAGGTAGTTTTGTGAGTTCAGGCACATGTAATGATTAGCCTCAAGTTGTGCTTTAACAAGTCTAAATGGAATTGGGGGAAGATGGAGGAAAAATTCTTCTTTTCTCCCCTTCTCATTTCTTTGAAACTGAAAGTGACCAGCTTTTCTTTACCTGCTGTATGACATGCCATTTTTCATACAAAATTAGAGACAGTGTCTGATCTGTTGTCTGAGACTTTCTGCAAAAAGCTCATGGCAGTAAACCATAGAAACTGGGACAAAGCAAAAAGATAACTTTCTAGTGATGGTCAATCAGCAGTTACCCATTAGACAAATGGTAAACAGCAATGTTCTACTGCCTTTGATATCCCCTTCACAGTTATCTATCTATCCATCTATTCATCTATCCATTCTATCTATATAGATATATATTACAGGCATTGGAAGTCGACACACAAATGCATTTCATGAGCTGCACACTCTAAACATTTTTTTATTTCAAAATGAAATAACTTTTTTTATTTCAAATGTTTCCCTTCTTGCCAAAAAGTGGAGACCTTCCCTACAAATTATAACAACAGATAGTAGGAAACTTTAAATTGCTATTGACTCTTTAAAAAAAACTCTTTAAAAACTCTTTTAGTAGGAAAAACAGTGGACAGACTGTACCTGAGCAATTTCAGAGAACACCACCTGGAAAGATTCTCCTTGATTATGCTGAATTTGCGACGTGTCACTCCGGTTATTCCCTAATCATCATATCAAACTCCAAAGGTTCAGCAAACCCCAGGTTGGTTTACAGTTCTGTAGGTTAAACTTTAACCGGCCCTATCTCTCTGCACCATGCAGCCCTTTGACCAGATAGCTAGGTCATTGTAGCTCACTGTCTACACAAGCTACATATGTTTACAAAATTCACAGGACAAAAGTCAATAGTAGACTTGAATAAATGTGCATGAGTTGAGAAGGATATCATTTTAAAATAGTCAAACAGATTCACTGAGAAATTGTTATTTGAGTTACAGGATGTTAACCAAACTAATTTATAGTAGTTCCCAATACCCTCTGTAAACTGTCTCCAGAATGTTAGAAAGTTTTGATTGGCATATTTGCTTGCTTGCCTTTAAAATTCAGTCTTATCTTCAGATAGAGATGGGATAACCTATGCCAGATGTGCATCAGGTGACATTATTCCATGAAGCCAGATGTGATGACACTACACCATGAAAGATTCCATCTGGAAGAGAAGAGTTCTAGAGCTGCCCTTAGAACAATTATCTTCCTTACTGGGTTGTTGTGAGGTCAAAAAGATAAAAGCTATGTAAGCCACCTTGGGCCTTAGGATGGGAAAGATATTTAAAGTAACTTATCTAAAGCTAAGTTCATCAGAGGGGGCTCTACTGACTGTGCCGCCACCAAGGGAGGTGAGAGGTGTGGTGGCCAGGAATAGCGCCTTCTCAGTGGTGGCACCCCGGCTTTGGAACTCCCCCTGGAACTTAGGAAAGCTCCCTCCCTATAGAGCTTCAGGTGGAGCCTAAAAACCTTTTATTTTTTATAAAAGCTTTTTTTTACTGAGGCAGAGGTTGGGGGGAGCTTATTGTTGTTTTTAATTTATGTATGTTTTAAAAGTTTTTTAATGTTTTTAATAATGTTTTTAACTGTTAGCCGCTTTGAGTTGGCCACAGCCTGAGAAAGGTGGGGTATAAATTTAATAAATAATAGTAATATAAGTCCAATGAATGTATGAATGAGGGCACAGTCCTAACCAATTTAGGCAAGCACCAACAATATAGAATTCCCTCCTTTTTATTTAAAAACTCCTCCCTCTCTCAAAACCTTTTGGCCAGGCCTGAAAAAATTATTTTTAAAAAGGTCTTCTGTGTGCCTGGACTTTTAAAATATTGTTTGGCTTTTTAAAAGGTTAGGACTATTTTAAAGATATGACTGCTTTTTATTGTTTATACTGTTGGCAGGTATTTTTATAATATATATTTTACTATTGTTCTTATGGTGTTTTAACTTTAACTTATAGGGTTTTATATGATGATTTTAACTGACTTATGTATGTTTTATTGTTGTAAGCTGCCTTGAGTCTTTTTATGGAATAAGGTGGGATATAACTAAAGTTTATTATTCTTATTCTTATTCTTGAAAATCAAACATAAATGCACAGCAAACAATTTCGTGCTGGTTTCATTCACTTCACCAGTTGTTGTTGTTATTGTTATTGTTATTGTTATTGTTATTGTTATTGTTATTGTTATTATTATCATCATCATCATCCATAAATACACAATGAACAATTTTGTGCTGGTTTCATTCACGTCACCAGTCGGACCCTTCCCAAGAGTCTAGGACTGTGTGATGTAGTAGTAGTAGTAGTTATTATTATTATTATTATTATTATTATTATTATTATTATTATTATTGTTATTATTATTATTATCATCATCATCCATAAATACACAGCGAACAATTTCATGCTGGTTTCATTCACATCACCAGTTGGACTCTTCCCAAGAGTCTAGGACTGTATGATGTAGCGGTGTATAATTCATGCTGATCCCAGAAGAGCGGCTTTCTGCAGTTGGCAGAGTGATATTTTGTCAATGCCAATAGTTTTCAGGTGCCTGCCAAGGTCTTTGGGCACTGCACCCAGTGTGCCAATTACCACTGGAACTACCTGCACTGGCTTACACCAGATACGCTGTCATTCGATTCTTAGGTCTTGGTAGCGGGAGATCTTTTCCAGTTGTTTCTCCTCAATTCTGCTGTCACCTGGTATGGCGATGTCAACAAGCCACACCTTATTATTATTATTATTATTATTATTATTATTATTATTATTATTATTATTATTATTATAACAACTTGCCTGTTTTTCCATTTCTACAGTGGTGTGGGGTGGCCAGCACATTCCTATGTATTGGCCTAACCCTCCCAGGAGTGATGCAGAAGTGCTTTACTGCACTTGTGTGACATCCCAGACCAGCAAGGGTCTTGTGCCAGACAATCAGGGGTTAAAATTGCTCTATGAATGACTGAATGACTGAATGAATGAGGCAGTAATTCATAGGAGATATATTTTTGGTATATGGTTAGGTGACAGATTTTCTACATTGCTCAGAAAAATATGAACATAAATGTGTTACCACAGAAAAATGAATGGGTCACTATAAGGAAATTTTATGGCTTTGATGTTGATTTTTGAAAGAGGCTGTCTCACAAAAAATAACTATACAACAGTAGAAAATGTAATGAGCCGGATAATGTAGGGAGAGCAGTAATATTTAAAAAACCACAAAACAAATGCTTTTCATTTAATGTATGGGTTGTGAAATTCTCTGCTTCTGTTAAACTCATGCATTATTTGAAGAAAAAGAGAATTTAAGAATTGGAAGTTCAAGATAATTATCCTTAAAAAAAAAGTGTTTTTTCAATTACTTTACAAATATGAAGGCAAAATACTTCATTGCAACTACCCACTCAGAAGACTGACAAACATAAACCACAACTCTTTATGCAGAAATAATTGTAACCAAGCTGACAATATCTTGTTGATCACATTGAGAGGGGACAGATTGTTTTATGCATTTTGGAAGGCTAAGTAAACACAACATTTTCCTACCTTGTACAGATTAAAAAATGATCAAGTTTATTCTTTAGCCCACTCTATCCTAATGTAATGGTGGTATTATACTGTGGAAAATGGATCAGTAGCTGGAGGATAAAACTGGGATCATATGAGCACATTCTGAAACACTCACATGGTAAAATCTCAAATGTCATTTACTCAACTAAAATCTTGAAAGCTCTTACAAAGATAATCAAACAGCCCATTTATACCTAAATTCCCTTGTGGCAATGCAGCAGTCCCAGTGCAATGTCTGCTTAATGGTTTTGCTAGTGGGGTGCAGCCTGCACTAGGTGAGATGGCCAGGGGCTGCTGCACTAAAATCATGCTGGTTATGAATAAATCCTCATTATGCTGTATACCACTGAGTGTGTATTTGAAAAATATACAGAAAAAACCCAGAGTGAAATATCTCCTCCCTAACACAACTAGGACTAGAAAACAATACAATGCATGGAGACCTATGCAAAGTGAAAATGAGGTGTATTGTGCATTTACTCATGAGTAGGCAAAATGGGAACGAGCAGGCTGAGAGAAATTCAAATAGCAGAATGGTCTTGATCAGATGACATTAAGGTGACATTTATCCTCTAGCCCTGGCATTAGTCCCAGCAGCTATAATGGGTCAACTTGGACCTATGTCATATGTATTGGTGGGAAAGTCTACATTGAGCCATGTCAGATCATGTCGGAGAAGGGAATAGAGAGTATGTGCCAATGTGTCTAAGGGTACAATCCTAACCCTGTCTACTCAGAAGTAAATCCCATTATATTCAATGGGCTTACTTCCAGGAAAATGTGTTTAGGATTGCAGCCTAATACGTCCATCTCTTGGGCTTGAACTGCCTACTTCCTGGCCCCCATCCTGCCCAGTTCCAACAATGTGTGACCCTCTCCTGCCCTGCCCTTGGCCCTGATATTGGCTGGACTAATATCTGGGTAATGCTCCAGCCACTGGCACCAGCAGGAAGATCTTTCTGTCAGTGTATGTCTTATTTGGGCTGTCACAAAATATTTTATGGTATTTTTGTGAGAGCACAAAGGCCTGGCATGCTGGCAAAGCATATGCTCATCCAGTGTGCATGTTGATTAGGATTGGAACTTACTTCTGAGTAATAGGATTGTGGTGTGCATCAGGTTTAAACCAGGTAGTGATTTGGAGTTGCAGGACCCTAACCTAGGCTGGCACAACTCATAAGTCTTCCTGTTCCTGTGGTGTTTTAGGGAGGCAAGCGCATGTCAGTGCACTGGCCTAATCCACTCCCATAATTGTGCAGAAGTATCTTATGGTACTTTTATGACACCCCCATGTCAGCACAGAACTTATGCCAGGGCTTAGGCTGGCCTAACTGGATGTTAGAATTGCAGCTGTAGTCCATAAGTTTCTTAAGAGGTATTATAAAGTGGTATTTCCCACTGCTTAAATTGGAACTGGAGCCTGAAGACCCAGATGACCCAGATGAAGCTTTCCTTATTAGCAGCTCCTTTTTGGACAGATTGGATTTTGGTAGAGGTTGGAAGCACTAGAGACATGGCCCTTGGATAATAAGAGCACAATCCTAATCATGTCTACTCAAAAGTAATTCCCACTGGGTTCAATTGGTCTTACTCGCAGAAAAGTATTTTTAGGATTGCAGCCTAAGGGTCCAATCCTAACCATGTCTACTCAGGGGTAAGCCTCATTGTGCTCAATGGATCCTACGACCAGAAAAGTGTGCTTAGGATTACAGCCTAAGGGCGCAATCCAGAGCAAGTTCAACCTGCTCTGCCCTAACTGCTCTTTCCTAACTATTCTGTATCCAGAGCAGAAAGTTATGCTGCATCCAGAGAGTCAGGAAGCCTGGGCTGCCCTAACTGCTCCAGAGCATGCAGGCAGGACAATCCAGAGCAACTAATCTGTCCACATAAGAGCCCTTAGGTTGCCCTATCTAACACTAGGTTGGAGCAACTGCAAGATGCTCCAGCCCAGTTACTCTGGAAGAGGCGTAGGGCAGAGCAAGGCAAGATAGGGTGCCCTAAGAGAGGTGGACCTGCTCTGCCCTAACTGGGGCAGCCTAAGCAGTTCAGGAGAGGCAAGTTGAGGGCTTGTTTAGCATTGCCTAGGGCAGAGCAGTTACTCTGCATCCAGAGCCTGTTTCCAAGGCAGAAATGCCCTCTTCCAGCCCTCAGAGTTATACCACCTCAGGAGCAGGTATAGTAATGAGTAGACCCATAGAGCTCCATGATAAGGCCCGAGTAAGAATGGCAGTGTTGACCAAAAATCTGAGTTCTTGGCCATCCTAGCTGCAACCCCTTCCTCTCAACTCAGGATATGGAACAAACTACGGCTGCCCACAAACCTCAGGATACAGCAGGCTACTCCAAGAAGCCCCTTGTATTCACTGTAGAATGTACTGGCATCTCATTAGGGACTCCTTATAAGGCAGGCACCCAGTGGCGTCACCAGACTGGTGCGGCTGGTGTGGGCTGCATTGGGTGATGCGCTCTGTATGGGGTGATGTGCCGGAGGAGTTTGACTGTCCTTTGGGAGGCCCCGGGCGTCAGTACCCCCATTCAGGCCTGCTCCAAGGCGGAGCAGCAGCCAGAAGCTGCCACTTGTCTGAGGAGCTGGCCTGAACGGCCATCTGAGGTGCACTGCGCAGAAACACACTGAGCATGCCGAACAGCTTCAGAGGAGACTTCCTTAGAGCAGAGAAAGTCTGCGCCTCTGCACAGCCATTCGGCCTCACTCAGGAGGCGGAGCGGCAGCTGAATGGCTTCAGAAAGAGTACTGCACAGGCACCAATTCTGACGCCTGCACAATCTCCCCCGAAGCCAAAAGGCTTCAGAAAAGTACTGCGCAGGTGTCAGAGATGGTACCTGCACAGTACTCTTTCTGAAGCCAGTTGGCTTCAGAAACAACTGCGCAGGTGCCAACTTTGGTGACTGTGCAGTCCAGGTGGGGGGAGCGCGCATCCCAGGGATGACGCACAGACTTCCGCACCAGGTGATGTGCAGAGTCATGTCACCACTGTAGGCACCACAGCTGTTCCTTGTTCAGTGTGATCTGAGGGGTGTCTCCTCAGGAGCAAGTCTTCCCCTTGTGTCAATTACTTAGCATGCTCTGGAGCAGTTAGGGCAGCCCAGGCTTCCTGACTCTCTGGATTCAGCATAACTTTCTGCTCTGGGTACAGAATAGTTAGGAGAGTGCAGTTAGGTCAGAGCAGGCTGAATTTGCTCTGGATTGTGTCCTAAGTCAGTGACAGCTGGGAGGGCTTGCTCCTGAGTAGACCCCCCTCAGATCACACTGAAGAAGGAACAGCTGTGGTGCCTACATTATAAGGAAGCCCAGCAGTTCCTGACAACCAGTTACAGCTGCAGTTCTTCTAGTGCAAGATGGATGCTTGGAGTGGCCTGCTATATCCTGAGGTTAGTGGGCTGCCATAGTTGTGCCATATCCTGAGGTTGAGAGGCAGGGATTGCAGCTAGGCTGGCCAAGAACTCAGATTTTTGGTCAATACTACCATTCTTACTCAGGCCTGATCATGGACCCCTATGGGTCTACTCATTACTATACCTGCTCCTGAGGTGGTATATCTCTGAGGAACTGGAAGAGAGCATTTCTGCCTTGAAACAGGCTTTGGATACAGAGTAATACTGCCCTAGGTATTGGGCATAGGTATTTGGATACTGCCCTAGACAATGCTAAACTTGCCCTCAACTTGCCTCTCCTGAGCTGCTTGGGCTGCCCCAGTTAGGGCAGAGCAGGTCCACCTCTCTTAGGGCACCCTATCTTGCCTTGCTCTGCCCTAAGCCTCTTGCAGAGTAACTGGGCTGGAGCATCTTGCAGTTGCTCCACCCTAGTGACAGATAGGGCACCCTAAGGCCTCTTATGTGCAAGGAATAGTTGCTCTGGATTGGGCTGTAAGTGTGCATTTTATATCATTAAGCCACGTAGAAGCTGAATCATCAACTGAATCGTGTTCTGTCTTTTATACTATAATGGTATGGGTGACACACGAAAAATAGATGCCCAAATATATTTGTCAGTACTCAGGAATGCATATTGTACATTTCGTTTTTAAAAGTCTCTGTGAAAGCATGGATATTTTAAGCGGAAACAGTCTTAATGCAAAGCAAAATCAAATGTTTGCTTTGATGGCAGATTCCAAGAGAAGAGTAAATATTCCTTCCTCCAGATTCTGCCTTTTTGGGTCATTAAAAAAAGAGCTTTGATCCAAAGTAGAGAGGACAAAGGTGCACATGTCATTTTGACTTTCATTTTTGTGCAAAAATGTCAAGGCTTGGACTACTTTTAAGATTAAAATATTAGCTTGGGAGAAAATAAGAAAATGAAAGCCAGTTCTATATGCCTAAAACAGGGGTCTTTAAAGTTTTTGGCAGAAGGGCCACATCATTATTCTGACACTGAGTGGGGGGATTGGAAAAATAGAATTAAAAACAATGCGATCCTGATTTGCGCTGGTAACACCTAATTGTTGTGCCACCTAATTGGTCAAATGTGCAACAGAAAGCAACCTAATTGGTCAAGTCAGATCTGTGTAACCTCTAGAAATAATAAAATATTATTATGACACAGTATAGAGCCAATAAGGTGTTAGTAAGGTGAAGCCCTTATGGGGGTCACTCTACTAGTGCCTAAAATCATAAAATGTAGGAATAATACCATCATGTTATACACTCTTAGAGGCATAATTGCAGAATGCAATGAAATAAATAGGTTTGAAATATTTCTATTCTGCAAAAAGGTACGGCAAAAAAAACCCAGTGGGTGCAGGATAATTGGACCTAAATATGTCCGCCACTTAGGTCATTGCCCTACTCAACAAACCCTACTTTCCATCCAGAGGAATAGGTGCATCATGTGGGTGATGCACTGGTCTACCACACTGGGTGATGCAAACACTAGTGATGCCACAGTATAGTGGGAACTATAGAAGGGTTGCAAGTTTCCATTCTTGAATTTATTGTTAAAGTTTTTACTGCATGGAAAAGGAACACTACAGCATTTAGATTTTTCACTTGAGGCACTCAAATGATTTGGGCCTGTTTTGAGTGACCTGGACAGAAATTATATGCTAAATGCTGACCTTTCACCCACCAGCCCCCGCTCTTCCCACTCACTGGTGTTAAAGAATAGGAGATGCGTATCTGGTGGATTAGATCAGGGGTATCCAAAATATTTTTTTGTAGGAGGACCACATCATTCCTCTGACAATGCATCGCGGGGGCTGGAAAAGAATTGATTTATATATCAAATTTGAAAAAAATTACATAAATGACTATTGGCGACAGAAGTTATAGAAATGAGTAACAGTTTGTAAATCAGTTTATAAACACAGAGAGAGGGTGGTCTTCAAAGCAGTTCATAAATACTTTCACACACCAAGAGAGAAGGACCACGTAGCATCCCTGGCCTTCAGAACACCTTCTGGAACTTCCTTTGCCTTTAGAGGATTATAGGGCTCACCTGTGGGCCAGATGAGGGAGCTTGTCTCAGGCCACATGGAGGCTTCCCTCGGTCACAGATCAGGTTTTGGACACACCTGGCCTAGATCAAAGCAAGTGGGTGCTCCCTGCCATTCTGTTCCCTGATCGTCTTAATCAGCCTCACAGGTAGTCTCAGCCTGAATGAAAAAGGTGGAATTTTGTGATAAACAGTTCTAGGATCTTAGTTCTTGGATGGATGAGCTTATCCTTTAACATTACTGTATTTTGCTCTTGTTTAAATTCTCCAGAGACATAAAAGGAACAGACAATCACAGAATGGTTACACTGGGGATGTTCAACATGGACATGCACCACTCCCCCATTTTTTAAAATATTACAAACTTCAATCAAGTCTTGTTATCAGTATTGCTTGAAAGCCCATGCAACACACACTTTGAAAGGTAGAGAAAGAATTTTATGCAGGGATCCTTTGTTGAGCTGAACAATATGCAGCTCTAAAGACAAGGATTTTTCTATGTTTATGCCCCATTATATCAAATGTAATTCTTAGACAGGGTGACCCAATAATAGGGTTCTTATTGTTAGAAGGTTCATGATGAGTTCTGCCTTTTCCCCCATCCATCCAGTTCAAGGTGTGGTAACAAGGTGGATGACTCCTGCTCCATCTTCCAAACTAGGCTTCGTGAGCGTATGCAATCTGACCATCATCTTTCAAAATAGTTTTCTGCAACACAGGACTTCAGAGGAATAGGTTGAGTCATAAACTCTAAAATCTGCATTTCCCATGGAATTCAGAGTTGCAAAGCTTCACCACTGTTTTGGAGATCTGAAAACCACATTAGCGTTTAAGCTGAAAACAAGCTGCATCTCAGTCGGAAGCATTGAATTCCAGGCTTAGTTAAGGAATGGGAGGTTGTTTGCAGGGTTGAACTCAAGAGTGTGGCCTTTCTGGCTAGCTTCATACAATGTGTGGCCTTCCTAGGCAGAAGATCAGTGGCTTTGTATCAACAATCCTTCTAAGCATGTTACTGGTCTGGGCCTTTTGCTCTCCAAGCAGGCAGTCCACATCAAATACTCACATTTAAATGTGTGTCTCATACAAAACCCTGCCTTAAATGAGAGAAAACAAAATAAAATATTGATCATGTAACAATCTTCAATTTTGAATTGAGAAATATACATCTGAGTACAGGATTATATACTTCTCAGAGAGCAATCCTAACCAACTTTCCAATGGGGTACATGCAGGATCCTGCAGTTGGGGGGTGGGGAGTCACAGAGGCCTCTTAAAGGTAAGGCATTATTTGTTCCCTTAAGGAGTCTTTGCCTTTATCACAATGTTGGAAAGTTTCCCACATTACAAAATGTGATTGCACCCTCAGAGTTTTAAGTAATGATTCAGCATCAAATCATACCTGAAACAATTACCCTTTTGAGCATTCCTTTTTGCAATGAGGTTATGTGAGGACGATAAATACTAGCACAACATGTCACCAATTAAGCTTGGATATGGTTTTTCTTACAATGAGATTTTCTCTGGTTAGGCAAAAAGTCATTCATGAAGTGGCCCTAAGTTCCATGTGCAAAATTGATGTTCCATTTGTTTTTATTAAGAACACATTGTGTGGCGACTTTTCTGGTTCCCTTTGCACTGTTTGCTACAAATTTCTACAGTGCATTTCAGTTTTGTCAAAAACCAACACCTGATTTACAAATTACTTTCTTAAAAACAAAACCAGTGACTTTTTCTAAAGGAACTGAACTTGTTTTTGTCTTTGTTTATTTTTATGAAATCATTGAACTTCTCGTTAAGCCATAAGTATATTTTTAGTAGTGCGATGTCATTAGCTTAAAAATTGGGCAGCAACAGCAAAAAAAAAAATTGTCTTATAGAATTACCACCAAGCAAAATTGTTATATATATAGCTAGGCATGATGGATCTTGATCAATCTGCTGTTCAGAGTAATCAGGTGGTAGAGTCCTACTGGGATTTGGCCCTTTCAGGCACAAGATATTTTTAGATGCTCTCCCTGGGGAAGAAAAGCATAATATCTGGCATCATGAGCCATGCATAACAAATAATAATTGTTTCAAATGAAACACTGCAGTGCTTCATTGAGCCCAAACCTGTGCATGTCTACTCAGAAATAAGTTCCATTAGAGTCAATGGGACTTAACCCCAGAAAAGTGTGGATAGGATTAGGCCACCAGCCTTTCTCAGAGCGAGGTTTAAATTGATGCAGTAATCAGCACACTGCCTCCCTGTCTTTCTACATGCTTGCATGTCTACATTAGGTTTGCTTGTATAACAATAGGGACCTATCCCCATGATCAGGAACCTTGCAAAGGTTCCTAATTTTGGAGAGAGGTGCCTATATATGGTACCATTGTGGTGCAAGCGGTTAAGACACTGTGCCTGTTAACCAGCAGGCCAGGGTTTGAGACCTGGGTCGGCCCCACAAGACAGGGTGAGCTCCTGTCCTTAGCCCAGCTCTGTGACGCCAGCTGGATCCAATCGTATTGGCTCTGCCTTTCCTGACTAATTCAGGAGCGTGGAGAGGGGGGATTTGCTGCTTGGGTAACAGCCTATCCTCCATAACAATCCAAACCAGGCTTTCATGCTTTGCATGCAGCGTATGCAGCACCGAGCATGATGCCATAGTCTTTCAAGACTGATGGAAGCCTGCTTTTTTTTTTTGGCATATGCCCCTATGTTATTCAGACGAACAGTAAAATTATAGATCAGTGCTAGGGATAGGGCTTGTCAGTGAGTTACCTGTTCAAGCCGTAGTTGTGGACATCGTTTGTGGTCACAGCAATTTTGACTATAGTATCTTCTCAGTTTCTAGTCCAAACTATCCCAGCAGTTTATCAACTAGTAATCAGAGCAGTTTGATTCACTGAAAAATTTAATTACTTGAACCTTAGTAGTTTAAGCATCAATAGTTCGATAAGGACACAAAATGATCTTGTTTCAAGGTTATAAGGTTATTATTTAACAAGACTGATTAATTTTAAATGAATTTGGAAAAATCTATGATGAAACTGAATTAAAGAAATAAGCTCTATGACTAAAAATAACTGAAATCTTAGGGCATGTACAGACATACATAATTAAAAGCGGTCAGATCTTTTTGTACAGCAATTACCTCATTTTAGGGCACAATCCAGAGCAACTACGGGGAGTCCTTGCTCTGGTGTAAGAACAATTTGCTTTGGATTGCAATATGAATTTCCCATAGGTTTTCATTAGGTGGTACAGTAACTACGGGTACACATAATGTCTCTTATGTGCTCCCGTAGTTGCTCTGGATTGTAGGGTTAGTCAGACATACATTTTTCCCTACAGGTTCAAACTTTTGCTACTTTTTGGAGAAATGTTTGAAGATGCAATATTCACAACATTGATTGACTGGTCCTAGTGATATAAAGCCTTGTAGCCTGTAGCATTTTTGCAAAAATAATTTTTTAAAGGAAGATTTGAAAATAGAAACATGGGGGGGGGGGGGAGCATATCTGCGGATGCCATATCCATAGATTCAGTTATTTGCAGGTAAGGTCTGGCTCCCAGCACATGCATGCCTGTGTATGCCCCTTCTGGAGGAGAGAGGAGCTCTTAGTTCACTTTAATCAGTTATCCATGGGGGTTCTGGTACAGAACCCCTGTGGATAAGGGGCATAACTGTAGGCTGTTGAACAAATATTTTATTGATCTGAAGACCTCGTGATTGAAGCATGATTGGGGAAAAGAAAAAAGCATTGGTTTCTCAGACTAAAAACATATATCATCTGAGGAATAAAAATACAATATCTGAAGCATAAAATATAGCACAAATTCCTGCATATACCTGTACACATCCAGAGCTTAAGAATCCTACTGGTATTTCAAAATGTAACAAATGGGAACTTAAAAGTTAGAATCAATTGGATTAGAATGAATGTGGAATCTCTGTCTTATTAACTTCTATCTTGCCACACTTAAGATCTGCATAATTTCCAAATTTACTGTACAATCCTATCCTGTGTTGCACCAGTGGGACAAGCACATGTACTGTTGGAAATGTACTGAAAGGCAAGTAAGGGCAATCTTTACTTATTTGTCTCAGGCAGTCTGTTTTTCCACCCGATAGTATGTAGCAGAAGTCCATTTTATGGATTGGTGGGGCATAGGATTGGGCCCTAGCTTTGTGGTAAATCCCCAACATGTATACAACCCAATCAATTGCTCAATTGTATCCCAACCAATATTTAGACTGACAGTCCAATCATATCCAATCTCCTCCATGCTGATGCAGTAGCACCATTGTTGGCTATGGGGGAGGTTGTAATGCTGGAAGTCTCCTTGGGATAATCCTCAGTCTCCACAATGGGGCAAATCAGATCTATATCTGTGAGAGATCAGACATGACAACCCACTGAATTACTTGTAAATCTGAGATAGGCAAGAAAAGTATTGAAAAGTCCATTGTTAAAAAGGAATTAAACAAAAGGGGGCACGTAAAAAGTGTAAGCAGGCTGATTGGGAATGCCTGCTCTTGGCTGGATGGACAAAGAAAAATGGCGAAATCAAATGTATACGATAACCAGTAATGTCCAGCAGGTGGAGCTCAGCTTCTGTCAAAACCTCCCCCAATGTGTCCTGGTGCTAAACTAGTGAGCTGGCTTGCAGTAAACAGGCAAACACACAAAATTAATTATCTGAATGCATATGGCTATAATTTCAGCTCCTAATGTTATCTAATGAAATATAACAAGGAATACACAGATTATTTCAGCCAAAGTACAAATGTTTGCTGCAGGCTGTACCAGCAGCTCCCACAGCATAAATTCCTGCATATACCTGTACATCGGCGTGCATGTGCTGGCACCACTGAACACTTACAAGAACTACTGGGGAATTAGAAACATCCACAAAAAATGGAAAAGATGTGGAGGTGGGGGGATGCTTTTATGAAACATGGTTTGGCCCTTGAGGCTTGGTTTCTTCTGATCTTACCTGTGGGAGAGACTCCATCAGGACCATGGAGGAAGGCTTTAGCTTTGAGTGCAGTTTCAAACAAGACCTCCTCTCTCCTTCTTCCTTTGGAAGAAAATCCCAAAAGGATTTTCAGTCCTTTTGGACAAAGTCAGTCCATTTCTAGTGCCTCTCATGGTTCTGAACTGGATCCCATACCACGCCATCACAAGATTTGTTGAAATGTGAGCGGTTCAATTCACGTCTCTACCATGTCACTTCTTGCAAGTCTGAAATGAAGAAGAATTCCCTCTTTGAGAACAGAAGTATCCCGGATGATTCCTTTCCAAAATGCTGGATAAAGCACAATGAATCTCTTGTCCATCACTCTTCTTTGTTTTGATTGTGCACAAGAAAGGAAAGGTGATCCTAAACACACTTCCTTTCCTCTTGAGAATTTGAAAACTAACACTAACAAATATTTGGCCTGGATTTTCACAGAAAAGAAAACCTCAGTGGAAAATATAAATGTTTAGCTATTAATTTTATTTTTAGGATTAACAGGCTAAGAAGAAAGAAAGAAAGAAAGAAAGAAAGAAAGAAAGAAAGAAAGAAAGAAAGAAAGAAAGAAAGAAAGGTTGTCTGTATCCACCCAGAAAACTGATTAAGGCTGCAATCCTAAGCATACTTTCCTGGGAGTAGACCTGCTTAGGATTCTGCTCTTACAAAGTGATTAGTAATATACAGTACTTATAACACTGGGCATAATCTAGAGTAAGGACAGTGAGGAGTGCCCTAGCTGGGCTGCCCCAACCATTCTGAATCCACAGCAGAAAGTTATGCTGCATCCAGAGTCAGGAAGCCTGGGTTGCCCTAACTGTCCAGAGCATGCTAAGTAGGCACCAAGTCAGTGACACCTGGGGAGGGCTTGCTCCTGAGGAGACCCAACTCAGATCACACTGAACAAGGAACAGCTGTGGTGCCTGCCTTATAAGGAGTCCCTGATGAGATGCCAGTACAGTCTGCAGTGAATACAAGGGGCTTCTTGGAGTGGCCTGCTATATCCCCAGGTTAGTGGGCTGTCATAGTAAGCCATGTCCTGAAGTTGAGAGGCAGGGCTTGCAGCTAGGTTGGCCAAGAACTCAGATTTTTGGTCAACACTGCCATTCTTACCCTGCCTTATCATGGACCCCTATGGGTCTACTCATTACTATACCTGCTCCTGAGGTGGTATAAGTCTGAGAAGCTGGAAGAGGGCAGTTCTGCCCTGGAAACAGGCTCTGGATACAGAGTAACTGCTCTGCCCTAGACAATGCTAAACATGCCCTCAACATGCCTCTCCTGAACTGCTTAGGCTGCCCCTGTTAGGGCAGCCCAGGTCCACCTGTCTTGGGGCAGCCTGTGTTGCCTTAGGCTGCCTTAGGCTGCCCCAAGCCTTTTCCAGAATAACTAGGGTGGCCCATCTTGCAGTTCGGGGAACCCAAGTGCACTTCTGGATTGTGCCCTAAATTGATGTTTATCTCTGCTTATCTAAAATGTCTTCAGATTTAAGGTTTAAAACTATTCATGTGATGTCTCTTTTGAAGTATAAAAATCTTTTTCTCCCTTCCCCCCAAAACTGGTATAACCTCTGAGGAAGATTACCTGAGGCCTGCATGCAGGGTTGGACCCATTTTAAAAGAAAAAGCCTAAAACACATACTGCAGTTTAGTATTCAGAGGAGAATCTCAGCATCCCGACTGTGCAGTGAGGCATTGGTTAAATTAGCTGGATCTAGCCCATTACTAACAAAAAGTTGTTTATGATGCCAAAGCAGTGACATTTATTTTTAGGTGTGCACCCAAGCCACCAGCATTGCAGGCATTTAATATAATAGACAGCAGAACACAGCAAACTGCTCAGTGGGCAGAGTAGTGTTATTTCATGCTCTTAATGTCAATGTTTGCTTTACATTTTTCCTTCAGTTTTGGTTACTATGAAATACTATTTAGCCTTCATACCATTCATACATTTCCTGTCCTTTTAATTTTCATGCTCAAATGATTGCTCTTGTGCCAGTAAGGACTAGGCATAAAAATGTGTGGGAAATGCTTCCATTTTCTAGTGGTAACTTTAAAAAAAAACCATGATTTTATTTAAAAGGTGCCAAGTTTACACTTTAAAAGTTTCCTTCTTTTTATTTTTTAAAAAAATTGGTGGTAGTTTAAATAGTTTTAGTACTTTTCCAGTCCCCTTTTCAAAGAAATAAGAATTCTAGTCATTGAACAAACACTTTCATTAAAAATATGTGTTATTTTGTGCAACTGTTTTGAAGAACATAGTTTTTGAAGAGTCTGCTCTTCTATAACAGCTGCATCAACAGGGTTGGGGGTAAAGCTAATATAAAGTCTGATATTAATGTGAAATATGAAAGCACTGAGTCAGCCACCTAAAAAGTATGACATTGTTAGAAGGGAAAAACACAATGCTTCTACAAACCCTTACCTCTTAAGGCCATGTCAGGACAACAGGAGAAGTGGTTGATACGTTGCAAGCAAAAAGATTAAGTCTTTAGAAAGGAAGTTCAGAGCATTCAGAAAGACTTTCACCTAGTGCGGTAAAAAAACAAACTTTCACCTTTTTCTTGCTTGGTTGTCATGAATAATGAAAAATTCAAAGTGGAGGCATTGATTGGTCCTGTCTAATCTAAGGCACAGTTTAGTTGATGAATTTTACTTGGTTTTTATTTTTTATTTTTAAATGTGAATAAACTTTTTTGAAAAGCCCATAGGATTTGGGTACTTAGGACACAATCCAGAGCATATTCAGCCTGCTCTGACCTAACTGCACTTTTCTAACTATTCTGTATCCAGAGCAGAAAGTTATGCTGAATCCAGAGAGTCGGGAAGCCTGGGCTGCCCTAACTGCTCCAGAGCATGCTAAGTAATTGACACAAGAGGAAGACTTGCTCCTGAGGAGACACCCCTCAGATCACACTGAACAAGGAACAGCTGTAGTGCCTACAGTGGTGACATGACTCTGCACATCACCTGGTGCGGAAGTCTGTGCGTCATCCCTGGGATGCGCGCCCCCCCTACCTGGACTGCGCAGTCACCAAAGTTGGCGCCTGCGCAGTTGTTTCTGAAGCCAACTGGCTTCAGAAAGAGTACTGTGCAGGTACCATCTCTGACACCTGCGCAGTACTTTTCTGAAGCCTTTTGGCTTCGGGGGAGACTGTGCAGGCGTCAGAGTTGGTGCCTGTGCAGTACTCTTTCTGAAGCCATTCGGCTGCCGCTCCGCCTCCTGAGTGAGGCCGAATGGCTGTGCAGAGGCGCGGACTTTCTCTGCTCTAAGGAAGTCTCCTCTGAAGCTGTTCGGCATGCTCAGTGTGTTTCTGCGCAGTGCACCTCAGATGGCCATTCAGGCCAGCTCCTCAGACAAGTGGCAGCTTCTGGCTGCTGCTCCGCCTTGGAGCAGGCCTGAATGGGTGTGCTGACGCCCGGGGCCTGCCAAAGGACAGTCAAACTCCTCCGGCACATCACCCCATATGGAGCGCATCACCCAATGCAGCCCACACCAGCCGCACCAGTCTGGTGACGCCACTGGGTGCCTGCCTTATAAGGAGTCCCTGATGAGATGCCAGTACATTCTACAGTGAATACAAGGGGCTTCTTGGAGTGGCCTGCTGTATCCTGAGGTTTGTGGGCAGCCGTAGTTTGTTCCATATCCTGAGGTTGAGAGGCAGGGGCTGCAGCTAGGCTGGCCAAGAACTCAGATTTTTGGTCAACACTGCCATTCTTACTCGGGCCTTATCATGCATGGACCCCTATGGGTCTACTCATTACTATACCTGCTCCTGAGGTGGTATAACTCTGAGGGCTGGAAGAGGGCATTTCTGCCTTGGAAACAGGCTCTGGATTCAGAGTAACTGCTCTGCCCTAGGCAATGCTAAACATGCCCTCAACCTGCCTCTCCTGAGCTGCTTAGGCTGCCGCAGCTAGGGCAGAGCAGGTCCACCTCTCTTAGGGCACCCTATCTTGCCTTGCTCTGCCCTAAGCCTCCTTCAGAGTAACTGGGCTGGAGCATCTTGCAGTTGCTCCAACCTAGTGTTAGATAGGGCAACCTAAGGGCTCTTATGTGGACAGATTAGTTGCTCTGGATTGTCCTGCCATTCAAAGGGTAATAACACATTCTTGAACTGAATTTTTAGTATGATACGTTTCTTATTTTAAGAGATTCATGTTTCTCATTTAGCTGCAGGATTTTATTCTCCAAGTTACCTGCTTAAAATAAAATACTTCTTTTAAGTAGCAAAATAAAGTTAATTTGACAATTCATCTATTTCTTCCTTAGGCCATCCTGAATACACTGATGTGCACGGTGCAAGAAAACTGTATCTACTGAAGTACCTTCTGGTCCATCAGTTTATATTAAACTAACAAAATGTACCTGTGTTGCGGGAGTAAAATACCCCCATGCGCATCACCCCCCAAGTGCATCAGCCTCCCCGTGCACACACCAGCCCTGTGCACACCACCCTCTCATGCGCACCACCCTCTCGTGCACATCATTCCTTGTGCGCATCACCCCCCATGTGCGCAGCCCCCCGGGCTCACCAATACCCCCCCCCCCATGCACACCAACACAATTAGTAATATAGTGTTTTAATTAAGCACATGAAAGCAATATACACAAGGGTTTTCAGCTTTTATTTTATGTTCTACACTTTCCTCGGGTGGTCTTCATTTTGAGGGAGGGCCTGCTCTCAGAAAGAAGGGGGCAGCCAGGCTTAGGGAAGGGAGGAAGAGCAGCCAACCTCCCTGTCGCTGCGCAAGGGCCTCTTGCCACATGCGCCACCTAAGCCCTGACAAGTGCCTTCTTAGTCTGCCTTCTCCCAGGAGCATGGGCTGTGAGAGCATGGGTTGTGTGTGTATATGTGTATGCATGTGTGTGAGTGCATGGGTTGTGTGCATATTCATGTGTGTGTGTGCACGGGTTGGGTTTGTGGGTATGTATGTTGTGGGTGTGTGAATGAGTGCATGGGATGAAAGGTCTGTATGTGTGTGTGAGAACGTGTGTGTCATATATGTGTGTGTGTTTGAGAATGTGTGTGTCACATCATAACACGCAGCAAGTAAGCAGCAACAACAGCAGCAGCAGAGATGCATGCACAGGGCCACCAACGCTGCATCCAGCCCAATGGATGTTTGTGGTGGTATGATTTGAACCCCTGATAACTGGACAAGAGGCACTCATTCAAGTGGATGTTCCTCTTTAGCAGAGGAAAAGTAAGAAACCCCCATCCCCTCAGCAGTTTCTTTTCTAGTGGCTTCTGATGGTGTTATTTTGCATCTATTGGGATTGTGAGCCCTTTGGGGTTAAGGATCCTAGCTACTTCATCTATATATACAAAACTGAAAAGTCACCGACTGACTAACTGATTCATCAACACCCAACCAAAACCTCTGGACCTTGAAGTGTGGGGAAGGTGTTTCTTCTTAGAGGCACCCACTGAGAATTGATTTTTGGAAACTGAAACAGGAAGGGGGTGAAAAGGGATGCAACACATTGGATGCAATTCTAAAGACACTTTCCTGGGAGTAAGACCCATTGAAACACAATGGGGTTTACTTTGGTGTAGACGTGGTTAGGATTGTGCTCATAATCTCTTTACATTCCCGTGATCAATGTCCTGCACCAACCCCTGGACCTAGAAGCATGTAGCTTAGTGTAGTTATCTGTAGCACTCCCACGATGCCAGTGTAGTTTGGAATTGGAGTGAGAATAATTTAGATCAAAGGTCTCCAAACTCTGGCCCCGGGGCCCAATGTAGCCCTTGGCAAGCCTCTATCCAGCCTGCTGCAAGCTTCTAAACCCCTGCAAGCTTCTGGCCTACTTGACTGGACACATACAAAAAATAAATCCCTTCCAAAATACAGTAATTTTAATGCTCTCTGAAGAGTTTAGAAGGTGCTTGGGAATTTTGGGAATGAGGTCCATTTGAGTATGTTTTGTGTGTTGGTGCCTGGAGAAATCCTGGACATTTTACCCATTTTTTATCCAATTTATTCATTTATATAAGTTTCATCTCTAATGTATTTGTTCAAATTTCCTACTTAAAATTATATGCTCAGTCATCTGGGCTCCGATGCATCAGTACAGGTTAGGATTGGGCTGCCCATATCTTTATAATCCCTGATCTAGAATGTATTTTGATTTTCACTATAATTTTAGGTGCATTTACTCGGAAGAAAACTTTGCTGACTTCCTTGGGTCTGACTTCCCAGCAAGTTTGCTTAGCCAGTGTATATGTTTCAAATTAACAGTGTGGTCCTGCTTAATAGATGCTTAGTAGAAAAACAACATGATTTTGACACATTATTTTGAATAATGAAGAACTCACACATTGTTCTGGAGTAATTGGTGGCAAATGTAGGGAGGACCAATTGTTACTTAACATTTTATGTGGAATAAATTAGTATCAAAATATTTGCAACCTCCAATCTCAGTAGGCACAAAGTGTATGTGTGCATAACATGTGGTGGATAACTTAAAAATATTCAAGAACAAGGTGCCTGATCTTTGACACGCTTTTGTTTTGAATTGATTATTTGCTGTTTTATTAACTCTTCTGATTTAAATAGCTTTATGCTTGTCCACTCAGAAGTAAGTCCCACTATATTCAATGGGGCTTACCCTACAATCCAGAGTAACCACAGGAAGTAAGAGGCACTTACTCTGGATTGCTCTATGCATTTCCCAAAGGTTTTCCATAGGTGGTACCGTAACTACATCAGTGTAAAAGGTCCCGTAGTTACTCTGGATTATAGCCTTACTCTCAATAAAGTGTGGACAGGATTGGGCTGTAAGCCTCCTTGTTGCACTATGTTTTAGGGGGAAAAGGGGGATTAAAAAAACTTTTTAAAAAATCAATCCTTTTCCAGCCATTCCACCTGATTATTTTTAAGAGTATGCACCAAAACTTACACTCTTCAAACTCAACTGAGGCATGTGTAAATATGATCAATAGGATTAAAAGTGCCATAAGAACTTCCATGTGGTGTATGGTACATTTAGGTATGGTCAGCAAGGGCTAGTCGGAACGGGTGTGTGCAGAACCTCCTAAAAAATTCTCTCATTTTATCAAATGTCTTTTTTTTGCTTCTCTTGAAATTCCTCGGATGTTTTGCTTTGAAATTTGACTTGGAGTGAAATTTATGGTGATGGGGACCTCAGAAATGTCACAATTCTTTCTTCTATTCTTTTTGATTCCTTCATAAATTATTTGGATCTTTCACCTAAGCAAGAACTTTTATATTTTTCTTCAAATGCCTTGGCTAGTTTTCAGTGGTACCTCTAGTTGGAATTGTGTTCATTTAAGAAAAAGAAAAGATATATTCATACAAATTGGATTTTTGAGTCCCTAGATCAGCAGTCTCAAATGAAGGCTATTATGTCCTGGCAAAACTCTAATGCAGATGCTTAATGTTCCAATGGAGAGCAGCATCTTATTGCCCTCTATTGCTGTATATCAGGGGTCTCCAAACATTTCATCTGGAGGGCTGCATCAAATATGTGGCCCAGTGTTGAGGGCCAAAAAAAATTAAAGATAAAATTTAAATAAATACATTAGACATGGAACTTCGATGAATGAATAAATTGAATGAATGGGCTAAAATTTCCAGGATTTCTCCAAGAACTCACATACATCACAAAAATAAAGCACATACTCAAACGGATCCTGATTCCCAACCTCCAAGGCCTTCAGAAGAAACAAAAAGTTACATCTGGTTATTGGGAAAACTAGGAAGTGATTTTTTTTTTACCCTCAGAGCACCTTCCAAGCATGACCAGAGTACAGCTCCAGTTGTGTTCAGTCAAGTGGGGCAGAAGATGCAGGTGCACAGAGGCTGACTCTGGACCAGACAGAAGCTTGTCAAGGGCCACATCTTGCCCACAGCCCAGGTTTACTGTACCTGATCCCTACAGTACAGGTATGTTCCAGAGAGTCATGGCCATTGCCCAGTGTTACAATAAGATGCATTGCTCCAGCAGAACGGGAAGCACCACTCATGGGAAGGAGGGTGCTGGATCCAAAGGCTGGAGTCTGGAGAGCTCTGTGCTAGATGGACACTAGGACTTTTTCTGTATATTACAACTGAATTACAATTCCTCCTACCAGTCTTCTGGAAAAATATATGCAGGGGTGCTTACTATGGCTTTGGATGTTTCCAAGATGTGTTATCAGTTGAATGTTGACTGTGAAAATCCAGGCTATGCACATATTCTCTCCTGCATCAAAAGTATCAGGGTGTTGACCAAAACAGAATAAAATACAATTAAATACATGATGAAATAACAGATGAATATAACTATTTACATTAATATTCTTTCCCCAAGACTTTACTTTTCCAGATCTGGTTGTTTTTCCATCATGAATGTTGCCACCAGAACACAAGACAGACATTCAGGAGTTAAATTTTTACAGTGTATTTTCCCCTCTACTACATTCTGGACATTCACCATAAACCATGAAAAGAAGGTGACCAAGTGCCTTTTTGAAGAGTGCAGATCGACAGGAATTTTTCCTGTGTTCACTTTCTGTTCTTTGAACTAGCAGGTAAGTTGGAATATATCTGAATCTCAGCTGAGCCTTTTCCCCCCTTTGGTATTTGATTTCTGGACTCCAGCTGGGTCTTGGCAGCTGACTGCTCCTGATTTGGCTTTATACAATTTTTGAATTGGAAAAATTCTACATAGAAACCCTTACAAAGTTTCTGACATCACCTAACTACACCTCTATATTCTGTTCTAAATTTAGACAGCTTTAGTTATATCAAATAATGCTGCTTTGATCATATTTTTTTCCAGGCAATATTATATGCTTCTTGTACCTTGATCCTAACCGTCTCCCCCACCAGTGTAACTAGCAAAGCATTGGTGAAGTCAGCTTTATGGATACCTGCTGGATTGGGTAAGTCCGCACACAGGTTTGGAGTGAGTTGTGATTTAACAGGGCTGTTTTCAGCTGGGGAAACAGTATCCATTACCCTGGTGATTGGTCAGATGTGGGCTCCTGAAAAATAGCAGGGCTGGCAATTTAGCGTCGTCATACTACCTGCCAGTCACAAGAGTTGAGTCAGTTCCATAACTCTGTTCAATTCTGCACCGGAAGCTAAACTAGATGTCATGACTTTTTCTTATTGGAACAAAGATATGGAAGACGGCCAGCTTGATGGGAGAAATGGTAGGAAGCACCACTTAACCCTTTTTGCTTAGCTTTCCCCCTTCTCAAATCAGCTCCCAAAATACATACTTGTGTGTCTCACGTATACTTGTGTTTCTCTCACACAAGTATCTGTTTTCTTTCTTTTTCTGGATGAAAAAAATAGTTGGTGAAGCTGAGGAAATGTACACTTGAAAAATGTCCAAATAGATGAGAAACATTTTCTTGGCTTTTCCTGGCTCAGACTAGCTGTTCCCTGCAGCTACTTTCATAATTTAAAATGAATGAATGAACCAACAAATAACTGAAAGAGTTCTACACATCTTTCCTACATCATATGATCCAATAGGGCGTTGAACAGAACACTAACAAAAATAGCTGACCAGGCTAGTTTCGAGCCTCAGATCCTAAAGTTCCTTGAGAAAAACAATGCTCAAGTTTACAAATGACAGTGTTAATTTCATTTCATCATTTAGTTTATATGTTGAAACTAAAGTTTCAAGTTTATAATCCACCTTTTCAAAAAGGCAAAGTGGATGGCAACAGTTTATAACATTTTATCAAATAACTTTTAAAACATATAAAATAAACAATGTAAAACTGTTCAGTTGTGTCCGCTTTTTTGTGACCCCATGAACTGCAGCACGCCAGGCCCCCCTACCCTCCACTGGCTTCTGAAGTCTAGCCAAATTCATGTTTACTGTCTCAGTGTATCTAACAACTTCATTCTCTGCCATCCCTTCTCATGATGTAGCCAAAATATTTGCACTTCAGCTTCCTTATTTGTCCTTCCAATGAACAGTCAGGGTTAATTTCCTGGAAGGGGGACTGATTTGATGTCCTTGCAGTCCAAGGGACCCTCCTGGGTCTTCTCCAACATAATTAATAATTAATTAATTCAATTAATAATTCAAAGGTATTTATTCTTCAGTGGTCAGGCTTTCTTATGATCCAGCTCTCACATCCATACATTAACACAGGGAAAACCATAGCTTTAACAGATGGATCTTTGTTGCCAATGTGATGTCTTGACTTTTAATTAAGTCGTTTAGACCTACCGTAGCTGTCCTCCCCAGAAGCAGAAGTCTTTTAACTTCTTGACTGCAATCACCATCTGCAGAGATCTTTGAGCTTGGAAAAATAAAACACTGTCACAACTTCCATTTCATCCCCTTCTGTTTGCCATGAATTGATGGGACCAGAAACCATGAACTTGTTTTTAATGTTTAGTTTTAAGCAACATTTTGCACATTTTAAATGTAAAAAATACCTCATCATTTTCACAAGAAAGCCATGCATTGAAATTTTGTCTAAAGTTCAATAAGATTAGGCTGCAATCCTAAACCAACATACGTGGGAGTACCCTCCATTGAGCTCAATGAGGCTTACATCCAAGTAGTCATGCACGGGATTGGGCTGTCATTGAGAATGTCCGGCTGAAACAAATGCATATGTGTCAAGCAGGAGGAAACGACATCTGAGAATTAAAAGAATTAAATTAAAAAATTAAAGTCAAGACTGGATGAAAAAAGCTAGTTGTCCTAATTCTTTATAATTGTTTACATTCTTTATTCCTTTTTGTGAAAATCATTTCCTGCAAATTAGTACAGTATGGAATAGGTTATTACATAAAAATATATTTTAATTTCTCTTTTGGTAATCTTTCTTTTATTCCAATACAAATAAATCTGTTGCTAGGCACTCCACAACAATTCTAAGAGCCAAACGGTCCTCCAACCTTAACCACTATATTTCTACCGTGTTCAACAGCCTCATAATTAAACCCACATTGTATAATTCCCTTTTCTCTCTCTGTTTTTCTATTGTTGGAGTTGTGTAATCCATGCTATTTTGTGCCCTTCTGGCTTTACACTCTGAGGGCCCGATCCTATTCAATTTTCCAGTACTGGCAAAGTTGTACCAATGAGGTCTGTGTGCTGCATCCTGTAGTGAAGGGGTTGTCACTGGAGCTTTCTCAAGGTATGGGAACATGTGCTCCCTTACCCCAGGGTTGCATTGTGGCTACATTGTAGCTAGAAAGTCAGATAGGATTGGGTCCTAAGAGTGTGGGATGTGAGGAGGAAACCCTGCATCCAGCATCTGCTACAATGTGTTCAGTTTTCTATGATATTTGATTATATTTGATCAGTTGATGGCCTGTTGGAGAGTAAGGGAACTGAATCTAGGCATGTGATTTATATTCTTTATCACAAGGGATCAGGCACTAATTACCTGTTGACCAAGGAATGTATGCAAGCTGCTTGCCTGTATCAAAGCAGGTACACAGCCTGCAGCATGATCTGCTCCTCAGAAGATTGCAAATTGTTTCCCCTCTCTCTTTCACATACATACATACATACATACATACACACATACATACATACATACATACACACATACATACATACAATTTCTCTTTTTAAAAAACATAATTCTTTTTCTTCCCTCTTCTCCCTTCCATCCGGTTTGGAGAGTTAGGGAAGAAGGTTAGCTTTGAAAAGGAGTGCTTGTACACGGGAAAGTTGGACTGTATAGTCCTGGATTGAAGTAGGATAATGGAGTGGGGGAAAAGGAAAAGGTGGATGGTTTCTCACATTTCACATGCTTTATTTACATCAAAAAGAATGTAAAGCCAAGCTATTTCTGGAGTGCTACTTGCACTTTTTTTCCCCTTGCACCTTTCTTCCTTAACCTGGAATTTGAGGCTTAGGCAATGACCCACCAGTCACTGGGTTGTGACCCTCAGTTTGAGAACTCACTGCAGACTAGAGGCTTGGATTCCCCCTCCCCTACAGAGTTTTGAACTGGAAGAAAGTTACTTTTCTTTATTAAATTCTAGCTGTAATATATTGCCTGCAAAATCTCATGAAATGGGCCCTAGCTCCAATCTGCTCCAATAGCATTATAAGCAACACACACACAATTCTACTGCATGCAAGAGCAACTCCAGAGCTATAGTACAAAAGTTGATCTGTTCAGATACTGGAAGTTCCTCCTTGGTGTAAAATTCATCCCATCCAATGCTGATCAACTGTCTCTAAGCAAACCACCATTTCTCAGCTTCCATCTGCAATGTTGGATTTGGGAACTTGAGTTGGATGATTGGACTCCAGTCCTGAAAACTCTTTTTCACTGATTCAGCAACTTGTGAGTTATGTGTGGAAGACTGAAAAAAACTTGAATTAGCACTTGTTCCTACCCCTGCAGATGCAATTCTTGCTTGCTGTTTTCATGGCAGTGTTTGGGTGTCATGGGAACACTACATTTGAAAGCATGCCAGATTTTCGGGTCGCCATTGTGATATTTGTGATCTAGAGAGGATCTCTGATCAATAAGTTTCCTTCAACAGAAGGGAAGGAGAATTAATATTCAGAGCTACAAGCTTCTTGCAAGGAAAACAGAGAGTGTGTGAGCTAATTTACAATTAAAGAAACATTTGACTTCAGTAAGGAATAACCCTTAAAGAGTAAAGAATACGTTTTCTCTTTCATCATCTGTTTTAGCAAGACATGACAAACAGCACAGTTTTGTAACTGGCATTCTCTTAAATCTCAATACTACCAAGTGGAATTTGACCTCATTGAGTAAGCCAGCCCCTCAATTTATTTTTAGATGACTAATATACAGAATTTGTTCAATCAGTAAATTGCTCAGTGAAGGTTTGGCTGCAGTCCTATAATGCTTTCCTGGCAGTAAACAACACAATGGGACCTAATTCTGAGTAGACATGCATAAGTTACATTACTATTTGATTAGTTGGATGTGCTATTTTGATTAATTAGGCTGGTTGATTACATCAGGCCAACTCCTATCTGACTTTTCAGAGCTGTTGCAGCTGTACCAACAGGGTGTGCACTGCCTCCTATAGAAAGGGGAGCAGTAGTGGAAACTTCCTCAATGGCAGTATTGTCACTGCATCAGGGTGGGAAAATTTCATAGGACTGGGCCAGTGGTGGACTTCAGGGGATTCTCGCAGGTTCTATAGAACCATTTGCTAATGAGCACCTGGTTCTGAGAACCGGTTACTAATGGGACATAGAACCTGTTGTTAATTTAGGTTATTAGGACATAGAACCTGTTGTTAATTTATTTGAATCCCACCACTGGATTGGGCCTAATAACCTCCTTTTGTTTTTGAAAAGGTATATATGAACATTAATAATAATCAGTGATGGGATTCAAAGAAATTAACAACCGGTTCTATACCCATCTGGCAGCCACTTTTAAACGCTATTTTTAAATGTCCTAACTCTTGTTAACAACCGGTTCTATAGAGTGGGTGCGAACCTGCTGGATAATAATGTTAAGGTTGCTTTCAATGAAATTATCAACACTCAACCACCATAAAATTACTAATTATTAACAGAATTTGAAAGTGGTGTCATTTTACACAAAAGTAATCCTATTGTATTCAGTAAGATGTAGGCTGTAATCCTATCTTACGCACCAGAAGCAAATACCTTTATTAATTAGAAACTCCTTAAATCAGTAAAACACACTACATTAAAGGATTAGAAATTCATACTAGTCTTGTTATTCCTTAAAAACCCTGATTTTTTGGAATTTATTCCCTAAAAACCAAAGAGCATGGGCTCTTGTTAGCAGAGCAGTGAGAATAAAACACTTCTATAGCAGAGCAGAATTATACAAAGCACTTGTTATATACAGTATTGTAAAATGAAACAAAAAAAGTAACTAGTCATGGCACATACACCGGGAAACATAGATAACCTCATGAAGAAAGCAACTAATGAGAAGTTTAATCAAAGCAGACCAGAGCAATCCAGAAATCTTTAAGTTGGGATCTGAATGGGTAACTGTTCCCCCCTACTGGCGAAGATGAACGGATCTGACGGGAATATGGAGTGAATAAGGAAAAAAGTAAAATTGTATTTCTCTTGAAGGATGAGAGGTTGATTCCCAAATCCAGAGTAACTACGGGAGCACTTAAGAGACTTTACATACACCCCTAGTTATTGCACCACCTAGTGAAAACCTATGGGAAATTCATATTGGAATCCAGACTAAGTTCTTACACTGGAGCAAGGACTCCCTGTAGTTACTCTGGATTTTGCCCTTAGTTTCTTAGGACCCAATCCTATCCAATGGAGCCCTGAGGTAAGAGAATATACATTCCCTTACCATGAAGAGGTATCTGTGACTGACCCACTTCATTGGCTCAGAAAGTTAGATAGGATTGGGCCCTTAAAAGGTAAGAAATTTCACATTTCCTTTTCCCCTATAAAGGACATAAGATACGGTAATTTAAATTTGATGGATCAATTGATTATTAATCTCCTTTAAAAACTTTAATTGGTTTACTATTCTGATTTTTTCCTTTTGGAATATTTAGCCTTCCTTTTAGTTGTAAACACTGTTTTTAATTATGTTAGTTGGATAGTTATTTGGTGATTATCTTGGAAATGATGACAAATTCATTTAATATTTGTAGACAATTAGTGTGTGTATCTGTGTTTGTGTGTGCGCGCACGCAGGTACCCACATTGGGGATCGGGGAAAGGAGTAGAAATTTTAACTGAAAGTAAAATCTTCTCATTTATAAAGTAGAAAAAAAAGACAGACCTAATTTGAGTGCAATCCTCCTTGCAATATAACTAAACTTGCCAAAAGAGAACAGTAGTCCAATTAATTGAGAGAGGGTTCTTTAAGTTTTTGTACGGAGATGACAGCAAGATCTTTGAGACCAATTAGCACAGTCTAAACTTTATGATGCTCATCAGGTCTTGTGAATGTCATCTTATGAAACAGAATATAAATTAATAAGTGGCAGATACACTTAATAATTTCTAGTAATGCTTCTCCTCTTGTGAATCCTGATTTCTAACACTTTAATAGCTACAAAATAACTTTTAACGCTGCTCAAAAGCATTTTTAGATCATTAGGGTATATGTGGAATTTAAACAGCCCAATCTTACAGTATGTAGGTCTGCACAAGAGGATAGACTGGTCAGGTGAACACACCTCAGGTAGTCTGTAGGACTCTGTGAATTCTCAGGGGGGAAAACGTATTTGTTCAGTTCCAGTATGATCTCCCACAGACCAACAAGGGGGCAAAGAACAGCTCACCTTTAAAAAGGTAAAGGTGTCCTCCACAGGTTGCACTACTAGTTCTGATCAACTCTAGGAAGCAGTGCTCATCCCTGTTTCTAGTGCCATATGTTGTCTGAAGATGCCTCTGTGGATATGTGGCCTGCATGCACGCAGAATGCTGCTACCTTCCCACCTAGGAGCTACCTATTTATTTACTTGCAACTGCATGCTTTTGAACTGCTAGCATCTTCGGCTGCAATCCGAAACACACTTTCGGGGGAGTAAGAACAATTAAATACAATGGGGCTTACTTCTGAGTAGACATGGTTAGGATTGCACAATTTGTCTCCATGGTACTAAGGCAACATTCAATTTCTATCATTGCTGGCCAGCATTCATAAAATAGGACCAACCAGATGACCACCCAATCTGTCAGATCTCTGATTTAAGATGGTCATCGATCCTCTTGTCACAAATCTTCTCTATAAATAAATATTTAATCTATTAAATCTATTAAATATTTAATCTATTAAACCTATAAATATTAAATCTATTAAATCTCTAATAAATTTTATCTATTATAAATTTAATTATATTTTTTGAGTGAAAGAGCTGGGTATTGCATACAGGAATCATGAAAAGGGGTGTTGGTAATTTTTATTCAGTTTATAAAATTATACTCTATTGCAGTGATGGGCTCCAGCAGGTTCGCACCTACTCTATAGAATCGGTTGTTAACGAGAGATAGGACTTATAAAGTTTAAAAATAGCCATTTAAAAGTGGCTCCCAGATGGGCAGAGAACCGGTTCTTAATTTCTTTGAATCCCATCACTGCTCTATTGCTATTGACTGAGATTGGCCAAGGAAAAGATTGGGCTGCAAGTGTCTTCATTGTAAAGCATCTTCACTGTAAAGTGTCTTCATTGACATAATTACTGTGAGCACAATACTAACCATGTCTACTCAGATGTAAGCCTCATTGTGTCCAATGGGTCTTACTCAGAGATGGGCTGGCCCCATCCCAAGATCCGGTACGCCAGAAGTGGGAGGGGCCAGCCGGGGGTCAGGGGGTGTGGGCGGGGCAAGGGGCAGGACTGGGGAGGGGCGAGGGGCGGGGCGACGTTGGCGCCTGCGCAGTGCCTGCTTAGAAGCCGGCCTGCCAGGCTGGCCTGGCAGGCCGGCTTCTAAGCAGGCTCTGCGCAAGCGCCGACACCGGCGCTCACGCAGAGCCTGCCTGGAGGCTGGCCTGGCAGGCAGGCTTCCAGGCAGGTTCTGCGCAAGCGCCGACACCGGCGCTCACGCAGAGCCTGCCTGGAAGCTGGCCTGGCAGGCCGCTTCTAGGCAGGCTCTGTGCGAGCGCCGACGTCGGCGCTTGTGCAGAGCCTGCCTAGAAGCGGCCGTACTGGTCCACCATGGTTTGCATTTCCCTGTCGCTGGCGGTACGCTAGCGGCAGGGAAACGGGAAGAACCGGTACGGGTGCGTAGGCCCGTACTGGTAAGTGCCCACCACTGGTCTTACTCCCAGGAAAGTGTCTTTAGGATTGCAGTCAATGTCATTATGATGGTCACTTCAAGTAATTCACTGCTAGCATGTGAAAGAACAGGATCTGTCTCTTACAATTTTTTATTTTACACATTGGTGGCTGAAGGCACACATGCAGCAACCCTGCTGAAGATAAGCAGGCACCTCTCAGTGTGGCTTACATTATTGATGATGCTACATTAATTAATAAATGTCAAAAATCTTAATACTTATGCACTCCCCCCCCAGTCATCTGATAGAAAAAATGCCTATAGTATTCAGTGAACTCATGGCATCAAACTTCCTTTAGTCAGTGAGGAGGGATTATGTTCAGCATTTAGAAGAATTATAGCCTAAACTTATCCTGACTTAGGGCACAATCCTAACCATGTCTACTCAGAAGTAAGCCCCATTGTGCAATCTTTAGGATTGCAGCCTATTCTCACCTTTTGAAGTAGGTTTGTAATGGTGAGGTTAACACCTTCCCAGTGAAGTAAGTCAGGGACTCGGAGCAGCCTAGCACCAGAACCTACTCCCTCATGAGCAGAAAGGGCGTCAAGGCAGTGGCTGTTATCTGATGGGCATACTAAGGTGTAAAGGAAATAGATTTTGCAAAGATGCTTGAAAGAATTCCAGGATTCTTGCAAGATAACTGCATGCCATGGAGAGAAAGAGCAGATCATGAGTCAGATTCATGCAAGGATTAAGCATCCAGTATGCTTTGATGACCTAGGTATCAAAAAGGGAAGAGAGAGTCCATCTTTGCCTTATTCTGGCCCAAGGCGGGGGGACATGCTGTTCATTTGAGCAATAAACTCCTTTGTGGCAGGCCTTTTAGAAAAAAACAAAATGTAGTAAGCAGCTTAAAGAAGCTCGACTTTTGTTATTTTCGTGTTCTTTGAAATTATGTATTCTAACTTTCATGAGGATCCAGCTCTCCTTTTTGGATAGAAACCTCCTTGCTATTAATTGGACATATGTAAGCCATAAAGATTTTTTATAATAGTCTAGGGTGTGTGCTTGTTTGGGAAGTAGTCATAGAAACCTATGGTCTGTAGACTCTATTTTTGACTGCTTGTTTAAACTACCACTGAAGGAGCTCTCTGCCCCTTCAAGGTTGGGGAGTATGGTGATCTTGGGGTGCAACCTTGAATGAGTGATAGTACATCTTTGGCCATGGGATGTTCTCTTCCCTCTTCTGATTACTGGAGAAGATTTGGAGGTGCTGTGGCTGAATGGAGTGGTACACTTACAAGAGTAATGTGCCAAAATCATTAGTATGTGTGGGCTTCCAAGCAGAACATTGTAGAAGGATGAGTGTTGGCCTGAGGGATTGGCAGCATATGCTATGAAAAAAAGAGCCCATTGCCCAAAACCCTCAAGGAACCATTGTTTGAATGGATCTACTCAGATCTTCTCCAGTGCTTTGACTGGCATAAGGCCAAGTGGACCCAAAGTGGTGTGGTGAGACTTGGCAGGGGGGAATGGATACCAGCAATGCTGTCACCATCAAGAACACCCTCTGCTCCCCTCAATATGCCTTGTTTCCCCCTTCCTGCCCAAAGCCTTCACTCCACACCAACTCTAGTGGAGGCTGAGCACTCCTGTGTCACACATGTGGTGACCACACATGGTGTTGCTGCTGCCACAGAACCAATAGAGTGGGCCTCCCACCAACAGAATGCCCATTCCATCTGTGGATGACACTCATAGGATTGGGCTGTGAGGCAGCAATCCTATGCCTACTTACCTAAAGTAAGCTGCATTGAACCTAGTCTTTTCTTTATTCGTGTCAGAATCACATACATGGGTAAAACATATATAAAGAACATTAAAATAAATTTAATTCAATGTCATTTGCTCAAATAGGGCTAACATTTTCCTTTGCCAGTGTAAAATCTTCCTCTGTGCATGTAGAAGAGCACCATATGCACTAGAGTATTATGTGGTGTAGTTTGCTGTTCTCCATATTCACACAGCCCATTTTTCATGATGTATCCCTATTTCCTCAGGTTGTCCTTAGATTGTCCTGCTCCAGCACACAGTCTATTTAAGGATTTCCATACAGATCATGGTTTTTCTTGGCCAGGTGGCGGACATGCATATGATTTGACCCATTCACTCGGCATCTTGCCACTTTCTTTCCATGATCCAAGGCAATCTGTGGCAACCAACTGGTAGGAGGGGTTGCAATTCTAAGGAAACTATTCCTTGTTCTCAATCTCAACTGGAAGTTGATGCCCATATAGTGGGTGTGTTTGTAGAGATGTCGCTTTAACCCACTCTTTGTGTGCTGCTCTTTCCTGATGGAATTTAGGGGGAAGGAGACCAGATAGTATACCTTTGGTAGTGGTGTCCGTTTTAAACATCCTGTGACCAGCCTTGCTGTTTCATTTAAGACCACATCTTCCTGCTTTGCTTGTTTAGATCTATGCCGAACAGAGCTGGCATATTCTCCAGCCGAGTGGCATAATTCTAAAGCAGATATTCATCCGTGGTTGAGCACCCCATCTGTGTTCATTATTTTCCTCAGGATATTATTTCTGGTGAAAACTTTCTGTGTGGTGTTAAAGCAGTGGTTCTTAAAATGAAGTGTGCGAACTAGGATTACTCTCAGTTATTTGGGGGTAGAACAGTGCTCTGATCTACAGTCGTTCCATTCCACCTAACCTGCAAAGTTCTTAATGTCTCTTGATTTTTCAGATGGAAAGCACAGAATTGTGTCTTGGGTTTTAGCTGATTATCACTGTAATATGTGCTCAATAGGTCCAGAGCACCAGTCAGCCTTTTCTCCACAGCTTCAAACATTGTAATCTGTGTAGCAATTGCCAAATCATCTACATAAATTACATTTCTGGTGGCATCTGGCAGCACTTGTTGGTATATACGTTGAACAGCATTGGGCCTGGCATGCTGCCTTGTGGTAGACTTGTGGATTCTCCCTGCAAATCTACAAAAATCTTGGTCATCTTCAAATGAAGGGAAAGATGTGCTTCTGGGTTGAAAGGATTTGCTGGTGACAACACCGTTGCTCAGAGGATGCCCAACCACGAACTTGCAAATTTTTGGTAAGACTCTTTTCATGTCCCCCTTGAACTTAGTGGAATTTGCTTACCAAACAAACATGTATAGAATGGTGTCATTAGGGTGTATTGAGGAGGGGAGAGTGACGGAAAGAATTATCTGCATAACAGTAAGTCTATTGATTTTTATTCTCATAAAACCTGGTAATACCTTGAATAATCTGCTGTAGCCACACTGAAGACTTACTGGCATAGTATCTAAATGGATAACTGCAGCCACAGTATGAGTAATGTCTGCATGCGTCTGTCTTGTAAAGTGATCTCCTTTTGTCAGAGGGAATTTTCAATGAGAAATGAAGGCGCTGGCTCTTCCTGGTTCAATAGCTGGTAAGACTTTGATATTTACCATTTACATTCTCTTTCCTATTGGGACAGGTAGTACTACTGTGGAGATAAGCAGTTTGGATATGGGCTGTGTAACTCCATGAAGTTAATGATGAAAACAGCCTCGGAAAAGAAAGTTGTTATATGTAATCATAACTTGATTTCAGCATTTCTGATAAATTGTGTGGACTGTGAGCTATTTGGAAAGCACAAGGTACGGGATATCACAGAGCTCAGAGTTGCCAGAGCTCAGAGACCTTAGACATGTGCATTCTTCTTTGTAAAACATTTAAAAATGGGTCCTTATCAGCCAATTTTTGAATTCTTATAGATGAATGCACTAAGTTTCTGAATGAACTGAATAGCACACATACCTGTGAAGAGCCAGTGCTCTTTATCTCAGGAGTGACCCAGGAAACCACTGACCTTACTAAACTCAACTCCTTAGCAGTGACACCTGTCCTGCATTAGCCTGGTGTGATTTTTCTAGCAACAAGAGGGTCAAAAAAAATCTGGCAAGCAGCTTGTAAATATATCCAGAATTTATGAGGAAGGGCAAAAAAGAGAAAAATAGGCAAAGATCAAACAGATAAAAGTGGGTACTTAAAATTAGAGCAAATGAAAATAATAAAATCTTAACATGACACCATATACCAGTGGTTTCCAAACTGTTCACTGCAGTGCCCGAGGTACCATTAACTCACAGCAGCAAGTCATGCTCATTAATATTTTATTTTCTCTGTAAAACACATTTTGTTGAAAAGTGATATATAAATACTGTTGATTAGGATGCAGTCCTAAGTAATAGCAATACCTCTAGTGGAGGATGGATGCAAGGAGCTTGTTGGAGTTGCCTGCTATATTCCCAGGTTAGTGGGCTGCTGTAGTTGTGCCGTATCCTGAAGTTGAGAGGCAGGGGTAGCAGCTGGGCTGGCGAAGAACTTAATTATTTGTCAACACTGCCATTCTTACCCTGCCTTATTATGGACCCCTATGGGTTTACTCATTGTTATACCTGCCCCCGAGGTGGTATAACTCTGAGGAGCTGGAAGGGGGAATTTCTGCCCTAGAAACAGGCTCTGGATACAGAGTAACTGCTCTGCCCTAGGCAATGCCAACATGCCCTCAACATACCTCTCTTGAACTGCCTACGCTAGCCCAGCTAGGGCAGCCCTGCTCACTTGTCTTGGAACAGCCTATGTTGCCTTAGGTTCAGTGCTGGATTTACATATAAGCTAAACAAGCTATTGCTTAGGGCCCTATTCTCTTGGGGCCCCCCAAAATTTAAAGGAAAAAAAATGGATGCACATTTCCAATATAGAAGATAATAAACAAATAAAATAAAAGCTATATACAGCAACAGTGTTTTGTGTTGTGTAGGTCCATAAATTACCATATTGCATATATTCAACACAAAAAACAGCAACAATTTGTTGCTGACAAAGGACAGCTGGACATATACAGGGCCCCAGTACCTTCAAAATCTTAGGGCCTCATCAAACCTAAATCCAGCCCTGCTTAGGCTGCCCTAAGCCTTCTCTAGCATAATTGGGCTGCCCCATCTTGGACTTGGGCCACCCCAGCGATAGATAGGGCAGCCCAAGTGCATTTCTGGATTGCAGCCTCAGAGTACATCCTAACCATGTCTACTCAAAAGTAAACCCCATTGTTTTCAATGGGTCCTACTCTCGGGAAAGTGTCTTTATGATTGCAGCCAAACTCCCAAATAATTTCACTATCTTGGCTCTCAGAGTGATACGTTTTCAGTTCTTCTTCCCTGATAAGCAAGCTTCTTGTGGCAGAGACCTGTTTTTGTTTTTTGTTACTCTATAAAAAGCCACGGCGCTATATAAATAATAGAACGAATATGTGTTACAGAGTCCTCCCTTATTTCCATCAGCTTGGTCATCATTGTAAGTATCCCTTCAAACAGCGGGCAGGCTTATAAAGCTAAAAACAGCCCAGCTGCTGTACCAGTTTAGATCACTACAATGTCAAATACCTTTCATCAAGTATCATTTTAGTGCTGTATTCTGGGATCATGGTCATATACAGTATTGTCGGCTTTCCTCCTTGTCACAACAACAAGTGATTTTCACACACAAGAGGGCGCTGTTTTCCTTGTATTTGTTTTAGGCTTTTTTTCCTCCAAAATAAAAAACAAAGCCTTCAATTTTCTACTAACAACATACAATATAATATTCATCCCCTCTCGGAATTACTTTGACTTGCTAAAACAGATTCTCTCACCTATTTCTTTCAGAAATGGAGAGTGATGAGCACATACTTTCCCACTGAAATTACTGGGACTTAAACATGGCTAACTTTGCCTGGTTAATGCCACTTACGGTATTTTGGGATATTCAGATCCCAGTTTAAAATATCAAAGCCTCCCAAGGAGTTGAGTTTTTCAGCCTGAGAAGAAGCTGCTTTCTATGGTTAGGTAAACTCTCTTGAAATACTTTGAAATGTTTCAGACTTTAGGTTTTAGAATAGTTTTTCCTTTTTCCCATGAGAAGATTGGTTTTTTTAAAGTGTCGTCCTTAAATAGCATCTTGAACTTTCCTGAAATAAGTCTCCTGTCTCCCCTCCACTTTCTTTTCAGTTATGGCTTGAGAGCAGCACCTCTCAAGTAATTCAGCCTTCCTCTTTGTAAAGGAAATGGGTTTCCAAAGTCACATTTGCTCAGATAAGATGAGTGTTGGGACAGGAAAGGACAAGAAGGAATAAGGAATTAACAATGATTGTCAAAATCTTACATTAATCCCTGCACAGAAATGCAACCACTCCACTGTGGCTTTTATTCCATCCTGTAGCTTTTTTCTTTTTCTTTCTTTTGGCTGTTGGTGATCTGCTCAGGTTAAGGGGATGTTTGTCCCCTTGTTCCAGGGTAAGCCCCAACACCTGTTATGGGTCAAGTTGGACCTGTGCCTGAAATATTGTGGGCTCAAATCCATGTTGGTCCATGCACATTGATCAGGCCTGGAAAGGAGTTTGGATACAGCATTCTCTTCAGGTCCTGATCTGCCCACCATACCCACATCTCTACCTTCTTCTGCCGTCTGTTGACCTGTTCATCTCCCATCCATGCTGGACTTACCAGTTCTGGCAGTCTTCCTGTCCACCTTCCCATAGGAAGCCTGGGCCACTTCACAAAATGCCTTACAGTGCATTTGTAATGGTGTGTGCCCAGGGAATGTATTTTCCATGCAGGCAGTTAATAGGATTGGGCTGCAAGTATTGTCTCCAATAACTGCTGATTCTCCACTGCAAATCCCACTTCTCCCAAGAGCTTTTTCCTCAAGAAGGACTTCCTTTTCAGTTGTTTAGTTTGGCTGGGAGAAATGTACTTAAGGGTCCAGAGCCATTTATAAGGAAGAATAGTCAGTTGGAAAAAGGGTTAATATTTCCTTTCTGATCTTCCCCACTCTCTCTCTCTCTCTCTCTCTCTCTCTCTCTCTCTCCCTAGTGGGTGTTCAAAGTAGCTTACAATACGTCATGCAAATATAAAAATATAAACATTATAATTATCTTTTTAAAATTACAATTTTACTACCTAAATGTTGTAAAAATTGTACCACATTACAGGGCAAGTAGGAGGATTGCAATAACATGTAGTTCATGTTGTAAAACAAAATTCCTTTCAAATACTGCAGATTTTAGAAATTAATTCTGGGCAAATTGGGACAATGTTTTGTGCATTTGTGTGCATTTCCTGGAAAGCTTGGCATTTTTTGCAATAGTGTGTAGTTGTTTGGTTTCTCCATCCTATAGAGTGTTTCCAACTATACTGGTTTCCATCACTAAATACAGAAGAACAGTTTGGACATACTGCCTCCCCCACAATAAGCTAGAAAGACCCCCATGATGTGCTGGGAAGTAATAGAAGCACATGTATTCACAGCACACTCAAAATGCAAACGTGTGGAAGAGAGTGGTTTGGCATTTTTCCAAATGTTTACAACCCTATGTTTACAAACAAACAAAGGGCGCAATCCAGAGTAACTACGGGGAGTCCTTGCTCCAGTGTAAGAACAATTTACTCTGGATTGCAATATGAATTTCCCATAGGTTTTCAGTAGGTGGTGCCATAACTACAGGTGCATGTAATGTCTCTTATATGCTCATGTAATTACCCTGGATAGTAGCAAAGTTATTATAAAATGTTATCATAGAACAAAGAAGAAAGAAAAAAGAATCCAACCTTAGCTTATTATTATGGTTTATAGCCAATGTCTTTCTCTAGCCCCCAAATCCAGAGTAACTACGGGGAGCACGTAAGAGACATTATGTGTACCAGTAGTTACTGCACCTCCTAGTGAAAACCTATGGAAAATTCATATTGGAATCCAGAGTAAATTGTTCTTACACCAGAGCAAGGACTCCTCGTAGTTACCCTGGATTGTGCCCTAGGTCACTGACTCTTAAATTGTGGACAGGGACCAACTGGAGCTCACAACCTGATTTTTGGTGGGCCACCAAAAGGCAATGGAAAGATCAATGGAAAGAACTAATTGTCTCAAGCCCTGTAGGTATTAAAAAAATCAGACACTGAAGCTCTTAATTACCCTACAAAGAGTTCAGTTTGCAAGCATATGTAAAATATAGGGAGGTAATTGTTTGAGGGACTTTTTCTTATTATTATTACTTATAAATAAATATTATTTCTTTCTAGATTTTTTTTTTAAAATCTGGTAAACTAATGTGGCTGTTTTTTTTTAAAGTGTTAAACTGTTATTTTAAAAAGTGGGTCCTGGTGCTAAAATGTTTAGGAATCACTGCTCTAGGTCTTTGCTCCATGGGAATTGTTCAAGCACAGTGTGCATTTGTGGAAAGACTGCCTGGACTGAACTAAATTCTCCCCTGTGAATAGCATACTCCCTAAAAATATTTCCACTAATATGTTCTGACTGAGCTGGAGCTGCCTTGCCATTCCACCATACACAGACTGCTTTAAAGCCTTTGAAACATTCTTGACAGAAGCACCCTCCAGCTACAGAATGTTTAATTCAACTGTATTTTCAACCCAGATACCACTTTATTATGTATTTTCCCCAAGTATTAAGTACTTTGTATGCATTAATTTTCAGCATTGTACCTGATTTTAATTTGAGTGATTCTCTGACCATGAAACTCCTTCAAGACAAAATTTGCACTTTCAACCCTATTAAATGTCATTTATCTAATATGTTCTTTAACCTTGGTGGTGTCTGTGGTTAATATTCTTATTTTCTTTTCAGCATCTAGAACACACAACATGGAACTTAGCATTATGTGCCATTTGTATAATAGAACCTCAATTGTTATTCCTGCTAGAAACATTGGAGTTTTGCATTGGATTCTGCTCATCAATATGCATCCAGCGACATATTGGGTGTCATAAAGTTGCATTTTTGGGTTGCCACAGCCCCCCAGTGCATGGCACCCCCCACGCTCATCACCTGATGCAGGCCACATCCCCCTTACCCGCCTACTGATGGCCCTGCATATGGTCACCATGTGCTGTGCAGGATTGATGTCTAAACTGGTATAGTGTCCTGCTGCACTCCAGTCATGAACCTCATCAACCCACCTGGTGAGGCTGAAGGCACGAGCACTGGGGGGAATGCAGGAGCTCAAAGAAAAATGCAGCCACGGGTTTCACCACTGCTGCAGCTGAGGCAGGGGAAAGATCCCCAAGAGTCCTCACGCTGTGTGAGAACCTCAAGCCCCACAAACAGAAGGTTATTATTAATCTTTATTGTCATTGGTAGGTTGGTCTGCTGTAACCTGTTGAAGAAATAAATAAAAAAAACTTTTACTTACCTGTCCTCTGGGTAAGGCAGACAAATGGAAGATGACAGCTCCCTAACCCTTGGAGAGGGCAGGGATGGGCAGAAACCCTGACACCACCTCTCCCACATAAAACTAGTGAAGGATGCTTCTGTCTCCGAAACTGTAAACTTAAGCTACAATCCTAATCAATTTAGGCCAGCTCAACTCACCCATCTCCCCACTCCCACAGTGATGTGGGAAAGGTGGCACATTTATGTCAACTGGTCTAACCACTACCCCAGGAGTGGTACAGAAGTGCCTTATGGCAATTTTGCCACACTTCCAGACCAGCATGGGAATTATGCCAGGACTTAGGCTGGCCTAACCAGGAGTTAGGATTGCACTGTAAATCTCTTGTTGGTCCAACCCAATAATAATATTGTTTTTAATTGGTTTTTATTGTAAATTTTTAGGTCCAGTTGTTTTAAATGTTTTTTGTATAATCTATTGTATTTTAATCGTGTTTTAATTGGTAATTACTGTTAATTTTAGTGGTGTTTTATTGCTGTAATTGCTGTTAGCCTCCTTGAGTTCCCTTTTCTAGGGAAGAAAGGTGGGATATAAATAAAATAAAATAAATAAATAATAGTGTTAATTCTGCTGAATCATGGTCTGTCCTCCACTTCTCTGGCATGTAGCCTCTAATTCTCAGGAGTATGGCAAGACTCCAAACTGATGGCACCTAAGCTCTGTCCTTGCAATTGCTCCTCTCCATCCCCAGTCAGAAAAACTGGGACATCTTAACTGCTGGATCTTGCAGAAGGAGCACCCATTTCAAAGAATAGCAACCTCCACATTCTTCTTCCAATAGACCCAATTCTATCCAAGTTAATAATTTCTAAACCCCCAAATTTTCCTGGTGAAATGCTGGGCGCATTATAAATAATGGAAGGGTTCCAGTCAAGTTCCTAGTAATCTTTATAAGGTTTTGTTTTGTTCAAAAGTGCATAACTCATAAGAAGTCTGTGTTCCGTGGGGCTTGTTCCTGGGTAGACGCACATAGGATTGCAGCCTTGGAGTCTAATTTATGCTTGTCTACTCAGAAATAAGCCCATTATAGTCAGTGGGGCTTACTTACAGGTAGGTAGGTATGGATAGGATTTCAACCTTAGTAAGTCAAATGGGGCTGCAGTGGCTCAGTGGTTAGTTCACTATGCTGGTAGACCTCAAGGTTGACAGGTCTGTGGTTTGAGACCTGAGTACTGCAAGATGGAGTGAGCTCCCATTACTTGCCCAGCTTCTGTCAACCTAGCAGTTTGAAAGAATGTAAATGCAAACAGATAAATAGGAACCATTTTGGCAAGAAGGTAACATGTTCCATGTGTTTGGCGTTTAGACATGCCGGCCACTTGACAGATATATTCAGACAAGCTCTTTAGGATTGTAAAGGGGATGAGCACCAGTGGTGGGCAGCAGCAGGTTCGCACCTACGCTATAGAACCGGTTCTTAACAAGAGATAGTACATATAAAGTTTAAAAATAGCCATTTAAAAGTGGCTGCCAGATGGACAGAGAACCGGTTCTTAATTTCTTTGAAGCCCATCACTGATGAGCACCATTCCCTAGAGTTGGTCACGACTAGCACGGCAACCTGTGGAGGACACCTTTTCTTGTAAGTTAAATGGGAAAATCTAAAAACTTGAAAAGGGCCGGAGAAAGGTACTAAAACACCACAGGACCACTGACCTCATCATTGCTGTGATGTACATGGCATATGAAGTGGCTAAGGTTTGTTAAAAACATTTAACGTGTTTCAAACAGCAGTAGGAGTAGCATAGCTACCCCATTGACTTGGAAGGGTTAAGGATGGGGTTTGCATAACAAAGATGCAGGGGAGGTTCCTAATTCTTCCCTCACCTGCTACTTTCTCTCAATAACTCCTCCAGCAAGCCCTTCTTCCATATTTCCTGTGCTTTGTATTTTTTTAACAAAAAGGGGAAAAAAACAGTTGAAAATGCTGAAAGCAGGAAGCGCTTATATATGGGAAACAATCAGAGGAGTTCATGGTTTGTGTTCTATTTTAATTAACCCAGTTCTAAGAGCAGTCTATTATCATGAAGGCAGGAAGAGTGGATGACAGGAAATGCACAAAGAAGAAAATAAGGCCATTTAGAGACAAAAGTCCAAACCTTCTGTTGGGTTCATACCAATTTAATTGCCCAAAAGAATTTTGGAATGTTGGCAAAAAATTGGGCAGAAAAAAAGATGTTTCTTTTTCCCATTAGCTCTTGGCACAAGGTGTAATTTGTTTTACATCTAGCAGAGACTACTCTAAACTTAGGCTGCAATCCTAAAGACACTTTCCTGGTAGTAAGACCCATTGAACGCAGTGGGGCTTACTTTGGAGTAGATATGGTTAGGATTGTGCTCTAAGTCTGCCTAACACCTGCAAAGACTCTTACAAACTGCAGGCTTTGAGGTTTCAAAATGGTGCCAATCTTTGTTTGCCTGTCTTTCTCGCCCAGCACTACCCACCCAGCCATAGCTTAGCTGCAGAAGAGTTCCAGAAAACTCAAAACTTGCTTGCTCTTTTTGTTAAGAGAGTTTCCTGTTTGTTAAGAGAGTTTTGTTAAAGACAGTAGTAAAAGGGACATGAATCCAAATCTAGAACCACGAGCCTGACATTGGGCACAACTGCCTATCCTCCTCAGTAACAGCATGAAAATGTTTTTGTGCTAACATTTCATACAATATATTATTTGTGCCATGTTCAGAAGTGGAGTGGAAAGGATACTTGGCCTGAGTTCTTCCCATGACAAAGAACCAGCACTGTCAGAACTAACAATGCTGATGATCTGTTAGACCTGATTCCCAAAGTGAGCTACATGGAAACAAGCCAGAGAGCCATGTAATTTTTGAGAAAACCTACTGCCAACAACATATAGGCATCCCCTACTTTCTGATGGTTTGTTATCTGACGATCCACTCTGTCAACACCAATTATACCCAGAACTCATTCATTCAATGCATGTTCTCTGCTCTTTCAAACTCTCTTTGCTGTTCTAAAGGCCAAAATTGCCTTCCCCATGTTGTAGTCCTGGTCTAATCCCATTCCTGAAATAGTTAATGAGAATGCATTTGCAGAAATGTTTGTGGGGCAGCAGCAATTTGCAAGATAAAAAGGGTATTTGCCATTTGCTAGCTAAAAAACCATTGGAAGCAACATTTATAAACTAAAATTTTTTATACTTTTCACTTTTGGACAGTGCTCCAGTCCTTACCCATCCGGGGGATGTTTGTATTGAATTTTAGCTCTAATGGGGAACTGCTACCAAAGACCCAATAGATCAAAGAGCCACTATTCAAAAATAATTGGGAACCACTGTGCTAGTTTTTGACAATCTAGTTGTTGTATTAAAAAATCTATACATAGGGCCAATTTACATACCCAGTCTGCTTTCCCTGGACCAAGAATTCAAGGTCGCCCATGATTGAAACTTGCTTTTGGAAGGAATGTTTATAACCAAATAAAAATTCAGGAACCCTTTAGACAGCCTCTTAATTTTCATCCAAAATAATTGCAATAATCTGGACAGCACTTCAATAATCTGGAGTGCATACTGGATTTCTAATGAATATGAGATCTGCCCACCCTTAACAGTCACATAAAAAATACGTACGTTCCATATAAAACTGGCTGATTAAAAAAATATGTAATTGTGGAAAAAATACTCTTATGCACCATTCTGGTAACAAAGTGTATAAAATGCTTTTAGAACATACTGATGAAAGTTAATTGGTTTTATTAACACTTCTATTGGTTTTCTTCAGGAACTGAAATATTCACGCTATTGATTTTTTAAAGATCAAACAAGCCTTAAACATTATGTCTCTAGTATATCATTTTAGTGCTTTTTAAAGGTTTCTCTTCTTTGGGGAAAAATATTTTTAAAACATGTAAATATTAAAAACATATTGATATGGTGACATAACTTTCTTGATTTTTACAAGCAGCCTGTGATAGTAGCAACTGGGATTTTTAAGGTCATTCTTGCAAATCAACACAGATTACTCATGTACAGTCTGAATGCCCATGGGCATTTGATGCCATGGAGATGTCAAACAGAGAAGGGAAGATAATGTAAAATCCATACAGGGAAGGTCATGGAAGGTACTGCCCAGGGTAGGTACCATTGAGGGGAGTAGTACCAGTGATGGGCTTCAAAGAAATTAAGAACCGGTTCTCTGTCCATCTGGCAGCCACTTTTAAATGGCTATTTTTAAACTTTATATGTACTATCTCTTGTTAAGAACCGGTTCTATAGAGTAGGTGCGAACCTGCTGGTGCCCACCACTGAGTAGTACCCAGTGGTTAGTGCAGTCATTCCTATTCTCACTTGTAACCCTTAGATGCCCATCCGGATCCAGAGTCAGGAAATGCAAATTTATCCAAATTGGGCTGTTTTTAGATGGGCATCTATGGGCATGCTATGCAGCCCTGATGCTCCGCTTGGAGGCTCTTTAAAAGGGCTGCTGGCCAGCGCTGCTGCCCCTAACTGCCCCCAACTTGGGGGCAGTTGCCTGGGGGTGCCATAGGCAGCTGCCCCTAACTGCCCCCAAGTGCCCCCACCGACCACCTAGAACCTCCAGCAGCAGCCCAGATAAGCCTCCCAGGAAAATGTCTTTGATTGCAGCCCCCTAACCATGTCTCCCCAGAAGTAAACCCCATTGTGTTAAATGGGGCTTACTCCCAGGAAAGTGTCTTTAGGATTGCAGCCTAAGTAGACTTCATAGGATCATGCACATTGAATGCATGTTTTGAATTCAATTCTAGTGTTTTGTCATCATTTTTACATCCAGTTAAAATTTTTATATGAATATTTGGGGGGTTCTGGAACCAATTGTCTGAGTTTCCATTATTTCCTATGGGAAAATCTGCTTCATTAAAGAGTGTTTCACTTAAAGAGCATGCCTCCGGAACGAATTAAGCTTTTTATGTGAGGCACCGCTGTATATAGATTTTTGTCTGATAATTGTAAACATTTTTTAAATAAAATGAAAATAAGAAGTAGTGATTTTAAGTACTTTTGGAAGTCTGTCACTCGTGTATATCACCATCCCTGGCTATGGAGACCAGCTAAAGGGTAGTGGTGGGCCCATCTCAGAAAAAAAGCACATCCCAAAAGACAGCACAAAAACAAGGGTTCTTATTGCCACAGTGACAGCTCAAGAAATTAAAGTAGAACTTTAAATCAAAAGCTAAACTGGTGAAATTTGTAGGCTGACTTGGAGTGAAAAGAGAAAACAAAATTCCCCAAATTTCTAACTAGAAATACAGTCCTTTTTGCCAGCTACTGATATTGTTCCAGGAATATGTGCCTTCTATGAACCAGCAATAGATTTCACAACAGATCCAGCAGAGGCACCTGTGCTTGAACTTATCCTATATTTATGATGCCTCCCAGTTAGTGGATCTCACCGAGCGGGATATTTATGATGCCACAGGTTGGTGGATCAGAAGAGACCTAATCACTCCATCCCATTCCTTTACCTAGATTGTCATGTTTGGCTACCCAGAAGGTAGACACATGCCAGTCTCACTATAATAGGCTGCAATCCTAAAGACATCTTCCTGGGAGTAAGACCCATTGAACATAATGGGGCTTTCTTTTGAGTAGACATGGTTAGGATTGTGCTGTATGAGGCTTCGCTATACCAAGTATTAAGAAGGACCCGAATCTACATCCAGCACATGGCTGGTAAGGAATGACATTTTCAAACAAATGATACTGTTACTCGTGCAGGTGCCAGCAGCTTGCAGACTGCTGAACTAGTACAGAAGCCTCTGAGGGATAAGTAGTGTCCAAAAATAAAGAAAAATAGGAAAACACTGGAAGAAGAAAAAACAGGATATCCATCACAACAGTCCAGAATTCTCACATCTTTGTTCTATTTTAGAAGTCTGTATTTTTAACTCCAGAAACAAGGTCCCATGCATTAGAGGTGTAGCTTACAATAAAAAAAAATATTGACAGTAGGTATATTCATGCATTTCAGTGACTGGAAACATCAGCTGATAATTGTCAGTTGGGATGAAGCTACCACACACAAATGGAGATACAGTGCAATCCTAAGCATGTCAACTCAAAAGTAAGTCCCATTGTGTTCAGTAGTGCTGTACTTACTCCCAGGAAAGTGTAGGACTGCAGCCGTAGTGTTATCACCTGGCATCCTGTCAACCACATGACCTTTCAAAAAGTCATATATGCTTTTTCAGTTCATGAATGATGCACTTTTATGGAAGAACTATGCAGCAGAGCTGGCATAGGTTCAAGGAGACCCCCTGACAGCTAGGCGGTCTACAATGAAGTAAAAATGATATTTACTTATCTCTCCTGGACCATCTCGTTGCCTCCCCATCATAACGTGCAGTGCACATGGTACTGAATACGATGAACTTGTGGGGGATAAGCCTCAGCTAAGCCTTGGCCTTTCATTTCTCTGTGGATTTTAGAGTCTATGAATAGTTAGAATCAAAAACTGAAAAGATTGAATAGAAATGCTATTTTTCAATTTAAAGCTTTAACCTACTTCTAATTACAGTGGTGCCTTGTAAGATGAACATAATTCTCTCTGGAAGCATGCTTGTCTTACAAAGCATTCTTTATACAAAGTGGATTTTCCTATAGGAAATAATGGACACTCAGACAATTGGTTCCACTACCCAAAAAAATATTAACTGTATTTTAAAATGATGACAAAAATACTAAGACCGAATTCAAAACCCTGTAATAAAATACAGAACACAATTACTGTAATAGTAATTAAAAACACTATAATAGACTATACAGTAAAATAGAAAAGAAAAACCTTTATGGCCAAGGATGACTAATTTTCACTAAAAGAGTCACTGGTGTCTTTTTGACCAGCTTTAACAAGGAAACTATCTAATGACACTTGCTTTTTTCTCCTTTTGAGGGTTTCATGGAAACGTGATATTGCATTGTCATTCCACAGATTCATTGCTCGCACTGCTACGGCCTTATTTGGGAGGTGCTTTTCTCCAAAATTTTGCACCATTTCCCAATGTTTACAAATGTCCATAATCTCATTTGATGAGAGGGATTCCTCCTCCTTATTCTCCTCCTTCTCTGCAGATTAGATCTCCTGCATAACCTCTTGCTGTTGCTCACCATGCAGATCCATCAATTCGTTCATTTCACAACACATTTTCGTTGTAAAATGGTTTCTCTTACAAGGCAGAATTCCTTAGAAACTGTAGTTTGTCTTACAAGGTACCACTGTAATTCCTTTCTTACATAACAACTTTCTCAAGTTTCCTTCCCCCTCTTTGAGCATCTTGCCATGTTGGCAGGAATAGTAGCTAAAAGGACACTTAAGGTGACTGAGAGGCTGGACTTGAAAAATTTCCTCAGAGGCATTTTGGGACAGGCAAAATTAGGTGGGTTAGGCTTGTTGAATTAGGAGCCATTTTGTTGGGTGGCACCAATACTGCTGATACTTTTTCGAAGCAGATATTTCCCTATTATAAAAATGTCTTTTTCTAATATTTAAAAAGAAAAAATGAAACAGTCTTTAAAAATTCTTAGTTGGAGTGAACCAATGTGTTAACAGGAGTAGTGCACACACAACAGCTCTGCATAAACATGGAAAATGCTATCTGGAAAGTTCTCATTCCCACCATAGTTTACATGGGAACCCAGCCAAGTAGCTACTGAGAGTCCCACAATGGTTAATACTATATGGTTAATCCATCTCTACCCAGAAAGAAATCACACTGAGTTTTTAAATCAAGATGATGATGATGGTTATGAATAAAAAAGGCTAGATTTCCCTTGTAAATAAGGCATTCAGTGGGGGATACTCTTAGGTGTGAAGACTCTGTTGTCAAATAAGTCTTACTATGTGTGTATGTATATGTATGTGCAAGCATACAAGTGTGGGGTGTTGAATGTTCAGAAATGGGCAATGTTTACAGAATTACTAAGAATTGGAAATATGCGCAACATCTCTCAATACAAATTTTTTTGAATTCAGTCTGGCAAACTGCATGTATGGAAAAATGAACTAACATATACATAACTAATACAGAACTAATACAGAACTATACATAACTAATATAAGAATGTATAGAGGGGAAATAAAAAATAATCATTTTATGAGAATTTGGAAACCTGTGGTAACATATAAAATTAACTTAAATGATAATACAATAGGAAGTGAGTTAAAATGTTGGTCTTTGAATTATTAGGATGAATCTGTTATATAAATAACTGGTGAATTGATTCTTATAGTTATATATTCTTATATATTCTTATAGTTAATATTGCTGTAATATAAAATATTGCTGTAATATGATGGGTTGTGATAATGGATGCGATGGATTGTGATAATAATAAAAAAATTAAAACATATTTTTAAAAGAAAGAATAAAAAAATGTTTACAGAACTCCAGTTTTTAGAGGATCATGTAAACCAAGAGCTGAACTGGGAATACAGTTACTGAAAAAGGAGTCTTGTCGATTTCAGTGGCATTTACTTCTACAAAACATGCTTAGGATTGCTACCAAAGTGCAACTAAGATTCCTGCTGTTCCATTTGGAAATGTGAGCCACTGAACTCAGTGGGTTGTATTTTTCTGACTGTGAAAGGAATGGACAGTGAATCTACATTCAGTTAATGAGCATGCAGTAGTTAATTAAAATACAACAGCAACTGAGATAATCCAAGAGTTGTGTCTTCATATATATGACATGGTGGATAGTGTGGAGTCATAACAGTTCTGACATATGTGCTGCTAGAAGCTAGACTGTCAGGACACTGCCTTGAAATTCTGGCCGGCACAGCTTGACAATAAATGAAGAGCTTATTATTGTCCTGTAGTCACTGACTGACCGTGAGCTAGCAAGTCTCTGGTTCAAATCTCACCCAACCATGAACTCAATGACCTACAGTGGTTAACAGACAAGAAGCAGAGAAAAAGAATACACCAATGATTTTCACAAGGGAGGACAACAGGAAGTGCTCATGAAGTTATTCACCAATGAGTAGAAGTCAGGAGTGAGCAGGGAAGATGCCAAGCTTGGTGGATGTTATGGCAGCAAATTATTCAGTATGATGCAATCCAAAGTAGACAGTGAGACACTCCAGAAGGATCTCTCCAAGCTGCCTAAAGGCAGCAAAATGACAAATGAGAACTAATATTAAGTATGTTTAAAATTATGCACACCGGGGACAAAATGTTCTATCTTTGAAATTGTCTTTTTCTGTGTATGTTACATAGCTGCTTATTACATGTTTTTAATAGTAGTAGATAGTTTATAATAAAATTAATACATTGTAATAAGCCACGCTATTCACAACATTGGATATTATATGTCGACATCTCACTATAAACTATTAGGTGTTCCAAAGAGTGAGAAGTTGGAACTCTACTCAAGTCCAAAACTGCCCAGTCCAAACATCTAGTTGGTTGTAACACCACTGATAGTAAAACAAATCTATGTTTGCCTGGAAGTAAGCTGTACTGATTATAATTGGACTTAGAGCACAATCCTAACCATGTCTACACAAAAGTAAGCCCCACTGTGTTCAGTGGTTCTTACTCCCAGGAAAGTATCTTTCGGATTGCAGCCATAGTTCTGAACAAATGTGTAGGATTGAGCTGAGTGATGGAGTTCTGAATGAGATCTTGGGGTTGTTGTGGTCAGATAACTGAACATATCAATTCAATACGTAGCAGCAATGCAACAACAAAAGCAAACTTGGTAATGTAGCTTATTTTCAAATAAGTCAATACTCTCATTATAAATTATTAATCAATGGTGTGGTCACATTTGGTTATATACCAAATATTTAGTGCCCTAAAAAGCAAGCAAAATGCTCCAGTGACTGGATCATCTTCGCTAAAAGGAGAGATTAAAGTACTGGATTTTTTTTAGTTCAGAGAAAAGGTGGATAGATCTGACACAATAAAATAGGATATCTCAGAAATTTATAAAAATTATGAATGATGGTAGAGAATAGAAAGTTTGTCTTTTAATGGAGAATGTGTTAGAACTGGTGCACAAAAGGGAGTACTTCTGTACACCACACTGAGTCATGAAACTCCTTGCCACAGGAAACGATGGTGGCTGCTAGCTGAGATGGCTTTTTGACAGTGATAAGAAAATCCAGTGGGGCTTGTCTCAAGTCGAATCCAGAGTTTCTTCCCCAGAGATTCAACTCAAAAACTTGTCATAATGTAGAGTGTACTCTAATTCTCCAAGTCACCCCATTGTGACCCTAAAAAACTTGAACAGAGTCACTGTGTCTCCTTTAAAAAGCTTACTGTGGCTCCACAGAAAATACCAGGGCTGCTGCCAGGTTGTGAGCACAATCCTAACCATGTCTACTCAAAAGTATTCAATGAGTCTTGCTCTTAGGAAGGTGTTTAGGATTGCAGCCTGTGTGTCAGAGCTCTCTTTAATCACACCCCTCCTGCCTCACACGTCTTTAAATGGGGCAGGAGGGACTGCGAGGCTTATCAGTATTTCCCAGTCCTTGTCAGTTCTACTCAGAAGTAGTCCCATTGCAGCTAGTCATTCAAAGCGAGCTTGCATCAGCCATGCAGAGGAAAGTGTGATTGTTTTAAATCACTCCCCCTTCCTCTCCTCCTTTTTCTTGTTCCCTGGACTTTTCCAGCAAGTTTAAGGTAAAATGCCCTTGGCTCCTTCTCATGCCCTCTCTTACCCGAAGAAAATATTGAACACCCATCTTTCTTCCAACAATTGTTCAATCCTTCCTTCCTATTATAATCAGCAAAGAGCTTTCTTCTTGTGTCCTTTACTCTTAGCTGGGAAAGGAAATATTAACTCTTCCCTGCCTCGTGGCTGGAACTCCTTGCTGCTCACCCAATCCGAACAATAGCCCCACAAGGTTATTCACACTTGGAAAACAGTAAACAAGCACCCTGATACAGGCAGACTTGAGTAAGCATGCATGAGGATGAATGCTGAGACATGGTGGCCCCAACTCAGTCTTCCATACATGCAAGTCATGAGTCACCAAGGAAGTGAAAAACGCCTATTTCATGACTCGAGTCCCCATCTCTGCTTTTTTTAAAAAAGTCATTCATGAAGGTCAGGTCTGTGAATGGCTAAATGGATCTTCTGCATTCAGTTGCAGTATACCTCTGAGTACTAGATGGTAGGGAAATACTGTAGGAGGGACTATTGCCTTTATAGCCTCCTTATGGGCTTTTTGGCAGAATTAAGTGCTATCCTTCTAGTCCAGGTATACCCTTGGTCCAACCCAGCTGAATGATTGAAGCAGGTCATTGGTGCTTCAGGCTATAGCTTTAATAAGTAAATACTGAACTTTGTAAGGATGGCTGAAAAAATGCACGGGTAGCATTTAGAAACGGGGTCTATAAATGCTAAGTAGCATCATGATGGAGAGACTTGATTTATATATGTTAGTACAAACCAAAATTAAAAATCAATTTTCTGAAGGACGTCTGATTTTTTAAAAAAGCCTCGATCTCAGGATCTGGTTACAAGGATCAGGGTACCAAGAAGATGGCTTCTCCTTCCCCCAGTGCTGGGTGCCAGAATGCAGGAGGATGTCCAAGAGGCTGCCCCAAGACATTTAAATATTTCAAGTCAAAACCAATTTCTTTTAAACTTATTTTTAACTAGCAAAATGTACCTCTGTTCCAGGAGTAAAATACCCCCTTATTCTATCCTCCCATGACCCCAGACCCATGAACACACTCCCCAAATTTCATGCTTCTAGGTCTGGGGGTTGGGACAGGGTCTGGGGTTTTCAGAAAACCCGTTCCTAATGGGTGCCTCCATCATGTAAGGAACACCCATCCCAAATCTCACACTTCTAGCCACACTCTACTCTTTTCTATTATTGTGATATCTGGAGTATTGTGTTCCAAGATCTTGTCAGTCTGTTTCCTGAAGTCCCACAGAAGCTTGACATGTGCCTTTGTGACCACTATTTCAGGTTCATGGTCCCACCAATTTTTTGTCACTGGCAGATGACAGTTTTACATAAATTCCAGTGGATCATCCGGGCAACAGAGTTGTGCCTCTGTTTGTAGTCAGTCTGTGTGATCTTCTTGCAGCAACTTAGAATGTGGTTGATAGTTTCATCCACTTATTTGCAGAGCCGGCATTTTGGGTCATATAACCAAAAATAATTTGGTCATGTGGGAGGTGCCAAAAAGTTATGAACCCAGATTCCAAGTGAACTTGGTATGCCTCTGACAAGAAATTGTGTCACTCTCTGGACTGCATTGCAAGGATCACTTCTTAAAAGGATGGCCTGGGATTCCCCCATTCTGGTGACTGTTGTCTGAACATTGGCAAGTGCAGCCTATGTGTTCGTGAGTGTATGTTTGAGTGACCATGTGTGAATGTTTGTATGGGTGAGTGAGTGTGAATGAGCAAGTGAGCAAGTTTATATATGTGCGAGCATGAATGACTGAATGTATGTATAAGCAAGTGTGTGCATGTGTGAGCAAGTGAGCAAGTTTATATGTGTGAGCATGAATGAGTGAGTGTATGTGTGAATGAATGTGTATATGTGCGAATGTGAATGAGCAAGTTTATGTGTGTGAGCGTGAATGAGTGAGTGTATTTAAGTGAGTGTATGTATGTGTGAGTGAGCATGAATTAGTGAGTGAGATTGACAGTGATTGTGAGTATGTATGAGCATGTGTGTGAATGAGTGCGTGAATGAATGATTGAATGTCAGTGTGAGCGCAAATAAGTGAGCAAGTTTATATGTGTGCGACTATGAATGAGTTAGTGAATGTGTGAGTGAGCATGAATAAGTGAGAGTGAATATGTGAGTGTGAGTATGTGTGTGTGAATGAGCAAGTGAATGTGTGAGTGAACGAATATATGTGTATGTGAGGGTGAACGAGTGAGTGACTGAGTCAGTGTATGTGCAAGTGAAGTGTATGTGAGTGTGCGTGAATGAGTGACTGAACATGTGAATGAGTGTGTGAGCGACTGAGTGAGTGTGTGAGCAAGTGTGTGTGAATGAGAATGTGTGTTTGTGAATGAGTGAAGGCGAGAGGGGAGGCAGAAAAGGCCTTGTCCTAGTGAAACACCTCTGAAGTTTGTGGGGCAGTGGGTGCCCAGTGGTGCTGCACACTCCAGTCTCTTCTCCTCCTGGAGAGAATCCGGGGTGGGTATCAAGGGCAGCAGTAGCAGCAGCAGCAACAGCAGCAGCAGCAGGAAGGTAACTCTAATTGCTTTCTCAATGAAAGATAATCACCGCCGTCCCATGAGAGGCTTCCAGATTAGCACTCAACATCTCTTTCCTCCAGTGATCTCAGCCCTCTCATCCTGCTGCCTCCATTTACAGCCCATTCAGCAGTAAGTGGATCGAAGCAAGCGGCTCTCCACCACCCATTAGTGAGAGCAGATCTCTCTCCCCACTGCCTGGGACTTACTCCTTCCTGCCCTCTCTGCTCTGCTCTCTCTCCCCTTGCAAGTCTTAGAGGCTCCATTCACTGGAGAGCCTCCTCTCCATCCAGGGCTGCTGCTGCTGCTGCTGCTGAGGAAGAAAGTTGGGACAGGGGAAAGACAGCTAGACTGAAGCTGGGGAAAGACAACTGGACTGGTGCAGGGGAAAGACAACTAGAGTGAAGCTGGGGAAGGACAACTAGAGTGAAGCTGGGGAAAGACAACTGGACTGGTGCAGGGGAAAGACAACTAGAGTGAAGCTGGGGAATGAGAACTGGACTGGGGCAGGGGAAGGACAACTAGACTGAAGCTGGGGAAAGACAACTAGAGTGAAGCTGGGGAAAGACAACTGGACTGGGGCAGGGGAAGGACAACTAGAGTGAAGCTGGGGAAGGACAACTAGAGTGAAGCTGGGGAAAGACAGCTAGACTAACTGACAGCCAGACATGAGTGAGCTGGAAGGGGACTTCGCCCAGCTGCTGCTGCTGAAGGATGAGCGCATCCAGGAGCTGGAGAAGAGGCTCTCAGAGAAGGACGAGGAGATCCAGGGGCTGAAGAGGAAGCTGCACAAGTGTCAGTCTGTCCTGCCTGCTCCCACCACCCACATCGGACCCCGCACCACCCGGGCTCAGGGCATCTCCGCAGAGCCCCAGACCTACCGCTCCTTCCACGACCTCAGGCAGGCGTTCAGGAAATTCACCAAATCCGAGAGGTAGGACCCCCATCGGGCTTAAGACCCATTCATCAGAACGGAACTGACTTCTGAGTAGACCTGGGTGTGTGGCTCCCACCCTGGGGTTTGGGCTGGGCGCTTGCAGCCAACTCTTAGTGGCTTCTGCTGGATCTCTTGCAGTGTGTTGCCCTTTCCCTTCCTCAAGGTTAGGGGGACAAGTTTGGGTGGACCCCCATCTCCTTCCGTAGGCTGATGGGGCTCAGGGAAGGGGGATCTCCCTGCCCAGCCCAGCCCATCACGTGCTGTTGCTGCTGCCCTGGAGTTGTGCAGGAGGAGCTCCCAAAATCAGAAGCAATGAGTAACCATCACAACAAAATTGCAACTCCCTCGGGGCTGAGTACCAATCCAAAGCTTCTCCAGGACTTTCCATGGCTGCTTCCCATTACCCATCATAAAAGACTTGGGGTCCCCACAGCCTCCCTCTCCCCATCTTTTGGCAGCTGGGCTGCCCTACAAATTTGAGTGGCTCTGGGCATGCTCAGTCTTGACTCTTGAAGCCTCCTTGTCCTTCCTCCCCTTGCCCTTAGATCAGGCTGCTCCCACCCAGGGAAAGGGGGAGGTGCAGAGAGGGGGCAGACAGAGTGACAGTTAGGTCCTCTTTTCCCAGGACGTGTCCTCTTTTTCAATCATTCACAGGATGACCATTACATCCTCATTTTCAGCCTTGTCCCTTGAGGGGGAAGAAGAAAAAACTTCATTGTCCTTCTTTTCCCTGTGAGCAGGCACCATGTAGCCTTCTTGTAATTAAGAAATTCATGTAAAAATAAATATGTAATAGTTTAAATTTAACAGTAAATAATTTAGGCTGTAATCCTATACACACTTTCCTGAGAGTCCCATAGAACACAATGGGACTTATTTCAGAATAGACCTGCTTAGGATTGCACTCATAGTATTTTAATTAACCACATGAAACCAGTATATCTGAGTGTTTTTTAATTTTTATTTTGTCATGCCCTACATTTTTCTTGGGTGTCCTGTATTTGGGGAGGGGGGGTTGCCCTCTTTTTTATATAAGTGTTTTTAGGTTTTATTTTGTCGTGCCCTACATTTTTTCCTGGTTGTCCACTTTTAGGGGGGTTGCCCTCTTTTTTATATTTTTATTTTGTCCTCCATTTTTGGGATGTTCTACATTTTTATATATTAGTGTTTTTAGTTTTTATTTTGTCATGTCCTCCATTTTTCCTAGTTGTCCTACATTTTGGGGGATGTCCTCTTTTTTATATGTGTGTGTTTTTGTCATGTCCTACATTTTTTGATGTCCTACAGTATTTTTAGTTCTTATTTTGTCATGTCCTACATTTTTCTGCTCTCCATTTTGCCCTTCATTTTGGGGGGTTGCTTATGACCTCTGATCATCCTGAGAGGGGAGAACTTCTGGCTTCAAAAACTCAAGAGGAGGGAAGGAGAGAGGGGTGGGAGAGGCTCAAACACTTCTCCTCCCTCCCCTCTTTCCTGCTTGCTCCAGCCCCTCCTTCCCCAGTCTGGCTGCTGCTGCTGCTTGCAAAAAAAAGTCCAGGACACCAGAGAAGCCCCATCGATCGGCCCCAGCATTAACCCCCCTGTGGATGGGAGCTGGAGGAAGTGCTGAGCACATTAGGAGCTTTTAAGGAGTGCAGCTCTCCAAATGCAGGGGCAGGATATTGAATAGCCCATTAAACGGCGTCTCTCTTGGCCACAAGCAACAGCAGCAGCAGCACCTCTCCCTCCCCTGCTTGCTCATCATCATCCACCCCTTGCCTGCCTGGTCACTGGTTCCACAGATCAGACCTTGGGGAGGGGGAGCAGGGATGCTCTGGTCTGGAGGAAGCAGGCAGGGGCACCACCAGGCGCAACTTTGCACCAGGGAGATTTTGGGGCTGGATGGACTGGAAACCAAAAACAAAAAAAATGTTTTTCTAAATGTTTTTATTAATTTTTTATAAAGACAAAAAAGAAAAAAACACAAAAGGAAAAAAGAGATATAGAACACAATCCTAACCTTGTTTACTCAAATGTGTTCAAGGGGTCTTACTCCCAGGAAAGTGTCAAGCCATAGTTCTCGTTCTATTTGGGACTCATCTCCACCTGGGTTCCTAGAAACTGGTGCCCAGATTGCCCAAGACCCCCTCCTTTCTTTGTGGGTCATTCAAAATTTAAGCAAGGTATGGATAGAGAGGTGTTCTTTTCTCTCTCACGGGGGCATCCACTAAACTAGGGGGCATCCACTAAAATTGAAGGTTGGGAGAGTCAAGACAGACAAAATAAAACATCTCTTTACCCAGTGTGCAATTAGTCTATGGAACTTCTTGCATGGGTTGTGGTGATCACATCTGACCTCAACACCTTCAAGAAGGATTGGATAAATCCCTAGAGCAAAAGACCATCACAGGTTACAAGTCATGATGGCAGTGTGTTGATGTGTTTATAGATAGAAGTAAAGGTAATTGTGTCCCTGCAGGTTATTCTGCTAGTCATGACTAGAGTTGCCATAATTCTCTTCCACAAAATTAGGATGGGACCCTTTTACCGTATGTGAACACAACCCCGCCCCCCCAAATTAGGATTAGGATTGTTCATTGTGACCGACTTGGGAGCGGTGCTCATTCCAGTTTTTAGAGCCATAGATCCAGTGTTGTCTGAAGACACGTCTATCACATTTATACCTGCTAACTGGGCAAGAGGCACTCTTTCATGTGGTTGTTCCTCTTTATTTAGCAGGGGGAGAGTAACAGGTCCTACATACCCCAACAACATCTGTTCAAGTGGGCATCTGCTGGTGATCTTTTTGCATTTAAGATTTTGAGATCTTTTGGGACAGGGACCCGTTAGCTATTATTTAGCTATTAATTTTTTCTTTTTCTTTGTAAACCACTTTGTGAACTTTTAGTTGAAAAGTGGTATATAAAGACTGTAGATGTATAGAACACTATTACCTTCCCACCAAAGTGGTACCTATTTATTTACTTGTATTTACCTGCTTTTGAGCTGCTAGGTTGGCAGGAGCTGGGCAAGGGATGGGAGCATCTTGTAGTACTTGGGTCTCAAACCACTGACCTGCTGATCTTCAGATTAACAGGTATAGCACCTTTAACCACTAGGCCAACTGCAGCTCTTATGGATAGAAGTGAGCAACCTCAAAATGCCAGATGCAGGGAGGGCACCTGGATGCAGGTGTCTTGGCTTGTATGCTCCCTGAGGCACACTGTGGGCCACTGTGAGATACAGGAAGCTAGACTAGATGGGCCTTTGGCTGGATCCAGCGGAGGCTCTTATATTTTTAATGGGTATTGCAGGGTTCCCATCATGGCAATAAGGGCTGGCTGCAGAGGAGAGTTTAATAGCCACTGTGCTGAGTACTGACTGCAGGCTGACTGGATGTATTGCCACAAAAGAGGATGAGGCACCTCAAAATGTAGGACACCCGAGAAATAAAATGTACAACCTTACAAAATAAAAGCTAAAAACTTTTAATTGATTTATGTGATTAATCTAAATACTATATTACCGAATATTAAATTTAAAAATATATTATGCATAATTTATTAATTACAAGAAGGATGTGCACTGTCTGCTCACAGGGGAAAGGACAACGTTGTTCTTTTCCAGGACACCAAGCTTTAAAAAAAGGACATGTCCTAGAAAAGAGGACATCCGGTCACTCTGCCTGGCAGCCTGGCCTACCTAACTCCAAGAAAGGAGCCCCATTGCACTCCTCTTGTCTTCTCCCAGCAACTGGGAACTTCCAGTATTCATGTGTGTACTGCTCTGAGCTGTTTCTGTCCAGGAAAATAATTGCTCCCTCTTTTATCTCTGACAATGCTAATGATATTATTCTGCTCCATTCCCTGTTATTGACATTTAAATGGTTACTGTCACTTTCAAAAACGTATTTATTGGTGCACCACGTGTTGTAATATCTCACACTATGGTTTTATTCATGTGCAGTTTTACATCTTTTGTTGCCAAATGTGTTGTATGCATATACTCATCACATCTCCCACCAATCGAGGATATCCCTCCTATATGAGAGAAAAAGGAAAAATGATACTGTGGAATTTGTTAATTACTTATACAGTATTTTTTTTAAATCATTAAAGTGGATTAATGAAAAACTGCCCAATTATATAGATAGATAGATAGATAGATAGATAGATAGATAGATAGATAGATAGATAGATAGATAGATAGATTTGTTTATTGGCCAAGTATGATCTCCATACCCGGAATTTGGCTTCGTCAACGGCTGCGTACATACAAACACCAACTCATAAATAACAAACAATACATACAGAACATACAATCAAATAAGAACACTGCTTCAGTATTCTCCAATAATCCCTCAGCATAGTTGTTGGTTCAGCAATTTAATGGCACAAGGAAAAAAACTATCCTTGTGCCTAGATGTCTTAGTGTACAGTGCCCTATATCGGCATCCAGAGGGAAGAAGCTCAAACAAGATGTGTCCAGGGTGAAGAGGGTCCGCAGCAATACTCACGGCTCTCTTCCTGACCAGAGCGATATATATATCCTCCATAGAGGGCAGGCTGACTTCAATTATTTTCTCTGCTATGCCTATAGTTCTTTGTAGTTTTTTCTTGTCCAGTTTGGTTGCTGTGCCAAACCAGACAGTGATGGAATTGCAGAGAACAGATTCAATAATTCCCCTGTAAAACAGGATCATCAGCTCTTGAGGCAGATTGAATTTTCTCAATTGGCGCAAGAAGAACAACCTCTGATGAGCTTTTTTAATAATGCTGCTGATGTTAGTTGACCATTTCAGGTCTTGGGAGATTACAGAGCCCAAGAACTTGAAAGACTCCACCACTGAAACCACATTACCACAGATGGAAAGTGGAAGTAGCATAAGGGGGTGCTTCCTGAAATCTACCCTCATTTCCACAGTTTTTTGTGGATTAAGCTCCAGGTGGTCCTGCTGCACCACAGAACCAGTTGTTCAACTTCCCATCTGTATGCAGATTCATCACCGTCACGGATAAGTCCAATGACCGTTGTATCATCTGCAAACTTCAAAATTTTAACAGAGGGGTCCGTTGAGGTACAGTTGTTTGTATAAAGGGAAAAAAGCAGTGGGGAGAGCACACACCCTTGGGGAGCTCCTGTACTGATTGTTCGAGTACTAGATGTAATTTTCCCCAACCTCACCAGCTGCTTCTTGTCCGTCAGAAAGCTGAGTATCCACTGACAGATAGGAGCAGATACCCTAAAGTAGATCAATTTGGAATAGAGGTTTGATGGAACAATAGTATTGAACGCTGAGCTAAAGTCCACAAAAAGAACCCGTGCATAAGTCCCTGAAGAATCCAGATGTTGCAGGATGTAGTGCAGTGCCATATTAACCTTTTTAAAATTAACCTTTTTAAAATCTTTTAAATCTATCAAAATGTTTTTAGTCAAACCACTAAATGTTGTAGCTGTCCTTGTGCTCTCATTAACCCTTAAAGGAAAGGCTGCAGAAAATTAGGTGCACCTGAGAGAATGGCTTTGTATAGAGCAAGAAAGCCAATATGGGTTAGCACGGTAAGAATGAGTCTAGCAAGAGAGGAGGATTGAGACCATAGTCCTGACTTCTTCTCAGCCCTGCCTAAGCTCTGGCATAAGCCCTGTGATGACCTGGGGGTGTCACAAAAGTGCCGTAAGACACTTCTGCCCCATTCCAGGGGCGGCGGCGGTGGAGTTAGGCCAATCTAAAGGCATCCGACATCATCATGGAAAGATAGACTAGGTGAGTTAGGCTGACTTAAATTTCTTACTATTGAGCCCCAAGTTGCCTGCATGGTAAACAGTGAAGGGCTGTTGAGAAAGAAAGTACAGTAGCACCTCCACCATCTGGAGAATCCAAGCGGTATCTATAAACCTGTATTAGAGACACAACCCATACGAAAAATGCCAGAAAGCTATGATTATAAATGTTCTCCATCGCAGTGTCAACTGTGGCTTGACTGTGTGTATGTTTGGAGGAGGTTGGTGTAATTCCTTAAATTATTCCTGGGTTTGGTGTCTTCCTTTTTTCTCAAACAGTTGGAGTTTGAGTGTTGGAGTTGAGAGTGAGGTGGCTGCCTACATCTTTAACAGACCCAGTATTAAACTGAATGGCTTTTTTGGAGACTTAAAAATGGATGCATGGACTTCTTTGCTACTTTTCACTTTAAAAAAAAATCTGCTTTAATGACTGAGGTTATTTTATGAATTTTGAAAGTTCTGGTTTCGAGGCCAGGGATTCACTTGAAAGAGAGCACTGTCGGTCGTGCGTTAAAATTAAACTAGCCTTGTAAATATAGGATTTTAAGTGAGGGGTTCCGTGAGTCTGATATTCCCACTGGAATATGGCTTTGAAAGAAGTTTTGCAAGGCAGTTGATGCCACACTCCCACAACTCTCCCTCCTCTTTCCCCAAGTGAGAAATGGTACGGATGGAGAGTTATTGCACAGGGTTAGATTTATCTGATCAATCAAACATCAAGAGCACATATTTTTCTTCTAACATTCCCTGCAAGAATTAAGTCCCAACTTCCTCTTCTTTGTGGTTTACACTAGGACAGAGGGTAAACCTTTTTTTTCCGCTCAGTGTTTGGGCTCACGCTTTCGAATAGAAGCCATAGAAGTTTATTTTCAGCACACTGACTCACTGTAGCAGGGAGTTATGACAAGCATAATATATGGAGATAGTAATGGTTGGAATTGAGGGTGGGAGAGATTCACAAGAACATTTAAAGGAACAGGATGTCTTTTAATAATAGTACCATGTGCAGCATTCTCTCCACATGGCCTTGCATAGATCCTTTTTTTTCTTTACTGGGTTTTAATTTTTTGATGGTGGTAAGGGCTTCTCAGTGGTGGGCAGCAGCAGGTTCGCACCCACTCTATAGAACCGGTTCTTAACAAGAGACAGTACATATAAAGTTTAAAAATAGCCATTTAAAAGTGGCTGCCAGATGGACAGAGAACCAGTTCTTAATTTCTTTGAAGCCCATCACTGGGGCTTCTGATATCTGATGCCTATAATTTTATTTGTTTCACTCATTGCAATGGAAATGAGGGATTCTAAAAACACTTATTAGGAGTAAGTTCCCTTGAACTTTGTGGGATTTACTCCACAAGTAAGTAAATATGTTAAAGATTAGGATAAGATTTTTGGGGATTAATTGCTGAAAACCAATGTTAAGAAATAATTTATTATTACAGTGATGAATTTAGTACCAAGGATATAAAGGGCAGAGCTAAAGGGATCTGGTAGAACACAGCCTGTGTTCTATGGTAGATCTGTGTTCTACCATAAAGGGATCTGGTAGAACACAGCCTGAAGTATAGAGAGAGCAGTGACAGCTGTTGAAGACATAATATCCTCTTTAAGTGCAGCCATACTGACGCTGTGCCACCTGGACAACTATCATTGGGAAAACAAAAGATATACCCTGTGTATCTCTTTTTCACAGAAGTTGGAATCTGCAACAGAAAACTATAGTCACCACAGCATGTTGTTTTTAAAATATTTTCATCCTTGCCCTCCACTGTGAAAGGCTGTTATACCCAAATTCAATTATTGTAGTGACAAAATTTTTTAGTGATGCTTGCGATGATGATGCTTGGAGGGAACTCTAGACATTTGAAGGCCATCCTAAGCATGCATTATAAAAGTAAATTTTAAGTACTGTAAATAATAAAGCAAATACATTGTATAAATTAATTTGAGTTTTAAGTTGAATTTCTGGACTTTTATGTCAAGGGTGCATGAAAGGCTTCAGCAAATTTTTCCTTTCTTAAAAATGGGGCTCTAAAATAGATAAGGAAAGTTTGTGGTATTTCTAAGCACACAACTATATTATTGAAATAATAACCCTTCCTTTACCCTCTTTAGCATCAGATGCATTGCTGAATTATTTGAAGCCCCGGGCAGTACATAATACAGATTGGCCAGATTGCATGAAATTGGTAGCATGGAATCTGAATCCAATAATAGGAGCTGATCTGACATTTGGGCTGTGTGACAGCTGTGCATTTAAGGTGCAGGAAAGGTAAAAAAAACCCAAAACTGCTCAGATAATGAACTCCTTAAGCATTTATTTTGGTTCTTTCTGTTTTGTTTTTTGCATCATATGAACCACCCATGAAATAAATAAGATGTTTTCTTATTGTAAAGCAACTGAGGCTCTTTATGATATGAGAAAGCCACTGTGTAGGTTGGACGCACCATATGAGTTGAAAGCCTATAGGTTTGACTGGAAGCTTTTTATTTGACCCTCTATTATAATTGGGTTCTTCCAGAATCACATTCTGAGCAGTGCAGCTTCTGCTGAATCTCTGGAAGGAAGAGATGGAAGAAGGCTTTAGGAAGTAAGAATCATTATGGGGAAAAGGCAGACCAAGAGAGGGAGACGCTGCTGAAATGCTGGGAGAGCCCATTTGTCACAAGGCTGTCCTTTCAGCAGTGTCACTTCTGTCAAGGTGTAATTTTGCTGAGGATCTTTCAGCTGCTGATCTGCAATAAGATGCTATGGTAATTGGGCCATCCCATATCTTGAAAATGTGATTAAGATTTCCACATTTCCTTTTCCGTCATTCACAACAAATACATTTCCATGTAACAACAAAATGCTTCTTTTTTGCTACCATCTGACATCACTACATATGTAAATATTTCACTTCTAGCCCTTAGCCAGCACCACAAATACTACTGGCCCATTATATGAAATTGGTTTGACACTAACCTGTCCTATACTACAGAGGATCAAGTAATACTATCTGAACTATTTAGACCAAAGATCTATATAGCAGTATATATTTATAAATGCTAAGTATTTTAGATTAAAGGAAGCATTTCTTACAGGACTTTGTTAATTATTTTCAACTTTCACAAATCCAATGTTTGGTGATATCAACTGAAAAATGTTACCTGGTTCACAAATGGTTGTTTATCACTTGATGATTTTAACATCAAGTAGTGACTAGAATGTATGAAGAACCCATCAAAGATCTAATATAACTGTAATTCCCAAATATGTCCTTAGGAGCAGGGAAGTGCATATTTGTTGGAGTGAGGAGATTCTAGCAACAGAAGGCACTAGCTGGAGTCAGTAAAAGTAAAAAACAAAATAAAAACCTGTCCATCCCTGGCAGCATCATGATCCAGGGGATTGCATTGTTTCCTACCTCTCATGCTGCCTGGGCTGAGATAAGTGCTTCACTGGCTGGTGGGTCACAACCACAATGACATGAGGTGATGAAAATTCAGTTCGTTGTTATGACATATTGATTTTATAATTTAATTTTTATCACCCAATGTGATTTCAAGCACAATGCTCATCAATAGAATCAATTTACATACCAATGGTGAGTCACTAAGCACAGCAGTGGTTTTCAACCATTGTGCAATGGAACACTGGTATGTTGCAGATGGCCTGCAAGTGTGCCACAGGACTTTGGGTAGGGTGGGTGATGGGGGTTTGAGCCCCCAGCTACATGGAGTGCCTTGTCAGTGGTAAAAAAACTGATGGTGTGCCTTGACAATTTTAGTGCTGTATTAGTGTGCCATAAGATGAAATCTCTGGAGTACAGAGTTTTCAAGATCTTCCCTGGGGAGAATTGTGGTGCCATGGCTCTTACAGCACTTCAGAGAATATTAAAAACTATTCTGTTCATGTGAGCTTTTAGGACAGTGGTTCTCAAACGGAGACAAAACTCCCTTGGGATCTATGGAAACCAGACAGGGGAGCCTCACAAAAAAATCTGCCACAATGTTTTGGGTTGTAGCCTAATGGAGAGCCATAGCCAATGGCCCAGTAGGTCAGAGGGAGCCACAAGTTAAAAATTTTGGGGAGCCATTGCTAAAGGTGATGATATTGAAGGGATACTGATTACAGTTTCTGTTTTACCCCCCAGTCCAGAGTAACTACGGGCGCACGAAAGAGACTTTATGTGCACCCGTAGTTACTGTACCCCCTAGTGAAAACCCATGGAATCCAGAGTAAGTTGTTCTTACACTGGAGCAAGGACTCCCCGTAGTTACTCTGGATTTCGCCCTTAGAATCATATAGTTGGAAGGGACCCAGTGTATCATCTAGTCCAACCTCCTTCCTGTAGCAGGAAATCGTCATCTTGCACAGACCCTGGTCTTAAACCCTGGCCTGCTGGTTAACAGGCACAGTGTCTTAACCACTTACGCCACCAGAGGTCTTTTGATTTTTCCTTTTGGAATTAGCTTTGTTTTTATTTCTTTTCTTGGTTTGTTTTGATGGGATTATTAAATTGAATTTTAGTTACAGTTTTTCCATGATATTTTTAAGGACTACACTGTCTTGAAGTCCTTGTATGAAAGGTGGTTAAGAAATTTTAGAAATAAATATCTTATATATATATATCTACAGTATTTATATACCGCTTTTCAACTGAAAAGTTCACAAAGCGGTTTACAAGAAAATGAAAAAAATTAATAGCTAATTAATAGCTAATGGGTCCCTGTCCCAAAAGGGCTCACAATCTAAAGCGCAAATGCATATTCCTAGGAATTGGCCCTTGATTAATAGTGATTGATATTCACAAGGGCTGTTACCAGTGGCGTAGCTAATGATCACGTAGCCCAGTGCAAAGCTCAAAATGTAGCCCCAGAAGTGATGTCACAATTGGAAGTGATGTCACCCCCAGGTATTTTTAAAAAGAAAATGGGGAAAATCTGCCTCCTCCTCCTTCTCAGCAGTTCACTAAATATTTGTTCTGCTAGTGGCATAGCTAAAGCACTTATCTGCTGTCTTGAGTCAAAGGAGATTTTGTTCCCCTCCCCCACAGGGTTAATGAACTGGTCCAAGTTGACTATAGATGCTTTTCAGTCCCCAAAACTCTCTAATTCCTTCTGTCATGATTGCAGAGACGTTTGACCCTCCCAAGTCCTGAAAATCAGGAAGGAAATTAAATGAATTTAATTTGTTGTGTCAATACTTTTTAGGTATCACAATTGTTCATTCCAAATAGAAGAATTTTATAGGGTTGATTCAAATATTTTATATTTCAGGTTAGCAGTTTTCAGTATGAGAATGATATAAGGAGAAACACAAGTTCATGTGTGTATCTGAGGGTTGGCCCAGGTTAGTGGACAAGATATGCAAATCATGTTAGATATGCAACTAAAATATGAAAATTATTTGCAACTGTCTGACTCATGGTGGTATATTTCTGGTTTCACCCCAAGTACTGAACAAGTTGCATGCCATTGGATTAGGCTTTTTAAATACACATACACAGTTGGGCATGATCACATGAGCCAGTCCTAAATTCCAGAAATGAAGCATATGTGGTTTACAAAGTATTTTCCTTTGTTCATGTGACGGGGTTGGGCATTCTCTGTGTTATTTGGGAAATACTAAAGAAATTTATCTATGTAGGTTTTACCAAGACATTCTTGCTCTTTTTATAGCAAATTCTGTTTGAAACTGGAGAACTCTAATATCAATTTTGGCTAAATTAGGTTTTAAATCATTTTCTGAAAGCCCAGTCCTGTCCCCCACCAGATCAGATCATGCAGGTCTGCCAATGAAGCAAATACTGCATGCTATAGGCTGGGAGGGGGAAGGTGGCAGACAATGTAGGAGGGACAGATAAACAATATTTTTACTTACCTCTCCAGTGCGTCTCCTTGGATCTGTTCCAGTTCTTTTGCTAGCATAAGTCTGAGAAGTTTCATGAGGATTGGGCTGTTCCAGAAAGGGGGATAGGATCTTAGCAAAATGGCTGGCATAGCTTTAAGGAGACCTATTTTGGCAATTGGGCAGCCTACTGAGGGATATATGCAAAAGTATGCATGTATGTATGCATGCATGTAGTGGTGGGATTCAAATAAATTAACAACAGGTTCTATGTCCTAATAACCTAAATTAACAACAGGTTCCGTGTTCCATTAGTAACCGGTTCTCAGAACCAGGTGCTCATTAGCAAAGGGTTCTATAGAACCTGTGACAACCCCCTGAAGCCCACCACTGTATGTATGTAAAATATTAGTTAATATTTAAGTAAATATTTTTATTTTCCTCCTGCTAGCTGTCCAGTCATACCTCCTCCACAACTGGATGCTGCATCAGTATTGGCTGCACCTGTGCAAACTGAAAATAGGACTGGGCAGTCAGTAATATTTTTTCTTATTGAATATTCTGTTGTAATTGTGACTCCTGATCGAAAGGAGGTAAAAAAGATCTACAGCAGAGACACAGTTCCCTGCTGGTGGGTATGTTTTCTGCTTCTTGCTTCTGGTATGATTGATTGATTGATCCAATCACAATGATTGATTGATTGATCCAATAACCTGGACAAACCAGGTTAAGTTGTTGCTGCCAGTGGCGGTTGATTGGCAAGAGAAATGGCCAGAGTAGCAGATTGTGCAGCTTCCTAGAAGGATGATTGGAAGGAGTGAAGCTTTGGTTCCAGTGGTCCACTACATGTTCTCTTGTGGCACACTAGTGTGCCTTAACACATAACTTCAAAAATTATTGCTTTATTTCCTTTCTGTGTAAACACACCAGTACAACGTTCACAGATCTTGAGACTAATTATGTTGAACAATGAAATTGTTCTTCAGGAGTTAAGGAGTTCTTCGGGAGTTCAGAAAAAATGAGTTGTTGATATAGTTAGGTTTTCTTTTTCCAGTGGGGCTGTGGGTGGCGCAAGTGGTTAAGTCACTGTGCCTATTAACCAGCTGGCCAGGATCCTGGTGTGCACTGATTATGCCAGTCCACACAGCTCACTGCCTGTCCTGCTCCCTGTCTGATCCAGCTCCAATCCTCCCTTGACCTGGACTTACTGCCAACTTCCTTGCTCTGGTGTGATTGTGGTGGGCCACTTGAATGCACACAGGGCCACTGACCATTTGAAATCTGTTGTCTGTTCTGTTGTCTGTTTGAGGGCTGTGGGTGGCACAAGCGGTTAAGACACTGTGCCTGTTAACCAGCAGGCCAGGGTTCAAGACCCAGGTTGGCCCCACAAGACAGGGTGAGCTCCTCTCCTTAGCCCATCTCTGCGATGCCAGCTGGATCCAATTGTATTGGCTCTGCTAATTCAGTGACATGGAGAGGGGGGATTTGCTGCTTGGGGAACAGCCTATCCTCCATAACAATCCAACCCAGGCTTTCGTGCTTCGCATGCAGCGTATGCAGCACCGAGCACAATACCATAGTCTTTCAAGACTGATGGAGGCCTCCTGTCTGTTTGGATCTGTTGTCCCATAGCCTTTTGGTGTTCTGTAGTGGTACTTACAGCAATGGATTGGGAGATCCATGATCAGAACAGCCCAACAGGATTGGGTTGCTGGAGTGTTAATTTCCTCTGTGAAATAATGGTAGTAAACTTCATTTTTGTTGTAGCCAGCAGCTCTTTGGAAGGAGATACTTGTTTTCCTTGTTTGGCATAAAAATAAGGACACAACTCATTGAAATTCATTTTAAGTATCTCTTTTGCTTGAAGAGTTACTGCTTGGGAGAACTGTCGTTTTTGTTTTGCCAACCTATTCTGGTCAGAAGCCCCTCTCATGTGGTAGCTTTGAGCTCAAGCAGAGAGAACGTAGAGTTAACTGCTTGGCTGTTGCTGAACACAGTTAGTGAGGAAGGCAACTAGCAACATGGGGAAAGCTGGTCCTGTAAGTAATAATGAAATTTTATTTCCATCCAGTCATTCTTTCCTCAAGAGCTGCCATTCAAGTTTACAGAATACAATAAAACACTCCCACAGCATTCATGAAAGATCACACAAACATTCAAAAACATTTTAAAAGGAAATGGACTTAAAAGTACACTAGAGGGAAATCAATAGTGGATCAGTGGATCCCTAAAAGCATCTGGAACACAGTGTTCTTAAAGATGAACATGGAAGAATAAATGATGATCTGAAGGCAGTATTGTGGGCAATATCTGAGTACAGATTGCCCAGCTTCTTTTGGTGTCATCCTTGCTGTTAAGAATCACTAACACAATCTAAAATTCAGGGATGGGAACGTGACTTGTAAAGACTCAAGTTGAAAAAAACATACATTTTTTGTGACTCATATAAATTTGAGTCTTGTGTGTCACTGACTTGGGCCCTGACTTGTGGCTCTGATTCAGAAAAGTCATGGCTAGGATAGATTTGAGTAAAGAAAACTTGTGATCCATTATGGGCACAATCCAGAGTAACTACGGGGAGTCCTTGCTCCGGTGTAAGAACAATTTGCTTTGGATTGCAGTATAAATTTCACATAGGTTTTCACGAGGTGGTGCAGTAAATATGGGTACACGTAATGTCTCTTATGTGCTCCCGTAGTTACTCTGGATTGTAGGGTTAGACTTCCAAGCAAGTCAAGTCAAGGGGTGGAGACTTGTGAGTTGGCTCAGTTATTCCAGCCCATTCCTACTAATACTCTTCCTCCTGTATCAGCTGATATAAAGAAGACATTGGTTTGACTCTGTATTATGGTGGCTTCGTAGACAGTAAGCTGATTTGGATAATTTTGATTAGGCTGGTACTTGTGCTTGGTACTACCCAACCTCATACATGCACTGATCTTCTAGGGCTCCAGAACATTTTGTGTATCCTCTGGCAGAGCTCCCCGAAGGCTCCTTTTAAGGGAGGGGGCTGGGAAGACAAAAATATTTGAGAAATGCTATCCCATGGTTGTGCCCCTACATGGATGTTCTGGTGGGTACTATTGTATTTGCACGCTGAACAATGGTGCGCTGGTGAAATCTGTCCAAGTTATTCACTTTCCCAAAATTGGTGTCTGGTTTTGGGATCTTGATCATTTGCTTCCCACTATAACTGGGTAACCAAAAAACTATAATTAAGCAACAAATCCCACGTTATGTACCATAAGCCTCTTATAACACATCTAACCCTAATACTAATTTGCATTTTAAAAATAAAAATGTGTCAAATAAAAATATGTCAAATTGTGTACATTAGTACACAAATATCAAGAATGCAAAAAAGGGGGTGCAAATATCCAATACTAGGGTGCATTTGACCAGGTCAAAGTTGTTCTTGCCATTGCTCATATGTACTGGCGTTGTATAGAGAGGTTGTGATAGGTGCTAAACAAAGGAAGTGTATAGGATGTGAAGTCAAGTGCATGTGTCTCTCTCATTTTAGCTTCTGTTTTATTATTATCAGTGAATTTTACAGAATTCACAGAAATTCAGTATGGATATAAATGAATATGTTTGAACAGGAGATAATGTAGTTATGAGGTATAGTTGCTAAAGGGTTGGATGGAAGATTTGCATTTGACTTCTGAGTTCAGAGAGCTCAGTCCATCTCTCAGTCTTCTTGATCTCAGTATGTTGGAGATATCAGGTATCATAAATGCTTCTTGGAATAAGGGTGAGAGAAAACGAAGCCTACAATCCAGAGTAACTATGTGAGCACGTAAGAGACATTATGTGCACCCGTAGTTACTGCACCACCTAGTGAAAACCTATGGGAAATTCATAATGCAATCCAGAGAAAATTGTTCTTACACCAAAGCAAGAACTCCCCGTAGTTACTCTGGATTGCGCCCTAAATTTCTTGCATATGTTTCTTTTTTTGCAGAGTCCATTTCTTTAACCTGGGACAACACTAAAATTCTTCTAACCAGTCATAACAATGAGTAGAAATGAACTATTTGACCTGTTTCTGTAACCATTTTGTGTTCAGATAATTTCCCAATCCCTCGCTATTAAGAACTATTAAATGACAATTTATTATGAATTTGAAAATGCTATTTAAATATGCCTTCATCAGAAAAAGAATAGATGGCAGATTAAAAAAGCAATGTTTAACAAGACATGCTAATGATTGCATCCATTTTATTTCATGCACAATTTAACAGAATAACATTTCACAAATTTCATAACCACTAGGAGTGAGTAGGGCTACAGTGAAAAACCGTTGATATTATAGTCTATTTTTGCTTGTCATGTAGTTTTCCATTTTGCCTGCTTTAATGTGGTTTGAAAATTGGCTGCAACAAATCCTGGTATAGTCTTCATGCCATCATATGGGCGAGATGGATAAAATCTCAACTTCAAGCTGTGCTTCTTTGTACCTGTAAGTCCAGTACGTAGCTATGATCAAGACAGTTAGACATAATATGAAGGCTTCATCCGAGCTGAAGGATGTTTTTACCCACCCTTTTGTAACATTTTATATTTTGCCTGCTGCCTAATGTGGGGCTAATCTGAAAAGTTCCAGCTGATTCTGTATAACACAACCTCGGTCTTTAAGAATGTGGAAAGATGGGAGCATGTTCAACCATCCACAACAGCAACTGTGCTAGCTGTTATTAGTTTTTGAGACCAAAAATTGGTTTTAATCATTAAAATGATTCACCGCTTAATGCTACTAACCTCTCTCCATATACTACACAGAGACCTAATTAAGATCTTCATGTAGCACTCTCATTCATGTGTCATTATGGTGGAAGATATAGAAGGTCTCCACAAGAAGCTTGACTTTCTTGGTCATTGATTCAGTGGTGAGGAATATGCCCCAGAACTTATCTTTCATATTACATCCTTGCTGGCATTCTTTACAGACTAATGTAAATCCCATCCCAGAACGTTTTGAAAAGTGTTTCAGGATGCTATTGATACTGCTTTTTGGATGCAGATCTAGTACACCTAAAAGGGAGTAAGTCTACCGGGCAGCACCATGAAATAAAATTTGGTGTAAATGTGCATAGGCCTATACTATGAAATCATTTTTGTTTGTTTTCTTTTGTTATTTTAGGGATTTTGATTTCAAAATGTTGCTGTAAACTGCCTTGAGTATAGGGTAGAAATATCTTAAATGGAAAATGTAAGTTACTGTATTAATCCGTATTGTGTTATGTGAACACGTTTTCTTCAGTTGCAATGAGAAAATAAAGATGTGATATTTTCCAATAAATCTAAATACATACCATCTAAGTGATAGTAGTCTTCTAATGTTGAAAACATACATTCTTGGAATGTGCACACGTAATATAGTTATGAAATTGAGACATAACCTGAGATCCTCATGCACAGCAGCCACTCTGATTACTTTTTGGAGGATGTTACGTTTCCTGTGACATTCCCCCAAATCCAGAGCAACTATGGGAGCACGTAAGAGACTTTACGTGCACCCATAGTTACTGCACCACCTAGTGAAAACCTATGGGAAATTCATATTGGAATCCAGAGTAAATTGTTCTTACACTGTAGCAAGGAATCCCCATAGTTACTCTGGATTTTGCCCATAGACAATTTGATACTGAGAATTGAGGGATTGGTAGGCCTCCTGCAAACCTTTAAGATAGGTTCACTTGCAAGGGAGCAAACTTACTGAAAACAATGGAATCTTTTTCTGCTTAAATATCTGCCTTGACAAAGGAAGAAATGCAAAGGAAGAAATGCCAGCTACAGAAGCCGTCCACCCAGCTCCACAGATCCCATGTCCTTAGATTAATTTATCCATGGATTTGGATCCACAGATCCCTCCAATGGTGGGCCCAGGCCGGTTCGCACTAGTTCTATAGAACCGGTTGTTAATTTTAGCCCACTGCTAGCGATCCGGTTGCAAGCGGTGGGCCAAAATGCAGGCAAACCGGTTCGCCCCCGAGGGGCCCACCACTGCGTCTGCATCAAGATTGACGCAAGCGCAGTTGTGTCCTGTTGAGGACGCGACTCCGCCTCTGCCAAGGTCCTGAAGAGGACGCGACCGTGCTTGCGCCAAGCTCTTCAGGACTCAACTGCGCTTGCGTCCTCTTTAGGACACAACTGCACGTGCGCCAACTGCTCTCGCCCCGCCCTGCCCTGCCCCGCCCCGCCCCGCACCCTGACCCTGCCCCCTGACCTGTCCTGGCCCCTCCCACTTCCAGTGAACTGGTTGTTGGGAGAGGGTCGGCCCCCTCCCAACATACAAAATGCCTCTCTTTTGCCCTATCTGGAGGGCTTCCCTGGACTCCTAAAACCTTATAAGGCATTAAAAACATCACTTCCAGCTTTGTTGTTTTTTAAAAAACAACAACAGAGGCTTATTGTTTTAAACGATGAAAAATAAATTAACAAAATGTGTTGATGTACCTGCACAACTTACCATTTTGCTCCCCCTCAGGGAAGGCCATTGTCCTGGAATCTGGATGATAGTCTTTTTAATTAGGTGGTGTTGTGTTGTTTCATGCACCATTATTTATATTTAAATGATATAATCCAGCACTTAGATAATCTAATTTGCTAGTTATTGGTTCTCCAATTATAACAGCCATAAGCCTTTATTCTTCATAGCCAAGGCTCATCAAAGCCTGGGACTTGCTTCCCTACAGATACTTGAGAAGTTGCAAACAGTTCCCTGGAACCTCATTTAGGCTGTTTTTGTTTGTGTCATAATTGCCTGGAATAAAATTATCTAGTAATAAACAGAATACAGAAATGTATTTTTTTTAATTTAAAAGGCAAAAGGTTGGGAATATTAAAGGATTTTAAAATGTTACAGTTTCCATATTATCTTGACTAAAGCAGGCCTCTGTCAGTCTTGAAAGACTATGGTATCATGCTCAGCGCTGCCTGGGTTGCTCACGAAAGATGAGCAAATATGGTATCATGCTCACGAAAGCCTGGGTTGGATTGTTATGGAGGATAGGGTGTTACCCAAGCAGCAAATCCCCCCTTTCCATGCCACTGAATTAGTCCAATGGAAAGGCAGAGCCAATACAATTGGATCCAGCTGGCGTCGCAGAGCTGGGCTAAGGACAGGAGCTCACCCTGTCCTGTGGGGCCGACCCGAGAATCGAACCCTTGCCTGCTGGTTAACAGGCACAGTGTCTTAGCCACTTGCGCCACCCATAGCTTTATCTTGACTAAAGACAGACATACAAAAGGGAAACAATACAACAAATTTGACTGAAATCATTTGTAAATGATTTACAAATGATCAGTAAATTTCACTAGTTCTGGATAAAATTAACATTGGAAGCAAGGAAGCTCTACTCAAAAACCCATTGGCCGTAGTAGCTACTGAAACTTGCTTCCTCACCTTGTCCCTTTTGGGTGCACATATAATTTTCCCCTGACATCTTTATTCATGACAGAAGTATGTACACTGGCAAAACTTTTACAAAGAACATTAAAGGAATTGAATTACCCCTAAATCCAGAGTAACTACGGGAGCATGCAAGAGACTTTATGTGCACAAGTAGTTACTGCACCACCTAGTGAAAACCTATGGGAAATTCATTTTGGAATCCAGAATAAGTTGTTCTTACACCGGAGCAAGGACTCCCTGTAGTTACTCTGGATTTTGCCCTTAGATGTCATTTGCCCAAAACTGGGCTGTCTTGACAGCATTTCCCCTTGCTAACATAAGAACCTCTTCTGTGCATACACTGTGCATATACTGAGCATATACACAGGGGGCAGATGCCGGTTCGGGCCTACTCGCCCGAACCGGATCTTCCCCCTGGGCGGACGCTAGTGAGCCGCTCAGAGCTGCGGTGGCCAGAACCATAGGGACCGGTTCGCTAGAGACACCGGTTCGCCGAGCTCCAGGAGACACAGTGTGCGTGCGTCCAGCTGGACACAAGCGCATTGTGTCTCCTGAAGCCGAGCGCCAAGCCTGGCGCATGCGCAGTGTGGTGGGGTTGGGGCCTTCCCTTGCCCCGCCCTTGCCCCGCCCCCTGACCCCAGCCCCGCCCGCTGACCCTGCCCCGCCCCAACTTCCGGCGAACCGGATCTTGGGGTTGGCTGGGCCCACCCCTGAGCATATATGGGGTGGTTTGTTCTCCACATTCACTCAGACCACCTTTCATGGTGTATCCCCATTTCCTCAGGTTATCCTTAGATCTTCCTGCCCCAGCATGAGTCTATTTAAGGATTTCCATACAGATCATGGTTGTTCTTGGCCAGGCAGAAGATGTACATATGATTGGGCCTATTCACTCAGCTTCTCCCCACTTTCTTTCTATAGGTCCAAGGCAATCTGTGGCAACCAACAGTTAGGAGAGGCTGAATTTCTAAAGAAACTATTTCTTGATGTCAGTCTTGACTGTGGAAGTTGATGGGCATACAGCGGGTGGGTTTGTAGAAATGTCACTTTAACCCACTCTTTCTGTGCTGCACTTTCCTAGTGGAATTTAGGAGGAAGGGAGATGAGCTAAATCCTACACCTTTTGTATTGGTGTCAGTTTTAAACATCCTGTGGCCAGTCTTGCTGTTTCATTTAAGGCCACATCTACCTACTTGGCATGTTCAGATTTATGTATGTCAAACAGAGCTGGCATATCCTCCAGCTGAGTGGCATAATGCTAAAGCAGAGGTAAAGCAAAGGCATGACATAAAATATTTTGTTGTCTCAGTTTAATTTTGAGAGGACAGTCATAATATTAGCCACAAGATGGCAGCGGAAGTTAAGGTTTAACACACATTGTTGAGGTGTGCTCTGACTTCTTACCTCTGAGAAACAATGTTTATGCACAGTACTTGGAGGCAAGGAAGTTACATGTTCAGTTTTGGTCTCCCATCCTATGTTAATATACTTAAATGGATTTGCATGTTTTCTAAATTGACTCATTGGGATTTACTGCTGAATAGGCATGCTGTAGGATTGAAGTAAGAGCTTATGGGTTTCAAGAGCACAGACATGCTGCTACTGTACATTTCTACTTAGTGCTGAGTTTCTACTGTAAATAAAAGTCAACTTATTCTAACGCCTTTTGGAAGTGGAATAATAATAATAATAATAATACTAATAATAATAGTAATAATAAAAAAGCAAGCCTCCTTCAGTCTTGAAAGACTATGGTATTGTGCTCTGCGCTGCATACGCTGCATGCGAAGCACGAAAGCCTGAGTTGGACTGTTATGGAGGATAAGCTGTTACCCAAGCAGCAAATCCCCCATCTCCATGCCACTGAATTAGTCCAATGGAAAGGCAAGGCCAATACGATTGGATCCAGCGGGTGTCGCAGAGCTGGGCTAAGGACAGGAGCTCACCCTGTCTTGTGGGGCCGACCCGGGTCTCGAACCCTGGCCTGCTGGTTAACAGGCACAGTGTCTTAACCGCTTGCGCCACCCACAGCCTGATAATAATAAATATAATAATAATAAAAGTAATAATAATAGTAATAATAATTATAATAAATGCCGTAAATGTGAATGACATATTACAGCAAGACAAGACAGATCTGAGGATCTCACAGTCCAAAAATAGACCCAAGGGAAATGACGAAGAATGGCGTATATTGGCAGGAAAAATAAGAAACTTTCCTTGATTTTATGTAAATATATTCCAGGCCAGACTTCCATGACATTAAGAGCACAATGCAGGAGCATTCTTGGGCTGGTGCAAGACCCTTGCACTGGGCCAGAGGTCATAAGGTACTTTTGTGCCACTATGGGATTTAGGTTGTTGCATGGATGTGTTCTGCCTTCTGAATTAGGTCCCACTATGCTGACAGAATAGTGAGTTTGTGCCAGCCAGTATAGGACCCTGAGGGGGACAGAACAGTGTCTTTCTATGGTGGGAAGGTTGGGCCGAACTATTGTTGGGTCCCAATTCCATAGTTTGAGAAACACACCAGTAAGCCATTTTGTTTTATTCTCAGTTTGACTTCTCATCTCTATGATAACCTTTGGTTCAATCTTGATTACATCTTGCTGTTCACATAAGTCAGCACAGAACTTATGCCAGAGCTTAGGCTGGCCTATTTGCAGGTTAGGACTGCATCCATAGTGGCTTCATCTCTGAAAGTGCCTGTTTCTCTCCTTTTTATTCTTATTCCCCTTCCAGTGTTTTGTGTAATTTTAAACCCATGTAATAAACAAATTTTATTTTACTTTTTATCACCCTATACACTCCAAGGAGTTGGTTTGCATCAAACTTTTCAGAGTACCATTAACTGTGAGATTTTAAGGGGACCAACTAGATTTGGGGGCTGAAAGTTGGTGTTGGTTGATGTTGATGTTGGTACTGGTTACCAGGCCCTGAACCTTCCACACATCCATCAGCTCCCATGGTGTGTTTTTCCTGTAGGCAGAAAGGAAAAAGTGTGTGAGTATATACAAATAATATTGTTAAATTTTCACAGTATGCTTCAAAGAAGTAGAAAAGCTGTCTAAGAATTCTTCCTCAAGTTGTGAATGTGTGGAAAGCTATTATTCCTTGGCTGCTTATGTTGCAAGAAAAAGACCCATTTCCCACAGATGAGGTAGCACAGTAGGGGATGAGATACAGTATAATGAGGTCATGTCTAATTGACTACAGTTTTCTGAATCAATATTCCCTCAGAGCTTTCCATTCAACGTTTTGCGAGAGGGCAATTTCATTCAGTTGTACCTGACTGTAATCGCATTAATACTCCAGAGACTGGAAGTGAAGTAATCTTTACTGATGTCATGCCTTGCATTTTATAACACTTGGCATGAATATTCTGCAGTGTTGAAGTCTACATCTACCCCTGGTATTCTATGGTTGATTATGGAGAGAATGGAATTCAACCTCCAGCAATATCAGGGGACTGATTTCATTTGTTACAATTGGCTACGATTCACTTTCCTTCGTGAAGGAAGTGGACATGAGCCGTCTGCTTGCATTAGCCGCGTAACATGCAACTAGAAAGTCATTAAATGATTGAGAGATGGCGTCAGGGGTCAATCAGGTTGGGTCGGGTCTGATCCAACAGATGGCAGAGGCCTCTAAGGAAGCTTACTTGCCAGAGGGTGATTTGTACTGTCATCACCCCTCCTCCCTGGCTTCCTGGGCACTTCAGCGGCCAAGAAGCTTCACAGCTGTCCAAGAAGGTAATAAGCGGGTAGCCCTGTATCTTCTAGTTTCACAGAGTGCTCTTGATACCAAGACAGAAACTATCTCTCTGGTTCCCATATGCCAGAGTCTATTTCACTTGATGCAAAAAAACCTGCATCAACAAGAATGCTTAAGTAAGCAGTACAAATAATCTCTTCAACATTAGTTTTTATATTAAGTGATTTGATTTTCATATAAATAGCACAAAGATTTTAGACTGACAAACAAGCCAGCAATATATACGAACTGGAACCAAGTTCAAGATCAGATTCTTTTATGTAGGGGTGAAAATTTAGATTATCAACTTAAAGGCAGTAAGTAAAAATTACAATTTTTGTTTCACTTTTGCTACATTGATAGATTCTATATAGTTTTTCCTCTTTTCTCCTTTTTATGTATTTTTAAATTATGTTTATTTTGAATTATTTTTGTTTACTGTTTGCTCATTGTTTTTAATATTAGTATATAATTAAATACTGAATCAAAATCATCTTTCTGCAAATAATTATGGAAACTTATAAAAAAATAGCATTACAACAGAAAAAATGGAAGATTGGGTTTATCATAAAAATGACAATATTGCCACAATTTAATTTTCTGTTTCAGTGCTTACCCGTATAAAAACAGAAGATGACATTTTAAGAAAATAGAAGTAAATAATATTTGATTATATTTGTAATCTAAGAAACTGATGATTAATGAGCTAATTGTGTCAGAAAAGAATCTGGTGAAATGGAGTTCCTAGATAGTCTATTCAGGAGTTACCCTCCAATCCAGAGGAACTACGGGAGCACATAAGAGACATTACGTGTACCTGTAGTTACTACACCACCTAGTGAAAACCTATGGGAAATTCATATTGCAATCCAGAGCAAATTGTTCTTACACTGGAGCAAGGACTCCCCGTAACTACTCTGGATTGCACCCTAAGTCCCAGTGAGTTCAATTAGACATACCCTACAATCCAGAGTAACTACAGGAGCACGTAAGAGACATTACGTGTACCCTTAGTTACTGCACTACCTAGTGAAAACCTATGGGAAATTCATATTGCAATCCAGAGCAAATTGTTCTTACACCAGAGCAAGGATTCCACGTAGTTACTCTGGATTGCACCCATACTCCGATATAAGCATGGATAGGACTGCAATCTATGACTACCAGCCTTTTATGCTACCTGTTTGGCACGGCATGTGAGGATAGGCAAGAAACAGAGATGGGTATTCATAAACTCATCCCCACCAGCTGCTTTGCTTCTCTCAATGACTGAAATGGTAACTCTTCCCTCCCAGAATTGAGAGTGTTCTCAGGACTGGAGTGGGGACAAACATTCCCACAGGGCCACCATGCAGAGGTAGGAGGGAATGAATCAGAGGAGAGGATATATGGATTGAGCCCAGTGGGGTGGGATTGGTGATGCCAGAACTGCCAATATCTTATCCCCCTTCAGTACATTTATTTTAAAAAAATTTTGTTCAACAAATTATGTATGTTGAATTATGTTTTTGTTATTCTCTGATGGGAAACAAGAATTTGCTCTCAATAAAATTTCCAGCACCTTTGGATCTGTAACATTTCCCCAAATGCAAGCATGGTAGCATCATGTCTTAACAAAGAAAAAAATAAAACATGTTGAAATGAATGGGGAACCACCTTAAATTGGCTTATGACCTATCTAGAGGGTCCCAACCCACTGTTTGAGAAATACTGGTATATGCTAGGAGGTCAGAAATTATAAGTTGTTGTGCACATTCTGTCCACTTAAACTGACACAGGCTACAATCCTAACCACCATTTAGGCTGGCATAAGCCCCAGCACAAGTCCAATGCTGTCTGGGGGTGTCACAAAAGTGCTGTGAGGCACTTTTGCACCATTCCTGGGAAGAGAGAAAGGCCAGTGCAGACATGTGCTTGCCTCCCTATATCACTATGGGGATGGGAAGACAAATGAATTGAGTTGGCCTAAGTTAGGATTGGACACTTATTCATCAACTGTTTTCATGAAGTAATCTCTACCTAGTATGATATATTACATGAACCAGCAGAGTTAAAACAATACAAGGATAAAATGGACCACCCGTAAAACACAGAAGGAAAGAATTAAACCCTTCAGTTCTATCTCTGTATTATGATCTAAGTTGGAACTGTCAGTTCAATCACCATTTCATCATATCCAATTACATATACAACATGGTTAACTACATGTTCTCTGTTTGTAGTTAAAAGTATATAGATAGTGCTATTCAACACACTAGTGAAACATACCAGTGAAGAAGGAGTAAACTATCCCCTGTGTGCCATCCCCCCATTGAGCATCATCCCCCAGTGAACATCACTCCCATGGACATCATCCCTCCCATGCGCATCAACTCCTCATGTGCGCTGTCCCCCCATGCGCACCATCTCCCCATGCGCACCATCCCCTGTGCATCAATCCACCATGCGCATCAACCCCACCAGCACATCAACCCCCCCAAAACACATCAACCACCCATGGGGCAGGTGTAGTGCAACGGGGGGAAGGTGATGGGCATGGGGGGACGGTGCACATGGGATGTTGTGCATGAGAGGATAATGCACATAACAGGGTGTTGTGCAGGGGGGTGTTGCGAAGGTAGTATGTTGGTGCGCAGGCGTGTGATTATTGTGCAGGGGGGTGGTTGGTGTGCATGGGTGGTTGGTGTGCAAAGGGGGGTGTTGCTCATGGAGGGTGTTGTGCATGGGGATGGCTTATAAGTGGTATTATGTACATTGACGGGTACATTGTGTGTGTGTGTATGTGTGTGTAGGGACAGGGAGATTTAGCTGTTAAATTTTGCATCACTGTCCACCTGACAAAGGTGCCACAAAACTGCAAATTGCACTAAAAAAGAAGGTGCTATTCTTTCCCTTAACACCTAGTTGGAGGGTGGGAGTCAACTTTGGTTGGGATAATTGTGTGTGCACACGTGTGTGTGTCCATGCTCAATGACACATGTCATATCTACTTTGCCTTGTATTCAGAGGTTTACTCTTCCATGGAAAGCAAATGTGTCAGTACTTCTCCAGACTGTGCAAGCAGTGGCATTTCTGGAGAGGGACAAAACGCTAAGTATTTGCAGGAGCAGCTGCTCCTGTGTTAACGTGTCCCTTTACATGGGTATCAGAGTCAGTTGTGACTGTGAAAATCTTTCCAAGAATGCCACAGTGTGCCAGCTTATACCCTTGCCCTATTGATTACGTGCTTGCTATCCCCTTGCCCTCTGCGTGCACATTCAAGCATTTGTTTGCAAGAAGCAACTATTTGGCACAACAGGTTAAGCTGAAGCCCTCATCTGTTCACTATCACTATCCACACAAGAGCAAAACCTGAACAGAGCTAAAGATAAAGAAGTAGAGAGCTTGTTATTGAACAAGGATTTATTCTGAGTGTAAAATCAAGACCAGTAAATCCAATGTGTGGGTTTTATTAACTTGAGTTATTATCGTGCAATTGATGCAATGGGACTAGGCATGTGAGAAATACAGTATGTCGGAGCACACAGGGAGAAGATCTCATTCTGTTCCTCCTCCAGAGAAAACAGGAGCATTCCCAAGAGTGTAAGCCCACTGAAATACTTTCTTTTTCTTATTGCTGAGCGACTGACAGAATAGGAGGTTTCATCACTTCCCTTAGGAGATGAATCCACAGTAGGCTAGATTTCACAGGGTTTGAGATATAAAACTTTTGAATGCAATTTTCAGACTGCAGGGATTTTTCATGTCTCCGTTATGGATTTTAAAAATATTGTGCTATATCAACCTTAAGAAATATTGAAAAAGTGCTTCAAGAAAATACAGAGATAAACTATTTCTCTCACATCTTTCCTGAGAGCTCATTTTAAAAATCGGAAGAAAGCAGATTATCTATTCAGTGGAGAGTATTAGTAGCAATGCTAGAATATGGATGGCATAGACCTCTGGTGTGGATCATACTCTCATATGGGGAAGGTGACACTAATAAAGATAAATGATCCATTTAGGCTGAAATTCTCAAACTGTAGAACTGAAAAGCAAGAATGGACATTTTAATCTGTATAAGCAAAACTGCTTTGGCTATTTCACAAGTGGCAGAGCACTGCAAAATAAAAAAGGAGTTCAGACAGCTAGAGGCTTCATCAATATGTAATGGTGGTGAAAGATCAGTTTGGTAAGTGAGAACGCAATCCTGAAATGGATTTAGGCTGGTGCAAATCCCTTGTGCTGGTCAGGGAGTATTGTAAAAGTGTGACTGTGGATGAGTAGAATGTGGCCTGAGTCCAAGTAGACCTATTGGATTTGTGTCAGCCTACTTTGGAAAGGGGACAAGCCTTGCAACCCCTGCAGTAGTGCAGCAGCAGTCCCAAGACTTGCTCTTGAGACAGCACAGCCATGGGGCAGGAAAAGATTGGATTGCTGTGAAAATGAGATTGTTCTCACTCCAGAAAAAATGCTTCTATTTTCATTTGAAAGCAGTTGATGGGGATGCAGATTATAATGTGAGCTTATTATAATATGTTTTAAATTGTCAGAATTTAGAATAGTTCCAAATGCATTTCCCAGTCTGATACAGATTTCGAGATTCACACATATGGGATATATGACTGAGAGTGAAGTGGCACATTAATACTTCCCTAAAGATAAGAATCTGATTTGGATCCTTTTAATTGCTTTCTGGGGAAACAAAAAGGACTATAATATTAGCAAAAGACTAAAATTGAAAACTTTATTTAAAAAACCCTCCGATGGGCACAAACCAGAGTAACTACAGGGAGTTCTTGCTCCGACGTAAGAACAATTTACTCTGAATTGCAATATGAATTTCCCATAGGTTTTCACTAGGTGGTGCTGCAGCTACGTTGATGTAAATGTCTCTTATGTGCTCCCGTCATTACTCTGGATTGTAGGGTAACTCACCACTCTCCTTATCAATATATCCTTTTGTTTAGTTATTTTGAACTTGGTGAAGGGGATTGAACTATTTGCAATTCTGCATTTTTAAAAGTTAATGGGTAATTTTTTAATGCATGTTTTCCCTAGAAGCAGTCTGTGGCGTAAATTAGTAGAGCTTGGAACGGTTGTCTCTGTGAAATACTTTAGGACACAGAAAAATGCAAAATATTTTTATGGGCCTAAAAATAGAGTACTGTAAAGGAAACTGAAAACCATTTTTAAAGACAAAAGAAAATTTTAAACAACTCGAAGTTACAATCTTATTTCTCAAAAAAAAGCTGGTGGAATCAGGCATGAAAACAATGTGGGAATGGATGAACCCTGGCATAACCAGCAAAACTCCCCCCTTTGTGGGTGGAAACCAGGTGATTTGTCTCTTCCTGTCCTTTCCGTCTGTGATTATCTCCATACAGAGTCTTGCTAACTTTTGTATTCTCAGGTTCATTTGAGCATGTTAGAGCACAATCCTGTGCACGGTTGCCAAGAAGTTAGTCCTACTGAGTTCAGAGAGACTTACAGCACAATCCTAATCATGTCTATTCAATAGTAACCCCTTTGTATAAATGGGTCTTACTCCAAGGAAACTGTCTTTAGGATTGCCTAAGGGTGCAATCCCAAACTAGCTTTCAGGGAGTAAGGCCCACTGAACACAATGAGACTTACTTCTGAGTAGACATGCTTAGGATTGTGCTCTTACAGCACCATCTTAAGCCCAGTTAGGCTGGTTTACAGCCCAATCCAGAGCAACTAATCTGTCCACATAAGACCCTTAGGTTGCCCTATCTAACACTAGGTTGGAGCAACTGCAAGATGCTCCAGCCCAGTTACCCTGAAGGAGGCTTAGGGCAGAGCTAGGCAAGATAGGGTGCCCTAAGAGAGGTGGACCTGCTCTGCCCTAACTGGGGCAGCCTAAGCAGCTCAGGAGAGGCAAGTTGAGGGCATGTTTAGCATTGCCTAGGGCAGAGCAGTTACTCTGAATCCAGAGCCTGTTTCCAAGGCAGAAATGCCCTCTTCCAGCCCTCAGAGTTATACCACCTCAGGAGCAGGTATAGTAATGAGTAGACCCACAGGGGTCCATGATAAGGCCCGAGTAAGAATGGCAGTGTTGACCAAAAATCTGAGTTCTTGGCCATCCTAGGTGCAACCCCTGCCTCTCAGCCTCAGGATATGGAACAAACTACGGCTGCCCACAAACCTCAGGATACAGCAGACCACTCCAAGAAGCCCCTTGTATTCACTGTAGAACGTACTGGCATCTCATCAGGGACTCCTTATAAGGCAGGCACCCAGTGGCGTCACCAGACTGGTGCGGCTGGTGTGGGCTGCATTGGGGATGCGCTCCGTATGGGGTGATGTGCCGGAGGAGTTTGACTGTCCTTTGGCAGGCCCTGGGCGTCAGCGGAGAATCAGCCAGAAGCTGCCACTTGTCTGAGGAGCTGGCCTGAATGGCCATCTGAGGTGCACTGCGCAGAAACACACTGAGCGTGCCGAACAGCTTCAGAGGAGACTTCCTTAGAGCAGAGAAAGTCCGCGCCTCTGCACAGCCATTCGGCCTCACTCAGGAGGCGGAGCGGCAGCCGAATGGCTTCAGAAAGAGTACTGCACAGGCATCAACTCTGACACCTGCACAGTCTCCCCCGAAGCCAAAAGACTTCAGAAAAGTACTGCGCAGGTGTCAGAGATGGTGCCTGCGCAGTACTCTTTCTGAAGCCAGTTGGCTTCAGAAACAACTGTGCAGGCGCCAACTTTGGTGACTGTGCAGTCCAGGTGGGGGGGCGCATCCCAGGGATGACGCACAGACTTCCGCACCAGGTGATGTGCAGAGTCATGTCACCACTGTAGGCACCACAGCCTGTTCCTTGTTCAGTGTGATCTGAGGGGTGTCTCCTCAGGAGCAAGTCTTCCCCTTGCGTCAATTACTTAGCATGCTCTGGAGCAGTTAGGGCAGCCCAGGCTTCCTGACTCTCTGGATTCAGCATAACTTTCTGCTCTGGATACAGAATAGTTAGAAGAGTGCAGTTAGGTCAGAGCAGGCTAAATTTGCTCTGGATTGCAGGCATAGTCTGCAAAGGGTCTGACTCTCCAGATGCTTGACAACTACTTCATGCATCATTGCTGAACTTCGAGGTTGTCAGACTCCATGCTATGTAGGGCTTGGCTTCAAGCTTCACAGCTGCCTGGTCACACAGCTTAGCAGGAACCCTGCTTGGTCTAGTCACACTGTATTCATTCCTTCATCCTGTTTTGGTTGTCAGAACCTACTTGTAAAGTATGAAATGGAACAGGGACGTTACCTTTGATTTTTGTAAGACTTCTTGCATTACATTGCCCTCTACCTGCTCAAATCAGTAACTTTACGTATTGTATTGGCATCCATCAGTCTTGAAAGACTATGGTATTGTACTCGACACTGTATGCAAAGCACAAAGGCCTGGGTAGATTAATATGGAGGACAGGCTGTTACCCAAGCAGCAAATCCCCCCTCTCCATGACACTGAAATAGTCCAATGGAATGGCTGTGCCTGTTAACCAGCAGGCCAGAGTTCGAGACCCGGGTTGGCCCCACAAGACAGGGTGAGCTCCTGTCCTTAGCCCAGCTCTGTGACGCCAGCTGGATCCAATCGTATTGACTCTGCCTTTCCATTGGACTAAGTCAGTGGCGTGGAGAGGGGGGATTTGCTGCTTGAGTAACAGCCTATCCTCCATAACAATCCAACCCAGGTGTTCGTGCTTCGCATGCAGCGTATGCAGCGCCAAGCATGATACCATAGTCTTTCAAGACTGATGAAGGCCTGCTTTTTTATAGACTATAAAAGGATGGGCTCATCTATGTTTCCTTTATCTTCACATTTTGAAGTCGAGTTTCAAAATGTGAAACTTCACATTTTGAAGTCGACATTTCACCATCCCTCTATAAAGATTTGGGTGTGTGTGTTTGTGCACTGATGGATGTGACTTGATTCTTGACTAGAGATAAGACAGACAATTGTGACACAAACATAAGAAAATGCAGAAGCTGAAGAAAAACACAGTATTTTTGCACAAGAGCAGGAAAATGTGTCACTTCTAACTAGTACAATCAAGCATCATCGCCTTTGAGGATTATGAATCATTTTTAACTTTTGGTCTTCTAGCATTTGTCACTGGAGGGCAGCAGTGTCTGAAAAGAAAATGAAAAAGACAAAAACTGGATAAATCTATATATTGTATATAAAACTGAAAAGTCACTGACTCACTGACTCATCAATGGCCAGTCAAAACTGCCAGGCCTAGAAGCATGAAATTTGGGGAAGGTGTTCCTTCCATGACGGAAGCACCCACTAAGAACTGGTTTTAGGAAATTCCAACCAGAAAAGGGTGAAATGGGGTGCAACACATTTTCCTCCTTATACTTTCCATTGAAGAATCCCCGACTGAGGGTCACTCTGCCCCAACCCCTGAACCTAGAAGTGTGAAATTTTTTTTGGGGGGGGGGGGGTGTATTCCTTCTGTCATGGGAACACCCACCATGAACTGATTTCTAGAAATTTAACCCCTAAGGGTATGAAAAGGGGTGCAATGTATTTCTGGCCTATACTCAACATGGAAGAATGATCAACATCCAGCTGATGCACTGGGAAGGAGGGTGTACAGAGGTACACATGGGGGGGTCATGCACATGAGGGGATGGTGTGTATGGAGGGTATTGCGCATGGGGTTGATGCATATGGGAGGGTATTGTGCATGGGAGGGTATTGCGCATGAGGGGTTGATGCGCATTTGGGATGATACACAGTGGGGGGGTTTGATGTGCATGGGAGGATGGTGTGCATGGGAGGGTTGGTGCACCTCGGGTTGGTGTGCATGGGAGGGTGGTGCACATGGGGGATGGTGCGCATGTGGGGTTGGTACGCATGGAAGGCTATTGCGCATGGGGGTTATTGTGCATGGGGTTTGATGCGCATGGGTTATTCAGCATAAGTTTTGAATAACTTATTCAGCATAAGTTTTGGAACTGCTTCCACAGTTTCTCCCCTTCCCTGCAGCAGTCCCATTAGGTTTACACCAGCGGTGGCCTAAATCCAAACAGATGGGAGCAACCAGAGGCTTGGATCTTCTGGAGGTGGCATAGATGGCCTTATGGTGCTTTTAAACTGGCTGGTGCAAATGATTTGTGCTGACTTAAGAGCGCTTGTGGATTGCACTCTTATGTTAAAAAATAAAATAAAATCCATTGGTGTTTCTTTTACACAGCTGATATCTTAAAAATAAGTAGGTATGTAATTGTTTTATTTTTTTCAGATTCTCTCTGAGAGGTTTGAAATGTATTTTTCCCTATCTTTTCTTACCATAATAAGGCTTAAGACAGGTTTCAGGAAACTCAGTTTCTTGACCTCTAGAGAATTACTGTATCACAAAGTCTGTAAACTGAGAAGAGTTGTGTCCAAATCTGAAGAAGGCACACAAGGTGAATAGGATATAATGTTTATTTCTCCCTGCATCAATCTTGATTGTCAGTGTTTGTATGAGAGGGCATTCAGAGGTCTAGCATCTTAGGGCATCCTGGTTTTAAAAATGATTTCACCTTGAGAATCAGTAAACAGGAGGATTGAGTAGATTATATAGCAGACTTCCGTTGCGTCAACAAGCACCGCTGTTCTTCTGCAGCTACGAGGGGTTGGTGTCTGGGCTTGTATTACACTCAGGGTCAGAACAAAAGAACACTTTAAGCTTGAACAATATTGCCAAGAACATAGCAAAACAATACCCACATATCATTTTCTCTGCAAATTTTTTTCCTCTGGCTTGCTGAGCAAATCCATTGGTAGCTTCTTGGGGTAATAGCTTCTTGTGTTCTGCCTAAGTGATTAAAGTGTGTGTGTGTTTTCTCCATACATGCAAAATGTGGTGGTGGGATATTTCTTAAAAGTCATGTAGAGAGTTGGAAGGGAAGAACCAAGTCAATAAGATGAATTTCATCAGGTAGTAGTGAGGAGTAACTACCTTGGTTTTGAAAGACAACATACCCTACAATCCAGAGTAACTACTGAAGCACTTAAGAGACATTACGTGTACCCATAGTTACTGCACCACCTAGTGAAAACCTATGGGAAATTCATATTGCAATCCAGAGCAAATTGTTCTTACACCAGAGCAAGGACTCCCCGTAGTTACTCTGGATTTTGCCCTTAGCCATTGTGAAAAAGACAGATTCAACACTAAGCCATGCTAGATGTTGAATCTGTCCTATTTCATTAAATATTTGCTTATCTGGACAAGATTAATTTTCCAGATGAAATGAAACTGAAAGGACATATAACCTTTTTTATTGGACCCTCATGGATGATTGATAGAATTAAAAGTGATTACATGAGCTCATCCAATAGGACTACTGCATTATTTGCCATTACAGTTCATTCTAATGGAACTACACCTTTCAACAAGATCTGACAAAATTCTGAGATCCATCTGGGTAATACAGCAGTTCCTAGTATTTCAGATGTTTTGGTGCTCATATGATTTTGATACATATGCTACAATTTTGCAGCAGTTCCACGCAGAGAAGAATTCAGAAATCTAGTAGGATGTACGTCCATTCATGGGTATCTTATGTAGTGGTATCTTATGTAGTAGTAGTAGGGCTGTGGGTGGCGCAAGCAGTTAAGACGCTGTGCCTGTTAACCAGCAGGCCAGGGTTCGAGACCCAGGTCAGCCCCACAAGGCAGGGTGAGCTCCTGTCCTTAGCCCAGCTCTGCGATGCCAGCTGGATCCAATTGTATCGGCTCTGCCTTTCCATTGGACTAATTCAGTGGCGTGGAGAGGGGGGATTTGCTGCTTGGGTAACAGCTTATCCTCCATAACAATCCAACCCAGGCTTTTGTGCTTCGCATGCAGCGTATGCAACACCGAGCACGATACCATAGTCTTCCAAGACTGACGGAGGCCTATTTTTTTATGTTGTGGTAGTAGATTGAAGTTAAGTGGTATGAAATGCAGGATCATGCAAATGGGGATAAACAATTAGTATTTTATTACTGGGTGGGAAAGGAGTTCATTAGCTGGAAGTGACTGAAGATCTGTATGGAGATTTTATTGGATGTTAAAACTAATCCCTCTGTGATGCCCAGTACAGACATTAAGACCTCTGCCTCCAAAGATGATCAGAGAGTTTTATTTTACACTGCAGGCCAGAAGAGACACAACATAGAAGCTCTTTGATCCGTTCTGCCAACATTTTGGTTTTTACTTAAAATGAGCCACCAGGGACTACAATTTACATCAAAACACTGGTGCCGGGAAGGGGTGTTTAATCCAGTCTCTGCACTCCACCTTCTTGATGTAAATGAACTCCTTGCTCTCACTCTCTCCTAATTGAAGTTAATAGCAACTTTGGTGAATCTGTGGAATCAACTGGTAAGACCATGCTTGAAATACAATTTTCTTCAAAAAGGAGGAATTAAAGCTAGAACTGTACCTAAGAGGAATAACTAAAATGATTACAGGAATAGAAAAATGTATCTTATTAAACAATAATTAAATATCTTACCTTGTTTAGGTTTGAAAAAATAAGAAAATTGTGGGAGGATTGAATAGAAATAAATTGAAGAAAACTATATGGGCAGGAACCAATGCTTATACAGTACATTTGTTGCTAGAAGAAGGTTTTCAATTATAAAAATGTATGGAATAGTTCCCCAAAGCATGTACAGAAGCAGAAAATCTAAATGAGATCATGGCTGGAAGTCATTGCCGTGTGGGTCAGGTGGACCCTGTGGTTAAAAAAAAAAGAAGAAAAGCTAAATATCCCTGGATCCTGTAATAGGAGTCTGTGGTGAATAGTACTGTCGGTAGCTACTGCACATGAGCATTTTCAAAATAGAAACATTATCACCAAGTAAGAACTTAACCCTAACTATGGCCTTCCTTATACAATATATACATTTCTCATCACTGGACTGTATTTCTCCTTTATTTTTGTGGGGAGAGGGTTCAGCTGCATTGTAAATATTCTACAGAATTAAATTGGGGGACTCTATAGCACTAAGGCCAAAATGCAGTGTTTTGCTACTTTCGGACCATTGACCATTGAGCGAACAACTTCAAAGTGGCTCCAAGTATCCATCCAGTTAGAAGGTACCACAATGAACATGAAACAGAGTTTTCCAAAAGAATATAGTTTTTATTAAACCAGCACAGGAGGGGGATAGGACCAGATGAACTGTGTTCTGCTGGATCCTGGACTCTGTATTGGGCCAGAAGCAGTCTTTAATGATTGCACTGCCAAAAAGCCAACATAGACTTGAGAAGTTCCATTGTGGTGCTTGGGGCTTTCCTTGCAGTAAGGGGCAATTCCTTTATTTCAAGGAGACATCTGGCAGCTGCCATGAGGCCATAGGATGCAGCAGTGGTGGTTTTGGCCCCATTGTGGTGGAGGCATAGTTGGAATTGGCCCGTTAATGTTTTTATTTCCAGCTTCAGTACTTGGCATGACCAGGTAGGACTGGAATGTCTGGAAAGAGACCCTGATTTGAAGTCTCAACAGGTCACTCTTAAGGGGCCTTTATGTCAAAGAAATATGTGTTTGGGCAGTGTAAACACCCTTCTAGTGTGCTGTGATGTTATGTGATATGTGGATTGTGTAATTGTGGTGTGATACTGATAGATATTTTGCCAGATCAGCATTTTCATTTGCTGCTATTGCTGTTCATGGAATTATTTAGATGAGGGTAATGCTTGAAGGAATGCTAATTGGGTGCTCTGCAAGCCACAGCAAAATGAGGTAAGGTGGGAAGTGTGAAAATGGCAAAGGCTACCAAACATTTATAGCACAAGCTGTAACTTAAATTTTTTTATTCGTGCAATTAATTATATTAATTTCATATCCTTTTAGCACCATAGTGAACAGAACCAGGTTTTTCATTTGATTGAAAATGTTGACATGGGAAACACCTGAAGAAAACAAACACTAACAGTGCCACTTACTCATGATACTGATACAGAGCATATTGAAAATGTCCAAATGCCATTTTTTTGCATTGATACTTAAGAGGAAACATTTCATCTTGATATGGCAGTCCTTTAACAAAAACATACTTGAAAAGGATATTCCTATTCAGATGTCTGTAAATTGCAGTTTGTTTGCTTATGTTATAAACTGTGAGTTCCTCATCTGTGCTCTGTAGAATATTAAACTTCTCGATCTATACATATCCATGAGCTTATTCATATGACAGCCATAAAGGAAAGACCTCTACATTTTGTGGCTTCACCTTTTACTGAAATCCAGGATTTGCCTTTTTGTGTGGGGGGGGGGGGGGGCAGAAATCTAACTTTTACAACACATATATGCATTTCTTTAATACCATTTTAACTGTTGTAAGCTTCCATATCCTAGGAATTATAATTTCTTGAGGGATATAAAAAGACTGCATTAGGCTGCAATCCTAAAGACACTTTCCTGGGAGTAAGACCCATTGAATAGAATAGGGCTTACTTTTAAGCAGACATGGTTAGGATTGTGCTTAGTCTCTAGCCTTGATGCCTTCAGACACTCTGCCATGTACATTGGTGTGCCAAAACTGGACGGTGGGAGTGCTATGACATATATTAGTATGGACATTACAGCCCAATCAGGGTGACCATATGACCAGAAATTCCCAGATTTGTCCTTTTTTTTAGCTTTTTATCTGACTGATCTCTAAAAGAGTTTCACTGTCCTCCATTTTGTCTCCATTTTTGAACTTTGTGATGGTGCACAGTACTCCATCATGACATATGTTGTTAGATTCATTTTGAAGAAGAACATGCCATCATCTGCTGGAAAGGCCAGGCTAAGAGGAATCCAAAGACACCTGAATAGTCTTGATCAGTGGTGGGCACCAGCAGGTTCGCACCTACTCTATAGAACCGGTTCTTAACAAGAGATAGTACATATAAAGTTTAAAAATAGCCATTTAAAAGTGGCTGCCAGATGGACAGAGAACCGGTTCTTAATTTCTTTGAAGCCCATCACTGGTCTTGATGCAATGAAGGCAGCCTCCAATATCACACCAGAAGAAAGCTCCTGGTAATTGCATTACAGGACAATCCAGAGCAACTAATGTGTCCACATAAGAGCCCTTAGGTTGCCCTATCTAACACTAGGTTGGAGCAACTGCAAGATGCTCCAGCCCAGTTACTCTGGAAGAGGCTTAGGGCAGAGCAAGGCAAGATAGGGTGCCCTAAGAAAGGTGGACCTGCTCTGCCCTAACTGGGGCAGCCTAAGCAGCTCAGGAGAGGCAAGTTGAGGGCATGTTTAGCATTGCCTAGGGCAGAGCAGTTACTCTGTATCCAAAGCCTGTTTCCAATGCAGAAATGCCCTCTTCCAGCCCTCAGAGTTATACCACCTCAGGAGCAGGTATAGTAATGAGTAGACCCATAGGGGTCCATGCATGATAAGGCCCGAGTAAGAATGGCAGTGTTGACCAAAAATCTGAGTTCTTGGCCAGCCTAGCTGCAACCCCTTCCTCTCAACCTCAGGATATGGAACAAACTACGGCTGCCCACAAACCTCAGGATACAGCAGGCCACTCCAAGAAGCCCCTTGTATTCACTGTAGAATGTACTGGCATCTCATCAGGGACTCCTTATAAGGCAGGCACCCAGTGGCGTCACCAGACTGGTGCGGCTGGTGTGGGCTGCATTGGGGATGCGCTCCGTATGGGGTGATGTGCCGGAGGAGTTTGACTGTCCTTTGGCAGGCCTCGGGCGTCAGCACACCCATTCAGGCCTGCTCCAAGGCGGAGCAGCAGCCAGAAGCTGCCACTTGTCTGAGGAGCTGGCCTGAACGGCCATCTGAGGTGCACTGCGCAGAAACACACTGAGCATGCCGAACAGCTTCAGAGGAGACTTCCTTAGAGCAGAGAAAGTCCGCGCCTCTGCACAGCCATTCGGCCTCACTCAGGAGGCGGAGCGGTAGCCGAATGGCTTCAGAAAGAGTACTGCACAGGCACCAACTCTGACGCCTGCACAGTCTCCCCTGAAGCTAAAAGGCTTCAGAAAAGTACTGCGCAGGTGTCAGAGATGGTGCCTGCGCAGTACTCTTTCTGAAGCCAGTTGGCTTCAGAAACAACTGCGCAGGCGCCAACTTTGGTGACTGTGCAGTCCAGGTAGGGGGGGCGCGCATCCCAGGGATGACGCACAGACTTCCGCACCAGGTGATGTGCAGAGTCATGTCACCACTGTAGGCACCACAGCCTGTTCCTTGTTCAGTGTGATCTGAGGGGTGTCTCCTCAGGAGCAAGTCTTCCTCTTGTGTCAATTACTTAGCATGCTCTGGAGCAGTTAGGGCAGCCCAGGCTTCCTGACTCTCTGGATTCAGCATAACTTTCTGCTCTGGATACAGAATAGTTAGGAGACTGCAGTTAGGTCAGAGCAGGCTGAATTTGCTCTGGATTGTGTCCTTAATCTCTATGGGAATTGAAAGAGAGCCATATTGCACCTTTACTTGCATGTATATGAACCTGCCTTGAATATTTGGAAAGGGCAGGTTGAGAGGAATCTGGTCCTGATGAGCCAATGAATGCAACCCCTACTAGGCACCCCGCAAAGAAACACCACCTCCAAGCTCCAGTACATTAATCACATCCTTTTGAAAGTGAAACTGCACAGCCACTTTTATTCCTAAGAAAGCATGACTTAGTTGGTATGGATGGTCATTCCAGGGGAGTGCAAGGCTTCCAGAATGGTCCTGATCCTGTGCAGCTGAAGGTCAGTAAATGTTCCACAAGGCAACCTCCCCCAAGCTGGGATAAGGTGAATACAAAAATATTTCTTGTAAATCCAGATGATAGACCAAACTCCTCTTCCTCCTTCCATCCCCAGCCTAATATCTTTTCTTCCCTATGAGGTTTTAATTCTGGGGTGGGGTGTGTGTGTGTTAAGGATGTTTTGATTTTTTAAAATATAAGTCTAGCCCTCCCCCAAATTGCTGAATTTAAAACTGATTCAATATCAAATCACACTGAACTGGTTTAAATAGAAGAATTTACACTGAACTGGGCATTAGGTAGAATTAAAAATTTTATGGATATTTTTGGGGAGTGGTGGCGGCGATGCGCTGGCCTCCTGCGCCAGGGGACGCAAACCCTAGTGACACCACTGATTGGATCACTTGAGCATGTGGCTTTTTGCAAAGTCAGATCTTGAACAGGTTGACCATCTGTCCTCTGTCCTCTTTTTCCAGGATATGTTCTTGTGTCCTGAAAAAATATTCATTGTCCCCCTTTTCTTTGTATGTAAGTTGACAGCATTAATAAATTCTATGTAATAAATTATATGTAATACAGTAGTTCTAAATTTAATAAGTAATATTGTGTTTAATTACACACATAAAGGCAATATACATGAGTGTTTTCAACTTTTATTTTGCAACGTCCTACATTTTGTTTAGAAGCCCTATATTGAGGGGGGTATCCTCTTTTTTGGATATAGCATATTGTCACCTTGAGCCCAATCTTATCCACACTTTCCTATGAGTAAGCCCCATTTAATGGGACTTACTTCTGAGTAAACATGAACAGGATTGGGCTCTCAATGAGCCACGTGAGGCATGGTTGAAAATGTTCCTTGTTGTCCAAAAACTGATGGTGTACCTACACAATTTTAGCATATTTTCAGTGTACCGCGAGATGAAAAAGACTGAAAATCACTGTGCTAGCCTTTTTCCTAAAGTTACTGATATAGAATTCCCTGGCAGAATAAATGACTATTAAACCAGTTAATGCAGTTGGGATAGGCATGCCATTAACAATCAGCATGTTACTCACTGTTAACCCAGCTTCAGAGAGGTGCCACCCATTGCTTTTTTTTGCCCAGATTCACAATGTGCCATCACGACTGTTAATGAAAGAATATGTGTGAAGAACTACCAGGTGCGAATTGCTCCCTTGACACTTTTGGTTGCAATGTGGGTCAATCTCATCAGCAAGTAATCACATTGATGGTGACATTTGAAAACTAACTAGAGATTGCGATTAAAATGGCAAGCCTGCTCAAAGCAAGGTAGTTTCAAAATTAACTGTAGCTAGGTAATTTAAATTTGGTTTGACTTGATAATCAGAAATTGATTATAGTTAATTGTCAAACTTGGTGGCTGCCTGCTCTTTTTAATTCCCTTGTTGCTCAAAAATTTATTTTTGTTGGCCATGAAAACTGCTGTGGGTTATCGTTTGGAGGCTGTGATAAAATCGACAAACACCACGTGATACCGGATCTTGAGCCCTGTCCTCCTGAGAGATCAGGCCTGGAAAGGGGCAGGTTCAGTGGTAGTGTGCAACTAATCCTGACCAAACCTCACCTCGAGGTGGAACTGCCCTCAAGAGCTATGGACTTGTTCCAGGTACAGAGCGGTCTCAGTACAAGCTGGCATACCAGGTCTGTAGGATATTGCTCTAAAGAGGCTTCCTGAGATTAAACCTTCCCTGCTGGTGCCACTGCATATAGGGAATTATTGTCTTGTCTTATTTGGTTCTATGATCCTGTAATTTTTTCTGGTTAGATCTCAGTTTACTACTTGCCTGGTCAAAGCAGCTGTTTATCTTATTAATGGTAGGAATTAATTTATGACTCCATTTTGGCTGTTGCTGTGTGCCCCTCCTCCTTAGAGTGGCCATATAAACGTTTGTACTTTTTGGTGCGGAGGAGAAAATAACAAACAGGTAAAGACCTGTCATGGCCATCTTCAGTGGCTGTAGCCTCCTTAAGTCCAGACCTTTTTTCCGAAAAGACTTTTTGTTCCTTGGGGACATGACATCTACTAATATGTACCAAAACAAATACCATAATTCAACTTGGATACCTCCTGATGGGTAGGAGAAAAGCAAGACATAAATTTTATAAATATATGGTCTCTCTCCTCAGTTACTGTAGTGTCTGAAGATTTATGTTCAGTGTAAATGAAAATTCATTCCTATATCTCTGGATATCTTGTGTTGATAAATGTGTTCCAAGTGGGTTTTCAATTCCTTTTATTTTCCTTAGGACTCAGACATATAGAATTAATCACTTGTTGATATGAACAGAAAAAATATTGATAGTTTGTTCAATTCTACAAAGCTAATGAACTAGAAATTGGTTGTATATTTAAAGGAATGTCTTAATTTGTAGAATATATGTGATTAACTGCCCAATACTAACTTTTTTAAAAAAGCAAAAACTAACCTCCTGCCGATGCAGCTGTGCTAAGAGGACTCATGCAGTATCCTATGGGGGACACGTGATCAACATAGTAAAATTTGTGGCTAGGCTTGACTCCATTTTGCATGCCAAAAACCATTTTGCATGCTGTTGTGGGAAGCTGTTTTGTTATGAACATTGTGAGACATTTTCTCAGCCATCTCACCAACTGTTACCCTATGAAGCTAGATCACTTGACCTGCATGCTGGCAAGAAGAAGCTGAATTTAAGGACAAAAAGGAGTAGCTGTGATTCTCCAGTAGAAGTGTGGGGAGCATTATTGTATTATTGCATTCGCTAATGCAACCTTTTCAACCTTTTTCTTCTCACAGCATACTAACAAGGCACTGAAATTGTCAAGGCACACCATCAATTGTTTTTACCATTGACAAGGCACACCAGACTATTCAAATCCCCTAATTTTCCTATTTATTATTGACACTCCCCAAATTCCCACGGCACACCTAAGGACCATCTGTGGCACACCAGTGTGCCATGGCACACTGGTTGAAAATCACTGCTTTATTTGGTCTGAAGTTACCTTCAACAAGGTATATAGGGCCCTGATCCTAAATTGTGTGCCAGCTTATCAACCACACACTCTTTCACAAACATGTTTGCAGGGGTTAGTGCCAGCCCACCACCAGAGTCACTACCAGAGCTGGCCCACCATGAGCCCATGCTGGGCCAGCACATTTAGGAGACTGGTGGTCAACAATCTAAAAAGCAGGCCTCCGTCAGTCTTGGAAGACTATGGTATCGTGCTTGGCGCTGCATATGCTGCATGCGAAGCACAAAAGCCTGGGTTGGATTGTTATGGAGGATAGGCTGTTACCCAAGCAGCAAATCCCCCATCTCCACACCACTGAATTATTCCAATGGAAAGGCAGAGCCAATACGATTGGATCCAGCTGGCGTCGCAGAGCTGGGCTAAGGACAGGAGCTCACCCTGTCTTGTGAGGCCGACCCGGAGCTCACCCTGTCTTGTGAGCTCACCCTGTCTTGTGAGGCACAGCGTCTTAACCACCTTCGCCACCCACAGTCCATGGTCAACAACCTAACATCTGTCTAAACCACTAGATGGGGATGTGGGGAGAGGAAGCATTCCTGGATGGGGGAGATAGGGGAGGGAAGAGAAAGGGTGATGAGATAGGATAGCAGGGCAGATGGGTGGGAGCAGGTGGTACTGGTGGAACTCAGCTTCACTGGATCCTGGGCCTTGTGTTAGGCTGTGTGGTCTGACATGGGGCTCTGATTCTGTGTCAGTTAATTACTGACTGATTCTCCTATTGTGGGTCTACTTTGCATACTTGGGGGAAGGAGACAAAAGTCCCCTTCTCCCGAGAAGCTAGTAGTGGCTGTCTGGGATTTGCTGGATTCCATGGCAGCCATTTTATTTTTGTATTGTATAAATATTAAAGAAGAGGGGAAGCAAATGCTTCCAGGAATATATCCAGGAATATAGAGTGACATGAAAAGTCATAGTTGCAAATCAGATAACAAAAACTATCAAGATTTTCTTTTGGGGGTATAAACCTGGTAAAATTCCAAACATACTGAACCCTTTGGTTTTATGTCAAATCATGCAAGAATTACAAGATTACTGAGTTAATAAATTATCATCCCAGTTGTATATCACACATCCAAGGAATATTTCCAACTAGGGTGCTGTTCTTCCCCTAAAATCCCAATCCTTCCCACTGGTGCAACCATGCCAAAAATGGTTATGCTTTATTCAACTTGGGTGGGGGAGGTAGTGGTGGATTGGGAGACTGCATTTTCAGCAGTTAATGCTGCTGGAACACTTATTTCATCGGTGCCAAAGTCCGGTAAGGTTGACCTGTTAGAGAATCTGATTGTGGTTGCAAGCTTTAGTAACTCTGGATGCTTCCTTTTGTTGCGTATGAACGTGTTCATTTATGGCATATCCTGGCACCTGGTTGGTTTCCTTTCTTGTGAGGCTGGCTTCATGCAAATCAATCCTCTATATTTTCAATATGTACAGAAGAGTGGTTTGGCTAATGCCTCCCTGGAAAAGATGGAGACCTGCCCAATTGTAAGAGGAACAGTAATACATGCATGTTCTGTGAGTGTACATGGTGAGTGTACATGTTCTGTGAGTGTATGTGAGGGCTCAGTTCAAAATAAAAAGCATAATCTGGACCGGCTCCTAAACTCACCTGCAAGTGAGCAACCAAATGGACATATGGAGCAACCTTTACCTAAGGGGGTTTCATTCCCAGAACCCCAGTGCATACCCAGATTCACAGATACTGGAAACTGTGGATTTGGGGGCCTTCCAAACACCTTCCAAACCTGACTAGCATGGATCTAGGAGGTGGACCACCTGTAACCCTCCAAACTGGGACTAGTTCTAAACCTGCTCTTGAGTCTGGAGGTCTTTCTGTTGACTGAAAACTGGAAATTGTGGTTTTTGACCCTTATAGGGCCTCATCTAACCTGATCAGCTCTGGTTAGGGTCAGTCGCGGATGACCTGCCCCAGAAGTTTTGAACCTGCAAGTATTTAAATCTGCAAGTACTTAACCTGCAGATATGGAGGGCCATGTGTACTTCCTTGTAAACAGGCATCAGATCAAACTATTTTAATATTTCTGCTGCCCAAACATGCTTCAGCTTTAATCTGAAACACAATTATCTCTAACCCTACAGTAGTTTCTTATTAATCTTTTGTTCCATGAATCCACAATAAATAATGGGAGGTCAAACATGTAGCGATCCTTGTTCATGTCAAGTCCCATATAAGGTGCTATTGCATCTTCCTCTGTGACTTTTATCCTATTTTGAGATAGTACTTCAATTTTTAACATTCTCAACAAAGAATTCCACAAAAGCAGACCTTCTATATTGAGCTTTTGAATGTAGATGTCAGAAGCACATGGAAAGTTTAACAAGTTCTGCACAAATATTGAAAAAAGAATGCTTTCCTCTTGTAGAGGATAAGTGCTATAGAACTGTACCAAACATATTCTTGTATAGTGTATGATGTGAAGATATTGGGTGATATCAGACATATCTCTTAAAGAGTTATATTTCAAAGGCCTATATCCTAAAGTGAAATTAATCCCCTTGCTCTGGAGCAGTTAAGATGACTTTCTATAAAATAACAGTAGAGTGTGACGTAACTGTGGACCCGTAACTGCTATGAATTTTGCCCAAAGTCTCCCTTGTTGGGGGAGAAAGTCCAGATAAAAATATAATAATGTAATATTTGGCAGTATATATCCTGAGGAATGTGTTATGTATAAAGAAAAAAAGACTGCAAAACAGCACAACAAATAGCAGAAGCAATCAAAAAAGCACGATGTGTTCCTATTTTTTGGCAGATGGTTTTGGTTTGGAAGTATGGGTTGGGTGAACCACAGCCGCCAACATGGTCAGACATCAGTTTCCTTTATTAAAACAGCTACTCCACCCACAATCTTAGTTCTTCTCTGAGCTAGCAATTTGGGGCTTAGAGCTATCTCTTAAAGGGTTAATTTTGCCCTCATCTCATTATTTCTGATTCTTCCTATACATTGTTTTCTAAGCCAGAGAGTAACAAGATCACATTTATTTAGAGATATTTATCACTGTTACCAACCATCCCTGGCTGTTTATGCCTTTATACAACTGTACTTTTATTAACCTTCAGGCTGTTCTCTGTGTGATGTTTACTATTTGGATATAATGGTTAGGGAGTTGGACTGAGACCTGGAAGATCCAGATTCAACCCACCCACAAACAGATCATGACCCACAGTTTGAGAAACCATGCCATAGAAAAACAAAATTTATATTTTGGGAAATAGTGTTGATTTAATTTCAAAAACTTAAAGGAGGACCAAAGAGGATCACATTCCATTCTGGAAAGACTATGTTCACAGCTGAGTTGGTTGAGACATGAATTTATTTCGGCTCAACAGAAAAGGAAAAATAAAAGCATATTGCCTATGTGCAATTAAGAGATGACCTTTTTAGCATAACCCACAGAAATAGCTCACTGGTGTTATCATTCCCAGGATAACAAGATTTTATTAGATTAAATCCAACAATATGAGCAAAAATACATATGGTTAATGAGTAAAGGTTAAACTGGGGATTCACCACTAAAAAGTGTTTAGACTTGAAGTAAATGCAAACCAAGTTCTAATCCAGACTTTCCTTTTTTGCTAACCTCTTCTGCTTTTTGCTGCTTAATATCATTACTGCCAAATCCATTCTGGGGGTAGGGGAGAGCGAGAAGCAGGATCTGACTGTGTCCCACAGCCTACTCCCTTCTGCTCAGACAAGGACCATCTTTAGAGGTAGCCAAAGTCTGAATCTAACCATTGAGGCTGCTATTACCCTGCTGTGATGGGGACGAGCCTCCCCTTTCCTGTGGTAGCACAACTGCAGTCTCAAAACTTGTGATGGATACAGCACATGCGTTCCAGCTCAAGTTAGGATTGTGCTGCCCATGTTACACAGTGCTTGGTTATCACTTGTTCTCTTGGGCCAGTGGCATGACAAGGTTGGTGCAGTTGGTGTGGTTTATCCCAGAAGAGGCATGGCACTATCACAGCCCAAGTCTTTGGCCCTTGCCAGCTCCACATTTGGATATTTCTCCATACAGCAGGTCCTTCTCACCTTCTCCCACTTCTGTCTGGCCCCAAATTGGGGCATTCTGAAAACAGTTTGTGATGACATGATGATGCCACAGTGCCATCACATCACCACCAACCTACTTCCAGGGTGCTGCACTTTGAACCTGTGCAACAGGTACCATTGAGCCCAACCCTGCTGCTGCCAGCAGCACCGGTTGTACTGTGAGTGTAAGGGGAGAACGTCACTATGAGTGTAAGGGGAGAAGTGGGGGTGATGCCTGCTCTTGGTGTCAACTGCACCGGCAACACGTCTTCTGAATTCCAACATCCAGCCAGTGATATGGATGGGAACTACAGGGAACCACAACCAGTGTGGGCTCTAGCAGGTTCACACCTACTCTATAGAACTGGTTGTTAACGACAGATAGGACATATAAAGTTAAAATAGCCATTTAAAAGCGGCTGCCAGATGGGCATAGAACCGGTTGTTAATTTCTTTGAATCCAGTCACTGACCACAACCACTCTGAACTCTCATAAGTATCAGTCTAAGTGTATGATACTAAGAAATCTAGGCCAGAACCTTACATTTATGTTATTGAAATGATTTATGTACTGTTTTTCCCGCTAAGTAAATGGAATGCATTTAGAATTGTATATAATATATGCAAGAGAGAAGCAACTGCTACTAACCTTTGTCTGTATAATGATGAAATATTACACAAATGTGCTAAGTTAAATTATGGTGTCATTTGACTAGCTTCCTACATTCTGCTTCTGTTAATTCCTGGATGTTTTGGTGGGAATAAATCAGGTTCTCACCTAATGCTTAGATAAAATGAGTAATGTACAGTGATGCCTCACGTAACAAATTTAATTCACTCTGGAGGCATGTTTGTTACATGAAATGTTCTTTACGTGAAGTGGATTTTCCCATAGGAAATAATGGAAACTCAGACGATTGGTTCCACAACCCCAAAAATATTCATATAAAAATATTAACTGGATGTAAAAATGATGACAGAACACTGGGATTGGATTCAAAACATGCATTCAGTGTGCATGATCTTATGAAGTCTACTTAGGCTGCAGTCCTAAAGACGCTTTCCTGGGAGTAAGACCCATTTAACACAATGGGGCTTACTTCTGGGTAGACATGGTTAGGAGGCTGCAGTCCAAAACACCTTCAAAGTGTCTCCACACTTTCTCCTTCTCTCCATCCTGAGCTTCTCTCCCCCCTGTCTCCTTCTGGCTAGCCCTGAGCTGCTTCACTTGTCTCCTCGGCTCTTCTCTCCCTCTGCCCAGTGGACACCCAGCCACAGGTGGAACAGCATAGAAGTGTTGCTTTCACTATGGGCAGGTGCGCTAGGCAGCCCTGACGCTTTTTAAACAGGCTGCCAGCCAGCACGTCTGCCCCAACTGCCAACGAATGTGTTCTTTACGTGAAGCATAGTTTGTTATGTGAAGCAGAATCCTAGAGAAATTTGTTTGTTACGTGAAACATACTTTATGTGAGGTGTTCTTTACGTGAGGCGCCACCGTATATTGGTCATCCTGATAAATAAAAAGTGTCCTGTGATTTCTTGGTGTACTTCCTGTGGCTCTGCATGGCTAGTAAGAGCAACAAAACAAATGTGCCTTGGCTTTAAACTTTCATCCCTTTGGAGCACTACAACTTCCTTTCCCCTTGAATACCTTGTCCTCTTTATATTTATTAAAAGGCCTGCAGTTCTATGCACACGGGTTACTGTTTTCCAGTAAGGCAAGTGGAAATCTGTGAACTTTGAGTAACCTCTGTATCACCATCTGTTTCAAATATTACTAGTGCTGTTGTGCTATTGTAGTCCTTTGAGTGACGTGCCTAGTTACAATCAGCTGTATTTATTTCACTGTTCTCTCCCTGCCATGGTTTATGCACAATTCTGAACCAGTTTTTCAATCCTGTTGAATGACTGGTAGGTTTCCTGTACAGGGCATTTGATTTTTTTTTTGTTTACAAGGATGACTTTTGCAGACATTTTTGTGTAATATGGAGCTTGATGATCATTCTTGCCAGGGAGGGTGAACCCCAACACTGGCGCAACAGAGTACGCACTGCCTGGGTAGTCAACAGTAGCAAATTGAGCAAGCTGAAGACACACACGCACAAGGTACTGTAAGATCATGCAACCTGTATTCTGAAGGGTTGAGCAAAGCCAAGGTCAGGTACACAGTCCAAGGTCATATACATACAAGTCAAACAGAGTCCTAATCGATATCCAAAGCAATGTCAATATATCTGGTCCAATAGTCAGCAATATCAATGGTCAGTCCAGCAGCACTTTGCCATATAACACCACTCCAACAAACCCACAAGGTAGGCATAGGCAGCAGCATACTTATGGGGAGCAGAGTGTCCATCCACCAATAGATATCTAGTTAAATGATAACCTAACTGCTGCCTAGTGCTGCAGGATAAGCAGCTTCATACATAGGTGTAGCTGGTTACTGCTTCTTTTTGTGGCACATAATATGGGAGATCTAATTTCCAGGCCTACTGGAGCCTGACAATTATTGCAAAGCTGCTGTGCAACTAGTTGTCTAAGAGAGAGCTCATCAAAGAATCAACGGATGATGCAGAAGAGAGCAGTTTAAATCAAAGCTGGTGTAAAATAGTAGGTGGGACATATATTTCCATTCTAAGTTGGAAGCCACTTTGTGCCTGAACACAACTGTCTTTTTATAAGTCATGAAAAAACTAATGAATATTTTAATAACGACTATCAGAATAGCTTAAAAAAAGTTTTTCACTGATTTTGTTATACTGCATTAAGAGAAGAAACATGCACAGTCAAAAAATACAGGATCTGTAAACAGTTCCCTTTGTTGTGAGTTCTTTATAACTGTGTTTTGCTGATGCATTATCTTAAACTAATTGGGGAAGAGGTCTGAGGCTGGTGACAATGGAACTATATCTCAAACTTCTTGTCCACAGCTGATATCACAAGGAGTCATCACAAGCCACAGCGATTATGTCAATGGAAGATCAATTCTCCCACTGTTGATTATTTCTGGGAATGTGAAGAATAGCATGTCTGACCTGGTCCATTGCTACAATTACTGTACAAGGTCCTTTTAGACTCACTCAGTCCTGAAATTGGGGCTTAACCTAATGGGCTTCTGTGGGCTGTGTGTGTGTCCAATCTCAAAGCAGAAGAAATCAGAGTGTCAGTGTTTGGCTTGAGGGAGGTGGAGGTGGTGGAAAGCTCCATGTGCCACACCTTCGGACCATAAGGGACCAGCACCATTGTGCCTGCCATGTTACTGCCCCTGCCCACCATACCACTTCCACTTGTACTCTGGAGTCATTCCTGGGGAAGCTGAAGGCCCTCTGATTTTGTGGGAACTACTCCAAAAGCCTTATGAGGCTTCTGGCACACAGTCTTAAGTAGTACTTTGGAAGCAGTACTTTTTAGGTTTTGTGCGCTGGGTAGAAAGAGAGGGGCAGTGAAAGGTGGGGATCAGCATTGTCAACCAATTGGCACCAAAAGGACCAGATCCATAACAGGGATGTGCTACACTGGCTTTTGTGCTGGGGAATTGTCTTGACACTTCTGGTTTGTCCAGATCTGGTATAAACATGAAGAAAAGACACATACTCTTTGCTTGGTCAGTACATAAGTTTTTTCTTCTTGTAGTACTTCAGGATCCAGTATTTCCAGCTTCCAGAGTAATCACTTATCTCATGATCCAGAACAAAACCACAAAGTTAGATTTGGATACGGTCATCTATAGCCCAGTGTGGCCCTGACTGACTGACTGACTGACTGTCAACAATTCTTTTAACTGCTACAGTGAAGAATGTAGCTATCATTGCAGAAATTGGTGCAAGCTTCAATTCTGTCCATTAGAGGGGTCTTGTTACATTTTTCAAGTAAGTACTTCCCCTGGAAAACATCAAACTGAATTGTGTTGGAAAAGTTTTGAATATCTGAACTGCATTACTGTTCCTTGTGTGTTCAGTGTGATCATCCAACAGTGTAATCGTTGCCCATGGAGAATTTACATTTCAGAGAAGTAACTGATTGGATAGAAGTTAAAGTAAATCTCTGAAACCTTTCAAAGAAATATGACCATGTTTGGATTATAGATTTGGACACCAGATTATTATTGTGGCTGTGTACTTGGATTTTGCTCAAACCAAAATTATGTGGCTGGGGCAGAAAAGGGAAATAAAATATGTCAAAGTTCAATTAAATAGAACTTCATAGTAATTTTGTTGTTACATCAATCATTTCTGGTTAGGCACAGTAGCTGAAATACTGTTTCAGCTCCTTCCAAGTAGAAAGAAATTAGTAAACTATATTTTCTGTTGAGAGGATATGCTGATGGGGTGGGAAGGGGAAATCAAGAACAGTTAATGCTGTCCTTGGCTCTGTTTTGCTGATAGTAAATGTAATTGTAAGGGAATTAAAAAAAAAAGCAGGCCTCCGTCAGTCTTGAAAGACTATGGTATCGTGCTCGGCACTGCATACGCTGCACACGAAGCATGAAAGCCTGGGTTAGATGGTTATGGAGTATAGGCTATTACCCAAGCAGCAAATCCCCCTCTCCACACCACTGAATTAGTCCAATGGAAAGGCAGAGCCGATACAATTGGATCCAGCTGATGTCGCAGAGCTGGGCTAAGGACAGGAGCTCACCCTGTCTTGTGGGGCTGACCCAGGTCTCGAACCCTGGCCTGCTGGTTAACAGGCACCGCGTCTTAACCGCTTGCACCACCCACAGCCACAGTAAGGGAATAATGTTCTCATAAAAATGTTTGAATAGATCCAGGGAATCCTTGATCCAGGTCCTGTCTCCTGAAGCACACTAGGCAACTCTTTATGTCTAGTCTTCCCCCAATCTACCACTCTGTGTACCAGTTTACCACCAAAACCCATAGCAGAATTGGCCAGGCAACAGCGGCATTCACCTCACTCAGATAGTGCCTTTAGAAGAAGAGCAACAGCTCCCCCGAAACCAAAATACTCCTCTTCCGAACACTAATCCTGCCAGTTCTCCTGTATGGGTGAGAAACATGGACTCTGCTCAAATTAAACACAAACAAGCTTGAGGTCTTCCAAATGCAATGCCTGAGACAGATCCCGAGTGTCTCTTGACCACCACAATAATGAGACAATGGCTGCACTTTCCTAGGAGTAAGACCAATTGAACACAATGGGGCTTACTTTTGAGTAGACATGGTTAGGATTATGCTCAATATGGAAAAGGAGCAACCATCAACTTTTTGTCCAAGAACTAATTCAGAAATGCAGACTGGGATGGTTTGGCCAGATCTGTAGAATGAACACTAATCAGCTGCCACATAAGTTCCTGTGGTGAGACTTATTAAGGAAGACCTAATGAACCAGCAACTGCAAGTCCCAACCCTCCGTCAGTCAAAGCTGGGATTTGAATTCCACCTGATTTTGTTTTTGCTCCCTCTCTGCCCCATGATGGCCAAGAGGCCTGCCCTCCTAGTACCTTCCTAGTTCTAGGTGCTGTTTAAGACCTCCAAGTCATTTTTCCCGATTCTTTTGTGGGGAGCAGTAGTGACACCCCTGGAAAATTTTTACCACCTTCGACCATCCTAAGCTGACTTTTGGAAGTTTCTTATTTCCTTTTAGCCTGCATTTTACTGACCATTTCCTCCTCTTCACACCTTTGATTACTATCTATGCACATGCTAAAGAACAAGTCCTCTTTGCCTTGAGGTAGGATTTTCCCATTGTTCATGGGTTCCTGACCTTGTCCTGATCCTGTTGATGCATATGCGAATATGATCTGGCAACCTTGCACCTCACTGTGCCAAACCATTTCTACTGCTGAACTTCCCAATAGCGTGAGAAGACTCTATATTTCCATACATATTGCCTATATTTCCAGTTCAGCTCATAATTAATGCTCATATGTCTTTCTTTTTCATGAAAACATAAGGCAATTTGGAGGCGGGTATTAATTTTAAGTGATTTTAGTTTTACTTGCTGAATGATTAATAAATGAGGATTTTAAAATCAGATTTTGATTATTGTCTCTTTGTACATCCTAATGTACAATCCTAATGAATGTCACTTAACACTTTAAGAGTGTTACGTTAATTAGGTGCTTATGACAGTTTTCTAACAGGGGAATTTGGTTCCCACTTCGACCACCTGGGAGAGTCAAACAGCTTTGACTGATGGAGGGTTAAGGAGTTGGGAAGGCTGGTGCAAGGAAGCATGGTGGCCTCTCAATGCCATATCCCTGCTGGGCAGTGATATATTTACACCAGCCTGGACAGGGGATTGGCTACAGCACAGGCCAGCTGGCTGGCATATTCCAGCATGAGATATGTTTGGGCTAACAGTCTTTTATAAAAACAAATAAAATAATGAAAGATGAAAAAACAAGATGAAAAAGCAAGAATCAGGATGATTAACATCTATGCAAAGAATGAAAGGTACTGATCTATTTTGGAACCACACATAGTGGTTTCATCAGAGAAACAATATTTCTCCAAAATTTAAAAGACCAAATTTTCAAAAGTTTTGTGTATGCATTTGCGGGGATATCTGTGTTCTTTCAAATGAGCTGCCAGTATGCAGGCACAGGGCCAAATTCTCAGTGGGCTTTCACAGATATAAACCAAGAGTGGTGTTAGTCTGTCAAACCCAAGAGGAATGAAAAGCTCCAGTGTTTAGTCACTGGTATTTTTATCATTTTAAACCCCAGAGAAGAATTTGTGTCAAATCCACTAGGAAAAGAATGTTAGTGGGGAGAAGAGGTTGGATTCCTAACAGATTTGGAATGCAGTGAATACTTTTGCTGCTGTCAGCAAGCTATATAAGGAGTATCCATTTCAGATGGCAGGAAGATGCCTGGCCAGACAGAAAAGTTCAATAACCTATAGTCAGGACTGTTCTTATTCAATATTCCTTCATCTCTCCATAACATCCAAAGTCTGAGATCATGTGGAAGGAGCCCACACTGTGGTTTCTTCCTGTACCAGTAGAAGCATCATAGGTGCTGCAGACCTCCTGATCACCCCACCACTACCATAGCATGTGGCGTGCACACCTCTATGGTGCCCCTACATGTTACAGTATGGTAGGATATAGGATTGGGCTGTCAGTGTAAAAGCAGCTGGGCAATGGCACATTTTTCAGATGTATTTGTCTCTGAATAATATAAGATGACTCTGGTATTGATTGGACCATCTGTTAGTTGTGATTTTAGCAGGGGCAATGCATGCAGCAGACAGACTGAAATGCCCTTTGCAAAATCCTCCCTGAGGATTTTTGCTCCCGACAGTTATCTAGTGAACTCCATAATAGGTCATAATGATGATGCAGATGAGGATGAGGATGTGGTGCTAATGCTTTAAGGCAGTGGTTCTCAATCTTCCTAACGCCGTGACCCCTTTATAAGTTCCTCATGTTGAGAGTTCCTCACTCTCTCCTTAGAGACTGAGCTGAATAAACGTATTGGTAAAGTGGCTACCACATTCTCCAAGCTTACAAAGAGAGTATGGCTTAATAAGAAGCTGACGGAATATACAAAGATCCAGGTCTATAGAGCTTGCGTCCTGAGCACACTCTTGTACTGCAGCGAGTCTTGGACCCTTTATGCATGGCAGGAGAGAAAGCTGAACACCTTCCATATGTGCTGTCTCCGACGTATTCTTGGCATCACCTGGCGTGACAAAGTTTCAAATGACGCAGTCTTGGAACATGCTGGAATCTCTAGCATGTTCACACTTCTGAAGCAGCGGCGTCTACGCTGGCTTGGGCATGTTGTGAGAATGGCTGATGGTCGGATTCCAAAAGATCTCTTATATGGAAAATTAGTGCAGGGAAAGCGCCCAAGAAGGAGACCACAGCTACGATACAAAGACATCTGCAGGAGGGATCTAAAGGCCTTGGGAATGGACATCAACAGCTGGGAAACCCTGACCTCCGATCGTTCAGCGTGGAGGCAAAAGACCCAGCATGGCCTTCTCCAACTGGAAGAGACACTTGTTCGGCAGGCTGAAGCAAAGAGACAGACCCGAAAGCAGCAAAACCTGGGGCCTGGGCAGGGGACAGAATTTATTTGTCCTCAGTGTGGAAGGGATGGACACTCTCGAATTGGCCTTTTTAGCCACACTAGATGTTGTTTCAGGGCCTCCAATCAGAGCACGATACCATAGTCTTTCGAGACTGAAGGATGCCAATGATGTTGTGGGGACCCCCAACCATAAAATTATTTTTGTTACTACTTTATAACTGTAATTTTGCTACTGTTATGAATTGTAATGTAAATATCCGATATGCAGGATTATTTTCATTGTTACAAATGAAATGTGTGTTCTATGCACACATTGAACACAATGGGATTTATTTCAGAGTAGGCATGCATAGGATTGGGCCCTGAGGCTGCAATCCTATCCATATTTACATGGGAGTAAAGGCCACCCTGACTATAATGGGGTTTATTTCAGAGTAGGCATGCATAGGATTGGGTCCTGATGCTGCAATCCTATCCAATTTACATGGGAGTAAAGGCCTCCCTGACTATAATGGGATTGGATTGCATAGGATTGGGCCCTGAGGCTGTCAGTCAGCTCCAGTGCGCACGCAGCTAACGCTGGAGGTATGGCAAGCCTGACCTGGCCCCCCGCACCAGGGGTCTTTTGGCGACCCCAGGAAAGCTCTAGGCGACCCCCAAAAGGGGTCCCGACCCCCACTTTGAGAAACGCTGCTTTAAGGAGACAGAAGCCTCCCTTTGGAAGTTACCGTTTCAAATGGAGCTTTGTAAGCTGCCTTGGACATTTATTTCAGCGTGGAAAAGACAGGATATATGTAAATAAAGCAAGCAAGCAAGCACAGGAGATACAGTTGGGACAGTCAGAGAGAAAGTAGTAAGTTTCTAGTAGTAAGTAAGCAGTAAGTAAGCTTTCTATTCCAGTTATGTTCATGACATGAGGCTATGCATACTGGTGTGTGTCTGTGTGGACATGTATGTGCATGAATATATGTGTAGCAGTCTCTCTGCTATCTGGCCCATTCTGAGGTGATGGATCCATTTCACAGTGGATACTTCACATTTTATACCATCCCTTTTCCAAGCTGCTTGTGGTGGGGTATATGGGTCCTTCTCAGATTTTGTCCTTAATTGTGTCCCTGCAAGGCTTATGCTCAGAGGAAACAGAGACACAGAGGAATCTTGCTCAGTTTCCCTTCCCAGCTTCTTGCATCCCCCTTTCTTTCCCATAGCTCTTTATGGGCACAATCCAGAATTGCACTTGAGCTACCCTATCAATCACTGGGCTGGCCCAACTGCAAGATGGGCCACCCTAGTTATTCTGGAAAAGGCTTGGGGTGGCTGAAGGCAACATAGACTGCCCCAAGACCGGTGGACCTGGGCTGCCCCAGCAGCCTAGGCAGTTCAGGAGAGGCATGTTGAGGGCATATTTAGCATTTCCTTGGGCATGTTTAGCATTTCCTTACAGTTACTCAGGGCAAAATGCCCTCTTCCAGCTCCTCAGAGTTATACCACCTCAGGAGCAGGTATAGTAATGAGTAGACTCATAAGGTAAGACCATGATAAGACAGGGTAAGAATGGCAGTATTGACCAAAAATATGAGTTCTTAGCCAGCCTATCTGCAACCCCTGCCTCTCAACTTCAGGATATGGCACAACTATGGCAGCCTACTAACCTGGGGATACAGCAGGCCACTCCAAGCATCCACTCTCCATGAGAGGTATCGCTGTGCTGCATTCTCTTTCTGCAGCTGTTACTGGTTGTCAGGAACTTCTGGGCTTCCTTATAAGGGAGGCACTACAGCTGTTCCTTGTTCAGTGTGATCTGAGGGGGATCTCTTCTGGACACCCCTCCAGGTGTCATTAGACTTGGTGCCTACTGAGCATGCTCTGGAGCAGTTAGGGCAGCCGAGGCTTCCTGACTCTCTGGATGCAGCTTAACTTTCTGCTCTGGATTCAGAATAGTTGGGGCAGCCCAGCTAGGTCACTCCTCACTGCCCTAACTCTGGATTGTGCCCCACATGTCTTTATACCTGCCGTTCTTCTTTCCCCACCAGAGCATCAGCTCACTCCTTCCTCCAAATCACCTTTTCCATTTCTATTTTCTCTTCTGATTTCTTTCTCCCACACACAAGATCTTGCCTCTTCCACGCACTCCTCTTCTATCCCAGCTCAGCCTTGATTGCTGTCAGATGAAGAAGTGGACAACATCTTTCCTTGAAAGATGATGCAGGGCAATGAGATCACTCTAACACAAGAGTATCGGGTGTTAGAGCACACATGGAGGTGCAAAAAAGACTTTATAGAAAATCTTTATAAATTTATGTTTGGGGAGGTAGATCCAGGGAGGGGAAAGGGCAGAATAATCTGAGACCCAGAGGGTTTTGGACATCAAGCAGTGACACAGCCGAGGCGTAGGGCTCATGGGCTTGGATGTATTTATATGCCCCTCTAGGACCAGCAATACACACTCTCCATTTTTAATGGCTAAAAGCATTTCCTGCCTCATCCCTTCAGCAATCCACAGATGTTGTCATGGATAAGCTCTCCCCCCGCCCCAAGGGTGCCGTTGCCCTCAAGGGGCAGCACTTAGCTCTGCCTGCCAAGCTTAAAAATTGCTGCTGGCTCCTAATAACTTCCTTGAATAAAATGCAAAGGCTTAAATAATTAATATGTCTTAAATTATTCAATTTGGGAATATACTACATGAATTTAGCAAACTGACCATGATAATGAGTAATTGTCTTTAATTAACCCATAAAACGCACAGTTAGCAGGAAACTGCATCTGTTTTTTTCCTATTTTATGAACATAATAATCTACAATTTTCTGTAAGTTGAACCTAGAGTGTTAAAATATAATTGAGAAACAAGGTGTATGATAGACAAAGTTGAGTCCATGTATAACGTATATGCACACAGAGGTCTTCATTTTGACCTCTTTACCTGCTGTTTAACTTTGCCATGTTAAAACTGTGAAAGCTGATTTACTATAATTCTGAGTACAATTATACAGCATCTGTATTGACAGCCCAGCCCTGTCCTAGTGTATATCTACTACTTGGTATAGGTTGAATGGGGACTCGGCAGTGATGGAGAGATATGTTTTTACTTACCTTCTCTAACACTGCTTGTCCCAAATGAGCCTCCTCAAATCTGTGTCAGCATTTTGGCTGGTATAAAACAGGGGGTGAGTCAGGGGGTGATGTAGGACAAAATGTGTTTTAGGAGGCACATTGATCCCAGGCCAGGGACATAGGGTTTCAGTGCTTTCGCTGTTACCAGTAACCACCTCCAGCCTACCCTCAACATGGCCTCAGCTGGTCCTATTCCCTTCCCTGAAACACCCCTCCAATATACTGTAACTGTTTTCTTCTATAGTTTCTTTTAATTCAGAAGAGGCCCCAGACAGAGCGTAATCTGGCCAAATTTAAATAATCTAGTGATGTCAGTGATAAAGTATAAAGCACATACTGTATTTACTCAAATCTAAGGTTCACCTTTTCCAGCCAAATTTAGTCTCCAGAATCAGGATGCAAATAAATTAAATTTGAGTAAATGTTGATTACAAGTATAGGGTGTGCATTAGATTCATGTAAATATGGTATTTTACTCTCCATCTGTACTGCTGGAACTTATTTAGGTCATTATTTAATTATTTAATTTAAATAAATTATTAAATTTATTTTGCCCTAAATAATTTGCCAGTTTGGTCAGGGACAATATGTTGGATCTGAGAGCTAACAGCTTGAGGCTGAAATCCTAACCCTGAGTTGCGTCAACACAAGTCCCAGCAAAGTCCTATGCTGGCTTGGGGGAGCCACAAATGTGCTGTAAGTCACTTCTGCGCCACTCCTGGAGGTGTTAGTCCAGTGCACAGACATACACTGGACACCCTATGCTATCATGGGAATGGGGAGATGGATGAGTTGCTCTGGCCTAAATTGGTTAGGATTGTGCCATTTGGGCTGCAATTCTATGCATGTCTACTCTGAAGTAAACCCCACTGAGTTCAATGGACTTACTCCCAGGAAGGTGTTCTTTGGATTGCAGTCTTAGGGCAAAATCCAGAGTAACTACAGGGAGTCCTTTCTCCAGTGTAAGAATAACTTACTCTGGTTTCCAATATGAATTTCCCATAGGCTATCACCATAGGTTATAGGTGGTGCCGTAACTATGGGTGCACGTAAAGTCTCTTATGTGGTCCTGTAGTTACACTGGATTTGGGGTAAGTCTTAAGTAATGCATCATTTTTCCTCAAGGATGCAAACCGTATGCAATTCAGATGGAGAAGTGGGTCAGGAGTAGAAAGTGAATCACTTGAGCAAGTAAAATTGTTTGTGATGATGTTGATCATTGTAGACCACGATCCTAACAACAACATACTGTTTTCTATTTCCACTCCGATATCTGCAGCTTTCTCTCAATTCTTTATTTGTCTGATAAAAAAACAAGCCTCCGTCAGTCTTGGAAGACTATGGTATTGTGCTCGGCGCTGCTTACGCTGCATGCAAAGCACGAAAGCCTGGGTTGGATTGTTATGGAAGATAGGCTGATAACAGGCTGGAGAACAGAAAAATTTTCAAAGGTCTTAGAAAAAAAATGGGTGAGGACCTCTGTTAAATCTATAAATTGTAACTGTTGGAATTGCAGGAATAACCTTCATTGTAATGTGTTGGTTTAAACAAAGTGGGGTCTCTTTATATTATGGTACTTTAAGAATGCTTCTTGGACTGCCAGTAACTGAAAAACAGCCCCTGCTGTAAAGGGATGTCCTTTCTTGGTGGATTTAGTTCTATTTTTGATTTCTTGGTGGGACAGCAGCCCTCCTCCCATGTGGTTAGTTTTGCCAATCTGTTGAGAACTAGCATTGATCTATACATTGATTTATGCAGTCCAATTCTTCTGCCTTTTTCTGAACTTGTGCATTGCTAGTGTTTGCTGGGATGAAATAGCTCTTTGAGCTCCTACTATTACAATAATATATCAAAAGCTGTAGGTTTAATAGCCACCCTCATCTTGACCCAGTTACTATTCCTTTATATTAGTTTCCTGACCAAAAAATGGGAAAAGTCAGGGACAACCTTTCTGCACATATTCTTAGGCTGAAGCTCTAGTACTAATTACAGGTTATTGGGATATTGGGATATTAGAGTCCAAATTCAATTTAAACCCAGGGGGCTTACATTAAGGGAAAACAAACCTTGCAAACTTGATTTGATTAATTAGTGAATCTGCAATTCTGTTAATAGTACTAATTGAGTCTTTAGAACTTACTACAAGCTTTTGACCTTCAGTCGTTTTTGTGCTTCATTTACATTGGAGGATGATTAATGGCCCAACACTGGCTTCATGGAAGCAGAGAATGTTTGTAGAAGCAATTTGCTTTGGTGCTAGATGATGAGTTATATTTTTATTGAGAGTTTCTTATGGAAATATGTCCAATATAATGCCTGTTAAATATATAAAACAGTTTCTACCACATTAGTTTTTTTAAAGGAAAATTTAATCTTTTCAATTACGTATCTTTTCTATGACTGCTGTTCATAGCATGTGATTCTTTCTTCTTCAGAATAATTATGCTCCAAAAATTGGAACATGTTATCAGCCATATATATGATCCCAAACATATAGTTGAGAAATACATTATCATACCCACTCTTCCACATGTAGGATAAGTTAATGTTAAGTTAATGTGTGGCAAAGACATTGGGTATATTCATTGTACAATGTCTGTATGCCTTCTACAGCACAAGTTACCATATACATGTGTGGAGGGTAAATATTCAGGGACCTGTTTCTTGCCAAACATTGAGAAAGTCTGCCCAAAAAACATGTACTAGCTCAAAATTTTCTGTTCAGAATTTAAAATGTTTGCTAATTTCGCTATTGTTTTCTGCTGTTAAACCACAAATGAAGGCTAGCATCAGTTCAGACAAAAGTCTATTTTTGTGAGATAAAAGACAGCCTCCATAAATGTATTTCTGACCTTATCAACAAATATTTGAAAGAGACAATGCATTTTGGCAGCTGAAGAATTGTTTGGCTTCAGTATTTTCACCCTGTTATTGAAAGATGATAGTTCAGTTACTCAAGTTTAGACCCCATTGCACAGATAATACCATTTCAGCTCTTGTTAAAAGTTTAGTTGTCTCTCTTCTTTGAATGTAACTTTCTCTATATCTGAAATTCCCAGACCCTTTAAATGTAAGCATATGTTGCGGGACTAAGGGTGAAGCAAGGCAGACATTCTCAATGTCAGAAGAGGTTTAAACATAGATTATCTTTACTGGAAACAAATTCTTTGAATGCTGCAAAGTCCTGTTCAGACCACTTCCAACATACAGTACTTTGAATGGATGTCTGCCTGTCTTTACTGTATGGGATCTAAAAAGGATCTGAGTCAAACAGGCTCCCACGCAATTAACATCTGAGCTTCACGCTTCAAATGGAGACACCAGGATACAGGTAGATTCTCATTTTGAGGAAAGTGATTCATCTCAAGCCATTTAGCGCTTTAAAGATCACAGTCAACCTTTTGAATCATTCCAGAAAGCAAATGTGGATAGGACAGCAGTGTCATTACATGGTCACAACATGTTGCCCAGTTTATGCCTTTGTGGATGTATACTATACTATCTGAAGTTTACAAAGTGTCTACAAATAGGGTTGCCATATATCCCCCAAAACAGGGACAATCCCAGTTTTGGAAGATTGTGTTCACATACTCAGAAATGGGACAAAGGGTCCTTATCCCAATTTTGTGGAAGAGGATTATGGCAACCCTATCTGCAAAGACCTATGGCAGCTTCTCCTCTCACACCTCATGACCTGCCTTTTTCCTGTGCCATTCCCTTTTTTACGAGGGCTTCTCCTGTCCTCTTCACAGCACCTTTGCAGAAGTGGCATTGCTGGAAGGACAGTACTAGGAAACCTCAGTTATCACATTGGCCACCCTTTTCAGCAGTAGTACCTTAGAAGAAGCAGTGCGGCTAAAAGCATAGCCTTCATGGTAATAAGGCTCTCTCAGATCTGCTCTTTTGATAGTGCTGTTTGTCATGATACATCACTTCTCAACTTAGCAGCTAAGAGTAGCTCGTGGTGGTGCTGGGACAGCAAATTATCGTAAGAGCCAGATAAAGCTTCTGCAGGTCACATCTGGCCCATGGTCATTTGACACTCCTAGAATAGCCTATCAAGGAAATATCTTACTTCTGTTGTAATATTGGTAGTGGTAATACTCAAGGGCATCACTAGGGTTTGTGTCACCCGGTATGGGAAGCCAGTGTGTTCCCCCCTCCCCATGCGGTGCGTCAGCAGCCTGGATGGTGGTCAACAGATCAACAACCTGGATGGTGGGCATGGGAATGTGTCATTGCCCCATCTCTGTTTGTTTTTTGGCCTCATGTTTTAATAGAATAAATATATTTCAAAGTGGTTTGCAAATTATGCATCCAATTGTATGTAACAAGTTGGGATTATTCCTAAAAATCTTGGTTTTTAGCCTAGTGGTGTCACACATATAATCATTGGGTTAAGGGATAGGTTTAGGGAGGCAACAGGAGCAGAAATTGGATTCTCTCTTATATATGCACTGTAATGAATGAGACAAAGTTCTTAATTACGGTATACCTTATTTGTATAAAATGCAGTCAATCTTAAAAAAACTTGTACATTAATAAAATAAATGCATTTTGTTATGTCTTTTATTTGTCATGCATTTCTAAAGTACTCTTTTTCTTATTTTTAAAAAGTTTTTACAAAACGTTAAAAAACTTTTAATGCAGTCTTATGTACTGCTAATTGAAATACTGTGATGGCTTTAAAAATTCAGCCTTGTAAACATAGACACTAGAGGGCGCAACAGTACCTGAAGACTTGTATTTTAGCCTTACAAAAAATAACCGTAGCTCCAAAGAAGAATATGGTGAATGCCATAAATGTTAAAAATACAAAACATTTAAGGAATTTTAAAAACCAGAAAAAAGATCATAGGAAGAACATTCAAATAACCTTTGTAATTTTAGCCTTATAGTAAGTGGATGATCTTTTATTATTATTATTATTATTATTATTATTATTATTATTATTTTACAAAAAAATTACCAAGAATATTTGAAAAAGATAAGTTAATGTCTTCACAGAAGAACAGACATTTAGAAAAATAGCATAGAATTTTACTATTGTATAATTTCAAAAGCAAAAATGAACTGTGAATTTATTTGCTGCTAGCTTATCATCATGACTAGAGGCTCTTTTATCCATCCAGGTTCTTTTATGGTGTTATGTCTGCAATATAACCACTGATGGGATATTTGGGAGCCACAGGGCAAATAGTGTTTGGCTTTACTGATCTACATGCTTTATTAAATGTCGTCAGAGCTATTTGGAGCAAAGAAATAAAGAAGAATGTTTGCTTTAGCATTTTAATATAACATATTGAAAGGTGTGATTACCATGATACTAACTAAGCCTCAAAATTTTTACTAGGAAAGAAAGTACAGCCTTTTTAGGAAGGTCATCTGGTAAGAAAATGCAACTTTGAACTTTTATTGATCTAATTCATGCTACAATACATTTGGGTTCTAGAATCCATGGGGTGGAACCAACTTTTGATTAGAATCCAAAGAAGTACTTAGAATGTCCAGTGAAATCTTTATCTTCTTCCATTTGAGTGACAGATCTCTTCACCATATCACGAATTGCTTTTCAGCCTTGGAGGAACTTTTGAAAACCAATTAGTGGCATGGGGACTTGTCACTCAAAAGGAAGACATCTGAGATCTCATGGGACATGTCCAAAAATACCTTTGGATCCAAGGCTGTGGTTATATCCCAGTTACCCAGATAGTTTCATTTGGATATGTACCATAGTTCCAGGGCATTTTGATAGCACACTGCATGGCAACTTGACTAAAACTAAGCAGATCTGAACATGGTCAGCATCTGGATGAAACAGACAGCCACATTTGTTGCTTTGAATTCCATGGAGGAAAGCCCATTTGAAATAGACAGCCTTGGGTGGTAGATGTGGTAGATGGGCACAAGCAGCACCCTGTGCCCATCAATCACCTCCTCAAGTTGGAGGTCAGTCATCTATTTTTCTAAACTTCCTTTTTCTGCTTTGCTATGCTGCACTATTTCAGAATAACACAACAGAGCCAGGGAGAAAGAAAGGAAGTGGGGAGGAAGAGAGGCAATGGAAAATAGGAAGAAAGAAAACTGGGACTGTTTTCTTTTCCTCCATAGGTGAGGAGGACGAGATGGTGGGATGACGTGGAAGATATTTCTATGATTATTGCCTTTTCTCCACTTCTATACTGAAATGGAGGAGTTAAGGTGAAGGTGTGTGCTCATTTCCACCCCACCCCAATTGAGGAGCAGAGGCATATGCCTTCTCACCTTCTCATGTGAAGACAGCAGTGCCAGGATAATTTTAGATGCCATTTCCCCTTGGCCCAGGCAGAGGTGGAATATAGATCACATAAATATACTGTAATGGTATCTCTGGGTTGGGTAAAAACTGGGCACCACTTTTATGGGAAAACAGAAAGAAATGTTGCTTCTGTTTGGAAAATGAGAATGGGACAGAGTTACTCAGCAAGGTTTCTACACACTTTCTAGCACCACTCCGCAATCATAAGGACTAGTGTGTTGGTTTTTTTAAAAACAAAAAATGAAAGTTGATACTCCAAGAACCACTTAGGAGATATTTCTTCAAATAAAATTAAAATAGATGGGGATATTAAATGAATGCTGCAACTGGTATCTAGAGGCATATCAGCAATGGTAGTCTTGGAGCATTAAGAATTAGAGGTATCCCCCCACTTTCTGACAGTTTGTTTTCTGATGATCAACTCTTTCAGCACCTTTCAATTATACCCAGAACTCATTCATTCAGTGCGTGCTCCGCTCTTTCAACATTTCTCTGCTGTTCTAAAGGCCAAAATTTTCCTATGTTGTAGCTCTTGGTCTAATCCCATTCCTGAAGGAGTTTTAATGAGAATTTTAAAATATTTGTGAAATCTTTGTGTAACAATACGAATTTGTGATAAAAAGAGCATTTGCAAATTGCTTGTTAAAAAATCATTGGAAGTAACATTTATAAACTAAAAATGAGTGGATTCCACTTTTCACCGGTTTTCGCTTTTTGAAGGTGCTGAGGTCCCTAACCCGTCGAATAAGTGGGGGATGCCTTACATCTTTTTAATCAGCATTTTTGAGCCCTTGTGGTTGTAACAAAGGCTGCAGAACAGAACTGCACAACAGTATCATGCCTTAAAAAGCAAAAGAAAAAACATACTTAAAATGTAAGCTTTAAAAATATCTTCATGCGTAAAGTTCTGTGACATCTGGGGAGCAGCTTCTGAAGAAATGGGAAAGCAGTGCAATCTTTAGTTGGGCCTCATGTGTCAGGACTGAGGAACATTGCTCATTGTATATGTATACATGCAGGAATGTTATGTTAAATGTTGCCAAATTTGGAACTTTGTGTAGGCAGTGGAGAGAAGGAGATGTTGTTCTCCTTAATACCAGGACATTAATGCTTGCAAAAGAGAAGAAAAAAAGTGAGTCTGTTATATGTTGGTTGCTGCAGTCATCTGCAGTATACAGTTGCAAAGTGATCTCTTTTAATCCCTTTTGCAATTTAGAGTTATTTGGCATTTTAAAATCAATTTTCCTTAACAATTAAGCATTAGCACAATCAAGTGTACAACTTCTAGTATTTTTCTAGTGTGGTGAGATGAATTAAAATATATTATATGTTAAGAGCTGACTTAAGAATACTCATTTCTTTTGAACATGTGGATAATAAAGCTTTGAGTACGTTTTGCCATTCCTATACCTTTGCTAATAGTTTCTAGTTGACACTGGCAGTAGGTATAAAATGCCTTCAATGACAGATATCTCGGTTGTGTCAATGGCTGCATCTAGAGAAACAAACAAAGCCCAACTAGGTGGGAATAACGTAAAGATGAAGACTATCCCTGGCTATTGCCTAGCTTATTATTTCTTTCTTTAGGGATTTATATTCCACCTTTCACACCACAGATATCCAAGGTGCTAATAATACACAGCTCTTTGTCAAGCACAGCCAGCTCAGTGCACATGGGTGCTGTGGCAGTGGTGGGCTTCAGGGGGTTCTCACAAGTCCTATAGAACCCTTTGCTAATGAGTGCCTGGTTCTGAGAACCGGTTACTAATGGGACTTACCCCCAAATCCAGAGTAACTACAGGAGCATGTAAAGAGACTTTACGTGCACCCATAGTTACTGCACCACCTAGTGAAAACCTATGGGAAATTCATATTGAAATCCAGAGTAAGATGTTTTAGATGCCATTTCCCCTTGGCCCAGGCAGAGGTGGAATATAGATCACATAAATATACTGTAATGGTATCTCTGGGTTGGGTAAAAACTGGGCACCACTTTTATGGGACTCCCCGTAGTTACTCCCCGTAGTTACTCTGGATTTTGCCCATAGAACCTGTTGTTAATTTAGGTTATTAGGAGGGGTGGGCACGGGCCTACTCCCTCCGGTTTGGGAGGGAGGTTCTTCCAAAACCCCTGCCGCTAGCGAGCCGGCAGCGGCGGGGGCCCCCCAGAATCATGGGGACCAGTTTCTTTCTCCCCCCAGCCGGGGGGAGGCAGGCAGGAATGCTGCATGCCCCCACCGCGCTATTTCTTCCTCCCCCCTGGCTGAGGGGAGGCAAGCAGGGATGCTGTGTGGCCCCACCGCGCTCCTCCTTCCTCTCCCTGGCCGGGGGGGTGGGGGGAGGCACAGAGCCCCAGCCAATGCAGGTCTACTCTGAAGTAATTCCCAGTATAGTCAAGGGGACTTACTCCCAGGCCAGTGTGGAGAGAGCCTCAGAGCAGCCTCAGAGCCCCATCCTATGCAGGTCTACTTTGAAGTAAGTCCCAGTATAGTCAATGGGACTTACTCCCAGGCCAGTGTGGAGAGAGCCTCAGAGCAGTCTTAGAGCCCCATCCTATGCAGGTCTACTCTGAAGTAAGTCCCAGTATAGTCAATGGGACTTACTCCCAGGCAGTGTGGAGAGAGCCTCAGAGCAGCCTCAGAGCCCCATCCTATGCAGATCTACTCTGAAGTAAGTCCCAGTATAGTCAATGGGACTTACTCCCAGGCCAGTGTGAAGAGAGCCTCAGAGCAGCCTCGGAGCCTACCTCTCCCTCCTCTGGGGTGCCTGTGTCTTCTTTTCCAGGACATCTCCTCTGGATATCCTCTCCCCAGCCCAGTGCCAACCTCCCCCTCCTCTGGGGTGCCTGGACTTACTCCCAGGTAAGTGTGGCTGGCACTGCAGCCTCAGAGCCCAGTCCTATGGAGGTCTACTCAGAAGTAAGTCCCATGACAGTCAATTTTATTTTTTTATTGTTTTAAATTAAAAACCCCGCCCCCTGACCCATGCCTCGCCCCCTGACCTGGCCTGGCCCCGCCCACTTCTGGGGAACTGGTTCTTGGGCCAGGCCAGGCCCACCACTGGACACAGAACCTGTTGTTAATTTATTTGAATCCCACCACTGTGGCCTGCATTGTCTTATCTAGTTTTGTTCTCTCATAGAGCTGAGATGGCTGCCCAGCAACCATAATTCTTATGCTATTCTCTGTTCAGCAACATGGTAATGGCAGGAAGAAGCCCATTTGCTTACCTGCTGTGATGTCATTGTTATGATGTCATAGTTATGATGTCATGCTGTGATGTCTGGTTCAGAGCCAAGTGGCTGACCATTGGAAATTTCAAATTTGAATTCTAAAGGTCATGAACACACTTCATGAATAAAATACATTCTTTTACAGCAGTATACACCATGGTACCTTTTCAATGATTCCTTCCTTGTTCATGTGAAATTTGCTGAGTGGTTACCACTTCAAGTAGCAGGCATGCCTCCGTCAGTCTTGAAAGACTATGGTATCGTGCTCAGCGCTGCATATGCTGCATGCGGAGCACGAAAGCCTGGGTTAGATTGTTATGGAGGATAGGCTGTTACCCAAGCAGCAAATCCTCCCTCTCCACGCCACTGAATTAGTCCAATGGAAAGGCAGAGCCGATATGATTGGATCCAGCTGGCGTCGCAGAGCTGGGCTAAGGACAGGAGCTCACCCTGTCCTGTGGGGCCGACCCGGGTCTCGAACCCTGGCCTGCTGGTTATCAGGCGCAGTGTCTTAACCACTTGCGCCACCCACAGCCCTAGTGATGGACAAACTAGTGATGGACAAATGACAATGACTAGATATTTCCTCTAAATATTAATGTAGGTACTGTATATAACTGTGGGTTCCCATATTATAGTAGCTAGAAGCAACAGCCTTGGACTTTTGCTTTGGCATGGGAAGGATGAAGTATTAATCCCTTTATTAAATAATAAACAGCAATTACTTGAAAAGATTTTTGGGTATACCAGTCACTAAATTTCAAAAACTATTGTAAAAGTTATTAAAAAGATGTATTAAACAACATTCTTTACCTTTGAACACCTGAATATATTTTAAATAAGTGTAAGACAAAACATCATTATTTAGTACATCTTTTTTAAACAACTTTTACAAAAATTGTTTTGAAATTTAATGGCTGGATACCCAAGGAAATTTTAAATATGAGTGAAATGATTGTATTATAGATATCCTACCCCCAATCCTGTCTCCTGCCATGCTATAGCACATAGCAGCACCAAAGCTAAGCACTGTATTATACAGTGGAGAAGACTGACCTGAAAGCAAATCAGAGGTGAGTAAAAATGCCTACAAATTTCCTGTGGGTCTCTGCAGGTCAGCGATGTTGCTAGAAAGATCTGAAGGGGTGTGGGTTACATTGGGTGATGTATATGTGGGAGTGACACCACTACCTGCCAAATTTTGGGGCCTTTGGCAGTTGGGATGTGATGTTGCTGCCATCTTGCTGCAATGGCTTGGGTAGACTGAGTGGTGATGTGGTCTACATGCCATTACTGGGTGCTTTGTAACAGCAAGACACTCTTCCCACTATCATGAACAATCTATAGGAATAGGCTGCAGATTTTTCTTTATGGAGGTGTGTTGAGCAAGTGTGGTGCCCCATCCCTAGGTTTTCCTGTTTGAGACCAGTTATTTGGACCCATTTCAATCTGGTTTTAGAATGGGTTTGGGGCAGAAATTGCCTGGCAGATGACTTTGTCCAAAGAACGGCCAGTGGTGGTGCAAGCGTATGGTATATGTCAGCTGTTTTTGATAACCATTCACCATGGTATTGATCAAGAATGTCAGACTAAATATTGGTGACATTTCTCAAGGACAGAAGGCTCCAAAAGGTGGTGCTAGGAGAGTTCTCTGCCCCTTGGCCTTTGCAAGCGAGAGGGTTTTATCTTGTCTTTTATGCTACTGTTATTTATCATCTACATGAAACTGCTGAATAAAGATATTTGGATCATAGGGTTAGCTGTATGGTGAGGTTACTGCACTCTTTCTTAGAGCACAATCCTAACCATGTCTACACAAAAGTAAGCCCCATTGTCTCCAATGGGTCTTATTCCCAGGAAAGTGTCTTTAGGACTGCAGCCTTACTTTTATTGTGATACTGCAAGGGTAGTGGAAATTCTGAACTGTTTTCTTCGTGCTGTGTGGGCCGGGATGTGGAAACAATCTGAAATATAATCCTGACATACCGTAATCCAGTTTCTGGGATTGATTAGAGGTGCTGTTTTAGACTGTTATGCTGCAAACCTAACCTCCAGTTAGGCTGGCCTAAGTCCCAGCATAAGTCCTGTGCAGACCTGGAGTGTCACTAAAGTGATATAAAGCATTTCTGCATCACTCCTAGGGTAGCATTAGGCCAATGCACAGATATACACTTGCCTCCCTTTATCACCACGGGAATGGGAAGACCTATGAGTTGCTCCAGTCTAGTTTAGAATTACACCCTAGATAAAACCTAAACAGGACTATCTCCATATTGTCTGATCACCAGATCTGACAGGGCCCAATTTCCTCAGATGCACAGGGTGTTTTTGGTGGTGACGCTGACATTGTGGAATACTTTCTCCATTAACATTTTGCCCCCTATCTTGCATGACTCTGGGTGCGATCCTATGAAATTTAGGCCAGCCTAACTCACCAGGCTTATCTTCCTGAGGGTGGTGTGGGAAGGTTAGTGTGTTTACATCGGCTTAACCCCTCATGAGTGGAGCAGAGGTGCCTCATGGCACTTTTCTGACATCCCCAGCTCAGCACAGGATTTATGCTGGTACTTAGGCCAGCCTAGGTTGAACTTAGGAACCTTAAAAAATTGGTTAAAATGACTTTTTATATAAAAAAAATCTTCTGGTGGTGGTGAGGGTATCAGTTTACCCTGTTATGGTGTAACTGGAATGTCACTCAATTTTTTTATAATCCATTTGATTTTATTGTCCATTATTTTCTACATTGTAATCCTGGACTGCCCTCTGTGAAGAGACACAGGTTTAAACTGCTTTTTAATAAATAATAAATATGAAGAATTATATTTTTTTTCTTTGATGCACCTATCCCATAATATAGTTAAATGCAGGACTGAAATTTGAAACTTGCTCTCATAATATAAACGAACAGTATAACTGATCCTCTTTCGAAGACACTTTATAGCACATGAGCCTGGTATATTATAATTTTTTTCTTTTTTAAAAAAGTGATACATCACTGGCTGGGACAGATAAGATGTGCTGCTGCACTAAGAAGGCTATCAGATGAGTAGTCCGGAACTGCAGGAACCATATGTTGATAGCAAAGCTAAGAGTATTAGGACTGGAAGTCAATGGGGGCAAAAGCAATAAAACATCAAACGTGTAATAAATAAGAAAAATGTGTACTGCATCCATTAAAGTCTTCCTGTTTCCTGATATGCCTATTGCTTTAAAGTATGCTATTTTATGTTGCGTTATTATATTGCCTCAGAGCTACAATAAAAAAGGAAGAAAGAAAATTTGCATTTTGTGTGAATTGCTACAGGCTTCTGAGAATAGAAGATGACATTTTTGGTGCTGTGAGATGAGTTACAGTGTGTGCAGATGCTTGATCTTAGCTGCCACAGCAAATAATGTCTTGCAAGTAAACAATGCCACAGTGGTAAGTTCAAAGCTGGTGTGCAAATAAATTTGATATATTTCACTCAACTGTGTTAAACCCATATTAACGTATGAGATTGGCTAACAGTATTGGAGGGAAATGTTACCAACCCTACAATCCAGAGTAAGTATGGGAGCATGTAAGAGACTTTACATGCACCCGTAGTTACTGCACCACCTAGTGAAAACCTATGGAAAACTCATATTGCAATCCAAAGTAAATTGTTCTTACACCAGAGCAAGGACTCCCCATAGTTACTCTGGATTGCACCCCAAGTTGCCATTTTAAAACTTACAGAACAAATGGTTTGGGTTTTGCTTACTCCAAGCATACATACAAATATATATATACACATTTATGTATATGTATACATGTACATGGAAAGGTGGGTAAAATATACAAACCTATATTTCCGCCTTTTTGTTTAAACAGTATTCAAGGTGGATTAAACAAAAATGGCCATGTAGTCCTATAAATCATTTTTAGTTATACAGCATAACAGGGTCTGAAATAGGTTAGAAATAGCTAATGTTGAGGTTAAAAGACGTGCCCCCAAATCCAGAGTAACTACAGGAGCACATAAGAGACTTTACATGCACTCGTAGTTACTGCACCACCTAGAGAAAACCTATGGGAAATTCATATTGGAATCCAGAGTAAGTTGTTCTTACGCTGGAGCAAGGACTCCCCATAGTTACTCTGGATTTTGCCCCTGATCATTATATGTTTTTCTCAGGCAATTTTTCATGATCTACTTTTGAATCCTTTAGCTCTGTAAAGTGTGATTTCTTTCTTTTTCCATCTCTAGAATTCACCTCAGTTCATATATGATGGTAAACTGCATTATATGTTTGTTTTATGTCACTTCTATAATTGAGACTTAAAAAGAATAGGAATTGATCTACCTTCCAAATATTAGGAGAGATATTCATACTTGGAACCCTCTTGCTGCTCAGCTTCTATACAGATATAAAACTGTGCTGCACAATTTATGAGCCCCTAACGCCAATTAGAGCTGACCCTACATGTACGGTGGCTTTCCAGGCCTTGATGAACCGTTCAGGCTTACTACTTTTTCTGGAACTAAAAAAAAAAAGATTTTTCAAGCATCTTATAGGGCAAAATATATGGCTAGATTGGAGGCCACAAAGAAAAAAGCATGCCAAGGCTAATTAAAATCTGGCCCTTAAAAGCAGGCCTCCGTCAGTCTTGAAAGACTATGGTATCGTGCTCGGCGCTGCATACGCTGCTCAGCACTGCATACGCTGCATGCGAAGCACGAAAGCCTGGGTTGGATTGTTATGGAGGATAGGCTGTTACCCAAGCAGTAAATTCCCCCTCTCCATGCCACTGAATTAGTCCAACGGAAAGGCGGAGCCAATACGATTGGATCCAGCTGGCGTCACAGAGCTGGGCTGAGGACAGGAGCTCACCCTATCTTGTGGGGCCGACCCGTGTCTCGAACCCTGGTCTGCTGGTTAACAGGCACAGCAGTCTTAACCGCTGCCCTAAATATTGGATAAAAGTAAGAAAGATAACATGAGCCTGGGCCCATGACACAACTTTTCCACCAGGCATTTATATAGCTAGGGCGACACCCCTAGAATTAGAGTATTTCTTCATGTGCAGTGTGTAGGCTGAAGCAGCGTGGTTCCTGCTAAGATCATCTGACAAACTTGTCAAACTAACTCCTACAGAGATTGTGTAGCAGAGGCAAGCAGGGCAACGATGAAGGAGATCTGTGTTTGAAGAAGGCAAAAATAATGGTAGCACCCCGAGGTGGTAGACTGGACTTAATCACTTCAGACTGCTGGGGGAGCTTGATATTTTTAATATTCCTTTCAATATTCAAAACTCCTGGCCAGTAGAAAACAAATAATGAGGGACAAAGGGTTTCACCTAGCATTTCCTTACTATCCTATTTTTAAACTTGTAGTGAATTCTGTTTTTTTAGGGAATGTCTAAAGGTGTGATTCTCCATACAAACTGAATTGCCGTGATGTATTCTAGCACTCTTTCCGAATAATTCTGCTGTTATGTATAGACTCAACATTAGTCCCTACATCTTTGAGAAATTGCAGATGCTCAGAAGCGGTGAAGTCTTAAGTCACCAGATAGCTGGTTTGTCGTTCTTGGGACCTGGGAGTAATTACTTCTTATGACTTCAGCTTCCAGTTATGGCTGGATTAATCCTGCCTGACTTTGCCTGGCTTCAATATTTTCTAACCCATACCTGAACACAAGCGGTTAGCTACAGGGCTTTGCTCCCCATTCACTAGAAATCAGTCCACAGGCTCTTATCTGTCAGTCTCAAGCTAATCTGGAACCAGATTTGGCCATATGAAAATATCCAGAGAAGTATTAAAAAAAATGGGATGACCTAATAAACGCATTTCAAAATGTGCTAAGCTCAGTAAGTCGCAAGGCATTTGCTGCATAAACCTCATTGTTTGACTTAATTATCTCCTACATGAAAGACGTTAACTGTCTCAAAGACTCCTTTCATCTCAGCAAAAGAAACCTTGCATTTTGTGTGAAGCTTTCAGTTATGCTCACAACCCATTGCGGTATGCAGTATGTTTCCTTCTCACCTCCCCCCTCCCCCCCCCAAAAAAAATTTAGAAATGAAAAGTGAAACATTACTCATCCTCTAATATTATCTTTTAGGGCTGATTCACACAGTCTACAAGATTGAGGAAAGAAAGGGGGCAGGACGCTTGCAGAAAAGAAGAATAAGATATTCACCATTGCCTCAGGAGCCAATTCCTCCCACAGCCTCCAAGTCCCCTGTTCCTTCCTTCCTTCCTTCCTTCCTTCCTTCCTTCCTTCCTTCCTTCCTTCCTTCCTTCTCAGTTTCACTCCTTCCCTTCCCTTCCCCATCCCACCCTCGACTACCACCTCACCTCCTATACTGGTTTACTGGCTCGGGCAGGTGGCAAGCTCTGGGACAATGCGCATGAGAAAGCTCTCATCTTCCCACCTATGCACATAGTAGCACACACTGCCAGAGCATGCTTTATGGCAGCCAGTGGCGCAGCTTAAAAGGATTCAACTGCCCGTATTGTATAAGCTGATGCAAACCTGTGTTCATTGACATGGAAGTATGTCCCAATGAACTTAATAGGACTTACCTCTGAGTAGAACTACATAGGCTTGCACCCATTTGTGGACATAGAAATCATCATGATGTTTCTGCCCTAGCAAAATCTATTTTTTTCAAGTGTGACCAATAACCAAACCTAAGTAATTTTATTTGCAGGCATTACTGCAAAAGATTATTTTTAAAGGGATTAAAAGCAGGGCACTGAGACTATATAGATAGCAGTTTGCCAGCATGATATCTTCTAAAGCTTCATAAACTTTATGTTGCAACCCCTCCATACTATCCCACTACATTGTCCCCAGGATCTCACCCCATGAAGGAAGGGGCTATTTCCAAACCTAACAGAGGTGCTGTCAGGATCTGTGAATGTGGGGAGTCCTGCAGAGTGCTTGCAGGGCTCTCTGCAGATTAAAAACTAATGATAGTTACAGCCACAACTAAACTGGGGCAGTCTGACTGCCCTATGCCTCTCCCACAACTTACTTAGGGAGTAACACTACCTTACTTAGGTACTTTACTTACCTTACTTACCTTACTAACTTACTTAGGGAGTAACGCTACCTTACGGTGTGTAAACTAGCATTGTATAGGATCGAAACAGGGATGAAGGTCTTAATGGCATCAGATTTGGATTTCCATGTTAAGAACTCTGGCAGCATGATAGTGACATCTGACAGTGAATATCCTTGGCATATTTGAAGCTTCCTGTATAGCTAGCCAAAGCACAATGAATTATGAACGAGTGACAGTTTTCTAGTCATGCAAAGTTGTGTTCCTAGTTATGTTTTGAACTGGATAGTATCTTATTAGAAACAGACCCAACCAAGAAAGACAAAGGCTGCAATACTAAGCTTCAGTTAGGCTGGCCTCAGCCCTTGCATAAGTCCTGTGCTGACCGAGGGGTATCACAAAAGTGCCATAAGACACCTCTGCGCCACTCTTGGGGGAAGGTTAGGCCAGTGCACAGACTTGCAGTTGTCTCCCTACATCACCACAGGCACACAAAGACCACTGAGTTAGGCCAACCTAAGTTAGGATTACTCCCTAAGAGTTACACAAAAATTAATAGGATTGTTGTTGTGCTCCTTTTGAATCAATATAGTAATGACATAATAATGGCTGGTTCATTTTATTTATTTAAAATAAATATCTAAAAAAGATTCAGACCCCTCTTTCTCCTTACTTAAAAGGAACCAAGGAAGCTTACTAAAAAGGAATATAGGTGGCCTAGTAAAACATAATTAACAAAATCAATATAAAAGTAACTATAAAATACAATCAATATAAAAACACCAGGCAAGAAAACGTCAATCAATCAGTATTTATTTATCGGTATATACTGCTTTTCAACGAAAAGTTCCCAAACTGGTTTGAAATGGAAATGAAATAACTAATGAAAACTCAATCCATACCATGTCTTACTTAAAAGAAAGCCCCATTGTGTTAAATAGGTCTTACTCCCAGTGTCTTTAGGATTGTAGCCAAAGTAACTAATGCCTCCCTAAAGAGCTCGCAGTCAAAAAGATGCAAAAGAACACCAGCAGAAGCCACTATACAAGACATTGCTGGAATAAAGACATTGCTGAGGTGGTAAAATATTAACAAAATATTATTTTTTATTATAATAAAAAATATTAACAAATATTAACAAAATATAATAACAACTGAACAACCACAAATGGGGACTAAGAGCAGCTGAAATGATAAGGAACGAACACAAATAGAGAAGAAAAATGTTTTAACCTCTCAACAGAAGCCCAATAAGGAGGAATTCTGAGGCGTTCCTCAGTAATGGTGCTCCTATGGAAAAGATTCTTCTTCCTCTTGTTGCCTCCAGCTGAGACTCAGAGACTGAAGGGCACCTTAAGATGATTTTGGAAGAGTCTCATATTCGAAAGTAGTCCTTGAGATCAGGAACTATAATAGTAATAAATGCTATAATAATATACTGCAGCCAAATGCAATCGAGTCCAATATGTCCTGTTCAATCATATGGGAAAAGATAGAAACAGCTATAAATCTGCTATTGTAGTCAATGGAATTTGTAATTGCTTGATTTATTTATGGGATTTTATACCCTGCCTTTGCCATGCCAAAAATAATGCCCAAGGTGCCTTATAAAGCTTTTATCCTTTTGTCCGCACAACAGTCCTGTGAGGTAAGTGAGGCTGAGAGTAAGTGACTGACCCAAAGTCACCCAGAAAACTTCATGGCTGGGGTGGGAATTTAACCTCAGTCCAATTCCCTAAGCACTACACCATCCTGGGTATTCAGTGGGATTGTGCCTTATATTCTTATACATTTTGTCCCACAAAAGTTGAGTTTTCCAGGCTGAACAGGTAGGTGTCACGGTGGCAGGGGCAGAATGGGACAAGGAAGGGAACGAATGGGGTCATCCTGGATGGGATAGAAGGCAGGGAGTGAGTAGGACCAAGAGCAATATTGTGAACAGCAATATATAAACAGTTCACTTACTCTAAGGAGACTTGCCCTCCTCCATGAATAAGGCACACATGTTGTTGGTGCACATGTTGTTGGGTAGGATTGGACTGCTAAGAAGCAATTCTGGAGAGCTAGTCAAATGAAAGAAATCCTTCCTCACTGGCTAATTGTGCTTCTGTTTTTCTTCTAGTTAGTAAATAACAGGCTGCTGGCCTTTCTGAACATATAGGATTACTTGCATTTCTTTACTTGTACTTGTGTAAATCTTTTCCCTTTCTTTTTTATACAGCTAGAAATTGTGGAAAACTGACTTTTCAGTTGGTAATTCAGAATAGCATCAGTTTCAAACATAATGACCCCGCCATTCATTTTGCTTGTTCTTGCATTACAGCTTTAATGAGATACAATATAAAATATAAATCTATTACCAATTATAGTGCAGCATGTATTTTTAGTCATTGCAGCAGTTGTCTTTTTCTTATTAGCATAACCTTTCTTTCTTTCTTTCTTTCTTTCTTTCTTTCTTTCTTTCTTTCTTTCTTTCTTTCTTTCTTTCTTTCTTTCTTTCTTTCTTTCTTTCTTTCTTTCTTTCTAAGCCATCTGATTTTAAATATCTAAACTTGTCCTTGTATCAAGATTTCTGGGACCAGTAGCTGAGGACCATTCTATTTCCATACAAATGTTATCTCTGAACACATTTTTTTCTGATGAAAGAAACAGGAATGAAGGTACAGACTGAAGTACCTTCATCAGTTTCTTTAGGATACAAAATTCCTAAATGTACAGTATGATGTGTCTTGTAGGCAACTAGAATTGGTGAAGTTGACAAGGCTGTTTAAGTTATGAGCTGGTCATTATTCTTCCTCTGTTTCTCTTTCTTATGACTCTCAAAAGAATGTGGAAACATTTAGATGTTTGTGCTTTAGATATTAGTTTATACACAGCATTGATCAGGTAAAGGTGAAAATATATTATTACAAGAATTTCTTAAAGAGACAATAGAAACATTCAGTTCATTCAATGCAATTGCTTTGTTTTGCTATGTGTGATGTTTCTGATGCTGTTGTTGTTGACTCTTAGCACAGAGCTCATCCTTCATGCATTCATCTAATAACTTCCAGACAAATTGCCATTGCCAAGAACAGCCATACACCACCACCCATATAATCAAGAAAGCGCTATTTATCTGTCAGTCCTTTCAGTGCCCTAATTAAGACAAGGGCCAGATTAAGAGCCTTTAAATGTTGGCTCAGATTGTATTATAATTCAAAGCAGAACATCTTCATCTGCAGTCTCCAAGTCCTGGCAGTCTCTGCAGTGTTCTTCCACAAAATCAGAACACTTGGTATTAATATAGAAGTGTTGGGTTCGTTGCCCATCATGGCGACATACCAAGTAATCAAAAAGAGATTCTTGAAATTCAAGCACAGAATTTACATAGTGTTGTGAGCAAATTTTGCTCCCCACTGAGCTTTCAGATATTTATTAGAGTTGGCTGCTTGCCATTACATCTTGCTCTTTAAAGTGCCCTTACTAACATAGGTCCTTCACTTTGGCCAGGTGCAATGTATTCCCTTCAGCTGTATGATATGGAATATTTAATAAGACTCCATACAGTGAAAGATACTGTATTTCTGAGTTGGGTTTGATAGAATCCTGTCCACATTTGATTCTTCACTGTACACTTCATCTAAATGCCCCCTATTTGAGCAAGTGGGTGGATTGTTGGGGCAACATCCAATTGATCATGGCAGGAAGAGATTCACTTGTTTCTGCATCCTCTTTTAAAGGATGTAGACCTCAATTAAAATCTCCCCCAACTGCTCTTTACTCCCAGAAGGGAAGCTTTAATTGGCTCCAACAATACATTCAACTTGAAATAGGTATGTGAAGTTTGATTGTAGATACCGTGTTTTTAAGTAAAGGTTCAATGGATTTATTTACTACTAGCAAAAACGTACCCGCGTTGCAGGAGTAAAATTCTCCCGCACACCATCCCCCCATGGCGCATCAACCCCCCCATGGGCATCAACCCCCATGCGCATCAACCCTGCCATGCACATCAACCCTGCCATGCGCATAATCCTTCCATGCGCAACAACCCCTCCATGCACAACAACTCCCCATGTGCAACACCCCCATGCGCAGCATCCTCCCCAGTGCAACTCCTCCCTCTGAATAACATCCCCTCCACTGCACCAGGAACTGAGCACCAAATTGGCTGGATGTTGGTCAGTCTTCCATGTTAAGTATAAGACAAAAACATGTTGTACCCCTTTTCAGCCCCTGAAAGGTTTTTCAACATTGGTTCTTGGTGGGTGTTGATGTCACAGAAGGAACACCCTCACCAAATTTCATTCTTCTAGGTCCAGGGATTGGGGCAGAGCATCCCTCAGTCACCGATTCTTCAATGCAGAGTATAGGGAGGAAAACGTGTTGTGTCCCTTTTCTCCCCCTTCCGTTTGGAATTTCCAAAAACCAGTTCTTAATTACTCCCTCCATCATGGAAGGAACACTCACCCCAAATTTCACGTTTCTAGGCCCACCGGTTTTGGCTGGGTGTTGATGAGCCAGTGAGTCAGTCAGTCAGTCAGTCACTTTTCAATTTTATATATAAAGATTTCTTTTCAAACTACAATAAAATGTGTCAGCTAGACATCGAGGAAAGCCTGTTGGAAGGTATATTGTATAAATAAAACAGTGTGTTTCCATGATCAAGCTGGCTTTTTTGTCAATATGAAGACTGGCAGGCTGAAGACCTTGAATGGTTTTTGTTTTAGACCAGAAAAACCTCCCAGATGGTCAAATAGAATGAATGAATGAATGAATGAATTAATTAATTAATTTTAAAAAGATGCCAAGGGATAAGTGTATGAGACAGAGAGGCATTTTAAGTAAAGGAGAGTACTAGCTGGTGTTTTGGCTGAATAGAAGATTGCTGTAATACACGAGAAAAAAATTTTTTAAAAAGAAAGCCAACTAAGGCAAGTCTGATCTTTCAAAGCCAAAGAAGATGGGAGTGAAAGAGACTCACCCATCTTTCTGGTGGGAGAGGGAAGGGTAAGATTGGACTCTCAGGCTAAAACTCCTAGTCATAAAGATTCAGCACTTTATCTCTTATTCCACAATAAGCTGCCTCCCAGTCTTATCCTCTACTCTTGAGGAAGAGAATAGCCCATTGTGGGGCTTCTTCCCTTTTCCAGCAGCATCTGCCCTGGGGCATGTGGTATGCCATGGCAGCTATTTTGGCACCGCAGCAACCCCACCCTCATCGCAGCACAGAATTGACATCTAACCCTACAATCCAGAGTAATTACAGTAGCACATAAGAGACATTTACGTTGACGTAGTTATGGCACTACCTAGTGAAAACCTATGGGAAATTCATATTGCAATCCAGAGTAAATTGTTCTTATGTCGGAGCAAGGACTCCCCGTAGTTACTCTGGTTTGTGCCCTTATTAAGTTAGTGTTTTACGGCATAGGCATCATTCATGTGATACATCTTGAGATTTTTGCCAAAGCTGTTCAAATTGGAATTTTAGATGAGGCTGTTTTCCTTTCCCTATTCATGTACTTAAAATGTAACGCAACCAAGTTAGTGGAGAAAATACAGACACAAATTGGAACAAGACTGCATGATGTCTGTCCCGTCAAGCAGAACACAACTCCCCAGGAACAGCACCTGCAGGTTGCATTTAGTTAGATGGGCCACAGGTTGTGCAGCCTTGGTTTTGAATATACTGTAATCAAGAAAAGCTTTGATTACCAGGGGAAAGATAAGATATATTTCAAATAAATAACTGTCAGATAAATTGTCAAGTAGTATTTTGAATAAATAATAAGCAGCATTTTGATATCGTTGAGTATAAATAAAAAGTAGTTTGTATTGTTCCACTATTATGCACAGTATGTATGTGACATCCAGAGAACTTCTGTGTTTGTACAGCCCACTGCAAGATTGAACTATTTAAAAAAATCTGAATTATGGAGATATGAGCTTCAAGCACACTTTACCATATTCTCCTTAATGTCATGTCTGCTTAGTTTTGGGCTTGCAGTTACAACTCATAGATGTAACCTGACAAAGAAATACATGTTATAACTTATAAACGTTTCCAATAATCTGCCTCCCCATGGAAAGTGTCTTTCAGTGCAATCCTAAGCACATCTACTGAGAAGTAAGTCCTATTTTATTCAGTGTATTCAATTGGCTGCATCAGAATCTCCCCATTGCAAATGAAGTGCTGGGGTTGAAAGGTAGAATTTGCCAAAGGACATACAATAAATTTATCGTGGTGTGGTTTATAATCTGGATGTAGTGACTCACAATTCACGCTCATTTATACCAGCTCCAGGCTCAGCAATACTTTGGAAAGCTTTTCAAGTTAATGTGCTTTCTTCTTTATTATAGAATACACTCATTTTAAAAGTGGTTGTGAACTAAAGAGCCAACATTGTCTTGTCTGACATAGAATTATAGATTGGGTGATGGTATGTATGCAAGTTTCTATCCCAGAGCTGTCAATTATCTGCTACAGAACACTGTAAGGGTATATGATGTTTCATAACTCACATCAATTCTGACCGTCAGTGCCTCTTGTGTGATGATTGACTGACTATAATGTTTTTGATTCATTTTTGCCATTAATATTCAAGTGATTACACTCTTAAGATATATGGTTTCAATATCTGAATAAATCAGTGTATGATTATGTAGAAAAAGCTATGATAACATGATGACTGATGCACTTTCCTGCAAACATCTTAGATTTGGTGAATTTTTCTGAAAATATTATGACAGTAATCACTCTCAGTGTTTAAGTGGTATGAGTGGCGAATGAAGAGTATCATATTCCTTGAAATATGGTAACTTTATAACAAATAGTTCAGGGCCAGCTCACTCTTAAGACAACTGAAGCAGCTGATTCAGCTGATAGATTGACCAAAAGGGGTCTTACATGCCAGCTGCCCCAATTTTCATCGGGGTGATCTGCATTCACTCTGATGCCAGCAGCTTCTTCTCCTCTTTATGCTCACTATTTTAAGAAAGAGTAGGGAGAGGCATGTCTCTCCTCACAGACGCAGAGTCCAATTTTTTGAGTTCTGAACAGTGGCACTGGGTGTCACAAATGTACCATAGCATATCCATGAGAGAGTTTAAGGTACATTGGCTCTGGGACCAGCACCAGATAGACACTGCCTGGCTCATGGTAAGAGCCCTTGGTAGTGGTGAGTGCCTTGGCAGTATTCCGGGGCAGGAAAGGAGGGCAATGGGCCTGATGGAGCATTACTCTGCCATATCCTACCCCCTATGTCAGGTTGCAAAGCTTGACACTAGGGCTGCAATCCTAAAGACACTTTCCTGGGACTAAGACCCACTGAACACAATGGGGCTTACTTTTGGGTAGACATGGTTAGGATTGTGCTCAAAGGCTCTTAAGTCTGTGCTGGCAAAATAGCTGGCACAAACTTGAGAAGCCCCATTGTTGAGGGCTTTCCCAGGTTGGGACAAAAGTTACTTTCCTTTGAAGATACTTACAATGAGCTTGGCGGTGCCACGGGTAAAATGGTAGCCATTTTGGTGCCACTGCACAGTGCTGCCCAGGATTGGATTGGGCTGTCACTCCCCAAGCTTTGCTTTTTTGAAAAGTGAAGAGGTGATGAGGATTACTGGTGATCATGCATGGACAGCAAATAACACTCCTTAGATGACCATTTGAAAATAGCCTAATTTGCATAAATTATAATTGCCGGTCAGTGGATCTGGTTGGCCAGCTAAGGGTTAATAACATGGAAATTGTGTCTTTTGGGAACAGCAACTTGCTTCCTCAGATTGGAGGAGTCTTGCATCTGCTCTGATCACATACTTTACATGAAAATTTTTAGGGTTTCTGAATATGTCAGCAGCTGCAATCTGAAAACCAATTACAGAGGCATCAAGCTCCATAGGTCTGAGCTGTTACACACAGACCTTGGTGTATTAAACAAGGCTTGCAGCCCCATCATATTTTGTGGCTTCTGTTTCGGCAGCTTGAAGAGGTTACTTTCTATGGTAGAGAGTTTCTGTACAGAAAGAAATCTATCTGAAGTTAAGTATTATTTCAACCACACTCTGCAGCATTAATTGCAAACCATTTGATCTCTGCAAGGCATTAAAGAATGTAGCTGATGAATGATTTGTCTTTGAACAATGTCCCCAAATTGCCAAGACTCAAGGGTCTGTGCTTTCAGAAATCAAACATTTAGGACATCTAAATTTTTACCAATACATAATTGTGTAGGTTGCTAAGAAGCAGGGGGAGTAAACACACAAAAGAAAGATGTCAGAAAAATGGATCCTCTATTGTAAACTTGCAAGAGAGCTTGAAATTTCTATCTATATATATAAAAGAGAAAAGTCACTCACTGACTGACTGACTGACTCATCACCGCCCTGCCAAAACCGCTGGGCATAGAAGCGTGCAATTTGGGGTGGGTGTTCCTTCCGTGACCGAGGGGTGCACTAAGAACCGGTTTTTGGAAATTCCAACCGGAAGGGGGTGAAAAGGGGCGCAATGCGTTTTCCTCCCTATACTTTACATTGAGAATTGCTGACTCAGCAACATTCTGCCCCAACTGCTGGGCCTGAAGCATGGAATTCTGGGAGTTCCTTCTGTCACCTGAACTCCCACCAAGAACCATCTGGAGAAATTAACCCTTCAGGGGCTGAAAAGGGGGCAACGTGTTTCTGTCCTATACTTAACATGGGAGACTGACCAACATCCAGCCAGTTTGGTGCTCAGTGCCTGGTGCACTGGGGGATGTTATTAGGAGGAAAAGGTTGCACTGGAGAGGATGCTGTGCATGGGGGGAAAGTTGCGCATGGGGGGATGATGCGCATGTAGGAAAGTTGCGCATGGGGGGATGATGCGCATGGGGAAGTTGCGCATGGGGGAAGTTGTGCATGGGGGATGATGCGCATGGGGGATGATGCGCATGTAGGAAAGTTGTGCATGGGGGAAGTTGCCCATGGGGGGACGATGCACATGCGGGGAAGTTGCGCATGGAGGGAAGTTGTGCATGGGGGATGATGCGCATGGGGGGATGATGCGCATGTAGGAAAGTTGCGCATGGGGGATGATGCGCATGGGGAAGTTGCGCATGTAGGAAAGTTGCGCATGGGGGAAGTTGCACGGGGGGGTGATGCGCATGTAGGAAAGTTGCGCATGGGGGAAGTTGTGCATGGGGGATGATGCGCATGGGGGAAGTTGCGCATGGGGGAAGTTGCGCATGGGGGAAAGTTGCACATGGGGGGATGATGCGCATGTAGGAAAGTTGCGCATGGGGAAGTTGCGCATGGAGGGAAGTTCCGCGTAGGGGGATGATGCGCATGGGGAAAGTTGCGCATGGGGATGATGCGCATGCGGGAAGTTGCGCACAGGGGAATGTTGTACATGGGGGTGGGTTGTTGATGCGCCGTGGGGGATGTTGTATGGGGAAGTTACTCCCACAACGCGGGTACACTTTTTGCTAGTTCTTTAAAAAAACTTCTAATATTTTGAATGAATGGTTTGACCTTTTGATGCCTCTTTTTGTACTTATTATATTTTAAGGTCGTTATTTTTAACCAGTGTGCTGTGCCACATTGGGTGTGCCACAAGTGGCAAAGGTGTGCCATGGAGTTTGGAAGATTTATTCATTTATTAAATAAATATTGTTTAATACTAGGAGCAATGAGGGATATTAATCCCCTCCAGTGGCAGGTGTGTTTTGTCACTTGTCAAAAGGCTGATGGTGTTCCTTGGCAATTTTAAAGACAATTTAAAGTGTGCCATGAGATGGAAAAATGTTGAAAATCACAAGGGAACGTGGTTTCAAATATACTTTAGCTTGCTAAGCATGCCTGATCTGTATCAGGCCAAACATGCCTGTATCAGGCATCCAAAACATGGCATATAGGAAAAGATTAGTAGTGCAATGGTCAAAATGTGGGGGACAGGTGGACTCTTACCAAGAATGGATGAATCAAACTACTTTGCTACACCTGCATCATGCGGCCTCTAATGACCTGCCCAAGATGGTGTCATCCACATGTACTTGTGCTAGTTACTGCACAAGCATCACAGCAAGGCATATTTCTTCTGTTTGTTATTGGTGACCAAGGAGGAGCAGGGTAAAGATTGAATAACAAGCTTTTAAATGGCCTCTCATGCCAACTATCCAAAACTGATTACTATTTGAATTGCTCCAAACTTCCCACTTAATGTGACATTTTATCATCTTGCCTCATAGTTGGGTCAGCCCTTTCCAAAAAAATTCCTGTTATTTTTGACTAAAGAAAGGTAAATTAGGTAATCTTTGTTTGCCATATATTTTGATAAGAATGTATTTGTTTATTTTTTCTGTTTTTTTCATTCTTTCTTTTTCTTTCTTACTCTCTCTTTCCTTTCTTTGTTGTTTCCCTTTTTGAAAATAATAAATAAAAATATATTTAAAAAACACAAAAAATTCCTGTTGCTGAGTTTCCATATAGTATGCTGTGGCTGTCCAGAGTCTGTTTTCAGCGTACTTATTCTTTAATAAGCCCAATATCTCTTTCCTAGATTGTCACAGTCAAAATAAAATCCTATTAGCCTATACACAAAGTTAAGGGGTTTTTTTTTTTTAACAAAAAGCATATCATTTTGCATTTGAATTCAGTTTCATTTACCATCATGCTGTGCATTCATTCAGTCTGGAGTGATTTCATCTGAAGCCTTTCACAGTATGTTTATGATTTAGCCATCTTAAATCATTGGATTTCATCTGAAAACCTGGCTGCTTCACAAGTCCCCTTTGGCCTTGGCTCCTTAATGAAAAAATAACACAAATCCCAAAACAGATAATTGGAGGACTGAACTGCTTGACTTCTGTCCTCTAGAAAAAACAACCTCTTTATTCCTATCTTCTATTTTCTGTTTAATAACTTGTTATTGATCACTTGGTGCAGTGGTTCCAAAACTCTGGGTTGTGACCCACTGATGGATTGCAACCTAATTTTTGGTGAGTCGCCAATGGGTGGTGGAAAGATCAGATAACTAACTGCCTCAAGATCCAAAGCTATTACAAGATCAGATACTGGAGATATGAATTACCTGCAAAGATTCAGCTCCTGCAGTTTGCAAGCATGTATAAAGATAGGATAATAAATGTTCAGGGTCTTTATTCTTGTTTTTATTATTTATAAAACATTATTTCTTTCCAGATTACATTTTTAGTCTCATAAAGTGGGGTGTGTCCCAATAGTGTCCCAATAGTGTCATTTTTTAAAAGTTTACAAATGCCTCACATAAAGTACAAAAATTTCTCTATGATTCTGCTTCACCTAAGTGCTAAAACTTTTCAGAACTACTCCATTGGTAGATCCATCCTTTTAGGACAGCTGTGTTTCCTCAGGAGGCTTCTTTTGGGGAGGGGTGGAGGGTTTGGCACAGGGTTTTTCAAAATAAAAGTGCATCTCTGTGCACCCTTTGGGCAGAGCAAAGAACGCATTGGCCCATTGGTGTTGCTCTTCTCAATGGGCCAATGGGCCAGCATGAGAGGTACACGAGAGGCAAGGGTTCAGTGGGATGAGAGAGGGAGTGATGGAATACATCAACTTGTGGGGGACGGTGGGGGAGGGAGGGGGCAGCTCTACAGTACTGGTGGCAGCATTGGCACTTCCCAGTCTATTCGCCTCCTGGCTTTGATCTGCCTTTCTGGGTTTAATTTGGCTTATGCCAGCTAGAATTGCTAGTGCACGTGTGTGTACAGCCATTTGGGCAGCAGAGGCTGATCCCTAGATATAATAGTCTTGGTAAAACAAAAATTTGATGACAGATATACCCAACAGATAGATATACCCAAACTATGGGTTATGAATGTTACATAGTGCAACAGCAAGTCCAAAAGTAGCCTACGGAGTATGAGATTTATCTTTTGGGAGAGTGTAACCCTATCCAAAAAAGATGAATACCAGCCTGTTACAGAAGGAGCTAAATCCCTCTTAGCTACTGCCATCCTGTCTTGATTACTCTTCCATTTGTTAGGGCTCATTCAGTGCATTTCTGGTTGCAAATATTTATTCAGAATTTCTATCCCAGGAGGCGTAGACCTGGGTGTCATCAGCATATTGACAGCTCTTCGCTGTCAAATATCGGAATTATTCCCCAGGCTGGTTTTGGTTCTAAAAAACACCATGGGAAAGATACATACAACTGTGAATCAACATACAGTTGCAGCTTGGGAGACAACTGATACCAAGAGTGGAAAATCCACATGGATATTCCTTTCTGCCTGAGAAAATCTCTAAACAGAAAATTAGATCACCGTGCACTCTTGCACATATCTTTCTTATACAGTCCGCACTGATTCTAAAGACCCATTTTTAATTCTAAATGACCATGACCTATTTTTAATGAATTCCCCTCTGTGGAGGAAAACACAAAAAATTCTGCTTTTTTAATAAAGTGAGGTGCAAAGCTAATTTTTATCAGTGTTCTTAACTTCGCTAAGTTTATATTTGTTACAGTGATGGGATTCAAAGAAATTAACAACCGGTTCTCTGCCCATCTGGCAACCACTTTTAAATGGCTATTTTTAAACTTTATATGTCCTATCTCTCGTTAACAACCGGTTCTGTAGAGTAGGTGCAAACCTGCTGGAGCCCACCACTGATTTGTTGTGAGCACCACTCTTTAAATTCATTTTCAAAATATAATACATCTATCCCCACTGACACTATGTAACTGCCTTTCTTATAGTGTCTGGGAGACACCAGGCAACAGTCATCAGTCCAACACACACTTTTTGCTTTTGTCTAGCTTGACTAGGCAAAAGCAATAACTGACTTAAGGGAGACGGTGCTTGGAATATAAAAGCCTGTCTTGCTGTACCAAACTAATGGTCTACTAGTCTCTGACTATCTCTAGGAAGAATCCTGCAAAAACAAGGTCAGCCTTCAAAAAGCAGCAAAAGAAGGATCTCCAAATATCTGCAGAAAAGCAAGATGTAATCCAAGGTATAAGAAAATGTACAAAGCCCAATATGTTCTGGCAGCTAACCTCTCTTGGGTGGCACTAAATAAGTTATAAATAACCAGTAGACCTACGCTCAAGCATAGGAAGCAAATTAGGAAACAGCAATCAAAAACTAATAAGAAAATATACAACCAACATACTCCCATTAAAATATGCACACAAAAATTCATAATCATTAAAAACTGACTTGTGCTTGACAGTAGGCTTACAATTATTATAATTGTTCCTTTCATGCGCCCCCCCCCCCCCCAAATGAAGGCAATTTACTGAAATGCAAAATGTGTTGTAATAAACATTTTCTTTCCTCCTGTTTGGAGGTTCTTCACTATAGCAGAAGCCAGGCTGGTGCTCTTGGGGAAAATGGAAAACACAATAAAGGTCCCCATCACCTGTTCTATGTACATGCAGTTTGTGTATATCTCCATCTTCAGCCATGATGCTCACTAATAAAATATCTCTTACAAACTGTCTTCTTAGGAATATACCCTGTCTTGAATTTGGAGGTCTGTTTCTCACATGTCTTTCACTCTCTTTGCCCAACATGATCACAACACTGAACCTGACTCAGTAGAAATAAGAACGTTCTGTTTTTTGTGATTTTTCGGTAACAATTTATTAATATATATGTATACTATCGCTTGATGGGAGTGATGAATACACAAGAGAGCATCATCATTGGGAACCATAATTCTCACTTGATGTTCACTAACATGCATCCCAATACTAACCACTGCTGGCACAGAAGGTCCACACATCCCATGCTGTAACCAACACAGGGAAGTTATAAGCTAGAGGTTTCCTCAGGATAAGGAACATTTGTTGCCTTACTCATGTCACAACCATCCTTTGCAGTGGGACACCAGCAAAATCACTGGCACAAGTCAGAGAAGCCTTATCAGACTTTCAAATTCAGAAGGGCAAATAGATTATGGCTGATCCTGCCTCCCTTTGACATCTGAATCACCTCCTGTCCTCCCCTTTGCACCGTTCCTCTTCTCACCTCTGCCACCAGGCAGGATCTTACCTTCTCTGTTGGGCATAGCATCTGGATTCAGTGCTGGCGAGATGGTCAGGCCTTTCAGCTGACATGCCCTACAATCCAGAGTAACTACGGGAGCACATAAGAGACATTACGTGTACCTGTAGTTACTGCACCACCTAATGAAAACCTATGGGAAATTCATATTGCAATCCAGAGCAAATTGTTCTTACACCGGAGCAAGGACACCCCATAGTTACTCTGGATTGCGCCCATAGCCTACTCACTGGCTGCCATCAATGTTCTTTATACTTGTTTGTGACACCCTAGGCCAGTGCAGCGCATTGGCATAAAATAAGATTAGGATTGCTTCATCATTTAACATTTGATTGTGTAAGTGCTTTTAAGCATTGCTCCACCTTCTAGGTGGTTGAAATCAACATTTGCACAGTTGACAGAATTATGAGCATAATTGCACAAAGCTCTGCACAAAATCAATCAATCAGCAGTATTTACAGACTGCCTTTCAACGAAAAGTTCACAAGATGCAAGCAAGTTCTATTTTTTCTGCAGTCAGTATTCTGGTAATACTGCTACATATCTCGATACAAAATTTGAATAGTGGGTGGTTTGTGGGACCACCCACTAACATTGGCTAGGTTGAGAAGGATCCAGGTGCTAGCTTTGAAGTCATGCATCGTTGCTGTACAAGGTCTGCTTGAGCCTAAATTAGTTTGGATTTTGATATGGAGTGTTGGTAGCACCTGTTTCTGTACTCCAGTTACTCAGTTTGAGGAACTGAAGCCAAATACCTGCAGGGTCCAGGTAGTTTTCAGTTGTACCCCATGCATGAAAGTCCTATACCTCACCATGAAAGGATACAGTCAGCAATCTTTACCATTGGGAGTGCAAAGATGTTTTAAGGGTTTTTTTGAAAAGCAATTTAAAATGCTAATGTCCACTCCCCCAATCAATTGCTTTCCTTCTCAGTTGAGTGCCTTGTTTCCAGTGGTTGTAATGGCACAGCGGGTGGGTGAGCTTACTCACCCCAGTGCACCAGAAAGGGACAAACCTCTTGTAAGTCCAGCGATATGTGGATTGTGATTTTTTTCCCCCTTAACACTTAATGATTTCCCATTTCCCTAAACCAACCAAAATAAAATCTTCAGGTAGAAAACCCTGGAGGTTGCTTGAGGCAGGTTGAAATGGCTAGTTAGAATGAGTATTTTAAAAGTGTGCGTGTGTCGTTAATAGATGCCTGTGCTACAGAAACAGCTTCACTTAAACCTGGAGGTTGCTGTGGGGCAGACAGTTGATACTAAGAATATTGAAGGGAAATTTCCAAGAAGAATGATTTTTTAAAAATCTGAGCCCAGCAACCTATGGCGTATCTGAAGTGTCAGTGGAAAAAGTGTGCACTTTTAGCATATGCAAAGTGCCTTGACTTGTATACTCAGTGACCGCGACCATCCTTCCCCAGCATACACCTGTCTGTCTGTCTGTCTGTCTGTCTGCCTATCTGCCTGTCTGCCCTCTTCTCTACAGGAAATGAAACTTCTCCAGCTAGACCTGGAGGTGTCTGTAGGCAGATTGAAAAGGTGTGAAGGGTGATCAACGACCTCCAGGTTTAAGTATTAGCATGTGCAGTGTCCTGCTTTCAGTATTCAGTGCACACAACCATCCCCCAGAACCCACTCTCTCTGTGTGTGTCTGCCTGTCTGAGTCCCTTCCCCCCCATGTGTGTACATGTGTGTGTACGTGTCCATGTCCAAATGGAACTCTAACCCTTGAGATTTTCAACCACAGTGTCATGGCACATTGGTGTGCTGCGAATGGTCTGCAGGTGTGCTGCAGGATTTTGGGAAGGGTCATAGAGCCTTTGGGCATCTGAGACCCCATCAGCAGCATGATGTGCCTTGTTACCGGTCAAACAACTGATGATGTGCCTTGACCATTTTGGTGCCTTGTCAGTGTGACATGAGATGAAAAAGTTTGAAAATCTCTGGTCTAGATCAAGAGAGTGCACTCTTAGCATGTGCAGAGTGCCTTGTGGTCTTCAATACTCAGTGACCACAAACATCTCCCAGCACACATGTGTGCCTCTCTCTGCCCCCACTCCTACTGGTTGGAAATTGAATGTTTTCACCTAGCCCTAGAGGTTGTTGGAGGCAGACTGAATCACGTCTCTTGTATAGGTGAAGAGAGTGCACCCTTAAGCATGTGCAGAGTGCCTTCAATACACAGAAACCACAACCACCACCACCTAGCATACAGCTGTGTGTGTGTCAGTCTGTGTCCCTTCCCCCTCCGCGGTTCCCCCCAATTAAACTTTTTGGGCTAGCCCTAGAGGTTGTTGGAGGCAGACTGACCAGGTCTGAGGACTAGGTGAAGAGAGTGCACCCTTAGCATGTGCAGAGACTGCCTTGTGGCTTTCAATACTCAGTGATCACCCCCTCAGCCAGGGTGACCATATATCATAAATGCACAAAGAGGACAATGCCCCTCTAAAATGTAGGACAATCATGAAAAGTGTTGGACATGACAAAATAAAAGCTAAAATCACTTGCATATATTGCTTTCATTTGGTTAATTTAGACCACACCATATTACTTATTATTAAATTTCAAACTATTACATACGGTTTGCCATATGTCCCTAAAAACAGAGACAGCCAATGTTCACATACTGGCAAACGGGACTGAGTGTCCTGCTTTTGTGGAAGATAATTATGGCAATATATACAGCACAGCGCTAACTGTGTCTTCTCAAAGGTAAGCCCATTTTCATTGAGTCTTATGGCTGCAATCCTAAAGACACTTTCCTGGGAGTAAAACCTATTGAACACAATAGGGCTTTCTTTTGAGTAGACAAGGTCAAGCTTGTGCTGTTACTCCCAGGAAAGTGTCTTGATGATTTTTTTTTTAAATTGCAATCCTGAAGACACTTTCCTGGGAGTAAGATCCATTGAACACAATGGGTAGACGTGGTTAAGAATATATACATTCTACATGTTGCTTGCTGACAAGGAAAAGAAGGGTGTAATGGAGATTTTATTTTTTAATGATTAAAAAGAAATAAGTGGACATGGTGGTTACCTCTCTGTGTGTTCGTGAGTGTGATTGTCTGTGTATATGTGTGTGTTGTGTGTGTGTGTGTATGTGAGAGTCTGTGTGTGAGTTTGTGTGTCTGTGTTGTGTGTGTGTGTGTGAGTGTCTGTCTGTGTGTGAGTGTGAGTGTCCATGTGTGTGAGTGAGTGAGTCTCTGTGTGTGTCTGTGTGTTGTGTGTGTGTGAGTCTCTTTCTGTATGTGTGTGAGTTTGTGTATGAGTGTGAGTGCCTGTGTGTGTGAGTGAGTCTCTGTGTATGTTTTTATGTGTGAGTTTGTGTGTGTGTCTGTGTGTGTGTGTGTGAGTGTCTGTCTGTGTGTGAGTGTGAGTGTCCATGTGTGTGAGTGAGTGAGTCTCTGTGTGTGTCTGTGTGTTGTGTGTGTGTGAGTCTCTTTCTGTATGTGTGTGAGTTTGTGTATGAGTGTGAGTGCCTGTGTGTGTGAGTGAGTCTCTGTGTATGTTTTTATGTGTGAGTTTGTGTGTGTGTCTGTGTGTGAGTTTGTGTGTGTGTTTGTCTGTGTGTGAGGTTGTGTATGTGAGTATCTGTGTGTTGTGTGTGTGTGTGTCTGTTTGAGTTTGTGTGTGTGTGTCTGCCTGTGTGTGAGATTGTGTGAGTATCTGTGTGTTGTGTGTCTGTGTGAGTTTGTGTGTGTGAGTATCTGTGTGTTGTGTGTGTCTGTGTGTGAGTTTGTGTGTGAGTGTCTGTGTGTGTGTGTTGTGTGCGTGTGTGAGTGAGTCTGTGTGTGTCTGTGTGTGAGTTTGTGTGTGAGTGTCTGTGTGTCTGTGTGTGTGTTGTGTGAGTGAGTGAGTCTGAGTGTGAGAGAGTGCGAGTGGAACTGTGTCCCTGGCTGTGGCTGTGGGTGCTGCTCTCCCTTCCTTGCCAGTGCCTGTCTTTCCTGTGCGAGGGCAGGAGTGCGCTCTCTGCCTGCAGGCTGGAGGGAAGGAGGCTGTCATCCTCTGCCTGTGCCTGGCTCTGCCTTCCTGGGTGTAGAAGGGCGCAGTGCCTGCTGCAGACGCCCTGCCTTCCCTGCCTCCCTCCCTGTCTGTCTGTCTGTCTGTCTCCAGTCTGGCTTCAGGCGGGCGGAGAGTGGAGGCTCCGTCGGGCGGAGGTGCGGATGGGACCCCGCGGGAGGAGGCGATGAGGTCCCCCTCGGAGTAGGCTGTGCAGGCTGGAGGGCAGCGGTGCGGGGCAGGGGCGCCTGGCGGCGGCAGCGGCAGCATCAGGTGCCGGGGCGTCGGAGCGGCGTCCGAAGTAGTTTGGAAGTGGTCTCCGCGGGGCCGGCGGGCGGAGGAGGAGGAGGAGGAGGAGGAGGATGGGGACCCTGCGGGACCTGCAGTACGCCCTGCAGGAGAAGATCGAGGAACTGAGGCAGCGCGACGCCCTCATCGACGAGCTGGAGCTGGAGCTGGACCAGAAGGACGAGCTGATCCAGAAGCTGCAGAACGAGCTGGACAAGTACCGCTCCGTCATCCGGCCAGCCACGCAGCAGCACCAGCAGCACCAGCAACACCAGCAGCACCAGCACCAGCACCAGCAGCAGCAGCAGCTCCAAGGGGAGCAGCGCACCAAGAGGCAGGCCATCTCCGCAGAGCCCACCGCCTTCGACATCCAGGACCTCAGCCACGTCACCCTCCCCTTCTACCCCAAGAGCCCGCAGTAAGTGCCCCCCGGACAGCGCCGCACTTACTTCCCAGGAGACTCTCCCCGGGGTTGGCTCCCCAGGATGCAAACCCCCTCCACACTTCCCTTGGGCTCCAAGGCTGCACACTTTTCCTGGGAGTAAACTCCATCACCTACCATGGGGCTTACTTCTGAGTAGACCCTGCCTGGGATTGGGTTCCAAGGCTGCAACCCTATCCAGGATTGGGCTCCACACTTTTCCTGAGAGTAAGCTCCATGGGCTAGCATGGCACTTACTTCTGAGTAGATCCTCCCCACACTTTTCCTTGGAGTATGCCCCATCATCTTATCATGGGACCTACTTCTGAGTAGACCCTGCCTGGGATTGGGTTCCAAGGCTGCAACCCTATCCACACTTTTCCTTGGGTTCCAAGGCTACACACTTTTTCCTGAGAGTAAACACCATGAACTACCATGCGGCTTACTTCTGAGTAGACCCTGCCAGGGTTCCAAAACCTGCAATCCTGTCCACACTCTTCCTGGGATTGGGCTCCATCGGATATCATGGAACTCATTTTTTAGTACATCCTTTACTACACCAAGGCTCTACACTTTTCCTAGGAATAGGTTCAAGGGCTAGCATGCCACTTACTTCTGAGTAAACCCTTGCCTGGGTTTGGGTTCCAAGCCTGCAACCCTATCCACACTTTTCCCAGGATTGGGCTCCAAGGCTCCACACTTTTCCTGGGAATAAACTTCATGGACTAGCATGGGACTTTCTTCTAAGTAGACCAGCATAGGATTAGGTTCTTGGAACTCCCCCCCTCCCCCTTTGTCCATCCAGCCATGTGGAGCCTTCTGCACCACCTCCTTCCATCCTCACCTCCAGCTCTTCACCCTTCTCCAGGGTGACCACATGTTCTCTTCTTCGAGGACATCCTCTTTTTTAGCCTTGTGTCCTGGAAAAAACTTAGTTGTGCTCCATTTGTGAGCAGCCTTCAAATAAATTATATGGAATAGTTTAAAATCTAATCAGTAATATAGTGTTTAAATTAACCACATGAAAGCAATATATGAGTGTTTTAGCTGTTATTTTTTCATGTCCTACATTTTTCTTGGTTGTTCTCCATTTTGTTCTCTTTTTTGGTTATGGCAGATGGTTACTCTTCTCACCTGGCCCTAAACACCTGTCTGCCACAAACTATAGCATTCCTTGTGTCCTTTCCAGACATCCAGGTAACCTCACCTCACTCCTTTCTCCAAAAGGACTTCTTAGAGTGTGAAGTGAGAATGGTCTGAGACTAGTATGCACCTTTACTCAGAAGTAAACTGAGCTTACTCAGTCAACTATTATAGTCAAACGAGCTTACTCCCTGGAAAGCATGGATGGCAGTCTCATTCTTTCTTATCTTCTTCCCTCTCTAATCCCCCACCCTTCAAATTAGCACAGTAGGATCAGACTGTCTCTTCCAGGGTGGTGTGTGTTTCTGTCTGGTTTTGTTGTTGTTGTGAGTTCTGCCTTGAATTTTACTGGGGAATGATGCTTGAACTGGGTGAATCAAAATTCACTGCCATAAGGCTAAAGAGGGGGAGGGAAGTGCATTCAATTCACTAGGTATTTGTTTACTTGAGGAGAAGCAGGCGTTTATTTATTCATTTTTTTTTGTTGGGGGGGCACGTTTTTTGGAAGACCTGAATTTCTTTGGCACCCCAGCAGGCAACGTTATTTTGGACCGTTTCTCTGATCTAGGGCTCTCTATCTGTTGTAACTGTCTCTGAGTGAGCACCTCAGTGCCAAACTGCTTTGCACCTGTATCCTGCAAGGCTGTCTCTAATGTACGGTTGTCATATGTCCCAGAAAACTGGGACAGTCCTGGTTTGGGGAGGGGGGGATTGCATTCACACAGTGGCAAGTTCGACAGGGGTCCTGTCTCAATTTTGTGGAATAGAATTATGGAAACCCTACTTTAATCTCATGCTGATGCTTGTCATCAGGCATATGTCAGAATGTGTACATTATGGGAATTCCACTCATCTACTTCCTTCCATTTCCCAGTGAGAACCAAAACACCAGAAAGCTACATACATAATCCCCTTTGGTCCCCTGTCAAAATCTGAGGAAGGGACTTTCTCCATCTCAAGACTCAGAAGTTCAGCTTCCATTTTGTGATCTTCCTTGAATCCCCCTGTCCTGAGTAGGGAAATGTTTTGGTCCTCGTCCTCCCAGTTCTGCCACTCCAGCCTTTGACTGCTGTTCAGTCCTTATCGTCTCTTATTTGTGCAGCTGTTAGTCAGCAGAGGAAGGGTAGAAACACAAGAGATCTGGGCTTCATTTCTCAGCAGTGAGATGCCAGAGAATTGACCCCAACACTCTTATTCCTTAATCTCAAATTTATAGAGGCTTACCCCCAAATCCAGAGTAACTACAGGAGCATGTAAGAGACTTTACGTGCACCTATAGTTACTGCACCGCCTAGTGAAAACCTATGGGAAATTCATATTGGAATCCAGAGTAAGTTGTTCTTACACCGGAGCAAGATTACTCTGGATTTTGCCCTTATAGGGATTACTTAGCAGTGAATATACTCTGCACACACTTTGCATTTCTTTATTCCTACAGTGCATGTTGTAGGACTAAAACCAAGTCCTACAAGTGTGTTTTTGCAAGCCTGACAGCCCCATTCTGTACAGCAGTATTCAGAGTACTCGACTGGAACACAAGAAGCTCTGGCTTTTTTCTCACACTGAAAGAAATAGAGAGGTGTCTTGGATTTTGCTGGCAGTGTTTGAACACAATCCTAACCATGTCTACTCAATAGTAAGCTCCATTGTGTTCAATGGGTCTTACTCCCAGGAAAGTGTCTTTAGCATTGCAGCCACTGTCCACATGAGTTTGCAGGCTTCTCCTGCATGTAACCTCGGGTGCCCCCAGGGCATAGCATATCCAATGCAGGACTTCTTTCTGGTTCCTTCCCCTCAACTGCATTTCTTCTTTCCACACTTCTCTCTGGAGTCTCCAGAGAAGTCTGGTCTGTTTCACAGCTCATCAAGCCCAGTGAGGCAGTCAAACTGACATGGCTTTTTAAAGGCGAGCTGGAAAAGGTGGTGGTTTGGTGTTTCCGACAGCCCATACTCAAATGTAAGAGGTGTCACCACCATGCGCCACTAAGTGTGTGCATCTCACCGGCTTAGCAAATGTGAAGCAGTGCTTTTGCTTCAAAAGTTGCATGCTGCAGGTTGCAGTAGATTGCTAAGGACACAGCAATCCAGGCAGTATAATTTTATGCATGCTTATAGGGAACCAAGTTATACTTGATTCAAGTGCATGGTTCATGGTATACCTGGTTCAAGTGTATACAAGTGCAGTGTATTCCAAAGTATCTAGTTGTGGCTTAAATAATATATTAAAGAGTCTAGGAAACGGCTACTACTGTGCATAAAAAGATAAGATGGTTTTAGGGTATTTTCTTAGTTTCAGATTCTTACTGAGACTGATGTTTTTCCATCTGCTACAAAGTATTTTTATTCGTGAATAAAAAGAAAATTTCTGGGTAACATAAGCTGTAGTAGTAAAGTGTAAATCCCGTAACACAGTTTCATTTTTGACACACACAAGGCAGCACTTTGCTCCTTGGGATAAATCGATGTAGAATTACACTACACAAACTATACCTCAAGCATAATTTTGATAAAAAGTAGAATTGCTGCTTCAGACAGAAGCATGACTTGATATGTACATGACAGTTCATGTTAGAAGATGGATAAAATGATTTGGTAAGCATCCCAGAAGCTCCTGTTTGGAAAAATGTTGGGAAAAACGCTGTACAAAATGGACCACCAGTCTAATCCAGTAAGGGCAAAATCCAGAGTAACTATGGGGAGTCCTTGCTCCGGTGTAAGAAAAACTTACTCTGAATCCCAATATGAATATCCCATAGGTTTTCACTAGGTGGTGCAGTAACTACAGGTGCCCGTAAAGTCTCTTACATGCTCCCGCAGTTATTCTGAATTTGGGGGTTAAGACTCTCTGTACATTCTTCTATTAAAATGGACCTATATAAGACCTCACATTTTATATCACAAGCACACAGTTTTGTGACTTAATTCTTTGGTTGCTGAAGTTGCTTCTTGGGCATACATACATAGGATTGATAACAGATTCGCAACCCTCAAGAATTGTTCCTCAGTTTGTACCAATATTAGGGGACACTTTATGGGTTGGATCTAATGATAATAGCCCTATCGCTCCATAAGTACCAGATTACTGTTTAACAGATTATTATTTTGTTAGAATTCAGTACGAATTAAAGCAGTGTGGGTACCAGATATTCAGATATCATTTTTGCCACATGGTCATCTAAAAAAGCACATTAAAGTGGCTCTGATAGCAGATTTTTAAAAAAATCATATGATTCATCTCATGCTGGGATTCTGGAAAAGACTGAAAGAAACATTGCATTTAATTTACCCATATGCAAATTAAGTCACTGAATGGTAAAGGTTCACACAGCTGACAAAATCAAAGATTTTTCTCACTTCAGTGTTATGTTCCACTGAGAGTACAGAATAGGTAAAAATCTGTTAGAACAAATGCCCTTATTTACATTCCATTACACTGATAACATGAAGTACTCTGCTATTTCAACACCATAGATGCTTCATCATCATACCCAGGAATAACCAGGGCACAATGCCCAGAAGATGGAATACAAATTTGTTTTCTGTTTCCACAATGGTCTTGTACAAATTTTTGTATATTACTATTGCAATAATTTCTCTTTATTCAAATGAGGGCATGATCTTTTGGGGGATCCACTTACTTCCCTTCTGTGTTTGTGATGGCGAAAGTACCTTACAGAGTACATATACGTTAATTTGTTTATTTTAAAACATTTTCTGATCATTTCAATTAATTGGATTAACTGGCAATTGTATATAGATAGAACTATGGATAAGGGAGTACAAGTGTACCTGTAGTTGGGGCTCAAGGTGTTTATAATTTGGTCAAGGATTTACACTAACACACACCAACCAGACAAGCCAAAATGCAAATGTGGTACTGAATGGGCCTCGACTTCACTGGTGAAAGCCTTGTTTGTGTCTTTTTGGTCTAACAAAATTTATGGGCTTTTACATATGTTCAGATTTGGATAAGGGACAAGTTGTAAACTGTACCTCTGTGTAAAGTTGACAGTTTTGTGGAAGCCACCTATATTTATGAATTGCTTCAGGGTAATAAATTACCAAGCAATAAAATTTAGGAAACCAAACAAGGAGCAGAGGTTGTGATACTACTTGAAGAGTGAAAAGTGAAATACTGTATCTGGTATATAATTGTGTACATTGTGTACATTGGTGGTGGCAAAATATGGAATGATAGGCAATAGTAAGCTAGTGAATGGGCACTTGGTATAGCTTGCTCCTTATTTATGGTCTGACATTCTGTGATACAAAAAGAGAATCAGGAAAGATCCACTGTGACCAAAAACTGAGCCTAAACACAGCACAAATCCCACCCACAGGATTGATCTGGCTTTCCTTAGTTCTTTCCTCCCTGTGATTCTGAATGTCTTCAAAGGAGAAAAAGCCTGCTCTCGGTGTCTCTACTCCCCCTCCAGTAGTTCTTCTGTCCAGAAAGGACATATTGAAAGGACAGCTGTAATAAATCTTGCTTTGATTATTTTAAATAAATTTGGTGGAAATCATCTTGTTTCACATTCGCTGTCACAAGTTTTTAATGGAGAAAGCTAGCCCTCCGACAAAGAAATATAGCATCCTTCTCATGGCCCTTAATTTCCTTCCATGACTGCCTTATAAATCTTAAGGTGCTGGGTTTGAAGACCCTGCGTGCTTTTTTCTTTCCTTTTTGAATCATGGTTCGTCTCAAAACACACCACATGTGGTATGATTTATGAGTACATGTCTATACAAATATTTTTGACATATCTAAATGCAACATCTAAGCTTTCACGAGGTGAACAGGAATCTATCCAGGTGGGGAAAATCTTCAGAAGGATCTAATATATTGGCTTACTATTTATTTCTGTGAGTACAATCTAACTATCTGTTCTTTCTATGTTGTGGCACAATTCTAACCATGTCTACTCAAAAGTAAACCTAATTGGGTCAATGGATCTTACTCTCAGGAAAGTGTCTTTAGGATTGCAGCTTTAGATTCAGCTAATTTCTATACCAAATGTTCTCTTTAGCCACTTGATAGGATCTCATCAGTAGAGCTCAAGTGAAACTGAAGTTCATCTATCTGAAAGTTATTTAGTGTCTTTGCTTTTGGTGATCATTTCTGTGTGTAGTCACTCAAAACTATGGGCAAAATCCAGAGTTACTATGGGAAGTCCTTGCTCCAGTGTAAGAACAACTTACTCTGGATTCCAATATGAATTTCCCCATGTAGGTTTTCAGTAGGTGGTGCAGTAACTATGGGTGCATGTAAAGTCTCTTACGTGCTCCCGTAGTCACTCTGGATTTGGGGGTAAGTCTGGAAGTGAGAGCAAAACTGTCTAATTGTCCATAGCAACATTTTACTTATGCATGTTACGTGTTACAGCTTGAACACTTAACTGGAGAGGGAAGTTAGTTCCCTGTATAGTCCAGGGTGAAGAGTTACTTGATCTGCTTACTATATGTCAACTCTTACTCCACTGTGTATACTGTAAAAGAGGCTGCTCTGTTCCTTGGGATTTGTGATGACAGCACACTTGTTGGTTTGAATGCTGTTTCCTATTGAAAAGCTATTAAAGACGGTGCTTATTTGTAGTATAATTGTCCTGCCACATGGCAGTGTAATGAAAATGTAAGATTGGATAGGAAGTCTCTGTTGTAATTAAGTAAAGATGTTCTACTAACTAAAGTAGATGTTTGGAAATTGGATCCAACTTCATCTGTTGCTCTCAAATGAAAGCAACGAACCAAGAATACATTTTTTGAAAAAATCTTGATCATTTAAAAAAAAAAAGTTCCCAGCACAAAACAAACTATATTTATTCAGAAGTCTTAGGCTGCAATCCTAAACAAACTTTCCTGGGAGTGAGATCCATTGAGCACAATGGGGTTTACTTCTGAGTAGACATGCTTAGGATTGCAGCCTTATACAGTCTATTAAGACTTACTGCCCTATATTTAGCAATCAACAACCACTTGCCTTTTTCATTGTTGCTCATTGTCTAACATTTTATGAGGCTAGATTTCACCTTCTGAATAAGCCTAAACGACAAAAAGAAAATAAAGGAGTATTGTTTTGAAAATATCAAAGTGAAGGTGTAGCATGCAGAACAGAGCAAAAGAATCCTATAGTAAGTGAGAATTTATTTTGGAATATCTGAGGGTTCTAAGGACTTACACTCAGCATGTCTTTGAACATGACAGAGATGCAATATAGAAAAAGTAATTGTGTCTTACTCTTTCAGTTTCTGTGCTTCTTTACAATATCTCCTTGGTGATATCTCCTATTCATGCCTTCCCATCAGGTAGCTATACATCTCTCTGCAGAAAGAGATATGAAAGTTGTGTTTGGAATGTTGTGGGAAACTTGCATAGGCATCCTGCTTAGCCAGGGATATAGTGTACGAATCTGAGCGTACATACTGCTTTAAAAACAGTGGCTGCCCCTTGAAATTTGCCAGAATCAGTGTTGGGAATTCCACTTGGATGACTTAGATTTGAGTCACAAAAATCTAAATTATTTTTTTTTCACTTACCAATTTGTGAGTTGTGAGCATGGAAGATTCTGAACAACACTTAAGGCTGAGTCTTGTGTCCCACCGACTTGAGACTTGTGTTCAAGTTGCCAAGTCAAATTTGACTGTGTTGAAGGGGGTGTTTGTTTACTGTTTTCGCGGCTTGAAAACATGACTGGCTGGGCAGTATGGATTTCCAGCCATAAGACAGGGAAAAGTTTATGTGTCCGTCTGCAGCCAACAGTGGCAGAAGAATCGATAAGTAGTACTTATATACCACTTTTCAACAAAAAGTTCATAAAGTGGTTTACTGAGAAAATGAAATAACTAACAGCTCTTTATTTAGATTCTGATAGGAACACAGGAATGGGTGATCATTGAGGAAAGGATTGGAATTCTATTATTTTCATGGGCTGAGAGTGGGCTGGAGGAAGAGCCCAAGAGGTACCTTGTCTTATGATCTCCAAGGAAGGAATTAGGCAGGGAAGGGGGTAATCAGTTCATAGAGATCATGCATATATAGTGATCGCCACATTGCTGGAGAGAGGAGAAACCTTCATTGAATAATCCTCTTCAACAGGACTACTGCTGGGTAGCTGCCAAGACTTGGGTTGTCCTGGTAAGCCTCACTGCTGTTGCTTGTGACTCTCCTTCTCCCTACTCCACTTCCTTCCACTCTCTCATGGTCCTTCACACCATTCCTGTTTACAGATGAGCAAAAGTGTGTTTAAAGAGAGCTCTGACATACACAGAGCCCAGCAGCAGACCCCATGTTGTGGGCTTTTTTAACTGTTGGGGCAACTCAATGTGAGTCCTATAGAGCCAGACATGAGCTGATCAGGTGCCTGAAATGCTTGAAAAGGCAACTGATCTGCCCCCCTCATTTTAGCTCTCAACAGCATGCCATTGCTAATTTCCGCTCATTCATCTTCATTGCTACCAGCACCACCATCTCTTGTAATACCTTGCCAAGTACTGGATTAGAAGGTTCCTGTTCCTTTGAGTCCACAGTTTTGCAAGAAGTAGTGAAGAAGGAAAGGTGGTGGCCTTTGGAGAAGGTGGCGGTGAAGGAGAGGTGGTGGCCATTGTCCTGCAACACTATACAGGTGTTGTAAGTCTGAGGAGACAAAAGAAAAAGGAAACTCAAAAAGAGGGGACAGGATCATGGTGTTGCTGGGATTCTCCTTCCCTGCTCCCTGCCATGCTATGCCCTTTCTGCCACCTACTGAAATGAGCACAGGTTCTGTGATATGCAAAACTGTTGTTACTTTACTTAATAGCAGCTGCATGATGTTTGCAGGGTTGCTGAACCTTTACAACAATGGAACATCATTTCTTTTATGACATTCACTCCACAATTGTTAATGGTCCACTGAATTAGACCATGAGCCCCTGACAGACATATAGGTTAGGTTTCAAGTGTCTGTAATTAAGTTGAAGTGTATGTAAATTGAACCACCCAGTGTTTGCCATCTACTTTCATGCTTGTGCAAAAGTACCACTGGAGGAATTTAGAAAAATTAACATAGAAGAATAGAACTACTGTATGCAGAAATTATAGCACATAGTTCTGGCAATTAGATTTTCATATTTTGCAGTATTACATACCTATAGGAGATAGAATTTACTGTGTTGTACAGAGAATGAGAATAATTTAGCCACTTCAAAACATGTTTCATTTAAGCACTTTATTCACAGAGGATCCACTTTTGAATTGTTTCAGAATTTATTCAGACAAGGATGTAGCAAGGATGAAATGTCTATCTGGAGTGACTGAATATGTCTTAGCAAAATTTTGAAATAGCATTATAAGACAAAGGGCAATCCTAACCGATTTAGGCCAGCTTAACTCACCTGGCATATTTTCCTGAGGAGGTGTGAGGATGTTAGTGTATGCTAATTCACTGACCTAACCCCCTTCCCCCACAGGAGTGGGGTTGAAATGCCTTATGGCACTTTTGTGACACACCCAGGTGAGCATGCCAGCCTAATGGGAGGTTAGGATGGCAGCCAAAGTTATTATTTGTGGGACTATCATATTTTTACGTATAAGGGTCATGAGGTCTAATCATGTGTACTAAGCAAAAAAGCAGGCCTCCGTCAGTCTTGAAAGACTATGGTATCGTGCTCGGCGCTGCATAAGCTGCATGCGAAGCATGAAAGCCTGGGTTGGATTGTTATGGAGGATAGGCTGTTACCCAAGCAGCAAATCCCCCCTCTCCACGCCACTGAATTAGTCCAATGGAAAAGCAGAGCCAATACGATTGGATCCAGCTGCTTTGCAGAGCTGGGCTAAGGACAGGAGTTCACCCTGTCTTGTGGGGCCGACCCGGGTCTCAAACCCTGGCCTGCTGTTTAACAGGCACAGCGTCTTAACCGCTTGCACCACCCACAGTCCACAGCGTATCTATAATTTGAAACCTGCAGTTTCTTTCTTTTTAAAAGAAACAATTGCTGAAACGACATTGTTGAAATGAAAATATAAAGTTGTCAAAATCTGAGAAGCTCTCATGAACTCATGAACTTGCTGATATTTGAACTTGCTGATATTTGAACTTGTTCATGATATTTGAAGCTCTCATAAAATTTTGCTGATATTTGTCGATCCTTTACTAACGTCCTGTGATTTTTATATATAATACTGTATCACACTATAAATTTGCGATTAAGCTTTTGCATAGATTTCTTTTGCACACCTATTAAGAAAAGTATCCAAATGGATTCTTATTAATATTATCATTATTACTTTTACAACTTGCATCATTCATAGCACTGTTAGTAGTATTAATTTATCTTTGTCCCTGCCTATTGCCAGTGAAACTTTTAGGACACAAAATCGTCCCCAAAGACTTGGGGAGCTGCAAAAGGGATGGCGATTTGTGTCCTAGAAAATTGCCTTTCAAACTGCAAACTGACAGACCCTTAACTAGAGGCTTGGTGTCTTCTGTTCTGGCATATGAGTCATCTGTCCTCCCCCCTAGTCTTCTGGGGAGCTGTTTCAAGGATTGTAGCATGTGTGATTTCAGCTGAGACTGGCAGCTTTCCCTAGGAGGGATGGGCAGAAGGAAGCAGCAGCATCTTCCTATTGTCACTACTGTTTGCTCATAAAGTCTCTCTCTTTTTTTTCTTAATTTCTCCCTTGTCTGCTTAGCGGTGGAGGGTCTCCACAGTATCCTAGCAACTACAGGCTAACATGCTTGACTGCTGGTCTTTTTTGCCTCTCGTTCGTTCCTTGCCTTGCCCATGCCGCGCGAGGACAGCGCTGATGCTTTCGGGCAACTCCATTGCGTCTTGAAAAGGTGGTCCTCTAGCATACAACAACAGAGCCCCCAGTTATAGTACCAAAGACTTTGAGGGATGGACCATCACAGCAGCTGAGTGGTGCAACTGCATCTTGATCCCTTCCTTCTGTTGCTTCTCTTTGCATTCGCTTTGATGAGATCTCAGCTGCATGAACTATTTCGAGTCTGATGAGCAGTAAAAAGACTGTCTCTTTAGATCTTTCTCTCCACAGCTTTTCTCTCTCAGGTCCAGATGAGATGTTATGGAGGCAGACCCAAGTTTTTTAAACAGGTTTGTGCCAATTCACATGCAAGTCAGGACTGAGAATGGGATTTAAAGGGCCAAAACAGTTTTCAAAGCGGGGAACTATTTCCCCTCCCCCATAATTTATTTCCTAGCCATTTTTGTTCATTTATGCCATGTGGTTCATTTATGTGTTAGACCCCATTTGGGAGAAAAACACATGAATATGGGCTTCCACAGATTCAGGTCCACCACACCTTCCTGCCATCTTGACCCATTTACTCATATACATCATGTCTCTCTTTGCACATGAATAGAGCAAATCTAGATGTGTAGATTAAGATATACCATATTTACTCAAATCTAACACTCACCTTTTCCAGTCAAATTTAGTCTCCAAAATTCGGGTGCACATTACAGTCAATGGCGTATTAGATTCGAGCAAATACAGTATTTTGATTATATATTTATAATCAAAATAAGTATTCATTTGGTATTCATTTAACTCAGTATTTAGTTTAACAGCTTACTCTATTGTAATTAAAAATGCAGTATAAACCCATTGTTGTATAAAGTTGTGAAATTAGGTAAAAATCATAACATAAACCCATTGTCATATTATTATTGTCGCATAACTCATTATTTAATGCAGTAAAATTAATTTTGCAGCTGCTTTGTAGCTGCACATTATAATCGTCAGTAAATGTTTTTACCATCTCAAGCCCTTTAAAATCAAGGTGAGTGTTAGAATCAGTGGTGCATTATATTCGAGTAAATATTGGTAGTTTATCTCAGTTTAGTTCAGAGCCAATTAGTGGTGAATAGAATAACATGGTATTTTGGCATTATAGGTTGTTAAGAACAAATTTTGTGGCAGTTTTCCATTTTGCCAGTTCTTGTTGCTGAAGACATCTGGAGTCTGTTGGAGACTAAATAAGTGGAAATAAAATGAACATATGCAGTGACTTTTCCATGAAACAGGACCTTGTCTCTCTATTTGCAGATTGTAATATCCAAGTTTGGGCGTGCAAACTGTGATTTAGTGTTGACAACCTCAGTCATCCCCTCTGAGATGCTGGATGAAAGAAGCAGATGCACAAAGCCAGCATCTCCGTGCATATGCACTGCAGGGTTTGGAAGTGCATCAGAAAGATTGCCAGGTTATTTAATTACAGATCTGTGTGGTAACATTTCTCAACTGGGTGGGAGGCCAGATGTGATACAATAAACACTGATAAGAGGCTCAAAGTAGGCAGGAGACATCTTTCAAGTTTTCATATGAAAACTGCATGTTGGAGCTCTGCCTCCTGCAAGAGTCTCCTACCACTGTTGTGTGAAACTCTAGTTGCTGAGTGGCAGGTGTCCAGGAGTATCACAAATGCTATTGAACACACCCTTGCATTCCACCAGTGGTACACCTGCCAGTGGTTAAGGAATTCAAAGTACCACTTGCCCTTTCCTATGTCCCTCTATTCAGAAGTAAGCCCCCTTGCAGTCAATGGAGCATACTCCCAGGATGGGGTGGAGAAAAGTGCATCTTTAGAGCCCAATCCTGCGCCCCTCCATTCAGAAACCCCTTTGCATGCCAAGAATAGATGCTGTTCTTCAGCATCTCCAGCTCCTACAGCAGTGCAGGATTGGAGAAGCCCTTTGGGTAGGGGGTGTGCAGAGGAAGCCACATGCTGGCTGGAGGACAGGAAAGCAGGTGTGCATGTATAAAATGTCAGCATGCAGAAAAACATTGTAAAATTAGCTCTGCACTACACTGCCAAAAGGTTGCTGATCACTGCTATAGATGGTTAAAATGGTTTTTATATCTGGCTGGGATGCCATTGTCTTTTGTGGTGAAACTGTCTCCTTATTTGTGTCCCTGGAAGGAGAGTTGTTGAGACTGTCAAGCTGAACAGCTCAGCATAGATTTCGTTCACAGTCACAGAAACACTTGCTCTTGATGACTTACCAGGAGTAGTATCCAGGATTGGGAAGGATAGACATAAACCTCTAGGTCTGCAGGCCCCATCTGGCCTGACTGATGCCTGGACCTTCAATACTAGTGACAAGTAGCAGCCATTCATGAGCAGCCAGGGGTAACCTGGGAGACCCTATGCTGCTATTGTCACTGGAATTTACAGCTGAATGTATGCATGTATCAACCGTATGGGAAAGGATGGCACTGGACATATCAGGTGATGAGAAATTCCATCAGTGTTAGTATTTATTTATTTACTGTATTTCTATCCCAACTTTCTCTCTATTGGGACCCAAGGCAGCTTGTGAGGTCTCTGGTGCAAATGCAACCATTGGGTATTTCAGGGATAAATATGCACGTTCCAGCCCTAGACTAAGCAGCCTCAAGTCCACTACTGTGTTTCTCAGTCTGCAGACAGGAATTTCCCCACACGTTTATTGGAATACAGTATTCTTGTTCTCAGAGTCATGATCTTTGTAACAATTCTTGCCTTGCCCTTAATGGTTATAAAGGTCCCACATTTTTGGGAAGCCTACATTTTCCTTTTATGTAGCAACACGACATTTGCATTAGTGACCAAGCTGCTTTAGACCTCACAATCCAGCCCCTTTTCTGTCTCTGCTTTCTTCTTGTCTTTCCAACTTGCTGAAGTTTATTTCCACAGATATTTTGCCCTTTTAAGGCAAATAACTGGAGATCAGTACTAGGTCTCGATTTTAAACAGACTGCACTAGCAGTGACATAGTACCAGGACATTTTTAAAATAAGCCGTCTCTTCATTTCCTCTGCTCCTCCCCTGCAAACATCTGGCTTCTGCATACAAGACACTGAGCTGGGTGTTGTAGCTGAAAGCACTAATCAGCTGGACCAGCAGGAACTAGGGGGAAGCAGGCTAAAAGGAGATTGAGATAGCTTGTAAAGGGCATTTGTTGGTCTTCCTCAAATATTTCAGAGCTGCTTTTTGGATTTGTAACTTTTAAATTTCACTATTTTTCTGCCAGAGAGAACTTTGGGACCAGGGAAATTGTCCTTACACAGCTGGGGAAAAAACTTGCAGCTGACACCCAAGCTTGTGCTTCAGTGCCACCTTTACTTTAAAAATGCAAAAGCTAGCTTTCTTTTTTATCAGAACATTTGGACCACACTGAGGAGGTGATACATAGGGTTAAATACTAAATGTATCTGCTAGCTCTTTTTATAGTTCCAGAAAAAGTTTGGGAGTCTATGTGTGAGAGGAAAAATGGTACATCTGATACATGAAACAGAACTTATATAAGTTTACTTCATGTTTCAGCAACACAGTTTATCTGGCAGCCTATGCTGTTACTTTCCTAACATAATCCTGACACTCACCTGGTAGAGTATAGCTCCTCAGTTTAAGGAAAGTATGCTTTTATGCAACAACAGTCCTTGCAGATCACTATGGAAGGTCTTTGATGGGCTCTTGAAATGAGCTCCAGTTACTTCCCAAACTCCTGCCAACCTAGTTTAAAAGTGTATAAATTCAAACAGACAGATAAATATCACTTCACTTGGAAGGTAAAAGTGTTCCATGCACCTTTGGCATGGCAGCCACATGACCATGAAGATAACTTTGGACAACACTGACTCGTCAACCTTACAACAGGGACAAGCACCATTCTTAGAGTCCGTCACAACCAGTAGGGCAACCTGCAGGGGACACCTTCATCTTTAAGTGATAGGTTTATATACATGAGTGGTTACCTTTCAGTGCTGTTCTCTCCTATCCAAACCTTCCAGAACACTGACAGTTACTAGTTGATGCAACCTACATCACTGTCCCTGTCCACCCACACACCTGGAAAGTGACAGGTGTTGCTAGCCAATCCTTTAATTAAAATTAGCAGTTCTCAGCCTTGAGGAGGAGATACCAGGAGATAACCAGGTGGTTTGTCTGAAAATGTTGATAACCTGTCCCACCCATACATTGCATTTTCCTGCTGCTTAAAATGGTTCCTGGCATAACAGGATGAAAGGCATAACATAACAGGTGAACATTTTGAAGACATCTCAATTATCTCAAAAGTAATCTGTTCAATAGTTGATAATAGCTTGCTTTGATTCTTTTGTGTAGGGGATGGCATATTAAATGTAAAATCCTATAAAACATTGCCATCAAGCATTTCTAAACTTTTTTTCCTTTCAAGAGGAAAAAAAATGTGATCTGCCCCTCTTCCATGTACCAGAGAGAATCAGAGGATCAGAACCTTAATGGAAGTTTACTTTTTCCCTCCTTGACTCTTTTCCTCTCTTGCAAGCCCTAAGCAACACACACATAGAGGCATATACAGACTGCTTTTGCCAGTCATTACTTTTAATATGAATTCTTCCCATATATGCATTCAGCATTGTATCTTTCCCCAGGGCCACATCTTGCACATTTCTGACTAAGACACCAGTAGCTATGCATTTCATTTTTAGGTGTCATTTACTGAAGTTGTTAATGACTGTGTTGCAGAGTTCCCAGGCATCTGAAGTCAGACAAATGTTGTTTGTTTTCACTAGACTTTCATTGCCAGGAAGCTATGTCCTTTTCATGATTATTATAAAAAGCACTGTAAGTTATGAGAACATAAAACCAGGAACAGTGGTAGACATTTTGGCAACTTAAGCACAAAAAGAATTTTTTTATTTGAAATGACCATTGTTGGGGAATAATTGTCCCAGGATGAGAAAGGGCTAAAGCTAGAGGCTGGAATTTGTTCTGCCTCACATGACCCTTCAAAAGCAGGAAAGAGTTTAATGTGGAGAACTCAGAGGCAGCTGTCTGGAATCAAGTTACCTGTACTGATGTGAATAATTATCCTCCACGCTGTTTTGTTGGAGGGGATTGTTTTCCTTGCTGCCTTGCTTAAACCATTTTTTTTACTTTAAGTTAGGATTTCTCTCTTTCTTTGGTTGGCTTTCAAGGTGTTAACACCAACTCCAAATGAGTATGTAAAAGCTTGCAAAAAGTTTGTTTTGCTTTTGATCTGTCTGCAGATTTGCCAAATCTGTCTGAGGGCACAATCCTAACCAATTTAGGCTGGCATAACTCACTGGCATTTCTTCCTGCGGTGGTGTGGGGAGGCTGGCATATGCCTGCGCACTGGCCTAACCTCCAGCAGTGGGACAGGATTGCCTTACAACATTTTTATGACACCTCCAGGTCAGCAAAGGACTTATTCCGTGGCTTATGCCAGCCTTACTGAAGCTTAGGATTGCAGCCTGAGGCTCTCAACACACTGGCTGTATTGAAATGGATAGAATTGCTTTTGGTAGCTTCCTGGAGACTGATGCTGAATCCAGGAGAGTTGGAAACTTTCTTTAGAGGGCAAGGCTGCCCTCGTCGCTTCACAGCATGCACATTTTCTTTGCCTGGCCCATGCTACCTTTTTGGCAGGAACATGCAGGTGTTCCTCTGCTTCCTATAAGTGAGCACATGAAGGAAGTCCTTTGTGAGAAGGCCAAACTTCCTATTTGGTTGTCAATCCTATCTCGCCTTCTTCCCTCTCACCCTTTGGTTAAAGTGGACTTTCATCACATCCCCTTTGCACCTCTCATCTTTGCACCTTTGTACCTTTCACCTTTTTGTTAAGGTGGACTTACCCTTTCCACTCACATCAATTTGCATCATTTTCACTCAGTGTACTTCAGTCTAATTCTTGGTAGTATCCTTTTTGCTTGTGTTGCCTCTGAAACCACAGACACAGTATATCTCGTTTACCCGGCATGCTTGCATTCAATTAAACCAGGGATGTCCGAACTTTTTTGGCAGGAGAGCCACATCATGTCTCTGACACAGTGTCAGGGACTGGAAAAATGATTTACATTTCAAATTTGAATAAGAGCACAATCCTAACAATGTCTATTCAAAAGTAAGCCCCATTGTGTTCAGTAGGTCTTGCTTCCAGGAAAGTGTGTTTAGGATTGCAGCCTAAATGTACATAAATTTATATATAAGTGCATATTAGAGAAATTACAAGGCTTGCCATGGGCCAGATGGAGGGATCTTGCTGAGGGCTACGTTGAGGCTTGCTGAGGGCCACATTTGGCCTCAGGCAGTGGTGGGCTTCAGGGGGTTCTCACAGGTTCTATAGAACCCTTTGCTAATGAGCATCTGGTTCTGAGAACTGGTTACTAATGGGACACAGAACCTGTTGTTAATTTAGGTTATTAGGAAATAGAACTTGTTAATTTATCTGAATCCCACCACTGGCCCCAGGACCACGATTTGGACAACCCTGAATTAAACATACTGAGAGAAGGTGTTTATTGCTCAGTACTGAAAGCAATTGGTACATGGAGATCATTCTCCAAAGCATGACCAGAGTTTTAACATAAATTGCCAGACTCTTATACTTTATTACAAACAGTAGGTGAGGCATTATCAGCAGGGGGTCAGCTGCAATCTAACAATTTATCAGTCTACAATCTACCTCTGGAAGTGGGTGGCTGCTTTGGCCTTCTGACTAAACTTGTTAGGCTGAACAATTGCCGTAACCCTGGCTATAGTTCTTTAATGAACTATAGTCTTCTAGCCTCTTTAATAAACGCTGTATTCCTTAAAGAACACTGTTATCTCGGCATCACTTGCTGATTCAAATAAACTGAAACAATAAAACTATTATAGGTTACACTGTTGCAAAGTGACTTCAGAGAATACAACTTCCCTGAAACCGCAGAGATGCAAAACGTGTCTTTCAGATGAATCTCTGTGGAAACAAAACATTACTATGTTCAAGAGAGATACACACAATATGCAACCTGTCACTGACTGAAATTATTTAACTTTTCCTTGAAATTCCTGTTCCTGTATCTGGAGGCAGTCGGACAAAATTGGACTTGTATTGAAAGCCAATGGGGGTGCAATCCTAAGAAATTTAGGCCAGCCTAACTCATCATGTCTTTCCATGATGGTGTGGGGATTTTGGTGTTTGCCTATAAAGTTGCCTAATCCCCCCCATGAGTGGGGCAGAAGTTTCTTGCTGCACTTTGGTGACACTTCCAGGTCAGCACAGGACTTTTGCCGGGCCTTAGGCTGGCCTAAGTAGAGCTTAGAATTGCAGCCTTTGTCTCACATTTTTGGGTTGACTCACTCTCTCTGCTAAACTTGCTGTATGTTCTGGTACTCTCAGTAGTAAAACAGGCCAGTAACACTTTACTATGCCACTGCAAATTTGCCTAGGAAATTGCCCAAGCAAAGCACTCTGCTGGTCCCTTCTCTGTGCATTTCCTCTTTATTCATCTCCTGCCACCTCTGAAGCACATTCTTTTTACCATCCTCAGAGTTGATACAAAATGCTTCTTCAATATTATAACTCTCAAATATCTTTCTTGCACCTCTCAGACACATGATGCAAGTTCAGGTACCCAAGCTATCATCTCAGCTGTACCAAGTCAGTTTATTTATTTTGATGAGGAAAAACGAAATTACTCTTTGGCTACAATCCTAACTTCCAGTTAGGCTGCCATAAGCCCTGGCATAAGTCCTTTGCTGACCTGGGGGGTGTTACAAAAGTGCCGTCAAGCACTTCTGCTCCACTCTTGGAGGATTATGCCAGTACACAGGCATACGCTGACCTCCCCACACCACCATTGTAAAGGCTTGTAAACAGGGATGAGCACCACACCCTATAGTTGGAAACGACAGGCTGTTAACCTGCAGGGGGACCTTTACCTATTTCTCCTCCTTGGCTTTCCTCAGATTTTATTTCAACTGTCAATTTCTAGCAACAACCCTCAATGACAATTCCTAAATGTTACTGCAGTAAATGTTACCTTTCTATGAAGGTTACACCATGCTGTATGCAGGGCCTACCTCGTTGTCAGTCAAATTTCAAAATGGTTTCCTCACCAACAGTATACCTTCTCGTAAAGGTAAATCAAAGTAGCCAGAATATTTATCAAAGCATATACATTGAAAATGTGCACCAAGTTTCAGTGCAATCCTGATTATTAGTTAACTCACCAATCTTGCAGTACTGACTTAACTATAGTCTGCGTCTTGTGCTAGGCCAGCCCAAAGAAAGGATCTTTGAAGGTTCCAGAAATGCAACTTTATCAGTAAGTCTCCCAACATCTGTGGCAACACCTCCAATATGTTCCAGTCATAGGGTGGTATACCTGATCACATGGGCAAGACATGGAAAGAGTACACACAATACACAGCAACATAGAACTGATTCATTACATCAACACACACTGAAACAAGTATGCTGCATTCCAGCACAGTAATCTGCATTTTCTTTTTATAGTGCAAAAGCATCATCAGCAGATGCAAGATGGCTTTGGGTAGTGTGCATTGTTCCTGGGTAAGGCTATCTTAGGATACATACTGTCCTTGGAGTAAGCTCTGCTGACAATAATGGGACTAACTTCTTAAGTAGATGGGCATATAGGGCGCAATCCAGAGTAACTACGGGGAGTCCTTGCTCCGGTGTAAGAACAATTTGCTCTGGATTGCAATATGAATTTCCCATAGGTTTTCACTGTATTGTGCAGTAACTACGTGTACACGTAATGTCTCTTACGTGCTCCCGTAGTTACTGTGGATTGCGCCCATAGTAGGTTTGGACTCTTCAGGCTGCAATCCTAAAAACACTTTCCTTGGAGTAATACCCATTGAATACAATGCTTACATTTGAGTAGACATGGTTAGGATTGCACTGTTTGTCAGGTCCTCCCTGTCCCTTCTACATCTTGTTCATGTTGGCACACAAATATAGGGTTTACACTAGCTAGAGTTCATCTAATGTCAGTGTGAAGTTGTGCTTGTATTAGAATGAAGTCCCTGTGTCCAGTGGTGGGATTCAAATAAATTAACAACAGGTTCTATGTCCTATGGCACTCAATTGAGGCAGGTGGTTAGCAGTGGCAATGTCCAGGGGACTGTGGTGTCTTTTATACTTCCAAAAATTTTTTTTAGTATTGTGCTGTAACACAACTTAATAAAATCACAATAATTTTGTTACACTGCCACCTCAAGTATTCATTCAGTTATGTGGAGATTCACATGTGCCGCATCATATGTTCCGTGGCATGACTTGAGAGATTGAGAGCACAATCCTAACCATGTCAACTTAAAAGTAAGCCCTATTGTGTTCAATGGATCTTACTCCCAGGAAAGTGTCTTTAGGATAGTAGCATTAGACTGGGAAAAATGAATATACATAAATTCCTTCAATAACAAAAGTATTGCCCAATTATCTGCAGTCCTGTTATGCTATCGTGGTTCTTGGAGGACTCATGGTTTTAACCAGCTCCTTGGCCTTGCTGTTCCTTGCAGAATTCCTGCTGAGTGTTGGAAAGAGATTACACAAATGAGACAAAATTACCCTGCCAAAATCTAAAGCAGTGTGTTGCTGTGCTTTTGATGACTGTTACCATCACAAATTCACAGATAACTTCCAATTTTTGACACCAAGAAAACTGAGAAAAAAATCTTATCAAATGTGTTATTATTTAATGATTTTCTTTTGTCAATTACTACACAGTACCCATCTTTCTGTCTGCTGCTGAATAAAAATTTTTCTGCTATTAAAAAAATTGTTGTTAAATCCAGCCTAAATGTGAACTTCACAGAAACATGCATTTTAAAATCTCAGGCCAGTAAAAACACATACCGATTTCTGGGAACTGTAGCTGTAAAACAGTCAAATGTTAATGCAGGTTATTTGAAAATAAGGAAAACAGTGTTCCCGTCATGAACATGTTAGTGTAAAAATGTATTAACATGGAACTAAATGAATAAAATGTGACCATAAAAAAGTTAATATGGATGGATTATGCTTTTAACTTAGCCTGGAATGAACTCTGACACTGCCATTTGTATTATAGAAAATTATTTTTAAACAGCGTGCTTAAAAGACTTTTACCTTTCATAAAGGCTCTGTTTTTATATTTTATTATGGGAAAATAACTATGATTTTTTAAAAAGCAACAGTGTTTTCCTTTCTGATAGATAACAGCTGTATGTATTTTGAAAACTGTACTGTAAGTCCCTGTGGAAATAACAAATTAGGCTGAGAAAACATGTTTTATGTCACACAGAGTAAAGAGTTAATGGGTATGAGTTCTGTATTGGATCTCTATCCTGTTCTACCCTAAAGGTCATTGTTATTAGTCATAAGAAATACAGGGTCTGACCTACTTATTTAGGGAGGCATATACATTTGTGTGTGTCTATGCACATGCATACATACCACTTTGCATGGATGGAGTATGATTATTGACAATAATTTGGCATAGAAATGATTGGCTTAATTTGTGTCTTGCTGTTTATCAAATTTTCAAAACAAAAAAAACACACCAAGATGAACACAGCAGTACCAGAATGGTTGTGATCCAGTGAATGCATGCCTCAAAAACACTCGAGAAGATGTGTCCCACTTCCTATAACTGATAAGGTAAAGTAATGAGCCCAATGGAAAACAAAACTGAGAGAACAATCCTAACCATGTCCACTCAAAAGTAAGCCCCATTATGTTCAATAGATCTTACTCCCAGGAAAGTGTTTAGGATTGCAGCCTGAGATACACATGCATGTTTACTTACAAGTAGGCAAATAGCCTTGAGTGGCTAATCCCATTGTCCAGGATTGTACAGTATCAAAGATTCCTTTGATTGTACAGTATCAAAGATAGTCCTGGTGGATCCAGACACCTGGAGAGCCAATGTATAGACAGGAAAATACACCCGTCATATAGATACTATATGCTGTATCATATGAAGCGTTTGTATCATTTGGTGATGGTGTCCGCTTGTTGTGGATGGAAGTTTCATCCAATCCATGAGGTATACGACATGAGGAAAAACAAGCACCATTAATATTTTAAAAACAAGCACCATTAATATTTAAGCATATTTAAATTTTATGTTAAATACATTAATATTTCTCCTTTAGATAGAGAAAACCAGTTGCAGCACTGGTTTTCCCCACTCTTGTCCATCAGCTGAAGTTTTCGAAGTTCCCGACCCAGCTGGTCTTTTATAACATTCAGTTGGCAGCCCTGCTTGGCACACAGCAAGATATGTTGATGGCAGTTCTGATAATAATGAGAGCTAAAATTTATTTTGTTATCTTATAGTGGTAGCAAACTAATATGACTTGGCATTGGCCCAAATAATACAGTATGCTAATATGCCTTTTTTGTTCCACTCACTGCCATTAGCATCCTCAGAGTAGCCCTACTGGGAAGCTGATATAATTTAAAATGAATTGTCTGTCATCTCTGTTAACAAATACAAATGATTTCCTATATGAGAGAAATATGTTAATTCTCAGCTGAACAGTGACATTCATTAACATTAGTAAATGTTAACCATTTGGAAAAAGAGGCCTGGGTTGCCTACCATTTATATGATTGTGTTTAGTAGTGTTCTTCAAACTACTTTTCACACCCTAAGCTTCAAACATTTCTACAAATAATTAATTAATCTGGTATGAAATTGGTGACATTCCTACCCCTCTCTCCCATAATGCCTTCCCAGCACTGTTTGTTGTAGCAAAATTATTAGAGAGAGCAGAAAAGGTTACTATAAAACCTGATACTTGCTAATGCTATTTTTTGAATTGTTAATAACCTGAGCTGGATTGGAACACAATCACTGAGATGTACACCAGGTGCCTCCCCCTTTAACTAGTCCAGTGGTCTTCAACCTGTTTCATTTCTGTAAATTGCCACAATCTTACAACTGCGGCTAGAGTTGAAGAACACTGGTTAGAGTACGACAGCCCAGTTAATCACAGCTCCCTGGATAGTGATTCAGTGGTGCCTACGCCAGATCATCTGAATCCCATGGAGGAGCGTCAGCCTCAAGAGGTCCTCAATCTGGACCTTTGTCAGCTCTATAGAAGGTGCAAGTCCATTTTGTCCCAGGAAATTGGATCTGATCAGTGATGGGATTCAAAGAAATTAACAACCGGTTCTGTGCCCATCTGACAGCCACTTTTAAAAGACTATTTTTAAACTTTGTGTGTCCTATCTCTTGTTAACAACTGGTTCTATAGAGTAGGTGCGAACCTGCTGAAGCCAACCACTGAATCTGACCTGGAAAGGAGGTCAGGATTCAGTATGTACTGCTGCCTCCTCATGAGTCTGATCCACTCTCCTCCCTGCCCTTGTAACTAAACTCTTCTGCCCACCCTTCCCTGTCCTCCTTTCCCCCTTCCTCACACCCAGTTCTGCTTCTTGCACAGCTTTACCTGCTGTGGTGGGTATTTGCCCATCCACCAGTGCAAGTGAGGCTGCTTTTGCTTTTTCACAAGTGGTTTAAAGTGGTACTTTAGCAGAGGCAGCTTTACAACTGTTGTAATGCAGCCTCTGCTAGCGCAGTGTATATTATGCCAGCACACAGCCACCAAAGGACTGGGCTGCTAATTTTGTGAAATATATGTGACATGTTGCCTGCATGTAAACTGTTGGCTATGATACTGAATGGTATGTGAATCATTGCTATATAATAGTGATCAGTTCAAATATAAGAAACTGTTTTGCATTTAACCATACTCTTGGGCGATCTAGCTTAGTATAATTGACAAGAGTATTGATAGCAATTGGGTGGAGATTTTCCGAGATCTACGTGGAGATATTTAACAAAGTAAGTTTTTTTTTAACTTATTCTTGTTTCTGGATTGACAAAAAGGTTAACATCACATCTGGATATTACAATATCACACCTGGATATTACTCCTGGATATTACAGTAAGCCAAACAAGACTATCTGCTTTGCTGTACATGTACAAGGGTGCTGAACCCTGAGGTGAAGCCTTGCATTAAGTCCTATGTATTACCCTGCCCTCCCCCAGAGTTGTATTATGTCATACGTACCATTGAGGGTTTGCCAGATTGGGAGATATCAGATGGATATGAGTACAGATCAGTGCCTAATTTAGACTGCAATCCCAAAGAAACTTTCCTGGAAGTAAGACCCATTGAATACAATAGGGTTTACTTTGGAGTAGACATGGTTAGGATTGTGCTCTTATTATCATGTGTGATGTTCCACTAAACTTTTTTATAGCAACGAAAGCCATCTTTGTTGCTAGCCTAGAATTGCAAAATCTGATAATTGTTTGGATGATAATATAGCATATTGTTTTGAAGACATAATGTTTATTTTGCAAGTTCTCCTTCGACTGGGGGAAGATGTCTATCTTCCTGGTGCTGAACAGTTAGAAGAACATCATCTTCCTGAAGCATTTTTATAGCCTTCCAAGCCTCATCAACAAGAGTTCATCCCTTAAACAATGTCATATGTACTTATTGTGTTTAGATGTAAGTGCAGCAGCCTTCATCTGTCCCTTGGAGCAAGTGCATTGTTGATTATTATTTTTCCTTCTTAAAAAACCAATACTATTGAACAAGCTGTAATAAAAAAAATTGCATATCATTTTTCATATTCAGCCCTATTAGAAATTTATAAGGCTGACATGTACCTTAAAAAAATCTTCTGAACCAAGTAACTTCATGGATGAAGACTTTTCTGTACAAAACATTTATGCAAAAGCAGTGATAGCAGTTCAAGCCAGAGGACTCAATGCAGTTTAAGACATTTCATTATTGATTTTTAAAAAATAAATATCTTACCTCATCCTCAAAAAAAAAACCTGAGGTGACTTGGGCTGCAATTCTAAACGCTCCTTCCTGGGAGAAAACCCCACTGAATATAACGGGACTTACTTCTGAGTAGACAGGCTTAGGATTGCACCCTAAGTTCACTTTGTCCAATTAAAGTGAAATGCAATTCAATATTAAGTGGTTAAAATTAAAGTACAATAAATGACATAGCATAAAATACAATGAATTAAATTAAAATTAACTTTAATTATTAAAATACATTAAAGCATAAAACTAGAATTACACCAGTAATTTTTCAAAATGTTAAAAGTTTGAAACATTGCTGGAGAAATTATAGAAATCACACAAAAAAAACAAAACAAAATTTGAGACCAAGCACTGCTATTAGCAAACACATGTGTACATGGGCAGTCCTGAACAAATGTAGACGTATGTGTGGTCATTTGCTCTGATTTATTTTAATTTTTTTGTATCATAAGTTTGTAAGACTCTAATTTTACAATGTCAACTTAGGGCGCAATCCTGAGTAATTACGGGGAGTCCTTGCTCCGGTGTAAGAACAATTTTCTCTGGATTGCAATATGAATTTCCCATAGGTTTTCACTAGGTGGTGCAGTAACTACGGGTGCACGTAATGTCTCTTATGTGCTCCCGTAGTTACTCTGGATTGTAGGGTTAATCTGTTTCATTTTCAGTTCAGCTGGTCTATTGACTAATGGTTAATTTTTAAAATGAAAATTGCCGATGGAAGTCCTAGCCAATGTTTTCTGTAATAAGTTGTTGCGTGTGTCAATGGGTAGTCCCATTGCATGGACTGAGAAGCAGGGCAGCTTGTGTACACTCTTACTTTAACTCTCAAATTGACACAATATTGGGGTCTTTTTAAGGGAATTAAAATAGTGGCTTCCATGGTAGGAGTGGGGACTGGCAGGAGAAGGGAAATGTTCAGAAAATTAAGTGTGCATGAGTGGACATTTCTGGGATGCTTGGCTCCTGGCCAAGGGTGTCATGTTCTGATACTGGCCTTGACTAAGGATGCAATCCAGAGAAACTACGTGGAGTCGTTGCTCCGGTGTAAGAACAATTTGCTCTGGATTGCAATATGAATTTCCCATAGGTTTTCACTAGGTAGTGCAGAAACTATGGGTACACATAAAGTCTCTTACGTGCTCCCATAGTTACTCTGGATTGTAGGGTATAGCTCAGAACTTTCTAAAATTTGCAGTCTCTAATGAAAAGGCCTGAAACATAAGGTACAATCCAGAGTAACTTCGGGGAGTCCTTGCTCTGATGTAAGAACAATTTACTCTGGATTGCAATACGAATTTCCCATAGGTTTTCACTAGGTGGTGCCATAACTATGTCAATGTAAATGTCTCTTATGTGCTCCTGAGTTACTCTGGATTGTAGGGATAGTCTCAGTCAGTGTCTGTCTGTGTAAGCAGTGTGGTTTATGTCGTTAAGTTAAGAGTGAGTAACTGATACTCTATATCCTCCCTGACCAACAGTTTATGAATGTTTGGAAATTTCCCAAGAAATACACGTTCCACTGTAAAAATACATACATAATACCCAGGGAAATTATTAGGTGATCTGTCACTCAAAGAAGGAGGCTCAAACTGAGACTAGTGTGCATTGGAAGCAGCCATATATTTCCTGGATATGTCCATGAAATTTTTCTTGTTCAAAATAACAAGGATAAATCATACTGTATAGGTGTGCTTCACTTAACCCTGATGGGGATATGTTCTCTGATCACAGTTCTTATGCAATTAGGTTGCTAAGCAAACATTTAGCCCAATCTAGTGCTTTTGTTGTGTAAAAAGACATTCCCTGCCAGATGCTCACTAGATGCACAGCTTACTGGAGACAGATTGCCTCTTCTTTGCATTAAGAACTTCTTTGCTTTGTAAGCAGACACTCTGATGCAGACCTGATTAACTTGGTAATAGCATCTTTGTTGTGTTTTGACCACCATTATATGTGGACTGTCATTAAATAGAAGGTTGTTAAGTGACACACACCTGTACATGGAAATAAAAAGTCTTAGGAATTTGTCTTTATAAGAATACCAACAAATATACACACATGTGGATATATAACTCAATCACTATGGAATCCAAAATGGAGTTTGTGTTTCATATTTTTACCACCCTTTCTCCAAGAGGGTGGCATAGTTGTTCCTCTCCTTTTGACCTCACAGTACTTCTGTGGGGTAGATAGAGAGACTAGTCCAGTGTCACCCAGGAAGCACCATGGCTGAGCAGGGATCTGAACCTAGCTTTTCCAGGTCAAGCAGTCCAGTCCTATTCAGCAATGGCACAGCAACATTTAGCCTTCAAGTCCATCGGGTTTTCAAATTCCCAATATGCCAGTTTTTGCTGGATTTTAGGGAAAGCAAGGGAGTTCCAGAAAAACACATGCTTCTACTTCATTGTCTATGCTGAAGCCTTTGATTGTGAGTAATACAACAAATAGCGGCAAGTTGTTAAAAAGATGGGATTACCAGACCACCTTATTGGTCTCCTGAGAAACCGTTATCTGGGTCAAGAAATAAGAATTAGAACCAAATATGGAACGGAATGGCTTAAAATTGGGAAAGGGTATGTATTGTCACATTGTTTCCTTAATTTATAGGGAGAATACATTATGCAAAAGATTGGGCTGGAATCACAGGACAGAATTAAGATTGCAGGGAGAAATATCAATAGCCTCAGATATATCACTCTAATGACATGGCTGTGGTCCACGGGATGATGAAGAGTCAGACATAACTTAATGACTAAACAATTACAAAAACAAAGTGGCTCTATGGCATGTTGCGACAGCTAAAAACTGAACAGTGGCCACTGCACCAGTGGAAGCAAAGAGTAGGATTCCACAGTTAAGAACAACTCCCAAATCCCTACACTGTCCTGGTTCTCAATAGTTAATAGAGAACTTGTGGTACAACAGCAAACTCAAGATTTTTCCCCCAATGCAGTTGTTTGTTTCCTAGGAAACTGGTGCACAAGAACATACCCTAAAACTTTTAACACTGGTGCTTGGTTTTAAATAATGTCAACATACAATAGGCATCAAGATTTTTTTTAAAGGAGAATGTGTAAAAAATAAAAAGTCAGTTTGGTAGATGGATTTCAAGCCTTATTTCCATGCCATCAGGAGTGAGACGATGAACTGGTATGACTATGAACGCTTGATCAAACTGCATCACCTCAATATATTGTGTTCTGCAGTTTGCATTAATTTAATTTGGATTTGTACCAGTATATCTGCCTACAGCTCTGGAGTCATGTTTTAATCTGTGACCATGAGCTTTTGGTACAGAGAAAATAGCAAGAATGGATTGTGGTTCTTGTTAAAGCTGGATTTCAAGAGCTTATTTGATAAAAGACGTTGACATTCATAAGATGTTATGAAATATATTTTTCAAGACCAGATACGAATTTATTTTTCTTTTTGCTGGCCTGATCTCAGCTGTTGTGGGTGTGCAAGAAACCCATTACTACATATGTCTGATAGCCAGTTAGAACCAATGATACAGATAAACTGCCTTCCTGGGTCTCCCTAGTTCTAGTAGGATCGCCAGTTCTGACTGAACAGAAGGAGGTGTATTTTGTTTTTTTCTGTTTTTTGAGATATAGGAAAATAGAGATTTTGCTTATCAAGGGGAGTAGTTTGTAGTATGTTTTGCATACATGCTAACACAAGGAATTCATCACAACCCTCTTCAGATTAATTAAAAAACCCTTACAAATGTGAAAAATTTCACATGACACATTAGTCCAGTGATTTTCAACCTTTTTCATCTTGTGGCTCACTAACATGGCACTGAAATTGTCAAGGCACACCATCAGTTGTTTTATCATTGAAAAGACACACCTTTTAGTAGAGGACTTAAATTCCCCAATTGCCCTATTAATAAATGGCACACCTGAAGACCATCCGTAGAACACAAGTGTGCCATGGCACATTGATTAAAAATTGTTGTAATTCTTCCCCTTCAGGTGCTTCTCCCATTCATGAATTGGGAATTTTGCTACTAGAGGCTGCTGTGTCATCATTAGGAGATAATTCCCCAAATCCAAAGTAATTACGGGAGCACATAAGAGACTTTACGTGCACCCGTAGTTACTGCACAATCTAGTGAAAACCTATGGGAAATTCATATTGCAATCCAGAGTAAGTTGTTCTTACACTGGAGCAAGGACTCCCTGTAGTTACTCTGGATTTTGCCCAATGACAGAATGATTTTTGGTCTTAAAGTGCTGTACTGTGTCACATAAAGGTGATCTGGACCTTTCAGGAATAGGCAATAGCTTTCTGTATGAATCTGGGCACTCTGACAACTGCTCAAGAGTACCAAACCCTGACTCTGGCTCTGATATATACATTCACTTTGCAAAAATTATTCTTTCACTTTCTGCCTTGAATGAATGAATGATTGTGAATGTTATCTCAAGTCTACTAGGCTTCTTTTGCATCTATGGGAAAATGATTACTATGTGACATAAGGGAAGAGGCAATCATTTACATAAGTTGAGTAAATGCATTAAAGGCAGCAGATTTCAGGTTTATGTAGTCAGTACAGAGTTTTCATGGCACTAAGAGATAAATTGAATAGTTCTTTTTCATGGGGAAAATTATTTCCATTGCAAGAAATTACTCATCAAAATGTTTACAAGCCTGTGGTTTTTGAAATAACACACATGCTGACTTGGATAACTATAGAAAAAAGTTATTACAGATTAACGTAAAAAGTATAAATAAAAACACACATCTTAAAAGCTGCCTTCTGTAGCTTGATAATCACAGAAAATAACTCTGATAATCATCTAGAAAATTAACTGTGCAAATGGAACACTGGTTTTAAATTTTTTCAGCCCCATCGCCTCACAGCAATAGCAGTCCAACAACAGTCCTTTTCCTCTGCCGGTGCTTATTACTTTTTAAACTCTCTGATTTGGCTTGAGATCACAATTCTGCAGTGCAGAATTTGTGTTTTCGTGGTCCAAATACCATCAATGAAGGTAACGCAGACACTGAGAAAATTGGTCTCATGGAAATGTTTTTAGCACAGAGATGACATGAACTGGTTTTTGTCCCTAGAATTTGAAATTTTGGGTGCTACAATATTTGGCACCACAGGTATCAATACCACAAGTATCATTTGGCAATATCACATGTATCAGAGATCAGTATACAATAAATTGAAAAACTCAGTCTAAAGGCACAAGTCCAGTGTAGTTTGTGCAATCAAAAAAATGCCAAATGAAATAAAAAGGAAAAATAGGGGAACAAATAACACTTTCCCGAACACCTGCACAAAAATATTGTGCGTTACATCAGCCTGTCTAGTTGCTTGGTGATAGTTGGTGTAGCATTTGCTTTTGCATATTCTTCCTTTATAATGTCTGTAATAGTGGTGGACCTCAAGCACCTTTAGTACAATCAGTTTTCTTTTTATACAACCCCTAAAGCTACATTTATTTACTTAATTATAAGTAACTATTCTTAACTTACTGAAAAAACAACTCAGCAGGATGTTGTATTGCCCTTGTATATTACTATAGTTTTGAAATGCAAGGCAGCTATCTGTGTTTATTTCCTCAGAGTTTAAAGGCTTTGATGCCAACCTCCACAATCTTGATGTTAACTGCAGAGAGAGGAATGAAAAAGAAACTTTTGTTGAATTTTCATAACTAGTTTCAGGAAGCCTCTAATTTGCTTCTCTTTGTTGTGCAACAAGGCAAATATTAAGCTGCCCACCTTTATTCAGGGCCCAATCCTTTGAATTCAGGGCTTACTTTGGGGCAAGGAAACACATATCCTCTAACTCCAAGAAAACCTCCAGCAGCAGAAAATCTTCTGTAGGGTGCAGGAGAAATTTGGTATTGGACATACTGACATCATGATACAAGCATTTCATTGACCACACTGGTGGGCTGAAGCCGGATCGTAGGGAACCGGTTCTTGGGCTAGGCCCATCACTGACCAGCCAGAAAACATGTTGTGAGTATTTTTTAAAAATGGCTTCCTGCAACTCCCTGTCGTAATAAAGGGGCGCTTCAACTCTACAGGGCTACTGTTACAAATAATGTTATCATTAAGGACCTGATTCACCAGGGTGTATGCATTCAGTGAGATCTATCTAGGTTAATGGGAGAAGCTGGATAATTTGGTTTTATCTCTGCTGGTGCTTTAATAATTCCATTGTGCATATCTGTGGGAGCAGCAAATGCAGAAGGTGAACCATTTACACATTTATCAAGCATTTGCTTGCTGTTCATTCCATGTAGAGTAGTAGTGAATAAGCTTAAGAGACAAAAATGAGGAAAAGGTAACCTACGGGTTTATGCAAAGCATAATATAATTAAACTCAGCTGTGTCAAATGGCTTTTGCTCCTGGAAGAACTACTCAATGCAAGAGTCTTCAAAGATTTTGTTCCTGTTCCATGTGTAGCCAATGGGCAATCCTATCCTGAACACCAGGGAGCCCATTTTTCTTTTTGTCACTGTATATTTCAGTGCTCAGCTTGAGTGGGTTAATGTGCAATAGCAAGGAATATGGCAGTGAAGCATGACTAGCCTAGTCAGATGTTTCAGATCACATTTCCCATCCGACTGATCAATTACTGCTGGAGTAGAAAGTTTTATTTTTGAGGACTGATACAATGTACTCACCTACCAGGATGCCACTATATTTATTTTGGAAGCAGACATCCTGTTAGCATCCCTTTGACATGCAATTGTGTTTCAGGGTATGAGCACACATATTGCCCGTTGCCATTTGAAATCAGGATTTTTTCCCCACAATGAGAATAGCTTCCTCATTTTTGGCCTTCCATAATACAGGGAAGCACAATGGTTCATGGTCTTTTATGTTGTCAGTTGGTGACTTTGACATGGCATTTCATACTCAGAGATAATATAGGCAGAAGCAGGTCTTGTGTCATTCTGAGAGCTACCGTTAAATTCTAAAGTTTCCTTCTATGTGTTCTGTGATGTATCCATTCAACCTTTTCCTTTGAAAATTTCCAGAGAATGAGACATTTCTGAGCTAACTTTCTCTATTCATTTGATAGATTTATTAATTTGTTTGCAAGATGGAGCAGGGCAATAGGGCTCAGCATTCATTTTGGGAATTATGGCAAGGCTCAATGCCACAATATTTCAACCAGCAATCACTAGCCTTCATTGTTTTTTTATGTGCCATCATTGTTTGTTAGATATCGGGCACAAGGGGAAACTTGCTTTGATTCTTATGCTGCCAGATCCAGGCTCCTATTAAGCAAGAACATCTGCCATACCTTCTGCTTTCACAAGTATCATTATCCTCCTCATCAGATATCCTGGTGGAGTTCTCACAAACATCTGTTGTCCAAGACTAAAAACAACTTAGCTATCCCTCATCAGAATTGGCTGCCATTTTTACCATGGTCATCTGAAGTTTCAATTACTCGAGAGAAAGAGAGAGAGAGAGAGAGAAGTTCGTGATACTTCAAACTATAAGATATGGAAGGGAGCAATGTAGAGCCTGGCAAAATTATAACAATGAACTGTGGAAAGCCATGCTAAACTGTCCTTATATTCTAGTTGACATACAGGTCATGTCTTATTAACCACTGGTTAACCTTTGTGGATTTTAAAAATAAATCACATCACAATCCAAACCCATGGTTAGGTTGACGCAAGTACTGTGTTGTCTTGGGGGTATTGCAAAAGTGCCACTCCTGGAGGGGTTAGGCCAGTGGACAGACCTGTGCTTGTCTCCCCATGTCACTGTGGGATCAGGGGAGATGGGTGAGTTGTGCTGGCCTAAATTGATTGGGATTGTGCCCTTAGTAAATACCAAAAAAGTGAAAAAATAAAACAGTTTTAAAGACCCATTTCCAGTTTTCTTGCTCCTCAATTGTCATTCCAGAATGTATTGGTATAGGCACTGTACTGCATTCAGCCACTAGAAGGGTGAATAAGAGGAACAAAATTATAATTATTCAACAGCATAAATGTATGAGATTGGATTTTGGTGTTTTTTTCCCCTCCATTACAAGACATTTAAAGGTGGACCTCAGTATCAGTAGTGAGTCAAATCAGTAGATACTGTATCAAAACAATGGATACCAAATCAGTTCCCAGCTGATACTACATATTTTGAAACTGGTTGGTGCTGGATGCTCCCCAGTGAAGATTTTTTAAGAGGTAACAAATTTCCTTCATGAGATCCCAAGATGATATTCCAAAATCTTCAACAGCCTTTGCGACTTATTTGCTATGCAGTTTGTGGATAAATTTCATGTGTATACTAGGATGTCACATTGGATGTAGCATGGTCACTTGACATTCCTGTGTGCCATCCTTGCTTTGATTGATTGCCTGAGGGCACAATCCAGAGTAACTACGGAGAGTCCTTGCTCTGGTGTAAGATCAGTTTGCTCTGGATTGCAATATGAATTTCCCATAGGTTTTCACTAGGTAGTGTAGTAACTACGGGTACACTTCATGTCTCTTACATGCTTCACTATTTGTATAGAGTTTCACTATTTGTAGCCTGAAGATTCTGGCAGAATGGTCTGAGAAGTAAACCTACTACCTTCTTGACTTTCCCCCATATTGTCTTTTGCTCATATTGACTAGTAAATGAATAGTTAAGGAGGTGGTAAATCACTCATAAAGTTCAGATGTGATCCTTGGAAGCAGGTGGCTGCCTTCTGTCCTGAAGAAAATCCCTGTAGACATGGATGATATTTCCACTCTAGTAGCTGGTTCCAGATCTCCCCTTTTAGGGGCAAGGTATTTGATGTGTGGTAGGGCAGCAACCCTATACATTTTTTTCATGACTTACAGATTATTTGGACATATTTTAATCTGGTTTTTGGCCCAGTTTCTGGAATGAACCTGTCTTGATGAATAGTAGGACGTGATGGGAGAGCCTTATCCTGTTGATTATCCTGGGGCTCTCTGGCTGTCAGTTCTACTGACTATGGCATAGGAAGAAGACCAGGGATGATTGTAAAAGATGGTGTTTGTAGAAAGTTCTGTTCTGGTCAGTGTAGTCCTTGTGCTATGGTGTTCAACAAACCTTCGGTCTTTATTATGTTTAATATCTACAACTGATTTATACATGGGACATAATGAAAGAGAGACGCTTTTAGAAATATTGAATAAATTCACCAACCAACAGATTCTCAGATAAAGATGTCAGTTCAAATATTTAATTGCATTTGAACATGTTGACAAATTAGATGAATTAACTAAATTAAATTTAGTAATTAATAAATTTAATGTAGGTTGCAATCCTAACCAATTTAGGCTGATGTAACTCATTTGTCTCTTCCTTCCTGTGGTGGTGTGGGGAGACTGGTGTACATTTATGCACTGGTCTAACCTCACCTTACCTCCAGGAGTAGCACAGAAATTTACAGCACTTTTGTGACACCCATGTGTAAGAGACAAGGCAGATCTTATTAGTTTTATTCAACTTAGAATGTACTTTTACTATCAGCATATGGAGAAATAATTGGAAAGCAGCAGTGTGCTGGTTAAACTTATGACCCACAAGACAAGGCTTACATTGAGGCCTGCCAAGAACTTGCCATCCCAGTCAGATTGCAAAATCAGGAGGCTTTTTGTGTAACGGGGCAACCCTTGATGTTCTTGGATAACAGAGCTCACTCCGAGCCAACCTTCCTGGGCTGATGCAACTGTGCCAACCTGAGCTGTTAGGGTTAGGAAGAGGGAGAGGTAGTTCATACTGATCATGCTTTTCATCACATGGCTGGTTGGAAGAAAAAGTCTCATTCTGTGATTGGCTGCAGCGGGGCTACTTCTGAGTAGGGCTACTGAGGCTTAGTTTTTCCTGATAAGCCTCACAGCTGCTGTTTCTGATCCTTCTTCTCCATCTTTCCACTTTCTTCCTCTCTCTCTTTTGCAGTCCCTTCCACCTTCTTCCACTTTATTTATAGATGAATGTGAGAAGTAGAGGAGAGTTTAAAGAAACACAAAGCCTGGCAGCAGCCCCATTTATAAAGGGCTTTTTAGAGGGGCTCAGTTGACCTGCTGCAATCTTAGTCATGAAGGGGTGACTTGAGGGCTCATTTTTTAATCTAGTTGTATGGGGGTGGTGTTTCTAGACTCAATTCAAATTGCTCTGTATGAAATAATAATTAGAAGTTTTAATACAAGGTGGGACCAATCTGTCTCACCCTGTCCTCCCAATGAGAGATTTGTTATTTCATCTCATGAAAATGCAAACACACTTATTTTCTGTTACTGTGGAAGAAAACCTGTTGTGGTGTGTTCAGAAAGCAAGCAGTGTGGATGAGTCGTGTTTGATACGAGTATGTATGTCATATATGACATACTCCACTAAAACAATGGAAACCTCAGCTTCAAAAGATCCATTGACCTAACCTCTTGCAAAATACATTTCCCCCTCTTGAACACAGTATTGTAAGAAAATACATTTTCTGTATTTTAGGCAAAAATATCTTTTACCAATTGACTGCCTTAAAAATGTAAAATTGTGAAGATTTGAATTGTAGATAATGCAGTATTATTTTAAGCAAGAGTGCAAGACTCCATATAATTATTTAAGTAAGGTAACTGGGACTTTCTCTCTCTGCGTAATAACAGCTAGCAAAAGGAAAAGAGTGTTATAAAGAAATCACTGTCACACCACACTCATTCAAGAAGAAACAGCTGCTAGTCTTAGCCAAAAACTGTAGCCTTAGTATATCATTTAGCTATTTATTTTAAACTATGCAGCTAAGCTTCCTTGAGGGCTCTTGTTCTGCCTGTAACATTTTTACTTCTTTTTATGGGTTCAATTCTTTAAGTACTTGTTACAATTTGTAGTGAGAGTGCCAGATTGCTGAAGGCTTTGGAGGAAAATCCTGTGTGTGCAGCCTCATGGCACCCACATGGCACAAGTGCTGATTCTGGGGGCACTCCTGGGAGGTCTGTAAGATCAGTGCCATGTGCTGATTCTGGGGGCACCCCTGGAATGCCTTCAAGATCAGCACCATTCACTGATCCTGGAGCAACCACATCCCTGGGGGGCTTGTTGCATCAGTGTGCTCTGAGCAGACTGTCATCTGCAGCTGGGGAACCAAAACCATTTGCTGCATGCACTGAAGGGTTGTGGAAGTAATTGTATGAGTTCCCATTATTTCTTATGGGAAAGCTCGCTTTGCTGTATGAGCATTTTGGATTATGAGCATGCTTCCAGAACAGGTTATGTTTGTCAACCAAGGTACCAATATACTATGAATCTGATTTGAGCACAATGCTGCCAATTTAACCTTTTCATCTTTGCTGTCAAACGTTTAACCTTTTCATCTTTGTTATGTTACCATCTTAAATATCATTTTAAGCTACTCATTTAGTTGATTCACACACTTGAGTCACTCATACTGCATCCTAACTTCCAGTTAGGCCGGCCTAAGCACCAACACAAGTCCTGGCTGATCTGGGGGTGTCACAAATGATCTGGGGGTGTCACAAAAGTGCCATAATACACTTCCACGCCACTCCTTGGGGAGGGTTACTCCAGTGCACAGAGATGTGCTTGTTTCCCCACATCACCATGGGAATGGAAATACCAATGAGTTGTGCTGGCCTAGGTTAGGATTGCACCCTCATTGCTCCATCTTATCCTTTTCTCACCACCAGTGCAAACATAACAACAGGCACAATGTTTCAATGGGAGCAGTTCAGTGGAATAGGGGCAGTTCAGAGGTTTCAATGGAATAGGGGCAGTTCAGAGGCGACTGGTGACAGTCTCCTTCAGACCTCTGTAACCCTACAATCCAGAGTAACTACAGGAGCACGTAAGAGACATTACGTGTACCCGTAGTTACTGCACCACCTAGTGAAAACCTATGGGAAATTCATATTGCAATCCAGAGCAAATTGTTCTTACACCGGAGCAAGGACTCCCCGTAGTTACTCTGGATTGCGCCCTAAGCCTCTTTCCTGCAGTGAATCTCCTTATACCTGAGGTAGTGATTTTGATGTCTGAGGAAAGAAAGGGCACAGGGAGACTGCAAGAAAGAGGGATAAGATTTGCTAGATTGCTGCCAGACCTGTAGTCTTCCTGCCCCGTTTTGCCTCTCTTTACCCCTAGTTCATCCTTCACTATTTTCACCAAGTGACTTACCTGCTCTGGCAGGTGTCCCTTGCAGCATGCTACACACACACACACACACACACACATACAGAGAGAGAGAGAGAGAGAGAGAATTATAATATATTAAAATATTTAAAATAGCATAAGCAAATTTTAGTTTGTCTTCTTTAGACTTAATTAATATGTACACAACAGCGTTGCAATAATTACCTGTGACTTTCCCCAAACCCTGCTCCAAACAAACTGGTTGCCATCTGGAGAAAGCCATTGTGCTGTGTTATTTAAAGTGTGTAAAGCATACACATTTTTTGTTGTACTTGTATCTTACCACCCTTCCTTCTAGTTCCAGGTCCCTTAGGCCAGGGAATTGAATTAGATGATAAAGCCTGAAGTGCAATGAGCAGATAGCATTGCTCTGTTGATCATCACATTGCTCTATCACAGGGCGAAAGGCTGGCTTGTAGTATTTGTGCTCTGGACAATACAGAAGCTGCATTCTGTCTGCCAACAGCATATGTTCCAATTGCTCCACTTGACAATGAAGCATCCCTAGTTTTTGGTATCACTTCCTTTTGTATCAATCCCTCTGATATCAGACTTGTGTAAATTTTGTGATTTTCTGGGAATTGCACTGCTGCCTTCCCCTTCCAAGACTTAGGCTCTAATCCTAAAGATACTTTCCTGGGAGTAAGACCCTTTGAACACAATGGGGCTTACTTATGAGTAGACATGGTTAGGATTGTGCTTTTACTCCAGGAGTTTTACTCCCAAGAAGTTTGAGAATTAAATGAATAAAATGTAAGTTTGGTAGATAAATATTTTCAGTGATGCATAGGATTCCGAGATACAAAGTGGAATAGAGTGCCTATTCAGGTGTAACCTATAAGTGTTTTATTTATCAGCTGTTTTGTCTTTATATGAATGAGGTTGGCACTTTAAATTAAAATATAAACATCCCTTAAGTAGCAGATAATAGCTAAAAAGCTGCCTGATTACGTACCATCATAACAAGGCAGGCAGTGAAGCTTGCCTGAGAAAGGCTTCATAAAAGGTTCTGTTTGGATTCCTTTTCAGCTGGGAGGAGACCAACTTTTCCCCCATATGATTATAACATGAATACAAAGCAATAATCACAACTAAATTGCTATGCAAGGGGAGGCTTCTGCCTCTGAGCTGAAACAAGGCTGTTTAAATGGAACTTGATTCATCTTGATTCATTGCCTGCTTTGTTACCATGAAATCAATTGCTTTTGCATTACTCCAAGATGGTTAACCATGAATGTTCATGGAACCAAATGTCACAGATGATGGGGTTCAACCTGTACCTTTAACCATAGCATAGGATTTCTGGATTCTGAAACATAGGATTCTGTTCAACATTGAAGGGTTTAAAAAGCTTCACCTGCCAAAATTCCCCGTTCTGTACAATGATTAAACGTACAGGCACTCTGTCTCATTTTGTAACTGGTAAACCTAATGATGAGTTATGGAGGGAAATGGGGCTCAGCTCAAGAAACAATCCTTGATGTCAGCATAACAAAGATTCCTTATTTTATAATGTAAGTACACACAATCATCCGTAAGATTATAATCCATATTGGAGAGTATGAAGTGGACTAGTGCTGCATATCCATATTTTTGTCCTGCAAATGGGGAGAATTCTTGTACTGTCTTACTAGGCCAGGTCTTAAGATCAGATCCTAGCAATAAGCATGCATTAATTGGACTGCAGATGTTTAGGTCCTGTTGAGAGGATTTGACTTAGCAGCTAAAATAAAATTTGAAGACCAGCCAGAGGTAAAGAACTTGAATAACTGTAGTGTTCTTTCGACTTGGATATAGTTTTTAGAAGGCATCTATCAGGAGACAGATAAGAAGAAACATTGGATCAGGAGTGCTCCAATCTAATATGAAGATTCAGGGTCTTCAGCCAACAGCCCGCCAGTTATGCTACTTGTGTGAATCAGCATCTCCATACTGGGTTGTAGTACAAGGCTGCCAAACTGATGGGAGCTTCAGAGCTGCCTGAAGTGGGACTGCTGGTAAGCAGAAAGATAGGCAGGAAGAGGCAGGACTGAGCATGGCAATCCAACCTCACATCTTGCCCTATTAAACTGCCCTATAGCCTCCCTTCCGTTGTCTTATAAAAATAAACAGAAGAACATTTAATTCCCCTTAGTTGCTACTGCTTGCCAGTCCTGCTGCCAACATGTGAGCATTTCAGCTGGTTTTACTGATGAGCTGGCCCTGATTCCAGCCATTATTTCTACACTTGCACTACTTCAATCATGTACAATTTGTAGTAGCCACATGCTACTAACAATAATAACAATTAGCATTTATATACTGCCTTTTTGGCATTTGGATTACTCCTTTGGCTGTATTCAAGGTGGAGAATGAACTCCCTTAGACACACACACACACACACACACACACACACAGAGAGAGAGAGAGAGAGAGAGAGAGAGAGAGAGAGAGAGAGAGAGAGAGAGAGAGAGAGAATGGCCACCAGTAACCTTGTTTCTTCCTCATTTCTTGGCTTTTTAAGGGTGTGGGCACTCTGTCTTTTGGAGTCACGAAGAGGTGACTTGGAAAGTGCCCCCGTTATGACTCTTTGTGGGATCATGTTGCAGGGGGCATTGACTTTGGACTCCACTCAAGTCCAGCCTGCTAGGTTGAAAATGGCAGTGAGATTAAAAAAATCTCTGTTGCAGTTTGCTGGTGACTTAAGTACAGTTGTAAATTCTTGCAGCTAATTTGTCCTCCCTTCGTTCTGGCAGACTCATAGCCCTGAATGTTAACTTCTTTTTAGTTGAATGAGAAACAAAGCATCCCAGCATGTGGCCTCTAATGGCATACCTGTGATTAAAAAGATGCTCACTAGAAGATCTGGTTTAAATCTTTCCAGTAAGTCATGTAGATTATAATCTTATGTACTTTAATGATTTCAGTGTCAATTAGTAGACTTTTGAAAGCTCCCTGCTTTGGAAAGAAACTTTGCTTTGCTACTTTAGGGCAGGGGTAGTCAAACTACGGCCTGCGGGCCAGATCCGGCCCACCAGAGCCCTGAATCCGGCCCCGCATCCTCCTGCCGGGGGTCGGGGGGAAACCCCAGGAGCCTCGATGCCAGGCACACAAGAGCACGAGCGACTGAGTGGGAAGTGCGCACGCCTGTTGCCACTTCTCAGCAGCGGCAGGAGTTCCCTGGCTGACGCACGCGCCCTTCCCGCTCAGTCGCTGCTTCCTGGCACTGCAGAGAAGTGGCAACAGGCGTGCGCACTTACTGCTCAGTCCCTCAGTCGCCAGCTTCCTGCTTCCCGCTTGCTTAATGAGTAAGCCCATTATTTCTGTGTAGGTATGCTTAGGATGGGGCTCTGATGCTGCAAGCTTGCCACACTTTCCTAGGAGTAAGCCCATTACTTCTGTGCAGGAATGCTTAGGAGGGGGCTCTGATGCTGCAAGCCTGCCACACTCCCTTAGAATGGATGGGGCTCTGATGCTTAGGATGGGGCTCTGATGCTGCAAACCTGCCACACTTTCCTATGAGAAAACCCATTACTTCTGTGTAGGAATGCTGAGGAGGAATGCTTAGGGGCTCTGAGGCTGCAGGGCTAGCCAGACTTTTCTGCGAGTAAGCCCATTGACTATCATGGGACTTACATCTTTGTAGGAATGCTTAGGATGGGGCTCTGAGACTGCAATCCTAGCCTCATTTTGGGGTTTTTTTTGTGGCATAATTCATAAAATGTTTTCATCTTCCCATCAACTTCAGTATATGTTATGTTGAGTAGCATTTTTACATGAAAGTAACACACTGTTTGCAAAATAATTTGTTCCTTATTACTTAATTTAATTAATTAAATAATTAACTATAGTCTGGCCCTCGACAGTGTCTGAGGGACTGTGAACCGGCCCCCTGTTTAAAAAGTCTGAGGACCCCTGCTTTAGGGTATAGGATCAGTGACATAGCCCAGTGCAAAGCTCAAAATGTTGCCCCGGAAGTGATATCGCACCCAGAAGCTTAATCATGCCTAGGCTTAAAAAAAAAAGAATATTGGGGAAAAACTTGCCTCTTCCATACCATCCAGAAGCTTACCACCCATTTAAGTAAATAAATAAAAAGTGTGCCCCATATTTGTTAGAGAAACTGTGCTGGGTCAAAGAGGGATGGTTATTCTCTCCCTGCTAAGTATAAGAGGAGCATCATTTAGAAGTGGCTCTTTATCTACTTAGCAGAGGTAACTATATTATGATATATGGAAATGGGAGCTGACTCATATTAACACCTTATGATTTCCATACTGTTATCATAATTACATCTCATTGGCTCTCAGAGCAGTCTCATGAGTTTGTATGAGTTTCAAAAAGCCACCTTTTCTTCCATTGGCAGTTGGTGTTTTCATTTTCTGGTTAAGCGGTGCAGTGGTGTAGCTAGAGGGGCACAGGGGGTTGCATTTGCACAAGGCTACAACCTTTAGGAGTTGTAGCTGAGCTTGACATTACTAGCTAAAATTGTGCAAAACGAGGTATGTTTGACTGATGTGTTATATTTCGTTGGAAAGATATTTTTACGCAGAATGCAGTGAAACAAACTGCATTGGATTATCTATATTATATCAAAGGTTATGGCCAATTAACCAGCAAATGAAAACACAAAAGCCTATAGAACAAAAAGTGGATTTTTTTAAAACATTCCCATGATACTGGTTGCGCTGAGAGCCAATGAGATGTAATTCTGATACTTTATGGAACTAATAAGATGTTAATATAAATCAGCTCTCTTTTCCTTATACATAATACAGTTATACATGCTAACTGGGTGTATGGACTCTTCTAAGTGGTGCTCCCCTTATATTTAGCAAGGAAAAAAGAACCTTTTCTCTTTGCCCGAGCAGTTTCCCTAACCAATAATGGATTTTTTCTCATTTTTTACTCAGTTAAATTTGATTTTGTTGTTGCAGGAGAAAATTAAATTTTTTTAAAAAATACTCCAGGATAACATCACTTCCAGTTGTGACATCACCTCCGGGGCAACATTTTGAGCTTTGCACCAGGCTACGTGATCATTAGGTACACCACTGAATCAGCCATAACCTGTGATAGAATGTAGATATTCCAATGTGGTATCTTTGCATTCTGCATTAAATTACCTTGCTACATAATAGTAGTATTCACATGTATACCCTGTTTTTCACAATTTTGACAGCTCAGCTTGTTGCATCTGCTACTCCTATGCCCGTGGATAGCATGTGACACACACTGCTACCACCAATCCTGTCCTCCTTAGACTTAATCTACCCATCCTCCCCTTGCAGGCCTTCTTGCAGGCATTTCCACTGGTGCTTCCTGTAGGTGTGCTGTCAAAATCTGCTTTATGCCACTTTTATGACATACAATAGGATTGTACCATAAGTTATCCAAATGACATTTCCTAGTAGCTATATTGTACAGAGGAGGAGAACAGAACTTTGCACCTTGTTTCCCAATTTTGATATATTCGTATTTGTAATTCAAAACCAGATGCCAGCCTAGAAATTGTCAATTTTACAGCTCAGTTTCAGAGGCAAAAAAGGGAGAGTGTTGCAATGTGCCTGTCACTCAGGATGGTAGAAATCTTTTGAGATTATATAATCAGGTTATTCTTCTGGCTCTGGGTGGATCTCCAGGGCATACTCACATGCAAACTGGCAAACCTGGGAACTCTCTTAGTTGATTTCCCATTTCCCCGAAGCTCAAGGTTTTGTGGTGTATGTGTGGCAACACTGACAGCTATTATCTCCTTATTTTTATTAGGAAATGAAATTAACACAGCTAATTGCAGGTGAATCTGGATCAGAGTGATCAGTTGTTGTCTGTCCTTATTTATAATTAATTTAATGTCTCAATTTCTTCTCCGTTATAACCAACCTGATTAGTAGCTTTCGAGTACTCGTTAAGGAGATAGAGAGCTGAAAGAAGGTCTTGAAATTTCATTAGCTTTTTGAGATCCCAATAGATGAATCATGTTTTGAGAGAAAGCACTTCAACAACCAATGAGAATATCTTTTTCTAATTACAGTGGCGCCTCACATAAAGAATGCCTCACGTAAAGTATGTTTCACGTAACAAACAAAAATTTCTCCAGGATTCTGCTTCACATAAAGAAAGTGCTTCACGTAAAGAAAACATTTGTTGGCAGTTGGGGCAGACACGCTGGCCAGCAGCCTGTTTATAAAGCATCAGGGCTGCCTAGCGCACCTGCCCATAACGAAAGCAACACTTCCGCACTGTTCTTCCTGTGGCCGGGCGTCTGCTGGGCAGAGGGAGAGAAGAGCAGTGGAGAAGAGGGAAGCAGCTCAGGGCTAGCCAGAAGGGAGCAGGGGAGAGAGAGGCTCAGGATGAAGAGAAGGAGAAGGTGGGGAGACACTTTGAAGGTGTCTTGGATTGCAGCCTCCCCACCATGTCTACCCAGAAGTAAGCTCCATTGTGTTAAATGAGTCTTACTCCCAGGAAAGTGTCTTTAGGACTGCAGCCTAAGTAGACTTCATAAGATAATGCTTATTGAATGCATGTTTTGAGTTCAATTCCAGTGTTTTGTCAGCATTTTTACATCCAGTTAATATTTTTATATGAATATTTTTGGGGTTGTGGAACCAATCATCTGCGTTTCCATTATTTCCTATGGGAAAATCCGCTTCATGTAAAGAAAGTTTCACATAAAGAAACTGCCTCTGGAACAAATTAATTCTGTTACATGAGGCACCACTGTACATGATTTGAATATGAGACAAGTATTCAAGTATTTCCTTAACATAAAAAATACAAAAAGAAGGTTGTACATACCCTAAGAATTGTGTCATGACATAATATTTACCTTTAATATTGATATGTTTTTGTTCATACAAAATCCTCAGATACTATAAGTTTCCTCAGGGCAAACTAGACTGTTGGATGTTGAAAAGGGGACAACAGCATTACAGAATTTAACTCTCCCAGATTTTTTCTTCCCAATAAATGGCATACTAATATCCCAGTGACCAGTCCACTGGTGCAGGTGCACTGAAAATGTGTGTGCTGTATCCGAGTTTGCGTACACATGTGTGGGGCAGATTGGGAAGCTTTGAAAGGGAAAAGGAATGTAAATTCCTTTAACACCCTGCAATAGCTCTCCTCAGATCAATGTCAGCAATTTTACTGGTGCAAGTCCAGTGAGAGAAAAGAGGTGGGAAGGCTGCAGGAAATGGAGGATAAAATCCAACATGTGCTATTGCTGCTGGTTCCCACAACCTCCCCTCATCCCTATTTGTTCCCTATTTGTTCCCTCCCACAACTTCCACTTCCCCTATTTGTTCCCCCTCCATCCAGTTTTGTCCATCCCCACGTCATTTCCATTGTCTTCACCTTCCCTGTTGGTTTACCTACTCTTGCAGGTGGCCAGAAATCTGGTGATGTGCACAGAAAGGCTTTGTGTGCACACTGCTGAAGAACACTTTATGGCTGCTTACCAGCAGTCAGTGCTTGGTTGAAAGTCCATTCCACCAGCCGGACATCCCAGTAGGATTGGTCTATAAATGAAGTTTCATCAAACCTTATAAGCGAGTTTACAAGTGTATTTTCTGTTTTCAGTACCTAAGAAAAAGGTACGTTTTCAGTACCTAAGAAAAAGGTCTCATTATTTCTTCCCCTTATGGTCTCATTCTTTGGAGAAATTCTTCTAAAGATGCTAGACTGAAGATGTGGAATTAGTGTTGCCAATCCTCTAGGATTGGCCTGGAGTCTTCAGCAATTCCAGATTACTGAAACAATCCTGGAGATTTCAGTAGGGCCTCTAGGAATTTCTGAAATTACATCATGTTCTAAAGAAAATCTCTGGGAATAGCTTCATAAACTAGCACCAGTTGCTGTTGCAAACTGGTGCCAGTACTATCTTGGATGTGTTTACCCCTAATGGTCTCGAACTGATGAAATGAGATCCAAGAAATGTAGCTTTTGGACAACATTTGTTCATAGTTTCCAATTCTTTCATCAAACCGAAATCCTTCCTAGCCTTTCTTGTTATTTTGTTGGCTTTGATTTTTGGAATACGATTAAAACATTGGAAACAGATTGAATTAAGTAAATGATTCAAAGAGCTAAGTAGTAGGAAGTGATAATTTTACAGTAGTGACTAGCATATTCTAATAGACTCTGCAAAATTAATTTAGGAAGAAAGCATTCAATGTGTAATGAAGTTCTGGAAAGCTTTGTTATCATTCTTGGCCTCCTTGACAACTGGGAAGTTGTCAGAAATCTTTTTTAAAATTGGCTACTAGACCCATTGGCTGTTACAGCTGTAGTGGTGCAAGTGGTTAAGTTGCTGTGCCTCTCAGCTGTAAGGCCAGGGTTTCAGACCCACGTCTTACAAGACAGGGTGAGCTCCGATCCTTGGCACAGTTCCTGTCAACCTAGCAGTTTAAAAGCACACAAATGCAAGTAGATAAATAGGTGCCACTTTGGTGGGAAGGTAAAATAGCATTCCATGTGTCTTAGCGTATAGTTATGCTGGCCTTTGACCACAGACGCATTTTTGGACAATGCTGGCTCCTAACGGCTTAGAAACGCACCATACAGTCAGTCATGACTAGCAGTACAACCTAGGGAGGACGGACACCTTTATCTTTAGACCCATAACCCTCCCAGAAAGCAATGGGAAAATAAAAAGATGTTTTTCATGGCTCCTGTTAACTTGACTCACAGACATGACTTGAAAAAGAGTCATCTCTTGAGACGTGCTGGTTGGATCCCAACCAGCGACTCTTATGTGTGTATGCTTGCTTGCTTTTTTTGCCATACCTGACTCATGGTATATTTCATACCTGACTCATTATATTTCTGATAATGATTAGGACTCAAATAAAAAAATGACTGTATTGTAAGTTCAGGATGAGTTGCGATTGCCACCTATAATGACATACTCATCAACTTGAGTCAAGGATTGGAGATTCATGACATGACTTGGCATATTCTTGCATACCTCTGCATTCCAGAGACAAGCAACGCCATTAATATATTCAGATTTCTTTGAAAGTCAAACTGTTTACACTTTTCATTCTTTTTTTTAGGAAAAACTATATTTTTTAGGAAAATTGTTCTCTGATTTTCTGGTCTATTGATCTTCTGGTCAGTCAACCACTTCAAAACAGTTCTTTCTCCATCCTATTTGGAACAGCATATGGGATCCAGTTCCATTATTTTAACTGTTCGGTTTAGTCTGAACCCAACAGAAGCCATGGGCGGATTTGAAACCTGTCTATGAAACCAGAGTTGACCTTTTTAATGTCTTATAAGGCAGATGTGGACTCTGCCTCTGCTGAGCTCAGAGGACCCTCTGGGGTGGTGTGTGTGGGGTGTCCCATGGATCTGGTCAGTGGGATAACTAAATCTGTGGATTTGGCATTTGTGGATACTGGGGGTATTGTGGATACTGGCATTTGTGGATACTGATTAATTTCAGTGATAGATATTACACAATTTTAACATTTGGATCAGCTTAAATGATAATAATAAACAATGGCTGTGTTTTCCCTCTGACCTTTTGAAATGTTAATCTCTGCATGTGTGCTGTCTTTCATAGCTGTTCCTGAAGGCTTTAGTTAAGACCAGTTTGAAATCCAAGCCTTGTTGTATGTCACTACGCCATATGTACCTCCTGAGCTGCTGAACTCAGAACTTCTTAACATAATATTCTCATCAGGTGTTCAATCCACTTCTGAAGTTCTAATCCCTATTCTTGCATGTTTTGCGATTGATTTTGAAAGGCATGCTAATTAACTTTTGTCATAATGTTTATTATATGTAACCCGATACTATTAAGCCTGCAGGCAATTTAAGGACTGCATTGTCCAAATGTTTTCAAAAGACAGTACCATAAATAGTAATTGTGCTCTAATATATGTATTACTGGCAGATTAGGTCTCTCACTCACTTGGGCTATGAGCAAATTACCTGCTAATGGCACTTCTCTTATTGACTAACTAAAGAGCAGTTATAGACTGTAGAGCCTAATCCTCATCAACTTTCCAGTGCATCTGAAGCCATGCCAATGATGTGCACAATACAGTCTGTGGTAGTTTGCAGTAATACTGTATAAGCTTCTTCCAGGTAAGGGAATGTTTGTTCCCTTACTTCTGGGCTGCATTCTGTTGCATCAGAGCTGGTGAGTTAGTTAGGACTGGGCATCCAATGGTTTTTGTATCACTGATGGAAGTAAACCTTTCTAATTTAATAAAAGACAAATATTGCTTAAAATAATATTTTGATACCTTCCTTCGATGGCTGTGATCCTATGGCTATTTTCCTAAGCATTGGTAGTTACGCTATAGTGCTTACCTCCATCAATTGTTTTCACTCTAACCCAGTGTTCTTCAGTCGGTTTTGGGACCCCAGTGGGGTTACAAAGCCCCAGTTGTGGGCTCACAGTAACTTATGAGAATGAAAAAGGTTGAAGACCACTGAACTAGAGCAAAGCCAGACTTATCTGGACAAGGATTTAATGTGTTAGTGTTTAAGGATTATATCACTTATTATGGTGTGAATCTGATCCTTTTATGGAGTTATGCTCCTTCAAGTATGCTGTTCTTGAATGAATGAATCAATGAATCAATGAATCAATGAATCAATCAACAGTATTTATATACCGCTTTTCAACTAAAAAAGAAGCTCAGAGTGAATTTTAAAATCATTAACTGATCTTCTGGCTGTTGTTTTCTCTAAGAAATTGGACTGGGACTGATAACATAGATACTCCCAAGTTGGATTAGTGAAAAGCTCTTTTGGTATGGCTGCCTTTAAGAAACTGTTTGGATATTGCAGCTCATTTAAAATATAGTTTCAAAAATACTAAATGCAGCCCAGCAATCAGACTGTATAATTCTAGGGTTGTTTGATGTTTATTAAAAATCAATTTAAATTGCAGATTATAACAAATATTTAAAGAACAATAATCCTAAACAACTTTAATTCTGATCTTTTATTAAAAATTTCTTATTATTGATTTATAGGCTCAGATTGTGCCAGGCTCAGCATGCATCTGGTTCAGGTTCAGTGTGTACCAGAATCCTATCCCACTCTTTCTCCCACTCTTGGAACTATGCCTATACTAGCTTTACTGATGTAGCTTGTATTCCCATGAGATTCCTCAAAGTTTTGGGTTCGTCAAAACTGCATTGGAGGCCACCAAACGAATCTACACCATGAGTAGTTTTGGGGACTAGATAAAGAGCTTCCACAGGCTGTATCCATCCTACAGGTGGTATATTTGACATCCCTGCTCCATAGTGATACTACTATGTGAGGAATTATGTGGAAATGAAAATAGTGGCTCCAGTTGTTCTGCACAGTGCTGAGAAGGAGAAAAGATTATAGGGTCTCACTGGTGTCAGCAGTAGTGAGCTGTGCTGGAGTCCGACCAAATGCTATACATTGTCACTGTCTTGCAAAGAGTGTTCAACCATGTTCATTCTTTGTAGAGACTATCCCTACAATCCAGAGTAACTATGGAAGCACACAAGAGACATTAAGTGCACCCGTAGTTACTGCACCAGCTTGTGAAAACCTATGGGAAATTCATATTGCAATCCAGAGTAAGTTCTTACACCGGAGCAAAGACTCCCCATAGTTACTCTGGATTGCACCTAAAGGCATATTAAAAATAGTTGTGCTAGTGACTGGCAAGCGTAATGGTTTACTAGCCCACCAAGATGACAGTGTGTCATAAACTCCCCTAGAGTTGTCCACTAGAGTTGTCTCCCACAGTTTGCTGGCCAGACTATATGTCAGAGGCACACAAAACACTATTACCTTCCCCTACAAAGTAGCACCTATTTATTGAAGATAATAAATGTTGTACAACGGAGGACCTATTGTATTTTCCCCATGTGTATCCCCTCCCTTTTTGTGATCCTATTTTTCCTTAACCTGTATCTGAAAATTAATGAAATCTTTATAAAAAAATTGAAAAAACTGGCACCTATTTATCTACATACTTGCATTTACATGCTTTCGATCTGCTAGGACTTCTGGCAGGCAGTTCAGAAGTAGTATTGAACAATTGGTTTGTATATCCTCTATGAAATATTATTTTATCTTATTCATAGCCTACATGATGCATATTGGAAGAAGAATGTTATTTTTAGTTTGTGCTGGTAACATACAGAGGGATGTAATTTTGTGATAAAATATGTTTACAAGATTATGACTGGAAGTGCAGCATGAAGGCAGACAGACAAATCACAGTATAATAAACATGCTGCGCCTGAGACTGAAACAGCTTCATCCTATCTTGTTCATATTGTTGAAACTGATGGACAATTTCACTGCATGAATAACTACACATGATTTAAAACATGGTGGAGTCAAAGGTAGTTGGGCCAGTGCCAGAACATGCCTTTTATTTCTATTTTTAAACATTATTTTGAAGATTTTGGGGAAGCCAAATCTCTCTCTCTCTCTCTCTCTCTCTCTCTCTCTCTCTCTCTCTCTCTCTGAAAACACAGTGAAGAAATATGAAGTTCATGGAACATAAAGTTCCATGTTGCAGAAAGATGACAATCATTTCTGTTGTGCAAGTATCGTAATTCCTGAGATGGGGATGCAAACAAATATTATTCCGATTCTCATTGTGAATGAAATGCATTTTTTTCTGTTTCATAATAAACTCTCATTTAATAATCTTGTTAGGATGATTACATTTTTACATGGACTATGGTTCAGTTGTTTGTTAGTAGAGGGTATGTAAAAGTCTAGATAGCTGATAAAACCACTGTTCAGACATGACAAGCCTGCTTCTGAAAAGAGAACTTCTCAAATAGTTTTCCACATCCTGGGCATAATCATTGGAGCCACTTATCATGCAAATCAAACTGAGAGCCTCCACACACCTTCTAAATGCTACCAAGTGTGGCCAATGAGGGCAAAGTCACACGGCCAGTGGTGGGCTTCAGGGGGTTCTCACAGGTTCTATAGAACCTTTTGCTGATGAGTGCCTGGTTCTGAGAACCGCTTACTAATGGGACATAGAACCTGTTGTTAATTTAGATTATTAGGACATAGAACCTGTTGTTAATGTATTTGAATCCCACCACTGGTCACACCCATATTGTGGAGATGATGGTCTGTATGGAGGAGTTGAAAGTGCCCCTTCAAGCTGATGCAATGTACATTGGTACATTTTAGAGAGACTTACCTCACAAATTGCCAGTGATGCACCATAATTCAGATTATGACTTACTGTAAGTTGCCAAAATTTACCATTTTCATGACTCATACAGCCTTGAGTCATCCATGTGTCAAAAGCTTGGACATTGACTAGGTTTTGGGGATTTTAATCTAGATCTTTAAAATTAACCAAATTTTAATTGAATAGACTCAAGACTCACTTTGTGTGTGTGAATACTTTTTTGCCACTACTGCAACTTGTTTCCTGAAAAAAACTTGAGTCTTAACTTGAGACACAGCGCTAAGACTACTGTGAATTTGCCATCAAGAATGTGCAACTATCTCCAGATTTTCCTGAGAGCAAGTATATAGAGTTTGTGTGGGATGATGCTGATCTGTTTTGCAAGCTGCTCAGAAACATTAGAGCTGCAGAATGGACAGCTCACTATGGAGAAATCATTCTCCACCTCAAGGCAAGTTTAATGTTTCTGCCAAACCTTTATTCCAAAGCACCTGTTTTTCAAAATGGTATAACTGGTAATTGCAATTTTCAGCCTATGCAGTCAGCTCCATGAAAGGTTAGACTTTGGAATATCTGGTAAGGAGGAACAATACATAGATTACATTTGGCATGAGCAATGTACCCTGTGTTGATTTACCATGTCCGTTTTGTATGATGAATACATTGCTTGGGTATCTTTTTATGTGGTGTTTTCAGCCGCAAAGTAAAACTCCTGAACCAAGCATGGTTTACCTTTGACATTGAAAATACCAGCCCCAGTGGTGTTACTGGAGCATGTAACACCATGTGCTCAGGGAAAACACACAGCACCTAGACATAAATCAGTGGTGTTGTAATGACCTAATTGTGTCACTACCCATAGCTTCCAGGGTACTATTTGCAGACTTCTGGAATCAAGGACCAGATGGCCCATCTTCCACCAAACATGGCACTGAGCTCCTCATCCACCACCCGCCAGGGGCATGCATATGAGGTGATCTAACCTAGCCTCTCTTTCGACACTGCTGATACCAGTTCTCACCATGTACTAGGTTCCTATGTCAGTGCTTCAAGGAAGTAGGACAAGAGAAAGTACTCGACTGCACCATTCTTTCAAGCATCTCAACACTACAGTCAACACTACACACTCAATAAACTTTTCACTGTGTATGATAAAATCATGTTGACTGAACTGCAGAGTGATACTAATATACTGTTGTGGTGAGATGCTTGAAAGAATGGTGCAATAGAGTACTTTCTCTTGTCCTGCTTCCTTGAAGTGCTGACTTAGGAACCTAGTACATTCTGCCTGCACAATGAAGCAAGAGAATTCTACACAACTGAAACTCACAAATGAAAATTTTTCTGTTGGGGAGAAGTTCTGGCTGCAATCCTAAACACACTTTCCTGGGAGTAAGAGCCATTGAACAAAGTGGGGCTTACATTAGAGTAGACATGCTTAGGATTGTGCTCTCTGTGTTTGAAAGGAAACCAGTGTTTGAAAGGAAAAGAAAGTTCTTGAATCCAGCTGCGGTCTGGAGAAGACTTGGTATAGGTATGAGAGGAAAAAGGGAGAGGGATGTGAAACTTTCCAATTTTTTTCTGTGTCCAGCGATAAAGGCAGGTAGTTTGGAGCAGGTCTGGAGATCAAGCATAATGTTCCAGATCTGTGTTTGGCAAAGATTTGAGGAGGAAAAAAACTACAATTTGAGGGGGAGAGAATCTTAGTTTTTGTTAAGTTGGGAAACCTAGAGATTGTTGGCAACATGTCCTCTGATGCACATGCGTGATGGACACGTGTACCCACATGCCCTCTGATGTCTTACTGATGTACCTGTCTTGATATACTAATCAAATATTTGTTTGGTATATAAATGGTTATTAAAGATTCTCTGTGGGTTTCATTATGGGAAAAAGCCAAACAATTTCACAAACAGACATGACTATACAATGACATTTATCTTTTATTTGTTGCCATTTAAAAATTATGTTCTTTAAGCCCTAGTTTGTTCACATTTACAATTTCCAAATGCTCATTTGAACACAATCCCTTAAGAGGCTTTTAAACAATTATTGTCTGTAGCCTTCAGGTTTGTTGTATTATCGGCTGGATAAAGATAGATTTGATAGACATTTGGGGGGAAATTCTGTATGCAAATGACTATGAATAAAACACTGTTTAACATTTGTGCCTGCATGACTCAGAGTAGGAGATAATCCTTCAAGTGTTTTGGAGATGCTTCATTAAAAACATGGTCTTTACATTATGAGGAAAAAAACTAAACTAAACTAAAAACCAGTCCTGTCGGCATTGTAGAAGTACTGAACAATGGGGAGTTCCCTGCTATTATGTTCAAGTAGGCTACTAAGAATTCCATCCTGGAGTTGTTGTGATCCAGATTTCATTTTCTTTTTTCATTTTTTAAATTTTTATTCAAAACTTTTGATTTTGGTTGAAATTATGATTGAAATTTTTGGTTTACATAAACCAACAGCCCATAGGTGCACATGCTACACCCTGGAGGAGGGCAGTGACTTGTCTACATAATGGAACATTGGTTACCTTGCCCATGGCTAAGCCCTCGCTAGATCCACTCAGATCTGCACTAGCGTCCAGTGGTTAATACTGTACATTCAGACCAAATGATAAGAATATTTGGAATAATTGTAGTTTTGTAATGGTTCCACTTTAAGCCAGAATGTCAACTACAACCTACATGGTTTGCATCTGTTCTGCTAGACTTTGACTTTGATGCCGCTGAAATCCTTCAATTTGAGCACATCAGTGAGCGCATGAAGTATTCTGAATTGTTGCACATTCACACATATTTATGAGAAATTGTTGATTCTGGTACATAAACATTTCTTTTTTACTATAGGTCGAAGGAACTAATAAAGGAAGCTATCCTGGACAATGACTTCATGAAGAATCTAGAACTGTCTCAGATCCAGGAGATTGTGGATTGTATGTATCCAGTGGAATATGGCAAAGACAGTTGCATCATCAAAGAGGGAGACGTGGGTTCACTGGTATATGTCATGGAAGGTACGTTATACAGGCAATATTTTGAAATTATATATATATATCTTCCCCTTGGCAGCTTTCATAGATATTATTCCTATACTACATTACACGAAACATTCTATATTCCTTTGAGGAGGAGATGAAACTCGGATATAGTTTTGACTGATTACATATTGGGTTGATGCCTGGTATAATAATATAGCATTGCTTTATCTCGAGATTCTCAAACTCTCAAATCCCTGTTGTAAGTTCTTGTGGATGAAGCGGGAATGGAGAGATGTGATCCCCTGGATCATGTCACTTTGGAGAGGTGTAGGAACATGCTTCCGTTCACTTAATGAATTAGCAGGCTCCGGGTTGCAGGGATCTCTGAGCAAGCCTCTGCAGGGCTTCCCAAACTAGCGATCACAACCCACTTTCAGTTTGCAATGGTGAAATTGTAAGTGGGTCATAATTGACATTTTGAGTGACTCTGCACTTTGGCTCACATAGAACCAAATGCTCTGTACAGAGGCTCACGTGGAACACATGAGCAAGTACCCACAGGAGCTTCTTAATTGTGAATGGAAGCAAGCCCCTGCCCCCCACCCAAGTGGCGCAGGGGTTCTCAATGTGGGGGTTGGGACCCTCTTGGGATGGTCACAACTTCAACTGAGAGGGGTCATGAAAAGCTGAGCACCTCCATCTTGGAATCTCACACTGGGCACCACCATGTGAAATGGAGCACTTAGATTGTTATCCATACTACTGTGAATAAGCTTCATTGAACACAATAGGTCTTACTTCCAAGTAAACATGGAGGAGCTTTAACATCACTGATGATTGATGTCATTTAAGGCCACAACATCACTGGGGGGGAGGGGAATGACAGATTGTCATTCTCAGAAGGGGGTCCCTGGCTGAAATGCTTGAGAACCACTAATCCAGGAGATTGCACCACTCAATTCCTCCTGCCTCCCTCCTTAAGAGGCAAAGGCTGGGCCCTCAGGGTGAGACATCATGATGCACCCGTTTGAAAACCACTGGCTTTATTCATAGCATTGAGAATACTGCAGGATAGTTGCTGCTCCTTGTCAATGTTAAGATTTGTCACGTATTTGTTTTAAATAGTCTGACTGAGATGTGTTGGAGATCATGCATCTTGCAAAGTGCCATGTGGTGTGTTTTTGTCCTCTTCCTGGTACCAGGCAGGTCACACTCAGTGTGCAGTTAGTATGATCACTCACTGCAGATTGGATGCAGGAGATGTGGTGTTTTCAGTGTATATGCTGAAGAAAAGACAGAACCACTCTAACTTGCAGATTGTATCAACATGACTTTGATATCTATATCAAAGACTATTATTATCATGTATATAGCCATACCAAACAATCACATGTGTACTTTAGAGCTGCTTATGAATTTCTACTCAGCATGTCTTTATACAAACAAGATGTAGGTCTTAGGGTGCTGACTTAGGCCAGAGAGACTTAGGCCAGAGAGAATTGCCCAGCTAAGCTGGCTTAAGGTAGGCCATATCCTGAGCTGTCAATTAGGCCAATTCCACAGGGCTAGGAAGTCTCTCGGCTGGCCTAACAGCAGCTGAAGAGGCAGCAGCACAAGGGCAGCATGCTCACTGGGCTGTGGGAGTTGTGCCATATCCTGAGGTTGAGAGGCAAGAATGGCTTAAGTCAGCCTCAGAACTTTTTCTTTTGCTTCCATTTCTACTCTGGCTTATCATGGACCCTTATGGACTCGGATTTACGCCTGCTCCTGAGGTGGCCTAAGTCAGAGGAGCTGTGAGGAGGCATGTCTGCCCTGGAAACAGGCTCTGCATATGGCTCAACTGCACTGTTCTAGGCCATGCTCAACATGCCCTCAACGCGCCCCTACTGAGCTGCTTAGGCTAGCACTGCTAGCCCGGTTCCAGGTCCATCTATCTTGGGCCAGCCTAAGCGGACTTAGGCTGACCCAAAACTTTTCTGGTGCAGCTAGGCTGGTCTATCTGCCATTAGGCCAGCCTAAGTGCCACAAAGGTTGGCCTAAGTACACTTCAGGATTACAGCTTTTATCATCTGTAATCATCATCATTCTAAATTTATCATCATCCTAAATGCCTATATTGTAAAATTACATTTTCTCTTATGATCTGTTTATATGTAGGCAAATTGCCCCTTCTATGCAACTGATATCCAGACTATTCTGAAATCTCAATATTTTGTCCAAGACTTTCTTTTTTAAGCAGGAACACTAGCAGGTCTTTCCCATGTACAGTATAAATACAAGCTGTAAATTCTATTCTTTGCTCTGCAGTGGGTATCTGTTTAGATATTTCTGAAAAATTTCCAAGAAGCCAGCAGACATCCTGATGGGTAACACTGAAAAGAACAAGAGGAAGCATCTCTCATTATATTTGTACATTTATTCCAAAATCTAGACAAATCTAAAATACAGATAACTTCCCACATCAAGTGGTCCAGATAGGGATATCAACCTGATTTCCTTGTATTATCCTTTTCAAAGCCTTGTGGAAACTTTGGAGCATAATTCAGATTCTGAGATTCAAAGTAGCAGATTGTATTGAAGCAACAGGATATAAGAAATGATGGATTGTCATTCTGTGTAGTCATAACTCCATGTGCGCATGAAAATTGGACAATCTCTTTTTCAGTTGGTCAATGGTACATGGGATCAGTTTATTACTGTTCATTTTTCTGATCCCTTAACAGGGGAAAAAGGATTCTTCCTTAGTGCAGTTCTTTTTAATACTAAAACCTCTGGTTGTCAAGTATATTGATACCTTCAAACATTACAAAAATCATCTAATTGCAAACTATCATTATGTTTGCATCCAAATTTTGATTACATTATGCAAGACATTTTGTCATAAATCATGGCGATGTCAAATATTCTATAAGCAGGAACTGATAACTTTGCAGCCTTGAGGGCTCAAGACATTCTTAAGTAATTATCTGCTTGCTGTAATTACTTGCTACAAATTACTTGCTACAAATATAATTTTAAGATTTTATGAGAACTAGTTGTCATAAGAGCAAGATATATATTTTTATAGGAATTTTCAACAATTATAGCCTGCAGGGGAGTTCTTGGCTCTGTATTTCTACTTGTTCTATGTATTGTTTTTAAGGGGACTTTTTAGAAAGCTTTTGCATGTGTTGTGATCCAGGCTGGCAAGCTGATTACAACCTCCCACCATAGATTTCTAGGGTAATAAGCATGTGCACCTATGAGTTTGATTTGCTGATTTGTGGGTTTTTTTTCTTATTTGGTCACAGCACTTAGAAATGCTATGATCCAGACTTAAAAGAACATTTAAGATTTTGGTTGTGAAGAATGGTATAACAAAACCCAGTTTACAAACTATACAATTCCGTATATTATTTTTCCTTGAATTAGGAATTAGTGCTTGAACTAGGAGGCTCCTTACCTATTGGTCTCTTTAGCTATTGTGCTTGCTTTAGAAGGCTTTGTAGGATATGGTTTGGACATTATTATTGGTAGTGAGGGGATGGAGATTGCAGGGTGACCACATGACTGGATTTTTCCAGATTTGTCCTCTTTTTTAGCCTTCTTTTTGGGTGTCCTTCAAAAGGGCTTCATTGTCCTCCAGTTTGGCTTCATTTTGGAACTTTGCAACAGTGTGAGGTACCCTATCATGTGATATGTTGTTGGATTCACATTAAGGAACAGAACCCAATACAAAAATTGGTTTTGCAATATCTGCTTCCTATCAAAAGATATGGACAAAAAACTAAAAATCAAAAATATGCATTGAGCTCTATGGGAAAGTGAAAGTGTGCAATATTGTGGCTTTACTCGTGAGTAGGTAAATGTGCCACTGTCTGCTGGAAAGGCCAGGCTGAGAGAAATCCAAGTCCTTGTCCTCCTTTTGAGGTTCAGGCATCTGGTCACTCTCGGAAATTGTGGATTTCATGTTGCTTTAAGGAAGTCAAATACTAGCATTTTGGAACCATAAATGCCCTGGGGAATGATAGCATGATCCAACCAAAAGTTAAGTCAGTTCAAGTTCACAGATATAATTGTGAAATATTTCAGCATAAACGTAACTAATATGTTCAAATCAGTGGATCTCAAAGGTTCTTAGCTATGATTAGATCATGTCCTCCATGCGTATCTTAGGAGTTTAGTCTTTGTTTTGGGCTCAAAGCCACAATACAACTAAAACATAATTTCATGCCAAACCTCAACTCACAAAAAGTTTCTTTTGAGCTAAAAAGAAATTTCTAAAACATTTTTTTCCTGCCCCTTTAAGGCTGAGCTCTTTGATCAAGAGCACGTGGGTTATTTTTTAACAGCTTTTGAAATGTATGCATTCTTTTTCTGTTGCGTGCTTTGCATTGGTGGTGAGAACTTTCACTGAACAAAGTTACTTTTCATACATAGCAGCTTTTCTATGCTCCACAATGTTGCTTTTGCTATCCTAACATGTTAAGGCACAACATCACATTACAAGGAAAAGAGGAGTTTCTTATAAGAATGTGAGGAGTGGTAGCAAAGATAGCACATGGAGAGGGGAACATTTGCTTAACCTTTTCCCCCACCCACCAATGTTCCCCTGGAAATGCTTCCTGGCCATTTTAAATTGGTATTTTGAATTGCAAATCTCATGCAAGAAATCAGCCTGGATAGAACGAGTGGCCTTTCTAAAGGGACATTTGCAGGGAAGAATAAGTGGCTGTGGGAAGACTTAAGTATTGCTCCCTCCCACACGCGCATGTATGCATGTGTGCTGAAATGTCACTAGAAACATTAAATTATAAAGAAAATGAACAACAGTGCAATGGATAAGGGAGAACTGCAGTTACAACATTAGCTCAGATTCTTGCTTTGCATAGTTATGTATGCATTTTAGGCAATCAAACCTTTAGTGCAAATTTCTTTATTTTAAAACTTTTATCTCACCCTTCCCTTCTAAATAGAGGTGTCTAACATGGATTATACATTAATAAAAAACAAGATGCAAATGTCATAAAACAAAACCCAGCAACTTCAGACAACATTAGCACCAAATCAATTTATACAAAATTGGAGAAGGCCAGACAAGACAGAAAAATTTAAAGATAAGACCCAGAGTTAGTTGTATCTCAGAGGCTCTAAGCAGAAAATGTCATTGTAAGGGTTGTTTTGGCCTCTTTATCTGTTTCTGTTGAACTCAAGTGGCTAATCGCTTGCCACACAACGGAAGATATTTAAGCAGCTACACAGACCTTGTGATTCATCTTTTGCACTGAATCTTACTGACATCCCTGGAAGGTTCTCCCTTGAATGCATCTTCTGTACCGCAGTTTCTGAAAAGGACCATGGTTGCTCAGCATCTCCACATCTCAAGCCACATGATGGTAATATCTTCAGTCAGTTGTTACCTGTGGTCTAAGTTGGCTTTACATCAGCACATCATGCATTGTTTCCAATCCCACATACTTTTCCAGTAATACATATTTCAATATTACACCTCTGATTTTTTTAATTATGAAAAACTAATAACAGCCTGCAACTGTCACTTGTGGACGTACAACGTAACAACGTTCTTTGGTAAAAAACCATCCCACTTTCCAATATCTCAACTGGCCTTTTGCTACATCTCTCCTCAATGACTCTCCTCAGTTCCCCCCTCCTTTTCCCAACCTGGCCTGTTAATAAGTTGAGAGTTGGAATGAACACAATTACATCTCCTCAGCCTGCTTGATTGACATGGAATTTTGACCTGCAGATGTGGACGTCCTTACATATAGGTTAAGGCTTTTCTGTAAAAAGATATTCTGTTACCCACTTGTAGTAGAAACAGTGCATAAATGTACTTTTCCTTTTTGTAGCCTCTAATGAATTTTCCTCAAACAGTTTTAGAAATGTTCATGCAGTTTGCAGCGTATGTAACTCGTATTGCTGCTATGAGGCTGCCAAAGCCCCATAGGTGCATCTATAACAGTAATTCTAAGCTTTGAATGCCAAAAAGTTTATGATGTTTACACAGCTGCATCTCCTTAGCACAACAGGATACAAAATATAAACTGGAAAATATCCTATATAAATCCTCTGTATAAACTTTAAGGGAGAATTTGGATATTTTATGAATTGTTAGAAAGGGACTAAAATACATCTATTTGCTGCCGTCAACCTGCCCACTCCCATCAAACCACACAATTTGCACTCTCAGAGAGCTGCATACATCAAAGGAACTGGCAGGTCTTTGTAATTATTCATTAACAATTATGACAATATGCACAATGCATTTATATTCTACCTTTCATTTGTGATGGATCTCAAGTAATCAAGCACATCCAGACACAGGCATGCGTGGGGATGAGTGCCAAGTCTGGGACAGGCCCGTAGTCAGGATTGTAGAAGTGGAGGGGCAACAATTTTTTAGGGAGGGGGGTACATTTGTGCCAAGTATTTATACTGGTGCACAAAATGAAAGGGTAGGTATGGGGAATCAAAGACTTGTCACTCAACCCAAGTTCATGAAGAGAAATATTTTGGGTGGTTTTGAAAAACATTCATTATCTGTAAAGCAATGTAACAATAATATGCATAGAATAACTGCATCTCTGTATTTGGTATGTTTTTGTTTACATAGAAATAGTATGTCCTTTCATTTTGCACACCAACACAACACACAGGCTTGCATCCCTACAAAAGTATAACACATCAGTAACAAAAGTGCAACATGTGATGCAGGTAGTATCCATATAACAGACAGACATATAGACAGACATCTATAAAAGCCAAGAAACTTCATAGGCCTAAATCCCTATGTGTAAATGTCCTATTATTGGATAAAATATATTCACAAATTTGCACCTGCCAACAAACATCTGCAAAAGTATCCATTGCCCACTGGTGCCCGCTGCCTGCTGCATGGTGGTGCCCAGTAAAGCCCAGTAGTGCCTGGTGCTTGATAGGGATGCCCTTTGGAGCCTACTCCTGCCTTCCACGTCAATGCCTTTTGCCTGTCACTGCCCAGCAGTGCCAATTCCTGCTGGTACCCACTGCCTACTGCCTACCAGTGCCCAGCCATGTCTGAGGCCCACAAATGTTCTTTAAATTTTACTCCCACAATGGTAGGTTTTTCCACTTGTTGTATAATAAAACCTTCCATGGGCTTTCAGTAAGTGAGAGTAAGAATGGCAGTGTTGACCAAAAATGGCAACGTGAACACCTGTGCTAGAATAAAAGGTATTCTTCACTGACACAAACCCTGGTGTCATGTAAGCCACTGATGAGAAACATTTCTTCCTACTACTTTTTCAAGGGCAGCAACAATCGGAAGCCAGTGGACACTGTTGTGAGCAGAGGCATAGAAGACAGGATTCTGCTCAATGTGCAGAAAGAAATAAGCAAAAATATGACCTGCGTTGTATTTTTAAAATATGGAGATCATGGGGTCCTTCTGAGATCTTCTAGGAATGATACTTAAGATCAGTCTATGCCCCCACTTAAAAGTTATACGGACTTAACACATTCCTTCATATAGCCCCTTGTATTCATGCAGCACAAGGCTGTTTCCTAAATTTTCCATCATTTGCTCACTGTTTGTGTTTGTTCCTGATGTAGCAGGTGTCCTTCCTCAATTTATTATTTAGCCTTCTCTAGAAGTCAAAGAAAGAACAAGAGAATTTCCTGCTTCCCAGCCCTTTGCCCTTTTGGTAACATTTCAGCTCACTCCACAGTATGCTTGAGGCCTCTCTAAAATGTCTAATGACAGAATACAGTTCATTCAGTTTTTCATAATATATTCTTACTCCAACTTCAGTGGGAACAAGTACTGCAGTGGTTGCTGTGGGTGCACTCTTCTGTCACAGTGCCCCTTTCAGAAATCATCTAATTTTGAATCTGTGGTGGATGACCAGGATGGGACTGAAATTCTGTTGATGCTTTCCTTCTGCTTCTCTCTCATGATTTTCCTGTATGAACTAAGTGGTCTCAGAGATTATTTTAGCTTTCCTAAGACTGACTATCTTGGGAGATTTTGACATCAACACTGAGGTTCTTATTCTGTCTTAATTACTACAAATAATTCTTAATTGTTATATACTCTGTTTATATGTGTGTAAAGTGGAAGTCACACACACACACACACACAAACACAAACAGAGAGAGAGAGAGAGTGAGAGAGAGAGAGAGATCAGCTTTGTTTTTTGTTCTGTGAATCACCTGGGGATCTTTTTTAGGGACTAAACGAGTCTGAAAAAAGATATACCTTGCTGTTTGGAGGTAGATATATTTCCCATTTTCATTAATTTATTCCATAATGTGGACACCATCTACTTCATTGGAAAAAACCTTTTCAGTTTAATAAATGAATCCCTGTATGAATCTACAGATCCTTGTTTTCTCCCTTTACTATCACCTCAACATCATAGAATCATAGAATCATAGAATCATAGAGTTGGAAGGGACCTAGTAGGTCAAACATGTTTGGCATGTATGCTGTTTATCCTTTGTTAATGGTTTTGTTTTAAAAGGTAAAGATGTCCCCCGCAGGTTATACTTCTGGTTGTGACTGACTGTTGTGACTGACTGCTCATTCCCATTTCCAAGCCTTTAGAGCCAGCATTGCCCAAAGATACTTCCGTATCTGGGAACTAACATGTCATGATCTGGGAACTATCATGGGGCTAACATGACTGACTGCTGAAGGCACATGGAATGCTGCTTTTACCTTCACACCAAAGTGGTACCTACTTATCAACTTGCATTTACATGCTTTTGAGCTGGACAGGAACTAAGGACAGGAGCTAACCCCATCTTGTAGGACCTGCTGATTAACAGACACAGTGTCTTAACCACTCGCTTTTTTCTACAGTTAGAGTAGATGATTATGTATTCAAAAGCATGTGCTGCACATAAAAGGAAACCTGTGCAGTATTTTGATTGAAACTTTACATTGTGTGCCTTCTATTTACACTGCATAATGTCTAATATATTTATTTTTATTGTTGCTACAGCTCATGCATGCCTCCAGTATAAAAAAATAACTGTGTCTTGACAGTTCTGTTGCAGGCTTGTCTTAATGCCCAGAACCCACTAAAGATTATTTTTAGAAATTTGCTTTGCTTAACTTTTTTTTATTGGGGGGGGGGGAGAGAAGTGGGGGTTGTATTCTTGCAGTATCTTCACATACAAAAAAGTTATTTTTGTAACACCACATTAGAAAAACTGCAAAAGCAATATTGAAAAGAGAATATACTTACTGTGGTTATTTGTTCTCTATACCAGTCATCTGTTAAGAAGAGTTTTATTTATTGGCAAGAATTCTCACATCCACTTTGTTTTTCTGCCTACCTGTCATAAATTTTTGCAAACTGAGTGGTGAGTCTTCCATTGGTAGACTTCGCATTACTATTATGAAGGGCCCAGCATGTACCAAGACTTTCAGAAAGCTAACCTTCAGGAAGCAAATGCAAAAAACAAAATTTTCTAAGTTTCCCTTGTTCTGCTGAAACTTTAGAGGTGGTGCTAATCTCTGTTTCACAGCTGAAGAGCCAGCATTGTCTGAAGACCTTTTTGCAGTCTGGCACAATTAAATGCCAAGGTTTTCAGAAAGCTAAGCTTCAGAAAGCAAATGCAAAAACAATTCTGCAAAGGAGGATAGGTGGATATTCTTCCATCAACCTTCAGGGATAAAACCATGTCATCGGCCATGGACATTGGAAAGTTTAATCATGGACATTAGAAATCATGGATATTAGAAAGTTTAACAAATGCAGAGTAGGAACAACTAAGATTCAGGTAACCAAATTGCCAAAAGTGTTGTGATGACCAGGCCTCATAAGAGATCTCATCTGTTTCATTTTGTTCTTCAAAAGCTCAACAAAAACATAAACATGTTATATGATTAACAGCACAATCCAGAGCAACTAATTTGTCCACATAAGAGCCCTTGGGTTGCCCTATCTAACACTAGGTTGGAGCAACTGCAAGATGCTCTATCCCAGTTACTCTGGAAGAGGCTTAGGGCAGAGCAAGGCAACATAGGGTGCCCTAAGAGAGGTGGACCTGCTCTGCCCTAACTGCTTTGCCCTAAGCAGTTCAGGAGAGGCAAGTTGAGGGCATGTTTAGCATTGCTTAGGGCAGAGCAGTTACTCTGTATCCAGAGCCTTTTTCCAAGGCAGAAATGCCCTTTTCCAGCCCTCAGAGTTATACCACCTCAAGAGCAGCTATAGTAATGAGTAGACCCATAGGGGTCCATGATAAGGCCTGAGTAAGAATGGCAGTGTTGACCAAAAATCTGAGTTCTTGGCCAGCGTGGCTAGAACCCCTGCCTCTCAATCTCAGGATATGGAACAACTACGGCTGCCCACAAACCTCAGGATACAGCAGGCCACTCCAAGAAGCCCCTTGTATTCACTGTAGAATATACTGGCATCTCATCGGGGACTCATTATAAGGCAGACACCCAGTGGCGTCACAAAACTGGTGCAGCTGGTGTGGGCCACATTGGATGACGCACTCTGTATGGGGTGATGCGCCGGAGTAGTTTGACTGTCCTTTGGCAGGCCCAGGGCATCAACGCGCCCATTCAGTCCTGCTCCAAGGCAGATCAGCAGCCAAAAGCTGCCACTTGTCCTCGGAGCTGGCCCGAACGGCCCGCTGAGGTGCACTGCACAGAAACACACTGAGCATGCCGAACAGCTTCAGAGGAGACTTCCTTAGAGCAGAGAAAGTCCGTGCCTCTGCACAGCCATTCGGCCTCACTCAGGAGGTGGAGCAGCAGCCAAATGGCTTCAGAAGAGTACTGCACCAACTCTGACACTTTCACAGTCTCCTCTGAAGCCGAAAGGCTTCAGGAAAGTACTACGCAAGTGTCAGAGATGGTGCCTGCGCAGTACTCTTTCTGAAGCCAGTTGGCTTCAGAAACAACTGCGCAGGTGCCAGCTTTGGTGACTGCACAGTCCAGGTAGGGGGTGCGCGCATCCCAGGGGTGATGCACAGACTTCCGCACCGGGTGATGCGCTTGGAGCTGGCACGAACTGCACAGAAACACACAGCATGCCAAACAGCTTCAGAGGAACTTCCTTAGAGCAGAGGAAGTCTGCGCCTCTGCACGGCCATTCAGCCTCATTCAGGAGGCGGAGCGGCAGCTGAATGGCTTCAGAAAGAGTACTGCACAGGCACCAACTCTGACGCCTGCATAGTCTCCTCTATGCAGAGGTGATGTGCAGAGTCGTGTCACCACTGTAGGCACCACAGCTGTTCCTTGTTCAGTGTGATCTGAGGGGTGTCTCCTCAGGAGCAAGTCCTCCCCATCTGTCAATTACTTAGCATGCTCTGGAGCAGTTAGGGCAGCCCAGGCTTCCTGACTCTCTTGGATGCAGCGTAACTTTCTGCTCTGGATACAGAATAGTTTGGAGAGAGCAGTTAGGGCAGAGCAGACTGAACTTGCTCTGGATTGTGCCCTAAGGCTGCAATCCTAACCACACTTTCCTGGGAGTAAGTACTACTGAACACAGTGGGAATTACTTCTAAGTAGACATGCTTAGGATTGCACGGGAAAAGCATAAAATAAAAAATTCCCAACCTTAAATTAGGAATTTAAGGCTAATGAATTGGGTTTTGGGAAAATTTTAATTTTATATAGGAGTATTTGTGAATACATAAGAATAAGAACAATTAGAATAAGAATAATAAAAAGTTAGCCAGCTGAAGCTTTTTGCAGCAATGAAAATGCTCCCACTGCTGCAAACAGCCATGTGGCGCATATCTGATGGTGGCTTCCTGGGTGACCTTGGGCCAGTCACTCTCAGCCTCACCTCACAGGGTTGTTATGAACACAAAAGAATAAAAACTACAGTATATGTGCTGGCTTGGGCATTTGCTTTGGCATAGGAAAGGCTATGTATAAATTCCTTAATTAAAAGAAATAAAAATTTTTAGGAACACATGCAAGATGGCATCACTCAAAGGATATTGCCAGACCTGTTCCATTACAAGCAATATGGAGCCACTCCAAGATAAGATAGTGGTTTCTGCATAGTTGGGGTTCCCAAGTATCCAGTTATGTGTATATTAAAAGGAAAAAGGCATCAAAAAAGGCTGATGCAGGTTGACAGTGCTCAGTAGAACCTTAAAATCCAAGATGGTGATGGAAACAGAAATAAATATCAACAGCAGGACAGGAAGGAAAGGGAAGGAAATTGGCCTGCTTGAGGCTTAAAAGCTAAAGATGAAGGGGAGATGAAGGGAAGGAATAACATTTTATTCCAGGTTCTCTGTGTGTGAGAACCTTAAATATTTACAGTGTTTTCAATATTATAGTTTTTTTCTAGTCCTAAAACACTTGAGATATTTTTCATGCAACATGCAGAACCAGGCTTTCTGTCCTGTCAAAGACACATTAACTGTCATAAGGCAACAGTGTTCGGTTCCATGTTTCTCTCTTCCATCACCATTTCTCAGTTTAATAAATGTCTGACAAACCATAGCAACTCAGCTCTTAAGGATTCACCTACAGACTGTTCTCGTGTCATCATAATGCAAAAGACTAGTTAGGTGTTACGCTCCGCATTATTTGTATGCTTCCTTTGGCCAAACATGTTCATCTTTCTGCAATCATTATTTTTAATTAAACTATTCACTAAGGTCATTATGAAGAGACAGTGCAGCATTTTAATTCTGCCATCTCTTCAGCAGATTTAATAGCTATCTGACGTGTGGGTGTTGCCGCTTCTTAATGAGGATCAATGTGTTATTTCACATTTGGAACTAGAAATCCTTATTCTTTGGCTCTTTCTCTGGAGATGTCTGAATTAGCATGCCATATTTAACAGCCGAAGAGAGAACTGGAAGAGAGAATTTTTCATCCCAATACCTATTGATAAAAATCAGTGCTTCTAATCTATTCCAGGAATGGTGTTATAAAGCAGCAGGTTTTAAAAAAAAAGACCTGTGATATGCAGATTATTCTAATAAATCCATCAAGAATAATTACTAAGAATGGTAAATAGATGCTTCTGCTATTTATGAAGCTGCTGTTCCTAAAATTTTGTTCTGGAAAGGCCAGCACAGGTCTGACAGTCTGTGGCGGTGCAGGCACATGCCTGTCATAGCCTCTCTCACAGTGACGCAGATGTGTCTTGCTGTACATTTATGACACTCTTAGGTGGGGTGCAAGGGATTTGTGCTAACATAAGAAAGAGCTTAAATTGTTTGGAAGAGAGAATTTGGATTCAGTAGGGTCAGTACGGTATGTGCTACGTGGTGTGGGAAGCCAATGCATTATTCCTTTTTCTTTTAAAAAAAATAATTTTATGGATTTTTTTTTTAAAAAAAGAGCCAATACATCATTCCTATGATGGTCCTTCTCCCATCTAGTGGGCAGGGTATCACTCTGGGAAGTGGATGTGGTGATTTTTTTGCTATATCTTTTGATTAAATAGAGATATTATGAAGCAGTTTGTTGCATTGCATTCTGCATGAAATTACACATTAAATGTTAATAGAAATTATATTATTCAAAAATTTTGAATATCAAAATTTTAAAATATTATTATAAAATTTTGGTGAGTAGTGGTGTCATCCCCTTGCATATCGCCTGTTGTGGCCCACCTCCAACTCCCCATGCAACCTTACCAAAGCCACCCAGCACACTATAAAGTAATGGTTCTTGAGCATTTCCACCCCGGACACCCTTCTGTGAATGACAGTCTGTCAGGGATGTCCCAGAAGTAATGTCATGGCTGGAATGATATCAAACAGGAAATGACATAACTGTGGTGCTAGAGCTCCTCCATGTCTGCTCAGAAGTAACTCCTATTGTGTTCAATGAGACTTACTCCCAGGAAAGCTGCCTGAGTGTCCCATTACTAGGTGACACCCTATGCCATATTCCAAGATGGTGAAACCCAGCTTTTCATGGTCCCCCTCCTGAAATGAAGTCATGATCCCCCAAAAGGAACCCAACCCTCACTTTGAGTATCACTGCTATAAAGCACATTTACCTAGAGCCACCAGTACCTTAAACATATGTTCAACATGATGTTCAAACAGATGTTCAACAAGATGATCAACAGTTTTTGTGCAATTCAGAAGTCAAACATTATTGGAGTAAAATCAGAGAGAAAGCCCCTTCTCTGCTGAACCCTTCTCAAGCATGTCATAGGTTCACCTTCAGTAATTTAGGCTGTCACCTTTCCTAAAACTGGCTGAGAGATGTTATATAACTCATGTTACGCTAGAGCAGCGTTTCTCAAAGTGGGGGTTGGGACCCCTTTGGGGGTCACCTAGAGCTTTCTTGGGCGTCAACTAAAGACCTCTGGTGCAGGGGGCCAGGTCAGGCTTGCCAGACCTCAAGCTGTAGCTGTATGTGCACTGGGGCTGACTGACAGCCTCAGGGCCCAATCCTATGCATGCCTACTCTGAAATAAATCCCATTATAGTCAGGTGGCCTCTACTCCCATGTAAATGTGGATAGGATTGCAGCCTCAAGGCCCAATCCTATGCATGCCTATTCTGAAATAAATTGTGTTCAATGTGTGCATAGAACACACATTTCATTTGTTACAATGAAAATACATCCTTCATATCGGATATTTACATTACGATTCATAACAGTAGCAAAATTACAGTTATAAAGTAGCAACAAAAATAATTTTATGGTTGGGGGTCCCCACAACATGAGGAACTTATAAATGGGTCATGGCGTTAGGAAGATTGAGAACCACTGTGCTAGAGCATGTTACAATTCCATCTACATTATCTGGGAATATGTCCTACTGTGTCTTATGTCTGAGTAAACATGAACAAATTAGTTCTCTAATAATTTTTTTAATATTTGGGATTGATTTTCTACTGACAAATTTGTTTTAAAACTTTTACAACCCACTCCATGAGGCTTGGAGGAAATGAGGTAGATTTATAAATGATGCATAATACATTTTCTGAAGTAGAAATACAGGCAGATCTCCATATCTGTGGATCTGGCATCCATGGATTTGTGAATCTGCAGATCCCTCCCCATCACCATGTTCCCATTAACATTATTTAGGCTGCAAATGCCCTGCGCTGACCTGGAGGTATCACAAAAGAGCTACAAGACACTTCTCTCCCACACTGGTTAGGCCAGTGTGCAGGAATACCTCAACCTCCCCACCCCACCATGGGAAGATATGCTAGGTGAGTTAGGCCAGCCTAAATTACTTAAGATTGTGTTCTTAGAATCCTAACTGGGGCAAAAATGATCTTACAGATTGCAAGCTCATAGTGATACACAGGCAGGCTGCCAGCACCTTGAATATTTAAAAATACTAGATCAGTGCTAGCAAGGAGCAGGCAGATAACGTCCCCCAGTATCTGTGGTTTCCATATCCACAGATGGCGCTGGAATAGGTCCCCCATAGATATGGGAGCCCACCAGTATGTCACAGAAAACAAAAGCATTCAAAAGATAGAATTTAATGTTTATTTTTTAAAAGAAAATTTCTGTGTTGCATTCTTAGTGGGTATGTCTACAGGGCATGGCTGTTGAGGGTGAAGCTATTGAGGGGCTCCTGTACTTAAAAACCTATCTTTACACTACTGCACATTAGTAACCTGTTTGTGCTGGCTTTTTCTACAGATGCTTCATAGCCTTATATTACATCAGACTGCTTTTTCAGTAACAGTTTGTGTCTCTGAGTGCATGCATTACTGAAAACATATGCAGGCACATGCTTTTGAAGCAGCTGATTAACTCCCAGCCCTCGAGCAATCATCTGAGCTGTTCATTTTCCTCTTTTCAGTCTTTCCATATCAAAGCAATAGTGAAGGGCATCTCCTTCAGGCCAACGTTTCTTTGAGAAAAGGAGGATTTTCCCCTCCTATATCACTTCTGCAATGCTGTTTTCATATTCAGTACATTGAAGACAAGTCGTCCCTCAGCCACACAGCCACTTATAGCAAGTGTTCCTATTCATGTTCACATAAGCTTAATGGTTGTGATTCTTCAACTGAATGCTTATTAGAGACATATGAGCCGTACAACCTGCACAGGACACCTTTACATTTAGTGTAAGACAGCGGTGGGCCAGAAAGGGTGGGTGCCAGAAATTGGGCCCAACGCTAGCTACTGGTTCACTAGCATTGGGCCCAATTTAACTACTGGTTCTATAGAACCGGTGAGAACCAGCCCGGGCCCACCTCTGGTGTAAGATCTAAGATCTTTTGTCCCTTTTATCAGCTAAGTATGGCTTGTGGAACTTTTGTTCAACAGGTTTGTGGAATTTCACTTTGCCCAGTTATTGCTCTGTCCCCAGTTATCAGCCAAATGGTTTCTTCTCACACTAGATTTATGTCTTCTTCACTTCTAAGGGCTGCCCCAAACACCAGTGTATATATTCACTCTATCACATAAATAAACTCTGAGTGTATATCCTTGGCTAAACAGGAAAAACTGGCCAGGAAACAATGGCATTGCCACAGAATATGCCACCCCAGAGTAGGTGTCCCCTCATGCAGTGTGACACCTCTGTACTCACAGGAACTTCCTATGCTGCTGCAGTCACCTATCAGCAATGAGTTACTTGATTTTTGTCACTGAATGACCTTCCAAGTTCCAAGAAGACCTTCCTTCTTCCTTGCCTCCCAAGTTACAAAGACTATTGAACATCCTTTTGTTTCTGCATGACATGTATTTTTTTTACTGTTCTTTGAGTTTAGCTTACTGTAATTGCTGGGATCCTCAAGGATTTTTTCCCCCATCTATGATTTTTTTGAGAAAGGGAGTGTTGAAATTCAGGGATAAATTTTGCATTTCATTCCAGAGCAAAGCATAGGCTTTATGTTTTCTATTCGTTTTGTGCTGTTGGGTTTAGCCAAATATCCTGTAAACATCTCTGACAAATTTTACCTTGATAAGTGCTGCTTTTTTTGTGTAGTATAGGAAGAATGGGCTAATCTGCCCCATCCATTTTTGCAGTTGTATAGTTTATAAGGTTATAGAAATAACTGAATAAAAAGAGCAAGATAGTAGCATGCAGAATAATGAGCAGTCCTTGTGAAGGCAAGTTAATTTGAGCCTTTCTGCCTTTTATTGTAATAGAAATACAAGAAAACAGCTAGTAAAAGTGCAAATTATCCTATTTAAAGTCATAAATGGAACCCTTTTTGTAACACATCATTTACCTGTGAAGCTTCATTGACATAAGATATCATTGATTCAAAGAGATTAACAGGATTCAAAAAAGGATTAGTCATTTATGTGACTAATGAGAACATGCACAGCTACATTAGACAGGATTAACAACACAATGAGGTAAACATGCCACATGTTTTAGGGCCTGCTAAGAAAAATAAGTTATATTACAGTGTTGAAAGGTGAGAGAATGCAATGAGCTACAGTTAAAGAAGGTGAGATAGTCTTGTGCCATCTTTTGCAAGTAAGAAAGTTACAAGCACAGACTGTTATGTATACAGAATTGAATATGCCAAATCTTATCGTGGGTCTATCCTCTGAGCATCCTCTGAGCTGTGATACACCACAGGGTGGTATGCCACTGCCATCACAGAATCCTGCAGGCAAGTCTTTTAAAGAACCAGTGCAAATTGTTCAGCAACATCTATCATCAAAAGTAATTATCCTAACATGGTTCACACTTACAATAACCACGAGCATGAAGGTGAATTGTTGTCTTCATGTGCAGCAGAATTTAAAAGGCTTTCCGAATATGGTGACTTAAAGGAAGATTTTAATGATGCATTATGTCATGGCTTTCCAAACCCCAGTCAGGGAAGTCCTGTCCATATCCCTGTAAGGGGCGTATCCAGAGGTGGGATTCAAATAAATTAACAACAGGTTCTATGTCATAATAACCTAAATTAACAACAGGTTCTATGTCCCATTAGTAACTGGTTCTCAGCAAAGGGTTCTATTAGCAAAGGGTTCTATAGAACCTGTGAGAACCCCCTGAAGCCCACCACTGGGCGTATCTCCAGGATTATGCTATTGCATAAATTTTTTTCACTTCCAAGGAACCAGCTATGGATTAAATTTGGCAAGGCATCTCAAGAAACCTGTGCTATCTGAATATTACTGAGCTGGGGAAATTGATGACTAACATCTGAGAATCCTGCAGATTGCTTAAAAGTGTATGAACTATAAGCACATTTCAAAATGAGATTTAAAAAAATAAATCAATAGCATGCTGTGGGCACATTATACATAAATCTTACATAAATCTCCAGAGAATACTAAGGCAGTTCTGGAAGCCCCACAAAAAAAGATATATCTCAGTTTAGCTTATATCTTGGGTTTGTTAACTATTTTGGTAGATTTGTGTCCAAGAGCAACTGTATTGGACTGTTATGGAAAGTTGAACAGGGGGTTCAGTTCTAAGAAGAATCATCTTGCATGTGGAGACATTTGTCACATCTGGCAATATGGTCACACTTTGATCTTTCCTTGCCCATCAAGTTAATATATAACAGGTGCTTCCCTTCATGGAACAGGAGCACCACCCGGTGTGATTCATGACTATCAAGAAAGGCCAGTTTGCCATCAAATAGATCATAACTCTGCACAGATAGACAAGGATACCTTAACGCTAGTGATGGGTGTAAAAAAATTCAACATCTATAAGGAAGAAAATTCACTCTCTTCACCGGCTGTCAGCCTCCAGTTTCTATTTTGGATCCGCAGAGGGGAATTTCTTTGAGAGCTGCAGCTTGAATGCAACATGGGCCTTTTTCCTTTGCACGGTACAGTTCTGACATTCAGTGCCCAACCTATCATCTTTCCCACCACCCGAACTCTGTCTATGTAGTCATATAAAAAAGTATGCTGTATCCAGCAGAGTGGGGCTGGATTGGCAGATCAGGAGACTTTAGGAAGTAAAGGGAAATTATTTCTTTGTACATAAACCTCCTGCTCTGTAATGGGTCTCCTCAGACCTGCACCAACTATGTAGCTGGCACAAATCCGAAGAGAAGAAAAGGATTGAGAGGCTGTTAAAGAGAGAAAAGATTCAGTGAGTGCCATCATGTGTGGAACCACCTCCCCCACAGCTCCCCCAATCCATTTTTCCTCCCTTCTCACCCAGTAGCGCTTCTACTTTTAATAAAATCAGACATAGTCTCCTCTTCAGTAGCAGTGAAAAGATACATTTTTTAAACCCCAAGGACTGCATTTGTTTGATAGCTAATCCACTACTGCAAAAAGCGTCGGTGAACGTTAACTGCGGTTAATGAAAGCTTAACAGTTCAAGTTCTGGAGGAAAGAATTCAAACGTAAGTTAATGAATATGATATTAGAGAATTGCCTTGCAACCAAATTAATTTTTAATAGGAGTGTTTCTACAGTAACTAAATCAGTAACTAAGGCATTTTGAACACCACGAGTAATAGCAAAATCAAACATTGATACAATCCTATTTTTCCAGTGTGAAGAGGGAGGTGTTTTTCGAGGTGGGGTACTAATTTTAGGCATATTCTGTTGGCAGATATGACAGTGCTTATGCTTTATGGGAAAAACCCTCTCTCTGAGTCATATGGGAAAATTACCTGCAGATTTTGCAAATTATTAATAATTTACAAGCAACACGCGCACAGTTTATTTTAAAATTTGCTCATATCCACATTTTCCTGATTATTTCTGACAGTTGGCCCAGTATGTCCCTGACTTCTTATTCTTATACTAGCTTCTTATTCTTTCTCTTTTAGCTCAAAGCTCAAATTTCAACTTGCAGGATGACAAAAGAAAAGCTGTAAAGGTGGCCTAAAGTCATCCAAAAACAACAGGCAAGATCAGTGATTTTAAAACTTTTAGCCTTCGAGAACCCTTTCCACTCAGGATCAGTTTATCTGCAAGGGAGCTATGGTTTACCAGCTGTGAAATTCTTGCATCTTGCAAAAGATTTTGGAAGGTATTCTATGGCACACTCTTGGTTTATGCAGGGTGTTGGCCAGGATTCCCCCTTGCTCAGTGTAAACTCAGATCACACATTCTAGAGTCCAAATAATACTGGAGCTGAACATCTTGGACAACTCTACGAAGAAGTTGGTAACCTGCCACTTCTAGAAAACTGGTCCACCATTTTGGATAGTTTCATTAAGCAATCTCTAGTGCAGTTTGAAAAACACTGGTGTGCAAAAGTTTGATTATTTTGCAGCATGACCATATTTGTCACCTGGTAGGCCATGAACATAGATTGTGTACACTGGGCCCTCCTTATCTATGGGGGTTTCATTCTAAACCCTCCCACAGATAACAAATTCCATGAATGCTAGCATCCTGGATGGGCAGAGTCAGAGCACTGCAATAAATTACCTGGAGGTTACACTAGGCCAGTGGTGGTGAACCTATGGCACACAGGCCAGGGAGGGCATGCCAACCCCTCCCGGTCTGCACGGAGCCATAGCACTGCCCCATGCCCCATGCCACACCCCCCAGCTCCCTCAGCCCGAACACACCAGGCCCCATCAGTTTAGCTCAGCGCCAAAGAGGAGCAGCAGCTCCTCTTTGGCACTGAGCTGAACTGAGCATGCCAGTGCATACCACACATGCCTAGAGCTTTGGGTATGTGCAATGGGTACAGGGAACTCCTGGCCCACTGTGCATGCCCAACTGGGCATGTATGGTGAGCATTGGCATGTACAATGGCACTGATGCTGTCAGTTGGCATGCAGCATGTGATGTCAGAAAGGCTTGCCACCCCTGCACTAGGCCTTCTGGAGGTTGTGTAGTCCCATAGTCTCACTTGCCTCTCTTCATCATCTTCAAGGACATGATTGGAATTCTCAGACATGAACTAGAATTTTCATTCTGGATTAAGGTACAGAGAGGCATCTGCAGATGGTGCAATCTTGGTAAGGAGCACACAGGTAAGGAGGACCCACTGTGTCCTTTGTTATGCCTCTCAAATGTAAAAAAAATCTGATGTAGGCAGCTTCCTTTTAAAGGAATTTTGGCTATTTAGTTTGCCAACGGTTAGTTGTTAAAGCAGAGTGAATTCTGTTATTCTTTTCACAACGGATATTGTGCCCTGTGTTATTAACTGCAACTTTCCAAGCATTGTGATCTTCAACAAAGATTTCTTTTACTGCCAGGTACAGACTCATCATTGGGTCCTGAGTGCCTTATGTAACTCTGGTCCCTCACCCACCTGGACTGTTTCATCCCCATCCATCTTCGCTTTCTGATTTATCGATTTACTTTCTGATTTTCAGCTTAAAACATCCTCCAAGTGTAACCTAAACCCAACCTTCTTTGCTTCTTGTTCAGTTTCCCTTCGCCTCCAATGTAAAAGTGTTGGGGGAAGAAGTGTTAACGGAAGAAATTTGTGGCTGATTATATTAACACTATGAATTCTTCTTCTTCATAGTGTTTTCCCTGCACTGTGGCAGGATCCTCTTTCTGGATTGGAGTAATCCAATGCATGTTTACGACACTGAGGAAACCAGCCATCCTTTCACCGGGTTGTAATTATATACTTACATTTGCATGCTTTTGGACTGCTAAATTGGCAGGAGCTGGGCTAAGGACAGGAGCTCACTCCATCATATGGCAGTTGCGTCTTGAACTGCTGATCTGCCAACCTACCACCCTTCAGGCAGACAGGCACAGCATCTTTAACCCCTGAGACACCACAGTCCCTATTAATACAATGAATTAACCTTATATTAATACCATTAATCTACCTCTCTTTTGTTCCTGCTCAGGATTAGTGACCAGATTGCCCCCAATAATGTGTCCTCATTAAAGTTTCTTACATCTGTCTTGTTTTTAGTTAATAACCTGTCAATGAGTGACAATGGAAGGACACTTTTAGATTAATTGGATTTTTTCTGTTCCACTTTCTTAGAAAACACGATTACTTTTTGAGAAGAATGGAGATTAATAGTAAATTAAAATTGTTTTAATTAAGAAGATATACTGTAATTTTTTATTTAGAAATGTTTTCAAAAACTGATTCATGTATGGTATAGTAACATTTTTTTAAAAAAAATTGTTTATTGTTTAAGATTATGTTTTATGATACAACTCAGAAAAATTAACTCAAAAAATTAGGCTGCTGTCCTAAACTTAGTACAGAGTACCTACCCTTGGAACTTACTTCTATCACCATGCTTAGGATTTCAATGTAGGTATATTATACAAGTTAATGATATTTAGATTATTGCACCTGAAGCCACAGGGTGAGTTCACAATTTCTGTCTCAGTCACAAGGACATAAGAAGCATGTAGCATGGTAGCTACTGATGTGGAGGCAAATTGTCCCTATGAACATTGTGAGGGTGGACTGATCTACGACCTGTTGACTTCAGGCATAAAGCTCAAAACAGAATATTACATATTCCTGTGAAATGTGTTAGTGATACCTCCATCTTTTTTCATCATGTTTTTATCCAAGGGTGCACATTCTATGATGGTATCAATCATCTTCTGTTCCTTTTCACACACACACCCTTTCCTATCTATGCTCCTATGTTATCTGCGTGCAGTATATCCACTTACAATGAAGGGAGTGTTAGCTGCATTCTCTTTTCTCAGATCATGTATAGGCTCTCTTTCCATTCATGTAAAAAGTAATTTGTAAAGCTGAGAAAGGGAAGTATTATATTTTAATTTTCGAATGACTGATTAAAACAAACTGTGAGCTGCTTTGATGAACTTCCACATTTCGGATTGGAAAAATTGCATAAAATCCCTCAAATAGAATCAAATCATATAAAAAAAAACAGATGGATGGAGTTACTTGTACAAGTCCACATCTGGTTTTTCTGTGTTCTCATAGCAGACAATGCTATTGTGAGATTCCAAAGTTAAATAATGTAATACTGCTGTTGTAATGATTCTAGAATCTATTGCTCTTCTGCCTAAGCACTGTGAGAAACTACAAATTGGTAGCATAAACTATCAATTTGTAGTATTCCCTAGATTTCCACTGAACTCTGTTCAGTGAATACTTCTAAAAAAGATTTGGTTTTATAAGCTGAGTCCTTATGGTCTTCAAGTTTGTAGAGAATAGATTGGGAATATGATATGTAGCATACAACAAATATTTATTAAAATTGTTTTTAATTGATTGTCATGTACCTGTATATAAAATAGGTCTTCCTTTAGGCTGCAATTATTAGATTCTTATTTAATGGTTAATAAGAGCCACATTTCAGGACCTCTGAGCACATAGTTGCTGCTGGAAAGTACATTGCATCTGATGAGCTTCAGCTTTGGCAGGTTATTGAGGTATTATATTGCATGACCTAAAACAGCATTTTTAAAGTTGAAAAGCAGTATATAAATACTGTATATAAATAGCATACTGAGTTCTACACAGACTGGCTTTTAGCATGTCATTTCAATGATACATGGTGCAGCGTTTGTGGCTATATGAGAAACATCGGTCTGTGTAGTAAACACTTGTAGCAATCAAAACAAATCCTTGAAAACATGTTGAGTGTTTTCTGATGGTTCATGACACATGTAGAAAGGATTGCTTGGGTGTTTTCTAAAATATCTAAAATCCTTGGCTCTCCTGTCCACAGACAACACTGGGACTCCAGGAGCAACTGAAGATCCGGAAGAACACCCAAATTGCGGACCTGCTTCTTCAGAGGAAGTGCAGCCCTATTTGAAGCTGAGGCTGCAATTTGACTTCTGAGTAAACATACAGTGGTGCCTTGTAAAAGGAACGTAATTCATTCCTGAAGCATGTTTGTCTTACAAAGCATTCTTTATACAAAGCAGATTTTCCAATAGGAAATAATGGAAACTCAGACATTGATTCCACAACCCAAAAATATTTATATAAAAATATTAACTGTATGCAAAATTGATGACAAAGTACTGTAATCAAATTCAAAACACTGTAATATAATACAGATCACAATTACTGTAATATTAATTAAAACACTGTAATATACTGTACAGCAGGGGTCCTCAAACTTTTTAAACAGGGGGCCGGTTCACTGTCCCTCAGACACTGTCGGAGGCCGGTCTATAGTTTGGAAAAAAATGATCCTGACACATAAATGTAACGTGCCCTGATCATGTAAGATGCCCTGAAAGCAATGAAACACAACACAGCACAATCCTGACACATACATGTGAGATGTCCTGAAAGCAATGAAACACAACACAGCTTGAACCTGACACATGCATGTGAGATGCCCTGAAAGCAGTGCAACACAACACAGCACGATCCTGACACATACATGTAAGATGCCCTGAAAGCAATGCAACACAACACAGCACGATCCTGACACATACATGTAAGAAGCCATGAAAACAAAAGAAAGTAACTAAATTAGGTAGAAAGTTAAATAGATACAGAGAAAGTAAGTAAAGGAAGTAAGTTAGAAAGTGCAGGCAGGTAGCTAGATAGATAAACAGGCAGGACAGAGGGGGGACAGAGAAGGGGGGACCCAGGCAGGACAGAGAAGGGGGGACCCAGGCAGGGCAGAGAAAGGGGGACCCAGGCAGGACACTGAGGGGGGGGGGGACAGAGAAGGGGGAGACCCAGGCAGGACAGAGAAAGGGGGACCCAGGCAGGACACTGAGGGGGGGGGGACAGAGAAAGGGGGGACCCAGGCAGGACAGAGAAAGGGGGACCCAGGCAGGACACTGAGGGGGGAAGAAAGAAGGGGGGACCCAGGCAGGACAGAGAAAGGGGGACCCAGGCAGGACACTGAGGGGGAGACAGAGAAAGGGGGGACCCAGGCAGGACAAAGAAGGGGGACCAGGCAGATAGATAGATAGATAGATAGATAGATAGATAGATAGATAGATAGATAGATAGATAGATAGATAGATAGACAGACAGACAGACAGACAGATAGATAGATAGATAGATAGATAGATAGATAGATAGATAGATAGATAGATAGATAGATAGATAGATAGATGGGGGTGAGCTTACCTTTGGGCAGAGGTGATCAGGAGCAGAGGAATGGGAGAGGCAAGGGGCCTTTGCAGCCTGGCTCCAGGGCACAGAGGCCAGGAGAAGGATGGGGGAGGGTGGGAGGGCGGACGATGCGGGCTCTGCAGGCTTGCTGCAGCCACGGAGCCTCCAAGGATGGGGGCAGGGTGAGAGGGGGCGATGCGGGGAGGGTGGGAGGAGGCGATGAGGAGGAGGGAGAGGGGGGATTGGGCCCGGGGAAGGCCAGGGAGGCCAGGAGGCCCCCATTCAGGTCGTGCGGGGGTGGGAGGAGGTGGGGGAAGCCAGCCTATGTGCACACATTTGAATCGCGCGCTCAGGCTGGCTTCTCTTAGCCAATCAGGGGCTCTTGTGAGCGCTCTGTGATTGGCTGGAGGCGCCTCCTCCTGGCCAATTACAGTTAGAGCACTCATAAGAGCCTCTGATAGGCCAAGAAGCGGGGGGAGAAGCTGTCTCCACGCCCGATTTAAAGATGGTGGCTCCCCGCCATCCCTGCAGGGTCGGCGGGCTGGACTGAGGGCCCTGGCGGGCCAGATCTTCCCCGCGGGCCGTAGTTTGAGGATCCCTGCTGTACAGTAAAACAGAAAAGAAAAACCTTTCTGGCCAAGGATGACTAAAAGAGTCACTGGTGTCTTTCTGAGCAACTTTAACAAGGAACCTATCTAATGTCACTTGCTTTTTTCTCCTTTTGAGGATTTCACAGAAATGTGACATTGCATTGTCATTAAACAGATTCATCACTCGCACAACTACTGTCTTATTTGGGTGGTGCTTTTTGACACAATTTTGCACAATTTCCCAATGTTTACAAATGTCCTTAATCCCATTTGATGTGAGGAATTCCTCCTCCTTATTCTCCTCCTCGTTTGCAGATGAGATCTCCATAACCTCTTGCTGTTGCTCATGCTGCAGATCCATCAATTCATTTGTTTTACAACAAATTTTCCTTTTAAAACTGTTTATTTTATAAGGCACTGTTTGTCTTACAAGGCAGAATTCCTTAGGAATTTTAGTTTGTCTTACAAAGTGCTTGTCTTACAAAGTACCACTGTATATGATTATATGTACTGTAAGTCTATGAAAGATAGCATAAGAAGGTACTACATAGTAGAACAGCTCTCTTCATGATATGTAGCGTATGTTGCCTTCGCTTACGTTCATCTGGGATTCATCAGATGAATATGGTTTGTTATTGGTTCAGAATGGGTGGGAATGAACCAGTATTGGAGGAAAAAAGAAATAAGGCAAAAATACCAATATATAGGGTTTTCAAGCATATGTCAAACTAAAATAAGAAAAGATTGAAGGCAATCAAGATACCGAATTAAATGTGGCATTTAAAGAAAAATGACATTTCTGCTCCAAATAATAACCTCCTGGTTATTGGCTTGATGTTATGCAGTACAGGTTGAACCTCCTCATCTGGGAGATTTGGATCCAGGAATCTCCATGGATGCACATTTTCATGTTATAGAAAAGCAATTATTCATCATGGAAGCTTGAATTTGCTCGTGTATGTGTACCTTGTGTACCCCGTAAATCGATTTGGAGACCTGTTCAGATATACCTCATGTGCTGTTGAGGCCTCCCAATTCTGCCCATTTCTTCACTGAACTGAGAGTATACCAGGTACTCTTTTGCTCTTCCTGCTATAGGGATGCAGCAGCAGCAATTGCCAAACTTTTAGAGAAACCTATCAAACATTATTGAACTTCTTCCCTGATAAATGTACATGGCATTCCAGGGTTCCTCAAAGTACAATTTTAATAACATTGTCGTCTGCTGCAAGCGTCAGTCTGTTTCAGAACGTAGAAGGATTTTTCTCATCTCAGCTAAGCTGGCCATCAACTTTATACTTGATGAAATTTTCAAGAAACACAGATATACGTGTCATAGTTCCTCTTGCTGAAGCTACAGCTCCAAGAAAAATAAAATGATTACTCAGTAAAAACATCATAGTTAACCTAGGTATAGAAAACAGATGCAATCTATAATTAATGTCTGTTATGTATTGCTATAATATAGCAGATTATAAAATCAATAATAATATTAGCATTTTGACATGCTCAGGAATTCACGTCTTTTAAGTCATATTTATGTTGATATTAAATACTCTTATGCTGGCTTTGATTACAGCCTTGTAATAAAGGCACACTGCAGTACATGTGGAAATGTAGAATTACAGCATATATTTAGAGTGGAGTATTATTTAGCTAGAAAACCACTCCTGTTCTTAGTGAGCACTTTACTATTCTTATGCTAATCTTCTCTTCGGCATAAAAATTGCTGCCACATTAGACATTGTTATGGAAGCAGAAAGCAAGATGGTACACTGGCTCTGAATGGCATAATTGTCACTCCTACTCTCTGATGCTATGCCAACATTTTTAATACCTTCAGTCTGCATTACCAAATGAATGCACTTCTGTACTAGTACAAGCATTCAAGTTCCAGGGCACTAAGTTACTTTGGCTGCAATCTTAAAGACACTTTCTTGGGAGTAAGACAATGGAGCTTCCTTTTGAGTAGACATGGTTAGAATTGTATCTTTTATTTTACTCCTATTTTCAGATTCAGAATTAGAAGGTATTTAGTTCCATGTCAACTTCAAAACTAGATTGTCCTTAACATCATTAGACTATTTATTTACTCACCTCCTTGCCAAGATTAAATAACAATTATAAGATTGAATAATCTTAGGTGACTATCCCTACAATCCAGAGTAACTATGGGAGCACGTAAGAGACGTTACGTGTACACGTAGTTACTGCACCACCTAGTGAAAACCTATGGGAAATTCATATTGCAATCCAGAGCAAATGGTTCTTACACCGGAGCAAGGACTCCCCGTAGTTACTCAGGATTGCGCCCTAAGAGGGGAGGTATGAAGAAAAGAGGTGTGCCTGCTCATCCATTGGGGTTCCAAAGTTCTGTAAACCGGCCCAGATGGCTGAAATTGCAGATAAAGGCAAACCTCACAGTCCAGGTTCCCCCTTGGAGGCGATAGGAGCTCCATTCTCCTCCAGGGATTCCCCTGGAAAATCAGGGGGTGGGTGTACCAAATATGTGGGTACTGCTATGCAGATATGGTTGCCCCTGTATGTTCCTTGCAGATGAGCATTTCATCCTGTCTTGCCTTTTGGGTTGATTGAGTGACTACCAGAATAAACCTCAGTGCCCAGTTTTATTCTTCCCTCGTTCTTCCAGATTCAGAACTTTGTTTCAGGCTTAAAAAGCCTGACATGAATCCTCTCAAATCTGTGCAGGCAAAACAGCAGGCAAAGATTTGAGGAGACACAATTTCAGGGCTGGGGTTTTCCTGGGGGGATGAAGACAAAAGTTTCCGATTCCCTGAGAAGACTCCCAGTGGTTTCCTGGCACCTGCTGGATATAGCAGAAGCTGCTTTAGTGCCGCTGTTCCACTGGGTGCTGGAAAGCATATCATTATGTTGTCAATCACTATTAAAAAATTTCATACCTTATCTCCCTGGTGCTAAAGTTCCAGAGACATAAGAATGACCTATAAAACTGACAACATTTCTCCTTTGATATCTTTCTAGGTATTCAGCCTGGCTCTAACAGCTCTCCCAACTATTCCCCCATTCATTCCACTCCTTTTGAGGCATCCCTGCTTGAAGTGTTCAGCCAAGTTGTTGGAGAAGGTCCCTAGAACTGCATAATATAGGCTAATCTTAAGCTCAAGTTAGGCTGGCCTAAGCCCAGGCATAAGTCTTGTGCTGACTTGGGGTGCGTGTGACTAAACTGCCATAAGGCACCTCTGCGCCTCTCCTGGGGGAGGGTTAGGCAAGTGCACATACATGTGCTTGCCTCCTTACATCATCACAGGAAGACCAATGAGTTGTGCCAGCCTAGGTTAGGATTGCACCCAAAGTTTCTCAGGAATGCTGTTCCAATCATACTAAGATCTTAACTTACTTTCCTTTCACAGGAAGCTTTCCTTAATTGGACAAGAGTTCCCTCCCAAGCCAGTATTGTCTCCCCAAAATATGTATGACACATGTATGCCTGCTTACTTGCAAGGCTGGTGTCCCAAGTTTGGCCAAAAAAAAAAATTATTCCAGATACGATAGTTTGCACAAACTACTGGAAACAACACCAGTTAGTCTAATATGGGAATGGAAGGAGAAATATCTTCCCATCTCTAAAATGGCAGTAATTTTGCCTATCTTTCAGGTAATGAAGGCTGTATGTGATGATTTTATTATTGCCGTGTCTCATTTGCTGTCACCACTTTCAACTTCAGTATGTTATTCTGGTAAGGCCAGATGCTTTCTTTTTGTTTCTACTATCTCCATTACTATAGCATAGGCAGTTAGACAACATGGAAGCATCATGGATCAGAGGGCATCAGGAAAGTAGTCTTTTAATGAAAAATATGCCGAGATGTCTGTTAATGCCTCGTTTATGTTTTAATGATATGTTCAAAAACGGGTCAGAAGGTAAAAAAAATGTCAACCTTATAGAGCAAATCTCTACCCACCTAATGTCCAGAATAGACTTTCAGATTGAAGAGTCCCTTTCCACATATACTTATCAAAGATTCCATAAAAGAGGAAAAAGTTCTCTCTAGGCTAGTGGTACACAAACAAGCAAGAATTTGGGTGACCATTTTTAGTAGTCCTGGAATCTGTTTAGATCTCACTCCAGCTATGGCTGCATTGAGGAGAACTCAGTCTCATCCTAAATAAATATAGGTGATAGAAAATTAACTTGTGATTCCTAACTTGTATTGTGTACTGATGGTAGAAGGAATGAATTAAGGTTATAACCTTGCTGTTGAAGTTACTTGCATTAGCCAGTGCCCTTTTATCCTTTTGCAAGAACAACCATTCATTGACAGTACAAACAGGATATAAAATGTGTATCTTCTTTTCCACACATTTTAAAAAAAAGTTTATATTAGGCCTTCTCAAAAACATCTTTGCTGCTGCTAAGGTTGAAAACTGAGAAATATTAATCTGATTTCTCTTAGCTCAGTTTATAATTATTGCTGGAAATTTAAGAAATTCGATGTACAGCTGAACCAGAGTACCAGAATATACCATTTCTGAGTACCAAAAATGTGCTCTATGTGAACCACAGAAGGAAAAAGCAACCTAGTTCTGAAAGTATACATATGTGATCAGTACAAGGTTTTTATAAGCTTATGGTACATGGGGTTGCCTTATTAATTAAAGCTCTGCTCTTATGCCACTAATCACTTATCCCCTGCCTTTAAAACCTTCTATATGCTGATTACCTGTGTGTGGTGCTGTTGCAAAAGGTAAAAGGACAGGACCACTGGTAAGATGGCAGTGCTACTTTACATCTGGAAGCTGATACCCAAGTGATTGCATAGTTATAACAGTTTAGCCCAATTTTCTGTGGGGAAAAAAGGCAATGTCTTAATATCAGAGTACTCCATTATCCATTTGATTCTTTACTCATTCTGGTAAGTATGTGCCTATTACGTATCTTCAGCAGCTGCACAAGAAGCAGTAATTCATCAAGTGAAGGTTTTCTCAATATACATAATGGGAAATGTTATATTTCTTCTTCTTCTTCTTCTACTACTACTACTACTACTACTACTACTACTACTACTACTACTACTACTACTACTTCTTTTAAACACCAATAAAAAGTTCACATTACTTTAAAATGTACTGCAGTCTTCAGTGGAATGATTTTAAATATTAGGTTGCTGTTTCTTACTCTTGAATGAACATGCATATTTGTGTGTGTGCGTTGAATGACTTCTTCTAAGGCGGCAATCCTAACCTCCACTTTGGCTGTCCTAAGCCCCTGCACAAGTCCTGAGTTGGCCCGGGAATGTCAAAAGTGTTGTAAGCCACTTCTGCGCAACTCCTGGGAAAGGGTTAGGCCAGTGCACAGACAGGTGCTTGCCTCCATACATCACCACTGGAAAAGGAAGACCAATAAGTTGGGCTGGCATAGTTTAGGATTGCACCCTTTGTCAAATTTCTGACTAGCAGGACAATCCAGAGCAACTAATCTGTCCACATAAGAGCCCTTAGGTTGCCCTATCTAACACTAGGCTCCAGCCCAGTTACTCTGGAAGAGGCTTAGGGCAGAGCAAGGCAAGATAGGGTGCCCTAAGAGAGGTGGACCTGCTCTGCCCTAACTGGGGCAGCCTAAGCAGCTCAGGAGAGGCAAGTTGAGGGCATGTTTAGCATTGCCTAGGGCAGAGCAGTTACTCTGAATCCAGAGCCTGTTTCCAAGGCAGAAATGCCCTCTTCCAGCCCTCAGAGTTATACCACCTCAGGAGCAGGTATAGTAATGAGTAGACCCATAGGGGTCCATGATAAGGCCCGAGTAAGAATGGCAGTGTTGACCAAAAATCTGAGTTCTTGGCCATCCTAGCTGCAACCCCTGCCTCTCAACCTCAGGATATGGAACAAACTACGGCTGCCCACAAACCTCAGGATACAGCAGGCCACTCCAAGAAGCCCCTTGTATTCACTGTAGAATGTACTGGCATCTCATCAGGGGCTCCTTATAAGGCAGGCACCCAGTGGCGTCACCAGACTGGTGCGGCTGGTGTGGGCTGCATTGGGTGATGCGCTCCGTATGGGGTGATGTGCCGGAGGAGTTTGACAGCACCCCCATTCAGGCCTGCTCCAAGGCGGAGCAGCAGCCAGAAGCTGCCACTTGTCTGAGGAGCTGGCCTGAACAGCCATCTGAGGTGCACTGCGCAGAAACACACTGAGCATGCCGAACAGCTTCAGAGGAGACTTCCTTAGAGCAGAGAAAGTCCGCGCCTCTGCACAGCCATTCGGCCTCACTCAGGAGGCGGAGCGGCAGCCGAATGGCTTCAGAAAGAGTACTGCACAGGCACCAACTCTGATGCCTGCACAGTTTCCCCGAAGCCAAAAGGCTTCAGAAAAGTACTGCGCAGGTGTCAGAGATGGTGCCTGCGCAGTACTCTTTCTGAAGTCAGTTGGCTTCAGAAACAACTGCGCAGGCGCCAACTTTGGTGACTGCGCAGTCCAGGTGGGGGGGGGCGCATCCCAGGGATGACGCACAGACTTCCGCACCAGGTGATGTGCAGAGTCATGTCACCACTGTAGGCACCACAGCTGTTCCTTGTTCAGTGTGATCTGAGGCGTGTCTCCTCAGGAGCAAGTCTTCCCCTTGTGTCAATTACTTAGCATGCTCTGGAGCAGTTAGGGCAGCCCAGGCTTCCTGACTCTCTGGATTCAGCATAACTTTCTGCTCTGGATACCGAATAGTTAGGAGAGTGCAGTTAGGTCAGAGCAGGCTGAATTTGCTCTGGATTGTGTCCATAATATTTTAAAACCTGGATGTTTTAAACCTTGCATTCCATATCTAATGCAAGTTCAGAAATATAGCAAGCAAATAAAAAGTACAAAAATGCAAAAGCTATGCTCATGAGCTGCCAAGAAGCATAAACATTCACCTGTCAATAAGCATTCTTTTTAAAAAATCACATCTGTATGATTGTTTTTCCTTTAATATAACTGGATGCCATGTATGGTTTATCACAGCCACAATGCAGAGTGAGCAGTCTAAATCTGATCTCAGAAACTATGAAAAGAAAATTAGCTTCTCTGAAAATAGATGATTGCTGAGATGCTTAAAATGCATTTGCCAATATCTGCTCTTTGCCTTATTGTAAAAGCTCTCTGTCACAAAGTTGAGCATGAATGTGTCTGGAAATTACTTTTTGCCTCATTGTAATAGTTCTAAGTGTTTGAGGAGAGATGGATTAGAGATGTGAAATGGAGTGCTGTGCATCTGTTTTTTTACTGAATACAACTCCTGTACAGTTTTATTTAAGTGACACTATTCTCTGATAGCCAGTAAATTGGACAAACTCCCATGCTAGATCTGTTACATCTCCTGTAAATTTTTGAGACAGTTTGTTTCTTCTGCTTTATTAGTTTAAAATGAATGGCAGTTTTTCTTCTGTATTTCAGTACATGGAAACAAGTGGAGAAAATAACAAGTGGTGTAGTAGGTCATTAGACACCAGGGGCCCATAAATCTTTTGACTCCCCATATGATTTATCCTAATCATGGATTAGGATTAATCCTAATCATGGATTAGCACTAGCCTAATCATGTCTACTCGATGGGCCTTGCTCCCAGGAAAGTGTGTTTGGGATTGCAGCCTAAGTTAATTATTATCAGAATTAATATAATTATTAAAATATTAATACTTTCATATTTTATACCACCCTTTCTCTGAGCAGCTCAGGATAGTGTGCATAATTTCTTCCCTTCTTTTGCCTGTGCAACAACTCTGTGGGGTGGCTGAGGCTGAGAGATAGTAATAGTCATGATAGGAAATAAATAATAATGGTCAGAAAATAAATGCAGTGACTATTTCCTCACAAGGAATAGATGACTGTCAGTCCCTTCTCTGCTATCACTTCCATGTACATATAACTCAGTGACATTCCCTACAATCCAGAGTAACTACGGGAGCACGTAAGAGACTTTACGTGCACCCGTAGTTACTGCACCACCTAGTGAAAACCTATGGGAAATTCATATTGCAATCCAGAGCAAATTGTTCTTACACCGGAGCAAGGACTCCCCGTAGTTACTCTGGATTGTGCCCATAATGCCCCAGCATCTGGAGCCCAGGTCTACCTGCCTGGAAGAGGTGGCTCCAGAGGGCAATCTTTGAATTGGTTTACCTTGCAGATAGATCTGGGCTTCAAGTCCATTCAGGGCCAATGAAATTTGGTTTTATAAATAAAGTTTCGGTTTTGGTTTTAAACCATTTAGGGCAATGAAGTTTTTTTTTTTTTGTATTTTCTCTCCCTGGTGCTTGCTTCTTATATCAGAAAACATTCTGTGTCAAATAGTTTTCAGTTCATTGTTATAAAACATGTTTTAAAATGTTGCAATATATGAACAGAAAGGAAAACAAATCATGGACGAAAGAGGATTATCGAGGATGTATTTTTCCATTTCTCAGTAAAAGTGACATCATACCTTACAAACCTGTGGGGAAAACAGTCTCTTTTTCTTGACCAAATAACAACCCATTTAACTTCCCTGCACTTAGACTTGACATAGGACAAAATTTTAAAGATATGACGTGAGATTTCCCTGCATCTGGAACTTGTACATCCCATTTCAGGCAAGATGTGCAGTCTGCTCCAGAAGTTATAACATTGTGGAGAGAAATTGAAAAATAATGTAGTGCTTCTTGTTTCACCTTCCAAAGGTGAATCCAGATTAAGAAAGCACTTTTGTGCTACTCCCTAGGGATAGTACAGGAGAAGAGTCTTGCAACAGCCTCCCAAGAATGGCACCACAATTTTAGAACATGTTAAGTTACACCAGAGGCACAGACCCAGTACTTGTGCTGGTTGCAATTGGGTGGTGCAGTAACCCATTGGGCTACTGCTGCATCACCCAGGATAAGGGGAAATGTTTCCCCTTACTCTGGAGTAGTGCAGCAGCAGCCCCAAACTCGTACTGGATACAGTGCAGGCATGCTATTCCAGTGCAAGTTAGGATTGTGCTTGCATACGCACAGCCACACACCTGGTCTCTTAGATCCTCTTTGTCACATGTCCCGGAAAACTGGGACAGTCCTGGTTTTCGGGGTTTTCATTCACATATTGGCAAGTTGGACCAAGGGTCTTGTCCCAGCTTTGTGGAAGAGAATTATAACAATCCCACCTTGGTGAAATATTGTAAGATGGAAACAATGTATTAGCGTACTGACTTTTGGTGCAATCTTAACCAAGTTTTCAGCACTGGCATAAGGGCAATGCAACTCTGAGATTGCCTTATCTGGAGGAGGCTTCAGTGACTGCCACCCATCTGCAGTTTTTAACATGTACCCCCCAGTACAACTATGCTAGTACTGAAAAGTTGGTTAGGATTGTTAGTTGGTTAGGATTGTGTCCCCAGTCTTGAATGGTATACCATGTTGGATTTATTTATTTTTATGGCACAATTCAGCAGTATAACATGGAATTTATATATATAAAGTACAGAATGTGTGTATATGTTTGGGTCTATGACTGGAAATCCAAGTTATTTAACCATTGGACAGCAGTGCCCTCAAGTTGGTCTAATTCCTGCAGGGAGCCAGAGAATTTTTTAAGGGGGCATTTGATAGCAGTATAATGTAATGATTGTGGGACATTCCTGCAGTCACAGTTAGGATTGTCACCCACTTGCATTTTCGATATTGGCAACTGCCGTGGTTGCAGTGGTGGGCTTCAGGGGGTTCTCACAGGTTCTATAAAACCCTTTGCTAATGAGCGCCTGGTTCTGAGAAGTGATTACTAATGGGACATAGAACCTGTTGTTAATTTAGGTTATTAGGACATAGAATCTGTTGTTAATTTATTTGAATCCCACCACTGCATGGTTGGTTTGAATCCAGTTAACTTCTGTCCAAGTCCTCCTGGGAAGATCAAAGTCACATGGATGGTGTACTGGATCAGGCCCTAGATTAAATAAATCTGGATTGGAATCCAGGTGCCAGGCTGTCTCAATATTAAAATCATCTCAGACCCAATTGCTGCCCTAATTTCCACTATGGATTCTGAGATTTGAGTCTAAATAATTGATCCTGGTAAGCCTCGTGTGTAGGTAGGAGTCGGTTTGCCTCTGCCACTTCTATCACTCCCTTTTTGAGGCTAGTTGTCTTTTAAGGCGTAGAGGAGGTATATTAGATTGATTGATTGATTGATTGACTGATTTATATCCCACCTTTATTCCTTAACAAAATGAAACCCGTCGGCTAACAACATTTAAAACAACAATAAAATACCATTAAAACTAGCTAACAATAAATACAATTAAAATTCAATTAAAATAGTTAAAATTTGATTAAACTATACAAAAACAGTATAAAACAATAAAACCCAGATTAAAAAACAGGCAGGCAACCATAAAATAATGTAAAAACCATTTACTGGTAGCCAGTTGGAGTGTGTTTTTAATGTGGTATTAGCCTCATGATATGGTTGAGCTGGGTATCCATTACTTTTGTGTTGGCACCGTTTAGTCCAGTGATTTTCAATCTTTTTCATCTCAGGGCACACTAAGAAGGCACTGAAATGGTCAAGGCACAACATCAATTGTTTTTTTACCACTGACAAGGCACACCAGGCTGTTCAAATCCCCTAATTTTACTTTTAATAAATGACTTTCCCCCATCTCTTGCGGCACACCTGAGGATTGTCCACAGCACACCAATGTGCCACGGCACACTGGTTGAAAATCACTGGTTTAGCCGGGGCTACAGTCCTTTACCGCTGAGTACAGACAGCTGGTGCCAAGTTTGTGTTATTTTGCCATAGTTAAACAAATGTTTCTTGTAAGTTAAAAACGGGTCAAGAGTCATTCCTAGATATTTTGGATTGCAGTTAAACTTAGCAGCTGGTAGCTAAGTTCCACTTTTGGTATGTAGTTATCTTGCCCATTATTTAAATGGAAGCAAGTGATCTCAGTTTTGCTGATATTTGAACCTCCACATCCCAAAAAACATCCATTTTTTAAAAGTCATTTTCAAGTGCTTTTTCAGAAATATCAGAATTATCATTCTTTTTAACTAGTGCAATGTCGTCAGCATATATTCAGCAGTGTCTGGTAGATTTGATGTATAATAAATATAAACAAGTAGTGGGGCCAGAACAGAACCTTGTAGAAGACAGTAATTTAGCGTATATTTCCACTTGACCATCTAGATGTACTTCGATGTATTTATTTGAAAGCGTATTAAGTAGAGTAGCTGTTTTCTTACAGGGCACCATACATAAAAATTTTAAAATAGTTCCTTTTCTTCAAATAGTATCATAGCCCAATAAAGATTCTTTTTCTTTATTGGTGATAGATTTTTTTCCTTCTGGAATCCATTTTTTTACTATGGGAGGTTAGTTACCATGCTGGAAAGGAACAGTTCGTGTCCTATGTTCAGAAGGAACAGTTCGTGTCCTATGTTCAGTTAATAGCCAGTTAAAGGCTGTTATGTGGTATCTTACAATCTGTTGTACAAGCAATATTGCACAGACATACAATTTTTGAGTTGACTTTCAGAGATTGACCTTTTTCCATGATAGAAAAACTGCATCTTGCTTCTTCTGTTTTACAACTCCGCACATAAGCATTTTTGTCGAGGTAAACAGTCTGTAGTAGTATCTGTGCAGACTCTTCTAAGAGCCACGTTATATCTTAATCCCTCTGACAAATTAACATAGAGCAGATTTATTTTTCTTATCAGGTTATTTCTTGGATGTTAAACACACTCTATACAATTAAAAAGTGCTTATGAAGGGCACAATGAATAAGTTAGTGTTCAGACTTCAGACATAACAGTGAGTAATTCAGAAGTCACTGCTTTGGTTTGTTGCCAATAATAACCACAAATGGAGTTACTGAACACTGAAAACTGTCTTTTGAATTGAAGGTAGCCCAATCCTATCTGAGTTTCCAATGCAGGGCTCAATGCAGTCGTGAGGTAATAGGAAAAAAGTATTCCCCTACCATAAAGAGGTATTTGTGATTGCCCTCACAACTGAAGGATTCAGCGCACATTCTGTTGGTATGGCTGCATCAGTGTTGGAAGGTTGGATAGGATTGGGCTTCTTAAGTTTATTTGCATTTTGCCTGTTTTCACTGGCTGTGTATTAAGTCAAACGATTGGAGAGTAACCATTTAATTAAGCTCCTACATTAGATTTTGAGAGATTTTATTATATGCCAGTGTAAGATTATTCTAGCAAACCAGCCTTAAATCCTGCTAATTGGGCAAGAGGAACTCTTTCAAGTTCCTCCAGAGTTCCTCTACAATCCAGAGTAACTACAGGAACACATAAGAGACATTTACATTGACGTAGTTATGGCACCACCTAGTGAAAACCTATGGGAAATTCATATTGCAATGCAGAGTAAATTGTTTTTACGTTGGATCATGACTCCCCGTAGTTACTCTGGATTGCGCCCTAACTGGCCCTACACATCCAAGCAATGTCTGTTCTGGTGGCTTCTGCTGGTGTTCTTTTTTGCATTTTAGATTGTGAGCCCTTTTGGGACAGGGAAACCTTAGCTATTAATTAGCTATTATCTTTTCATTTTCTTTGTAAACTGCTTTGTGAACTTTTTAGTTGAAAAGCAGTATATACATAAATACTATAGATAGATATCCTATATCAATTATTGAAAACATGCTAAAATACAAATAAGCTTAGAAGAATCCCTGGTTGGCCTTCTGGATTGTCTGCTAAGGAATGTCAGATGGAATGAGTAGCAACTATGGTATGATTGGAAAGAGTGGCATCACCTGTTATCCATCTGAATGTTTTAAATCATGTTTTTCTTTTGTAAAATAAGGATTATATCTGGAAGCAGAACCAAGTTCTGAGACCATTATTCTGGGACACAACCAACACATTTCCTTAAAAGTGTATTTTGAGTCTTCTGTGTTTGTTGTTTGAATAAAAATAGCACAAATAGGAGATCTGGTTTGAATTGGAACAGCGGTGCAAAGGAGAAGGCCACTCTTTGTCGCCACTGGCAGCTTGGGTCATATCTGACCCTTGATTTATTTTTTTAAAGCATGGGAAGCTCAAACTAAATGTAATGTGTAGTTTGACCCTAAAACTAAAAAGTTCATAGTGTGTTTGAAAGCACAGTGCGTTTTCAAATAATATAGCAGTTAGAGCTAGAAAAAAGACCTACAAGTGACATCTGCACTACTAAGAATAGATCAAATTTACGTATCTTGTACAGTATTAGTTGCAATTTGGAAACATAGTTACAGCACAGTTCTATAGATGTCTACTTATCAGTAGGTCCCATTATGTTCAATGGGTCTTACTCCTAAGAAAGTATGTTGAGGATTATAGCCTTTACTGCAATCCTTATCTCCAGTTAGGCCAGCCTAAACCCCGGCATAATCCTGTGTTGACCTGGGGAGGTACAAATGTGCTGTAAAACACTTGTGTGCCACTCCTGGGGAAGGGTTACGCCAGTGCACAGACATGTGCTTGCCTCTGTACATCACCACAGGAATGGGAAGACCAATGAGTTGGGCTGGCCTAGGTTAGAATTGCACCCTTAGTGTCTCTACAGTATAACCAATTCAGGGAAGTGGTGAAGTAGTACGTATTATTGTTTCCCCTTTTCTGCTTGCTGTTAAATTGTTGACAACCATGTTAACAGCACTGTCATATAAAGTAAAATTGACTTAAGAATTAAGTGGAATTACAATGAATACAAGGATTTGTCACAATTCTACAGCGCAGGCAGGATGCAGGTGACAGCAAGCAGGATGAAGTGTATTACCTCTGTCAGTCATAGCATCCACTTGTCCATGAGATGAGAAAAGCCCCCATCTGAGTGGGGAACTAACAGATGAGTACCTTATTCTGTTTAAATAACCTGAGCTGCTAAATGTAGCATGTGAGACCTGTTCCATGAAGTACATGAAATGTGAGCATGTAGCAGCCAAACATAGAGTCAACTTTGGAAATGGCTCATTATTATGGAAATCTGCAAGTAATAAAAGCTGGAAATGTGTGAGTATTAAAATTAGCTGCTATATAGTAGTTACTAACCCTACAATCCAGAATAACTATGTGAGCACGTAAGAGACTTTATGTGTTCCCATAGTTGCTGCACTACGTAGTGAAAACCTATGGGAAATTCATATTGCAATCCAGAGCAAATTGTTCTTACACCGGAGCAAGGGCTCCACATAGTTACTCTGGATTGCACCCTAAGTCTTTTGGAGGGTGAGCATTGTGAGAGGGCTGCTTAGGACATGATGCAGTTCTACCTGGAGTTGTAATTCTGTTGAGGCAAAAGGCAGCCTGAAGATCCTTCATCATCCTGATTATATCCTGCCCCTGGATGAAGTTTTGAAGAACTGCTGGCAATTTGTATGTGTTCTGCACAACTGACCTTTCATCAGACCTTTAGGGTAGGATGTAGCATCCCTGTTGTTACAGCAACACATGTGATCATTTGGAACAGCCTTTTCTTGGTGTGGTGTGATTAGGATATGTTATTTAGGAATGCTGCCTAAGAGTCAAATGAGCAGATATATAGGTCGAACCTTGCTATATACTGATTTTTTAAAACACAGATTTATATGTAAACATGAATGACAACTGCAAATGAGAAAGAATGTGCCGATGACAGGAGAAAGGGGAAAATGCATCCCTTTAAAATCACAGGTTAAAAACTGGCTGGTAGGAAGGCAGTCATTCCTTTTGCAGTCAAACGTTTGCAGTCAAAATTGCAGTCAAGCAATTATTCCTTAGCATTTGTAATTGCTGGCTGCTCTTTACAGCAACAAGAAAAATTGCATGAGTAATGAACATAATTAAAATTTTTTCTTAAGAATGGAAACTGTTGACCACTGTAGGAGTTTATTTATTTGTAAACATGTTTAGGAATTAACCATCAGTAAGGGCCTAACCTTATGCAACTTTCTAGCACTGGTGCAGCCATAATGCATCATTCCCTTACCTTGAGGACACCTCTGTGTCTGCCCCTTCACTTCCACAGGATTCAATGCATGCCCCATTGGCATGTCTGCATCGCACAGGGAAATTGGCGCAGTTAGGACTGCGCCCTAACACAAATTTGATTGTGCCAAAAACATTTAATGCATCTTCTCTTTTAAGATGAATAGTAGCATTGGATTAATTAGGTGGAATGTACTCATTAGCAACCACTTAATTTTTTCAGTAATGAATTTATTATCTCATTCTTGCATACTTTATAAAATGATGCTGTTAATCCATTCAATCCTGGTCTCTTATTTACTGAGAGACTTTAATGAATTTCACTTTTTCTTTATGAATGTAAAGAGTCTTGCATATCTTTATCACAACCATAAATGGAATTTTATCATTAACTTTTCAAATGTTCATGAGAACTTTTGTTCAAGAATGTTCAAGAACTTAAAAAAAATTACTTGAGGTATCTAATTCTGTGCAATACTTCAATTAATTTACAGTTTTCTTTTCTTCCATCCTACCCCCTTCTTCTGAATGGAATCAGAGCCTTCTTCTTAAACTCTTTATTTCTACTCACTGGCATTTTCTTTGGTTTGTTACCTATTTTGTAATTTTTCTGATTTTACATGAGTGTTTCAGCTTTTGGCAATATGGGGAAAGGTCAAATGTCTGATCAAAAACAGCAGCGTGCTTAAATGTAAACTCTCTATGAATTAACCTTCAGATACATGATATAAAAGGAATAATACCCTTGACAACTATAATTTTTTTTCAGATAGCTTGCACATATTACAACACATCTGCATTTGAGATATGGTAAAATCTTCCCCATTACTTCTAAATGCGTTTAAGCTTGGTAATAAGTATCAAACTTCATCTGCAGATAATCTTTGCTAGTTGCTTTAGGACTTGGAAAAGAGGGGAAAGAGGGAAAAGTAGTACTGTAATTCCTAGTGGTTCAGTATGAATAGAGATGATTCAAAACCTGTAGTGATGGATTTTTAGGCAAAAAAAGTCCCCCAAAATGGACTGCATTTCAACCTGATTCCCACAATTTCATAAATTCACACAGAGGAGTCTTGCATTGTTTTTGATCTCTTTCCCAATACTAAATTCACCCTAATTTATGAAAGCTCCTATCGTGAATTTTATGTTCATTGGCTCTATCTGTCCAGTTGGAAACTCTGAAGGTGATTGAGCTTGATCTTGCCTGCAGGGTCTAGATCTGTAGGCTCTTTTCCAGGTTATGCTGAATGCATATAACAGCCAGGATGAAGAAAGCAAGTGTGACCCTCTCCCATATATGTTAATGTGAAGAAATCTTTCGTTGGTTATAGAAAAATAACTTTTCTCAAAAGACATTTTAACCAGAAACAGAGGCAGAAAAAAAATATAATAAGCCTTTAGGGCTCCTCTTTTGATTTCAGTATGGATTTTGTTCCTAAGGTTTGGTAACTTTCTTTCTTACAGTGGAAGGCTAATGTGGGCCTGTATATTTTTGATAAGATTAATCTGCATATTTTTTGGATTTGTGGAAATTCTGCTATTTGTCAATTTTGACACGACTCAATAATTTTGGCTGTAATTAAGTATCTGTGAATTGGATCCCAACCCCCCTGAGGCAAGCTTTTGAATTACTTTCTTGAGACAGGGCAATCTTTAATTTTCAATTTCTCAATTCATCTGCTTTCAAATTAATCAAGTGAATTAAAGATGAAATGTTGATGGCTTAGTTTCTATGGTCACAAAAATTGCATTTCTGCAGCCCAAAGGCAAGGTTATCAATAGGTTGATTTTTTTTTTTTGGCTGTGTATATAAGATGCTTTGTAGAAAGGGGCACTGTGACAGGAAGAGATTGCTTAGTGCAAAAAAAAAATTTACAGGTTGTTGTAAGCATGCAAGCTGATAACATGATGTGGGCAGAATACAGGCAGCCTGAAAGCTTTTAAAGACTAGATCAAATGCTAACAGGAAGTAGGATTTCCTTCTTGTTAGTATTTGACTTTTCAAGCATTCAGGGTGTCTGCAGCTTGTCAACATCATGCAATTAGCATGCATGCTTGCAGTAGCCTGTAAAGGAAAAATACATATTTTTGCTGCGGTAAACAGCCAAACAAAATTAACTGGGTGTGCCCCCTGATCCTTGCATAACAGTGCAATCCTGAGCATGTCTACTCAGCAGTAAATCCTATTGTATTCAGTGGAGCCTACTCCCAGGAAAGTGTGTTTAGGATTGCAGCCTGAATGAAACAGTATATATTGGACTTGTGGATTTGCTTGTACTTTTATTCTACAGGAATCACTGAAGAGTCAATCATTCAGAACATTGGGTGTTTTTAGAATATAGAAACTACTTATCCAAAAAATTGCAGCTCTCCTTTAAAATTTCTTTGGCATTTCCATATTTTAAAATGTTGTATCACACTCTAGTAAGCACTCTCTGAAAAATATAAATGAAATATTGAACATTTTCCATATTAAAAAATACTAAAACACCAGTATTTTAGATGTTACTATTATCAAATACTTGAGTTATAAATATTTGAACCAATATAGCCAAGAGGATGGCAGTTGAAAATAGAATTCAGGAGCAGATGAAAATAGTGAATAGGGAAGAATTGTTTAGCTTTCCCCATGTGCTATATTTGGAAGATTCATGAAATTAATTTGTTGAGAGTTCATAATAAATAGAAGAAATTGAGTTGTATCATGAGTTGTGTGAGCAGAAGTCTATTTGTATAACTTTCTCAGTTCCTCATTGTACTCATTATTCAGTACTCAGCATGGCCCAAAAAGTATTTCCTAAGGGTCAGGGGGACTTGCGGAGTTTGCAGAAGCTGCAAGTATCTGTTTTATCAGTGTTTCCCCTTGCAATTCACTACATCTCTTCTAATTATCAGTGCCCTTCAGAAGAGGACACTTTCTGGGATATTTAGGAGGCTGAAAAGCTCCACTGTACAATCTTCTGCTCCTATAACTCTAAATCCAATCCAATCTTTTGACAACACAAAAAACCGAGGGTCGTGCATGCATCCTGCACTTCGCAATTCTCCAGCTGAGGAGAGGATTGACCATCTCAATGGAAAGGGGATGATGTACTGGTGTGGGCTCCGGATGCCCGGAGGATGTTGCTGCTGGGCTGGCAGGTGTCAAAGTCCTCTGGTGCATGGCCCTTCTGTAGTGCATCACCTGAGTTGGTGTGGACCACACCAGCCACACCCCTCTAGAGATACCCCTGCCAAAATAGCCTTACCATAGAAGTGTATAGAGTCTCTGGAGTATAATCCCTTTCGTCCTACCTTCTTGGAAATAAGCTCACAGAACCAGTCCATCCGTGAAACCAACTGTGGATTGGTTGGTTGGTTTCCACAGTTGGTTTCCAGCTGTGGAAACCAAGATTAGTGGATGCTGCTACCATCGTCCTCTGCTATCTGCCTGCCTCTTCTGTGCTCCCTGGATTTGAAAAGGAAAAGGGAACAGAGTGGAAGACAGCATTGGAGAAAAGTGCCAGTATGGGAAGGGGAAGTGCCAAAATAGTATAGCTAAGGCATTAGCATTCAAGGGCACAAATATTTTTAACCCCCCCCCCCATGAGGCTTCCCAAAGATTCAAAAGGCCATATTTTTGCCTCTGGTCTGCTTTGGGGATACCCCCTCAAGAGATGATATCTGGGCAAAGTATCACCTACCCTCTTAGCTATACAACTGATTCAATGATGGGATTCAAAGAAATTAACAACCGGTTCTATGCGCATCTGGCAACCACTTTTAAATGGCTATTTTTAAACTTTATATGTCCTATCTCTCGTTAACAACTGGTTCTATAGAGTAGGTGCGAACGTGCTAGCGCCCCCCACTGCACTGATTCCAACCTGCACTCCTCTCTTCTCCATGCTTGTCCTGCTTTCTCTTCTTCAATTTCAAATCTAAAGTTAGTGGGAGCAGGAACAGGGTTGGTGGCAGAGTTCTTTTTGTTTAAGCAGGAAACCAGCTTTTTGTGGCAAGGTCCTGTGAGCCATCAGGGATGGGATGCCAAGATTTAGTAACCTGTTTTAGCCACCTGATGACCTAGCCCTTGGGGCTCTTAATGTGAATAGAGCTTCATTCCTCTTCTAGAATGTAGTGAGGAAATTATGTTGAACGTGCTCAAGTCAAATGCTGAAGTGAGACAAGTAGGATGTTATTTGGAATTCCCCCCCTCTTGACTCGTCATATTTTTGTTGTTATTCAAGATTAGAGTATTGCTCCAAGTTCTGAATAACTTCAATCTTGGGAACTAAGTGATTTGTTTATCCATGCAGTGATTGCAAGTTTGGAAATGTTTTCTATGATAACTCTGAGAGTCTTTCTGAATGTTAAGGATAAATAGTAATACCTAATATGGACAAAGTCTGTTCTGAGCATCAGTGCAGCAAAACTTTTAAGGCATCTACCACTGGCTGCTTCCAAAGATGGAGCAATGGAAATGCAGTCAGATCACTGACTGGTCAGTGTGATATTATTATTGAGGGAAGCTAGAAAACATGAAGCATTGAACGCTTACAGAGTAACAGCACTCTCCTAGTTTCCTTTGCTTTTTGCAATAATTCATTGCTTAAATCAAGCTTGCTGCTTGGGAAAAAGTCATTTGAGCATTTGTCAGAGCCTAGACCTTTAGTGTTGTGCACATTGTCTTTATCAAGGTCCTGGCCACGATATGGCTGATTTTAGCACGCTGTCAGCACCTGCTCAGTCTCCCCTGAGAGACCAGCCCATGCATGTATACTCTGAAGTCAGCCCTATTATAATCGGTAGGGCTCACTCCTCTGTAATGGGGGCAGATTGCAGCCTGAGATACCAAGGGACCAATCCTAACCTACTTTTGAACACTGGCATAGCTGTGTCTGGGGGGTACATGCTGAATCCTGCAGTTGGGGCAGTCATTGAGGCCTCCTTGGAATTGCATTGCCCTTACCCTGAGCTTGAAAATTGGTTAGGGTTGCATACCAAGTTCTTGATAATTTGTATTTTCTGTATTATTTTGTAATAAATGACAATATTATAATCATTTCTATTTGAATATTTTTGGGTTTGAAAGGAATCATCTCAGTTTCCATTATTTCTTATGGGAAATTTTTTAATATACAACCATTTTTGATTACAAGCATGTTTCCAAAATGAATTATGTTCATAAATCAAGGTACCACTATTCAGTGTTGATAAAAGCTGAATGTTCTGGATGAAATGTTTTATAAATGACATACCAAAGTTCTGTATAGTATCAATTTCAACAAGTTTACACATGTTTAAGGGGATATACCAGCAGTATTTTATTAAGTTCACAATCCAATTGTGACTTCCGGTTTTGTTGTCAAAACTGGAAGTGATATTTTTAATTCCTTTAAGGCAGTAATTTTAATACTTGTTATCCAGTAGGATTCTGTTCTGGAACCTCCTGTGGATAAAAAAAATATCAGTGGATAAAAAACAGTAGAAGTCGAGGTTTAAAGTCCCGTTTCCGTGATTCTTGCACCTTTGTTACTCCTAATGGAATAAGGTGGAGTCTCAGTATCTTCAGGGGGTTGATTCTGGGACTCCCTGCTGATACAAAAAATGTGTTTAATAAAAGCAATTAAAAAATTAAAAAATGTGTCACTTTACAGTTGTTTAAAAAGAGCTTAGCTTACTGGTCACCCTGAGTTTATCACCCTCCTGAGAGCGGTACCCAGGGCCTGCCTCTCCCAGTCTCTAGTAGGGACGCCACTGCAGCACATTCGTGTGCTACAAATAGTCCATATGTGTGCTGTGGACATTTTGGGGTGCTTCATTTATTAATAGGGCCACTGGAGTATTTGAGCTTTCTGCCAGTCATGCAGTGTGCCTTGTCAATTGACAAAAAGCTAATGATTTTGCCTTGACAATTTAACACCTTCCTAGTGTGCTGTGAATTTTTAAAAAGCATGAAAATAACTATATTAATGAATTAATGCCTTATAAGGCACTTAAAATATCTGCAGATGGCTGCAATAAATTTGATTAGGCTCTGCAGGACTCAGAAAACCCTCAGGGTCAGGGCCCCATTGACAAGCTCTTCATGCCATGTGATCATGGATGGCACTATATAGAGAAATAAACTAATAGCACAATCCTAACTGTGTCTAACCTAAGGGCTGAGGTGGTGCAAGTGATTAAGACGCTGTGCCTGTTATCCAGCAGGCTAGGGTTTGAGACCCAGGTCCTACAAAACAGGGTGATCTTCTGTCCTTAGTCAAGCTCCTGCCAACTTAGCAGTTCAAAAGCACGTAAATGCAAGTAGATAAATAGGTACCACCAGTGGTGTAGCTAATGATCATGTATGTAATCTGGTGCAAAGCTCAAAATGTTTCTCTGGAAGTGATGTCATCCTGGTGTTGTTTTTTTAAAAAAAATAATTTTCCTTTGCAACAACAAAATCAAATTTTTATTAAGTAAAAATATGAAATTTGTGCCCTTTATTGGTTCAGGAAACAGTGCTGGGCCAAAGAGGAATGATTATTCTTTCCTGTTTAAATATAAGAAGAGCAATACTTAGAAGTGCCTGTATACCAAGTTAGCATGGGTTAACTGTATTATTATATATGAATATGGAAATGGGAGCAGATTTATATTAACACTTTATTTGTTCCATACAGTATCAGAATTACATCTCATTGACTGTCAGAGCAATTAGTATCATGGGAAAGTTGAGTTAAGAAAATCCACTTTTTGCTCCATTGGCTTTTGTGTTTTCATTTTCTGGTTAATTGACCATAACTTTTGATAGAATAGAGATATTCCAGTGCAGTTTGTTTCATTGCATTCTGTATTAAACTACCTTTCCAATGATATATAACATGATGGTATTGCCATTCATATGTAGCCTGTTTTTCACAGTTTTAGCCACTAGTGTCAAGCTTAGTTTGCAGTCCCCCTAAAGGATGTAGCCCAGTGTAACTGAACCCCTTGCATCCTCATAGCTACGCCACTGGGTACCACCTCGGTGGGAAGGTAAAACAATGTTCTATGTGCCTTTGGCAGTCATGCTGGCCCAATGACCATGGAAGGCTTAGAAACGGGGATGAGCACCCCACACCCTCCAGTTGGTCAGGACTAGCAGTATAACCATGTCTAATCAAAAGAGAGCCCCATTTGCTTAAACTATTACTTTAAAATTTTTCTTAAATGAAAGTGTTTTTAGGATCACAGTCCAAATGGTCTTACTCTCAGGAAAGTGTTTTTAGGATCGCAGCCCAAATGTTCAAGATGTAAGAGCACAGTCCTAACCATCATGTCTAGTCAGACGTAAGCACCACACTGTTCAATATGTCTTACTCACAGGAATGTTTGTTTAGGATTGTACCCTTATGATCTTAAAGTCCTCCCTGCAGGATGGAAAATTTCATCTGATCTAAACAGTCTGTATTGAGAAGGAAGTGAAATATTTTAAGCAGTTTTTAAAAACAAAAACAAAGGAGGAATGTGTATATTGTATCTGCTCATTTTCCATAGATGTTTCCAAGTTGTTAAGTCTGGGGGGAAAAAGTATGATAAATGATTTAGGAAAATGACAAAGGAAGCAGTTTTTAACCAAACTAACAGGTTCTAAAGAAAACATTAGTGTGGAATCTTGCATGTTGTATCTCTTCTGCTTAGTTTTAGTAATGTGGCAAATTCCTCATCATGGACAGTTTCACAGTTTACTGAAAATGTTTTTTTCTCTTTTAGTCCAAATGGTAGACTAGTGTCTACTAGTAAGAGACATTACGTGCACCTGTAGTTACTGCTCCACCTAGTGAAAACCTATGGGAAATTCATATTGCAATCCAGAGTAAATTGTTCTTACACTGGAGCAATGATTCCCCGTAGTTACTCTGGATTGCGCCCTTCCTCTACGTTCATGCTTACTTTGACTTGGGAACAGCAGGATTAAATGTTAGCACTGTTAACATGTGCTGCTTTCCAACTTCTGCCATTGTTTGGACTTCTTTTAGATTGGTAAGAGGATGGGAGCAACAAACAAACATACATCTGTGGAACATTTTGGCTAGATGTGGTCATTTAGTAAAATCAGAGGATGCTCATGCATGCCTTGTATCTGGTGCAATTGGATTACATGATTATGCTCCACTTACTTGGCACTGTTGCATGTGTTTTATCTCAGGTTTATTAAATAACAGCTGTAAGCTAGAGAACTAGGTTATGGTTCATACAAGTAGTAAATACAATTAGTTTCTCTGATAAATGATATACACTACTTGGGAAATATCTATTTATAGACACGCTCTGTAGCAGAAGGCTCATTTTAATGCTAATTTACATGAGGGAATGCTTAGCTTCTTCATAGTAAATCAAATCAGTTTTCTTCAGATTTATTACTGTAAAACAGAAATGAACATCACCCGTGTCTCTCAACTCTTACAAATCCCAAGGAGGTCTCCTTAAGTTCTTTGTCCTGGTTTTTCATTTCATAACTACTAGGGCTTGTTTATTTTCTTGACCAGGAGGGTAGGAGGAGAAGGAAGGAGCCAGTGATAGTGCTATGCCAGTGATTTTCAACTACTGTGTTGTAGCACACTGGTGTGCCAGAGATGGTCTGCAGGTGTGCTGCGAGACCCCCAAAGCCAGAGTAACTACGGGGGCATGTAAGATACATTATGTATACCCGTAGTGCACCACCTAGTGAAAACCTATGGGAAATTCATATTGGAATCCAGAGTAAGTTGTCCTTACACTGGAGCAAGGACTCCCCATAGTTACTCTGGATTTTGCCCTTAGTAGGGCAATTGTCAGATTTGTGCTCCCTACCATTAGCATGGTGTGACTTGTTAGTGGTCAAAGAACTGATCGTATACCTATGACAATATCTGTGCTATACCCACAGTACTCACAATACTAAGACATATTGAAGCAGGTGGGCTGACTTGCCTTTACTGTACCCAACACTTCATTCCAGCATTATCCAGTACTGCTGCTGTACTGTCGAGGGGCAAGGTGAAACTTTCCCCCTTACTGTGGTTATTGCTACAGCAGTGCCAATGGGTCTGCTAGGTTCTGCACTTCCTCTACAGGCACTGCAAATCTGAGAAGACGTGAGCAGCCAAAGGCTACTCTGTGCTCCTTGGGGACTGGGGTTAGGACCCGGCATATCACAGATTCCAACCTACTGACCTACTGCAATCTTAGGATAACACTATCAGTTTCAGGCTCCTGTGCTGATAAGATCCTAGAGGAAGGCAAAGTATTGTATTCTGAAAATCCACTTTTTCTATCATCTTTGGAAATGGTGAGGGTTAGAGAGGCTTGAGGTAACCCATTCCATTGGTATGTCACTCATTCCATCAGCTTTTTGCTGCTGGAAGTAAAAAAAATGCATCCATGTTATATTCAGCCTTTGCACAACTATGCAGCCACTGACAGTTCCTTGATGAAGGAGATCCTCATCCCCCATCATCATGCAACGGGGCTACATAATTCTGCAGCAACCCTTGAGCCTCTGTGACTGGCCATCTCTTCTCTGCCTCTCCTACATTTCCATTCTCCACCACCTGATAGGGCAACCACCAAGAAGCAGATAAAAAATAGCTAAAATTGTTCCCTTTTTGTTCTAAACAAGGTGCTTGGAAGACATTCTAAATGCCATATCCTTGATTTCTTTAAATAACTTCCTGCATTTAATATCGTCGTTTTATTGCTTTACTGCCTTAGGCAGATGTGTTCAGTTTTTACAGACTGTCAGCAAACTTGTGAAAGTAGGTTTTTCCAATTCATTATGAATTCATTTGATTATTATGCTTAATCTGCCAAGGGACAGAGGAAAACTCTGGTTTCCTTTTTCTTGACCTGTTGACCTAATAATCTTATTTTTCCACCTCTAAGTGTACAAAATGCATTTTTAAAAAATGCTTTTAGACTCCTTGGTAGTGCTAATCCACCTACCATGCTGTGTTCACAAAAAATGATCTCTCCCTCAAGCAGCATGGTTTGACTGTTGACTTTTGAGGAAAAGACACTCTATGTGGATTTAGTGAGTCAGAAGCAGAACAAAAAAAACTTACCTGAAAATACATCAGAAAATGATCCAGCTGTGAAAGCTTCATTTTGAGGGTTTCTTTTTTTCTAACGGTATATCTCCTATAAAATGACTACCTACTTTAACACCCCAAAGATGTGCCAAGAGTTCTCTGAACACAGTAATAATGTCGATTGTCAGGCTCTGTGCTACAGGCAGGTCTCACTTTCCACCCTGTGAGAAAGGTCTGTAGTTGGGAGACAGAAAGTCAATAGATTTGGCCAAGAGTTAGCAGCTCTGAAGATGTTTTCTTCTGGAATAGATTTCCTGCTACTTTTGTAACATGTGGACTGGCAAAGCTTAGGAGACCAAAACGCACAGGGTTTTTTTTTTTTATAAGCTCTTGATAGAAGTCCACAATCAATTGTGGAATTATGCTCCATATAAATCTGTTGCTATCCAGAACAAATACCACTGTCAAAATGGTTTGCTAAATACATTCAGAAAGTGCTGGGAAAACAACTCTGGGTTTACATCTTTGGCAAGGGGACAGAGAGATCACCTTCATAAATATAAAAGCACAGTTTCTGGAGCAAGAGTTTGGGGAGTTCTAGCTTTCCTTCTGATTTCCCATCCCTTTTAAAACAACAACAACAAACCGATGTTTGCTCTCCTTTTTGTTTCTGCGGCCTTCTTTTGTAACCAGCTGTTTCCACCATCTTGCTTATATTTGGATGCTTCTCACCTTCAGGCTTTTTGAGAGCAGCTGCTGATAGGAGATAACATGGAGACATGCAGTTAGCAAAAGGGAGATTCCTGAGGTGATAAATTCCCAGTGGAAACTTGTGCTTTGGCTTCCCTGTGCAAAGGTTTGATGTATTCAGTTCAGTGCAAACTAGCCAGACACACACTTCACAAGCTTGTCAATCACAAAACAATGACAGTACATAATTAGCACAACAGCAGTGTTCCTAGGGCCTCACAATACAGGACAGCACATAATATAGTTTGGGATGTGTGGATTTCTGAGTGGGAGCACAAGGCACACTCCTCCAAGTGACTGAAGCTAATCCACTACCATTAAATATCCAGTACCAAATTCCCTAGAGATAATGACTTTGTCAAGAAAAGAAAAATGTTGCATTGTTGACAGTTGTAAATGGAAGACTAAGTAGCCTGTAGCAGTGTCTTATTGGGAACAAATACTTACGATGTGAGATTAATGACTGTACTGAAATGGGATGGGGAAGGTAAATGAAAGTTCATGAGACTGAAGAGATCCCACAGCAGCTAGAAAAGTGAAACTTTTTTAGATGGGAACCACTGGGTTAGGCAGCACTACAGTTGATAGGAAGGAGAATGTTTGCTGATGACAGCATGACGATGAAGAAATGTATTTTTAACCCCATGAACCTTTAATGATAAATCGTGAACATTAAAAAACAAATTGTGCAGTGAATCTGCTTGCTTGAAACTTTGTGACTTCTTTGACATTTGAATGAGTTGTGTTAATTACATACACACATAGAGAGAGAGACTGTTTGACTAGACAAGTGTGGGTCTTGAATTCTGAAACCGACTTACAGAGCTGTTTGGAATGTGAGTTCTTTGCCAACGGGCCACTTGCCCATTTCTGCTACTGCTGCCATGTTTATACAGCCAGCTTGAGTTCACTTTGTATCCTCCCACTGAAGTCAGTAGGAATCAATGAATGCATTGTGCTCCTCTCATTAATGTCAATGAGACTTGTTTAAGAGACATATGTGGTAGAGTGTGTTCCTGGTGTGCAGGAGGGAAGGAAGAAGAAAGATTTTTGACAATGAATAACTTTAAAAATGCTATCAGGACAGATGTGACCCTACATTGTGTGCTGTGGTAGAAACCTTGTTTAAAGAAACAAAACAGGCAAGAAATAAAAGAACATGATAACATTAGTTTGTAGAATAATTCTGCTAGTTGTAAGGAGATAATGACTACTAGTGTACTAAAGACAAAGGATATTTGTACATTCTTTTTTCAAAGAGAGAGCAGTATATTGAACCTACATGATAAGAATGAATGTTGCTTCCAAACATGGAAACAATTCTTTTGGGAAAGGCAGGTACACAGTTATTAAAAAGACACTCTGTGTACACGATACACATATATGGCCGAATGTATATTGCCTTGGACTGATCGCCACCTACTGTTGTGAAGGTTATTATAACTATCACTTATGTGTGTAAGTACATGGACAGAATATGGGGTAAGGAGCTTAGAGGTTAGAGAGACTCTCTCTTATTATATAGCTCAGGTTAGTAGCTGATGAGAAATGTACAGGAAATCCCCTACTTACGAACATGTTTCATTTCAGGAGCTCCTTTGTAAGTTCATTTTGTTCATAAGTCCAACAAAATCGCCCCTTTAGGACCCATCCTTTTATGAATGAAACTGAACCAATTAAAAATATCAATTAGACCAGACCTATGCTTTCCAGCGCCCAGAGCTGCAAGGGATGCCAAAATGGTGACCATGGGACTGGGAAGCAGTGCCAGGTCTAATCAGGGTAAGGGATGTTATGCTTCTAACTCCATTCAGTGGCCAGGCAGCCACAATGAGTATTGTCAGGTTTGCACCGCCTGTTGACTTGGGTGCAAAATTGAGGAGACCCATGACAGCAAGGCTTTAGTAGCAAGAACAAGAATCATAAATACACTTAGGGCAAAATCCAGAGCAGTTACAGGTCCACGCAGTTATGTCACCCTCTAGTGTTATCTTATGGAAAATCTTCTTAACTGCTCTGGAGCAAGGGGCTTAATTTGACTTTAGGATATGGGCCTCAGGCTGCAATCCTAAAGACACTTTCTTGGGAGTAAGACCCCCTGGACACAATGGGGCGTACTTCTGAGTAGACATGGTTAGGACAGTGCTCCCAAACACTAAACTTAAAAGAGTTTAGTGTATAAGTACATCTCCCAAACAGAAAGGGCTTTATTGTTTTGGAGTTTTGGAGATACTACAGTAAAGTATCTCTGCCCTTAAATTTGTTTCTCTGTAAACATGTCTATATTATTTATGTAGAATTTCATTCTGTCAGAAAAAAGGTGAAATTGGGCTATCGCCTTGGGAACAGTTCATTCCCAAGAATGAACGGCTTCTGTCAATAGCACCTTAATTAAACCAGTTAAATAAATTCTCCTTGTTTCTAATATACTCAGCTTTACATGTTGTGAGCAAAAGTCACCATCTGTTGCTTTATTGTTTTAGGAGAGAAAACATCTAAAGTCTTGGGTTCTACGCTTGCAGAGGTCATTTTAGTACAGTGCTACCTCACTTAGCGAATGCCCCTCTTAACGAGGGATTGCTTAGCGAGGCAAAATTTCCCCGAGAGTCTGCCTCGCACAGTGAGCATTGACTCGCTTAAGAAGCCAGACTCTCAGGGAAATTGAAAAAAATGCCTCCACTTACCCCTTGGTGCAGCTGGAGGGGTTAGTTGAGGCAGGCTGGGGTGTCCTCACCACTCCCGCGGCATTTCTAGTACAGTGCTACCTGTACTAGGGGTTTCTGTCCGGGGATTCCCCTGTGGCTATGGGTTCCCTCTGGAGCACGCACTCAGCATCTCCTTATTTGGTAATGCATTTCCTTATTTGGAGCCTGCTCCGAATATATTAGGCTTTTTTTAGGCATTTCCTGGTTGGAGAGCACATAGACTTAAGTCGCCTAGAGTCACCATTCCCTCCAATGCACTTTTGACTGTTGACAACCCAGCCTGCCTCAACTAACCCCTCCAGCTGCACCAAGGGGTAAGTTGCAGCAATTTTTTTTTGGGGGGGGAGGAAATTTTTTTGGGCCCTGGAACCAATCATCTGAGTTTCCATTATTCCCTATGGGAAAACCCACTTCGCATAATGAGCTTTTCGCATAACAAGCATGGCCCTGGAACCAGTTAAACTCATTGTGCGAGGCACCACTGTACTTAGCCAGATAACTTGATACAATCTGCTTGCATGGGACATCCGTGGTAGCCAGGTGTAGAGCTTTACAAATGTTTAGGCAAATGATGAATATTGCTGAATGGTCAATGGTCAATGGTCTGATATCTATTGCCAGTATGCCATAGTATGAAACAGTCATATGCATTCCAGGGTCCGAGAAATTTTGTTATGGAAAGAGTTAATCATAGAATCATAGAATCCTAGAATTGGAAGAGACCTAGTAGGTCATCTAGTCCAACCTCCTTGCTGCAGCAGGAAATCCTCCTAGAGCAGCATTTCTCAAAGTGGGGGTCGGGACCCCTTTGGGGGTCGCCTAGAGCTTTCCTGGGGGATGCCTAAAGACCCCTGGTGCAGGGGGCCAGGTTAGACTTGCCAGACTTCCGGCTGTAGCTACGTGTGCACTGAGGCTGACTGACAGCCTCAGGGCCCAATCCTATGCATGCCTACTCTGAAATAAATCCCATTGTGTTCAATGTGTTCATAGAACATAGATTTCATTTGTAACAATGAAAATATCCTGCATATCGGATATTTACATTATGATTCATAACAGTAGCAAAATTACAGTTCTAAAGTAGCAACGAAAATAATTTTATCGTTGGGGGTCCCCACAACATGAGGAACTTATAAAGGGGTCACAGTGTTAGGAAGATTGAGAACCACCGTCCTAGAGCATCCCCGACAGTTGCTCATCGAGCCTCTGCTTGAAGATCCCCAGTGAGGGAGAGTCCATCACCTCCCTTGGCAATCTGTTCCACTGCCGAACCGCCCTCACTGTCAGGAATTTTTCCCTAATATCCCCTAATATCTGAAGAGGGCAATCATGTCTCCCCTCAGCCTCCTCTTCTCCAGGCTGAACATCCCAAGTTCCCCCAACCTTTCCTCATAGGGCTTCCCTTCCATCCCACTGATCATTCTTGTCGCTCTCCTCTGGACTTGCTTCAGTTTGGCTGCATCTATCTTAAAGTGAGGTGCCCAGAACTGAACACAGTACTCAAGGTGAGGTCTGACCAAGATCATCAAAATCCCTTCATCATTCATTCAGATAAAAACTGCAAGCTTTGCATCCTTCAAAGATCTGGTGTATCACAATGCACAGCGACAGCAGATTGGTTTAGAAAGGCAGGAGGGAGACCTAGAGTCTGGCTGAGCGCAAGACCAGATTCCAGATCAAGGACCAGATTCCACTTATCTAAAAAAACCCTGCAGCCTATTTGGTTTAAAGATAATAGAGAATTTAGGGCTTACAGGCTAACTGTAGAGTTATCCATAAAAGCTCAGGAGGCATGAAAAATCCACTTATGTAGTTATACACTTATGTAGTTAAAATCAGGGGTAGATAAAGAAGTGAACAATGATGTCACAACCCTTCTAACTAGTAGTGAAGTCTCTGTCCAGAAATACAGTTTTATTAATGCATTTTTTTTAGAAACAGTGGTGCCTCACGTAACAAATGCCTCACGTAAAGTATGTTTTACGTAAGAAACAAAAATTTCTCTAGGATCTGCTTCACGTAACAAACTGTGCTTCACATAACAAACAAACTCGTTAGCAGTTGGGGCAGACGTGCTGGCCAGCAGCCCTTTTCAAAAGCGCCAGACCTGCCTAGCATGCCTGCCAATAGCGAAAGCAACACTTCCGCACTGTTCCTTGTGTGGCCGGGCATCTGCTGGGCAGAGGGAGAGAAGAGCAGTGGAGAAGAGGGAAGCAGCTCAGGGCTAGCCAGAAGGGAGCAGGGGAGAGAGAGGCTCAGGATGAAGAGAAGGTGGGGAGACACTTGGAAAGTGTCTTGGATTGCAACCTCCTAACCATGTTAAATGGGGCTTACTCCCATGTTAAATGTTTAAATGTTTAACTCCCATGTTAAATGGGGCTTACTCCATGTATTAAATGGGGCTTACTCCCAGGAAAGTGTCTTTAGGACAGCAGCCTAAGTAGACTTCATAGGATCATGCACATTGAATGCATGTTTTGAATTCAATTCCAGTGTTTTGTCATTATTTTTACATCCAGTTAATATTTTTATATGAATATTTTGGGGGTGTTGTGGAACAAATCGTCTGAGTTTTCATTATTTCCTATGGGAAAATCCGCTTCACGTAAAGAATGTTTCATGTAACAAACATGCCTCTGGAACGAATTAAATTTGTTACGTGAGGTTCCACTGTATCTGTAATAACTATGTCTGTGGGGGAGGGGGAAGCACAAAACTGGGCTTCTAGGGGCCCAGGGCAATGACGAAACAAGCCATACAGTACAAAATTAATAAGGGGGACACTCAGCCATCTTGCCCTGGGCTCTATTCCAGCTCTCAGCTACTTGATAACAGCTACACTGATGATTTTAGTTTCTATGGCAATTGACTAAGTAATGATGAACTCACATTGAAACCTGAAATTTAGGGGTGGGGGAAATCCAGTTTATATCACTGACATAGCTATAGAGTAGGGGTAGTTGCTTCTTGAGTTACTGTATTTGAATCTTAATTTTGCTTCCTCTTTTGTAGAAAGTAACTGCATATTTGTCATCCTGCTCTGCTCTTAACCAATTTCTGCAAGCTGCCATTCCAGCAGCCAAACAACGACAAGTAATTTTGACTGAATAGGTTTTTTCTTGGCACCTGAATGATATGGCAAGAGGGTAATAATTGACAGTCAGGCACAGAGGGACAGGTATGCATATTAACTGTCTCTATATGAAGAAAATGCTAAAGGAAGGTCTAGCTGAACAGCTTTCACAAAGTAAAAAGGCTGTGATTTATTGCTGGCAACACATGGCTTTCTAAGCTGGGCTTTTAAGGGAAATGTAATGCATAGGACTATAATGAATGGCATTAGCACCTTGAGAGGGGATAAATGCCACTTCGGTGTAATGGGTTATGAATGGTCCTCTTTGCTAATTGAGAATGATAGCCAGTTGTTTCAGAAACAGCTGTTTGCAAGATATGAAAGTACTGCTGCCTGAAATTTTGAGTTCAGAAATGGAATAAGCCTTATGGCAAAATCCTTGTTAAAGTTTGGAAAACATGGCATGTCTGCATTTTCATAACTGTGTACAAATGATTTGCAGTGTACATTGCAGAGAAAAAAATGCAGCAGTGTCAACATTCACAGATGATGTGAAGATAACTTTAGTCGAGGTATGGAATTAACTTTAGGAAGTATTTAGGTGAGTGGTATGTCCCCTCCCTGCTTTGTCTCTCTCTCTCTCTCTCTCTCTCTCTCTCTCTCTCTCTTTCTCTGTGTGTGTGTGTGTGTGTGTGAGAGAGAGAGAGAGAGAGAGAGAGAGACAGTCCTTCCTCTGTTGGAATAGTGAGACAGATGTATTCTTCTGGGGCAGAATACTAGAAAGAGAATTCCAAGGAGAGGATTAACACAATATTTGTCATACATGTTGTAAGGGCAAGAGGGTTGTTTGCTCAAAGTGCTCCTATTGTATCCCAAATGCAGTGGTGTAGCTACAGGGGCTCAAAGGGTGCCGTTGCACCTGGCTACAGGGACACAGGGGGGCAGAGATTGGGAATATGCACAGGCAACAGTCGCAAGAGAGCCCTGCAGCCTATCCTCCTGCTTGCTGTGCTCTCCACCCCTTACCTGCTCCATCAAGGATCTCCACGCCTCTCCACCCTCTCCCTGCTCCATCATGGCTCCATCAAGCCATTCCCTACAATCCAGAATAACTACAGGAAGATGTGAGAGGCACTTACTCTGGATTGCTCTATGCATTTCCCATAGGTTTCCCATAGGTGGCACCATAACTATGTTGGTGTAAAAGGTCCCATAGTTACTCTGGATTGTAACCTTAGTTCACATGCGCAAGCAGCAGCAGTGGCAACAGTGTTCGCAGCCCTCCCTGTAGGAACTGGGGAGTAAAGGGGACCCAGAGAGGCTGCCTCCTGTGTTGTGCTCCTGAACTGTCTCCTGTCCTGCCCCCACTCTCTGCACTGGTGCTGCAACAGCAGCTCCTCTGCTCTGTGCTCTCCCTCCAGAAACTCCTGTAGGGCAAGCACAGGGCAATGAAGCTGCAGCCACTTCAGAGAGACAAGGGAGGGGCAACCAGGGATGAATCCAGCCAGGCTCCTGCCAGAGGAGGAGGAGGGGGACCCTGCAGGACAAATAGTCTTCTGCCACTAAGACAGAGATGCAAAGATGGCATCTGCCTCTAGGTTGAAGGGCAAAGTCCACCAGTTAACAGTCCACTGTGGCCCAGTACCAACAGACAACCTGGCTGGCACCAAGACCACTATTGGCCATTGTAAGGGGGAAAAGGTGATGGGAGACTGTCACCTCACAGCCAGCCCTTTAGAGAAGCCTGGAGCTTCTCTGGTGCTGCTGCCAGTCTGCAGTAGGGGGTAGGAGTGAGGACCTCATTCCTTTTCTCCAATCCTTTGAGATGTCTTACCTTATGCAATCTGCTGCCTGCCTGTGTACCTACCTACCTATCTGCTCCTGTGAGCAGGAGCAAGAAAGCCAGCCTCTGCTTTGGTGAGTGTGCAACAAGGATGAAATGGTCTTGGGCCATGTTGGATATGTTTGGGGGGCTTCTGTATGGGGGCTGTTTATTGTGTGTGGTTTCTTTTTGGCAAGGAAAAAATTGCTGTGATTTGGAGTTAACTTTTTCTGTGGCTGCTGCATTGAAATGGAGCTAGCTTTCTCTCTGAGCATGTCCAGAGTACATACCTCTTTTACCTGGATGCTGCAAAACCTTTTGGTGCTTTGAGAGTATGCAACTGAAATTTTCTTTTTTTTTGTGGTTTTCATTTATTTTATTAGGTTTCCAGTAATGGGGAAGGAGAATGGGGAGTACAAAAGGTATAGGGAAAGACACTATAAGGGTTACACATAAAAGCCTGGTTGTGACATCACTTCCAGGGCAACATTTTGAGCTTTGCTACAAGATCATTAGCTACACCACTGGCCAAATGCAGTCATCAAAGTTCCCACCAAAGTTCCTCTTTGATAAATCAGAAAGGCATAGCTCCATGTTGCATGACTTGTCTTCCGACCTGTATTCAGGGCTTCAGATATTTAAATTTATTTAAATTTAGTAAGATAAGCACAAAGCATTAAATTTTTTAAGACATATAAAGTAGCAAAACAGAGGGATGATCCAGCCAACATTTGGTTTGTGGTATGCTTATCTGTTATTTCTTTCATCTGCAAAATTGAGTTTACCCAGGGCTGGAAAGTGCATAGTGAACAATCATTTCCTATTCTCTTCCTCTTTGGTCTGAAGATGTTGACGATTGCATTCTTAGATCATGGACAGTATACTAATTCCTAGAATTATCAGTTTAACCCTGCATTGAAACCCAGAGGCAAATGGAGTTGGTATAATGCTATAGAACTGGTAGAATGCTAATCTCAGGCTTGCAGTGGTTATAGTTTTAATAAATAATATCTTATCAGGGCAAGATGGACATTTTATATGTAAACAGCTAATCATTCCCAAACTAAGATTCTAATTTCCTATAAGATTAAACAGAACGATCTAGGACTTTTCATTTTTTCTTATTTGTTTATTCTGCCTTTTTTGTCATGCTTTTGGGGAAGAGAAAAAATGAATAAGCAGAAACCATTCTCTTCATTTCACGCAACTTTGATTAGATTATACAGAGTGGTTTTTTAATTTTTTTAAGGTTTTGACTTAACAAGATGAAAATAGACCCTCCTCACATCTGTTCAAAAAAAGAATTAATTTCTTTCCACAATGAAATTGGCTAGAACATGCAGTGGAGATTAGACTTTGCTGTTACTAGTTCAGAAATAATGCTGTTTCCTATATGCTTCTAATCCTTCTTCAGCTTAATGTTAGCAGTAATGCTATAGGTTTCATCAGAATTTTTGTTGTTGTCAGTCGTTACACTTCAGTGCTAGCAGCATCATCCCACAAGGAAGGACTCTATGGTAGAGGTGCAAACAGTACTTTGTATCTATAAGATTACATGTCATAATTGTATATCTACTAATTAAAGCAGTTGCTAAAACTGTATTACACATTCCGAGACACATTTTTTTTTCCAAGGTTGTCTGTTCAAGTACTAGTACCTAATCAACAAAATTTGTTTACATGAGCAGAAAATCCCATAAAATATTCATCTTCTTTCTGTTTTAAGTCAGTATATACCTGAAGTGAATTCAAAACTTTACTCATTGCAGAATTTCTTGAGTTAATGACCAAGTTATTTTCATAGAGCCACTTATTCTGACTTTAAATTCTTACCTATAAACAAATCTAGATCTGTTTATAGATTTAATGACAACCTTTTCAGACTTGGTAATCACCTTTAACATGCAACATACAAAAACACATGACGCTAGCCCTCAGTCTCAACTCGGATTGCAGTCAATTCTTACAATTAAGAGGTGCTTCTGATTTGACGTAGGCCTCTGGCATGCATATTTTTTTTAGTTTGGTCCTAACAGTGAAGCATCAGATCAATGCATTTCTGATTCAAGCCTTGCCACTGCCATTAAGGCCCTGATCCTGTCCAAAATAATGTTAAATTTTATTCATGTGTCTCCTTATATTTTAAAAAAATCCTTTAAAAATAGTGATGCTGATGTTGTGCAATACACCATAGGTTGAGGCTTGACCCATCAATGGTGTAAATCAATGGTGCTTCACCCATCAATGGTGTAAATTTATTAACAAGTTTATTTCCCAAGCTTTATTTATTTACAAGTTTATTTCCTACTGCCAGCATGGCCCCTCAGACCTCCATGTCTTTAAATGAATAGTAAAGTGAATTTTTGTATATATTTGACAGTGAAATCCTTTATAAGTCTGCTCTAAGGAAAGTCCTATTTAGTTCAGTGGGACTTGCTCCCAGGTAAGCATTTATAGGATTGCAGTTCTAAACTAGCAGTATAGGCAGTTTTACAGCTGGACTCACCAAGCTAGAATGCTTTCCTGACTATTCTGTCTTTCCTCTTTCCAATAAAGATACAATCAAACTAGACAGTCTTGAGACTAAGTTTTCTAGTGAGTCAGGCAAGCAATATTTAATTGGTTTGTTCCAGCCTCAAAAGACTTAAAATATATACCGGTAGCAGCCTTTGGGTGGCTATTCATCCATAAATCACCTGTATCATACAAACTCATGAGATTTGGCTGAAGCAATGGATTGCAAGATATTCCCTGGCTAAAAGCAAGTCATCAAGGAAAATGAGATTTACGTTTTGGTTGCAGGCATGGTTATAATTGCCATGAGTGCCACCATTTGGGGGAGTGGAGAACTATGCATTGACATGTGGCCAGTGGTGCTGCTGTCTTCAAATTTAGTCTCTTCAGGAGTTTCCATTTTATCACCATGGCCTTGTGTTTCTGAAAACTCTTGGTGTTTCCAGTATTTCTGATTTTTTCCCCTTTCTAGTAAAGCTGAGAATTCTTTTTGTCTCTGTTTTTGAACATCTGGCTTGGAAGTTAGACATAGGCACATGTTTACACATAGGCACATGCCAGCCAATGTGTAAAAACTACCAATTATTTCAAAAAAAAAAATCTTTGCTGTTGCTGTTAAGTGTTGAAAATGACAGTACCTCAAGTTGTAACCTAAAATAATAATGTTGGAGTGTCAGCTTTGGTCACTGTATTTCTTTGGTTTCGGGATTGGTTAAAGGAACATGGCATGTTGTTGTTTTTCCAAGGTCAGATGGGAACCACAACTGGGAGATGATGGATGAAATGTGTTTTCTTTGGGAAGGTATGATCCTATTCTAACTGCTCTTCTCACAAATGCATGAGAAATAAAAGATCCCAATGTTCATCCTAAAAAAATATGGAGTGTTATCAAACTGTTTCATAGAACATTCTTCACCTTTTCTTTTGACAATCCACACTCATTTGAGGGTCTCATGAGGATAAAATTTTTTTGTGGCTGAGCTGTTACCTTTTCCTTTTCTACTATTTGATATCTGCTTATATATAAACAGCTTCCATTTTCAGACACTATGGTGTGGATGATAATACTTTGCCTTTTTAGTGTGTAGTCAATGTGCTCTAACAATTGCTCAGTTCACACAGCCGAATTACACTATCTGTCCTCTCCTCACAGTCATCAGTTCTTTCCCTTCACTACCTGGTTCTGGCAAACCATAGTTTACGATTCAAACTGTGGTTTTCTGTCAAAACAGACGAAGGCTAGCAAAGTTTCTGTCAAAACAGATGAGGCTAGCAATGCTAGACTCCATTTAGAATGGCATAAATCCTGTGCTGACATGGAAATGTCATAAAAGTGCTATAAGGCACTTCTGCCCACTCCTAGGGTGAACTGCACAGGCATACACCAACCTCCGCACACCAGCATGGGAAGATATGCTGTTAAATTAGGTTTAAGATAGTTAGATAAAGATGGATAGAATTGTGCCCTCAGAATAAAATACTCCCTGTATGCCATTCCCCATTGCATATCAACACCCTGCGCAACAACTCCCATGCACATTAACCTCCATGTGCATCAACCCCCATGCGCAATATTCCGTCATGCGCAACATTCCCCATGCGCATCAACCCCCATGCACAACATCACCCTCATGTACAACACTTCCCCCATGCGCATCTTCTGGCCTATGTGTAACATTCCCCGTGCACCATCCCCCATGGGAAAAAATCCCCAATGTGCATCATTCGCCCCATGTGCAACATTCCCCCCATTTCTCCCATGCGCAACATTCCCCCCATGCACATCAATCCCCATGCGCATCAACCACCCCATGTGAATCATCGGGCACATAACACATCCCCACTCAACATTCCCCCATGTGCAACATTCCCCCATGCGCATTGCCCTCCCATATGCATCATCTGGCCAATGCGCACCATCCCCCCCCCAGCTGAAAGATGATAAAAGAGAACTGTCAAAAAATGAACCATCAGAAAGTGGGGAATGCCTGTACAGTGGTGCCTCACATAAAGAGCTTAATTTGTTCCAGAGGCATGTTCTTTAAGTGAAACACTCTTTAAGTGAAGCAAATGTTTCCATAGGAAATAATGGAAACTCAGATTATTGGTTCCACAACCCCTAAAATATTCATATAAAAATATTGGATGTAAAAATGATGACAAAACACTGGAATTGAATTCAAAACATGCATTCAATGTGCACGATCCTATGAAGTCTACTTAGGCTGCAATCCTAAAGATACTTTCCTGGGAGTAAGTCCCATTTAACACAAAGGGGCTTACTTCTGGGTAGACATGCTTAAGAGGCTGCAAAGACACTTTCCTGGGAGGCTTACCTTGGCTGCTGCTGGAGGTTCAAGGTGGTCAGTGGGGGCACTTGGGGGCAGTTAGGGGCAGTGGTACCTCACTTAACACCTCCTTGTTAAGTGAGGTACCACTGTATATTGGAAAAGGCAATATCAGCCTCCACTGCTTTTTGCTAACAAAGAAACTAACAGTACAATCCTAAGCTTGTCTAATGAAGTTTTATTGCATGTGAATCAGTTGTTGCAATTAAGCTTTTAATGATTTTATACTGTAGCAGACACTCAAGTTAACTGAATTTTAATGTTTAAATACATATTGATGTATCTATGTCCATTAAGTTATATTGCATACCAGATATGAACTGGCACCTTTTTAATAACAAGAACAATAAAATTACAGTGTTCATTCAGCCAATTACATTGCAATTACCATAGATGTGTTTGTTATTTTTCTAACCTTAAGTTAAAATCAGTTTGTCATAAAAATATCAGCCCATGTTCAGTACTAAAAACACACAACACATTGGATTTATGGTAAAGAAAACTTGATAGTGCAGGATCTTGTATGAAAAAGGTTGATGAGATCAAGAATTTTTTTCATCCTTGTCATCTGCCTGCTGAGTTTGACATGCAAAGACCCACAGGGTATACCACAACAATAGTAGTTGGACTGTGCCCTTGCATGCTTTAAAATTTTCCACTGTATCAGAGCTGAAGCTTTTTTGGTCTGTCTACTCCCACTGCACAATTCTTTTATTATTGGTTTTAATCAATTTTAAATCAGTGAACTATTTTAATCAGTTTTTAATGGAGATGTTTTTTATTTATTGTTTTAAAATGATGTTTTAACTGTTTTTAAATGTACTGGATTTTATTGGTGTTTTATGCTTTGTTGTGAGCTGCCTTGAGTCCTTCTGGGAGAAAGGTGGGATAAAAATAAAGTTGTTGTTGATGTTGTTGTTGTTGTTGTTGTTGTTAAGCTGTGGGAGATTGGGAAATCTCAAAAGGACATGAAAGCTTTTTCCAGGCATTGGCCATGGCTCTCCTGAAAGCCTGGCGGCATTGGTAGTTGCCCTGATGCTGATTATACGAAACATCTCTCCATACAATGTTGCCAACTGGTTGGATTTGAACTATTGGAACACTTATAGTGCAATCCTATTCATGTCTACTCAGAAGTAAGTTCCATTGAGTTCAATAGGTCTAACTCCCAGGAAAGTGCTCTTTGGATTGCAGCCTTTAACCAATATTTATAGAACAACTTACCATTTTTCTTCACTTGGAAAGTATTAAGAACAAGTATTACTTTCCTTAAATAGTAAAGTGTATACAGTACAAGTAACTATTCTGGGAACAGTATATAAGCAACTCTGTCAAAAAATGTCCGAGAGTTAAAGATAGTAATGTCCATAAGGTATGCTAAAAATATATAATACTGTGTGAAAAATAACACTTCCTTTCTTCTGATTTTTTTGAACAAGCCAACTGTATCTGAGCCTGGTGCCAAAACAGAGTCTAAGGTGTCAGTCTATTCAGTTTTGGCATTATCTTGTTTTAAAATGTTAATCCTTTTTGGCAACAGCTTGTGTTCTTTCAGTGTGAGGCTAGATAATGTGGAGAACAGAGAAAAGAAATAATTTGCAATTAAAAACATCAAACCAAATCCAAAATAGAAACGAAATGTTAATACATAGATGTATTTAAGAATTTTTTTAAAATGAAAAACTGATAGAAGTGAATGAGCAAAGTGGATATTGAGATATGTCAATAGATGTGTAATATGTTTTACATATATATATATGTTGGGCCTTTCCATATTACATGTTCTCATGTGTTAATACATGTGTTAATAAGAACTATGCTTGAGACTGGGATGTCAAACACTAACGGGCCATCTGTGGCCCCTGGAAGCAATATATCTGTGCATATTGTAATTCGGTACTCCCAGATAATTGGGCTTTTTCATTTCTTGAAAATATGAACAACATTTCCGTATTTTATCTTCTATCATTTGCAGGTAATGAGTTTCTATGAGAGAACAAAATGCTCTTTTCTGTCCAACATCTGCTTAATGGTGTCAATTCCGACCTTCAGCCGGCACCATGCTAACTTCAGTCCTCTGTATGAAATGGGTTTGACATTCATGTGCTTGAGGACAGAACAACAAAATTAGCTTTTATTCTAGCTTTCATACTCAAGTGGTATTTGAATGTCTCCTTAAATTCAGGTTTTTAATCATCAAACTGGCCTCTTTATCTGTCTGTAGGGGATCTATTCAGGACTCCTCACTTGCCCAGATATGCAGACACTCAAATCCTAGTTATTTCTGGTTTTTTCTATGTGCTGCCCACTGGGTCATCTGTCAGAAATGCAGCAATCATTGAGATGAATTCTCCAAATTGGATGGTTGTGATTACAAAAAAACAACATATATATTGTGGCATTTTTGAACTTCTGACTCTTGACATGGATGAGGGTATCTGTACATGCACCCCTCTGGGAGTTCATCTGTTGTTAGAAATGTGAATGGACTGTGGACCCAGTCACCATAAACCTGCTTTCCACATAACTGACACAACACCTTGGAGAGAAAGCTGCGGGACCTGGAATGGAGGTTTTTCTCCGTATAGAAAGCAGCTCTTCTGTCAAACCACTGACACCTCTTTTGCACAAGTGAGTGATGTGATAGTGTGTGAAGCAGGCTGGGATAGAAAGGAGTAATGCCTGTAATCTGTTTGATATCCCTCATCCCCCACATCCAACTACATTGACCTAATGCTAATATGGAACGTAACAAGTACACAGAGGCTGTTGTGGATAGGGAAGCTGTTGTGCTTATGGGACTATTATGTGCTCATTCAAACTGCTATGTTTGGGACCAGTGGCATAGCTGGGGGTGCAGGGCATGCCCTTGCACCAGGCAACAAGCTTTGGTGGCAACAAGCTAAGGTTGACACTAGTGGCTGAAATTGCAAAAAATGGGGTATGAATGAACGAAAATACCGTCATGTTATATATTGCTGGAAAGGTAATTTAATGCAGAATGTAATGAAACAAACTGCATTGTAATATCTATATATTCTATCAAACGTTATAGTCAGTTAATCAGAATGTGAAAACACAAAAGCCTATGGAACAAAAAGTGTAGTATAGTATTCTGTTTTAATGAAGCAGTCTGTGTTCTTCCACATTTTTCCTCATTATAAAAAAAATCATTTCTACATTCTAGTGCTGAAATAGACTTGCAAATTCAGCCATGCGCAGCAGATTGCTTTCATTGCAGGTAGGGAAAGAAATCACAATGGTCATGAATAGCAATTTATATTTTTGAAGTAATTATCTGCTGTTTGTCAAAGTGTCAAAGGTCAATTTTTCTATTTCTGAGGTGAGTAAAGATTGCCTTTGCCAGTATTTCTATAATTTTCTTAAAGAATAAGACAAACAAAGATCAACTCTTTTTTTAAAAAAGGACATTTGGTTATTTACATGATACTGTTTTCGTTAGATGTGGTGATACTGACAAATGAGTTCATGCAAACCACTCTTCATCTATACTGCCATGTCTGCTGAAGGAAACTGATGATTTCTGGAAATTATATACATATTTTCCAAATACCTATTTGAGTAATTTTCCCCAGCATATAAAGCTAACTTTTCTTTTATGATAGTTTACAGAATAAAAGGGCAAAAAGATAGCTTCCTGCTCCAAGGAGTTTACCTTGCTCCTGATGTGTGCATTATTTATTTATTCTAATTGAAGGTCATTATTCAATTAATATTAATAGTCAATATTAATGGAAATGATTAATTGCATTTAATTATTTTAATTGAATGTAATTAATTGAACACTTTATCTTAATTGAATGTGTATATTCTTCACACATTCAACCTTTAGGGACAGGAACCCATGAGCCTTTTTTTGTTTTCTTTTTTGTAAGCCGCTTTGTGAACTTTTTAGTTGAAAAGCAGAATATAAATACTACAGACAGACAGACAGACAGACAGATAGAGAGGCTTGTAGCGGTGTGATTAACTGCATTTTACACTGCATCCCACTGCCCATATAGATTTCCATGAGTACCCTGCATTCTAAAGCACAAAGGAGATCATTCTTTAGACGCAAAGTTTGCTGCTGCAGATACATGTTGTATTTTGGGAAAGCAGGGAGTAAAGGTATATGGAACATGCTTTATCTGCTTGCTTTATCAACTTGCACTGAATGGAGTTACATTCTCTTCGAAGGATCAAGTTGACAGGCATAGAGTGCTATTGGATCTAGCTGTTTTATTTTACAATGGTCCCTCACGGAAAGAGCTTAATTCATTCCAGAGGCCTGCTTTTTAAGTGAAACGCTCTTTAAGTGAAGCAGATTTTTCCATAGGAAATAATGGAAACTCAGGCGATTGGTTCCAGTACCCCCAAAATATTCATGTAAAAATATTAACTGGATGGAAAAATGATGACAAAATACTGGAACTGAATTAAAAACATGCATTCAGTGTGCATGATCCTATGAAGTCTACTTAGGCTGCAATCCTAAAGACACTTTCCTGGGAGTAAGACCTATTTAACACAATGGAGCTTACTTCTGAGTAGGCATGGTTAGGAGGCTGCAATCCAAGACACTTTCCTGGGAGGCTTACCTCGGCTGCTGCTGGAGGTTCAAGGCAGCCGGTGGGGACACTTGGGGGCAGTTATGGGCAGCTACCTCTGGCACTCTCAGGCAACTGCCCCCAAGTTGGGGGCAGTTAGAGGCAGCAGCGCTGGCTGGCAGCCCTTTTAAAGAGCCTCCACATGGAGTGTCAGGGCTGCATAAGTGCTTGTTAAGTGAAGCGGAACTTGTTATGTGAAGCAAGATTTCTTGGAAATTTTTGCTTGTTATGTGAAATGCTTGTTAAGCAAGGCTCTTGTTAAAGCGAGGTACCACTGTATTTATTTAGGGATCTATACCCTACCTTTCTCATGCTAACACAAATTGCTTGCTGCTATCCTAGTGCCTGACTGTGTTGGGACTTGCAGATATCCCTTTCTGCACATTTGCAGCCCCCACCACCAGCAGCTCCAGAGGTGTTTGCTCAGGTTTGGACTCTTATACAATAAAGTCAATTACTGTATATTGTTTGTAGGGATTGCATGTGCTGACTGATCATACCCCAAATTCATAACCATTCATAAAACTCATCTGGACTTGCTTTCAGTTAGACTGCTGTTTCCTGTTGATTTCTGCATGTGATGCATGTATAACTAAGGCTACAATCCTACACACTTTCCTGAGAATAAGTCCCATAGAACAGAATGGGACTTTCTTCTGCTTTGGATTTCACTGTAAGAGGATTTGGCTAAGGATGGGCTATTTTAGGCTCCAGAAAACCTCATCTGTCATAATTTTGCTGCAAATCATCTTCTGGATTGTGAGACATTTAGGCTGCAATCTTAAAGGCACTTTCCTGGAAGTAAGACCCTTTGAAGACAGTGGGGCTTACTTTTGAGTATACATGGTTAGGATTGTGCTCCCACACTGTGAAAGGATATGGCCACAAAGATTTCAGAAGTTCCAGCTACTTTTTTATTTTTTAAAATAATTTTTTTAGCCACTGCTTCTCAGTTTCTCAGGGATTAAACACCCGTTGTTGCCACTGCAGATGATAAGATTCATCTGAGCTGTAAAAACCTGACAGGTTTGAAATGGGATTACACTACTAGTGAGAGGCACACTGATGTCCATAAGCATGTCTGTATACACACACAACAAAACAAACACTTGGTACAGCATAGGAAAAAAATAACAATAGTTATATTCATTTTGGAGCATCAAACGAGTTAATCTAGGCACGAGGTGAAAATGTAACTAAAGGGTCTACCTAATACTCTGGAACAAAGCTGCATAAAACTCTGTGGACACAGTTCCAAATAAATTACATGCTTTTACAGGATTCCCTGCTTTCAAAACATTGATATTATATTGAAGAAGCCTCCTAACAATCCTGTTACTTTCAGAGAGGACATGCAAAGAAATCAAATGGTGCAGTACCCTGGGACTGTCTGGTTTACTAACTTAACAGCCCAATCTAGGTTGTATGTAGGTCTTGATGTTGACCTGCAGGAGATTTTTAAAATTCATCCTTTGGATTTGATGAGTGGTTATCATTTGGGTCACAGAGACAAAATACCCCAGGCTTTTCTGTGGAAGGTTTGCTCTAAATACTAAAGAAGAATGTGAATAGCTTTCTAATGTTGTCAGCACCCATATTATTATAAAAATTTTATCTACTAAATGCTTGCTTTATAAAGGTTATATACGTGTCAGTTTTACGCAGGAAAAAATAACCCCTACCAGAAGCGTGATGCTGCTTTTTGTTGTATTGGATTAAAATAAAGGCCAAAAAGAAAAAAGTAGAGAAGACAACAGTATTGAAATATGAAGATGATCACTTTAGGGCAATTTTTCCTACTTTAAGTAAAGCAGTTAAATATTATGAAGGACAAGGCAGTTTCCATTTCTACTGCTGAAGGGCAAGCTTAAGTAATATTCAGACTTCTGTGAATCCAGTGCAAATACAAACTACACCTAACACTTGAAATGAAAATAACTAAATATGGCATGGCTTCAACTTAAATATGAGCTTCCTAAAGACCGGCATAATCTGCGGCTCCAGAACTCCAAAGACCAATGTTGAAGTTAATATGTTGCTGAGGTCAGATTTTATGATTTGTTTTTTATAGAAGATGGGATTTTATTTTAACCTATGATGTGAATGCGTCTGGTTTGCTTAAGAGAAGAGAATAAACCATGGGTGCAATCCAGAGTAACTATGGGGAGTCCTTGCTCCGGTGTAAGAACAATTTGCTCTGGATTGCAATATGAATTTCCAATAGGTTTTCACTAGGTCATGCAGTAACTACGGGTACACGTAAGGTCTCTTATGTGCTCCCGTAGTTACTCTGGATTGTAGGGCATGGAAGGAGTAGACAATATTTTTGTGATTTAATTTTAAGTCATTAAAGGTGCAGTCCTAACCAACTTTCCAGCACTGGCATCACTGTGCCAGGGGGATAAGTGCTGCAGTCAGCGGTTGGGAGGCAGTCACTGAGGCATCTTAAAGATAAGGCAATGTTTGTTGCCTTACCTTAGAGTTGCATTGCTTTACTTATCTAAGTGCTGGAAAGTTGGTTGAGATTGCACTTTAAGAGTAGGCAATCCTAGTGGTCTGTGTAGGCTGGCACAAGATACATGCCATAAAACACATTTGTATATACCTGGTAGGGTAGGTTAGAACAACACAAGACAATTCCTGTTGTCACACAAAGATTTCTCCAAATGGACACTCTTCTCTCTCTCTCTCTCTCTCTCTCTCTCTCTCTCTCTCTCTCTCTCTCTAATGCGCACACGCACGCACATATGCACATTCACACATGCACGCACACACCCCGAAACAGTTTGAATCATCATGTCATATGCAAATCAACATGGAGATGGCAATTTTAACCTTTAGAGCAGCAATTTTCAATCACTGTGCAATGACACACTGGTGTACAATGGATCATCTTCAGGTATATCTTGGGACTTTTGGGAACTGGACTATTTGAGCCACCTACTGACAGCATGTTGTGCCTTGTCAACAGTCCCAATAGTGATTGTGTACTTTGACAAATTTTAGCACCAAGTCAGTGTGCTATGAGATGAAAAAGGTTGAATATCACTGCTTCAGAGCATCAGACAGAGGTTGGAAGAGTGGAGCATACATTGAATAACTTGCAGGTATAATTGAAATGCATTGAAAGAGCTGGACCATCAAAAAACAAACCATCAAAAAGCAGGGGACACCTGTACTACTTTCTCTCCCCTGTTTGGACACATAGCTGAATAAGAAAACAACTTGCTAGACTGAATTAGATGTGACCAGCACAGGAGACCAGGATAGCCAAAGGAGCTCCCTGGGCAGAATTCCTTCCTAGAATGATATTGAACCTAAAGAGGATAATATAATGAAATGAAAAAGAAAAAGGAGTAAAAATAAGAATTAGAGTTGGCGGAAAAAGGTTTTAACCTCCAAACCCATAGATCATTGCAGTAATACAGACTGTCAGTAGATGGTGAAGAGGCACTGCAGAATCTCACCGTTGTGTTTTAACGTAAAACTTTTGCTAATGCAACTTTGAAAGATAACATAGCTAGAGAAAACAAACTTTAAAACAACACAAAATTCTTGTGATTTTCTACCTGTACAATTCCTTATCTGACTCCATTGGAAGGATGGAATAAAAAACTCTTTCTCCTCATGGTGTGTCCTGCTCTCATTCCTTTATGTCCTGGCCAAGCAGCCCTTAAAGGTACCATGGCCAGTGGTAATTAAAGCTTCTCAGAGGTCCAAGAGAATCAACAGGTCCTAATTTCTTCATCTGTCTCTCAGCACAAGCAGTCCATCAGAGCAGCCAGGGCCATTAGTGTCCCCCAAACCACCAGGACAAGATTTTCCTCACATAGTTTGAATGAGCCGGAGTTGGTTTCTCAATGGGTGTTCTCTCAGTCTTACCAGTGCTTGCCTTTGCATTGAGGAGGAGGAGGAGGAGGAGGAGGAGCAGCAGGAGGAAAGCAGTCAGTCTGGATTCTAGCTGCAAGATTTGGGATGTCAGAGTAGAGAACTTGTCTGGCTCCATTCCAGAGAGTCAGTGCCGTTTGAGTTGTCTTGTGGCTTCTACACGTGGGCTGTGGGTGGCGCAAGTGGCTAAGACACTGTGCTTGTTAACCAGCAAGCCAGGGTTCAAGACCTGGGTCAGCTCCACAAGACATGGTGAGCTCCTGTCCTTAGCCCAGCTCTGCGACGCCAGCTGGATCCAGTCATATTGGCTCTGCCTTTCCACTGGACTAATTCAGTGGCGTGGAGAGGGGGGATTTGCTCACAAAATACCAGAACGAAGAATGATGAAGTTGGATGAACTTGATGGGATTCTGGACTGTGCCCCACAGTGCAATCCTAAGCATGTCTACTCAGAAGTAAGTCCTATTGTTTTCAATGGGGCCTACTCCCAGGAAAGTGTGGTTAGGATTGCAGCATTAATCACGATTCCATGGTTTTGCCAAGAAGTTGATTTTAGTTTTCTACCAAAGTTGAACAACGCTTGAGCAACTTTTTGAGGTTTTGTAATCTCTGAGAAGTCACTGGCAGAGTGTAGCCAAGACCAAAGCTGGGACCTCACTAAGTTAGTGTTGTGCAAGCAAAGGCTAAATCAATAGTAGTACAAAGCAGAAATATAAAATAGAAATATCAAGAAGATTTAGGGCGAAATCCTGAGTAACTACGGGGAGTCCTTGCTCCAGTGTAAGAACAATTTACTCTGGATTGCAATATGAATTTGCCATAGGTATTCACGTAATATCTCTTACGTGCTCATGCAGTTACTCTGGATTGTAGGGTTAGTCAAAGGCAAGGGCATGGCCAGCGTAGCCTGGAGCAGGATAATGGACTGGATTCTTTATTTTAAAATACATCAGGACTATGCTATGTCACTTGACTTGCAACATTTGCATTAATGAGCACCTGCTTATGGCTGTAGATGGCAATTGTTATTTGTGATAGTGGTGACACCCATAATCTGCCTCTAATAAACCTCACAGAGATCATTGTAGTTGCATGAATAGCCCCCACTTGACATAAAGCCAACCCATAACCCTGATGGTGCTACTGTGCACTGACAAAAATGTCTAGGTAAAATCCACCATGATCTATGACCTGCCCTTGGTATCACATACAAAACATCTGTGAAATATTGATTATGCTACTTATTCAGTCACAGTGCATTAAATTAAGCCTGTGGGTAGTGATCATATTGCAATTCATCATCCAAGATGCAATTATGTCCCACATTCCACATAGAAATCATATAAATCATCCTTCTGTAATAAATTATAGGTCAATGCCTGATGTAAATAATAAATATAATGATTTGATGTATATATTTTCCACCAATAACTTTGATATGAAAAATCTAATAGCTTTTAAAATTCCAAAGTTCTTTGTCACTCATCTTGTTTCCTATGGTTGTAAATTTTCTCTCTATATCAAGAGGAGGGTGTAGTGGCTCTGTGTTCAGTATTCACTGATAGTTGGTATGACATGAGGAATAAGGCTATCCTATCCTTCCTCCCCTCCACTTCTTTGCTGCTCAGCAGCAGGGATCCAACACACATAACAATCGAAGAGGGAAGAGCTGAGCCAACCTTTTCTTTTAATATGCCATCCCTTTGTGCCATTAAGCATTTTTGCACCACCAGGAGTGCAAGGAGGCCAGCCAGCACACAGACACACACTGGGCCTCTGGGGGTCAATGTGATCCCGTCTTAGCTGGCACAAAAGGTAAGGCTGCACAGGTCAAGCAAGACCAGCATAGAGGTCTGGGGGCATGGAAAGAATGGGTGGGAGGCTTTGGAGGGCAGATGGAGGATGGGTTGCCAGTGGGCCTTTGGGGAGCAGTATGTAAACAGGGATAGGGCTGGGATTTGGGACTCATGGTGGATCCTGTTCCTGGGCAGCTTAGAGCAGTTTGGATCTATGACATTCTTTAGGGGGGCACATCCAAGTAGGTCCATTGGGGCTGCTGCAGCATTACCTGAGATAAGGGGAAGTTATTCCCTTGTCCCTGACTGAGTTGCAAATGGCCCAAAGATGCAGGGCAGGCCTACCCGTCCACCCGTTCCAGGGCAGGTTAGGATTGGGCTGTCCTTTTTATTGCCTTAATTCCTCCAATCAATGTTTTGCCCCCAAAGTTCTGTTTTTTGAGGAAGAGAGAAGGTCTTTGGGTGGAAGGCACACCTGGTAAGGTCTGTTTATCTCCATTACCTCTGTTGCCTTCTTTGCATGTCAGAGAAAGAACAGTGACACTTGGTGTTTTGGTTTTCCTTTAATTTTCTGGAGAGCAGTGTACAGAAAACCATCTCTCACGCATCTAGCATTAGGATAGGGAGTTTAGTATGACCAGTTTGAGGGAATTGCTTACCCATGATTATAAAGACCTTATGGCAAGCTGGGCAAGTTTCCAGACCAGGTTTACTAACCCACTTATTATGAGATATACCGGATCAACTATCTGGAGAGCTGTAGCCTTATCTTCCTAGTGACATTGCCATCCCTCCCTGCCATAGGCAGCCATTGACCCATTCAGTGTTGCCACTGCCAGGGCGACTGCTGCAACTTATGACAATGATTTAATGGTCTCCTCTGCTTCTTTGGCTGCTGCTTCCAGTTTCTCTTTCTATCTGGGTTCCAGTTCAACTTCCCTCTTAGGAATGGATTCCTGAACTCTGGGCAGGTGATGCCAGCAGCTGCTGCTGCTTCTCAATACCATTGCCCACTTGTTCACCACCTCTGGGCCAGAAGGAAAGGTAGAGTGAATGATAAGATGGACGTTCTAGCAGCATTGACCAGGGTGTTCTTGGTATTGCACCAAATATGGATGTTGGCTTTGGCAGGTATCCAACCAAGTTAACCCGTGACTCTGGCTCTTTGACAATATGTAGGCTTTATACCACCGCACAGTCTGATGTGTTCAGTTTATTTAGCTATGCATTTGATTCTTCAGCAACTCATAATGTTACAGCAATGAGGCTCTTTCAGCATCTGATCAAACAAATCTTCTGTGTTTCTGCACAGATGAATGCACCTTTATACATATGTCAGTTAAAACATTCAAGTACAGAGGTAGTATTATTTGCTATATGGAGTCTGTCTCTCGCTTTTCCTTTGGTGAAAAAGAAGTAACTTGAAATGCACTGGTAATTCTTTGCCAATGTTAGCAGGCCTCTGTCAGTCTTGAGAGACTATGATATCGTGCTCGGCGCTGCATATGCTGCATGCAAAGCACGAAAGCCTGGGTTGGATTGTTATGGAGGATAGGCTGTTACCCAAGCAGCAAATCCCCCCTCTCCACCCCACTGAATTAGTCCAATGGAAAGGCAGGGCCGATTGGATCCAGCTGCGTCGCAGAGCTGGGCTAAGGACAGGAACTCACCCTGTCTTGTGGGGCTGACCCGGGTCTCGAACCCTGGCCTGCTGGTTAACAGGCACAGCGTCTTAACCACTTGCGCCACCCACAGCCACATTTTGCCAATGTATGTCAAGGAAATTTTGCTTTTTAAGAGTCTTTGCTGCAGGTATGAAGTCATAGGTTAATCTTCCACTTAATACAATATGGTGATGATTTATCACCATAGTTCAAAGTACTTATATTCATTTTGATGGAACAATTATAAGCTATGCTTGATATTTAAGCCAAAACTGTTGGCACACACAGTTTAATCCTAACCCTTACTTAGGCTGGCGCAAGTCCCGTGCTGGCCAAGGGGTGTTGCAAAAGTGCCATAAGGCACTTCTCTGCCACTCCTGGACAATTTAGGAGTATATGTTTTCTCCAGGCTTAGTATAAATTATAAAGTTTTATAAATGCAATAGACCTTATTTCTAAAGTATATTAATACATATTTTTCAGGACATACAAATCACATTTACCCTACAATCCAGAGCAACTACGGGAGCACGTAAGAGACATTACGTGTACCCGTGGTTACTGTACCACCTAATGAAAACCTATGGGAAATTCATATTGCAATGCAGAGCAAATTGTTCTTACACCGGAGCAAGGACTCCCCGTAGTTGCTCTGGATTGTGCCCTTAGTTCAGTATTTCTGACACCCTAATATTGCAGTTCATCCATATTCTGTTTTTATCATAAAAATAATTAATATTCATTAAATGATCCATGACCATCTAATTTGTGTATTCTGCCAATATATGGAAATATATGTATAGTACATGGTGTCATTTAGTGACCTTTATTTCTAATGTGAAAATCATAAAATTACAGAACTAAAAAGTAGGTTAAAAAGTGTTTTTTAACAAATTCAGTGATATTCTTAAAATAGTAGTGAAGTGCAGAAGCAGGTTTTTTAATGTTCAGATTTGGAACTTGAGATTTCACAATTCATTCAGATTTTACTGTACACAGGAACTGAAATATTCACAGACGTCTTGAAAAGATGTCAATGAGCCAGAGTCAGTGACACATTTGTATTCTTTTATATATCCCCTCCAATCTGTTATTAAAAGGGTTATTTTTCCCAGTATGTACTCCAATAATTGCTCAGAATTCTATATCTGGATTTTTTGGTTTGGCCAAATGGAAGAAAATAAGGACAGGGACTGATTCCAAAGAGACCCATGGCAACTTCCTTATGACTGTAGTCCTTCCAGCTCAATAAATGTTATCCTATAATAATGTATCAAACTTTTCTGACCACATTTTTATGGTGCAAAGGTGAATTTTAGTCTACCGCCATTAGCAATATGGAAACAAACCCTATTGAGCTCAGTGGGACTTACTTCTGAGTAAACACTCTTGGAATTCCATATTGTTGGAATGTGTGACTAACCCTACAATCCAGAGTAACTATGAGAGCACGTAAGAGACATTACGTGTACCCGTAGTTACTACATCAACTAGTGAAAACCTATGGGAAATTTATATTGCAATCCAGAGCAAATTGTTCTTACACCGGAACAAGGACTCCCCGTAATTACTCTGGATTGCGCCCTTGGAGGACAATCCTAACTATGTCTACTCAAAAGTAAGCCCCATTGTGTTCAATGGATCTTACTCCCAGGAAAGTGGCTTTAGGAATGCAGCCTTAGAAGTAGGGAAAAGGCTAAAAATTTTACTGACTGCAGATCACTGTACAGGTATTCTCCCACTTTTCTGATGGGCTAGGAGACTGAAGCTGTAGTGAAAAATGGAAATGGTTGGAAAGCGGAATCCATTCTTGTTTAAGTTTACAAATGTTTTCTATGTACTTTTTAGCTATGAAGTAGCAAATGCCCTTTCTTTCTTGCAATAAAATCCTGCAATCCCTGCAATCTTGTTGTCACACAAAGGTTTCTGCAAATGGACTCTTGTTAACTCTTTTGGAAAAGATAATTTACCAGGAGCTAAAGTGGCCATGTGTGCTCAGTTTCTCTAACAAATCCATGCCAAACCAGTTTGAATCACCATGTCATAGGCAAATCAACATGGTAGTGAAGTTGACAGATTGGAAAATGTGTTCAATGAATGATTTTTGGGTACACTATAACTGAAAGGTGTTAAAAGGGATGGTCAGAAAATGAACTGTCAGAAAGCAGGGATACATACCTGCACTTTGGATTAGTCAAGGTTAGCATTTCACTTGCTGATGGATGGCTAATTCTGATGTATCAAACTTATGGCATTGAAAAAATATACTGGAATCCAACACTCCTCTCTCACTTCTGCAGTTGAGATCTAAGTCATCAACTAAAGTTGCTGTTGTAGGAATGCTTATTAGGGAATAAGCGCCAACTGACCTCATGGGACTTACTGGTACTTTTGTGTAAACATTCTTAAGATTGTTTTGCCTGTTAAATCTACAAGGACTTCATATTTTCATACTGGTTACATTTTCTCTCTTCTCAAATTCAGCTCAAATTTCTTTATACCATAGGAATAGTATGTGGAAATAAGCAAAATGGAATATCCTTTTCTCTGCAGAATTGCTTTGTGTGTTATGAGTGCAATCAACGAAGCTTTGCCTTGGTCATAGAACTATGCAGCAGGTTCAAAAATGGGATTATACTATTCATTGCTTCTGAATGACATGCTAAATTCACTGTAAAGTATAGAGCCATTTTGAGTATATTATACAGTATGCATATCCTTTTTGTCATCTGGCTAATTTATTATTATTATTTTCAAAATTGCCTTGAGAGTCAGTGTCAGGTTAATTACCCTACATAATTGCATTATACTATAGACGAGAATTTGAACTGTCCTATAAATTGAAAGTGAACTGTTTGTGAAAGCTATCTTATTCCAATGAGTGCTCAATTTAATTTAATGTAAAACTACTCTCCCGATTTTAACCAGCAAATTGCTCATCATGTTTCAACTTGTGGGAGTACAAAAGAGCTGAAGGGAGGAGTGGGACACAGTCAGCCTCAGATATGCCTATGTTCAAAAAGCAGAGGCAACATAACAGCCAGCAACTTACAGCCAAATAAATAAAATCAAAATGAAATCCAGCTAATAACAGCCATTACTGCTGTAGGAGGGTTATATTACACTATTTGAGCAGTTTTTAAAAATCACATTAATGTTGTTGTTGTTTATTCATTAATTCATGTCCAACTGTTCATGACCCCATGGACTGCAGCAGGCCACCCTATCCTCCACTAACATCCGAAGTTTGTCCAAATTTCTGTTCATTGCCTTGGTGACACTATCTTGCCACCTCATCCCCTGCCATCCCCTTCTTCTTTTGACATCAGTTTTTCCCAGATTCAGGGTCTTTTCTAAGGAGTCCTCCCTTCTCACAATGTGGCCAAAGTATTTGAGCTTCAGCTTCAGTATTTGTCCTTCTAGTGAACAGTCAGGGTTGAGTTCCTGCAGGATGATAAGATCTTGCAGTCCAAGAGACATTCAAGAGTTTTCTCCAACTACATAATTCAAAAAGATGTACAGATGGAATAATGATTGACCCATAACATAAAGTGTTACTGTATAGTATAGGGGTGTAAAATGTAAAACCCACAGGCCAAATGGCACCCCTGCTTATCATTAGGCTCTCCCAGTGAATTGGGTACTCTCATACCTTGAAAATATGCACAAGATTTGAACATTGCTTCTTCCGTCATACACAGTTTAAACATTTCTGCATGAGAACAAAGTGCTTATTTCAGGCTATCTCATCTGCTTCATGATGTCACTGCCAGCCCTGAGCAGGCACCATGAATGCTACCTCGGTCTTCTGTATGAAACGAGTTTCACAGCCCTGTTGTAGGGTGCTGAGGATTGCAATCTTGGTTTGACAGCTCTGGTTCTTTTGTTTCTTATTAGTCAAGTCTTAAACAGTTTGCCTTCATAAAATTTTCAATATCTTACCTTCATACAGTATTTTTTTCTTTTCTCTATATATTTATACCTCTTTGTTGTCATAGCTTCCCATACCCTGTCATCATACATTTATACTGCCTCTTTTCTACATCACTGTCAGCTGTTCTGTTTTGCCTTTTTCCCCCATCTGTCTCGTTCTCCTTAAAAACCTTTCACTCTTATGTTCTTTCATCTCTGCCGGCATCATATTTCCACTCTTGGCTTTTCTCTTCTGACTTCTGAGACATCTTGTAATTCAGAACCACCTTTGACAAGACTGTCAGGTCACTGAGTTAAGAATTTGCTGTTATATCTGGCTTTCTTTTTTCGTAGAATAAATGTTATGGTCTAACTCAGTGGTACTTGGGCATTTTAGCCCAGGACCCCCTTTCAAAGTTAAGAATCTGTCTGGGACTCCATGTCAAACTTACTGGGATGTGACATCACTGTGAAGCCAGAGCTCCTCCATATCTACTTGGAAGTAAGCCCCATTGTGTTCAATAAGTATTACTTCCTGGAAAGCCCAGTACCGGATTCCAAGATGGAAGCTCCCACCCTCTCACAACCCCCCCAACTCAAGGTCCCGACTGCCACTTTGAGTACCACTGGTCTAATTTCCAATAAAAACCCCCAAAATATTGCTTTCTTTGTTCTCTAAATAGTGCATAAAACTCATCAATGTTAGAATTTCATACTGCTATGTTTCCATTAGAATACATACACCTAAAACATTTCTTTATGAAAACAATAGATCATTCTATATTGTATTTCTGTAGATCAGAGCTGTTCAAAATGTGGCCTGGGGGCCATATCTGGCTTTCATGGATCTGTCCAAGGTGAATGCAGCTTTCAGTTATTTTCATGTGCTGTGTGAAGTCCCCATCAGTTGGAGGCAAATGATACTCTGAGCTGTCACATCTGTTTGGACATCCTGTTCAGACATCCTGTTGTGCAGCCTTCAGGGATTCCGGACAAACAATGTGACTGCTGAAAGTATCCCTATCCTCTGAATGAGGAGGACTTTGAATAGCACCCCTATAGAACATGCAGGTGAAGCCTGGATGGGGATCGCATTCCACTCACGCAACAGTTGCAACTTGGAGAGCTGCTGCTGTAGATAATCAATTACTGTAAAAAGAAACACTTTAACATTTTAATTAGAACTTTCAATATGCATCCAATACTCTATTGTTCTTGATCTTACAGTTAAAACAAGATATTTACTGTATAGCTTGGTGACCAGTTCTGCCTTCTCACATTAGCCTAGAAGGGTACTGCAGTGACGTGGAAGTCATCTGTTTTGCTTTATGGATCTTCGGCCTGTACAAAATGCTGAGAATAACACACTGTGGGACAAGAAGATAGGCTGGAGAAGAACAATGGTTTTATGATTCCTGGATGTAGCTTTAGATATGCACTTCCTCTATACCACTGTCATCTTCATTAAAACAGGTTGCACAGGTTTTTGAGAAGGTGGCTACAATCCTAAAGACACTTTCCTGGGAGTAAAATCCATTGAACACAATGGGCTTACTTTTGAGTAGACATAGTTAGGATTGTGCTCAAAAATTAAGTTGTCTTGCAAAGTGCTTTGTAAGACGAATGCCCTTTAGCTGGGCTCCCTCTCAGCCTGCCTGCAGTACCAGAACCATCCAGCAGAGGGACACACAGGCAGCAGCATCTTCTGAGCCTTCCCAGCCCAGCCAGCATGTGGCTGTATTATATTACAGTGTTTTGAATTTAATTACTGTGTTTTGTCATCATGCTTACATACAGTTAATATTTTTATATGAATATTTTTTGGGTTGTGGAACCAATCATTTGAGTTTTAATTATTTCCTATGGGAAAATCCACTTTGTAAAAAGAACATACTTCCAGAACAAATTATGTTTGCCTTACAGGCACCATTGTATCTGCATTCTGGCTGCATAGATTGGTGTTTCCAAGTGTTGAGTTTTGAAACACAAATCCTCTGTGGAAACTTTATTTGATGGAAATAGATGTAGCAAAAAGGAAAATAAAAAATATGCCCATCTCTGCTGTGATCTGAAAATCAAAGCCTGAGATAAATGCTTTGACTTTTATGAGCTGGTATGGTTAGATAATATAGGCTATGAATTGGCAGGGAACCACTTAAGCTTTAAGTACATGTATACAATATCCATGTGCTTTTCTCACATAAAAGATCAGAAGAAAACTGAGGATAAAGTAAATGGCACCAATTATTGTTATGTTTTTTGCCTTATTGTTGTGGACCATAGACATGGTAAGCTCCATTTAGGATAACAAATTGGCGTTTATCTTTTACACATTTTCAGGTTGCATTTTAATGTCTAAAAAGCAAAGGCGAAATGGTGAAGGTACTTTAGAAGAAAAATTGTCTGAAAAATGCCTTGTAATCAGGCAGTGAGTCTAAGCTTGAAGGGACTTGAGGAAAACCCCCGAATGCTTTTAGCAAGGCGCTGCCCTTCTGCACCCTTCATTTGTCTCATGGCTGACTGCCCACAGTTTCCTTCTGTACATTCCTTGCACCTGAATTTTTACTGTTGAGAGCAATCCACCAAATCAAATGTAGCCCTCCTGACATGGATAGCTGCCTGGATTGTATTTGATAACCTGTTTTTCATAGTCCTGGGCAGGCTGCAAAAACAGAAGAGCTATTTATCAACCTATGGTGGAGGTCAGGATTTGATTGGATCGGTCACAAGTTATGTAGGTTAGCTATGGACCATTTTCCTCAGTTTCCTGCAAGTGAAATGCATGAAATATTTAACAAGTGATGACAGTAATAACTTTGGGGAGGAAAGACTGCTCAGCGTTTAAAAAGATTCTGACAGTGGAAGGCATTTCAGTATAAAAGAAAACACAATGTGTTTTCTGCCAGACTTGTAATCAAATGATAAGCACCAAGAAAAGATCCTTGCTTCAGCAGTTTTTGTCTGCCTAAGCTGTGCCTGGCAATGCCAACCATGATGCATGCTTCTGACAGATAAAAATGTTAAGCAGTGCTTCAGAACTGGGCAAGATGGCTATTGTATTGAATGAACCATGACATCCAATGAAGGTTCTCAAAGCTAAGTTCTTATTGTGACACTTAGGCTGCAATCCAGAGCAAATTCAGCCTGCTCTGACCTAACTGCACTCTCCTAACTATTCTGTATCCAGAGCAGAAAGTTATGCTGAATCCAGAGAGTCAGGAAGCCTGGGCTGCCCTAACTGCTCCAGAGCATGCTAAGTAATTGACACAAGGGGAAGACTTGCTCCTGAGGAGACACCCCTCAGATCACACTGAACAAGGAACAGCTGTGGTGCCTACAGTGGTGACATGACTCTGCACATCACCTGGTGCGGAAGTCTGTGCGTCATCCCTGGGATGCACGCTCCCCCCACCTGGACTGCACAGTCACCAAAGTTGGCGCCTGCGCAGTTGTTTCTGAAGCCAACTGGCTTCAGAAAGAGTACTGCGCAGGTACCATCTCTGACACCTGCGCAGTACTTTTCTGAAGCCTTTTGGCTTCGGGGGAGACTGTGCAGGCGTCAGAGTTGGTGCCTATGCAGTACTCTTTCTGAAGCCATTCGGCTGCCGCTCCGCCTCCTGAGTGAGGCCGAATGGCTGTGCAGAGGCGCGGACTTTCTCTGCTCTAAGGAAGTCTCCTCTGAAGCTGTTCGGCATGCTCAGTGTGTTTCTGTGCATGAACCTCAGATGGCCGTTCAGGCCAGCTCCTCAGACAAGTGAGAGCTTCTGGATGATTCTCCGCCTTGGAGCAGGCCTGAATGGGGGTGCTGACGCCCGGGGCCTGCCAAAGGCAGTCAAACTCCTCCGGCACATCACCCCATACGGAGCGCATCCCCAATGCAGCCAACACCAGCCGCACCAGTCTGGTGATGCCACTGGGTGCCTGCCTTCTAAGGAGTCCCTGATGAGATGCCAGTACATTCTACAGTGAATACAAGGGGCTTCTTGGAGTGGCCTGCTGTATCCTGAGGTTTGTGGGCAGCCGTAGTTTGTTCCATATCCTGAGGTTGAGAGGAAGGGGTTGCAGCTAGGATGGCCAAGAACTCAGATTTTTGGTCAGCACTGCCATTCTTACTCGGGCCTTATCATGGACCCCTATGGGTCTACTTATTACTATACCTGCTCCTGAGGTGGTATAACTCTGAGGGCTGGAAGAGGGCATTTCTGCCTTGGAAACAGGCTTTGGATACAGAGTAACTGCTCTGCCCTAGGCAATCCTAAACATGCCCTCAACTTGCCTCTCCTGAGCTGCTTAGGCTGCCCCAGTTAGGGCAGAGCAGGTCCACCTCTCTTAGGGCACCCTATCTTGCCTTGCTCTGCCCTAAGCCTCCTTCAGAGTAACTGGGCTGGAGCATCTTGCAGTTGCTCCAACCTAGTGTTAGATAGGGCAACCTAAGGGCTCTTATGTGGACAGATTAGTTGCTCTGGATTGGGCTGTAAATCCCCTATGCCAGCATTTTTCATACTGCAGGTCTGGGCCCACAGGACGGGTCATGAGGCAATTTTAGGTGGATCGTGTAGCACCTACTTCAGTCACAGTACAGAGCTGAAAATACAGACTATGGAGTTGCTGGGCAGAGCAGACTCCTAGTGGGAGAGGATCTTGGTGCTTTGCCCTGAGTAGTTGGGAGGATGGGACACTAGAGAAGGTTGGGAGGGCTGTGTCATTGGAGAAGGAATAGCAAAATAAAAAGTATGTGCCAAGGGTCCTTTGGCTGACCATTCTTTAGGTTGAAGCCTAAATCGATCATGTCACATCTGGTCATGACATCACTTCCAGTTTAATGACAATTACATATGACATCAGTACTGCCTTAAAGGCATTGGAATTTAAGATGTACCACAGCATATTTCTGAGGTCTAGAGTTAAAAAGCTTCATATATTTCCCCTCTAAAACCTGAAAATGAACACATGCTATGTGAAAATGGAAGTGGATGATCTTAATTGTGTCATCTGTATTTGACATTATTTTTTTCCCTGAACAATATCTTTATATTTCGTTTCACTTCTCATCTACTGTGCAGCTTGCAAAAGCAACTCTTTTATGTATAATTAGCTGACCTTGCTTTCCCAAGAAGACTGAGTCAGAGGGCAACAATTTTTCTTTCCGATTATTGTTCTGTTTTTGTATTTGCTAAAATAATTGGTGATGTGTCGGTAAAGTGATAAACATTATGGGTCCTGGATAACATTTAAATGTCAAGAGCATCAGCAAATGATAGTTAAGTATGTACCCGCATACAAGATCTCATAGGAAACTGCTTTATGTACCATATCATATCATTGGTTCCTCTAACATAGTTCTGTTGGTCTTCACTATCACATAGTTCTCCAAAATTTCAGGTTTTTTTTTCTCTGCCCTACCTCGAGGTAGCAGGGATTGAACCTGAACTTTTTTGTGCAAAGCAGATGCTATCCCACAATGCTGATACTGATGGCACAATCCAGAGTAAGGGAATGAGGAGCCCTAGGAGGGCTGCCCCAACTATTCTGAATCCAGAGCAGAAAGTTATGCTGCATCCAGAGTCAGGAAGCCTGGGCTGCCCTAATTGATCCAGAGCATGCTCAGTAGGCACCAAATCAGTGGCACCTGGGGAGGGCTTGCTCCCGAGGAGACCCCACTCAGATCACACTGATCAGCTATGGTGCCTGCCTTATAAGGAAGCCCAGAAGTTCCTGACAACCAGTAACAGATGCAGCCTGAGACTCCAGTACAGAAATACCTCTAGTGGAGGATGGATGCAAGGGGTTTGCTTGGAGTGGGCTGCTGTATCCCCAGGTTAGTGGGCTGCCGTAGTTGTGTCGTGTCCTGAGGTTGAAAGGCAGGGATTGCAGCTAGGCTGGCCAAGAACTCAGATTTGTAGTCAACACTGCCATTCTTTCTTGGGCCTTATCATGGACCCCTATGGGTCTACTTATTACTATACCTGCTCCTGAGGTGGTATAACTCTGAAGAGCTGAAGAGGGCATTTCTGTCCTGGAAACAGGCTTTGGATACAGAGTAACTGCTCTGCCCTAGGCAATGCTAAACTTGCCCTCAACATGCCTCTTCTAAGCTTCCTAGGCTGTCCCAGTTAGGCAGTCCAGGCCCACCCATATTAGGGCAGCCTATGTTGCCTTACCCTACAATCCAGAGTAACTACGGGAGCACGCAAGAGACATTGCGTGCACCCATAGTTACTGCACCACCCAGTGAAAACCTATGGGAAATTCATATTGCAATCCAGAGCAAATTATTCTTACACCGGAGCAAGGACTCCCCGTAGTTACTCTGGATTGCGCCCTTAGGCTGCCCCAAGTCTTTTTCAGAATAACTAGGGTGGCCCATCTTGCAGTTGGGTCAGCTCAGTGAGAGGGTAACACAAGTGCACTTCCGGATTGTGCCCTGAGATACAAGGCCTCCTCTAACTCACTCACATTTGCATGTCCTTCTGACTACATCTGCCAGTTGTGACCTTTAATTACAAGGAATGGCTTCAGATATTACAAATCTTCAACATTAGTTTTCAGACAAAAGAACAGTGTAGTACAATTTGAGAGGAAGGGCGGGTTTTTATTGAAATGAGTATCTCCGGGTTTTTTCCTTCCTTCTATTTTAGTACAAAAAAGAATAGGAGTCTTTGATATTTGTGCATTCATGTTTTTGTGTTTTTGAGTAAAATCATGTAAAGTTATTGATGGAAGAAGAAGAATAAATTTCAGTTGTATTTAATCAAGCAAGTGCAGTGACAGAACAGAGAGGAAACTGCCAAATAATTTTAATAACTGTAGAAAGGTTTGTCTTATGAAGACGAGAAAATCTAGGTTCTCTCTTCAGCTGCATAAGGTCCCACAATTTCTTTCATCTTTTAGGCATCAGTCCAAGTTTCCCAGATCCAGGTCTTCCATCAAAATTCTACTTTGACTCCCAATTACCAAAACATATCCTTTTTCATTAATAAGTGATATCCTTTTACATTAATAAAGTTATCTATCTATCTATCTATCTATCTATCTATCTATCTATCTATCTATCTATCTATCTATCTATCTATCTATCCATCCATCCATCCATCCATCCATCCATCCATCCATCCACCCACCCACCCATCCATCCATCCATCCATCCATCCATCCATCCATCCATCCATCCATCCATCCATCCATCTCTATATAAAACTGAAGGGTCACTGACTGACTCACTCAGTGCCCAGCAAAAAGCGCTGGAAGTAGAAGACATTTGCCTTCTCTGATGGAGGCATCCACTAAGAACCAATTTTGGGAAATTCAAACTGGAAAGGGGTGAAAAGGGGCAAAGTGCATTTTTGTCCCTGTACATTTCATTGAAGAATTGCTAAGTGAACAACCAACCCATGGATCTAGAAGCATGAAATTTGGGGAGCATATTCCTTTTGTGAAATGAGCACCCACTAAGAACTGATTTTTAAAAATTTAATCCTTAAGAGGATGAAAAGGGGTGCAGCACATTTTCGTCTTATACGTAACATTGAAGACAGATCAACACCCAGCCCTAACCTCTGGACTTAGAAACATGAAATTTGGGGAGAGTATTCCTTATGTGATGTGAGCACCTAATAAGAACCAATTTGGTGCCCAGTTAGAATGCCCAGTGCCTAGTGGGGCCCACTGCCCTCTGCACTGATGTGTCTGTTGGTGCACAATACCTAATTGTGCCCAGTAAGGATACCTGGTGGTCAGTAGGGACATCCAGTGCCCAGTGCACAACTGGTGTCTGGTGGTGTCTGCTGCCTGCTGGTGCCTGCTGCTAAATGGTGAAAGCAGGCCTCCGTCAGTCTTGAAAGACTATGGTATTGTGCTTGGCGCAGCATACGCTGCATGCGAAGCACAAAAGCCTGGGTTGGATTGTTATAGAGGGTATGCTGTTACCCAAGCAGCAAATCCCCCCTCTTCACGCCACTGAATTAGTCCAATGGAAAAGCAGAGCCAATATGATTGGATCCAGCTGGCGTCGCAGAGCTGGGCTAAGGACAGGAGCTCACCCTGTCTTGTGGGGCTGATCCAGGTCTCGAACTCTGGCCTGCTGGTTAACAGGCACAGTGTCTTAGCCACTTGTGCCACCCACAGCCCTTATGGTGAACACTGGTGAACACCCCAATGGTGAACACTGGTGTCTATTAGGGATGCCCAGTGCCCACTGGTGCCCTGTGCCCACTCCTGCCCACTGCCTGGTGTTGCCCACTCCCAGCTGCACAGTGTGCCTGCTGGTGCCCACTGTCCACTGGTGCATGGTAGAAATGCCTGGTCCTTGCCAGGACCCACTGCTGCCCACCACTGCCCCCTGGTATCATATGGTGCCCAGTGTCTTTTAGTGCCCAGCAACGCCCACTGCCCATTGCCCTGTGGTGGGTTCATTCAGCCAGTTACATTAATAACTTTGGTTCAGAGAACCACTGTGTTCTCCAGACTAGTCTGGGAATCAGAATGTATTATGCTACATAATTTGACCATCCAGCAGCTGATCTGCCGCTGTCTAATATTTTGGTGCCATAGTTCCACATGTTTCTCAGGCAGCTTAGATTTGGGTGGCCCATGAGATAGTGGGAGATGTGATGTTAAAGCTTTTTCCTGCTGTTGTGTTGTTTACCCTGATCTTACTGGACTGTAGGAAACCAAAACATTTTAACAACAAAATGTGCAATTAAAATAAGTAGAATGTGCCATCTTATTTAAATCAACAGTTGTCCCCTTCAGCCTTCTGAAGTTGACTTGTAATTTGAAATGAACTCCTTGTTTGCATAAAATAAATAAGGCATATGGACTTAATCATCTAATAGCTCACATCTGTGTATAACTACTCTCGAAGAAGGTTTTACTGAATTCAGTGTGGCTTCCTCCAAGGTATGTACTGAAGGCTGTAGTAATATACATACTTACCTAAGAGTAAGCTCCACTGAATTAAATAAGACTTGCTTCTGAGTAGTTATGCCCAACATTGTACTGTAGGTATCTACAGATTTCACTTTTTAAAATTGGATTATGGCACTTCACAAGCCATGTAACCATTATAAATTCAGTTCAAAAATAATGTTTGAAATTAAACCCATGTTTGTCCTACCAACCTTGACAGAGGCATTTCAATTTGTATGCAGAAGATGTTTGTAACCCTACTGGTCCTTGGGAGAAAATGAAACAGGCTGGACTGTGTGACACATTTAATTGGAAGTTGGTATTTATAGGTTCCTCTTTAAAGAACCTCATAAAAAAAGATTCTTTTAACATTTTTCCTGTTTCTCTCATTTTACTCAAATTCCCATGTTGCTCATTTCTAGAAAAAAATAAAGAAATGAAGTAAAAGTTTTAAATATAGCTCTTTTGTGTGTCTTGTTTGAACATGTGAAGCTGGTATATGCCTGGGAATTATAACATTTCTTTGTATATCTTAATGGGAACCATGACATATTCAGTGGCAGTCATGGCTAATTCATAAAAACAAAATTGGTATACTATGATATCTCATAGTTGAAAAGAGCACATAAGTGATGGAAATGAAACAAAATGACTTCCTAAATATTGTTCCAAATTCCCTTCTGCCAAGTAATATTCAAATAACCAATATTCAGTTACCATTTGACAATGATAGCCTAAGCCATTAACCATTCACTTTGATATGAGCTAGATGTAGTTTTATAGTTGATGTGCATGAGACATGGGCACTTGTATATGAATAGGGAAGAAAATTTGGATAGGCATACGGATAAAAAGTATAAAGTACTTAAGACCCTATGTACCCTATTTACTCGAATCTAACACTCATCCTTTTCAGCTGAATTTAGTCTTCAGTATCAAGGTGTACATTAGATTTGATGGCGCATTAGATTTGAGTAAATACGATATTTTGTTATCAAATAAAAACAGTTATAAAAAGCAAAAAACCACTGTGGTATAAAAGTAGTACAATTAGGTAAAAATCATAACATATATCCATTGCCATATTTTTATTATCATATATCTTATTGCTATATGCAGTAAAATTAAATTTTGCACCCACTTTGCAGCATTAGATCCGATGGCACATTTGATTCTAGTAAATATGATAATACAAAGAGGATGTGATCCTAAGCAATTTAGGCCAGTGCAACATATCCATCTCTGTGTTCCTGTGGTAGCATGCGGAGGCCAGTGCATGTCACCCCTTGAACCCCCTAGCTACACCACTGACTAGAGGTTCTTTGGATTTTGGATGAAGAAAGTCCAAGTCCAAGGTTGTCTTAGATGAGGTGTATTTATCCAAAATCTTAGAGCAGCAAACTTACAGGAACACCGCTAGGCTTACTTACAGCAATTTTAAGCAACTCACCAGGCTGACATAGCCTGCTAGCCCTCTCAGCACAGCCTGTGGGCAATGTGGCAATCAATCAATCAATTAATCACTCAACAATATTTATATACCACTTTTCAACAAAAAGTTCACAAAGCGGTTTACAGAGAAAATGAAATAATTCCGCAATGGCCGAATATTTGGGCTTACATAGACATATTTACTGCTCAAGTATTACAACAGGGTAGCAGTGTAGCTAGATGGTGGGCAAAACACTAAATTTTGCAGGGAGCCTCACTGCAGACTGCAAGGGACCTCCTCCTCTCTGATCCATTCTAGGAGGGGGAAGCTCCTGGAATGACTTGGAGCATCCTGAGCCTAGAATGGCTCAGAGGGGGAGGAGATCCCTTGCACTGAGCCATGCAAGGATGTGTCTCCATCATACCATTGGGAACCATTCAGTGGGAAAGCAGATAGTTCCTTGGGGATAGAAGACACAGAAGATGGCTGACCACATGATAGATGGCTCCCAGGCCATACACCAACCTAAAATATGAAGTGTGATGAGGTAAACTTGTATCATACCATTGTATTTCTCAGTGAGCCAGGATTGGTTGTTGTAACCTTCTGTCAATGTACACTTGATGATGAACCCAGTTTGGCAGCGCATAATGTACAAAAGGATACCTGGATTTAGTATGGCAACTTCTTGAAAGTTATCCATATTTAGAGATATAGGATAATTGCTAATCCCATGCAAAATTGTGGGGAAGGTATTTCTTTACCTTATTTCTTGCATTGGTACTGGTACTAGTATTTCTAAGTAGGAATGCAAGAGTCAAATAAGATATTTGATGTTTCAGCAAAACTGTCTTCCAGAATAATGAATGCACTTTACAAGACTGAGTAGCTGAATAACACAGACTGTCATGAAATTCAAATAATGGGAACAGAATTGCTGTATAATAAATGCAGAGGGTAAGATACAGGTGGAGGCCATCTGACTTTCTCACACATTTATGTTGAAATTTGCTGTGCTCTAGAAAATTACAGGCCCCTATTTTTTCTGTGGAGAACTAACAATGTTCGTTTTCTCTCTGTGGGATATTAATGAGCAAATTAAATCTTAGCATTTAGTAATGAGTTGCAATGTCATATTCAGTTTCTTGTGAGAATGCATCTAAGGCCGCAATACTATATACACCTTCCTGGGAGTAATCCCTACTGAACACAGTAGGATATACTTCTTAGTCATGCCTGGGATTGTTCTCGGAGGCCCTTTTTAAAATCTGCAGACTTTTTAATTTGTACTGTTGGCTTTTTGAGCATTTTAAATGCGTGTTTTGCTTCAGGGGCCATTAACCATGTATAGTGATATTAATTAATCATTTAATGCTCATAGTACATGGTTCTTGAAGTTCAAGGGTTAATGCTCTTACAAATTACAATGCGGAAGCTAGAATTCAGACAAATGGCAAGAAAATTATTTACATTATGTGTGGGATAGCTCATGTCCCATTGGCTTGCCTCTAAAAGGACATAAAAGCCAGCAAGAGGGAATCATACCCAATAAATAACAAATTGCCCATCACTGCCATGACCTGCTGTGCTTTATAAAACTGAACCTTTGACAATCTCAATGTAAGACACCTTAAGGATTGCATAGGAGACAGAAAATCTGCAAAGGTCCTTCTGAATAAAAATAAATAGATAAGTGCATGTTCTGGGCTTTCATCTGAGCCGCTGTACATTCACACTCTGAAACACTCATTCTGCCTGCACTGTTTGCTTTTCCAGTTTTAATATTTTAAAGTGCATTTCAAGCAAACATTCTTATTGTTGAAAATTGAATCAAAAATTATTATTGCCAGAAGCACAGGGATTTGTTTAGAAGTACGGTAGAGACCTTAGAGACAAAACTAGATTGTAAATCTGTGTTGTAGTTCAGGGGTCTCCAAACTATTAACCTCAGGGCTCTTGGACCTTTAAAGGAGGGAATTTTAGCAGGTGTAGCTTCTCATCTCACAGATCACAAGCTGAAATTCCCTCTTCTACGCACTTGTTAAAAGTCCAGGAGCCCTGAAGTTAAAAGTTTGGAGACCCCTCTTCTAATTCTAAAAGATCAATTACTTGTTCATTTACCTGTCGGTGTGTGACAGCCTAGCTGTATGCAGGATTGGGCTATACTACCTCATGTGAACTTGTGAGAAGGAAAGTCTTCTACTGGTGCAAAATGGTGACATTTTGGAAGGACTGCCATGAGAAGTTGTATCAAAAACAAAAGTGATGTGAAGGGGTGAGCCTTGTGAGCCTGGGAAGAGATGGGGACAGGCTGGTGGAAGGGCTTCAATTGCTTCTTCTTACCACATGGTGCTTTGTCAGCATTAAACTGGTCAGGAGAAACCAGTGTGCTCCAACAGTCCAATCCTATCCACAAACGTCTTTCTTATTCCCTGTTGTCATCTCAAAGAAGCAGAATGGAGCAGCTACAACTTACTATCTTCCTACCATTGGTGCAAATGAGTAAGTGAACAAGAGATGATCATGTCTACAAACATTTGTCTGTTCTGGGCTTACATATGACCCAAAGTTCCCAATTAGGAAAAATGGACAAGCTTGCACCGGTAGGAATTTCACCAGGGATGGAATCAATGTGGAGGAAAGGGTTTTCTCATGAATATCATTTAACCTGGACTAGAAAGCATTGGGTTTGAATTTCTTGCCCATCCACAACCCTCAAACACTATGAGGCTGGGAGTACTTTGACAAATGACACACCTGAGTCCAGTTAAGTATAGAAATGAGGAAATGGCAGACCATTTGATTCCCTTCAGATGCCCAAACTTCCTTTCATATTTGCCCAGGGGTCATATCTGCCCAGTTCCTGTGTAGTGTTCTCTCCCAATAGGCATATTCTCCAGTAGGAAAGATCAGCATTCAACATGTACACCTATAGGGGAAATTATTGGGGAGGGAGGTTACAGGCAAAGTTAAGGGTAACTATTGTTACTGCATAACTTCCATCATCATCCGCAGTTCCTAAAACTCAGTAATGGAATAAATCTGAACTCCTTGGATAAAGGGTTGAACAGACCAATACGTCTTGGACCAGAATGAGAGTTGATCAATGGAAAATTTGCACACATTTTTCTGAGTATGGTGAAAGGATTGGTTTTTTGCAGACAGCCAGATGTATTAAGCTTCTTTACCTTCTGCTCTCAAAAAAGGGAGTTATTGGTAAATCCCTTCAACACAGAACAACTGATGAGTACAGTTATGTGGTTTCTGGCAAAACTGAAACAATCCAAAAGTAGGAATAATAATTGCTTCATATCAAAGAATGAAGCAAGTGGCCACCTAAAGTTTTATATTCTTTACTATATCTGAACTTAATGGTATTATCAAGGCTGAAACGCTCAACATCATTAATTAGCAGACTTTTTTCTCAATTCCCTAAATATATAAACTATTTGTTCTGCCAATACATTCAATAGCGGAAAGAAAGTTAAACTGCTTTGCTTTTGTTTATTAAGAGCAGATTAATATGAACTTGATTGTTCCCAAGACTTAAAAGAGAGGCATTTCTGAGAGTAGGATGGAGATAAAAAAATGATCCCATTTCATCCCCATTGTCAGATTACCATTTTACTTCTGCTACAAAGATGACCACCAATAGTTTTGTTTGTTGTGCTTAAAGTGCATTCATTTACTTGATATAGGGCTCCCACCCTGCAAATCTTCTCCTTTCAGAAGAAGTCATACCAGAAGAAGTCATATCTAGTACCTGCATAGTAGTTGTCTAGACCATGAGGAACTCTGTCTTGTCTAGATTTAATTTCAGTTCATTAGCTGAAATTAATAATTTTAGCATATGGTAGATAACCATTATAGTGCCAGAATTACTGTATTTTTCTGCTTCATTGGGATGGGCTTGGAAAAGAATTTGCAGCCCTCTTAGTAATAGAGAGATTGTATTTCTCTTAGGAAAGTCTACATCAAGCTTCGATGATACCTGCCCTAAAGTGGTGCCTTATGGTTTCACTGCTTTTACATTGGTGGAAAGAAAATAAACATGATGCATTGGGGAAATATATCATTCCTTAAAGGACTGCGGCAGGGAGAGAGAGAGAAAATTGCATGGTATGTATCTTTGGCAGCTTTTAGTTCCGGGATATGTCATTTCAACCCCAAATAATTATAACTAGTAGTTGCTTTTGGAATAAATACATCAATGTCACATTGGAATATTGCCTGTGTTTTCAGAAGGAACTGGGCCAATGTATGCTAGAGACACACTGCTGTGTTAGGATTTAAGCTTCTTTTGGTGGCATTAAGCTGCCAAATCTTAGCATTTTCTCCCATTTTCAATATGACACAAACATCTTTTCTAAATAATACCCCTTTACTTCCATGCTGCTTTTGCGCTGCTTTCTGAGTGCTCTCGAGTTATATGTCAGGATTTGCTAGCAATCCATCCAGCAGAGGAAACCCATCCTTGAAAGAGAACATAAAAACCAGGATATGTTTTGTGCAAAACAGAATGGTCAGTAAAAGCTAGTTTCGTGTGAATGATTTAAAATATTTCTGATCAGAAAATGAATACCCATTAAAGAAAGTAAAAGGAATCTGTAATAACTGAAATTATTTTTGGCATAGCGTATGCTCCTGAAACAAGCCAGCAGTAAACTGTCAAACAACCACCATGTTTTACGCCTGGGGTAAGCTGAATGCAAATGTAACAGCATTTTCTGAAAGTGTATCTCTTCACACTTTGTTCACTTGTTTAGGATTCTTTAGGAAACCCTCAGCAAGTGCTGTTTATTTTCCCAAGATTAAAGAGAAGTGAGTCAGAACTCTTTATCCTTTTAAAAAAATCCTACATGACTAAACTCTACCCAGCTTCTGTCAGGCTTCTGCACAAATGCTTCAGGCTTTTGCACTGTGATTGCAGCCAATCTACATTGCAATCCTAAAAAGGATTTAATTTGAAAGAGAGTGAGATGGATACTGGAACTCAAGATGAAAGGACTTCCCTCCCAACAAATCCTGGGATGCCCACATGCATTTAAAAAGACCTAGGCTGCAATCCTAACCTCCAGGTAGGTAGGCATAAACCCTGGCATAAATCCTATCCTGACCGGGGAGTGTCACAAAAGTGCCGCAAGACACTTCTGCCCCACTCCTGGGGGGAGTTAGGCCAGTGCACAGGCATACGCTCCCCGTAGTGTCACTAGAAGGTATGCCATGTGAGTTAGGCTGGCCTAAATTGGTTAGGATTGCACCTTAAGTTAGTGTTCAAGTGTAGCTAGCATGCGTACCAACACACACGGAACTTAGGAGCTTATCCTATTGGGCCCAGTGTCATCCATATGCATGTATGCCTGGTTCTAGATGTTGCAACTGTGGCAGCACATGCATATAGTAGCAGCACATGGTGAGGTAGAGCCTTCAGCACTGACCATCAGTCCCAGAACAGGATGCCATATGAGCAGCCAGTGGTAGGTACTCCTGAGTTCCTACCAGTGATACATTTCAGAGTTTCAGAGTGGGGGAGAGTAGGAAAGAGAGTCATGCAGGGCAGGGAAAGGGAAGTTTGGGCCTGGGAGGAGGTGTAAATGGTAGCAGCCTCTTCCACCATATCCTACGATTGCCTCCTGGGCAATTTTCCCAGTAGCCAGGAGTACTTTGCCTCCTGGGCAGCCTAATATGGGAGTCATTTACTCTGTGCCTGCTCAAAAGGGGGTCAGAGTTGAGGAGACCCATTAGTGCCATGGCAGCATTACCCAGTGAAATAGATCAAACACTCCCTTCCCCAAAGGCCTCTGGCACCAGCCTGGTGTCCATAGGATTCAGGGCAGCCATTTTATGACCACTGGAGCCATGCATGGCCAGTGGTTTCCAAATATTTTAGAGGCTCTAGAATAGGGTGTCCAAACCCCAGCCTGGGTGCCAGATGTGGCCTATTTTAAGCCATCACATAGCCTATGACAAACCCCCTCCATCCAGATTTTGGGAAGCCCTCTTCAGAGGCGAGGAGCTCTGTTCCCCTCACTCCAGAGGGTATTTTGAGGGCAGGGGAGGCTGCAGACATCTCCTCTGTATGAAAGTGCTTATGAACTGATTTGAAGATCACTCCCTTTCGTTGTGTTAGAAAGTGTTTATGAACTTATTTGGATTCATTCATATATTCTAATATATTCATTTATGATAATTTAATCAAATTTGAAATCTAAATCAATTCTTTTTTCCAGCCCCTGATACAGTGTCAGAGAGATGTTGTGGCTCTCCTGCCAAAAAGTTTGGACACCTCTTTCTCTATACAGGGGTCACCAAATTTTCAATTTTAGGGCTCCTGGATCTTTAAAAATTGTGTAAAGGAGCGAATTTTAGCAGGAGTAATTTGCAATCTTTGGGATGAAAATGTCCTCCTCTACACAAATGTTAAAAGTCCTGGAGCCCTGAAGGTGAAAGTTTGGACACGCTGGTGAGGCTCTTTGGTTTATTAATTCCAAGAGGTATGGCTATAATGCTGATTGGGCAGCTTATTTAAGCCTTGATGCACATAATTAGTTTCAGACACAGACAGCACAATCCTAACCCCCATTTAGGCTGTCACAAATTCCTTATGCTGGCTTGGGTGTGTGTCACAAAAGTGCTGTATGGCACAAAAGGTCAGGGTGTCACAAAAGAGTAAGGAAGGGGCAGTTCCAGGGTGGATGAGAAGCAGTTATGTTGGATCCAAGCCTCTGCCCTAAGCAGTTAGGAGAAGCCAAATCTGCTTAGATTATGTCTAGGTGGTTTATATCCCAGGAGATATATGGGGCTGATGCAGCCCTTCCTATAGGAAGTGAAAAAGCTTCCCCTTTCTGCAGTGGCACAACAGCAACTCTGTACCTAACACTGATTCCTTGCATTGTTGTTAAGAATATGTACTGAAACAATAATATAGTCTTTCCTATTTATTACTGCATCCATTTCCCATTACTTCCTACATTGTCCCACATTAGGTACGTTGCAAACACCTTGATGCCATATATTCTTACAATTATTATATTACCTACCACCAGGATTTAGGTGTGAGGTGAGAGGAGGACAGTAGTAGTAGTAAAGTTCAGAACAAGTATGGCTCTCACACAGTTATCATGGAGGAAAAACAGACTATTAATTTGCTGTGATCCCTTGCACAGAGTACATCAGCACTTAAACAATGTTAGGCTGGAGGTATTTGCGGCAGGTCCAGTTGAATAGTTAAGAAAGCATGGCCCTTTTTCATCCGGATTCTTAAGTTTTCTCTTTTAATTGCTGTGTCAGCAATTCCTTATATCACGCATGAAGCAAAAATACTGATTAATTTGGGATGATACCAGACAATTGGGATCTCCTGATAAGCTCCAACAGTACATATCCCACCCTTCAAATATAGACATTTGAAATCAATTTGGGAACATGTACAAATAACAACATAGAAATGTCCCAGTACTATCTGTATATTGAGTTGGAAGTTGTGGCATGAGTTTGATGCTGAAGCTGAACTCATAGCAGCTGTTGCTTTGGGAAAACTGTCTTGTTTGGCATTATGCAAACAATCTGCCATCATAGAGGGAGTCCTTTGAACATAAGCAGTGCCTTGGTGGATCTTTTGAAGCATGGAAAGGGTTTTTAAAAAATCCAAATTTATTATAGAGGCAGAGTCACCAGGAAATCTATAGTTGCCTTATTCTATTGCTGTTTTTAGCTGAATGCCTCTGGCACACATCTGCCAGGCAAGCTATGACCTGTTGGAAAGAAAGCTGGACGCCTTTTGTCTTTTTACTGTGGTTTTTTTTAGAACTGTAATTTTGCATCCACTTATTGTTTGTGTTACAAACAGCCCTTCTATATTCCTGTTTGTCCATCCTCAGTCCAGGATGTATCTTTGCGTAAAGGCTGTAAAGTATCATCATAGAATTTGGTCTGAATGGCCTGTTAACTGACATAAAATACAAATACATTAAATACAGAAATTACTGCAAGGTTTGGTCCTTTACATATTTATGGCATTTTGTAATACCTGTTTGCAAAAGATGTGAACAAAATACCTGTTTAGAAAATACCTGTTTTAGATGTACAATCTATTTACAGATTACAATATTCTACCAAAATACAGAATAAGCCAGAGGAACAGATACTCATGTAGCAGTACAAATCCTGAAGGAGCATCAATTCCTTACAAGCAAAAACATGGCCTTGATTTTTTGCTAGCTGCTTCTAATTTTCAATCTCTTATCTCTAGATTTAAATTTTCAAACATCAGCTTTCATTTTGGCAGTGGAGGCACAAATATCAGCTAGCAAACTACAGTATTAGTTTCTATTAAGCCAGTGCTCAGTCCACTCTCATTGTAATACATCAGCAACATTATAGTATACATAATATCAAATTTAAATGTAATCAAATTATATCATAGAAGCTTTAAATATCTAATTTGACTTAGATATCCAGCCATAGACCCAGAATGACCTGGATATTCGGCCATAAGAGCCAGGCATATGCTCATATACTGTACTTCATATATGTGAATTCCATATAATGCGGCTGTATTTTGCCATACAAATAAATATACCAGCTTTAAAAAGGTGACATCATTTAACAACAGTGTCCCTTAACAGTAAGGATTGGGAAACACATTGCCGTCTAAGTGACATTCACCTGTACACAAAAAGTGCAATTAAAAGGCTCAGTATAATTAGGTATTAGGAAATACTGGTAGTTAAAAAATGTTACATTTGTAATAATGTAGTTGTTTTGTTAAGGATTGTTATAATCCTGGTGTGTTTCCCAGTTTGGTTGCTGCTCGTTAACTAGCCCTGTGCATGTGACAGATAGACTTTGGCAGCTGAATGCTTACCACAAGACATCCATATTAATTATATTAGGGTCAGGTGTGGGGTGAGCAGAGAGCTTGACACAGACTGGCCAATAGGTGAATAAATTGGCAAACTGAGAATTATGCAAACTGTGGGTTTGTGAAGGAGGTTCTGCAGGAGGTGCTGTTGGTGTGGAGGTTGGATCTAGATTGCTTTTGATTTGGATCTGGCTTGGTTTTGTATTGAGCTGCCTTGCCATGTATTCTGACTCCCTGTATTCTGCCGTGTATTCTGTGCCTGACCATTCTTTTATCTGCTCCTTGAATTTCAATAATACAAGTCTCTGAATGTGCGGAAGAATCTGTGTTTTGTAGTTTGTTCCTGGACTGGCTTCCATTGTGCTGTCTCACAAACCCTGGCACTGCTTGTGGCTGCAGATCAGGTATCTGCCATATTGCCAGCAAGTTATCCAAAAAAGTGTTTTAGTTCTTCCCCACATTTCTTTTTAACAGAGAACTTTACTCAACAGGTTTAATAAAATATTTTGTGCCATTCCTATGCTGCCAGTGAAGGTTCTTAAGTGCCAGAAATCTGATTTCATTATGGGTCCTGAATAAACTTCTAGCCTACACTCTTTGGATAGTTTCAAATGATTTAAGTCTGAAAAATTCAATCTGAAAAACTAGACTGTAGTGTCTGAAAATCTATACCACTAGAGAGCTTTTTGTCTTTACAATGCCACAGGAGTACAACTTTTAGAAAAACATATTTCTTCAATTTGTGATGTCCACTTTTCTTTTTTTGGGGGGAAAGGGAATTGCTCCTGGCCAAAATACATTTTCTCCCAACATTTTGAATTTTGTACTAGAAAACATATGGAATTTAATATTTTAAATTTCTAACACTAATTACATATTTATATCCGGGTGCGATGGAGAGGGAGAAAGGGACAAATGCCATGAAATCATGCAGCTTGACTATAGGGAGGTAATTCTGCATTCACATTTTTGTGCATCAAGAACCACTGCTTAGGAATTTATTTTTTTTCAAATAGGTATTGTGAAAACTTGTTTTTAAAAGGTATTGGATGAGAATGACAAATCTTGAACCTCAAATGCTCAAACCCTTCTGAGACTTAAACCACATGGCTTTGCACTGTTTCAAATGTTATCACTGTGCTTATTATGTCGATGCCTGAAGAACCTGATTCTGATTTAGATATGATGCTCTTATGATCCAGCTGTATCAGCTTCATGATTTTCAAAGAACTGTTTATGATTAAGCAGCATGGCTCCTATTGACACTAATGGGAGTCATATGGCTAAATCTACCCAACTCTTTGAAAAGGCAAAGATGGATAAATCTGCCCTATTGGGAAGAAAGATTGCTTTTTTCTTTCTATTTTTTCTTTTAAATTAAACAGTAGAAAAAGGCCCATACCTTTGAGGAGGTTGGACTGTGGAGCAGAATGTATAGCTGTATTTCTGAATTATGTCAGAAGCATCTCTCTCTCTCTCTCTCTCTCTCTCTCTCTCTCTCTCTCTCTCTCTCTCTCTCTCTCTCTCTCTCTCTCTGTGTGTGTGTGTGTGTGTGTGTGAGAGAGAGAGAGAGAGAGAGAGAGAGAGAGAAACATAAAAATGTAATTGGTCACTGTCACAAATACTCCTCATCTAAAAATGTCTTTTTAGAAATATATAATGTCTGAGATAAGTCAGAATTGAGTAGCATAATAAACATTATATGGTCGCCCTATTACCTATTCATCTACCTAGACCAGTGATTTTCAATATTTTTCATCTCAAGGCACACCATCAGTTTTATGGACAAATGACAAAAGCACACTATGCTACCAATGGGTGGATGGCATTCTCATTGGCCCTATTAATAAATGGTTCTCTCCCCAATTCTTGTGGCACATGTGGAGACCATTTGTGGCATACCAGTGTGCCATGGATGCCCTAGACTTTTCCAATTCTTTTTCCAACTAAAATCTCCTGAAAATAAATTATGCACGTCTGCGATCAAAACTATTTGTTCAGGTGATGATAAGGTTCCTTTCAATATATGCTAGATATTCACCCTGAAGATTCAAATTAAAATGTTTAATTTTTATTTTAAGATTCACCCTTTTACTTGTGGAGCTATTTTTTAAAAAAGAATGAGAAATGAGAGGTAGATTGAAATTCAACAAAAAATGTAGTGTGATGAACATCTCATTCAAAGTGTACTGTGAGATAGCCAACTGACGAAGTCATTATGAAAAGCGAACCTATTTTTCTTAAAATTAATATGATTTTAATTACTCTGCAGGGTGTGCTAATCTCTTTTCCCTCAAATCTATGGTCCTTTTGTGAACAGGACTATTTAATTCATTTTTAGATTTATTTAATTCACTTTTAGGTTTATAAGGTTTACCTTATTGCCAGTATTGCATTTGTAGTAGAAGTTGTGTTATGAGGAGATATGCCAAATACACCATCATTTTTTTTCTTCTGTCACTCTTTTTAAAATACATATTTTTCATTTCTTAGTAAGGGCAAAAGAAACGTGATTTTCCCCTCATTGGAACTTATTTTCTTAAGATTATCCAAAACCAGATCTAGTCTAAAAGAGTCAAACACAGTGTGATCCAAAATATATATGTAATACTTTATAAAACAAAAATAGCTCAGGGAAGGGGAGAAGATTAGCTGGACTGACATCATGATGGGAAGACTATGGTGACCTGTATGGTTATGATCCTGACTGTATGGTTATGATACCCCCCCACCCCCGGCCCAACACACACACTTTTAATGGAAGACTATTAAAAAATTAAACAATAACATTTAGGGTGGATGGAGGCTTGACCAGGATTAAAAGTATGGCAAGAGAGCCTTAAAATCTTGGTAGTACTCCTGTTGTGGTTTGGCCTGGTTCACACCTTCATACTGTTATTTTTATGAAGCAGAATGCAGAAGTATTACTATCATGTCTAGAGTCATGATTAGTTTTTCCTAAGAGATCAAACTTATGAAAAGTAAGTCATGCAAACATTGTTAATTCTGTTATATTCTGATAGTTTAAGCACAAAGACAAAGGTTTTAATTATTATAAACAAAGGTTTTAATTACTGAGTACCTCTTTATCAGGATCAAATGTTGCCAAATCAGGATCAAACTGAAACCAAAAGGTAAAAAACTGACCAAGAAGGTTAAAGATTATAGGAAATGCTGTGTGTGTGTTTGTGTGTGTGTGTGTGTGTGTGTGTGTGTACACACACACACATACACACACACAAACACACACACACACACACAGTGGTGCCTCACGTAACAAATTTAATTCATTCAGGAGGCATGTTCTTTACGTGAAACATTCTTCACGTGAAGCGGATTTTCCCATAGGAAGTAATGGAAACTCAGACGATTGGTTCCACAACCCCCAAAATATTCATATAAAAATATTAACTGGATGTAAAAATGATGACAAAACACTGGAATTGAATTCAAAACATGCATTCAATGTGCATGATCTTATGAAGTCTACTAAGGCTGCAGTCCTAAAGACACTTTCCTGGGAGTAAGCCCCAGTTAACACAATGGGGATTACTTCTGGGTAGACATGGTTAGGAGGCTGCAATCCAAGACACCTTCAAAGTGTCTCCCCACTTTCTCCTTCTCTCCATACTGAGCCTCTCTCTCCCCTGCTCCCTTCTGGCTAGAGCTGCTTCCCTCTTCTCCACTGCTCTTCTCTCCCTCTGCCCAGTGGACACCCAGCCACAGGAGGAACAGCATGGAAGTGTTGCTTTCACTATAGGCAGGTGCGGTAGGCAGCCCTGATGCTTTTTAAACAGGCTGCAGGCCAGCGCGTCTGCCCCAACTGCCAACGAATGGGTTCTTTACGTGAAGCATGTTCTTTACGTGAAGCAGAATCCTAGAGAAATTTTTGTTTGTTACGTGAAACATACTTTACGTGAGGCGTCACTCTATATATATATGCTGTACAACAGTTCTCGAGCATTTCAGCATCATCAACCTAACCATGTCATCATCAAATGATGACAACCATCATCAAATGATGATGATGTTAGGATTGGTTAGGAATGTGCTCTTAGTGCCAGGAAATTATGGATTGTAGCCTGAGTGCCCAATTCCCAAGATACTGGCACCCCGTGCCAGATCCCAAGATGGTGGTACCAGCTTTTCATGACCCCCCTGCTGTACAGTGTGGTAGTTTTGGAACAGAATATTCAGATAGTCGAAAGTAACAGTATGTGAGATATTCAAATTCTAAGCAGGGGTTCCATTCTGACAAATGTCACAAGATTGCACTAAAGAGGCTGACTGTAAAATAGTCATGTAATGCATTTCTGGAAAACTTGATTAAGAACGAGTTTTCTTTCATGCAGAACTTAAAAGATCACATATAGTATGCCTCATTCACTGATATATGCTTGAACAAGTACAATAAAATTCTTGCAGTTTCCCACAGCTGATAAAAATGAATGACTTCTCCGAGGTTCATAAAATTTATCCTTCCATTACAATCTAAGAGCTACAGTGCAACTTGTAAAGTTGGTCAGTGCCAATAATAGGATGTTAGACTGACCACTGGATTCTTGGCCTGACACATCGGGGCTTTTTCAGGTTCTTAAAGATCAATTCAGGCACAAATATTCATGCATTCATTTCAACAGAAGTTCTGCACAACTTTAAGAGCTATGGTACTACTGTTCTTTAAGGAATCAGTCCTCTATCTTAACTCAGAAAAACAAGCAGCCAAATAACTACCTCATAAATGCAGGAAAATGTGTGTTATTTCCTAACAGTTTTTAACATAACTTTGCTTTCTGAATAATCAAAACATATTTAAGAAATCTTCTCATGAGGCTTTTCCCACAGCCCAATTGAATATACTAAAATAAACTGGTAAGTGGCAGCCCGAGATATTTTAGTGCCCTCCAAGAAGGCAGCTGTGTGTATTCAAGAATATTCCAAAATAAGAATCAGTAGGGTAGCTTGAGAAAAAAACAGTTTGAATGGAGAGCAACATATATTGTATATGATTTGAGATCCTGTGTTGTTGTAGTGTGATTGTGCATTTAGTTTAGATCCTGGCCTCGGCCTTTTGCTGGTACCTTGAACTACCTAATGTAATTGTGTTAATTGTGTGTGATTTCATTTTTATCATCCTCAATAATAACATGCTATTAAATTATTTCATAATCAAATTAATCCTCTTTTTGTGATAGCCCTTTAGTTCAGCATGAAGTGAGATTGTATTGGTTATTTATTAATTAACAGCCTCTGCCTGGAAATGGGAAGAAGATACCGGTATATAAGTGTATTTCACATTTTTACAGTGGCCTGATAGGGCTTTTATATTTACCAAGTGACCTGCTGACGCAATATCTTTGTTCAAGGTTAGGTTATAGCATGGGGAAGAGATAGTAGATGTCTCTTCCAAGCTGCGGAAGCTGCACCAAAACAGGTGGAAGAGGAACACTACAAGTCTTTGTTTCTGACTAATAAATTGTGGTCCATTTAACACCAGACTCAGTAGCATTGTGCGTTATTGGGAGAGGGCAGATCCTAGTAGCAGTGTCTTGTGGCAGAATCCTGTCACCCTTTTCTCAGGCTGCAACTCCCCCCTTCCCTGCTTGGACTTACTCTAGCTACTGAACCAGCATGGTTTCTGAGTAGAGATGGCCAGAAGGCCTACCCAAAAGCAAGTAAATAAATACCTCTGGTTAGCCCTCTGGATCCTCCCCGACCTTAGCATATAGAGTATATTTGGTTAACATGGCTGCACTGCAAACAACGGTGGAGGCTAGATAGGAGTGATATCTAATATCACTACATTTCATTTGTGGCATTCAAATATGCTTTTATTCCTATACCTAGAAACAAATCTTTGCTTCCAGGTATGATAGAAAGGGCCACTTTATTAAGTCCAACAAATCTAGGAGGTACAGGTTGTAAATGTGAGGTGAAGCGTTCCTACGTGTATCAGACAGTACCCTTTTGTTACATATTTAAAATCAGTACATAATCAGTCCATATAAAATCAGTTTATATTTAAAATCATAGCCTTCTGTCCAGATACTGGCAGAGAGTTTTCACTGTCTTCTTGGGATTAGATGAAAAAGAGCATAATCCTAACCATGGGCGCAATCCAGAGTGACTACGGGGAGTGCTTGCTCCGGTGTAAGAACAATTTACTCTGGATTGCAATATGAATTTCCCATAGGTTTTCACTAGGCTGTGCTGTAACTACAGGTGCAAGTAATGTCTCTTACATGCTCCCATAGTTACTCTGGACTGTAGGGTATGCCTACTTAAAATAGGGTTGCCATATATCCTGAAAAACAGGGGCAATCCTGATTTTGGGGGATTATATTCACATACTAGCAAATGGGACAGAGGTTCCTGTCCTGATTCTGTGGAAGAGAATTATGGCAACTCAAAAGAAAGCCCCATTGTGTTCAATGGGTCTTACTCCCAAGAAAGCATCTTTAGGATTGCAGCCAAAGAGAGGTATAGAAATGTACTGAGTATACCTGGCTTCTCTCCTTGCTTCTAGCAGCTAATAAAAAGCATGATGATACTTTGTATATACTTTGTATATCTACTTGAAGTGTTTTGTATAGCTTCTAAAAATTACAGTTTGGGAGAAAGATGGAGCACTGCTCTCAGGAATATGACCGAATACAGTAGTATGTGTTCTGGCTCTCATGGAAAATCTTGGGTCTGTTGTTGCAACTGCACCAGTTTTTGATAAACTAATAGTAAGAGATGCCATATGTCAGAATTAAGGGTGGTAAATATAAACCCACAACTCTTTTGGATGTTTCACTTCTTATATTTCCTCCTTAAGATGAGGATTGAGTCCTGCTAGTACATTTTCTGAACTGGAATTATCTAGTGATCTAAATTTATTTGCTGCCACCCACACAGTCTCATGTCAGTGTAACATTTATATAAGCAGCACATTCATTTCATCAGGTCTTTTGATTGCCTGAACAGTTTAAGTGTCTGCTGTATGATTTATTTAACAAGGTGATCCATACCACAGGAAATGACATTCAAGTGATTCTATTGTGCTCTTTCATCCTCTGGTACTTTCCATTTATACATGAGTTTATTCTAGTTTTCTGTTTCTTGTTTTCCTAGTTTGCTATCTTTACCTGTGCTCTACAGTAAGCACTTTATATCCCAATTTAATTAGGGCTTCATCATAGAGGATCATCGTTCTCGCCCCTTAGATCAGTGGTGGGGTTCAGGGGGTTCTCTCAGGTTCTATAGAATCCTTTACTACTGAGCGCCTGGTTCTGAGAACTGGTTACTAAATGGGACATATAATCTATTGTTAATTTATTTGAATCCCACCACTGCCTTCGATCCCATAACTCTCCCCTTTCCCCTTCCTTCCTTTCCTCAGTTCTAAACCAGCAAAATGGCTGGTGCAGATTTGAGGAAATCCATTGGGACAGCAGAGGCATGCCTCAGAGTAAAGAAAAAGTTCCCTTACCTCAAAGAAACATCCAGGACTGCCGCCACAGGATATAGTGTGTGCACTTTTGGCACACCTGCATGAGAGGAAGAGTTAAGTTAGGATTAGGCTGATAGTTTGACAGGGTTATAACAATGCTCTTATGTCCCCCCCTACACTTATGTCCTCCCTTACACCTTCAAGTTCATTCTACTAGTTCTTAGATTGTGATAAGCCATAATTCATTGTTATAGTTTGTATAGTTTTTTAATGTTTTGAGTTAACCATGTCATGATGAACCAAGGTTTGCTACTGGCCAGAACTACACTTTGAACTGACTTTGGATTTGAAACTGGTTTGAACCATTCTAGGTACAACCCTAAACATTCAAATCATGGTTTAGCAGTGATGTCTGACCATTGGTTGAATGTACCACGGTGCCTCACATAACAAACGCCTCACGTAAAGTATGTTTCACATAACAAACAAAAATTTCTCTAGGATTCTGCTTCACGTAACAAACTGTGCTTCACATAACAAACAAACTCGTTGGCAGTTGGGGCAGACGTGCTGGCCAGCAGCCCTTTTCAAAAGTGCCAGGCCTACCTCACATACCTGCCCATAGCAAAAGCAACACTTCTGCGCTGTTCCTCCTGTGGCCAGACGTCCACTGGGCAGAGGGAGAGAAGAGCAGTGGAGAAGAGGGAAGCAGCTCAGGGGTAGCCAGAAGGGAGCAGGAGAGAGAGAGGCTCAGGGTGAAGAGAAGGAGAAAGTGGGGAGAAACTTGGAAAGTGTCTTTGATTGAAGAAGAAAGTGTCTTTGATTGCAGCCTCCTAACCATGTTAAATGGGGCTTGCTCCCATGTTTAACTCCCATGTTAAATGGGGCTTACTCCATGTATTAAATGGGTCTTACTCTCAGGAAAGTGTCTTTAGGATTGCAGCCTAAGTAGATTTCATAGGGTCATGCACACTGCATGCATGTTTTGAATTCAATTCCAGTGTTTTGTCATTATTTTTACATCCAGTTAATATTTTTATATGAATATTTTTGGGGCTGTGGATCCAATCGTCTGAGTTTTCATTATTTCCCATGGGAAAATCTGCTTCACGTAAAGAATGTTTCACGTAACAAACATGCCTCCGGAACAAATTAAATTTGTTATGTACGGTACCACTGTAATACAATATGCAGAATCAATCTAATTCTGCAATATTGTACTGTGGTTAGTAAACATAGTAATGGAAAACTGTTATTAATGACAAGAGGCAGAGAATAGGAGTTTTCTGAGAGACTTGGAGAGACTGTATTGCTGATCAGCATCTCACATGTCCTCTCGAATCCTTAGAATGGCTCATGGTTTTCAGATGACTTTTGGAAGTTGTCCGAAAACCACCCCAGATTGCTTTCTGAACCTTGGAGAGGGCTTAGAGGTGGTGCGTGGCCTCTTCAAGGCTAAGAATGACTCTGGATGTGACCAGAGCAAAAGTAGGCTCTGAAAACTGCGTTTATTATCTGAAATTTTCAGTAGTTTTAACCCTATCCTAGTGGAGAATAGGGTGGCCTGGCATGCTAGCCCATGGGGTTATGAAGAGTTGTACATGACTTAGGATGCAGTCCTAACATAGGCCAGCACGACTTATTTGTCTTATCATTCCTGTGGTGATGTAGGGAGGCAGGCACATGTCTGTGCACTGGCCTAACCCTTCCCCAGGAGTGGTACAGAAATGTCTTACTGCACTTTTGTGACACCCCCTGGTCAGCATAGGACTTATGTTGGGGCTTAGGCTGGGCAAACTAGAGTTTAGGATTGCAGCCTTATAATGACTAAACAACAAAGTTTTCAGTTTCTGCAGGAGGTCTAGGAACCCCTGAGGAAGATGAGGCTCCACCTGCATATTTGTTATAAATGTTAGGAAATGTTTCTCAACTTATTTCAGTTTGTACTCTAGCCAATTCTGAAAATGCATGTTGTTTCTAAGTTTTGTTGATTTGCAGTTGATCACATATTATGTGAAATTTGACTATCCCTACAATCCAGAGTAACTACGGGAGCACATAAGAGACATTATGTGTACCCGTACTTACTGCACCACCTAGCGAAAACCTATGGGAAATTCATATTGCAATCCAGGGCAAATTGTTCTTACACTGGAGCAAGGACTCCCCGTAGTTACTCTGGATTGCGCCCATTATGTCAGTTTTCTAATTTGTCAGTCATGCCTTGCTAATTTCAGGAGTAAATATCTTCAAATATCCATTTTGCAGACAATCTTGTGCGTGTTTCTGCGCACTATTAAATATTCTGGCAAACATTTCAGTGCGTAGCCAATCAAATTCTCTCTAGACAGTGTTACCTAGCAACACACACATAGCTGCAGAAAGAAAAATGTAAAATACCTGCTTTGTGGTCTGTTTAGAAATGCTTAAATATCTGAATATGTGAGAAAATTAAAATATTGTTTCCAAAACAAATGAAACGGGAAAGCAAACTTTCATAGCAACCTGAAATATGCAAAGCAATGGTGAATTCAAAATAGATGGGGACACTGATCTTTCTAAAGTTCCCATAAGACATCTGTAAATAGTTATGACCAAACTCACAGCCCAGTCCTCTAACCCTACAATCCAGAGTAACTACTGGAGCACGTAAGAGACTTTATGTGCACCCGTAGTTACTGCACCACCTGGTGAAAACCTATGGGAAATTCATATTGCAATCCAGAGTAAATTGTTCTTACACCAGAGCAAGGACTCCCCGATGTTACTCTGGATTGTGCCCTAAGTCTTTTACAATAGTGGGACTTGCATCCTGCCACTGCAAATGACCAGGCAAATTTGAAAGGCTGGTGCAGTGGCTGCTGCAGCAGATACCTACAACGTGGTGGACTCCACGTGGCGTCGGGGTTACAAGGCTGGCTACTAATGGTGCCAAGGCTACAGATTGTGGGCAGGAAGGGCAAGAGGAGTAGCTGGATAGGGAGGGGAGGATCTGGTGGTATGTTGGGGTGGGAGAATGTGAATCCAATCCTCCATTTTCCCTCCTGATACACTCCAGTTATCTTCTGACATGCATCACAAAAAGGTTTGGTGCAGGTCCAAGGAAACCCATAGATGACTGGACAGCCTACAAGAAAGTAAAAACATTTAACGTACTTTCTGTAGCCCACTATCATAGCATGCAAGATGCACTCCATTGCCATGGCTGTTTGCTTTTTTATCTGGTGAATTCAGCTTTTTAGAAGTGTTTTTTTTCCCTCTGAGAGTAAATTCTGAGTTAAATGTGCTGGAGTATTTACAGGATGGGTTGACTTGATCCAAATCCCTGGAGAAGTCAAGTTACAATGACATAAATCATGTCATGTGAAGTGGCACTTGATAGCTAGATATGTGGCCCACATAAGTGGCCCACATTTAGATGATGTCATTCTTGTGAATTAGTTGCATGGACCTCCATAAGAGCCCACTTTGGCAATTCATTACAGCTTTTAAAAATGCTGTGCTCAGTCTGCCACATCTCATTTAAATGGATAGAAAGTTTTATTATACTTTGCAAATGATTTCAAGATAATAATATAACCAAGGTTACAGCTTTAGCTGTTAAAAACATTTAAAAAAACATGTACAAACATTTAAGCTGGCTCTATTATTTATGCATTTTACTGTTTAGCTATAGTATCGATTATTTTGGGATAACACAACATTCTTGTTGTGTTCAGAAAACTGAAGTTAATATTTTTGTAATTGCAACTTCAGTGAAAACAGAGGATCACAATAAGAATTTTTGATACCAATATTCATATCCATCTGCAACCATGAGATTTATGGTGAAACCGGATTGAGATTACTCTAACAAGAAACACCATCACATTTGGCTGCACATTTGAGAGGAAAGGCAGCAGTCATTGGTCCCCATATAATGCTTGAGAATTGCTGATTACATTCTGCTAGGAAAATGTTTTAGAGAGGATATTTCCTTACTCTGTTTTAGACACATGATTATTTTATGTGTCCTATTTTATATATAGGATTTTGGATTATTTTATGTGTCCTTAAAATAAGACCTTACTTCTCCATTTTTACAAACACACACTAGCAAAAATGTACTTAGGTTGCAGGAGTAAAATTCCCCCCATACGCTATCCCCCACTTTGCATTAACTCTGCATGCGCATCATCTCCCACGCGCAATACCCCGTACAACATCCCCTATGCGCACCATCCCCATATGCTCCAGCAACCCATGCACTGCGTCACCCATGCACTCTGTCCACCCATGTGCATCATCTCTCCATATGCAACACTTTATACAAAATCCGCCCATGCACACCCTCCCTCATGCGCACCATCTCCCCGTGCTCCACCATCCCATGTGCACCAACCTCCCTTGCACATCATCTCCCATGTGCACCATCCCCCCATATGTACCATTCCCCCATGCACATCATCACCATCACCTCCCTCCCAGTGCAACAGCTGGATGTTGATCAGTCAGTCTTCAATGTTAAGTATAGGACAAAAACACATTGCATCCCTTTTCAGCCCCTTCCCCCCCCCCACACACACACACAAACTGTATTTACTCAAATTTACTTGAGAAGCCCCATAGTGGAGGCTGAGGTTTTCATCTGCGAAAGGAAATGAAAGTCCCCTTCCCCCAAGGGGATCTCTGGGTGCTTCCCGGCACCTTTTTGATATAGCACTCGCTGTTTTGATGCCACTACTCCAGCAGGCACCAGGAAGCTCAAGTTTGGACTATAAATGATTTAAAACCATTTATTATCTAATCTTGGGGTTCACCCAAATGCTCAGATATAATGTTAGTTTAGGATAATTTTTATTGGAGCTTATGGCCAAATTTCAATGGGCAGGAGAACAAGTAAGATTCTCTTTATCCTCTTGGAAAGGTTTCTTTCTGAGCTGCCAAATGAGATCTGTGAACCTATTATTGGGGCTGAAATTCCTTCTTGTCATATATGCCTGCTAAGCCTCTCGTTAAGTGTCCTTTGGTGAAATCTTTGAGGAATCACTTATCCATAGACTTCAGGAGCCTGAAAGCAGCATGCCCCTAGCTTTATCATGGTCTTTACAGGTCACCATGTGACTAATGGAGTGATAAAGAAAGAGGCCAGAGCGATGATGGAGGAAACTACACTCCAAGTCAGATTGATAACGGCACAAGGGATTTTTATGTTCTAGTGCTGAGAGTGTGACAGAGACAAAGAAGTTGTTCTTTGCTCATGCTGTGACAGCTGAAAGTCACAGCTAGCTGAGCAGTTCAGGGTAATGGGAAGTTTTACAGAATCCAAATTGTCTTCACTGATCCACATAGCTTGGTTTTCTTTGATGCCAGGAAAATCTGCACGTGCAAATAGATACTTGAGGATTTGCAAGGCCTATGATACCTTGTCGATGAGGTTGCATTTTTGTATGACTATACCAAATTCAGTATTGGTTGTGCTTGTGAGGCTCCCACACCACTTGCAGCCCAGAGAATGGGATCGGAGGCTATCTGTATTTCTTTCTGATTGGCTCCTTCACATATATCAGCCCCCACCTGTCCTTCTTTGGCCAGTTCTCCTTCATCCCTGCTTTCTCACTTCCTAAATATATGAGCAAGCAGCCTATATGGTCCAAATGGTTTCACTTTTTCATGGGACATCCTCTAATGTCATCAGAGTTGATACTGTATTCCAGCTGACATGGCTGGGGCTCAGCTCTTGCCTGCTTCTCATTCCTCATCTGATGTTGTGGATCTTGTATCTTTTCCATGACCTGGAGTCATTCCACACTGTCAGTCATGAGTTGCATTAGCACATAGTGTTTCATGTGAAGCTCTTTAAGGCAGCATTTATCAAAGTGCACTCCTAGGAGTCCTGGAGCTACCCAAGACCCCTTCCAAGGTGCCATGCACACACCATAAGTGACTGTGATCTGCCCAGCACTGTGCCATCTTGTGTATGTGTATATGCACTACTCTGGAGCACTGTGAGACTCTTCTTATGTACCAGTAGGGCTCCCCAAATTTCTGTTTAGGAGAGAAAAGGGCTCCAGATTTAAGAGACTTGAGAATTGCTGCTTGCTTCTCATTTTTGACCTCAGCATAGCAGGCACTGGTGTTGCTGCTTTGCATATGATGAAGATAATGTCAGAAACCATGGGGCACATGAATCCCAGGAAATTGCACCTTTTTACACCAGTATTCTGGAAACAGCAACACAAGCATAGAAGAAGCTGAAGTATGGTCATGGCTTCTGACAGTAACTTTGTATAAAGGGAAGGAACTGTGCTATGGTAAATCCCATTAACCTGTCCTTGGAATAACTGTTGAAATGCAGCAAAATGTTATCCTGGGATTTGTCATCTACTTTTCATGTAAAGAGCCAACTCCATTTTTGACACTGTTCAAGGGAATTGCTAAATTATAAACTGTAAAAAATTGTAAAGAAAATGTTTCCAAAGAAGTAATATCCGCCATTGTCCGTGGTTCATGCAGCCATAATACCACCCTGTATAAAATACGGTATGTACATCAAAAGCCCGTTTCCCATGCCCAGTGGAAATTACAACTCTCCCTTTCCATAAAAATTTATGTCTACAACAGGAAAAATAATCAATATACACAATTCCCATTTTAAACAGGATTTGAAGCCAAAGTTTAGTTATAAGCATGTTCTTGGGGGGTGGCTATTATGATGCATCCTTGTCAATTTCTTAGTGCCAGACCTTCTATAATTTAAACTATGTAGAATGCAGTGTTTCTTTGTGAACAGATAAAGTGCCATTGCAAGAAAAAAGGATGATGTGTGTTTAGCAATCTTCGTTCAATCTTCGTTCAATCCCTTCTTCATATGTATGCATACCTGCCTCCAGTCCTGTTTATTCAGACTGGAGAGCAATTTGATTTGTCTCTACCAATGCCACTTGTCATTCAATTAATGTACAGTAAACTTGAAGGTTTTCCAGTTGTTTTTATTGGTGAAACAGCAGTAATAGCAAATCAGAGCCAGCCAGGTGTTTACTTGATTTTGCATAATTTCTTCATTTAGTTCTTCTAAGCGCTGAGATATTAAGCTGGGAATTTCAAAATTGCAGAAGCTTTTATTGTCAGATATGAAGATTAATCTTGCCTGCATTGCCATTCCCTCCCTTGATTGTACATATGTTTTCTACTCTTTCATTCCTTGTTTACAAGTCTGTATTATCTGTAATGTGAAGGGATGTAAGAAGCCAGCCTAGATAAGTAAGCTGGATTGTCGTTATCAGAGAGAAAAGCTTTTGGAAGTTCCTCAGGTGTTCATAATACCTGTTGCCAAGTTTTCTCTGTTCTATAGGCATTTGAAGCAACTGTGTAATTTCAAGGAGCGAGTCAAATGGTGAAGAGCACAAGCAGCTGCTCAGGAAATCTTTTTTTTAAGTAGGGTTTTCTGCAATTGAGGTGCGCCTTGTTAAGTGAGCATTAGTGTCAGGTGGAAGCTAGAAGATGGAGTGTTGGGTTTGACTGTTGGTGAGTCCAGCTAAAATCCTTCTTGAAGGCAGAGAACTCCCAGGTGGCTTGCATAAGTATCTGCCAGCTCTAATAACACTTGCTATGTTTTTGTAAGGGAAAACAGATATAAGCCTAGGACAGGAAAGAACTCTGAATATATAGCGCCCCACCACTTGAAATGGGTATTAAGAACGTTTAACTGTGTCTTAGAGTGTGTGCCCATTATCTTTTCAAGTGCCATTTTAGATAATTAACCTTTCTGTGGAATTCAATCTCTTCTGATTTATTAAGTAAAACGAAATCAGCTGTAGCAGTAATTAGGCAAAAGTTGAAATGGTAAAGATTTGCAATTTTCAAGACTCTGTGCTCTTACCAGAGCAATTGTTTCTCATTTCAGTAATTCCTAGTGCTCATTTAGACTCATTATTCTAACTCCTTCTTCTGCCTTGGTTCCTCTGTTGTTGCCACATGGCAGCTGGCAGGGATAAATCTTTCAAATCCCAAAGATGCTGATATGCACAGCACCTTTATAAAACCAGGCATGGATGGGTGAATGGAATCCAGTGGTCCACCAGAGCATGCATAATGCCAGCTGTCAGATTTCATACAAAAAATGTTCCTGCTGTAAAGCCTAACAGGCCTCTCTGGATTGTTTCAAGTTGAAGCATGAGGAATTGATATAACTGAAAGAGTGGGCTTTTTGGTGTTTCACCAATAGTCCTTTCATAGTCCTTTATTTTTAACCAAACAGACAGACACCTTTGTTGGCATAAAACTCATATAAATATAAAATATCATAAAACCAAAACTGAGTACTAGACGTCTTCAAGCTTTACATTTTGGATATACGTTGCTTGTTTCAAGATGTTTATTACATTAACAAGCACTGGAGAGTTGGCGGTAAGAAGGTAAGAGATCTTATCAGAGTCAGATAAGATCTTATCTTTTGTTTTCTATCAGGGGTTCCAAATAGATGGTAATAGTTTCCACAATATTCAGAGCGCACGGACATCATCTCTCCATGTGTGGTAAATTGTGAAATCTTCCATAGAGAACAGCTGAAGGTAATACATTAAAATGTGCTATAGAATAGACTCTCCGATCCTGAGGGTGATATACAAATTTAAGGTAGGGAGCTATGTGGCCGTATGAGACCAAGCCAACGGGTTTAGAGGTGAGCAAGTCTTATTGGCCTCACTAAAGAGATCTTGCATTTAAGTATCAAGTATCCTATGATATATACACTGAAAAGCCTTGCATTCTCAGTGTCTCAGAAGATAACCCAACAGCTTTAAGTTTGTTTTCCTATAGAGTCAGGCCAGCTGGCCAGGACGAGTCTGAAAGTAATGAGTAATATAGGCTGCTGATATCACAATTATAGAGAATATGCAGCCAAAATTTAGAAATCATCAGCCATGCCCTGGTTTCTATTAAACCAAGGTTTCTATGTTTCAAGGCATATGGCCGCATAGGGAACATAGAGTGGAAGAGCCAAGATCTTCCATAGGAATTTGCCCTGAGGGCATTTTAAAATGTTGTTTGAGTCCGCAATCCATACAGGGATTCCATATAAAAGTTGTAGACTCACCTTCGCATTAAAAATCTTTAGAGCAGTGCGGATATACTGGTTCTCTCTAATATAAAAAATTCTGAGCATGAGTGATGGATAACACTGAAATAGTGGGCTTTTGGTGATTGTTACCAGATAATGTGTGGCTCAGTCATTTTTTGGAACAATTAGCTATGCTTTTGCTTGGATAATTTCACACTCTCAGTGTGATTAGAATGAAGTATTCAATCCTGATGAGTACTTCTATGCAGTCATGGGCTGAGACCAATTCGGGCTGGATCACGTGAACCGGTAGTTCCACTCAGCCTGACGCTGGCAAACCATTAGCTACAGTGGCTAGCCAAAACTGGCCGAACCGGTTCAGGGGGACACTGTGCTCTATAGCCTCTCCCCGGCCAGCCGGGGGGGCTATGAAGACCTCGTGCGGCGCCACTGCGCTCTCCAGCCTCTCCCCAGTCAACTGGGGGTGCTGAGAGGCACCCGCACGCACCCCTTCCTATGCAGATCTATAGAGTTGGTGTGAACCTGCTGGAGCCCACCACTGAACCTATCTAATGACACTTGCTTTTGTCTCTTTTTGAGGATTTCATGGAAATGTGACATATAAAGTTTAAAAATAGCCATTTAAAAATGGTCCAGATGGGCATAGAACCGGTTGTTAATTTCTTTGAATCCCATCACTGGATAGGTTCCTTTTTCAAGTTACTCAAAAATATGCATGTCACAGTTACTCAAAAAGACATCAGTGACTCTTTCAGTAAAAATTAGTTATCCTTGGCCATAACTAATAGGTTTTTCTTCCATAACTAAAGGTTTTTCTTTTCTGTTTTACTGTACAGTAAATTACAGTGTTTTTAATTAATGTTACAGTAATTGTGTTCTGTATTATATTTTTACATTCAGTTAATGTTTTTATATGAATATTTTTGGGTTGTGGAACCAGCCATTGGAGTTTCCATTATTTCCTATGGGAAAATCTGCTTTGTATAAAGAACGCTTTGTAAGACAAACATATTTCTGGAATGAATTATGTTTGTCTTACAAGGCACCAATCCAATCAAAATTAAACAGGAGCAACAAAAGCCATGGCCAAACTCCACATTACAATAGTGCATTAAAATGGGAAAATCTAAATGACATGGAAGGAAAGAGCAAAAGACCTGTGTGAAGTGAGCAAACTGCCACCTGGCTAAAGGCCCAATCCTAGCTAATTTTCCTCTCTTCTTGTCTATTCAGTGGAGACTTGAGTAGCCCCACTGCAAGGCTTGAATCTTCATACAGAAGGTCCTAGCTACTCAAGCTTGGGCTGTCACTCATTTAGATCAGGTCAGATCTTGTTTGCAATTTGAGTGCTCTAGTGAGTTTGTTCCTTCCCATTATATTTCCAGATATTAAGACTGTTGTGGTCCTTTGGGCACAATCCTAACAATGTCTACTCAAAAGTAAGCTCCATTGTGTTCAATGGGTCTCATTCCCAGGGAAATATGTTTAGGATTGCAGCCTTTTGTCTGGTTATTTTTTTTTAAAGGTGCAAGGGCTGTGTCAGAGGGTTGCCTGGGGGCACTGTTGAACTACCTGTACTTCTCAGAGAGCCTGCCTAGCTGGACCAAATTGTGAGACCTCAGTGTTGGTGGCAGTGATAGTGTACCATCAGGAAGCAGGTGTGGGATGGCTCACAGTGATGGCAAAAACCATTTGAGCTGCAATGGAGAACCACTTTGTGAATGTTTTGTAGAAAAGCAGTATATAAATACTGTTTGATTGCTTAATTGATTGAAAGGAAAATCAGGGATATGCCGTTGAGAATATTTATTGCTGCCATTTGAAAGGTCAGCAGCCTTCTTCAAACCATGAACATGCTGGTTTGCAAGCCTCACCCCTGTCATTAACATGCTCTAATGCACTCCCCTCCCTCTGCTTATACCTTTAGTCAGAAGCAAAAAATGCTCAACTCAGGGAGAAATTCTCATGATTAGGAACCTTGGAGACCCAGCATCCTATATCACAGGGAGAAACATTTCCAATGCAAAGCCTTGGTCACTGCAGACAATCTCTATCAACATGGGAAACGGGCAGTTGAGTTTAATAGCAAATCTTGTCAGGCCAAAACCTACTTACACGTTCATGATGTGCAGCAAGTAATGTACACACTCTAGTACCATTTTGTCTGAAGAGGGCTACTCTCTCTGTCAGGGAAAAGTGCGTTTTACAGAGTCAAGAGGGCCCTTATGCTATTTCTTTGAACAAATAGGAAGGATGCCTTTCATGTACTGTTTAAGAATAACCATCCAAAGTTGTTTGCTGGTCTCCAGTTATTGTTAACATTGCAGAAGGATTTGAACAGATCTCAATATTTCAGGCAGCCAGAGCCTCAAAAATGAGTGGAATTCAAACACTGCATGACTGCTTACGTGCTGGTCTATGTCAAATGTCAAGTTTTATGGACTCCTTTACATTTTCAGAATGCTTCCATGTGTTATGTAGGTAGATAATATCATCCTCCATTTTCCAGACTAGTTGGCATCATCTGTGGCAGAGGACAAATTGTTCAGTTGTATTTGCCAGCAGAAGCTGTCACATAGAAATGGTGTCTGGTATAATCGCTGCTTTTACAGGAGCAATAACAGTGAGATTCATTTTTGAAGTGCTCAGTTCATTTGCTGATTTCATTTCTCTACCTAACAGCGCAGAAGAATACAATGAAACTCATTTTCTTTTGTCTATACCGATGATGTTCAATCTTTTTCATCTCACGGCACACTGACAAGATGCTAAAATTGTGAAGACACACCATGAGTTTTTGGACAATTGTCAAGTCACACAATACTGCTGATCACACTTCCATTGGACCTTCCCCCATGATCCATCCCACAAACTTCTGCAACACACCTGTAGACCATTCATGGCACACCAGAGTGCCATGGCATACTGGTTGAAAATCACTGGTTTAAATGAGAAAGTTTAAATGAGAGAGTCTAGTTAATGCTCTCTACAGATAAAGTCTCTCGGCAGATAAAGTCTCTCGGCAGTTTTAAGTTTTCAAGTGCTTATTCAGTTTGACTTGAAATTTTGTATCATTGGAAAATATGCCTGGAAAATGTAATCTTGTCCATTTAATATTGTTCACCCCAGTTTAGGCCATCATATTATTGGCAAAAGTTATGGCAAAAGGAGGTTTGGAAGTTAATGGAATAATAAAAATATTGCTGCCAAGAAACGGAACAACCAATATTATATTGTGACACCAGTTGGCTGACATGATCCACAAGCATTTCATTTGTTCACTGAGTAAAACTCCCAAATGTTTGACATCTAGTTTTGACAAAAGAAGAGGAAGTTTTCACTTTGTCTTGGAAGTGGGAATCTTATGATAGGAGCAGCTTTGTATAATAGACAAATGACTGCAAAAAGATCTCACAGCAGTAGGGTAGTTAGTGGGTAGACAGCCTATATGTAAAGTCTGATGACAATTGCAGAATAGAATGGCAGGTAAAGAGAAGGAAAGTAAGAGGCACAGAACTGTGCCAAACAACAATGAATGAAATAGGAAACCCAAAAGAAATCTTATAGTTGTTATATCCAGGATAGGTTATATGGAAAGACAGGGTCCTTGCAGGCCTGCTAAATAGTAGGATGAGGTCCCAGAGGGCACAATCCTAACTAATTAAGGGTGGCATAACTCACCCACTCCCTGTTTCCATGGTGGTGAGGCAGCCAGCGCATGCCTGTGCATTGGCCTAACTCTCCCAGGAGAGGAGAAGTATGTTGTGACACTTTTGTGACACCCCCAGGCTAGCACAGAACTTGTGCTGGATCTTATGCCAGCCTAACCAGGGGTTAAGATTGCAGCCTAACGGCAGCCTGAAAAGCAGAGGTCTGAAGCAAATATGATGGGTACGGGCAAAGACAGAATGTAGCAACCCAGCAATATGTAAGCAGTAAGTAACACAGGCAAAATCTTACATAGGTTTTGGGAAGAGGAGAGTTTGCAGATTTTTTTTAAAGGAAAGAAGCACTGTTTCTGGAGCATGGCTAGGAATCCAAGGAATGAAGGCATGAGGTCAAACAAGAGAGATCAGTGTTGCAGCACCATGGAGAGCTCAAAGTGATCAAGCTTCTGTGACAGCTCTTGCAGGACTGAAGTCTTTAATTCCTTGGACTCCAACACGACTCCTCTGGATCCCTATTCTGACTGAAGACTTAGGATTTTTAAAGGCAACCATCTGCCCTAGAATTTTATACTTGTCATTCGCATATAAGCACTGGGCAATGTAGGTTCTGGATGCCTCATATTTAGAGGATACTGTTTCTGGGAGTAGCCATTCTGGGGTCCCTTAGACTCAGTTCTTCTATCAGGGCCCTGTTCTGGGTGCTGGTCTATCCAGTGCGGCTGGTCCTACCTTATCAGAATTGGAATTCGAGCTACTAAACTGGATATATTAAGTGCCTAAGGAATGTTCAACTGATGGTTTAGAGGCAGCTGATACAATATTTCTTAGGTCTGAGGGAGCTTATGTCAACAAGGAAGGATGCAACATGAACAAATAGATATAAATTTATTTATTTATTTAATATTATTTTCTGTCTCTTCCCCTTTCACATTTATCAGCCCCCCCCCCCCCCCCCCCCGGGGACAATATAACATCCATTGAAAATGGTTGATCTAGATCAGGGGTGTCCACATTTTTTTGCAGGAGAGCCGTATCATCTGCTTGACACTGTGTCGTAGGCCAAAAAAATGATTTACATTTCAAATTTGAATAAATTTACATATATTAGAACAGTGGTCTTCAAAGTGGGAGTTGGGACCCACTCGGGGGGTCGTGACTTCAGGTTAGGGGCAAGAGGGTGGGATTCACCATCTTGGAATCTGGCACTGGGTTTTCCTGGGAATAAGTAGACATGGAGTGTAGACATGGAGGAACATCCTAGTGAGTTTGACTGGGGGTCCCAGAAAGATTTTTAAATTTGAAATCGGGGCCTGGGCTGAAATGCCTGAATACCATTGTTTTAGAGATATTACAAGGCTTGCCTGCAGCTCAGTAGAGAGGTCTTGCTGAGGGCCACATTGAGGCTTGCCAAGGGTCACATTTGGCCCCAGGGCCGGGGTTTGGACACCCCTCATCTAGATTACAGAACCTTGCAGTTTCACAGTACCCTAAAGAGTTACAAAGAAGAAAATACCAATTAAATACAAATCTGTCTTCTGTCAATGCCAAAAATTTGACTTCTACTGCTTCTGGTGTGTTGTGACCTGGCAACCCTACAGATTCAAAGACAAAAATAAAAAATAAAGAAGCAGTAGGTGCAAGGAGGGGTTCCTTTGTTATGTTTGACATATTTAAGTTATTTGACTCTGCACACCCACTTTTATTTGTACAAGCATCTTGAGTTTTATTTTTCTGTATATGAAATTACAATATATGAGTGGAAGCTATTCAGTATTTGAATAATGAATATTCATGCAAAATGCTCTTCTGAAGCAAAACGTGAGTTTTGGTGATAATGTGAGAAATTCCTCAATTCCCTTCGCGTGTTAATTTATTGCCAGTCATCTTGGCATCTTTTGTGGCTAGGAGGCACAAATCTTTTACTGGGCATCCTGGACTGTTGCCTAGCAAGAAATTTGGTCAAGAGCCTAACTAATGCATGCCAGAATCTCAAAGGACAAATGAGTACATCTAGAAACTGCCTTCTGGTTCATTTTTTTACAACTCCAGTAATCCTGGGTCAGGTATTTGAATTGAAATATTATCTTAAAAATACAAAGCAAAATACATGTCATATGGTTGTATTATGTTGAACTTGATTTCTTCTAAATTGAAATGGGGCAGCTAAATAAAATTCTGGGGCATCTAGCTTTGCATGTTGACCTTAGCTGACCTATGTCAGCATATGGCATATACTACTGGAGGTCAAACTGTCCAGGAAAAGCCCTCTCTATTCCAACTGGCACTTACCATTCTGTCACTGCCCTACTCATTTTCCCTCAAGTGCTGTACAGGGTCACACGGGACAACGTTGTCTATTGTCCAGCATCCCTGCTGGCTGTGTACCAGGATGTTCAGGCAAATAAAAGTGCTCAGGACATTCTTGTATAGCAATCAAGGGAGAAAATGAGCTATGCAATCAATGACAGAATGGTAAGCGCTGCTCATGGGGGTGTGGGCATTTTTTGAACTTCCCAATCTGGCCCATGGGCCAGAGTTGGAAAACCTTTGTATATGGCATAAACTGCAGTAACAACATACAATTTCTTGTCTGTCCTATTGCCAGTACAAGACTTTGGAGCACATGGAAAATAAATAAATGTGTTTTAATGCTTTTGATCAAACCAGTTAGAGCAGGGATTTTTTTTTTTAAATATTGCAACTTCAGTCAACTTTAGTGACTGATTTGTCTGGTCTTGACTAGTTGTCTCTAACATTTATGATAATTATTGCAACAGCTTCAATAGTCACTCTTAAAAAGTGGAATTCATTTTCATGATATCAATTTTGGCATATGGCATTTTATTATTATCATATAACTCATTATTAGATACAGTAAAATTAAATTTTGTAGCTGTTTAGAGCTGTAATTAACAATAGCCAGTAAACTTTTTTTAAAAAATCTCAAGCCTTTAAAAATAAGGAAGTGCGCTAGATTCAATGGCGAAGATTTGTGTAAATATGGTACTTCATAAAGTGGTGCAGATCCAAGCATAATGGAGCAGCCTGGAATTGCTCTATGTCCTAGAACAAGGCTAGGATCCAGCATAACAGCCTGGTCCCATTTCCCACTTGCCATCTTCTACCCTTGAATACCTCCCCTCTGTCATCCCTTCATAATCTCCTGCCAGCCAACCTATCTAATAATAATATCTGATTTTGGCACAGCAGAAGATGAATGTAGCCTCTGTGGGCCAGTTGTGTGTCCCTGCACTGACCCAGCTGAAACACGAGGAGGCACAAACATGTTTATGATACATTTGCAACCCTCCCAGGCCAGTGCAAGTTAGGATTGTGCCCTGAGTTGAAAAGAATATTATATCATTGCCTTCTGCAGTCATAATTTATATCTCTTTTTTAAAATCCATACAGATGTTTTAAATATTGCTAAAGAAATTTATTTCTTGAAATATCTTCGGTAGAATGACATGCTGTTTGATAAAACATCAATACATTCTCTAGATTAATTACAGTTTGATAGATTGCACTATTTTTATTCCATCAAAGGTGCAGACATTCTGCATGAAGTCCTGATGTGTTTCCAAGTGTGTTGAAATGTTCATCTGTCCAGTGTCAGCACAGGGAGAAATTTCATTCATAACAGAACATGAAAAGTTATTGCAGGTGATGGATACAGCAGGAATAATGTTAATCAAGATATATATTGCCACTAGTACAGCAAATGGGTGGTGAAATGCTGAGAAGGAGGAGGCAGGTTTTTTTCCCAGTTTTAGAAATACCCAGGATGACATAACTTCTGGGCAATTTTCTGAGCTTTGCGCTGGTATACACGATCATTAGCTACATCCCTGCTTCCCCTTTAACCATTACATAGAAGAGGGAATTTCGGCAAGTTTAGCTCAACACAGAAGGGCTTAAAAAGCAGCACCTGCCAGAATTCCCTCTTATATACAATGCTAAAAGGTAGATACACTCTGACCTCTGTTCTACATGGTCACCTTGTGTTAATGTTTGTTTCAATGAGTGGAAGATTATTCTTGGAAAAAACTGAACAAACTGTTTCTTTTCATTCATAAAAGTAGGAATCAGCGAGTATCTATGACATTTTTCTAAAATAATCAGATTTGAAACAATGTATTTTATATATGTGCAACATTCAAAGGTAATACGTATTATTTTTAGAGCTACTATCACATGACAGGATTAACTTTTCTTGATTTCTTTCTAATTTTGCGTACATGGAGATGGGTCAGAAATACAGAAGTTAGGAAATAATCAGCACACTCCTAACTGTCTACTCAAAAGTAAGACCCATTGTATTCAATGGGTCTTACTCCCAGGAAAGTTTCTTTAGGATTGCAGCCAATAACTAATAGGGAAAACATGAAACAATTTCACACTCCATTTGGGCTGGTTGAGCATGCATGACTCTATTGCAAGCTGTCAAAAATGTATAGTAAAGCACATTATGACAGCATAGGAATTGGACGGCCTTGCTAGAGGAACCCTTGACACACATCACAACACATTGATAAACTCTGTACCAGATAGTGGAGATGTGGGAGAGGATGAGGGAGAGCAGGGGTGGAAAGGTGTGTATTGGCATGGACTGTGCAGGGAAGGGTGGACTGATTGGACCTGGGAAAGAGACGGGTTAGGAGACAGAGATGCTTGTCACATCCCATACCCAGGTCATAGAATCATAGAGTTGGAAGGGACCTAGTAAGTCATCTAGTCCAACCCCCTGCCTGCAGTAGGAGATCCTCCTAGAGCATCCCCGACAGGTGCTTGTCGAGCCTCTGCTTGAAGATCTCCAGTGAGGGAGAGTCCACCACCTCCCTTGGCAATCTGTTCCACTGCCGAACTGCCCTCACCACCTCAGATCCTCTCACATGAATCCACTGGTGATTCAGGTTCAAGTAGACCTGTAGCTGTGGCCAGAGCTGTTCCTTTACCTCAAGGAGTCCTGAAGACTGCCAAATTTCCCTGTGGGATACCACACAAGTCATGCTAGGTTTGCAGCATTGCCATGGGGGAAATGCAATTGGATTGGACTATATGAAATCCTAGTAATGAATTACACTGTTTTTTTAAATTAAATACAGTGGTGCCTCACATAAAGAGCTTAATTCATTCCGGATGCATGCTCTTTAAGTGAAACACTCTTTAAGTGAAGCAGATTTTTCCATAGAAAATAATGGAAACTCAGACAATTGGTTTCACAACCCCCAAAATATTCATTAAAAAATATTAACTGGATGTAAAGATGATGACAAAACACTGGAATTGAATTCAAAACATGCATTCAATGTGCATGATCCTATGAGGTCTTCTTATGCTGCAATCCTAAAGACACTTTCCATTTAACACACATTTAACACACTGGGGCTTACTTCTGGGTAGACATGGTTAAGAGATTGCAATCCAAGACACTTTCCTGGGAGTAAGCCCCATTAAACACAATGGGGCTTACTTCTGAGTAGACATATTTAGGAGACTGCAAAGACACTTTCCTGGGAGGCTTACCCATGGGAGGCTGCCGCTGGAGGTTCAAGGTGGTCAGTGGGACCACTTGGGGGCAGTTAGGAGCAGCTGCCTCTGGCACCTCCGGGCAGTTAGAGGCAGCAGCGCTGGCCAGCAGCCCTTTTAAAGAGCCTCCATGCGGAGTGTCAGGGCTGCATAACACGCGTGCCCATAGTGCGCTTGCTTGTTAAGTGAAGCGGAACTTGTTACGTGAAGCAAGATTTCTTGGAAATTTTTGCTTGTTATGTGAAATGCTTGTTAAGCGAGGTACCACTGTAATTTAGTGCAACATATATTTGTTGCACAAATTTGGAAACAAATTTTTAAAATCCTATGTATTCCCTGATCAACTGAATGTAAATTTAAATTTTTTTTACAACCCTATTAATTTTAATACTAAATCAAAAAATCCAAACTTAAAAAATCCTATGTATTCCCTGATCATCTGAGTGTATATAAAATGCTTTTGTAATCCATCTGGTGTTAACACTACTATCTTTTAAAATATCTCCTACTTGCCCTAGCATTTAACAGCAATTAATATTGATTGGCTGTGCTTATTGGTATTTGTAATGCAGTTTATTTGTGTTGTTTAATTTACTTTCAGTCTCTTTAACTGAAACCCTAAACACTCTTTTTTTCTGGCAGTAAGCCTCATTTAATATAATAGGACTTACTTCTGAGTAGACATGCTTAACATTGCACTGTTCACTATGAATTGATGCAGCTGAAATCAAAGGCTATTATAGGGCAGAAAGACAGGATAAAAATTCTTTAAATAAACAGGAAATGAATAGATATGCATAGGTTGGTCTCTAGTAGTGGCTGAGCAGGTGCTGGTGGAGTGCCAAAACTGGCCATATCTCAGCCAGGACTTTTTTTGCTTGTTTTACAAGACATTGCTTGTATTGCAAGTCAAAATTTATTAGAACTGTTTGCTTGTCTTGCAAAATGCTCTCAATCCAAGTCACTCTCAATCCAAGGTTTTACTGTAGTTTCAAATTAGTAGCAAATTAGGAAGTAACCACATCATCAGCTCTGCTGTCCACATGATTGCTTTCCTTCAAATATTGTTAACAGAATGGAAGCAGCCACACTTTAATCACATCTTTGCTGTTGCAGGTAACAATGTGAATGTGTCCAAATAATTTCAGTTTTAGAAAACATACACTGCCTGTTACTGAGAAACCATAATTCTAGATCACAGTACCCAACTTTTCAACCATAGGGCTTCTAGTTATCTGTGAGATGAGAGGTTGTACCTCCTGGAACTCCTTACACAATTTTTAAATGTCCAAGAGCATTCATATTCTTGATATTACATGTGTTTAAACCATGAAATAACACCATGAAGTACTTCACCCACTGCCGGTTCAAGGAAAACCTAATAATATAATTTTTGCAATACAAACATTTTGAATGGAAATGGCTGGGGGAAACATCTTGGAATAATTCCCCGCCCCTCATAATATCCATCTGCTCTATTAAATTATTTAAACATTAGTTTTCTGAACAAGCCATTTCTTTATGTTGTTTTGGATAATATTTCCTAAATAACAGCAGGACACTTGTGAAATATATTTGATTGGCAAGGAAACTTATTTTGTTTCCTAAAGTGATCCGTATGCTAAAAATAGTGATTCACCAACAGAAAAATCGTTCTTGATGCTATTTGCAAAAGTAGTGCATGGTGTGCATAGTACAAAAACTATACTTCACAGGCTGATACACACATCTCTTGATGACTGTTATGGATTTTATACCAGTTATAGAACTTTAAGGTTGCAATCCTATGCACACTTACATGGAGTAAATCCCATTGAATGTGATTAAGCTTACTTTGGAGTAGATACACATTGGACTCCTCAAGATGAAGGAGCCTTTCTTTCCTGACTTCAAAGCTGCATTGTGGCTGGATTACCAGTGGAAAGATGGATAGGATTGGCCCTACAATCCAGAGTAACTTCGGGAGCACGTAAGAGACATTACGTGTACCCGTAGTTCCTGCACCACCTAGTGAAAATCTATGGAAAACTTATATTGCAATCCAGAGCAACTTGTTCTTACACCGGTGCAAGGACTCCCCGTAGTTACTCTAGATTGCACTCTAAGTCCTTTACCCCCTTGCTGTTAAGTTGTTAGGCAGACACTGCACAACTAACCAGAACTAGCCAAAGAACAAAACTTCAGGAACTTTAGCTAGAACAGCAGGATGCTTCTTAACAACAGTAAGCTTCTCTGACCCTAATTGAGGTTCTCAAGCCAGGCTTCCTTCCAAGCAGTGTGGAAAATACTCCTGCTACAGTTCTTCTGTCTTGCCCCCTTTTTAACACTGCTTTGTTCTATTCTCCCGCCACACGCTTTCTTGAAGTTATGTCTGATGATAGGATCAGCAAGGACAGCTAAGCACTATCAACTTGCTACACATTTTGTTCCCCATCTCCTATGTGGATTTTTGTGTTTAGTTTTTTTTATTTTAGACAGTGTTTTTAATATCTACTGTGAGGTGGGAAAATGGAGTATTCAGAAACAGTTCTGCCTCTTTAATTTAACCCTTAGGATCCCAACCGGGTCAATTTGACCTGGCTGGAAGTTTGTATTGTGTTTTTTACTGAATTTATTATTATTACTTGACAAGACTTTCTGAGTTTTTTACTGCTAATGAAACAGTTACAAATCCAAAAGCAGAAAAGTTTTTGAATTTACAGTTTTTCTGCCTTTTATTGACAGGGCAATAAAACCCCATGCTGAGACCATTCTTTTGTTTGTTGTGGGGAATCTTCAGGGCAATAAAACCCATGCTGAAAATCCTAGATCTTTTTGTTTGATGTGGGAAACCTGTCCTGCCATTGGACTGAATAAGCAAAATGGGTCTAATTGACCCGTCCTGGGATGATATGTATAAATTGGAATTTACAGAAAAACTGTAAATTCAAAAACTTTTATTCTTTTGGATTTGTAACTGTTTCATTAGCAGTAAAAAACCTCAGAAAGTCTTGTCAAGTAATAATAATAAATTCAGTAAAAACTTCCAGCCGGGTCTAATTGACTTAAACATTTAAATACATTGAGTTCCTTATTTTTATTCTGTTGGGTCTTACAAAAATGTTGAGCTGTGTGAAAGATGGTTTAGATAATTCAAAATATTATTGCAGTAGTTGAAGTCACCAGATGGTGCTATTTTATGTAGTACTAGTTAAAACGTACCCAAATTGTGGGAGTAAAATTCCCCCATATGCCATCCCCCCACTGCGCATCAACCCCCCATGCACAACAACTCCCTATGTGCATTCACCCCCATGTATAACATCCCCCATGTTCATCGCCCTATGCACATCATCGCCCCATGCGCATCATCCCCCATGTGCATCACTCCACTATGTGCATCATCCCTGCCATGCGCAACACCCCCATGCACATAATCCCCACCATGTGCATCGTCCCCCATGCGCATCTACCCCCCATGTGCATTGTCCCCCATGTGCATCACCTCCCACCATGCGCATTATCTCCCCATCCGCAACACCCTGATGCGCAACACCCCCTCAATGCACAGCATCCTCCCCAGTGCAACCCCTCCCTCTGAACAGCATCCCTCCCCAGTGCACCAGGCACTGAGCACTGGCACCTCCGGGCAGTGCTGTATAACCTGGCTGGATGGTGGTCAGTCTTCCATGTTAAGTATAGGGGAAAAAAAGGGTTGCACCCCTTTTCAGCCCCTTAAGGGTTAAATTTCTCCACATTCGTTCTTGGTGGGTGTTGATGTCACAGAAAGAACACCTTCCCCGAATTTCATGCTTCTAGGTCCAAGGCTTGGGGCAGACCATCCCTCAGTCAGAGATTCTTCAATGTAAAGTATAGGGAGGAAAATGCGTTGTGTCCCTTTTCACCCCCTTCTGGTTGGAATTTCCAAAAATAAGTTCTTAGTGGATCCCTCCATCACAGAAGGAACACTCTCCTCAGATTTCATGCTTCTAGGCCCAGCAGTTTTGGCTGGGCTTTGGTGAGTGAGTGAATGACTTTTCAGTTTTATATATATAGATTGTAACTTACTGGTTGTTACTTTGACAAGTATGAACAATACTCTATTTTTATTAGTTTACTGGGAAATATTATTGGAAACAGCATATATTTTTGAGTTTGTGTTCACAGGTTAGATGCATATAGTGCTTTAAAATGCCCCTCATGCTCAAATCAAAAGAGATAACTGGGACAGAAATGAAAAAAAGCCATGTCCAGGTCATGATGATTCCTGACAGGTAGATCTGGCAGTGGGACTTTTGTTTAAATTGCACCATATGCAGCACTGACATGCCAATATATCAGAACATATTCCTGATGTATTGGTGCATGCATGGGTGATGTAACCTGTTTTAAATGCGTATCTGGCCTTGTTGAATATAGCTTTTGTATATTTTCATGTGCTGACGCGGGTCCCCACAAGACAGGGTGAGATCCTGTCTTTAGCCCAGCTCTGCGATGCAGCTAGAACCAATCATATTGGCTCTGCCATTCCTTTGGACTATTTCAGTGGCGTGGAGACTATTGCTGCTTGGGTAATAGCCTGTCTTCCATATTAATCTTCCCAGGCCTTCATGTTCCGCATACAGTGTCGAGCACAATACCATAGTCTTTTGAGACTGATGGATGCCAAGTTAAGTCTGTACTAACTTAGGTACAGGTCTAACTGGGCATGGATGAAGGGAAGATTTGACATATGAGCCCCATCAACAGGTTTTCTATATCTCCTTCTGTATTAATCCCAACATGCTTTCCTCAGTCTAGCAATAGTTTCTTTTCGCCATCACAATCTGATTTGATCAGTAGGACTTTTCCTCCTTGTTTGTTCTTTGCCCAGCTACCTATGTACTAACCACACAAAGTTTGAAACAAGGTGGAAAAAGTAGTACATCAGCTTCCCTAGGCAGAGAGATGTTTCGTTGTTGTTGTTTAGTCATTCAGTCATATCCGACTCTTCATGACCCCATGGACTGTAGCACGCTAGGCCCCTCTATCTTCCATCACCTCCCAAGTCCATCCAAATTCATGTTCATTGCCTCGGTGACACTATGTAAACACCTCATCCCCTGCCATCCCCTTCCCCTTTTGCCTTCAGTTTTTCCCAGCATCAGGCTCTTTTCTAAGGAGTCCTCCGTTCTCATGATGTGGCTAAAATATTTGAGCTTCAGCTTTGGAATTTGTCCTTCCAGTGAATAGTTCCTGGAAGATGGACTGATTTCATTTCCTTGCAATCCAAGAGACTTTCTAGAGTCTTTTCCAGCACCATAATTCAAAGGCATATTCAGCAGTCAGCCTTCTGTATGGTCCAGCTCTCACAGCCATACAGTACCATATGAAAAACCATAGCTTTAACTAGATGGAACTTGGTCAACAAGTTGGCATCTCGACTTTTAATTATGGTAAGTTGTGCAGCCCTGTCAGAGCTTTGCTCCTCAGAAGCAGGCATCTTTTGATTTCTTGGCTGCATTCACAGTCTGTGTTGATCTTGCCTTTTGCTTCCCTTTTTTCCTCAGCAATTCATAAAGCTTCTTCAGGCAACCATTTTGCTTTCTTGCATTTCTTTTCCGGGATTGTTTTGGTTGCTATTTCCTGTATGATGTTATGAGCCTTTGATCACAGTTCTTCTGGCACTCCATCTATCAAATCTTAGCCCTTAAATCTGTTTGCCGCTATCACTGCATATTCGATCAGGATGTGATTATTATTTTTATTATTTTAAAAATTTGTATCCCACCTTTCTCAGGCTGTCTAGCCCGACTCAAGGCGGTAGAAACATAAAACACAATTAAAAACATAAATAATTAAATACAGTAAAAACAATTAAAACATATAGCCTAAAAGATACTGTAAAAACAATATAAAACCAAAGCGCCCCCCCCCAACCTCTGCCCTGTTAAAAAGCCCCTTTGAAATAAAAGGTTTTTAGGCTCCATCTGAAACTCTGCAATGAGGAAGCTTTCCTTAATCCTATGGGGAGGGAGTTCCAAAGCCGGGGTGCCACTACCGAGAAGGCCCTATCTCTGGCCGCCGCACCTCTCACGTCTCTTAGTGGCGGCACAGTCAGTAGGGCCCCCTCAGATGACCTTAGGTGATGGGTCGGATTGTATAGAAGGAGGCGGTCCCTCAGATACCCTGGACCCAAGCTGTTTAGGGCTTTAAAGGTCAGGACCAGCACTTTGAATTCAGCCCGGAAATGAATGGGCAGCCAGTTTATCTCTGAAGCAATGGCCCGACAGAGTCGAACGGACGAGCCCCAGCAACCACACAGGCCGCCGCATTCTGGACTATGATTATGATTAAGGTCATACCTGAATGGCCTAATGGTTTTTCCTACTTTCTTCAGTTTGAGCCTGAATTTTGCAACCAGAAGTTCATGATCTGAACCAGTTAGCTCCAGGTTTTGTTTTTACTGACCATATAGAGCTTCTCCATCTTTGGCTGCAGAGAACATAATCTGATATCAGTATAGTCCATCTGGTGATGTCCAAGTGTAGGACTGCTGCTTGTGTTGTTGAAAAATCATGTTTGCTATTCACTTGACAGTGTATTCACTTCCTCGTCTTTGGAGATGTTTAGGATGGCAGAATCTCAAGCTTGCTGATTACAGTTTTTGTTTTTCAATGTGCTACTTAGAAAATGACAAAACCATCAGTTTTAGAGGGTTTTCTGTTGGAACAGATGGTTCTTAAATGGGTATGGTCAAAATGTGAAACTGTGATAGCTATGAAGTACAACTGAAATTGTAGCCATAGGTTCTTGGTTGTCAGACCACAGCCAGCCAGAAGCTCTTCCAAAAACTGTGTTCTTCAGCTAAGGATCTTTAATGTTAATTACTTGTGTTCAGGAAGAAGGCAGCAAGAACTGTTTCTGGTAGTTCAGGTTCTGTTCAACAGGCTAAAGCAGAAAGCCAGGATTCAAATATACCCCCAAATCCAGAGTAACTATGGGAGCACATAACAGACTTTACTGCACCACCTAGTGAAAACCTATGGGAAATTCACATTGGAATCCAGAGTAGGTTGTTCTTACACCGGAGCAAGGACTCCCCATAGTTACTCTGGATTTTGCCCATAGAGAGCCTCAGCTATAAAGGGACAATTTATGCTCTCCAAATCACCAGGATGATATTTCCTACTCCTATTTTCTCCATTATTTAAAAAGGATTTTGAAATATGAATGCATCCTATCCATAACTGCTCTCTCATTAGGTCCCAGCCTCAGACCATGAGGGTTAAATCCCTCTTCCCTTCCAATGACCAGCCAAGATCTTATTTAAATCAATGGCCAGTAGAAAAAGCAGGGTGGCTTCATTCTGAACTGGTATTTGATGTTAATAAATAGTAGTATTTACTTTATTTTGGTATACATGTTCAGTAGTCATCATAGTGGTCTATTTAGCTAACAGTCTGCAATGTATTCTGAGGCCTCCACAGTTGGAGAGTACCACACAGTCCAACTTGTAATGCTAGCATGCATGCATTTTTTTCCATATCAATGGGATACATGCTCTTGAGGCTGTGCATATGGCTGTAGCTCTGTTGTACACGTCGGTTTAATTATCTGCTGAATTGCAGTGCAGAGCTTCTTCTGTATGCATGTGGGGTGAAGATAAGAGTTGATGAAGGAAAAGCAGTAAATCTTCTATGGCTTCCTTTTGTAGAACACTGTTCCAGATGAAGAACAACAGGGAAGAGGGTTGATTTAAAAATCATTCACACTGTAATAAATAAATGAGATGCAACAGTGTCTCTATAGGGAGGAAGTTTGTTCATGTCTAATAAATGGTGTTACTGGCTTCCGCTTGCCTTAAGACAGTTATGCTAAATATGTTCATAATACTAATAAGTTATGTTCATACTAATGTTATGTTAGTATGTTATGTTCATACTAATACTAATAAATATGTTCATAATACTAATAAGTTATTATACTAATAACATAACTAATAAGAAATAAAAACATCACATATGTAATAGGAAAGGGACACGTCTCAATGGTTAAGACACTGAACATGAAGCCCCTTAAAACCAACTTTTCAGGAATTCAAGACATAAGTGCTGCATGACAAAGTGAGCTTTCTCACTTGTCCAAATTCCTGCCAAACTGGCAGATCAAAAACATGCAAATGCAAGTATATAAATAGGTGCTACACTTAGCACATAGGAAGATAACAGTGTTTGTAAATCAGGTAAAGTCATGCTGGCCATACAACCACAGAAATGTCTACAGACAATGCTCTTCAGCCTTACAAGGGCCGATAAGCACCATCCCATAAAGTCGATCATGACTAGCATGCTTCCTGCAGGGATACTTTTATCATTTATGGGAACTATGGATTGCAGTAATAATTTTGAGTAAGTTTTTCTGTTTCTCTTTTTGAATGATCACATGATTGAAAAATATTTGAATTTAATCAAAGACACAATTACAGACACATCTTATAACCTGGTTTCTCAAGGTAGTATTTGATGTTTTTTAGAATAAATGAATTTTTCACATTGTTATCACTGGATATCACTGGATGTTATGAGAAATAAAGCTGTTTCAGGTTTATTCTCCCTCTGTATTATCTATTTTCATGCTTACCAGAGTGATAACATTAACTTATTTCAGAAGGCAAACCAGTAGGTGGACACAGGAATTGTTGCTAATTGTGTTGATAAGACTGGCTTGGAGAACTAAAGATCAACAAATCACCTGTAGGCTCATCAGTTGTTTGCATCCAGTCTGTCAATGGTCCTAGGAACTAATGTTTCCTTAAAATATCCTTTTCCCTACCAATTTTTTAAAAAAGATATTTTTGCCTATGGCTGTATATAATGTGGGAATAAGGCGATCATCCTATCCCCCCGCCCACTGATCTGACTGGTTAGGGACCAGAGCTGTGACAAGAATTGCCATATGCCTGGAAACACCAGGGCATTCCAATCCCGTCTGGCTAAGTCCCAATCCCAGGTTTGGACTCAGTCAGAGAGAGGAGAGGGGGAGAGCAAGAGGAGGTGAGAGCAGGGCAGATAATACCTGGCAATGCGCTTCCCAGTCTCCACTTCCCTCCTGGAAGTGCCCATACACTATAATGGGGCTTACTTCTGAGTAGACATGCACAGGATTATGCCCCAACCCCTAGGCTCTGTCCTGGTTTTGTCCCAGTTTGCAGTGGTTTTGTACTCTCCTGGTTTTGTGGAAGGAAATTAGTTAACCCTAGCTGTGATGAAAAGCAGAAATGGTTGAACACAATCATAATTTACTTCGAAATAGACATGCCTAGGATTGCACTATGGGTTTCCTTGACCTTATAGGGCTTTGCCTTGCACAACCTATTGAATGGCACCTGCCTTCTTTCCAAATGCAGATAAATACTTGCATCTGGTTTCCACCTGACCTGCCTAATTATATACTTCAATCATGTGTGCAGGGATGCTGAGCCAGTTTTGTCTACCTATCATGCAGGTTGAGTGGCATACTTCTCTGTAGGAATGCATAGGATTGTGCTACTTTATATTGGGAGTTATATGGGTGGCCAAACTAGTTTATCATAACTGCCACATAGAAATTTCAGGTGTTTCAGAACTGAAATATTTAAAAAGCATCTTAATTCTTAAATGTGTCTACCATGAACACTACGCTAATGTTTTAATCCAGTTGACTCTTCCTTTAAATTCAGTAAATAATTATAAAGCTTGCAAATCTCTTTTTTGTTTTATATTCATTGTTATGCCAAAACGAGCTCAGCCAACCTATTTTTGAAAACCACATATTATGTATGTGGCTCCTGAGCTATGATATGGCCACCCCTATTTTATGTGCTAATATATCTGAGCTTATGATAGGAAGCATTTATTTTCCGTTCTCTCTTTCTGAGTGGGGAGGGAAGGCAGAAAAAAAATGGGGTGTTTGAAAATCTGACACAATTAGGTAGGTTTCCTGCTCCTCTGGCACAGCTTGAGACAGAGAGAGAGAGAGAGAGAGAGAGAGAGAGAGAGAGAGAGAGAATACCAGTGGAATCAATCCTGCTTGCTGCACATACGGATTGAAGTTGTGCTGCTGGATGATTTTGAGGGCTTTATGTTGCTTCCAGGGTTAATGCTTAATGCTTGATCTTTGTTTTATACAGAAATATTTATAGCAGCACATTTTCTTTGATCTTTGAAGTGAAATTCAGAAGTGTCGTTTCCATCGTTAACATTTTCTCTCACAGTGGTAACCAGAAATCTTTAATCAGAATGCTACTTTCTCTAGACTGTTTAGACTGCTGTTTTATTTTTTTAAGGGAGCAGACAAAAATGCAAATGTGGTTGATTGTAGTATAAAATTGCTTCCCTAAACATTTTTTTTGACAATCCTGTTATAATACACCAAAAATACATTTGCAGAGTACTTGGTTAATAATTTCCCCTGGAAATCCCCTTGAAATCCTGCTAGACCAGGATTATTGCAAAAGTGCTGTAATGGACGGATGTGCTCTGGCTTCTCCATGTCCCTGCAAGCCCTTGGATGGGCTGAGTTTGAACTGGATGATCTGAAACTTAGTGCAGGATATGTGGGGAGGGCAGGAAGATATTGGAGAGAGGCAGTTGGGACAGAGGGAGGGCAATTGGGGTGGATGGGGAACAGGAGGTGGGGCTAGGAGCCAACTTGTATATACAACATTTATGCTGGATCATTATCCCAGGCAGTCCAGGGTAGTCCCAGGCTGCTCAGATTTGTTCCACCTTTTGAGTAGTCCCATTGGGACCCCAGTGGCTCTCTCTGGGTTAATGGGAAAAGTTTCCCTATGCCTCAGACTAAAGCTTGTGCTGGATACAGCACAGGCAGACTAAGAGCACAACCCAGAGTAACTACAGGAGCACATAAGAGACATTATGTGCACCCGTAGTTACTGCACCACCTAGTGAAAACCTATGGGAAATTCATATTGTAATCCAGAGTAACTTGTTCTTACTACAGAGCAAAGACTCCCCATAGTTACTCTGGATTTCACCCAATATCTGAATTCCAGGTGCAAGAGTGTGGCAACAGCCTGATCCAGCAGGGATTTTCTTATGTTAATTCTACCCTATTGGTTAGGACCCAGTCCTAAGCTGCCTGTACCAGCACATGTTAGGATTATGCTGCATGTTCAATGACATTTAGGGAAGATGCATAGATTAGCATTTCCCTTAATATGTTTTTATAACATGTGTCTTTTTCTGACATATTCAAGATGAATCAACCACAGAAAGCTGTTCTTGATTTTTCTTTGCATTTTTCTTTTTTCTTCAAATTTTCATCCATATATAAACAGATTTTTGAGTTTATTTCTTTGCATCCATTATTCTAATTAGTAGGAGGTTGAGAAAAATTCAAATATAAGACATACATGCTGACACTTTTTGCAGTTCTTTGTTGACAGAATGCTAGAAATGTTGAGGCAACTCACAGCTAATGTTCATTAGAAGCTTAAGCATTCCGATCCTTTTGGCCGTTACTCACAGTATCAGTTTTCTGTCAGTATTAGGCACTTATTTGCATTCATTAAAAAGGCAAGGAATCTTCTAGTGCACTGAACAGCCATGTAAACAAATCAAACATGCACAAACAAATTAGTAGCAATCGTTTTATGAATGTACAGTAAAGCTTAATTAATTGGCTTAGGTCACAATCTTAAACAATACCAATCTCAGTAGGGCACTGCGTGCCATTAAAAATGATTTCCAATTGAATAGATTTGTCTGTTAACATTAGAAGCATGTTTTGTCTTTCTAAAATATCTGAATGTGTAATTTTTAAAAATTACCTATACAAACACAAGACTGCTCTTGGTAGATTCTACCAAGGTCCAAACAGAACACCATTCTCTTTCTAGGAGGGTCAACTTTCATGGAATACATCAACTCTAGACAGAGATCTAGGGGTGCTAGTGGATAGCTCGATGAAGGTGTAGACCCAAAGTGCACTGGCAGTGATGAAGGCAAGATCCATGCTTGGGGACATGCATCCATGATTGAGAATAAAACACCAAAAACTATAATGCCGTTGTACAAATCAATGCTGAGGCCAAGCTTTGGAGCATGTGTCAAGTTCTGGTTGCCACCAGTATCTCAAAAAGGATATATATGGAGGAAATAGAGACGGTTCCGAGGGCCAAAAATGAATGAAGGTCTAGATCACCTCTTCTAAGAGGAAAGGCTACAGCATTCTGAAAAAGCATTCAGTCTAGAAAAGAGGCGCTTGAGGGGGAACATGATTGAGATGTACAAAATTATGCAAGGGATGGACAGAGTGGATGGAAATATGTTCTTTTCCAGTGGTGGGCTCCAGCAGGTTTGCACCTACTCTATAGGATCAGTTTGTAACGAGAGATAGGACATATAAAGTTTAAAAATAGCCATTTAAAAGTGGCTGCCAGATGGGCATAGAACTGGTTGTTAATTTCTTTGAATCCCATCACTGCTCTTTTCCCTTTCACATAACATCAGAACTAGGGGATTGGGATTGGACAAATTCCTAGAAAAAGGGACCATAAGAGGTTACAAGCCATGAAGGGTGTGTGTAGAGGTGGACAACCTGTAAAGGCCAGATGCAGGGCATATGGATGCAGGTGTCATTTGTGCTCGGTGAAGCATTTGGTGGTCTGCTGTGTGATACAAGAAGGTGGACTAGATGGGTCTTTTGTCTGATTTAGTGGAGGCTCTTCTTATATTCTTACATTCTTAACTCATCCTGCTATGAATTAAAGTCAATTCAAATGCATTATTAGGGAACAGACTGCAAACATCCACCAGAATGCATTATTATTTCAGCAGGTTAAGAAACAAAATAAGGGACAGTATTTTTCCCCCTGCAACAAAAATTGCTTAGAGATTTGCAGGAAACTATATGATAAATTGAGAATGAGGAACAAGATATTGAGTAGTATAGAAAAGAAATGAGGAAGTTGAATTGCCATGGCAGCTAAAGGCAGTTAAAATGTTTATGACCTAAGAAGGAGCAATAGCACTAATCCTGTTTTGAGCATATACTGTATATTTTACAAATTTTGTTCCGGGGGAGTCCTGGTTAGTAACTACTATAGCCAGTTTCACAATCTGCTAAACATATACTGCAAATCTTTAGTGGTCTGCATAATTCAAATTTCAAAATCCTAGATGATATATTTTTTGCAGGGTTTTGAAACAGTCTTCGAGGCTTTTTATTACATTCTAGTTGCTCAACATGATGTCAACACTTGACATCTATATATATAAAAGAGAAAAGTCACTCACTGACTCACTAACTCATCACCGCCCTGCCAAAACCGCTGGGCCTAGAAGTGTGAAATTTGGAGTGGGTGTTCCTTCCGTGACTGAGAGTTGCACTAAGAACCGGTTTTTGGAAATTCCAACCGGAAGGGGGTGAAAAGGGGCGCAACGCATTTTCCTCCCTATACTTTGCATTGAGAATTGCTGACTCATCAACATTCCGCCCCAACTGCTGGGCCTGAAGCATGGAATTCTGGGAGTTCCTTCTGTCACCTGAACACCCACCAAGAACCATCTGGAGAAATTTAACCCTTCAGGGGCTGAAAAGGGGGCAACGCGTTTTTGTCCTATACTTAACATGGGAGACTGACCAACAACCAGCCAATTGGGTGCTCAGTGTCTGGTGCACTGGGGGATGTTATTCGGAGGAAGAGGTTGCACTAGGGAGGATGCTTCATATTGGGGGAGGTTGCGCATGGAGGAAAGTTGTGCATGGAGGAAAGTTGCGCATGGGAGGATGATGCACATGGGGGAAGTTGCACATGGGGCGAAATTGCACATGGGGACATGATGCGCATGGGGGATGATGCACATGGGAAAAAGTTGCGCATGGGGGAAAGTTGCGTATAGGGAAAAGTTGTGCATGGGGGAAAGTTGCGCATGGGGGGATGATACACATGGGGGAAATTTGTGTATGGGGAAAAGTTTGCATGGGGAAAGGTTGTGCATGGGGAAAAGTAGCGCATGGAGAGAAGTTGCGCATGGAGAGAAGTTGCGCATGGGGAAAGTTGCACATCGGCGAATGATGCGCATGGGGGAAAGTTGCACATGAGGGGATGATGCGCATGGGGGGATGATACGCAAGGGGGGATGATGCGCATGGGGGATGATGCACATGGGGGGATAATGCACATGGGGGAAGTGGCACATGGGGTGTTTCTGCGCCATGGGGGGATGGCATAGGAGAAAATGTTACACCCGCAACGTGGGTACGCTTTTCGCTAGTAAATGTATATATGCTCACACTGTTTTGTTACATGTATTGTAATTCAAATGGAAATGAATTCCACTTGTTTTCTGTGGGTGCAATCTTTGTATCAAAAAGAGAGAAGAGGCTAATTTTAAATTGTTATAGGGCGCAATCCAGAGCAAGTTCAGCCTGCTCTGCCCTAACTGCTCTCTCCTAACTATTCTGTATCCAGAACATAAAGTTATGCTGCATCCAGAGAGTCAGGAAGCCTGGGCTGCCCTAATTGCTCCAGAGCATGCTAAGTAATTGACACATGGGGAGGACTTGCTCCTGAGGAGACCCCCCTCAGAACACGCTGAACAAGGAACAGCTGTGGTGTCTGCCTTATAAGAAAGCCCAGAAGTTCCTGACAGCCAGTTACAGCTGCAGTTCCTCTAGTGGAGGGTTGATGTTTGGAGTGGCCTGCTGTATCCCCAGGTTAGTGGGCTGCCGTAGTTGTTCCATATCCTGAGGTTGAGAGGAAGGGGTTGCAGCTAGGCTGGCCAAGAACTCAGATTTTTGGTCAGCACTGCCATTCTTACTCAGGCCTTATCATGTACCCCTATAGGTCTACTCATTACTATACCTGCTCCAGAGGTGGTATAACTCTGAGGGCTGGAAGAGGGCATTTCTGCCTTGGAAACAGGCTCTGGATACAGAGTAACTGCTCTGCCCTAGGCAATGCTAAACATGCCCTCAACTTGCCTCTCCTGAGCTGCTTAGGCTGCCCCCGTTAGGGCAGAGCAGGTCCACCTCTCTTAGGGCACCCTATCTTGCCTTGCTCTGCCCTAAGCCTCTTCCAGAGTAACTGGGATGGAGCATCTTGCAGTTGCTCCACCCTAGTGATAGATAGGGCAACCCAAGGGCACTTATGTGGACAGATTAGTTGCTCTGGATGGTGCTCTTAGCCTCATATGATCACTTGTTCCTCTTAAAACATTGCATTTTTTGTGTTTGTTACAATCTATTCTCATAGGTGGAAAGCTGAATTAAAAAGTATCCAGTCAAGTCTTTCCATTGTTTAACCACTGACGTCAGTGGTATTTGCTTCTTCATGATGTTTTCAGAGTCATAACCCATATTTGATTTAAACTGAGTCAATATTGCAAACAAATCCACAGCTGGTGAAAAGCACACATTTCAGATGTTGAATATCTTACTGTTAAATCCTATGCATTTCTACATAGAAGTATAGTTCATTGTGTTTAGTAGAACTTACTCACAGGTAAGTGTGTACAGGGTTGCCACTTACCAGCCCAATGTTATTGGAGCTGTATTCTGGTAGAACATATTCTGCCAAAGCAGACTAATAGCACTGAGAAAAGGACACATTGCCTGGCAGCAATTCAACTGAAATCCACCATCCACCAGTAAGTGCAAGAATCACTTACTGTCTGTATGAATAAGAAAATCTATGCATTTGGATAACTTTGGATGACTGAATTAGGAAGAGAAAACATTATATTTTGTGGGAAATGAATAATATACACCTGCTGGAGGATTTTGCAATCAAACTGATTTTTTATTTATAATAAGAAAATTGAGGTCAAACCAATGAAATGCCAAGTCTTGAGAACTTTTCAGTGTAGTAATTTTTGTTGTAGAAGGAATTATTATTTTAAAAAATAGGGTCAGTGCACACCTTAGCACAGTGATAACATTTCATACACAAAGGTCTATAGAATATCTATATTGCCTCAGACAGAAATAATGATCCATATGAGTTTTGATCAGAATCGACATAAATCCTGGTCACTGTATGAGAATACAAACTTTTATATAGTATTCACTTCTGGCAAAAAAACTGTGCATTTCTTTTGCCAAATTTGGTGTCACTATTATGTGGGAAGTCATGCAAAAGGACAACAAATGCATATGAGACATGTGGTAAAATGTCCTCATTGTTCCGAAAACACAGTTGCTCATGAATGAGATGAGAATGCCTATTGTCCTTGTCTGATAGATAATCACAACCTTTAGCCATGTTTCATTGTCTGCCATAATGAGAGCCTGCAATGTGCTCTTCCCTTTGTCGCTCAGTAGAGTACATACCAAACACTTGTTTCATTGTAACAATATGAATTAATTAGAGTTGCCATGGCTGGTCAACTCCAGTATTTCACAAGGTCATAATTTCTAATGTTTGATTTTTTTTTTTGATAAAGTCCTAGAAATATTCTTAAGACACTTTGAAAAACCAGGAAATGAAAACCGTAACCCTGAAGCATATGTGATGGGAACTATCAATCTGAAAGGTATAGTTTGACAGTAGCTGTTTAGGACACATGAGCTTTTCCATGATTATCAGGGAAACCAGCTGGAGTACTCAGAACTAATCAGATCTCATGAAAGACACAGAAGTTGTGGGCAATTCTGAAATAATTTAGGATGCTGTTTTATGATCAGCTACAAAATGAATGTTTTCCCAGTACTGGATTATATTGGTACTGTGTGTTAGCAGAGATGAGGGAATCAAAGCCGAGTTTTTTTTTAAGAACCTTTATTGCAATAACAAAATAATTGCAGCCTTGTTACACAGAATAATAGCACAAAGGGAAAAAAGAAACGAAGGCAGTTGCTCCCAAATTTCTAAGTTGGTGACTCCCTTGACCTAATGGGCAATTGGCCATGGCTCTGCATTATGGCTACAATTCTCTACATTATTGTTCCCAAAGTGATGAAAACCAGATGGAGGCCTTATGGAGGCCATTCCCAATAAATTACAAATACTGTAGCTCATTTTGGTGATCTCTATTCACTTCTAGTTGTGTGATCACAATCTGGAAGTGGGTTGTGGTTGCTGAAATGAGTGGTCTGGAGAAGCAGGGAGGCTAACAGTGGGAGTTGCTAGCCCCTTCATCCTGCTGAAGACCAGTGTACAAGCCCCTTAAAATGGTGGTGCTGCAATAATTGCACCTGCAGCCCCCTTGTAGGAGGTTGGGAAACCTATAAACATTATGTAGAAGGTTGTTTTGCAAGGCTTCAGTTGCTTCTCTGGCTGTTTTCTATAACTCCCTGAGGATTGAGGGCTCACAAATTGGGAACCATTTAGCTACTCAAGTAAGCAGTGAAGAGATCAATCCAGAAGACTTTCACCAATAAACTATGTCACACCACTGCCCTACGTGTGTGAATAAATACTTCCACCCTTTCTGATTATATAAGGGTCTCTCTGCTTCCATGCTGCCCCTCTTGCAACATTGCCAAAAACCTCTATACATTTTACTATGTGAATTTGTAAAACAGTTATTAAAAAACTCATCCATACTTATTCAGTGAAAGGCAGAGCACAAAGAAACAAGTTAAGGCTGAGCTAGTGAATTCTATGAGGAAACTGATATGTTTAGGGCTCTTAACTGCTGACAGGCTCTACCGAGGGGAAAAAAGCAGTTTTCTCAATCACAGTAATGTTCACCAGCTGCTCAAATATGTCAGAAGTGTAAAGTTGGAGGCTGCAATCCAAACACCTGGGAGTAATTCCCACTGAACATAGCAGGACCTAATTCTTGTCCCTTCCCGAGGTGTGCAGACATTTGCCAGGCATCTCCCACTTGACGGACGGGTTAGCAGGATCCAAAAGTGAAGACAGTTGAAGTGAAACCCAGTCTTTCCAGTTTCATTTGCATTTTGTAAAAGCAATAGCCACCAAAAAGGCATAAATATCACCTGCAAAGGCTTAAATAATACATATATCTTAACACACAGCCAAAACACATTACACATTATAGTAAAATGAACCAAGACATGTGTGGGCAATGTATATCTTTTGTATTTGAATGATGATTATTACTGAAGTCATAAAGATATGTCAGAAACAGTTTGATCACCATGTCACATGCAAATCAACATTAGGGAAGACAATTTTAGCCTTCAGAACCTGCAGAGAGAGGTTGAAAGAGTGATGCATGTGTTGAGTATAATTGAAAGGTGTTGGAAGAACAGAACCATCAGAAAATAGTCAGAAAGTGGGGGAAGCCTGAACTTTCCAGAAGAGCCCTCAATTGTGTCAGTTTGCTTGGGGTGGAGCTGTAAGGGGTAACTTAGCCATTTAAAATTACTTAGAGCCAGTGCTTTTTTCTGGGGGAAAAGGGGAAAAAGGGGAAGGCAGAAGGGGAGGGCAGAAGGTGGAAAAGGTGCTGGTACCAGAACCAGTAAGTACCCCCAGAAAAATGTCCTGCTTACAGCACAAACTTGCAGTGGAACAGGTAGACCAGGCTGCTTGTGCTATATCCAGCACAGGTTTGGAGCTGCTGTGGGTTACCACGAGGCAAGGAGAAACTTTGCCTCTTCCCATAGGCAACACAACAGAAGCTCCAATAAATCTACTCTAATCTGTGCCACTATTCTAATCCGCGCTGACCAGGGACAGGGCTTGAATCTAACACAAGTTCTAGCCTCCCACTCCCTGGCTGCTCTTTAGCGAGGAACACAAAGTCACAGCAATATGCAAACAATAACTGAAACAGTGTTAATAAAACTGAGTTAAATAAATTATAACCAAGGGTATTGGATGAAAACTCCAATCCACAACAAGTAGGCACCATCACCATACGGTAAAAATGCTGAAGAAGTTGCCTATAACCATCCTTGTTGTGGAGAAGATAGAATGTGTTCTTATTGCTGAGCCAAACAAGCATATTTGGTGGTTTCCTTAGTGAAGGGAAAAGGTGTTGAAATTGGGGTGGGGGGCAGGAGGGCCACAACATCCCTCTGAGCAAATCAGGCATGGAAAGGGGGGAGGTCTGTGGTGCTGATGCATGTGATATCCTATCCCCTTTAGGGCTTGACCAACTGACACGGATCAACTCATATGTTCACCAGAGATAACATAGGTGGAGGCTGGGGCTTACCGGCTGGCAAGGAGAGAGATGGGACTGCTTGGCAAGTTCAGGGGAAAAATGTTCTTAAAGTCTCACAACACAAATGTATTCTTAGATTTTTAAAAATCCAACAGATCATTGCTATTAAAGTCTCTCTTAGATGTACTGTGCTTTTGAAGTGCCCATGTTTAATATCACCAGCTGTCAGCCATATTGACATGGATGAGGCTGAGGAATTTAAAAGCCGGAATCACTGTTTTATAGATGAAGTTCCAGCTATATGACATCATTGCATGTTGGCTGGCATGTTTTTTGGGAATCTTGCAGTGTATAAGTCTGCAATCCTGAAGTGCACTTAGGCCATCCTATCTGGCACTTGGGCCAGCCTCATGCCAGATAGGACAGCCTTACTGCACCAGAGAAGGCTTTGGTCAGTGTAAGTCCAGTTAGGCTGGCTCAAGACAGGGGAAACATGCACCAGCCTAGCAGTGCCAGCCTCAGCAGTTGAGCAGGGGTCTGTTGAGAGCATGTTGAGCATGGCCTTGAACATTGCAGTTAGGCCATATTCTGAGCCTGTTTCAAGGGCACACATGTCTCCATAGCTCCTCTGACTGAGACCTCCTCAGGGGCAGGAATAAATCTTAGTAGATGCATAGGGGCCCATGATAAGCCAAATGGAAGCAAAATCAAAAGCTGAAAATCTTAGATCCAGCCTAAACACCATCCTGACTCTCAACCTCATGGTACAACTATAACAGCCCATCTCAGGCTATGGCACTACTCCCACAGCCCAGTGAGTATGCCGTCCTTGTCCTGCAGCCTCTTAAGCAGCTAGTTAGGCCAGCCTAGAGGCCTTCTAGCCCAATAGATTTGGTCTGCAATTTGTACTTTAAAGTAATTTTTCTCACTCATAATGTTTTCGTAAACATATTAATAATGATGATAATATCCAAGGAAGATAATAAAAGCAAGAATTGCAGGTATCACAGTACATAGTGTTATGAGAATTCCTCAAACAGCATTTAAATTTTTTTCCCTTCATATACCGTTGTTTTTCAGCAATCTTCTTCAAAATAGTGTGTGAGAACTCAGGTTTACCTATTCTGGTTTATAGGACAGCAACTGTGTTTTCTAACTTGGTTTTATAAAACTTGGTCCCCAACTTTGGGCTCCCCAAATTTTTTTTGTTCATTTCTCTCTTTGTCTTGTCAAATCATCTCAAATAAAGTTAGCTTTAGAATTTTTTACCAACAAAACTATATTTTTTGTGTGTCTGTGTATTCCCTCCTCCAGACTGTCAATCCTCTGTCATGTGCCCCCAGGCAGCTTCTTGCAGATTTTGAGGCTCAGTTCTCCAGTTTCCTTTATAAATTCTAAACCCTTTCCCCCTCTGGACTTCATAAGAGCAAATCTCAGCTTTGTGTACAATAATATAGCTTTGGGGCTGAAATTCAGAAATTGTTACCTCTCAAAACCTTCAGGCTGCAGAGATGACGTCATGTATCTTTCTATAAGTGAACTCATTTTTTACAAATGGCTTTCAAAATGTAGTGGACTTCTATAAGTAATGTTAAAACAAATATTTGGAAGGGATATCAAAAAAGGAAAGTCTAGTGTAAGAAAATAAATTTAAAGAATCTCTTTATTCAGCCGAATAAAATCCAAAGAGGTTTTCTTGATCCTCTCTTGATTTCAGTATATGAGGAGAATGGTGGATGGTGTTTTTAAAAAAAATAAGGATGGTTGCTGTAATTCATAAGTCAACTGTGACGTACTTTTGTGAGTTATAAAATGTGTGTACCTATTTTAAAATCACATTTCCAGCCCAATCCTATGGTTCCCAGCAAAACTTTCATTCCATTTCCAGAAGGAAAGTCCCAAACTCTATAGTGGAACTTCTCAAATATGCGCCAGCTATTAACTGCAGCCTCACAGATGATAGGATTCAGTGGAGAAGGCCTCTACCAGTCGTACCCCTTCCCTGGCGGTTCCTCCCCCTACCACAGAAACCCTCCCCACTCTGCAGACCAGCACTTATAACTTGTTCCAGTTGGCACCAGTGCTATCTCCTCCCACAGTGGGCAAAATCCAGAGTAACTACAGGGAATCCTTGCTCCGGTGTAAGAACAACTTACTCTGGATTCCAATATGAATTTCCCATGGTTTCCATTGGGTGGTGCAGTAACTATGGGTGCACATAAAGTCTCTTACGTGCTCCCAGTGCCTTGCACATGCTTTACAGCATGTTTATGACACCTAGCACCAGCGCTGGAGCTCAACACTGGCAATAAAGGCCCATAGAATTAGGACTTTCATCAGCATAGATGTACAATTCTAACGCAGAGATAGCAATGAACTGAAACTTAAGAAGGTTTAACAATGCATTCCTTTCTGATGCATTGTTAAAAATGCCTCAAGAAGATGTTGGTTGCATAAACTCTGTTACTTGTAAGGAGTAAAAGTGAAAGCTAGCAATAAACCACTAGATTATTGGCCTTTACAGGAATTACAGAGGTTGGCATTCTTAGAGTCGAATCTCATTTTCATCTCACAAGAAAGATGTCCAGTTAATTATTTGTGGGGGGGGGGGGGTCACTCATAATAAATGAGAACATTGTAATTGGTCTCTTTAGTTTATAGCTCAATTTACTGGAGGAAACCCAAACTCAGTTCAGTTGAGAATGTTGTTGAATTTTTAATTGAGTGGACTCAATGTGCTAAGAGTACCAAATGTTCTTGCCGTTAACACAAAACAGTCTTTAGCTTGTTTTCCCTTTTATTCTGAAGGACAAGACAATGTGTGTTTCTCTTTTCCCCATGTTAAATGTGACATTCAGAGACTGAGTGTATGGCTACAATCCAGAGTAACTATGGTGTTGGTGTTACACCAACATAGTTATGGTGCCACCAAAGGAAATCTATGGGAAATGCATAGAGTAATCCAGAGTAAGTGCCTCTTACATCTTCCTGTAGTTACTCTGGATTGTAGAGTAACCCTACAATCCAGAGTAACTATGGGTGCACGTAAGAGACATTATGTGCACCCGTAGTTACTGCACCACCTAGTGAAAACCTATGGGAAATTCATATTGCAATCCAGAGCAAATTGTTCTTACACCGGAGCAAGGACTCCCCGTAGTTACTCAGGATTGCACCCTAAGAGTTCTGAGACAAAGAACAAGGATCCAGCAGTCTACACTAAAAACTGATTAGAAATCTCTGTTTTCAGAGCATTTCAAGACCCCTAAAAACCAACTTTCTGACCACTCAACAAAAAAATGAAGTTGATCCATTCCAATAACATGTCTAATATCTCAAAATCTAGTAATATATCTCATCAAATATATATATTTATAAATATTAATATATAATTTTATATAAATAATACATTTATATACCAGAATTGAAACAATCTTCCAATTATTGTGGCCTTATAGCCTGTCCTTTTTAAGTCATATAGGATTTAGAGCTTATCTTTTAAAAAGGAATATAAAGAATGATGGGTGTGCAAATTATTCTTGGGGAAAGCATTCCTACACCAACTGGGAAGCTATAAAATGAGAAGACAAAAATTTACAATGATGTTTGACATTGTGCGCAATCCATAGTAACTACGGGGAGTCCTTGCTCTGGTGTAAGAACAATTTACTCTGGATTGCAATATGAATTTCTCATAGATTTTCACTAGGTGGTGCTGTAACTACGTCGACGTAAATGTCTCTTAATGCTCCTGTAGTTACTCTGGACTGTAGGGATTGTTGCAAAGTTGATATCTTTTCAGTGCTATGGAGGGAATTCATTCTCATGTTTCAAGAAAAAAAGTCAAGAAAAAAACATGTTGGAAAGTGTGATATAAAATTGTGTGATATAAAGTGTGATATAAAATTGTGTTCTTTCTCCACAGATGGAAAGGTTGAGGTGACAAAGGAAGGTGTAAAATTGTGCACCATGGGGCCTGGCAAGGTATTTGGGGAACTCGCCATTCTTTACAACTGTACCCGGACAGCCACCGTCAAAAGTAAGGTTATACTGGAATTTAATTTTGAAGTAATGTTGACATTTTCTGATATTTGGTCTGGTATATTTGAACACAGTCCTTCATTGTTGTTCATGTGTTAAAACTCTCGTACTTTATTAACTAAGCAATCATATTTACTTTCAAATTAATGTTGAATAGGCCTATCTTCTTAAGATATCACTAGAGTGGCATTTTCTTCCCCTACACGAGGTAAGCAAGGAAAAACACATCCAATGATTGGTGGGTTGTGTTGAGCCCAAGCAGCTGTGAAGACTTTTCCTTCACTTTTCTGAATCAATATACTGTTTTCTTAGAAGAGTGACCTCTCCTACCAGTACATGAAAAGACTCTGGAATTAATTGGTTGTGTAGTCTCCTCCTGGCCAGGTACAGTCTTCAGTTCAGATGTATCTGGCTGAATGGTTTAACTGAATTTAAGGAGTCCTTGCAATATATATTTATATCATCATGTGGCTGCAGTGTTATTGATTAGGTACTGATTTCTTTTCTTCTGAAGTCCATCATCTCTGATTTTCAATTTGGAGACCAATGGGATAGTGATCGCCTTCCTCTGATTTTATTACTTGAGTCTGAGATTCACAGACATTTACAGTGGGAACACCCCCAATGACCTCAGACCGGTTGTCAAAAATCACCTGGAATGCTGCTACTCTTATAAAAGCAGACCAAGTTATATGTTCAACAATCTGTATCACCCTCAGAAATTATACTTTAATGTCTCAAGAAGCAGCTACTGTGGTTGATAATTTTGAGAAAATGGGGCTGCAATCTCTCTCTCTCTTTCTCTCATTCTGTCCACTCTTAAGCCCAAAAATGTTCCTGGTGCTGATGCCATCCGTGCTGATTTAATTAAATTCAACCCTAACTGCTGGGCATCTGTCCTGACATTTCTTTTAACTATAATCGACAGAACTGGAATTATTCCTAACAGTCAATTATAGTCCCTTAATTACAAGAAAGGGGACTGTATATCCCAGGAAAACCCATCAGCTTACTTGTAGTCCCTAACAAACTTTACATGCAGCATCTGCTGAACAAACTTAACTGGATTAAAAAACAAATGATATAATGGGTTGAGCAGGTTGGTTTCATACCTTGTAATATGACTCAAGAGTTTACACCATTGTTTAGTCCTGTATCAAATATGCTAATGAAAATCAAGTTATTTGTATCCTTCCTGGGTCATAAAAGGGCATTTGATTCAGTCAATAGACCAACATTATGGACAGAATTAGCTAATCTGGCCATTGATAGACGACTCTTTGCTCTTATAAAGATTCTGTATACCAATACTGCATGCCAGGTATGGTTATCCCCAGAGAGGGACATTTTTCCAGAGATCCCAACCAGTAGGGGGTGAAAAGGGGATGTGTGCTGGCCCCCGCTCTCTTTAACCATTATAAAAATGACATGGCCTCTGTTCTGGATGAGATTGAGGGATATCTGTTGCAACTACTGTCAAGTCCCTCTGCTTTTGTACTCAGATGATGTGGTTCTACTATCCCAATCCTGTCTAGGATTGAAGCATTAGTTGTCAAATGGATAGACTATCTTGCTGAGAACAAATTGTCAGCTTCATTAAATCAAAATTCATGGTTTTCAGCAAATCTTCAAAAAAGTACTCATGGAAACAGTACTTCCCTTATAGCAGATGGCTTATTGAGCATGTAAAACACTATAAGTATCTGGGAATTTATTTCTCTTACAATCTATTTTGGGTCAGACATTGTTAAGTGGCTACAAACCTTTCTGGTGTGATGGCACAGAACATTGTAGGTTTCCACTTCAGCAGAGAGGGAGCATATATTACAGCTTCCTTCAAAGCTTTTAATGCTAAAATGGTCCATCTGATTTTATTTGATGCTCCAATATAGTTCATTTAATCATTTTTTAGAACAAATCCAAGCAATGCTTCTAAGAAAAATTTTAGGACTGCCAAAATGCATGTACTTTGCCACCGATTCTAGAGAAGGGTCAGACCAAATTGAGACAAGGGTTTGGCTTCAGGCATCCAAATGTTGGCTTAGATTGTTCTATAACTCAAAAAGTAACAATCTTATGTAGTCTTTTAGAAGACTTAACAGACCCGGCAGATTCTGTGACAATTCTTCATAAAATAAAATCAATTGGTTTCAATGTTGTGTTTCTGGGCACACTGCCCATCATGTCAGCATTTCAGCATATAAAAAGATATTTAGATATTTAGGTACAGAATCTAATCAGTGCTAAAAGCAGGTTTGTTATCAAAGAATTTTTGTAAGGAAATACTTTCTCTTCACTCAAGAGTCTACAAAGACTGTGTAGTTGAAACTGTTACTATTCCTGCATAAAATTGGGACAAACTTAATTTTGTGATGAATCTACAACTAAACCAGGTGACATAAGTGAATTGGTGGTAAAGAAAAGATAACATACTGTTAGACTATCAGGATGGCTGCTCACTCATGATCTCGTTGTTCACTTTTACAGGCTCTTCCTTTCTCTTTAGCTTGGGTGAACAAATTGAACAGAAACAATTTGCATGTACTGCTAAACCATGCTATTAGGCCTATTATTTTTTCATACAATGTCCCTTGTTATGCATTTTCATCCTGAGATGTTATTTTATGTTTGATTTTAATACTATTCTTTCCTCATTAATCTGGGTTAGTGGTCAACTATGGTTGTCCTGAAAGGAGAAATTTCAAGAAGAGAAGAAGGCAGTATTCACTATTTGTTGTTTCTCTTTCCATGGGTATTTTAAATTACAGTCAATTATGCATCTTCTTTTGTAGGCAGTGGCTTTGTGCAGAATGCCATTTAGAATGCTAACAAGTGATTTCAGTCTAATATCTCCAGCTCATTAATGCACAAATAAGTGAATGACAGTCATGATTATAATTATAATCACAAGCACTACGACAGGGGAGGTCACTAGTTAGCATTTAGAGCCATTTCGGTAGATTTAGATGAACACATTCAGTTTCTTGGAGTGCAGAGAGGTATTTAAGAAACATTATTGACTAATAAAAGAAAGTTATTACTGTTGCCTCCAAAACTCTGGTTGGAACGTCTGTTTTTTCTTCTGGCTGTGAGATAGCTCAGCTTACTGAGGAAAGACAGATGCTGGCAGGAATGATGGCATCAAGACAACAGTGGTCTTGCTATTTATTTAATAGAGATCTGTCTTGCATTTCCCCAATGGTTTTCAGTGGGCTATCAATATTAATAATATACATTCAAAATATAACAATAATTATAGTAAGATTAAAACACAAAGGAAAAACAAAATACATGCATAAAATAACCCCCACAGCAGTACAATCCAGCAGATGGAGGAATATTTAGCACATAGAATATAAAAATCAGCCGCAATATGCTGTAAAAATAGAAAGGTATAAAACCAAGACTAAACACAAAAAGCAGTAAGATTAAAAGTAACCAGCATCAACCCTCCAAATTCAAATTTGTCTGGTTTTTAAAGAATTATCTTCTCTTTAGAGTTATTCCAGTGGTGATTTTTATTTATAACAACTTTTTAGTTGTTGGAGATGTGCAGATTGGAGGGTTGGTATTGGATACCTTTAATTTTATTGCTTAAAAGGTTAAAACAAACACATAATATTTTCCATTTTTTCCCTGTGAATGTGGGCAGTTTAGTTCTGTGTGAGGGAAAAGAAGGAAAGGGATTGGCATGTTCTTTGCTGCTGCTGGACATTGAGGTGGACCTAAAAGTGGGAAAGGTTGAAAGGGAACTCCCAAGCATGCACATGACCTAGCAGCTATCCTGCTTCCCTCTGCTGAGCATGGTGGGCTTTTTAGAGGGGACAATGTGACTTGAGTCCACTAAACTAATAAGGGGGTGACTCAGCGGCTGAAAAGTTTTCCTGTTATGATTCCTTTTCATCTCAATTCGGGGGTGGGGGAATGCTGTGACTCCAGATTCAACTTGAGTCAAGACCCCTTCAACGTTTCTTATGACTGCTGATGAGGTCTAAGCTGGAGATAACTTTATCATGGTGATTAACATAATTAAAATGTCCACACACTGTGCAGAAGCTGTGAAAAATGCAAAGTCCTTGATGGGGGCATTTAGGAAAGGGATAAAAAAACTGATGATGCTGTACTGCCCCTATATCTCCCTATGGTGTGACCCTCCCCTAAAAAAGTGTGCAAAGCTGCCCTTCCTGAAAAAAAATGATATGGTAGGAAAATAGCAGAAAAGGGACAACCAAATTATCAGGGCACTGGAGTACCTTTGTTATGAGGAAAAGTTTGATACATGTTTATTTCAAAAAGAAGTCTAATAACCCAATCCTATGGATTCTTAGTACTGGTGGAACTAGGCTTTTCCCAGCCCTAATGACCTGATGTCATAAAAGTGCTTCTCGCTGCGTGTAGACTTGCACACTGCCAAAATGCCTGTGGACAGACTAGAGCCTTTCTGTGTATATCAGAGCAGCCACATGATTCTGCCAACATAGGTAAGGTGGCAGGGGACAGGGCATGGGAAGAGTGGAACAGGGTGGCAATGGGGGCAGCCAAAGTGCAGACAGGGTCTGTGAAGGGGGTAGGTCTGCAGAGAGAGGTAATTACCAAACCTTATCCTCCTTCCTTAACCTGATCCTGCTGTATGGATCCAGATGGACTGAGGCCAGCCAGTGCACATTGGAGTAGATGCCGTCACGCAGCTGACATTGACTTGGAGACAACAGATTGATTGATTGATTGATTGATTGATTTGTACTCTTCCTTTCTTCCTGAAAGGCACTCAAAGTGGCTAACAACCCATAATTTATACAATAAACAATAAAATATGAATAAAACAATACAAATACATTAAAGTATAAAATATGCCAGGCATCAGCAATAAAAATGAGCTATAAAAACATAACTTATATTAGCAGCATGAACTATTATGAGATCTTAGAGGCTTTGCTAAATAAACAGGTCTTCAGGCCCCACAGGAAGGTTAGTAGTAAGGAAGCTGTTTTCATCTCAAAGAGGAAGGCGTTCCAGAGTGTGGGTGCCACCACCAAGAAGGCCCTGTTTCTAGTTATCAAACCCCTAACCTCTCTCAGCAATGGCACAGTCAGCAGGCCCCCTCTGACGACCTCAGAAAACAGGCCAGCCTATATGGAAAAAGGCAGTCTCTCAAATTAGTTGGTCCCAAGACTTTACGGCAGTGATTTTCAACCAGTGTGCCTTGGCACGCTGGTATGCTGCAAGTGTTCCACAGGTATGCCGTGGGGGTTGGAAAATGTATTTATTAGATATCATTTATTAATAGGGCCATTAAGGGTTGTGAACCCTCCACCAGCAGCATGGTGTGCCTTGTCAGTTGTCAAAAGACTAATAGTGTGCCTTAACAATTTTATTGCCTTGTCAGTGTGCCATGAGATGGAAAAGGTTGAAAATCACTGGATTAGGGCTTTGAATGTTAAATCAAGCATCTTGAATTTGGTGTGGAAGCAAACCGGCGGCCAATGTAGCTGTTGGAGCAGTGGTGTGACTGATGTTATCTTACTTAGAGGAGCACTGCAACTGCCCATCTCACCCCAATAATAGGAAGTGTTTAGAGCCACAGCGCTAGAAGGATGAATGGATAGAATACAACTCGGTGGGTGCAATCCTAACCTGGGCCAGCACAACTCATTGGTCTTCTTGTTTCTGTGCTGATGTAGGGAGGCAAACACATTTCTGTGCACTAGCATAACCCTCCTCCAGTAGTGGTGCATAGTGGCACTCCAGGCCAGCGAGGGACTTGTGCTGGGGCTTATGCCAGCCTAACTGGGAGACTGGATTGTAGGCTAAGAAGGTTATGGTGACCATTTTTTTCTAGAACTTGGTCACCCAGGGAAATATATGAGTGGGCTGTTGAGAACAGATAAAAGAATTTATTTCACACAGGCTGTGAATGTACTGTCACAAGAGATGTTAAGAGCTACCAACTCTGATGGCTTTAAGGAGGACTTAGATAAAGTCAAGGTTCAGATGTCTATTAATAGCTGCTAGTTATGATGACCATAGAGAATGCTCAAGTCCAGAAGCAGTGGCTATATTCATATCCCTTGCTTTCCTGACCTGTTTGTAGGAGTCACAGAGGCATCTGAGGAGTCACTGAGGCATCCGATTAGTCTCTGTTGGCAATAAAATGCTCAACAAAACTCTGGCTCTGATCCAGCAAGCTTTTTAAAAATGGTAATATTCAAGGAGCTTGCAACAACTTTCATGAACAGCTGTTTTAGTGAACTCACTTTTAGGAAGACATTTTTTCCTTGTTTTCAGGCATGGGGCTAGATAGTCCACAGAAATGGGGGTCCTTGGGTGCTTGGTCTTCTTGTAAATAAACATGAAAAGCCTCCGATAAACCAAGGGTTTAGATTGGGGAAGTTAAGGTATCTCTTTGAGTGACCAGAGGAATTACAACTATTTCTCACTATCCTTATTTCAAACCACAAAAGTTCTTTATGAGTAACTGCAGTATTTTGCTCTCTGGTTCTAGTAGCAGACTATATTATTTATCTACATCTACAGTATTTATATACCGCTTTTCAACTGAAAAGTTCACAAATTGGTTTACAAGAAGATGAAAAAATTCATAGCTAATTAATAGCTAATGGGTCCCTGTCCCAAAAGGGCTCGCAATCTAAAGTGCAAAAAGAACACCAGCAGAAGCCACTAGAACAGACATTGCTGGGGTGTGGAGGGCCAGTTACTCTCCCCCTGCTAAATAAAATAGGAACACCCACTTGAAAGAGTGTCTCTTGCCCAGTAAGCAGGGGCTAAATATTATAAAGCAGGATAAATATTATAGACATAAATATTTATCTGTTCTAGATATATCTGGGGGAAAATCCTTCTTTTGTTTTAAAAAAATGACTAGGTTGTATATTTTTCACTTATTTTGTGACATGTAAAAAGAAAATAACAATGACTCTTCTCTGCCTACCAGGATTTATCTTACGCTGGAATCTACAGTGGCATCTTTGTGGGAAAAGAAATCAATACTCATGATTGGGGTTGTACAGATTCCTGTAGTGATTAGGCATGTCACTGGGAATTGGGGCATACTTTGTAGAAAACAAGGAGATCAGGATAGAGGTGTTTCTCAAATGTTGGCTTGTTTCTCAAATGTTTCAGCGTACTGAAAAAATTCCCTGAAAAATATTGTAATGACATTTAGAATTTGAGCAATCCAATGTTTTTTGTCCCAGAGGCATTCATTCCCTGACTGATGTTTGAGTTTTAAAGGTCATAACATGTAAGAAAGTTTCTTGTTTTTGGCATCCAGTACTTCAGAAGGCACTAGATATTGATGTTTCATATCATTCTTGTATTTCTTGTATGGGTATATGCTGCATTTGTAAAAGTAATATCAGCAAAAGTTTATAGGCGAGGCTGCTACTAACATGCTACTAACATGTGTAAGTGATAATTTTTTTCCTGCCATGAATGTACTTCCAGTTTAATGACTTCAGTTCCAGTAGAACTTGAAAGATTCATTCTGAAAAGTGGGTCCCACTGCTACAAAGTCTGAAAGCTGCTGCTTTAAGGCTTTATTTTCTTTGACTAATATCTCAGGAGGTGAAAAGCAAACTAAAGATACAGTCCGAAAGGGCCATAGAGCCAGTGCTGAGCTCCAGAAGCAGTAATGGTTGCTGTAAATGTACCATAAAGCATGTTTATGACATCTTTTTATTTGACATCTTAAGGAGCGCTGGACCAGCACTGGGTGAGGGATGCTTTCCAGAGCTAAGTGGGACTACCAGATGGTGGTGCAGCCTTCTGGGGGACAGTGGAATGGGGACGAGCAGAGGGATGCCCTCTCTACTGGATCCTATCCTCAAGTGTCAGGATTAAAAGCCAGTGCTGGCCACTGTGGGTGCTGAGACCTTCTTTAGGAGAAGGAGACGAATATCGCCTTCCAATGAAATGATTTCCAGTAGATTACCAGTTCTTGTGGGATACTTATTTTGGCTCCGCTATTCCTCTAGGCTCCCAGAAGGTTAGGACTGAACTTTAATAAAATACAAAGTGCTCTCCTGGAGGAGGGTCAAAAACTTCTTTTAGTGTTAGGGCGCAATTTGTGTAAGAACAATTTACTCTGGATTGCAATAAGAATTTCCCATAGGTTTTTACTAGCTGGTGCTGTAACTACGGGTGCACGTAATGTCACTCATGTAGTGTCCGTAGTTATTCTGGATTGTAGAATATTTTTGTTACACTTGACATCTCCATTTGTTTGAATTCAGTGATGGACCCTTAGTCATATTCAAGTAGAATGTGAAGAAAAATATCACTGAAAGGACATCACTGGTTTTGAGGAATAAGGGATTCATTATTTTCTTGTTAATAACAGATACCTTCATTAAAAAAGTTTAACATAACGCACAATAATTTCCTGCTGTCAGAAACAACAGAGATGATAAAAATTGGCTATGATCTACACAACTTACCTTACAATCCAGAGTAACTACAGGAGCACATAAGAAACTTTACGTGCACCCGTAGTTACTGCACCACCTAGTGAAAACCTATGGGAAATTCATATTGCAATCCAGAGTAAATTGTTCTTACACTGGAGCAAGGACTCCCCATAGTTACTCTGCATTGCGCCCTTACAGAGTTTCTATATATCTCTATGAGTATCTTTGTTCTGCTAAACTCATTTTCTAATCAATATAGCAATCTGCACTACAGACGCAACAATTTGCTCTTATGGGGTTATGATGAAAATGCACCACTATTCTTTCTTTACTTCTGTTTACCTTTTCCAAGCATTGATGTACTAGAGAAAATGGGCCTGAATGCTTTGCTTCATCAGAGAAGTCATTCTTAGGTCTTTCTCACTAGTTGCTCCAATACCTTAGACAACTCATTGATTCTACTAGTCAAGAAAGCATTTCTCCAGTGCTTCATAAACCAATGGTTCATTTCTCCATTGATAGAGACAATAGGAGTGACAAGGTTTTCCCCCCGGTCAGCTTCTCTTTCCTCTAATCTAGCCCTATAAACACAGTAAGAAGATGGTGGTGTTATCAAAAGAAGGGATTGTGCATGTGGGCAGTTTATGCTTCCTGGACCTAAGAAAAGTCAGTCCTTTTCTGTATTACATTCTCCTTTTGCTATTTCATTCTTCACAATCTATCCTCCTCTTTTTCTATAATTTTCATCTTTTTCTATAATTATTAAATTTTGCCATTTTAGAAGTAGATTTGTTCAATACATATAGGAAAAATTTAAAAGGAGGTGGAATTAGGCTGCATAAAGGATGCTTGCACCATCCTGGGTGCAAGCTGCACTGAGGAGGCTGTATCCAATAATACCAAAGTATTTTTTATTTTATGAATTTTTATCCTGCCTTTCTCCTGGGAGGGGACTCAAGACAGCTAACAAAGAAAATGAGAAACAATTAGAAAACAGTTACAGTAAAGATTAAAAAGACAGTAAAAACATTTTAAAACAATGCAGTAATACAAATTACATTAAAACACATTAAAATCACAATAAAAATATCAGCCCGGCAGTAATAGAAAGCTTTTTTAAAACAGGAACATTTTAGAAAGTATAGAATAGAATGGGGGAAGGGAGGGCAGAGAAGAGGTGGGGACGAGGATTCTGGGGTGTAGGGATGGTGGGTGGACGGCGGTCCTGGGGGTGGCTAGGACAGGTATGCTTCACAATTATGCTCTAGTGTTTGTTTTGATTGTGCTACCTAAGGTAGGAATCATGTCTTCATACTGACTGGTTCTTCAGAAGGAAACATGGCATCAGATTCAGAAACTTTCAAAATTGCAGCAGTAATGTCAAGCCCTGTACTTCCCATGTCATTGTCACAAAGTGCTTGCAGCTAAACACCAAGATCTCAGACAGATGAAAAAAAGTAGAATGAAAGAATGCAGGTTGACTTGTGAGGTCAAATTAAAATTTATAGCACATCTGGGTCTTTTTATGGATCATAGGAATTGCTGGATGTGTTCAGCGTCAGATCAAAACTAACATAGCATTAACCTCAGAAAGGACATGAATGGGAGTGTTTGGGGAATTTAAATCCTGTTCTCAGTGAATTAAAGAATATGCTTCAATCTTGGAGTTAGGGATTGATCCTGAAGTGGGTGTGTATGCTTACCGCCAGCACACAATGTCACAACCATGCCATAAGGAATGCCTGTGTTACCAGTAGCCCAGCCAAAGCTGGCTCAGCATGAGCCTGCACTGAACTAGTGCCAAGTGGAAGATGGACCTCCACAACTCAAAGTTCCATGCGAGTGCCAGGTAGGATGGGGGTAGGTGGTGGGACTCTTACAAGGTAGCAGGGGGAAGGAGAGGGAAGAGTTGGGGCAGGAGGAATGTGGAACTGGTGGAGCTCAGCTCTGCTGGATCCTGAGCCCCATGTTGGGTGTTGTGACCCAAGGATTCATGAGTCTATGCCAGCTATCCAACGCAGGGACAAGAAGCCCCACTAATGTCCCCTTCTCTTGAGGCACCACTGCCAGTTGTCTGGCATACTCAGGATGCAACAGCAGTTATTTTAGTGCTGTGACTGCTCCACACACCACACAGTTTAGTGCTGGGCTATAAATCTCATAGTACAAGCCGAACTTGCCCTGGAACAGGCAGGCTCAGCCTGTACTGTATACATTGCATGTTTTGTGACTGGGAAGGAAATATTTCCCTAGGGTAGGACTCCAGCAGCCCTAATGCATCTACTTGGACTTAGACTACCTCTGGGATTGTCCTCCTTCCTGCCTCCTCCCCACTCCAAAATTCCTCCCTTCTGCCTCCTCCCCAGCATCCTCATGTCCCTACCCTTGAGCTGGCCAAGATCAGTCAGTGACACTCACCATCACATGGGCCCCTGTTGGCATGGGGTGGATGGCGCATCTCCCAGGTCCAGCCTCCCCTCCTCACTGGGTGGTGCAGATGCGCCTAACTGTATGTTTGTGACACTCCTAGGTCAGCGCTGTGGCCCAAATGAGCAACTAGGTTTCTTCTGCACATAGACTTCCTAATAGGCAGGAATGATCAGTTGATGTATTTGGAGGTAATTAGTGCAAAATATTTGCTCAGAAGCCATTGATGGCCAGTTATTTCTTAAATTAGCACTTGTGATTGCTTCGTGATATAGTCCATAGTCCACCTTTTATTTTTAAAAAAAAAAAGCTTTTTAAATGGGGCAGAGGTTGGGGGGCAGTTTTATTGTTCTGTTTTATTGTTTTTAACAAATGTTATTAGTCTGTTTTAATTGTTCTCAGTTTTTTAATCTAATTGTACGAGGTATTTTAATTGTATTTTAATTATGTTTTAATCTATATTTATAATTCTATTTTAATGGTGTTTTATTTTTCTGAGTGATGTTAGCTGCCTTGAGCTCCCTCTTGCAGGTGAGGAAAGACGGGATACAAATTAAGGGCACAATCCCAGAGCAAGTTCAGCCTGCTCTGCCCTAACTGCTCTCTCCTAACTATTCTGTATCCAGAGCAGAAAGTTATGCTGCATCCAGAGAGTCAGGAAGCCTGGGCTGCCCTAACTGCTCCAGAGCATGCTAAGTAATTGACACATGGGGAGGACTTGCTCCTGAGGAGATACCCCTCAGATCACACTGAACAAGGAATAGCTGTGGTGCCTACAGTGGTGACACGACTCTGTGCATCACCCAATGCAGAAGTCTGTACGTCACCCCTGGGATGCGCGCACCCCCCTACCTGGACTGAGCAGTCACCAAAGGTGGCGCCTGTGCAGTTGTTTCTGAAGCCAACTGGCTTCAGAAAGAGTACTGCGCAGGCACCATCTCTGACACCTGCGCAGTACATTTCTGAAGCCTTTTGGCTTCGGGGGAGACTGTGCAGGCATCAGAGTTGGTGCCTGTGCAGTACTCTTTCTGAAGCCATTCGGCTGCCGCTCCACCTCCTGAGTGAGGCCGAATGGCCATGCAGAGGCGTGGACTTCCTCCGCACTAAGGAAGTCTCCTCTGAAGCTGTTCGGCATGCTAAGTGTGTTTCTGCCCAGTGCACCTCAGCTGGCTGTTCGGGCCAGCTGCGAGGACAAGTGGCAGCTTCTGGCTGCTGCTCCACCTTGGAGCAGGCCTGATTGGGCTTGTTGATGCCCGGAGTCTACCAAAGGACAGTCAAACTCCTCTGGCACATCACCCCATACGGAACGCATCACTCAATGCAGCCCACACCAGCCGTACCAGTCTGGTGATGCCACCGGGTGCCTGCCTTATAAGGAGTCTCTGATGAGATGCCAGTACATTCTACAGTGAATACAAGGGGCTTCTTGGAGTGGCCTGCTGTATCCTGAGGTTTGTGGGCAGCCGTAGTTTGTTCCATATCCTGAAGTTGAGAGGCAGGGTTTGCAGGTAGGCTGGCCAAGAACTCAGATTTTTGGTCAGCACTGCCATTTTTACTCGGGCCTTATCATGGATCCCTCTGGGTCTACTCATTACTGTACCTGCTCCTGAGGTGTTATATCTCTGAGGAACTGGAAGAGGGCATTTCTGCCCTGGAAACAGGCTCTGGATACAGAGTAACTGCTCTGCCCTAGGCAATGCTAAACATGCCCTCAACATGCCTCTCCTGAGCTGCCTAGGCTGCCCCAGTTAGGGCAGAGCAGGTCCACCTCTCTTAGGGCACCCTAAGGTACCTTGCCCTGCCCTAAGCCTTTTCCAGAGTAACTGGGGTGGAGCATCTTGCAGTTGCTCCACCCTAGTAATAGATAGGGCAACCCAAGGCCTCTTATGTGGACAGATTAGTCGCTCTGGATTGTGCTGCCTATAAATGAATGAATGAATGAATGAATGAATGAATGAATGAATGAATGAATGAATGAATAAATAAATAAATAAATAAATAAGCTTGGTTTTAGACAGAATATTAGAGGGAGTTGGGATACATTCTGTAAATGAATAGAAACTGTAAAAGCAAACATGAAAGCCATAAACTGTCTCTCCTCATGGTCAAACATATTATGTGGCATCTGCCCTAGAACTGCCCACTGTTCTGAATGTTGGAAAGCCTACATGATACAATGCCCACCCCCATCCCCCTCAAAAATAATCACAAGGAAACTGGGAAAAGTTAGGTAGCAATATCATAAATTTTCCCAAGCTACCCAGAATAATTTGTGGTTGATCCAGGGACCTGAACATATCTTCTTCACATATACATGTAAAGTTTATATCCTGACTTATACTTATCGGTCCTGTTTTGACATCATCATTCACACTATATCCCCAAGCGTCAGGCACCTATGCCCTCCTTCCCTTCATGTACAAAGGGAGGAATTTGTCTCCTTCCTGTCTTAACATGGATGTGAAACTCCTTTCATTCAGAGGGCTGAGCATTCATGGTGCCTTCTGAGAGCTCGAAGTGATGACATTAAGCAGAAAGTGACATCATTGTGCAAACAATAGCCAAAAATTAACACTTCGTACTCATATAGAAACTCGTGAGCTGCAAATGACCAGTAAAACTATCATGTGCAAACTCTATTCATATTTTTATGATACAAGAGAGCAAACTGGGAGAACCCAATTATTAAGGGAGCCAGCTAAATTTCTTCCAGGGGTGCGTTTTGTCCAAGAGTCTTATGATTGACACCCGTGGTTTACAACAAGGTAGGATATGTTGTGTTATCCAAAAGTGCTGCTTCAGACATTTATGTTAACCAAAATGTTCACATAAACTTGGAACTGAATGAAGCTAGGATACTCCGTACATGCACAGTTATCTAGAAAACCAGGATACAATCCTGATGTTTTATGATAGCTGAACTGGGCCAGTGCTGGTAAGTATTTATTTATAAACTGCCCACCTGTAAAGCTGTCAGGGCAGCATGACATGTCAGTGTACCACACACTGAGTATTCTTTGGTGTAGTCTGAATACTCCAACACACTCATAAATTAATGGTTGTCAATAGAATAGTGTATTGTCTATGACACAATATGTATTCAAGAGATAGTTGCTGAATTCTTCTTGCCCACTTAATTTATAGACTTCACATGCTACCTTTTCTGATTTTTCTCTATAGAAAATGAGGGATATAGGAATCCAAAGTCACTACAGTACAATCCAATCATATTTATTTGTGTTTAGCTAAAAGCCATTACAAAAGTATATATGAATAAAATTCCCTATAAAAGGTAAAAGTTAAAATACATAAAATAGATAAAATGTATCAAACACCTTTAATGACAGTATTGGTCTGTATTTTTTATGGCTAAAGCAAATAGAGACACCTTATGAGTTACATTCAAATTACAGTCTGTAATTACAACCAGTAGTTTGGAATAGTAGGAAGTCCTATTCCATTTCATTTGTCATATAAGTTACTACAGTGGATTATATGACAAATGAAATGGGGTAGGACTTCCTACTATTCCAAATTACCAGCTGGCTTCTGAAATTGGTGGTTCATAGATTTTGGTTAGTTTTGCTTTTTAGATTTTCACTGGGTAGTTGCAACAAACTCTAAAGTCACAGGCACCGTGGTGGGAGTTTCAATTTTTTATCCAATACTGTTTAAAAAGCACAATGTTGACAGAAGCCATACAAATCAAACCCTGCTCATTTATCACAGGGCAAAGTATATAGGGAATAAAAACTTACCAGTACTTATTCAAACCTGGGACAGTTATTTTTTACAAGGGATGACATTTTGCCTTGTAAGCAAAGGTTTCCATTTCTAATCTGACAAAATTCAAAGAATTAGATAGATAAAGATACAGCACAAGTCCCTACTGTGTTTATCGTGTATTTTTGAACTGTGATAGGGGACCCATAGATAAGCCTGTCTTTTCATTGTTCCTTGTTATTGTATAAAATCCTATCTTTTTCCCAGAGCAATTTTTAGTGAATATGTAATCCTAAACTTGATATCACAGTGGGACCTCATTAGGGCAGCTGATGCCCTCTGGAAAAGTGATATGGCTTTTTGAGCTTACAATAGCTTCTCTGTGGCTTAAAAAAAATGATTTCAGTCTCTGGAGCTGTGTGCATAACATTCACACATAAGCTATCTTATACCTGTCTGTTTGCATATGGAAACCAGTGACAAACTGATACCTTACTAGAAATATCCTCAATTTTTAAGCAGTGCTAAGAAGCTAAAGGTTGTTCTTAGCCTATCTAGGTCAAACATATCCATAATTGGAAAAATTCCAATTTAAAGCTTGTAAAAGGATAAAAAGCTACCTATCCATTTGGCTGGAATTCAATACAATCCTTTTGAAAATATTGGCACTCACTTGAACTTGTTTCCTACTTACACTGTTGCAGAGATGATGTCAATTTGCCACTTTCTGTTACCATTCAAGAGGGAGAACACAGTAACAAGACATTATGGAGTTGCAGATCCATAAAATTTCACTGCAATTCAGAACTTTAATGAGAGTCGGATAAATTGGCCAACACAGTGAACACTTTTCATTATCTTTCTTGTGGTTTGCAAATCGGAGTTCTACACAGCTTGGAAACCCAGAGGAATTAAATAGGTGAAATTTTTTTTAAAAAAATGACAGACAAATGCAAATGAAAAAGTTACAGAAACAACAGTTTCAGAATCTAACAAGGTAGTGATGCTGTTGAACGGCATAGGAGACCATTTTTGGGTTTAATATTTTTCCACAGCTGTAACATGCTCTTTAGAGGTGTAGAAGCTTGCAGAACAGCAAAGCAAATGGTTTATAAATTTTAATTTTTCACTGAGGCATCTTGTGGGATTTCTATGGTTGTACATAAGTGCAGCATATGTCTTTCATAACTATGCACAAAAAAAACGTACTGTCTTTTGAATGCAGGTTAAAGAGAATCTGAACAGAATGGATTGTGGCTGCCATGCTTTAAAAAGCATCATCCATTTTGCTCCAGGGAAAAATAGAAAGCTTCCAAATTCCTCCACTTAAAGCTTGCAATAAAATTTTCATCAGCAGTTTTCTTGTGCCTACGCACCAGACCCAACCATTAGGCAAGGTGAGGCAGGTTGCATCAAAGAAGATTGGGGTGAGGGGCATGGAGCCAGAGGCTACAGGTTCAGACACCCCTTACTTTGAACCTGCTGCTGCCACCATCACCTGTCTCCAGCTTTGCATGAATGTAACCTGCTGTAATCTACTTTTCACTTGCTACAAGCAAATGGAAAGTGGATCTTACTGGTGCCTGCCTACGGTGCCTGCTGGTGTCCCTCGCTGCTTGCCAGTACTCCCTAGTATTATCTGGTGCCTGTCAGTGCCCAGCAGTGTGCAGTTTTCACCAGTGCTTGCCATCTGGTGCCCACCACCCATTGCCTGTGTCCAGCAGTGCCCTCGAGTGTTCGCAAGTGCCTAGCTGCTCCTGGGGCCCACAAATATTGTTGAAATTTTGCTCTGGCGGGTAAATTCTGCTAGTAGCTAATAAAACCATAATAACTTTTGGAGAAAGAGTTTTCTTCACAGCCAAAATTGGAACAAAATTCCCCTTGGAAGAAGACTGCAGATGTCCAAAGTACATTGGGAATTTGGGGGAGATTTAAGCCTCTGTTATCTGTCAAACAGTGTTGTAAAATATTATGGCTGCAGTGGGGTGACATACAGGGGGGTGGGGGTGTGGTACAGCCGTAATAATAGTTAAGATTTTCACAAACCCAATAGTTACTTAGTTATTGAACATGTTAAAACTTTGTTGGCTAATTCTTCTTTTTTAAAATATGTATTTATGTACTTCACCTTCCTTCTGGTGTTTTCAGCAAGGATATTCTTGCATATCTTTAACTAAAATAAAGCAGCCCTAAGGCTTGCTTTTTCTTCAGCTGGTTAGATTATATTAGAGCTTGGTTTCCTTTGTGCTTAACTAAAGGCTTAACAAAATTCATTTCTTTTCCCTTTAACTATAAATTGTGTTTGTCTCTTGGGAAGAATTTGGAATGTTTATTTGCCATTTGTCTCTACTTCTTTATTTTTTGTGTTTTCCGAAACTCCTAGTATTACAGTTTTATTTGTTGCCTTTGGCATTTTCAGCTTTTAATATTGCTGGCTTGTTTCTTGATGCAGGGATGTTGTCACATAGTTTGGAGTTTTTTTGTTTGTTTTGTTCATACATTTTTTGTTATTTGCTTCTCTGTCCTGTGGTCTAATATTCTTGATCAGGTCACAAACTAGACCCCGTCATCCTAATTGAGAAGTCACTCTTTGTATATAGCTTTGGGCTGACTTGCTGAAAGAAGCTAGTAGCCTGTCATTGAGACATCAGTAAATCTGAATGCCCCCAAGCAGAGATCAACCTCAAATGTGCATTGTTCCCAGCCACGCGGATGGTACCTGGTCTTGCTAGGTCTGGCATAAAACACCAGTACCTTGTTGGGCTCTGCTAATACCAATCAAGTTGTCATTTGAACATTAAGAAGATCAGACAAGATCTTGTTAGATCAGACAAGGACCCATATAGTACAGCTTCCTGCATCTGTCCACATATGACCAGGAGCACACAAAGCAACAAGATACATGTATCCTGTTGCCACTCCCTTGTGTAAGTCTGATAGTACCCCACAGGTTTCCCTGCTAGTTGTGACCAACTCTAGGGTGCAGTGCTCATCCCCTTTACAGACACCTCCATGGTCATGTGGCCGGCATAATTAAATGCCAAAGCGCATAGAACACTGTTATCTTCCCACTGAAAATGAACCTATTTATCTACTTGGATCTACATGCTGTCAAACTGCTAGGTTGGCAAGAGCAGGGCAAATAATGGGAGCTCACTCTATCTTGTAGTACTTAGGTCTCGAACCACCAATCTTCAGTTTGATAAGCACCGTGTCTTAACCACTGAGCCACTGCAGTCCTGGTCAGAAATAGGCTACCTCTAAAACCCAGATATTGCATGCAGTCATCATTATTTTTAACCATTGCTGTATATTTCTTCAATAAATGCATACCTTAGTCTTTTAAAGGCATTTAGACCATCCCATCCTGTGGTAAGAAGTTCCACATTAAATACCACTTTGTTTATTTCCTATTTTAACCTTTTATAGAATAAACAATTTCTATTTTTGAAGTCATTGACTTGTTTCATAATTGAGCAATTTGCTACTATTCCCTTTCTCATATAGATTTTGATTATTTCTTCTGTAAGGTTCTTTTGGGCAAACTTTGGAAGCAAGTGGAGGATAGGGTGACTTGGCATGCTGCAGCCCAAGGGGACACAACTTAGGATGCAATCCTAACGTAGGCTGGCACAACTCATTGGTCTTCCTGTTCCTGTGGTTCCTGTTTGTGCACCTTCCTCCGAGAGAGGGGCAGAAGTGTCTTACAGCATTTTGGAGACATCCCCAGGTCAGCATAAGATTGCCCCAGGGCTTAGGCCAGCCTAACTGCAGGTTTGGATTGCATCCTTAATTATTAGATAACAACAACTGTAATGTTCTGTGTATCCATGAAGAAAGGTGGAGGTAAGCCAAGTCAGTTGATTCTCCAGCTGCAACAACTGGTTTGCATGGTTGGGAATCTCAGTAATTGGCCACATGCCAGACAGGAAGAAGGCAAATTCTTGAAACTTGAATGTACATAGGAAATCTTCTATACCTACTTTCAGCAAATCTGAAAATTCTAGGGTATGTGTGAGTAAATAAATGAGAAGGCTGACATATGCACCAGCTTTAAACATATTTTACTCATGGGTCTCATGACCCAGCCACTTCTGTCACTGGAACTGGTGTTCTGGTGGTAGAATGTGCAGTTGAAAAAAGTGATCTGGAAATTCGCATAGCCAGACCATTGGCAGAGAGGTGGTGGAGCACCTCCCACAGGTATGGTGGTGGGAAGGCAGATGCCTACCAACAGAGGTGAGTCAATGGAATGGGCATAATAGCACATAACAGGAGAAGGGCTGGAGGTGTATGAGGTGTGGAAAGTGGTAGCATGTTGCATGGGTCACTTGTGCCAGATGTTATCCCTTCCAGAGCCAGCCAATACACCCCCCTTTGTCTCCTTGAACTTGAACCAAATTAAAAGCTGGAATGGGTCTGAGGACACCCATTGGGGCTTATGAAAGGGTAAGAGAAAATATTTTTCCTTTCCCCTCTCAAGCTTCCTAATGTGCCTGCCCCACCACAGCATGCAGTACAGCCAATTTGGTGCTGCTAATCATATAACTGGGCTTTTGGTTGGTCCTCTTTAATTTGATTCATTTCATAGCTGGATAAGTATTAGTTAAACCCGCTTAGCACAATAAAAAGCTGAAAGTGCTGATGACAGTGATGAGCGTATTCCTCAGTAAATGGTTAGGAAAAACCACAGCTTCTGTCACTAGTTGAATCCGTTGTAGTACTCGGTACATGGCATTTTGACTGAAAAGCACAGAAGTGGGACTACACTATGGTCACTGCTCCAGCACAGCTGGTAAGCAGAAGTCCAAAGAGGCAGCTTCCCAAGGTCAGCCTAAGTCAGATTTGAAAGAATGCAGAAGGGGTCAGTGAGGTCTGTTCATCAACTGATCTTGACATAAAAATCCCTTTAATCTACCTGAGCACACTCACACTACTCTTGTAAGGCATTGGAGAGACATGAAAGAAAAGCAGTATCACCTGAAAACACCAAAGAATGAGATCTAGATAAGGACTCAATCCAGAGTAACTACTGCAGTTCTTGTGTCAACGTAAGAAAAATTTACTCTGGATTGCTCTATGAATTTCCCATAGGTTTCCACTAAGTGGTGCCGTAACTGCATCAAAGTAAATATCTCTTGCATCAACACAAGAACTGCTGTAGCTACTCTGGATTGGGGGTAAGTCACTTAGGCTGCAATTCTAAACACACTTTCCTAGGAATAGGCCCCATTCAGTACAATAGGACTTACTTCTGAGTAGACATGCTTAGGATTGCACTGTTAGATTACAACAAGCCAGGGACCAGAGGCAGTTTTCACACTCAGATTTCTCCTGGGTTTAAAATTTATGGCTTTTATATACATTTCCATTGCTTAATAGAAGAACCTTTGTATGTGCGTTCCCTCAAGAGGGCTCACTAGATCACAGGAAGAATTAGTGATTATTTTTTAGATGTTTGTTGGTATATTGAATGAATATATTACAATCCAGCTTAATGGCAGAAGTGAAAATAAGATGCCCAGAGGTGCTTTGTAGACTTATTGCAAGTCTTGGATGCAATTAAAGCTATTCGCCGCATTCCAGGGACATTAGGGAGCAGAAAATTGAAGTATTAGTCCCTGATTATGTCTCTTTTTAAAGCATGTGAGACCTCCTACTGAAGTCAGACTGAGTGACTTCATTTGAACACCTCATATGCTTAAAGCTAAAGATGTACTTAAATACTTAGCTCATTCTTGAAGTCTCATATAATTTGCATGGTTTGTATTGTTTGTATTGTGGTTTCTCAATGGTTTGTATTTTGGTTTCTCCAAGTTTTTCCTCATTTATGTTTTAAGAAATGTGACACAACATTCAACACATATTCTATTATTTTGGAAATGCATCAGGTGCCCACACACGGAGAGATGATAATAAGTAGGTAGGACCCACCACACTGACTACTTTCTACCTGGAAAAATCAGTTTTTTAAAAAGGACATTTCATTCTTCCAATTCTGTATTACATGAGCTTATTGTGAGGGGAAGATTCCTGGGAAATATAAAAACCTGGTGAACCTGGCAGCATTTTTTTCTATCATTTTGTTGCAATATAGCTGTGTAATACTGAATGTTTTAAGAGTTAACACTAAAATGTATCTTTCGGTTTGCAAGGCAATGTTGTGTTATAGGATTTGGGGGAATTGTGTTTTGAAAGAGCAAAGGATTTATATTCTAGTCCTGCAGGTAACCTAATCCTAAAGTATCTGAATATCTTATGCTCAGTCAGCAAATGCATCTCAACACATAATAATGTTAAAATGCCAACTAATACCAGCAGTTGTAACAACATCAATCCTTCTCCACTCCTTCTTCCCATGTCTTAAACCCTGGTGAGCTGCTACTATTGAAAACTGAGTTAGATGAACCAATGGCCTTAGAATAAGACAGTTTCATGTGTTAAAGTGAGCACAGTACAGAAATTTTACAAGGTTCCAAACTTCGGTCCGATTTTTGTTTTCCCTACTTGTGAAGAAGGCAAATGCCATTTTAGGCTGCATTAAGAGGATTGTAGCTTCCAAGTCACGAGAAGTTTATTCTTTATTCTGCATTGGTTAGACCTCATCTTGAGAACTGTGTTCAGTTCTGGGCACCTCTATTAAAAAAAGATGCCGCCAAACTGGAGCAAGTCCAGAGGAGAGCGACAAGAAAGATCAGTGGGATGGAAAGGAAGCCCTATGAAGAAACGATGGGGGAACTTGGAGTGTTCAGCCTGGAGAAGAGAAGGCTGAAGGGAGACATGATTGCCCTCTTCAGGTACCTGAAGGGCTGTCATATGGAGGAAGGGGCTCATTTGTTCTTAGCTGCCTCTGAAAGCAGAACTAGAAACAATGGGTACAAACTGCAAGGAAGAAGATTTCGGTTGGATATCAGGTAAAAATTCCTGATAGTGAGGGTGGTTCGGCAGTAGAACAGATTGCCAAGGGAGGTGGTGGACTCTCCCTCACTGGGGATCTTCAAGCAGAGGCTCTAGGAGATGCTCTAGGAGGATTCCCTGCTACAGGCAGGGGGTTGGACTAGAGGACCTACTAGGTCCCTTCCAACTCTAGGTTTCTATGATTCTATGATTCCTTATATCTTGCTTGTTCTAAAATTTTCCTTCATTGTATATACAATAATTTTGTCCTCTTTTACAATACAATGGTTACACTATTGTGAGATTATAAATTAACGAGAACATCAGGTGGATCTTCCTCATCAGTGGGGGTTCCATTCCTGTCTTCAGATTGTTCACTAATTAAAGTAGCATTATTTTTCTTTTACATCCACATTAATACACCATTAACAAGCCAGTAAATTTTTTCCAGCCTTGCCTTTTATAATTTAGATGGTATGTTATAGTCTATGCTTCCTGGAATGTATGCAGTGCAGGAACTTAAATTCCTTTACAATGTTATCAGAATAACAGTCAAATCCAGAGTAACTTACATGAGCACGTAAGAGACATTACATGTACCTGTAGTTACTGCACCACCAAAGCTATGGGAAATTCATATTGCAATCCAGAGTAAATTGTTCTTATACCGAAGCAAGGACTCCCCGTAGTTACTCTGGATTGCACCCTAAATGTGGGAAATTTATGATATTCTGAACCTGCTATATACAGCTTGACATACAGTTGTTGAGAGGGTCAAATTTTTCATGGTCTTTAATGCAAGAATCCTTCATAAACCATAGTTTTTCCACTGAAATAATTGGAAGTTCCAGCCAGCTTTCATACTTATAACTACTTTGCATGGTGGACAAGTGAAACTTCTATCTCTGTCATACATGTAAGACAGAGGGCCCCATTTGTTGGGCCATTCACATTTTCTGCCATTTTTTAAGAAACAAAGAATGCAAACCAAGTTAAAAACAGATCCCTAACCTTTACCGCATGAAAAGCCCAAACAAATTTATTCACTGAGCCATATTAAATATAGCTATGAATACAGGACTGCAACCTAATAGTGTTTCCATTGAATTGCCAGGGTCTAATAAGCTGAACCAACACACCTGATAGCTGCAAGCATTGTAGGTGTTATGCCAATTCTTATGCTGATAATTGCTCATCTAATTGGCTGCTATAATTGTTTTCAAGTGGCACAGTCCAAATAAACAGATGGAACATCAAACCTCTGAACTACCTGGCACCTCTACCTGGGAGTACATTGCTACCATTTTTGGTTAAGTTGCTGGCATTTGGATACAGCTGCAGCATACAATCCAGTGACACTAAGTGAGATGTTGCATTAAACTTAATAGGATTGAAGATCTTATGGTGGTCAGAATTGGGGACACTCCTTGGAAACATTAGTTATATACATAATTTTTCTTTTAAAATGCTTAAAGTTGTTTGGATGATGCCCCCCAAAGAATAGACTCCTACTGCACTAAACATTTTAAAAATATAATCTTGGGTGTCTGGTTCCTTGGCATCCTTCAGTCTTGAAAGACTATGGTATCGTTCTCTGAATTGAGGTCCTAAAACAGCATGGACTAGATGACCTACTAGGTCCCTTCCAACTCTATGATTCTATGATTCTATCTAGTATGGCTAAAAAGGCCAATTCAAGAGTGGCAGTCCCTTCCATACTGAGGACAGATACTGTCTGTCCCCTGCTCAGCCCCCAGATTTTGCTGGTTCCGGGACTGCCCCTTTGCCGCAGCCGTCCGAACGAGTGTCTCTTCAAATTGGAGAAGGCCATGCTGCGTCTTTTGCCTCCAAGCTGAACAATCAGCGGTCAAGGTTTTCCAGCTGTTGATCTTGGGTCTCTGGTAGAGTGTTGCTGTAGCTGTATAACAATTACTTTACAAGACTAGCATTTTCATTTTTTATTAAGGGCTCTGAAAACATCAGTACAAGAAATGAAAGATAAGGCTAGAATAGTTTTGACAAATGAGATGACAACTTTTTAATGATATCAAATATTTGCTTTAAGCAATCTGACACATACAGAGATGCTGTGATATTATTTTTCACTTGTGTTTGTTCTCTATTTCTTCATTGACAAAACAGAGGAGAAACATGATTATGCTATAATGATGACATAGCTGCCAGTACCCTGTTTTTCTGATAATTTAAGAGGTACTGACTGCTAATTTCTCATAATCAGTATATTCTCAAGAAATTAATAATAACCAGGGCCCTTTCAAAAAAATTAGGTTAAGCAAGCAGTAGGCCAGTGGCTTTCATGGTAGGAACTGCATGAGGACAGTGGGAGTATGGAGAGGTTTCCCATTCTCAAGAGAGCTCTTCTGAGGAGGTCCAGAACAACAGCTGAGCTATCTGACTGTGCCCTGACTGTAATTTCTTGAGAATAAACTGATCATGAGAAATTAGCATTAATTAATATAGGTCACAATCCTAACCACATTTTCCTGGGAGTAAAAACTATTGAACCCAATGGGACTTACTTGTGAGTAGACATGCTTAGGATTGTAATGATAGTCTTTCTATTCCACACTGTTTAGTTCTGTGGCTGCCTTTCCATTGGACTAATTCAGTGGCGTGGGGAGAGGGGGGATTTGCTGCTTGGGTAACAGCCTATCCTCCATAACAATCCAACCCAGGCTTTCGTGCTTCGCATGCAGCATATGCAGCGCCGAGCACGATAACATGGTCTTCCAAGACTGACGGAGGCCTGCTGCTGTTTAGTTCTGCAAGTAATGGCTATCAGTATCATCTGCCCACAACATATTTTACAGGAACAATCTATAACTGCACATCAACTTGATCTCAGAAATTTGCATCTTTCTTTCCTTTTTCTACAAAAGATCCTTCTGTTATTTTAGAAATTAATGTCACATTTAAATTTTTAGAAACAGTTCATAATTTATGTCTAACAATTGTTATGACTTTATTTTCAACATCTTAAATTATATACTATTAAAACATAAAATCATAAAGATTATATTTTTCCTATTGTTCTGCATTTGGAAGAAATGTGGGAGACAAAGTTCTGATCCAGTGATAATTACTGTATACCTGTAGTTGTTTCTTCAACTGCAGATTGGAAGGTGGCTGTTGTAATCTAACAATGCAATCCTAAGCATGTCTACTCAAAAATAAGTCCCATTACATAAAAGTAAGAATAGTATTTACTCCCAGGAAAGTGTGGGTAGGACTGCAGCCTAAGTGCAAGTTAATTTGTTTTATTTTTCTTAATATTTCATATTTATATTTTATATTTATATTTTAATATTTTATATTTTATATAAATAGTTTATATTTATATTTTATATTTATATTTTATATTTATATTTTAATATTTTCTTTATTAATTTGTATTATATTACATTTTTGTAATCATTTTATATAAATATTTGTGTGTTGTGGAATCAATCGTCTGAGTTTTCATTATTTCTTATGGAAAAATTGGCTTTGATATATAAGTGTTCTGGATTACAAGGATGCTTCTGGAACAAATCATGGTCGTAAACCAAGGCACCACAGTAATTGAAAAGCACTGCAAGCAAAACACTGTAAAGCAAGGTCATGTCAGTACAAGTGTTTTGTTACTATTTACCTGACTACTCTATTTTATTTTGGAATCATGGTAAAATAATGGGATGAACCATTGTAGAGTTAGGGCTTGAACCTCTAACCCTGAACCTGTGACATCACTCCTGATGGTGCATGATCAAAAGTGTGTTGGAAAAAGTGTTGGCACTTGGCATTCTTTGATTTTATTGGGAGTCATGTGTTAAGGTCACTGCACAAGGGGAGAAATAGTCTCTTCTGCAACTGAAGGTAGCATGTACGCACACCCCATATTCACAGCCTCAACTATGCAGATGCACAGAAAATATTAAGGACAAGCAGTTGTGCTTGTCCTTATACTTGTTGGTGTGATTCCATTGTAGTGTCTACATTAGGCATATGTATGTACAAAAGGCAACTTAGCAGCAGCAGTAAATTTTTGCTGTGCTGGAAACTATGAAAGGATAAAAAAATGAAAGGAGATTTTTTTTAAAGGGTGAATGGTTTAGCCTGAGGAAATGAAGCTGTTGTTCAACTTCTAGATTAAAGGCTGCAGTCGTTAAAATTAAAATTATTACATGCTAACCAGTTTGAGGAAGAAGGTCTCTACTCTGTAGGATCCTCAGGTACCAAATTATCATTTATTTAATTTAAAACTGGCTTTTAACAATTCATGTGTCAGTGACCAAATGGTTTAAGATTGCCCTTTGGCATGCAATAATTTTATTTCATTACATTCTGATCTACAGTATTTTTAAATCTAGAGTAAATTCTGTGCTATTGTGTTCAAAGCCTACTCCAACATGAAGGACTGAATGGTAAGAAAACTGAAAAAGTGAAATAAAGATATAATGCAAGGAACAGGCTCTGCTATGCTCCATCATGCTGATTTTTCCTCCAGTATCTTGCTCTGAAATGACTAACTCATTTCAGAATAGTGTTCAGAACATTGAAAGTGCTACTGTAATATTAATATTAATGTTCTGCATAAAATCTGAGCACATAAAACACTACTATTTTCCACCTCCTTCAATGCAAATTCATTAGATACAGAATTGTGCCATTAATATTCAGATATATGAGTAGTTGGAGAAAAACTCTTCATAAGATACCAACTCTCAAAGATGCTGTTGTTTTACTTCTGTGTAATGTTAGTTGCTTATTCATACTTGCAGTCTTGGAAGAAAAGGAAAAAAAACTAGGAATAAAAACTGTGAAGCAATAACAGTGCCAGTTGGGGACAGAGCCAGCCGAACCATCTGTTGACATACAGGTGACCATTTTTTCAGAAATTTAAAGCAGAAAGTTAAGCAGAATTATCCTCAATTTAAATTGTTCTTATATTTGTGCCACAGTTAAAGTCCAGTTGTTTTTTTTATACAAGCATAAAATAAGTTGGGCCATTCTTCCCATTCCCATTCCAATCACCTACACCGGTGATGTAGGGAGGCAAACACATGTCTGTGCACTGGCCTAAGCCTCTCTCAGGAGTAGCGCAGAATGTCTTACAGCACTTTTGTGACACCCGCAGGTCAGCACAAGACTGATGTCAGGGATTAGGTCAAGCTAACCTCAGCCTTCGGCGGCAATCCTAACCATGCTTACTAAGATACCTCTTCAAAAACCTGAAGGGCTGTCATATGGAGGAAGGGGGTCAGTGATGGGCTCCAGCAGGTTCGCACCTACTCTATAGAACCGGTTGTTAATGAGAGATGGAACATATAAAGTTTAAAAATAGCCATTTAAAAGTGGCTGCCAGATGAGCATATAACCGGTTGTTAATTTCTTTGAATCCCATCACTGATATGGCTCATTTGTTCATAGCTGCTTCTGAAAGCAGAACTAGAACCAATGGGTACAAACTGCAAGAAAGGAGATTCCGGTTGGATATCCAGAAAAAATTCCTGACAGTTCGGGCGGTTTGGCAGTGGAACAGATTGCCAAGGGAGGTGGTGGACTCTCCCCCACTGGGGGTCTTCAAGCAGAGATTTGACAAGTACCTGTCGGGGATGATCTAGGAGGATTCCCTGCTGCAGGCAGGCATTGCCTAGATGACGTACTAGGTACCATTCAACTCTAGGATTCTATGATTCTAAGAAGTAAGCATCATTGTGCTCAGTGGGTCTTACTCACAGGAAAGTGTATTTAGGATTGCAGCCTTACTGTCTTAAGTCCAGCCATTTCACATAATTTATATAAGTATGAGGGGTGCAGTTCAGGAGGAATAAGGGAAGTGGACTTTCAACACTTCTGCATTTCTGGAGTGGCAATGTCATCAGCAGGAGTAATCAGGTACTGATTTGAAACTTTTGTTCAAAGAAATTTGCTGAGAAAAAGCATCAGACTAAATTGGAGGCAAATTCAAGGTATGCCTTCATGTCCAGACCATTGTGTTTCTCAAGGGCAATCAAAGATCTATGGGCAGCCTAATCCTACCCACCTCCTTGCATGCCAATGTAACAACACCAACAGGGTTCATGCTACAGGAAGGTTTTGAGCAGAAGAACATCAAGGTAATAGAACATTTGTTCTTGCCCTGCAGTAAGCCTTTGCTGTCCCATTGGATCTACTTGTTGAAAATCAAAGTTTACCCAGGAAGGTGGCTTGGCAGCACAATCTAGAGTGCTCTCTAGACCAGCACAAGTCACTTGCGATGGGCTTCAAGTGTCACAAACATGCTGTAAGGCACATTTGTGCCACAACGGAGGATATGAGACAAGGTTTCTTCTCCTTGCTGGCAGTCACCAATTAAAAGTCATAGCTCCCACTGGGAATCTCTGTAGTAAGGTGATTGGGTTATCAGCATCACTTCTAAGGAAGTGGGTCCTAGCTGCGTTGCTAAGCCCAGCTCTTCATAACTGAAACATCTAGTAACAGTTTGTAGATATAGCTGACATCATGCTTAAACTTGGTCTGGGTGCCCTTGAAGCTTGTTTTTACATGGGTCAGGATCTATCCTTTGGCACCTCCCCTATGAAATAACAGGACTAAATTTTTGATAAAATGTATAAAGCAGAAAAGGTCATTACTTAGTCAATCAAAACATTTGTTTCCCTAAATATTTCATAGTAAAAAACAGTTTATAAATAGTTATCTATAAATAAATAGTTATTTTCTAAATAGTTATTTTCTGGCTCATGGGACTATATATCAGAAATTTACTTTCAGGCCGAAGGAGTAGTGGAAATGAGAGTTATGTGGCAATATAATCTTAGGGTGCAATCCAGAATAACTACGGGGAGTCCTTGCTCCGTTGTAAGAACAATTTGCTCTGGATTGCAATATGAATTTCCCATAGGTTTTCATTAGGTGGTGCAGTAACTACGGGTACACATAATGTCTCTTATGTGCTCCCATAGTTACTCTGGATTGTAGGGTTAATCAACATATGTGATTCTATTCCCCCTTTTATATTGATAAGTGCTGTACACCTTTTGTTTCAATGAATAACATTCATGTGCTCAAAATCTTGATTGCCTGAGATAAGCTGGAACTCAAGGACCAAAGGATCTTCAAAGGACTGGTTTGCATAATATTTTAACCATCCAACTTGCTACAAGCTGATAACCTGGTCCTTCTTCTCGTTTCTGGGAAAAATTCTGAAAATTATATTACTGGTAATTACATAATTGGGAGCTAATGGCTAATGGTTGACTACAAAATGTCGACACAGACCTTCAGAAACTTTTCAGTGCCATTTGAAAGCTACTGGTACCATTCAGTTTGAAGGCATTCACTATATTTTAAAGATCTCTGCTTTATTTTGATGGTCATACTGCTGGTAGGTTAGTTATCCAGATTCCAGATTACCAGGTTAGATCCCAGATCACTGAATCTCTATCCAATGATTTGGTGTCCACCGGAGTTTCCAGGAACCTAACCCCAGCAGATAAGAAAATTGACTATTCATGTATGAGGAGCTGCTATATTTTGCATTATGAAGCCGTTTTCTTCGAAAGGATGCTTCTTGATTGGTTGTATTTAAATCAACCAATTAAATCTTGGTTGGTTGTTTTTAAATTGGATGTATTTAAATGCAAACATTTAAACCCCCTTAGATAAAGAATAAATCAATAAAACATCAATTAGAATTTTGAATAAAAATATTTTATAGCATTAGTAGAATGAAAATCTCATTGTATTTCAGGAACTGAATCTCCATTCTGAAGGTAATTAGAAAGGAAAACTTTTATATGTCTCTCAGAAGATTTAGAAACTCCCAGCCAATAGATTTTGATAACTCTATTTGTTTCTTGATGAAGTTTGTGCAAACCTTTATAGCTATGCTGAAAAGCAATCATGGCTTCGATGTGTTGAAGACAACTTGCAATCTCTGTAGCCTCTGTACCACATTGCATGAAATGAGAGGAGACAAAAACATTATATTGTGACAAAAATGGCAGGCAGCAGCATCCCTAAACACATACATCTTTAGTTAGCTGTCTATATTGTTGGATGGAAAATGCAACTGCAGTGATACTAGTATCCCAGATACATCACCTGGGATCCAGAGAGCTACTCACACAGAGAATAGCCAATTGTTGGTTGTGTGTATATGGTTGTCTGTTGTTTTCTATTCTGGTGTCATATATGTAGAAAGATGATATTCTTCATAAGTTTTGTATTTGTTCCGATCAGGGAGTTGCAAATTCTAGAAAAGTATTCCCTGCTGGAATTTGATCCCTCTGTTATCACCTGTTCTAGGAAAAACCAACCAGTTACACATTTACCTGTGCTCAACAGATTGTATTTAACCGTGGACCTTACACAACAACCTAATATATCCTATCCTGAACCATGACTACTCACAAGTTAATCTCCTTAACATTTGATAGGCTTTATTTCCAAGTAAATGTGTTTTGAGTTGTGATTTTAATGTATTTACCATCTGAGTGTAACCACCTCATGTCATAATCACAGTTTGAGTGTAACCACTTCATCAAAATGGCATGTATGAAGTTGAACTAGTAGGAAACTGAGGCTGAATGATTCTTTGTAAGACAGAGAAGAGTGTGCAATAATCCACTCAAAGACAAATTTTGTTTCCTTAAAGCTTTTTTTAGTTCACTTAAAAATCTTGTCCTTGATAGGCAAGAATAAAAATTACATTTATAGAACAAAACCATTTCAAGAACTCTTTGTGAAGTAATTTTAAGTGCCTGTTTCAAATGCATGTTGAGCTATTCCACTAATGCAGTGCTTTGTACCTCTCTTCTTTTACATTCTTCTGGAGAGTATTTATTAAACTTGGCATAAATTCAGCAGCTTGCCTTCAAATAAAATTCTGTGGAGTCAGGTCATATTTTAATATCTGTAGAAATGAACACAATGGGACTTTCTTGTGAGTAGACATGGAGGAGCTCTTGCATCACAGTGAAGTCACCTCCTGGTAAGTTTGACAGGGGCTCCCAGTTGTTAAGTGTGAAAGGGGATTCAAGGCTAAAATGCCTAAGTACCACTCTGCTAGAGTATACCACTAGTTTCTGGTACATTCAACACTAGAACTGAATTTTCAGAATCCAAAATGAATCCTGGATATTATTCTCAAGCTATAGAAGATGAAAACAGAATCTCAAACCTTTTCCAGGGTAGGATCACTTCCAAAAACAAATAATGGGTTTGAGGGGACATATTAACAGCAGGGTTTCAAGGGCTTCACGAGGGAAATGTGGAATGTTCTTGAGATGATCTTTGTTTCTCTGTTTGATCAGATGCTCTAGTCCATATCAAATGGAAACTATGGTCTTCTGTGCTGTATGAGTACTGAAAACATGTAAAAAAATACAGCCTAAGAGCACAATCCTAACCATGTCTACTCAAAAGTGAGCCCCATTGTGTTTAATGGGTCTTACTCCCAGGAAAGTGTCTTTAGGATTGCAGCCTTAACCTAATTAAATTCCCATTATTGGTGCAGCAACACTGATGCAGCACATGCTGTATTCTGTGGAGGGGCAATCCAAAGGCCTTCTATGGATAACAGAAATTTTACTTCCTTTTTCCCCGGGGAAAGCCTCCATTGTCCCAATGGTTCTCCTCATTTTTGTGCCAAATATTGTATGGCACAAGTTCAAGGCAAGTAAAAATTATTAGTTTTTCTGTGCCTATATATTTTTTCTATATTCTTGGGGAGGTGAAACTTACTGAAGCCAGGGAGTCCCAATAGATTGTCCTTTTTAAAAAGTGTATCTGGGTGGTAAAATGTTTTTGTATAGTTCTGGCAGATGTGTTCTCTCTTTCAGCAATGGTGTGACATCACACACCCATACACATTGCAAGAGTGTGGCTTCACATACACATGCGCATACTCTGCAGTGGTGTGGCAACACATCGCTTGAAAGTAGGAACAGAACCACAGTTTCTAAACAATTAATATTCAAGTGGCCAGAAATAGATGCTTGGCACAAATGTTTAGGATCAGAGTGGCATTGCTTGGATTCTCACAGAGGACAATTTGATATTTTAAGAATCTCTAAGTGTGACTAAATTATAGCTAGAAATTGGCAGTGAATTACCAGTAATGGTGCATTTGAAAAGGCATAACTAAAACCCAGCAATTGCTTTGTAGTTTTCATTGTCCTTGGCCCTTAACAATATGATGGAGGCTGCTTTCAAAAGCTGGAAACTATGCTGAAAGCCTATTAATCCCACTGTCTGTATTAATAATACAGATAGAGACTTCAGATAGAACTTCAGATAGGACATCCTTCTGTGTCGACTTCATGGGAGACCTGTGCATGTATTTTTGTGCACAGTAGAAATATAACAAATTGTTTGTGTTTTAAAGTAATAAATCCACACTGATTTTTTAAAAATGTCTTTACTATTACTTACAAATCATGAATCTGTCTGTTGTGTCTTCAGATTGATTCATTCATCCCATTTACTCATATTTTCTGTGACGACCAATCTGCAGCTTATGTCATATACTCTTACAAGATTGGCTTGGTATAATTCTGGGCTTTTCAGCTATTTGAAATAATTTAGACAATTAAGGTACAAAATGGCATAATTTAAGACCTATTATATACTGTCACCTCTCATCTTATGTGAAAGCTATGTTCTAATATCCATGCATTACACTAAAATCTCATAGTCAAAATTGCATTGAAAAACTCTTAGATCTGAAAAACATTACATTCTCTTTAAAAATTATAAGAATGAGGAGAAACAGCATCTGAATTCTTTGATCTCATTCACATATGTAGTAAGTGTCAGTGATGGGAAAATGCCAGCAGGACGTGACTCAAAAGCAGTGGTATTCATAGTGAAGGTCATAAGAGGGTGGGATCTGCTGTCTTGGAATTTGGCACTAGGCTTTCCTGGGAGTAACATAGAATAATAGAATCCTAGAGTTGAAAGGGACCCAGTAGGTTATCTAGTCCAACCCCCTGCCTGCAGCAGGAAATCCTACTAGATCATCCCTGCCAGGTGCTTGTCAAGCCTCTGCTTGAAGACCCCCAGTGAGGGAGAGTCCACCACCTCCCTTGGCAATCTGTTCCACTGCCGAACCTAATTACTAATTAGAGAACCATTGAACTCATTACTAATTAGAGAACCATTGAACTCATTGAACAAGATGGGACTTACTTCTGAGTAGATATGGAGGATCTCTGGCATCACAATGATGTCACATCCTGTAAGTTTGACACAGGGTCCCGGACAGATATTTTTAGCAGAAATGCCTGAATACTACTGCTCTGGAGTAACCTCCCTGCACCTCAACTCAGAAATTTATTTATTTATTTATTTATTTAAGTAATTTTTATCCCGCCTTTCTTCCCCCACAAGGGGGAACTCAAGGCGGCCAAACAATTAAAAAACAATAAAACACCACTAAAATTACATATGATAATAAACAGAGATAAAAACACATTAAAATGTAATTAAAATACAATTAGATTAAAGCTAAAAACGTAGACTAAAAACGATAAAACAGAAAAGATAAAAAAAGATAAAAGCCCCCCAACCTCTGCCCCCATTTAAAAAGCTTTTTTAAAATAAATGAACACTTTCTGAGAAGCCTAGTCACCCCTTTGCACCCCTTTGTCTTGAGTGGAGTCACCTCTTCTAAAAACCACTATGTGGCTCCTCACAGACAAATGAGTCTGCTGCCAGGTGGTGCACATGCTTTTCAGCTCTTCCATCTGTCCCTGGCCATCTCAGTGTCTGGCAGCAGCACAGTACCAACCAACCTCTTCCCTTACAGCCCCTGCAATATCCCACACCAGCATGATCCCAAAGGGGATATCATTACATACTTCCCTTTATCTCATGGGTTTGGTAAAACATGAGTACATCCCAAAACCGCCAAGGCAGGAGTGCACCGGGCAGGGGCATCACAAGCAGAGCAATTGGGAAGAACATGTGAGACAGGCAGCAGAATGGAATACATCCACCCCATCTGCCTGCGGGGTCCTGCTGCCCATCTGGAATAAAGAGAAGTGGATAAGGACTTGGGGTGCTGGACTGGATTGATGCACTGCAAGGAGTTTGCTGGGTCCTGCCTGCCCACTTGTGTTGCTCTCCAAAGCTGCATGGCTCTTCTCCACCTTTCATTCACTTCAGGACCTATGTGGGCAGCTGCAGGACAAGGGCAGCCTCACAGCAGTGTGTGCTCTGCAAGTGGAGGATGAAGGAGAAGCTGCATCACTTTGAGAACTGTAGCTAACAGGACCCAGCAGGCAGCCTCATTACTGTCTGCACTCCTGGCAGCCTGAACTCTGGTATGTATAGCAGCAGGGCTGCCCACGCTGTCGGGGTGGCACTGCACTGCCCCTGATGTTGCAGTGGCTCTGCAAATCAGTGTGCACTATGCCCGCCATTGGGACAGTAGCAGCTTGGCATCCTCCCACCTCATTATACTCAGGGCCAGTGGTCCCCCCCCCACACTACGGTACTGATTCTCATTGTTTTCACTCATCTAGCCCAGGATAGTACTCTACGAGAGGGAGTCTACTCTCTTTTACGTATGTATTTGCATTTTCATACAGGTTGAACCTCCCCGTTCACGACATTTCATTCCAAGAAACAGCCCGATTATCTATTTTTACGTTACACAAAGGCAATTAGTGACCATGGTAACGAGGCAGGCAATGAATGAAGAAGCACTATTTCAAGTGCTGCTAACTGCCCTGCAAGAAGCAGAGCTCCAATTTGCAATGCGTGTTCAATGTGCAATGTACAGTGCATGAGCAAATTGCAGTGCGTTTGCAGTGTACTAGGTATTTGCAAGCACTTGAGATTTCTCACTTCAGAGAAGGGAGGGGAGGGTCTCTGCTTCCTAGGCTGAAATTAAACAAAGGTTCACAACCTTTTCTAAGACAAGATTAATGCTCTGCTACAGGGAAGCTTATCTTTTCTTTTAAAGAGCCAAACTCATTCACTTTGAGACAAAATCGCAATTAAATAAATCACACATAATTAGACCACACCTGTACTCTGATTCTAATGCTTATTGTAGGGTTACAGAAAAACATTACAGCACTTTGCAAAATTATGAACCTCTTCCCTTGCCCAGATCTTGCCAAATGGATCACTTTCCCCCTGTTCAAAGTATCCCATGGACTAATCAACCAGTATTCTATGTCAGATCCAGCACATCTTTTATTTGTACATAAGTTTCATTTCTTGAAGGTATAGCAATTACTGGTATGTCTTGATGCATTCTATTTACTCTGTCTTAATAAAACATTTATTGTGGACAAAGGCATAATATTCAAAATTGTGAACAATGATTATATTGACCACCTTTCTCTAAAACCTCTGGACAATGGAACAATCCCATCTCATTTGCGTATTTTTGGCATTTTTTTGGGTAGTCTATAGATAATTGATGCTCACAGTCTCCTCTGAGCTACACAGGTAAGCACACTTTCACATTTGGGAGATTGCTGCTCATAAGAAGCAGCAGGAATGAAGCCAGAGATAAGTGTGCCTCTTTACTGCCTGGAGACGATAACTGCATTTGACATAGGATCCCAGGAGTGCAGTGTGTTCAGAATATTTAGCACAGAGATTTTCTGCAAACCTGGAGCAAATGCCTTCAGCTAGTCTTCTCAGAGAAACTTTCTTGTGCTCACTTGTCATTCTGTTACTTGTGGAATGCCATCATGTATTTTAAAAGGAAATATGTGTAATGCACCAATGTATCTAAGGCACATTTTCTTTCTAATGCATTTTGTTAATAAAAAACTTTTAAGTTCATGTAGTCTGTGTTGGGTCAACAGGCTGAGCTCTGGAGGAACCAGTGGAACTGAGCTCTTGTCCTCTCCCCAACACACCTCCTTCTTTCCCTTCCTTCAACCTTCTTCACCTCTTCCATCCTGGACGTCTCCTCCCTGCCTCCTGCATGCTCCCACTGACCTGTCTACCATCCAGGAAACTGCTGAGTTGAATAGTGCTGGTGCTTTAAGACATTATTGCACCAGTTTATGCTGGAGCCCACAGCATGCTTGCTCGTAACATCCACTGCAAGTGGAATCTGGTAATATGAGCTTAGGATTGGGCTCTAAAATTTCCCTTCCTTCCACATAGTCCTCATTCTTCCTATGTCCAGAAAATAGTACTTGGAGACTGTTTGACACTTTGACTTCTGCTTAGAGCAGGGGTGTCCAAACCCTGGCCCAGGGGCCAGATGCGGCCCTCAATGTGGCCCCTGGCATGACCCCTCTATCCAGCCCTTGAGCAAGCCTTGCAATCCACTCCAACACATCATTATATGTAAATTTATGTAAATGTATTCAAATTTGAAATGTAAATTAATTTTCCTCCCCCCAACACTGTGTCAGAGAGATGATGTGGCCTTCTGGCAAAAACTTTGGAGGCCCCTGGCTTAGAGGGTCCTCATGATTCCATCTTGTCAATCAAGCATTTATATGTCTACATGGAAGTATGTTCATTCAGAGGTTGGGGCATGGCTGAAACATGTGAATGACACACAGCCCTACCGTTCTTTTTCAATGGTCTAAGTATCTGGTGAAGTAATGGTGAAGTAATGGATAATCTGGATAGGGGATAAAGTAATGGATAATCTGGTTACTAATTAGAGGTGAGTGACCATGTTGAGCCATAGTCAGACAAGACATGTTATTGGCCAGTTGAGCCAATTTGGGTGTGGATGTGCAACCTGTTTTGGAAGTTTAGGAAAGCATTTCCTTTGAATGATCAGATTTATCTTCTTTAAAAGGTATATGTGCACAATACATGCCTGAGCATGATAGTTGGATTTTTTTTTAAAGCAAGGTTTAAAGAAAATCTTCCACATATTTAAATATTTAACATTCACTGATACTAGCAAATCAGATAACAGATTTCATATAATACGTTTATCAATTTTTAAATCTCTTAGATAACATGATATAGATAAAAATTTCAATAATGGCATCTCCTCAGCTTAAAGGATTCCAGAGAGCAAGACTGTCAAAGACGTTTTCCTGAGGACTTTGAGAGCCACTGCCAATATTCTGAAGACAGTACTGGAGTAGACATATCAATAACCTAATGCAATAAAAGTCTGTTCCATGGGTTCATTTGTGAATTTTTGATGTGCTTAGGTGGGAGAAAAAAGGGAATGTTTCATAAGTAGATTTGGTGGCAGGAGCAGTCGGTGTCTTTTAAAATCGGATTTAATGTCATTGTTAACATTATCTGAAAGTTTATGTGCTGTGCATGCAAGCCTGATTGATGGGGGTGACATACACAGACGTTTGATTGATGGGTTAGCTCTACACAATAAAAATGAGGGGTATTTTTTTGTGGTCAGGCGCTCACTTTTCTGTCAGATTTATTCTACAACAGAAGTACAGTATACATCAGAGGAAGCATTTATTCCCTATCAGTTGCAAATCTTCTGTGGTACCTTCATCTTCTTTGATCTGGAGGCTTCCTATTGTACTTTGAGTCTTACTGCAAGTGTCACAATAGGAAGCTGCCTCCCACACAGGATGGGGGGCAGAGGTATGGGGAATAAATCTATTTTTGAGTTTCGATTCTCAGAAAAAGATACAAAATATGAGGGAAGAGTCACACAAGCCCTATTCATTTGTTTCCCATACACATTCAGTGCATTCAGTGGGGAGACCAAGATTGTGCCCAATGACCCTGAGGTCCATGTGTACAGATTTATGATTATAGATACACTAATGTGACCTAGAACTCCAATTATATATGATTTCGAACTGTACAGCAACCCATTTGGTCACACAGCTGTATGTGGATAGGAAATGTTTTCACCTGTGCACACAGCTGTGTGTATATCAAGTTCATTTTCACATGTTGCTTGTTGGAAGAATGTGTAAATGAGGCTGAAGTTACTAAATGCTTATAATTATGCATTATGCTTTTTAGGCACTGAATGATTACTCAGAATTGGTTCTGTATCTGCACAGATTTGCAAACACCTGAATAAAGAATACATGTACTGGCTTCCTGCTGCAGCTGTAATGAAAATAACCTTGCATTTCACCATCCTGTCTGGAAAACAGTCGTTCAGATTATTCATTCAGATAATAAGCTTGCAGATTCATATGCAGATGATATTCAGTTTAATAAGAAAATGAACACTCTTTTGTTACATTTTTCTGAAGGGTTAGAATATAAAGAGAATGAAATGTATATAGGGAAAAACCAACACACTCATTTGAATTCCCTAAATTACAGGAATTCTGATTTGCTTCTCTTACAATATTAAGAAGGGCATTGAGTGCAAAAGTCAATTTACAGAGCAATCCTATGCATGTTTACTGTGTTCTTCTGTGATCAGTAGGATTATTCCCTAATAAGTGTTTTTAGGATTGCAGCCACAGCCTTTTAAGCCTCCCCTTGCTAATTTAAATCCTAATTCCAGTGCTACTATCTTGGAAATAAGTTTCCTCTTTTCAAAATGTAATTACTTGCTCATAATCCAGAAGCACTATTTTTAGTATCAATACCAGGCTTCCAGTACTTAGCTGAGATATTCTGCTTCTGAGAGATATGAGATATGAGATATTCTGCTTCTTTTTTCCTGTTCCAGCCACTTGATTCCTCAATCTGGGGATAGCTTCCAGACTTTGCTTATCTTTGGTTGGAAACCTGAAGTATATTATCTGTGAAACTGCGGAATTATGTGTATTCTATCAAACATTATGTCCAATTAACTGGAAAATGAAACCCTTATGTTGGTTTTTCCTAACTCAAAACTGACTAGAGACAATCAAGTGTTATTATGGCTTAGGAGTACACCAGCAATGTGTTCATATGAATCAACTCTCCATGTCAGACTCCATGTCTCTGACTTTCCATGTCAGAGCTAATACTAGAACTCTTATTCAATTGTGTGTCATCAAGCTGGCACCTTTTAAGCGTTTGTACCATATGGTGATGGTGTTCACTTATTGTTGATTGGTGTTTCATCCAATCCACAATGGACGCATCTTGGGGAAACCTGGCCAGCCTGTTATAGGGGCCTGTCATCAGGGTGTTGCCTTTCCCACTGAGGCAGTACCTATTTATCTACTTATATTTACATGCTTTCGAACTGTTAGGTTGGCAGGATCTGGGCTAAGGACAGAAGCTCATCCCATCTTGCAGTACTTGGGTCTTAAATTGCTGACCAGCTAGCAAAATTCTGGTCATGCAGTGTTCTAATCACTGAGCCACTGCAGCCATTCTGTGTCATTAGGTTGGTTAGCAGTTTTTGTTACTGGTTTTTGGGGGTTATCTGTACTGGTAATATATTAAAATAAACAAATTAATCAATTTAATGGAAGTTACACAAACCCTAGTGAAGCCACTGCATTTTGGCTGTGTGTATGATATTGTAATTTATTCTATATGGTCTGATATGGGAGGAGATCCATCACTGAGGGTGACACAAAAAACTCTTACACCAGTGAACACAACCATTGGTGATGCCTCTGCCTGCCTCATCATGATACATGTATTAAGCTGAGCTGGATTAACTATGAATGTTAACTTGGGGAAAATCATTTTGATCTGGCAAATCTATTTGTTTGTGTATATATGGGTGTGTGTAGGTGTGTTAAAATTTTAGTCTATTATGGAATATTTGGGAACGAAACATTTGATGCCATTTTAGTATTTTGACAGTTCTTCAGGCTGATGTGCCTGTAGTTCTTGTCAGACATGTGGTAGTAGCCAAAGCTTAGTTCTATTACAATAAATGCTATTATATTTACTCCTAATAGGGCAGCTGCTATTCGCTCATTAGCAGCCATTCTTTTAATTTTGTTTGCTTTGACAGTGGCTGGACTTTAGGGAAATATAAATAAACAGCAGATTTATTGGAAAAATCTTCATAAAACTTAGAAACAGATGATGTTTTTAAAAAGTCAGTCTCACAATAGTTACTTTCTCAGAAGCTTTACTAATTTCTTCCTGAGCCATTAGTTTCAAATAGCTTTGTTTATCACCACAGCTATTAGTACGCAAAAAAAGAGAGAAGAATAGAAGACCTGTTTAGCATGGAGAAGGCAAGATACTCTAAGACATGAATATAATTGCCTCTGTTAAATCTGTAGCAGGACACACATTTGCTAATGAAATATTTCAGGAAAATGGATGAGCTTGAGGTGTCTTCTATATGGGCAGTTTGAATGCAGTCTCCATTAGTGCGTTTTGTTTGCACTAAAATCATAGATCCTAAAGATGAACAGAAGAAGCTGAAATAAATTTGGCAACATCGGAAGGAGAAATTAGAAGGTAAGGAGAGTAATATTCCCCAATTCCTAAAATCACATACTTCACCCTAGCTTCAAAAATGGGTAATGAATTGACTTAATTGTTGTTCATTACATATTCCCATTGACGTATGCAATATACGACAAAAAGTAGTACATGAGCAAAAATACATGCTCCCATCCCATATGTTTATCATCCAGATTCTGGTAGCAGTGGAATAAACAATAGATAGGAAAAGGAAAGTAAGAAAGGGAGATGCATCTGGAACAAACCATGCAATCCCAACCATGAGCACAATCCTAACCATGACTACTCAAAAGTAAGCTCCATTGTATTCAATAATTCTTACTCCCAGGAAAGTGTCTTTAGGATTGCAGTCCATGTCTACTCAAAAGTAAGCACCATTGTGTTCAATGGGTCTTAATCCCAGGAAGGTGTCTTTAGGATTGCAGCCAAAGGCAGATATGAGCAAATGCAGTGGTGGGCTCCAGCAGGTTCGCACCCACTCTATAGAACTGGTTGTTAATAAGAGATGGGACATATAAAGTTTAAAAATAGCCATTTAAAAGTGGCTGCCAGATGGGCAGAGAACCGGTTGTTAATTTCTTTGAATCCTGTCACTGAGCAAATGGACTTTATTAGATTTAAATAGCATGTAATAGTTCCACATATCAAATGAGTGTGTGTTGCGGTGAGGTCTTTCCAGCAATGTAATTCTTGTGAATGGCTTATAAATACTATCTTCTCTTCTACATCTAAAGAAAGATTTTAATAAAAATCCAAACTGTAGCTTGGCCAGGCTTTCCCTCAACCATCAATACTGTGGCAGGGGAAACAGGGTTACCAGATGTCAAACTGGGAATTCCTGCACGGCAACCCCAAAATTCCTGATTTAACGCCAAAATTCCTCTCAGCCCAAGCCAAAATTCCTGAGAAAATTCCTATAATTAAAAAAATTTGTCCATAAATGTAGGACGAAATGTAGAACATGTTAAAATAAGCTTAAAATATTTGTATTGCTTTCCTGTACTTAATTTCAACACTATATTACCTTTTTAATGTAATAGACACACACACCCTTGGGGAAGGGGCAGTGGGTGCATTCAGGGGTGGCTGGTGGAGGGTTTCTCTGGGGTGGGGAAAGTAGGTAAGTGGGAGGTTTCTGTGGGGAGGAGTGAATGCAGGGCTGGTAGGGGTTTTCTTTGGGGTAATGGGCACAGGCAGGGCTAGGGGAGTTGGTGGGGGTGGCTGAGGATAGTGGGTGCTACAGGCAGCAGGGGAGGCTGGTGGGGGTTTCTGGGGGAAGGGGGCTTTAGGATTTCTCTGGGGGAAGGGGGCTTTAGGATTTCTCTGGGGGAAATGGGCTTTAGGATTGGCCTCTCAGGCTGCAATCCTAGCCAGTTCACCTGGGAGTAAGTCCCATTGGTCATCATGGGACTTACTTCTGAGTATGCAGGCTGTGGATTGGGCTCTGGGGCTGCAGCCCTCTGCACTTACCTGGAAGTAAGCCCCATTGGTCATCATGGGACTTACTTCTGAGTAAGCAGGCTGTGGATTGGGCTCTGGGGCTGCAGCCCTCTGCACTTACCTGGGAGTAAGCCCCATTGGTCAACATGGAACTTACTTCTGAGTAAGCAGGCTGTGGATTGGGCTCTGGGGCTGCAGCCCTCTGCACTTACCTGGGAGTAAGCCCCATTGGCTATCATGGGACTTACTTCTGAGTAGGCAAGCAGTGGAGTGGCTCTGGGGTGGTCGCAGGAGAGGAGTGCCAGCCTCAAGCCCTTAGTGGCTGGCAAGGCTAAGGGAAGTGCATGTTTAAAATTTAAAGGGCCAGCGCTGAAGCGGCCCAAATTCTGGAGCCCGGAGAGGCTCTCTCCCCTCCCGGAGCAAGGGGAGTTTTGGAGGAGACCTCCGGAAAATAGAGGAGGTCTGGCAAGCCTGAGGGGAAAGACTCATCTGGTGGCAATTGGAGGTACCATAATTAGACATGTTTCTTTACCCCTGGCAGTTTGGTTTCAATGTAGTATATACTCCTGACACCTTCACCACAGGTACAACTTCTGAATCTAAATGCTCACTATCCAGCAAAGTTATCCCAGCAAAGTTAAAATCTATTGGCATTTCTGTTACTCTCTGGTTTCTCTAGACTGCTTGGCCCAATGCTACATTGCACTCTACTTCCCAATCTCATCAAGTCTATTGATTTCTTAGATTATGCATGCTAATGACTCAGTGTATAATTATTTAGTAACTATTTTCATCCACCAATTGTTGATGGATCAACATTATGATACAACATTATGGATGCAATCCTAACAAATTTAGGCTGCCTAGCTCACCTGACACATCTTCCCATGATGGTGTATGCCTGGTCAGTGGCCCAAGGGCAGAAGTGGGGCAGAAGTGCCTTGTGGCACCTTTTGTGACATCCCCCAGATCAGCACAGAACTTATGCCGGGGCTTATGCCAGCCTAATTAGAGGTTAGGATTGCAGCCAAAGTTTTATTGCATTTCAGTTGTTCATACTCTTAATAGAATGAACTATTCATGCTTATTATATGTATTACTTATTATAAAACTTATTATAAGTATTATAATATTTATAACAATATAAATTTGAAGGATTGATAAAATTGGGATCATAAAAATCCTCTTAATTTTGCTGCTGATTTGATGTGGATGGTCAGTTGTATCCAAATTGGTAAATCATAAGTTGCGTAGGCTTGGCTTAAAAACTTTAAAACAAGTGAGAATTAAAAAGCTAATTTAGGCCTTTATCCTAAACTGAAATTAAGCCCCTTGCTCTGGAGCAGTTAAGATGACTTTCCATAAGATAACTCTAGAGGGTGACGTAACTGCATGGACTCGTAACTGCTATGGATTTTGCCCTTAATAAGCATCTTCAAAAAGAATTAAGGTGGGGTTTCATTATCCATGGATTTGATGCCTGTAGATGCTGGACCCCTGGATTGCCCCCTCCGCTTCCCCTGCAGACCACCCAGACATGACCAGTACCATACTTTCAGTGATAATAGGTAGTCATTAAAAATCCTCTAGGTTCAGTTTTGAGCCTCAGAGAGGCTTGAGGCTAAACACAGCCTCTCTGAAGCTCAGAATGGCTCCCAACATAACCAGAACAAGGTCTATTCACTAAAAAAAAAACTGCCAATTTCATTATCCATTTTGTGTTGCATGGATGTCTGGTAATGGATCCCTCACATATGTAGAGGCACCAATTGCATAGAAAGATATTAAATGTCTGCAATACATTACTGCTTTCCAAATAGCAGTACAGCACCATCAGGTATTCAACCATAGGAGGCAAAAAGTGAAAGGATATATTCTTGTAAATAGTATTCTCCAGAAAATAACATGCTGTCAGATACTGTACAAATGTAAGGTACAATAAATCTTTTTATATGGACAGGAGATAGGGAAATAACAAATGTTGCTATTTGTAATTTAGGCAGACAAAAATTTTGGATTACCTGTCTTCTCTGCCTTTTTTATCTGTGTAATAAATAAAAGGCATTTTCAAATCAGTATTAGTAGTAGACATGAGATCAGAAAGTGTGACGCTTTTTCCAGTCTCTTTAAAAATGTCAGTCTCCTTTTTTATGATTAATATTAATAAAAATGTCCCATTTGTGTTGCTGCCTGAGAAGATAAAAACTTTGGCATGTGTCAAGGATCAGTTTAAAAGTAATCTGATTGAAAATAAGTTCAGATTAAAAGGAAACTGACAGCTTACAATAAATCATTTCTATAATTTGCAGGACCACAAGAATGATTATTATGAACTTTCTATAGCAGTAACTTCCAAACTGTATATGTGATACATGACTGTACCCTAAGAAATACATTAATTAAAACAGTTCAGTCTTCATTTTAGTTCCTGTTCCCAGTGGAGTTGCCCACTGTCTCTCTGTTTGATTCACAGTGCCGGATTTATGACCTTCTAATTATTAATTTTGCTCTGCCTCTGTCACTGGAATAATTGGATCAATCAGTTTTCATGCAGAGTTATATATCTAGCAAGGAGGTTGAGAACCATGAATCCCTGGATACTGCAGCAAAAAGTCACTTTTAGAGGCTGCCTATCTTAATAGTGAGTGTGACTTAAGTAGTGCTATCTTTATGTGTGGCAGGGGAGAGCAACTGCCCTGGACAGACCAGCATAGCATTCCTCCAGCAGCTGTTAACTATACTGTATAGCCTTTTTATTTTTATTTTATTTTTGAGAGCTCCTTTGAGGCAGGAAACAATTTTTCTCATTCTTTTATTTCATGTTCTTATTAACTCTCCTTTGGATTTTTGTTGTTGAAAATCCAACAACATGTTGTTGAAAATCCAACAACATGGGATGGATGTTGATCAGTCAGTCTTCATTGTTAAAGATAGGAAGAAAAGATGTTGCACCCCCTTACACCCCCTTAGGGGTTAAATTTCTCAGCATCAGTTCTTAGTGGGTGTTGATGTCACATAAGGAACAGCCTCCCCAAATTTCATGCTTCTAGTCCAGAGATTGGGCAGGGCCTTGATGGGATTCTTCAATGGGATTCAAAGTCAGGGATTCTTCAATGTATTGTTGCACCCCTTTTCACCCCTTCTGGTTGGAATTTCTGAAAACTGGTTCTTAATGGGTGCCTCCATCATGGAAGGAACACCATCCCCAAATTTCATGCCGCTAGGCCTGGTGGTTTTGGCTGGGCATTGATGAGTCAGTGAATTAGTTAGTGAATGAGTCAGTGAGTTTATATATATATATATATATATATATATATATATATATATATATATATATATATATATATATATATATATATATAAAATACACACACACACACATATATATATATCTATATATATAAAAGAGAAAAGTCACTCACTCACTGACTCACTGACTCATCACAGCCCTGCCAAAACCGCTGGGCCTAGAAGCGTGAAAATTGGGGTGGGTGTTCCTTCCATGACTGAGGGGTGCACTAAGAACCGGTTTTTGGAAATTCCAACCGGAAGGGAGTGAAAAGGGGCACAACGTGTTTTCCTCCTTATACTTTGCATTGAGAATTGCTGACTCAGCAACATTCCACCACAACTGCTGGGCCTGAAGCATGGAATTCTGGGAGTTCCTTCTGTCACCTGAACACCCACCAAGAACCATCTGGAGAAATTAACCCTTCAGGGGCTGAAAAGGGGGCAACGTGTTTCTGTCCTATACTTAACATGGGAGACTGAATAACATCCAGCCAGTTTGTTGCTCAGTGCCTGGTGCACTGGGGGGATGTTGTTAGGAGGAAGAGGTTGCACTGGAGAGGATGCTGCGCATGGGGGATGATGCGCATGTAGGAAAGTTGCGCATGGGGGAAGTTGCGCATGGGGGAAGTTGCGCATGTAGGAAAGTTGCACATGGGGAGGTTGCGCATGGGAGATGATGCGCCTGGGGGATGATGTGCATGGGGGATGATGCGCATGGGGAGAAGTTGTGCATGGGGGAAGTTGCGCATGGGGGATGGTGCGCATGTAGGAAAGTTGCACATGGAGGGAAGTTGCGCATGAGGGAAGTTGCGCATGGGGGGAAGTTGCACATGGGGGATGATGCGCATGGGGGATGATGCGCATGGGGGAAGTTGCACATGTAGGAAAGTTGCGCATGGGGAAGTTGCACATGGGGGATGATGCGCATGGAGGAAAGTTGCGCATGGGGGATGGTGCGCATGTAGGAAAGTTGTGCATGGCGGAAATTGCACATGGGGGGAAGTTGCGCATGTAGGAAAGTTGCACATGGGGGAAGTTGCGCATGGGGGAAGTTGCGCATGGGGGAAGTTGCACATGGAGGGATGTGCGCATGTAGGAAAGTTGCACATGGGGGATGGTGCGCATGTAGGAAAGTTGCGCATGGAGGGAAGTTGTGCATGAGGGAAGTTGCGCATGGGGGGAAGTTGCTCATGGAGGGATGATGCGCATGGGGGAAGTTGTGCATGGGGGGAAGTTGCGCATGAGGGAAGTTGCACATGGGGGAAGTTGCACATGGGGGGATGATGAGCATGGGGGAAGTTGCGCATGGGGGAAGTTGCACATGTAGGAAAGTTGCACTTGGCGGAAGTTGCACATGGGGGGATGATGCGCATGTAGGAAAGTTGCACATGGGGGAAGTTGCGCATGGGGGGACGATGCACATGTAGGAAAGTTGCACATGGGGGAAGTTGCGCATGGGGGAAGTTGCACATGGGGGATGATGCACATGGGGGGATGATGCGCATGGAGGAAAGTTGTGCATGGGGGAAGTTGTGCATGGGAGATGATGCGCATGGCGGGACGATGCGCATGGCGGGACGATGCGCATGGGGGACGATGCGCATGGAGGGAAGTTGCGCATGGAGGGAAGTTGCGCATGTAGGAAAGTTGCACATGGGGAAGTTGCACATGGGGGATGATGCGCATGGAGGAAAGTTGCGCATGGGGGAAGTTGCGCATGGAGGGAAGTTGCGCATGGGGGGAAGTTGCGCATGGGGAAAGTTGCGCATGGGGGAAGTTGTGCACAGGGGAATGTTGTACATGGGGGTAAGTTGCGCATGGGTTGTTGATGCGCTGTGGAGGATGTTGTATGGGGAAGTTACATCCGCAACGCGGGTACACCTTTCGCTAGTATATATATATAAAACAGTATCCTGTTATATACTGTTGGACATGTAACTTAGAACAGAATGCAATGAATCAAACCACTTTGAAATATCTTTATTCTATAAAAACTTGTGACCCAAAAACAAGTGGAGGCAGAGCAATGGCATATAACCATGCCCATCACTGAGGTTGTTGCCCCACCCACAGCACTGGCAGTGACACATTGTGTGGTATATTGGCCTTCCACATGAGATGATGTGAACTCTAGTGATAACAATGCCTTCTAGTTTTACTTTTTGGTGTTGAATGCATTTTGAGTCACTTGAATCCAGTACTTTTTAAACCACATATTTAAAATTATTGGTCCTCTGCTTAAGAAAAAAAGGCAGTGTTCATTCATCATGTCACTGACAACTCTGTATGCAAATGCAAAGCAGATGCAAAACCTGTTTCGCTTTAAATTGCCAAGACGATTCTGAAAGGATAAGATAGATGATGGATGTCATTAAATGACTATACCGATCTGACATCAAGTCACTCTTTTCCAAATGTAATTGTCACTTAGCAACTTCTAACAGTGAGTAATGTCTATATATTAAGATGCAGGAATAGAATTACTAGCATTGCTGCTGTTAGTATTAAATGTTGATCTACCTGGCTTGATTCTGTTTTGACCGATGTATCATTAAGCGAGACTGGTCTGTTGCTAAATTGCCTTAATAGTGGTGAGGATGGTGGCAAGTCCCTGTGCTGGGACATACTAACACACAACTTAGTATGTCAGGCACATGGTTGGATTCAGATGTTCATTTGGAGCTGCAGATGTGATTGGACTTGCCAAGTTGAATCTTTGTCTTCATCCTTCTCAGTAAGAAATTTCCCATGCCATATTAGAAGCTGCCTTTCAGATTAAGAGGAAAATTGGAAAAGCAGTTTGTGATATGCCCTGTGGAAGTACATGTATGTACAATAGATCTAAGTTTAGCAAACGTCTCCTTTCAGAACACAGATAACAAAATATAATCTTAGAGATGTTTTCCAGCTTATCTGGAAAGTCATGATCTGGGTATCAAGAATTAGAGGTCTGTTTACTTGTAGTTCTGTCTGGGACTACATTAACTCTGACCCATTCCAACAACATAAATCACTATCTAGGAATACCTGTAGCAAATTCCACTTTCCAGATGACAGTACATGGTTCTTGTCAAATACAGGTGTAGCCTAATTTTATATGAAATTTTTATATTTTATGTCAGAGAGACTGAGGTTGGCTCCTTAAATTGAAAGATAAACTTCCCTTAAAGGAGCAGTTAATGCCTTTAAAGGCATTAATTAAGTAACCCTACAATCCAGAGTAACTATGGGAGCACGTAAGAGACATTACTTGTACCCGTAGTTACTGCACCACCTAGTGAAAGCCTATGGGAAATTCACATTGCAATCCAGAGCAAATTGTTCTTAACCCGTCCAATAGTGGAGGATGCCTGTAATTAATTTCCTTTCTATAATGTGAAAATAGTTTACAATTTGTAAGCTTTGGAGAGGGGGGTTCATTGATTGCCTTTGCGCCACACTAGCATGGTAAGCAGGCTATATTTAAATGGCTGCCTAATCTTTTAATTGCTTTTGTTTAAAACAAAGTTTGGCATCCACAAAGTTTCCTGGAACAGAACCCTCATGGATGCCAAGACTCAACCTGTATAGCCTCAGTCATATTAAACATTCATTTTTAATTATCATCTTTAAATTATCTGTTCAATTACCTTTATTTTAAATTTTCCTACAGGGGAATAAATTATATTCTTAAGACAAACATTTGATAGGATTATATGCTATAAAATGCTTGATATTCTTCTGATCTCTGAAATGAATCTGCACTTTCATATCGTCTGCACTTTGATACATTCCAAAGAAACAGTATGTTTTGATCTGAAGTGCAGCATAAGAAGTTCTGACTTAACACAATTCTCTTTACTAGTGAGGTCTTCTTTTAAAAGTTTATATATAAGAGCTGAATTCACTTTTCTCATGCATCTGAATGCAAGTGAACTGAGTCAAGAAAACTAAAGCTTGCTATTCCAGACTGATTCAGCATTTGGATTATCTTCATTGTATTACCTGCTGCCACCATCATTGCTCCAGCTCAATTAACTTGAGTGGACTTTTTGTTTCTCCTTATGGTGCTGCTCCAATGCCAGACATTTCCAGGAAAGATGATTTTCTAGTGTACCAGGTGGTCCAGGTCTGGAAGATGTGCCATTAGTACTAGAATAGGAGCTCACTGGACATGTCTGAGCACTGTGTAAAAAGATATTTGTAATTTCCTGAAACCACCACTGATGGAACAGTAAACATACATTTACAGCCAAATCCAGAATAACCATGTGAGCACATAAGAGACATTACGTGCACCCACATGCACTGTACCATCTAGTTAAAACCTATGGCTAATTCATATGGCAATCCAGAGTAAATTATTCTTACACCGCAGCAAGGACTCCCCATAGTTACTCTGGATTTCGCTCATAGTCAGTCCAGGCATCATCTTCAGTTCAGTGATCATCTGATGGTCTCCTCAGCTGCAGTTGGAAACAAGATACAGAACTGGATACATCTTTTGTAGCCATTGAGCAGTCTTTATTAAATATAGCATCTCTGTTATAAAAAAAACCCAGCTGTTATATTTTATAAAAGCAAAAATCGATATATGATGAAGAATGAATCCTTGCTGTCTTAGCTCCTGTGCTGGCTCCGGGGTGCTAGAGATCTTGGGACAAAATTACGATCCCCATGAAATCTCCTGAGGATGTGTTTGGCACTGGGCCTGCCACCAATACTGAGGTTTCAGTCCTGCTATGGTGGACCATGGCTGATGCCTATTTTGGCTGATTTCTGATACCACTAAACTAATATATCCAATGAAAAGATCAGGTGTTTCCCATTATAAGTACAGAGTCCTTTGTACTGAGGTGGATCTACTTTTCAATGATAGCCATTTTTCTCTTATAACATTCTGACATTTAAAATCTTTTGGCAAGAATCTCATTTATTATGCACTGTCAGCCTAATTCATTATTTGTGTGACTTTATAGGCGGCAAAAGAAATAATGGATCATATCAACTGCATGTCACTTAATAAAGATAAAGAGTAACTTAATTTCCATATTAATTTCTCAGACTAAGATGGCAATAGGTAGTAGAATAACCTTTGGGTCAAGTTAATTGTTTCAGTTATGGACGTCTAGACAAAGAATTATGTACTTTAAGTTTCCATATGCTCTGAATCCACTTTATTCCCCAGCCCCATCTATACTTCTGTTCTGAAAGTTAATTGTGAAAAGGATTTTCAGAGTTGAAGGGCAGCATTTCTTGAAAAGCTTCCACTTCCATTTGTTCTGCTATGCAAACCACTTGTGAACTTTTGCTGAAAAATGATATACGAACATTTTTATTATTAGTTGTAGTGATTACTTTTACTGCACGCTTTAGAGAGACATGTTGTAATGTTAATTTCAAAATGTTATTTGGGGTGAGAAAAGATCCTAGACTCCGTCCTACCTACCGTATTTATGTGTGTCACTTTTGTCACTATAGAAAAAAGTATAGATGCCAGAATACCACTGTTCTATATCATACTTTACCCTCTGCCAAAGCATCTAATGAGATGAAAGATAAAACTGACAAAAAGAGAAGCAAATGTCATGTTAAAATATTGCTTAGAGTAGACTAATAATTATGATATAATCCCTTTGTGTCTCTCATTGTATTTGCTTTCTAAGGCTGCAACCCTAATCTCCTGAGAATTCCCAAAAGTGCTGTAAGGCAATTCTGTGCCATTCCTGGCGGGAAGGTTTGGCCAGTGCGCAAACATGCACTTGCCATCCTTCATTCCCATGGGTGTAAGTTGTAAGCATCCTAAGTTTTTAATATTTTTTAAAAAATCAAGTTAACAAAGAAGTTAATAAATGCCTAGTGCATATATAAAAGTTAATAAATAAATGTGCAATTTTTCTTGAGAGCACACCTCATATAACTCAGTGTAACTTAACAGTATTTTCCAAAAAAATTCATAGGGCTTAGGACCAGTTGCCCATGGATCTTATTCAAGTATTGAATTATTTCTATTGTCCGAGATACTTGTGCATAGCTTCTTTTTGTCTGTATTTATTCCTCCAAGACTGGCAGATGAGAATACAATTTAATTTAATTGACATATCCCTTTCTTTGAGGAAATAAAAGAGAACTTCGCAAACTTTTGAAATCTATCATCTGAAAAAAGAAATAAAGTCTCAGATTTTTATTTTTGACACTTTTTAAACTATTAGAAATCAGATCTGGGTATTACAGTAGTCTGCATAAGTCTGCAATCCTAAAGACACTTTCCTGGGAGTAAGATCCATTGAACACAGTGGGGCTTACATTTGAGTAGACATGGTTAGGATTGTGCTCTTATTCAACAAATAATGTGGTCATGTCTCAAAGACCAAATGCCAAGAATCCTAGTAAGTTTAGATAATATCCAAGATTTCCCCTCCCCCTTTTCTCAAAAGGAGCCGTTTTACAAGGCTATTAGAAAGTGTCTGTAATATATATGTTGTCAAGAGATCACAATATGAATGTTATTATTTTTCCAGGACAGATGCAGTACTAATTCTGCAGGATTTCTCCATATGCTCAATTGGTTTTTCAGTAGGCATATTGTACAGTTGGGCAGGATATGATCTAGGACAGGGAATTTGGCATACATTGGTCTTAGGAGAACAGACTAACCCCCAAATCCAGAGTAACTTCGGGAGCACATAAGAGACATTACATTCACCCGTAGTTACTGTACCACAGAGCGAAAACCTATGGAAAATTCATATTGGAATCCAGAGCAAGTCGTTCTTACACCGGAGCAGGGACTCCCCATAGTTACTCTGGATTTTGCCCTTCATTGTTATATGGCATGTCACAGCAAGCAAGATCACTAAAAAACTATTATTGATTTTTTTCATTTGCAGTTGTTGTTCAGCTGTTGGACAACCAAGTAGCAAGGGGTGATTTTTGACAAAATTGGACTTAAGTAAGCATACTCATTGTGTATGGGTATGATTCTGGACAAATTAGCAGACTCAACTCCAAGCAGACCCATTGCTGCAGCTTAGGATAACACAGTCATTAGAGCCAGGTGATACTCTAATGCCTCACCTGAACCTTACTGCACATACCTCCTGCATGGCCATACTGTAAAGGCTGAAGAGGCTATTCTTGGCCTCTCCAGACCTTTTATAAAACAGAGGTACCTTGGTACACAAGCATAATTCATTCTGGAAGCATGCTTGTAGTCCCAAATGCTTGTATAGTAAAGCAAATTTTCCCATAAGAAATAAAGGGAACTCTGATGATTTGTTCCACAACCCCAAAATAATCATATAAAATTGATTACAAACAGTGGTACCTGATACCAGCTGTTACCTTGCTGTAGATATGAGTGATAGGGATGATTGATGTAAAAAAATTTTTAGCCATTCAAATGCAATTTTAAAGCAACCATAATGGATATTATCAGTAGTGTGAGCTAAGCTTTGCATTTCCATGAGCTCTGTTGAACATAATGGGGCTTGCATGGAGCTGGTACTGTCTGGGCTATGCTCATTAGGTTCACAGTATGTCCTTGCAGAAGTTTCACAGCCATCATCCCCCCTCAAAGCAAATTTCAACATCTCAACTAAATTTGCCCTAAGATTTGAGAACAAGGATGTTTGAAAGTGCTTGTCAGTGTATGGCAGTATGATTTTTAGTTGCACATGTTCACTTCTTCAGGCACTTACCACGGCACACAAAAAGTGGCCAGTGTTTACTTCAGTATTCAAGTCACAAGCTTGGAGCATGTCAGGATGCTTAAAAGTCTACATGAGTTGGCTAAAAACTCCAGTAGATGCACATGGAGAGATTTGTGAAAACAGATCCTATATCATTGGAAGAATCTGAATCTTTTTTCTCTTTCATCCTTAAAACTTGTCCCTCATACCCTCGTTGAATATTGCAAAAAGGAAGGATATTAAGTAAGAGAAACAAAGGAGATAAAAAAGACGGGGTACCAGTGGGTGTTAGAAAGTAGAATTAGAAAAAGGTGGGGAACTATGAGTTAGAAATTTCTGGTGGGGGGAGCTACATACTTAAGTTAGAAAGTACAAAATTATGTTTGTATTTTCCTGCAAGGTCTGTAAACTGTGTGAGATATGTTAACTGAGTACCTTATATTTTTGCCTGATCACCTAAAGTGCAATGCCACACTTTCGAATGTTCTGTTAAAAAAATATTGCTGATAATTTCACACTTAACTTTATGTAATCGGGCAAAATGTACAAAGCAAGCAATATGAAAAATCTGCCAAAAATAATGGAATGTGTTGTGATTAGGAATCAATTTTACATTCTCTATGTAACTATAAACGATTTGCTGCTTCAGTGTAGCATGGGATTATTTAGCTGTCATGTTGCTGTTGCATGTCCATAATACTCTTTCAGAGTGACAGCTTGATTTACACTTTCCTGCTCATGCAAAAAAAGTCATTTATTCTAGTTGGCGGGGGGAAATAAAAATACAAACAGCCATAAAACATACAAGCAAAACAATCAATTTAGGAATATGAGCAAAACTACAGGCATAATTCAATCCATGTTGACCGTATGAGAATGATCACTCTGACAATATCTGCTGGATTGTCTGGAAGCAAATTAGTTGAGGAAACAAAGAATGCAGAACAAATATAGCAGTTTAGGAAGAATATGTTTAAAAAAATATACATTATATGTCAAAGGATGTGTGAGTTTATGTAAAAAAATTAGGGCGCAATCCAGAGTAACTATAGGGAGTCCTTGCTCCGGTGTAAGAACAATTTGCTCTGGATTGCAATATGAATTTCTCATAAGTTTTAACTAGGTGGTGCAGTAACTACGGGTACACGTAATGTCTCTTACGTGCTCCCGTAGTTACTCTGGATTGTAGGGTTAATCTTTGTTAAATGAAATTCCATGTTAGATTTGTCATGCTCAAAACATCAGTGGCCTGTTTGTGCCAAAGGGGCATGTGTTGCACCCTGCAGTTGGAGGCTTTCTTAAGGTAAGGGAATGTAGTTCCTTTATATTGGAGCTGCTTTGCCCTTACCACAGTGCTGGAAAGTTGGTTAAGATTGCACCTTCAGTTTGTTTTGTTGCATGTTGATTGCATATTGCCCTGGACATCCCTGCAGATGCCCTTCTTGAGCTGCCCTTCACTTGCAGGTTATAAATTCTGGCCACATTTCCTACCAGCTTTTTTTTTTTAACCAAAATATGATTTGGTTATATTTCTTGAGAAAGCAAGAGGCAGAAACCTTGTCTGATACCTAGCAGAAGCATCACCCAGGGGGTTTCATTCACATGATTGGTGGATGGATTTTGTTGTTGTACCTAGAGTTATCACTGCATTATTTCACATTGCAAGAATAACATTACAGATTAATCCAATCATTTTAGATATTCATTGACAAGTTCTAAGAATTATTGTTTCTGATCAACGTGTGCATTTGGAGTACACTTTATTACAATAGACAGTTTAAATAATATAGCTTCTGAGATTAAAAAATAAATTGTTTAATGAATTCCTAGGTCTTTTTTTCAAAATAAAAGACACATGGTTTCATACTGCTGAAGAAATTGCTTGAACTCAACTAGTATTTTTCTCAGCTACATAAAATTGGTCTTTTATTTTCCTTAAATAGATTCCCTGTAGATGGAAATATAGGAACCAGCTGTTCAACAGCAGGTCAACATAATAAAAAACCACCTTGCTACCACCTGCCTAACCCTAGAAAGTGTATAAAGTTAGAGAATATAATGTAATTCTAATCCTAACCATGTCTACTCAGAAGTGAGACCCATTGTGTTCAATGGGTCTTACTCCTGGAAAAATGTCTTTAGGATTGCAACCTTAATGTTTCCCTTCCATATGTTTACATTAATCATCCAAGGGCTTCTGTAACGGACATATTTTAAAATGCAATCCACCTTTTTTTAATACAAAAATCATCATGGAATATCTCTCCCAAATTCATTATTGTGGTTGGTCACTTGAAAAGCTTAATGTGCATCTGTCTACTGAAGTGAATGATCAAATCCCAGGGATGCACTAAATGGCAGTAAATATGTCTCTGTGCTTAAATTTTATCCTGTTGAGTTTCAATATAGAGGATTTGTTTAATCTTTTAAAAGAAGTTGCTTTTATGTATAAGTGGACCTGCCAAAAAGCACTACATCAAAACAAAAATGGTTGCAGACATCTATATATGTAAAATTGAAAAGTAACTCACTTACTCATCAACACTCAGCCAAACCCGCAGGACCTAGAAGCATGAAATTTGGGAAGGGTGTTCCTTCTGTGATGTAGGGACCCACTAAGAACAGATTTTTGGAAATTCAAACCAGAAAGGGGTGAGAAGGGGTGCAACACATTTTCATCCCTATACTTTACATTGGAGAATTGCTGACTGATCTATGCCCAGCCCGAACCCCTGGACCTAGAAGCACAAAAATTGGAGAACATATTCCTTCTTTGATGTTAGGAATAACTAAGAACCAATTTGGTGCCCGGTTGTGCATGGGAGGGGGATGGTGCATGGGGGGAATGGTGCACAGGGGTGGTGGAAAATGGTGGGAATGTTGCTCAGGGGTATGGTGCATGGGGGGAATGGTGCACATCTTGCCAGTGGATGTCAATCCTTTATGAATTTTCTTTCACAGCCTAGAGTCCTCAGGATCACACAGTTTGCTGAAACAGTAACACTGTGTGTTGGGCTGCAGGTATCTGTAGACTGGCTATCTCAGAGCCTCATCTCTACAGCTTCTTCTATATCTCTACTCACGTTTTGACCATGTATTACTGTGATCGCATAGAAACCATTGTAAAGTAGTTCCTTTCCTTGTAACAGCATAATGTAAGACGTTGCATGAGAACTACAGCAGTATATCCTTTCATGACTGGAGTTATGTCAGAATAAAAGCAGGCCTCCGTCAGTCTTGAAAGACTATGGTATCGTGCTCAGCGCTGCATACGCTGCATGCAGAGCACGAAAGCCTAGGTTGGATTGTTATGGAGGATAGGCTGTTACCCAAGCAGCAAATCCCCCCTCTCCACGCCACTGAATTAGTCCAATGGAAAGGCAGAGCCAATATGATTGGATCCAGCTGGCGTTGCAGAGCTGGGCTAAGGACAGGAGCTCACCCTGTCTTGTGGGGCCGACCCGGGAATCGAACCCTGGCCTGCTGGTTAACAGGCACAGTGTCTTAGCCACTTGCGCCACCCACGGCCCTATGTCAGAATAAGCCCTCAATAAGCCGGTCTCAGTACGTGCTCTCCTTTCTAGCACAAATGCCAAAATCTTCAGTGTGTCTTTAGACTTGGCATCAGGGCCAGTCTTCCCACGAACCTGCTTCTGTGGTTTTACTTGGTCCCTGATTCCTTTTCCACAGAAACTATATAACATGGTCTTTTCTGTGACATGTGTCACTTATTTGCTACTACAGGACTCTTTTTCTGTGTTAACATTTATATGTTTTGCTGGATTGTTACTATTAGCACTTGTTAAAAAAAGAATATTTCATAATTGTGAATTAGACTGCAAGTACTTAATCAAAGAGTGTATTTATGCATAAAAGTTGAAATACTTCTCAAAGCTGTGAAAAATTATTCATTATAGCATCTGTGTAATGTTCCCAAGATACAGTGGCAGATGTTTAAGTTATTAAATCCGTTCCCGAAAGGATGATTAATGTAAAAATTAGGATTTGTCTTGGATATTTGTAGACATAGAGAAGAGGATACGTGCACTTTAAAATTAACTTCCTTTAAACCAGCACAGCAGTGTTTTAGGTCTTTTTTCTGTTACAGCATTTTAATTGAGGCAAGAAGCTGTGCATGTTAAAAAGATGGCTAGATAACAGAGCTTGTAATTATATTTGTTTACTGAGAGGAAGATGATAAAAATATCATGTGTATTGTATCTTTAGTTCTTCTGGCTGTTGGGAATAACTTGTTCGGACCTCTTGGCAGGTTTATAATTTCCGATAAAAATTACATTTTTCTTTTGAAAATTATTTATTCATCTTTTTTGCCTAATTCTATTCACCTACTGCTTTATCCTCAGCTTGTTCATGTACTATCACCCTGTGTTGTGCAGTGGCATCCAGTGGTACATCCCACCCAGTATTGCTGCCATAGCCATTCTCAGGCATGCTGACAATGTTCTCGAAACCCCAACATAGCCCATCATCATCCATGAAATGGTACCCTGATGTTGGTGAGTTATTGGTGCTATGTTGAAGAAACCAGTCATTGCATCTACCCAGCCCCAATGCCAGCATACAGAGAAGCATTACCAGGATGTACTAAGCTGGTGGCAGAGGGAGGTGCAGATCCATCATTAAGAGAGGCTCCCCCATAAGCCACTAGGTATGAGCAATACAGCAGGAGGCAGCACTGCCAAACATGGGGAGAAGCCCCAAGGACATCACACACACAACATCACAACTCCCATGTCAGGTATTCTGTTTTCTGTTTTCTGTAAAAGCAGCAAAAGGGCAAAAGTAAAGAATGGTCAGGATCCCAGGAGGCAGGTTTTCAGTCCCTGCCTACTAACAAAAAAGGCCTGCACATTAGATTAAATTCAAGTATATATGGTAATTCTGGGCAGGACTGTCTCCTGCCTCCCTTGAAGTCTTACCAGGGAGAAGTAGAGCTGGGGTACCCAACAATGATGCACCTCCCTTTGTGGTTCTGAGGGAGCTGCTGCTGCTGCCTGTTCCCCTACTCCAAGGTGACCTGTTTTCCTCTGGTAATATTACAGTCCCTTCTGCGCTTCATGGGAGGCAGGAGGAACTCCTGCCCAAGATTACTGTATGTACTCAAATCTAATGCACTCCCAAATCTAATGTGCTGTCCAATTTTGAAGACCAGAATCAGCTGAAAAAGATGTACATTGATGCCTCACATAACAAGTTTAATTTGTTCCAGAAGCATGCTTGTTATGTGAAATGCTCTTTATGTGAAGCAGATTTTCCCATAGGAAATAAAGGAAACTCAGATGATTGGTTCCAGAACCCAAAAGTACTCATATAAAAATATTAACTGTATGTTAAAATGATGACAAAACACTGGAATTGAATTCAAAACATGCATTCAGTGTGCATGATCCTATGAAATCTACTTAGGCTGCAATCCTAAAGACACTTTCCAGGGAGTAAGCCCCATTGAACACAATGGGGCTTACTTCTGGGTAGACATGGTAAGGAGGCTGCAATTGAAGACACTTTCTTCTGCAATCCAAGACACTTTCAAAGTGTATCCCCACTTTCTCCTTCTCTTCATCCTGAGCCTTTCTCTCCCCTGCTCCCTTCTGGCTAGCCCTGAGCTGCTTCCTCTTCTCCACTGCTCTTCTCTCTCTCTCTGCCCAGCAGATGACCGGCCACAGGACGAACAGCGCAGAAGTGTTGCTTTCGCCATGGGCAAGCATTCTAGGCAGCCCTGATGCTTTTTAAAAGGGCTGCTGGCCAGCGCATCTGCCCCAATTGCCAGCGAGTGTGCTTGATAAGTGAAGCAACGCTTGTTATGTGAGACAGGATCCTAGAGAAATTTTTGCTTGTTATGTCGATCACTTGTTAGGTGAGGCACTTGTTAAGCGAGGTATCACTGTACATTCTATTTAAGTAAATACAAATTTACTTAAGTAAATTTAAATTTAAATTTAAGTATAAATTTTTCATATTGCTACACTTGTTACATAAGATGAACAGGATGATTGTTCCTTGCATTTTTTCCAAATATGCATTTCCAATTCAATTCTTTATCTTTTGTTAACTTTGCTGTGTATTACTTAACATAGATGGCAGCTTCCCTATAATCATAACAGAACTTCCTGCTAATCCCACTGCTTGACAAGAGATCAATGACTGGAACTTGTCTCATTATATTTTAATATCTATGATGTAATTTTTTGTTTGTGGGTTTCTTGAAACTGCTCAAGTACTATGAAAGGTAGAAATTCTGTCATAGGTATTTAAGAAACTTACTGCCCAGTCTTACCTCCGACTATGATCGCCAATAATGTTGCACTGTTAAAACGTGCACAGATAACATATATTTAACTTACCCAGGGTAGGTTGCCTGATCACCTAAGGATCTCCTTGGACCATAGCCATGTTGCTAGTGTATTTCTGCAAAGAGAAAAGGGGCAAGGTTGCCTGGGAAAGTGGTGATAGGATCTGGCGCACACCAGTGCTGCTGAGTTCCACTTATTGTCTGCCCTCTGTTCCATCTCTGACCCACTCTTCCTACCTGCAGCTTGCCTCTGCCACCAACTTATGGGGCTGACAGAGGCTTCTGGAGCCACATTGCAAATACCACTTCATTCCATTTGGCATGGAAGCACAAAATGACAGCCCAGCTTTCACACCACCATGAAGGGTCTTGCACTGCTGCAGCACAAATCTATACATATCCACTCAGAAGTCCCATTTATTTCAATGGAATTTATTCCCAGGTAAGTGTAGGACTGTTAGGTTACCCTGCTTTGCGAAACTAATAAAAAATTTCCGCACTCTCAACAAGTTATATGTTATCTGGTTTTGACAGGATAAAGGTGTGTCCCAGGGAAGGATGGGCTGTAATCAGTTCATGCAGATTCTTTGACTTTCCAGTGCTTTGCATTGAGAGAAATGTAAGACTAGAAATGAAATGAGTTTTTTCCACTGTTATCAGTAGAGAGGCAGAAAAAAGAAGGGCTTTGTGTGTCTGTCCCATAAGATCTCCAGACCAGACAACAAGAGTAATGGAAGAAGTTATTGCGTTTCCTTTTGTGCTGCATGATTACAGAGAAGAAAAGGGAACCAGAATATATGCAATGTGGGATGTTTCACAGGTAACTTAGAGTGGGTAGCAAAAAGGGAAGTTTTGAAGTTTTCTTTATTCTGGCTTCCAAGTCACTAGAAAAACTATAATCTTTTGATCAGACAATATGTTCTAGATCTAAAGAAGATGTCTGCTGCTTTCTATCATTTCTTTTCAAAATGGCTTGATAAAATTATATTTAGTTTGCCTGTACAGTGGTACCTTGATTTACAAGTGTTTTGGATTACAAGTGTTTTAGATTATAAGCAAAATTTTCTCAGAAATTTTGATTTGGTTTAAGAACACTGTGATGTCTTGGAAGACGAGCACTGCAGAGGAAGTTTGGAACAGTCTTCCATGACCAGGGAACTCACAACAAGGGGGATCTGGGGGGAGCACCCTGAGCCAGGTGTGTGTGGGATCTATTGGCAGTGTGGAAGGTGTGGGGGTGTTTTTGTGTGTGGGGTCTGTATGTGGCAGTGTGGAATGTGGGACAGTGCTGCTCCCCATCAGCAAGTATCAAGGGGATAGTGCTGCTCCCCATCAGCGGCATGGAAATGTTAAAGCTGCATGAAAAGACAAAGATTCAACTGAGTCAATGGGTAGCAGTGACTCTGTTACTGTTAGTGGAAGACATCCTACAAAATGTTATCTCTTGTCTGGTTTTCCTCACACGAGTCATAAAGGTTTTCAAAATTATAATTCAGTACTGTACAGTATTTTCTTTATTTCAGTATTTTGTGTTATATTACTCTGTTTTGTAATAATTTTATATTCAATTTCAGTTTCAAATACCTTTATTGGCATGATGTAATCATTTTTATATACAGTAAATGTTTTATATAAACATTTTTGGGTTGTGGAACCAATCATATGAGTTTCCATTATTTCTTATGGGAAAATCTTCTTTGGATTACAAGCTTTTTGGATTACAAGCATACTTTCAGAATGAATTATGCTTGTAAACCAAGGCACCACTGTGCTTTGTTCTAGACAACAATAACAGCTTCAGGCATAATATCCTACAGATTTCATCATCTGGAAACGTGGACTAATGTGGACATTCTCTGATTCCTAACATTATAAAGGACAAGTCCCAAAGTTTATCTGTACCTGCATAGATGTCTGTGCCAACACTGGTAATGCTTCTGTTTGAAAACCATTTGCCATTTCATTGCAAGCAGATTCAATCTGATTGCATTAAATAAATAATAGATAAGCCAGGAGCAAAAGCCATATTGATTTCTGTAGAGCCAGGTTTTCACTCACTGAGAAAGTTTCACTCGCAACTTGATGTAAAGCCTGTAAATTGATTTTGACTGCTCTAGCTTAAATGGCAAGTGAATTGTCCTATTTGACAGTAGCCAAATTGTTCAGATGATACTTTTTATCGGGCCATTTGGGTTAAAAAGACAGAGTGAAAACCTCATCTAGAGGCAGGAATCCGATGTGGGGAGGGTTAAAGAAAGAAGAAATAAATGATAGTATAAATTTGCGGCAGGTAATAGTGTTGCAATCTGAGAGATGGAATAGGTGCACAGGAAAGTATTTAAGAAAAGAAGCCCATGGAAAGCAGGTGGATTTTTAGCTTGGGATCATCAGGTCACTGCTGGGACAAACCCAGAAAAAACAGTCTCTTTGATTTTGGTAGAAACATTGTAGGATAAATTTTTTTTGCAAGGGCTGTCCACCCATTGCACTAGCATAATGCCCACTGTGTCTTATATTGGCCCTGCAAAAATGCTGATATAAAAATGAGTTTGTATGGTAGAATTCAAAACACAGGTGTTTTAAAGATTTCTGATGGGAGAATTTTCTTTCTAAAAACACCATATATTTTCAACCAAATGTTTTTACCATTAAATAGAACAACAGTTCCAATCAATCTGGAATGATGAGCTTTAGCTTTGTGTTCAGTTCAGAGCATTTCTTCTCTTTCCAAATCAGGCTATAAAAAGTTTCTTTTAAAATCATCTGCTGCTGAACTATTTTCATTTTACATTACATGTCCCAGTATCTCAGGAGACAATAACCATCTAGTAATGGCCAGGACTGGTAACTCCTGCAACATGCTTGTAGCTTTAATAGGCAGCTATGGAAGACTCTAACCCTACAGTCCAGAGTAACTATGGGAGCATGTAAGAGACATTACGTGCACCCGTTCTTACATCACCACCTAGTGAAAACCTATGGGAAATTCATATTGCAAACTTGAGTAAATTGTTCTTACAACAGAGTAAGGACTCCCCGTAGTTACTCTGGATTGCACCCTGAATAAACTTTGGGGGAAATAAACTAGAAAGAGTTGCATGGAAAAAATAATTTAGAAATGATCAAAATATTATTGGGGCAAAAAAGATGAAAACAGGGCCAGAATTTCAAAACAAAGTTGAAATAATCCTAAGAGAACTTTAAGTATATTTCTCTCTGTGTCTGAGAAGAGACACTCGTACTACAGTGGTTATAGGTGCAGGGAAATTTAGAGTTAGAGGTTAGACTAGTAAGGTAAAGGAATGGGGGTCATCGTATAATTCATATTCTTCCCTTTCAGTCCTTCCCCAGACTACAGTAAACCTAATTCTTTCACCACATTAACATAAACATTAAATTGGTGAATTACGTTATCCAATAGTTTGTAATAAGGTACCATCTCAGGTATTATTTTTTAACCTTGTGTCCTGAAAAAATAATATAATGTCCAAGTTAACCATATTAAATCCATATATGTGAATGTTTTTAGCTTTTGTTTTGTCATGTCCTACATTTTGCTTGGGTGTCCTACATTTTGGGTGGTCCTTGATCTCTTTTGTGGTTGACATCTGGTCATCGGATACCGTCAGTATTTCAATACTTTTCTTTTTTACATCTAGTTCAGAAAATCTGATTCTTTTGCATCTGCTTTGTCCATTGGACCTGCTTGGGGGTTGTGCATGAGCTCAGAAACGGATTAATGAAGTAAAGGCCTTTGATATTATTTCTTGGCATCCTGATTTCTTCTTGCATGTCTTGCTGTCCTGGCTGTACAACAGAAGAGCCTGTTTCTTGTGGCACATCCCCCCAGAGTCCAGGGACATTAGCTTCAGACACAAATCCTGGTAAACTGGTTGACAAACAAGCCAATATAGAATTTGTATTCATTTTTTTTAAATCATGCAAGCAATGGATTTCAGATGCATTAAGGGCGCAATCCAGAGTAACTATGGGGAGTCCTTGCTCCGGTGTAAGAACAACTTACTCTGGATTGCAATATGAATTTCCCATAGGTTTTCACTAGCTGGTGCAGTAACTACAGGTGCACATGATGTCTCTTAAGTGCTTCCGTAGTTACTCTGGATTGTAGGGTTAGTCCGGCTTCTCAGCAGAGGGTTGTCTGATACAAGTGATCCTATCCAGCATAGACTTCAGCCTTATTGAGGCACACAAACCTCCAGCACTACAAGCTTGTTTTCCGTGGCGGATTATTTTTATGAATATATTTACGTATTGCTTTTCAACAAAACAAGTTCGCAAGCAGTTTACATTACTAAGGTTACAATCCAGTATAACTACGGGACCTTTTACACCGACGTAGTTACAGTGCAGTCTATGGGAAACCTATGGGAAATGCATAGAGCAATCCAGAGTAAATGTCTCTTATGTCTTCCCATAGTTTCTCTGGATTGAAGGGTAAGTAAATGGTTCCCTGAACCAATAGTATTCACAATCTAAAAAGATGCACCTCAGCAAACAGATCCTGGGATAGATCCTTGATAAATATAAGAGGAACAGAGACCATTGACAGGCATGCCAAACACACCATTGACAGGCATGCCAAACAGCTCAGACCCTCCACAGACTCCTGCAGCACACCTGTAGACCATGCCTGACACACTAGTTTGTCACTGCAAAATGGTTGAAAAGCACTAACCTAGTTGTTCAGACCAGCAACCCATCAACCAGAATGTATTAACTAATCTGTTTTAGCCAATAGATGTAACTGGACAATGCCATTTTTTAACTGTTTGGGCTGAACCCTTAGATCACTGATTGAAACATGAATTATGAAAATATATAGATGTTTCCCAAATAGTAGTTTTTAGTTCTGCAAAGTGTTATGAGGGAGAAAACCAAGTTTAGAAAAAGAGGATATTTCATGCAGACTAGCAGGGATTCTTTTTGAGTTGTTCCAGGGAGAGAAAGTACATTTTCTTGAATGATTTCATAACTATTTGAAAAGAAAGATGTTTCTTTTGTGGTGTTTTGGATAGAAAAGCATCTTGAACCTTATCACCCAATATGCTCCATTTTACTGTCATGTGTGTCTCCAGTCTGACTTAAGCAAAAGGCAAAGATTATATGAAATAAGATGCTATTAAGCATAAACAAGTGTCAAGCACAGGCAAGGAAGTCTGCTTTGGAGCCAGAATGGCCATCGCTGAAGAACAGTTTTCAGTTTATCTCTGCAAATTGCCTGTGGCTAAGCAGGAGGTATCCTTCCCCCTGCTATGTTATATTCCCCTGCCTGGAATACAGTTTATGTACAAACACAACATAAAAAATCAGTTCATAATTTTACATAAAATGAAGACTGATGTTCCTTGAATCCTATGGACAGAACACAGGCAGATCTGTTTCAAAAGTATGAATACATTAAAGCAAAATAGAGTTTCCAATGCACTATTTATTTCTGTTTTTATTCCAAAGTTCCAGGTATTTGGAAGCTTAAATCAAAAGCCTATGAGATTAATATGATTGAAGCTGATGAATGAATACTTTCAACAGAACTGTGTTTAAATTGTTTCAATAGGGTTATTAGTTCATCAATATAGCCCTTAGGTTTTCACAGAGGGCTTTTACTTTATCCTCACCACCATTATGGAGTGCAAACCAAGAGATAATGTCTGGATTTAATGACAACATATACAAAATGTTGGCTGCGGATATAATATTGTTATATATTTCTTTGCTTGGCACTGCAGCAGTGTCCCCAAATTTTAATTTGAAATTTTGCAGTTATTTTAACTCTCTCTCTCTCTCTCTCTCTCTCTCTGGTATTACAGCTTGTTCCCATCCAATAGTAAATATATTACTGGTGCAGAATTTGACCCACACATACATTTAGTGGTGCTTACCATCTCCCTCACCTGTGCCCTTAGCTAAAACGAAATCCTACCAACAGCTCAGAGGAGACAGGGCTAAAGGAAGGATGGCAGCAGCTTGTCAGGCCAATGCATAGGTTCAGATCTCCCTGTCAATCTATATCATGTGTGTTTGGTCTTTTACATGAGCTTCCCCACTGTGAGTTTGAGTGAAGGATCCAACCTATTTCATGCAAGCCACCAACAGGAGCTTTTGCTAATAATGGCATAGGTCACCAGGTGGTATGGCAGCATGTTTTCCAAATTGGAAGAAAACAGATCTGGAAAAGAGTAGGCTGTCACGTGAATGGAAAACAAGCCTATTTTTACTGTGGAACAGCAATTTGTTGACACTGAACAGAAGCGGAATGGCAACTAAAATGTTAAAAGTGAAATGTTTTCTCAACCTGAGTTTTGAATGAAGCTCTCGACAGAATTTCTTCCTTCATTCTTATCACCTTCCGATCAAAGAGTTAATCCCCTGTGTTTTAGCATTGCCACAGAATTGATGTCTGAGGCTGAGTATCTTTTTTGCTATTTCCCTGCATTCATTTCTTTTCTGATCTGTAGTTAGGCCAAGGCTTGAAAGCAGAAATTGTAGATTTCCAGTGATATATGTTTATCCTACATGCTCATGCAACTTGTCAAGCAGTTGATCCTGAGAAAATAACATGACTCCTGAAAGGCCATGAAATTTACGGTATTTCAAATAATAGCTGAAAGGTGTCAAAATAGATTACTTGATGTGGCCACAAAGTTTTTTGTTGTTGTTTTAAATGTGTGTAACTACCTTTACACTTATTAACTATACCAACCATTTTTAACCAGTGTGCCATGAATGTTCCCCAGGAGCGTTGTGAGAATTTGAGAGAGGGTCAAATTCTTATTAGTAGTGCCATTGCGAGGTGTGAGGCCCCCATTGGCAGCACAATGTACGTTGTCACTGTGTCAGTAGCAAAAAAAACTTAGGAATTTTGACCATTTCATTGCTTTCAAGTGTGCTGTAATATGAAAAAGTCTGAAAATCACTGATGTGCATAAACACGGAACTGTCTATTGATGATTTTCCTGAGTGGTGAAATGTAGCACTGTCGTTACTGCCATGTATGTTAGACTCTTTTGAGATCTAGTTTATTGAAACAGCTAAGGTCCAATGTGTACCCGATAATCTTTTGGAAATCTCCTCCAAAATGTGATGGTCCTCTGGAAACCCCCTCAAAATTTTCCATTACCGGTCTCCACAAGAGATCTTTGTATTTTTGAGCTCATGATCACATGGAGACTCTCCAAACAACATCAAAGATCTGTAAAGTACTCATATGATCCCAATGGGCAGACTCTTGTAGGCACATTAGTACAGTCAGAGGTTTTCAAACTTCTTCACCAGCTGTCCACCACACTTCTGTATAACACTGTACAGAAGCATTTCCAGTATGGGCCATAAACTTTGAATGAGTCCTGAAATCCAAAAAGCAAATTTAAGAATATTCCAAAGCAATATTGTTAATAGAGGCTGTTGTCAGGAACAGTTCACTTTAGAATAATCATAAATTGTACTACAGTTTGATGAGAAGAATCCCTTTGGAAATGATTTATAAAATACACTGTGAAATGCACAGAATGATCAGAACTATAAAATGTCAAAATACAATTTGTAATTGTGTTTTTGCATCATTGCAAATCATGTTCATGTTCACATTTAAAAACCACTCTACTAACAATTCAGGATTTATGAGGCAATATGAATGTAAACCATTCTTGCAGATAGAACCCATTATAAATATCGTTGTGTATATCTAACTTGCATTTTTATTATTCTTGATCACAAATTCCAGGGGTTTCAATAATTCATTGCTAATACTACTATGGTGAAAACCTAGCATAAACTTTAATTTCTTCCTGTGTCAGTACATAATTCCACTACAAAACTCAAATAGCAGAAGTAGTCCCCATTTTCTTTTGACATAGTACTAAGAATAGGTACTAAACCGTAAATGATTAACTATCCTATTTATTTGCCATACAGTTGGTTAAAATTTTCAAAGAACAAACACCTTTAAACATAATTACTCAGGTAAAATATAGTTACTACAACAACACACTGTGGCTCTTGCTGAGGTATCTTTTCAAAAATATTTTTTAAGAAGTTTGGTTGCCATAAGAACAAAATGTATTTATACGGTCTGTAACCACTGTTTCTGTTTTTAAAAAATAACATGAAGAAAACAATACCATATGCTGAAATAGTTATTTGCAGGGCCATTTGCTGTTTTCCCCTACAGTCCAGAGTAACTACAGGAGCACGTAAGGGACATTATGTGACCCGTAGTTACGGCACTATCTATCTACAGTATTTATATACCACTTTTCAGCTGAAAAGTTCACAAAGCGGTTTACAAGAAAGTGAAAAAAATTAATAGCTAATTAATAGCTAATGGGTCCCTGTCCCAAAAGGGCTCACAATCTAAAGTGCAAAAAGAACACCAGCAGAAGCCACTAGAACAGACATTACTGGGGTGTGCAGGGCCAGTTACTCTCCCCCTGCTAAATAAAAGAGGAGCACCCACTTGAAAGAGTGTCTCTTGCCCAGTTAGTGAAAGCCTATGAAATTCACTAGGTTTCCACCTAGTGAAAACCTATGGGAAATTCATATTGCAGTCCAGAGTAAATTGAACTTACACCGGAGCAGCTAACATATAAAGGAACACCTATGGCACCTGGTGAAGAAGTGGCTCGCTGTGCCAACATGGGTGCCATGTGCTAGTAGGTTGCCCTGGTCACATTTGGACTGGCAAGGGCCTGGGGAACAGGGAGCAGGCAAGGAAAAGGCAGGAGGAAGGTGTTTGGGGGCACGGCAGAATGGGTCACGAGACAGGGAGTGGGAGTTGGGCAGAGACTTGGCATTTGTGCTTGATCCAAGCTCTACTCCTTGACGTATATGAAGGGCTTTGATCCTCTTATGCTATCTCCATCTCCTCCTCATCTCCATTAGTATTGCATGACCATTGGCTCTCATAAACCAGCCTCTGCCAATGAGTGCAGCAGGACCTCTGGTGAGGAAGATGTAAAGGCCTCCTGAGTGCTGGTGGACCCACAGACATTTGCTGGAGAAGGCAAGTCCACTTGGAATTAGAGGTGGGGACAAGGTTAAGTGAAGAAAGGATACAGTGGAATGAAGGAGTAGGTAGGCAGAAGGCCCGCTGTAAGGTAATGCCCTTCACACTAACCAGGGGTAGATTCCATGGCATCCCACTGATTGCAATGGGAATTCAGTAGAAACATTTGAACATTCTTTCTTTCATTGCCCCCATCACTCAAAGGCCAGGACTAAATTTTTGGACTTGTCTAAGTATATTCCTCCAGAAACCACTGATCTAATGAAGTTGAGAAAGTTGTTGACATCATCTGATCCAATTTTAATTAATAATATTGCTATCTTCTTGATTTGCAAGACAAATCAAGAGAGAGAAGCCATTCCTTAAAAATGTGTAAACTGATGTAAAAAAATGTGTAAACTGTAAACATGATCTTGTGTTAGATATAATGTGTAATTTTTTATTTTATGTATGCCAATAAAGGTTTTATGATATGATATAGGTAGGCAGAACAGGTGTGACAAGGTGGGGAGGAAGGCAGATCAGGGCTGGAACAAGGCAGAATTAGCAATAGCGGCTCATGCTGAATCTTGGGGTTCCTTCTTGGGCTTAGAATCATAGAATCATAGAGTTGGAAGGGACCTAGTAGGTCATCTAGTCCAACCCCCTGCCTGCAGCAGGAAATCCCCCTAGAGCATCCCCGACAGGTGCTCGTCGAGCTTCTGCTTGAAGATCCCCAGTGAGGGAGAGTCCACCACCTCCCTTGGCAATCTGTTCCACTGCCGAACCGCCCTCACAGTCAGGAATTTTTTCTGGATATCCAACTGGAATCTCCTCTCTTGCAGTTTGTACCCATTGGTTCTAGTTCTGCTTTCAGAAGCAGCTATGAACAAATGAGCCCGTTCCTCCCTATGACAGCCCTTCAGGTATCTGAAGAGGGCCATCATGTCTCCTCTCAGCCTCCTCTTCTCCAGGCTGAACATCCCAAGTTCCCCCAACCTTTCCTCGTAGGGCTTCCCTTCCATCCCACTGATCATTCTTGTCGCTCTCCTCTGGACTTGCTCCAGTTTGGCTGCATCTTTCTTAAACTGAGGTGCCCAGAACTGAACACAGTACTCAAGGTGAGGTCTCACCAATGCTGAATAAAGAGGAACTAGAACTTCTCGCAACTTGGAAGCTACAGTGCTCTTCATGCAGCCTAAAATGACATTTGCCTTCTTTGCAGGCACATCACACTGCTGACTCATGTTCAGCTTGTGATCCATGGCGACTCCAAGATCCCGCTCACATGTTGTGCTGCCAAGCCAAGTATCCCCCATTTTATACCCTCTTCCAGTCCAGTGGCACTTCTCCACTCCTCAAGGATTTCTCAAAGATGATCGACAGAGGCTCTGCAAGGACATCTGCCAGTTCCTTAAGAACTCGAGGATGCAGCTCGTCTGGTCCAAAAGACTTGAATTCATTTAGGCCAGTTAAGTGGTTTCGAACCAGTTCTCTGTCAATCTTAATCTGCTGTTCTGCACCATCCATGTTTTCATTACCTCTTTGGGGATGCAAGCACATCCCCGCACCAGCCAATGATCCCACACCCCCATTTGCACAGCCCTCTTTCTGAAAATAGACGGATGCAAAGTAGGAGTTGAGCAGCTCTGCCTTCTTCTGGTTTCCAGACACCTGCTGTCCATCTTTGTCCAGGAGCAGCCCCAGCCCCTCGTCTCTCCTCCTGTTCCTTTGGGCATTTCTAAAGAAGCTCTTTTTGTTATCCTTGACTCCCCTGGCCAGCCTCAGCTCATACTGAGCTTTAGCATCCCTGACCCCCTCCCTACAGGACTGGGCTATCTGCCTGTACTCCTCCCTGGTGATCTTTCCAGTCTTCCACTCCCTATACTTCTCTTTCTTTAACTTCAGCTGATCCCCAAGTTGCTTGTGCAGCCAACCTGGTTTTTCAGGTTTTTTCCCCCTTTTTCATGGGAATTGTTTCTGATTGTGCTTGTAGAAGCTGCCTCTTAAGGAGCTCCCACCCAACTTGGGCCCCTTTCCCCATTAGATCATCAACCCATGAGATTCCACCTATGACTCCTCTAAGTGTGTTGAAATCAGCTTTCCTGAAATCCAATGTATAAGTTTCACTCTGCACTCTTTTTATTTCCCACATTATTCTAAATTCCAGCAGCTCATGATCGCTTTCCCCTAAAGTTCCCACCACGTTGACCTGGTCTATCAGTTCATCACAATTAGTTAAGATCAGGTCAAGGATGGCCCCTCCCCTTGTCGTTTCCTCCACTTTCTGGACCATGAAGTTATCTTCCAGGCCCCTCAGAAATCTACTGGAGCTTCCATGTTTGGCTGAGTTTGTCTCCCAGCAAATGTCTGGATAGTTAAAGTCCCCTATTACTATTATCTCATATTTTCTTGCAATGCCTGTCAGTTGCTCCAAGAAGACATCGTCTACTTCTTCTCCTTGGCCTGGCGGTCTATAGTAGACGCCCACCACAATGTTTTGTTTCTTATTTTCCCCCCTTACTTTTACCTAAACACACTCCACAGGGATATCCGGACCACTCTCCTGGATTTCAGAGCAAGTATATATGTTCTTGACATATAATGCTACTCCACCTCCCCTTTTGCCACTTCTGTTCCTCCAGAACAGCTGATAGCCTTCCAATTGTGTGTTCCAGTCCTGGGAGTCGTCCCACCAAGTTTCCGTTATTCCTATCAAATCAAATTTCCCTTCACTTGCTAAAAGCTCCAGCTCATCTTGTTTATTTCCCAGGCTCTGTGCATTTGTGTAAATGCAACTTAAGCCCTGGAGGTTGCAACTCAATGCATTTCCCTCCTTTTTTGTAAGGCCAGGCCCCTCTAAAGATTTTTGAGTTACAGCTGTGCCCTGGCAATTTCCATCCAGAGCATTTTCCTTATTCCTAGGTTCCCTTTGGACGTAACCCTCCCCCTTTAAAGCCCTCCTGATAAGGTTGGCCATCTCCCGTCTGAAGACACTCTTCCCCCAACCTGTAAGATGTAGTCCATCCTTTGCTAGGAGTCCTTCCTCTAGGAAGTTCATCCTGTGATCCCAGAATCCAAATCCTACTCGATGACACCATTTTCGAAGCCAGCTATTTACCTGGAAAATCTTGCTATCTCTCTGAGGACCTTTGCCGATTACTGGGAGGATGGATGAGAATACCACTTGGGTATCCCCCAGGTCCTTAAACTTCCTCCCCAGAGCTTCATAATCCCCAACTGTCTTTTGAAAAGTTTCCCGAGCAGTATCTTTTGTTCCTACGTGGATGAGTAAGAACGGGTGGCGATCAGCAGACGTGATCATCCTCAGTAGTCTCTCTGTGATATCCCGTATCCTGGCACCAGGGAAGCAGCACATCTCACGGGAAAACGGGTCTGGTCGGCATACAGCTTCCATGCCCCTCAGGAGAGAATCTCCAATCACCACCACCCTCCTCCGTGTTCTCCTTCTGTGTCTAGCTTCCCCCACACTAACTGGTTGTGGCTGCTGTCTATGAGGGGGATCTGGAGGCTTGCCAGCATGGGCAATGCCAGGATCCGGTGTAGGTGTGCTAGCATGAGGAACTTCTGCCAGCATGGTGGAATCTGAGAGACTCTGGAAATGGTTGTATAGCTCCAGTGGTTCACGACTGCTCCTGCCCTTTTTTCTCCTGACTGTCACGTGTCTCCACGAAGAGACATCGTTGCTGGGGTTCCCACTGGTGTCATCCCTCTGGAGAAGTTCCGTATGTGTTGTATCAAGGAACTCCTCAGATACCTTAATCTGACGAAGGGTGGAAACTTCACCCTCCAATGCTGCCACCTTCTCCTCCAACAGTGCAACCAGTTTGCACTTGCAGCATCGATAATCCCTGGGGTCCTTGGGCAAGAAGACAAACATGGCACACGTGGTGCATGTCACGACAACTGTGCCCTCCCCTTCCATCTCCTGTCAACTTCACAAGTCCTCCTTGCTCACAGGCTCCGGTCCACAGGATCGCGCCTCAGGCCTTGATGCTGCCCTACAAAGCTCTTACCACCAGGCAACCAGCCAATGAACAGCTAGCAGCAATTAACCCTCCCCAGCTAAGCAGCTCCTCCTCCACTCACCTGGGATTCTGAGCTCCTTCTCAGCTCTCCACAAAAAGTTTTGTCCTCTCTCACTGAACAACTTGGACTTGAACCAGCAACTCAGCATTTGCTGCTAGGTCTTACCACAGGCTAAAGGAGAAAATGCTCCTTCTCCCAAAGAGATCTCCTGTAGCTGAAAATCCCACATGGGATGCAGCAGGTGGGCAAGCACAATTGCTTCCCTGTGTGGGGATTCACAGGGTAGGATTTGGGTAGGATTTGCCTGCAGGATGTTTGTCGACCACTTGTACCATCTCTGGCAGTACTACTATCACTGTAACCAAAGTTAACAATTGCGGGCAAGGAGTGAGTACAGTGGTAACTTGCTTAACAAGCGCCTTGCTTAACAAGCGTTTCACATAACAAGCAAAATTTTCCAAGAAATCTTGCTTCCCATAACAAATTTCGCTTCACTTAACAAGCAAACGCTCTATGGGCATGTATGCTATGCAACCCTGACGCTCCACATGGAGGCTCTTTAAAAGGGTTGCTGGCCAGCGCTGCTGCTCCTAACTACCACCAACTGCCCCCACCGACCACCTTGAACCCCCACCAGCATCCCAGGTCAGTCTCCCAGGAAAGTGTCATTGATTACAGTCTCCTAACTATGTCTACTCAAAAGTAAGCCCCATTGTGTTAAATTGGGCTTACTCCCAGGAAAGTGTCTTTAGGACTGCAGCCTAAGTAGATTTCATAGGATCATGCACATTGAATGCATGTTTTGAATTCAATTCCAGTGTTTTGTCATCATTTTTACATCCAGTTAATATTTTTATATGAATATTTTTTGGGTTGTGCAACCAATTGTCTGAGTTTCTATTATTTCCTATGGAAAAATCTGCTTCACTTAAAGAGTGTTTCACTTAAAGAGCATGCCTCCGGAACGAATTAAGCTCTTTATGTGAGGCATCACTTTAGTTCCATTTTTCATTGATCTTCCTCAAACTGTGCCTCTTTTAAAGGTCCATGAAACATTTACATCTTAAAACTTAAAGTCCATGCACAGTTGCATCTTGCCCACTCTTTTATATCATTACTCCAGCTCCATTTCTTCTTCTAGTAAATTTGGGTAGGGCAAACTGATGCCACAGCTTTGAAGCACCACCTGCTACGTTGTGAAGTATTCTTTGCAAAAAAAAAAACACTTCTATAAAGCCCCATATAAATGATAAGTATTATTTTGTTCAATGACTACATCCCTGTTATTGTTGTTGCTTGGTCATTAAGTCATGTCTGACCCTTTTTGACCTTATGGACACTGGGCCACCCTATATTCCACTAGCTTCCAAAGTTTGTCCTTTGCTTCAGTGATACTATCTAACCACCTCGTCCTTTGCCATCTCCATTTCTTTTTGCCTTCTATTTAATTATCTCATTTTTGTAGATTGCTTTTGCTTGGTCTGTCCCTTTAAGTTCCTTGGTGCCAAAAAAGAAAAACAAAACCACATTATTATACTCATTTTGGTGCCTTGTACAATAGCACCAGTGCCTTCAGTAATGCCTTTTCAGTAGTGACATGTTAGAGGCAAGAAGATATATTGTTCCTCCTGTTCATCTGATCTCTGTACTAGTAGATGTCAAGGTTCATATTCTCAGTGAACCTGTGCTTTAAGATAATATAAATCTCTGCTTTTCACCACATTTCCAGAGCTTACTGCCACCACTTGTAGAAAGAACAGTCAATTCCATTTTTACATATTCTCAGTATTGTTGGTTACATGAAAATGCATTTTATGCTAAAGATATGCTAGGTAGAAACCATTATGCAGTGAAATATTTTTTTCTGTGATGTCTTTTACATTGTGAAGTTTAAAAGATGCAGGTATGTTATTGGAGACTTGGAATAGATTAGAATCTGACAGTATTAATACTGACAGTGTTAATTATTCATTCATTCATTCATTCATTCATTCATTCATTCTATTTCTGTCCCACCATTTTCGACAGCAGACCTAAGGCCACTTTAAAAAAAATTAAAATATCATAAATAATTTGGAAACTTTGTTTTCTTCCTTCTCTAGTACTTTCAAGGCTGCTCAAAGAAACTTCACAATAAAGGGGGGTCTGCACCTTCCTCCACATCACCTGGTGTGGAAAGCCAGTGCATCACCCCCCCCCCCCCATTGTGTGCATTTACTGTGTTTGCGCATGTGAAGTCATCTGCCCTCTGTGATGAATAGCAGGCCCTTTGTCACTCAGGACAAATGGCTTCATAGGTGTGGTGCATCTGTATAAGTGTCGCACATGCTCAGGTGCACTGTACCTTTTAGTCCTTGCACTGAGGGAAGGGTCCTTACTCAAGAGAAGGGAACCAATGTCCCTTTCCTGTTGGTGTGTTGTGCAAACAACTTGAGCAGAAGGCTTTTTCAACTCACTCTTTGAGAGCAGTGGGACTAGATTCCTGGAATAGTCTGAGTAAAAAGAGAGTAGGTTTAAAATAGTTTGTTATTTTATTAAGCATGTCAGGGTGTTCTGTTTGTTCTGCTTATCTTTTTCAACCTTTGCTGCCAGCCTCATCTTGTCCTTGTTTTCCCTTTCCCTTTGCTTAGTGTTTGACTGGTGTCTAGTTTTTCTCACTTTTCCTCCATCCATTGTCCTGTTCCTTCAGTTCTTTCTATACAAACCTTCTAATTTTTATTGATTACCTCTCCTGCCTCAGTTCACTGGTGAAGCAGTAGGTTGTCATGCTTACTGGACTGTCCCAGGTTTGTCTAAAACATTCAATATCTCATAGTATTTTAAAACAACCTAATATATTTTGTTATACATGTTCATACCAGTTAAAGACATTTTTTGCTTTAACTTATGTAAATAAACCATATAACCAAAATTTTAAAAATAAAAATTTTGTTCATCCCCCCATTTTTAGTCTCTGGGAAATATTTTGTTCATCCCCCCATTTTTAGTCTCTTTTTGCCTAGAATGGAGATCTCCAAATCCTGGCCCAGGGGCCAGACATAGTCTGTAAACAGCTTTTATTCGGCCTGTGGCCAGCCTCTGGCCCACTTGACCAAACACAACTGGAGGGTGCTCTGGTTCCTGTCTGGATGGTGTTCAGAGGGACTAAAAATCACTTCCTGGTTTTTTCTAAAAACCAGAAGTAAATTTTGTGCCACCTGAAGTTCTTAGAAGGTGCTCAGGAAGCAGGGAAATGGGATTCATTTGTACTTTATTTCTGTGATCAATCAATCCCCCTATTTCTGTGATCATCAATCCCCCATGAACATCAACGGCCCATGTGCATCATCCCCCATGCGCAACATCCCGCATGCGCATCATCCCCCATGAATATCATTCCCAAAGGTGCATCAACCCTGAATTCATAACAACCCCCATGCGCGTCAACCACCCATGCACATCAATCCCCATTGATGCACATCCCCCATGTGCATCAACCCCCATGCGCATCAACCACCCATGCACATCAATCCCCATTGATGCACATCCCCCATGTGCATCAACATCCATGAACATCAACCCCTCCATGTACACCAACCCCTCATTGATGCACAATGTCCCCCCCGCAAGCGCAACATCCACCCATGTGCACCCTCCCTCCCAGTGCATAAGTGAAATTTGAGGAGGGAAAATTTGGGGAAATTCCTTCCGTGATGGAGGCACCTACAGGTTTTTGGAAATTCCAACTGGAAGGGGGTGAAAAGGGGCACAACACTTTTTCCTCCCTGTGCTTTACATTGAAGAATCCCTGACTGATTGATGTTCTGCCCCAATCCCTGGACCCCAGAAACATGAAATTTGGGGAGGATGTTCCTTCTGTGACATCAACACCCACCAGGAACCAATGGCCCCCAATCTACCCTCCTCCTTCCTCAAAATACTGCTCATTACACAGGCCGATCTGTTGGTCAGGATTATGCCCTAAGAGCTTGTGCAACATCAAGACTATGTACAAATGGGAATTCTAAATTCCCCTGTTCAAACTTTAACCAGACTCTCAATGAGAATTTTAGGTGAGCTGCTGGGCTCTCTGCCTCCCTTCTACAAAATAAGGATTAAGGTACCCTTTAGGTACCGATCTAATAATTGTTGGAAAGGGGTAATTGAACTTAACTGAAGAAGACCTGTCAAATTTGCAGGCATATGTACATTTTTACAGCCTGCAAGGTGATAAACCACCTGTTCGCAGCAGCAGGCAGTCTGTCGCAAACCAAGGTTACATTATGTAGCTGATATGTTGTAAATACCTGTAAATACATGCTGTAATTCTTGACTGTTCCATAGCCATAGACTGCAATCTTCAAGATACTTTCTTGTTCTTTAGGACCCATTGAAGACAATGGGGCTTACTTTTGAGTAGACATGTTTAGGATTGTGCTCATAGTAAGTTTTATTTGTGAGGCCACATTGAGAGATGTGGAATTTGGAATCTTGTTTTGTCACCTGATATGTTGTTGTATGTGAATTTTGTTTGACTGAAGAACAGCCATCCAAATCTATTTGTTAAAAACAGGTTTTGGCTAAGAACGGGGTTAATTTTTTTTTTTTTTAATTTTGCATGTATGTTATTTTTAAAATATTCTCAAGTGTCTGTAATATGTGCTGCTCTGTTTTATATGACATTGAGTTAGACAATGTTCATGCCTCTTCTGAGCTATTCTAGAGAGGTAGGAAGAGGTTGAGGAAAACATGCTCTTGGAGCAGTTTTGCATATTGTTCTCAAGTATCGTTAAAACATCATGCTGTTTGGTTATTTTTGCTTAAGGGTGCAATCCAGAGTAACTACGGGGAGTTCTTGCTCCGGTGTAAGAACAATTTGCTCTGGATTGCAATATGAATTTCCATAGGTTTTCACTAGGTGGTGCAGTAACTACAATCCAGAGTAACTACGGGAGCAGGTAAGAGACATTACATGCACCCGTAGTTACTGCACCACCTAGTGAAAAGCTATGGGAAATTCATATTGCAATCCGGAGCAAATTGTTCTTACACCGGAGCAAGGACTCCCCGCAGTTACTCTGGATTGCACCCTTAGTCTCATTTATTAATAGCCTGTTCCATTTTGACTTTTATACTATTCCTTTCTTTTCATTGTTGTGAAACATGGCATATGCAGTTAAAGTTACTATGTTTTACAAATTCATTTTTCTTGTTTCAAGGTCTTGTGTTCCAGGAGGGGCGAGAGCTCTGTCTGCTGTACTGTGTTCATGCATCTGTTTTTGTTTTGTGTCTTGTTACTTTTTGTATCCTTTATTCAAAAAATATTTTCTATTGGGGTTCATAAGGCCTCTTGTTTGAAGCTTGAATATAGTGCTTTTGTTTATCAGTGCCATCAAATTCCAGTACTGATAATATTCTTCCACTATGGCTAGGCTCCTAAATGTCTTGAAAGCATTTATTTGAAGCAGTAAAACAAGTACAGGTTGGTGAGTTCCACATTTACCCTAAGAAAACTCAGCAACAAATATTTGTGATGGATCTCTCCACAGAAAAGAGGGTACAGATTCACTGAACAGAATATATTTTCCCTTCTCTTTTTGGTTTCCCGTGTTCCCTCTCATACTGACTCTAGGAAAACATTTAAGAAGGTAGATGGGCTAATGGGAATGTGTGACACTACTGTAATAAAAGGAACTTATAATTGAAACTTAGGGCGCAATCCAGAGTAACTATGGGAGCACGTAAGAGACATTACGTGTACACGTAGTTACTGCAAAATATATTGAAAACCTATGGGAAATTCATATTGCAATCCAGAGCAAATTGTTCTTACACCAGAGCAAGGACTCCCCGTAGTTACTCTGGATTGCGCCCTTATAAAAGTTTCTTTTTATCTTCTTCTTTTCATCTTCTTTTATTTAGCAGTGGGAGAGTAACTGTCCTGACACACCCCAGCAATGTCTGTTCTAGTGGCTTCTGCTGGTGTTCTTTTTGCATTTTAGATTGTGAGCCCTTTTGGGATAGGCACCCATTAGCTATTAATTAGCAATTATTTTTTTCATTTTCTTTGTAAACTGCTTTGTGAACTTTTTAGTTGAAAAGCGGTATATAAATACTGTAGATAGACAGATAGATAGATAAAATAATTGAAGCTCACCTGCTCATGGGACTGTTTGACCTAAAATGGGCCTGCTGGCATCGTGACATTGTGTCACTACCAAATATTTTTGGATGCCATACTTTTCACATAGACCCTCTGGCTTTCTGTGTCTACCGTTGATATGGCTTAAGTTGCTGTGGCTGCCTCGTGAGTGGGGGCGGCCATGAGTACTGCACATTGGTCCCCTCCAGTCTTGGGGCTGGCCCTGTGTAGATGGTGCTGTCTCCTTTCAAGAAGGGAATCTGTAAATTGCTGTTTTTTTCCCTTATGTAGGTGTCCTATTGTATTCTATTGTAGAACTGCAAGCCAGTAAGATGGGATGTTAAGGAACATGTTGCCAAGTACTATGACATGTTTAGATTGAAGCAGTAGAGCATTTAAAGCTTGTAATGTTCTCTGATGCCAATCATGGTTTTTTCCCACTTCACTAAGTACTCATACACATCACTTTGCTTCACACTTCAGTCACTTAATGTGAATATACAATTTAAATGAACAGTTGTCTCTCTGATAGTGGTAGTTAAAGCTTTCTAAAAGTTCTACTAACCTTAGAATTTAAAATTTAATTTTTATACATAGTATGTTTTTAAGTAAAGACAATCCATAGAAATTGTAGATGCAATACAAATGTCTTTGGTAATGTTGCCACAGTGGGAAAACTTGAAAGCACAATCCTATGTATGTCCAGAAATAAGTCCAGTTATGTTCAATGTAACTTTCTCCCAAGAAAATGCTTATAGGATTTCAGCCTGATTCACAGAACATCTCAAAATCATTGTGCAAAATTGTATGGTACTATTTCCTTCTTCAGATTTTATACATTATCTTTGTATATGCCAATAATAGACCTGTCATTGAATGCCTATGGCTGTGGGTGGCGCAAGTGTTAAGACACTGTGCTTGTTAACCAGCAGGCCAGGGTTCGAGACCCAGGTCGGCCCCACAAGACAGGGTGAGCTCCTGTCCTTAGCCCAGCCCTGCGACGCAGCTGGATCCAATTGTATTGGCTCTGCCTTTCCATTGGACTAATTCAGTGGCATGGAGAGGGGGGATTTGCTGCTTGGGTAACGGCCTATCCTCCATAAACCCAGGCTTTCGTGCTTCGCATGCAGCGTATGCAGTGCTGAGCACGATACCATAGACTTTCAAGACTGATGGAGGCCTGCATTGAATGCCTATATTGAGGAAATACATTCCATTTTACAGCATATGTTTACAATAACTCAAAGAGGAACTACAGGTGTCCCTTGTTATCCACTAAGGTTCCATTCTGGAAACTCCCATGGATTAAAAAATATGTGCATAAAGAAAACAATGGAAAAATAGGTTTAAAGACCAACTTCCAGGTTTCTTGCTCCTTCGTTGTGCCTAATGGAATAAGGTAGTGCTTTAGTATCTGCAGGGGTTTGATTTGGGGACTGAAAAATGGTATGACTGTCACTCTATAACAGTAGAAAAACAATTCTTCCAGCTGTAATTTGCAGTGGCCATTCACGTTTGAGTCAAATCCACGTATAAAACAATCCGTGTAGGAAGGTTGGACCTGTAATGACCCGCTCTTACCTGGGCCTTACACTGTCAGATCTCACAGTTTGACAAAATAAGGGCTGAGATCAGTGGTGGGCTCTAGCAGGTTCGCACCTACTCTATAGGACCGGTTCTTAACAAGAGATAGGACATATAAAGTTTAAAAATAGCCATTTAAAAGTGGCTGCCAGATGGGCAGAGAACCGGTTCTTAAATTTTTTGATGCCCATCACTGGCTGAGATGCTTGCATGGCAGCCACTCCACTATTCTGTAGACTGCTACTGCCAGTGTGAAACCATGTAATCTGTGTATGGGCAACAGTGACCCACACAATTTGTGTTGTTGCCAGAAAGACAGCAGATTAGAGCAGGGAATGGGCTTGGCAAAATTTGGAGCAGTATCTGTCCCATCCTCTTTCTGAGCCAGTATCACCTCCAGAGGCTCAGGACTTAACAGTACATGAACAAAAGATCTGGTGTGGGTTTGTGGAGAACCAGTGGGGACCAGGTGACCTACAGGGAGGGAAGTTTAAAAAATAACAACAATGGTGGTAATCATCGCCACTGTTGCTATTACTTTATTTTTGTCATCCTGTTATAGCACCTTTTCTTTATTGCTCCTTCTACCCTAGTCTCTGCCTTTCCAAAAAGAGGAAGCACAGGATCATATCTTCTCATTACATCTTGTTTGAAGTTAACATATTGCTCCAGACATCTGAAAGTTTTTCCCCCAAACAAAAAAGCCCTTAAGACACAGCAGAAATATTCCACTGCTCCTAAAATCATCATAAATATTAAAATCTTTATTGTGACCAAAATTTTCAAAATCGTTGATTACAAAGATTTCAAATTATCTGATAAGAACATTCCTTGGAGATGGCAGCTGTCAAATGGCAGAATGCTTCCCCCCTAATTTTATCTGTATCTTTTACTATCATGTTTCATAGTTTAATAATCCCTCATAATTTACTCTAGAAAATGTAATCCTGTTTAGCTCCTTAGTGTCTCTTGTGTATGTTCTGCCATATCTTATGTCTCATTCTGTCAAATGTCTGTATAATATTAGCTTTGAAAGATAGGGAAAGGTGGAAATCTCAAAGGTAGAAAGATGAATGTTTTCACCGTTTAAAAAAGATTAATGGCCTTGTGGGGTAAGCAGCCATTGAATGAATGAAAATGAAACAAGTAAGATATCTGGGAGGAACCATAGGCTATGAAAGGAAGATGAAAACGCATGGAGGATAGGAAGGAAATGAAATAGACTGGCAAGAAATTGCTTATAAATTGCCAAAAATAATGCAATAAGCCAAAAATAATGCTGTTATATTTTTTACTATACAACTTACTCTACTATAACTTTCTTACTCCCCTCACAAATGGAGTGAGCAACTGGAAGCCTGAGGCCACCATCTATCCTGTTATCAACCCAGAGTCAAAAGAAGAGAATGGTTCCAGTTTATGGCAGCAGGACCTAATGGCAGGCAGGCACTTGGGAAAAGCAGAATGGAAACTGAGACATTGTTTTTCCACACCTTACAAAAGTGGTTCTCAAACTGGTGGTCAGGAACCTCTTAGGGGGGTTGTGATTTTATTTTGGGAGGGGGTTCTTGAAAAGCTGGGCACCTCCATATTAGAATTTGGAACTGACATGACCATCTTGGAATGGGTTACTCAGGCTTTCCCAGGAATAAGAGCACAATCCTAACTATGTCTACTCAAAAGTAAGCCCCTTTGTGTTAAATGGGTTTTACTCCCAGGTGTCTTTGGGATTGCATCTATCTGTCTCTTTGAACACAATGGTACTTAATTCTGAGTAGATATGGAGGAGCTCTGCATCACAGTGGCACTATTTCTTGTTCAATGGCACTTCCAGCCATGACATCACTTTCAGGTTGATAACATCACTTCTGGGGAGGAAATCCCAAACAGATTGCCATTCTCACCAGGGGGTCCTGGGCTGAAATGCTAAAGAACCATTGCCTTACACGGTTTGTCAAGTTATCCTCCAGGAAGATCAGCTGCAGGGAGCCAGTATGAGCAGTGAGCAGACCAGAACTTTCCCACATACGCTGGAGGAGTGACTGGGGCCTGCCAGAGCAGCTGCATCTGGTGTGCATTGGAACGGGGCAACGGAGGATGGGGAAGGCATTGTACAGGACCAGGGAAAGGCAGATTGAGGAGAACATGAGGCAGGAGTGGGCAAACTGGGTCAGAAGGAACCCTCTCTTTGGTCAAATCAAGGCACATAATTGACATAGCTATGGAGAAATGAAACTAGGTCTCTGTTGGCTTGAGAGATATATATAACTGCAAAAACAGTTGGGTGTGCAGCACATGCCAGACACACGTAGGGCCATATTACAGCAAGCATAAAGGGTTTTAAAACAAAATTGGCAGAAGCCAAAGCGTGAGTAAATGGATATCTATGTGCATCTTTGAAATGAAACTCAGCAGGTAGAAGCATCCTGCACCTTTGAAAAAAAGATTGCACATCTGTGTGCTAAGCAAGTTTTTAAAGCCCTGCTGATTTCCCTCAAATAACTGTAATTACCTCTGAATCCCAGGAGAAAAGGTCTGAAAATCTCAGCCCATATAGGACGTTGTCCACAATGCAGCATCTGCTATAAATTGTCGTAAGGAGGGTGACAGGAAAAGTGAAGTGTAATTTTTCAACAGAATTCTCAAAAGTTCTGCTTTTAAATTGATCATATAAAATGTCGTTGCCTTTTCAATTAAAAAAATCAATCTGCACCATGTTCATTAATCCGTGTAACAACTGTTAGAATCAAGGCAAGGCAAAGAAAACAGCAAAACCCCTTGGAACTCAAGTATTGATCTTTTGTGTTCTTAAAAAATGCATCCCCCTTGTAAAGTGAGTAGGGGAGGAAGGACAAAAAAAGAAAAGAAAATAAAGAACAGCTCTGCTAGAAATATACATGACTAGTACGGAGAGCAAAATTGAGTACAACATATGTGCATCACAAAATTGTATACAACATATGGGCAGCACAATCCTGACTGCTCATTTGGGCCAACACAAAACATTTGCACCAGCCCAGAGGTGTTGTAAATATATTGTAAACAACATCTGTGACACCTAGTGAGGAGGATAGGCTGATGCAGGGAGTAGCACCAGCCACCCAATGCCATTGCAGGCCTGGAGGCTTATAAGTTGCCCTGTCTGAATCAGCACAGGAGTTTGGAAGGGTAGGGGGATGGCGGGGGATGGCAGGAAGGGAGGAAGTGAGAGGTTTGGGGCAGTGGTGGGCTCCAGCAGGTTCGCACCTACTCTATAGAACCCGTTGTTAATGAGACACAGGACATGTAGAGTTTAAAAATAGCCATTTAAAAGTGGCCGCCAGATGGGCATAGAACCAGTTGTTAATTTCTTTGAATCCCATCATTAGTTTGGGGGCAGAGGTTTTTGAGGTTTGGGGGCAGAGGGCAGGACCATTGAACCATACTGGGGGAAATTAGTTCTAGAGTGAGAGGTCCAATTCAGTTCTAGGTTGAAAGGACAAATTCTGACCTTTTTTATGAACAATTGATATGTGTGAGTGGTGGAAAGTAAGCTTTTCCGAAGAAAATGAAATTTATTCAAGAGTGTATAACAAGGAAAAAGGCATTTTTACAGTCTGCTTACACTCACAGAGCTTTAGAGCACCATGTCTACTCAACCATGTCTACTCAAAAGTAAGCCACATTGTGTTTAATGGGTCTTACTCTCAGGAAAGTGTCTTTAGGATTGCAGGTTTAAATAGTTGTAGTTGAAATATGTGTAAATAGTTGTGTTTGGACAAGCAGAAGTTAATTGGAAAGAGAAGCAAAAAGAAATGGAATGAGGCTGTGCTGAGCCTGTCTTCCTCCCCATTTAGCCAATGGACAAAGCAGTTCAACAGCAGGCTTTGAAATACACATACAAAAATGTGGAAGCCATAGAAGCAAAAATGAAAGGGGTAAGTTACAAAGATTAGAGGGAGGGTGGAGTAGGAGACATGACCAATCTTGATCTTCTGGCAAGATTCTGAATATGAAGTCTATTTAAGCAGCAAGGGTTGGACTGTGAGGGTCCAGGTCCTAGGGAAGAAAAAAACATAGAATAAGGTTAGATTGAACATGAGTTGGAAAAATGTGTATTGGCTCTCCCAAAGTTCACAATAGCGGCACACTTTTTTCAACCCTGCTACAACGTTTATGACAATAGCCAGGCATTCACATTCCTCAATGGTGATGGCTGACCATGTGATTCTGGTAAGGGTGCTGGAGAGATAAATGGTGCAAACAGGATTTAGTAAGAAGTAACCATGGCAATGCTTTTCTCATATACTATCATCTCTTTACAAGAAAAGGTAGAATCTATAGTATTTTGGAAGAAAAACTTTTAGGGTATAAAAAGGAAACCCTTGATATCAAGAGAATCATGTACTCCTTATCACCTTTTTGACCAGAAACATGCTTTATGACTGGACCCACAGCCCAATTCCAATGAATACTTCCCCACTGATGCAGCCATGCCAGTAAAGTGCTTCCAGTTCCGGAGGCCTCATCAAAGAAAATTTTGGAGGTCCTTAAAAAACAACCAGCTCTTTGGAGGACCTTAAAACTGAGTTCCAACCAAGTCCTAATCCAATCAAACAGCCAGTGAATGTTAAGTTTGTGGATGTGTCATATATTGGTGCTTTAGCTCTTGAGTTCAATTATCCTCTAGATCAGGGGTGTCCAAACTTTTTGGCAGGAGGGCTACATCATCTCACTGACACTACGTTGTGGGGTTAGAAAAATTATTTAATTTCAAATTTGAATACGTTTACATAAATTTACATGTAAGAGTATATTATAGACTCCATATCTCCATATCCCACCATATCTGGAGGATTACAAGGCTTGGGGCTTGGACACCCCTGCTCTAGTTGTACAGGGCAATTTTACTTCATTCATAGACCATGTCACAAAGTAGGACCAAGAAAGAGCAGAAACAAAGGACTACTCTTACACGCATCAGTGATGGATCAGTGAATTCTTTCAAGGTATGCCAAGAGCAAAGAGAAGAGACAACCAAGAATCCACAGATGCAGGGGACAATGTATCTGTTGTTTCGAAATGGAGCAATATATGTCAGGAAAATTGTGCAAAGAGGAAGCAGGAACCATTACCTGTTTCAAGTAAAAGGGCAGACAGTGGCAGATACTTCTAGATATATTTAGCTGATGCATAGGATAGAATTGGCTCCAGAAGTACAACTGGCATCAGCCTGAGACCTAAATGAATGCTTTTAGTCTTGACATCCTCCTCTGATTCTGACAGTACCTTCCTTTGGTTTGACAACATAATGCGATAGAATTACTTTCCAGAAGAATTAACAATTCGAACACTTAATTCATGAGGGTTCTCAGCTACGAACACTGCTTAGTGCCTGTCTGGGAGAGCGGTAGGTAGATTGACATTGCAAGACCTTTTAGCTATTTGGCATTTAGGTTCATTTGTCCCTTTATTTTCATATCTTGTTGATGCCGGACTGATAACAGAGAAAAAGTTAGTTTGCGTAAGGCTCAATCCAGAGTATAGAATCATAGAGTTGGAAGGGACCTAGTAGGTCATCTAGTCCAACCCCCTGCCTGCAGCAGGAATTCCCCCTGGAGCATCTCCAACAGGTAGGTGCTCATCGAGCCTCTGCTTGAAGATCCCCAGTGAGGGAGAGTCCACCACCTCCCTTGGCAATCTGTTCCACTGCCGAACCGCCCTCACCGTCAGGAATTTTTTCCGGATTTCCAGCCAGAATCTCCTTTCTTACAGTTTGTACCCATTGATTCTAGTTCTGCTTTCAGTAGCAGCTATGAACAAATTGGCCCCTTCCTCCATATGACAGCCCTTCAGGTATCTGAAGAGGGCAATCATGTCTCCCCTCAGCCTCATCTTCTCCAGGCTGAACATCCCAAGTTCCCCCAACCTTTCCTCATAGGGCTTCCCTTCCATCCCATTGATGATTCTTGTCGCTCTCCTCTGGACTTGCTCCAGTTTGGCTGCATCTTTCTTAAAGTGAGGTGCCCAGAACTGAACACAGTACTCAAGGTGAGGTCTCACCAATGCAGAATAAAGAGGAACTAGAACTTCTCGTGACTTGGAAGCTACAGTCCTCTTAATGCAACCTAAAATGGCATTTGCCTTATGGGGAATCCTTGCTCCGGTGTAAGAACAATTTGCTTTGGATTGCAGTATGAATTTCCCATAGGTTTTCACTAGATGGTGCAATAACTACAGGTACACGTAATGTCTGTTACGTGCTCTCGTAGTTACTCTGGATTGTAGCATTAGTGTTCTAATGTTACTATTGTATCCAATCCTACTGTACCCAATCTTGGTGGTGCTGGTGCAGCAAAAGCTGTGCCTGATTAGGATGTCACAAAAGCTCTATTAGGCAACCAGCGACACCTGGCAAGTAAGGAATTCTAGTAAGAAGGCCAGTGCTAAACTCCTGCTGGGAAGCATAGAAGCCACCTGTCTCCCTGTTCCTACTGGGGCATGGGGATGCAGGTGCATGTCTGTGCGCTGGCTTAGCACCATAGGAATGGAGTACAAGTGCTTACATCAGTTTTGCAACATGCCCAGGTCAACACTAGTGCTGGGACTACTGCTGGCCTAACCAGGATTGCACTGCAAGAGATATCCATAAAATTTATTATATACATTATGAATATACAGTAGCTCTGTGGTAAAATAGAGGGCAATCAAGATTTTTTAAAAAAAATGCATGTGATTTAATGGACCAAATAATTTAAGCACATTTTAATTTTAAAAATTACATGCAAAACTCACCCTAGTGTGAGTCCCGCTTCGGTGCAGGACTTAGTGCAGGTTTCCCGCCAGCTGGAAACCGTTGGTCCAATTGGCTTAAATTCATGGGTAGGAGAATGTGAAGGAGCTTTAATTCACATAGGGCTCATCCATACATTGACTTTCCGAATGGATAGATGAGTCCTATATGTACATACAACACTTTACCATAACTTCCAAACACATGGACATCAGTGAACACATGTGGCCAGCACATATCTTTATATCAGGGACCATGGCCTGTGCTCACAGATCAGTTTCTTGAGATGATGAGAGATGAAAGAATTCAAAGGTTCATTTTTTACATAGGCTTTTTACTTTCTGTAAGGCAGGAGATATTTGATGTTTTCAATGCTCATAAATACATTACATCAAGTTTATTTGTGAAAACTGGAGTCCAATTGTTTGAGGGTGATAATGCTGTAATACTTTAACTCATGGCCAAACATATGTAGATACCAATCAGTAGACAAGACAAGAATCTACTTGCAAATACTGCACTGAAACCTTTGACAAATTAAAACAAGAGCAGATTAATAAATGTCATAAGATGTTTAAAAGGAAAGAGGACCTGAAGATGGAAATTAATGTTTGTAAAATTGCAGAACAATAAGTGGATTCTTTTTGCATCTTTCATAAATTCATAGCACAGTCCTGAGATGTGCCTTCATCCAGTGCAGTGGTCCTTGCATCAACTAATACTAACACATGAGTTGGCATCATTGGTTGGAGGCTTCTCTGCCAATGCTGTATCCATACCTGGCTGCCTGTGGAGGTAAATATGCCATCAAGTGTACAGTGGTTTGGAAGGGGCAAAATGGGGGAGCAAGAGGGGCAAAATGGGGGTGCAACAAAATCCTTATTAAATTTTGTAATGGTAATGGACTTGCAGCATAGCCTTCCCCAAACCACCAGCCCCAGGTAATTGCAATCCCTGTGCTGTGTATGATATTTAAGTTACAATAATTTAAACAGGAGATGTGTAAAACACCAATAAAGTCCAATTTACACTTGGTCATTCTTTTGGATGTCATATCCAGTTTCTAATAATTCAATAATACGGATTTGAATGCTTTCTTTCTAGACCATTTTGTTCATTATGCCATTTTTTTTGTCTGACTGGAATTACCTCACATTATTATAGGCAGAAAATATCAAAAGACTGCAAAAACCAGGAAAGCAAGTATGTAATATTGCAGAATGCTTTTATCGTTGTTTGTTTAACCACTACTTGCCTTGGATATTGAATTATCAATGAAAGGATGGAGCAAGATATATTTGAATTGGCGTGCACTTTTAAAGCAAGTAAATGCAAAGCTGCAAATGGCTTCTTAAATGGGGATGTGGAAAATGCTTTTAAATGTGTAATGCTCTGTGCTGCCTCTAATGGCACAGTGCTGTGTGCTTATGGGATGCTGGTGCTGTTTATGCTTCCGATCTGAAAACCCGCACTTACTATATGTTGCTCCTCTGGGATGCTTCAAATGTCTCTGAGCGAGAGCGGGTGAGTCATAGAAAGCAAGTACCAGGCTCTGGTTGAACAAACAGCGATGGAGTTGCCAAGTCTGTTGGTTAAAGTCAAGAAAATAAACTTGACAACAGGAAAACAGAGTGTTACAATAAGAAAATGCAGCAGAACACTATTCTGTCAAGACATCTTGGTGAATATAAAACTTATACAGAAAGGAGAGCACACTAATTTCCATAAAACACTGCAGAGAAAATGCATCAGAGAAGTTGGGTGTAAAAAAATAAGAATGATGTGGATTTTCCCAAAGGTGAGGCAGCCATGTTCCATGCATGCCATGTCCCAACAGATTTCCATTAAGCTACCAAAATAAATATTGTGTCACTCAGTAGCTTCGATCCATAAAACAAAAACCATAGCAGCTCAAAATCAGTAAATTTGTAGTGGCATTTATTCCTCGTACAAAGACCATGTCAACTGCAAATGCATGAAGTATTACCATCAACTGGATGAGTATATGTGTTGTGAATGTACCCTGGCTGCCATTCCACAAATTCCACCAGAGAATCCCATAATCTCAAAGAGGATGGGGTTCATTCTCAACCCATCAGTGAGGTGTTTGCAGCAGTGGGATGTGAGGCTCCTTCCCTGTATCCTGTTCCTACCTGTCCCAGCAATGAGCTACTTTTATATTCTTTTCCTCCCAGATCTCATTAGACCCCCATAAGCTACCCAACCCACAATGTAGCTCTCCTCCCTCCCCTTGCTGAAAAGTGCCCCAGGCATGACTACCTTGGCTGAGAGCCAGGAACTGCCTCAGGCTCACTCCATGATATACATAGGGAAGCTGACAAACACCTGGGACCACTTGTGGTCTTTTGAGGCCCATACCTTAAAGCACTTCTAAGGTTTCAAAAATGAGCCCCAAATGCCCCACAGTGAAAGAAATGGCAGTGGGGAAGGGTCATGGATAAACTGTATTGTGATTAGTTTCTAAGTATGCATATTCTACTGTTGTACATTTTATGGAGTTTAGTGAATCTTCCTAGCAGCCTAAGACTGGGTAACTTCAAGATTTCAATTCATAGAATCATGGAATCATAGAGTTGGAAGGGACCTAGTAGGTCATCTAGTCCAACCCCCTGCCTGCAGCAGGAATTCCCCCTAGAGCATCCCTAACAGGTGCTCATCGAGCCTCTGCTTGAAGATCCCCAGTGAGGGAGAGTCCACCACCTCCCTTGGCAATCTGTTCCACTGCCGAACCGCCCGATCTGTCAGGAATTTTTTCCGGATTTCCAGCCAGAATCTCCTTTCTTGCAGTTTGTACCCATTGGTTCTAGTTCTGCTTTCAGAAGCAGCTATGAACAAATTGGCCCCTTCCTCCCTATGACAGCCCTTCAGGTATCTGAAGAGGGCAATCATGTCTCCCCTCAGCCTCCTCTTCTCCAGGCTGAACATCCCAAGTTCCCCCAACCTTTCCTCGTAGGGCTTCCCTTCCATCCCACTGATCATTCTTGTCGCTTTCCTCTGGACTTGCTCCAGTTTGGCTGCATCTTTCTTAAAGTGAGGTGCCCAGAACTGAACATAGTACTCAAGGTGAGGTCTCAAAAATGCAGAATAAAGAGGAACTAGAACTTCTCGTGACTTGGAAGCTACTGTCCTCTTAATGCAACCTAAAATGGCATTTGCCTTCTTTGCAGACACATCACACTGCTGACTCATGTTCAGCTTGTGATCCACGGCGACTCCAAGATCCCGCTCACATGTTGTACTGCCAAGCCAAGTATCCCCCATTTTATACCTATGTTTTTGGTTTTTATTGCCTAAGTGCAGAACCTTGCACTTCTGCCTGTTGAAATTCATTCTGTTACAGCCCAGGATTCCAGTTTATCCAGATCCTCCTGGAGGTTTCTCCTAACTTCTGATGTGTTTGCTACTCCTCCCAGTTTGGTGTCATCTGCAAATTTGATCAGGCTCCCCTGTATCCCTTCCTCCAAGTCATTGATGAAAATGTTAAAGAGAACCGGTCCCAAGAGAGAGCCTTGGGGGACCCCACTAGAAACTGACCTCCAGGTTGACACAGAACCATTTACTAAAACCCTCTGAGTGCGGCCATCAAGCCAGTTGCGGATCCACCTAACAGTTGCCCTGTCTAGCCCATATTTTTCCAACTTCCTAATTAAAATGTCATGTGGGACCTTGTCAAATGCTTTGCTGAAGTCAAGATAAATGACATCCACAGCATTGCCACTGTCCAGTAAGCTTGTAACCCGATCAAAAAAGGAGATCAGATTTGTTTGGCAAGATTTATTCTTGGTAAATCCATGCTGGGTTGTTTTGATCACCGAGTACTTGTCTAGATGTGCACAAATTGTGTGTTTTATGATTTGCTCTAATATCTTGCCCGGGATTGAAGTCAAACTGACTGGTCTATAATTTCCCGGGTCTTCTTTTTTCCCCTTCTTAAAGATTGGGACTACATTTGCCCTCTTCCAGTCCAGTGGCACTTCTCCACTCCTCAGGGATTTCTCAAAGATGATCGACAAAGGCTCTGCAAGGACATCTGCAAGTTCTTTAAGAACTCTAGGATGCAGCTCATCTGGTCCAAATGACTTGAATTCATTTAGGCCAGTTAAGTGGTTTTGAACCAGTTCTCTGTCAATCTTATTCTGCTCTTCTGCACCATCCATGTTTTCATTACCTCTTTGGGGATGCAAACACATCCCCGCATCAGCCAATGATCCCACACCCCCATTTGCACAGCCCTCTTTCCGAGAATAGACGGATGCAAAGTAGGAGTTGAGCAGCTCTGCGTTCTCCTGGTTTCCAGACACCTGTTGTCCATCTTTGTCCAGGAGCAGCCCCAGCCCCTCGTCTCTCCTCCTGTTCCTTTGGGCATATCTAAAGAAGCTCTTTTTGTTATCCTTGACTCCCCTGGCCAGCCTCAGCTCATACTGAGCTTTAGCATCCCTGACCCCCTCCCTACAGGACTGGGCTATCTGCCTGTACTCCTCCCTGGTGATCTTTCCAGTCTTCCACTCCCTATACTTCTCTTTCTTTAACTTAAGCTGATCCCCAAGTTGCTTGTGCAGCCAACCTGGTTTTTCAGGTTTTTTCCCCCTTTCTTTTTCATGGGAATTGTTTCTGACTGTGCTTGTAGAAGCTGCCTCTTAAGGAGCTCCCACCCATCTTGGGCCCCTTTCCCCATTAGATCATCAACCCATGGGATTCCGCCTATGACTCCTCCATGTGTGTTGAAATCAGCTTTCCTGAAATCCAATGTATAAGTTTCACTCTGCACTCTTTTTATTTCTCACATTATTCTAAATTCCAGCAGCTCATGATCGCTTTCCCCTAAAGTTCCCACTATGTTGACCTGATCAACCAGTTCTTCACGATTAGTTAAGATCAGGTCAAGGATGGCCCCTCCCCTTGTCGTTTCCTCCACCTTCTGGACCATGAAGTTATCTTCCAGGCCCATCAGGAATCTACTGGAGCTTCCATGTTTGGCTGAGTTTGTCTCCCAGCAAATGTCTGGGTAGTTAAAGTCCCCCATTACTACTACCTCATATTTCCTTGCAATGCCTGTCAGTTGCTCCAAGAAGACATCGTCTACTCCTTCTCCTTGGCCTGGCGGTCTATAGTAGATGCCCACCACAATGTTTTGTTTCTTATTTTCCCCCCTTACTTTTACCCAAACACACTCCACAGGGATATCCGGACCAGTTTCCTGGATTTCAGAGCAAGTATATATGTTCTTGACATATAATGCTACTCCACCTCCCCTTTTGCCACTTCTGTTCCTCCGGAACAGCTGATAGCCTTCCAATTGTGTGTTCCAGTCATGGGAGTCGTCCCACCAAGTTTCCATTATTCCTATCAAATCAAATTTCCCTTCACTTGCTAAAAGCTCCAGCTCATCTTGTTTATTTCCCAGGCTCTGTGCATTTGTGTAAATGCAACTTAAGCCCTGGAGGTTGCAACTCAATGCATTTCCCTCCTTTTTTGTAAGGCCAGGCCCCTCTAAAGATTTTTGAGTTACAGCTGTGCCCTGGCAATTTCCATCCAGAGCATTTTCCTTATTCCTAGGTTCCCTTTGGACGTAACCCACCCCCTTCTTATTTAGTTTAAAGCCCTCCTGATAAGGTTGGCCATCTCCCGTCTGAAGACACTCTTCAGTATAATAATAATGCACTGAGAATAATTCAGTGCATTATTATGTATTGAAGCCTAATGTGTTGAAAGCACAACCAGGCTGTGACTTGTATTTAATCAGAATAAAAGACAGCCACTTCAAAGAAGGCTTATGGGGTTTCTTGCACCGGAGGAAGATTGGGGTAGGATGTTTTGTCACTGAAGGAAGGCTTAGCAAAGTTCCTCGACATTAAATATTATATTTGAAAATTCTGCTGATAGTTGTGTTAAGAGTGACTTTGGAAGATGTTTATTTTCAGTCGAAAAATACCATTGGAGCACAATCCTAACCACGTCTACTCAAAAGTAAACCCCATTGTGTTCAATGGGTGGGGTGTTGCAGACATTGAGAAATGGGGCCTGAGGTTATGGGGCAGTGAGTTGGAAGGGTGGGGTGTTGCAGACATACAGAAATGGGGCCTATCATGTAACAGGGCAGTGAATTTGAAGGGTGGGGTGTTGCCGACATTCAGAAATGGGGCCTGAGGTTATGGGGCAGTGCATTCGAAGTCTGGGGTGTTGCAAACATCCAGAAATGAGGCCTGTTATGTCACAGGGCAGTGAGTTGGAACGGTGGGGTGTTGCCAACATTCAGAAATGGGGCCTGAGGTTATGGGGCAGTGAATTGGAAGGGTTGGGTGATGCAGACTGCCACAAGGGGGGGCCTGACAAATCAGGCCTTTGCCAACATGTCAGGCATGGACTTGGAGGGTGAGAGAGGGTATAAGACTTCCACAAACGGGGCTTGAGAAAACAGGCCTTTGCCAACATGTGGTGCAGGGACTTGGAGGGTGGGAGAAGGTTTCTGGCTGCCAGGAAAGTGATCTGAGGAACCAGGCCTTTGGCAGCATGTGGGGCAATGAGTTGGAGGGTAGGGGGTTTTGCAGATTTCCAGAAAGGGGGGCCAGAGAAAGCAGGCCCTTTGGCAGCATTTGGTGCAGACAGTTGAGTAAAATTATCCTGGATGGGAATGATGAGCATGGGGGGGTTGATGCGCATAGGAATATGATGCGCATAGGAATATGATGTGCATGGGGGTTAATGCGCATAGGGGATGATACACATGGGGGACTGATGCGCGTGGAGGTTGATGTGCTTAGGGGGGATGATGTGCATGGGGGATGATGCAAATGGCATGGATTAACATGGGGGATATTGAGCATGGGAGGTTGATACACAGTGGGAGAATGGCCTTTGTGGGAGCAAAATTGAAAGAATATTTGTGAAGTTGGTGTTTATAAGTGAAAAATATTAATGTAGTAAATCTCTTTAAGTAAATATTCTTTAATTATGGCTGTAAACCTAAAGACATTTTCCTAGGAGTAAGACAACTGAACATAATGGGGCTTACTTTTGAGCAGCCATGAATAGGATTATGCTCTGAATGTAACATAATGATTTCAGAAATCCATATGTTGTGTTTGTGTCATAGAAAACGAACTTAAATGTATTTAATAGGTCAAGTAACTATTCTTAAACTCTAACAATGTAAATTTTATAAAACTTCCTTATAAACTACATTAACAGCTTCTCGTTCATTTTTAAAAATTGTTAAATTTTTAGCAGTGCTTACTCTGGAACATGCAACATATAACTGACCATGTGAAAAACATTCCTCTCTTAGATCTATCCCAGCTTCTTTCAGTGTTTGGCCTTGTGACCTATTGATGGTCATAGCAAAACAGACCTTCACAGGAAATTGTAGACGTTTAAACTCAAAGGGATAATCTGATGAAATAAGTGGAATACGTGGTATTAGCACTTTCGCCTTCACCACATCCAGTTATGATAAAAGCTTCAATGACATTTTTGTGAAGTACTCTTATTCTCAGTCTAGTTCCATTGCAAAGTTTGGGTGGTTTCAAATTTCTTAAAAGCATTATTGGCACCCCTACTTTCAGCTAAAGTGTATGTGCAGGTATGCTCGGGGGATTCAGTGAATTTAAAAATTCCACAGGATAATGGCAGCATCATCCAACGTGTGGTTCCAATGTTGGTCATCCTGTAGTAGTCCCAATTTGTTACATGCTTCTTTGAATGTTGGACAAACATATCCAGATACAGTTTTTAGATCCAAGAATGATGTAGGTCCATGTACTTCATGAAGTAAAAGACGGAGATAATAACATTCTGCATTATTCGGGTGCACTGTATACTCGTCCTATAATATGATTCTTTTTAACTCCACTATGGCCTGGAATCTCTACACCATTTCTTCTCCTCTGAAATTTGTTGTTTGTAAAGGTGCAATAAACAGGAACTTCACAATTTAAGAGTTGTCTAGCAAAACTATCTGTTTTGCAAAGTTCAAAGAATGCCATCAATGTAGTCTTAGGACAGTGGTTCTCAATCTTCCGAATGCTGTGACCCCTTTATAAGTTCCTCATGTTGTGGGGACCCCCAACCATAAAATTATTTTCGTTGCTACTTTATAACTGTAATTTTGCTACTGTTATGAATCGTAATGTAAATATCCGATATGCAGGATGTACCGGTATTTTCACTGTTATAAATGAAATGTGTGTTCTATTCACACATTGAACACAATGGGATTTATTTCAGAGTAGGCACGCATAGGATTGGGCCCTGAGGCTGTCAGTCAGCCCCTGTGCACGCGCAGCTACAGCTGGAGGTCTGGCAAGCCTGACCTGGCCCCCTCCACCAGGGGTCTTTAGGCGACCCCCAGGAAAGCTCTAGGCGACCTCCAAAGGAGTCCTGACCCCCACTTTGAGAAATGCTGTCTTAGGAGGCTTATTAACTCTCTCAACAACATTTTCTTGTGTAAAATATACTTGTCCATTTTCAAGGTGCACACTAAGATGCATAATTGGTGGGAATCTCTCATGAAGAGGAAAACAAAAAATCCTCCATGAGACTTCTGAGCTGCTAAGATAATGTCCACTTTCATACTTTTTAACATCATCATATGTGTCTTCAACCACAAAAGCTGCTTGATCACTTCCTTTGTGAATGTATTTTGTAATGTATTTTATTGACTTGACAGAATTACACACTTCTGCATTGATATGTGCCTTAAATGTGCGAGATAATACTGGGTTATAAGGTACTACCCACCAATTATCCAATTGGATGCCTTTGATATGAACAGTGAAAGCACCATCTTCAGGAGATCGTCTTCTGTATTGGGAATACCCATCATCTTGTGTTTATACTGTGTTTCTTTGGTGAAACAAAGAATATACTGTGTTTCTTTGGTGAAATTTTTGGGATATCGTTTGCTGCAAGTTCCATTAGTCATGCAAGGTGATCTTCTGTTTAAATGTCCACATGGCCCATGAATCATATTGCTTTTAACAATTTCATATAATTCGGGATCTACTTCTGGATCTGGGATTTCTGCTCTTACAACATCATCAATTTTGTTTGATGTAATATGCTCTTCTAACCAAGCAAAATATGAATGTGTGGTAAACCTCTCTTTTGCCACTCAACAGAATATATATAACATCTGCAATTTCCAAATATACATTCCCTTGTGAGAAGAGACATCATTTCCTTTACTTTTAACCGAAATACACGTGCAATCAAATCATGACTATCTTGCGGTTGCTGGCCTTCATATTGCTCTTTTATTGCTCTTTTATTTCGGTGAAATGAGGATTGCAAGTGAATGTGATAAAGAGATCAGGTTTCCTACAGTAACATACGTATGTCATAGCATCTTGAGTGCGTTCGTGCATGTATTGTGGTCCCCCTGTGAAGCTAGAAGGTAGTATGACCATTTTTCCAAGATCAGATGCTTGTGCATCTCCACTGCTGATAACATCTTGCAAATGTATATAGTTCTCCACTCTTAATTTTGACTGATTTCGTCTAATGAAACTGAGCCTCTCTGATTCAATTTTGGCATACATATCAACTAAGTATTGATTTAAAAGGCCCCTGAAGTGTAGGATGTGATTTTGTTCACCATCCCTCTCCATGAGACGGTAACTATAGAAGTGGCAGCAGACACAGTCTTCTTTGCATGTCCTTGGTTTTTCGGATCATGTTGTGGAATATTGATGGAATATCCATCTTCACCATAACAAAACATTAATGGGTACTGTAGAGCGTCATATGAATGGTGTGTCTCATGAATTCTAATTAGTTTCTCATCTTTACTTTGTATTATAATATCTCTTGGCTCAAACGCTTGTCCTACAATGACTATTGCAACCTTGTTAGCAGAAAGGGCATTGAACCGACCTCTGTGCTCATTAGAAGGCCTTTTATCTGCATTTATTACAACTCTGAAGTCATCTACATTAGGGACTCTTTCTATAGTTGCTTTGAAATCCCTAATGTATGTGTTGTTGGAGTGAACGGCCCTTTGTATTTCTGTAACTATATCTGGCTTTAGTCCAGGAAAATTTTTATATCTAATCCTTGTTTGTACTTCTTCATCCCTCACAAAATAAATCTGTAAATAGACAGGTTCCCTCTCGCTTGGTGGTAGTAAGCTTCCTATTCTGTGGTATACCTGTCCCTGAACCTTGAAAGTTGGCATGTACCCTTCTTCCCTTATCTCTTTTGCACCAAAAGATGTCTTTTGAAAACAGCTATTGTATTGCCTTGTCATTTTTAGAAAATGCTCAGCTCTACTATCCTGTTTATTAATAAGACTGCAAATAGGTTCGGTGGTTTTTGCAACTGAGGTAGCTGAATCCTTCCACTCATGTAACACATTCCAGGAGTTTCACCTTTAAACTTTTTAGCTTTGCACCAGCTACAAACAACATCCATTTTTCCAATTTGTATGTATGTATCTTCAGCATAGCTTAGGTCAATGTGGTAGTCAAATCCAGGTGAGAGTTTAGATTTCCATTGCAAAAGCTTCATTTACTTTTTATATCTTTGACCAACTTCTCTGAGGATTCTTTTTAGTGCACTTTTGTACAGCATTTCTGTGTATTTCTGGATTTTTCTCAACATATTTTTGAACAGCTGTCCTATTTATTTCTGGATTTTTCTCAACATATTTTTGAACAGCTGTCCTATGTATTTTTGGATTTTCCTCAACATATTTTTGAACAGCTGTCCTATGTTTTTCTGGATTTTCCTCAACATATTTTTGAACAGCTGTCCTATGTTTTTCTGGATTTTTCTCAACATATTTTTGAACAGCTGTCCTATGTATTACTGGATTTTTCTCAACATATTTTTGAACAGCTGTCCTAATTATTTCTGGATTTTTCTCAACATATTTTTGAACAGCTGTCCTATGTATTTCTGGATGTATCTCACTATATTTCTTAACAGCTTTCCTATGAACTTCCATGTTCTTAGACACATATGTTTTGTTTGCTTTGTTAAGCTGTCTTTTCCGGATTTTGTTACTAAATGTTTTACGTTTCTTTTTCTGTTTTAAGGCAACCCTTAAAACAGTCTCAGTGCATTCAGACTCATCTTGTACACCTTCAGTGACAACAGAGGACTGTTTTAAAACATCAAAATGGCCAGAATATTGAGGCCCAGTAAACCTCAGTCTCCCCACACGACCAATTCCTAAATCTTCTCCCCAGCTATGGAAATCTTCATTTCCATACACTTCAAAGTAGAAAAAATAGAGTTCTGCAGCAGCTTGTGTCTCCCTTGCAGAACCAAACGTCCCTGGTGTGGACATCTCTGTCTGATGTTCGTTTGGATCTGCATATGTGGAACCATCTGGCCTAGCAGAGAAAGGTCCCAGTCTGGTCCAGTTATTAATGACATATGGAACAATTTCTGTTCTGACCCTAGCATGGTGTTCTGGGCTTTGGCATACAAAATGGGAAATAGAGGAAAAGAGGCAATTCCCATCCCTATTAATTGGTTCTACAATGTAAGATCCCTGCAAACTAACTTTATCCATCTGATCTATTAGCGGGTTCTGAACTGCCTGTAAAAATGTTAGAGATTTCAATGATTCACTGCTATGTATTTATTCCCAGGTTCTATGGATATTCTAACAAATCTCCTTTCAGAGCCTAAAGTACTACCACCTTCTTCTTGAAACCAAAAAGAAGCTAAAACACAGAGCAGGGAGAGCCTCCCCTTTTTATATTCCTGGGAAAAACAGCCCCTCCTGCATTTTCATCCAGTGGCAGAGCTCCTCTCCACTCCCCCCTTCCAGCCCAAACTGCTCTCAACCAGAATAAACCGGACTCAACTGGTTCAGTTCAGTTACTTCACCAGTGTAGTTCTGTATTATTTTGAACCAACCAATAAAATAACAGTCCCTGTTCTGGTCTTATCAACCAATCAAATCGCTCAAATCACTCATCAGTTTATATTCAAAAAACTAAAATGGAGTTATGTTTCTATTCAAACTAAAATGGTGCCATTGTGAAGTCAAAGAATTGGAGGGTGCAGGGTGTTACACACTTCCAGAAATGGTGCCTGAGACTATGGGGCAGGGAGTTGGAAGGTGGGGTGTTGCACACTTCCAGAAATGGTTCCTGAGTTTATGGGGCAGCGACTTGTGGGGCAAGGACTTGGAGGGTAGGAGAGGATTGCCACAAATGGGGCCTGAGAAAGCAGGCCTTTTCCAACATGTGGGGTAGGGACTTGGAGGGTGGGAAAGGGTTTACGACAGAAAAACTCCCTCCCAGAATTCCATGCTTCAGGCCCAGCAGTTGGGGCGGAATGTTGATGAGTCATCAAATCTTCAATGCAAAGTATAGGGAGGAAAACGCGTTGCGCCCCTTTTCACCCCCTTCCCGTTGGAATTTCCGAAAACCGGTTCTTAGTGCACCCCTCGGTCATGGAAGGAACGCCCACCCCAAATTTCATGCTTCTATGCCCACCGGTTTTGGCAGGGCGTTGATGAGTCAGTCAGTGAGTCAGTCAGTGAGTCAGTGACTTTTCTCTTATATATATATATAGAAGAAGATTTGTGTTCTTCTCTAAATCAATACATGCTATAAGAGTTTATAAAGGTTGCAGTTATATTTTGACCAAAACTGCTGTAGTTTGTTTTCTGTGGAAAGAAGACAACATGGAATTATTCATGTTTGTATACTGGATAAACGCATAATAAGCTGAGTTGTTTAGTAGTGACACATTCATGTCACAGTAGCTTGACATGAATGACTCCATTTCAAGGGAAGGACACATTGCCTGCTGTACCAGGCTTGAAGGTTAAAAACCGAAAAGCATTTACTTGGCATTGATTTATTTTTAAATTTCCCCATGTCATTCTCCTTTCAACCCGAGCTGCCTATAATTAGACATGCATAATAATGAATATGGTTTCATTTGCTGTGTTAATAACAAAACTAGACTTGACACCCCCACAGTAAAAGTAGTTTTAAAAAACTTATCTTGAGCATTGTTTGATAAATTGCTACAATTATCAGGCATAATGTGATAGTTTTTTTAAAGATAGCTGTATACAGATGGACAGTATCCTATTCTAGTACAGATTCAATGAAAATTGCCATAAAAACTCATCAAAGTCAAAGGTCTGAAGGTCACATCCAAAAACCATTATAGATAATAGCTCTACCTCATATATGTAAGGATCATAGCAATAGCCAAGTGTAGACTGTGAATCACAGCACATGGGTATTTGTAATGGTGTGGAATTCCTCACCACAAGAATGTCAGCAGTGAATTAAAAACAAAAGTCTTAGCCCTTATGAAAAACTGAAAGTATGTTAACAATTCTGGTGAATTTTCAGAAGTCTAATGAGGTTGAGTAACATTTCCATGGCTGAGGGTGGAGTCTTGAGTGTTCTTTCTCTTATCTATCCTTTGCAGAATTGACTGTACAAAATACTAAGGACTCAAGTATACCAAGTGCTCAAAAAAGAATAGCTAACAGGGTGCAGAGGGGATGGTCTGCCATGGATAACCAGCCGAATCATAACTTCATGAAGCATTATAGTAAATCCATCATGTTATATATTTTGATGCATACTTAAGAGCAGAATCCAATGCAAAAATCAATTTTGAGACATCTCTTTCCTTTCAAAGATTATTGCCCAACGAATTGGAAAACAAAAATATGCATGTAACTTAATGGAAAATGAAAGTAACACAGCCTTACTCATGAGCAGGTGAACCTGCCAAACCCAGAGTAACTACGGGAGCACATAAGAGACTTTACGTGCACCTGTAGTTACTGCACCATGTAGTGAAAACCTATGGGAAATTCATATTGCAATCCAGTGCAAATTGTTCTTACACAGGAGCAAGGACTCCCCGTAGTTACTCTGGATTTCGCCCTAATACTTATATTCCTGGATATATACTAACATTAACTTAAAATGATTACAACTAGAAATAAATGTATAACTACTTGCTTAGGCAAGTCATAACTTATCATTTCAAACCAGGCCAGCAGAACCTGCAGCTAACCAAATGAAAGGCAACCCTTTAGGGTTCTGTCAAATGTCGTGCATCTTCTTAACTCTCAGCAATTAAACATACTGTGTGTTTTGAAGGGTAGAACCAGGGTTGAACCATTGGTGAAGGTATTAACTGACATGCTGATTTGACTTTATGGTGTTTGTAACAGTCACTGGAATACAGACTTCTCTAGAAAAGGAAGAATGTAATTTTGCTTGTTTTGCTTCAGTTAGCACCGTCTCAAATGACTCCATATTCATCCGCTACAAGCTCTAATTATACATGTTTTCTTTTATGAAAAAATACATTGGTGTTTAAATCAGAAGCAGAAAAATTCACAGAATATGCTTGGATAACTAGTATGCTGTACATCTCCCAGTTTTTCTTTTAAGCTGTGGTTTGTTCAACACTTTTGAAGCTTGGATATTTTGTCAGTCAAGTTTAAGGATCTTCAGATAGAAAGCGATTTGCTAAGTGACAGGCGTCACTTTGGCTAATTTGCTAGTCATGATTATATCCAAATTTGGAATCTAACAACAAACACAACATACTGCATAATATTTAAGATGCCATTTTCAATAATACTTCTATTGTGAGATATGCATTATTTTAGCAGCATCATACCAAGTGACTTTTACCACTGCAGCTGCAGAAATGTATGCAGCAAGGAGGGAATGGCATCTTACTGTACTACAATTCTGTAATAGGAACCTTCAACCGCATATTGCATATGTAGCTTTGTGAGAGCATAGCTGGCTCGCTAATAGCAGAATTTCCTCCTGAATATCATGTAGTCCAGTGAAATTTGCATTTGACCCAGGCATTTGAAATAAAACCCTGAACGTTTCAGGATATGTTAGTTGACAAGGTGTGCCACAGAATTTTGGGGGAAGGATTATTAGTAGGGCTAATGGGGGTGTGAGCCCTCCATCAGCAGCATGGGTAGACCTTTTCAATGGTCCAAAAGCCATTGTTGCCTTGTCCATTGTATTCCTTTGTGTGCCTTAGTGTGCCTTGCCTTGTCAACCCATAGTCTGCCTTGACAATTTTAGCACCTTTTCTGTGTGCCATGAGATGAAAAAGGTTGAAAATCACTGGTTTAGCTAAAAGCATCTATATTTCTTTAACTAGTTTGGCCTTTGTGCAACTACGCTGCCCTTCAAATGCTACATCCAGGCCTTCTGCATGACAGGCGAGGATCAGACTCAAGGTAAAATAGGCAAAACAGGACTCTGTTATATTCTAATCCCCTTCCTGATTACTTCCAGTTGGTGTTACAGTTTAGCAGGTGTAGATCTGAGTAGCCCCATAGGGCTATTTGGGAGTTACTCAGGGTAAAGAGAAAAATATCCCCTTACCTCAAGGTGATCTCCAGCCTACTCCTAAGCTGTGCTGGATCCACCTGAAAGTGTCCTGTGACCCACTCTGGGTCCTGAGTCTCAGTTTGAGAAACACTGATCTAAAGATTTGTATGTCGAATCTAATAGAGGTCAAATAGGATTCTTTTCAGCTAAACACTTAACACATATTCAGAAGTAAGTCTCATTTGTGTTAAGGGGGCTTACTCACAAGTAAGAGTGCACAGGACCCTTTGTTGATAGTTTTGCTCCACCAGCTCATTCCACTAGTCTGAAACACCATGGAGATATTAAAATGTATTTTGCATATTTGACGAAGGTGAATGGCTGATGTAGTGAGAATGTAAACAACACAACCAACTGCATACAATATCCAGAGTTACAATACTTGACAGAAAAGGCCTTTAACAGAAAAGAAAAAAAGTTATCACTTTATACATGAAGCTGTGTAATTGACCAATAGATACAGATCTTTGTGCTTCGTCTGTTCATCTTATTTGGGATGATGGTTGTATGAGACTAATTAGGTTTACATAGCCAGATCACAGTAGGTGCAAATGAGCCAGTGCTCCACTGAAAGCAATAGAGTCACGTCGATCAAAGATCACATGAACTGAAAAATGTGCCTTCTGCCAACTGTTGCCATATGTTGCCAGGCATAAAGCAGAGGATATCCTACAGAGCAGTCAGCATCGCTACTCTCAGATGCCATTGTAGAAAAGTGATGTAAGAGGAATGTCTTGGCTCCTACTTGCCAATACTGCCTGAAGATGAGGAAGAATGGGATGAGCTAGAATGCCTGCTTTGTCCCAGAACGCCAATATGCATTGCCAAATAGTCTGCAATAATATAAAACAGCTCACTCTACCAGTGGGTTATTTCTTATGCCGAGTAATTATCTCTTGCCCATAGTGTTTCTAGATGCAACAACTACATGTCTACATGCCTGGAGAGCAAGCGACTTACAGATGTCACGATAATGGTACAAAGTATCTACTCTAATAAAAAAAGCAGGCCTCCGTCAGTCTTGGAAGACTATGGTATTGTGCTTGGCGCTGCATACGCTGCATGTGAAGCACGAAAGCCTGGGTTGGATTGTTATGGAGGATAGGCTGTTACCCAAGCAGCAGATCCCCCCACTCCACGCCACTAAATTAGTCCAATGGAAAGGCAGAGCCAATACAATTGGATCTAGCTGGCGTCGCAGAGCTGGGCTAAGGACAGGAGCTCACCCTGTCTTGTGGGGCCGTCCCGGGTCTCGAACCCTGGCCTGCTGGTTAACAGGCGCAGCGCCTTAACCGCTTGTGCCACCCACAGCTCTTATAGATAAGAGTACGCCACCCTTATCTACTCTTATAAGCTGGCAGGTATGCAGACCCAGTCCATCAAAATAGCTAAAGGGCCAACATATAATAAGAGGAAGGACTTAAGATCTCTTTAAGAAAATTAGAGATATCAAAGAAACATTCTGTGCAAGGGTGGACATGATAAAGACAAGAATGGCAAGGATCTGACAGAAGCAGATGAGATTAAGGTGAGGTGGCAAGAATACACAGAGGAACTCTATAAAAAGATCTAAATGTCCTTGACAACCACAATGGTGTGATCACTAAACTCAAGCCAGACATCTTGGAGAGTGATGTCAAGTGGGCCCTAGAACGTCTCTAAAAACAAAGCTAGTGGAGTTGATGGTATTCCAGTTGAGCTCCTGAAAAACCTAAAAGATGATGGTGTCAAAGTCATACATTCAATCTTCCAACAAATCTGGAAAACTCAAAAGTGGTCTCTGAATTGGAAAAGATCAATCTATGACCCAATCCCAAAGAAAGGAAATGACAAAGAATGCTCAAATTACTGCACAAACGCACTCATTTCACATGCTAACAAGATAATGCTCAAAATCCTTCAAGCTCTGCTCCAGCAGCATGTGAATAACGAACTACCAGATATACAAGCTGGTTTCTGGAGAGGCAGAAAAATAAGAGAACAAATTGACAATATTCGCTGGATTATGGAGAAAGCAAGCGAGTTCCAGAAAAACACCTACTTCTGCTTTATTGACTATGCGCAAGCCTTTAACTGTGTGGATCAAAATAAATTGTGGCAAGTTCTTAGAGAGATGGGAATATCATAACGTCTTATATGTCTCCTGAGAAACTTGAATGTGAGCCAAGAAGGAAGTCAGAACCAAGTATGGAACAACAGAGTTTTTTAAAATTGGGAAGGGAGTGCAACAAGGCTGTATATTGTCACCTTGTTTGTTTAATTTATATGGGGAGTACATTATGAGACTATCTGGGCTGGATGAATCACAAGCTGGAATTGAGGTCACTAGGAGAAATATCAATAACCTCAGATACGCAGATGATACCACTGTAATGGCAGAAAGTGAGGAGGAACTAAGGAACCTGTTGATGAGGATGAAAGAAGAAAGTGTAAAATGTGGCTTAAAATGAAACATAGTGGGGCTTCTGGTCCCACTAATTTGTGGCAAATAGGAGAAGAAATGGAAGTTGTGACGGTGTATTTTTGGGGGCTCTAAGATCACTGCAGATGGTGATTGCAGCTAAGAAATCAAAAGACACCTGCTTCTGGGGAGGAAAGCTATGACAGAGCTAGACAAGTTAATCAAAAGTCAAGACATCACCTTTCTGACAAAGATCTGCCTAGTTAAAGCTATGGTTTTCCCTGTTATTTATGGTATGGTAATGTATGGCTGTGAGAGCTGGACCATAAAGAGGGATGACCGCTGAAGGACAGATACCTTTGGATTATGTTGCTGGAGAAGACTCTTGAGAGTCCCTTGCACTACAAGGAGATCAAATCAGTCCATCCTGCAGGTAATCAACCCTGACTGTTTACTGGAAGGACAGATACTGAAACTGAAGCTCAAATATTTTGGCCACATCATGAGACAGGAGGATTCCTTAGAAAAGAGCCTGATATGCGGAAAAATTGAAGGCAAAAGTAGAAGGGGGTGGCCTAGGACAAGGTGGTTAGATATTGTCACTGAGGCTATGAACATGCATTTGGATGGACTTCAGAAGCTGGTAGAGGATAGTGGGGCCTGGCGTCCTGCAGTCCATGGGGTCACGAAGAGTTGGACACAGGGTTGCCAGACCTCCGGAATTTCCAGGAGGCCTCTGGAAAACAAGCCCCTCCTCAGGGAAAATGTGGCCAGCCTCCGGGAAAATGGCCGCCATTTAAATTTGGCGTGCTGCAGCTGTGCATGCTTGTTTGGCTGTGTCTGGGGCATGCGTTATCTTTGGTCCTGATCATTGGGCGGACCATCATGTGGGAGAAAGAGTGAGCGGGAGAAGGAAGCTCCTCCCCTTCACCAATTCACTGTGGCTCAGATCACTCTCAGCCAGCCAGAGAGAGAAAGGCCTCTGGCGCGCTCTCCTCACGGGGCTGCAATCGCAGCCGCCCGCCGCCTTCGCCGCAGCCGCCCACCCCATGAGTCTGCTGCCAGTCTATTTCTGCCTCCATGCTCCATTGCCAGCCCCCCGGCATTGCTTGCCTGCTATTCCTTGATAGTCTGCCTACTGCTGCCTCGCTCTGTCACTGCGGCTTCAACCTCCCAGCTGCCCCAAGTGAGGTGGAGGAATTGGAAAATGTGTGAGCCCCATGCTAGTTGTGTTGTGTCTACCCAGAAGGAAACTTCATTATACAATGGGACTTCCTCCCAGTTAATTGTGCCAGTATAATGGAGTTTTTGTCTCTCTCACAGCCATAGTGAGTAGAGAGTTCCATCATTTTTCAATTTTAAAGGGGGTAATATAGTACTGAAATTAAATACAGGAGAGAAACACAAGTGTTTTTAGCTTATTTTTGCTTGTCTTACATTTTTGGGGTTTTCTACAATTTTGTAATTGCAGGAATTTATGCAGGAATTTTGGCTTGGGGGCTAGGAATTTTTGCCTTTGGGCAGGAATTCTGGCCTTGCCATTCAGGGATTTTGCGTTTGGCATCTGGTCACCCTAGTTGGACATGACTGAGCAACAAAAATAATACAAAATGGAATAAATCAGACTTCCAGTAGTCCTGCACCACCCAGTTGCTAGATTATTGGAAGTCTACTAATGAGAGAGAGAGAGAGAGAGAGAGAGAGAGAGAGAGAGAGAGAGAGAGAGTTAATATCTACAGAGTACCTCAAGCAAATATTATACACACTTTATTGCCACAGGAATTTGGGAACTGACATTCATTAAAAGGAAAATTGGGATTTGAACAGGTTTGAACAGTCTGGTGTGCCTTGTCAATGGTAAAAACAACTGCTTGTGTGCCTTGACAATTTCAGTGCTTTGTTAAGTGCACTGTTAAATGAAAAAGGTTGAAAATCACTGGGTTAATGAATGAGATATGTGGTCTTCAACCTCTTTTGTGTCACAACTCCCATCACTGCAAAAAATAACTGGGAGCAATCAGCAATCTGAAATCATGTAGTCTTGCCAAAGACACTTGAGTCTGCTGAAGAAGTACCTCAACGTTTCTTGAGTACACAGTGAGAAAATAATAGCTCAATTATATGCAGTGCTGGTGCACTGGGACTGCCAGGTCCTTGCTGGATTCAGATTTGAACTGAAGAGGTGGGACATCTCCTCAGGGTAAGGGAATATTTGTTCAATGGAGCTACTCAGATCAATTTAGCTGGCATAGAACTGAGTAGCCCTATGTGATACTATCTGCCGCAGGCCTGGGACAGAGGTTTGGATATGGCAGAAGCCTGCTCAACTCACTCTACCCCCTCCTGGAACAAGTCTGCCCCTGTTCTCCTCCAGAAAATACCCTTCATGTCTCCGGACCACCTCACACCTCTGTCACCCAGTACCAGTGGCGTACCTAGGTTGTTTGGCACCGGGGGCCCACAAATTTCTTGTCATCCCATATGTCAACATTATTTAATTATTATCAGTATTAATTGATACAATTAATTAGATATTAATTAATATTTTCATATTCAAAATGACCTTACCAATTAAGCCTCTGTTATAGTGAGGGGTTGAGGTTGACTCCTGGAGCTCCTGTTGAGTTCCACTTTCTCTGGACTGAGACCATTCTCAGTGGCCTTGCATTCATCTGTTTCTGACCTGGACGTGAGCCAAGGCATCTTTGCTTACTCATGAGTAAACATGGGTGTCTAGCTCAGTTCTGCTTTCCATAGGGCTCAATGCAATTATCAGGGACTTTTGGATTGATTTGTGGGGGCAGCATTCATTGGATCAGGACGGTTCTGGGGTTGTTGAATTCCTCTCAACTCTGCCCTTTCAAATGGACTTAGAGCACAATCCTAACCATGTCTACTCAAAAGTAAGCCCTATTGTGTTCAATGGATCTTACTCCCAGGAAAGTGTCTTTAGGATTGCAGCCTAAGGCACGAATGCCTACTCATAAGTAAAGGCATAATATGGCTCAGTTTTGCTTTCCATAGGGTTCCATGCATTTTTTTGTTTTTTGGGCCATAACTTTTGATAGTATGGAGATATTTCAAAACTGTTTTTCCATTGGATTCAGCTGGAAAATACATCCAATGGTATATGACTTGATGAGGTTACTGTAAAAGATTCTAGCAATTTTAGCAATTATTGTAATTTTGGTTAACCCAAGTGTGCCACCCCCCGAAGGTGGTACCTGAAGTCCATGGCCCCCTAGGCCCATCCCAGAGACACCACTACCCAGCACAGATCTTACCTTCATCTGTGGCTGCAGAGTGGGATGTGACAGCCATGGAATGGTACCAGCCTTCTGGCTAGCAACACTTTCTTTCATCACATTGTTTTATAGCACTTTACACCGATTGCTGGTTCTGCATCTGCACTATAAGATGAGGCTCCAAATTCAGATCTATCAGATGGAAAACCAAACAATTTTTCCTGAGCAGGTGAAAGTTTTGTTATGCCTCTTATAATGAATATTATTTGCTGACATCAAGCTTAAATTAAATTTAGTGTAAGGGTATGCAGGTTATACAGTACCCATTTATTGCTATTGCAGTTGTTAATTCCGCATTTCTTTATGCATGTACCAATAATTAATTTTTAGATCAAAAACTGGAATGGTTTCTTTGAAGCTAATGTCATAATATCACAGATTACTCATCAGAGAATTTGTTTCAAATGCTACACCTAATTAACCTTTGAGAATTTCATCACAAATATATAGTACATTAGCATAGATTTGAAATAACATTTTGTCCTGCATACCAAAGGCCATCTACGAAATAGCTACATTAGTACAGTATTTTCTCACAAACCCAAAATTACCAAGAGCTTGATTGTGTCTCTATGAGAACTTAATAATTCAGCGGACTCATCCAAATAAATAGTGCAATCCTAAGCATGTCTTCTCAAAAGCAAGTCCCATATGTCCAATAGAACTTACTCTCAGAAAAGTGTGGTTAGGATTGCAGTCAAACTAAACCAAAGAGATTCTTCTTAAGTATACAGAATGCTATTCAGTAATGGTAGAAGAAGTTAGTAAGAGACAATAAAATCCATCATTTTAACCCAGGTCTTGAACTCTTAAATGATCAAATGTTCCATGAAATTTAATTCATGTACACGTACTAAAGCTAGAGATGAATCTATTCTTTGAAGGAACTACAGCAACTTCAGGAATTTTGGATGACTTCATGAATGACAAGAATAGCTTATGCTTTTAGTACAAAACACCAGAAGCCACTCAGTTTTCTTTTTTCTCCATGCAGAACTGAAAGCAACTCTTCCCCCTCCAAAAATGGTGCTTTCTTCCCAAATCACCCACTTTTATTTTTTCTAGCAAAATCACTTCAAGGGACACCATCTCCAGAAAGTGATGAGAATGGATGCAGAAAATACCATATTTACTCGAATCTAATGTTCATTTTGTCAGTCAAATCCTAAAATCACTGTAATCCTAAAGACATTTTCCTGGGAGTAAGACCCATTGAACTCAATGGGCTTACTTTTGAGTAGTCATGATTAGGGTTGTGCTCTTACCCTATAATCCAGAGTAACTATGGGAAGACGTAAGAGGCAGTTACTCTCTTAGAAGTGTTCTATGCATTTCCCATGGATTTCCCATAGGTGGCACTGTAACTACGTTGGTGTAAAAGGTCCAGTAGTTACTCTGGGTTGTAGTCATAATCTCCAAAATCAGGGTTTGCATTAGATTCAATGGCACTTAGATTTGAGTGAATACAGTATTTTTGTTATAGGTTTAGGTCAGTATTTATTTAACAGTTTACTATATTGTAATAAAAATGTAACATGAACCCACTGTTGTATAATGTAGTGCAATTTGGTAAAAATCATAACATAATCCCTTTGTCATATTAATATTGACAAATAGCTCATTGTTGTATGCAGTAAATTTTGTTCTTTTGCAGCTGCGCATTAAAATTGGCAGTAATTTTTACTCTCAAGCCTTTTAAAATAGGGTTGCACATTAGATGGTGCATTAGATTCAAGTAAATATGGTATGTACGGGCATGCTCTGGTTTCCGTGGAACACTCCCTGCTAGAATCCACAAAGGTCACTTACTCTCACTCTCTGGAGGTAAGGGGAGCTTCCATTTCCCTTGCCTTTGGATGGTCTACTGAGCCCCGGAGTGGCAGCACCCATCTACCCATGGCCTCTGTGGGCCTTATCAATCTCTGTGGCCTCATTGGCTGTTTAGTTCCTCCCCCCCTCGCCCCCCCCAAAAAATATGGAGCAGTAATTGTAGAGTCATAAGTGAAACAGATATTTTTTAGCATCTAATCCTAATCAGTTTCCCAAAGCTGGAGTAGAAATGCCTGTGGGACATGATTTGTGCATATAGTGGTGGAGGTGCAGTCACAGAAGCCTCTTCAAGATATAGGAACATTTGTTCCCTTTCCTCGGGGCTGCATTTTGGCTACACCACTGCTGAAAAGTTGGATAGGATTGGGCCCTAAACACTCAAAATGCTACTACTGAAATTTCTACTCCCAAACTCAGACAAGCAGCCACAGAAAACTTGCACAGGTGGTGAAACTCATTTTGAATCTTCTTTTTAAAGACAATTCTGAGTCTGAATCTACTTTTTTAATAATAGATTGTATTACAGCTGTTAAATTTAAACATTTATAAATTAAATTTAGGAAAGCAGTGGTTTTACTTAGCTTCCCCTTTTCAATTACTTAACCGCTTACTTCTATGAGGAATTATTCAGTAAAAGTGGAGCTCAGTGTATGATACGGGAAAAACACTGTGATAGCATAATCTTAGCCTCTGCTATGTTTTTGTTCAAGGCCTATGGGCAAGATTCAACATTTGCCCAAATCCCTCGTCTTTGTAAGTAGCTCTGGTGTCCTTCTGCTTTGACCCTTAGTCATAGGACACTCTGTTCCTTAGGCATAAGAACACTGGACTATTGTGCCTATGGCCTGATGTCTCAGGTGCCAAGATGTATGGGTCATAGGAACAAATGCCCAGGTAGTCTCTCTGCCCACATGGCAGATGAATGAAGCAGCAAAGCAGTGGAACAATACAAGATACTTGGGACATGGAAAATTTTGTTGCATGGCAGTCTTCAGTTTGGAGGCTGCTGGTCTTGTGTATTTGCAGATTCATTTTGTTAGATCAGGGATGACATCACTTTCAGGTTCCATCACTTTGGTGTGTGCCAAAAGATTATCACTGTGCAACAAAAATTTTTTTGTTTGTTTCCTGGAATGTTAGAACTGATTTTGGGTATATTGGGCGTGCTGATTCCAAATATGTAAACAGTTTTTCTCTATTAGCTATACTTTTTGAGATACAGCGTTAATGAGTGTCTATGCGTCTGTCAATCAAGTCTAATTTGCCATAGGGTGTCATGATGTTTTTATATCTCAAAAACTAGAGCTAATAGGTGAAAATTACTGTTGTATTTGAAATCAGCACACCAAATATACGTAGAATCCGCTCACAAAACCTCAGAAATAAAACTACTGTTGGGCAGTGTTATCATTCTTAAAAGAAGGTCCTGGTTCTAAAAAATTTGAGAACCATTGCTTTAGATCATAACCCTAGAGAAGGTATTGATGGATATTTTTCTTACTGTTATTTTTCCAAAGTTTTCTTGATGCATGCTTGAATCAAATTATGCCTCTATTGTACAACCATTTCATTTTAAAAGTGTATCTCAAACTTTTAATAAGTGTGCAGAGTTAGATTCTAACTTTTGCTAGAGTGAAAAGTGGAAGGCTCCCCCCCCCCCCAAATATCTTGGGCTCATTACAGAACTCAATGCCTAAAATCTAGTAGTCACAGAAAGCTCCATTTTTCACCTAATGATTGTAGGTTTTATGCCTGACATATGAAAAGATTGCAAAAGAGGTCACATTGATGCCCCTTAGAGAAATTCATTTTGTCAATACATTTCTTTAAACCTTTTTTCCAGCCCATTTGAAAGGGAGAGGAATATGATGTCAGTTTGAAAAAGGCTAAAGTTCAGAAATGTCTTTAGGTAGCATATTTTGAACCAAAGATAAAACTGGGTATGAGGCAGAGACCCAGAGGAATGTTTAGCACCTTCATTGATGACTTTGTTTAGCAATTTGATAGAAAACTGACTGAAGTGGGTTCATCCTGTTTATGATTCCCAGCAAACGCCTGGTTGCCCTGGGGCCGTCAAGGCTTCTGAAGGAGAGCTAGATTATTCTGTTGTGCTGTAACTCTTTAGTATGATAAAAGGAGTGTTTATGAATTTTTAAAAAAAAATATTTGCCCTTATGAACCTCAGTCAATAAAACTGTTGCAGCTAGCCAAATAAATTATTCACATATAAATTGGCAGCTGGCCAAATAAAATGAAGCTAGCAGTTTGGAATGATTAAATAGTTATGTGCCTCTATTACAATATTAAGCACCTGAAGATTTACAACAGAGAGGAGGAGTAGTTGTGTTAAACTCCAGAATCAGAGCAACTGAAACCAACAATGTTAGTTTTCTATTCATTTCATTAATTGAAATGGGCACTGTGATCTGCTAACATTAAATCTGGTGCAGCCTTAGGATGATTTGGGCTATAAGATTGTTTTGGTGTATTGAGTTTTATTATCGTGCAGAATGATCATGGAATGGTCTAGTTACAGTCTTAATGGAGGATAAAGATAGCTTAACAACATATAGCTGCAGTGGTTCATCCTAGATGTTCATCCTAGATCACCCTAGATCAGGGATCTCAGAATTTTTTGGCTTGACGGCCACATTGTCTTTCTGATACTGTGTCAGGGGCTGGAATAATAAAAGGAAAAAACCCTATATCACATTTTGATATTTGACAGGCAATTCCTGCGAAAAGTAGTAAAGCCCTGACGGGGTTCCACTTAACTTGGCCACTTAGTAGGAGGGCTGCTCACATATATAGCGTAGGGATGTTTACCTCAGAATTCCTGTTCTGTGAAGGAGGGGAGGAAATTCCACCCACCTCTTATACCATAACTCTTTGAACTCAAAACTCTTCCAGTGATAGTCTATATGGGTGATGGTTGCTTGCAGTCTATTATGGTGGTTGATGCCATACGTAGATCAGTGATTGAATTCAAATAAATTAACAACAGGTTCTATATCCTAATAACCTAAATTAACAATATGTTCTATGTCCCATTAGTAACCAGTTCTCAGAACCAGGTGCTCATTAGCAAAGAGTTATATAAAACCCCCTGAAACCCTCCACTGACTTAGATGCCTTCCCCTTTTTCTTTATACATTATTCCTCTCACTAGGTACATGGTTTAATGCCCCTGAATGACTTAGGTTGCTATCCTAAAGACACTTTCCTGGGATTAAGACCCATTGAACACAATGATCTTACTTTTGAGTAGGCATGGTTAGGATTGTGCTCTTCCCCTTTGTCTTCTGAGGATCCTTGTCTTCAGCATCTGAATTGTTTTCTGGGGATTAGAGGAATGTTCCAGCTTTTCAGAACAAGTGGAAGTGGATGCCCTGTACAGCAGGGGAAGACAGCACTCCTAGTAGTGGGAAGGGCATCTCCCACAAAAGTCAGGAATTTCCCCCTTATATTAAAGAACAAGATCCAGTAATTTAGAACTCCAGTGTTTAGACAAAACATTGGATAAGGAGAAGTTTGGAAGCATCCTTGTTTCTACATTCATGGTATGCAAATAATTTGCCATCTGTTTCTTCACTTCTTGAGCGAAGGAACGTATATTTTTAGATACTTCTTCTGTCAATAGCTATGTATTTAAAAACAAATAGATCATCTTTTTCAGCCCACATGTATGCAGATCTTTAAATGACCACCCATGGTTGTTTAGCTTCATTGACTTATGTATTTTGACAGGAGGAAATTCCTTGATGGGCACACCCAGTTTGACAGTATGCAAACAATACCGCAGGCATAGTGTTTTAAAAATATCTCTTTCCCACCTCTGCTTTGTATTTGTTCTCCTGTGCTTCTATTGTGCATAGGACAGATTTTGTGTGCTAGTAATATCTTTACCCAAATATAGTGCTTGAGATAGTTTTCCACCCAGCAGGCCACCTATTGCTTTGTTATAAAAAAAACTAAGCAGTGAAGGAAAAGGAATTTGTAAAAGAAAATGGGCAAAGCCCAGCAAATCAGAAATTGAACGTGCTTCCAGTTCAATTGTTAGCAGTGCACAACTGACGAGTCTGTAACCAGTTGGTAAAAATACTGATTCCAAAACTCCTGAAGGTTGCTGAAAGCAGTAAATGTTGGCAGAAATTGGCTGACAAAAAATGAGGCTGCAAAAAAGAACCTGCACTCAAAAGTGGATGGAACAGTCTGCTGATATTATTGAGAGCCATCATCACAGGCATCTGTCTCAGGACTATTTTCTCAACCATTGTCTGTTCTCCAATGTCACTGTGATATCTAGTTGTCAGGTACTCTGTAGTAATACAGTAATTTCAGTTATGATTATGGGTGGCTTTGCACTTGTTTTGGAAACACACACACAAAGAAATGGTATTTCTGTGGAAGCACTAGATCAGGTATTGTGAGTGTGTCTGAAATGGACTATTGGTTGGAAGTTGGCTTTACCCAACTCAATATGCAAAGTCAGTTGATTTCTGTGAAAATAGTCCCAGTTTCTTGGGGAATTCAGTCATATGGAACAGTAGAACAGATGAAGCTGGTTATCTCAAAGGAGGCCAGCAATGTTTCCCCTACTCATTATGAACTTTTCAATTTTTGTGATCAAAGCAATTGCTGCAATGGAAAGGCAGAGCCAATACAATTGGTTCCAGCTGCGTTGCAGAGCTGGGCTAAGGACAGGAGCTCACCCTGTCTTGTGGGGACCAACCCGGGTCTCGAACCCTGGGCTGCTGGTTAACGGGCACAGTATCTTAACCACTTGCGCCACACACAGCCCCTAGAATGCACCCACATCCACAGAATGCCTAGTTAATTCAAATTTGCCTTTGCTGAAAAAAAAATGCTCAAAAAAGCCAGAAATTTTGGTTTAAATAAAATCAAGTGTTGCTTTTGCCGTGACTGCATTATAGAACTTGGTTGCTGCAAAAAAAAAATCCTATTAAAATGGAAAAAGAATGTTTTATATCTCAAGTGCCAAAGCAGAGGAAAAGAAAATGAAAAGTGCATTATTAAGTGGTGTTTCAGTCAAGAGATCATATCAGACCTGAGCTCTAGGAGCTTCACAGCTTATTATCTGAATCCTGGTTGATGTAAGAATATGTTGGTTTTGGCCTACAATTCAGTGTCTTTGGAAGCAGCCTCCAACATTTCAGAGCTTCTTCCAGTTACTCTGGCTTAATCAAAAACTCTTGCATATGGCTGCTCTTTTCTAAATGTTGTTGCTTTAACATACAAAGCTGCTTTATATCAAACAAGACTGGTTCATCTGGCTTAGTACTTACACTGAGTGACAGCCAGTGGTGTTGGTAGGGCCTGTGGGGGGCAAAGACTGCACCAGGTGATGCACTCGGGGAGTGTATCTACTGGCCAAATTCTGAAATCTTGGTATTACATGTTCAAGATATACAGAGGTGCTTTGATTTACGAGCATAATTCATTCCGGAAGCATGATTGTAATTCAAAATGCTTGTAATACACAGCAGGTTTTCCCGTAAGAAATAATGGAAACTCAGACAATTGGTTCAACAACAAAATATAAAAATAATAACTGTATATAAAAACAATTACAAAACACTGTAATATAATATAGAACACGGTAACCTAATACAAAACACTGTAATCAAGAAAATACTGTACAGTACTGAACTGTACTGTACCTTTGAAAACCTTCCTGGCTAGTGTGAGGGAGATGAGAGGAGGAGTGAATTATCTTGTAGGATGATTGTGGGGAGGAGCTTCTGGGAGATTTTTGTGATTTCAAAGTGGAAGACAATGATGGACGGATGAAGAACCCCTGTGCTTTAACAAATGGCCCAGATCCAAACCTGTGCTTGGTCTCACTACCCGGACTGTACCTCCCATGAGGGAGGGGAGGGGCAGGAGGGAAGGGGTGGCAGTTGGCTGTTAGGTGGTTGGGAGTTGGCAGTTGGGGGAAAGGGCAGTTGGCAAAGGGGGCTCAGCATGAGGAGGTATGTGCTAGGACATCTCGCTCTTCTCCAGACTGAAACTTAAATGATACCTAAAAAGAAAGAGACAACTGTTAGTTGAAAGTTAATTACATGTACTACTTACCTGTTATATGTACCTGTTTGGAACTGTCGAGAAGAGGAAAGAGAGACCCTTCTCTCTTTCCATATATCAGCCCTATGGAGATATAATAAGGTGACAGATGAAGGACAGATGCTTTAAATGTACAACGCGAAGTTTACAAAGTAAAGATCATATTTTTGAGATAACGACTTGGAGAGTTTGGGTCTTCTTCATCGGGTCTGTGGTGATCAGACGGGGTGGAGGCAGATGGGGACCAAGCCGGGAGTCCACCTCAGCAAGGGAGAAGTGGCAGGTATCTTGACAATGACTTTCACTATCACTAATGGAGTCCCTGCTATCCCTTGGCTCAGTGGAATCTTTATCTTTTTGTGCAGCTTTAACATTCCCCTGCTGATGGGGAACAGCACTGGAACATTGATAAGGCACACCTTCCACACTGCCACACACAGATCCCACATACACATCTGGCTCAGGTTGCTTCCCCCAGATCCTCCCTGTGAGTTCCATGGCCATGGAAACCTGTTCCAAACTTTGCCCAGGGCCCCACAGTAGCTCAAGCAACTCCCCCTAGTCTCCCTCTGAGTTCCCTGGACATGGAAGCCTGTTCCAAACTTCCTCAGAAGTGCTCTTTTTTCAAAGCAGTGCTCTTAAACCAAGTAAAAATTTCTGAGAAAATTTTGCTCTTAATATAAAGCACTCTTAATTCAAGTCATTCTTAAAGCAAGGCAGCATTGTAAATATAATGAAAGAGTCACTGACTCACTGATTCATCAATGTCCAGCCAAAACTGCCAGACCTAGCAGAATGAAATTTCGAGAAGGTGGCTTCCATTAAGAACCAATTTTTAGAAAAGGGGTGCAATGTGTTGTAGGTATAGCCCCTGCAGACTGTTTCATTGATGCCCTGCCCAAAATCCTTCACCCAGAAGCATAAATTTGGGGAATATATTTAAAGACCCACTAAGAACTGATTTAGTGCCTGGTACTGCCTGGTGCCCAGTGGTGTCTGGTGTTTGGTAAAGATGTCTGGTGACCCTCTACCTGGTATGCTCATCTGATTCTCCAACTTGGGTTTTCTTCCTCAACATCCTCCCATCCCAGCTCTTCTCCTGGATTGGCTGATGTTATGTAGTTCTGTATATGCACTGGAGCTCCTTGTAAATCTGCACATGAGCCAGGGGGACTCATCAAGACTTCTTTTTAAAGTGTATTGGACTCTCCAAAAAAAAGTTTGACATGTACAAAAAATATTTGTAGTAAAATACATAGACTATCTAGATAATAACAAGATAAGATGCTTTAAGTAGAAGAGGAAAAGAGAAAAAAAACACATTTAGCTGGGCTAGAGTGTGAGTTGCCAAAGGATTCATTTCATGGATTTTATAAAGGCTTTTCAATAAGAGTCTTGTTATATCAGAGAAATAAAGAATTGAAAAATAAATCAATACTAAAGTAATACCAAAGTTGATATGGTTGACTGAGATTATAGAGCTGCCAACATTCATAACCTTAATAATTCTGAGTTTGTAGACACTGGATATTTTGATGGTGTGACGCTTAGGCACTGCTATTGGTCAGTTTAGCAGAGCCGTCTTCAAAAGGCTGGCATTCAGCTGAGTTATTTTTAGATTGAAATTTCTGCAAGAAGAATTCACCTGGGTTCTAGTGGTCTGTGCTGCACACCAATATAATTACCTGTCTAACCTTCCCAAATCAGTGTGCCTGACACTCAAATAACTCACATTCTGGAAGTGCCCTAAGAATGAATAATTTTAAGATAAGGGACTAACTGCTTTTTGCCGAAGGATTTCAGGTCACACCTAACATGAGTAGCAATAAAAAGCAGTTTCCTTTATTAAAAACAAACCTGACATATACAATTTAACTCTGCCTTGGTGGAATGAACAGCTAAATTCAATTTTACATCAGAATTATCTGCTATCAGACAGAAATGATCTGTATTTGTTTTCTTAATACTTTTAGACTGGCAGTAAATTAAGAAAAATGCTTGCATTTGAGACGACGGCATTATTATTCTGTAGCATTATTATTCTGTAGCAATGGAATAATATAGAGACGTTAATCAAAAATTGTAACATATAGTATACTGCAAAAATTATTTGTTTATTTATTTATGTGTGTATTTATACTACCTGCCTACCTACCTTCAGGCTATGAGTATAACTATCTTTCTTGTCCAAGTGACCCTTTGCTTTTCAATTGGGACAGCAGTCCATGGAAGCAGATCCTGCAGCCCATTTCCCAAATGAATAATCATGTGAGTCTGCTGTCTTTTGTGTTGTCTCCCTCTGAAAAAAATAGGTCCACTCTTGCAGATAGGAGAGCTTGAGAAGTTCACTGCTATTCTTCAACCCATAATTGTGGATCAGCACTTTTCACAATGTTACACTGAAGTCTCTTGCTTCTCTAGTCCGTTTTCAAAGTGGTTTACAAGGGAACATCATCCTAACTAACAAGCCCCAATAGAGAAAATGATAAAAATAGTCTATATCAGTGCTATCCACACAATGGCCTATGGGCCAGATCCAGGATTTGGAGAAAGCCTTCCTTTCCATAAGCAGTGATTAAAATTTCACCATGCTTACTGTATAGCTTTCCACCCCATAGGAACAAAGCAACATTCTGGGCAGTCACGTCTGCCTGGAAATCCTTCTGCAAGGTGTGATGGCTAGGGACCAGCAAAAGGAAAGGTATTTTTCCTGACAATGAGGTGTTATCCCAAAATATCCTTGCTTTTAGCAGGCCCGTGTGGCCTAATGGACAACAGGCATGACTGCCCAGAGCATCGTTTTGTCCATATCAAGTCAAAAGATATGTATCAGCATGCGAGAAAGTTAAGTGTTGCTTGGAAGGGGAAGGGCTTTTTCAGTGCACAGTGGTTTCCCATTAGGGGACCACTGGTTTAAATTACTATATTGCAGCTAAAAAGCCAGATCTTTTTGAGAAGAAAAAGAAAACTTGGCAGGCTTCTCTGGGAAGCTGATTCCATTGTGAAAAGATAAAAACTGAAAAGGTCATCATAGTGAGCATTCTAAGAATTTCATCTTTGGTATCAGTACACAATAGGCTATAAATAGGCAGGAATTAAGCTTTTGCAATTCCGCAACCAGCAAGAAGCAAGAAAACCCAGATTTGGTTAAAAATAGTTGAGCTTGAATCTTACACGTTTGCCTTTGTTAACGATGCCAGTAGCACAGCAAGTGCAGGGATTATGACAATTATTGCTGGAGTTACCAATAAAGCAAAATTTGCAGGAGAGCATAAATATGGCCTTATTCAGTATGCTTAGGCTTTGTTGGAGAACATCACCTGCTCAAAGGATTCTTAAATGAAGTTTGAAGCATGTTCCCTCTGTTGAAAAGTCCTTGAAATGTTTGGTGCTTACATAGGATCTAGTATATGCCGCTATTTATAATTGTTTTTTGCACTTAAATGCAGAACAGATTCTTCAATGGACAAATCTTCTTGGATTACTATTGAAATTCCTTGATATCTAACAAATCCCAGCCACACAATATAACTTTGGCTGCCATCCTAACTACATTTTCCTGGGAGTAAGTACTATTGAACACAATGGAACTTACTTCTGAGTAGACATGCTTAGAATTGCACTGTTAGTCTTTTTCTTGATTCCAATTCTATTTTCCTATTTAAGATTTGGCAGAATTGGTTAAGAACGCTTTGGAGTGACTGAGTCTTATCATGCATATTGCTTGTTCCAAGATATGCACCCTTCTGCCCAGCTTTTTTAATTAGTACCATTTTTAGCTGCTTTGTTTATATGCTGTGCTATACAAATGGAAATGGTTTTTATTTTCTGGAAATGCTACTCTAATAAGATGAAAAGTGTTGTGATAGGAAAAAATGAAGTGATAAGAGTGAATGCAAAATGTGGTTTAGCATCTATTCTCTAACACTGCCATTGTACTTGGTTGTGTGAAAGTGAATGAGACTCCTTAGTATCAGAATATGTGAAATCAGAAGCAGAGCTAATTAGTCTCCAGCAAGAAGTCTAAAGTGATAAACTGGAAGTTTAATTAATGGCTTCTTAGAGTGAAGAAATAAAGTTGATGGGAATCAGTGGCATCATTAAAGTTTGCATCGTCCAGTGCTGGAGGCTGGCATGTCAGTCCCATGATGGACCTCCTCCTATGTGGAGGGGGGGGGGCAACAACTCAGATGGTGTGCATGGTGCTGTAACAGGCATAGAAAGACATAAGTCATTCTTCGTGCTGTTACCCATGACTACAATTATGTCAATTCAGAAGGACTCTCATCTGTCAACTCCCCAAGTCAGCTTTCCCTGCTGATCATCCTCAGTTCTACACAATGAGAACAGTTGCAGACCTGGTCCATGTGCCATCCAGGAAACAGGACCGGATTTGCTGCCACCACACAAATAATAACCTCTACAATGGAGCTCCACACAATGATTCAGAGTGCTCCAAAAGCCTTCTAAGGATTCCACAGCACCCTTACCAGTACTTCTGGTTTTCCAACAAAAAAACTGTACTATTAAGGGCAGTACTGAGGCCTCAGAAGGTTTTTAGAGCACTCCTCATAGTCACGTAGTGCCTGTCCTCAGAACAGCTCCAGAGGGTAGGCAAGAACCAAATATGACAGATCCATGTTTGTGTACCTCTAATGTTGAAAGCAGAACCATGTCTTTTTAAAGTTGAAAACATCTACGGCAGTGTTCTCAATCTTCCTAATGCCGTGACCCCTTTATAAGTTCCTCATGTTGTGGGGACCCCAACCATAAAATTATTTTCGTTGCTACTTTAAGACATGCATTGGATTGGGCCCCGAGACTGCAATCTTATGCACTTTCCTTGGAGGCAGTCCCACTGAACTGAATTGACTTGCCAGTACTTCTGAATGCACATGCATAGGATTGGTCTCTACTGCTCCAGTGCTGTACACACTTTCCTGGGAGTAAACCTCACTGAACTCAATGGGAATGACTTCTGAGTAGACATGCATAGAATTCGGCTCTAATCTGCAATCCTAGTACTTTCCTGGGAGTGGCCCCATTCACTATCATGAGGCTAACTTCTGAGTAGGCATGCAGAGGATTGGCCTCTCAGGTTGCAAGCCAGCAACAGTTTACCTGGGAGTAAGACCCAGCTGGCAGGCAGCGGCTGGCAGGCGGGCAGCATGCGCACCTGGAGGGAAGCTCCCTCCCTCGTGATCTGGGCGGGCACCACACATGTGCCTGCAGGGAACCCCCCCTGCAGAATCTGGGCGGGTGGTGCGCGCGCCTGGGGGAAGCCCCCCCCCCCCCCCCCGCCGCTCAGAAGTCCCCAGGGCAGCCTCTAAGGAAGCCCCAGTGTGTGCGCAGCTACAGCCGGAGGTCTGGCAAGCCTGACCTGACCCCTTGCACCAGGTGTCTTTAGGTGACCCCCAGGAAAGCTCCAGGTGACCCCTAAAGGGGTCCTGACCCCCACTTTGAGAAACACTTTGAGATCTATGGGATACATATTCAGGGAAATGTATACCAGGGAGCTAGGACCAGTCACAGTTTCCTGAGGTGTACCTGAAGGTAAAACCTCTATACAGTACTTTGCAATTCTGACAAATAAAAACTGTAGATCTTTAGCATATATCCATTAAAGTTGTAATATATTGAGTAACCCTGAGGAAGTGCAGCATATAGATCAGAGCACCATTAAATTCTACAGCAATTAACAGTCCAGCCTATCATGAGTAGTATGTGAAAATATGCCTAGATAATGTTAGAATAAAAAAAATTAAATGTCTCATTTTGCAAAAAAATGATAATCTTCACAGTGAATATTGGCTCCTCTTCTCTAGGATGTGTTTTTGCTAGGTACTGTGAGACTATGGCTGCAATCTTATATGTACTTTCCTGGGAGTGAGTCCCATAGAACACAATGGGACCTTCTGAGTAGACATACTTAGGATTGCACCCTTTGTGGTTTTACTGCTATAGAGTAATGCAGCTATACCTCTGGATGTACAGCACTTTCAAGAATATGTCGGATCTACTCTTTTAAAACACAACTTTCCCAGGGTCTGGTTTGAAGCCATGTGAGAGAGCAACCTTACAGGCTGCCCTCCTTCCTTTCTAATTTATACTTAACTCATTGAGAGCCTTTAACGATGTTGGAACATGGTTGGTAGCCAGGTAGTGGAGCCAGCTTCATTATCACCACCACTACCTCCTCAACAAAAGCCTCCAAATGAGGAGGAACTGGTGTCAACCAGATGGTGAAGCGGCTGCTATGTGACAGTGGAATTAGAAGGGAATAGGAACATGAAGAGGAGGAAAGGGGGATACAAAATACCCCTTTTGGCTGAGAACTTGGGTGGACTATGCTGCACTTCCTACACCACTGATTATTAAGCACACCTAACAGTGCCTAGGATTGCAGTCTGAACTCTGGATCCTGTTGGTGTCGTACGCTGGCTGATATCAGTGCATGTTAATTAAGAGACCTTAGGGAGAAAACACATTTTTTCCTAATGATCCATTTCTTCCTGTAAAAGAGTTCACTGGCTATAAAAAGTTTCCTTACACTCTGTTCAGCAGGAATTTTCATTTCACAGAATGATTTAAGTAACTAGCATTCTTTGTTTAAAAAAATCAAATTGTTTACAGTGGCAGAATGGTGTGCCCCTTCGTTACAGCAATACATTTCTATTCAATATCTGTATTTATTAGCATTTCTTGTTAGATGTGCATCCCACACAGTTCCAAAGACAGCAGAAAGCAACATTCTTTTTTCCCAAGTGCCATCCTGCAGCGTATCTTGAAAAACCACTTCTTTTGTCTAATGAAATGTACAGAGCTGAGTTTTTTATGGCATGTACCTCGTACTCTATAGCCAGGAAAAGTGCCCTTCAAGTATAAAACCTCTTGACAGAAAGCAAAGGGAAACAGCTACTTTAAATTAAACAGTGTATTCTTAATTTCTAGATGTGGCAGTAACAGCAACAATACACTGTGATGTGGATTTGATATATTAAGTTCTTGACAGGAAAGCAGCAGTATGGAGACATTATGGCTTTCAAAGGAATTATATCAAGAGCTTGTTCTAAGAATAGAGCTGATATACATATATTTAAATAGCCCACACTACATCAACAGTGATGCTAACCATACTTTATACTACCCAGCTTTCCGCAGCCTGGGTTTGCAACATAGCGTCAATCTCTGGTTTCAAGTACTTTTCAAAATCTTTGTGCAATTTTATTAATCAGGCCATGAGCATGTAACACTTATCCAAGATGATTAGCATTTTCGGGAAACTTGATTGTTGACTCTCTGAAAAGACAGATTTTGGTAACGTACAAAATACCCTACCTTTTGGTTATGCCTGGATTCCCAGGATAGAGCTATATCATTTTTTGTAATGAATGATAGCTAAAATATCAGAACAGTTAACTATACCACCCTGCAGGAAATACTGTTTGGAATGCAGACTATAAAACCTGAGCAGAAGTTCCTTCCCAGCAGTGTTATACCAGTTTGACGAAATCAGCTCCTTTTGCCAAGTCGTGAATCACGAACAGTAATTCCTGATCAATAGAGGAACGAATAAGACACTGGCAATTACCAAGACTTAGGTAATCCTAAGACTTATGTGCAGACTTAAGACTTATCCAATCTTTGTTGCTTTCGGAAGTAGCAGCAGCAAGAATATTTACGTTATGAATTTGGGGTCAGGCCCATACCGCTTACAGTAGGTACCGGTATTTACCTGCAAATCAATCTCACAGACAGGATGACCATATAGAATGGAGGACAGAGTGCCTGTACCTTTAACCACTGCACAGAAGAGGGAATTGAGGCTTTTAAAAATCCTTCTGTGTTGAGCTCAATCTGCTTCAATTCCCTCTTCTATGCAAAAGTTAAAGGTAGAGGCACTCTGTCCTCCATTTTATATGGTCATCCTGCTCACAGACGAGGGCAAATTTGCAGCTAAAAATCTTGATTAATGCAGTGGCATGCCTGGGCCCCAGTTACCAAGTTTCAGGGGGTGCCATAGGCTGCCCCCAATATAACAATGACAGCAGCGTGTCTATGTTCCATCCCCACTTATAAGGGATTTGGTCTCTAGCTGTTTCTACAAAACAGATCTACAAAGCAGGAGTCTTGGTGCTCTCCCAGCCCTGCTTGTGCAGTGAGAATTGGGTGAAGAATTTCTCTTCCATCCTGCCAGAGAGGCCATAAAAGAGGACGTCCCTCCAAAATGTAGGACATCCAAGAACATCACAAAATGACATCACAAGGACATCACAAAATGAAACCTAAAAACACTCATATTTTGTTTTCATGTGGTTAATTTAAACACTATATTACTTTTAAACTTAAAACTGTTAGCTATAATTTTCTAATTGCAAGAAGACTCCGTGTTGCCTGCTTACAAGGAAAAGTGAGAACAATGAAGGCTTTTTCCAGGCTAGAAAGAGGACATGTCCTGGAAAAAAGAGGAAATACGGTCACCTGGCCTCCGGCCCTGCAAAAGGGAAGGGATAAATCCCCTAGCTTTCCACCATGTTGCAATACCAAATGTTTCATAATTTGGTTTGCAGAAAAGTCTGTTTCAAATATACTGAAAACCTTTTCTAAAGAGCAAGAAACCTCTTTTGCAGTCGTCCTTATTTCCTTATTTTAGGGGAAAAAAATGTTTTCTGTTTGTGAGCAATCCTCCTATTTTCTACCAGAAAGGAGCCAGAATGCAACCTAGATACTGTCCTCTTTGCATTTCAGCAAACATTGCATGGGGTGGAAAGTCTGGGACTTTTCAGGAAAAATAAAAAGACTCAAAATGGTAGCAGCAACAGATTTCTCAAAATATTTTATTTCTTAAAAAACACAGAAAGGCTTAACTGCAAAATAAGACATTCCTATATGGAACTGGGATGGGTGCTCTTTTGGGGTGCTGGGAATGTGCTTGGGGGATTTCTGTGGAAAGGGGTTTGTTTTGTGTGACAGTAGAATTGTGGAGTTAAATAAGGGTTTGCTGCAGTAAATTGATCGTCTCAGAGCATGTGCAGAACATTCTATTGGAATCCTAGAATCCTAGAGTTGAAGGGACTTAGTAGGTCATCTAGTCCAACCCCCTGCGTCTAGCAGGAAATTCTCCTAGAGCATCTCTAACAAGTGCTCGTTGAGCCTCTGCTTGAAGATCCCCAGTGAGGGAGAGTCCACTACCTCACTACCTCCCTTGGCAATCTGTTCCGCCCTCACTCAGGAATTTTTTTTGTGCTTTGAGAGTGTGGGACTGGGATGTGGGGTGGTCTTGGAGGCTTCCACTCAATGTCAAGCACCTGTGTGGTCTCCCACACAGGAACTTGAGAGAACTTGAGAGATTTCTTTGATGGACGTTATAGTGGATGGAGAGGCTGATTGTTCCAATACCTTGGTCAAAAACAGCAGAATAGGATTGGGGGAGAAGACTAGAGGGAGGTCTGGGAGGCTGTGCACTAGGCAGAGGAGGCATCATAGCCATTGGAGGCAGCATCATACCAATTAAATATACTGGTAAAAATTACAGCAATGTAGTGAAGGAAGTTTGAGTAATTCACTGCCTCTAGTTGAGTCACATTCACGTTCTGGCGGAAGTAATTCAGGAAGACTCAAACCAAGTTTTTTCTGAGGTGCACACTTGTGTGTGGCCTATGCTGCTGAGAGGTCTGAAAGCACACAGGAACGGAGACACCAGCCCTTATATGGCTCTAGAAAAAATGAGCCAGCTTCTCAATGTCCTGCTCAAAGGCAGGTTTGGCCACCTGCGGTTAATCCATGCGGTCCTTTTTCCATGAGATTTTCCAAGGCCTGCGTTGGGCTGCCCATAGGGAAATGTACTTCTCTTGGGCTTGTCTCAACTTGGGTTTATCAATATATTCTAAGTCCTCCAATGGATTTTCCTTGGCCTATGTATGCCTACTTTTCCTGTTCTGGGTCAGCATTTAGTAAAAGTGGGCCAGTCTCTCCCTATTGCTGCCTTATAAGTAGGGACCTGCAAAAGGTGAGGTTATTTTTCTTGACAAAGGATAACACCTATTTGGCAGGAAAAATAACCTTGCCTTTTGCAGGTCCCAACTTATAGGACATGTTAGGGACCACTTCTTCTCCCATGTTGTAGCTCTGCCCAGCCACCTCGACTTTGGCTGTTGCCCTCTTATAGGGCTTTATTTTACCTATAAAACCTGCCCCAATTCTTCTCATGCCCTGCAAGACACCAGCTCATAAAAGAAGTTTATTTTTTATTTTTAAGGGACCTAATGCCTTTCATATAGTTTCACAGTAACTCTGATTTTTGAAATTCCTTTAGGGCAATTCTGTGCAGGAGTAACATAGCATTACAGGTAATAACAAACCATTTTAAATAAAGAACTTATCTATTTTACTATTTACTCTGTCTTCAAATGCTTTCTGTGCAGACCATTTGTTTTAAAACGATGACATCTTGTCTACTCACGACGGTGTTGTGTTAGACCTTGGACCTCCAGATTTATATAAAAGCTAGTCTTGCATGGTGTGCATTATCAAATGAGTTTACTGTATTATGTAGGAGCCAAATGTACAAGGGTTTCCAAGTTCAATATCCATAAGCAACATTACTAACTTTCATGCTTCAAAATCCTTTCCTTGGGAAGTGGCTCCCTAGTGTGTCCTCTTCTGTTTTGTCAGCCTAAAGTAGTCCTTGCCTAAGGGGGTGTTACCCATGCCAATCAGGTTGCAAATTAGGCTATGCAATTTTCAACAGTACAAAACTTCTGCTGTCAATGAAAATGTCAGGGACACAGAAGCTTCTCATGGATGGAGTGAACTCCAGCATCACTTATGGTAAGCTGGAGTAAGTACAAGATTGCCAAGAGAAGAGGGCCTGACTGTCAGACACAGATAATTTGAGACAAAAACTTAACCATGTAGCAGAGAAGGGAGCTACAAGTATAACCTCATTTTGCACACAATTTTACACACAATTTTAATCTAAAAGCAAATGAAGTTGAGTCTTTAAATTTAAAAGAGAAATGCGCCCCAGGCAAAAAAACTCCTGTTTGCCATGGTAATGCAACAGGCAGGCTATCAATCAACTTTCCTCTCCAGGGCTTAGAAGAGCTTTGTTTCAGGTGGAAAGCAGACCTCATCCTTCTTCCTGGAATTCAAGGTGATAATCATTCTCCAATTGCTTTGCATTCAGTCCTGCGTTTCGGGGGGAAAGGAGGGGACTGCCCCCCAGATGAAACAAAGCTCTTCTAAACCCCAGAGAGGGAAGTTGATTGATTGATTTCCTGCCTGTTAAGTAGGCTATCTGTTAATGGCTGTCTAATATATTAATTGCTTTTAACACAAAAATCAGCCCAGCCCCAAGGCTGTTTCTTGCCAATTAGTTTCAAAAACTCACATTTTTTTCTCTTTTACCATTTATTTAACTTTAATTTCTTGGTAGGATATGGAATTTCACATGACGTTCAACAATAGTGGCCAATTCACTCAACAACACACGTTGCACACTTTCTCGAGAACAAGCCCCATTGACAACAATGGAATTCCCTTCTGAGTAGACTTGCAATGATTGTATGTTCTTCAGAGCACATTTTTCTTTTCCTGCAGAAAGAGAGAACTCAATTTAGCAAGACTCTTCTGGAACAGGGTTGATACTCCTTTATAATAAATGCGCCAACATTTTGGAACCTACTCTTAAGGATTTAAGAAAACTTCTGACACTCAGGTCTTGTCTGTCATTTTTGTGGGGAGCCAGCTAACTAGATAAAGGGTAAAGGTGATGTTAAGGAAAATGGTTCCTGTGTTCAGGCTTTAACCGCAGTTTTGTTGATCATCTGTTCTTCCTCACCCCTCTTCCAACAACCCCCTAACAGTCCTCATGATAAGTTTTGGTTCATGCCAATCAAATAGAATTTTGTCAGTGACCCCAAGGTGAAGAGCTTTACCTGCTATTTTCAGGCCCTAAGACACCCAGTCCTCAAGCAGATAAGGAATTCTTGGTGCAAACAAAGCTTCAGTGTTAGACCAGTGAGCGCTTTGATTAAATTCACACAGGAATAATTGCAAACAGCCAGTCATATCACCCAGAGTTATCGGTAATTCTCGGAGGCAGCTGAAATACCATCACTGGCTTGCGAAGCTCGAAGGAAACTTTTTTCCCCAGGAAATAGCTATGCTGGCAGTAACTCCTTATAATCCAACTGATTTCTTTTCTACTACTATTCTTATGAAGAGAAAGAAAAGTGCAAAGATTAGATCCTGGCTTGAGATCCAATCTCTTTTAGCTAAAAGCAAGTGTGATGACTTTAGCAAAATTGTTGCCACCTGTGTCAGATGCATACTTTCCACTAAGATCTCTTTTTCATGCTTCTGAGCTGCTTTGAACTATTTATATTGAAGTAATGGAATTTCTCAGCTTATCTATATACGTATATAAAATTGAAAAGTTACTGACTGACTTACCGACTGACTCATCAACGCCCCGCAAAACCGCCAGGCTAGAAGCATGTAATTTGGGGGTGGTGCTCCTTCCATAAAGGAGGCATCCACTAAGAAATGGATTTGGGAAATTCCAACCAGAATGGGGTGAAAAGGGATGCAATGCATTTTCCTCCTTATATTTTCCATTGAAGAATCACTGAGTGAAGGATGTTCTGCCCCAACCTCCAGTCCTAGAAACATGAAATTTGGGGAGGGTGTTCCTTCTGTGACATCAAAACCCACCCAGAACAAAAACTGAGAAATTTAACCATTAAGAGGTTGAAAAGATGTGCAAAGTGTTTTTGTCCTATACTTAACATTGAAGACTGACTGATCAACATCCAGCTGATGCACTGATGCAACATCCAGGGGGGTGCACTGGGTAGGGGATGGTGCACATGGATGATGTTGCATTGGGGGACATGGTGCACGTTGGGGGGTATTGCACATGGGGGTTGATGCGCATGGGGGTTGGTATGCATGGGATGGTGTTACCAAGAGGGGTTGGTGCGCAGAAGGGGGTGATGCTCATGAGAGGGTGGTGTGCCTGGGAGGGTGATGCACACAGGAGGGTGATGCACACATGGGGTTGGTGTACATGGGAGTTGGTGCGCACAAGGGCTTGGTGCGCATGGGAGGGTGGTGCGCATGGGAGGGTGATGTGCACATGGGGTTGGTGTGCACGGAGGTTGGTGCTCACAAAGGCTTGGTGCACATGGGGGGTTGGAGTGCATGGAGGGGTTGGTGCGCATGTGGGGTTGATGCTCATGGAAGGGTGACGTGCATGGGAGGGTGATACACATGGGGGATGCTGTGCATGGGGGTTGTTATGCATGGGATGATGTTGCGTAATGCAGTAAGTTGCTCAATGGGGTTTTTGTGCAATGGGGGATGGTGTAAGTGAGGATATTTTACTCCCGCAACGCAGGTACATTTTGCTAGTTTTAAATAAAAACCATCCTCCATTGAAATATTCACCTTTTTGACATGGCTCTGCCCTTTTTTCCCATGCACCAAGCAGCCCCTTAGGCCTTGTCAGCTTCTCTCTATTCCCATGTCTTCTGCCTCATCCCAGCATTTTTAGGCAGCTTGCTGTTCTAAACAAGCCTGATCCACACTCTGCTTGCTTCCTCTACTTTCTGCTACCAGATACCTATCTGGTATGGACAACATTACGCTTTTCCAGCATGGATTTCTATAAAGGAAGAAGCTTGTGTTTTGGAATGTAGCTTATAAATGTATTTTCCATCCAATTAAATAGATCAAACAGGAGCTGCACATGTAGCCACAGTATTAGGCTCTGTATGGCATAGCATAATGTAACATAGAAAGTATGCTAGAAATGGGAGGGGAATGAGGAAAGGATGCTTGAACCTGCCTTTTAACTACCCTTGGATTCTGTGACTTCTTGGATCCTACTGCCTTATATAGCTTGCAAAGCTTTTACCTTTGAACTGTATATAGTTTAAAACCATTAAGCTAATAGGTTAACAAAATCCCATTTTGAGTCTTAAAACCACACACTTACAGTGAATTTAAAAGAAAGTTTTGATAAACATAGTTTGTTTTGTTTCTTATGGGCTTTTTTTGAAGCTAGTAATTTTGCAAAGCACAGAGTTCTATCTTGAGTAGAATTAACACAGCTGTGGTTTCTGCAATAATCTGCTTAGTGGTGGTTGGAAATATTAATTATGTTGCTGCATTTATGAATTTGGCTTGTAGATATGATTGCTTGGAAATGCTCAGTTAACACACTGTGAAAGTAAACACAGATGAACAATGGAAACCTAGAACCGACTCTATCACCCATTCTTGAAATAAAGAGTGCATTTCAAAAACAGCTGCGTTTGCTTGGGAAAAAAAGTCACTGCTGTGGTTTTGACTTTTCAAAATGACTCATTGTGTCTCATATTATCTTCAGCTGTTCCACCCTACAGGGCTGCAGTCTATTATAACTCTCTCCAGAAATGTAAACCTCATGCTGTGCTTTCTCTAAAGCAGTCTTCTGCAGATGGTGAAGTGCCCTTTGTCTTTCCCGTTTTAATACGGATTTGTTCATCATCTGCAGCAAAGGTTAGCACCTGGCATTTAATTCATTACTAAATTTTTAAAAGGCTAAGAGCGCTTTTCAGAACAGTATGTGACAGTATCAAAATGAACAGCAATACCACTACATCGTATTTCTTCCAACTAATAGCAGTTTAGTTGTCATAGTAGCAATCATTTTGTACATGTTCAGCTGGCTAGAGTTGATGTCAGTTTTTTCCCCCTTCTTTGGAATATGATCACACGTTGCCAAGACTGAACACTGACTTCTACTTCTTCAATATGTGTATAAAACAACTTTTGGGTTAACTCAGTATAAACTTGAAGCTATTTGATGAATAGGTGAAAGTAACTATGCTGTCCTTTTGCATTGTCAGTTGTCTCTGAATGAAGCACATATGAAAGCAGACTGGTCTCAAAAGTAGATTATTTTTCTTATTCCTACCCCTTGTCTCACAGCACTTCTCATGCTCCTTCTTTAGCCTGTGCATAACATAACTTTGCAAAGCAGCGAATGAGGCTAGTTATACTGTGTAACGAATGGGATTTCCTTTTCTTTCAGTTTTCACTAATGTTTCTGGCTCTGGTGAGTTAGAAAGGTGCATTTTTTAACGTGTTGGAATAATAAAAAGTACATTGCCCTAAGATGCTTGATTTTAAGTTTCTAAAACACAAGGAGACTATCCAAAGGCATTCTATTTTTTGTTATTATTATTATTATTCATGAGTTACCAGCAGAGCTGGATTGTAAGTGAAAGTCTCTAACTGTGTAAATGGATTTCCACATGGCTTCACGCTGGTCTGTGTGCTTGAATAAGCTTTCTAGGAAATGTGCTTCAATAGCCTTTTTCCATATATCTGTCCAGCTAATGATGTAATATCACAAAGAAGTATCTTTTTGGAATGTAAAGGCCATGAAAATAAAATCTTTTTGTTATTATAAAGTAAAATTAATTAGGCTGCCTCCCAATGAGTGGAGCCATGAATGTATTTTACCAAAGCTTTTATGTGTCTTAATAGCTTCTTTTTTTCCTTTCTTCCCTAATATATCTCATTAGTCATGTATATTATTTTGTTTGACACTTGAAGTAGCGTAAAGATTTTTTTTCTTTCTTGTACTTTCAAAGTTTGATCTGAGTTAAATGATGAAATCTCTGGATGGGATTGGGCAAATGACTATCATTTCTTTGCAAAATGGCCATATGGGTCACTAAGCTGTTCCTAATGTCCCCCTTTTCCCCCTCTCACAGCAACATTGTATAAAAGTGCACCAGGTAAACAGCTGCTACATCCTTAAAGAAATAATTTCTCTGCAGCAGTGGCTCTAGCAATATCTGCTGTTTTTCACTTTCCTGGTTTAAGCCCCTATTGGGGTTTTGCGCTGCAAGAACTAGTGTTTGATTCCACAAGGTCTTTTATGATGGTGCAAAAACCAGGCTGCTGTCACATGTTGCCAGCAGCCAAGGAAGCTCCACAGACACTAGTGATTTGGTGGTGGTGCTTGATCATGGACAGGCATGAAGACTAAAAGGGCATGATGGGGCAGGAATTTGGACTTACCAAGAGGCAGTGGGGGATGGATCTGATAACAGCAACTTGCTCCCAGGTCCTACCCTGAAATCTTACTCACCAGGTCGAAGAAAACTAAATTCTTGGGCAGGTGACTGGGCAGGTGGTTAGATTGTAACTAAATAATACAGCCTTCAGAATTTATCCATCATAGCATGCAGCAAGTCTCCATTGGCACATACTATACTATTGTGTGGTGGAGAGTAGGATTAGGCAGTAAGAGATTAAAGTTTCCTCTATTTCTTTCAAAAAACAAATAAAAAGTCATTTCCACACTGCTAGTGATAGTACAATAAAGCAGTTGTATACATGTATCTGCTAGATAAACTAACTGCTGCTGCTGCAACTGGGCACACTTTCTCCTCCAACAACAGTTGAACTAGTGAAAAGGAAACAACTTCATGACCTTTGTTAAATTCACTTGTTCCTTTCTGGCATGTCTTAAAGAATAATAACATAAAGAAACAATAACATCCTCCCCCAAAAAGTTGCTAACAGAATTAATTCTTTACTGAAGCCCTGTGTAGTTGCTATATAGAGTGTATACACAGTCATGGACCAGCCTCGTCCATCCTTTTGAGGGCTATGGGGCCACCAGCTCATGCTGCAGGAGGCCTGAATTAAGACGTTCAAATAGCTAATTCACTAGCCATATCATTAGCTAATTGCATATTCACCATTTTTCTGCCTGAGCAAGCACTGAACATCTGGACATGTGAGCCATAAGTAAGACAAATCATAGTGGGGAGGTGTAAAACAAGACAAAAGAAAACATGATTTTTTTAATGTAATGTGGCAGGATGGGCATCAATCCACTTGTTGAAAGATCTGTGGTGCTTGTGCGAATCCAAGCATAACTGATGACCTTGACAGGCTAACCAGCTGGTTTCCAAACTTACATCTGTCACAACTCTCTTCTTTCCCATTGCCTTGTTATAGTGGTGCTGCAATTTTGAATCATGAGGTATAAAATAATCAGGATGTCAGGGCTGAGACAGCCCTGAACAAAAAGCCACTGGGGACAACCTACTATACCTCTGTGAATTTGCAGTGGCACCTTTGGCCACAGCAACGAACAGGTTAGGAATCACTGTGCTTATCATAGGCTTTCAGGTTGCAATCCTAACTGCTAGTTAGGCTGGCATAAAACCCATCATTAATCCTTGCTGATTTGGGGCTGTCACAAAAGTGCTATAAGGCATGTCTGCCCCACCCACTCCTGGGGGGATTAGACCACTGCACATGCATATGCCGACCTCCCCACACAGTCACAGGAAGATATGCCACATGAATTACACAGGCCTAAATTGGTTAGGATACCACACTCAGTGCGTAGTTGTGCAAGGTCCTAGATTTGTGTTTCATTTACACTGCAAAAGCAGTTCCAGTCCATATTAATCTTTTGTTTAATCTAGTTTTCTGTTAATTTATATACTGGACTTTTTAGGAGACTGTTCTCAAGATTATTATATTAATACATTATTATTGTTGTTATATTAAAGAACTGTTCTTCCACTAGAGGCAGCTAAAAAGATTTATGGAGATACACTACAAAAAAGTGGAAAAAACCAAACATATTCTCTTCAGACAGCCTTAAGCTACTAATTTATCTTCTATATCAGCTTGCCGTCTGCTTAAAATCTCATTTTATGTATTATTTTCATCTGTTTTTCAAACTATTAGGAACTGTAAAAAAATTCAAAAAGAGTTTAGTTTAGTAATGAATAACTTATAAAAAACTTTCTACGCAGGCATTTGTTATTTCTTAAGAATACACTACAGGTAAGAGTCATATGCCATTCCATCCCATCCCTCCCCCAACATCACCAGTTCCTTTTCTGAAAGTCTCCAATCCCTACACTGTCCCACTTCCAAAATTACTGGCACCTGATGTCAGCTGAATCTGGTATATGTGCAGATCTGGTATATGTGTAAGCTGAATCTGGTATATGTGCACCTGCTGTCAGCTGAATCTGGTATATGTGCAGATCACCACGAGCAGCTCCATCACAGGTAATGGCTGTACAACATTTCTGCTATTGCTGATCTTTCTGCATCAATATATTTCAAGACTTGTTGATGAATTAGTAGGATTGAGGAATAGTAGGAATTGATACCATCTGGAATTGAACTTGACTCTTCCATTTTAGATAGACAGGAGGTGTTGGGTATGGTTCATATTCCAGAATCTTTTCCCACATAAAACCATCCCTGTGTGTAGTAAACAAACAGCTGGAAGAAAGATTTAATGCAAACCCAACTGTGATATGTTGGCTTCCTATATTCAAGGTTCTCTTTATACGGGGAAAAAATTCAGAAATACAGTGTTCCACTTGCAGGGTGAAGTGGAACGGTCTGAATTCTCCACCTCACTCTGCATAATAGTAAATGGGGTTTTACAACCTTTGTGGAATGCACAAACCAGGTTAAAAAAAACATCAGATGAGAATGAATACAAAATTGTGCCTTTTCCACAATGGAACTTGCTTGTTAAAAGCAACTGAAATTGACATGGTTGCCAAAATATTTTCTAAAGCCTTCACATTCCCAATGTTTATAGGGGTGTGAAGGCATCCACCATCATATTAGATAAGGAAAATGCTCTATAACCTCAGGCTGCCTTGTGAAAGGAAGGAAGCTTCCTATGGAGATGTTATTTTATAATTTTCCATTACCGAGCCCTTTGCAGTTTTCTCTGAAGGAGCTGCTGGTACATTTTTTTGTTAGTGGCTGAAAGATGGATTACATGGGTGAATATTTCATTTGGAAAAACAATTTTAGATTGCATAATGAGGAGCAAAAGTACTTAAGGTTGAAAATATAGAAGTTAGCAGGTCTTGAAAATATTTTCTTAAATTGGTTTCTGTGTACTGAGTACAAGGCTTCACAGTGAATGACTCAATATTTCATCCTGCCAGTCACATTTGATATTCCTCTCCCCTACAGAAATGGCACATTTTGTGGTGTCATTAATAGTTTTCTGAAGTTAAAAAGCAGATCTAGTTTTCAGATAGATGTGGACCTCCTAGGAACAACTGCAAAAATTTTTAGATCTCTTTCTCTCTAGATATTGAATTAGTTTTATTTGTACAAACTGATCAGTGGTTTCCACTGAACAAGATCTCACCTTTTTAATGTTAGTTCTATGGTCCAAACATGTTGACTTATGGTATAATCCTGCGTATCTTTATTGAGAAGTTAGCCATTGAGTTAGCACCTACAAATGATTTTCCAGTATAACCAGCATAGAGTACTTGTCCCATGTTTAATCATACTGTCATTTAGAAGTCTTTTTACCTTCAGTTTAGAAGTTGTGATACAACCGAACCAAAGCATGACTGATTAAACTTGAAGTTTAACTTAAACTGATTAAACTTATTATTCTTGATAGGCTTTAAGTGTTTTGGAGCATTTAGTGGTGCTGGAGTTTACTAGTCAAAAATCAAAAGAAATGTTTGAATGTACACTTGGAGACAATCCACAGTAAATACTTACCAAGGATTTTATAAAGACGATTTTGCTTCTTCTGCACATTCCTGCTATTACGTAACAGCTCTTCAGATTATGCATATCCAATCCCGTTTGCTAAAATACCAACCTTAAAGAAGATGCAGTTTACTAAATGAGTTTATTTTAAAGCATTTTTTCTTTCTAGCAAGAAGAGATTATTTAAGATCCAAAGAATTACTTGGGCACATGCATACCAAATCTTTGACTGTTATTTTGAATGTGAGAGCCTCTTTTCATATCAAAAATTGCTTGTGTGGTAAGTTTGAAAAGCTGTTTGTGATATGGCAGGCGGCGCTGGAAAATGTTACTCAAAAGGACAAAGACAAAGATTTCAATGTGTTGGCCCAAGCAACTCTTAGAAACCAAGCCTAACACTCAATCCTTCCCATTCCCTCCCCTGCCAACACAGATGCCACCAGGTAGCATGTAGCATCCTATGGGAGGAAACGTCTCAGAAGTTTAGCCTCCCAACACCAGAATGGATCTACATCCAGAACATGTTTTGCCACCTACTCTGCCCCAGGGTGTAATCATGGTATTGAATTGGTATTGAATTCCTATATTGAAATGAATTTTTCATGTTGTTCCATTTAAGAGTGTTTGATTACATTGTTGTGAGCAGGGGCTATGATGGTATTTTGGAAGTGGATGAAGTGTGGGTTGCACTCCCATGCACTGCTGCTGAGAAGTGGCTTATGTATATTTCCTGGTAGATGTTGCTGAGCTGTGACAAATAATTGGGGGTCTCCTTGTGGTACCTGGTTTTGATCTCAGAAGACAGTAAAGGGAGAAGTCAGTAAGACATCCTCCATGAAGATGATATGGTACTCCCAAGTTATTTGTTTCTTTATCTTATCCTTAAAATTTGTCTGCACTTTCTTTCTTTGCTGCCATCTATTCATGTAAAAAGAGAAAATTCCTCCCACTCTGCCATTTGCCAGTACCAGTAGGTACTTGTACCAGTAGGACTGGCACATGTAACAGTAGGACTTTCAAGTATACAGGTTGAGTCTGAGCATCCGCAAATGTTCAGTTCCAGAAACCTCTGTGGATTTAATGCAAATTTTTACATTAAACAAAAGCCATTAAAAATCAGGCAGCCATTCATAGCCTGTTTGCTATGGTATGCAGGCAAGCAATCAATCTCCCTCTCCAGCGCTTAAAGAGCTTTGTTTCATCTTGAAAGCTGACCTCTCCATTCCCCCTGGAGTTCAAAATAATGCATTTTTTGTACTCCAGGGAAAAAGGAGGGATCTGCCTCCAAGCTGAAATTAACCTTTACTAAGCCCCATAGAGGGGCAGGGAGAGGGAAGTTGATTGATTGTCTGCATGCAGCATTACCATGGTAAGCATGCTATTTTTAAAAACTAAAACTTAAAGGGATGTTTATCTTTTCATTTAATGGGCCAGCCTCATTCACACCGAGGTAAAAAAAACCTGGTGAAAAACCTGCTAATAATTGTTATATATATGGAAATGCAACAGGCCCTACACAGCTTCATTTGTATTCGTTTTTCAGACTGGGCAAACTCAAGGGAATCTCAACATTTCAGACTATGCTGCATATGTAAAGTGGGTATCTTAAATTGAGAGTTTAACATGCCTCAGGGTTCAAATGCAGCATAGAACTGAGGCTACTATTTCACTTCTGTAGCTTCTGCAATGAGGGAGATGCAGCAGAAGCCTGGAAAACAGCAGGCCAATACTGAACTGCATGGGGCTGATGCATCATCAAAAATAGCTGCTATGGTATCCAATGCTTCCCAGGCAGCCCCTCCCACCTCCTTGAGAAAAAGGGACTTTTGACTCCTTCCCCTGAGTCCTAGCACATAGGACATAGCCCATAGCCAGGCTACATGATTCTGCACTGGCTACTTAGGCATTACAGACTCAAGGAGTCCTATTTTGGGCTTTGTGGTCCAACATAGGGCTCAGAATCTGATGGCATCAAGATTTGCTGGTCTCACCCTACTCCCCCCCTGACACAACTCCTCTCCATTGCTTTTCTCCCTCTCCCCCTGCCCTAATACATCTCCCCATTTCCCCACTCACCTCATTTCTGTCCAGCAGTCTGGGTAACTGCTGAGCAGCAGACCACCAGCACTGGCCCAGTATGGATTCATACTGGGTGAACTCCAGTGCTTGGCTGGCACTCCACTTGTGATAGTGCATGCTGGCAGTAAGCTGGCTCATTGCTCCAAATTGGGCTTTCAGACAAATGATTGACTGCCCTGTTAAAGCTATTTGTATATCTGGCATAAAATTATATATCTATTTGCAGTCCATTTGCTATTAGATGTATTTTTAAGAAAAGTCACTCTAACATATAATCATAATTCTTTTGAGGTCTTTTTGTGGTTTACTTGTAGCTAGAAGGAAAAATATTGACATCCTAATAGTATGCCTCACTAGAGTACAACCATACAGAGGTTATTGTATATTATTATTATTAGAATTGCTAAGCTGACTTCAGAAGTATTCATAGATTTTAAAAAATGAGTGGCAATCCACTCTGGAATATAAAAACAAGTTTGTATTTTACAAACAGCTGAAATTGTTTTCTCTTTCATATATATTTTACACTTCAGTATTTTTCAACTGAGAATATCAATGACAATTTGAGAAAATGGGCCTTTGCCTCATATAAGCAAAAAATAGTTTCTCTTCACACAATACTACTTTCTCCAGTTGTGGTCTATTTTTTTCAGCTGGCATTATTTTCTCATCCAATTCTTTATATATTGCAAATAGAGCTTGGCTAATGCTAAAGATTGTTTTTTTAAAAAAAAATGAGAAAAAAATTATATGTTACTGTGATCATTCTCCATAAAATCTAAGCACTGACTCTTTTATCCTGAATAATTAAAAGCAACAAATTTTGTTACATAGTCCGGGCAGGGCAGAGCGCAGCACCCAGCCAAGAAACAACAGGAAAGCAAGTGACACCATCAACTGAAATCTGCTCCCTGGTGTTGGCAAACTCAGAGGACAATTGTCAGCTGGAAGATGAACAGTGTGGCTGGTGCCAGTCCATAAAGGCAAACCAGGAAAGATGGGGAGATAAGGAAGAGGAATGAGATGGAGAGAGGGGAAAGGGACTGATGGAGGAAGGAAAGACAAGGCAGAAGAACAGACAATAAAAAAGGGATAGAGAAGGAGGGGAGGAAAAACAAGAGGAAGAAGAGGAGTCCTGCCAGCTAGGATGAAGGAAGAGGGAGCCAGAATGTTGTTGGCTGGAGATAGTACAGAAGGCCCAGAGGGAAGACAGAGAAAATAAGGAGGAAATGAGGAGTAGTGAGGAGGAGACCGAGTGGTTCATCCAAGGAAGGTTAGGCAGCTGAAGGAGTCACTTTGCCACTACCCTGGCTGGCTCTGCAGTCTGACACTCTCAGATATCTGTGAGCCCGACCAAGGCTGCAAATCGCAGAAAGGCTGTAAGTGGCAAGTGACATGGAGACTCTGTCACTTACCAAAGGCCCTACCCCAGGGGCCCTACCCCAGAGGCTGGCCCTGCTGCCAGTGTTTTCCACTTGACTCTTGGCTTGGAGCAGGCAGAAATAAGTGGAGCCACCATTCTGCAACCCAGAGAAGGGTGAAAGGGGCCTTTTTGTTTTATTTTCACAACACAAACATGTTCATTCGCACTTAAATAGTAACCATCATGTGTAATTGATTATACAGATTCCCCGCTTATCTGACAGATTAAGGATCAGAGGTGTATTGAAAAGCAAAAACGGTTGAGAAGCAGAACCTGGTCTTTTTTTAGTTTACAAATGTTGTGCCTAATGCTTTTTGCAAATGCTTTGTTGCAAATTCCTGGTGCCCCAGAAAGATTTCTGCAATGGATTCTCATTAACTCCTTCAGGAATGGAAATAGACCAGGAGCTACACACACACACACCCCCTATGCACACACGCACGCACACACACACACGCACAGTTTGAATCACCATGTCATAGACAAATCAAGATGGGGGGCAATTTTAGCCTTTGAAACAAAAGATAAATTGAAAGAGCAGAGAATGTATTGGAGAAATGACTTCTGGCTATAAATGAAAGGTGTTGAAAGGGCAGATCATCAGAAAGCAAACTGACAAAAAGCAGGGTATACCTGTAAGTTAGGTCAATCTCATTTACCTTTATCAAATTAACTGTTGGATAACACTGTACAGACCTACAGCTGAAAAGGAGTCTTATTTTGTACCAAATCCACCCTAAATTAAATTCATTGGGGTTTTATTGTGAAAGACACAATGAACAGGTGTGATCCTGCAGGTGCGGTAGAGCAGTGACCCTTTGCAATATCTTTTATGATTGGAGGGAAAGGGATGTAATATTTCAGAAGGCTTTTGCTGATCAAGGAGGTATGAATGACTGCTTGTGGCTTATCTCCTTTTTCCCTTGCAGTGTACTTCAGATATATGCAGTATCTTTCCAGGCCAGTGATAAGTGCATGTGAATCTTACTGTAGCAAGTAAAACATGCTCTCTGTCTAAATATTTCACTACTACTTTCACATAGAAAATATTGACAAGACACTCTTGGTTATTTACATTTGAATTTATAAACTCTAGATAGGCCTTAATAAGCACACTCTATTCAAAGATACCCTGCAAACATGAATCTCCTATTCTTTTTGAAATAGATGCAATGTCTTTCTGTTCCTGATTGAAAAGATTAGTTAAATGAGTGTGCACAAACACACATTTATTCCTTCTTTTAATTTAAGAAAGCTGATCATAAGGAAAGGCTGTATCAAGATCACTGCGAAGAATCATAGAATCCTGGGGTTGGAAGGGATCTAGTGGGTCATCTAGTCCAACCCCCTGCCTGTAGCAGGGAATCCTCCTAAAGCATCTAGAACAGGTGCTCATCGAGCCTTTACTTGAAGATCCCCAGTGAGGGAGAGTCCACCACTCCCTTGGCAATCTGTTCCACTGCCAAACCACCCTCACTGTCAGGAAATTTTTTCGGATATCCAACCGGAATCTCCTTTCTTGCAGTTTGTATGAAGAGAAATCCTTGGGAATCCATGTAGGAAAAAATAATGTAGGGAGGGGTCCTTGAAGCATGGCAATAGTGAAAAGAGAAGGTGTTAAGATCTTTCCTCTATTCTGATCTCAGGCAGCCCTCTTTTTATACACTGCCCTTGGGGCAGTTCTATGTATCTTTGCATGCACAAAACCTTGTTTTGCAACTGTGTACACTAGTTTCATTTTGTACACTAGTTTCATTTTGAAACTTCACTCTCTGAAGTTTCTCACATAGACTTCATTGTATGAAGAATGTTTTCTTTAAATAAATATTGACCAAATTAACCTCTCTTGTTCATGGACGTAGTCCCTGCTGACTGAGATGTTATGGCTGAGGAAAGGAGAAATAGCAACAAATAAAATAGTTCTAATAGCATCTGTTCAAATATTGTGTTTAGGCTTCGGGTTCAGAACTATGACATCAACCCCAGAATCCTGAACCTCATGTTTTCCTCATAACTCTAACGTGGGGCGCATCTACTGGGTAGATAGAAAGGATACTTTAATCCTCTTGCATTCAGTAAGACCACAATCCTAACCATGTCTGCCCCAAAGTAAGCTCCATTGTGTTCTCTTAGCAAAATCCAGAATAACTACGGGGAGCCCTTGTTCCAGTGTAAGAACAAATTACTCTGGATTCCAGTATGATTTTCCCATAGGTTTTCACTAGGTGGTACAGTAACTATGTGGTGCTTCCTTAAGTGCTGGCAGTGCAATCCTAAGCATGTCTACTCAGAAGTAAGTCCCATTGTGTTCAATAGTACTTACTCGAAGAAAGTGTGGTTAGGGTTTCAAAGTCTCTCTTCTTAACTGTATTTCACCAGCTTTTTGAGGTATTTTTTCATTTTTTTCTTGCATCTCAACTCTGGTAAAAACATTATTGAAGGATAATTTTTTGTTGAGAATTGGCAAATGCACAGTTGTACCTTGGTTTATGTGCCTAATTTGTTCTGGAATCATGCTTGTAATTTAAAACATTTGTATATCAAAGCAAATTTTCCTGTTAAAAAATGGAAACTCAGATGATTCATTCCACAACCCAAAAATATTCATATCAAAATGATTATAATCTATATATATAAAAGAGAAAAGTGACTCACTGACTGACTGACTGACTGACTCATCACCGCCCTGCCAAAACTGCCCGCCCTAGAAGTGTGAAATTTGGGGTGGGTGTTCCTTCCGTGACGGAGGGGTGCACTAAGAACCGATTTTCCGAAATTCCAACAGGAAGGGGGTGAAAAGGGGCGCAACGTGTTTTCCTCCCTATACTTTGCATTGAGAATTGCTGACTCAGCAACATTCCGCCCCAACTGCTGGGCCTGAAGCATGGAATTCTGGGAGTTCCTTCTGTCACCTGAACACCCACCAAGAACCATCTGGAGACATTTAACCCTTCAGGGGCTGAAAAGGGGGCAACGTGTTTCTGTCCTATACTTAACATGGGAGACTGACCAACATCAGCCAATTCAGTGCTCGGTGCCTGGTGAACTGGGGGATGGTGTTCGGAGGAAAAGGTTGCACTGGCGAGGATGCTGCGCATGGGGGGAAGTTGTGCATGGGGTGAAGTTGCGCATGGGGGAAAGATGCGCATGGGGAAAGTTGCGCATGGGGGGAAGTTGCGCATGTAGGAAAGTTGCGCATGGGAGATGATGCGCATGGGGGAAGTTGCACATGGGGGGATGATGTGCATGGGGGAAGTTGGCATGGCGGGATGATGTGCATGGCGGGATGATGTGCATGGGGGGAAATTGCACAAGGGGTGAAGATGCGCATGGGGGAAAGATGCGCATGGGGAAAGTTGCACATGTAGGAAAGTTACGCATGTAGGAAAGTTGCGCATGTAGGAAAGTTGCGTATGGGGAAGTAGTGCATGGGGGAAGTTGCGCATGTAGGAAAGTTGCGCATGGGGGGATGTTGCGCATGGGGATGATACACATGGGGGATGATGCACATGAGGGCATGATGCACATGGGGGAAGTTGCGCATGGGGGATGTTGCGCATGTAGGAAAGTTGCGCAACTGGGGAGAAGTTGCACATGGGGGATGATGCGCATGGGGGGACGATGCGCATGGGGGAAGTTGCGCATGTAGGAAAGTTGCGCATGGGGGGAAGGTGCGCATGGGGGATGGTGCGCATGGAGGGAAGTTGCACATGGGGAAAGTAGCGCATGGCGGGATGATGCACATGGGGGGATGATGCGCATGGGGGAAGTTGCACATGGGGGATGGTGCGCATTGGGGAAGTTGCGCATGGGGGAAGTTGCGCATGGGGGAAGTTGCGCATGTAGGAAAGTTGTGCATGGGGGAAGTTGCGCATGGGAGATGATGCGCATGGGGGGACGATGCGCATGGGGGAAGTTGCACAAGGAGGGAAGTTGCGCATGCGGGGAAGTTGCGCATGGGGGAAGTTGCGCATGGGGGAAGTTGCGTATGTAGGAAAGTTGCACATTGGGGGATGATGCACTGGGGGGATGATGTGCATGTAGGAAAGTTGCGCATGGGGGAAGTTGCGCACGGGGGGAAGTTGCACATAGGGAGAAGTTGCGCATGGGGGATGATGAGCATAGGGAAAGTTACGCGTGGGGATGATGCACACGGGAATGTTGTACATGGGGGTAGGTTGCGCATGGGTTGTTGATGCGCCGTGGAGGATGTTGTATGGGGAAGTTACTCCCGCAACGCGGGTACACCTTTCGCTAGTACTGTAATATAATATAAAATAATTAAAAATATGTCAGGATGATAGTTTTCAGGCAGGGAGAAGAGTGTGAGCGTGCTAACTTTATCAGCAGGCTGTGTGTGAAGGTGCAAGGATTCCTTCAGTCCTCTTCTCATGCCTTCTCCTTCGCAAATGGCACCTGGCTCGGCAGCCTCTGCTATCTGCCTCTGCCTCCTCTCCTTCTATTCCTCTGTCTAACTCACACACACACACATCTCTCACACACGGACAGAGAGAGAAAGAGACTGAGATGCCTCTCTATCCTTCCCTCTCTCCAATCTGATCTTGGTGATCGTCCAACACCACGTGTGTCCTTGCCAGCTTAATGAGACAGAGACCTCCCTTTTGTGACTCACTGGCTTAAAGTGGTGGGTGAAGGGGAACCAGATCAGCTAGCTGGGAAGGATGTGCAGTTAATGGCTTAAAGGCAGCCTGTTTACCATGGCAATGTGACAGGCAATTAAGCTTGCTGGAACTGAGCTCCTTTTGCAGGAGGTCAGCTTTGGCAAAGTTCAGCTTCTTTTGCAGGAGCTCATTGTCTGTCTTGTTATCATGGTAAGTAAGTGCCTTAGTATAACACAACAGTTTCTTGGAAACAAATGTTGCAAATTAGGAAATTCAACCTATACTCATATTGCAAAACATCACTCGTTAATCAAGTTAGAATTTCTTAGAAATTTTTGTGCATCTTGCAAAACACTTGCAATCCAGGCTACTCACAATACACTGTACCACTTTAACTCCTTCCCACTTGCCAGTTTTTATCTTGCAGGCACCACCCCTTCTACTGTTCCTATATTTGCATTACCCATCAGCGATGTTTAGCAAAAGCATGTTCGCTGGCATAACATGCTTTTTCTGTCTTAATTTATTGGAGAAGGAAAACTCCCACCTCAAACCTCCACTGCCTTGTGGTTATACCCATCTATGGGAAAGGCTTCAGGAGTCAACCTCCAGGCAAAATCCGGAGCCGGAATCCCGGAAGCAGTTTGTGACTGTGTACATTCACTTTCTGGTAACTCCTGCGATGCAGCTGGAACCAATTGTACTGGCTCTGCTGTTCCATAGGACTATTTCAGTGATGGGGAGAGGGGGGATTTGCTGCTTGGGTAACAGTCTATCCTCCATATTAATCTACCCAGGCCATTGTGCTCTGGAGAGGACACTCAGAGCACGATACCATAGTCTTTTGAGACTAAAGGATGCCAATGATGATTACAATTTATATAGGCAAATAAAGATGACCCCAAAGTATTTTTCATGTCTCTCTTTAATTCATAGAGATGTCTTTCATCACAATTATGTTGATGCCACAGGCTACATTTTCATTCAGTGTGTATATTTATGCACAGAGATATAGATAAACTTTTGGAAAAGTGAACAGGTGGCTAGTGACAAATTTTGCAGAACACATGACTGCACTGAACATTTTTATTATATACTCCAAGAGGAGTTATTATTACTATTATCAAGCATTTGCAATAGGAAAATAAATATCATGTGATTTGTTTAGAAAAAGGGGGAATAAAAGCACACCAAAGGTACAGTGGATGGCAGAATCTGAAGTGAGTACTTAATCTGGCCTTCAATGCATGAGAACACACTGCCTCAATTCATTCTGCAACCACTCTATCACTTTACAGGCTACCCAGCGCATTTGCTATTCAGCAGCATGCCAGTGGCCGCGCGTTCTTTCCAGGCCCTGAAAATCCTCGTCAGAAAAGACAAATGATAATCAAAACGCCAAATGCAGGCAGCTTCCAAATTGCTGGTTGAGTGAGGCAATTTGAATATTTGGCTCTGCTCTTTCATCTCTGGTATTGTGTTTGTTTAAAGAGTAATCCTTTCCCTCTCTAATTAAATAAACAGCTTTCTAATGAACTTCCAGGAGGAAATGTGAACTGTAAAATTCCTCTTCCAGAATAAAGAGAGAGGAGACTTTTTAAAAAAGTAAACTGTCGACCAGTTAAAAGCATTCAGTTTCTCTGAGACCCCCTTTCAGCTGCAGTTATGTGGGTGGTAAGGTGATTGGTAAAAATCATGTGCTCTCCCTTTTTATACTTTTTATACTTATGTGGAGATACTTTTTATAGGATGTGACTCTTGTAACAATGATTGAAGAGGGATGTGACTTCTACCATCTATGATTCCAATCCCACAGGGATAAATTATTTTCTTTACAAATGTAGTAAAGTGGATGGGACTGCTTAAGTGCAGCCCCAGTCTAATTCACAGACTGGAAAATTCCCTTTTTTAATTTGTAAAGGATGTTTGATTTGAAAAAATTGAAAAAAAATTGGTAAAAGTTTGAAAAAGTGTATGGGCTTTGCACAATTGCCTCTGGTTTGTGGGGTACAATGTTGCCCCCTTATATACTGATTCAACCAACTTTTTCATGAGGAAACCAGCACCATGGTTTCCACTCAAGGAATTGGTCTGAATCAGCAAATGAGATGGCTATGCTGTTACTCCAAACTAGAGCCAAGTTTAATTGAATACAGTAATTTTTGAGTCTTTCCCATTTATATGGCACCTAAACCAGGTTCATTTTGAGTGGGCTGGATATACGATAGTTAAACTGAATAATGCAACCACTAATTTGCTTCTCTTTGAAGTTCATAGCATTCATAGTTTCATGATTATCTTCAACATGATGCTATCCAAGCATATGTTCTAAAATGAACTATTGGCAAAGTACCCCCAAGTCCAGAGTAACTAGGGGAGCACGTAAGAGACTTTACGTGCACCCATATTTAGTGCAACCCCTAGTGAAAACCTATGGGAAATTCATATTGGAATCCAGAGTAAGTTGTTCTTACACCCGTGGAAGGACTCCCAGTAGTTGCTTTGGATTTTGCCCATAGTCAATTAATCATATTGGTTTTCTATTAAACAACAGGCAGGGTATCAAACAATACATCTGAGACTTCAAAACAAACACAGTAAAAATGATAGGAGCTTCTTTTGACCCATATCCTATATTATAAAAAAAATTTTAAGTTGTGACTTTGGGTGCATTCCTAAGCATGTCTATTCAGAAGTAAGTCACGTTATGTTCTATGAGACTTACTCCCAGGAAAGTGTATATAGGATTGCATCCTTACTATATGTGTCCTACCAATATTCTGCTTTTCTGTTTCATCAGCTTCCTAAAACGTACCCTATCAAAAGAAAATGAAACTGTACCACAATTATTTAAAAAGTACTTACCGTAACTACCTTTGTCAATGTCTTAGTCATAGAAACTAAATTTATTTTAAGTGTAAAAAAATAGACTTTGCAATCCTAAAGACACTTTATTGAGTGTAAGACCTATTGAACAAATTGGGCTTACATCTGAGTAGACATGGTTAGGACTGTGTTTGTTGTTACTTCTTTGGAGGTAGGAATACTTCATCCTAAATCCTTGCCAGTTTTATAATAATTAAATATATTAAAAGATAGGCAGCCCAATCCAGAGCAACTAATCTGTCCACATAAGAGCCCTTAGGTTGCCCTATCTAACACTAGGTTGGAGCAACTGCAAGATGCTCCAGCCCAGTTACTCTGAAGGAGGCTTAGGGCAGAACAAGGCAAAATAGGGTGCCCTAAGAGAGGTGGACCTGCTCTGCCCTAACTGGGGCAGCCTAAGCAGCTCAGGAGAGGCAAGTTGAGGGCATGTTTAGCATTGCCTAGGGCAGAGCAGTTACTCTGTATCCAAAGCCTGTTCCCAAGGCAGAAATGCCCTCTTCCAGCCCTCAGAGTTATACCACCTCAGGAGCAGGTATAGTAATGAGTAGACCCATAGGGGTCCATGATAAGGCCCGAGTAAGAACGGCAGTGTTGACCAAAAATCTGAGTTCTTGGCCAGCCTAGCTGCAACCCCTTCCTCTCAACCTCAGGATATGGAACAAACTACAGCTGCCCACAAACCTCAGGATACAGCAGGCCACTCCAAGAAGCCCCTTGTATTCACTGTAGAATGTACTGGCATCTCATCAGGGACTCCTTATAAGGCAGGCTCCCAGTGGCGTCACCAGACTGGTGCGACTGGTGTGGGCTGCATTGGGTGATGCGCTCCATATGGGGTGATGTGCCAGAGGAGTTTGACTGTCCTTTGGCAGGCCCCAGGCGTCAGCACCCCCATTCAGGCCTGCTCCAAGGCGGAGAAGCAGCCAGAAGCTGCCGCTTGTCTGAGGAGCTGGCCTGAATGGCCATCTGAGATGCACTGCGCAGAAACACACTGAGCATGCCGAACAGCTTCAGAGGAGACTTCCTTACAGCGGAGAAAGTCTGCGCCTCTGCACAGCCATTTGGCCTCACTCAGGAGGCGGAGCGGCAGCCGAATGGCTTCAGAAAGAGTACTGCACAGGCACCAACTCTGACGCCTGCAGTCTCCCCCGAAGCCAAAAGGCTTCAGAAAAGTACTGAGCATTTGTGTCAGAGATGGTGCCTGCGCAGTACTCTTTCTGAAGCCAGTTGGCTTCAGAAACAACTGCGCAGGCGCCAACTTTGGTGACTGTGCAGTCCAGGTAGGGGGGGCACGCATCCCAGGGATGACGCACAGACTTCCCCACCAGGTGATGTGCAGAGTCATGTCACCACTGTAGGCACCACAGCTGTTCCTTGTTCAGTGTGATCTGAGAGGTGTCTCCTCAGGAGCAAGTCTTCCCCTTGTGTCAATTACTTAGCGTGTTCTGGAGCAGTTAGGGCAGCCCAGGCTTCCTGACTCTCTGGATTCAGCATAACTTTCTGCTCTGCATACAGAATAGTTAGGAGAGTGCAGTTAGGTCAGAGCAGGCTGAATTTCCTCTGGATTGTGTCCTTACTGAGGCTTCATTGTGTTGGGATAGGACAGTAAACTCAGAATACAACAAGATCCTATCTACCTCCAAATTTATCTACCTATCATTTACCTCCAAATTTATGATATTCATCTGAAAGTTCAAAGAATATCATCAAAGGTTTGCATTAAATGAATGAATGTGGGTACTGATCAAGAAAACTATTTTCGTCTTTCAACACTTTTTGAAAATATGGCACATTCTCAAGAACTGTTCTGAAATTTTGGATGAGATCTTTGACTCAAATGATGAATATGAAAGAATATTTTTGTATCAGAATATTGCATGTTGAATCCACTGCCCATTAAATTTTCTTTCTTTTTTAATTTTAAGTTTGGAGAAAAGAAAAGAAGTTAATTTTCATGTTTTCTCATTGATTATTAATTTCCTCTGCACTTCACAAAGGTTTTTTTTAATTCAAAATTTGCTAATTAAAATTTCCCCTTGTCTTGTTTTTTCCAGCTCTCGTAAATGTGAAACTTTGGGCTATTGATCGGCAATGTTTTCAAACAATAATGATGAGGACTGGCCTCATCAAGCATACAGAATATATGGAATTTTTAAAAAGGTATGGAATTCGTTTATTTTTTGGAACACAAACTAAATCTGCTGCCTTCACTTCCTCGTGTTCTGTTTTTCTTTTTTGGGGTGAATACAGTGTGATGAGCACTCATTAATTTTCTGTTTAACCCACATGTATGCCATAAGATGTTGAAGAAGGAGGAAAAAATAACTGAAGATTGTAACCTCATTAGAATTCACTTCTTCTCATTGTAATTGTTTAGCCACATAGTTGTAGAAAAATAACACCTGCCTTTATAACTGTATCTAAATACAGTAAGCATATAAAGAGCAGATTTTTATGAGACAAAGATCTCTCATTTAAGAGTATACACATCAAAGAAATAAAATTATCATGTCTATCAGGAAAATGGTCTGTGAAAAACCTTCCATTTAAAGCACATTTTTGCATATCTCAAAATAATTATATGCCTTAAATGAAACAAAAGCTTTTTGCTTCAGGCATATACAAGATGTTGGTCGAATGACTCAGAGAAGAGATTTAATGATATTCCTTTTTATCCATTAAAGTTAAATTTAAGCTTTCCATATTTATTCAAGTATTTCTGAACTTCATAGATCTGGCAGATTGCGGAGATATAAAACTTCATAATAATTAAGCTGATATTAAATAAACAGTTTTATTTTAATAATAATGTGACAAAGTTCAAAATGTGTGGCCCTGGATCAGAGTAAAAAGAATACCACAAATGTCGACCACAAAATGATTTGTGTTGCCTGGGAAACTGTTCTCATTACTCTTCAGTCCTACTCCTATTGAATCTCTTTCATTCCAGTTATCTATTTGTCACTGTGCATTAAACTTGTAGGTCCATGAAGAGCTTGAGAAAGAAATACATCAAACTAGGAACCCAACTCAAATGTGTCTGGGACGCTGGAATTGCAAAACTGGAACTGCCAATGACAATAACTAAATATTCAACAGAAAAGTGAACAGATGTATGCCTATCACCCCAATCCTATCCACCCCCACATACTCCCTTGCTGGTGCAGCTGTGCCAAAAAGATGGGAGACTTCAGATTGGATTTAAATCCCTTTCCCACTTTGTGTGCTTCCTGGCCCACTATGGGTCTCCTTTAAAATAGTATATTAAAAATAAAATATTGAAATTAGTGGACACCCATTAGAAATTGGCTTGTGGCCAATTAGTGGGTGCAGAATGACAGTTTGAGAAACACTGCACCAAGTGATTTCTATTCCAATACTTTTAACACTGCAGTTAAACATATTGAAATGATATGTGGCAGTCACATCTCCTGTGGAACTGATGGCTCTCTGAAAATGTTGGATTTGCTCATTTCCTAATATTCCTCCACATTTTTTTGACATTGTATAGTAGTAGGCTTTGAGCTTTTGAATGTTTGTGTTCAGGGGGACAACATAGCATTGTATTAAGGGTGCAGTCCTGACTTTAGACCAGAGAGAATGGCTCAGCTAAGCTGGCTTAAGTAGGCCATATCCTGAGCCAACACTGGGCCATATCCAGAGCCTCTTATGCCTCTTATGCCAAAGTGACAAAACACTTATGCCAAATCCAAAGGGTTAGAACGCCTCTAAAGCTGGCCTATCTGCTGCTGAGGACCAAGTAAGTGGCACATGGGGAGGTTTTGCTCCCGAGGAGACCTGTCACAGATTACACTGAACAAGGAACAGCTGTGGTGCCTGCCATATAAAAAAGCACAGGCATCCCTGGCAATCAGTAACAGCTGCAGCATGAGACTGCAGTACAACAGAACCTGTAGTATAGGATGGGTGAAAGGAGAATGGTTGCTGGAGTGGGCTGAGGAAGTTGTGCCATATCCTGAGGTTGAGAGGCAAGAGTGGTGCTTAGTCCGGCCTAGGACTTAAAACTGTTTCTTTTTTTCCATTTTTACTCTGGCTTATCATTGGCCCCTATGGGTCTACTCAGATTTACATCTTCTCCTGAGGTGGCCTAAGTCAGAGGGGCTGGGAGGGGCCTTGTCTGGCCTGGAAAGAGGCTCTGGATATGGCCCAGTTGCACTGTTCTAAGCCTTGCTTAACATGCCCTCCATACACCCCTGCTGAGCCAACAAGGCTAACACTGCTAGGCCAGTGCAGGTCCATCTGTCTAAATGGATTTACACCAGCCCAGGCCGTTTCTGGTGCAGCAAGATAGGCCTATCTAGCAATTAGGCTGGCCCAAGTGCCAGATAGGCTGGCCTTCAGGATTTCAGCCTAAGGGTATAATCCAGAGTTAGGGCAGTGAGGAGTGCCCAAGCTGGGCTGTCCTAACAATTATGAATCCAGAGCAGAAAGTTATGCTGCATCCTATGTTGCCTTAGGCTGCCCCAAGCCTTTTCCAGAATAACTAGGGTGGTCCACCTTGCAGTTGGGTCAGCCCAGTGATAGATAGGGTGACCCAAGTTCACTTCTGGATTGTGCCCTAAGTGTCTTTAATACAACAGATACTATCATAATTCATTATCAGAGTTTTTTAAAATTGCAGTTAATCTTTCTTCAATATTTGGTTTTTTTCTGTTGTATGCGTAGAATAAAAGATTTTTAAGGGTGCATAGTTTATTTATCCCAGTAAGAAGAGTCAGTGTCAGCTGCAAAATAGTTCCCTGCACTTGATAACAAGGCCTGATAACAAATTCACTGGAATACTGGACAGCAAAAGCTAAACTGGATGGTACATGGCATGAAAGGTTGGTAATCCAATGCAGAGTGCCATTAATGAGATAGTGCCAACAAAATAAATTAATCTTTATATATTCGAAGAACAACACAATAATTAATGTATTAAACTGGTTCATTTTAAAAGATTTTAGTACTATGGAGTTTTTCCATACAAAAATGTTGGCTATTTGACTTCCAGTTACTTGAGAGCATTTGCGTAAAACTGTCTTCCTGTTTTGCGTTATTGTCTACAGTTTTCTAAGTACTGTCATTGTAACAAATCAGTCACAGCATGTTGTCTTGCACCATTTCAACTTAAAATGTGATAACAGAGAGTGACAAAGGCCTGTGACTGGAGTGGAAATATTGTCAGATTTATGAAAAAAAAAAAATCACTGGGATGTGGACTTTGGTTTAGCCAGTCATGTTGCTAAAATTCACAGACTTGTTCTACTAGATTGAGCCACAAAGGACAGCAAAATAGCAAATGATTCACTGAATTGTGGAAAATATCAAGCTGTAAAAACCAGAGAAAGTCAGGACGTTGAAGGATTACAAAATCCTTTTAGATATCTGTTCTGAACTCCGTAACATAGATCCAAAGAGTCTGATCATTCTCTTTTTTCTGTGCCATTTTGAAGCCTGCTTATGACAAACTAGGCATCTAATTGCTCAAGACAGTCAAATTTTGGAATTAGGTTTTTTTAATGAATAGCAAGGAGGGACTGTAAGAAGTTGGGAGGTATTGATGCTTTGTCCCTGGTATGGTTTTGATCCCAATTGTGTCCCCTGTGCACTGTTTTTAGTTGTTTTCCTCATTTCTCTTCATTTTTAGTTGATAGAAAAAACTGAAATGGTACCATTTTAGTTGGCAGTTCATTTTTAGGTGGTTCCCTTCATTTTAGTGGGGGGAGGGGCTGAGATTCTGGTCAACTTGTAAAAAGAGCAAGTATTAAACCCCACTTTCTAGAAATAGATCCTTCAAGTCCAGTGAGGAACTTCTGTGAAGTCCATGATTTCTGTAAAGAACCCAAGACAGTGGAATATATTAAGGATGGATGGATGGATAGACAGATAGATAGATAATAAGTAAAGGTACGGGTGTCCCCTGCAAGTTAAACCACTAGTTGTGACTGATTGCAGGGTGCAGTGTTCATCCCTGTTTTTAAGCATTTAGAGCAAGTGTTGTTGAAAGACACTTCCATGGCAATGGGGCCAGTATGACTGCTAAAGGTGCACAGAACACTGTTTTACTTTCCCACCAAGGTTATAATGCAAGTATTTATCTACTTGTATCATATACTTTTGAACTGCTAGGTTGGCAGGAGCTGGGGTAAGGATGGGAGCTCACCCCATCTTGTAGGACCCAGGACTCGAACCCTGGCCTGCTGGTTAACAGGCACAATGTCTTAACCGCTTGCACCATCACAGCCCATTATGATGATGATAAGTAATTGCACACTATTTCTGATTCTAGAATAGTTGGATGAACATTGGAGGGGGGGGGAACACTGCCTGGCTTGGCTGCATAAAGCCAAAGTGTATTTGCCTCTGTAATCTCCAGACTTCGTATCTGTTATTTCTGAGGCCCCCAAAGTGAGGGAGATTGTCGTCACCATCTTCATAGTTCTTCTTACCAGAAATTTGATGGAGTCGTGCCTGAGTCATGGGTCAAGTTGCTAACCCTCTGAACTTATTCACAAATCATAATGGACAAATCAAGTTACTACTTGCCTTGAGTCACTGACAGAGTTGTTTTTGACTCAAGTCTGAGTCACAATAAGAAATTTGTTGTGACGTGAATTATGTGTGACTCCACAAAAAATCTGGAAGTGTTTGTGGTGTATGTATGTCAGAGTTATCATTTAAGACTCCCCTGATTATCCCATCCTATTTGCAGTCAGCATTGTGTTGAAGTCCTGCAAACACCATTTTCATTTCATTTGCGGTATGTAAACCCTCTGTTCACATTGCAACTCCCAATTCCATCTTCAAAAGCAGCATGTCATGGATGAGCAGAAAGGTGTCCAAGCTTGGCAAGGCAGGAGGTGATGGACAGATTGCCAGATCAGCCCCCTCTCCATGTTCTCCTGGTTACCCCTGCCTTCTTCTGGTTCTCTCCCCACTCTGAGCCTCATGCAGCCAAAAAAGAAACCTTAAGTCTCCTCCTTTCCTGCCCCAGCCTGCCTTCTAGTGTCAACCTAACCTCCTCTCACAATGTCTGATGCTGATAGTCCGAATGTCAGCTTCCAGATTGCCCCACACGGTATTTGTGAACCTTGTGGATAAGTAAGCAAGTACACATACACCCACAAGATTGAGTTGCTAACAAAAACTAAGTCATAACTTAGATCATCTTTCACTTTTTTGAGCCCATTGCTCCAAGCTGCATGTCTGGGTCAGTGACAGCCATGATTCAGGTTGACATGGGTCTCAGAAAATGTGTGTTTTCACAAGTCGAGTTGAGTTGACAGGATTTAAGTACCCATCACTTATTTCCTTATTGCTTCTGGTCACTGTAGAAATGAAATTGAGGGACTCGGGGCACAATCCTAATCAGTTTAGGATGGCAAAACTTCCCACGTTGGAAGGAGGAGGCCAGTGGATCTCTGTGTACTGGCCTAACTCTCTGAGGAGTGGCACAGAAGTACCTTGCACTTTTGTGACATCCCAGGTCAGCACAGGACTTCTGCTGGGGATTATGCCAGTCTAACTGGGGGCTGGGGTTGCAGATTTAGTATGCTGATAAAAAGTGCAATCCGAAGCATGTCTACTCAGAAGTCATTCCCATTGTGTTTCATAGCACTTACTCCCAGGGAAGTGTGGTTAGGATTGCAGCCTTAGTTATCTTGCCTTTATTATGCAATCAGCAGTCGATAAGTACTTTTGCTGAACTTGTTTTTATCTCTCTCTAGAACAGGTGTTCTCTGTGGAATTAATGCTCATTTTCCAAAACAATACTTCTGTTGCATGCCAGTTGATTTCAAGTTCATTTTCTTCGCTTTATTCCCGCTCCTGGCATGGTCCGCTTTCGATGAGGAATGCAACATGGGAAATTTGGCTGGCTTGTCGCAGGGGCCAGTCTCCAGAATGTTGCATCACAATTCAGACACAAGAATATATGTGTTTTTATATACTGGGCTACCTGTTAGACCTTAAATTTTTACTATTCTAGTTATAAATTAGAAAATATAACCAACCAATGAATCTTTGCATCCCGATTCACTAAACACGCCTGGTCTATGTGTACTTTGCTTATCTTTGAAATCTATGCTTATTTATCAAGTTTCCAAATCTTGGTCACTATGGAATATATCTTGTCAGTTTTGCTCTATGTTAATATTACTTTGGCTACCAGCTGGCTAACTTTATTTTGGGTGAAGAAAACAAAATACAGCCTTATTATTTTAATGAGATATCCCAGATAATGGACCAATACAAATGACGGTCTTACTGGTTTCAATGGATCTTGTAATTAGAATACACGTATTGAGTGTTATCGCTTCTTTCAAAGCAAGAAGCTCTGCATATATTAAGTGATTAAGCTCTGGATTTAAATAGAGCTTTTCTAAAAGATTGTCAAGATTAATTTAGATGCAGACTTCACAGAGGTTTCTCATCCTTAATATGAAAGCAAAGAGTATGTGACAGAAATTGAGAGGAGCTTCTCACTGGTGTGGTACAGATGTAATGTCTCCAGTTCTCCTAACCATGTCAGAAGCTCATTCTTTCATGTCTCCCTTGAAAATTACCCTTTCCTCCTAAGGTTTGCTTTAATCATGGTTTAGCATTTCATCTGTATCAGCAGTAGTCACACAACCACGTTCTGTGAACTCCCTCAAATTCTGATTAAGAGGTAAAATAGAGAAATAGCAAATAGCAGTGATGGTAAACGGTTCATATACCCTTAGGGGAAAATACTTGGTGGCCATCAGGAAAGAGTCACAAATCACATATGATACAAAAGATCTTCATTATAGTCTTTTTGGGGGTATGTATGCATTGCACACATGCACATGTATGCAGCCATGCACATACTTTGATCATAACTTTCCATGTAGGACACTTAAGGTCAGTGATTTTCAACCAGTGTTCTGTGGCATACTGGTGTGCCTCAGATAGTCCTCAGGTGTGCTGAGGTAGTTAGAGGAAGGTAATTAATTAGTAGGAAAATTGGGGAATTTGAACAGTGTGGTGTGCTTTGTCAATGGTAAAAACTACTGATGGTGTGCCTTGGCAATTTCAATGCCTTGTTAGTGAGCCATGAGACGGAAAAGGTTGAAAACCATTGCTTTAGGCAGTAGCTTTATAAGTAGTGATTTTTCATTGATAGGTGACATAGGAGGTCCATTATGGGAGTGTTGTGCTGGCCTCCTGCGCTGGATGATATAAACCTTAGTGACACTATTGAGAAAGACATCCTCTAATAAATGTAGCTTCATACTCTCCACACTGTTTCATATTGTAGAATTATTTTAAATATAGCTGGAAATCAGGAACCAAAAGGATTGCTTTTAATCGGAAGGTGGTTTGCTTTTAAAGAACGGAGAATAATAAGGTGTTTTTCAATAAAACTCTGAGCAGAGTCAACCAGTGGAGCAGAACAGAGTGAATGTGAAAGTATCAAGCTGTGAATTTCACACTGCCCACTTACAGTTTTTTACTTTGTTTTTTTGTTTTTGTCAGAAAATTTTGCTCCAAATTCAGATGGTGTTGGTACCGTGTTAATGTTTTGTGCAAAAGTTTAACATTCACATCACAGTAAGGCTAATCTGGAGCAATCATTCATTAACCATGTGATGTGGTTTACTTCGTATCGTTGTATCCATGAAACATTTTATCTCAGCTGAGGTGTTTTTTAAAAAGAATTTTCTCAGGGGTGTCTTCTACAGAGCTCATATATCCTCCATGATAAAGTGAGAAGTGTTAAATATTGTTTGTGCCTTTCCTGTCACAGAAAAAAAATTTAAACAGGAGGGCATCTGAAAAATGGAAGCTAACAACTTTTCCTTAACAAGTCTGCAAGGATTTATGTAACATAACTTAGACCTACTTACAGGTGGTAAAGTGATTTTAAATTAGGTATTCAGTGTATTCAACTTTTTGATTAGTAGAATCTTCCTGGTACTGAACTCTCATTATAAAGTTCAGGGACATCTATAAAGGACATCATTATAAAGTTCAGGGACACTCACTTTAATGCTAATGGAAGGTACAGTTGAAGAATGCATGCATATCAAAAAGAGATTATACCAGAAGCTAGATGTGATTCAGTGTGAAAGTCAGCTAAGCATAGAGTTAAGCAAGAAGTCAGAACCATTTAAGAATTAGAAAACCAAGGAAATGGCCAAGTGGAACAGCTAACCTTACAGCATAATCCTTAACATGTTTACTCAGAAGTGAGACTGAGGGTGAAATCCTACCCAATTTAGGCCAGCACACACATCTCCCCATTCTTCCATTGGCGTGGGGAGGCTGGCATATGTCTGTGCTTTGGTTTAACCTCCCCAGGAGTGGCACAAAAGTGACTTGGAGCACTTTTGCAACACCCCTAGGTCAGCACAGGACTTGTGCCAGGACTTGTGTCAGCTTAACCAGGGGTTAGGATGGTGCTGACACTTAATTCAGTGGGACTCATTCCCAGGTTGCTGTGTATAGGATTGCACCCTTTATAGCCAAGATGGGAAGTGTAACCTCAAGCTTCAAGATCCATAAACGATTACCAAATAATTGCATTAATGCATCCATCTCTTTTCACATTTTTCCACGTACTCATGTGGGCAATCTACATTATTGTCACATTTCCATATTTTTTAAAATGATTTGTGGAAAAGTACAAATCAATTTTGTGCAAATCAATTTTGCCCTCTGCTCCCCCCATTCCCCAATTTCCCAGGTTGCTCCTGTCTGCTCAAACTAACAGTAGGCCCAATTTGGAGTAGGCCGCTGGAGTTGGAGTTGCTACAACCCCACTGCAGGGAAGATGATGAGTCTCCTTTCCCCAGTGATAGCACAGCAGCAGTTCCAAAATTTGTACTGCATTCAGCGCAGGCTAATAAAGCCTGCCAGATCCAGTTAAGACTGTGCTGTCAAGCATTGATTCTCCATGTATTCATTATTTATTTATTTTCCTGCCCTTGGCACCATGTCAGATATATGATGCAGTCCCCATGTCAAAAAATTTGGAGACCCCTGTCTGTTTTACAATTATTGCACACCTGGTCATCAATTTGTAGTTTTTCGCTATCTATAGTTTAAGCCAAGGAAAACATACTGCTTGGGTTATGGTGATATTCTTAAGTGGTGGGATTTTCTTCACAGTTCTCCGGGGCACCACCATCTTGGGCTATTTGAGATTTTGCGCAATCCAAGATGGCAGCGCCTGGGAGAACCAGTATTTGGAGGCTGCTGGGGATATCCCATGAGTTTATTTTTGGCATCCTCAGGCAATGTGGCACACTTTTTTGGGAATCAATTATTTACACTATGGGGTGGTTTCAAAACATTTGAAATATGGAATTATCAGAAATAGATATGATCTATCTTAAATGTCAAATAGGGGCAGCAGCGAAGTAAGAGCTTGCAATTTTGATGTCTATTTTGTACTGCAGCATAAGCTGGTATTCACTGTTGTTATCTGATTATAGCTTGTCCTACAAATACCATTAACACCAATTGCTTTCCTTTATTTGTTATATCATTGCCTTTTGCTTGCTCTGTTTTCTCTAGAGGGTTGTACTACTTAGCGTTCCTATCTATCTCCACAGGTAAGCCTAATAGCTAAAAAATAAGGAACATATTTTCTTGTTAAATATATGCATACCCCTGACTATTTCAGTTATAATTTGATCAGTGAATCGGTAACAAATATTTCACAAAAGGCAGGTGGCTGACAATTCCTTTGCTGCCTAATGTTTATCTGTGGGGAAATCTGGGGCTTTACTGAAATGATGAATAGATATGTCTGGTAGGAAACAGCTTGTTATTCAGGCCTATAGTGTATAAAAATGAAAACCACGAACTATGCAACAGAGGCCACAGGTGGTCACTGGTAACAAGGCATCTATGGATGTTAAGGATTTTGAAGTATTTGACTTTTTTAATGTCCTTTTCAATACAACCAGGAGATTTCTTACTGAGATAAGTTCTAATTTGCCAGAGGGACTGTTAAGTTAGAGGATAAAATGCCTTTACATTTCAAACTGCTACAAAGAAAAACAAAGCAAGACCTTTCCAATAACTGCTGTTTTCACCAGAATCACTCTATGATGTCTGAGTGGAAACAAACAACTTATTGTGGAATGGAAAAGTCAGATGATTTGATTTTGTATAAATGCATTTACTCAGCATTTAGCCACTTTTTAAAATGTTGTAAGCACAAGCAGTCAAGGAACAATACACCTATGGCAAAGGCTTTCTCTCCTTCTTTTAACAGTAATTCTGCTAGATAAATAGCCAAGCTACTTTTAAATCCATTTTCAGAACAATCCTAACAACAACAAAAGGTGGTACAAGAACTATTGCAGTGGTCTGTGTTGTCACAAAAGCACCATAAAGCACTTTGCAACAATCTTGGAGTAAATAGTACTAGTGCTAAGGCCTATGCTCCTTTCCTTGCACCAGATCCTGTTTTAAGGCGTGCATCAGCATGTCAGAGCTCATCTAAGCAGTGTATGGGTAGAGGAGTGTGTAATGGAGTGGAGAGCATCAGCCAGGCAAAAGCTCACCACTGATGCCTGCCTTTAGGCCTTTCCCTGTCGTCAACTTCCCAGCAGATATCCTTCCCTCACTACCATGCTAGTTTGGGAGGCATGCAACCATTACCCCTTGGATCCACCTCTAGGAGTATGTTAGTTTCCAACTCCTCAGCACAATTTCTTAGTGGGCAGTGTTCCTTTAATTTCCCCATAGCAAGCAACATGCAGAGCCAGTGAATGTCAGTGTGTTCCTCTGATAAACTTTAAGGACGCTGCAGATGGAGTAAACTTGTTGAGGTGCTCAAACTATTATTTTGTCTTTCTCTTCAGTCTGCAAGATATTACATTCTCGAAGATGTCAACAAATGACAAAGCCTCTGACCATGCAGAGTGCATGTCTATCCACTGAACAATACGCTCAGTCTGAGCTCTCTGTTGCAGAGACAAACCTTTCTTCTGTCTCTTAACTTGTTCAATTTGTCTTAAGAGCGCAGTGAAAAAAATCACTTGAGAAAATTGATCCTCTAGGTTTGCAATCCAGGCAAACCCCAAGGTCCCAAACACAAGCTTGTGATAGAATACAGTACTTAAAACCCATCTAATGCTGCATGGCTCCCAAAGGTCATGTGCCTCTTGAGATACTTGCCTGAAATGGCAATAGCTTTTTTTCTGTTCATACTTTGTGAAGGAAATAATATTCCATGCATTGTGGCAGCTCAAGGTGCCAGATGCACAATTTCCACAGCGCTTACAATTGTGTTATATAAGTGCCCAAGATGATGTGACATCTACCCACCCCTTAAAACACAAATAAGAGTACAATCCAGAGTAACTATGGGGAGTCTTTGCTTCGGTGTAAGAACAACTTACTCTGGATTGCAATATGAATTTCCCATAGGTTTTCACTAGGTGCAGTAATTACCAGTGCACGTAATGTCTCTTACGTGCTTCCGTAGTTACTCTGGATTGTAGGGTAAGTCTATTTTATTGCCATGAATATATGCAATTATCCAGTGCCCTTTTGGAGCATTCAGATACATAGTCACCACAATGCTTTGCTGGGGGGGGGGGGGACTTTACCTGGTACCAACTTATTTTACTGGCAAAGCAAACATGCCTTTTAACAAAGAAGTATCAGGTGACCATTTCTAAAAACTAACTGCAGGTTTATTCAGAAGTTCATCTTGTTAATTTTTCCTGACAGAGCTTCTGTATCTTCTTGCAACACACACACAAAGGTGTGTGACAGGCAGAAATTCAACATACAGTATGTCACCTGTTGCTGGATCTTAATGCTGGGGAAAAAGCTTCAGCTATTCCCAGTTTCTTATTCTGTGACTTTGAACAGTGTGGTAACCAGAGATTCATAGAAAACCGATTGCATGTTTACTTAGAAGTAAGCCCTACAGAGTCAACAACTTCTCTAGGAATTAATCTGGGATTTAATTTCTGAATAAACAGATGAGCCTTTTTTGGAATTTTTGCTCAGTATTGCTTTCTTGCCATTCCAGAAAAAAGCCTGTCTGCCTCTAAATGGGAGAAAGGGAAATCGATTTCATTCCCTATACAAGTTTGAAATAAAGAACCAAAATACAAAGTAAAAAGCAGCATACACCATAACCTTTTTTAGTTTTAACTTTAAAAGAGTGGGATGTCTCCCATTTCTATAGAGTTCATTGCAACTTTGTACATGTCTACTCAGAAGTCTTACTAAGAGCGCGCTCTTAGCCATGTCTACTCAAAAGTAAGCCCCATTGTGTTCAATGAGTCTTACTCCCAGAAAGCGTCTTTAGGATTACAGCCTCTGTTGAATATGGTCTTGTCACATGGAAATGTTGTGATCCTCTGCAGAATTACTTGGAGTAAAGTTTGCTAAAGCACTTTTGTGACTTCTTTCTGAGCAAACATGTCCAGAATGCTGTTGTGCACAACTGAAAGTGCTGCCTGTGGCAATCTGGCTGCTCCCTGCAGGCTGCACCGCAGGTGGTGAGAGCCCTATTATTCTCAGCAAAGGGATGAGAAACCGCTTCTGCTGGGAATGTATTCAAAGCGCTGGGATCTCAAGTCTTTTCATCACAAATCTCCATCAAACCTTGGCAGGTAGGAGGGGCTGGCTTTCTCTTTTCAAAAATTTTCTGCTACTTTTAAAAATTTAAGAAACGTAGGAAACATGATTTCAATTTGAGTTTGGTTTGAAGGTGCAAATTTCTCTGTAAATATGGACCACGTTGGGGAGGGTGTGAATAATGACCTCTACTTATTCCATATGAAATTTCAGAGAGATTGGGAAGTTTAGTTGATTCTATAAACAAGTACTCTTGAGCAGCTCTCTATTAGGCAGACAGTGGCCATGTTTCATGAAGGCAAAGAGAATATCCAAATAACGTTCACCTTCCCAAATGGACTTGTGCTATGATAAATGCCAATATAAATAGCCCCAACCTTCCACCCCCTGATCATCTTCTTCTTTACTCCTTAGCTGGTGATTGGGGAGAGGGTCTTCCTCTTTTAACCCATACGCTGCTGTAGGTGCCACTGGATTCAGTGCATCATTCACAATATGCTTCCATTCTTTGAACTTGATTGTGACATTTTTTAGCCTTGTCAGTGGTCAGTTGTTGGTTCTTTAGGTCTTCCACAACTAGTCTGAGCCACATCTTTTTTGGTGCTGCTCATCAGACCTTCCAGTGGACATGTCTCTCTTGCCAGTGGAGCTTATGTTGCAGCCAATTGGTGTTCATTTTATAGACATGCCCAAACAATATCAAGTCTGTGTTTTGGATTATTTCTTCAACTGAGGATTGATGGTTGCACCTTTGCCTTATGGTCTCATTTTGGTGATGGTCATGAAAAGAGATACTCATTATCCTTCTCAGGCACTGCATTTGGAAGGCCTCAAGCTTATTCATATCTGATTTGACCATGTTCCTACCCATACAGGAGAATTGGCAGGATTAGTATTCAGAAGAGGCAAATTTTGGTTTTGGTGGAGATGTTTGTATCCTTCTTGAGTAATGCCGCTGTTGCCTGGCCAGTTCTGCTATGGACTTCATCAGTAGATGCCACTTTCTTCTCCTCCATCAGTGATCCCACATATTTTAATTCTTGGAGCTGCTTGATTTGCACAATTGGCCATAGAAAACAAGAATACTTTTAGCCCAATATATTTTCTTGCCATGCTATAACATGCAGCTGAGCCAATGAAGTGCATCCAATGAAAGTGTGGGGGGGGGGGGAGACAACAAAAATCCAATGAGATTTAGGTTAAAAAATTAGCTATATTTTAGGTACCTACATTGTAGGTAAAACCTATGTAGGTCTTCTTTGTGTAGCTGGTGTGAAGACAGAAAGATGGTGGGGAGGGCTGAAAAGTCAGCAGCAGAATCTGGTATGAAAATTTTCAATTGAGATCCACAACCACCCTTCTTGGTCCCTTCCCTTCTCATCCACCAAACCATCCATAGCCTCTACACAGTTTCCTACCATCTGGATGCTCCACTGTGCTGGTGGAGCATCCAGACAGTTCTGGTGTGTACAAAGCACTGCTTGACATTTCTGCCAGCAGCTCCATGTGTGCAACAACAGTGTGGCAAAGGGATATATGGCTATGGAAAATGCTGCTTTAAGCTCTATATAGAATTGGGCCATTTAAAGGCTTATTACTAAAAAAATACATGATGAATTTTCTTTTTAATAAGAGCATACCACTGAACAAATGTGAATTTTTGAAAACAATTTCTGAAGCACAAAGCTAAGGGGGTTGATTTATCAAATATGCTTTTAAAAAGTTCACAAATATTTTGAAATCTTATTTTATTGTAAGTAAGATTTAAACTGTTATGTCCTCATCATTTTTAATGTATTATCACCAAAATAATAGAGGTGTATAGCTTGTGAATTAGCTAGTCTATCCCTACAATCCAGAGTAACTACGGGAGCACGTAAGAGACATTACGTGTACCCTTAGTTACTGCACTTCCTAGTGAAAACCTATGGGAAATTCATATTGCAATCCAGAGCAAATTGTTCTTACACCGGAGCAAGGACTCCACGTAGTTACTCTGGATTGCGCCCTATGTCAAATTGTAACATGGAAGCATAAATGCTGGTTGCCCTCTTCAGCTCTATAATACAGACAGACCCACTATAGGAACATTGTTATAATATCGGCTGCAATGGCTTCCCGTTTGCTTTTTTAATCAATTGAAGGTGGTGATCACTGTAATTGTAATCTTTCTACATAGACATAGCCTCCTGCTGCGGACATCGGAGATGGTTCTGTCAAATATCCCAACAACTTATAAAGTGTGAAAGAGGGTGATAACGGGATTAAGCTATAATGGTAACACATGTACATGATGCAATTCACTACCCCATGCAATTTTCACTTCACACATTTAGGTGACAGGTTCAAATGGCCTTGCTTATTTGCTTGCTATCTAGTATTGTTTCTGTCTCTTGATCTTCTTTGCTCCTGATCTTATTAAGATTTGTGAAAGGCATTAACTCTGTTGTATTGGTTTATTGTTTAAATATAAAATGCTGTTTTTATACAGGTTTAGTTAGCTATTTCAGAGACCCTTAACTATGGTTATAAATAAACTCATCTACCTTATTTCCTGGCTTATTACATGCACCGGACCATGAGACGCACCAACGTTTAGAGGAGCAAAACAAGAAAAAAAATATTCTGAACCAAATGGTTTACTAATATGTTTAATAAAATATAGCAGAATAATATTTCAACCATGTAAAGTCAACACTGGTATTAAGAACCATTATCACTGTCATTAACAAATGAGGAAAGACTTTAAGCTTCAAGCACTCTTCTAATTTTCTGGTAACACCAAAAACTCACCATCTCTAGTGTCAGTGATTTGCGATTTTTGCACAAATCTCATTGCAAATGATCAGACAACAACATTTTGCACAAATCTCATTGCAAACAGTCCAGGAAGGCAGGTAAGTTGGGGGGTTCTTTTGGGGGGTAGGTAGGGAAAGGTGAGGGGATCTAGATACATAGGGAAGAGTGAGGGAGGCACAGGCATGGAGCAGGAGGGACCAGGTCTTGTGCACGTCTACTTTGGAGCAAGTCTCCAAGCCAGGGAAGGCTGCTTAGGATTGCAACTGTGCCAGGGTGACCAGATGCCAAACCCAAAATTCCTGAACCCCAAGGCCAAAATTCCTACCCGCTTAAAAAATTGCCAAAAATGTATTTTTTTGTTTTTATATTTTTGATTTTTACTTTTTTGGCCATAATGTTTGATAGGAAGGAGATATCTCAAAACTGATTGTTGCACTGGATTCTGCTCTTCAATACGAATCCAACGACATATGATATGATGGGGTACGGTGCTCCAGGATTGGCCCTATCACTCTATCAGACGCACAGACATTTTTCCCCCCTTTGGGAAGAAAAAAAAGTGCGTCTTATAAACCGGGAAATACGGTGTATATATATAAAAAAGAAAAGTCACTGACTGACTGGCTCACTCACTGACTCATCAACACCCTGACAAAACCACTGGGCCTAGAAGCATGAAATTTGGGGCGGGTGTTCCTTCTATGACAGAGGAAGTCACTAAGAACTGATTTTTGGTAATTCCAACCGAAAGGGGGTGAAATGGAGCACAACATGTTTTCCTCCCTATACTTTGCATTCAAGAATTGGTGACTGAGGGATGGTCTGCCCCTGCCCCCGGACCTAGAAGCATGAAATTTGGGGAGGGTGTTCCTTCTGTCACATGAACACCCACCAATAACCCATGTGGAGAAATTTAACCCTAAAGGGGCTGAAAAGGTGTGCAATGTGTTTTGGTCTTATACTTAACATGGAAGACTGACCAACATCCTGCCAGTTTGGTGCTTGGTCCCTGGTGCAGTGGGGGGATATTGTTCGGAGGGAGGGATTGCACTGGGGAGGATGCTGTGCATGGGGGTGTTGCACATGGGGAGATGATGCACATTGGGGGTTTATGTGCATGGGGGGTTGATGCGCATGGGGGGTTGATGCACATGGGGAGATGTTGCACATGGGGGGTTGATGCTCATGGGGGGTTGATGCGTGTGGGGGTTTGATGCGCTCGGGAGAGTTGTTGCACATGGGGAGATGATGCACACAGGGGATTGATATGCATGGGAGGTTGATGCACATGGGGGTTTGATGCGCCATGGGGGGTGACATATGGGGGAATTTTACTCCCACAATGCGGGTACGCTTTTCGCTAGTAAATAAATATGAGTAGCATCAATAGATAACAGCATTTCTCAAACTGTGGGTTGCAGATCACTGGTAGGTCACATTCCTATATCCCTTGGGCCCGATGTGATGCTCCCTATAGTGAAGCAGTGCCTTACTGGGAGTCCACGAAGGCTTTTTCAGGATTGTGTTAGGCAGGCCCATAACCCTGCCTATTGTATTTCATAGATCACAGAATTCCCCATGGAAATGATCGGAAGCAACTTCCAGTTTGCAGAAGCAACATATGGTTTCTTCTATTGTGTAATCTGAGGCCTGTTGAGGCCAAAAGAGTGGTTCAAGGATCCAACATGACCTGGTTGCAGCCTCCAAGGCCTCCTAATCATGGCACTATAGAGAGCAACACATTGTGATCCATAGTGGAGGTCAAGGTGGATTGTGGTGCTGAAAGATTTGGGAACTACTGGAAGACAGTATGTTGAAAAACCTTTAAAATATTATGAACATCAAAAAGCAACAATATTTTATATCTCCAAAACAGTGTTTGTGGTTAGAGTGCAGGATGTATTTTGCAGTAGTGTAGCTAGTGGGTGCAGTTGCACTGGGCTACAATCTTTAGGGGGCTACAAGCTGGACTTGATATTAGTGGTTAAAATTGTGGAAAACAGTGTATGTATGAATAATACCATTATGTTATATATTGTTGGAAAGGTAATTTAATGCAGGATGCAATGAAACAAACTGCATTGAAATAACTATGTTCTATCAAAATTTATGGCTAAATTAAAAACGAAAACACAAAAAAGCCTATGGAACAAAAAAGCAGATTTACTTAACTTTTTAATGATACTGATTGCTTTGAGAGACAATGAGATGTAACTATGATACAGTATGGAACTAATAAGCTGTTAATAAGAATCAACTCTCTGTACATATATCATAAAACAGTTATCCATGCTAACTGGTTGTAGAAACATTTCTAAGTGGTGCTCCCATTTATTTAACAGGGAAAGAATAACTATTCCTCTTTGCCCAGGCTAGGGACACAATTTTAATTATTTTACTTCACACAATCCACAGTAACTACGGGGAGTCCTTGCTCCGGTGTAAGAACAATTTGCTGTGGATTGCAGTATGAATTTCCCATAGGTTTTCATTAGATGGTGCAGTAACTACGGGTACACGTAATGTCTCTTACGTGCTCCCATAGTTACTCTGGATTGTAACATTAATTAAATTTGATTTTGTTGTTGAGGGGAGGGCAACAAAATCTTCTTTCACTCCAGAAAGGAAATAGGTGCTTTAGCTGTGTGACTAGCAGAGCAAATGGGTGGTGAACTGCTGAGGAGGAAGTGGTAAGCTTTTTCTTACCTCTTTTCTTTTTAATTTTTTTATTTTTTAATAAAAAAATTCTCTTAAAAAATTATTTTTATTTTTTAAAATTTTCTTTTTAAAAATACCCAGGGATGACATCAATTCTGGTTGTGACATCACTTCCAGGGAAAGATTTTGAGCTTTGCACTGGGATACATGATCATTAGCTACACCACTGGTACTTTGTAACAAATAATCTTCTATATATATAAAAGAGAAAAGTCACTCACTGACTGACTGACTCACTGACTCACTCACTCATCACTGCCCTGCCAAAACCGGTGGGCCTAGAAGCGTGAAATTTGGGGTGGGTGTTCCTTCCGTGACTGAGGGTGCACTAAGAACCAGTTTTCGGAAATTCCAATGGGAAGGGGGTGAAAAGGGGCACAACGCGTTTTCCTCCCTATACTTTGCAATGAGAATTGCTGACTCATCAACATTCCTCCCCAACTGCTGGGCCTGAAGCATGGAATTCTGGGAGTTCCTTCTGTCACCTGAACACCCACCAAGAACCATCTGGAGACATTTAACCCTTCAGGGGCTGAAAAGGGGGCAACGTGTTTCTGTCCTATACTTAACATGGGAGACTGAATAACATCCAGCCAATTTAGTACTCAGATCCTGGTGCACTGGGGGATGTTGTTCGGAGGAAGAGGTTGCGCTGGTGAGGATGCTGCGCATGAGGGGAAATTGCACATGAGGGGAAATTGTGTATGGGGGAAGTTGCGCGTGTAGGAAAGTTGCACAGAGGGGAAGTTGCACATGGAAGGAAAATTGCACATGGGAGGAAGTTGCGCATGGAGGAAACTTGCGCATGGGGAAAGTTGCGCATGGAGGAAGTTGCGCACGGGGAAAAGTGCGGACGGGGAAAACTGCGCATGGGGAAAGTTGCGTATGGGGAAAGTTGCGCACAGGGGAAGTTGCGCACGGGGAAGTTGCGCACGGGGCAGAGTTGCGCACGGGGCAGAGTTGCGCATATGGAAAGTTGCGCATGGGGAAGTTGCACATGGGGGGATGATGCACATGGAGGAAAGTTGCGCACAGGGAAAGTTGCGCATGGGGGAAGTTGCACATGGGGATGATGCACATGGAGGAAAGTTGCGCACGGGGGGAAGTTGCGCACGGGGGGAAGTTGCACACGGGGGAAAGTTGCACATGGGGGAAGTTGCGCCTGGGGGTAGTTGCGCATGGGAGGAAAGTTGCGCATGTGGAAAAGTTGTGTATGGGGGGAAGTTGCGCATGGAGTGAAGTTGCGCATGGGGAGAAGTTGCACATGGGGGAAGTTGCGCATGGGGGAAGTTGCGCATGGGAGGAAGTTGCACATGGGGTTTGATGCATATGGGGGAAGTTGCACATGGGGGGTTGATGCGCATGGGGAAGTTGTGCATTGGGGGTTGATGTGCATGGGGGGAAGTTGTGCATGGGGTACTTTTGTGCATGCTGGGTTGATGCGCATGGGTGAAGTTGCGCTTGGGGGGGTTGATGTGTATGGGGGAATTTGCGCATGGGGGGTTGTTACGCCTGGGGGAAAGTTATCCATGGGGGGTTGATGCATATGGGGGGATGGCATACGGGGGAATTTTACTCCCGCAACGCGGGTACGCCTTTCGCTAGTAATTGATAAATCTGCACTATTTCAAAGAATTGAATGGTGACAACATCAGCAATGCTCATTGTGAATTGTCTGTGGAAGCAATCTGTTTTGGAAGATATAACAAATGGATACAGTAGGTGACCATCAAGGGGACAGATGGATAGAAAAGTACAAAGAGGTTTCTCCGACAAGAAATTGGCTCAATTAGTTGGCCGTTTTCACTAAATCATATGGGTGCTTCAGATATCAGAGAAATAGCTGTAAGCAATCAAGGGACCTGTCTCATACTATAAACAAGAAAGATGAGGTCACTGCTCTGGCTGCCAGAGATTTGGGGATTTGCTCTCAGGTTTTTCTCTTCTTCTGGTTGTATGACTGGAAGTTTTTACCAGAAGTTATACGGTATTTGATTTTGGTCCCCAAGTTATTTGCTGTCACTTTTCAGAGACCCTTTATTTTCCTCTAATATTGAAGTTGAGCCATATTTGGAATGTCCAGTTTGTCATTTGTGGGCATAAAAAAATTATTCTATCTCAGCAGCAAGTTCTTTTAACATTTTCCCTTGATTTGCACTTTGGTGAAAATGAATCCAGTCTTGACACTCTGTTCCAGTACCGTTCCAGATACACGGACAACACTTTGCTTGCCTAAATGAATGAAAGGCACTACTAAATAGGAAAAGGGAAGGGGGAAGAATCAATAAGCTGTGGTCCTTATTCAGTGAATTCTTTTCTCATGAAGCTATGAACCAAACAAGTTTGTGTAACAGCTTCTGGTTACACATTGTATATAATCATTGTTAACTCTATATGGTAATAAATGAAACATACTCCCAAATCCAGAGTAACTATGGGAGCACGTAAGAGACATTACGTGCACTCGTAGTTACTGCACCTCCTAGTAAAAACCTGTGAGAAATTCTTATTGGAATCCAGAGTAAATTGTTCTTACACTGGAGCAAGGACTCCCCGTAGTTGCTCTGGATTTTGCCCACAGTCCCCCTTTCCTGCTGAGGTGAGATCCTGGGGATTGCATCACTGCCCTTGCTCCTCCCCTACAAAGACTGAGCGCGCAATCCAGAGTAACTACGGGGAGTCCTTGCTCCGGTGTAAGAACAATTTACTCTGGATTCCAATATGAATTTCCCATAGATTTTCACTAGGTGGTGTAGTAACTACGGGTGCACGTGATGTTTCTTATGTGCTCCCTTAGTTACTCTGGATTGTAGGGTTAGGCTGCAATTCTAACCACACTTTCCTGGGAAAAAGTACTATTGAACACAATGGGACTAACTTCTCAGTAGACATTTTTAGGATTGCACTATTATTTAGTGAGTAAACCTCCCTAAAAGTTTGAGAAGCACTGCAAATCACACTTACATGGAAGTTGGTTCCATTGAATTATATGAGATTTCCTTGACTAGAAAATTTTAAAAAGAGATGTTGTACTGAAAAAGATAATACCAGCAAAGTTAGGTCTGCTGTGTGTATTCATTTACACACATAGAGCTGTGGTCATTTCAAACTGCTTTTTTATTGTATTTTTTTTAAAAAAGAAAAATCTCCTCAGCTATATTTGTCTTAAATATATTTGTCTTAAATACTCTGGATTGTAGGGATTGTGTGTGTTTGCTTTCATGTTTCTGTCTTTCTGTCTTTCTGTATTTATGATCCACAACTTCAAGGCTATGAAGTGGAACCGACATGCTGTCTTTCAGATTCTAAGAATTCTTCCCCTTCCTCAGAATGTGTTTTGCTGACATTGCGCACAATCCAGAGTAACCACGGGGAGTCCTTGCTTCAGAGTAAGAACAATTTGCTCTGGATTGCAATATGAATTACCCATAGGTTTTCACTAGGTGGTGCAGTAACTACGGGTGCATGTAAAGTCTCTTACGTGCCCCCTTAGTTACTCTGGATTGTAGGGATTGTGTGTGTTTGATTTCATGTTTCTGTCTGTCTGTCTGTCTGTCTGTCTTTATTTATTTATTTATTTATTTATTTCCAAACCCTCCTGATCAGCAGACTGCAATATTTCCAGAAAAAAACAAACTGGAGTATCCCAGTTTGGGGAAATTGCATTCACATACTGACAAGTTTGAGGTGGTCTTGATCCTGGTTTTGTGGAAGAGAATTATGGCAACACTAAGCTGATCGCATCTCCATTAACATTTTGTCCCTCAAGGATTTTTTTTTTTCCGTGTTTGGGTAGGCATAATTTGCTTTTGGAAAGGAGACAGCTATGCAAGACAAATGTAAATTGACTAATTTCAGGCAATTATCTTGTCAAATGATTATGTTTACTCACATTATGGAGGGAAGCAAACAAGGTAAACAGTAGTTCATTAACATCCTGTGTGAAGGTTGTATGGGTGCAGTCCCTTGAATGACATATCATCATAGTTTATTATCAGAAATGCTATTTTCATTCAATATCATATCAGTACACATAATGTTGGGAATACATATGTATTTATTATTATTATCTATATATATAAAAGAGAAAAGTCATTGACTGACTGACTCACTCACTCACTCACTGACTCACTCATCAACGCCTTGCCAAAACCGCTGGGCCTAGAAGCGTGAAATTTGGGGTGGGTGTTCTTTCCATGATGGAGGGGTTCACTAAGAACCGGTTTTCGGAAATTCCAACTGGAAGGGGGTGAAAAGGGGCGCAACTTGTTTTCCTCCCTATACTTTGCATTGGAGAATTGATGACTCATCAACATTCCGCCCCAACTGCTGGGCCTGAAGCATGGAATTCTGGGAGGGATCCTTCTGTCACCTGAACACCCACCAAGAACCCATCTGGAGAAATTTAACCCTTAAGGGGCTGAAAAAGGGTCAACATGTTTAACATGGAAGACTGACCAACCTCCGGCCAATTTGGTGCTCGGACCCTGGTGCACGGGGAGGATGCTGTTAAGAGGAAGAGGTTGCATTGGCAAGGATGGGCATGGGGGAAGTTGTGCATGGGGGATGATGCTCATGGAGGAAGTTGCACATGGGGGACGATGCACATGGGGGACTGATGCACATGGGGAAACTTGTGCATGAGGGTTGATGCGCATGGGGGAAAGTTGCGCATGGGGGAAAGTTGCACATAGGGGATAGTTGCCCATGGGGGATGATGCACATGGGGAAAAGTTGTGCATGGGGGGATGATGCGCATGGGGAAGTTGCAGATGGGGAAAGTTGCACATTGGGAGGTTGCGCATGTGGGGAAATTGTGCATGTGGGGATGATGCGCATGTGGAGATGATGCGCATGGTGAATATTGTGCATGGGGAAAAGTTGCGCATGGGAGAAGTTGCACATGGGGATGATGTGCATGGGGATGATGCGCATGAGGGGAAGTGGCACATGGGGGGATGTTGCGCATGGAGTGTTTATGCGCTGTGTGGGATGGTGTATGGGGAAATGTTACTCCCGCAATGCGGGTATGCTTTTTCTAGTTATCCATAAATACACAGCAATACACTAAATACACTATGGATATAGTTATCCATAAATACACAGGTAGATGAGTTGACCAGAGTGGACATGTATCCTTTTCATATCATCTTAGTATCTCTTGCAGCAACTATAGACTGTTTCATTTCTGCTAGTCAGATCCCATGTACTGTGGGGTGGGGAGAGCTGGTTTGTTTACATACTTTTGAAAGCAGGGGTTATATACCATCAGAAGTCCATTGTAGGCCTTTTTGTCCTACAACACACTTCAAAATTTGGAGAAGCTGTTTGTTTAAGGTTGCAGTCCTAAAGACACTTTCCTGGAAGTAAGACCTATTGAACACAATGAGGCTTATTATAGAGTAGACATGGTTAGGATTATGCTCTATGTCTATCAAGAATTGTCAATATCTGGGTTTTCTAGCCTGCATTGCTTGAGATTGTGGCAGAATCATGCAGGACCAGAACTGGGGACAAGTAAATAAGATAACAGGATTTTCCATTTGGAGGGACTTCTAAGCATGAAATCTTAAAAGTGTTACATAATCTGTTAGTTACTACTTTGTAATGCATATAGGCCTAGTGCAAGATATTTGGGCATGGGCTGCCCCCATGCTTAGGTCATTGGTGTAAGACACTGGCTGAAGAACAAGGCTGGGTACTGGGCAGTAGGGCTTTAATTTATGATTGAGGAATATTTATTCCTTCATACAAGATTATGCTATGGTAGCGAGGCTGAATTTACAAGTCCTTTGAAGAAGGTGACACATGAATGCCTTGCAGTGCTACATCTAAGGAATGTAGGCTAAGTAATGTTTCTTAAACTATGGATTGAGATTTCAGGCGGATCCCTATTCATCTCAATGTATGTTTTATTTTTAGTCTATTAGACTTCATGTCACCATGGTGTGTGACCACATTTGGGAAAATGTTACAGATCTGTACTTTTAACTGGCTACTATGTATATTTTAAACAATGATAGTAGATGGAACTATCTCCTCAATATGCATGGGGATAATTGCAGCCCAGGATTGTTAATAATTTTCCTGTTTGATAATGTCACTTCCAGTGATAATGACATCACTTTCGAAGGGTGCTGACAAATTCTGGTTCTAAAAAGTGTCTCCTGGTGCTAAAAGTTTGAGAACCACTGAGCTAAGGAATCTATATGGAGTGAGGAAAGAATTGCACATTTTGGAACATGAGGACACTGGCAGTGGTGCGCTGTCTCCTTGTTCCATGCAAGAATTTGGAAAGAATGGGAATGATGCTGTCTGCACCATTTCCTACCCTGCACCACTTCCGTTCATTTGAAACAAGAGGAAGAAGGCTGCATGCCAATCCCTGTGTTGGGTCACATTATGGCAGTAGCTAGCTTAGTAATCTATGACATAGGAATATTTTTCTAGGCCAGTCTAATAATTTTTGACCAGACAGCACAAGCAGGTTGTTTCAAGGACAGTTTACTCAGTGAATGCCAATTGGCTTAGCATGCGCTTGCTGTTTACTCTGGGGTTTGATAACTTAGATATGCCCACACATTACTCATTTTCTGTGGTAATTTTATCTCTGCCTTACATTAGTAGTAAACAGTCCCTTTCTGTTCTGGTTTCACTTTGTGGCTGGCTCTTATACATTATTTTTGTTTGCACCTGTTGTGTTTCTGTCTGGCACGTTGTCTTTTGTCCTCTCTTATTCCCATAACACTGCTGCCGGTTAGCCTTCATACCATAAGTATGGTATGTTTTCCATGCTTTAGAAAGCATGGTATGTTACACAAACCTGCTCAACCACCCCATAGTGCCTGGGATCTGGCCAGTAGACAGGTAACAATCCACAGTTACTGCGAGAGATGTGATATATGTTTCTACTGTCCACCATCACTGTGGTCTGGAACCTGGATCATTGGCACATATATAGTACAGCCAACACAGAGCTTACTTGTTATGGAGGTTACTAAGTTATGATATTTATTACTGTACTAGTAATAGCCCACAGCTGTTGCTTGCAAAGGTATAATATAAAAACATTCATCAGTAAAAGAACAATCCCCGTTTCCAGCATCTCAACTGCCCTTTTGCCTCTTCTCCTCAATGTTACTCCTCAACTGCCGCCCTTAATTGACTTTTTCCCACTTCTCAATTGGCCTCCAAGCATCATCCAGCCTAGCCTGTTATCTGTCCCAAAGACAGTTACAAATAATAGTTGCAGTGGGAATAAAACCCTCAGCTTCTGTGCCCCAGACACATGGCAATAGAACCCTCGACCTTTTCTGACTCAGAGACACATGAGAATGGTACCCTCAGCCTTCTCTGCCTCAGAGACTTATGTCAATAGAACCCTCAGCCTGCTTGATTGATTTGCAGGCACAGTTAATACTGGATTTTAGAAAATTTGCAGAGGATGGGTTCAGATGAAGGTTTATTCATCTTTCTCACAAGAACTATTTACATCACAGTCAAAAATTTATGTTAATCTACATATTTGTGCTTCATGGTAACATTACATAGAAATTTCACCTTAAGAAGCTAATAGGAATTTGAATATACATATATTTGGGGGAAACGTGCCTTGTAACTTGTTTCTAACATGACTCAGTAAAGCTACCTGACTATAAATGAAGAACTTGATCATTATGATCGTTGACCATTATGATTTCTAATGAAAAGATGAAAAATTCTGAAAAGAAATTGTATTTAAGCAATCAATCCCTTCCCTAGTACAGTGGCGCCTCAGGTAGCAAACACCTCACATAAAGTATGTTCCATGTAACAAAAAAATTTTCTCTAGGATTCTGCTTCATGTAAAAAACTGTGCTTCATGTAACAAGCACACTTGTTGGCAGTTGGGGCAGATGCGCTTGGCCGGCAGCCCTTTAAAAAAGTGTCAGGGCTGCCTAATGCGCCTGCCCATAGCAAAAGAAACACTTCCACGCTGTTCCTACTGTGGCTGGGCGTCCGCTGGGTAGAGGGAGAGAAGAGCAGTGGAGAAGAGGGAAGCAGCTCAGGTTTAGCCAGAAGAGAGCAGGGGAGAGAGAGGCTCAGGATGAAGAAGAGAAAGTGGGGAGACACTTGAAAAGTGTCTTTGACTGCAGCCTCCTAACCTAACCATGTCTACCCAGAAGTAGAGTAGGATTCACTAAAAACAATGGGATTTACTTCTGAGTACCATAAGACTATGCTATTAATGGTGTTGTTCTCAAAACAAGAACCAACCAAAAAATTGCCTTACACTCCTAAATGTTTTCTGAAGTTCAGAAGGAGATATAAAAGAGAACATTTGATCTGTCTCGATGTTCCTGATGTGTTACAGTAATGTAATGTTCTAACCCAGAGGTTAAGGAGCTTTGTGCTTGGGGGAAAAGTGTCTGTAATTAACTTTCTAATTGTTGCTTGCTGTTTATATATGAAGAAACATTCTTTAATCCCCTAGTTTCTTTTCTTATCTGTGTATAATTAATTTCCAATTCCCCAGACACAAGGACATTCTTTTTTCTAGCAATCTGAACTTAAACATTTGCTGTTTTCCTAAATACAGTGGTGCCACACGTAACAAATTTAATTCATTCCGGAGGCATGTTTGTTACGTGAAACATTTTTTACGTGAAGCAGATTTTCCTATAGGAAACATCGAAGAAGTTTTCTTTTAGTGGAGAGTTTTAATACAGAACAGAACAATGTCTTATCTGTGTTTGAGGGCTTTTAGTGTGTGTGTGTGTGTGTGTGTGTGTGTGTGTGTGTGTGTGTGTGTGTGTGTGTGTAAGAAGGTTAAATGAAATGATGTGGTCAAGAGACAGAAGAATCAATGAAGTTTGAATGTGGGCATCATATTGCAGCTCGTTTTTTCCACAATAGATTGCATAAGATTATGCAAGGTGGCAAGGAGTGGGGCTTTGTGGATGCATACGGATAACCTGTACCATCTATAGCAGCGTTTCTCAAAGTGGGGGTCGGGACCCCTTTGGGGATTGCCTAGAGCTTTCCTGGGGGTCACCTAAAGACCCCTGGTGCAGGGGGCCAGGTCAAGCTTGCCAGACCTCCGGCAGTAACTGTGCACGCACTGGGGCTGACTGACAGCCTCAGGGCCCAATCCTATGCATGCCTACTCTGAAATAAATCCCATTATAGTCAGGGGGCCTTTACTCCCATATAAATGTGGATAGGATTGCCGCCTCAGGCCCCAATCCTACACATGCCTACTCTGAAATAAATCCCATTGTGTTCCATGTGTGCATAGAACACACATTTCATTTGTAACAATGAAAATACATCCTGCATATTGGATATTTACATTACGATTCATAACAGTAGCAAAATTATAGTTATAAAGTAGCAACGAAAATAATTTTAGGATTGGGGGTCCCCACAACATGAGGAACTTATAAAGGGGTCACGGTGTTAGGAAGGTTGAGAACCACTGATCTATAGGAATGTTCCAGTGGCTTTCCAAGGGAATTTATATACAGAGCTAAAATTCACATAAAGAGCTTAATTCATTCCGGAGGAATGCTTTTTAAGTGAAACGCTCTTTAAGTGAAGCAGAATTTTCCATAGGAAATTTTCCATAGGTTCCACAACTGTGTTTTGATGACAAAACACAGAAATTGAATTCAAAACATGCATTCAATGTGCATGAGCCTATGAAGTCTATTTAGGGTGCAATCCTAAAGACACTTTCCTGGGAGTAAGCCCCATTTAACACAATGGGGCTTACTTCTGGGTAGACATGGTTAAGAGGCTGCAAACAAAGACACTTTCCTGGGAGTAAGCCCCATTTAACACAATCAATCAAAAACGCTTACCTGGCCTCTGCTGAAAGTTCAAGGTGGTTGGTGGGGGCAGTTAGGGGCACCTGCTTCTGGCACCTCTGGGCAACTGACCCAAGTTGGGGGCAGTTAGAGGCAGCAGCACTGGCCGGCAGCCCTTTTAGAGAGCCTCCGTGTGGAGCATCAGTGCCACATAGCATGCGTGCCCCTCTTGCTTGTTAAGTGAAGCGGAACTTTTTATGTGAAGCAAGATTTATTTGAAATTTTTGCTTGCTTTGTGAAACGCTTGTTAAGCGAGGCGCTTGTTAAGCAAGATACCACTGTATATTTATTAGGCTGTGTATAGGCATATCAATTTCTACCGCATCTGATTGGTTGCAATTATAATTTTAAAAAATCTTTTAAAAACTCAATTCAACTGTAAAATGATAAAGTCATAGTCTTTTAAGGCTGCTTCTTAATAGGGAAAGTGCCTTTGTGTAAACTTACACAATTATATATGGATTTTCTATTTCAAGGTTAGCTATAATTTATTCAGGCAAAATAGTATACCAAGAACAATGATCACACAAGTAATAAAAATAGATCAGGTAACACAACCTCTATTGCTATGGTTTTAGATGATTTAACATTCACTTTTAAAAATTATGGAGGGTGACTTAATGTACTGACTTAAAGTAAACTTAGTTCCTATACTAAGGGCAAAATCCAGAGCAGTTATGGGTTCATGCAGTTACATCACCCTCTGGTGTTATCTTATGGAAAGTCACCTTAACTGCTCTGGATTTGACTGCTCTGCTTAATTTGACTTTAGGATATGGGCCTAAGGCTACAGTCCTATGCACGGTTCACTGGAAATGAATTATAGCTTTGAATTGCTAATCTGCCTGTTGCAGACTCACAGCATTTTAAGCATTTTTAAAAATATGACGTACTAAACACCAGTACTTCTAACTAGTAGCCCAATCTTAATTGTATGGTGATGTAGCAGTGCCATCTCAAGCTATGCTGTATCTCATGGGGGAATTTTGGCTGCTGGAGGTCTCCTTGGAAAAAGGACATTTGTCTCCTTACACTTGCATAAGCTTTAATAGCTGTAATGGGCCAACTCACAGGAAGGTTAGGCCTGGAACGGGCATAGGATATGGTGTATACTGGTCCCAATGACCCTGCCACCTCTTGGACCCAGTCTATCCACCTAGACCTCCACTGGTGCTCCCTACCCTATGATGTGACTCCCAGTAGTGCTGTCATGTTCTGCCACTGCAACCAGTGATGGGATTCAAAGAAATTAACAACCGGTTCTCTGCCCATCTGGCAGCCACTTTTAAATGGCTATTTTTAAACTTTATATGCCCTATCTCTCATTAACAACTGGTTCTATAGAGTAGTTGCGAACCTGCTGGAGCCCACCACTGACTGCAACATTTGGTTAGGATTGTTCCTTCCTTTTTTCCACATGGAACTCTGAAAACTGGTAGCTCTGTGATGTTGTGTATATGTACAGATTGCTGATAAAGAACTATTAACCATACATGCACTGATTCTAGATTTTTTATTATTTAATAACTATGGATGGAAAGTGAGGAATGATTACCTCCTGAAATCTTGATATTATAGATCACGAGTCATTATTGTGGTTTCTGGAGTTTGTTGCACTCCTGTATTGAGTCTTGGGGAGCTATGCCAGAACACATGTTGAGTCCTGGGGAACGCCAGAGCAACAGTGCAGAGCCTGTGACAGTGACTATGCCGCATAGTGTGATCCTAACCATGTCTACTCAAAAGCTAGCCCCATTGTGTTCAATAGGTCTTACTCCCAAGAAAGTGTCTTTAGGATTGCAGCCTTAGATAGCCCTCACCACTCCTAGAAGCACATTTTTAATAACAGAGCTTTAGACCATGAACTAGATGCAGAAGTCTCGATAGTCAAACTACTGCAATCATACGGCCAGTTGAAGTGATATTTGCCCAATGAGTCTGCCCACATGTGAGTGAAATACTTTATGTTTCCAACTTCCATGATTAGTTTTAGTAATTGTGTGGGGTGACTGCCTATGGGCACAATCCAGAAGTGCCCTTGGGTTATATCTCTCACTGGGCTGACCCAGTGAGTTACTGACCCAGTGAGTTACTGGGGTGACCCAGAGAGTTACTGCTCCACTCTAGTTACTCTGGAAAAAGCTTGAGGCAGCCTAAGGCAACATAGGCTGTCCCAAGACAGCCCTCAACATGCCTCTTCTGAATTGCCAAGGGTGCCCCAGCTAGGGTAGCCCAGGTCCACCTGTGCTGGGGCAGCCTATATTGCCTTAGGCTGCCCCAAGCCTTTTCAAGAATAACTAGGGTGGCTCTTCTTGCAATTGGGTCAGCCCAGTGCTAGATAGGGGAACCCAAGTGCACTTCTGGATTGTGCCCTAAGTTACACAAGTACAGTCAGTCTGACTTGCCTGTGCTGCATCCTGCACACCATTGAAACTGTTGCAGCACTACCAGGAGGCAAGGGGAAGCTTTTTCCCTTTCCCCGTATAGTGCTAGAACAGCCCCAATGGGTCTGCTCAGGTCTGAGCCACATTAGAGTGGCTCCACCTCTGGAATTGGTGCAGAACTGAGTAGACAGAAGCAGCCAGAAGCTGCTCTTGACTGCCCAAGGACCAAGTTTTAGATCCATCATAACTGCCAGACCTGAGTCTTGCCTCCCACTTCCAACCAGTAGGACTTTTAAGTTAAAATATTCTGGTCTGCTACCTGTGAATAGTTCTCAGTGTGCAACTGTATGAAAATGTTCTCCAATATAATACCAAAGTGCTAAGCACTGTCAACTGCAAATCATAACCTGGAATTCCTAGGAGAAGGCTCAGTTCCTTTCCTAAGAAGAAAATGATTGAAAAGTACTGGAAAGTAGAGCATCCGTTCAATGTAATATACCAAACCACATTCAAGACATTTAAATTCAGGAATACAATAAAATGGGTCATATTTTGAATGCTGTTCTATTTCCCATAGGCACATTTAAAATTGGCTTTCTAATTCAGAGTCACAATTTAGCTCTGGCAAATACTTGGAGTGGCTTATTGGCTCAATAGAAATATATTAGTCTTGGCATGTTTAGGTTTTTGCTGTGGCTTCAGATTGGCCCCATTTCAGCTATCACATAAACAAGTGCTCCCATTCATAGGTGATGGTCTGACAGTGGAATTAGTCTTCCCACTCAGCTTTTGCCAAATATACGCTGTAAACATTTTAATTATACCAAAGACCAGGTGTAATTTGTCCATTTTCACTCTCAGGAATTTTTAAAAATAATTAGGTATCCTAACCATGTTTAATCTACCCTTTTTGCTGCTTGATGATTGCTGTGTCTTCTAATATCAGAAATATAACCATTGCATGTGCAGTGATTTTAAAACTGAGCATGTGGCTAGTCAGATGTTACCTATCTCACAGGGTTGTTAAGACGTGAGCAGGAAGGGAGAAACTAAAGTTTTGTAAGCCACCCCAGGCATTTGCTGTGGCATCTGAAAAGAGCAATGTTCACCAGTCAATCGGTAAACACACTTTAGCAGTAATACAATTGCCCTGGAGTGGAGAGGAGCATAGCCCTGGTACTTTAAGAGGTAACTGGCAAGTGGAACTCTTTCAAGTCCATGCTCCTCTTTTATTTAGCAGGGAGAGAGTGACTGGCTCGTCTCACCCCAGCAATATCTGTTCTCGTGGCTTCTGCTGGTGTTCTTTTTGCATTTTAGATTGTGAGCCCTTTTAGGACAGGGATCCATTAGCTATTAGCTATTAATTTTTTCATTTTCTTTGTAAATCGTTTTGTGAATTTTTTAGTTGAAAAGCAGTAAATAAAATACTGTCGATAAATACTGTAGATTTTCAGTGGGTGAAATCAGAGCACTTCCAAAAGGTTCTTATGTCATACTGAGAACCCAATCCTATGCATGTCCACTCAGATGGCAGGTCCATTATAGTCAGTGGGGCTTAGGTAAGTGTGGATAGGATGACAGCCTAAAATGAACTGCTAAACTCCTTTTGTTCTGCTGTTATCATCATTGTCTGTGAAATTGGCCATTACTTTCCAACTCTGTATTACTTATGTTGAGAACATCCTTTAATACAGTGGTTTTCAATCTTCCTAATGCTGTGACCCCTTTATAAGTTCCTCATGTTGTGGGGACCCCCAACCATAAAATTATTTTCATTGCTACTGCTGCAGTGCTATGCACACTTTCCTGGGAGTAAACCTCACTGAACTCAATGAGAATGATTTCTCAGTACACATGCATAGAATTTTTAGTATGACATTTTTTTTCTATCTATTTTTTTCTATCATTTTTTTAGTATGACATATTTTTCTATTTTAGTATGACTTTTTTTCTATTTTAGTATGACATTTTTTTCTATCTGCGGGGGGTGGGGGGAAGAGGCTGCTGTCTGTGGTGGGTATGTGGGGTGCCTCCCTGCCCCAAGGCTCCACATTGGTCTCACACCAGCTCAGAGGCTCCTTCTGAGCCACTTCTCAGCGGCTTCTTCCAGCCGCAGCGGCTCCAGCGTTTCTGTTAGATCTTCCCACCTGGCCCCCTGCACCAGGGGTCTTTAAGTGACCCCCAAGAAAGCTCAGGCGATCCCCACAGGGGTCCCGACCCCCATTTTGAGAAACGCTGCTTTAATAGAACATCTTGGGACAGGAAGTCACTGTCAGTCCAGTCTCACACCATCAGACAAGATTCCCCATTCTCAAGGACCTTTCATCACTTCTAGAAAAGGTTTGAGATATCTGGAAAATCTTGCTGTTGTGGATAATGCAGATTCTGTCTGCATCATGATGATGGTAAATGTGTCTTCATTACTCAGGAGTCATTCAGTGCAACAGACCCATCTTATTCCTCATTCATTAAGATCAAACCCATCTTAAGCCTGAAATAAGAAAAAATAAGTTGTATGAAGAACCATTAATCATTATCAAGACCAAGTATGAACAAATAGAAATGTGATACAGCTTCAAATTAGTTCCTAATTGGGTGTTGTCTCTTACATGATACTTGTCATGTTAAGTCACCAAAAATTAGATGAAAACATCAATTACAACTTGACAAACAACTGAACTTTATATTTGCATGTTACCATTTTCTTTAAAATATTTGGCTAGGAGGTTCACTGTTTTAGAAATCAATCCTATACACATGTGCTTAGAATTCCCACTTTGAGGAAAAAGTCTCATCCTGGAAAAGGGTCATGAGCCATCAGCATACGTTCTGTTCTGTTGTCATGAAAGCCACACCACCATCGTGTACTTTGGGGCCACCAGCATAAATAGTTGGAAACTCTGTGAGCACCTGAGTGGTTTACACAGCCCATGACAAAGCAGATAAACTGGCAGTGGAGGCAATTCAGGGGGATGATGGAAAGGAATGGGCTAAACCAGGTTATGGAGGATCCTGGCAGCAGTGACTTATGCTATGAGTCTATCTGCCTGTTCCAAGCCTAACAAGCACCCTGTTTCCTTGAACTTGCCACACCTAAATATCTGGTGTAGTAGAAGACCTATTAGAAGCCAGGTGGCTTATGGGGAGATAAGTAACAAATATTTTCACTTCCCAGGATCTCTGTTTGTGCCTCCACTATAGCATGTAGCATGTGCTGCATCAGTACCATTGCATCACTCAGGCGGTTGGTTGATAGGATTTAGCCATTAGTCTTCTACAACAGAAAGCAAAAACATGTTCTGTAACATTTTAGAAGACCAAAAGATTTCTTGTCAGTGATGTAGTGTTAAATTATACAGCGCAGAAGCTTTTCATCATGTTCCATTGCGGACAACCCCATCACCACATTACATCACCATGCTTGGTTTCCTCAAGCCTGTATTGGACAACTACAATCCAAAATTGCTCACCCTGCCAACATACTGGACAAATGCTAATGAAGTTGTTTATTTTTAACAGATAGAAATCTTATTTATAAATAAATAAATAAATAAATAAATAAATAAATAAATAAATAAATAAATAAATAAAACTCTATATAACAAAGAGCCCAATCCTCCCACCAGCTAATGCTGAGTTGCCAGTGTGTGTGCTGTTTCCTATGGGATGGCAGTCAGCAGGCAGTCATCAACAAAACTTTTGTACTTATCTCCTGATAGGCTGCCTGGTTGCTATGTTGCTAGTATACATCCACCATGAGGAAAGGGTCTTGAAAAATCAGGATTAGGAACTAGCATGTACTTGTGTTGCCAAGATCCATCCCCTTGATCCCACTTCCCCTTCTGTTCTCCCCTTCCCTGCCCAAGTCCCCCTCAAGACTGTCCCCTTTGTTAATTTCCAAAGGAAAATTTCCATAGGGTAGAAGAGCTCCTGGAAGAACATGACCATTCAGAGCCCATGGCCATTTCCCCCAGTGGGATATTTCATGTGACAGCAGCACAGTCACAGGACCTAAGCAGGCCTCCGTCAGTCTTGAGAGACTATGGTATCGTGCTCTGCGCTGCATACGCTGCATGTGAAGCACGAAAGCCTGGATTAGATTGTTATGGAGGATAGGCTGTTACCCAAGCAGCAAATCCCCCCTGTCCACGCCACTGAATTAGTCCAATGGAAAGGCAGAGCCAGTGTGATTGGATTCAGCTGGTGTTGCAGAGCTGGGCTAAGGACAGGCGCTCACCCTGTCTTGTGGGGCTGACCCGGGTCTCGAACCCTGGCCTGCTGGTTAACAGGCACAGCGCCTTAACTTGTTTGATTCATTCATTCATTCATTACCTTTCTCTAGGGAACCCATACGTGGCCCAAAGGACTGGACGAAAAATCAATTTTGAATTTATTCTTAACAGTGTTTCTTATCACTTATTCCCACTGAAGCATTTTAAAACCTGGAAGACCGCACTGGGAGTTATTCACTGTTCCTACTCCATTATGCCACGATTCTGATATAAACAGTGGTATCTCGCTTGACAAGTGCCTCGGTTGACAAGTGATCCACATAAGAAGCAAAAATTTCTCTAGGATTCTGCCTCACATAACAAGTGTTGTTTCACTTAACAAGCACACTCATTGGCAGTTGGGGCAGACGCGCTGGCTCACAGCCCTTTTAAAAAGTGTCAGGGCTGCCTAGCGCGCCTGCCCATAGTGAAAGCAACACTTCCGTGCTCTTCCTCCTGTGGCCGGGCGTCACCCGTCACCCACAGTGACAGAAACCTCAGAAACCGGATCAACCAACAAATGTTATTGTTAAATGCCGCTCTTTGAACACAGTCACTTATAATGCACAATCCTTTTTGCCACCTCAAGAGAATAATCATTGGCTTCCCACAGATCTTTATACATAATTTTAAAACAGATTGAATAATTAGATTACTTGCCCAATAATAATAACATTAATTAACAGTAATAAAAATAAATCTAATACAGAATTCAAGCAGTATACAGTACACCATTTGTTCATTTTCAGGACCACAGTGGGTAAATGTCCTACATTACACTCAGGACAGAAAATCAATAATGTCCATTCCATCAGTACTTCAAAAACCAGCAAGTAAGGAAATTGCAAAGAAACTGACATTTTTTAAAATAGCTAGGGACTTGTTGATAGTATATTATTGCCCTAGGCAACTCCTAAAGTCAGTGTTCTTTCACTATCTCTTCACAGTATCAATTATTTAAAGCATTTTGCTTAGATTGGTGTTTAGGTTGTGCAGCTTATAAAGGCTGTAAATAATAAAGGCTGTTAAAAAGGATGTTTTGTTATATGAAAGGTTAGGTGGGAGGCATAGATATTGTTCTGGAGTCATCTTTGATGGAATCTTACAGCACTAACAGATTTTCTCAGTGAAATCAGTATTCAGATATGAGAGTCAATGAATTACATGTTAGTGCTTCAAGAGATTTGAACTTTAATGCTCTCATTGGCTCTGGCAACATATATTTCTATTTACAGTGGAAAGATCCCAAGATCCATGTTATATAATGAATGCCTGCTATATGTATATTTATCATGAATACCTATTTGGAGTCTAAATAGAAAGGTAACAATTTCAACTTCCATCCATTCTCTGTAGTGCCAGAAGATCTGAAACTCACTTCTCAGAAAGTGAGTCCCATTGTCTTCAGTAGGGCTTACTTTCAGGAATGGGTTCATTGGAGTGGTGTGCACAAATAAATTTTAAATTTTGAAGGACTGAAAAACACACAAACAAAAGGTCTTCCACTTGCTGGTCATCTTCTTAATAGGGAGAGAGTGAATCTTCTCAGCTACTCTCCTTTCTTTGGTCAGTCCTGTGTTGTTTAATAGTTTATCTTTGATGGGATATTCCACCATCTTACCTGGAACCGATATTAAGCTGACCAGCCTATATTTTCCTTCCCTTTTTAAAGATCAGAGTGACAGTTCCTCACACTTCTATCCTCTGGCACCATGGCTATTTTAAGGGACAAGTTATTAGAGCCAGGATGGTGTAGTTGGACTGGAAGATCCAAGTTGTTAGAGACCTGGAAGATTCAGGTTCAAATCCTTCTGTGGCCATGAAGCTTACTGGGTAACCTTGGACCAGTCACTCACTCTCAGCCTTACACCTCTTGCTGAACAAAAAAATTCTGGAGAAAAATCCATTTTTGGTTACAAGCCATTATGCAGTCTCCTTGTGTTAAATGTAGGTGATCTAAGAATGCCAGACGGCGTGGTGGGAACCAGGGTGGAGATCTCTTGTGTGTTCCCCAATATATCTGCTGGACCACTATAAGATACAGAAAGTTGGACTAGAAGGACATTTAGCCTGATCCAGCAGGGCTCTTCCTATGCTCTCAGTGGAGGAAGGCCTGTGCAGGCAGTCAGTGTGCTGGCCTAATCTCACCAACTGTCATGTTTGAAGAGCAGTGTGACTTGCTCTGGCCTGGGGGCAGTCAGAATAGCTCCCACCCTGAGATAGCTTTAAGACTTGGATTCATTATGTACCATGGCAAAGTGGTGATGGGGCATTAAATGTTTCTTCTGAAACTGGGCAAAGGGGAGAGTACAGAATCATACTTGATGACATGCCAGTAGAACAGAGTTGCTTTTCAGCAGTGCAAAGGACTACAGGGAATTATGCAAGCTACTTTGTATGTTGACAACTAGAGCAGATATATGGCTACTTTCACACAAAGATTCCAAAGTTTGCATGGGAAGCTTTTCTACAAAGGATGCACCATAATTTAAAAGTATGATACAATATGTTTTTGCATATTTTAAAATCAATTGTTTCTGAGAATAATCCTGAAATCAAATTTGTTGATAAACCATTTGAAAATAGTAGTTAATTATGCTATGATATCAAAATACTGACGAGATTTTCTTGAATTCTTTGTTCAATATGCTTTTCTGTAATTTCATGGGGATGTGTTCATTTAGCATTGAGAAGAATCTATTTGGATTGTAATATCGGTGGTTATGGATGTAGTAGCCAAATATAATTCATACACATTAAAGAACCACATGCAGATAGATTTTATTGTTAGGAGTACATTTCCTTTTTAAGAATCATGTTTCTCTTCCTTTTTTAAAACTTTTTGCCCCTTCATGTATGAAAGCTGCTGCTGAGAAATCTTTTGTAAGAGCTCCTACTATGCATGTAGTTCTTTTTCTTCATCATATCTTTAGATATGCTAGAGATTGCTAATCACAGCCATAGAGTACTGTAGACTGTTTTATCTAGTGTAGAGCAATCCAGATGGAAGAAGCGAGAAGTGTTGCAGTTTGCATCCAAAACCATTTATCTTTACAATCAGACTTCCTGGGATGATTTCATTATGTGTGGAAAATATGTATCATTGACACACACACATATATCATCATCATCATCATCATCATCATCATCATCATCTTTACTTATAGTCACAGACCCACACTTATATCAGAGATTGTCAGGTCAGGCATTGCCAAAGGTCTGGCCCAATCCGAAGACCTTGAGATCAAACTAAGCTCTGATTACTGTTGAAGCAGTGGTAAAACTCAAGACATCATCATGGGCAGATGAGGCATCACAAGGTGTCCAGTATAGAACACCAGGTTCTCACGAGCACTGGCTTACATACTTATCAGTCCTTCTCTTTAATGTGGTGGCAGCTTTAAGATTTTGCTGATTCTGTGAAGATTTTGGAATGGTAGACAACAGAAAACAGTTTTTCATACTGAGCCATGGCAAAGGAGAGGAGAATTTGGGGGCGGGGTGGGGGGGAGACCACTTCACTGATTCATCAGTGAAGGAGAAGCTGATAGAAACATAGAATTAAAGTGAAGAAATAGAGAAATGGGGCAGGGGATAGGGCAGATCAGGCCAAGGAAAGGGGGAAGGTTTGATAGCAGTGGGATCTGTCATCCCATTCCCAGTCTTGATCCACCTTCCAAAGTCCATGCTGACTTGTGCCAGAATTATCACTGCCACACCTCTGAGTTACCTCCACTGTTCTCCAAAATACGAGTTCCCTTGCCTTCTCAAGGTTTCTGTGACAGCTTCCCCACTGCAGCATGCAGTGTGCACCTGCATAGCTGCAACAGTGCTGCTAAATTAGTTTGGATTGGGCTGTAATTTCCCCAATCCAATTGGGTTGGATTTACAGCAAAATCCATTGTGCCTAAATGTAATTTGTTGAACACAATGTCTCTGGCATTTCTTAGGATTGGTTATAGATTTTCTGGAATTTATACCTAGTCATATACCTCAGGTGTGACAAAGCAGCCAAAGTTAAGCATGGTTAACTTAACTTTGAAATAATTGGGATTTAAATGTGCTTCATTGTAGATGGATCATCCCCTGATCATACCAAACAAACTCTAATATTTCTAATCCTAATGATTCATTTCATCATTAGTGAAATTATTACTAACCTTACAGTCCAGAGTAACTAAGGGCGCACGTAAGAGACATTACGTGTACCCGTAGTTACTGCACCACCTAGTGATAACCTATGGGAAATTCATATTGCAATCCAGAGCAAATTGTTCTTACACTGGAGCAAGGACTCCCCGTAGTTACTCTGGATTGTGCCCTAAGTTTTCATTCTTGATTCCAAAGGCTGAGTATCTCAGTTGGATATCTCAATAGCTATTGCATATAGGAGAAATTAGTCTGGAGCACTTTGTGGGTAACGGAAGGAGTTTATTTCTGAGGATAATATTTTTGTTCTGCTTGGCAGAGCTTTAAAGGATTTGCAGACTTTGTATTTTTTTCCCCTCTCCAAAATGGTTGTCTGTGAATGAATTTAATTCCTTTTTAGCTTTAGCACAGCGGGTAGGTTGTCTACAGCAATTGCATGAATTCTCTTTTCCTAAAACCCAATACATAAATGGCATTGTTGTGCTTCACACAAAAGTCACCATCACAACTACTGCCTCCTTGTATCGGATCCACATTTCTTCATTTTATATTTTTATGGGGAAACAAAATATTCCAAGCTAGTCACCATCACAACTACTGCCTCCTTGTATCGGATCCACATTTCTTCATTTTATATTTTTATGGGGAAACAAAATATTCCAAGCTAAAAGATTAACCAGCTTTTATCAGAAAGAATTGTCATCAAAGTTTTTAGGTGCTCCCACCCCATCACAATAAGATTTTAACAGTTCTGGTCCATTTTGTATAATCTTGTATTTGGAAAAGTAAGAATAAATATCCTACCATTCAGTGCATATCCAAAAAGTTGGCTAGCTTTGCACTGCTTATTTCTTCAATGCTATTATAAAGGGAAATGCCTTCCTTTGATACTTTAGCAGGAATGACTGCACAAATCTAAACTTATTCAAGTTCAGAGTATCTAAGTAATTACTTAAACATATACTGATCATGTCTCTTAGGACAGCAACAAAATGCTCTCTATTCCAAGTTTCCCTTGCTCCTTTTGATGTATGGTTTTCAGATTAGTAAAGGCCATGGTTTATTGGCTTCTGCTGTTAAAAGTCAATTTCCTTACACTCCCTTGAACAATGAAATGGCTACCCAAGCAGAAATCCCTAAAGGCAAGGTGTAACATCTTGTTAGTGCCAACATCCTTCTTAGATAGTAGTGTTGCTTTATGCTATAGCAATGTGCGGCTCCACCTCCAAAGCTTTATAGTGCAGATTGTCATATGGTAACTATGGCATTTATCTGACTAACCCTACAATCCAGAATAACTACTGGAGCATGTAAGAGACATTACGTGTGCCCATAGTTACTGCACCATCTAGTGAAAACCTATGGGAAATTCATATTGCAATCCAGAGCAAATTGTTCTTACACTGGGCAAGGACTCCCCGTAGTTACTCTGGATTGCACCCATAACTTCTGTTTTAATGTTACTTATTTAAAAAGAGCCTCTGTCAGTCTAAAGAGAGAGACTGTCAGCAACCACACTAAACGGGGGTAGTAACTCCTGGTAGTAGCACACTCACTCTCTTCTTGCTGCCTACTCTCCCCTGTTGGAAGACACAGCTAAAAGAATAAGTGCTTGATAGATTGAATCCACCACTACCATCCCGGAACATCAGTCTAGCCAGAGGGTCTCCCTGGAAAGAACCTTCCTTCTAGATTCAATACACTGTACTTTAGGGTTTCCTTTCAAAAATCATTCTCAAAGTAGTGCCTGCAGAGCGAGGAGACTTAACAATCCATGGTACTCCTTTTACCAAACAGTCGCAAGGTTAACCTGTTAAAGATTTATTAAAAGCCCAAGAAAAAGGTGATAACAAATCTGAAGTACCAAGGGAAAAAACAGGATGATTGAATTTGGCAGGGAAACAATTAATTATTCAACTCTTTTTATACATAATACTGATGATGCTGAAGCACTGCAGAATGTCACTTGTGTATTGTAACTCAGGGATGCTGTCTGCACAGTTCAATTAAATTTAACAGTATGGCTAGAGAAGACAATCTTAAAATCAACATAAAGCCCTGGTGGTTTTCTTTTTTTAATTGATTAATCATTTATTTCTTATCTGATTGTACCTGTGTGAGGAGCTTAGTGACTCTTCATGCTCACAGCCTGAGGACTTTGGTCATGGGAGCACAGGGAGTGAGGTTCTCAAGCCATTGTTACAAGCTGTTGCTGTTCTGTCTGCTTGAGACTTTCATCATGGATCTGAAATAACTTCAGCAGATTACCTGATTTCTACTTCTTCCCTTCTTGGGATGGGGATTGGCAGGAACATGAGCCATATCAACTGGTTCATTCTTGACTCAGTAGAAGTTGAAGAAAGCGTTTCCCTCTCCCTCTTTTCTAATGTCATTTACACTACAAAGGAAGTCTACATTCCGGGGTTTTTTTTAATATGGGCTGTACTGTCCATTATATTCAATTGGTATAGAACTCAAGCACATATTTATTCATGGTTTAAGGATGGAATTCTAAATTGGTACGTTCTTATACATATGCATTTTTCATTTTAAAGAAAAGCTGTCTGCCTCTGCCTTCTTTTTGTAATAACTGTATGTTGCCACTTCCCAGTCATTTAAAAGCACTCTGGGCCCATCACTACTGTTAATAATGCTTGTTAAAAGCTTCCTGTTTACTTTGCTATTAATTTTGTAACTCTGGGATATTATTTGCTTTGGACTTGTGCTTTGTCAACATTTCTAATTGCCTAATTATCTGTAGTGTTGCTGGAATAGTGGTTTAAATGTTTTTCCCTTCCCATTTTGTCTTTTTCTATGCGTGAACTTAATTTGTTCCTTACCCTATGCTTTCAACAGTAGGATTTTGACTTTATGGAGATGAAGTTTATCAGATAGGCTTATAGATGGAGAAAATGATTTTAATCAAATCTAACCACAGCCTCCACAGAAATATTTTCTTCCTGGGCATCATCTATTTGTCTTTATCCACTGTGAAAACACCATTTGACTTTGTGCCCATAAGGCTGCAAACCTGCTGAGTTAGATTCTGTTAATTATGACTTTAATGTGTGATTCAGAGCACAAACAGGCAAAATTAATCAAGTATATTTTACTGAGCTGGTTCATTCTCTATTTCTGTAGAGTAACAGCAGGCAGAAGAAACTTCAATACTGAATATTTAGTTTCTAAAGGCATTACCAGCTTCCTGCCTTATGTCTCTTTTTTCATCTTTTGACTTGTGCAACTTTGATGGAAAAATTTGATGAAGAAACAAGATGGAACTGGGCATCTTATTGACTACAGCACTTTTCAGCAATGCTGCTTCTGCCATCATTTTATTATAGCACCTCTCAGCTGATGAGCCATAAAGTGATGGCAGAAGTAGAGTTGATGAAAGTGTGGCCTGCAGGATAACTGGGCCCTTTCCAGACTCTGAAAGCTAGGGTCACTTACCCTACAATCCAGAGTAACTACGGGAGCACATAAAAGACATTACATGTACCCAGAGTTACTGCACCACCTAGTGAAAATCTATGGAAAATTTATATTGCAATCCAGAGCAAATTGTTCTTACACCAGAGCAAGGACTCCCCATAGTTACTCTGGATCGCGCCCTTAGAGAAGTGTATATGGCTGATCTTAAGATTTGAACCCATTCGTGTGGGAGTAGGCTGCTCTTTATCCAAGTTTCTTCTAATATGGTATATTTTGTCATAAAATGATAATTTATTGAATTTCAGAAATACCTTTATTCCTCTATTATGCTTTAAATCCCAATCCTGTCCAGTTTTCCAGTGCAAATGCAGCCGTCAATGTGACATGGAATACATCCTGTAATGGGGAGGTAGACGTGGAGATCTCCTTACCTCAATACCATGTTGAGGCTGCAACAGTGCTGGAAAGCTGGAGAGCAATAGGCCCTCAGTTGATTTGAAAAGTTACTGCAAAAGTGTTAATCCATATTGATTTATAAAAGCAGCAAGTTTTATTTTGCTTTAATTGGATTTTTCTTGGCTGATAAGAGTTTTTGCAAAAAATTACACCAGTACGGTACTCATAAATTCTTTCACACTTTGTATTACAGCGTCCCAACATTCCAGAGCCTCCCTGAAGAAATACTCAGTAAGCTGGCTGATGTGCTTGAAGAGGTATTTGGTTTCAATTTTTGTAAATAATATGAAGGCTATAAGTAGTGGGTATTTTGTCACAAAATACTTATTCAATTTCCTCCTCCTAAGAACTGTGGAAACCATTGTGTAGAGATGCACAATATGAACATTTTTCTTAGGATGCATTAACACAACTTTCCACATGGCCTGTTCATGTGAAGACTGTGATAAATATATTTTTATACCATTTCTGCTACTTTACATTGATTCACACTAACCCCAGCACTGGTTGACATTAGGTTTTGATTAGCAGTGGTGCCAAGTCTTGTAACTGAAGTTTGAATTAAGAGCTTACTCGATTCCTTCTGATGTATATTTGTGATGGAAAATTATCTCTGAAAAGCCATAACTTGGTAGTGATCTCACTCTCATGCACAACTGAGTTTGTGAACTGTGAATACCACTAAGCTATAGGAAATACCAGTATATTCAAAAAGTTGTGTGAGTGGAAGGGAGCTTTAACATAAATTTGACTTGAACATGAATTGAATTGGAACATATTCTCTACTAGCTTAGTTCTGTGTAGCCGTGACTAATTCTTGAAATTAGTATTGTATATGTATGTTCCACTGATGGTAATGAAGTCAATGGCTTGTTGTCATTCTCTGTTTTTCATGTGGCTTTATACCTACCTTCTCCTTTATACATAGATCTGCTGGATCACACATCTCATTTGAATTTTGTTGAGCTGGGTTTACTATAATCCCCTGCAATTAGGTTCTCTTGATCACCAGAATTCTGATGAACCATGTTTAATCACCCTGCGATCCTTGAGGATAAGGAAGGCCTATGTTTTTGCATTCACAATGTATTAAATACATTTGCAGTTCAAACCAAGCAACTTCTGGATAGTAGCGACTCTGTTAGCGATAGTGAAAGTCATCCTACATAAAACCCTCCTCTCTTTTGTCTCCCTCACACTAGCCGTGAACATTTTCAAAGGTTCAGTACAGTTCAGTACTGTACAGTAGTTTCTTTATCACAGTGTTTTGCATTATATTACTGTGTTTTGTAATCATTTTTATATACAGTAAATATTTTTATATATTTTTGGTCTGTGAAACCAATTGTCTGATTTTTCATTATTTCCTATTGGAAAATTCACTTAGGATTACAAGTGTCTTGGATTACAAGCATGCTTCCAGAACGAATTATGCTCATAAACCAAAGACCACTGTATCTGAAATTGTGGCTCATGGCTGTGGTTTGTGTTTCTGTGATGCTCCTAAGCATGTTATCTCAGGGTCTTTCTCCTAAGGTATCAAAAAGGGATTGCTATTCGTAGCTTGAGCCTACTCATGTTTACTTGGAAGTTAGTCCCTGTGGACCACAGTAACTGGGTCAATGGGTTTTAATTCCATGTAAATGTCAAGTTTACCTAGGATTACTGTCTTGTTTTTTTCCCATCTAAGGGTTCTAACCCAATACAATTTGCTTTCAAGATCTTATCAATAACTTTTGCAATTCTCCTGTGACTCTTTTCTCAGCATTTCCCTCATTTTTTTAATTTATGGAAAGCATTTTACATATATGATAGAAATCCCCCTGCCTGAGATTTTTCTGCAAAATCAAACTTTTTTCAATTAGCCAAAATAACTACATTTATCAGTTCTTTAACAAGAAATGGAAGGGAAAGCCTGCCTAGCAGAGTTGAAGGTATGGAATAATCTCTTTTCTTCACAGCATAATTTAATATCTCTTTCTCTTTATGAAACTCTGAATAATCTAGTACAGCCACAGTGCAGTTCACTCACAAACTGTCAGTTAATACCCAGAAGCAAGAGAGCTACTTTGAATTGTGCTTTATATAATCCTAAAGTGCAAATGTTATTATAAGGATGGTGGCAAAAGAACTATTATATAACAAGATCACAGATTTAAAGTTGAAAAATATTAAGATGATTTCATTTAGCATATTGTAATGAATGTAAATTAACAAAGTACCAAGTAATTATTCTGTAACTTACTTAACATTAATGCTTTTATTAGTATAAAAATAGCATATATCAATTTAACCAATGGTTTGAATGCTAAATACCAGTAGTTGTAAGCATTAGTATATTGTGAAATAATGAAGAAAACCATCTCTTTTACCACTTTCATTGCATGAATAAAAATTAAATTATGTTTGGGTAATAATAATTATTCTGCATTAAAGGAAAATACTTTTTTACCACCTGGCTGTTTGGTAAAGATATTTAGAATCATCCTAAAGCTAGTGTATGGTGACTTTAAATGTCTTGTGATACAACACAGCCCATTGGTAAAGCTATATTTTCATTTAATGCAAAATACTTACTGAGTGTGCACAACACTGAAATTTTTTTAAAATGAGTTATTTTAATGTATTCCTAAACTTTAACCATATATCTGCTAGTTTTCACCATACACTAATCCTAACATGCTTCAGAGCCAAAATTTGGAGAATTCTGGATCTGTGCATTGTTCTTCCAGATTATCAGTCACTTTTACCAAAGTTGAAGAGGTTAAACCAGTCTTTCTCAAACTGTGGGTCGGGACCCATTTTATATTTATAGTAATCTATTAGACTTGATGCTCCTGTTTACAGTATGTGACTGCATTTGGGGAATTGTTACAGAGATAGACAGACAGACAGACAGACATACTTTTTTACAGAATACTTTGTATATGCTTTCAACAGCAATAGTCAGTGGAACTTAATCTTGGATAAAGATTGCAGCTTTCAATTGCTAAAAATTTTCATATTTGATTATGTGACTTCCAATGGGTCCTGACAGACGCTTAATCTAAAAAAGTGGGTCCCAGTGTTACAGGTTTGTGAATCACTAACCTAGAATATAATATCCTTTCATATTCCAGTGCTATTCTATCATTTGATCTTCTCTGACCTATAAATGCAGCATCAGTCCCAAGACTTCCTGACACACAAGGCAGAGTGGCACATGTTGCCCTCCTTACCTGATGCATCAGCCTTTGTTGCTCTCCAGTGTTTTAGCTCAGCACTCTCCCCCATTTCACATTTATTTGTATTCTCTGTCCCCTTCATCCTTCTCCAATTTAGGAAGTGAAAGGAGAAATAGTGGGGGCATAGTAGATGGAAGAGATAGGTACTCCCACCCATCAGTTGACCGCATGGATGAGCCAACCATATATATAGTGGTACCTCGCTTAACAAGTGCCTCACTTAACAAGTGATCCACATAAGAAGCAAAAATTTCTCTAGGATTCTGCCTCACATAACAATTTGGAGAATTCTGCTTCACTTAACAAGCACACTCAACAGTTGGGGCAGATGTGCTGGCTGGCAGCCCTTTTCAAAAGCATTAGGGCTGCCTAGCGTGCCTGCCCATAGTGAAAGCATGTGTGATCACTAAACAATTTAAGGTTTTTGAATCATTCAGAATACTTTCCCCTCTGCTATTAACTAAAATCCAAGCATTTTATCTTAACTGTCTTGTGGCTCAAGCTATTAGCAAAGCTACTTTTGTCAGAACTCAGGTATTCAACACATAATAAATGCTTCTGAGATCATCTGGGGAAGATGGAATGCAGATTGAGGAAGAAAGGGGGCTGTTTAAAGGACATGTATCTGCCTTCTCAGCAGGATTTAACGAGCTAATGCTTTGGGTAAATAATGGAAACGGAGAGACTGATGGAGCTGGACCCCACATTTTATAAAAGAGAAACAATTCTGTCAACTGAAGATAAATTCAGATGAACATTTATTTAACTGACTTAATAGCATGGCAAAGAGAGTATTGGAGTCTAAAATAAAGGTGCAGAAAAGTCAAGCAGTTCCAAATCCTGTTCAGAAAGAAGGCAGATTATAAATGTTGAAAGTCTGGCTATAAATCTATAAAACTCTGAATTTAGAACAGTCTAGTGATCTGTACCAGTAAAACATGAAAATTTGCAATTAGCTGTCATGTTCATAGAGTTGTTGAACGGAAGCCAGCAAGCAACAAAATGCCCACTTCCCAGCCCTTCACATCTCAAACCTAACAATTAAGACCTCAGTAAACCGTAAGCAAAGAATACATGCAATGGGATTAAAGACCTAGAGATCATTTCCTCCAAGGGACACAAATAAATTGGTCAAATCAAGTATTAGTGTGCTTTTGGCTGCAACCCTAACCTTCAGTGAAGCTGGCATACACCTGGCATAAGTCCTGTGCTGACCATAAGGCACTTCAGTCCCACTCCTGGGGAGCTAGGCCAGTGCACAGGCATATGCCAACCTCCACATCCCACCATGGGAAGACATGACAGGTGACTTAGACCAGCCTAAATTTGTTAGGATTGCACCCTTTGTTTTGAGGAAGACAAGACATTGTGCTTCTATCAGGCAAATGTTAAATTTATAGCATAAGCCTATGAACATTTAACTGGGAATAAGTCCACTAAATATAGTAGAACCTATTATCGTATTGGCTCTGCCTTTCCACTGGACTAATTCAGTGGCGCGGAGAGGGGGGATTTGCTGCAAAATTCCGTCAGTCTTGAAAGACTATACCAATTCCTGACTTGTTAAAAAATGTAGGACACCCAAAAAAGTCAGACATGTTAAAATAAAAGCTAAAAACACTTGTATTGTTTTTCTGTACTTAATTTCAACACTGTATTATTTATTGTTAAATTGTAAAACCAAAAAGGCACATATTTAAGTGATGCAGAACCAAAGCAGCCAGAGGCCAGCATGGATAGAGGTAGGTAGGTGGGTGGGTAAGTGGGTGCTCCCCTTACACAGAGACCTTACTCACCTGGCTGGCTGGTGGTCAGGCACCAGCAACCGGCCCTGGAGTGGAAGCTGTGGCCAGGTGGCCCCAAACTGGCCACTGACTGCTGGGGGCAGTTGGCTGGTGGAGGCTATGGCTGAGAGGCCCCGGAGTGGCCACTTAGTGCTGGGGGTGGCTGGCTGGCAGGTGGGAATGAAGGGAGGCGCAGCCAGGCCAGGAGCGGATGAACCACCCAACCTGTCTTTTCACCTTTGGAATCACTGTTTCCAGTGCTGTGCAGCCAGGCCTGCAGCTGGCGAGCACCATAGTGCAGCGGCTGGCAGCAAGCCTTGCCACTGCCATCAACAGTGCAGTGCCACTCACCAGAATGCCCAACATGTCCTGATAATGGGGCCCTTAACTGGACCCCCGGTCCAAGGGATCCATTTCTGGTCATGTCCGGGAATTTCTGGAGATATGATCAGTCTGAGTAGAACACACTAGTAAGCCTTCTAACAATTGCACTGTTAGTTTATACTTTTTCTTGTATTTTATTTTTTTTCCATATTTTAACCAGTTTTTTTGGTTCACAAGGATCATAAGACAGCTTACAAGTTAACAATAAAAACTAATTGTACCAGTACAACCATATCCAGCAATGTCTAACATCATCCTAACCAAAACCTCAACTAAAGAACTTCAGTGACTAGGTAAAGATCAGAGGGAACTGGCAAGAAGGAGGGTCTTCTACAGATGAGTCTTCCAAAGTTGCAGCACCTGTTGTAACAGGATCTGTTTAGGGGAAGCCTTATTCTGTTTGCTATTTACAAGCATTTTGGATGGTGATAGCTGTAAATGATACCATGCTTTAGTAATTTTTCCAAGAACTTTATGCAGGGTGGAAGGTGGTTTCTCAAGAGGGAGATATATTGTACTAAAAATGCAACTGCTTTTTTCCCCTCTGAAGCATATTGGATTAAAAGAAAAATCTATCCATCTAATGTAAGCTGTTAAATCATCTGAAGTAGGTTCATACAGCAAACCTAAGAAAGGAAATTATATCTTTCTTTGCCACTGAATTATATCATGGCTCATCTTAATGCCAAGTCTTTGAATACAGATGCTTTTTGAAGTCAAAAGCATACCGTAAAAACTTAATTTAACTGAGATTACCTTGGATCAGTAGTCCAGTAACTCCCTTTCTTTTTTTGATCACCTTAAAGCACTGTTTGCCAAATGTTCCCAAACTGTGGGTCAGTACACACCAGTGGGCCATAAGTTGAGTTCTGGTGGGCTGCAAAAGATTTACTATTTTTTTTATTTTTGCAAGCAATCTTTTCTAGGAATCCAGTGCATGGCATTCCTCCTTAAAGGCAGTGGTTCTGCTCCAGTGGCAACAATGGTGCTGCAGTGATCATAGCTATGTCATCCTTTTCGCCAACAGCAGCTACTTCCACTGATCAAAGGACTTTTTACACAACCATGGAGGGCATCGGTGGGAGCTGCAAGCCTCCAGGAGCCTCCCTCTCAGTAAAAAAACAAACAAGCCCTATAGTAGGGACGGAGCTGTGATCTCAGCGGTGCCATCGCAGTGCCCTCTCCCCATCTCTCTCTCCGCCCACACAAAGAAATAATGGTTTGGGAACCACTGTTCTAACCTGTTGAGTACTGGAGAGATTGTTTGCTTTTCCTCCTCCTCATTTTTCTCTCCCTCACTGCTTCCCTTGAGTAAGTTATATTTCTATCCCTAATTATGGAAAAGGTGAATAAATGCTAAGGCAGAGCATCATACCAAGTTGCAGCATTTCAGTGTTCACTATTTATGCAATGGCTGAGAGTACATGGAGTCATTAAATTTCAGGTGGGTTAAAGAAGTTCTAAATCCCTTCTGAACCATTTTCAAAGCTTACAAATATAAAACTATCACCCCATTTAGAACAAGAGATTCATTTTTGCTCTGCTTTATATGCTTACAGTGTGATTGCAGTAACCTCTGTCTTTTCCATTAAATCCATTGCTTAAACAGTCTGAATTGATTGTTTTGTAACTGAGGCTGCAATCCTAAAGACGCTTTCCTGGGAATAAGACCCATTAAACACAATGGGACTTACTTTTGAGTAGACATGGTTAGGATTGTGTTCTAATTGTAGTTTCTATTATAGGCTGCTAACCTATTTACATTTTCCTGAGTGTAAGCTCCAGTAACACAACAAAAACAATATCTAGTCCAACATTGCTGAATAGAAATTTCTCACGTATTCATGATACATAACTGGGTTTCCAGAAAGGATACACCTTCTCCAAAACTGTATCCCCTTTTCTCCATTTAAACTCTTTTCAAAAAAAATTGGGCATAAAGAAACCATCTTGCACCTGATGCACTGGGAGGGAGGCTGCACATGGGGGGACGGTGTGCATGGGGAGATGATGCACATGGGGATGTGTTATGCATGGGCAAGTGATGCGCATGGGTGGGGTTGATGCGCATGGGGGATATTGCTCATGAGGGGTGTTGTGCACAGGGGGACAATGAGTATGGGGGAATGATGCGCATGGCGAAATGATGGATGTGAGGGTCTGTTGCACATGGGTGTGTGTGATTCACATGGCGGTGTTGCACATGGGTGTCTGGATTGCACATGGGGGTCTGTGTTAAACATGGGGGTGATGTACAATGGGAGGATAGCATACTTGTGGGATTCCTCCCACAATGCAGGTATATTTCTCTAGTACCATGATAAATTCCAAATGTGGAACTCAAGAAAGAAATTATTTAATCACAAAGCATCTAAAACAGTGATTTTCAATCAGTGTGCCATGGCACACTGGTATGCTGCGAATGATTTGCAGGTGTAGCAGGGAAAATTGAGGGAAGGATCAATGATTTGATAGGGGTTAATCAACAGCAAGGTGCGTCTTGCCAATTTTCCAAAAACTGATGGTATGCCTTGGCGTTTTTAGGACCTGGTCAGCGTACCATGAGTTGAAAATACCTAATTTTCCTTACTGATGCAGGTGTGCCATGGGATCATGCACTGCACTCTCAAGTGGGGGTGCAGAGATCTTCACAGCAATGAGAAATGTTCCATTGCATCTATTTTCTATATCCTGCACCAGCTATTTTGTTGCCAAAGTGTGGAAATGGAGAGAATCAGGATCTGGCCAGACACAAATGCTGCTGATCTCACACAACCCTCCTCTCCTCCATTCCTCTCCCTCCATGTCCCTACCTGTCCCAACCCTCCAAAAGCTGGCCCACTTCTGTGCCTATCAGCATGTCCAACTGCTAGCAATAATGCTGGTGACCTTGCTGTCTCTATAATGGAAAAAACATTCTGCCGGCATCCTTCTCCTTCCACCAGAATTGCCTATTTGGCTGTAGGTAATGTTCGAAGATAGACAAGTTGAGCATTTCCCACAAGTACACCAAACCTCCTCATTGGCATCCTTCAGTCTCGAAAAACTATGGTATCATGCTCTGATTGGAGATCATAAAACAGCATCTGGTGTGGCTAAAAAGGCCAATTTGAGAGTGGCAATCCCTTCCACACTGAGGACAAATAAATTCTATCCCCTGCCCAGGTCCCAGGTTTCGCTGCTTTCGGGTCTGTCTCTTTGCTTCAACCTGCCGAACAAGTGTCTCTTCCAGTTGGAGAAGGCCATGCTGGGTCTTTTGCCTCCGAGATGAATGATCAGAGGTCAAGTTTTCCCAGCTGTTGATGTCCATTCCCAAGGCCTTTAGTTCCCTCTTGCAGATGTCCTTGTGTCGCAGCTGTGGTCTCCTTCTTGGGCGCTTTCCCTGCACTAATTCTCCATATAGGAGATCTTTCAGAATCTGACCATCAGCCATTCTCACGACATGCCCAAGCCAGTGTAGACGTTGCTGTTTCAGAAGTGTGTACATGCTAGAGATTCCAGCATGTTCTGAGATTGTGTCATTTGAGATTTTGTCATGCCAGGTGATGAATTCATCGGAGACAGTGCATATGGAAGGTGTTAAGCTTTCTCTCCTGCCGTGCATAAAGGGTCCAGACTCACTGCAGTACAAGAGTGTGCTCAGGACACAGGCTCTATAGACCTGGATCTTTATATGTTCCGTCAACTTCTTATTAAACCATACCCTCTTTGTAAGCCTGGAGAACGTGGTAGCCGCTTTACCAATACATTTATTCAGTGTATTCAAACCAATCTGCTATCTTTCTAACCTCCTTACCAAAAACTGACAAGGCGGAATTATAAACAGCATTCCTGAAATGTTCCCATCGTTTAGAAGCATTTGCCTCAGCTGGACCTGGGAGAGTTTCCTTGAGTGCTTGGTCAAATTCCTTCACTTTTTCCAGACTGCGGGTCTTGCTGATGTTAATTTGTGATCTTCCTTCCTTCTTCGAGTAATGCAGCCTCTTTGCTTGCAGTTTTACTCTGCTGCACACCAAGAAGTGGTCTGTATTGCAATCAGCACACTGATAGCTGTGTGTGATCTTAATGCTGGGAAGGCTGGAGCGTCTGGTGAGGATCAAGTCAAGCTGGTGCCAATGCTTCAATCTTGGGTGTCGCCAAGAGACTCTGTGTTGAGGCTTTGTGTTAAAGAATGTATTGTTAACGCAAAAACCATAATAGCAGCAAAACTCCAGCAGGCATTGGCCATTTCCACTCATCTTCCCAACGCCAAAATGACCAAGACAAGCGGGACAAGAACTATGGTCAGATCCAACTCTTGTATTAAAATATCCAAGAATAAACAATGGTTCTTTCTGAAGGATTTTCTTGATAGTGGCAGCCAGATCATCATAGAATTTGTCTTTGGATTCTGCTGAAGATGATAGTGTTGGTGCATATGCACTAATAAGAGTGACCAGCCCTGCTGATGACTGTAACTATAAGGACAGGATTCTTTCACTTCCTCCAGTAGATGGAATAAGGGATCCATGTAGGGTGTTTCTAACTGCAAAGCCAACCCCATATTCCCTAGTCTCTTTTGATGGTACCAAACCACCTAAATCTTATTTATGTGCCTGTAGTAGATTATTATTTCTTTGATCTTCTAGAGTGTGCTATGATTTTATAATTTGCTCAGGATTTTGTAACTTTTCCCCATTAACTACAGGATTGTGACTAAGAGCACAATCCTAACCATGTCTACTCAGGAGTAAGACCCATTGTGTCCAATGGGTCTTACTCCCAGGAAAGCGTGTTTTGGAATCAGACACTTTCCTGGGATAAAGACCCATTGAACACAGTGGGCCTTACATTTGAGTATACTTGGCTAGGATTGTGCTCTATGTTACATACTCTAAACATCTTTCTAATTAAGCAAATAACAAATAACATTTCCAGTAAGCAGAACTTTAACAAGATTTTTTTTTATGTCTAGAAAATTATAGATTCTTATTTCCTGAGCAGCAGCTTGTTTCCTGAGCAAATGCATTTTGGTCAGTGTTTGGCTGCACTGAAATAGTGTGTCTCATCTGTGAAGCCATTCTTAATATCTGTTTGGTCAATGTAAATCAAATAGGATGCTCTGCAATACATATCTGATTTCCCTTAATTTTTACAAATAGCCTAAATTGTATTTTGTTAGAGTATGTTCCCTTGTGTTGATTACCAATTACTTTATGTTTAACATGGCCATGATTATTTTACCCTCACACAGTGGCTCATGAACACTAAAGATCTCGTTAAAGATCTAGTACTTTAACCTGTATTAGAGTCTTAGGCTGCAATCCTAAAGACACTTTTCTGCGAGTAAGACTCATTGAACACTGTGGGACTTACTTTTGAGTAGACATGGTTGGGATTGTGCTTTTAGTAAATTATGCTCCTCTTCCAAATAAAGGAAGCAGAAAAAGGAAAAATAACATGGAGAAATAAAAGTGGTAGGAAAAGACATGTATTTCAAGCTACTTGGCTGAAAGCTCATTTACTCTGCCTTGGCATTCCAATTTGAGGAGAGCTCTGAATTTATTCACAAAATTAATTCATAGACTACAGCTAGTAGTTTTGAAAGACAACTACCATTAGATGGCTTTTCAAGGCAATTAGACAAATTCATGAACAGTGGGTTTATTGCTCAGAATTACCCATAATGGCCTCCTGGAACCCCTTGTTCAGAGGCAGGCAGTAAAATACTGCACATTGGTTGCAAGGAGGCAACTTTGGAGAAGGGCTGCTGCAGTATCAGTTGCCTTCTGTTTCTCTGCTGAAGAATTCTCTGTTGTCACCTTAAGATCTGCTGAAGAATTAAAACTGTCCCCCACTATTTTTGAATATTGCCATTTCTTATTATAGTTTTGACTGTTCTATTGCATACTGACTGATCTCCTTGTCCTGTGTAGACAGCAGAAAGGCAGGGTGTGCAGTAAATAAAATATTGCAGAATGAACAAGTAAGTAAGAATTCAGTCCTAAGCTTGACACATTAGCTTGCCACCGATATGCACAATTGCAAAAATGTGCCATAAAGTACATTTGTGAGCATTGGTGCCAGCTGAGCATCAGAGCTGACCCAGAGCTGACCCAGTGGAACGGTGCCAGTGATAGGGAACTGATTCTCCACTAAGCGCTCATTGCAAAAAGCCTGGAGGCAGAGAAATAAGATGGGGCATAAGGAAGATGTGGTGGGAGGGCTGGGCAGCATAGCTCAGATCCACTGGATTCAGAGCCCCATATTGAGTCTCATGGGCCAAAATGGGACTCCTTAATTTTGCACTGGTACTAAGAGCTGCTGCAGAATTGAATAGTCCCACTGCAGCTGTACTTCTGTTACCTAGGGGAAGGGGATGAAAGTTGTGCTCAGGATGCTTTGGCAACCATTTTGATGGAATATGTCTAAGGAGTAAAAAAGGGTGGGGGGAGTGCTTGGTGTCTGCTGGTTCTGGTCCCCGGTGCCTGCCAGTGCCTTCGGTCCTTGGTGCCCATTGGTGACCGTCAATCCCCAATGCCTGCTGTTGCCTACTGCCCACTGGTACCCAGTTCCTGTCAGTGGCCATTGGTGCCTGGTGCCTCTTGGTGCCCAGTGGTGCCTGCTGGTGCTCATTACCCATCAGTAGCCCACCCACCCATTCAATCCATCCATTCCAATCCAATCCATAATCCAATCCATCCATCACTTTTCAACTAAAAAGTTCACAAAGAAAATGAAAAAAATTAATAGCTAATTAATAGGTAACGGGTCCCTGTCCCAAAAGGGCTCACAATCTGAAATGCAAAAAAGAACACTAGCAGAAGCCACTTGAACAGATATTGCTGGGGTGTGTAGGGCCAGTTACTCTCCCCCTGCTAAATAAAGGAGGAACACCCACTAGTCATCAGGGGTTGTTACTCTTGGTGCCTGGAGCCTATTGCTTGCCAGTGCCCAGTGCTTGCCGCCTGGTGCTTCTTGGTGCCCAACAGTGCTCAGAGCCTGCCTCTACCCAGCGACCAAATGGGTGCCACTCCTCAGTGCTCATTGTTGCTGGCAAATAATCTTTAACTTTTACTCCCACAATGAGGAGTAAATAAAGAAAAATGGACTTCATTTGGAGTCCATTGCACTTCAATAAACATGTTTTGAAAGTAGAAATTGACTGTTGTATTCTTGCTGTGCTGTGTTCTCTAGAAGGCTTTAAAGCACACAAATGATTCATTTTTATTTGTACGTGTGTGTCGTGTATAATGTCACGACATTATCTAGTCAGTGATTGCCATTGTAGATTGGTAATCAAATTTGTTTACCTCGGTTTAATTCAGAAAAATTACTTGACAGTGAATATAAAAAAGCAGGCCTCCGTCAGTCTTGAAAGACTATGGTATCATGCTCAGTGCTGCATACGCTGCATGCAAAGCACGAAAGCCTGGGTTGGATTGTTATGGAGGATAGACTGTTACCCAAGCAGCAAATCCCCCCTCTCCATGCCACTGAATTAGTCCAATGGAAAGGCAGAGCCAATACGATTGGATCCAGCTGGCATCGCAGAGCTGGGCTAAGGACAGGAGCTCACCCTGTCTTGTGGGGCCGACCCAGGTTTCAAACCCTGGCCTGCTGGTTAACTGGCACAGCATTTTAATCGCTTGCGCCACAAATATCAAAATACCTTAGTATTGTACCTCATTGGAACCCAATCAGGGTTAGTGATAGTAAAAAGGAATCTTTTGCTGAACCGATGGGCATCAATAAGGTTCTGATACATTACAGAATAAATCCACACATTTTATACAATTAATTGAGTTAGGAATCCTGTAAATTGTCAACTCCCTAGCAGGTGTATATGCCTTTGATACATCAAAACATGTTTGTACGCGTCTTTCAAAACATGTAAAGGGAGACACTGTTAGACACATGCATTCCATTTTTCCTTGTCCCCCAGGTCTTCTCCATTTCAAATCATATTTTTTCTCTTCAGCCTGATCAGGACTGTACATTCAGCTGAGAACATGGCTAATACCAGTAGTTTCCTATATTATGTTAACAGCTGTTATTCTTATGAAATGTAAAAAAAGTGAAAGAAACTACAATGCTGCCACAATGCAGCCCCAAATTTAGGAAGCAAACTTTCTCTAACCATAATGGGGTCTGCGTGACTGCCCCTCCCCACCACTCCAGATTACAGCATGTGCCATGTTGGCATGGCTGCATCAACACTGAGAAGCTGGATAGGATGAAAAATAAATAAATAATAAATACATAGGGGAAAAATCTATTGTAATATAATTTGCATTGTAATCCATGGAGAAATTACTGGGATAGAATGCAGTAAATGATTGGAAGAAGGAAGGAAGCAGAGAACAAAATTGACACACACAAGAAGAAGGTGGAATGGATTTTGAAAAAATGATTTAATGGAACAGCGTGCAAAATTGACTTGTGAAGGAAATGGTGGGAAAAGGTGAGAATTAATGAAAAATGCATGAAAAAGCCTAGGAACATACTGCATTCAGCCGCTAGAAGTGCTGTACGGAATTATGAGCACAATCCTAACCATGTTGACTCAAAAGTAAGCCCCACTGTATTCAATGGGTCTTACTCCCAGGAAAGTGTCTTTAGGATTGCAGCCTATGAGCTGTTTTTAGCCCTGTGAGGCTGGGGAATGGCATGGATTGGATAAAATCTTCCAGTGGGTCAGATGTGGCCTCTCGGCTGGGGTTTAGAGACCCATATCCAAAACAGCTACAACATTAAATGAGAAAATTGAAAATAAACATAGAGTTTATGTGTGTTTCAAATCAGTAACTCCAACTGTATAATGTTTACTGTAGAATAAATACAGAAAGCACTGTAGATTTAGAATCCAAATGTAGAGGTGGTGTCACAAAAATGTCTCAGAAGTCATCTCCTTGTTCTCCTTTTGGAGTCAAGTTCCTTCAAGATGATGTCAAGATTTTTCTTCGCTCTCTCCCCTTTTTTACAGGTTGCAGTACCTTAAATAATGAATTTGCAAATTTATCAGTAATAAGATATAACTCATCAGATTTGAACTTCTTGGAGGTGAGATGCCTAGGGTCTTCCTATTCTTCAGAGAGTCATGCTTCTTTTATACCTTTTATGGTAGCTGCACATAACCAAGTTTCCAGTTCCCTGGAAAGTTCTGATATTTATAGTACTGACCCTAAATGTTCTAAGATGTTCATCCTTTAAAAAAGTAGGGGTTACCCAGGAAGCAAAATAAACAGTTCAATGCTATGGATAATAACATTACAGCAGGAGTCTAAATTTATTGAGTATGCAATTTGCAATGAAAAAGTGGGATAAATCTCTCCCCACCTACCTTATGGATTGTGATTTCACAGGGAATGTTTAAAATATGTGCCAACTGAAGCGTGTTAAGATGGTATTAATTTAATTTGTGCTCAGTGATCTAAATATGCTGCCCTAGCAAACTAGTTCCTATATCACCTGTTGATTAATGTTGATTGTTACATTATGGTATCAGGCTTGCTTCTGCAAAGTGTGATAAAAGAATACTGAAATCAACACCCGGCAGATTGTGTTGATGTTGCCCTTGACTGCAGCGCATGCCACACTGTCTCAGAGTCCTGTTTGCTTCTGTTGCAGGATGACAGCGTTTCAGCTTAGATTTATATCTTAGATTAGGAAGCTTTATGTAGTGCTGTGCACTGGCATTTGGCCCCATCACACTGATTGATTACGTGGCCCTGGCTGTTCTTCGAAATGTGTGCTATTTCATCTATTCTGTGTAAAATATGGTTGCGCTGATAATCTTGCTTTGTGGGCCTGTCCCTGTGAGAATGGATTATTACTCTACTTCATAATTTTGAAATGGTATTGAAGATTAAATAAAACAGGAAGATGTGTCTTCCACGTCTTCCTATTTCAAAAAGAATTTCAGAATACTTTTTTTCTCCCAAAGGCTCTTTAGAAATGAAATTGATATGTTTTTAAGAATGAGGTTAATGTGGATTCTGGTCCTTTCATTTCATCCAACTTTCCAGGCAACAAAAGTGAATCAGATCCAGTGATCTGAGAATCTCTTGCAATTCAAATGCCCCTTTACTGTACACAGATTGAATCCTGTTCTGTAATGCTACATAATTGTGATGTAAAATAAATTGTGATCTTTGTAAAAGTTCATATATTTGAACTGAGAAACCACCAGTGTCCTATATTTTTAGTACAGCCTTTTGCTTCTTTATTAGATTCAAGTTCATTGCTCAACATGACACCCATTACTTAATGATGTTGTCACACGGTGTCCAGCAGATACTGTATTTGTGACATTTGGGAATCTTTTATAATTTTAAGGCGGAAATCCTAACTTCCACGTAGGCCAGCCTAAGCTCTGGCATAAGTCCTGTGCTGACCTGGGGTTTTCACAAAAGTCCAGTAAGACATTTATGTCGTACTCCTTTGGGGGTGGGGGGGAGAGGGATTAGGCCAATGAACATGCATATGCTGACCTGCCCATACCTGGTGATAGTCCAGGTGAATTAGGCCTGCCTAAATTTCTTAGGATTGCGCCCTCACTTACAGTGTTGTTTATGTTCCTCAGAAGTAAGCCCATTGTGTTCATTGTGGTCCAATCCTGCCCAGCTTTTCAGCACTGATGCAGCTGTGCCAGTATGGCATGTGCAACATACTGTGATGGTGGGGCTTTCATGGAGGCCTTCTCAAAGTAAATCAGAATTTGTTCCCCTATCTCAGGACTACATAGCAGATGCATCAGTGCTGGAAATGAATTATGTCCAATTCTGCTGGACAGAATTGGCCCGGAGACTGTAATTCTACCTTACTCACTGGAAACAAGTCATATATGGCATATATATGGCATATATTTGGCAATCAAATCAAATATATGTCTTTACATATGTGGCAATCAAAGAGAAGGTAATTTCAGCTCAGATAACTATACACATTTTCCTTCTAACAATCTTGTTATACATTTTTTATCTACAGATTTTACTCAACATGAATGGCCACTACAACTCAGTTTTAAAAACTGCTTTTTTACTGTTGTACAGAGGCAGCCATGCAAGCTGTGATGCAGGCTGGGGGAGGTAATGTGGGTAGAAGGGGTGGCTCCCATATTCACCATCGCATCTTCCCCAAAATAATGCCACGGAGAAGTAGGTGGTATCTCCAATACAATACTTTTACTCTCCTCTTGACGAGGGTGCAGTTCATGATTGCAAACACAACAGGTAAGTAACAACAATCAACTTCAAGCCTTGGTTTCAGGTTCACTTACAACAGGTAGGTATATTACGATCATACACCCCGGAGCAGGTAAGTGTCCATGTCGCACCAAGCACCCAACAACCCTCAGTTCCTCCCGCCTTCCCTTAAATATCTCTCCAAGGTCCACAACTCCTAGGGAGCTTCCAACCCTCTGACCTAGGAGGGGGAGGCAAATTCCACCACCAGGCAGGCCCTTGATCCATACTCGGCCTGCGGAGGCTGCAACTGGATGACAACCCCCCGGGGTGACGGTAATCTTGTTCTTTCCTTTGTCTCCAATAGCCAGCAACCATCCTCTTCCTCTGCTCTTCCATTCTCTCATCTTTTTCCACCATGGCTTGCCACTCCTCTGGAGTCATGGTGTCGGCCACGATGGCTTCAGCCTCTCTTTCTCTCCTCTCCTTCTCCCATGGTGGGATTGGTGGAGGGTTGTACCTCGTGGCAGCTCCGCAATGGCACTCTGGATCCCCTTCCTCCCGGGATATATCCAGCCACATTAAGTCCTCCTCTAATTCCTCCTGGGGGGGGTCATCCTGCGGCCCTCACACAAGCAATCATTCAATTCATCATCTGAGCCAGGCAAAAGCAGGAGTCCTTTGCACTGCATCTCTACAACAATAAGAAAAGCTGTTTTTAAACAATTGTGAAGGGGTGCACATTTTTTGACTGATTTTATTAACTCATTTTTGGTATCAGAAGGGAGTCCTAGAATCAAACTCCTGCAGTTATTGAAGCACAACCTTATTCCTTTAGGAGCAGTGGACTAGAAAGAAATCTGGACATGAATCTGAATGTTTTCCCACAGGTTTTTTATCCACAGATTTTTTTATCCATGGGAGGTTGTGGAATAGAATCCTGGTGTATAACAAGTGACACCTATAAAATTCAAACAATCTATAATTGTATTTGACAGATATTGATGAGTATATAGTCTGCTTCTTGACTTCTGATGTCTACACTCTGGTCAGTAAATACCTTTTGCCCAGGAAAAAAAAATCACTGTATACTGAAGTGTCATTGTGTTAAATGGGGCTTACTCCCAGGAAAGTGTCTTTGTAGCCTCTTAACCATGTCTACCCAGAAGTAAGCCCCATTGTGTTAAGTGGGGCTTACTCCCAGGAAAGTGTCTTTAGGATTGCAGCCTAAGTAGATTTCATAGGATCATGCACATTGAATGCATGTTTTGAATTCAATTCCAGTGTTTTGTCATCATTTTTACATCCAGTTAATATTTTTATATGAATATTTGGGGGGTTGTGTAACCAGTTGTCTGAGTTTCCATTATTTCCTATGGAAAAATCTGCTTCTCTTAAAGAGCGTTTCACTTAAAAAGCATGCCTCCAGAACGCATTAAGCTCTTTATGTGAGGTACCACTGTATTTCCCCTTGCCCTGAGTAAAGTCCCAGCCATCCCTATGGGATTACATGGATCTGAATGGGGTTACAGTGCAGTGTGTTCTGCCACCACTGATGCCATCCTTCCTGGGTCCATGCCCTCCCCCCATAAATGCTTCCTCATTACCTGCAAACTGCTCTCCCACTTCCCTTTCCCTGCACCCACACTGCCCATTGCAACCTTAATCTTTGCTGACCAGTGGTTGGATGTGGTACTGGCAAGCTAGTGCTGCCCGCTCATTAGCAGCCACAAATGTGCTGTTTGTGACTCTTTGAGCTGGTGCAAGGATAGCTCTGCTTGCTCAATATGCAGTTAGAATTGCACAGTTAGGAATATACAGTGGTGCCTCACATAAGTTTAATTCGTTCCAGAAGCATGCTTGTTATGTGAAATGCTCTTTATGTGAAGCAGATTTTCCCATAGGAAATAATGGAAACTCAGATTTCCAAAAATGATGACATTTGGGTTCCACAACCCAAAAAATATTCATATAAAATATTAACTGGATGTAAAAATGATGACAAAACATGAAATGAATTCAAAACATGCATTTAATGTACATGATCCTATGAAGTCTACTTAGGCTGCAATCCTAAAGAGACTTTCCTGGGAATAAGCCCCATTAAACACGATGGGGCTTACTTCTGGGTAGACATGGTTAGGAGGCTGCAATCCAAGACACTTTCTTCTGTAATTAAGGATATTTTCAAAGTGTCTCCTCACTTTCTCCTTCTCTTCATCCTGCTCCCTTCTGGTTAGCCCTGAGCTGCTTCCCTCTTCTCTACTGCTGTTCTCTCCCTCTGCCCAGCAGACATCCGGCCACAGGACAAACAGCGTGGAAGTGCTGCTTTTGCTAAGGGCAGGCGCACTAGGCAGCCCTGACGCTTTTTAAAAGGGCTGCCAGCAAGTGCGTCTGCCCCAACTGCCAATGAGTGTGTTTGTTATGTGAAGCAGAATCCTAGATAAATTTTTGCTTGTTAGGTGGTTCACTTGTTAAGCAAGGCACTTTTAAGCAAGGTACCACTGTATATAATTTCTGGAGAAATTGTGCCAACTCTAATTGCAGTTGATTGCTTGATTATACAGGGACTCCATCGCATGCACTGAACATTGCCCAGTACATTGCATTTACATGTGGTAGGCAGTAAAGTCTTGAAATGTATCCTTTTTATATCCATGAACCAGTCAGATCTTTTCTGTTTGCTGAGCTGAGCGTAGAAACCCTGTTTCCCTTTTACCAGACAAATGGAAGAAGGAGCTTTAAGCGTTGTTGTGTTTACTGGTCTCTGGACTGGGGCATTGGTTTTAATTTGTACTCTCAATACTCTTCTGACCATGACATTTAACAATTTAATAGTGTAACCTTATTCTGAAATTTCTGGCAGTCTCTAACCTTTCGTCAAAAAGGTTGATATTATCAACATTTGTTCAAAACAATTACTTGCTATTAAATAGAATTTGGATTTTTCCCCTCATCATTTTTTAAAAAGTGTTTCTTTGAAGGCATTCTGGGCTTAAAGTGCCGCACAGCAGTGTTAAATATGGATGCGCACACCAAACCAAGGAGTACATTGGACCAAATGTCACATGCGAACTCCTGGAATGCTAATCTTGTGATAATGACAGCACAGTGCCTTCTTTATTACTGGAAGCAAGAACGGAGTTTAGTCATATAATGGTTGCTGTGAAAATGAATGTGTGAATTCTAGAAACCAACAGTAGGAGGAGGAGACAGTACTTTGAAGTGCCCTCATGAGAATGGATAGTGTTTCCATGGATGGGAGAAAGACGGAATAAAAGCAGCTGAGTTTCCTTTTGCAAAGCACATTGTGCTTTCTGTATTTTGACGTTTTGTATTTGGCAAGAGCAGAAATATCCATTGGCACAGTGTGAAAGATGGACTGATTCCTCAATATTGTATACCAGATGCAAGGGCAAGAGTCAGATTTGATTGAATCATGTTAGGCTCTCTCTGTGGACTCTTGTTATATCCAGGAAAGGGAACTTTAATCCCCCGATTCATGATATTTGATTCCTCATCAGCAGTTTACAACATCGATATAACAGATGTCTAGCATTAGAAATGAAATATCAGCTGTCACAATGACTCCATATGCTTGGAGGCTAAAGCATGAGTTGCCTGCATAATTTTTTCTTAGTTATCAATTCTCTTTAGTTGGGTCAGCATTCACAATTGCAGTGAGTGGCATGACCCCTTATCAGGAGTGCTCCAACATGGTATTTAGATAAAACAGAAGGTAAATCCTCTCGGGTACTGAGTAGGCAGCCTGTTGGCCTTCACTGCTATCATGTGGTGCCAGACTTCAAATTTATTTTGAAAGTCTATGCCAGCATTAAAGTGAATACCCAGCATATGAATGCATTTCCAGTGCTTCATTTGTTTGAAAAGGAAGTAATATAAGGAATACAAAGAGGTAAAAAATGAAAAAGAAATTTTCTTGAGGCACTGAAACATACCTGACAACCCAATCCTATCCAAGATGGAGCTGTTAGTTGCAGGAGTCATCTGATGTTGTAAAATAGTTGCCGACATGTGTGCATTGCTCTGTGAGTAGCCATTCTGCAAGCACTGTTTTCAACAGGTGACAAACTCCATCTTTGGACCCTTCCATGCCTTCTTTACCAGGTAAATCAGTAGTGGAGGTATAGGTGGGCAGGAATGGGTGAAATATGGTGGGATTATGTCAGGAGTAGGTAGACTTGGCAGCTGTGATGCATAACAGATCCTATCCTCTCTTTTTCAAAACTCTCTGCCCCTTTATTGTCTTCAGACATACACCAGCAAAAGAGTTATGTGCCTAAAAGCATAATACTAACCATGTCTACTCAGAAGGAAGCTCTATTATGTTCAATGGGTCTTACTCCCAGGAAAGTGTCTTTAGGATTGCAGCCTCTATGTTTACTTGAGTCACTGATGATAAGATACAGACATAAATTTCAGTTGAGGACCTCTCGTGAGAAATGTAATGCTAATGAAAGCTGTATATGCAGTTTGATAAGAATAATTCTTATAGTCCTTGTAATTACATTATCAAAGTGTGAAGTGTGTGTGTGAAAAATGTGAGTGTGAAGTGTGTGTATGCTTGCACATATGTCTTAAGGCCAACTTTCCAGAGCAGATGTAGCTGTGACAATGGTAGGGCTGAAGTGAATCAGCTAGTTAAGACTTTCATCAGAGAAACTAAGGCCAAATCCATAGCAGTTCCGGGTCCACGCAGTTACGTCACCCTCTAGTGTTATTTTATGGAAAATCATCTTAACTGCTCCAGAGCAAGGGGCTTAATTTCACCTTAGGATATAGGCTTATAGTTCAAGTCCCAGGTTCTGCAAGATGGAGTGAGCTCCCAGCCCTGCTCCTTCCAACCTAGCAGTTCAAAAGCATGCAAACATAAGTCGATAAATAGGTACCACCTTGGTGGGAAGGTAACAGCATTCTGTGCAATCATGCTGGCCACGTGACCACAGTGGAGTATTCGGACAGCGCTGACTCTTCGCTTTGAATTAATTAGCACTGCGCCCAACAGCTGTGGCTTGTGCCTGTGTAGGCAGGAAGGAATCCTGCAGCCAGGCACGGCTGGCAGGGCAACCTGCCAGGGACCTTTACCTTTTGTTTTATCTTAACCTTTACCTAAGGGCCCTTAGCTGTTCCAATAGGATGTGCTTTGCATCCTATGGTCAGAGGCAGACATGGTGTCCTTGTCAGAGCAAAGGAATATTCCTTCTGTTTGTACAAAATGTTCCTACACATGCAAAGCGATCAGCTCCAGTTAATAAGGCAGCTCCACATTCACTGAGTTTTGCCTTCTTTTAATGAACTAGAAAGTCTCCCTTCTAGAAATTCTGTGTACAGGTCTGAGGGTTCTTGAATATCTGGATCAGGACAAATGTTTGATTGTGAAAATTATCAGTCTTTAGTCATGTGGAAACATTTTAAAGCTAAATAGCTAAGATAGTTTTTCTGAAGGTGCCAAGATTTTTACAATAAGTCATAATCTTGGTTGTTAGAATACAGCTCCACCATTATGTGTCATTGAGACTTTCTGAACAACTCCTATCTTTTGTTTCATTTTTGTTTAATCTTGTTCCTTGTGGCAACACAACAAAAGTGACAGATTTAAACAAATGAAATATGTTCCAGATTAGGAAAAAATATAGACTCTGCTATACTGATTTGCATTGTTTATTGCACTCTTCTTCCAAGCACAACAAACGGCCTTTTTAATGTTTGTGAAAACAACCCAAGGAGTTATTGAAGGAGTAATAAAGCTTACACATTGTTATTTTTCTGTTCTGCTACTAATATGAAGAATTAAGAAAGAGGTGGCAAATCATAAGTTAATGATCTTTTTAATTGGCATTTCTTTGACCCCATATGTGTAGGACAGAATACGCATATAGCAAACTGCTGTATGCCATTCCTATACCACTAGCTGCTTGATATGGGTCCTATGGACGGAATGCACAAGAGGCCATAGCATCTTATGATTTGTTCAGGCAATTGTTGCAGGCTCCTGATGTCTTCTTAGAGGAAGGTGACAATCTTCCCCTTCCTCAGAGTAAGGGAAGCAGCCTTGAAATGGAGTTACTTGCTCTGCACTGGCTATTTAGCTTGCAGAGTAAAATAGTCCCATGTTGAGCTAAGAGGCCTGATGTGGGGCGTTGGATCTGGTCTGCTTGCTTCCCTGCACCTTCTGCCACCATGCCTGCTCCGTACTCCCTCTACCCCAAAATGCCTCCCCACATGCCCCAACTTACCTCTCTACCACCTGGCATTTTGCATGGACCGCCAGGTAGTAGCCAGCTGGCTACTGGCCCAGTACTAACTGCTAATTCTGGGCCAGCACTATCTGCTGCAAGCATGCTTTATGTCACATATATAAGTAGTGATCTGTTATGTGTTTTTGAGTAGGCCCGTAAAGAGTTATGTGATTTTTCAGGACAATTTGTTTTGGGTTTTTTTTTCCTGGGCAAAGTGGTATTTGCTGACATCTAGACATCAGTAGTCGACAAACAGATGATACACTCATCACCATCTGTCAAATTCAATTATGGATTGTTTGAAGAGCTTGATTTTTCAACCTGGAGAAGTACTTCAGCAAATGCTTAACATTAAGTCTATGAGTGGTCCCCAGACAGTCAGCATGTCTTATTCAGAATAAGGTATACTCTATTCCCAGCCACTGATAATTAAATCTATGCCTTATTTCATTCCAATAGAAAACAAAATGAACCAATTTGTTTGAATAGCAGCCAAAGCTACAAAAATTAATATTTGTAAACTGGTTCTTTTCTTCTCCCAGACTTGAGGGTCTAGTTTTGCAATATATTGTTTTCTTATTTTGTTCAACATATTTTGGAGTAACTTCTCAAGTTGGTTGTCATTGAAAGCGCTGAATATTCTTTGAACAGTGCTCTAGGATGTGATCCATTTCCAAGCAAGTATGGTATTTCCCTCATTCCCTGCATTTGTTCTCAAGGATCAACATGTTTTTCTAGTGATGATTAATCCTCAATTTTTTTCTTTCACCAGCTGTTCTCATTTTCTGAACCCCTCTTGGACCTGATCCACCTGATATCCCTCCCTCCACCCACGTCTGTCCCCTCTAAGTACACCCCTTTAAGTGTCTATTGAATGAAAATTAGGTTATTTTTAACTCACTGCTAAGTTTTCAAAACCACAACCTAATGAAAGCTTTCACATTATGAAACGCAAGCATAACTTGCTTTCCATCTATAATAGTTCTCTATCTTTGTTTATGGCATTACTATTAGTCCATTAACTGTCACATGCTTCTAACTGGAGGAATTAAATTATCAACCTGGGATCATCTTTAATTTTGATTTATTTCTATTCTGCCTAATTGTTTGCTCATTGACATAATTGTTCATCTGAGATGCAATCCTGCCCACTATTATATGTGCAAAAGTTCCATGGGCAAGATTTCTCACTTTAAAGCAACTAATTAGTAGTTGTGATGGCTTGTTGTGCCATGAGCCTGTCTAGATGATTAGCCCCCAGTCATCGTAAATTGCAGTAATTATTAGTCTGCTCTTGTTAATTGATTGCTTGATCAAGATTCAGCTACTGGTATTAGGGAAAGTGAAGTCTCACTACCGCATGATTGACTGTAGTCACAAGGGAGGGCTGTCAGCATCTTAGCCAGCTTGTGAGTCTCTCTGAAATATTTGACTGGCCGTTGTTGAGCTAGCAAAATGTCAAACAAGATGGACCATTGGAGTGTCTCACTAAGGGCACAATCCAGAGTAACTACGGGGAGTCCTTGCTCCGGTGTAAGAACAATTTGCTGTGGATTGCAGTATGAATTTCCCATAGGTTTTCATTAGATGATGCAGTAACTATGAGTACACGTAATGTCTCTTATGTGCTCCTGTAGTTACTCTGGATTGTAGGGTAAGTCTGTTCTTATGTTCTTGGTTCTAGTTTGTGCCAGTATTGTCTGTTGTTACTATAGTGTAACAACAGATTTGACATCATGACATATCATATTTACTCAATCTAACATGCACTTTTTCATCCTTATTTAGTCTCCAAAATTGGGGTATGTGTTAGTTTTGATGGCACATTAGATTCAAGTAAATATGGATTTTTTATTATAAGAACAGATCAGTATTTAACAGTTTGTTGCATTGTAATAAAAATGTAGCATAAACCTCTTGTTGTATAAAATGGTGCAGTTGGGTAAAAATCATATCATAAATCTGTTGTCACAGAATCATAGAGTTTGAAGGGACCTAATAAGTCATCTGTGAATTTCCTGTCTATAGGAGGAAATCCTCCTACAGAATCTCCTATTATTTTCATATAACTCATTGTTGATTGGGTAAAATTAAATTTTGCACCTGCTTTGTAACTGTGCATTACAGTCACCGGTAAACATTTTTTTCACTCTAGTCTTTTAAAATCAGAGTGTGCATTAGATTTGATGATGCCTTAGATTTGAGTAAATATGGATATTTCTTCTCTTTTGTGATGTCCTTTTCTGAACATAACTCAGAATTTTTTCCCCCTCTTTCTATAGTGTAGATTAGTTTCACCATCTTCCTCTTATCTCTGGAGTCTGGACCATCCAAACTTCTGCCGCTTTATCCATCATAATCTATTCTGATTATTCCATTTGTATAACCTGAATGTCCATCACATGCTCATCTCCTTCTGTAGATTCTTCTTTCAATAAGTTTTTATTTATTTCAAGATTTCAAGAAATCTTTATTAAAAGAAATTTTTTATTGTCTTCCTTGAACTGCAAGTTCCTTATTTTCCCATTAATATCCTTATTTCAGTGTTTTTTTAAGCAAATACCTCTTCCTTGTAGAGTTCATCTTCTGGGCTAAGGGGTAAATGTAGAGTTTGTCCATGAACTCTTTTGTTCATGCTATCAGTAACTTCCTTCGAATCCCGTTATCTCCCATATAAATCACAGGTATATCAAAGCCTCTGTTGCAGAGCAGGTTTAGATAGACTGATTTCTGATACTAGAAGGCAAGAACATTGGACTGAACCAGAGGAATGATTCATTCATTGTAAAACAATTCCTGTATACTGTATCTCATACTAATTCCATGGTGTGTAATGTGGGAAAAGTCATCAAACATCTCCAGCAAAAATGAGGTCTCACTGCAGTTTCTATTTCTCTCTCAACATTCTTATTACTGTGTATGTGAGGCACTCTATAACGGTTCCCAAACTGTGGATCATGAGCCACTACTGAGTTTGTAATCTGAGCCATTCTCCCATTAGCAGAATGCCCAGGTAATAGGAGCTTACTTGTACAAACCAAAAATTAGCTCCGTTCAGCAATCAGACCTCAGAGCAGGTGCGTGAAGGGGGCTCTGAGTTTCCAGAACCTTTGTGGATGCTTAAACAGCCTCCCAGGACACTCAAGTATTTCTGGGACTGTACAGTGACATGATTGCTGCAACATCATCAGGGCTTTCCTCTCATTCTTGCCCTGCCTTCACAAAGACTTATGAGGTTGCCTACTCTTTGGTTAGGAGTTTAGAACCTCTACAGTAGAAACCATGAATCTCATGGCTCCTTGTCTCTGTTGACCACATTTTTGGAGCCCTGGGATATGTAATTTCCAGCTGCCTGTCACTTATCAAAGTGCTTCAAAGACTTGAGAAAATTACATTTCTCAGGATACCTAGAAACATTGTGGTGCTGTTACAGCGGTCCAGGTTCCAGGAAGGGAGGAAGTCCTCAGATTAGATATTGAATGTTAGAAGAAGTGAGAGGAAAGTGGGGATAATGAATGTGGATGACATCACTAACTTCTCAAGGTTTTTAACTTTTGTGGTTTAATGTTCTTTTTAACTTTTGTGGTTAAACGTTCCTGTGGTTCACCAACCTATTTTTCAATTTCCAAAACAAATGTGCATGTCAAGACTCTCCTTTCAGTTAATGCAGCGATTCCTAATTTTTCCCACCCTGCATCCCACGTTACATGCCTATGAATCTGGTGGTGCCAGCTGAGGCTCCCAATGCCTCCATATATGTGTAGGCTCTCAAGGTACCATGATGATGGTTTTCCTGGAGCAAAGCTCTGCATTACACCATCATGTTAATTACCAATGTGATAGCAATTGTGTGTTGCCATTGTTCAGCCAGGTCAATATTCTTATTGCTTTGGTTTAGATTAGATTAGAATCCTCTACTCTGACTGATCCAGAATCAGGCAGGAGGAAGGAAGCAACATAAGAGGGAGGGGAGCTACTGGGAGAAGTAGGTGGATTCCCCTGCCCTCACTTTTACTTTAAAAGCCCAGGCGTGATGTCTCTTTGGGAACACCATTTTGAACACTGGGCTAAACAATCATTAGCTATGCCATTGCTCTGACCACACTTATTCACTTTGGAGACCCTGGTTATGATCACACAAAATGAGAACAATGTCACAAGTCTGGACAATGTAAAGATTAAATGTAAAGATTAAATGACAACGACTGTTCCATTAATTTCACAAAGGAGTGAGGGTAGGAATTTCAAAATCCACACCTATCTAATCTTTACCAATTCACCATTTCTGTTGCAAATAAAATTCAATGTCAGTTAGAAGTGTGTCATTTCCAGTAGCAGAACAAAATAAGTTTGGTGTCTACTGAAGTGTCTTCTCTGCCACATAGCATTGCTTATAGAGATCGTTTGGAACTTGATTACACTGGGATGGGATGGGATGGAGTGGAATGCAGAAAACATCATAATGCTATTACAGAAGTCAATGGTTCATCTTCACCTGAAATACAGTGTGACATAGTGTTGACCTTATCTCAGAAAGGATATTGCCTGACTGAATGTAGTTCAGAGAAGGGCAGCTCGGATGATTAAGAGCATGGAGTCTGAAAAGAGTGACGGTGAGAGATGAGAAAGTGGAGAGAAATACAAAATAAGGAACAGTATGTGCTGCTTTTTCTGGGACAGACTCTAAACCATGAAACCAAAGAAGCAACTTTGCCTTTGTGTAATGAAACAATGAACTCTGTTTCCTGGCATTAGCAGCATCAATAAATTATTTTGGTTATATTTAAGGTTTATAGCAGTTTATATGCTAAAAGTTCGTAAACTTAAAACCCTATCTGTGGGAAAAATTTCTTCTCCAAATATGAACAGAAAAACTGCTAAAATAAAATAAAACCAGAGGTTTTTGGATATTTTGAAGCAATTCAGAGCATAAGTAACTATAGTGTTTGTATTTTTTCCCTTTGCTTTTTTCCCCTTTTTGGCTACTTAATAAATATGTTTGACTCAGGTCTTGCGATAGGTTTTTCCTTTGAGGAAGAATTTCCATTTCTACTCCAAGGCTGAAAATTTCTTACTAAGTAACAGCACACTCCTCACACTCCTCGCTCACCTGTCCCCAGGAATACCTTCTGCCTGCTCTTTCCCAATTTTGAAATGCCTCCCTCCTGCCTCCTCTGCATCTATCCAGTCCCCTGCTGTGACTGAGGTTGGCCACTGAACCATACTTTGGGCCAGTACTAGTGACTAGCACCAGCCTAAGAAGGCAGTGGGGACTGTGTTGTAATTGTACTATTTATATTTAAAACATAAGATAATCATGCCAACAATTCAACTGAAGAATATTATTATTTCTAATCCTAGCCAATAATAGCGTCCATATGAATTAAAACCCTGGGAGATGTTTATCATCATTGCTGCTAAATGAACATAACAAAATACTCTTGCCACAAATACCATAGTCCTGATCTCCACAATTGTTGCTTTTTTGAGGGGGGAGGGTTACGATGAAAGTAGAAATAACGTGATATTTGAGAATTATTCTTGATTTTTAAAATGATATTATTTTCATATAAGTAATCACAGTGATAGATCATAAACCCTGAGGCCCAGAAAAGGCTACAAATGGAGGTAGGTGTGTTTGGTCATCACTAGTAGGTTTACCTTTCCCTATTTATGGCCTGAATATTTCCAAGCATTTGAATATATATTTCTAAGCTTCTCTAAGTTAAAATACTTTTTCAATTGGAAAGTACCTAAAAATGAATCCAAGCTGTTCTCAATTAAGGGTTGTAAATACAGGTTCACAATGGAAAGGATCACTAGCAAAAATAACAGCTAAAAATACCACAGATCACAGAAATAGTTAGCAATGGAATTAGTACTGCAAACAACAATGCTACAAACAACTTGTGTTATAAACATTTTATACAACAATGATCATGGAATAGTCTGATGAATACAACAGTGAACAAGATGCAAATGTTTATTTTTTTGAAACAAAAGAACAAATTAGTTGTTTCAGTCTTCACTTATAGGTAGCTTTTTAAATCATCCAAGATGTCAGACTTGGAGAAAATTCATTTTAGGTTGAATGTTCCTCTATGGATTATCTTGTGAAACTACAAAGCTGAAAGCTGGCCAGCAGGCTCTGATTGCTTTTGTTCTTGTAAATTTTTGTTTTTTGCAGACACACTATGAAAATGGAGAGTACATTATCAGGCAAGGTGCTCGAGGAGACACTTTCTTCATAATCAGCAAAGGAACGGTAAGCTCTTGTGACATCTTTTTTAAAGCAAATGTCATATGCAATGATTGCATATTATAGGAATGCAACTCCAGCCATTCCTACTTCTCATGAATTGCCAAAGGGTTACAGTGTTTCATATTTAATTTAGATATTGTGACTTACTGTTGGCAATGGAAACTGGTCTTTCTGAAAAGAAAAGCCGTTTCGTGGTGGATATTAACATGATGGTACACATCTTTTCCCCCCATAGGGATCAGTTGGGTGTATATCTGTTAAAACTAATTTTCATGTTACATTTTCTAGAGATGAGTCTTGCAAGTGATCCCACTATCTCTAAGTAAAATATCAGCTCATTGGCTGTGATCCAGCCAGACATGTCAAGGAGATCTATGTTCAGCTAGGTTTTTTATATCTGTTTTGTCACATTGGCTAAATTGCTCCACATTGAAAACAGCTTTAGAAATGAAAGATTTAAAACCTTGCTGTATATGTAGATGTGTTTACTTAATCATGGGTGTCACAAGAACTAATGACAGCTGACAGAGTACTGAAGTCCATCTCCTATCAGGGATAGGTCACAAGAACAGAATACCCCAATTGTGACCTGCCTGAAGGGTTTTTTAAAAAAACAAAATTTGTTTCCAGTTTGGATTACATTGGCATACATGGTTTGTTTTACTACAGCTTTTGTGTCCCCTTAACAATTTTACTATGTTTTGTGTAACATATGTAAGATATTTCATGACAAAAGGGATGAATACTATTGGACCAAATTGCAAGCAAGGTCCAAAATCCTACTCCTTTATTACAAAGAAGGAATTAGAGGAGTAGAAATGGGTTTAGAAGTATATGCTATTAGAATAATAATACTAATGGCTACCTCCATCTCATTATAATAACTTTGATCTCCATGATCTTATATACTCTTCAGTTTCTCATCTGTTGGATGTGAACTTTACTTTGAATATTTACTTAAAGTAGAGGCAAATTAGAATCAGCAAAGGCTATTTGTACTGTTAACTGATGTTGGATATTTGCTTTAGTTCTAAAAAAGTTACACAAATATATTAGAATTTAATAAAGTGGGGCCAGGATGTTAAGTAAACTATGCAGGCAACTTGTTACTGTAGTCTCAGCAGTTGATACCATGTGGACAGATACCATACCTATGTTTAGTTCTGGGAACTCAGCTCTGATGACTTGAACTTCTCTGTGTGCACATGCATTTGTAGGACTACTAGTATCATTCCCTGACATGAACTCACATAGTTTGCAGATTAAGACCTCTCTCTCTCTCTCTCTCACACACACACACACGCACACACACACGCACACACGCACACACACACGCACACACATACAGAGAGAGAGAGAGAAAGAGCCCATCACCAGCTCTCTTTTTTCCATGGCAGTTCATATTCCATATATTCAATTTCCATGGCAATTCTCTCTCTCTCTCTCACACACACACACACACACGCACGCACTCATGCACACAATCATAGGTGATGGTGAGGGGGGAGGCTCATTGAATGACTGGAATGGAACTACTTATGAGAAGGATTGGGTCATCCTGCAAAGGCTTGCATCTGCTGGAGGCAGAAAAGGACTAATGTGTGCTTCTGAAGGAGAGATGGGCAATAGAAAGCTCTATTACCTGGTTCTCATAAGAAGGCTGGAACATCTTCCCTGCTTCCTCTCCTACAAAACCTAGTAGCAGCTCCTTTTTTCCCTGCAATGGGCTTTTAAAAGGGGAAATTCAAGAGCCTGGCAGGATGCCTCTGCAATAGTAAAAAAAACCCTCAATTGAAAACTACTTCCAGTTTACAGTTGTAAACAGAATAATATTAGGGAAGTAATAAGTGCTCAGAGTGTTCCTATTTCGTCCTAATCTGGAAGCAAGAAAGTTAAACTAGTATTACTGCTGCCATACTACAGAGAAGGGCTGCAAGTGAAAGTCAATTGACTAGCAACGTCACTCAAGAAGTTACTAACTCAGATAGACTGGAATAGTGGCAAGAGATTATACCTCTTGTTTTTAAATTACGCACAACTCTGTCTCAAAACTGATTTCCCTTCTTCATTTTTTTGGTATTATTTCTAAACAGGTAAATGTTACTCGTGAAGATTTGCCTGGAGAAGATCCAATTTTTCTCCGTACCTTAGGAAAAGGAGACTGGTTTGGAGAAAAAGCTCTCCAGGGGTAAGCATGAACTATTACTTACATTATTTATCCTGAGCCATTGAAAAATTATATATGTACATCTAAGACTTTTTCACTGTGGTGTGTGCTCAGTATGCTAAAATGATAAACATTTTGCAGCCATTGCTGTTGAAAGCTATCTACCTTCACTGTCAGTTAAACAAGTGGGAAGACCAGTGGAGTCACCACGGTGGCACAGGTGGTGCAGTCCACATTGGGGTGACACGCACTGGGGAACTTAAAAATGCACATAACTATGTCATGGTGCATCCAACCCCATCAAGTCACATACCGTTGGATTCATATTGAAGATTGACAAATTGGTTTTGAAATAGCACCTTCCTATCAAACGTTATTGCCAAAAAACTAAAAGTTAAAAATATGCATTGAACTCTATGGAAAGTGAAAGTGACCCATATCATGGCTTTACTCATGATTAGGCAAATGTGCCATAGTTCATTGGAAAGTGCAGGCTGAGAGGAAGCTAAGGACACCAGAATTGTCCTGATCCAATGAATACAGCCCCCCAAATCACCCCAGAAGTAGGTCCCTGATGATTGCATTGAAATTTATTGAAAATGGATGTGAACTGCACAGCTGGTTTACTGGTGAGTAAGCAGACATGCCTTGGCTGGAGTGGAAGATCAGTCCAGGAGAGAATAAGACTTCCAAAATGGTCCCAATCAGGGACGTTACTAGGTCACTAGAATGGAGGCATGTGAACTAAAATCATGGTTTGTAGAAATAATCCCATCGTGTTATACACCTATGAATGTGCAATTTTCAGCAGAATGCAGTGAAACAAACCTCTTCTTTGAAATGTATGGCTAAAAAAACCAGTAGAGGCAGGGCAATGGCACAAAACCACACCCAACATTCATATTATTGCCCCACTCAATGTATTGCCCCGCCCAATGTATGTATGGGTGATGTGCTGGCCTCCTGCACCAGGTGTCGCGCACCCTAGTGATGCCCCTGCCTGGGAAGCAGGGTTTGTATCTGATATATTTGTCAGATCCTTGCCCCACCTCCAGTCCCAGGCCTGCCTTCTGCGCCAGACCCTGCCCAGAACCTGCACCTCTAGGGATGGCTTAAGTCTGAGTAGACAGTCATTGGGCCTTCTGTAGCCCTACAGCAGTGAAGGAGACAAACCTCCCCATCCCTGCAGTAGCACAGTAGCAGTCCCAAAACTTGTGCAAAGTCCCAAAACAGCGCAAAGAACAATACACAGCTAAGGCACTTGCAGTTGGCCCAAGGAGTGCTTTGGGTTTCACCTTCATGCACCTTCACCCAGTGCTGTGGATATTTACTCTGTTGTTATGAGTATTTAGTGTTATCCACTAAAAAGGAATTCCTGTGTTGGTCACCTACTGTATGCCAATTAACTTTATGACACAAAGGAGTTGCTGCTGCAGGACTCCTTCCTGTAGACAAGGGGTCTCCAAACCGCGGCTTGGGGGCCACATGTGGCCTACGAACCTCATTGTGGCCCCTGGCAGGACCCTATCCAACCCTTGGGCAAGCCTTGTAATCCACTCCAATACATTATTATATGTTAATTTATGTAAATTTAGTCAAATATGAAATGTAAATTGGTTTTCTTTGTCCCTCAACACCATCTCAGGGAGATGATGGGGTCCTCCTGCCAAAACGTTTGGAGACCCTGCTGTAGACAAAAAAATAAGGTGAGAAATCTGAGCTTACAGAAGAGAAGCACAAGCTGCAGGCCCATCCTGAGTCAGTGGTGCTCACATCAGGGAGGGGAGAGGGTTAATTTTAACAAGAGGTGAAGCTCTCCATGTGAGCAGTATTGGTAACCTAGTTTGGAAACCTTCTGGAATATCAGACTAGCACCAAGGAGGTGCTACTTCTACTTTAGCATTGCACATATTTGTCTTTTATATAAAAGAATAGTACTCAGTACGCATGTATAAACAGTGTTTCTCCTGTACACCTTGAAATAAATAAAATATTGACAATACAATCCCTGTGACTGCTATTCCCCATGATGAAAGCCGTAATTGGATATCAAGCTTTATGACAGTGGCATCATTACCTATGCTCGGCAGACTCATTATTTTGGTTTTACTGTCTCAGCTTTGCAAATACTTTTTGTAATTCACAAAACCTGCACAGAACCAGTTCGCTGCTACACATTGCAGGCACTTTTTATGTCACCTTGAACTCCACAAAGCCTATTGTCTCTCTCCAACTTTATTTTAATAGGGAACAAGAAGCTGTATTGACGGCAAGTTTTAATTTCACTGTTGATATACTTTGCTATCTGTGGATGGTTTGAAAAATTCACTGGTCCATTCCATTTGGTGATATATAATATTTTTCTCTTTTTTAAAATCACATTAATGCCCTTTTGTACACTAGCTTTATGCTGCTCAATATGTGATATTTTCCATTATAGCAGCTATCTTATGTTGTCTGATAAATACGCTGTGTTATCAAGCTGCAGTGACTTAGAGTACAGTCCTAACCATGTCTACTCAGCAGTAATCCCCATTGTGTTCAATGGGTCTAACTCCCAGGAAAGTGTCTTTAGGAGTGCAGCCTCAATGTCACATTTTGTATGTTTTGTATGCAGACAAGGGATAGGAATATTTCTACAGGGTTCTCCCAGGAACTAGGAGAGTGTGCAAACCAGAGTACAGGTGGATCATGTACAGCATTTTTTAATCAACTGATCTGAGTCAATGTGAATGGCTGAGCTGCGCATTAAATGTCAGTGAAATTGTTTGCAGTCTGGCAGAACTGTGTGTATGTTTGCAGGCAGTATGTGAAACAGCAGGGGTCACACCAGTCTCTCATTCCCCCTGCCCTCCTTTTCAATTAGCATCTCTCAGACAGCTCCTATGATCCCTTTGTCTTGGGCTCTCTCTCTCTCTCTCTCTCTCTCTCCACAGCTTTTTCAGAACTTGAATTTTATAGAGCAAAAAATCTACACAAACTTATGAGAATCGTAAGAGGACCTCCCATGAAAGCTTTTTCTGAACATCTTTTAGATCAGCGCATGGTGTTGACATCCTGTTTTGCAAAACCTCTTTCACTGCTGTTTCTCTGTGGCAATAATTACTGCAGCAAAGGGAGAGTCCAGTACACCAAAGCCGAAAATATGGAAACTATATAAGGAATAGCTGGGAGGACAGCCTAGGATGCTGTCTCACCTACAGAACTCATGAAAATTAATTCCGTGCACAGTCTCTGCTCCAGTGGGACATCTTACAAGCTTCAGTGGATGTTCTCAGGTGTATTTGATGTGTGTAGGAAGGTTCTGGATTTCCAGCCAGTGTGCCTTATAGTGACACCATTGCGAAGTGCTTTATGTTACTTTTGCAATAGCCAGCATCAGTGGAGCATATGCTTCTCTGGTGCAAGTGGAGGACAGTATTAGGCCATAAGAGTATGAAAAATAAGAGCATACAAATAATATTATCCTACAGGGAAGTTGACTGTTTATGAATGTGAAACCAAATGTGGGTGGTGATCACTATTTTTAGCCATTCTGGGGCATGGGGATCCTTATGGAGGTGTCCATACACCCCCAATAAGCCAGCACTGCCCCCTGATAGATCAGAAGCCCTTTGGTTGCACCCTTACTAATTTAGTCATATTTCAAATGTTGAACCACTTTAGTTTGAAGAAGTGCACTTAAAAGTAAATATATGAGTGGTTCATGATGCAAAAAGGCAAAGTGTACAGTGTACAGAGAAGCCACATGAAGGACAGCTATACAAGACCTCTTCTGTGACACAAGCTTAGAACTTAAGGGCATCTGACTTAGAAGGGTGTGTTCTCAACCTCCATTCAGTTTCTGGAACCTGAAGGGATGGAAGGGCTAGATACAGTGGATAGGATTCTGTTGATCTGGTAAGAGCAAGGTGACCAGATGCCTGAAACTCAAAAGAGGAAAAGGTCTTGGAATCCCCTCAGCCTGGCCTTTCTGGCAGACAATGGTACATTTGCCTACTCATTAGTAAAGCCGTGATATTGGGCACTTTCACTTTCCCATTGAGCTCAATGCATATTTTTGATTTTTAGTTTTTTGGCCATAACAAAAAAGGAAGGAGATGTTTCAAAACTGATTTTGAAATACTTTTCAATACAAATCCAATGTCATATGACATGATGGGATACTGTACACCATTGCAAAGTTCCAAAATGGAGGACAGTGAAGCTCTTTTGGAGGACAGAAGGCTAAAAAGGAGGAAAAATCCAGTCGTATGATCACCCTAGGTATGCACCCTAGAGCAAAGGGTACACCCTGGAGCAAAGGTCCATGCACCTTGATTTTTTACTAGGCCTATACAAGTGACTTCATTTTGCCTACCTGGCACAGGAGTTAATGTACCTGAAGATTGCTCCAAATCTTTGAGGCACAATGTAGGTGATTAGGTTGGATCTCCTCCTCAGAACATAAGGTTTCTGATTCAAGCCTGGAGTTATGGCAGTCATATTCATTTCAGTGGGACTTCAGGGAGAACCTCAGGGAGAATTCTACTCAATATTGTATGCAACATTGCAAGATAATTGCGTCTTTTGTGCCAAACTTCAGGTACAAAATGAGATTCTGTTGGAGCTGGTCCCCCATTACAAATAACAGCAAGCTGCTCTATCAGTCTGTTGTTACTCAAATGCTTTCTAGTTTCCTCTTCGCTTGACAGGCAGACATGATAGCCTATTACAAATCACCTATTGGGAGAGATAATACGTGCTTTAATTTACTGAATTCATTAGGATTTGCAGTCCTTGCAACACCTGAACAGTTGTATATTTTAAAGCCATTTGAATGTCCTTCAGTAAATTTATCGTTGAATATCAACATGGTGTATAAGATCTGGAAACAGCTTTATGGTTTAATACCATGCATTTCATGACTACTCAACACATTTATCTGTGTTTCTGTGAGATGATAGCAGTTTTGATAATACATCAACCAATCTAGAAATCATCTAATCGTATCTGCCTGTGACACTGATGTAAGATTTAAAAAAAGAACAATGCAGAAGTGGTCTAGCCCAGTGTTTCTCAACTAATAGTATATAGACCACTGATTGTACTTGAGATGATGTTTGGTGTCATGCTTAGGATGACCACATATCCACTGCTCTGCAGTGAAAGTAACAATGCAACATGGCAAACCGTGGTAGGACATTCAGAAAAGCAGGCAAAGTTGTATAATGTACTCTGCCTGCTCATAAAAGCCCTGCTTCTCCCTCTTTGAGTATCTTACTGGTGTTTCATCACTTTTGGTTTCCCAGTCCAGAAGTAATTGGCAATAATATCATTACCATTTACATCTAGTGGTACTTCCAGTAGGTGAACCATCCAGAGTGGTATGGTGGGAGGCAAATGTTGAGAAATGGTGATCTAGCCTATCCCTGCCATAAACCTTTGATGGAACATAGACCTTGTGTCTGGAGTTATCAGCTTTCCTCAAAAGACTTTGCACTCCAAATAGGAGCATGGTTTTTCACTTATTGCTCTAGTTGATGGCCAGCAATGGTATCTGCCTTTTTACCACTTGTCTCTAACACTTAATTGCTGGGCTTTCCCAGGCACTAGGCTTTTTGCCCATTTCAAAGTTACCATATGAACAGGCTGCATCTGAGTTATGTCAGAGTTTTGGATATACTGTATATCCAATCTGGAAACCCTACCTGGGTCATGACAGGACTAAAACCAAGTTGGAGGAAATTATAATGAGTAAGGTCTGAGAGGAGTTTCAGATATATTGTCCTACTGAATGAATGAATGAATGAATGAATGAATTTATTTATTTATTTATTTATTTCCTAATTTATACCTCGCCTTTCCTCCTCTACAAGAGGGAGCCCAAGGCAGCTAACATAAGAGAAGAATAAAACACCATTAAAATAATAATAAATAGAAGTTAAAACATAATTAAAATACACTTAAAATACAATTAGATTTAAAAATGAAACAATTAAAACAGACTAAAAACTCTGTTAAAATAATAATATATAAAAACACAATAAAACTACCCCCCAACCCCTGCCCATGTATTTATCCCATATAACCCCCAACCATGTATAACCCCCAACCATGTATTTATCAATACATGTTGCATATCATTCTGATGTTACCATTTCTTCTGGATGGTACAACTAACAGCACAATCCATAACAACTAATCTGTCCACATAAGAGCCCTTGGGTTGCCCTATCTATCACTAGGGTGGAGCAACTGCAATATGTTCCAATCCAGTTACTCTGAAAAAGGCTTAGGGCAGAGCAAGGCAACATACGGTGCCCTAAGAGGTGTGGACCTGCTCTGCCCTAGCTGCTCTGCCCTAGGCAGTTCAAGAGAGGCATGTTGAGGGCATGTTTAGCATTGCCTAGGGCAAAGCAGTTACTCTGTATCCAAAGCCTGTTTCAAGGCAGAAATGCCCTCTTCCAATTCCTCGGAGATATACCACCTCAGGAGCAGGTATAGTAATGAGTAGACCCATAGGGGTCCATGATAAGGCCCGAGTAAGAATGGCAGTGCTGACCAAAAATCTGAGTTCTTGGCCAGCCTAGCTGCAACCCCTTCCTCTCAACCTCAGGATATGGAACAAACTACGGCTGCCCACAAACCTCAGGATACAGCAGGCCACTCCAAGAAGCCCCTTGTATTCACTGTAGAATGTACTGGCATCTCATCAGGGACTTACACAATGGGGTAACACAATGGGGCTTACTTCTGAGTAGACATGTTTAGGAGGCTGCAAAGACACTTCTCTGGGAGGCTTACTTGGGCTGCTGCTGGAGGTTCAAGTTGGCGGGTGGGGGCATTTGGGGGCAGTTAGGGGCATCTGCCTCTGGCACCCCCAGGCAACTGCCCCAAAGTTGGGGGCAGTTAGAGGCAGCAGCGCTGGCCAGCAGCCCTTTTAAAGAGCTCCACGTGGAACATCAGGGCTGCATAGCACATGTGCCCATAGCATGCTTGCTTGTTAAGTGAAACAGAACTTGTTGTGTGAAGCGAGATTTCTTAGAAATTTATACTTGTTATGTGAAACACTTTTTATGAGAGGTACCACTGTACCTTTATTCTTGTGTCTTGTGGGTAAGCTTACCCAGGTAACCTGCTGTGAAGACCACAGGTTAGTGAGACAACTTTGCAAGTCCTCTTGTGGAATCATCAAAATGTTCTGTAGGTATGTATCCTGTAAACATGGTAGTAAAATGGAAAAAAGGGGATTTGGGCTCAGGACTACCGGTATTTCTTTTGACACTTGAAAATCTAGTCAATTTAAAAGAAGTATGACTGCCTAATAGTGTATGCAGCTGTCTCGAGAACCATGGGGAAAGTTCATTTACAGTAAATGAAGCTAATGAATCTTCAGTAAGTAAACACAGAAAAGTAGGGAAGGGAATATAAAATAGCATAAAATCAAATTAGTCTCTTTGGGGTTTGTTTCTTCTAATAATATTGGTGAAATAGGCAATTAACATAGAACTGCAAACAACTCATATAATAAAATTGAAATTGTTAAGCACAAGCATAAATAAGACCAGTGTTGTTAATTTTTGTTGAGGATAAAAGGGAAGCATATTTTCATCCCTTTTTAACACAAAACTTAATAAACACTTCTTTGTCTTAAAGATCAAGGCCCATTTCCAGTAAAACATCCATGCAACAGCCAAACCAAGTAAAAGAAACTGGAATTCCAGCATTCTGCTCTTTGATGTGAAACCTGGAACAAGGGGGGGTGGACTTAATAGCGGTTGGGAAGTCCATCTTCTTTATCCAGCTGTGCTTGCTCAGCCAACTGCTGAAATGGGCTATGGCAGTGATTTTCAACCAGTGGCACACTGGTGTGCCACGGATAGTCCTGAGGATAGTGCCATGGGAATTTGGTGATTATCATTCATTAATAGGAAAATTGGGGGATTTGAACAGTCTGGTGTGCCTTGTCAATGCTAAAAACAATTGATGGTGTGCATTGAGAATTTCAGTGCCTTTTAAGTGTGCCATGAGATGAAAAAGATTGAATATCACTGGGCTGTGGAATCACACATACAGCACCTGTTTGTGCATGTGATTCCCTGTACACCTAGGGATTCAGTGATAAAAAGATGCTACCATGTGCATTCAGTCCCTGGCAGGATCTGTATGACAAAACATTAGCAGTTGTACCGTAACAAAATACTGTACAGCTGTGTATATTCGATGGATAATGTAGCAAACCCAGGTTCTTACATAGTTAGGAAAGTCTAGAAAATACAGAAAATTTCTGAAGAGTTTGTTACTATCTAATTTCTAAATCCACCTTAACTAAGATATATTGTTGGAGAATCTAAACATAAAGGCCAGCACATTAACGAGAATCACAATGACTGGATGGTATAATCCCTTTGAGACAATGTTTACAAGGACCAGAAGGAAACTGTTATAGTAAATTACTTAAGGACTATGTGAAAGTTGTAAAATTGATGTTGCTTGAAGAATTAACAAAAGAAGCTTCCTAGATATATGGCAGAGATTTATTAATAGTCATGAATCCTGCTTCAATTAGAGCACAATCCTAACCATCTCTACACAAAAGTGTTCAATGTGTTCAATGGGTCTTACTCCCAGGAATGTGTCTTTTGGATTTCAGCCTTAGTGAGGTTGGCACATTGGAAAAAAACTCCCAATGTTTAGTGTCCATATTATTTATTTATTTATTTATTTATTTATTTATAAAATTTTTATCCCGCCTTTCTCGGGCTATTTAGCCCGACTTAAGGTGGCTGACATAAAACATAATTAAAAAGATAAATAGTACAATACAATAAAACAATTAAAACATACAGGATAATAGCCCCCCCACCTCTGCCCCATTAAAAAGCTTTTTTGAAATTATGGCTTCCATAGTTACCTAAAGATAGTTCAAAATTGCTTTTAAAAATGTACTAAATTTAACTTGTTAATATTGCCCAAGAACTTTACAAATCCGAAAGCTGGTCGTATTTTTGTTCAAAAATTACCTTGGGATGAGCATGAATTCAAGAACATAACACATTCTCCCTCAAGCATCTTGAGCATGTAAGTTATTGAAAAAGCAGCTATGCTGAGGCTACAAATAAGTTCAGACTCTATTTATATTCTTACTTGGTCAAAGTTTATTCAGAGGCTTTATTTTAAAGATTCTGTTGTATATAATTTATTACTTTATTATTATACTTATACATTCATTACACTATTTAATTTATCAACTTATTTCTTAATGTGAGAATAATACTTTTACATAAACATAGATATGTAGAACTAAAATATATTTGTATTATTGAAAGTATCAGCAGAGACCGCAGTTTAACTGAGTTCAAGGGTACAGTCCCATGACATTACGCACTCCTACATGCCATGGATGTCAGTGGGAAAGTTAAGTACATACTCTGCTTGCAAAATGAATACAAACTACTGAAGCTTGATGTTGCCAAGGTTAAATGCTGCTGTGACTGAATAATTTCTAAGGAAGGGTTAGCATATAATAAAGAACTCAATCCTATGCCACTCATAAGCCCTGCATCACAGTGGCAGACGAAACAGCCAGAGGTCTTCTCAGGGTAAGGAAAATTAGTTCCTATATTCAATGTAGTGCCCCTGCAGCCCTTAGTGGTCTACTCAGAACTGCACCAGCAATTTTGCTGATGCAGTTCCAAGCCTTTGTAGCCCTTTCAGGAGTGGAAGGATATGGCAGCAGCCTCTGCCACTGTCCTCACCCCCTTCCCCATGGCACAGAGGCCCAGTTTCGATGGGCTATGGCATCCCACCCAGCATCTCTCATTGCCCAGCCACAACAATGTGCCTTATAGCACATTTTTTACTACTGTGAAGCACACAGGTCACTGACACTCTCCCAGTGAAATCTGTTCATGATATACCATTTACTCAAATCTAACACATATCTTTCTCAGCTGAATTTAGTCTCCAAAATTAGAGTGCACATTAGATTTGGTGGATCATTAGATTTGAGAAAATACGGTATTTTGATTATAAGTATAGGTCAGTATTTAGTTTAACAGTTTACTATATCGTAATAAAAATGTAACATAAATCCATTGTTGTATAAAGTAGTACAGGTCGGTAAAAATTATAATATAAACCAATTGTCATATAACACATTGTGGTATGCAGTAAAAATAAATTTTGCACCTGCTTTGCAATTGTGCATTACAATCACCAGTAAACATCTTTTTCCTCAAGCCCTTACAAATCAGGGTGAATATAAAATTTGATGGCACATTCGATTCAAGTAAATATGGATAGTTGTGTCTTATGTCAGCTGGATCATGCATTAGTATTTTGCAAATTCACAGTGTAAACAATATGAGCGAAGTCTGAGAATGTGCAGCCACTAATATACTTTGATCTGAAAATTTCAGAATGGTTTGGAAGTGACAGCAGAGGTTTTGTACTCTAGTCTTCAGTATGCTAAAGGCTTTTTCAGGGGAAAGAGTACATCAGGAAGAGCAACTGAGAAAATAACCTTATGCGTAGTGTCAGAATAACACATCGAAGCCATAATACTGTGTATTAGAGTACTCAGCTCATTGACATCAAAAGGCCTAAAAGCAATCTTGAATTGGATTGTGACCAAAAAGTGTGTCATCTGTACTCATTTTCTCAAGTAGATTTTGTCCTTTTGGCATTAAAAACCACTAGCTATGACTTACTGTGTGGATGTAACTAATTCAAAAAAATGCTAAATACAGTAACTGTTACATTTCTTCTTAAGTATTTGTTAAGTGGCCTTTTCAAGCCCAGATTGCACTAGATATATTTTAATGTGCAATTTATTGGGGAATGGAGTTTGAAAACAATTTCCATGCCTTCTAAAGCACTGCTAATGTGAGACAATAATGGAAGCAGGACCCCACTTCGGTTTTGTGAGGAATGATTTAGATAAGGGGCCAGATGTGAGCCTCAATATGGCCACCAACAAGACCCCTTTAACTGGCCCTTGGGCAATCCTTTTAATCCACTCCTAGGTTCTTATACGTAAATTTATGTAAATTTGTTGAAAATTGGAAATGTAAGTTAGTTTTCCAGCCCCAACACAATGTTAGAGAGATGATGCGGCCATCCTGCCAAAAATTTTGGAGGTCCCTGATTTAGACTATCCAAATGTCCTGTCATATAAAGATCATGTGAACCAATACTCTGTCATTCTGGACTCTAACTTTTTCAGCTGACAAACCTGAAAGGGAATTTTCATCCTAGTTTTGATGTAAATTTCCTGGAGGGAGGGGGAATAATAATGTGAGTGACCTTCTTTCAAATTCTCCTTTCTCTTAGTTAGCAAAAATGGTTAAAAAACCCATATTGGATTTACGTAATGCAAGAATCAACAAGAGATTATTTTTCAGCTTTTGAGCAAGTGTCTTTCCTTAAGATGTTTTGAAATTATAAGTGCTTGCCTATACATTTTTATGTAGATTTCCTGTACAAGAAGGCTGAAGCATAACAATTAATTCCAGTTGAACAACATTAGCAAATACAACAGTAAGAGTCATGAACAAATGAATCCAATATACGCTGGAGCTGGGAGATCTATGAACACTAAATCTTTTGTGCCTTATCAGCTGTCTGCCTTCTGTGCTGAATTTCAAATTGCCACTTTGCATTTCAAAAACATGTTTACATAAAACACAAAGTAATGAAAATGCATTAGATACTCAAAAGAAACAATTCTGTTAATAAAAATTATATACTTCCTGCTTTCTATGTATTATGAAAGGGGAAAAACCCACCAATTTTAATTGACTGTGTAATAAAAAATAGATCCCTTGGCAAAAGCCTATTAGAAGATAAATTATACAGTAGTTCTATTTAATGTGCATGGGTGGTTTATGATTCTTTTCAGGAAGAGGGTGGTGAAGTTGCTTCTTTCTTTTATTGTGTAAGGAGAATGTTTTTATGAAGTAAACTTTAAATTCAACTCAAGGCAAATGAAAGTAATATGGAAATTGTATTACAAATTTAGACCAGTGTGTTTACAAAGCTGTTTAATATTGGTTGGATTTTATCTGGTTTTTATCAGAATCTACCTGTTAAGCATTTATATTCGTTGACCTGTCCTTCGGTCCTTTGTGGATGTAGCATCTCTAAACCACAATTTGTTGAGCTTTTCAAGGGTTTCTCATTCGTTCAATATAAGGTGGAGCAAGTTCTGTGGAGAATACAGAATAAAGTATTAAAATGGAGAATGGAAAAAGTATTAAAATTGGAAGAAGGAAAAGATCAATAACCTTGGATATACATATGACACTACATTGATAGCAACAAGTAAAGATGGTATGAGGGATTCATTAAAAATACCGGTAATTAAGCAGGAAAGCACGGATATGGGGCTATTGGTGAATCCAAAAATTATTAAGAGTGCAACCCTGAAGTGATCCAGCAGGTCTCCAACAATCCCCTTGCATTCACCTCCCACTACAGGTACTGCTGTACTGCAGTCTCATGCTGCAGCTGTGACGGGTTGTCAGGGACTCCTGGGCTTCCTTGTAAGGCCTGCCTCAGATCCCACTGAACAAGGAACAGCTGTGGTGTCTGCCATATAAGGAAACCCAGGAGATCCTGGCAACCAGTAACAGCTGCAGCATGAGACTGCAGTACAGCAGTACCTGTAGTGGAGGGTGAGTGCAAGGGGAGTGGCTGCTGGAGTAGGCTGTGGAAGTTGTGCCTGAGGGTGAGGCAGGAGTGGTGCTTAGGCCAGCCTAAGACTTAGAATTTTTGATTATGCTTCCATTTTTATCATGGGTCTCAATGATAAAACTCAGTTTTACCTCTGCTGATTATGTGGCCTAAGTCAGAGGGGCTAGAGGGGGCATGTCTGCCCTGGAAATAGGCTCTGGATATGGCCTAACTGCACCGATCTAGGCCATGTCCCACCATGCCCTCAACATGCCCCTGCTGAGCTGTCTAGGCCAGTGGAGGTCCATCTGTTTTGGGCCAGCCTAAGTGGTCTTACACTTGCCCAGACTTTTTCTGGTGCAGCTAGGCTGGCCTATCTGCCATTAGGCCAGCCCAAGTGCTAGATGGGCACTAGATACTTCAGGATTGCACCCATAATTTATTAATTAAAAAGATACATGCTGTCTGTTCACAAGGAAATGGAAGACAATGAGGATTTTTTTCTAGGACAAAGGCTAAAAAGAGAACATGTTCTTGAAAAAGGGAAGATACGATCAGCCTGGATATGGTGTGTATGTATTGTTGCCATAAGTCCCAAAAAACAGGGACAATTCCAATTTTGGGGATTGTGTTCAAATTCTGGCAAATGGGAAAGAGGGTCCTATCCTGATTTTGTGAAAGAGAATTATGGCAACCCTATGCGTATGGTTTTACATAGGCAACCCTATGTATGTAATAGGATTTAATGAGGATATGTCAAAAGTTTGATTTCTTATTAACCTCAATCATATTGCTTGACCAATGGACTGTTTTCAATAACACAATGAAAGTCTGAATATTTGTAACTGAAGATTCTTGGGCAAATTTGTTTTACTTTTTTTATGTTACATTACATAACCTTTATTGGCATTTAAAATACAGATTGACTGGTAGCAAACGGTACAATCGGCAGGAATAATAAAATCTAAAATCTAAAATGGGGTAGAAGAGGGATGGGAGTTACGGTTGCTCATGGAGACTATTAACAGAAATTCCGCCACAAGATATGTGATGGAGGGGGGGAAATTGTTAAGGAGGATTGGGAGAGGGTTGATATTTGTTTTACTTTATTCTACAAAGGCTGCAATCCTAAACACACTTTCCTGGGAGTAAGCCCCATTGAATATAATAGGACTAGTGGACAGGTTAGAATTGTACCCTTATTATTATTATTATTATTATTATTATTATTATTATTATTATTATTATTATACATAAATGTACAGCAAACAATTTCATGCTGGTTTCATTCACTTCAGCAGTCGGACCCTTCCCAAGAGTCTAGGACTGTGTGATGTAGTGGCGTATAATTCATGCTGATCCCAGAAGAGCGGGATAATAATAATAATAATTTATAATAATAATAATAATTAATAATAATAATTATTATATAATAATTATTATAGTCAACCATTTATAATAATAATAATAATAATAATAATAATAATAATAATAATAATTATTATTATTATTATTATTATTATTATTATTATTATTATTATATCAAAATTTACACTTCATTCTGATAATTTTGCCAAGGAAGAATTAATTTGTAGAATTAGTAGATTTGTTTTTTTAAAGCATCTGTATGTAACTGACCTTGAAGAATCTGCTTCTCCTTTTTAGCCACAGGAATGTATAACAGCTCTGAAAATTACGGTGTCAGAAAGAGCACACAGATTATGTCTAAGAAACGTTGATGTCTCATACTCAGATTATATATTGTCATAAAATGAGGAAATAATTTTAGAGATACTAGCACTGAGCTATTACATTCTAATGGATTTTGTATTACTGACAAATAATATGGTTTTTGCTTTCATGACAATGGCATTGGAAATCCAGACGTTTGAATCACACATGCTCTTATGATAGTCTAATAGTTTTTTAATATAAGTCAACTAGTAAATCCTTACTAGGGCTGCAATCCTAAAGACACATTCCTGGAAGTAAGCCTCATTGAACACAATGGGACTTACTTTTGAGTAGACATGGTTAGGATTGTGCTGAAAGAAAAACTTTTTTATGAAAATCCAAAACAAATATTTGTTGTATCAAAAAATATAAACAAAATATTTCTATCTCTCTGACTTTTTCTTTTCCACATTCTCTTTTTATCTCTTTCTCTGCACTGAATAAACTTTACTTCCTACCCTTTGGTTCCTCTGGGAAGCCCATTTGTCTACAACCTCTCTCTTACATTTTCCACATCTTAGTTCTCCTCTTTCTCCTTCTAAGGAGTTCCTCTCTCCTGTTCTTGTTCCAGGCCTCCATTGTGCTATTCTCCCTGAGTAAAGCAACGTATGAATGTGATATTTCACTTAGGATGAGTTTGAATCTGTTGTTTGGTTTTTGAACTGCAATCCTCATCTGCAGTTATGCCAGACTAACCCCCAGCAAAAGTCCTGTAATGACCTGAGGGTGTCACAAAAGGTACATCTGCCACACTTCTGGGGAGGTTAGGCCAGTGCACAGGCATACACTGACCTCCCCACACCACCATGGGAATATATGCCAGGTGAGTTAGGCCGGCCTAAATTGGTTAGGATTGCACCCTAAGTAAACCTTTTTGCAACTTTCACCCTCAACTCTGTTTTCTTCACTTCTTCCCAAATTACACAATGCTTACACTGTCCACTATACTGAATCTCTGTGTGCATGTATAGGACTGCTAGTATCATTCCCTGACATGAACAAACACAGTCTGCAGATTACTATTAATTGGAACACATCTCTCTCTCTCTCTCTCTCTCTCTCTCTCTCACTCACTCACTCACTCACTCACTCATGCACGCGCACACACATACACAAACAGGTTTCTGTAAAATGTTTGTTAATCCTTTTCTTGCTTCAGGTGTTGGGGTTCACCCAAGAGGGTTTAATTCTAATACGTGTATGATAATACTGTACACTTTAGGGTTATTTCGTTTTGCTGCTCTGTTGTTTCTTGATGCGCATTTATTCACTCATTATAAATGCAACAGAAACAGAAAAGCTCTTTTGTTCCAAGTTTCCTTCATTGAAATCAATGGGATTTATTTCTCACTAATAATGTGAGAATCTACTTCAACAAATAATTAACAGCCTTTGAAATGACAGTTTTAATACTGTAGAACCAATGGAAACATTTAGGGCACAAACTAGCAGTTAATCTTCATAGGTTTTGAGCGCAGTCCTAAACATGTCTACTCAAAAGGAAGCCCTATTGTGTTCAATGGGTCTTAGTCCTAAGAAAGTGTATTTAGGATTGCAGCCTTTGTTTTACTTTTTTTGCTCATGAAAGCCCATACCTGTTTTATCTTTACATTGAAATCAGGAAATTTCAATGCCTCCTGCACCTCTTTTTCCACCTCATTGGAAGGTGGCAGAGGACGTGTGCTCAGAGGACCCAAGTGGCCTGAGCACATGTCAATCTGCTCTGCTCTCAAGTGCGGCTCAAGTGTGGCTTCAGCCCTCCCCACCTGCCCACTCCATCCGGCAACTGGCTACTCAACTAAGGGGAGGCTACATGTTGCCTGCTCAGTCTGCCCCATCTTCCTTTCCACCCCACCTTCCTGGCCCTAGTGAGTGCCACCAAACCCCTCCTTCTAACCCTGGATGGAGCCAGGAGTGGATACTGTGGTGGCAGCTGGTGGGAGGGCAGGAAGACCCAGGTCTCCTTCTGAATCCATCCTGGGCTCTCCTTTATGTGCCCACCCATGGCCGAAGTGGCATTGCATAGGGGAGACATTTTGGCACCCCACCAGGCTGTGGCACTCATGGCCACTGGTCTCCCAGACCTCCTATTGGTATGCCACTGGCAGTAGCTATTTTTTTTAGTCAAATCCATGTATTAAAAAAACCTGTATGTAACAAGATTGCACATGTATTACTAGGGCAATTGGGGGATTTGAGATCCCTATCAGTAATATGGTGTGCCTTGTCAGTGGTCAAAAAACTGATGGGGTGTGCATTGACAATTTTAGCATCTTATCATGGTTTAGCTGTATTGGTATGCTGCATCTCTGCTTATTGCATGATGCATATTCTCTAAGGTTCCAGTCCAGTGTATTTCTTTTTCCCCATCTGCCATTTTACTGGTACTGGGAATAATCCATCCCAGATGGCCTTGCTGTAGCTTGGGAAACTGGCTGGTAATGTTGCCTGGGGTCTGAGAGCCCATTGCAAGCAATTAGGGAAAAGTGAGTACAGTACTTCTGTGAGCACAGTGTGAGTAAAAAGATTTACTTAGGTCTCTGTGGTAACTGGAAGCAGAAGCAGTTGAAGTGTAGAGGGAGAAAATGCAAGTACAAATCACAAAAAATAGGGCAAAAATGTATCTTAGTTACTAAATTAGAAATTAGAAATGAAAACACTTTTAGTATTTACAGAGAAGGGAAAATAGTGGTTAGGCTCTTGTTGAATTTATTTTTTAAAAGACACACACCCCCAAATGTTCATTCTACCCCCCTTCCATCCCTGCTGGAAATTCTCCCCCACCAAACTTTAGCTTCTCAGCAATGTTCATTTCACAGGGACGAGGTTAATTTCAGAGGCACTTTCACGAAACCTGTACTCAAGCTCATCTGAAACACACAGGGTCAATACCTAATGGATTATACCTCTGGAATTTAAAAATAGCAAGTTTGTGCTATTAATACACATAAAGCCCTGTGTTATTTTAAGTAGACAAGAAATCTAATCACAGCCTTCCAAAGGCATAACGTCTTGTTCTAAACTTCTGCAGGCATCAACTGAATTGTCCAGTAATATTATTTTTACGTTCAGTTATTTTCATCTAGCCCAGCCCAGTGGTTTTCAACCGTTTTTGTCACAACTCCTGTAAATAAAACATCAGACTGGGGACCCACCAGTCGTCCTCCTGAGACCCTATCGCCCACTCCCTGCACCACTCTTCCAGCACCACTCACTGTAACCAAGTTTTGAGCAGGAAAAGCTACTATTAAATTGCTAATGGCACACTTCTAACCAATTTAGGCAGGCATAACTCTCCTGGCATATCTTCCCATGGTGGAGTGGGGAAGTCGGCGTATGCCCATGCACTGACCTAACCAACCCCCTAGGAGGGGGGCAGAAATACTTACAGCACTTTCGTATCACCTCCAGGTTAGCATAAGACTTATACTGCCCTAACTGGCAGTATGATTGCAGCATAAGACACTGAGCAGGACTGGGGTCACAATTTCTTGGTACCTGAAACAGTAAATCAGTCACTCCCTCTTTATCTGGTGGTGTTCTAGTCCAATATGTTCAACATTTTCATTCCTGTAAGTTGCTGCAATCCCACATCTGAGGCTTCATGTTCCAATTGAAGCCTGACCATGACGCTGAAGAACACTGATTGAGACATTTTCCTTATCATTACCATACTAGCTTAAAAGCCACACTCCATGCGGACTTTGAAGCCAGCCAGTCTTGGGCCAGCCCTATTAGGATTGCAAAGGAGATCAGCTCCTCAAATTTTATTACTCTTTTGGACATCATAATAGGAACATTACTCAAGCTAGAGAGAGTCAGCAATTGGATGTTAAAATATATTATTGTTTATTAGTTACCATCTCTTTTACTTAATATGTCAACTTACCAGATTTGTTAAATTCACTTTTGCTCCTTTGAAATTCATAGTTGTTTACTAGAAAAATAACTATAACTATGCAAATGTGTCTGGAACATTTTGTAAGTCAGTTAGTGGAATAGAAGTTGTACTGCCAAGTACTGCTCTAACCTTCATACTTGAAATGGTAGGAGAACCTGGAAACATGACCTCAAGAAACACTTATTATTATGTTGCTCACTTAATACTGTTGCAGAATAAAGCGTCAACATTTGTAATTTTTCACAGTGGTAATGTTAGCATTTCTGCATAACAAACTTCTGTTCTTGTTTTTTTCAGTTAGTCAGTTTTTCTTTGATTCTTTTTAATTAAGCAAAAGCATTGTTTTGAAAACTATGTTAGAGATATATGGGCAAAATGTAAAGTGTGCATAGCTTTTGTAGATATCAGGCCCTCAATATCACAGCAGAATGTCGTAAGCAGAGCAGACTAAGCAATAAGCAAAAAAGCAGTCAAATAGAGGCTGGCAAAGGCATGAAGGCAGACAGGAGAGGAATCTGCCCATTAAATTCTGTTTTTAGATTTGTAGCATTGTATAAATTTGTTTCATTTTATTAATTTTTTTTTCTTTTTGAATGGTATTCTATCTATCACCCAATGGCTAAATAATAAACACTCTATTTTAATGTGAACCCTTGGTTTAATGGACATGTATTCAGCAGACCAGAAATAATTGATATCTGCTTCATTTAAAAATTGATCAAATATATTTTGTGTAAATGCATGCACATTATCATAAATTTCTTTGTATTTAACAGACTTTCAGCATTATCTTCCCCCAATCATAGCCCAATCTTACGTGCTTTCTGTGACTGTTGAATGCACATTCTGTTGGACCTTGAGCAGGGTGAAAGGTATACATTTCCTGGACAGCATCTTCTGCTTGGGGGAGACAAAAGATACTACCCAGACCAGCATTGCACCTGGAATGGCAGCCACTCTGGGTGTGATTCAGTACCACTCTCTGCCATGTCTGGACATGGAAGACAAAAGACATGTTCCAGATTTTGAGTATGCAATTTTGTATCTTTCCTCTCCTTGGAGAAGGCAGCCTTGAACCGTGCATACTTGAGCCAGAATTAGGCTTCTACTCTCTGCACAATTCCAGAAGTATCTGTGATGACATACTGATATTACTGCAATTATTTCGAGGTCAGGGGCAGAGGAGATGGCAAAGTGCCCTCAGGCATGAAGAAGACAAGGAACCCACTACCTCCATAGCATGTACTGCAGTCTCCATCAGGAGATAATAATAATAATAATAATAATAATAATAATAATAATAATAATAATAATAATAATAATAATAATAATAAGGGTCCAACTGGTGATATGAATAATAAGGGTCCAACTGGTGATATGAATGAAATTGTTTGCTCTGTATTTATATAATAATAATAATAATAATAATAATAATAATAATAATAATAATAATAATAATAATAATAATAATGGTGTAAGCCAGTGCAGGTGGTTCCAGTGGTAATTGGCACACTTGGTGCAGTGCTGAAAGACCTTGGCAGGCACCTGAAAACTATTGGCATTGACAAAATATCACTCTGCCAACTGCAGAAAGCCGCTCTTCTGGGATCAGCACGAATTATACACCGCTACATCACGCAGTCCTAGACTCTTGGGAAGCGTCCAACTGGTTATGTGAATGAAACCAGCATGAAATTGTTTGCTGTGTATTTATGGATAATAATAATAATAATAATAATAATAATAATAATAATAATAATAATAATAATAATAATAATACAGGCATTTCTTTACCGCGTTTCTGGTCTTTTGGATTGCTCCTTAGACTTTAATTAAAGCAGTTTACATAGGCAGGCTGATCTAAACCCCTGAAGGGTTTTTTACAAACACATAGTGGTTCTGTCTTTCAAGAACCGGCTACATTCGAGATGTTATGTTCACAGTCTGGTTTTCATTACTGGCCCCCAATGTCTGATATGCTGGCTGACAGACTTCTCCTTCGACTCTCATACAAAGGGCAGCTGAGATAGCTTCTTCACTTCCATCGAAAAGCAGATGGAAATTATCAGCTTCAGCAGCCACTTTTTCAAGGTCTTGCTTTGGAGCTGACTTCCAGTTATCTCGATCCAGTGACTTTCAGCTCTTATCTTCAGGCAAACAGAGGCTCTACCCTCTACTCCAGACCTCCTGCCCAGGATCAACATGCTATGATTTAGCTTAGCCACACACTTTCCTAGATGTAAGCTCCATTAATCACAATGGAACGTACTTCTGAGTAGATAGGGAGAGATGTGTAAGTGAAGCATAAACTGCATCTTCTGGTGGAGGAGGGGACATTACAGAGATTTCATCAAAGTAAGATAATGTTTCTTCCTTTACACTGAGGTTATAATTCATCTACATTAACATTGGAATGTCAGTTAGGTTCGGACTGCTGGTGTGTTAAATTAAGGGTTAACTGTGCTGGTACCAGAGACAGAAACATGTTGAAATTGCTGAGAGCAAATTTGATGTGGCCTTAGATATATAAGGTGAAAGCTATTGAAAAGTGGGTTTTGAGCAGGGACTTCAATGAACTTTGGTAAAATTCTAGATGCTCCTACTTAACTATCAGTCATTGTATCAGGATCTTTAATTACACTTTCGAGACAATTGGAACTGGAATTTTATAAGTTAATTAAAAGTTTATAAGTTAATCTCAAAAGTTTTCTTCTTCACAATCCTGAACCCCACATACAAAAAAGTAATTTGCTAGATACTTGGTTTGATCTACTTCTAAGTTAATATGCTTAGAATAGCATTGTGAATCTGTGAAAGAACTCTTGGATTTCCCTAGATTAGTGTGGCTAATTACTAAATCAAATATGCGTGTGTGATTTGTTTTGTTCTGTTGTTAAAAAAATAAGACGACTACTGGAAAATATTTTATATTGCATAAGAATATACATTCATAAATTATGAACACGTTCATTGAAATGCTTTAATAGGGCAGGAAATTAATGTTCCCTGATAAAAAGTATCAAGAATATTAGGGTTCCCTGTATTAGGGTTCCCTGATAAAAAGTATCAGGAATAGCAGTATTTTTTCTAGAAAAAGGTACCAGTACTCACAATGAAGACTCCTAGGCATGTCTATTCAGGAGTATTCTGGTGGGCAAAAAGGTGCTGGTTCTGAGTACTGGTGAGTACCCCCAGAAGAAAAGCTCTACTGAATAGTATCATAAAAGTAAAGGCATAACATTTTCGTTCAAGTTTGATCATTGTCATAAATCACCATAAAGTGGCAAGAATCTTTGAAAATGATATCTTTCTTATAAGTATGGAAGCTTGCAGCAGTTTTTAAAGTCTGTCTTCCCTCTTTTTCTATTTAATTGCTCTCCTTATTTAGAAATCATCCAATTTTCACGAAACCATCATCACATGGTTACTTTCACTGTTCCTCAGGCTATGAACTGAATGACAATGCTATTGTAATTAAGAGATCTCATAAGTTACTTGTAGTCTTTCCTCATGGCTAGCCTTAGGACATATTGAAAAAGTAATTTCAATACATCTACACTGTAGTCTTGCAGAGCACAATTCAGGCTCTTTTCACACTGGTCAACGTTACTTAGTGATGAAGACATGTCAGATTTTGCAAGACCTGTGTAGATAAAAAAGGGTCGTAACTGCCGCAGCCCAGTTGCTGCTATTGAATTCACGGCAGCATGCTTTTTAGGAAGCATTGATAGAAAGTGGGTCGTATAGCAGTAATACTAGTTCAGATGGAGACTGAAATATGAAGTTTTTATATACAGTATGTGAATGTGTGTAAATCAATTGACAACATAATTTGTGTTTGTATATGTGTGTTGATTTACTTCAGGAACTAGATCAAAGATAAAAATACTTTACTCAGGAAATATCCTTAGACATGTGCACTAGTGTTCACAACACTAACAACCCAATCCTAACTAAATTTCCACATGGTGATACATGGCACCAGCATGGGCTGAAGTTTAATCAATCAATCAATCAATCAATCAATCAATCAATCAATCAATCAATCAATCAACAGTATTTATGTCCTGTTTTTCCACAAAAAGTTCACAAAGCAGTTTATAGAGAAAATGAATAAGGGTTCCCTGTCCCAAAAGCACTCACAATCTAAAAAGATGCAAAAGAATACCAGCAGAAGCCACTATACAAAACATTGCTGGGAATGAAGAGAGCCAGTTACTCTCCCCCTGCTAAATAAAAGAGAAACACCCATTTGAAAGACTGCCTCTTACCCAGTTATTACTTATTAATAAATTTAATAAGATACATAAGGTTTTGACCTACCTTACCAGCATTGGTCAACTCTGAACAGGATCTGTACCCAGCCTGGTGTCTGCCAGGACTCACTGTTTAAGTGGGGACTTGCATCTATCCCTCGGTGTGACTGTGGTGCTCCTCAACTCAATATTCATCACATCTTGTCCGAGTGTCCATTGTGAGCTTATCACCGGTCCAATTTCTGATTTTTTCAATGTAGACCACTCTGTTCTTGAATGGCTGGGTGGACTGGACATTAACATTTGATTTATCATAAGTCCATGTATTTGCCATACGCTAAATTAAAATAAATATGAATTACAAGAATCCTACATGCTGCGTACTCACAAGAAAAAAGATGGACATTGAATTTTTTCTAGGACATAAGGCTAAATTCCAGGAATCATCCTGGAAAAAAAGAACAACATATGGTCACCCTGGCTGTGCATAAATGCAAGTGGCATCATTCTACCTTTTACCACAGCTTCATTGGAATCACTGTAATGTGACAAGGCCATAGCAGCCTATCTGGGGACCCAATCCTAATCTGTTTAGGTCAGCACAACTTGTTTCTGCATTCCTGTAGTGGTGTGGAGAGGTCAGTTCATGTCTGCCTACTGGCCTAACCCCTTCCACAGGAGTAGCGCAGAAGTGACTTAGGACAGTTTTGTGACACCCCCGAGCCATCACGGGACTTCTGCCAGCCTAACGGGGGGTTAGAATTGCAGCCTGGATATAATACCTGACTCTCACATAAACAAAGAACCACATCTTGCAATCTAAAAGATCCACTCGTCTCCAAGTTTGACATTTTGCAAGAGAAGGTGCGATGGAAAAGGCTCAGCGACACTTTGAACATAGCATTCTTTTATACGTGTTAGTTTATTGCACTCCTTCCACAAAGTAATTACAAAATGTATAGGTTTCATACTAATGCCATTGTGTGCTTGTGAAAGATTTGACATTTTCCAAATACATTTCCAAGCAAGAAGTCACTGAGGAATACAGACTAATTTAGGAAAGCATGTTATAGCTTAACACAGTTCACAGTGTTTTGTCTAAGACATTTTTATTTAACCTCCTACATATATTCTCAAAACCCAATCATATTGTCTCTCCCCCACCCCAACCAATGGCTATGAATCAGCCATTCTTTTTCTGCACCATACTGGTTATGGCTGTTCCCTGCAGTGGAAGAACCGTCCTGAACACAAGCCTCCATTGCTCATGTGGGCGGGGGGAGAGAACCTTTGCCAGCTAAATAGGTAGTGCAGAACCATGTGGGCCCAAGATACAGGATCAAATCTGTGAAGGGGGTTAGAATTTGGTGGCCGCCACTACCACCAAACCTGCCCCCTTCCTGGACTTGATTGCCCCAACTTCCACCCATAGCATCCAGTAACCATATAGAATGGAGGACAGAGCACCTGTACCTTTAAGCATTGCATAGAAGAGGGAATTGAGGCAGGTATAACTCAAAAGGGTTTTAAAAGCAGCACCTGTCTAAATTCCTCTTTTACGCAATGCTTAAAGGTAGATGCACCATGTCCTCCATTCTATATGGTCACCCTGAGTTCTGCCCACTCCCAGCCCAACTTAGGTCACAATCCATAATGTCCCCTATGCTGGCACAAGTCACTTGTACCAGTCTCAAAGTGTCACAAACATTTTGAACTGTCTGCACCATAGTCAGTGAGGTTCAGCCAGGACATCTCCGTGGAATCTGGATAGAGGGTAAATTGTGCTGGCTTTTCCAGGTCAGCACAGGGATTTGGGAAGGGCAGGGGAAGGTGGATGGGGAGGAGTTGTGATGGGGCATTCCAGGGCAGACGGTGTGCAGGTGGAGGAAGCAAGGGGCTGTGGGCAGGCGGAGGGAGCAGGAAGTGGGACTCAGACCTGGAAGTTATGCTGGATCCAATCCTTGTTTCCTGGGAAGCCAGAAGCAGCCTCTGGCCATGCCTGTTTGCTCAGGCATAGACTACCTCTGGAGAGAACCTGATTAGACCTATTAGGGCTGCTGCCTCCCCTTCCTCACAGTCGCACAGAAGAAGTCCCATGATTTCTGCTGTATTCAGTGCAGGCTAAGGCATCCTACTGGTTCCAGCCAAAGTTAGGATTGCACTGTTAGTGACTCCCAGCCCAAAGTTAACACAGGCTGCAGTCCTACACACACTTACCAGAGAGTTAGCCTGCCTTATTAAAAACCGTGGGAACTATTTCTGATTAAACATGTATAGGATTGTGCAGCTGACTGTCTTGGTTCTCCTGGAAAACACTCATTTCTTCAGAGATAAAAGTACAGCTCCTGCACAGGAAGCTCACTATTAGTACTACATCTCTGCATTAAACCCTAGTCAAGGTATTTGGAATAGCAAGTGGACCAGTTTCTTCTTTCATACAATGCAAAGTGCAATGAGAGAACTATTTGCATAATAAAAGCGAATATCTGCAATAGTGTTTTGTAAATGTCTAGTTCATAAAAGCTTAATACAAGAAAAACCTCCACAAGTAGCTCCTCATTTGCCTCTCCTATCTCTGTACTCTTTGTTCCTTTGTATTTTCTTCCAGTGTGATGTTTAATGTAGGAGACAATGTCTAAAGTCAGGATATGAAAAGGAGGAAATTCAAGCTCTTAACCTGACTGGTTTTTTTAAATTTCTGTACAAGTTAATCCAGAGAGCATCTGTTTTCCTTAGCCAGTCTTTGATCTTGACTTTACTGATGTGACTTAATTACATGAAACTCTTTAACATGAAGCTCTTTAACATGTTTTGCAAACTCATTGATTCTCCAGTAATAGAACTTAGTTTCTTGCTAGTCAAAAGCCTTTGATCTTTTCACCAGGTTTAGTTATCTTTGGATCCCAAGGCTAGGTATAGTAATTATTCAAAAAGGATTGATTCTCATATGCTTTTTGGTGTGCAGGTGAGGTGACCCTAATGGCATTATTAAATGAAGTGTTAAGGTTTTGCTGGAATCGATGTCTTTGCTACAGCCCATTTCTCAAATGCCAGCATCCCCTCCTTTTCTCTAATACCAGTTTGCTTGCTTAGGCATCCTGCTGCATCATTATTCCTGTCTGGAATAAAATGACATTTTCAGATATTTATGTATTTCTGTTATTGTTGGTGCTATACAGAATATTAAGTATTGTCAAAAATTCAGTGTGTGCGCAGGAGGAGGTCCTCTTGCACAGTTAGGACCAGTGCAGGTAGCAGGAACAGGCCGAGAGACTGAGAAGTAGATATATAATGGTTGAAGAAGTGCCAGTTCAACTGATCAGAGACAGGCAAGGTTTGCTGCTATTCTGGCCAGGTCTCACAGCCAGAGAGGAAGAGGAACTTTTAATTACATTTTTTCCTCTGTTCTTTTCCTCTGACTAGCAGGGTAACCTGCAGGGGACACCTTTATCTTTATGAAGGCCTACTCTATTTATAACTGTGAATGCACTGTGTTCAATGGCAGCATATATAAAGCATGTGTATATTACTGCAGGCCAAACTGCAAGGAAGGAGGTTCATAATTTATCTCACAAATTACCACTTCTACTCTTACTTTGGAATTCACTCTGAAAGTACCTACCTTAGACATGCAGCTTCCTTTCACTGAGCTGTCTTCTTTCTCTCTCCCCTCCAACTCCATACCACTCCTTTGCAGACATGCTGGGCTAAATCCAGAGCAGTTATGGGTCCACACAGTTACGTCATCCTCTAGTGTTATCTTATGGAAAGTCATCTTAACTTCTCCGGAGCAAGGGGCTTAATTTCACTTTAGGATATAGGCTGATGTGTTCCTAAATATGGCTGAAAAGACAGAAACCTGTTGATACCATCCTTTTGAGTAGCATCTTGTGGTTGATGTGGTTTGGGCTCCTTTGCTGCATGTGCGCAAAGGGATCTTTGTCAGACAAAATGGTTCTGGCTGAACCCCCACATCCATTGCAGCAAGAGGCAACTTCTACCTCTTTCCCCCAAAATAAAAAGAGGACAGCAAAAAAGAGGTAGAGGTGGACATGGGAATAGGAAAAGCTCTTCTGACAAATGCCTGTCTATGTCTAATCAAAAGTAAGTCAAATTGCGTTCAGTGGGACTTCCAGGAAATTATGTGTAGGATGGCAGCCGAGGCAGAGAGAGCAAACAGGAGGCAAGCATGCCTTTCCTGACTCCTTTTTCCGTTTGCTCTTAGTTTTCTCTCCCTCTTCCCACCCCTCCATTCCAACCAGGCAAGCTTTCTTCAGAGAGAAAATCCTATCATGATAATCTATGCCTGCTCAGAAGTAAATCCCATTGTGTTCAACAGGGCTTACCGAAATGGAAGTGTTATGGGATTGGTGTCGTGTAACAGCAGGGTGTAAATGAGAGGAAGGCAGAAGAGGATGGCATTCAAATATCTTTGCTTATCTGTGTGTGGGTGAGAAGAGTGTGAAGGTACCTGCTTTAGGGCACAATCCTTTGTCCTCCTGCTCTGAAGTCCTAAGGAGTGACCAGCGGTGCTCCAGCATGAGAAAAAATCTGGGTACAGAAAACAAACAGGATGCAAAATCCTGCTTTTATTGGCAGGAACTGGGCATTTAATGCTTTTGGGAAGGCAGGGAAGCTCCTACCCCTTTTCACTAGGGAAACACATAGGTATAGGCAAGCACAGGAAGGATGCTCGGCAGCACCAAAGGAGGGAATAGGACAACTTCAGCCTTTAATAAAGCTTTGCATTGCAATGAATTGTGGTCACAAATCCTCAAAAGATGTGATTTATATTTCCTACGGAATAGCTGCATGTTTGATCTGGACCTAATAAGAAAGCAGTAGATAATGATGAGGATGAAGAGTTGCTTGGGAAAGAAGATAATTGCTACACACATGCATGTTCATGCACACGCAAACACCCCTTCTGTTTGTTGTTCTCTGGGTTTTTGTTTTGGCCAATAACCACAAAAGCTCTCTCTCTCTCTCTCTCTCTCTCTCTGTGTGTGTGTGTGTGTGTAAATTTTAATGGAAAGACAGATCTGCTCCTGTGGATTATGCTAATATACTCTTATTTTATGGGAGAAAAAGACAACAAATACAGTATTTCCGTTTCATCAATCCAGTTCAATGCCTTACAAATACTGTATATGTAAGCTGTTTCTGCACATCAGCACACACCTTTCTGAATCCAAGTAAGCTCTGGGCCACATTTGTTGTACTTGCCCAACTTCAGAGGCTGCTTCTGAAATGTCCCCTTGCAGTGGTTTCTCAGTTGAAAAATGTTTATGCAGTTCAAGAGGTTACATCAAAACTCCACAGCTGACTTCTGAAAATGCCATTACCATAGGCTGTCACAGAAGAAAATGCAGTTTTGGATAGTACAATATAGTTTTTTTCCAGTTTGTGAGAATAAATAACAGATAGTGGGACTCTGTTAATGAGGTTTTTTTAGTCTAGTCCTCACTAGGACTGAGCCAGCTTTATAACAGTGTAACACAATAAAAGTTAAGTGATCTCTCTGTGTGCAGCTCATCCCAGGCAGACATTTAGAAGCATTACTGCTAATGGTGGCAGCAGAAGAGAGCACTTCTGTGACACCCCCAGGTCAGAACAGGACTTAAGCTGGGGTTTAGGCCAGCCTAACTGGAGGTTAGGATTACAGCCTTATGCTGAATCCTAACTTCCAGTTAGACTGGTATAAGTTATGTGCAGGCCTGAGCATGGCACGAAAATGCTGTATGTCACTTCTCCCCAGTCCTGTTGGTTAGCACGTGCCAGCCTCCCCACACCACCACAAGAATTTATGCAAGTGAGTTATGCCAGCCTAAATTGGTTATGGTTGCACCCTTAGTTACTTATTTCTGCTTATAAGATAGGAAACCAATTTATTTCTTTCTGAGCCCAGGGTTCACTCTAGTAACAATAGTTCCACACTGCTGGAGACAAATTAATTGTGTGTGTGAATAGGCCCTTTGACTATAAAGACTTTAAAGACCCTTCATTATTACTGTTCTGTCCCTGGAGAAATTTGCAGTTGTTTATTGTCGAATACTGGAGAGATGAGCATTTGATCAGTAATATTTTTCTATGTTATTTTTCAGTTTATTTTAAGTATGGCCTTTCTTATACAGTCTCATGCATTAACAATAACATTTTGGAAACTGTATCAACCTTGTCGGCTGTAACTGACAAGCATATGTTGCTGTTATTATTCAGAACTCTTCAGAAGCTACTTTGCACAGTCAGATTTCCAGCTGCTTCTTTATCGGCCCTACAGTCTCCAATCCTACAGAGAATGCTGTGGAAGTGAAAAATGAGAGCAAAGTATTTCGACACTGTTTTCAGAGAATGAACTATAACTGATCAATAAATCATGAGCGCCAGAGGAATTCACCTTATATACAGGATCTTCCTTTAATTAGTTAGCATTTTCCACAAGCAGGTAATGACCTATGTTGACAGTGACCCCAATTAAGTAATTCAGCAGGAGGAAGAAAAAAAATGTTGCCAGAACATAAAGAATAATGGCACCAAATGGAGTTGCTAATAAGCTACATGAAAGCCTGCAAGCAGCACATTTCTAAAAAATTTTTTATCTCTTGGTTTGAAAAGCTGGTGAGAGAAAATGTAAACGTTTGGACTTGTTCCATCACTCCTGAGGTGAGAGTGCCTCTCAGTATTTGTTCAAATATTCATACCTTTTTGTTATGTATATATACAGCAGGTACAGCACACAGAAGAATTCGTGTTTTTAAAGGATTTTTATTCAAGAACATCTTGGACTGTTAAGGCCAGCACCAGGAATCGGCATCGCTGGGAAGCAGTTCAATGCTGACTGCTAGTTTTTGAGATCATCTTTGTCTCAAGAGATGATCTGCCTTTTTATTACCTTTGTGGTGGAGAGACCTCTGCAAAGTCTGGCCTTTCCTGTCTGTTAACAATTTCCACCACAAATATAGTTTCCCCAGGTATAAGAAAGACCATGCACAGCAGTTTAGGAAGGACCTTAGGGTGCAATCTAGAAAGGCAGGCTGGTGCACTTTTGTGCCGCCATGTCTGTGCACCCGCTTCTGGAGGCCACACAAGCACCGCAATGCCAGCACACCAGTAAGTTTGGGCAGGCCAAGTCAGGCCAATATGTGGAACTGGGAAGGGCATGAGGAGGGTGCAACTGGGTTGTTGTGGGTCAGGGAAAAGCAGTCAGTGCGCCAAAGTTGAGCAGGGTGTAGTGCCTGGATTTGACACTTGGGTCAGATCCTAACTCTATTTTCAGGCCACCCAATGCAGAACCAGGCTGCTCCGATCTGCATAGAGTTGACATAATCCTCCCCCCACAGGACCAGGTGGGATAAGAGAAGAGAGAAATCTGAGATAAAGTCCCGGATTTCACTTCTCTTGTCCTGTCCAGTCCTCCCCAGCCTATTGTGACAAACCTGAAAGTTCAGGGGAACCTGAAAGTGCACATGACTCTCACTGATATGTATTAGCTCTGCCAGTCTAGTGCCAAGCAGGTTCGCTTGGCACTACTCACCACTGGGACGGAGAGCCCTAAAGTGCATATACGACCTTTGAGCACATGTGCCAAGCAGTCCTCCTTGGCTCTGTGCTGGAGAAGCATAATGCATATGCACCAGGGTTGCGCATGCATATTAGGGCTCCTCAGCTCAGTGCCAAGCAGGTCAGCTCAGCACTATGCTGGGGAAGGCTGCATTCTCTCCAGCAGGGTTGCCATTCCCCAGGTCATGATCCCAGAACCCGGGTACCATCCAGATTTCCATGGGGAATGGCAACCCTAAATCTGCAGCACCTCCAGTTGGTGAACAGATTCTAGTAGACACTTTATGGCATGAATTTTTCTCTGCCCAGGGTTGAGCCACAGGCAGCCCTAACTCTGCATTGGATGTGGGGCAGGCTAGCATTCCAGCACGGATTAGGGTTTGGCTAGCTATTTCCTGCCATCCCATAGTCACTGTTTCCAAGGTAGGGAAGCCCAATGCCTTATATTCAAGCCCAGTGCCTATAGCTTTATTCTTTCCCATTTGATTCGTTCCAGTTGGTTCCCCAAAGGCTGCCTCATTATTACTGTTAAGAGATTTTCACACCATTACATAGATGCTACTGATTTATTGGTTAGTACACTTAATATTAATAAAAATTACTGCAATTTATTTTAATAGTAATGTCTGGGACCAAAGCTGCCCATCCCATGAAGTGACCCACCTGAGGAGTATAGAACCAGGCACAGATGCTGAGAGGCAGGAATAGCATCAGAGGGACAGCGTTTGGGCCACTGGGCCTTGGATTGGAGCATGCCTACTTTTGCTGGAGTAGACAAAGAGCAGCAAGGCACAGCAAGTTGTTGTAGGAGCCTTCCCACCTACCAAGCCAGCAAGCTTAGGACTCAGAAGATGAAGGAAGAAGAAATCAATCAGGCAAATATAAGAGTCAGGGATAAAAAAGGGCTGGCTGGGCACTAACGGGTGGATGGAAGGAGGCTCCAGAAAGAGAGAATGAGGAGAAATATGCTGTAATCACCCTAAGAGAGAAAGGAAAAGATAGCCCAGAAGAGATCATCCAGATAGGCTGCTGCCCAACCAGAGGTGAGGACTCTTGTGATGGGCAGTAGCCCAAGCAAGCTCTGTCGCATTTTGGGGGGCACCTGGCATTTGATTTATTTTATGTGGTGCTTTTTATGTTAGTATTTGGAATTTTGTTTCTTTTTGCTGTATGGTTAGCTATGAAAGATTTTTCTTCTGGAGGAGAAAGGGGAATAGTATTTTATATAGAGATAGAAATAAAATTAACAATTAATATTTATTAATTAATAAAATAAAATCCTCAAGTTTATCACCTTCAATTTCATTCTGTATTTCTGCCTCATCTGTAGCTAAGAATACGTATGTAAGGATTTACTTACAGATCCATATGTGTATGGATTTACACTGACAAATTAGAAAATGGAATCAAGGGATTAGCAAACAACGGCACACCAGAATGGGGTGGACGATCATAAAATGGCACTCTGTGAAAAACTGTTCCCTGAGGATCTCAGTCTCTCAAAGAATGCAGCCAAGTTGTTTGAAGGAGACAACTTTGATTATGACTTAAACAAAAATTGGAATAGGAAGATGAAATGTTATCATTCTCCACTGAATTGTATTTGATTTTCAAAGATCATAACATGGGAGAGTATGTTGAAGAATCCTCACGGGGGAAAAAAGTACTGACTAGATCTTGCAACTGTAATGCTTTAAAGCCAGAAGAAACACCATGTGCAAGTTTGGTAGTAATATAGAACATATTTGTCCATATGTTTTCGCTGCTGGTTGGCTTTTTATTTATTCATTCTATCCCTGCACAGTGATCTTTTTCACAGCCTGAGTTCATTCTCTGCTTGCTGCTAAACTTTCTGTCTCTCAGATGTTTTGCAGAGCCTTAACTTCATGGCAATCAGACAAAGAAAATGCTTCAGACTGAGCAAGGAAAATAAGCACTCTGATCCAATGAGGCTTTCTCAGATGAGTCAGGCTATGCAAGACAAGCACATTTTTAAAACCTGAAATTCTGCTGATCAGCTGTTGAGGCCAGAACTGTTTCTCTGGCAATATCCATGATGGGTGGTTCAGGCTTCATTTGCCCTCACCGCTCCTTAGAGCACAGTTCTAACCATGTCTACTCAAAATCAAGCCCCATTGAGTTCAATGGGTCTTACACTCAGGAAAGTGTCTTTAGGATTGCAGCCTTAGGGCTAAGTCCTAAGCTCCAGTTAGGCCAGTCTAAAAGCTCTGGAATAAGTTCTGTGCTGACCTGGGGGTGTCACAAAAGTGCTGTAAGAACCATATCCTAAAGTAAAAATTAAGCCCTTTGTGATGGAGCAGTTAAGGTGACTTTCCATAAGATAACACTAGAGGTTGATGTAACTGCGTGGACCCGTAACTGCTCTGGATTTTGCCCTATGACACTTTTGCAACACTCCTGAATGAGAGTTAGGCTAGTGCACAGACATGTGCTTGCCTCCCTGCATCACCACAGGAATGGGAAGACCAATGAGTTCTGCTATCCTAGGTTAGTATTGCACCCTTAATCTGATTGATTGTGGTTTGCCATTTGATTTATTGAAAGAGTGACTGTGATGCATGTGGTACAATGCCATCACAGATGTCCATAACCAAAGTGCAAAAGTCTCACACCTATTCAGATTAAATAACAGTGAGGATAAAGAAGACAAGAAGAACCAACAAGAAGCATTCAAGAGCACAAATCAATACATACATTTGCCAAGAGTGTCTGAATTAGTTAGGGAATTTCTGGTGCAGCCTTAGCTGAAATTATTCAGTTAAATTCAATATAAATAAGTGACCTAGAGATAAAGAGTCAAATTATATGGCAGTTGCTGCATATCATTCTAATAGGATCTGACATTTGAGGAGGTATTGCTTCATTTTCCTTGATGCCTTCCTTCCATCTTGTTTCCATGATCTTAATGAGCTTGATAATTCCTCTGTCCTAAATTGATGTGGTTAATTACAAATTATGTATAGGAAGTCTGGTGTGAAATTTGCATGAATGCAAATTTGAAATTTGAATGCAGAAGACTGCAAGCTTGTTTATTGTTTAAACTAGATTTTAATAAATGTATATATTGCAGCATGCCAACACCCCTAAATAATCAGTCATTCATATCTTTTACTTATTTCTTTGCAATATCTATAATTGAAACTACGCTTGCATTCTTAGGCTGACATTCCAGTTTTATTGGATACTTTGCAATATGAATGTCAGAGAAGTATCTATAAATTCCAGGTTTCTATAATGTCTTGTACCTTGTAACAAATTACAGTAACTTGTTCTAGAATGATTTCACACGCAGGAGGAAACATTTAGAATAACGTCTCATGACAAAATGGGACCATAGGGTCTCTGAAAATAGTGAAATAACCACATTCAGAATAGGGATGGCACATTTCAAAGTGGAAGGTTTAGAGTGACTAACAATTTTACATGACTGTAGGGAGTACAATCCACAGCTGTTAGAAAACTGCTGAGTTTGCTATTCAGTTTACTTTCATCATTTATTTTTATAAGCCTTATTTTTCTTAGCACTGAAAAGCAGAGTCAAGCTACACATTCGACATCTCTTAAAGAAACTTTGCATTTGTTCTATTATCATGCCGTTACATGTTCAGTGCTTGACAGTTTTGTTATTAATACTTCATACTGTTTTTTGGCTTCCTATTGCAATAATGAATATTATTATTGCATATTTCAGTATGCAATATTGCATATTTCGGTAATCTTATTAGGCCTTCCTCTTCTGTATGCAGCTCTTTTAATTGCGTCTCTTGAAAAAGTGTGGAAGTGAGACAGTTGAACTTATTAGTCTTCAATAATATGAAATTCTCTTTTTAAAATTCCTAAATAAATGGGTCTGCCAGTTATATTGTATTTTATTGGTTTCTGCTGTTGAGCTTTACTCCAAACCCTTTCAAAGGATCACCTGAGAAGGATCTTCTCATACCATATACACTGCAATCTTTCAGTTCCAGACCTTTCCCTAACATCTCCATTCTGAGGCTGGCTCTATTTTCCAGGACAGTCCCAAAAGACATTTCTTTTTTTTGAGACATACTGATCCAATTCTCTTGCTCACTTTCAGCAGACATGGCTGTAAGTCATGTAAGCTCACTCAAAGAACTAAGGTCAGCACAAAAGGCATTTCCACATTGTTCAGCAGCCAACCAGCAGCTCCGTTTTCAGTTTTTGAGAAAAGGGAAACAAAAGTGCCACAGTTTGCAGCAATGTCAGCAGCTAACCTCTTATTTTGGCTTGGCAGAAGATCCTGCCTTACAAGTCTCCTGAGAGTTTCAGCTTGACTGCAGTACAGCTTGATCTACAGTAATATCAAACCTGATCAACCTGCGCTGCCATAGTTATGATTTTCTGCAGTGTGAAAAGGGCTCTTCTCTGCTGTTTGTATATCTTCTGCCAAAATCAGTAAATTACACACTTAAAAAGGAGAACAAATTTCACATGGATGACCAACAATGTGAAATTGCAATCTGTGTCTTCAGGCAAATGCTTCTTTAATAGGGCATTCACTTAAATTCTGAAGGCATGCCAGAGACAATACTTGACTGAGTTCTCAGCTATTTATCTTTTGCATGTCAGGAGCTCAAACAAAAGTTAAGGCTAAAACACTCTCTAAAAGACAGCAAAACTCTAGGGCTGTGGTTCCCAATCCGTAGATTGGGACGCACTGGTCAGTCACAACCTGATTTTTGGTGGGTCCCATATCGGCCAAGCAGAGCCACTAATGAAAATGCATGTGATGGAAGAATCAAATAACTAATTACGACAACCTCTGAGGCTTTTCAAATATCAGATAGCTACTGACTGCCCCACAAGCAACTCCGGCATTTTACAAGCAGTTGTAAAAATAGGGAAATAAATGTTGGTGCATCTTTTTTTCTGGTTATTATTGTGTGTGTATAGCAGGGGTCTCTAAACTTTTTGGCAGGAGGACCACAGCATCTTTCTGATACTGCGGTGGGTGCCAGAAGAAAAAAAGAATTGATTTATATTTCAAATTTTAATAAATTTATATAAATGACTATATTAGTGATGCAACTTGTGAATGAATGAATGAATTCAAATTAGTTCATAAACACTTTCCAATACACAGATAGATGACCAAAATTCCCTCCTGAGGTGTGGCAAGCAGAGCATCCCCTGCTTCTGGAGGATTACAGGGCTTGCCAAGGGCTGGATAGAGACTCTAGAGAGGGCTGCATCTGGCCCCAGAGCTGGAATTTGGAGACCCCTGATGTATAGAAAAAATATGTCTAGATTTTTTCTTATAAACCTAGGTGGGTTGATACACTGACATTTTAAATAGCAGATCCCAACGCTAAACAGTTTGGGAACCACTGGACTATTACAAGTATTTGGGCATTAATTTTTCCCACAGTTTAACATGGTCCAGACATCTCAGAACAGTCACAAATCTGGCGGATGTCTTGTCACAGAATATTGTGCACTTCCATTTTAACTGATGGGCTGAACTCATCCCCACCTCTCTAAAAAAAATTTAACACTAAGGTTATTCCTTCTATTTTATATGGCACCCCTATCTGGATCCCCTTTGTAAACTGCTCATTAGAACAAACACAAATCATTCTTTCTAAGACAAACCCTAGGCTTGCCAAGGTGTATTTCCTCTGCTACTGCATGCATAGAAATAGGACAACCTTCAATCAAGACAAGGGCCTGGCTCAGAGCTTTCAAATTTTGGCTCAGAGCACACTACAATTCTAGCAAAGATAATCTCATCTAAAGCCTACTTGAGGACCCAGTACCCCTGGTAGGTTCTGAAAATGTGCTACAAAAATTAAGAACAATCGGCATTAACATAGAGGTATTAGGTTTTCTACACATTTTTGCATTTCAACTAGTCAAGAGGAGCTATTTAGATATCCAGGCACAGAACACATTCAGTGCCTTCAGTAAGTTTTGCTCCCCTTCCATCTTCCAGTTCCCTATAAGCAGTGGTGGGCACCAGCAGGTTCGCACCTACTCTATAGAACCGGTTCTTAACAAGAGACAGTACATATAAAGTTTAAAAATAGCCATTTAAAAGTGGCTGCCAGATGGACAGAGAACCGGTTCTTAATTTCTTTGAAGCCCATCACTGCCTATAAGGTGGAAACCGACTGCATACCTAAGCCTACTAAAGTGCCCATCTGAGTACAGAGTGCTCATTTTTGCTAGGTGCAATGAGTTTCCATCAGTGGTAAGCCTTGGGAGATATAATCAGACGCCTTTCAATGACAGACACTGCATTTGTAACACTGGTTTCTTTGAATCCTTAACTCATATGGTTTTGAAATGTAATCTGTACTTAAGCTCTCGCAATAAGTATCTACCACTTGCTGAGGAACTGGCCCATTTGCTCTGATATTCTTCTGGAGAAGCTATTATCCTTTGAGGATCCAGCCACTATTGAGACAATGGGTAGTTTCCTAAAATGTATTTTATTATGTTGGAGTCTTGCCACTAATGCTGATGAAAAGGTCTTGGAAGGTCAGCATTCTAGAGACCAAGACTCCTCATCTGTATGTGGCATAGACTGGTGTGATTTGTCTGATTAGTGTGGGACTACTACACATGTACTTCTTCCTTTTCACTCTATGGTTGTATTTTTTGAATTGTTGATTCTAATGCCAATAAAGGTTTGAATTTCTTAACTGGGAACTGCTGCTTTGGTAATACTAACTGAATTTAAGAGAACCTCTGTTTGAGAACATGTACAGTGGATCAGACTGAATGGCCCTAAAATATCCTAGAATAGAGCCAGGTGCACTGAGACTGAGTTGTGAACCAGGATTTCCCCATTTTGAATTTCTTCCTTATCATCAATTAATTGGATGCCTTAGGAGTCCCCAAACCTTGGGGCATGGCCCAGTACATGGCCTTTTAGGAACCCACCTGCTGGAATATGGTCTGTGAAAAATTTTCATCACCTCATCTGGAACCAAAAGGTTGCTGGCTGCTGCCTTAGGCAACCCACTGCCTCTTAGCCTCAGCCCATCAGTTGGGAACAAAATATGGGAACAATTCTGGCTTCCCTTACAGGGCTATTGTAAAGATTAAAACAAGATTACATATGAAGCACTTTACAATTCATGAAGTGCTCTATGCATTATTATTACAGCCACACTTCACATTATGCAGTGTGTAAAGTATCTGTCATGGACCATAGCTGGCTAGCCCAAAATAATCCAGTTCCTCTATTCTGAGCAATCTAATTTACAATCACCCTGTATTGTCTCTCCTTCTGCTACTTGGCTTGTTCCTGTAACTCATTCTGACTTGCTCTGGGAATAATATTCCTCTTTGCTCTATTATGCATCACACTGTTGAGTCATCAACAGATGTTTACGAGGTTTTCTTTCAAGAGCTTGCTAAATACGCAACACTGCCACATTCCCCCAGAATCATAGCACACCGAAGGTTTCCCCTTCCCAGGCTCAGAATTTATGGAAACTTTTAGTTTAGCCTTGGTTTGTTAAATGCAAGCCAACTCATCCTGTAGACAGATAACAGAATTAGGTTGTCAATTTAAAAAAAAAACAATTCCCAGCAGAAGTGCTTGACTAATGGAGGCAAAATGGTTGATCATTTTGTAGAAATCTGAACTAATGGTAAGTGCTAAGAAGTAAAAGCCCTGCTCAGGTCAAAGAAAAGTAGAAAATAGTGAACCTGCTGTTTGATTTTAAGATTCTGTTTCAAGCATAGTTATAGTCTGTGTATTGTCTATGTAAAACACAGGAAAGGAAATCCATCTCTTTCCTTCTGGGAATATGCCAGGTGACAGCCCTAATTGCTCTCTTAACACTCATATCATACGCCCAGCAACATAATTTCCTGTAGGTCGAGCGAGTGTCACCCCCCGCTGGAACTGGAAACTAGTTCATTTCTTTTCAAGTCAGCTCACTTGCTTAGGAGGGATTTTTAAGATGACGGAGTGGAGCTGTTTCCATAAAATATTTATGACACTTTAGAAAGAGTGTCTGTAAAATTGAATTTTAAACTTCTATTTTTTAAAAGCTAATTTCGGCAACACAAAAACATGTTTTGCCACCAGCACTCTTGTGAAATCAAAATTAGGTGTTGCTGTTTCTTTCAGCTGTGAATTTAATGTACAAATCCATTTTGTTTCTTTCCCAGACACATTCCTAACTCTTGCTGTGTGATGCAGCTATATATATATAGAGAGAGTACTATATCCCTACAATCCAGAGTAACTACGAGAGAACGTAAGAGACATTTACGTTGACATAGTTACGGCACCACCTAGTGAAAACTTATGGGAAATTCATATTGCAATCCAGGGTAAATTGTTCTTACTTCGGAGCAAGGACTCTCCGTAGTTACTCTGGATTGTGCCCTATATCTATATGCATATATCTTTATGCATATAAAAATACATTGTATTCAGCCAGCATTATAGATGATAATGATAATGCTGATAATGAACCTTTTCATACTCAAAAGAAGACCTTGTGGTCTTTTCCACATAGAGTGTAGTTCCAGGCTGAAAGATCTTTGCTGTGTGATGTGTACCTGTATGAACCTTGCTGAAAATCTCAGGAATCAACAGAAAAGAGCAAGAGGAATTATTACACATTGTACTTATGCTATTATCCTGAAATTAGGAGAAATACAAAATCCAGACCCCTTCTCCTCCCAGGGAATCCAGATAAGGGATACCCAACCTGTATCTTATATTTCTGAATCTAAAAGACTGATAGTAGCAAAAAATAAAAATAAAACCCAGTGTCTTATAATGCCACAGTAGTGCAGGGGGCAGATATGGGGTTCAGATGAGCCTGTCCACCCAGTGAGTGGAACTTATCGTTCCATTCCAGTGTTCCTCCTTAATCAGGAGACTCTAGGCAATCGTGCATGCCCATATGTCCTGGTGCCCTGTTTTCTGAGGTGCTGGGCAGAAACCATCACTGCTCAGAGTATCTCTGTCCCTGATCAAGGAGGACTGCATGCAACACACAGCCTGAAAGGAAAGATGCAGTCTGAACACCTGCTAACTGGCAAGAGGCACTTTTTCAAATGAGTGTTCTAGTGGCTTTTGCTGGTGTTCTTTTGCAACTTTATATAGTGAAACCCACTTGGGACAGGGAGCCATTAGTTATTTGATTTTTTTTGGTAAATCACTTTAAGAACATTTCTTGAAAAGTGGTATATACCGGGTAAATACTGCTGATTGATCGATGGAATGAATGAACAAATGGGGATCACATTTCTGTTACACAGCAGTCATGGGTTTGGCCACTGCTGTCCCAAAGAAGAGGAAGATCCCAAGAAATCTTTCTCTTGCTTGGAAAAAACATGAAATATGTAACTTCTCTGCTGGGAGTTGTAGTCCTAGTCCCATCCCTGATGGCAAAATATGTTCCATGGCAGGGGGTTTTCAGTGCTGTTGCCAGTGCTGCCCGCCTCTGCTGCTGTCTTCAGTCTTGCCCCAGGGCACGCTGTAGGGACCCTGGGCAGAGAGGAAGGATCCACTTGCAAGCCTTCAGGCAATGTTGTTCAATATTTTGAGCATCCTCACCCAAAGCTCATGACAGCTCTAATTTTCGACTGCCACTTCGAGAGTCTGAATCTGCTGTGGTGTATGAAGTGATTAATACTGTCAATTCAGCAAAACCACCTGCTTGGCACAGATTGGCACAGATTGTGTGCAGCAGAACACTGTCGCTACACTGTCTTAATAAGAGGTTCACTTGAAGAACTGCACTCAGCCGAGTTTCAGACACAATTAATATAAATGTTTCGGAAACATGGCATATGGTGCCATAAATTATATACTTTAGCAACATGAATATTAAATCCTTTCCCGTCACTACTTCCTTCCACCCTCCCATATGGTACAGAGCAATGAGGCTTGGGTTTATGAAGTTTGCAACCTCTGAATAATACTTGCAGAAGACTTCTCTGCCAATTCCAGGAATACTTTCAATTCCTGAGTACTGAATGGAGGTACAGTTTTGCCTATCGGAATTCTATAGATATTATATTTATGATGTCCCATGATCTTCTTTTCACCATGCAGGTAATTGTTCTTCATTCCCTTTAAAAGTGCTTATAGACATTTTCTGCCATTTGCTGGAACAGATATTCAGGGCACAATCATAATCAATTTAGGTGATATAACTCACCCGCTTCCCTTTACTGTGGTGGTGTGGGGAGGCCAGTACATGTCTGTACACTGGCCTAACCTGCCCAGGAATGGCACAGAAGTGCCTTACAGCAATTTAGCAACACCCCCAGGCCAACATGGGACTTGTGCCAGGATGTATGTTGGCCTAACTGATTGCAGCCTCAGTCAAATAATCATGTCCACAACCAGAAATCACTTCTATCACTTCCAAAGAATGACCTGCACTTGAAATATGCATTAATTTCAATGAACTGTGGCAGGAAAAATACATTTTCCAACTGGCTGTTTTCATTGAGTCAATAATGTGGATTTGATTTGAATAAAAAAGGGTGAGGACCCAATCTTATCCAGTTTTACATCACTGATGCAGTCAAAATGCTGACCTAAGGTAAGGGAATAAATATTCCCTTATTTTGAGGAGGACCTGCAGGGATGCAGTTGGCACAGCTGCATCAGTACTGGAAAGTCTGATAGAATTGGGCCCCCTGAGTTGTATTTTTATTAGTCAAAAGCTGCAATCCTAAAGACACTTTCCTGGGAGTAAGACCCATTGAACACAATTGGGCTTACTTCTGAGTAGACATGGTTAGGATTTCAGTATTACACATTCTGACTGCAACCAGTCAGCATATATTTCGGTGTGATGAATTCTATTTAAATTACACTTTTAAGGCTAATTTGTGGCAATAATGTCTATGCTGAAAATCACAAGAATAGTAATAATTTATCTGGAATCCAGTAAAATATATATACAGTGGTGCCTTGTAAGAAGAACATAATTCATTCTGGAAGCATGTTTGTCTTACAAAGTGTTCTTTTTACAAAGCCGATTATCCCATAGGAAATAATGGAAACTCAGACAATTGGTTCCACAACCCAAAAATATTCATATGAAAATATTAACTATATGTAAAAATGGAGACAAAACAATGTAATCAAATTCAGAACACTGTAATATAATAAAGCAGGCCTCCATCAGTCTTGAAAGACTATGGTATCGTGCTTGACGATGCATACGCTGCATGTGAAGCACGAAAGCCTGGGTTAGATTGTTATGGAGGATAGACTGTTACCCAAGCAGCAAATCCCCCCTCTCCATGCCACTGAATTAGTCCAATGGAAAGGCAGAGCCAATACGATTGGATCCAGCTAGCGTCGCAGAGCTGGGCTAAGGACAGGGGCTCACCCTGTCTTGTGGGGCCGACCCAGGTCTTGAACCCTGGCCTGCTCGTTAACAGGCACAGCATCTTAACCGCTATAGAACACAATTACTGCAACATTAATAAAGAAAGCAGGCCTCCGTCAGTCTTGAAAGACTATGGTATCATGCTCAGCGCTGCATACGCTGCATGTGAAGCACGAAAGCCTGGGTTGGATTGTTATGGAGGATAGGCTGTTAGCCAAGCAGCAAATCCCCCCTCTCCACGCCACTGAATTAGTCCAATGGAAAGGCAGAGCCAATACGATTGGATCCAGCTGGCGTCGCAGAGCTGGGCTAAGGACAGGAGCTCACCCTGTCTTGTGGGGCCGACCTGGGTCTCGAACCCTGGCCTGCTGGTTAACAGGCACAGCATCTTAACCACATGCGCCACCCACAGCCCACATTAATAAAAACACTGTAATATACTGTACAGTAAAACAGAAAAGAAAAACCTTTATGGCCAAGGATGACTAATTTTTATTATAAGAGTCACTGGAGTTTTTTTGAGCAACTTTCAGAAGGAACTTTCTAATGACCGTTGCTTTTGTCTCCTTTTGAGGATTTCATAGAAATGTGACATTGCATTTTCATGAAACAGATTCATTGCTCGCACTGCTGCAGCTTTATTTGGGTTGTGCTTTTCTACAAAATTTTGCACAATTTCCCAGTGTTTACAAAGGTCCTTAATTTCATTTGATGTGAGGTATTCCTCCTCCTTATTCTCCTCCTCCTCTGCAGATGAGATCTCCTCCAGAAACTCTTGCTGTTTGCCAAACTCTGCCAAAACTGTTTGTCTTATAAGGCACTGTTTGTCTTACAAAGCAGAATTCCTTAGAAATTTTAGTTTGTCATACAAAGCATACTTCTTACAAAGCTTTTGTCTTACAAGGTACCACTGTATTCATATTGAACAGAACAAGGTATTTTATATTTCAGTTGATCCTTCAATAATATAAGACACGATTTTTTCAATTTCAGGTTTTTGCACCATTCATTAATTTTCATTTTTACTTTTGCATAGTGGTGTCACTAGGAAGTGTGTGGGCTGTACTGAGTGGGATGCACAGAGGGAATTGACACCATAAACCTGAAAACATTTTAAAAATCTTGGCATTTTCAAATAATAACATCATTTTATATATCATTCAGTGTATATTTCATGCAGAATGCAGTGAAACAAACTATTGTATGTGAATCACTAGAAAAAACTAGTTAATTAAATTTTATATTTAAGGAATATTATCTGCTTACTTAGCAATTATGGATGAACCAAAAAGCTATGAACTCAGATTCTTCTACAGTGATCACTGAGTAATTCTGATGATTTTTTTGATTACTGTACATTGGTTTGTTGTTCTGACTGAATGGGCAGCAATGGCTCAGTAGTTAAAGACACTGCCCTTGTCAACCTGTAGGTCAGCAGTTTGAGTCAAGTGCCATATGACAGAGCGAGCTCCCATCACTTGTCTCAACTCCTGCCAAATAGCAGTTTAAAATCATGCAAATGCAAGTATAAAAATGGGTATTACACAGGTGGAAAGGTAACTAACTGGCTGGATTGTTCAGCATTACATCCAAACAAGGATTGGGTGACACCAATCCAGAATAGCAGACCCCACAACCACATGGGACAACTGCTTAAGAAGGTAGTACATTTATTAGTTTCTTGGTTGGATTGTGTGGGGTGTACTGAGGGAAGCGACACCACAAACCTGTAATTTGTGCTAGCAATTACTGATTGCTTATAGTTTTACCTTTTAAAAAGTTCTATGGATTGTGTTAAGCATCCTCATTTTGGTATCAAAGAAGAAAATGTCTATAAAAGGAAATGTAACAAACTGCTGAGCCGGGGAGGACAATATTAAAAGGGTTTGGCATGTAGATCAGCTTGGTCCCTTGTGTGAGTTATCAGGTATCATGTTTTAAGTATGTGCTGGCAAAAAAGGATTGCTACTGTTGACGGCAGAAGGTCTCAGTGCACCGGAGCTGTTAAGAGAGTTTCTGGTGATGAAAGCAGGTTCCTTTAAGCTCATCAACTTTGTGCTTCTTTGTGGCTCAGCAAGACACTCTGCTTACATTTTCCAATGAAACACGGGAGGTGCTCCCAGAGCAGCTGTGACCTTTTCCAAGCCCAAGGAAAGTTTTTTAAGCTGGAAGGTCTGTAAAATTCCAGAGCTAGTGCAGAGTGCTGCTGGGCAGAAGGAAACTGTCGTTTTCCTGGGAAATAAAATGATAGTTGCCAACCATGGGCTATTCAGATAGCGAAAGCGATTATGAGCCAGATTCTTACCTCTCTGGAAGTAGCGATGAAGAATACAGTCTTAAAGCTGAAAAATACTCAGAGTTAGTGCTCAACAAATTATATTTTAATAATGATTTTATGCTAGAGTGTTGGTTGGTGTGTTGGCACTGTAGTTGTCTAGAGTGCTGCATTGTAATGATATTTGACACAAACTAATAAAAAAGAATTGATTTTAACTTGCTGCATGTTTGGAACTGATATAACATCTCACATCATAACCTGTCAATTTACATACACTGTGATTAACCTAGATGCATACCATGGTGCAGTAATTGTTTCAAAATATGTAGAAATGTTAAATAAGGTTGCAGTCCTTTAGTGACTTTCCTGGGAGTAAGTCCCATTCCACACAATAGGATGTGGTTCAGAATAGACATGCTGTGGATTGTGCCATTACAATATGATATGGGTTATTTCCTATTTTGCATGTGTCTTTGTAGTAAATATTCAAGAAATGATAAAATATACCATTCTTTTGTAGCATATGTTTTAAAAGGAAAGTAAATGTCAGTCCTGTGCTTTGCTCTCCTGTGTTGGCACAGCAGAAAATTTTCTCTAGGCAGCATATAGAAGAGCATCAGCAGAGGTAACATAGAAGGTGCATATAGAGTGCAGTAAGTAAACACATGCTGGAATGAGCTGTGCTCTGACTGCAATATATCAGATTTTCAGTTTTATGTGGGTTCACTGGCAGCATATGGCTATTAGTACTCATTCATATTTAGAAAACTATACTGTCTGGCCAATTTGACTGATATTTCATTTTGAATTATTTATAATGTCAACAGTCAAGTGTATAAAGAGAGACCTTTTTAGCTGAGCAGTATCTTTTTATGGAAAGGAATAAGTGGTTTTCAACCTAATACTGTACTGCAAAAAAGCCTTCCAGCTGCATTCCAGTGATGTCAGTGTAATCATGAAGTACGTGTAAAAGTTTAGCAAATTTACTTCTGAAAAGCAAGGGGTGTGCTTAGCACATGTAAGGACAAACCTTTCAGAACAATTATGCTGTATTTCAAAGGCTCAACTTTTATGTGATGGTTTCAGAAGAAGGTTTTTAAATGAGCACTTATATCCTCATTGATCTTCTTTGAAGAGGTTAGACTTACACCTCCAGTTCATCTACAGGAGGCTGCAATATCAGAAGTGAGTTCTGCTTGAAAGAGCTGAGATAGTGACTTACTTACTGCAGCATTGTGGAGCATTTGCCAAAATGATAAAAATGACATACAGGTGTTAATACCACTAAGCTAAATATCAATGCTTCTGTGATAGCTCATGGTTCTGACATTCAGTCCTGTGCTGCCCAGAACATAGAGCTGCTGTGGTGTCAAGCATGGCTGCTGTATCATCCTCCAAGTGGTCTTGACCGTACTCCTTAGGGTAAGGGGACTTTCATCCCTTTCCTCTGAATAAGGAAAGTGGCCTCACAATGGACCAATTGATTCTACAGTGACTCTGGACCTGGTGCAGGACCTGGAGTCCTGTATTGGGTTGTTACATCCAGTGGAGCTGACCTTCACCAGTCCTGCCCCTCCCAACCTTCTTTCTCTCCTGTAAGGCTCTGTAACTGGACCAGCACTAAGGGCAAAATCCATAGCAGTTACGGGTCCAAGCAGTTACGTCACCCTTTAGTGTTATCTTATGGAATGTCATCTTAACTGCTCCGGAGCAAGGGGCTTAATCTCACTTTAGGATATAGGCCTAGGCTACAATCCTAACCTCCAGTTAGCCCCCAGCATAAGTCCTCTGCTGACCTGGGTGGGGGTGTCACAAAGTGCCATAGGACACTTCTGCCCCACTCATGGGGAGATTGGGCCAGTGCACAGGCATAAGCCAGCCTCCTAACACCACAACAGAAAGATATGCCATGTGAGTTAGACTGGCCTAAATTGCACCCTATGTCCTGCAAGCATGCCTTATGGCAAGTTTGCAACAGTGTGCACCAGCAGTAAGCTGGCATACAGAGCTCTGCATTGAGCTCTCAAGTTATGAGCCTATGCACACATTGGGCGCAATCCAGAGTAACTACGGGGAGTCCTTGCTGCGGTGTAAGAACAATTTGCTCTGAATTGCAATATGAATTTCCCCTAAGTTTTCACTAGGTGGTGCAGTAACTACAGGAACATGTAATGTCTCTTACGTGCTCCGTAGTTACTCTGGATTGTAGGGTTGGTTGCACACTTAGATGGAAGTAAGAGCACTGGACAGCAGGATTTACATCTGATCAATAATGCACTGAATTGCATATTTTTATCAAAATGCATTTATCAAAATGAATTGCAAAATCATGTGTACTAATAACTAGGAGAAATAAATGGGCAAAATGGTAAGACTAACCGCCAGAAAAATTACTTTTTAATATTGTACAGTATTTTTTTCCTTAAAATTCTATGGTTTTTTAGACATCTCTTTATTGTGAGTAATAAATGATTTTATAATGTGATAAATGACTTTAAAAATATATTACTTGCAAGGTTCATTCATGTGCTGATTTTTGCTGTCCTTTTAGGGAGGATGTCAGGACAGCCAATGTTATTGCCGCAGAAGCCGTAACATGTCTTGTCATCGACAGAGAGTGAGTATGCCATTTTGGGAGTTTATATATACTAATGATCACAATAAAAAAATGCTTATTGTAATTCTACATTGGAAACCAACAGCAATTGTTGTAGCTATCTTTTATTACTATTATTTTAATATTATTATTTTAATATTAATATATGATAATATATTCTTATGGGCTGTGGGTGGTGTAAGCGGTTAAGACGTTGTGCCTGTTAACCAGCAGGCCAGGGTTCGAGACCCGGGTTGGCCCCACAAGACAGGGTGAGCTCCTGTCCTTAGCCCAGCTCTGTGATGCCAGCTGGATCCAATCGTATGGACTCTGCCTTTCCATTGGACTAATTCAGTGGTGTGGAGAGGGGGGATTTGCTGCTTGGGTAACAGCCTGTCCTCCATAACAATCCAACCCAGGCTTTTGTACTTCGCGTGCAGCATATGCAGCGCTGAGCACGATACCATAGTCTTTCAAGACTGACGGAGGCCTGCTTTTTTAATATATTCTTACTAATAACAGCCCTTATTTGTCATTTGTGGAGGTACAGTATTATAAAATTCATCGTACAATATTCATCCTTTCCAGCATCTCTAGTTCCCATATTTTAAAAAATATTGTACACCAAAGTGTACACCTACAAGAAGTGTACACACAGTTTTTTCCCCTTTAAATTTTTTGGGGGCACCCTAGAGAGTGGGCCCCAAAGCTATAGCTTGTTTTGCTTATACATAAATCTGGCACTGAGTGGAACCTGGTATTTTATTTATTTTTATTTGATTTAAACCCCACCTTTCTACCTAAAAAAAGGACACAAAAGTCTGCTAGTAGCTAGTAGCACGAACTCCTATAGCACTAGTGTGCACAGGGAATATTTCCCCCTCCTCTTCTCTCACCCTGACTATTTTGATTTTGTGCCAGCAAAAATGGCTGGTGCAAATCTGAGATGACACATTGGGACACTGTAGGCTTGTTTCTAGGTAAAGAAAAAAAAATATTGCAAAGTAAACCTCTGAAACTAACTCCCACCCTGAAGGATGTCAATAGCCTCTGTTGACATGGCTTCATTGACGTGGGGGATTAGTGAGGACTCAGTTGTAGACTGGTAACTAAATAGATTCTCTGACACATTTACAAGAATGCCTCCATGTTACAAAAAAGGCCATTATGTTGAATAAATCTATAGGGAAGGAAAGAAATTAATGAACCCAATTACATAATTTTGGCAGATATTCATTGAGGGAAACCTGAATCATTACTCATATTTTATTTGAATGACACTGTACAAACATTTTGCCATTGGAGCTTAATCATAATTAAAATTAATACGTAAAATTAGTCTTTAATCATCTGCCAATTATTATTTTTGATTCTTGTGGTAGCAGTCTAATGTGGTTTACGTTTGCTGTTGACAATGTCCTTGAAATAGCGAGAGTGTGCAAATGGTTATTAAGCTCCTAAGACGGAGCTCCTCTACTGTGTACCAAAGGTTTTGGCAGCTTTGTACAGTGAAGTGTGGCTGCACTAAAGCTATTTATAGCAGAATAAGTATTTAGTTGTATTGTGACCCTGGAGAATCACATTTTGTTGTCAGTGAATCTGTTTCCAAAATTAATTATCCACCTGAAGCTAAGTGGAAAAACTTGTCTTAGATTAGTGGAAACCTATTAAGCTTTGTTAAAAAGCCCATGCTTGAAACCTCAGTTAATAGCCAGCATCAATACTTTCAGGATTTATCCTTATATAATATTCAAGCTGTACATTCATGATGTTGCCCTGAAACCATTTGCATCTGAGTCCCATAAAACTATTTTCTCAAGCTTAAATATATTAGTCTTGTGGGTTTTTTCAGAGCTGCAATATAACCCAGAGTTTTCCTCATTAATTGATACAATTCACTGCTCCAGGATATGGCAGTGGCCTGTAGTTTAGGGGGCTTTAAAACAGAACTAGACAACTTCAGCTAGCAGAGGTCTACTATCATATGAAGCCTTCATATTCAGATGCAGTATATCTCTGGGTATCTAATGCGAGGAGCAACAGCACAGGATAAGTATGGCCTTTGTGAGATTTGTAGGCATCCTAGAGACAACAGGAAGCCCTATCCTCTGAGAAACAATGTGCCAGACTAGTGTTAGTTTGATCAAACAGGCCTGTCCTGCTTTGGCAGGGGCAGCTCAAAGGATGTGTTCATGCAGAATGTATTCTATCAATGTGAAATACAAGCACAATCCTAAGCAGCGCCAGTGCAGGAAGGTGAGCATGCCTGCAGTGGGGTTGCTTCTGTGCTACTGCAGGACAAGGGAAAGATTTTCTCCTTTCTCTGAGTGAAGGGAGAGCAGCCCCCATTGGTCTACTCAGATCTCCTGAGGTAGAATTCAGCTTTCCAGATAACAGGGCTTGGATCTAGCACAGCTGCGACCAGTCATGATAGCTATGTGCTACAATGTGATACAGTGCAAGGTGGCCTCCAAATGCTAGCTGCAGGGGTACTGTGAGAGAAGTACATCTCCCCAGTCGATGGTAGGTCTTCCATCCTCAACACCTGGACCTAGAAGCATGCAATTTGGGGAATGCTTTCCTGCTGTGATGTAAAGACCAAATAAGAACCAAAATGGGGCCTACTGGTGCACTGCAGGGGATGGTGCGCAGCAGAGATGATGCACAGGGAGATGGTACACTGGGGAGGGAGGGGTTACTTACACAACAGTGGGTAAATTTCACTAGTTTTAATTGATCTTATTGATGTTAACTTTACCAGACCTATCACAACACACTTTCAGTCAGGAGATTAAAATGACTTTTGAGTGTCTTCTGAGCAATGTGTGTGACTGTATGATCATTCTTAAGATCAAATCAAAAGTGTAAGAAACTCATTTGTTTTTAGAATGAGCATTTTGGCCAATGTGGGATTTTTTTGGCAACAACACTGAAATGAAAACTTGAATACAAGAAAACATTTGAATATTCTCCACTCGTTATTTTACTGTGTTACAGTGCAAGTGAATTATTTCGTGTATTCCAAGGTTTAATCACTGTCTACAACTCTGTATTGACTAAGAAGGTAGGAGAGGAAATAGAAGATGAGGGGCAACACCTTAGCTTCCTTCTTTTCAGAGAGAAAATTACCTGCATCTGCAGATCAGCGCACATGATATTCAGAATCACTGTGAGTTGCACTGTGAACTGAACTTCAAGCAAGAGACAATTAAAGGGAACTTCCCCATGCGCATCCTTGGCACAGCTTGTGCTTGTTAAAACTGTTGAAGTTTAAGTAGATTTTAGTTATGTGCTCATTTTCCTAGGATGAGGTTATCTTTTAAAACTGAATAGCCTCCAATATCAGCAGAGTCAGCTTCCACATAAATTCTGGCCCAACCAAAACCAAGATTACAGCCTCTCCAACCAGGGCTTATAGTCTGATCTTCATCATATCAACTTGATCAACTTCATATCAACTTGATCAACTTCATCATATCAACTTGAAGGGAAATACTATTGTCTGAAGCAATTCTTTTTATTTTACTCACACACTAATTCAGAGCCTAAGGGCTCAGAGCACTGATGCTGCTGCTCAACTCTAGATGTCACCAACATGCCACATCTGTGGCAACGAGGGGAAGGGCTGTTCGTGGTGGGCCAGCATCAGTGGGAGCTGAACTTCCAGGATCACATGGTTGCATGGCACTCCTGTAGCACCACTGGTTGGTGAGCATTTTCAGGGCATGGGAGAGGCAGAGATGCAGCACAGGGGGGAATGTCCCTGAATCCAAACCTCCCTCTTGTCCCAGACAGAGTGACACAAGCCTCCTCCCATCTGTGTCCACTCAAAAGCAGAATAGATATTGGAGACCCATTTGTGCCATGACTGTATTACCCAGGATAGCTGGGGAGGGGCAGGGAGGCAATGTCCAGTGCTAGCTTGGCACCCATTGGATCAGATTATCACGCTGGTGCTGCTGGAGCCATTGAGGCCAGGAGACTTGGGGCCAAGAAGATTGGGTTATCATTTATTAATTTAATGATTTTTATCCTACTTTCTCATCCTTACAAGAACATTCAAGGACATGTGACAAGATTAAAACAAAAAATGAATCAACATCAGTTTAAAAACTGAGCTTAGTAAAAAAATACAATATATTAAACAGAAGCAGGGGAATGGAGAAAGTATCAAAAACCAACTTAAATGTAAAAATTCTTTATCCTCTAGAATACCAGTAAGAAGGGGCTAGTTTTTATTGATCATGGGAGGGTGTTCCAGGCACCAGTGCTATGAAAGAGGAAATCTCTGTCACAAATAGCTGCCAACTACATTGCCATTGAAAATGGACCCTACAGCAGAGCCTGGAAGGGTGGATTTAGTAGCATAGCCAGGGGAGCAGGAAGCAGATAAGTACAGCAGGCCCTACAACTCCCCATATAAGCTGCTCCTCTGGATCACAGTTGGAACCATTTGACAAGTGCTTGTGTGCTGCTATCACTCAATAGGAAATGGATGGAGCAGCTTACATGAAGAGTTGCTGCACCTACAGTGCTTACCACTCTGCTCCTCCCTCTGACTGCACTACTCAGTAGAGTCATGTGATGGGAGACCATAAGGCTGTTTAAGATTACAGTATGGCCAGGCTTGTTGCAGATCCTCCTACCATGTTGCTAGAATCAACCCACTAAATTCTCCTATTGATTTGAACATGTATTATTTGTGTTAATTTTATTAGCAGCATTAGCCATTGTAGTTCCAAGCTATTTTTTCTGGGACCCTCTGGAATCTTATTTCAAATTTTGCATTGGTTTTCATTTTTAATATAGAACTTCAGGCAACATTAGTATTTTGCAGTATGTGAGAAATTGCTCATCACAGCATAAAAGGACAGTAAATGAGTCAATTTCAGATGATGTTAATCTGATATTAGATGGAAAATGCTATAAAGATTCTGAATACAAAATATAAATGTCTCATTCTAAAACAAAACAAAAAGCCTTTGTCACAGACCACTAAAAATTATCAACCTCAGGTTTCAGGATTACTATTCTATGGTCCTTTTTTTAGCTAATAACATTTGATAACAAATTCATAGTATGTGCAATTGGAAACCAGGGCATGAATTGTAAGTGCTTCTAATATCACTGTGATCCAGGCAGCTCTTCTAGTAGAACACGTGATAGTAGTATCTACTATGATAGTAGAGCACTGGTCTATTTATCTCAGTGTTGTCTCCCTTATTGCCAGTTTCTCTCTAGAGCTTCAGAGTGGGTTTTTTTTCTAGTCTCCTATGGAGATGCTAGGAACATTACAATATTCCCTGGGTTTTCCAAATACATGCAATTCAGTCGCATTGCTAGGTGGTGAATGCCTTACCAGGTGATGTGCATGGAGAGGTGTGACACCACTACGGGCTAAAATGGTTAAAGTTGCAGTTTTTAGGAATAATGTAATCATTCTATATATCATTTAAAGCAGTGGTTCTCAATCTTCCTAACGCCGTGACCCCTTCATAAGTTCCTCATGTTGTGGGGACCCCCCAACCATAAAATTATTTTCATTGCTACTTTATAACTGTAATTTTGCTACTGTTATGAATTGTAATGTAAATATCTGATATGCAGGATGTATTTTCATTATTACAAAAGAAATGTGTTCTGTGCACAAATTGAACAGAATGAGATTTATTTCTGAGTAGGCATGCATAGGATTGGGTCCTGAAGCTGCAATCCTATCCACATTAAAATGGGAGTAAAGGCCCCCCTGACTATAATGGGATTTATTTCAGAGTAGGCATGCATAGCATTGGGCCCTGAGGCTGCAATCCTGTTCACATTTACATAGGAGTAAAGGCCCCCCTGACTATAATGGGATTTATTTCAGAGTGGCATGCATAGGATTGGGCCCTGAGGCTGCAATCCTATCCACATTAAAATGGGAGTAAAGGCCCCCTGACTATAATGGGATTTATTTCAGAGTAGGCATGCATAGGATTGGGCCCTGAGGCTGTCAGTCAGCCCCAGTGCACGCGCAGCTACAGCTGGAGGTCTGGCAAGCCTGACCTGGCCCCCTGCACCAGGGGTCTTTAGGCGACCCCCAGGAAAGCTCTAGGTGACCCCCAAAGGGATCCCGACCCCCACTTTGAGAAACGCTGATTTAAAGGGTTGAAGTGGCTCTGCGGTTAAGATACCATGCTTGTCACTGTGCAGGTTGGGGTTCACGACCCAAGTACTGCAAGATGGAGTGCCAACCTAACAATTCAAAATTATGTAAATGCAAGTAGATAAATAAGTACCAATTCAGTGGGAAGATACCATTCTGTGTGTTTTGTGGCCACATGACCACAAAGACATCTTCAGAAAATGTTGGCTCTTTAGCCTTGTATCATGGACCACCCTTAGAGTTGATTATGACTAGCAGGACAACCTGCAGGGGACATATTTACCATTATATATACACTAACTTGATGTGTTATTACAGATTAATGCAAAGAAACAAACCATGTTGAAATAGCTCTGTTCTATTAAGTTATAGCCAAAGAACCATTGGGGTGGGGGACAATGAGGAATTGCCATGCTCACCACTCAGGTGTTGTCACATGGAGAAGATCCTTCATGGGACTAATGTACTAGCCTCCCACACAGGGTGATGCAAACACTAGTGATATCACCATATGCAGTCTTTGTACTCTACCACTGATCCATTGCCATAAGCATGAAAGGTGTTTTCATGTACATACATTTGGCCTTTTTGCTCCCAGCACCTTGCAAACTGCTTTTAAAACAGCTCTGATTTTAAAACTGACCTACTACATGCACCAAGCATATAGCAAGCTTTGCAAGACTGCTGTCCTGTATTTTTATTTAACTCTGCCTTTGACTTGTTCTGTCAACAGACCAGGAATGGGGCAATTAAGTCATACTTAGCATAACTCTGCTTATAGGCTGTAGGTGGCGCAAGTGGCTAAGACACTGTGCCTGTTAACCAGAAGGCCAGGGTTCGAGACCCGGGTCAGCTCCACAAGACAGGGTGAGCTCCTGTCCTTAACCCAGCTCTGCAACACCAGCTGGATCCAATTGTATTGGCTCTGCCTTTCCATTGGACTAATTCAGTGGCATGGAGAGGGGGGATCTGCTGCTTGGATAACAGCCTATCCTCCATAACAATCCAACCCAGGCTTTCGTGCTTCGCATGCAGCATATGCAGCGCCGAGCACAATACCATAGTCTCTCAAGACTGACAGAGGCCTGCTTATAGGAATTATTTAAACAAAATTTTGGCAAATGATTGTCACCTTCAATCCTTTTCAGATGCAGAAAACTGAATATTAATGCAGAGGTACCTGCTGTGGAAAGCCCTGTTGATTTTAAACTTGAAGAGATTAAAATATACAAATGGTGGCTGAAATCTTGTTAAACTGAAAGTACCCTATGTGAACAACAGATGTATGTGATAGACAGATTAGCTTAAAATAGCGTGACCTAGGACAGTGGGTATAATATAACAGTAAACTGATCTACCAACTATTCCTAACATCAATTCTATTTTAGTTTTGGAAAACTGTTGTTTTAATTTCTTTTGAAGGCTTTATTACCATGAAGCCTTCATGACAAAAAGAAGAAATGCTAGTTCTGTTATCTGAAGTGGAGCAGTAAGAAAAGCAAAATGTTCCACTGGTTTCTTTTTTTAAAAAAAAACTTCATTTTTCAGCTCCTACCGATGTGACTGCTTCAGTGTGCTGTATGTTAATTCAGCACCAGCCTGTCCATGGGACCAACTGAGGCTGCAATCCTAGCCAGCTTACCCCAGGGAGTAAACCCCTTTGACTACAATGGAACTTATTTTTGAGTAGATCTGCATAGGATTGGCCTCTCAGACAGTAATCTTAAGCAGCTGTCAGGAGACAGCTATATCTATTTGCCCACCTATTTCAATTGCTCCTTCTCCCCCTCCCTGGAATAGAAAGTGAAGAGGAAAACAGAGTGGAGGAGAAAGACTGATAAGCCATTTTTATTCCCTCCCTTCTCTCCCCAGACTTGCGCTACCAAAATCACTAGTGCATGGCTGAGGAGACCCACTGCATGTCACGAACCTTACAGAAATGTGAGGCTATTTAAATTCCCATTGCCTCTGAAATCTCCTGATTAAAATGGATATGTTGTACCTATTCCACTGGATACAGCATGCCCATTTTTGGTATGGCTGCACCAGCAGGAGAAAGGAAAGAATTAGGCTCTGAAACAATTACTTGAAATAATAATAGCTTTCCTCTGCACTTCCTCTTTAGTTCTTCCTTCCTGTCCCTTTCGTTATTACCAGGAGTAGATGGATTAAAGCCCAGAGCAGTGTTTCTCAGATTTGTGGGTTTGGACCCATTTGGTGGATCATGACCCAATTTCTGGTGAGTCTCGCAGACCCTCCAGTGAAAACACATGTTAAGGAAAAATAAACTAACTAATAGCCTCAGGCTCTGAGGCTATTTAAAAATCAGATAGCTGCTGATGTGCAAGGAATTCAGCTCCTGCAGTTTGCAAGATGGCTGTTTATCTATATATATAAAAAAGTCACTCACTGACTCACTCACTGACTGACTGACTGACTCATCACCGCCCTGCCAAAACCAGTGGGCCTAGAAGCGTGAAATTTGGGGTGGGTGTTCCTTCCGTGAGGGAGGGGTGCACTAAGAACCGGTTTTTGGAAATTCCAACCGGAAGGGGGTGAAAAGGGGCGCAATGTGTTTCCTCCCTATACTTTGCATTGAGAATTGCTGACTCATCAACATTCCGCCCAACTGCTGGGCCTGAAGCATGGAATTCTGGGAGTTCCTTCTGTCACCTGAACTCCCACCAAGAACCATCTGGAGAAATTAACCCTTCAGGGGCTGAAAAGGGGGAAACGTGTTTCTGTCCTATACTTAACATGGGAGACTGAACAACATCCAGCCAATTGGGTGCTCAGTGCCTGGTGCACTGGGGGATGTTGTTCGGAGGAAGAGGTTGTGCTGGCGAAGATGCTATGCATGAGGGGAAATTGCGCATGAGGGGAAATTGCGCATGAGGGGAAGTTGCGCATGTAGGAAAGTTGCGCATGTAGGAAAGTTGCTCGGGGGGAAGTTGCATATGGGAGGAAAATTGCACATGGGAGGAAGTTGCGCATGGAGGAAAGTTGCGCATGGGGAAAGTTGCGCATGGGGAAATTTGCACATGGGGAAAGTTACGCATGGAGGAAAGTTGCGCGTGGAGGAAAGTTGCGCGTGGAGGAAAGTTGCACATGGGGGAAAGTTGCGCATGGGGGAAAGTTGTGCATGGGAGGAAGTTGCGCATGGGGAGAAGTTGCGCATGGGGGAAGGTGCGCATGGGGTGAAGTTGAGCATGGAGGGAAATTGCGCATGGGGAAGTTGCACATGGGGGGAAGTTGAGCATGGGGGGAGGTTGCACATGGGGGAAGGTGCTCATGGGGGATGGTGCACATGGGGAAAGTTGCACATGGAGGATGATGAGCATGGGGGGAGATGTGCATGGGGGATGATGTGCATGGGGGAGTTGCCCATGGGGGGAAGTTGCGCATAGGAAAAGTTGTGCATGGGGGATGATTTGGATGGGAGGATGATGCGTATGGGGGATCATGCGCATGGGGGAAGTTGCGCATGGGGGGAATATGCGCCGTGGGGTGATGTCGTATGGGGAAATTTTACTCCCGCAACCCGGGTACACTTTTTGCTAGTATATATATATAATTGAAGAATCACTGACTGACTGTCAATGCCCAGCCAAAACCTCAGGACCTAGAAGCATGAAACTTGGAGAAGGTATTCCTTCAATGATGTAGTCACAAAGAACCAATTTTTAGACATTCAAACCCTAAGATGTTAAAAAGGGTAGAACATGTTTTTGTCCTTATACTTAACATTGAAGACTGACAGATCAACACTCCTGTCCCAAACCCCAAACCCCTGTAGCATATTTCTTCTGTGGTGCAAGGACCCACTAAGAACCAATTTGGTGCCAAGTGGTGCCTGACTCCTGGCAGGGGTGCCTGGTGGTGCCCATTGCCCAGTAATGCCTGCTGCCCACTGACGCCAACTCTTATGTGGTGTCCAGTGGCCAGCAGTGCCCAGTGCCTGCTGGTGCCCATTTGCTGCTAGTGGTTGCCAGTACCCAGTGCCTGCCACTGCCTGGTTTCCAGCACTTCCTGCTGGTGCCGAGCAGTGCCCACCAATGCCTGGTGCCAACAAATATTCTTTTAATTTTACTCCCACAACAATGGGTAAATTCAGCTAGGTGACAAATAAAAGGCACATCTGATTTACTTGCAATACTTCAGACAACAGGAGTTTGTTGGAAAGGTGACAGATAGAGAGAGAGAGAACGAGAGAGAGAGGTGGCATGAGTGCAAAGTCTTTCCTTAAGCAGCAAGAGCAGGACTGCAGAGTTTCCACATTTTCCCTCAAAGTGTTTGCTTCTAAAGTGGCTCTCTAATCTGCTTCTTTGAAGTGTTGCTTCTGAAGTTTCTCAATTGCCCCATTCTCCCAATTCTGCTTCCTCATGATGTAACTCAGTATTCCCCCCCAAATCCCCATTCTGCTTCCTGAGCAGAGAAGTTATAGGACTTTTTACAGATAAAAGGATTTTATGCAGGACAATAGAGTTTGGGGAGCTTCTTTAGCTATGCCACCTGAGTTTTTTTGGCTTTGGTTGGATTTTACAGGAGGCCACAAAAAGAGATTGATGGTCCATCCAGGGGACCTGCAGAACAATAGTGTGGCAAGGTCTGTTATTCAGGTACAAGTTGGGAGACTTTTTGGCCCAGGAATCTGAAAATTACCTAATAGGGCAATTTGTAATTGAATTTAACATGCAAGCAGGACATGTTCTTGCTAGCTGGACTTTTGCATATCTCAAGCATCAAGATTTAATTAACCTAAGAGGAGTCATTTTTGGGGAGTCAGCAAAATCTCACCCCTTTTCACAGATCAGGAACGCCTGCCCAGCTCTGAAACCAAGATGAAGTCAGTTTAAACTGCAAACGCATTTGGGGAAAGAGGGTGTCTGTAAAACTGGCCTAGCACATCACCAAGTAAAGGAGCTAGGCTGGACCAGTGTGGAGTTGTATCTTTGCTGAATGTCTAGAAGCTCCATTTACTGCAGTGGGTAGCTTTCTGCTTCTTAACTGGAGAAGATCGCTTCATCACTTTCAGTGTCTTTTGTCTTTTAAAAAAAATTCTATTATGTTTTAAGTTACCCAATGATTCACAGCTCTTTGATATTTACGTTATTGATTTTACATACCATATCTATATTTGTTAATTAATCTCTTGTTGTTTGGTTTTAAGATTCTATGTTAGGGCAGTCAGGCAGAACAAATGGCATCGAAGTTGATGTAAATTTAAGTTGGATGCAAGGTTTAGCAGAGTGAATTACATGACGGAGGGGAACGCTGACAGGTTCAGAGCTTGTCCAAGATATTGCTTTGGACATCATGATGAGATCCTGCAGAAGCCTTCTTACTGCGCTTCCTCTGGACTGTTCAAAACAGAATTTAAATCAAAAGAAATGTGGCAACTTTGTTTCACATGCAGAGCTTGCACTGTTCCTCTGAGCAACTTACATTTCAGACAGACTTTATAGTACTGACCTGTGAAGCACCTTCTGTTATACTAGAATTGACAGGTTCGGCCTCTCATTGTAATCTTCAGTGCCATTTTCAGTGGCAGAGCTGACGGGGGAAGCTAACATTTAACATAGGTTTTATCCATTAAACTACGTTAAGGGCACAATCCAGAGTAACTACGGGAAGTCCTTGCTCCAGTGTAAGAACAATTTGCTCTGGATTGCAATATAAACTTCCCATAGGTTTTCATTAGCTGGTGCAGTAACTACGGGTACACGTAATGTCTCTTACGTGCTCCCGTAGTTACTCTGGATTGCAGGGTTAGTCTGGTTCCTAGGGATGGAGAAATGAACATTGATAGCCCACCTTCCCATCCTCAGCCTGCACTCCATTTCTTATGGTGCCTATTAGGGTGAGAGAACTAGCTGCCATTGCTTAAAATCACACTATGGTTAATGACATGAGATGATGCTGTTGCCCAAACACTGTCAAATTTATTGCAAATATTCTGGTGTGTTCATGATACAGTTTAGTATGTCCCGTCAAATTCAAGGGCGTATATATGAGTGTTTTAATGGATATGCCAACTAGTTTTATGTAACTACAGAGCAACTTTAGCAGATTCTCTTCAGTTTTTATTGGTTTACTTATTCCATCAGCCTTCAATAGTGTTTATTCCTGTCAGTTTTATGCTCTGTTCATTTTAAACACATTTTTACTCTGTTCATTTAGCTACATGTTGAAATTTCAAACAAATTTTGTTGATGCAGCATGGGCTTATCTCCATGTCATTTTTATGTACTATAGTTTCATCCATTTTAATAAATATTTAAAGGCACTGTTGCCTTCAACCTTTTCTAAGGATTATATCAGCAAAGTGACATAAAATGAGTTTTAAAATGTAAGCCATTTTAGGTGGATCAGCACTAGAAATGTCATTCATTTTTTTTAACCTCAGCCCAAAAAGGGTACATAAATTCATATAGTTCTTTCAGGATTCAAGGGGTGTCAGTTCTTTGAAATAGATAGCATCTATTGGCTAGAGGTGCATGAGAGTGCACAAGCCTCATGCTAGCCTGGGGGTGTCACAAAAGTGCCACTCCTGCGTCACTCCTTTAGGCCAGTGCCCAGACATGTGCCAGCCTCCCCATACCACAGCAGGAATGGGGAGATGGGTAAGTTGTGATCTAAACTGCCCTTCTTCCATGGAGCTCAGAGTGCTCCATGGAAGGACATTATTCTATCCTTCCTTTTATTCTTACAACAACTTGTGAGGCAAAACTGATAGAGAACGACTGATTGAGAACGACAAGGACATGCAGGATGCTTCATGGCTGAGTGGGGATTTGAACTTGGTTCTCCCAGGTCCAAGCCCAATCCCAAAGCACTACCATAGCAATAAAAACTTCAGTTAGTGGAATGAATTTGTGGCTGTAGACAGCTGGAGTTGTCTCTTGAGTATTCATAGCTAATTCCTCACAAAGGGATTCAAAATCTGAATATGATAAATATGAAACCAGACAAAAGTTGAATGTTAAGTCTAGCATATGTACCCTGAGCCACACAAAAAATTCTTAGAGGAAATGCATTACTTTGAGTTTTCCAACCCATACAGTTTGGAGTTGTATTGCTGTCTTTCCAGCATCTCAAATAAAAGACTTTTCTGACAATCTAATTGATAGGCATAAAAAAGCAGGCCGTCAGTCTTGAAAGACTATAGTATCGTGCTCTGCGCTGCATATGCTGCATGCAAAGCACGAAAGCCTGGGTTGGATTGTTATGGAGGATAGGCTGTTACCCAAGCAGCAAATCCCCCCTCTCCATGCCACTGAATTAGTCCAATGGAAAAGCAGAGCTGATACGATTGGATCCAGCTGGCATCGCAGAGCCGGGCTAAGGACAGGAGCTCACCCTGTCTTGTGGGGCCGACCCGGGTCTCAAACCCTGGCCTGCTGGTTAACAGGCACAGTGTCTTGTGCCACCGCTTGCGCCACCCACAGCATACACATCTGTGAATGATTAAAAAGCAAACATTCTGGCACATTTTGGTCCGAATAAATTTAAATTGAAACACTTATCATTTCTTTTTAATTTCCAGCTGTGAAACATTATTTTGGTCAAGTGTACATCAATGGGTTGAGCAGTAAATCATTTTATTTGAGTTTATATAGAAAGTAGCATCCATATTTTTTATGTGGGAAGGGTGTTTCTCATAGACAACCTTTAGTTTTTGCTTTGAACTCAATTACACCATTGCACTCTTTTCTCCATGGAACTGACTGTGTTATTGGTGCACAAATTTATTTGACTCTGCAGGATGAGTAACTAAAAATAATGGAATTCTTTAGCTTCTGCTTCCTCAAGCAGTGGGAAGTTTAGAGCAACATTTGCAGGGGTAGCTTCCTTTGGAGAAGAGAGCACTGGAAATGTTTAGTGAGTTTGTGGGGAAAAAATCTCTACTGTTCCACATCTAGAGCTCAGAAGGAAGGCAGAGAAGAAGCAGCTTTGGCTCCAACTGCACAGTCTGAATCCGGCAAGCTCAGAGCACTTCAGACTTTTTCTGCTGAGCCACCTCTCAAAACAGCTGACACATTTTCAAAATAGTGCCCTGTTCCCTTAGGCCCACATTGAAGACTTTGGTTCTAATTACCAATCTCCTTTAACCACTGTCTTCTGCATGGGTGGAATTTGTTTGCCAACTTTTGCAGATAAAAAATTTCTGGCACATGGGTGTGCTATAGAGTGAGAGAGAGCCCCACAGTTTGGAAAAATTGTGTCAGTTTCTTTCAAATGCGTTTTTCAGATTTTGATATCAGGTCTAAGAAATTAGTTCCTTTTTCAAAAGATGTTTTAGATTAATTGGACCACATTAATGAATAATATTACAACTATATGCAGGTGGAGTCTTCTTATCTGAACATTTTGGATCAGCCAAAAACTGGAAGTGCTTTTCTAGAATATTGGGAGGCCATTCTGAGGCCCATGGAGGTTGTTCATGGCCTTAGAACAACTATGTGGTGCCTCGATCCACATTATTTAGGCCCATATCCTAAAATCAAATTAAGCCCTTTGCTCCTGAGCAGTTAAAGTGACTTTCCATACGATAACACTAGAGGGTGACGTAACTTCGTGGACCCGTAACTGCTGTGGATGTTGCCCTAGTTTCATGCAGAATTTGGTATCCACAATGGGATCCAAGAATTGATCCCTCATGAATAATGACGGTCCACACTTAATCTCATGAATATGGTAATATTTGCAGAGAATTACACATTACATTAAAAATCATAGGGCACTACTGAGGTTGTTGAGGACCTCATTGCATGCAATATTACTCCAGGAGGGAAGTTTGCAGTGGCTTTAGCAATTTAATCTAGTGCCTGATCCAGTACGGCATCCCTGAGGCTTTGATCTTCCCAGGAGGAATTGGACAGCTCTCAATCAGATTTGTATTAAACTTGCAGATTCTAATATTGGAAATGCAAGTGGGGACTGGTTGACAATCCTAACTAACTGTGGGAATTTCCCACAAATATGACATCATATGGTAATTGAATGCCCCTTTAGAAAGTACACTGACTCCCTGCAGAAATTATACCAACTTGAGGACACTGCTGTCCAATGTTTAAATGACTTAAAGCTGCAATTATAACCTTCAATTAGGTCTGCATAAGTCCTGGCATATGTCCTTTGCTGACCTGGGGGTGTCACAAAAGTGCCATAAGACACTTTTGCCCCACTCCTGGGAGGGGGATTAGGCCAGTGCACAGGCATACACCACTGCTCCATACCACCACAGGTAAGTTAGGCTGGCCTAAATTGGTTAGGAATGTGCCCTTAGATATCCAGCCATAGACCCTGTACAATGCAGTACTTTATATATGTGAATTCCATGTTATGCTAAATAAATAAAAAAGCAGTTGGGAAGCAAATTAGCTCACAACTGCTGTGTCTACTCATTAGCGTTAGATGGCACCAGTATGCACTGTGTGGCAGTGGCAGCTCCTTACCCTGAACAGCAGCTGTCCAAATTCTTCCACTCAAACTGCACAGAGTGTGTGGCAGAAGTCAGACTGTAGCTAATGGAATACATTTGTCATTGGGGAAAACAGTGCAGAAGCCTCAATTTTATATGAGACTCACTCCTAGATCTTGTCCCAAGTATCCCGTGAATCCAAATATGGTTCTTAGATATTGGTTCCCATTGTGTGTTCGGCCTACTAACCCCTAGTTATATGAACTGTTCCTAAGCACAGTACACTACTTAAATTTCTTACTACTTAAGCACATCACTACTTAAATTTCCTCCACCATTTAGCTGCCTTTGAATAAAACAACAGTAATAGTACAAGAGCTTGCTTCCCTCTCTAACATAGTCTGAGCTAGCAATGGTGTCCAATTGGCATGTAGCTGAGGTAAGCTTAACTCCTGTGGTCTCTGTTCTTCCACGTCCTTGGAAGGAGTACTGGTTTCTTCCCCATAGTTTATAATATAATGACACGGTATGATCCTTTTAACATTAGAAGTGTTAGAACATTTTAACGTTACGTTAAAAGACCCTGACTTCTTAAATGAGACCAATTTTATACAAGATTTTCTAGAACTTTAATTTCTTTCTTATCATTTTCTTTTTGTTGCTTTAAATATAGTGCTCTAAGGATAGTGCACAAAAGGAAATTAAGCTGCATTTGGTTGTTTTTTTCAGCCCACTTTCAACTAAGTACTTAAAAAAGCACAAAGTAATGCACCATCAGCATCTAATGGGAATTAGATACATGTACTTAATGGAACAATGCATTTCCTGGAGTCAATGTTTCTTTACATGGTGTAATTCTGAAGCTTGTTCAGACTCCCACAGTTTGGCCGACTACAGGCCTCTCAGCTACAAATCTGATCCACCATGCATCTCAATCAGGTTGATGAAATCAGGTTGATGAAATCAGTGCTGTTTAAAGATAGAGTTTAGAGATAGATTTTTACCTCCAAATAAGGTGCCCCTATTTTATCCACTGGGGTTCTGTTCCAGAACCTCCCCATATATAAAGAAAAAAAATGGAAAAATAGGTTTAAAGACCCATTTGCAAGTTTTATGCTCCTCTGTTGTGCCTAATTGAATAAGGTAGTGCCTCAGTATCTGCAGGGGTTTGATTCTGGAACTGAAAAACAAAATGATTGCTTGCATGACTACCTCTCTACAATATTAGAAAAGCAGTTTTTTAAACTATGATTTGCAATGGCCATTCGTTTTGAATCAAATCCGTGTATAACTAGGTTGGACCTATACTGTCTTGGGAGAGAAGCAGTAGCTCATTGGCTAAACACATTTTGTATCTATAAAATGTGCCCATAAAAAGTCCACTGCTCTCAAGTTGGGAAGGTGGGGAGTTAGGAGAATTCTTGATGAAATTCATATGGCTCAATCCTGACTTAACTCCACGTGAATGGAATTATTTTTTTCCCTATCACTTAGTAGTTAGGGGGGCATTACAAATGGTAAGCGGGCCATGCCCCTTCTAGTCTACCAATTATTAGGAGCATTGAAAAGTCCCAGCTTCAATCACTGGCATCTCCAATTATAAAGTTTTAGCTAGGGTTGGCAGCAACCACTGTAGAACGACTTAGATTTCTGGGTGGAGGGGCTGTAATTTGAGCACCTGCTTTGCATGTAGAAGGCCAGCTAAAAATCCCAGTAGAAGGCTAGATAAAATCTGTTTTTATCAAAGATAGCATTGTTTGTTTTGATGCTTTAAAGCTTGGAAATTAGGGCAGGAAAGATTGTGGCTGCAATCCTAAACTCAAGTTAGGACAGTCATCATCATCATCCTTCAGTCTCAAAAGACTATGGTATCGTGCTCTGATTGGAGGTCCTGAAACAACATCTAGTGTGACTAAAGAGGCCAATTTGAGAGTGGCAGTCCCTTCCACACTGAGGACAAATCAATTCCATCCCCTGCCCAGGTCCAGGTTTCGCTGCTTTCGGGTCTGTCTCTTTGCTTCAGCCTGCCGAACAAGTGTCTCTTCCAGCTGGAGAAGGCCATGCTGGGTCTTTTGTCTCTATGCTGAACGATTGGAGGTCAAGGTTTCCGAGCTGTTGATGTCCATTCCCAAGGCCTTTAGATCCCTCTTGCAGATGTCCTTGTATCGCAGCTGTGTATGCAGTGCCGAGCACGATACCATAGTCTTTCAAGACTGACGGAGGCCTGCTAGGACAGCCTAAGCCCCAGCATAAGTCCATAAAGCACTTCTGCGCCACTCCTGGGGAAGGGTAGGGCCAGTGCACAGACATGTGCTTGCCTCCCTACTTCATCATGGCAACGGGAAGTCCAATGATTTGTGACAGCCTAGGTTAGGATTGCACCCTGTGTCAATGTATTGCTTTTGCAATAGGCCTTCCATAAATAATCATCCAAGATCCATTCCATGCTGAACATATTTCGTACTAAACCATTCTCATCAATAACATCAATTCAGTAAGGAAAACATTTATATTTGTTTCAGCTTCCCAGAAGGATGTCCCTAAATAGAATTCTTCTTTTTTTTAACCCTGAAGTAATGTTATCTCCATCTCTGTTGTCTTTTTCAGCCTCTCTTAGTAATATGTTGAAACTATCTGAAATCAGACTTCATAAAAAATCATTAAAAAATCATAAAAAACTTGATGAAGGAAGCAAGCTGTATTCTGGGTACTTGCATATGACTAATCAGTCAGATAGTAAAAATCCCTGTTTCCAGGACAGGTGAAATGTTAAGAGGGTGAAGAGTACATTGAAAAATGTAATACAGGTCAATGACTTTCTACCCACAGGAAAAGGGAATACACAATTCCCTTACCAGGTTCAGAGTTCTTTGAATATTTAGACCAAACACAGAAATAAAGGGTGTTGTTCCAGTCTTTGAAGCTCTTCTCTGAAACCAGATAACCAGTGCAATACCAGTGCAAGACTTAAAGTTTTGAAATCTGGGCCAGACTTGCCATGAAACACTAGTGTGAAAGTGTGAAACACTGGTGTGGAGTGGCATTCTGGCAGGGGCAATGAATGAACTTCCAGCGTATCTATCTACATGCCCTTTACAGCTTGCCATTTCCCTAAGAGCTCCCATCCTCTATATACTGAAAAAGTTCAACCACATGAAGTACATGAGCGAATTGTCACTACAGGAGGACATGTCTGTATTGCAAGTCTCATCCTGTTGACTAATCCTGAAGTTACATTTCAGGGACTCTTAAGAACTGTAATTCTGTGAAAGGGCAAATTAAATCTCTGGAACAAGCCCGTTTCTTTCCCTTAGGGAAACTATTATTGAATTGGTGTCAATTTTTATTGTTACCTGAGCTATATGTTCATCATATTGCTCATCATATTGCTTGGATATGGCACAGAGGTGGTTTTCAAACCAGGAAATGGCATTGTTCAGGAGCTTAGAAATATTCCTCAACAACAAGAGCAATAAAAGCTGAATTACTACTGAATGATAGCTTGCCCTCTGCTGTTCATTTTCTCTTGCAATGATCAGCGGCAAGAGGGACTTGTTGTATTCAAGGTGCACACTATATTAGTTCAAAGCAACTTTAGTTCACAGGTCTGGCAAGCATGTCAAGCAAGGAAATTGATAGCCAAATCGTATAACCACTTTATACTGATGGAATTAGCATTCAGTCAGTGAAAGCCACTCTGATAGTGCTGCAGATGCAGTGATGATACATGCAAACAAGGCCACCAATGTGAACGGGTGACAAGCACATGTGTATGGCTCCAAAATGTCCAGCCATTGCCAGAAGAGATACATTCGCAGTGGAGGTAGCCACTAGGCAGAGAGACTGTAGATCAGAGTGGGGATCAGGGCCACCAGGGCCATGTTGGATGAAGTCAGGGGGCAGAGTTTGTTGGCAGTGACATTCCCAAAATCCTATACCCCACACCCAGCCTCACCAGAAGCCTGTAATCCACTTGAAATTACCTTTCCATTGGTTTATAGTTCCCACCTGTCCACAGTTTAAGTGCAATTAGCACAGACAGAAAACTGAATTTGGAAAGCGGTTCCAGAAGGTAAAATTGAAAACCACAGTTGTAGAAAAGTAAGAAACAATAGACTTGTTAAGTGATTTCTGATGACAAAGACATTTATCTGGAGAAAGATAAATAATTTAACTCATTTCAATCTCCATAAAAGCAGCATGGTTAGTGACATTTAACATTATTCTTATTTATTCTTTAGTTTCAATCACTGGTGTTTAATTTCTTTGAATGACTATTGGTTATCTATTTTTGAGTCTTTTTTCATGTGTTTTGGAAGTTTCTTGCTGATTACTGATTTGTGTTTGTAGTGCCTTAATTATGTTAAAGGCATTGTATGTAAGCATGTCTTTATTTTACAGTTCATTCAAACATTTGATTGGAGGCCTGGATGACGTTTCCAACAAAGCATATGAGGATGCAGAAGCAAAAGCAAAGTAAGTAAAAAAATTGCTTCTAGCTTTTATATACAGTATATATTGTATATCCTTCCACATATTCCTAACAGTATGTTGTATTTTTAAGAGGGGGGAAATCTAATTAAGGTGTTTTTGAAAGCATTCCTTATTTGATGCCAGAAAAGGTAAAATAAAGATAATTAAATTTTTCTACTTTATTTTATTATGTTTTTATTATGTCTCTTCTCAGAAGCATATTGGAGATTACAGGCTATTTCTTAAAATAATGATTATGTAAATGAAAATACAAATCCACGGGCCATAGTTTATGGCTAGTGGATAACAGTAGTCTCGGTGAGCTAACAGTTGGGTTTAGATATCCAAAACAGCAGTTTTTACTATTGGCCATCATGTCAAAGACGATTGCAGTAGAGAGTCATATAAGGAAAAAATTGGCCTGTTGTAGGTTGGGAAAAGGTACCGTAGATTGATTCCAGATAATTTATTCACCTAAAACATCAGTTATGTTCTTCTGCAAGCCAGCCCCACTGAGCTATTGGCGAGATGAAACTGTAGCAAACACTGCATTTGCTAGTACTCAGTGCTCCAGAGCAAAAACAGTTGTAATTGTGCATTTATCTGCCCATAAATCAACTATAAGTTGCAATGGGAAAGAAAGCCCTTCTGTCACATTCTCTACATGTATGTATTGTACTATATATTGTACTATACAATACTATGTATTGTATCATATTGATCCGTATTATCATAAATCACTATATGTATTGCACAGAAAATGTCATGTTCTTATATATCTCTTATATATAAATGTCATGCTCTTATATATATAGCTCTTATATATCTAGGTACAAACACATATACACACAGTCCCAGATTTACATATAAACTAAACAAGCTATAGCTTAAGGCCCCACTCTCATGGGGACCTCAAAAACATTTAAAGGAAAAAATCTGAATGTACATTTCCAAAATATAAGATAAAAAACAAATAAAACCTACATACAGCAACAGTGCTTTGTGTTGTGTAGATCCATAAATTAGGTCCATAAATTACCATATAGCATATATTCAACACAAAAAACAGCAACAGTTGTTGTTGACAAAGGATAGCTGGACATATAAAGGGCCCCATTACCTTCAATAGCTTAGGGCCTCAGCAAACCTAAATCCAGCCCCGGATATACAAATGCACACACTATAAGGAAGATTGAGTTAAAATACAATTGGATACCTTTTGAACAGTCACAATAAAATAAAATAATAAAATAAAATACAGACAGAATAAAACACAGGATACCATTCTGAACATGGTTCCAGTAAACAGATGCATTAAATATGATTAAACAGATGCATGATTATGGTTAGGATTAAACAGATGCATTAAATATGATGTAGTAGTTCTACCACTAGATTGGCTGGGAGCACTGCTCCTATAATTTGGAAATATGTTCTCACTTTTCAGAAACCTGTATAAAATTATTCACATTCCAGCAAATTGATGATAAGGGCTGCTATAATTGCCACTTAGGCATTCTTCTGCCTGAATGATCTTAATAGAACGTCTTACCACTGTGCATTATAGTTTAATCTACTCTATGAAACCTGAAATTACTGCTATAATTTTTTTTCAATAAATGAACAGAAAACAAGATTCTTGAAAGTAACAAATGGTAAAGTGCCTAATACTTTCAGGTTTAAATTGTAACTTGTTATTGTATTTGTAGGTTGATAATACTATAGCATTTTTGTATATTTGCAAAAAATGGCATCCTATCCCCATGCTGATGTAGCTGTACCAAAAATGTGCATTCTGTATCCAGATTGGGAGGCTTTGGAGTGGAAAGGGAATTAGGCTGTCTGAGAAGGTAATATGTTCTCTCAAGTCAGCATAGTTTGAATATCTGGTATGCTTCTGTGTTCGCAACTCCAACTGGATGGGAAAACATATTCAAAAAGATAGATTATTAATTTTCCTAATTCATCAACCAGGGATATTCACAAATAACTCTTAAGTTTAAACAAAGATAAAATACTGTCAGTCTGCTATTAGCAGAGGAGGATGAAATTGTCCCCAGTATGCAGAAGTTAAGTCTGTGTGTGCTTTTTCATACTATACTCCATGTGTTAAATTAATGTGCTGCTGTTCCTTTCGGAACTACGTTCCTTTGACCAACGTTCCAATGTTGTTTGGAACTTGAAGAACAGTATCATAAAGATTATTATTATTTTAACAAGTGGAAAGCTAGGAACATAGTTTGTCTTAATTTCATGCATTATCTTAATTTACCAGCATTATCTAATGTTGGGCATGTTCTATTGAATAACAAAATAATAACTTTTAGAAATTGTTGTTGATTTTTCTTGTGATTTTTAATTTTACAGTACTACCTCCAACAATGGGGAGGGCCCATTCCTTGAAAGCTGAGTTCTATATTTTACAGTTTCATAAAAGACATCATAGCAAATAAGGCAGGAAACTGGTGCTAACTGACCAGAACGCACTGCTGTCATCAGCTAAAATGCTGCCTATCAAGTCAATCGTGGATGAAGAGCATTATAGTGAAAAAGAAACACACTAAGCTCAAGCTGCCTTATTGGAGGTATTACTGGATTTTAGGAGCATCAACTGTACCTTTGTGGTACATGTATTGCAATTCCATGCTGTTCTAAGGTGTATGGCCAGCCAAAACATCTTGATGTCTGAAATGGTCTGATTCTGCCCCCTTGCCAGATGATTCACTTTCCTCTGTTGACCATACTCTCTAATCCTGAAGCTCAGCCCTTTCCTTCCCTCTATTTTTCTCTCTGCCTCCTCTTTCTTTTCTTTTCCAATTTTGTAAGTGGAAAAGAGAAATGGGGGCAGTGGAGGCAAGTAAGGGCACAATCCAGAAGTGCACTTGGGCTACACTATCACTGGGCTGATCCAACTTCAAGATGGGCCACCCTAGATATTATTGAAAAGGCTTGGAGCAGCTTAAAGCAACATAGGCTGCTTCAAGACAAGTGGACCTGGGCTGCCCTAGTAGGGGCAGCCTAGGCAGTTCAGGAGAGGCATGTTGACATGTTTAGCATTGCCTAGGGCAGAGCAGTGACTCTGTATCCAGAGCCTTTTTCCAGGGCAGAAATGCCCTCTTCCAGCTCCTCAGAGTTATACGACCTCAGGAGCAGGTAATGAGTAGACCCGTAGGGGTCCATGGTAAGGCAGAGTAAGAATGGCAGTGTTGACCAAAAATCTGAGTTCTTGGTCAGCCTAGCTGCCTCTCAACCTCAGGATATGGAACAACTATGGCAGCCCACAAACCTGGATATACAGCAGGCCACTCCAAGAAGCCCCTTGTATTCACTATAGACTGTACTGGCATCTCATGAGGAACTCCTTATAAGGCAGGCACCACAGCTGTTTCATGTTCATTGTGATCTGAGTGGGGGTCTCCTCGAGAGCAAGCCCTCCCAAAGTGCCACTGACTTGGTGCCTACTGAGTATGCTCTGGAGCAGTTAGGGCAGCTGAGTCTTCCTGACTCTCTGGATGCAGCATAACTTTCTGGATTCAGAATAGTTGGGGCAGCCCAGGTAGGGCACTCCTTACTGCCCTCACTCTGGATTGTGCCCTAAGAGGATAGTTGGGTGCCCTACCGGTCTGCTGCCTGAGGTGACTGCTTCAATTGTTCTCACAGATAGATCAGGGTGACCAAGATGGCTTATTTAAACGATGCAAGTTATTACTGTATTTACTCAAATCTAACTCACACATTTTAAGCTGAATTTAGTCTCCAAAATTGGGGTGTGCATTAGATTTGATTTGATTCAAGTAAATGCGTAAAATCAAGTAAATTTTGATTACAAATATAGGTCAGTATTCAGTTTAATTGAGAATTCAGAATTCAGTCAGTATTCAGTATGCAATTTACTATCTATATATATTAAACAGAAAAGTCATTGACTGACTCACATATCAATGCCCAGCCAAAACTGCCAGACCTAGAAGTGTGAAATATTCCTTCCATGATGAAGCACTAAGAAATTTGGGGAGGGTGTGCCTTCTGTGACATTTTATTCTTTTAAAATTGGGGTTCAGTAGCACATTAGGTTCAAGTAAATACAGGTATTTAAAAAGCAGTAGTATTATTTGCTTTTGAGCTGTGGTGGCTCAGTAGTTAAAGATGGTGTGCTTGTTGACAAGAGTGTTGGTAGGTTGCAGTTCAAGACTGAATAGTGCAAAATGGATTAAGCTGCCATCTCTTACCCGGTTCCTGCCAACCTAGCAGTTTGAAACCATGTAAATGCAAGTTGATAAATAGGTACCACTTTTGTGGGAAGTTGCTAGCATTCTGTGTACCTTCAGTGTACCTTCAGTGTTTTGTTTTGCCAGCCACATGACTACAGAGACATCTTCAGACAACACTTGCTCTTTGTCCTTGTAACGGGAATGAGTACTACCCTAAGAGTTGGTCATGACTAGCAGGGCAACATGCAGGGAATGCTTTTACATTTAATACTATTAGCCTTGGCCTAGTGGCTTTTGAACTTTATGAAGTTGAATAAACTTTATGAAGCTGAATATATCTGTGATTTATACCTCTGAAAATAACCACTAACACGATAGGGTAGAAAAAAGGTAGTTTTTCAAATATCTCAGACATGTCTGCTTCTCTTTGTTAAAGCAACAAGATGGAGAAAGGTACACAACAATAAACACAATGTGAACAGTACTCATAGTATCAGTCATACAGAAACCTATTTCACAAAAATGCTACTGCTCAAAGATTCATCTACCAAAATATACTGCATGTGGGAGAGCTCCTTTAAGAGGGTTTTCAAATTGCTCTAATTGACCCTTCTAATTCTAATTGAAGGGCTAATGGCCCCTCAAGGAAATATCTATTCAAAGTATCAGACTGTGAAGCAACAGCAGGAGACACTCTTCTTTCTTCGCAAGGTGCTCACTTGCTAATAGGATAAGTGGCATAATATTTTGGTTTTCTTTTGTCAGACATCACATGAATGAGCACTACTCATTCAATAAATTTTCAGATGAGTATGACAATATTCTGCAATTTATCTGGATCCACTCCTTGAGTCAGTGATCAGATCCTACCTGCAACTGGTACATTCCAATACTGCGTCTTTATAGGTGCCTCTTACTATCCACTCTAAAGAACAAATCAGGTTGTTCCCATTATGAGTGTCATCCTATTTGTACAAGATGAAGGAGAACCTTTTGCACACCCCATTCTCATTATACTGTCGTCTGAATTAGTGAGAGCTTGTTAAATTAAAAAAGTCTTTCATATTTTGTTTCTACATAGGCAGAGATGGCTTTTTAAAGAAACAGTTCTCATTTCCTCCTGTTGAGTTTTGAAGCTTTGCTGCTTTTGTCATTATTTTAGCCTTTTGTTAAAGCTTCTCTTCATGAAAATTCATGAAAACTTAGCACAGTTTGTTGAACTGAAATGGACAAACTGAATTTTGCAATCTTGTTATTTTATCTTCAGATGCCATCTGCTGTTCAGTTTCCTATGCATAATATCTATGCTGTGGTTCTTATTCTTTGTGCTACAGTATGTGTGTCACTACCTTTTTTTCCTTTTCCCATTTCAGAACCCTTTATGTGTACAACTGGAGTGTGTTTTACAAAGAGCTATGTTTGAAAAATGTTTAGAAATCAGTGGAGCTAGTTTGGAATGTGGCAGCCAGATTGCTGTTGGGACAACCACAGCGTGGATTATGTGACTCCATTACTTTTCACCCAGGATCAGCTCACTATGCCTATTAAATGCCTGATTTTGAACACAAGCCTAACCATGTCTACTCAAAAGTAAGCCCCATTGTATTCAATGGGTCTTACTCCCAGGGAGTGTGTTTAGGATTGCAGCATTTGAATCCTTCATTCAAAAAAATTTAAAATCCTTGTTTAAGGATTACATTAAGGACCCCTTTCTGCCACACAAGTCTGCCTATCAGTAAGATCATAAATAAACCCTTTTCTCTGTGCCCTACCACAATACCACGGCTGGTGCGACCACAAGATAGTGCCTCTTTTCGGTGGTGGTGTTCAGGCTTTGGCTGTTGGATTTCCTAATTTATAGGCCTTTTTTTGCTTGGTGAAGCTTGATTTTGTGTCATTGAGTTTTTTGTTTGATATAGTGTTTTCCCTTCTAGATTGTTTTGTTTCTGCTTTTGATTCTTGATATTGGGCTGCTTGTATTTACTGATTATTTTAATCTTAATTTAATTTTATTGTAATCGTTTAATCTTGTGGTATATGCCACTTTAAAGGCTTTTTTGGTGGAAAAGCAATCAAAAGAAATCAATATAAATGAGGAGAAATCAATATAAATTATTTGTTATTCTCTAACTAGACTGTTTCTCAAAGGAAAAGCACATGTACCTCAGAAGAAGAAAGGGGCTACCGAATCTTTTTCTGCCAGATGTCAACTCAAAATCTCTTTCCAGACCAGGGGTGTCCAAACCCTGGGGCCGAATGTGGCCCTTGGCAAGCCTCACTGTGGCCCTCAGCAATACTCCCATATCGGACTGTGGGCAAGCCTTGTAATGTCTCTCATACAATCTTATATGTAAATTTATTCAAATTTGATATGTAAATAATTTGTCCAGCCCCCAACACAGTGTAAGAGAGAAGATGTGGCCCTCATGCCCAAAATCCAGATGATTTTTCTCATGTAATGGGTACCCAAATGATATTTCTTCCCATCCCCCACCATTATGTCAGAAAACAACTGGAGGTATAGTCCTTCCTCACTTTTCAGAAGGCAGGATTGGCAGAGAGGAAGATAAGCTTTCTGTCCTCACTTGTTGGCCTTCCCTCACAATCCTAGCCTACTCTTTATTGTTCCTTTACCCTTTACATAGGGCTAAAAAAATTATGCAACTACATATCATATACAAATAAGCTATAAAAACATTTTCTTCATGCACCTGTTGAAGCAAATTGTAGTACACAAAAGCTTCTATTGAAATAATTTGGTTACTTGTTAAGCTACTACAAGACACCTCATTACATTAGCCATAAAATACATAACAGGTGTTTCATAACTTGGAATATTTTGCATTGGTCCCACAGGATATTTGCTTGTGTTGCACTTCTGCTTATTATTTTTAAGACTTTTATATTGATGGTCTTTTGTATCTCACTTTGCTTCTGGTTAGTTCCTCACCTTTTTCATTTTGTATTTCATATTCTAATATTCTTCGCTTTGTGAAGTGGATGAGAGGGGCTGCAGTTGGCTTAGTGGTTAAAGGCAATCTGGAGATCAGAAAGTCAGCAGTTTGAGACCCGAGACTGCAAGATGGGGTGAGCTCCTGTTCTTAGTCAAGCTCCTGCCAACCTAGCAGTTCAAAAGTATGCAAATACAAGTAGATAAGTAGGGACCACCTTGGTGGAAAGGTAACTGTTCCATGCACATTCAGGCCACATGTCCATGGAGGCATCTTTGGACAACACTGGCTCTATGGTCTGAGAAACAAGGAATGAGCACCGCACCGTAGTCAGTCATGACTAGCAGGGCAACTTGTAAGGGACACCTTTTCCTTTACCTTTAAAGCTAAGAGAGGCTAATGGAACCAGTCTTCCCCTGGAACAGCCTGAGAAAGGAATTTGAATAATTCCAGGTCCTTACCCAGCTCTCTAGGTACTCTAGGTGCTAGATAGATACTAAGCTATTCACTAGGTCAGTGATTTTCAACAAGTGTGCTCTGGCCTCAAGTGTGCCATGGGAATTTGGGTAATGGCATTCATTAATAGGAGAATTGGGGGATTTGAACAGTCTGGTGTGCCTTGTCAATGGTAAAAACAATTGATGGCATGCCTTGACAATTTCAGTGCCTTGTTAAGTGTGCAGTGAGATGGAAAAGGTTGAAAATCACTGCTCTAGGTACTAGGCTGCAGTGACTCCTCTTTTGTATTGAAATGCAACTTTTTCATCCATGCAATTGTTGTTCTTGCTGCAAACCCCCCAAGAACAATATAGTGTTGCTTGGAAGGCAACACAAGAGGTAATGAGGAAGAAAAGCCGAACAGCTTGATTTCATATCTTTAAGGAAAGAAATATGTAAATAAGAAGAATGGTTTCCTTGTAAAAGCAGCTATGGACAAAACTTTTAATGCAGAATATTTTTTTACCCATGAAACTTCAGCAAAATTGCCAGTGAGGGAGTAAAAGGCCAATTAAGCTAGTTCAAGGGAAAGCTATAATGAGAAGCTGAACGTGTTTATTGGCCCTTTATTCCCAAATTAAACGTCGTTGCAGAAAATAATGGACTGCTCATTATGTTAATGGTTGAAAATAATGGGATAGCTTTTTTCCTTTACAAAAAGAATTTTCTGGCTTATGTGAATGCAAATGTTCGAGCAGTTTCAACATGATGTCTTTTATCCCCCTCAAGAACTGCTTTGTGATTAGCTGACAGTAGCAGCTCTTTCTAAGTATTACCACAGGCAGCACTGGGCCACAGTATGGATCAAGCTTGACTTGAAATGCAGAACGATCTCTGCAGTCATCTTAAGGAGCTTTCTAATCACCGCTTTGAACTCAGTATCAGAGAGGAAATCTTCTTGTGAACATAATGATGCTATTGATATTTCATTAGTATGAAATTTGATTACTGTTTAATATGTAAACTTTGCAAACTGTGTATAAACCAGAGCCTTGTAAGCAATGAATATGAAGTACAGTATAGCATTTTTTGGAGTTATTAAGATTTAAATTTTATTTTAGTATTTCTTATATAATATTGTGAAATTATAGAAGTTAAGAGAGTTGTTTACCAGCCCTGTTGTATATAACGTTATGAGAGGGGAAAGAAGAAAATAAGGGATTGAGATATTACACATAGATTTAATATACATACAGTGCAATCGTAAGCACTCACAAGTAAGTCCCATTGTGTTCAGTAGTACTTATTCCCAGGAAATTTGGTTAGGATTGCAGCCATAGTTGATAAGAAAAATATTGGGATTAAAAAATGGTTGTCAGAGAATGCTGGTTAGGGAAACACTATTGCTATAACTTACTGATAGAGATAATGATGATGATGTTTTGTTTTGTTTAAAATAAATAAAAATGAAATAAAATACAAACAAACAAAAAAGAGTTCGAAATAAGGAGGGGTTGACTTGCAGTAATAAGAGAAAAGTAGCAGCAGCTGGGTTGAAAGTCAGATAGAGAACAATTGACTTGTAGATCATCAGCATACAGATATATTGAAGACCAAATTAATGGATAATGGAACAAACTTAAAGAGTAAAGAGATGAAAGACCAATCTTGTCATATGGATGCTGTGCACGACTGGGCACAATTTTCTATACTATCAGATTATGACAGAGAGATATAGGCTGTGCAATCTCTACTTGCACGTACAGGAAAATCTGGGTCAGTTGTGCTTACCCTGTATTCATGTTCAGTCTATATGAATGTAATCTCACAGTCCTAAAGAGAGAGGACAGTGGTCAGAAAGGAAGGCCACAGCTTCCTTCTCCTTCTTTGACATTATAAATATAGCTTCACCAATGATTGCCACAGGCTTTAACACCATCAAATCCTGTCGTATGTAACATTGTAATTGATGATCCTGATGTTAGGATTGGATTTTAAATCTGTTTTAAATCACAACAGTATAAATGCTGCATTTAAAGCAATTGCCCTACTCTGGCAAGCAAGATGGTGCAGTCTGATTCTGCCCTAGATAAGTTTTCTAGTGCCTTCCTTAGAAGAAAGCCATGTGCAGGGTTGTATCCAGTGGCGTAGCTAATTATCATGTAGCTTGATGCAAAGCTCAAAATGTTGTCCGGAAGTGACTTGCACACAGAAAAGCATATTGTATTTGCATGTGTAGCTGGTTAAGGGGTGTGGTGGTGCAAGTTGTTAAGACACTGCCTGTTAACCAGCAGGCCAGGGTTTGAGACCTGGGTCCAACAAAATGGGGTGAGTTCTTGTCCCTAGCCCAGCTCCTGCCAATCTAGCAGTTCAAAAGCATGTAAATGCAAGTGCCCTACTGGGCACTGGGTACCATCAAGCAGCAGGCATCACTGGGCACCAGTGGGCATCAGTCACCAGTGAGCACCATTGGACAGTGAGCACTGGCCACCACTACCAAGCACCGGGCATCTCTGCCAGGCACAATTGGGCAGCAGACAGCACCGGGCACTACTGGGCATCCCTCCCAGGCACCAGTGCGCAGCAGGCACCAAAGGACAGCACCAGGTACTGGGCACCAACAGGCACCAGTGGGCAGTGGATACCACCTGACACCGCTGGGCTTCCCTACTGAGCCCCGGGCATCCCTGCCAGGCATCAGGCAACACAAGACACCAAACAAATTCTTAGTGAGTCTTTACATCAGAGAAGGAATACACTGCCCAAATTTCCTGCTTCTAGGTTGCTGGGTTTATGCTGGGTATTGGTCAGTCTGCAGTTATTCAATGTTAACTATAGAAATAAAAACATGTTGCACCTCTTTTCACCTTCTTCTGGTTTGAATTTCTAAAAATCAGTTCTTAATGGGTGCCTATGTAACAGAAGGAATACCCTCCCCAAATTTCATGCTTCTGAGTCTGGCAGTTTTGGTTGGTGTCTTGGGCAGCCCCTGCTATGAACCTAAGTTACTCCATCTTGAAAGTATTACCCTTCCCCCAGGTAAACAAAAGATTTTTCCTTATCCAGAGAGGACCTCAAAGGCTGCTCCCACCCACCCCGCAACACCATAGGATGCAGAAGCAGCCTTTTGACCCCACGGCTTTGGGAAGGGAGAAAATGGATAGCATTAGCCAGGAGAGTGTGTTTCTACAGCTTGTTTCTTCCTCTGTACTGATTTCTTGTGTTTTATCAACAAGACATACCCAGTTCCCAGTGTAGTGATAAATATCACAAACGTGATGAACCAGAACTTCATCAGTCATTTAGTGATTCAGAGCTCATAGATTTGAATGTATTAATAAATTATCTCATTTAGGGAACTGGATGCTACTGAGCTTCAAAACAATCCCATCTAATTTTAACACTAAAAACATATCACTTCAAAACTTTGTCACCATTTTAAGTTGATATCGCAGTTTGTCGTTTAGCCATTTTTTTTCTTTATTTGGATTTTTGTGTCTAATGAAACACAACATTGTCAACTTAGCCCTGTTCATTTGGATTTTACTATTTTCCTCTTTCATCTCAGTTTCTATGGAAACCTGAACTGGTATCACAACAGAGAATAAAGACTACGAAGACGGTTCTTCAAGATATAAATGATCTCAGTATAGCATCCCATGGATTATACACCTGTCAGAAACAGTCTAGGTATTAGCAGTTGAGCTGTGTGTATTCAATAAACTCAAATTGCAAATTTGGAGGAACTGTAATGTAAAGGCCACGGCCTAATTTACGAGTCTGTTTTTATTAGTAAATTCAGAAGGACTGACTAGTATATTGGACGAGAAAAACAGAAAGAAAATATACATGAGGTTATCATAACATTTTCAAACAGAAAACAATTATGATGGAGGCTGTTGATGGGGAAAGGTAGGTAAATAGAGTGCCATGGTTTACCACAGGCTACAGAGCATCTGTGCTCCTACCAGGTAGTCAAACTGTAGGCCAGGAATTAGAGTGAGCCTTATGACTATCACAATCCAAATACAGTGGGACATCTCATAACAAGCGCCTCACATAACAAGTGTTTCACATAACAAGTCTAAATTTCCAACGAATCTTGCTTCACATAACAAGTTCCGCTTAACAAGCACTTATGCAGCCCTGACGCTCTGCGTGGAGGCTCTTTAAAAGGGCTGCCAGCCAGCGCTGCTGCCTCTAACTGCCCCTCACTTGGGGGCAGTTGCTTGGAGGTGCCAGAGGCAGCTGCCCCTAACTGCCCCCAAGTGCCCCCACCAGCCACCTTGAACCTCCAGCAGCAGCCCAGGTATGTCTCCCAGAAAAGTGTCTTTGTTTACAGCCTCCTAACCATGTCTACTCAGAAGTAAGCCCCATTGTGTTAAATGGTCTTACTCCCAGGAAAGTGTCTTTAGGATTACAACCTAAGTAGACTTTATGGGATCATGTTTTGAATTCAAGTACAGTGTTTTGTCATCATTTTTACATAGTTGTGGAATCAATCGTCTGAGTTTCCATTGTTTCTTATGGGAAAATCCGCTTCACATAAAGAGCGTTTCACTTAAAGAGCATGCCTCCAGAATGAAGTAAGCTCTTTATGTGAGGCACCACTGTATAAGATTCCCCCCCCCCTTTTAATAACTCACCTCTTTCAGAAATTGTGATTTAGTACTAACTGCTCACAATGTCACTGTGGGAAGCTTCCAGTCTGGACCTGGTCTCAGTTGTGCTCAATGATATGTAATTTTTACTACTTCATCAAATATAATCCAGATCACCTCATGCTAATTTTGTACCCTCTCCCTTTATAGAAAGTCCCATTATGCCACTAAAGACCTGCACCTGCAGTCTCCTTCATATGATTCAAGGCCACATGATCAATGTGAGTTAAATTGCCCAATTCACTGGTACTGATGCAGCTGAAACCAAAGGTGGGAGTCAGATAATCAAACAGAAAGAAGGAGGCACAAATAATTATTTTTATTTATCCACCACCACCACCCCCAAATAGGCTGCCATATTGCCTATGGGTCTAAATTCCAGACATTTTTTCTGGCATAAATCTGAGGACAGAAAAGGCAGGCCTCCGTCAGTCTTGAAAGACTATGGTATCGTGCTCGGCACTGCGTACGCTGCATGCGAAGCACGAAAGCCTGGGTTGGATCGTTATGGAGGATAGGCTGTTACCCAAGCAGCAAATCCCCCCTCTCCACGCCACTGAATTAGTCCAATGGAAAGGCAGAGCCAATACAATTGGATCCAGCTGGCATCGCAGAGCTGGCTAAGAACAGGAGCTCACCCTGTCTTGTGGGGCCGACCCGGGTCTCGAACCCTGGCCTGCAGGTTAACAGGCACAGCATCTTAGCCACTTGCACCACCCACAGCCTGACAAAATGGGAATAGGATCTGCCACCTGTGCTTCCACCAAGACTTTCCTTTCCCCTTTCCACCCAAAAACTTCTCCAGCCCCCTTGTCTTCCCACAACATGCCTCCACAAATGACTTACCAGTATTATTTGAGACTGTTGTAGGTGTTGCTGCCCATTGCTGTAGCAGCTTGGAAATGCACAACACTGGCCAGGCTTTTGAATTGCTAAAAAGGTTAGGTAGGAGATGAGTGGGACTAATAAGTGTAATAAGGAGTGTAATGAGATTATTAGAAGCATAGTTTGTTTATATCATGCTGCATCAAAGAATCTTTGTGGGGGTTCATCAGACTGACCTTGAGAAGATGTTGGAACCTGGCCTTTGTATGCATGAGGAATGTCAGATGAGGGGAGATGCTGTAAATAAATTTAAAACTAACATAACCAATCACATAGCCACTAATATAGTACTAAAGAACAGTGACATTTGACAGACGAGTCAAATTGATTCTGAGAAAGATAACAAATATATATACTAATCAGAATTATTATAAGGAGCTTTCTGGAAAGAGACATTATGTTGTCCTTCAAATGTTTTTAATTGCTTGTCAGGGTTAACCACATTTTCAAGACTGGTAATCCTCTGCAGTTTTTTTAATGTAATTACTGTAGTTCTTTGTAACATCACAAATGCCACTGTCTATGCTATGCTAATAACGGAAGAAGTGTAAAATGCAAGCCTAAGCCTGCAGTCCTAAAGACACTTTCCAATGAGTAAGAGCCATTGAATGCATGTGGCTTACTTTTGAGTATACATGGTTAGGTTTGTGCACATGAACATGCACACACACAAACACACATAAATATACCCCGCATGGCTTATAACCTATGTTGGTCCTTTCCTCTAGGAATTTGTCAAATCCCTTCTTAAAGGCATTGAGGCTAGATGCCATAACCCACATCCTGTGGCATGGAATTCCACAGACTAATTACTTGCTGGGTAAAGAAATATTTTCTCTTGTCTGTTCTGCTCCCAACATGCAGTTTTAGTGGATGTCCCCTAGTTCTGGAGTTAAGTGAAACAAAAAAGAACATCTGTCTATCCATCCCCTATATAATTTTTATGTCTCAATCTCATAATTGTATGTCTCATAGTTTTGTATGTTTCCCAGGCTCCCTCAAGCATCTCTTTTCTAGACTGAAAAGCCTCAAATGCTGTAGCCTTTCCTCATACAAAAGGTGTCACAGACCATCAATCATTGGTTGCTCTCCTCTAAACCTTTTCCATTTCCTCTATGAGAGGAAATGAGATGTGGTGGCCAGATCTGGACATAGTACTCCAAGTGCGACCTTCCCATCAATTTGTGCAACAGTGTTATAATATTAGTTGTGTTATTATCAATGCCTTTTCTAATATCCCAAGCATGGAATTAGACTTATAATCATAGAATCCTAGAATTGGAAGGGGCCTAGTAGGTCATCTAGTCCAACCCCTGCCTGCAGCAGGAAATTCTCCTAGAGTATCTCAGACATGTGCTTGTCGAGCCTCTGCTTGAAGAGCCCCAGTGAGAGAGAGTCCACCATCTCCCTTGGCAATCTGTTCCACTGCCAAACCGTCCTCACCTTCAGGAATTTTTCCCTGATATCCAACCAGAATCTCCTTTCTTGCACTTTGTACCCATTGTTTTTAGTTCTGCTTTCAGAGGCAGCTAAGAACAAATGAGCCCCTTTCTCCATATGAAGGAACTTCTTCACTGCTGCTGTGCATTGGGTCAACGTTTTCATCGACCTATCCACCAGCACCCCTTGATCTCTCTCCTGTTCTATCACAGTTAGCTCAGAGCCTGTACATAAAGGATTCTTTTCCCTAATGTGCATAACTTTACATATGCTTACATTGAAATCCCTCTGCATTTTGTTGCCCACTCTTCTGGTATTGAGAGATTCTTTTGGAGCTCTTCACTGTCTCTTCTGATCTTCTTTATTGCAAGTAAAACTACTGAGTTTCTAAATCCTAACTTACAGGGTAATTTTGGGCTGCTGCTATCTCTTGACCAGCTTACCTTGGCTTATATGAGACAGAACGGGAAAGCCGAAGCCAACCTAAATCTGCATGTGACAATACAGCAGTTGTGGCATAGCTTCCACTACATCCCAAGAAGGATTTTTGGCTGCTGAAACTCTCTTTGGGGTAAGGAAGATACTTATCCCAAGGATACAACATACATACATACATACATACATACATACATACATACATACAAATCATAAATAGAATTGGCCCCATAATAGATGCATTTCTGCCTGTGGAACAAGCTGGCTTTTGACATAATCATAGCTGTGTTGATCAGGTGCTGAGCATAACAGGATATATTGAGGCTGATTTCCAGCAAGGCTTAAATCAGCAAGGCTTCCACAGGTGTGTTCATTGACCTAACCACAGCATACGATACCATGTGGAAGAAGGGACTACTATACAATCTGAGCCATATTATCTGTAATATGAGCCTGTAAATCTGAGCCTGTAAAATTCTCTATCATTTAATCAACAACATACTTAGTGACAGACTCTTTCAGATTATAATGGGGGACTATGTAAGCAAAGTAAGAACTCTCAACAACAGCCTCCCACCAGGTTCTGTAATGGCATCCTCACTATTCAGTCCATCTATCTCAGATATTCCAGCGACAAGGGGATGAATATTTGGATACGTTGATGACCTGGCTCTTGCAGCGCAAGATAAAAACATGGAGGTATTGGACTGCTTCCTCACTGAGGACCTTAAGACCCTGGGAAAATTCTTTGACACTAGGAGACCTAGTGTCAACAAAATGGTGACAATTTATTTCAATCTCAACAACAAACTTGCCAATGTAGCCCCAAAGGTCTACTTGAATAACAACTTACTCATATTGGGAAACTTCCACAAAAACTCAAAGAATTCTTAGATTTTCAGTAATCCATCGCTATGCAATGGAACTGCACAGTCTCTGAGCTATTTTAAAAGGAACTTCAAAGGAACTGAAATTTTGGCCACTTCACAGTCTAGAAGTGAAGTGAATTTCTATCATGTAAAAAAAGCAGGCCTCCGTCAGTCTTGAAAGACTATGGTATCGTGCTCGGCGCTGCATACACTGGATGTGAAGCATGAAAGCCTGGGTTGGATTTTTATGGAGGATAGGCTGTTACCCAAGCAGCAAATCCCCACTCTCCACGCCACTGAAATAGTCCAGTGGAAAGGCAGAGCCGATACAATTGGATCCAGCTGGCGTCGCAGAGCTGGGCTAAGGACAGGAGCTCACCCTGTCTTGTGGGGCCGACCCGGGTCTCGAACCCTGGCCTGCTGGTTAACAGGCACAGCGTCTTAGCCGCTTGTGCCACCCACAGCCCACTATCACGTAAAGACATATGGTGTATAAACAGGGACACACAGACACACCCAGTCATTGCACAGATACGGAGGTGTGACTGGCTAGAGCTTGGTGGCACTGCTGATTTTGTCTCTGTGAAATGTGCAAACAATCTTTGTGACACTCCTAAAACTAATGTTTTGAATGTCTCTGAGCCTTCCCAAGAGATGACATTGTACCATAGACTTTTTCTGACAATTACGTGGCTTTTGTCTGTTTCTCATGCTATTTGTTCTCAGTTTGTCTGACTTACTGTTCTGCATTATTTTCTACTGTTCTCTTGATGTCTCAAGCTTGTGTACAATTATAATAATTTTTTCGATTCAATTATAATGTAAGAACTGTCACAGAGAATTTTTGTTTATTTTCTCCTTGGAAGCAGCTGCCTAGACAATAGCAAGTGAAACAGATTTCCTTAATGAAAATGAAATGGGCAGTGAAAATATATCTTCAAAAAAACTATTCACAGATTGTCAGATGGTATTTATATCAGCAAGTGCAACTACACAATTAGGGGCAGTCAAAATATGGGAAGTTGTGTGGACCAACTGTACACACCAGGGAGCAAACGTCTAGTGTCAGAGAAACACTTCCCCTCTGAGGTCATTTTGGCCTTACATCTTATATAAGGAAGGAAGAGCTTTACTTTGATATGGATTATCATCTTATGATCATCCTCAGGAAATATGTTCCTATGGTGATGGTTTGGGGAAGTCAGTATATGCCTATACACTGGCCTAACCCCCCAGACATGGGGCAGCAGTGCCTTATGGTACTTTTGTGACACCCACAGGTCAGCACAGGATTTGTGCCAAGGGTTAAGTCAACCTAATTGGAGAAGTGTCATGCAGAATTCAAGAAAATCAGCATTTTGAAGGTGATCTATAGTCTTCAGTTTATTAAAAACTAGCAGAATTTACCTCTTGTTGCAGGACTAAGATTTCAAGAATATTTATGGGCCCTTGGCACAGCTAGACTATGGGCATTGGCAGTGGACACTGGGCAACTGGGTGGTGAGCACCAGAACGCAGTGTTCACTGATAGGCACAGGTCACTGGAGGGTACCAGGAGGCACCGGTGGGCAGCAGTGGGCATCAGCAGGTTCTAGCAGGCACTGGATATCCCTACCGGGCACCATTAGGCAGCAGGTATCACCAGGCCTCACTGTCCAGTGGGCAGCGGGCACCATTGGGCACCACCACACAGCGGGCACGACCAGGCAGTTGGTACCAGTAGGCAGCAGGCCACAATACTAATCAGGCATCCCTAATGGGTACCAGTAGGCAGTGGGCACCCACTGGTGCAGATGGCACCAAGCAGCAGGCATTCCTGTCAGGCAGAGGGCATTCTGACTGGTCACCACCAGGCTGTTAGCACCACAGGGCACCACTGCACAGTGGGCACCACCACACATTGGGCATGTCTGGGCAGTGGACACAGGGCACCACTGGGCAGCAGACACTGCTACTGGGCACTGTTGGGCAGCAACAAGCAGCACCAGGCACTGGGCACCACCAAGCACCGCACGTCCTTACTGGCCACCGGGCAGCAGGCACCATCAGGTGGCAATGGACATCATCAGGCACCACCAGGCATCCCTACCAAGCATTAGGCACCCCTGCTGGGCACCAGTGGGGAGCACCTGGCACCAGATCATTTGTTAGTGAGTCCTTACATCACAGAAGAAATATGTTCTCTAAATTTCATGTTTCTAGATCCAGAGGTTTGGGCTGGGTGTTGACCAGTTGCATCCCTGTTCACCCCCTTCCAGTTTGAATTTCTAAGAATCATTCTTAGTGGGTGCCCAGTAGTGGGCCTGGCCTGGCCCAACAACCGGATCGCCGGAAATGGGCAGGCGGTGCCGGGGTCAGGGGGCTGGGCTGGGCTGGGGAGGGCACACCACCCACCCCAGTGCAGTGCAGGGGGCGGGGCGAGGGGCGGGCCCCAACCCCGGCGCACTGCGAGTGCACCAAGGTTGTCGCACGTGCAGTGCGTGACCTGAAGTGGCCAAGCCGCTTTGAAGGGGCAGAGCTGGACAGCCCTCCCACTCAGGCCCTCCCACTCAGCTGCCAAGCTGCGTTGAAGGGGGCAGCACTGGACAACCCTCCCTCTCAGGGCAGCCAAACCCCTGAGGGGACTGGCTGCCCTGAGAAGGAATAGCGCTGCTTTGAAGGAGGCAGCGCTGGACCGCCCTCCCTCTCAGGGCAGCCAATAGTGGCCAAGCTTCAGGCTTCCTGAAGCTGGCTTCAGGAGACGCACTGCGCGTGCGTCTAGCTAAGTTTGATGCATGCGCAGTGTAGGGCTTCCCGGGAGATAGGAACCACTGCACCCGGTTTTATGGCCTCCCCTAGCTACTAGATCGGTAGCGGGGGGGAGGGTCAGAAATAGGAAGTGGTTTGGGCGAGCCAGCCCGAACTGGCTTCAGCCCACCTATGTGGGTGCCTACATCATGAAAGAAACACCTTTCCACATTTTTGCCCTGCCATTGCCTGCTACTGTCCACTCTTTCCCCTGATATCCTCCAGTGCCCGAGGCCTGCAAACATTCTTGAAATGTTACTCCTGCAACAATTCCGCTATTAGATACTAATTTTAAACCACTACAGCCAATCTCCAAAACATAGAAGCCATTAAAACTCTGCTGGGAATTTCAGTTGACAATGGAGGAGGAAATAGAGGGGAAATGTAGAAAGATGATCTTCAGAAAGAAATCAAGTGTACGGTTAAATAGACTTTTTATCCTAAAGGCATCTTTTATCTGTGGTTGAGAATTATTTTCCTTGTAAGGCTAATAAATAACATTACAGGAGGGATTTTGATCAGAAAGATAGAAGGAAGAAGGATATCTTTCTGTATTATTTCCCAGAACAAACAGAATGAAAATAGGATTAAGAGTGCAATCCTAACCAATTTAGGCTGGCATAACTCAACTGGCATAACTTCCTGTGGTGGTGGTGATGTGGGGAGGCTGGTGCATGCTGGAGGGGTTTGGCCTGTGCACAGACATGTTCCAGCTCCCACAAGAAGTTATGCCAGGTGAGTTATGCTGTCCTAAATAGGTTAGGATTGCACTCTAAATGGAAAATGGTACTGGGATGATAGTCACACACACTCCTTGCTGACTTTCAGCAGAAATGACATGGGTAGGGAAATCAGGAGAACCATTTACAAATATTTCTTGTAACATATCATTTAACTCCTGGGAACATACTTACATTTGTGTAGGGGAGAAGAACCTAGATCTAGAAATGTCTTTGTTAGAGCACAATCCTAACCCAGTCTACTCAAAAGTAAACCCCATTGTGTTCAATGGGTCTTACTCCTGGGAAAGTGTGTTTAGGATTGCAGCATTACTTATATAATCAGAAGTGCCATTATAGTTAATGCAACTTATTCCCAGGAAAATGCAGAGTGGATTATAGCCTCAGACATATGCTGCTGAACAGCAAGTGTAGATCCAGTGAGATCCATGGCAGTAGTAGAGGGCCACATCATCTCTCTGACACTGCATTGGAAGTTGTGAAAAAAATAATTCCTTTGCATTTCAAATTTGAATAAATTTACAGGAATTTACATCAATGAATAGATTAGGAATAGAACTTGGATGAATGAATTCAAATCAGTTCATAAGCATTTTCTAACACAGGAATACAAGGTGATCTTCAAGTTGATAGAAGTCAACTATTTAAAATACTGGTCCATATTTGTTTAAAGCAATCATAATTAATTACAATTATTTATAGATCCGTTATGACCTAATTTTAGGAAACTGGTTAAAGCCTTAGATAGCAATTATGAACCAGTCACAATGGAAGGAAGAAAACGTGGATAGCAATAGTAATTGCGTAGAATGTTTTATGCACGGGGTAATTTTACTGTCTGAGCATGCAAAGTAGGAACCAATTTGAAGAATTTTTAATATTTGTGAAGTAATATCACTCTAAGGTCTGATGTTTGTTAGATGATACTTTGTTTCTTCTTTTAGTACTATGCAATCTAAACATAACATTGATATCAAAATGTAATTTTATCTATAGGAATAGGTACAGTACAATATCACATAAATTGTGTGATAGTGGAATCCCTGTTTTAAACTCATAGGTTTGAGTTGACCTTATACAAATCCAGAATATATGTTAGAGGATATTTCCAATTGATTTTGAGGGGACAGTTTTGAACACAGGTCAGATTAATGTGGTCTGAGCAATGCAGTATGTTTTACTACTTTACTATTTCAATTCGTACATAGTTATCAAAGAACAGGGAGAGAAGGACAAATAAATATGTACCTTGCCAACAGGTTTTGTATGATGGACAGATGGCATGTGGATTTTTTCCCCCTTCTTTTCATTTTTATTCTCTTTTTAGACAAACGAAAGAGCAATTAAGCTATTCATCAGAGCATTTCTATTGCTGCGGTACATATTTATTTATGAAAGCTGTGCCATCTTTCAGTCTCCATACTAGAGACAAGAGACCTAGCAAGTATTTACATGCTCCGATGATCAGATTTTAAGTTCATGGCCTCTAATTAACAATGTGCAATACATTTATATGCTCTTGAGACTTCATAAAAAAGTAAGGCAGAATTAACCATATAAAATCAGTATAGCTGATCAATTACGGACTGCTTGTCAACATTATTGCACCTGTGCAGAGCACCAGCCACATCGGCTAGCTGGTAAAAAATAATTTTTTTTAATAAAATGAACAATTTTAGATTTGTTTGCTTATGGGAGCAAACCTGATTTTAGGCCAGAGAGTATGCTCCATCTGAGCTGGCCTAAGTAGGCCATATCCTGAGCTGACAGATCAAATCCACAGGGCTAGGAGGCATCTAGGTTGGCCTAATGCTGCTGAAGAGGCAGCAGCACAAGGGAAAATGTCCAGGAAAATGGACCTAAAATGGACCTAAACAGTGCATTCTTTCCTTGATGGGAGATTTCAGCACAATTTTCCCTGGACAGCTCCCAGGGTGCATCTCCAATCCCAGAGACACACAGAGGTCGGAGGGGCTTTCTAGACAGCCGGATGTCATCTAGGAAGACCCCCCCAGTCCCCCAAGCACCTTCCCACCTCCCAGAAGGCCGGACATGACCTTCCCTGACCCGACCTCAGGCAAGATAAGCCCCCATCTCTACCCAGAAGTAAGCCCCATAGTGTTAAATGTGTCTTACTCCCAGGAAAGTGTCTTTGATTGCAGCCTCCTAACCATCTCTACTCAGAAGTTAGCCCCATTGTATTAAGGGGGTGTTACTCCCAGGAAAGTGTCTTTAGGATTGCAGCCTAAGTAGATTTCTTAGGATCATGCACACTGAATGCATGTTTTGAATTTGGTTACAGTGTTTTGTCATCATTTTAACATACAGTTAATATTTTTATATGAATATTTTTTGGGTTGTGGAACCAATCGTCTGAGTTTCCATTGTTTCCTATGGGAAAATCCACTTCACTTAAAGAGCTTTTCACTTAAAGAGCATGCCTCCGGAACGAATTAAGTGAGGCGCCACTGTAAACCTGTTCTAAAGTTTTAATTCTCGTCTCAGTCTTGATTTTTGCATGTGCCTAAGCAAACAGCCAGGGTGGAAGGAAAGGCTTCTGAACCACAGAAGGGGATGCTCTGTGGGGGTCATCACTCTGCTGAGTTGATTCAGCTTCCTATAGATAGAAGGCAGGTTGATAACGAAGGACTGGTTGTTATCATGGAACAAAATATTAAATAACTAAATAGAGAACTGTATGGTGGTTCTGTTTAACCGAAATCTGAAAGAACTGGATTCAAAATCCCTGTTGGAATACTACCTAAGAGTTTAAGAATTGGTGAGATCTCAGTTATCAATATTATATAATGTTCAGTGTTTCTAGTAGTTCAGCTCATTGCCATTGTTCAATTGTAATCAGGTTTACTGGTTAATACCTATACTGGTCAGATATTTCTTAAGACCCTTAGAGATTGTGCCTAGTACAGCAATGTCTACTGTTGGTTGTTTCATTTTCCCAAAGGCAGTATATTTCAGTTTTAGATCTTTATTTTGTGATCTTTTCCAGAGATTTCTCCTCAATTTGACTGTCTCATGGATTGGTCACATCAATAAGCATCACTTGTTTTGTCTCAATTACAGTCATATCTGGCATGATGTGTTTCAGATTTTTTTTACCTGTCTGGATTTTGAAATCCAACAAGATTTTGATCTCATGTTCTACTAACTTAAGTCTTCAGGCATTTGTTTTCACTATTTCTTTACTGATACAATTCCATATTTCTTGTACAAGTTCCAATGGGACTGGCTTTATTATGGCAATTTTATGATGGGAATGTTTATAATCACATTCTGCAGTTTTGTTACACTCAGAAGTGATCAATTGTTTCATCTTTTTTTCTTTGCAAAGCCTGCATTTGGCATCATTTGAGATATTTTTTACATTTGCCTCTATAACGTTTGTTTGTAGTGTCTTGTGCAGCAAATAAAGTCTTTTTTCAGTCCTCTATGCTGGAGGTGGACATTCCTGAGAACAATTCATTGATACAGGAGGTATCTGGGAGTTGTGAAATGGCAGCATATGTATCATACCCAATGGCAATAAATATATTTTTCCAACTGTTAGCTTTTCCCTCTTTCATGGTTCATGAGTAGCAGGGCATTGTGTTGGACAGCTTAGTTTTGGCTTCTCTTTTATTGCTTACAGCTGCAGTCAGCCACTATATAACAAAACACCTTATCCTAGCCCTGTTATATTATCTTTCCTTCCCTTTTTGGTTTGAGTAGCTTTGGGGGCAGAAATGCCTTCTACATTGGCAAGAATCAGGGTTTGTCATCCCTGGCAGCAAAATCTGGGCATGGCAACAGTGTCTGTTTCCTCACCTTTGGTAATAGAAAGGATCAAAACTAAACTTAAGAGTCCTAGGATTATTATCGAGAAAGAGAAACAATCACTTTGCACAGCTGGACTTTTTAATTGCATATTTGTAAAATGAAATCAGTAGAGGTTATAATTCTTGCTTAAGCTGCCATTGCGTTTTTTATTTTTAATTCAAAATTTCATTCCAAAGAAGTAAAGTTCAATTTTGTCTGAAATGAGGATGCCCCACACTAATCCAAAAATTACATTTTTCCCCAGAATCAGTAATAGCTGACAATATTTCTTGCTTCTGTTAACTTATAAAGGACAAGCAAGGCAAACATACTGTAGTTCATTTTGACATATAAAGTAAGGCTTCAAGACCAGTTCTATTAGTGTTGTAGTAAGAGATGTTTGGGCTCATTGATTATGGTTTATGACAAGGGTATCCAAACTTGACAGAACAGCCACATCATCTCTCTGATACTATGTCATGGGCAAAGAAAAAAAGAATTTTTACACTTCAAATTTGAATGAATTTACATAAATGAGTATATTAGAGATGGAACTTAAGAATAAATGAATTCAAATTACCTGTGTGCCAGATAGTGGGGACTTTCCACTGGGGGCATCTGACCTCCTGGGCTGGGATTTTGACATCCCTGGTCTATGAAAATTTTATGTCTTAAGTTTTGCCCATGATTGTGGTCGGCATTTTCAAAGTTCTAGACGTGAGAACTTCAGACTGTTTGTCTCACCCCAGAGCAAGTAACAATAACTGTCCACTGATCTTGTTCCCTGTATTTTTACTATGTGCTTCTTTCCACAACCCAGTTCTTCTCCTCTTCCAAATTCCTGGATCCTATCATTTCTAAAGGCTGGTAGCCAAGCACTGCTGATGCTCAAAATCTCCATCCTTTTTGTATTGATGCAGTGCTACTGTATCCAGGGTAATTATATGACTTAACCAAAAAAGAGAACATGGCCCCTCAAAATGTAAGGCACCCAAAAAATGCAGGATATGACAAAGTAAAAGCTAAAAACACACCTATATAGTGCTTTCATGTTGTTATTTTAAACAGAATATTGCTTATTTTAAAATTTAAAGCCATTACAAAAAAATTATTGCATGTTATTTACAAGAAGGCTATATGCTGCCAGCTTACAAAGAAAAGGAGGATATTGAGGTTTTTCCAGGACACAAGGCTAAAATCCAGGACATATCCTGGAAAAGGGGGACATTTGCTTACTAAGTTCTTTGTCTCTATCATTTCCCTGTAATTTTTACTGTGGTATTGCATGGTTACAGATAGTACTTAAGCACATTGGAAATAAATCCTATGGCCTATCTGTGCCCATGTGTTCAACCACCACTAATTTGTCAACCTGTATCAAACCAAAGTGCTTCTCATGTTCCTTTACTCTTGTGTTCATGCTCCTTCTCATGATGCCTACATATACTTGTCCACAATTCCATAGGATTCTATAAACTCCTGCCAGAAAGAACGAATCCCTTGCATCTTTTGCTGAATCCTCAGAAAATACCCAAGAAGTTGTGATTAGCAAAAAACACAAGGAACCTGTACTCGAATGGGGTGGGACTTGAAACCATGACCCCTGGGGCACTACACAGGTTCTTTGGAGAGGCAACCAACATGGCAGAAAAGTACAAAGGACCACAATACAAAGCTAGCTTTATTACATGTGTACACATGGGTTCCACCTCCACTAGGCAAGATGAACAGAGAACAAAGGCTGTGCAAAAATTTTTATAGGGCATTTTTTGAAGAGGAGGGTACAAATGGCAAGGAGGAGGCAAATGGGACATACTGGCAAATGGGACAGAGGGTCCTTTCTCAATTTTGTGGAAGAGAATTATGGCAACCCTACCTTTAATGATCCACACCAGCAGCTCAAGAGATACAGGCGAAGCAATAGTGGTGATCAGGGAAGTTCTATAATATGCCTGACCAGGAGCTCGTGCCATTGTATTAGGTAATCTGTGTAATCTTAGACTTTGTAGTTGTTGTGCATGACTCTGCTCATATAATCAAGTCAACATGAACTGTCCTTTGGAAAGGGAAGCCTTCAACATCCATGTTAAGTTCTTTTCATTTTTGTGTTGCTGTCTCCCAACTGGCTACTATTCCTATCTAGGTATAGCCTGCTACATGGTTGAATTAAGCTGTTCTGTTTATCTGGGAAAATGCTATCTAACAGATGTCTAATGTTTCCCAACACATCTCGTTCATTTACTAGAACTAAACCCATAAACCTAAAGCAGGACGGTGATTATAAAGCTCAGTTCTCGTTTATCGTTTTATGCCGATGAGTGGTTAGAACTATGGTACCTCTTAAATAAAATAGAAAATTCAAATATAAAGCTTGGAAAAGTACCCCCACATCCTTTTGCTTGCATGTTTCTATTATTATGTATAATTGCATTGGCATATACATTTAGCAGATCTTTGTCATCAGTTGGTTTAACAGATGTGCTATGCTTCATTTGATTATCTGCACTCCAAAGTATCATTTACAATTAATTAGTTATTATTGGGACAGGAATGGGAGGTTGTTGTGAAAAAAATCACAACATCCAACCAAAGCTGCCATTACAACTAAGAATCACATGAAATGGCACAAAGCAGGATTTCTCAAGCAAGACCTCAGACAAAATTTGGACACAAGGAAATTAGAAGTCAACAGTATGGTCCCCTACCTTCCTGTTTAGGACTAAGACAGAAATGGGAGGCTCAATTATACCTCCATACTTAAGATCTTCAGAGGGGCAACTCTTCAAAGTCTTTCCTTATGCCCCCCATCAGTTATCATATCTAGAAATGATTCATCTTTTGACTAGATGACAGATAAGTAATTTGAATTTTACTCCTGTGGTCTGTTTTCTTCTTTTATCATTAGTATCATTTGATTCTAATGATTAATATCATTAGTCCTGGACTAATAGACTCTGGCAAGGAAAAAAGAACTTTGAAAGAAACTAAATTTGAAAGAAACATGCTATTCAGCACACTGTACCTGCTGCCTTTCCACAATTCTTTGTTCTGTCCAGTAGGAGGCATGATATGCTGGAGATCTTTCTGGACACCCTCTGCCTCCTTTTCTGGCAGATTTTTTTATTTCCATGTAGGTAGGATAAGGGGCTATGGGTGGTGCAAGTGGTTAAGACACTGTGCCTATTAACCAGCAGGGCAGGGTTCGAGACCCATGTTCCCACAAGACAGGGTGAGCTCCTGTCCTAAGCCCAGCTCTGCAACGCAGCTGGAACCAATCGTATCGGCTCTGCCATCCCATTGGACTATTTCAGTGATGTGGAGAGGGGGGATTTGCTGCTTGGGTAACAGCCTATCCTCCATACCAATCTACCCATGCCTTTGTGCTTCGCATGCAGCACTGAGCACAATACCGTAGTCTTTCAAGACTGATGGATGCCAAGTTTAGGTAGGATAAACATATTCTGTGAGTTTCCAAAGTGATGTACAAAGAAAAAAAAACATCCACTTCCAGGTTTTATAATGACTCATGGCAGCATATAGAGGTAGGTTGCTGGCTCATCAGACCCTCTAGAGTGCTTGTAACACCCACCTGTTTAAAATGCCCCTTCCCTCCAGCAGTGGTGCATTATTGGCAATTGTATTGCTGCTTCCTTTCCCGCAAACACCAATTCCCAAACCCTCTCTTAGAATTTGGACTTTTTCTTAGAAATAGTTATTCTTTTTTACATTCCTACCACAGTAAAAATACAATACTACTACATGTAATTCTACTATTTATATAGTTCTTCACCTATGGAGGGAGAATAGGAAAGAAAGAAATTTTTTTGAACTCATGTTTTTACTAGATAATATTTTTCTGTATATCTGAGGGCTTTCTCAACAATGCAGAACCCCTTAACTTGTCAATAAGTGGACCTATTTCACTGTCATTGAACCATCATATTTGCTGTTGGGGATAACTGTAGTTGTTATGATATCAGCTGCTATGTGATGTCAGTTGTAATGATGATTTGTTTTTAAGTGTTTGTTAGCAGATTGGGTTTCCTGTTTCAACTTGGTTCAGCCCAGGTGAATATAGAAACATTTCATTGCCCTAGAAACAGTTAAGAGGCTCTTCAAGTGGCAGCTGCTACTTGTTTCCATTGTTTTCTAGCTACTTTTCAGTTTTGCTTGACCTCAGATCTGTAGGGCCTCTTCAGTACTTTGTAACTCCTTCATCTTTGAACCTATGAAGACAGACACTTTTAAAATTTATCTTTGTTGAAGGAAAAAAAACTCTTCACATATCTTGTGTTAACAAAAAATACAGGGTGAGCTTTCTTTCAGGGTTTCTTTATTTTTTGGCGCATAAGGAGAGACCAATAGGATGGATTTGGTCTCAAATACAAATCACATCGCTTATATACTTTTCAAGCAAAGAAAAACATAAGAGGGGAAAACCATAAAAAGAGCACATAGCAACTGTATATCAAGATGCTTTTTTGGCTGCATTCCTAACCTGCAATTAGGCTGGCATAAATCTCAGTATAAGTCCTATGTTGACCTGGGGGGTGTCACAAAAGTGCTGTAATACACTTGGGATGGGGGAGGCCAGTGCCCAGGCATACACCATACTTCCCGCACCACCCACAGGAAAATATGCTAGGTGAGTTAGGCCCACCTAATTTGGTTTGGATTGCACCCTTTATTTTATAGACCTGTGGTTCAGTGGTTCTATGGTTATAAATGGTTTGCGTTGTTTTCATACTAAAGGTCTGTTTGCAGCTTGATTACCTGGACACAGGTTTTAAAAGTTCATGCCTCTCTACCTAAGGATTTGGGACCCACAGTTTTAACTAACCATAGATTCCAAACCCACAGATATTGATTGAACTGAACCCTCTTTGACTCTCAGAAGGCCTTCTAAGGCCACCAGAAGATTAAAAATCATCACTTCCTAGGCAGGAGGGTCCAGAGCAGGAAGGAGGTGGGACCGTCAGAGCTCTGTTCCATCAGATCTCGTGGTCCATGTTGGGCTAACATAGAACTCCTCCAGACTGCACAGACAAAATAGCTGGAGAAGTGTGGGGCCTGTGCTGTTCCAAATGCCCCCTTACCCCAAGGAGATTTCAGCTGATGCCATGTCACCCATAGGATACAATGGTAGCCATTTTTGTGCTACTGCTCCTCTAGGTGACAGACAGCTGGCTTTAATCAGAGTTTTTGAGTTACAAAAGACTACCACAAGTCCTACTAAAACTGTTAGATAAGCATCCACCTGCCAAACTGGCAGTGTTTTTGCATAACTGAGCAGGAACAGGACTTTGTTCAGGCACCAAGGCAGATTGGGAACCTGACATTCAGGTTTATGTTCCTCTTCCTGTTGCTCCAAGTACCACCACATTATCACAGATTATCATGTGAACAGGATGAACTTCTGAATTAATCTAAACTGCAATCCTGAAAAGAAAGGATTACTTGGAACCAATTGCCATTTAGATCAGTGGGAGTTATTTCTGTGTAAATTTGATGGCTTTCCAAAGCAAAGCACAGAGATGGGTACATGTGGGTAACATGTGTCTCTGTGACAGTGACCACAAGGAGATCAGTAATTTTAGTAAAATGTGTTGCAGTGGCTACAATCCTAAAGACACATTCCTGGAAATAAGACCCACTGAAACAATGGAGGTGACTTTTAAGTGGACATGGTTAGGATTGTGCTTGATAACTCTACATTACCAGCAGAAACAAGAAAATATCAGATATGGTAGAAAGTTCAAAAGTAATAACAGAATTAAATATAAATTTGTAATCCTCATAAGCAAAATACTTTGCTTGACTAGGTGTAAAAACCTACCACAATATGTTCCTTACCTTTTAGATATAAAGAGTTGTTTTTCCATTTGGCAGTATTTTAGTTTCTGCCTACCCCCTTAATATGCACATCATGGCAAGTGCAAGATGATCAATAAGGAACCATGTCAAACAAGGTTATTCCATGCACCGCTACAGCCTCAGTGCTGATTAACTTCCAAAATCAGATGCAGTGCAATGGCCAGACACACAAGGTTATCAGGAGAACCTCGTGACAATAGAAATATTAAAAATAAGTTGAAATACTTTGCTGTCAGGACTTTGATAGGTTCCTCAGTTCCTGCAGCTTTTCTATTTTGTTTTCTTTTTCATTTTTATTGTTCTTGTTAACCCTTATCTAAACATGGATCAGATGACTCCAGTCCAAAATAGCAGATCCTGCCATAGCGTTAGAAAAATGCTAGGAAGAAGGAGGAAGTCTTATTAACCCTTGTACTGAACATCTGATTTTTTATTCTTGTGAAAACATGTATTTCATACATTCCACTACTGAATCAGCATCAGAGTAGCAGGGTGAATGGGTACCTGCTATTGCCCATGCTGCAGGCAACCAGAGCTATGCCCCTCTGGTTAAAACATGGCTAGATGATGCCTTGAACTTAATCTATAGATAATCAATGCAAGCATTTATAAAAAGAAATCAACCTCAACCACCCAGTAACTCAGAAGGAGCAGGCTCTGGTTGTACTGGTAGCAGTTATTGCTGATTCTTGCTCATAAAGTCATATTAGCGATTTTAATGGTGTTTTATTCTTCTCTGATATTAGCCGCCTTGCGTTCCCTCTTGTAGGGGAGGAAAGGCGGGGTATAAATTAGGAAAATAAATAAAATAAATAAAATCCTTTCCTGATTGGCTTAGTGGACAGTGAGGAGCATCTGCTATTACTGGAATAGCTGAAGCTCCGTCTTCTTCCAAGTTTATCCATGGCTTATACAGAGCCCTACTGATCAAGAGACTCATAAATGCCCTGGGCCTCTTGACCCTGCATCACCTGTCCAGATCAAAAAGTGAATTCTGAGTGCTTCAAAAGGGAGAAGTTAAATGAGTTACATTTTATTTCTGAATCAGATTAGATTCTGCAATGCAGCAGATATGACATACTGTATTGTTTATATACACAAATAACGCTGCAGTGTACAGAGGAATATGCATGAAAATCAGCAGCAGTCTGACATTTTATTTGGATTGTAGCACTTTGAATGACAGATTATCATGTGAATGGCTGAAGCCATAACCTCAAGATCACTTCTGTTATAATGACTTAAGATAGCACTACATTGACATTTAACATGGTGAGTGCCAAATTTAAACATTCAAGGCAACTTTATTTTTGTTTAACATGTGCCTGTCACATTCATTTGTAGGACTGAAAAGGGGGGGTCTTCTTTTTATATTGGGTTTGGGACCAGGACAAGGGTGACCATATGTCACAACAGCAGTACTGAACAAGTCCCCCCCCCCCAATGTAGGGCACCCAAGAAAAATGTAACACATTACAAAATAAAAGTTAAAACACTCATTTGAATTGCTTTTCTGGGGTTAATTTAAACACTATATTATTATTAAATTTTAGACTATTAAATATAATTTGTTAATTAAGAGAAGGTTACATGCTGCCTGCTCAAAGAAATGGAGGACACTGAAGATTTTTTTTTCAGGACAGAGCACAAAAAATGTCCTTAAAAAAGGGACAGGCGTATGGTTACCCTGGACCAGAAGACACTTTAATTTCTCCCATTTCATATCCAGGATGCTCTCTTCCCTAGGGAGGTGTCTGATGCTCTTATACTGGTGGACTTTTATTACAGTGACATATCTCAAAACAGTGGGTTCAGGCAACATTAGTAGGTTGTGATATAAGTTTCGGCAGTTTGCTAAATTGATAGGATAGATTAGACTATGTGCATCAAGGATTAAACAAGCTGGTACTTGGGGGGGGGGGGTGTCAGGAGAGCACTACTGCCCAATCATCATTATAGCCACCGCCCATGCATTTATAAATCAGGCAGCAGTTTCATTTAGAGGTGTAGATAGGGGGTGTCAAAGATAAGGCCTGTGGGCCAGAAGCAGCCCTTAGAAGCTCAGAATCACTGGACAAGGAGGAATAAGCTTCCTCTTGTTTTCTGCAAGAATTCTGTGCCTCAGAGCCAGACAAATGGAAGTCCAAAATGGACAATTTTTAGGTTATTACTGTTTCGCATGTATAATCTGATTCTGCATCACGCTATAACAATGTCTGTTAAGCATTAAGGAGAATGTGAAGGAGAATGCTTAACTGACGTAGACTGCAATCCTGTAGTCTACTCAGAATAAAGCCTCATTGTACTCAATGGGTCTTACTCCCAGGAAAGTGTGTTCAGGATTGCAGCCTTAGGTTGTTATGGCTTGATACAGAATCAGATTATACATGCAAAACGCTAATAATCTGAAAATTGTCAATTTTGGACTTAGGTTCGTCTGGATCTGAGGTACAGAATTTTTTTTATTTTAGGAGGAATGTTTAAGTGCTGCTTTGACTCTTTGCTGCTGCTTTTTTGTTGTTGTGCCATTCAGTTTTACCTTGATATAGTGTTATTGTTTACTATGTGTTCAAATTGCTGTGCGCCCCTTTATGTGCTCTTTCAGGAGCTTCAAGGTGGAATATAAATCCTTTCTCTAATCTCTAAAGTGGGGGCAGGGAGTGCACTTATGCTTCTCCTCTGTCTCATGCTCCTTGTAGTCTAAAAAGTAAACTCTTCACTTCTGTTACGCAGGCAGTGAGGCAGATGTGTTTTCAATATGGATGAACTAAACATTTCATGTGGCTCCTCTAGTGTGCTTATTTCTGCTGGCCATGTTGCCAGCATCATATGAGGGTCTTTTTTAGTTGTATCTTCTTGAATTACCAGGGGGAGGAGGGGAATACTTCTAGTGATTACAAATAATTCAGTTGTACATAAATTAATTTAAAATAAATGGGGCAAAACAGGTACTGTATATATAAATCAATTTCTACTCTTGTTCTTTGTGACTTGACAAGCAGGCTGTTTTAGAATACCTTTTCTTATTCTTACTGTCATGCACAGTTCTAAAGAACAAAGGTCCAGGTTTGAAGGGTTGCACATGCATTGGTTCATTTTTCTGGCAGCCGAATACTTCCCAGATCAAACTTCAATTAGGGGGTGGAACCTGTTCTTCCATTTACCCTCTTCGCCTTTCTAAAAATACTGTAATCCCCACGAAGAAACTATTTTAAGGGATTTGTGTGCAAGGGTATGCCCATGGGAGGCTTACTTTTGGCATGCGCACATGTGTCATCTTCACATGGCTTGCATAGTTAGTACTGTGTATGCTTTTATTACTAGCACGTCTGTGCCCAGGCTGAAGACTCAGCTTCAAGATTTGGGGACCACAAGCTTTGGAATTTGTCTGCTAAGTTTCTAAAAGTAGGAGAAGGAAAATGCTCTTTTAGAAATGTTAATGAGTGCTTGAAATAATTTCTTTCGGACATCCACAGACCAGTTCTCAGTCTATTGGATCTGATTTCGTAAAACCTGGCTGTGATTTCTCTCCAGGGACCTTAATGATCTTGCCACTTTCAATAAACATTTATAGAAACTCTGCCAGCTTGTGGATAAGGGAAACTCATATGAAAGACTTTATCTTCCAAAAATACTGAAAAGGGGAAAAAATTATCAGAAGCTACACCAGAAGATTAATAGAAACTGACAAGATGTAGCATTCAATTGATAACTGAAATTGAATTATAGTGCAAGTCATTTGCATTGCAGACATTCTGTTGGCAAATTTAATTATTTTATTTTGAAAAAAAATGCAAAAAGATTTACTGTGTGAATCTGGGACCAATAAAACAATAGGTGAGAAAACCAAGACACTGTAAAAGGCAAGATGGAAATTAAGGTGGTAAACTCCGTTCAACGTTCATATCATCCAGGAACAGAATTACATGGTACTCATGTTTGCACCTCTAAGAAATTTCCATTTTTTCGCATAAAAAAATCCAGATATGAAGCCGAAGCTGCCTTCTTCGCCAACCTGAAACTGTCTGACTTCAACATCATTGACACGCTTGGAGTGGGAGGTTTTGGAAGAGTTGAGCTGGTAGGTAACAGTTCTTTTTGTAAACTTAAGGTGTGTGGTTTTGTTTTTCCTCTTGGGTGGGGCTGGGGAAGGATTTTTTGCCTTTCCTTCTTATTGTACCAGAAGGATAAAAATGTATCTTAGGGCACAATCCAGAGCAACTACGGGGAGTCCTTGCTCCGGTGTAAGAACAATTTGCTCTGGATTGCAATATGAATTTCCCATAGGTTTTCATTAGGTGGTACAGTAACTACGGGTACACATAATGTCTCTTACGTGCTCCCGTAGTTGCTCTGGATTGTAGGGCTAGGCTACAATCATATGCACACTTACATGAGAATAGATCCTATGGAACACAGGGAATTTGTTTATGAGTAAATATGCATAGGATCATATTGTGAAAGCAGGATTGTAAAGGTGAAAGGCACTATAAAGAATGGATAAACTTTCCAAGACATAAAACTCCTGTCACTTGCCTGGTAAGACTGGATTTATCACTCTCCAATATTTTAACCGTGCTATAATTCATGGTAAAAAACATAACCAAAAGTGTACATATAAATTAAAAAACTTCTGATAAAATTTCAAAAGAACTACTACGTGCTTATTAGTATTTTGTTTGCTCTATTCCTGGTATATGCTACTAAGTCAAAAATATTTTTTCCCACTTGAAACTGAATTATAAAATAGCTAAACATTTCACTGAAAGATATAAAAAAGAAATATAGCAGTAATAAAGAAATAATCTGGTCTATTATAATCTGGCACATTGTGTTTGTAAAATATACACATAGACAAGATACACAAAACTGGAATCAGGCACTTAAGATAAACTTTACATGAAATTATTTGTTTTAATTTATCTTTTTTTAAAAAAAAATAAGATATTTATGGGTGAAATCCAGAGTAACTACAGGGAGTCCTTGCTCCGGAGTAAGAACAAGTTACTCTGGATTGCAATATGAATTTCCCATAGGTTTTCACTATGTGGTGCAGTAACTACAGGTGCTGTTATGTCTCCTATGTGCTGTTATGTAACTATGTGCTGTTATGTCTCCTATGTGCTGTTATGTCTCCATACAGTAATGTCTCCTATGTGCTCCCGTAGTTACTCTGGATTATGCCCTAAGTCTACATCCTTTATCTTACAGTCAGCTACACAGACTTAAAATGTCTATTAAATACTAATATTGCATTGACTGCAGCTTCAACTTTCAGTCCCATCCTAACCAACTTTCCAGTGCTGATGTAACAACAACGCATTTCGAGTTAATGGTGCAAATGTTTACTCCCTCACCCTAAGGAGGCCTCTGTGACTCCTACCACACAAAAGTATGCACAACATGCTTGTTGTCACGGCCGTATCAGCTCTGGACAGGGTGACCATATGTCATAAGCAAAAAAGAAGACAAGCCCACCCAAAATGTAGGACATCCAAGGAAAATGCAGGACATGATAAAATAAAGGCTAAAAACACTCATGTATATTGCTTTCATACGGTTAATTTAAAAACTATATTTGCTTATATTTAAAACTATTACATATTATTTATGAATTACAAGAAAGCTACATTTTGCCTGCACATGAGGAAAAGGAGAATGAAGATTTTTTTTTTCCAGGACACAAGGGTAAAAATGAGGACATGTCCAGGAAAGAAAGGTCATATGGTCACCGTGGCTCTGGAAAGTTAGTTAAGACTGGGCAGTTTGCCTCCAGCTTACAGAAGAAGAGAATTTGAGCTTAAAGACAAAGTAAAGTGTGGGTGCATGAAGTGTAAGCTGCAAAAAACTGTGAGACTGTGAAATGTCTTTACTATTAATATGGTGTGGCATAATAGTGTGGCATATGGTGTGGCATAATAAGAAGGCAATAATAAATTACAGTTAACATTTGGTGAGTTATAGGAGTTAATTGTGAATATAGTAACACTTGATCTTAGAATATTCTGGTTTTTTGACTGACAATTGACTGAGGCTGCAGTCCTCACATATCTGAGAGTAACCTGCAGTTTATGCACATATCTGAGAGTAACCCTACAATCCAGAGTAACTACGGGAGCACGTAAGAGACATTACGTGCACCCGTAGTTACTGCACTACCGACTGGAAACCTATGGGAAATTCATATTGCAATCCAGAGTAAATTGTTCTTACACCGGAGCTAGGACTCCCCGTACTTACTCTGGATTGCGCCCTAAGTCCCACTGAACAAAGTGGGACATATTTCTGAGAACACATGAATAGGAATGCAGTGTGAATAAATTAATGAGGGTATTAACCACTTTCAGGGTTAATGTCATGTCACAATCCTAGCTAATTTAGGCCAGCACAACTGACCCATCTCCCTGTTCCTGCAGTGGTGTGGGGAGGCCGTCACATGTCTGTGCACTGGCCTAATGCCCCATCCCATATGGTACTTTTGCAACACCCCAGGCCAGCATGGGAACTGTGCCAGCTTAACCAGGCATCCCTATATAGCGCCTGGGCTTTAACAGATTGAGATCACTTGTTATCTCAGTTTTTATATTAGGTCAATAACGTATGCCCTTCTCTTATTTTTGTCTTATTATGATGTTTTATAATGGCTTGTCCATTAGTTCCAAAACTGTACTAGTCATATAGTGTATCAATTCTGTTTTTGAGCTGCAGCAGAACGGTCTATGACAGCTACAGACTTGCTTGGAACACTTTAACACATGCTGCAGCAGTCATCTAAGCATAAACAGACCCATAAACAGACACTGTAGTATGTCACATGCAAGTTCCGGATGTAGAAAGATATGGTGATTGCTTTTGGTGAGAAAAATAGGTTTAAATCCCAATTCTTTTTGAACATGGGATTTTCTTCTGGTGAGAAAAATAGGTTTAAATCCCAATTCTTTTTGAACATGGGATTTTCTTCTGAGTACTGTAAAATAAACAACACAATTTTCTAGGCACAAGTCACTGCACATCCTTTACATGCAGATGGTGCTGCCACAAGTAGGTCACAAACAGGCATTGGAACATAACCAAGCAGTCAGATTTCTTTCATGAAGCCAATCAAGTGAATCAATCCAGTGAATGTTCTTGTATAATCTATATAAATTCCTGTGTTTATATAATCTGAAATAGTTTTATAAGTTGAGTATCCCTTTTCCTGAAATTCCAAAATGTTCCAGCATCGAAAACTTTTTGTTGATTGTTGTTGCTATTGTTTAACACCCGATACAAATATTCTGGTTACAAGTATTCTGGATATCTTAGTTCCCCTGAACACATTGTATTTTTCACTGTAATGATGTTAAGTCTTAAAAAAATAGTTAAGTATGTATGAATAAGGTTTAGGTCCCATCCGCAAGATGTATATGATAATATTCCAAAATCTGAAACACTTCTGGTCCCAAGTATTTTGGATAAGGCATAACCAGTCTATATTAGCTGTGTGACTCATTTGAGAGATCATGTGAATAACAGATTTATAGCAACATAGAGGTCTCCCTGATATATGACACTGGTCAGAGCCTTAGGAACTCCTTTAAGTTATGTACAGTGCAGTAAACAGGTTAACTGCTGCATTTGCAAAAGTCAAGGGATAGCCCTTCCATTAAAGTAAAGCATGCAGACGTTTGTGACCTATTAACAACTTCTTCCCAGGATACATTAGCACTTGTGGGCATCTTGCCTATGGGTATAGGCCAGAAGTCCAATATAGTACATCCAGAGTTACTTTCAGACATGGGGTGCAATCATAACCAATCTAGGCTGGCCTTTTTCAGCTGGCATATCTGAGGTTAGTGTACGCCTGAGTGCTGGATTCATCCCCCCAGGAGTCAGGAGAAGTGCCTTATAGCACTTTGATGACACCCCCAGATCAGCAGAGAATTTATGCCAAGGCTTATGCCAGCCTAACTGGAGCTTGGGATTGCAGCCTAAGAGTTCCATTCAGCAGACCATAATCCAAAGACCTGCATATACTTTGAAAAACAGCCCCAAAGTACTGCACTTGAAACAGAGTGGGGTCACAGGGGAGAATGTGATAGAATATTGAGCCCTGCTTTTCAAATAAAAAAGTCAAATACTATTGGGTATGTTTGAGAACTTGTTTTTCATTCATTCATTCATTCATTCATTCATTCATTCATTCATTCATTCATGACAGTTTTGCCCCACCTTTCTCACCAACGGGACCCAAAGCGACTTATAGAAACATAGGATGAACCAGCAGAAACATCACCTGCTGCTATTCCTCCTGCTTCTCAATTGCTATCTAAAACCTAGATAAGGTTCTCGAGCAGGGGTCTCCAAATCCCTGCCCTGGGGCCAGATGCGGCCCTCGGCAAGCCTCAAGATCCAGTCCCTGAGCAAGCCCTGTAATTCACTCCAATGCATTCTTACATGTAAATTTATTCAAATTTGAAATGTAAATTAGTTTTTTTGTCCCCTGCCTCTGGCTCTGAAATTGTTCAAAAGTCTGATACTATGGCAGCTAACTGCCCTACAAGAAACTGAGGTAGGCTGGTGGTGGACCTGTGAGGAGGTGGTGGTGGTGCCAGAATTGGGCAAGATCCTTACCCAGCTCCAAAGCAGCCAAGCCTTACACTGGGCTCTCTACACTGGGCTCTCTAGGTGGTGTACATCCAAGTAGCGCCACAAGGGCAACTGTTTCATAGGATAAGGAGAATATTGTTCCTTTGATTCTCTATGGCAAAGGGAATGAATTCCCCTTACTGTGAATTGTGCTGCAGTTCAGTCCAACCCAGCTCTGGATGTAGGCCTGCCTGCTCAAGGGCACGTAGAGATTCAGCTGTTAGTCATGTATGTATTTGTCAAAACTTCTGTTGTATATATAATGTTGCTGTTATACGAAAATTGTTTTTGCCTACCTACCCAGTATTGAAGGGATAGGTACGGTTTAAAATTAAAATAATCAGTCAATGTGACATGTTTCTGCCATAGGTCTGCATTTATTTTGCAACCATGACTGCCAAATATCATGCACATCCAAAGAAAATCCATGTTCATCTTTTGTGGTACAAAGGGTGCCGTTTAAATATTTAAAATATCATCATGAGCAAATATTAGCAAGCTCTGGCATAACCATGATCATGTATAAAGCTTTTCTTTGAAAAATGCTGTTTATAGCGCTACCTTGAATTTTGTGGTGGGAATTTTTCAGTCCCTAAGTCATGACTTCTTGGTCAGGTAAAGAGTTGTGTGGTTGAAAACTGGAACATCTGTGATTCATTATTAATACTGGCTGACGATCAAGAATGCAGTGGCCTATAGTTCTATTCAATGTTCAGATGTGGTTTGCTTAAGTACTCAGACAGTGATCCAGCCACCTCTGTGAGTGTCACTTGTGTTGAGAATGCATTCCCAGAACCAATTTAGATGCTGATTCTTGTCCACAAAACAAGACAGACATTTAAATAATTGTCAAATCAAAAAAGATTTGAGTGGTGTTTGGAGGAGGGAAATTTAGAGATTTTCTTTAGAGGCATATCACAGGGTCTCTCATTCTGGGGGGGGGAGGTGGAGAACGGGTGATGAAGGGGTTTGGGTCAGCAGGCCTCTGTTCATCCATACCTGCGGTAGGTGGCATCTAAGGACCACTCAGGACTAAAGATTCAGGTAAGAACTCTGTTTTACTTTTCTTTTCATGTAGCATAGGATGCGTCCAACATATACAAGTAAGTAATCAACAGAACAGCAGAACAAACAACTCCAAGAACTTCTGGTGTGGGCAATTCCTGCTTTGCCCTCACCATGTGGTATTTTGAGGCTTGTGGTCGGGACAGGGCTCTGATGCCCCCACTCTCCACATCCTCCTAGGAACCACTTGCCTTTTCCCCATCCTTTTCCTCCTTATATGGGCCTCTGTCCTGCCCCATCCCCTTGTGGACTCTTCCATAGGAGGTGCAATGGGGGACACCACCTTCTCCCCTGCTAAGGGTCTGGTCCAACGGCCAATCCCCAGGGGACTGTGTTCCCCTTTGGGGTTGCTCCTTGGACTGGATAGCCTAAACCTCTTCATGAAGTCTGGGATCAGGCCAGGCTGGCCTTCAGCCTCTTCTCCTGCAAAATCTCCCTCCCCCTCCAGAGGCAGTTGCACGGGTACCCCCTCACTCCCCTCCTCCTTCAAGGGGAACAGATATAACATGTCTCTGCGTCTCTCTTTGTGTGACACCAGCACCTCCTCATTACATGCTTCCTGATACAGCAAAAGGCCGCATCATAATCCGCTGTGTTATAAAACTTGTGCAATAAAAAATGCGAGCTGCTAGAAGCCGTAATGGGATCTTCTCCTGTGTAATTTGCTTGTCTTTATAAGTTAGTATGCATTTTCGGTAGACCTATGTTACAATTCATGGAGTTTCATGGCTTTTTAAATAGGAATTTGACCTTAGGCCCACATTACATTTTCTCTCAGTAAATACTATTTTTGTCCTTTCCTTCAACTGAGATGGCTGGGAGCATTCATAAAGATATTGTGGAGGGGGGGACTTGTTAAATGTTCAGGCAGAACGTAAAGCGTTCCCAGATTTGGGTTTGACATGGGTTGAATCACAAATTCTTTCCACACAATGTGATTCCACTAAATACACATCCAGCTCTCAAGAGGGACATTTGTAATACTATTAATGAAAAGAATGAGAGCAATCTTTGTTGCTGCTGCCCATTTCTTCTCCCAAAGGAAAGATTTTTTAGCTACAATCCCATATCTGAATCCCATTTCAAGGCCTAGGGAGACAGAGCTGGGACAAAACCAAACAAGTAATTTGATCCTTATTGAAGCCATAAGGGGAAATTAACATGCGGCAAGGGAGGAAAAATGGGAGAGCTGATGTTTCAACCTATACATCCAAACATTTAAGTTTGGTGACGTTCCCTTTGAACTCTACACATTCACTATGACCAAGGAGAGTGTAAAAGGGAACAGGAGAAAAGGCAAAGATAACTGAAGGAAACCAAGACCCTAAGGCAAGCTTTACATTTGTAGAAATACATTTTGAATTACATCTTAACTGTGCCAAATCTCTCTCTATACTTCCCACAACTGAGGGGAACTTGAGAAAAGCAATAGTGCCAGCATACCATTATTATATTGACCAAGAAACAGACGCCAGAACAGTGCTCGGCATATAAGAGTGGCCTTGATTCTTACCCCTCTGTGGTCTTCTTCTTTAGTTCTTTACTGGCGATTGGAGAGTGGGTTGTTCTCTCAACCAATACGCTGCTATAGGTGCCACTGGATTCTATGTGGTGTTCTTGATACGGTTCCACTCTTGGCGATTGGTGGCAGTGTTTCTAGAGTCATCAGTGATCAGTCGCTGGTTCCTTATGTCTTCCTCAATAAATTTGAGCCCCGTCTTCTTAGATGCTGGACCTTCCAGAGGACAGGTCACTCTTGAGAGAGGCGATTATGTGGCAGCTAATTGGTGTTAATTCTACAAACCATCTCAGTCTGCGTTTTTGAATTTGTTCTTCTACTGAAGGTTGATGGTCGCACCTTTTCTGTATCTTCTCATTATGGTGGCGGTCATGAAGAAAGAGGATCTTTTTCAGGCATCGAATTTGAAGACATCAAGCTTGTTTGTATCTGATTTGAGAAGTGTCAATGTTTCTGACCCATACAGGAGAATTGGGGCACAATCCTAACCATATCTACTCAAAAGTAAGCCCCATTATGTTTAATGGGTCTTACTCCCAGGAAGGTGCCTTTATGATTGCAGCCATAACAGGATTAGTGATCAGAAGAGGCAAATTTTGGTGTTGGTGGAAATGTTTGCCTTCTTTCAAAGGAACTATTTGAAAGTTTACTATTTGAGTGAGGTGAACACTGCTTGTTGCCTGGCAAATTCTGCTGTTGATTTTGGTGATAGATGCCACCTTCTTCTTCTGCACCAGCAACCCCAGGTATTTGAATTCTTGGAGCTGCTTAATTTGGATTCCATCAAGGTTAACATTGGCTTGTGATTCGTCCGTGATCATCACTTTGGTCTTGTCCGTATTGATTTTCAGGCTGTAAGATTGGGCAGTGTGGGCGATGTGGCAAAGAATGTTGGTGCATTGTTGTCAGAGAATTTGGTATTACCATATTGTCTATGTGAACATCAGGTCAGTCAGGAAATTGTTTATGTCATATTTTTTATATCCCTTGTCTGTCCTTGAATGCATTCCTCATAATGGCATCAATCCCAGTATTAAAGAGCAAGGGAAATGCAAAATCTCCCTGGTGGACTCCAGTTTCAGATATGCACACTACTGGTTGAGATTTTGGGTGCAATCCAAAGTAACTACAGGGAGTTCTTGCTCCGGTGTAAGAACAATTTGCTCTGGATTGCAACATGAATTTCCCCTAGGTTTTCACTAGGTGTTGCAGTAACTACGTGTACACGTAATGTGCTCCCATAGTTACTCTGGATTGTAGGGTATGTTCCTGATACCAAATGTGATGACCACACCATGAAGGATTCCACGTAGGAGAGAAGAGTTCTATGAGCTGCCCATAGAACAACTACCTGCCTCACAGGGTTGCTGTGAAGATAGTCTGTGGCGGCACATTTACATGCAGCGGTTCAGCACTCCAGTGATCTGTTGAGTCTGTATCCTGAAAAAGTGCACCTAAAAATTTCGCTGTATACTTGTCAATACTCAATGTCAATGTATACAATGACAATAAAAGAATTTATTAGTATGATGCTTGGAGAGATGCTTCAGCGGTACATGCTCATTCCCCAATATCCTCCACAGGACAGACCAGTGAACACAATCAAATGCAGATTTGAAGTCAAAGAAGACAATGATGGTTCACTTTCCACATCTCACCCTTTCCTCCACCAGTTCACAAATAGTTTATATTTGATCAATGCAGCCCCAATGTGGCCGGAATCCTGCTTGCTATTCCTGGCTGGTCTGTTTGTGAAGATCGCACAATCAAGGCATGATCAAGGTTCCTACAGCCTTGATTGCATGATTTTAATGAACACCTTGCCAACAATTGAGAGAAGGCTAATGTAGTTCTTACATTCTCAGCTATCAATCTCTTTTAGTATTGGCACAATGATGGCTTTCTTCCATGCTGATGGAACATGTTCCAAGTGCCAGATGTGTGTTAGGAGGACAAGGAACCACTGCAGAAGGCTATCTTCTCCAGCTTTGATTTCTGCAGTGACTTGATCCACTCTTCAACCATCTTATTGCACAACTCTCTTCTTTGACCATTGGCTCACTTTTAAGGAATGAATTATCTGGCAGGTCAATGGTGGTGTTTCTTGTGGTGGCCACTGGTGCAGGTAGTGGTTATATAGTTGTTGAAAGAATTCTGTCCCCCACAACAGGTGTTCATTAGAGGAGCTCAAGTTGCCATCCATTTTCTTGATATTGTCATTGTTTGTATTGTATGCCAATAAAGGTAATGAAATGAAATGAAATGATATTGTCATTGATCAACTTTGTTTTGCCACTCAGCCTTCTGAGGGTCAGATACAGAGTCCGGTACTTACACCTATATGCCTCTGCTGTCAACAGGAGCAAATTTAGCTTTCAGCCTAATGGTGTTATTAAGTGTTCTGTTTTACTTCATCTTAGGTAAGTGAATAATTGCCATGCTACTCACTCCCATGGTTCTTTTCAGCAAGCTATTGAATGACAAAACCTGCCCTCAGGCCTAACTGTGGGTGGCCCAGAAAAGAACGGCCCAATCTCAGATGTATCAAATTCCTTTTACTGATCATGCAACATGCAAGCTATCTCCAGGCATACACTTACACATACATGCATGTGTACACACATGCACTCACCCAACACACATCCTGACATACACCCCCTTATGTTTGTATATATTTTTCTAGATCACAAGAAATATAAACTGTTTGGGTAGGCTAAAGTACTTGTAAATGTAATACCAAAGACAAGTGCATTTCAAGTCCTCTTCATAAAAAATACAATACTTTGCCTCACTTATTTCTTTTTTTTTTTTAACAAAACAATAAAAGGATAGTTTGGGCTGCCTTCAGTCTATGTATTTGTCAGACATAGCAGCATCCCTAGGGCTACAATTGTAAATCTGAACTAAGTCTGCCAAGTAAGTAGAGACTATTCCAAGAAATGTCTGTCTCATGTTTCTGTCCAAAGACAAAATAAAAGGAAGTAATAGAAGATAGCCAGACATCCTGTATTAACAACAAGTACTCCACAGACAGAAACTATAGCTTTCTTGGTTTTTTAATAAGAGATTATCTATATCAAAGGCAGACAAATCTTTTTACCTGAGGGCGACACTAAACAGGAATTGTATTGAGGTAATAATGTGTATTTTCTCATCATTGAAAATTTATTTATTTGATATACCGGTATATCCCGCCTTTCTTCCTTAACAAAACCCAAGGTGGCTAACAACATTTAAAAACAACAATAAAATACCATTAAAAATATATAATAGATACAATTAAAATACAAACTATAGAAAAATAATTATATCACAACTTTCCTCTCCTGAAAAAGGCAGTATTAAAGGCAACTAAATTTCATGTTAAAGCAATAAAACAATTAAACAGCAATAAAAAGTACCTGCCAGTAGGATACAGTTTTTAATAAGGATTTATTATCCTGTTTTCTTCCGAAAAGAGCAATCAAAGTGTCTGTTCAAATTTGTTCTCCTAGACAACAAATTGTACATATATTTACAAGCACACATGTGCAGGTATGCACCCTACAAAGATCTGCAATCTATGATGCAGTTTCTTCCCAAGTCTCTAGCTAACCATCCACAACCTGAAGCACAAGTACACATGCAAGCACCTCATACCCCTTCAGTACAGCCCCTTTCTCAAGGGAGAAATAGATTATACTGGAGAAAAGATTATACTGGAGAAAAGATTATAAGTAGGTTATTATAGATCATACTGAAGAATGGGCTAGGGGTTAGGACTGACAGAGCAGCCAACCATTGCTAGTATAGCTAATAATTAAGGCAAGTGTCAAGGTGGCCCTCTCCAGTTTTAGCAAGGAGACAGCAATGACAGCTTCTCTCCCTGCTATTCAGCTGATTTACGGTACATGTGCTCAGCTGTCAACAAGAGGTGAGCACTATTGGGAGCAGGGGACATTTAGGCAAATTGGAATACTGAATTAAAAACAGTGTCACTTTGTGACAGGGTCAGCTCGGAAGCTTTCATGGTTCAGAGTTTGCATTTGTCTGATCTGCACATTACCTCCTTGTGGGAATCTGTTTCCACACTATGGGTGTAAGACTAGAAAGCATCTCAAGGGGTCAACTCAACATTGCATGGAAGCATTTCAGGGTGTGGAGAGTTTGTTCCTGGAGTCAGGTGGGGAGTGGGAGGTGGAATTGGGACCCGGCACATTGCTAAGGGCAAATGATGAGGGGGGCTTTCACTAACATTTACTGATGTAGGGCTGCATCAAGCTTCATGAATGACCCCTGCACAGCCCTGCACAGCAGTCCCCAAGGCTTGGAATCTTCAAACAGAGCAAATAGGTTGTGTTTTGCAATTGCTCTGTTCAAATATTCCAAGATTCAGAGAGTGCTGCGGATGGCTGCACAGGGCTCCCTGAATGTACTGGAGCCTGCTGTAACCCTACATCAGCAAAAGTTAGAACAAGCACCCCCCCCCCACCTTAGTGACACAATCCTAGGAATTGTGTTAAAACAGGATGTCTGGGTGGTGGACTCTCCTTCACTGGGAATCTTCAAGCAGAGGCTCCATGAGCATTTGTCGGATTTGCTATACGAGGATTTCCTGCTCCAGGCAGGGGTTGGACTAGACCTATTATGTCCCTTCCAAGTCTATGATTCTTTGGATCACATTACTGCCCTCACCCCACCCTTGCAAAGACGTACAGAGTAAATCTCCTTAAAATTTTGAGAAACGCTTCTCTATGCTCCAGGAACCTTTTGTGTCTTCTAAAGTATAGAGGCTGTCCTGGTTTTAGACATGAACCCCACACATGATACCACATAAACCCCTGTGCTACCAGGGTTATCAGAAGCTTTATACATTCTGGAGGTGAAAGAGAGGGTGAAGAGAAGAATTGATATTGTCTTCTTCCTTATTAAAATGTCAGAAAGTAATGGAAAATTGGTCAGATTAATAACCCTTTGTGAGATCCATGACACTGTTCCACTTATGCAAAAAGGGATCCAGATTATCTCCTAACACAAGAGGCTTTGACATCAGGCTAAAGCAAGTTTTTTCTCAGTTGCTTACTCATATGATTGGGGTTGAGCTTGGAGGGATTGGCATTGAAGTGAATTATGATGGTGCAGTGTGGCACTTAGTTATCCTGGTACAGGGAGGAGAAGGTGTACCCTTTTACATTGAATTTCAGTTACTTTAGGGGAGTGTTCCTTTCTGTCTTCAATTTCCATTATCACAGATGTTTATCCCTCCTGATGATAAAGGAGGTCGTAAAAAATTACAGGATATTCTAAAAATCAGAGAGCATCATGGAGGCAGCATTGCACTGAATGGTAATTCTTCCCTGCAGCCAGGATCCCAGAACTGTTTTGTTCACTAGGAAAATAATTATGGCTTATTATCCTCTCTGTTGCTGGTTAAACTCAGGTTCAGAGATGAATGGTAGCAGTAGTTTCTGCCGGGAAGGATTCAAGAAGAAAATTGAACCTGGGTGCTTTGAGTTTTCCATTTTTTTCCCTCTTTACCAGGAGTGTCCAAACCCTGGCCTGAGGCCAGATATGGCCCACAACAAGCCTCGATGTGGCCCGTGGTGAGGGCCCTTGGGCAAGCCTTGTAATCCTCTCCAATACATTCTTATAAGTAAATTTATTCAAATTTGAATGTAAATTAGTTTTCTGGCCCCTGACATAGTGTCAGAGAAATGATGTGAACCTCCTGCCAAAAGGTTGGACACCCCTGCTCTACATTGTACTGTTGTACAAGGCAGTATAGGACAAACTAAAATAGGTGCAACATTGCTGGTGGACACCATATAGCAGTACTGCTCATGAAAGTAGTGCTCATGAAGATGCAGTACTGCTCATCTCCCCACCGCAATCCAGGAAGGGAGATGAACAAAATGTACCCACTAAGAATGGGCTTGAATTGAGGCTGCGTTGACCATATACAAAGGAGGACAGGGTGCCTCAACTGTTAAGCATTGCATAGAATAGGAAATTGAGCCAGGTGCTGCTTTTTAAATCATTCTAATGTTGACCTAAACATGCCTAAATTCCCTCGTCTATGCAGTGATTAATGGTAGGGGTCTCTGTCCTCCATTCTATATGTTCACTGTGATTGGGGCTAATTCTGCTGAATGACCAAGGTGGGAAAAGAGATATTAACCTTTTGTTTGTCCTCATGCCAGCAGAAAGTGAACACAGTGCTAGGAATGGGGTGGGAAAGGCTGGCAGGCTGAAAATATTTCTAGATGTATTAAAAATACACAACTGAACCTTCTGCCCTTAAAAACTGTTGTAAAGCCCCTGCACATTAGCCAAGCCATTGATTCGGAAACACTTTCCTTCTGCTATTGTCCTGATGGGTGCATTAGATATAGCTATCTATTGCAATGTCTGGCATTAAACTGTAGAATAGGTGCCATCAGAGAGGTTCTGTTATTGACTTGCTCAGAACAGATTCTCTCAGTAAATGCGCACACAGCTCTAAGTTCCACTCTGGCAGTGCATTTCATCCAGCACTTTCTAATCTGTTCTCAGACAACTTTTGTGAATTAAAGATGGATAAATTAGTTGGTTGGTAATGCTCAAGATTACACATGAGCTTCCTATAATTTTTCAGTCAAATACCATAATGCTACCATTCAGAAATGTTTGAAATTATCACCACGTTAATGTTAAGCCACAGTCCCCCAAGAACAACTGTTTCAGTGCCATTAGTTCTTCATGTTCACCAGACTAAGAAATAAGTGCAGAGAGAAGAGCAGACGTATAGCTTGTGGCATTTTCAAAGTGTGGGTTCTGACCCCAATGGAGTTATGAAGTCACATTGGGGGCTCAAAGCAACCTGTGCAAGAGAGGACAATCATAAAAACTGAGTTCTTGGTACAATCCTGCTGGTACAGTCTTATCTTGCTGTCTTTCCCTCAGGATTTGACGGGGGTAGGGGGGAAACAAGTTTGTCATTTTGATAATTTTCACTATATAGAAGTTGCAGGGAGTCCTACAAGCACAATAGGGCTCCACACGTCCCTGGCCCCTGAGTTTACTTATATAAATAGTTCCCTCTCCCCTGTAGGTGTGCAATCCTGGACTGTATCACTGCTTTCTCCCTGGGCCCGCTCCTTAAAGGGAACAGGGCAACTTACATGAGTGAGAGTTGCAACCCCACCCCCCAGTTTGAGTACCACTGCAATAAGGTTATTAATTTACTTTAAATAATTTGATTTTGTTGTTGAATCTACAAAATCTTCATTGACCCTATACAAAATCTACAAAATGTTTTCACTCTAGGTAGCAGACAAATTAATAATTATCTATGCCACTGGCTGTGGGGGAAGCAGCAGAAGAAATGGGTGACGAGCTTCTGGGACGAAGAAGGTTTCCCATTCAACTTTTACTTTTTAAAAATGGTTTGGAATGTCACTTCTACTTGTGACATCACCTCCAGGACAACATTTTGAGTTTGGCACCAGGCCAGTTTGTTACACCACTGTTTGCCCACCGTTCCTAAGAATAGATCTGCTTAGGCTGCAGTTTTTCAGGGTTATTGTGAAGACAAAGTGGTAGGGACAAATTCAGTAAGCAAATCCTCAAGTGGCTGTGTTCCTCAGTCTCAAACTACATCTACTAAGAGTGCAATCCTAACCAATTTTCCAGCTCCAGAGTAAGGGTATTACAACTCCAGGGTAAGGAAACAAACATTGCCTTACCTTGTCTGCCCCAACTGCAGGATGCAGCACATACCCCACTGGCACAGATATGCCAGTATTGGAAAGTTGGTAGGGGTTGCACCCATACTTACTTATAATGGCATGAAAAAGTTGAAAACCACTAGCTTATGGTTGAAATAAACAATATTTTTTGGGGAAAAATTGTTCTCTTCTTGGTCAGCTTCAAATCTAAAAAAGATACGTTCACATAACTTTTTAAACGGGGCAGAAGTTGGGGGGCAGTTTTATTGTGTCTATTTTTATATTATTGTTTTTAACAATTTTTAGTCTGTTTTAATCATTCCTTGTTTTATCTAATAGTATTTTAATTATGTTTTAATTTCTATTTATGATCATTTTAATGGTGTTTTATTCTGAGTGATGTCAGCCGCCTTGGACTCCCTCTTGTAGTTGAGGAAAGGTAGGATATAAATAAATTAAATTAAATTAAATTTACTCACATGGCTGTACTTTTCCATGTCTTACAGCCCAAACTAATGTACACTTTCTTTATAGCATGCTTTATTGCCGTTGCAAAGTTTAGTGTGCAATAGAGCATAGTCTGGCTGCTGCCACAGATGGTGAGCAGTGGAGGCCACAAGACAGAGAACTCTGCAGAAGCCTTGTTGATAAGTTACTGCAGAGGGACAGGTAATGGGCGGAATAAGAACAGGGCAGGAATGGGAGCAGAGTGAGGCCTGGCAGAAGGCAGTTATCTGCATCATCAGTTCTGCCAATACCCTATCCCTCTTCCTGGCCTTGATCTACCTATCTGAATCCACTCAGATTTGCACCAGCATAGGTCTGAGTAGATCCATTAGGATAGGGGAGGCATGTGTGTTAACAATTTTTCTAGATGACTGTTTATTTGTATGCAAATATTGCACATTATTTACTGATAAATGTACTAAGCTCAAACCAGATAAATTAATTTACTGTTTAAAATACGTGATGTTCCTGTGCTTGGAAATAGTTTTTATTGCTTCTGCTAATCCTGAAGTTCAGCTGCTAGGATTAATATAACTCTGTACGTGTTCTTTTTAGCCTGTCTGTATTCTAAATGTTGCTATAAGTAACAGCTGTTGCTATTTTTGGCTCTTGAAATGCATACGTATGGGAAGTCCAGGAAAACTGAAGGTATCTCTGCATAGAAAAAAAAAATGAGACTCACATTGCAGATATTAGATATTGTGATTAGCTGGGCTGTGGGTGGCGCAAGCGGTTAAGATGCTATGCCTTTTAACCAGCAGGCCAGGGTTCAAGACCTGGGTCGGCCCCACAAGACAGGGTGAGCTCTTGTCCTTAGCCCAGCAATGCGACACCAGCTAGATCCAATTGTATTGGCTCTGCCTTTCCATTGGAGTAATTCAGTGGCGTGGAGAGGGGGGATTTGCTGCTTGGGTAACAGCCTATCCTCAATCACAATCCAACCCAGGCTTTTGTGCTTCGCATGCAGCGTATGCAGCATCGAGCACGATACCATAGTCTATCAAGATTGACGGAGGCCTGCTTTTTTTTGATTAGCTGGATATTACAAATACTGATAATGATACATCATCATATTATTGTGCAGAGTTCAGCTTTTCTGGCATGGAAATCAGATATGCTTTCAAGCCCTTTCTGTCATAATCTGTTAGGAAACTTTCACATATCAGTAGAGTAGACCACAATTTGCTGAATATCATTATTCCAAATATTTATATGCTAAATATGGAGCATTCTGAGCCATGACTCTATAAGAAATCTAATTTAAATCTGCTGCAAGTCCACATATTTTAAATGAAAAGTTGTTATAATTGCAAAGAAAGTCTTCAATTAATTATAGAGTTAGATACAATGGGAAGAATTTTTCACCCAAAAGGAAAAAATTTCAAAATAATTTTTTTAAAAAACTCAGTCGCCAAGGAAATAAACAAGAAACACAGATGTGTTTGCACTAAAATTATTCTCCGAGGCTACCGCAGTTCTGTACATAGAAGAAAATTCTGTGAACTGTATAAATTAGCTTAAAAATTAGCTATTTGTGCAAATTAGTGGCAGCTTAAAAATCATCCATTTATTTCAATTACACCCTATTTGGATAATATGCCAATGTCACACTGATGTCCCATAGATACCAGCATGAAATCCATCATATTCTAAGCCCATCCAAGCAATTTCATACCCGCAGTGTTGCACCAACATTGGGCAAAATGCCAAGTCTGTCCTGGCAGAGCAATGCTAGCACAACCCATTTCAGGGGAAGTGGAAATACGCATCAATGGAAAAATGGTGTGGCATCCTGACGTCTGTTCATCATTCCCAAATCAGCACCATATTCATGTGACATCCATGTGCCCCCATGAAGTAAGCACATCATCCATGTGTCATTGGTGTGGTGTCTTAAGTTTTCCATCACCATCCAGTTAGAAAAGGAATAACATTTCTCTTGCCCTGAGGAGACTGCTTTCCCTACATAAGATGCAGTGTGTGCTCCATTGGCGCCACCGCATAAGCAGGGGAAAGAGTTTAGATAGGATTGGGTTATTAGACAAGACAAAGCAACATAGGGCGCAATCCAGAGTAACTACGTGGAGTCCTTGCTCCGGTGTAAGAACAATTTGCTCTGGATTGCATTATGAATTTCCCATAGGTTTTCATTACGTAGTGCAGCAACTACGGGTACACATAAAGTCTCTTAAGTGCTCCCGTAGTTACTCTGGATTGTAGGGATAGTATCTTTGGAGCAGCCTCAACAAAAAGCTGAGTGCAGGGATAGAAACTCAAGTTGCAAAAATGAGTTTGCTGACTTGTAAGTTGCATTCATGGAAGACTCTGAAAAGTACTCACATCAAGGGCTCTTGACTTGGCAATCATGCCCATGCATACAGACTTGCATCAATCTGTGTCTGGGTGTACTTTGCTTACTATTTCCATGGCATTAAAAAAAAACCTTGTAGGGCTGTCATTCTGACAAAGACAGTAGCAAGAAGGATCCAGGTAGGAAGAAAGGATTAGTGTTTTCCTCTTACAATGTAGGAGGCAGATGTGGGACTGGACTCTTTCCCTTCTCAGATAGGATGGAAGGAACAGATGATCAGTGGACAAAGGATGAGTATTCTAATATTTTCTTTGTCTGGGAGAGGGCAGGAGAAAGAGGCCAACTGTGTACTTGCCTTAGGATTGGCTGGAGGAAGAAGACAAAGGGGAAACGTTTGTAGCAATCACACTTTCCACTGCATGACTCACTTCTGCAAACTACTTGGAGGGCAGGGGAGAACTCTCAATGGATGACTGGCTGCAATGGGACTACTTCTGAGTAGAGCTACCAAGGTACAATCCTAATCAATTTTACAACTAAGTATAAGGACAATGCAAATTAAGGTAAGGAAACAAACATTGCCTTTCCTTGTGGGAGCCTCCATGACACAAGTGCACAACTGCACATGTGCAGGATATAGCACATGCCCCACTGGCACAGCTAAACTAGTGCTGGAAATTTGGTTAAGATTGCATGCAGGATCATCCTAGTTAACTTCACAGCTGCTGCTCATGGCCCTTCTTGCTTTTGCTGATTCCTCCCCAGTATAGTCAGTCCCACCATCCCCCTTCCCCATTTACAGATGGGATGGGATAATAATAGTGTTTAATATGTACATTCACAGAAAGCCCAGCCATAGCCCCCTTTTCCTCCACGGAGCTACGGTGGGCTTTTTTAAGGCAATGACTTTAGTATTTTAAACTCATGAATGGACAACTTGGAAAATCCACCCCATTACAACTCTTTTTGAGTCAAGTCATGGGGTGGTGACTCTAGACTCCGACTGAGTCAAGCTGCACTTTCCCAAACCAGGCTGAGTGAACCATGCAGGCATTAATTAAAAGAAACAGGATCAAGAACAGGGTAAGATAGTGATTCAAAAACTGGGTGCCATGGAAATGTGCCAGGAAGCCATGGGATCTTAATGAAAAACCTGTTGTCCTATTGTAGCCTTAATGGAGAGCCATGATTAATGGCCCAGTAGGTTAAGGGAGCCAACAAACAAAAATGTTTGGGAACTACTGTAGGAAAATATTCTAATTTTAGTATCTTCCCTACCCAAATGATTTTATATACCCTTGTCTGATATTTCAGGATGCAATCCTAACCTCCACTTTGGCTAGTACAAGTCCTTTGCCAACCTGGGGATGTCACAAAAGTGCTGTAAGGCACATTTGCCCCACTCCTGGGAAGGGGGGGTTGGGTTAGGCCAGTGCATTGGCATTTAGCAACCTACTCACACCAGTATGGGAAGATATGACAGGTAAGTTATGCCAGCCTAAATTGGTTAGGATTATTCCTTCAGTTACCTAATTTCTTACAAAATAGCTTTAAAAGCAAACTTTCAAACGTCTGACAATAAGTCTAGATCTCTTGATGGTGCCACATGCATGTTTATTCAGTATGAAGCCCCATTGTGTTCAATGGAGCTTGCTCCAAGAAAAGTGTGTATTTGATTGCAAATTGAGTCATTTAGATATTGTCGAAACTAAAGGTGACTTTCTTGGGTTTATTTTCTTAAATTTCATGGGTAAAAATCTTGGGTTGTATTTTCTTAAATTTCTTAAGTTAGACACAGTTGTGTGCTTCACCAGCAGCAATGGTGAAGAAAATTCCTTTTCTGCAATGTATCATAAGACTATTCTCCCTGATAGTCACTAATCCTTAGTACAATTTCAGTTTGTAAATTGGTCCCGTGGCTTGAGGGGGTGTAATGGCTAACATGACATGTGACATAGTGCAGCTGCCTCATTAACAAGATTTGGTGCCTCTGACAAACTTGGGGTCATGGCTATTAAGAGCTTTACACTTTGCTGGTTCTTTGGCAGACTCTTCTTCCTAACAATATGCCATAAAATATATAAATAAAGTGGAAGTGATTATCTGGCCTGTCTGAAGGTTTTTAAATGATCATGGAAGTCTCTGTACTTGGTGATGTTACCCACATGAACACTTTCTCATATGCCCCATCTAAAAATGATGTGAATCAACTTGAAGAATGCCCATCGTCCTTCTCATTCTTTGTAATTTCAAGCAGTGCATGCAGATTTTCCCAGAACACATAATAGGACTGGCTAATGACAGACCACTTACTGTACCATTGATAGGTTTTCGTCACAAATACATAGCACATCTCTAGCAAATTAATTGAGACAGCTGGGTTGTCAGACTTGTCACTGCTTCGCCACACCACGGATAGCTTTTGGCCAGATAGCTTCATTGCCTATTGCATGAATATAGATGACGAGAATATTTTTTCAGTAAACAATGTCTGCCATTTAAATCCTTTCGCATGAGTGAGGAGTTGTGTCCTCAGAACCCCATCATGATATTGATTTGTGAATTGTTGTAAATATTTTGTTTGAAACTTAGGCTACAATCCAGAGTAACTACGGAACCTTTTACACTGACGTTGTTACGGTGCCACCTATGGGAAATGCATAGAGCAATCCAGAGTAAGTGCCTCTTACGTCTTCCTGTAGTTACTCTGGATTGTAGGGTTATCTGGAGACACTGCCACTTTTTAGCGAAAGCTGTCAGAGGTGCGTACAAAAGATAAAACATTAAACTGTAAATGTAAAACACATTCAGTGATCAGTAACCATACAAAGCAGCAATATCATTCATTCATTCATTGAGGCCACAAACCAAACCCCTCCTGCATTAACACAAGTTACTTGTGTTGGCCCAGGAGAGTCACAAATGTGCTATAAAGAACATTTCTGCTTCCTTGGGGCAAGCTATGCTGGGCTGGCACATGGAGGTGCACCGACATGCAGTGGCTGAATCCAGACTCTGTGACTGCTTAGTAAGCGATATTCACACTGGCTGAGGTCAGCCAATACAGATGTCTGAGAAGGGTGGGGAAGAGGTAGGAGGGTTGCTCACATTGCTCCCATCTACTCAACTACTCCCACCTCCTCTCGAGGTGGCACAGAACCAAGTTGACACATTGGAGCTGCTGGCTTCTCTGGAGAAAGGGGAACACTTTTCCCTTGGCCCCAGCAGCGCAGTAGTAGTCCTACTGGGTGGGTGCAGCAACTGAGACTTGTGCTGTCATTCGTTCATTTGTTCCATCCTGTTGTCTACACAACTACCCTATTAGCGAAGTTAGGCTGACAAATAGTTACTGGCCCCAAAATCTTCACGGCTAAGCTCAGATTTGAACTTGGATCTTCCAGGTCTAAATTCAGTACCAGAACCATTCATAAAATACTAATGTAAATGTATTATCCTGCAGACATACCTCTAGTTCTTGGCTAACTGATTCATAATTGGGAGCCAGCTGTGGTAATTTACACTCCCTCCCCACAACCTCAGCTCTCCCAGGAGCAAATTCTTTTCCTCACATCCAGTTGTGTGTAAAAATATTCAGCACCATTGGTATTAATGAGGGATTTCTTTAAGCCAGGTTCTGAAACCATAATATGAAGAGTGAGCTGCTTAACTTGTTGTTTTTGGAAAGGAGATTTGATTTACAGGAGTAAAGAAGAATTTGTGACCACAGGTTTTTACGGAGCTATGTATTTTGGCATTAAAATTATTAATGTTCACTTTTGGCCCAGTCCTAATATGGCCTTACACCAGGACATGAGTTCTAGCAGTGTAGGATCCTTTTATAGCTGTTCCAAAATGCAACGCACTATATAGTGTGGCCTGGTTAATGCCACAAGCAGCGAGCTGTTGGATCTGTGTGCCAGTGGCCAGAGAAACAGTCCCACAGCAGGTACGACAGTGGAGAAGGGGCAGAAGGGTGATGTGTGGGAGCAGTATAGGGCAAATCTGACTTTTTGGGTCCACTCAGACTTGCGCCAGTTATTTAGCTAGCACAGGTTCAAGTATTGGTATGCTGAATGCTTACTCTGGAATAAGGGAACAAATGTTCCCTTATGTCAAGGAGGCCTTCACAGCTGAAAACTCCCCTTAAGGAAGTATCATGTGTTCCTAAGGCACACACTTCATTAACACAGAGAGAGTTAAACAGAATTCAAATCACATAAGATTCAGCTGACTAGGTGGCCACAAACCTGGTGCTGTTGGAGAAGGAGTACAAGCAACTGTCTTTATGAATGGCCAAAGGTTTAGTTCAGTGCAGCTTCCTTATGCATGATGGCATGTGATGAAGCAAGGCATATCATAAAATAAATGGTCACAGCTTTTCTCATGTTTCAGCTTGTGCTGGCTAATTTATTTTTAACCAAGGATTAATTTGACTCAAGTCGTTAGACTACGGCCACTTGAGAGTGAAAAAAAGTTTTCAAGTTCTATTTGCATGTCTCATATACACTTACACCGCAGCAGATATTTGAATGCCAAGGTTACTTTTAAAGCTTCATTATGCATGAGAGAGCATCCTTTTACAGGAAACAATAAAACGGACGTGCACAGACCTGTGCTTTGAGTGTCTCGTTCAGATCAAGCTCTATTGTCTGGTTGCATTTTGGTATTCGGTCCATGACTTGTAGAGGTAGACCTTTGTGTCCCACCAAGAAAGGGACCTTTCACAGAAGCTGATAGATGCTGTGGTGCATATATGGAAATACAGAAATATTTCATATACATGAATTTTTACTCATATCAGTACCTGAAAGTAATATTATATTATATATGTACAACAAATATTCCTAGAGAGACAAAAACAAACTTTAAACTATGCAGGACTTCTATATCTGATTGTTTTCACAGCATTATTTAAGAAGGTTGACGTTCAGTACAGTGTCCTTTAGAGAATCAGTACAGTTCTTTAACATCTAATCAGTGTAACTGAATTAACATTTAATGCAAATGTACAATTGTGTTGTGTATGTAAAGGCATGGTCTCAAGACAAATTAAAAATGGACACAGAAGGAGAAAATTCATTTCATTAAATTAAGCAATGACAAGGAGTATAACATTGCACCTAGTCTAATCCTGCTCTTTATCCATTTTCCAAAGGAAGCAAGTACGCCAGTCAGTCAGTCAGGAAGCAAGTGCGTCTTTAGTAAGTCAGAATGAGTCTTAGGTCTTGGAGAGGGAAGTGGAATGATGTTAATGGAAATAGTGTTCCCTGAGATATCAAGAATGTATATCATTTTGGTCAAAACCAGTAACTAAAAAACAAACTATGGAACTGTTTTAAAATAAGTTTAAGAGGGCTATGCTGACATAGCACAGCATTATAAATTACAGGTTGAACCTTGGCAACTGGGAGGGTTTGTTTCAGGAACCTCAGTGGATACCAATTTTCATGTTAAACAAAAGCAGTAGTTTATCATGTTAAGAAGGCAGATAATGAATCAATTTCACTTTCATAGGCTTAAAACAGCTTTGCTGTACATACTTCATGTTGCCCTGGAACTAATTTCCTAAAATGAAATTAGGCCCCCTGCTCCGGAGCAGTTAAAATGACTTTCCATAAGATAACACTAGAGGGTGACGCAACTGCGTGGACCCGTAACTGCTATGGATTTTGCCCTGAATGAAGCAATTGTAAAATGATTATCACTTTGTATTCATGCCATGGGAAGGGGGTAGGAGTCTGCCTCCCAACTGAAACAAAATTGAAGCAGAAGTCTTACTAAGGCTTTTCTCAGACTCATTGCCAGCTGCATTACTATGGTAAGCAGGCTGTTTTCAAATGCTGCTTAAAGGATGTTTATCAGTGAGACGGAAGGGAAGTCTTATGAGGAAAGGTTGAGGGAACTTGGGATGTTCAGCCTGGAGAAAAGGAAGCTGAGTGGAGACATGATTGCCCTCTTCAGATACCTGAAGGGCTGTCATAGGGAGGAAGGGGCTCATTTGTTCATAGCTGCTTCTGAAAGCAGAACTAGAACCAATGGGTACAAACTGCAGGGAAGGAGATTCCAGGTGGATATCCGGAAAAAATTCCTTACGGTTCGGGTGGTTCGGCAGTGGAACAGACTGCCAAGGGAGGTGGTGGACTCTCCCTCACTGGGGATCTTCAAGTATAGGCTTGACAGAATTTCTTGCTGCAGGCAGGGGGTTGGACTAGATGACCTACTTGGTCCCTTTCAACTCTAGGATTCTAGGATTCTATGATTCTATCTTTTAATTTAAAAGGTCAACCTTATTCATGATGAGATAAAATCATGAGTAAAAAATTTCTGATAGGTTATACATGTAGTTGGAGTTTCCATACTATCTCCAACATTAGAATATAATAGTTAATCTCATCCAAAAGTCACAAAGAAGTGAATGACAGTAGCCAGAAGTCTTTGGACATCGTTTTTTAATTTTTTGGCTAAATACAAAGAAGTTACAATATGTTTGTGTTGGAATTTCAGTGTACAAGATTGAAACATCTTCATTGTAGAATCCTCAGCCAGTGTTTCTCAACCAGTGGTATTTATACCATCAGTGGTACAAATGTGGTGATACACATTTGTGGTGATACAAGCAAGAACTCTAGACCTTTGCAATAAGACCAGCAACCCAGCACCACAAGCAATTGTAGGAGGCTCAGCAAAGTGGGCAGATTTTCAGTATGCCTTCTCAAAAAGTCTGCTTTGTGCCTCTTAACAGTGTTTTTTTGCATTATACCTCCCAATCTGCAAGTAACTAATGATGACATTATATGATGTGGTATAGAAGGGGAATAAACATTGGAAAACACTGCCTGGCCCATATCTCTCTGGATTTACAAACCTATCCCACTACCAATATCACACATAAGAATGAATTATAAACTTCCAAATTCTGGAGAAAAGAAAATTAAAACTTTCACATTTTGACTTTGTGTGTTGAATAGTTTCTTTCAGTTAAAAAATTTGTGTTTATGATAACAGAAATGGACATGTTTTAGTTTAGAATTTCAGCAACCCTTTCTATTTTCAGTGGTACCTTGTAAGACAAACGTTTTGTAAGGCAAACTAAAATTTCAAAGGAATTCTGTCTTGTGAGTGCCTTGTAAGACAGTTTACAATGAAAATTCATTGTAAATGAATGAATTGATGGATCTGAATTCAGTGGTGGGCCCACTCTGGCCCAACAACCGGTTCCCTGGAAGTGGGCGGGGCCACGCCAGGGTCAGGGGCGGGGCCTGGGTCAGAGGGTGGGGATGGTCACGGGCAGGACTGGGAGGGGCAGGGCACACCACCCACCCCAGCATGCTGTGGGTGTGGATGGGCGGTACGAGGGGTGGGCCCCAACCCCAGCGCACTGCTCGTGCACCAACCTTGGTGCCTGCGCAGTGCAAGATGGACCTTGGTGCAGGTGCAGTCACAGTCTGTCTCCTCCATCTGGAGGAGATGGACTGCACCTGCGCCAACCTTAGCGCCATCGGTAGTGGGGGGGCACAAACAGGAAGCGGTTCGGACGATCTGGCCTGAACCGCCTTATGCCCACCCCTGTCTGCATTGTGAGCAACAGGAAGAGGTTATGGAAGAGACTTCATCCGCAGAGGAGGAGAATAAGGAGGAGGAATCCCTCACATTAAATGAGATTAAGGGCATTTGTAAAAATTGGGAAATGGTGCAAAATTTTGTAGAAAAACACCACCCAAATAAGGCTGTAGTAGTGCGAGTGATGAATTTGTTTAATGAAAATGCAATGTCACATTTCCGCGAAATTTTCAAAAGACGACAAAAGCAAGTGTCACTAGATAGGTTCCTTGTTAGAGTTGCTCAAAAAAACTCCAGTGACTCTTATAGTGAAAATTAGGGTGCAGCCTAGAGTAACTCCAGGAAGTCCTTGTTCTGGTGTAAGAACAATTTGCTCTGGATTGCAATATGAATTTCCCATAGGTTTTCACTAGGTGGTGAAGTAACTACAGGTACACGTAATGTCTCTTACGTGCTCCTGTAGTTACTCTGGATTGTAGTCATCCTTGGCCATAAAAGTTTTTCTTGTCTGTTTTACTGTCTGTTTTACTGTACAGTATATTACAATGTTTTTATTAATGTTACAGTAATTATGTTCTGTATTATATTAGAGCATTAGAGCATTGTCATCATTTTTACATACAGTTCATATTTTTATATGAGTATTTTTGGGTTGTCGAACCAATCATCTGAGTTTCCATAATTTTCTATGGGAAAATCTGCTTTGTCTAAAGAATGCTTTGTAAGACAGACATGCTTCTGGAATGAATTATGTTTGTCTTACAAGGCACCACTGTAGTATGGTACTGGAAAATAAAATAAATGCCTACTAGATTTGCATGACAGATTTTTCATAATAAAACACTTTGCTTTATTGAGTCTACTCTCGAGGTTCCATTGGTCGTGACCCAGAATATAGATAGTGCTGATGACAAACACTGATGTTTATCAAAGTGATAAATCTTGTTGGTTTTTTTACTCTTTGCCCCCTAGTAAAAGCTACATAAGTTTTGACTTATACTTGCCTTACAAAATTTAGCACTGATGAATGCTAAAGGAAAGATCAGGAAAAATATCTTAAAGGATAAGATCAGGAAACTGAAATGGATAGCATTCCTTCAAATTACTTAAGTTTTGCATAGGGAAACATATTCAGCTGAGTAACAGTAACAGTTCAGCACTGTTTGTAGAAAAAATATCTTGTTTCAAAAACAGTTGGTTGGACTGGTGCTGCAATCCTAAATACACTTTCCTGGGATTAAGGCCCATTGGATTTAAGCAGTTTAGTACAACAATTTATTTAAGCAGTTTAGCACAACATAGAAGGGTTTAAAAACCAGTCCCTACCTAAATTTCCTCTTCTATGCAGTGATTAAAGGTATAGGCACTCTGTTCTCCATTCTATATGGTCGCCCTGTGGGAATTAAGTTGTCATTTACCAGCCTATGTACACTCAACCTTAGCTGCTATGTTTTGCTGCACCATTGCCTTTTTGAGTATCAGTATGATTTGAGTTTTAATGCTTATAATTTTCCATTTTTCCTGCTTTTGCTACCACTTTTCAACCCAACCTAAAACTTAAATTATCTACTTAACTTCTCACCACACCAGAAAAAAATTCTTTTAAAAAATTGTCTGAAAATGTATAAAAACATATTTTATGTGAAACATTTTTTGTTACAGCATCTCATGAAACACTGACTTGCGCTTCGGTCAAAAAGAAAATATTGTCCCCAACATCCCTTGATGAAGTTTTGCATCTACCCTATATTGCATACTAAGCCTTCCTTCAAGGCTTTAAAACAGAACAAAAATTAGTCCTTTTACTTTTACTACACAATGCATTTAGCATTGCCAAATTGTCCGGGCTCTTCTCAGAATTACGCATTCAATAAAAAGAAAACAGCTGCCAACATGAATAATTTCAAACAAAAGCCAGTACGCCATCCATGTTAGTAATGCAGGCATTACAAATAGGATTTGTTTTCTTTTGTCATTTATTTTTTATAGCTGAATAGTTCAGTGACAACCAGCCAATACATAAACAGAGATTCGCTGATGGCCCATATTGAAAAAAATAGAAATAAAAATGAAAAACAAACATTGCCACCAAATTTGAATCACAAGTGTTTGTTATATAAGGCTACATTTGTTTTTGATATCTCATAGGAGCATCCCTCTCTACTGTCTACATTAATTTTGTTTCCATTGAATTATAATAAATATTTCTAATCCCCTGAATGCTTTTCAGAGCAATAATGATAAATTATTTTCTGATGAAGAATCAGGCTAATCAGGGCATGACGCAGTAGCCTCTTTCCCTACAATCCAGAGTAACTACAGGAGCACACAAGAGAGATTACATGCACCCGTAATTACTGCCCCACCTAGTGAAAAACTATGGGAAATTCATATTGCAATCCAGAGCAAATTGTTCTTACACTGGAGCAAGGACTCCCCATAGTTACTTTGGATTGTGCCCTTTCTCAGATAGAAACCTTAAGATGTGCTTTGGAGCAATTCTAGGCCCTATGCTGGCTTTATTGCCCTTGGGCTAGAACTTCTTCAGCATTTGTACCATATGGGGATGCAAAGATGATTATTTTCTGCTTCCATACTGGGATGACGATTTCATTGAGCTCTCCACCTGAACTCCAACATCACTCTTCTGATAGTCATGACCAAGATTAGGGAATGGTGCTCATCCCTGTTTCTTAAGCCATAGAGCCAGCATTGTTAGAGACCCTCCATGGTCATGTAGCCCACATGACTAAATGGCAAAATGCATGGAACACTGTCACCTTCTTACCAAAACATTCACATGCTTTTGAACTGCTAGGTTGGCAGGAGCTGGGTTAGGGATGCTAGCTCACTCCATCTTGTAGAACTCAGGTCTTGAATCCTGGCTTACTGGTTGACAGGCACAGGATCTTAAGCACTTAGCCACTCCAGCTCATGTAATCTACCATTATTTACATTGAAATACATCTGCCATTTCAACTAATGAGCCAGTTGTCTCTCCTGTAGTGACTGCAAGAAAACAGAAATGGGAAAAAAACAGGCTTTCTTGCTCAGTTGTAGATTAGTGATGCCAGTCACTCACAACAGAGGATTGTTAAGCAAATCAGCTGCTGCTGTAGGTCTGCATACAAACATTCAGGATTTGAGTGGTCCAGCTGCTGCAAAAGTGCACTTAATGCACTGTGTTCTGATGAATAGTTCTTTTAGCAGGACCAAGCTCAGAAAAACAAGCCCTACAATCCAGAGTAACTACGGGAGCACGTAAGAGAACCTATGGGAAATTCATATTGCAATCCAGAGCAAATTGTTCTTACACCGGAGCAAGGACTCCCCGTAGTTACTCTGGATTGTGCCCAAGCACTGTTTTCTGCTTTGTACAAATGGTAACTAGGAATTGGACCCGAGACCAATCAGTCAGACTGATAACATAACAAAAATGTTACTCTGCAGAGGGTCCCCCTCATGGAATACAATGAGAAAGAACAGCAAGTTGACAGGATTCCTAATTTGTATGTGTTATCTGTTGGTTCACTGCAGAGGAAGGCAGGCAGAAGTGTGTGCACACATTTGTGGTGCATAGTTTGCTTACCCTACATGTTGGATCTCCCCCTGTGCTTGCCCTCCACTGTAAACAGCACATTTCAGACAGCCGTTGTGATCTTCTCTCCACTGCCTCTCCTTCTCTGTGTCTCTCACACATGCACACACATGGCTGTGTTTGCCTTTTTCCACCAACTGTACTGCGCCGTCAAGAAGAGGGACTCTCTTAAAGGGAGATTGTCAAAGCCAGTGAGCCTTTGATCGTCAAAGGGGATGTCTACCCTTTTTAAGAGGTTCCTTCTCCTTGCATGCATAGCCATGTGTGTCTGTGTGTGAGAGAGAGCAAATCTGTGTGAGAGAGAGGAGGGAGATTGATGGAGGCAGAGGGAGAGACAATTACTAAGGCAGTTTGCAATGTGCTGTTTGCAGTGGAGGGCAGGCGGAGAGGGAGACCTGGAGCAAAAAGCTAACTGCACCCAATACACACACACGCGCACACACGCACACACACAGACACAAACTATTCAAGAGCATTTAATGAGCAGCTTACCCTACAATCCGGAGTAACTACGGGAGCACCTAAGAGACATTTACGTCGATGTAATTAACGGCGCCACCTAATGAAAACCTATGGGAAATTCCTATTGCAATCCAGAGTAAATTGTTCTTATGTCAGCAATGACTCCCTGTAGTACTTTGGTTTGCGCCCTTAGCCAGTCACATTGACTAAGATCCTGGATAAATAAAATGCTGATAATTAGGTTCTACATATATTTACCTTCCGGTTATCCAAAATCAGGGTTTCATCTTCCTTGTTTTATTAGGTCTTCAATTACTCCAATATGTATGTAGGCGGTTTGCTCAGTACTTAACAGTTAAAGAAGGCATAAGAGTTATTAATTTCTTCTGTTGGCCCCCTGAAGATTATAAGAAATACAGGATTTATTTTTTAAAAAATAATATATTTAATTTCAAGTTAAAAGAGAAGTTGGTCCACTTTATAGGAAGACAGGTGGAGTGACCTGAATAATTTTTAAATTGACACAAGGAATCAAAACAGGAAAGTACAGGCTGATGACTCTGTTGCAGACTGTCCTAGAACTAGAAATGATGCACACAGGAGTTAGGCTGAGCTTGGCAAGAAGAGTGAATGGGCTCTAAATGGGTCCATAACAGAACTTCAGACATCTTGAAACCAAATATTAATGTTTACAACACCATAAATTCTGTTTGCACCACCAGCTGTTTTGCCATTTGCACTTTTATGAACTCAGTTTACAGGCTCTGGATGTTAAAATAAATGAGCAGTATTCACATTTATCTTCATGTAAAAGTTTTTGAGGATGATGATTTGGGGGAGTTGTCTTGCCCACTGTTTGCAACTCATTGACTGTTTTGTGTCTCCTCAAGGTCCAGTTGAAAAGTGATGAATCAAAAACTTTTGCAATGAAGATACTAAAGAAACGCCACATAGTGGACACAAGACAGCAGGAGCACATTCGCTCAGAAAAGCAGATCATGCAGGGGGCTCACTCAGATTTTATTGTGAGGTATTGTCATCTCAAAAAAATCCACTTCCCAGGGTGCGGGTGCATGCCTTTCAACCCCTCTCGAATAGTGTATGATGAAATGGGTACTGGTATATTGTATGATGAAACTCGGCTCTCTGATGGTTCATTCTTTATATGCTGTGAAGCATCTTTAAGATGCACAGCACAATCCAGAGTAACTACGGGAGCTCATATGTCGACGTAAGAAGAATTGACTCTGGATCGCTCTGTGAATTTCCCATAGGTTTCCACTAGGTGACACAGTAACTATATCAACATAAATGTTTCTTATGTCGATGTAAGAGCTCCCATAGTTACTCTGGATTGTGCTGGCAGTCTCTGCACTGAAGCTGTGATGGGTAATATTAGATTTTTAATTTACTAGAGCAATTTGACTTTCAAGCACACTTGAGGAAATTCTTGACACACAGGATAAAGTGAGCATAGTCAGGGAGGGAAGAAGAACTCCGTTCTCCTGCTCTTTCTTACTCTCTTGGTCAACAATACAAGGTGTGTGTGAGAGAGAGCAAGAGAAAAGCAGGCTTATTCCCAATTAAAAACATTTAAATTACTGAATTGTCTTCTATAGCAGTTGTCTCCAAGCATTTTGGCACTTGGGCCGCGTCATCTCTCTGACACTGACAGGAGCAGGAAAAATTATTTACATGTCTAATTTGAATAAATTTACATATAAGATTGTATAAAGACATTACAAGGCTTGCCTGCGGGCTGGATGAAAGGGTCTTGCAGAGGGCCACATTGCGGCTTGCCAAGGACCACATTTGGCCCCAGTGCTGGAGTTTGGAGACCCTGTTCCATAGGATACAAGACCTGAAGAAACTTGACAAAATGATAACACAATCCTATGGAGGTTACACTGAAGCTATATTGGGATTTAATGGGCTTTATGCCACAAAAATGCATATAGGATTGCAGTATAACAGCCCAATCCTAAGTAAGCTCTCCTGTGCTGATGAGTGGCACTGACACAGGCCACTATTTCTATAAATCTTATATTGAGCAGATATGAAATAATACTTCAGGAGAAAGCTGTGGTTTTATTATGAACAGGGAACATACAACCCAATTCTAATTTTAATAAAAAATAAAATAAAAATAAAGACACAATCATAGCCAACCTTCCAGTGCCAATTCAGCCCCTAATTATGGAAACAAACATTTCCTTACCTGAAGGAGGCACACTTGATAGCTTCCCCATGCAGGATGCAGTACGTGCCCTGGCTGTAACAATGCTGGAATTTTGAATAGGATTGGGCTCTAAGTCCCATTATAGTCTCAGGTAAGTGTGGTTAAGATTGCAATCCTACCTTCTCAAAGATTTCTAACAGGGTTTTAAGGAAGAATTAAATATAGTAACATTGAAAAAGACAAGAAAATGCTTGTCACATCTGTGTGTACCTTCTCTTTCTAGCATATGTAATAGGTCCTTATAACATGCTTCAAAAATACAGCAGTTGCTATGGAGTGCAGCAGAAACATGGGGATTTGTCATAAACTGTAGGTCAAGTTTTCTGTAATATGCCAAGAATGTAAGGTGCATGTTACCTGCTTCCAATTGTATCATTACATGGATTTTTTTTGTTCCGTATTCATCTTCAGGTGAGACAGACGAAATTATCTTCTGATATTTAAATGTTAATAGCTTTTTAAAAGAAATGGTTGAAATAGATGAGTGCATTCTTTGTGGTATTTTATATAGCGTTTCTCTGAAATTATTAAAACAAAATAAAGCCAGGCATCTGTAGCATGTGCATTCAAGCACATATTACAAGGAGCAGAGTAGATAGCAGTCCCTTGTCAGCCTTGGAAAGTCCTAGTCAAGCAACTCCATGCCTTCCATACTTCTAGAAAAGCAGTATATAGAAAGATAGATAGATAGATAGATAGATAGATAGATAGATAGATAGATATAGATATAGATATAGATATAGATATAGATAGATATATGAATATATAGATATAGATACAGATAGGTAGATAGATAGATATTGATATATATAGATATAAATTGTTTTCTCACCCTCCATGGGTGGTGTATGTATGTTATCCTCAATCTCAGGTTCTCTACCAGAGGCCTGGGAGTTTGAGGGTTCTGCGCAGTATCTTAGCTGTTCCTAGCAATGCGCTTTTCTGGATCGAGTGTTCTGATGTCCTTCCTTGAATCTGTTGGAGCCATTCTTCCCGCTTGGATGTCACAGCCCCAGTTCTCCAATCACTATTGGGATCACATTCACCTTCACTTGCCACAACCTTTCTAATTCCTCCTTCAAACCCTGAAGGAGTTTGATATATATATTGAAATTGACAATCCAACACATCGTGGCAGGGTGTAAGATGCAGGCAGGAACAGCATACATTGAACGGCACAACCAAGTATCCGGCATCGTGTATAGATTAGATTAGATTAGATTAGATTTGTTTATTGGCCAAGTATGATCTCCATACCCGGAATTCGACTTCGGCAACGGCTGCATACATACAACACCAACTCACAAATAACAAACAATTCATACAAAACATACAATCAGATAACACTGCTTCAATATTTTCCAATAATCCCTCAGCATAGTTGTTGGTTCAGCAATACTATCTTTGTGCCTAGATGGCTTAGTGAACAAAGTCCTATATTGGCATCCAGAGGGAAGAATCTCAAACAAGATGTGTCCAGGGTCATCTGCTCAGCCTATGGACTAACCCCTCCCAAGACCAGATGGGAGACCCCTCTGAAGATTGTGGAGAATGACAGGGCTAAGATCCTGTGGGACTTCCATATCCAGAGAGACAAGAAGGTACTGGCTAACCAGCCAGACATTGTGGTGGTAGATAAGGCCCAGAAGACAGCCATGGTGATAGATGTAGAGATACCAAACGACAGCAACATCAGGGAAAAAGAGCATGAAAGGGTGGAAAAGTATCAGGGTTTGAAGGACGCATCAGAAAGGTTGTGGCAAGTGAAGGTGAAAGTGATCCCAATAGTGATTGGAGCACTAGGGGCTGTGACATCCAAGCGGGAAGAATGGCTCCAACAGATCCCAGGAAGGACATCAGAACACTCGATCCAGAAAAGTGCATTGCACTTTTATATATATATATAAATTTATATATATATATATAAATCCAGTAAACACAACAGTAAGACAGCACAAGCTGTACAAACTGATCCTTCCTAACTATTAGACTCATCCTACACAAGCAGTACAGTAGCAAGATGCAGATTTCTGGACTGCACCACAGTCAGGGACATTTCACAGTTTGAACACTCTTCTGTGACAAAAAGCTTCTGCAGAAAACTAAGGCTGCAATATATACACTCAATATATTGTATTCAGTATATTGGACTCAATGGACTTCCGAGAAGATAATGCATAATCTTTTGTTTTAGCCTTTCAAAATGTTCTGTGTTATTCCAAGAAGAAGGTTCCAATGATCACTGCCTCAGCCAAGGAGGCAAACATACCCAACATTTTTCTGTCGCAAACATTTTTTTTAATATCTCAGATTCTGATATGTACTCAAAATGCATAAACTACTTACTTTTTTGCTCCTTTCTCCCCCATCCCCATATATAGACTATACAGGACATTCAAGGATAGCAAATATTTATACATGTTGATGGAAGCTTGTTTAGGTGGAGAACTTTGGACAATTCTCAGGGACAGGTAAGAACTCCTGTTGGGTTCTTGATATTGAATGAAATTTGCATGAAATTACTGTATGTGTCTGGCCACATATTCATGCTGCTTTGCACACAGCTAGAATTCTAAAGCCTGTTCCAAACTATCTGAACTATCATCTGAACTATGGCCAGATGAACTTATTGCTCATTCCAATGCGACATTTGCATGCCTTTCCAAAGAGACAGAAGTCATTGAATTTATACTGTTACATAAGAAAAAGCACTTCTTTATGTCGTAGTTAATAAATAAACTGCATCTTATCAGAAGCCCTCATTTGCCATATTTACACCATTTTTGTTAGAGTTTTTCATTTCTTTGACTGACCACAAAGTCTCACCTGCTATGTGTAAATCATTCCTACCATGCTGATTTGGGGAAATTCATGTATTCATCTAGCATAGGGGTGTCCAAACTTTCAGCTGTAGGGTTCCTGAGTGATGAGGAACTTATATTTCATAGACTAAGCACAGATGTGATATAATGTTGATTTTATACAAGGGAGACCAGGTTCAAATTTCTACTTGGCCATGAAGCTTAGTAGGCAGTCTCAGGAAGTAACATTTCTTGCCCTGTCCATGCCCCTCCCAAGCATATGCCCTGACACCATCATAAGTTACAGGAGCACTGAAATGGCAGGATCACAACAGCTTCCAATCTCCTCAGGAATAAGAGAACATTGGTTCTTTTACCCCAGGTAGGTCATCAATGGGTCTTCTCAGAGACAGGCCCACTTTTTATTTGCTTGGGCAGGGGCACTGGATTTGGCAGCAACCATTGCTGCCCTTCCTGCCATCCTTCCAGGGTCTGATTCACATGTGCCAGGGCCTGATTCACATCCTTCCAGGGCCTGATTCACAAGCCCACCATCCTTGCTCAGTTCTACCTTTGTGTTTCCCCACTCCAAAATGCTCTCTACCACTCAGCAGGGATGCTTGTCCCTGGAGCTCGTCATCCGCATCCTTCTGGCATTGAGGCTCAGTGCCAACTGGCATTGCTCCCTCCACCAGTGCTTGGTGCAACACCTGTGTTGCAGAGCTCAGGATTGGGTTCTAAATGATGTTGTAGAATCTAACCAAAGAGAATTATGCACTCAAACCAGGTTACAAGTGCTTTTTTCCATGTCTTTACATAGCTGCTCCATCTGTTCATTCCCCTTTAATGTGAAATAACCCAACCAGTAAGCACAATCACTCCCCTCAAGTGGCATCACTAGGATTTTGTCACCCAATACAGCCACCCACTTCATATTGAGGAAGGTCATTCCTCTGCCACAAACCTCACAGGAGAGGGTGCAATAATCCCTGTGCAGTCATTTTACGTTGTCCTCAATGATGGTTGGTGTAGTCTACAGCCCTTAGCTCCTAATAAAGCCTTTGCTGCCTTCTCAAGTGTTCAGTAAACATATGAGGGAGAAGTTGTGTGCATATTCTTATTGAAGAGTGTGCACTTATGTTATGCATTCATTGACTGTAATGGTCAATAATTATGTAGATGTAATAACAGTATAAGAAAGCATATAAAACAAGCCATAGATAGAAATTATGAAAGTAAAAGAAAATCCCAATAATCAAATTAACATGGAAATCAGATTACATATATTGTATTCAGTGTTTACCAGTAAAATAAGTAGCACTGTTAAACCAAGCAAGAAATGATCATTCAAAAGTTTTTATGATCATTCAAAAGTTTCATTATTCATCTAAAACTTTAGTACTGTATTAAAATTGCAAAAATCATATTCAAATTTTCAGGTGTTAGAATTGTTATATAAAAGAGAGAGAATTGTTATATAAGAGGGAGAGCGAGAGGTTTGCAGAAGCCTTTTAAATTTTTTTTCCTCTCATATCCATGGTATCTGCTGCCACCTAGCTTTGAAAAAGATTTGCTTCCTTTGACAGTCCATTAAAGTTGAAAAAGTTAACACTTTGTTACTAAAACCAAACTGTGTTGTTTGGTATTCATCAGTCTAATAAAATAGGAAAATGTCAGCACCTTTAAACAATATTTCCTAGAAAGATATAGGGTAAAAATGGAATCTGTAGAACTCAGATTCTGCAGAGGTTCCAAGTTAGGTGGACCATTATTACAGCTAGAACAACTTCATCTTAAAAGTAATAAACTGTTTATTTGGAACCTACCGGTACATCAATAACTTTGCTAACCTGTTTGTGGACCATTTTTTACTATAGATAATGTATCTTCTGTTATATTCCCTGAAGTCATAAATCAGACTTTTGGCCAAAACTTAGAAATTGTTAAAACATATTAAAGCAGGCCTCCGTCAGTCTTGGAAGACTATGGTATCGTGCTCGGCGCTGCATACACTGCATGCGAAGCACAAAAGCCTGGGTTGGATGGTTATGGAGGATAGTCTGTAACCCAAGCAGCAAATCCCCCCTCTCCATGACACTGAATTAGTCCAATGGAAAGGCAGAGCCAATACGATTGGATCCAGCTGGCGTCGCAGAGCTGGGCTACGGACAGGAGCTCACCCTGTCTTGTGGGGCCAACCCGGGTCTCAAACCCTGGCCTGCTGGTTAACAGGCACAGCGCCTTAACCGCTTGCACCACCCACAGCTCCTTAAAACATATTAATGATTCATTAATTAGCAACTGAAATATAATTATGCATCACTTAAATGTATAATAATTGTATTATATTTCAGCTGCTAATTTATGTATTGTAATATGTTTAACAATTTCTAAACTTCAGCCTAATCTAAAATGAATTCAGGTAATATAAGAACAGAAACTACATTATCTATATACATACGATAATATACATTATATATTTTAAATCATATGCAAATGGGTTAGCATAGTGCTTGATGTAGGTTACCAATAAACTATTACTGTAAAAATGGAGTTGGTCGAACTATAAGTAGAAGAACTAACCTTTCTATATCCTGAAATATTCTATTCATTTGACAACTGGCTGCAATATATAGCAATTATTTCAGACCTGGCGGTATGCTCATTATATGCTTGTGATATCAATACTGCTTTTTTCCCATTGGAATTAAGAAGTACAACATGTGTAGAAGTTATTTGTGGCTTAAAAAAATTATAAGCCTTCAACGGCTAAGCAAACAAGCAGAGATATATGATTCTGTCATACCCCTACAGCTGTTTTCACAGTATGGTTTTTCTAGCAGCCAGTGGGCTACTACAGTCAAGTCATTAAATATATGAATCATGCCCTCTTGACACCACAAGCCCTTCAGGTAGTTTCACAGACAGAACAAGGAAAAAAGTTTTTTTCAGTCTGTAAGACTTTATGATTATAGTAGAGTATGATAGTAGATAATTCAGTTGGTTGATTGTATAAATCAGTGTGATAATACCTACATTTAAAATCCTGCGTGTATTGAATTAGAATTTCTTGTTATTACTGGGTTTGCTGTGGGACACATGTAAATGCATGCACAGGGAACTTGGAGTAACTGGCTCATAATAGATGTTTGTGTACTGGTGTCCCTTGTTATCAACTAGGGTTCTGTACTGGAACCTCCCGTGGATTAAAAAATCCATGTATAAAGAAAAGAATGAAAAAATAGATCCACTTCCAGGTTTCTCGCACATCGGTTGCACCTAATGGAATAAGGTGATGCCTGAGTGTCTGCAGGTGGTTGATTCTGGGATTGAAGAACTGAATGATTGCTTGCATGACTACCTGTACAACAGTAGAAAAAGCAGTTTTTTAAACTGAGATACGTAGTAGCCATTTGTTTTGAGTCAAATCCATGTATTAAAAATCTGTGTATAATAAAGTTGGACTTGTATCTGCATTTAGATAAGGAGATAAATATACAACACAATATAATTTTTATATTTATAATGAAGGAGGTCAGAAAATGCACAATATGCAATGCATACACATAGGTATGCTGGGAATGGATATTGATTCCTAAAATCCATGCAGTAAGGAACAGTAATTTTATGGTATTGATTAGAAGAAAGATAAGAAAGTTTGATTAAGAAGGAAATGAGAAAGAACAAAGTGTTCCAGGTGGTGACATACGAATAGAGTATACTGAATTAGCAAATAAAAATTGTAAATAAATTGTAAATACATAAATTGTAAGCCAATAAATTGTAGCAGATTATTGCAAAAGTGCAGATTTTTTCCACCATTGTAGCTGATGCAGAGGCAGTATGTCACTGTGCAATATGTGCAGAGGAGCAATAGCAGGGGAGAGCAGTGACATTCATCCATTGCTTGAGGATTAATACTCAATACATTTTAGGACAAAAAAAAGGGAGGAAACATGCACACCATGCTGAACTCCGTAGGAACACTGCTGTAAAAATGTAACAAATGTTAGTTCAGTCATTGGAGTGTGAAAAATTTCTAAGCCCTGGGTGTCAAATTACTTAGCTATACTACCATCTGTGTCATACATTCTCCATCCACAAATACCTGTGCAAATGTACCTGTGTAAAACCCCACATACCTGTGTGTGAAATGTATATGTTGGGCATAAAACACATTTCAAACCCTGCACATAGTTAAACAATTCACTACATTTAAATGCTGTGAAATGTGCTTTAGAAATAATTTCATTATTTTTTTCCTAAGCAGAGGTTCATTTGAAGATTCTACAACCAGATTTTATACAGCATGTGTAGTAGAAGCTTTTGCCTATCTGCATTCCAAAGGAATCATTTATAGGGACCTCAAGCCAGAAAACCTCATCCTAGATCACCGAGGTTATGCCAAATTGGTGAGTGCTTAGGACATTTTTCTTCCCAAGTAGTGGAAAATTATTATCATGTCATCCTCCCTGCACTATCGTGTGGGTTATATCCTTTCGCACATTATGAATTGTCAACTCTTAACGGGTTTATAACAGCCATAAAATAGTGCTTCTAGCTGAAAGGCAATACTGTATTCCATTTTGTAATCTCAGAATTAATTGGTTTATAAAGAGAAGAAATAAAAACAAATTCATCTCATGCTGCCAGTGTTTTAAATTAGCAAAGTTGACAGTAGTTATATTTCTTTGGGCCCAATCCTATCCAACTTTGCCGCATCAATGTAGCTGTGCCACCAGGACAGTGAGCAGTCCTAAAAGTATGGAAACCTTTGCTCCCTTACCTCAGAGCTGCATTGTGGCTTCATTGGTTCTCCATTGGTGCTGCTAAACTGAATAGGATTGGATCCTGCATTACATAATTCTGGTGTAAAAATGTTATTCATTTGATAAAATGATATTTGATAAAAATGTTATTCATCAAAATTCATTATTTTTTTTAAAAAGAAAATATATTATTCCTGTTATTTCTTCAGTGAATGCATTATATAGTCCCTTGATTTATGCTATATCACTAAATACAATTAAGTGTTAACTGGCTACTTATTTAGTAAGAGCACAATCCTAACCATGTCTACTCAGAAGTAAGTCCCATTGTGTTCAATGGATCTTTCTACCAGGAAAGTGTGTTTAGGATTGCAGCCTAACATAACTAACCTGAGCTAGTTATCAATTTTTTTTCCTGGCTCAGGGTAGATAATTCCTTTTCACAATCAGGCTTGACTCTGGAAAAACACCCTGTGCCAGGCCATTATGACAGTACATCAGGCAGGTGGTTAAAGAGCATAAGAGGTAACAAAGCATTCTTGAAAGAATATCTATCCTAACTTATCAATTCCTAAAACTCTGCTATACTTCACATTTAGTGACAAAGGAAGACTTTTAGGAGTAAGTAAGATGAAAAAAACACAAATACATATAGAGACAGTCCCCCAAACACATACAACTCTGTCCAACAAAAATGTAAGCATCTTTCCACCACATAAACAAATGCATACATGATTTCATATTCTGTTCCGTTTTTCGGCATAATTATTTATAATGCTATCACATTCTGTGTTGGGTAGGTAATATTCTGGATCTAGCCAAGAACTGGGAATCACAGTAAAGTTATTTCTGGCTGAGCTGGTATAATTTGCTCAAGTCCACATAATGCTTACCACTTGCAGGGGCATTATTGAAGTGGCTCAGTTCTTAGATAGAATCATGGCATATAAATAATTGCTAAATACCGATAAAACTAGAAAACTTGGATAACAGTTATCTGCTCATTTTATTTTGTCACTATTATCTTTTGTGTACATTTTTAAAAGCTGAATCTGAAGACATGTTTTTCCTGGCTCTGTGAAAGTCTATGATGACAGTCCACATTATTACACTGAAAATATTGCCATGGCAAAATCTTTCCTTCTGAAATGGTTTATTGTAAGCAAAACAGAATTGTCTCCCCAAACCTTTGTTCTTACAGAACCTCTCTTTATTTTTTCTTCCTTGATCATGTGTGAACTTCTTCTCACAGGTCGATTTTGGCTTTGCTAAAAAAATAGGATTTGGAAAGAAAACATGGACTTTTTGTGGAACTCCAGAGTATGTAGCCCCAGAGATCATCCTGAATAAAGGTCATGACATTTCAGCAGACTACTGGTCACTGGGAATCTTAATGTATGAACTCTTGACTGGCAGGTATGGGCATCGGAATTGGAGCTGATGATAAAAATAGATAAGCAAATTAGAGAATATTTCTGCCTTTGTCACTTTGATTAGGAACTCTGGAAGCTCAGCACAAGCATATGCTGTGATGACAAAAACCTGCAAACCTTGCTGCCAATCCTCCTTATAATCTTTTTTCATGACCTCACAGTGAGCATTCTGGTTGGAGTTGACTCAAGGGTCATATGAGTTGACCCATTCTGACCCTTGCCAGCATATGAGGAAAGGTTGAAGAACATGGTAGCAACTTCACAATAAATTATATGAGCGGCCCATTCATGTACATTGGATGCTAGATGCCAGCTCAGACGTTTTGTATACTGCCCTGAATTTGTCATTGAATGGGTTTCAAATTCCTGCTTTCAGATTTTAAACCTGCTTTTAAATATTTCAGGTGCTTTCAAATTTTTATGACTGCCATAAAGAAGAAGAAAAGAAAGCCACTCTTCCTTAAATACGCTGAATGAAAATCCAGGAGCCAACAAAACATTGTTGCTATGCAAATTTAGGTTTATCTACCTAGTTGTAAGAACACCTAGACAAATGTCTGGGGAAATTGTGTAATGTCTTTTCTTGAAAATTACTAGAAAGGGGAAGAAATCATTTTCAGGATTATTTAGCAATATGAAAATTAGCAACTGAAGGTAGATTGCCCAATCCTATGGGCTGCTGAGGCTATGTGGTATGGAGGCACTGAAATGGCCACCATTATAGACTATGGGCCCTGAGCAGCTGCCAGAGTTTTCTCGGTTTCATCTGTTTGGGTTATTATTATTATTATTATTATTATTATTATTATTAGAATTTATATCGCGCCTTTCTCGGGCAAATTAACCCAACTCAAGGCAGCTGACATAAAACATAACTAAAAACATAAATAGAACAATTTGATAAAAACAATTAAAACATACAAGCTAAAAAACAAAAAAGCATGCCTCAGTCTTGAAAGACTGTGGTATCGTGCTCGACACTGCATACGCTGCATGCGAAGCATGAAAGCCTGGGTTGGATTGTTATGGAGGATAGGCTGTTACCCAAGCAGCAAATCCCCCCTCTCCACACCACTGAATTAGTCCAATGGAAAGGCAGAGCCGATACGATTGGATCCAGCTGGCGTCGCAGAGCTGGGCTAAGGACAGGAGCTCACCCCTCTTGTGGGGCCGACCAGGGTCTCGAACCCTGGCCTGCTGGTTAACAGGCACAGCGTCTTAATCACTTGCACCACCCATAGCCCTTAAAAACAAATGATTAAAAAACGATAAAACAAGAGCCCCCCAACCTTAAAAAGCTTTTTTAAAATAAAAAGTTATCTGTTCCCTTTCCCCATGACAAGCTCCACTGGCAAATAAGCTGTATCAATCAAGGAGGCCGTGTTGGGCTCCTTGGCTCTGAACGTGGCATAGGATTTCATGGCTTTTCTTCATGCACTGAGACTTGGTGAGGACTGATGCTGACCTTTTTGCTGACTCTGTCTACCACCACTTATACATGTGGCACTCCTTTATCTACTGGTGTGCACAGGCTTCTCTGGCCATTCCAGAGCCAGTATAAAAGTTTGTGTCCTTCTAAAGTGCCATTTACAATGGCCATAAAGTGCTGCTGCTGGAATGCTAGTTCCAGTAGTAGTAGAGCCCAATAGGATTAGGCTATTGAAAGAGCAAATCTTGGTTCCTCAAACCCCTAACTCAGTCAAAACTTCTGTTTCCTCTGAGTTTCAAGTCCTTTTTCATATAAAGCGTTAATATCCTATCCCACAGAATGAGTTGTTATAAAAGTATATTAAGTGCTAAAACACTAAAAATATTCTCAAAATTGTCTTTTGCATTGATGCAAGGAACACTTTCAGCAGCTACAAAATACAATGGCATTTGTCAAGTATATAATATACTAGCAGACTTGACCTGTTGATGAGGGAGTAAAAATTTCAAGAATATTTGTGACCCCTGGGCACAGTTGGGAACTGGCAGGCACTGTTGATGGGCATGCAATGACAGGTAAATTCCGAAGTAGTATCATACCAAACTACAATTTACAAAACAATGCTAGTGAAATGTTAGCACACAAATAAATAGCAGAAGATTATGTCAGGAGATCTGAGTAACCTCCCACTTGGGGGTTAAATCACAGCAGCTTTCTTCTCCAGGGAGAAGCACCTGATTGCTCAGAGGCCTGGGAAAAGCCTGCACTGAGCCCCATAATGTCCCTGCCTATCCCCTGATCGCACACTGATGGCATAATAAGCACAAAAGGTGCCCACAGGTTCAGAAGGCAGGGGTTGGCCTTGCTGTAGTTATAGACTCTCAGCCAGTTCTTGAAATGACCATCCTCCAATGCCACTCCTGCATAAATGTCTGAACTGAACCCAGTGAGACTACTTGCATCTGTGTTACTTCAATCAGCAGCACAAATCCAAGCAGCCCAGGACTGCCTAGAAATGGATTCAGCACAAGTGCCAAATTCTTACTCTTTCTCCCACTCCCTGCCTGTCCGCCCACAGTCCTGCCTGCTGTCTACATTTTCCCCGTTCCAAAATGCCTCCTTTCTGCCTCCCCCACACCTTCCCCATAACCCCCAGACATCGTCTTTTTCCAAGACATGTCCAATTTTTAGCTTCATATCTTGGAAAACAACTTAAACATCTTCCTTTTCCTTGTGAGTGAGACAGCTCATAGCCATCTTGCAATTATACATTCAATTAATATAGCTTTAAATTTAATAATAAATAACAGTGTTTAAATTCACCACATGAAATGCAAATATGAGTGTTTTTTAATTTGATTTTGTCATGTTCCACATTTGGGGGTATCTAATCCCTATTGAGTTATGAATCTGGTCATTCTACTCCAGACAGCCGTGTCAGCCAAGCTTAGCTGACACAAATTTACTCTGCCAGGGTGGTTAGGAATGCCAGTGCAACTCCTAGTGCCATCTCCCTGACTCCTAAGTTAATGCAGACATGCCTTATGGCACAGTTGCAGATTTGCACCAGCCCAGGTGCTTCTTCAGACTGTGCCCCAAGGCAATTAACATGATGAGTGTGTTAGTAAGCTGCAAGCACTAGTAGATCTCAGCAAGCAACAGACGTTAATAACACTCCTTGTTGAGAACAATGGAGCATTGGCACTGAGGATATAAAAATTAAAGGAAACAATGCTGTGAAAGACAATATTTCACATATTTCGGGGGATCATAAGGCACATGGCCCTTTCTATTTGTATCAGTGAATTTAAAACACCCAGAGAAGGAATGGATTCAGATGGATTGTCTCTCCAGTACTAAATTTTCAAAATTCTTTTATGTTAACAGCCACGGGATGCTTTGCTTGAAAGGGTCTAATCATGAACATTTATAACTAACTATATTTGCTCCTGGAATAATAAATCTGCTGAATTTGAAACTGCATTCCTTATTTTCTTAAGGCCTTATTAATTCAGGGGATCACCCTTAAAATATTTAAGATCTAGTCTTCCTATCTTGATCTTTTGATTATCGCTGCAAATGTTTGGAAATTGCGTCATTGCATGTTACATTACGTTTATAGCAATTCATTGCAACCGAATTTTACTGTGAACCAGATTTTAAGGTTTACTCTGTCATCTGACTTCAAAATAGCTATTAAACTCATGAAAGCAATTGCTACAGTACAATCTGTAATTCTGTGAAAGAATCTCCAACTGTTCAGTTATACTATTTGTAATAATCAGCTGACATTAATTATCCAATTAAGCACTAATATTAGCTATGTCATATTGGCTGGTCCAACTGCCATTAGTTTAAAAAACAGTTGTTCAGACATAGACTGAAAAAATTGCAAAATTCTCTGAGGAAGAATACAATTTTGTTTAGTTTGAAATAAAATATTGATTCCACCAAATATATAAGGCTACCTTTTCTATCTTGTCTATAATAATAATAATATTTTAACTTGAGATTTTTTTCCCTACCCATTTCTTCAGTCCACCTTTCTCAGGCCCAGACCCCATGAAAACCTATAACATCATATTAAGGGGGATTGACATGATTGAATTTCCAAAGAAGATTGCAAAAAATGCTGCTAACCTAATAAAAAAACTATGCAGGTAAATATTTCTGATGCATTATAATTTTGTAAAGAGAGAAAAGTATGCCTAAAGTTAGGCCAAGAATTGCTTCTCATACCTTCCCTTCTCTTTTGTCAACTTTTTACAGGGACAACCCATCAGAAAGATTAGGGAACTTGAAAAATGGAGTCAAGGATATTCAAAAGCACAAGTAAGTACATTGTAAGTAACAGAATGGTTAGCGCCATCAAGGTACATAGTGTTTTCTAGAGAAAAGTAAGCACCCGATTTAAGGAGTTTATATTCTGAAATTCAATAGACAATAGAAGGCTGGAGAATGCTAACAAGGAAAGAATGAGGCACACATTATTTTGTTTCTGAGTTTTATAAAACTATTTCCTGCTTTTTTAGTTTTTTAAAAAAACTATTTTAAAAAAACTAAATAGTTTTTTAAAAAAACACTATTTCCTGCTATCTGATGAAACAATTGCATGAAGAAATGCAGTCCAGCGATTGATTATTATATATAATTGCATGCATTTTGATGAAACTTGATAAAATCCTGGGAACTGAACCTTGTAGCTTTAATTGTAGCTTGGAATTTCCTACTCTCTGCATAAAGTTTACTTTAAACCACATACTCAGTGTAATATATCATATTAAGTGACACACAAAATAATGTTATCAAATGTCTATACCAGCGATTTTCAACCCCCGTGCATTGCAGTGTTATGAATGGTCTGCCTGTATGGAAGTCATTTATTTAATAGGGCTGTGGGGATTATGAGCCATCCACTGGCAGTGTGGTATGCCATGGTGTACTTTGACTATTTTGGTGCCGTTCTAGTGTCAAAGATGAAAAAGCTAGAAAATTGATGTTCTACCCATTAATGGACCACCAAATTCTGTCTCTCTTAACCAATCTTTGATACTCCTTACTCCTTGTCATTCATAAATCTGAATGATTCCTGATTTGTCATTATGGCTCTGCCTGGAGATAAGTCACAGACCTTGCCATGTCCAGAGGGGGTCCAAAGTTTCAAAATAGTTTTCAGTCCTCTGCCTGTGCACCACTTCACTATGCTGTATGGCAATTTAATACAGCTGGAATTAAATAAATGTCAAATAGATACAAGACTGGTCCATCTATGAGTTTGTCTGACATGGTTGCTTCAGACAGTAAACTAGTGGGGGGAACCCACCTCTGTCCCACCTGTCTTTGGTGCAATATGTTACCTTTCCTTATCAATTTATTTTCCTCTTTCTAGATGGTTTGAAGGCTTTAACTGGGAAGGTTTAAGAAAAGGTACATTAACACCTCCTATAATACCAAGTGTAAGTACATCTCTTATGTCCCTGTTTGTTTGCATATGTTAAATACAGTAAGTTGAATGAAAAAAATAATTACTGGGACTGCTCACTGGCAAAATAGTAGTTTGAGCCAAACCTCCATGTATAGGTGGTCCCCTAGTACAGGTGGTGTACTAGGGTTCCATTCCAGAATCTCCTGTGGAGAAAAAAAATCAGTAAACAAAAGAAAACAAAAAGACACATTTCCAGGGTTTTTTTTAACAACTAATGGAAAAAGGTTGTGCCTTAATATCTGCAGGGGTTAGATTCTGGGACTACCTGATGATATTAAAAATAAAAGCAGTTTTTTAAAAAAAGTGCATCCCTTTATAGTTGTTTAAAAACAGGTTTTCTTACCATTGTAGAGAGACACCCAGCAATTAGAAATTCAAAAGACCCCCTCCCTTTGCCTGGCTCAGCTGAAAAATTAAATGATTGCTTGCATGTCTGCCTCTCTACAACAGTAGAAAAGCAGTTTTTTAAACTCTGATTTGCGGTGGCCATTCATGTCATGTCAAATCCATGAATAAAAAAATCAGTGTATAACAAGCCTGGAACTGTATACATGTTGCTACTTGACATTTAGGGCAAAATCCATAGAAGTTACGGGTCCACGCTGTTACATCACTCTTTAGTGTTATCTTATGGAATGTCATCTTAACTGCTCCGGAGCAAGGGGCTTAATTTCACTTTAGGATATGGGCCTTCGTTCCTGAAAGGAATAGGTTCCTTGAACGTCTGTTAACTCTTCCCATTTCCCAGTTAATAAGAAGCTCTGGGATCAGTGCTGTCAGATTTTGAGCACAATCCTAACCATGTCTACTCAAAAGTAAGCCCTATTGTGTTCAATGGGTCTTACTCCCAGGAAAGTGTCTTTAGGATTGCAGCCTCAGTTTCTTTTCCTGAAAACTTAAGTACTGAAGACACCATAATTATTTACAGACAGATAAGCAAAGCATAAATTATGGCAAATAGGAACTTATGAAACCCTATAGCAAACCTCCAGAAACAGACAACCTGCACCCCACAGTACTTTTCCTTCTAGCAAACCACAGCTCTTTACAAGCAAAACACTGCCCATTGCTAACACTTAAATTGGTCTGGCATTTATCTTAGATCCCATTTCTGCAGGTGCACTGTCCATTTAGGGGAAAATCTGCAACAATTATGAAAACATTGCAATATCAATGAAAACACTGAATGAAGCAATGTTCGTGAAACAATGAAAACATTGACAAATCCTTTTCACAGATCCATGACTTTAAACGAGACAACACTGTATGGCAAAACTATAGGGTTAGACCTGCTTACAGAAACCAGTGACAAACTCACAACAGTGTTTCAAATCAAACCCTACAGGCATCCCCCGCTTATTGGATGGATTAAAGACTGGAGCACTGTCCAAAATTGAAAACGGTTGAAAAGCTGAACCCAATCTTTTTTCATTTATAAATGTTGCTTCCAATGCTTTTTTAGCTAGCAAACTGCACATTCCCTTTTTATCTTGCAAATTCCTGCTGCCAGAAAGATTTCTGCAAATGGATTTTCATTAACGCCTTTGGGAATGGGGTTAGATCAGAAGCTGCAACATGGGGAACAGCAATTTTGGCCATTAGAACAGCAGAGAGAGGTTAAAAGAGCAGAATGTGTGTTGAATGAATGAGTTCTGGTGTAACTGAAATGTGTTGAAAGTGTGGATTGTCAGAAAATGAACCATCAGAAAGCAGCATATACCTGTATTTGAAGTCTTCTTTTTAAAGTTTGTGTATGTGTTAAACTGTTTATTATAGCACAATCCTAACTTTGTCTACTCAAAATTAAGCCCCACTGCGTTCAATGGATCTTACTCCCAGGAAAGTGTCTTTAGGACTGCAGCCTTAGTCTTGGCTGGCAAGCATGAATTCATAGGGATCTGTTTAGATGTAACAGAAGATGCTCATAGCAATGAAATCAGAAAGTTGAAATGGTTACTCCGACTAGTGTTAGCATGAATCAGCAACATCAAACAATGCCAATACCTGCCTCCTTTTCTTCACTGGACAGGTTGCATCTCCCACAGATACAAGCAATTTTGATAGCTTCCCTGAGGACAACGATGAACCACCACCTGACGACAACTCAGGATGGGACATAGACTTTTAATGTATTTCTCTTACCTGCTTCTGCCTTGCTGAAGACAGCTTCCTGAGACATGGCTGCCAGCAGACCTGAAAGTATTGGGAAGGATTAGTGCTCGGGGTCACCATGATGCCTTGATTGATGCTGCTACCATTACTACAGTGGCATTAGGACTTACCGCTTAGATGACAATAGTGCTCTTCACATGTTTTCTGTTTGAACTTAACATAGCAGTTGACATGGTGGTCCTGAAGCAAAGCCTTTTTCACTGGTAAATAAATGTGTTTTCTATCACTGTAACGAACTTGCTATGCTCCGGTCATAATCTGAAAGTTGACAAGTAAGATGCACATAATTCTAGGTTGTTTTCTTTATTGCTAATTTCATTCTCAACTATTAAGTACTGTAGTTTATTCTGCACTGTAGAATCTACAGTATAGAATCTGGGGTGCTCCCCAAGTGCAAAGAGGGCCTCTTAAAAGAGGTCAATGTATTAAACCAAGGAGGACCATCAAACTATTGATCACATAGCTCATGTCAGAGCAGTGCTATAAGTTATCTTTCTTTTCAAGCAGTATTCATGACAAGAATGAATGTTACCTTTTTCCTGTTACCATTTCAGATGTGCTTATCCCCCCAAGAAGAACAAAAGCACAACTGCTACAGTTCTTGTTGAACTGTTAAGGCAGGTATAGGTCGGTTGGTTTTCACATATTTCTGAGAATATGGTACACATAACATTTAATTTTTTGGTACAGCTACATATAAGCATGTAGAAAATTATTAATAAAACTAATCATTTTACATATATATATATAAAATAACTATATTATACAAAAAAGAAAAAAATGTGCTTTAGAAAGGTCCTGGAAAGGAAATGTCAGCAGCCAACTGATCTCATAGGCATTAACACTTGAGCTTAAAATAAAATGTACCTTTAAGAACCCAGTGAGGTAACATGCAAGATCCCTCTGCATAACTCTATAGGTGCTATGTATATTTCTCATCTGTGGAATAACCAAACTCCCATAAACATTTCATGAAAAAAAATGTAGCAAGAATATGACTGTCGGTAAAAAAACAGAAACACAAACTAATTGTCGGTAAAAACCATAAACATAAACTAATTTTGACATATTCATTTTTGCCTCTCCTATACAGCACTGCAGTCATTCTGTTTTGTAATTTTAATAATATCCTTAATCCCGCAGGAATGCAGCTAAATTTGATCAAATTGGCTCAGTTCGCCCTATGAATCATAATAATATAACTGTTAAGTTCTCTCAACCTGTCTAAAAATAACATAGGGCACCTAGCAGCGGAAATGGAGCACTTCAAAATCTCATTCATTTTAAAGGAAAAGTTAGGCATACGGCTTAAATCTCTTCTGATGAAATCAGTGGGACTTAAAATGCACCACTTTGGGGGTATTTGATGCACATCTTCTAATATGTCTGTGCTGCTGTTCACAGATGATAAAACTGTAAAACAATGATAGTGATTTCAGTGCACAACCCCCACGTGTTGTACAATATCTACCAGCAATTGTGAATTCCAGTATACATAAATCTTTATACAAAGAATGCTAACAGTTACAGCAGCCTTAGAAATATAATGTTTTTTACTAGTTCCAATAAAAATATCTAACAGCAGCCAACATTTATTAGGTGCTGTCATTACATCCCTGAAAAATTACTTCCCAAAATTTTATATGCCTTATTACTTTTTAGTACTATGGCTTATGCAGTACAACTACAGTTTCATAACCTGTTCCATATTCACAGTCCACCAAAAGACATTTCCATTTGTTCTCTCTCCCCTTAATAAACCTGTATCAGTCCAATTCTAACCAGCACTGCAACATACAGACCAGCTGGCCTACCCTATATCCAGCAAAAAGTAGTGGCTGGCTGCAGCGCAATCCAAGGAAATGAAAATTTATTTCCTTTACCCTGGGTAATGTGCAGCAGTCCCTATGGGGCTACTTGGATCTGCACTACCTAAAGAGGTGGCACCAACCTGAGAAGCCCAGCTCTAGATCAGGCCTTCAGGGAGCAGGGGTTAAAATTTGGCCAGAGTGCCAGATCCTGGCTCTGTCCTCCTCTCAGCCTTGGCCCACCCACAACCAACTTTCCCCCACTTCTGCTCTCCTCCATCCTCCCCATACTCTCACAGCAGGGTAAATTTACCTGCCAGAAGTGCAAACTCACCTGTCCTGGAGCTTGCTCTTGTACACATTTTTGCCCCGACCTCCTTGACTTTCAACGATGCACAAATGTGTTACACAGCACATTTGCGACACTTCCAGGCTGGTTCAAGGAACTTGTACAAGGAACTGGGCAACCCAGGATTGTCCCCTCAGCTTTCATCCATATTTCTCCTACGCTCTGCCGCTGTACAGTTCTTTCTAGCATTTTGAGCAACCACTCAATGTGTGCACTTGGCTTTTCCTCTCTCATATTTTAGACTTCTCTTCCATCCACATATGTGCTTGGAGCAAAGCTAATCTATGGCAGCAAAAATTTGCCTGAGGAATATACAGTAAATCACTGTTTTAGAATTTTACATACTGTTAAAGACAAAGAGTGCAATTCCATTGTCAGAATTTTTCCCTCAACCCAGATTAGATATGATGAAGGTATTTTTAGTAGCTCAGTAAAGACTTTTGCAAAAAAATTAAACATCAGTTATTCTTACAAATTATCAGCAGGTCTGATCAATTTTATAAACGGTCCAAGACAATCAGTTTTCTCACTGTGCATTGTGAAATCACAAGGACTGAAGAGAAAAAGAGAGATAATGGACCTGAATTTTCTTTGCAATCAGATACGCTTGATACTAGCATAAATAGATACCAGTATACAGTATATCAGAGCATACTTGTAATCCAATCTTCATTTAGTCTATTGGCCTAACTTTTCTTTAAAAAATGTTTTGACATCTATCAATATAAAAATATGTTCTAACTTTAAGAGCAGAAGCTGTCAGATATGGCTTACAGCCAAATTGCACTTAGAGTGGAGGACCATCAATGCAGTGGCTGCTGGTAGCAGAAGACAACCAGGAGAGGTTGATAAAAGGAAAATTTAGTTATATCTCCATTCACTGCCTGGTCTTCTATGGGTCTACTCATTTCTATGCCCGCTCTTTTACTGGAGTAGATTGCTAATACCACAGTATGTTAGTGTACTGCAAGCATAGGATTGGTCCATATACATCCCAATTCTAAGTTGAGCTTGACCACCAGTGCACATAGGGTCATTTGTGGAAGTTATTTTTGGTGGCACTATGACCCAACTTAGTGGCATCAACTGCACAGTCAGGCATGATTAGATCTCTCCCTTCATCCCATCCTACACACGCATTCCTCCTCTTTGGAGATTCCCTGAAGGTTATCCTGGGCTGCTGCGGAGAAAAGTAAGAAAATAAGTAGAAACTTTTAACAGCTTTCATGTACAATGAGCAGAGCTAGATAAAAGTGATCTCAGCCATTTCCCCAATTGCGGTTAAATGGATTGGTCCATATACATCCCAATTCTATGAAATGGCATAACTCATAATATATTAAAGCCTATCACATGCTTTCCAAAGATGCTGAAATCAACATATAAAAAAACTTCAGAATGAAAATCATGTCAATAAACTGTGTAAAAATAAAATACGATTAAAGCACTACCACTGTGTAACCCACTCTAGAGAATCAGGCTGCTGGAGAGGCAACTGCACCCTTCATGACACTCTAGAATTTATAACAAAATCCATATTTGGCAGTCAGCACTCCCTAATAGCTCTATTTGTACCATTCAAATGATGGCAGTTCTATATAACATTGTATGATTATGTTGGGAAATATTAATTCTTGACTTTGACCTCACAAACTTAGATTTTTTTGCTTGTTAACATGCAGAAAACCTGCAGCCTGGATTTTTAATAGTTAAACCTAATCAGAATCTTGCCTTGCATTCCATTTTTGTAAAAAAAAATTATTATTGAACTAACCCTACAATCCTGGGTAACTACGGGAGCACGTAAGAGCACGAGCACCCGTAGTTACTGCGCCACCTAGTGAAAACCTATGGGAAATTCATATTGCAGTCCACAGCAAATTGTTCTTACACCGGAGCAAGGACTCCCTGTAGTTACTCTGGATTGCATGCTAAATTGGAAATTGCTTGAAGATGCAGAAAAGAACAAATGTTTATTCCAGAGCTCTCTTTCCAATTTATTCTGACAGTTCTTTGCTTTCATGAGGCCGTCCGCTGACTGAACAGAGCTTTCTATCAGATAAGTAGATTTCACTAATAAGTGAACATATCAAATTTTCCACAAGAATAGAAAACTATTCTTGTGTAACAAAGAATAGTAACAAAGCTGTTTCTTTACGTAGTTTCATGCTTTGAAAAAATATAAATCAATAGTAGATAATGACACTCACAGTTTCACTTGCTGATAATTTCTGCTGCATATTTGTCCACTGTGGTACTGTGTTTTGCAACATCAGCCCTGTTGTATGCTGGTCGTTCTAACACATATTTAGTTCTCAACATGTAACATAAGTATTTAAATACTATCTGAAGCAGACATTTAATATTAGGGCTAAACAAAACCACAATCACCTTGGTTAAAAGTTTCTGCATCTGAACTAGTATAACTTTTGCATAGCTTTCTTCTCACCCCGTGTCTGGCAATTGATGTGCCTATGCTGACTGACCTGAAATGCAACACATGTTTATTTTGATTGACTTTTCCTATGTATATACATAAAACATACTGTCTCAAGTCTAAAAGAGTTATTTTGGTGTCATCAAAACTGAAGAATTCTCTCTCGCTGTCTCTTTCACTCACACACACACACACACAAATTTTTATGCAAGGAAAGTCTCATCATGAGCTTGGTATGAATTGTTATGCTTGATTCCTTCAGTTTCTCCTTGAGTTTATATATAATTGGTGTGGTGTGCACTTTATACAAATTTATTTTGTCATATGACTCACTTTCATCTTTTTTTCCAAATGTATTTTAAATATCTTAAACTAGCATATGTATATTAGTAAATCCTGCATTTATAGCTAATATATTTTATTTCCATATACAAAAATATATCACATGTATACATATTCATGTTTCCACATATTGTTTCTTACAGTTGGACTACATCTTACTCTGTGCTTGCAAAACCCACTGAAATTGGCATCTTGTGTTGAGTTTTCTATCCATCCCAGCTATAGCAGTCAAGAGACAGGATAGGGTCATCATGTAAGCACATTTTCCACAACCTTTGCACATCACTGGTGATCACAAGGAAAGAAAGGAAACTAACCACACAATGGATATAATTAGCATGGTGACTTCTGCTTTACACCTGGGTCTAAAACTCATCATAGGGATGTCATTTTTGGTTGATTCTGCCCATCCAGTTATTTATGGCTGCAGACATGAATTTACTCATGAGTAAGACCCATTCAATAAGATTTTATTTGCTAGAAAGTGTTTGGAATATAGATATTTGTTTCCATTTCATATATGGGACAGTAATCTGCATAAAAAATGTTATGTCATATTTAAGATACATTAGAACCGGGTTCTAAAGGTACAGAAGAGCTGTAGCTTATTACAGTGCTGCAATTACCCATGAAAAATTCTTATTTAATAATAGGACCACAAGCAAATATTTATGTAAATAGATTTTTTTTTGTGTTGATATTTTGTGGTACACATATAGCTTTTTATTTAGAACTTCATGGCATTATTCCTTCATTTTCTTATTTGTAAGGTAATGTTTTTAGATCAAAGTAGACTTGAATTAATGTCATAATTGTCAGTATTACTGAAACTTTTGTCAACTGTACCGTTGTCCATCTGTCCCCTGGTTTAGATCATCATCTAGTTATTTGGCATTGTTGCAAGTGCCTTAAATCCATGGCATCCTATTTTAAAAAATACAAATTTGGTGTTATGCTGCATGACAAAGACAAACACACCTCAAAATGTTGTCCTTTCTTAGCTTGCTGCGTTTTACAGTTCTTTCGGCTAACAGTTTATAAGCCTTTATTATATAATATTGATGAATTACAGAAATGATGAAGTTGTTCTCTTATTTCTGTTATAAATGTACCAGAGCTGTGTATCTGTTAATGAGATACAGCGTCATTTCTGTGAAATGTATAAATGTATGTGCAGGTCAAATTAATATATGACATACTATCAGTCTGTATACAGGTATTCCTGTTTTGCTAAGGTGTGCAAATTTTAAAACTGTAGTGCAGTAAAAGTTCTAACATATCACATTTTCTAATAGACTCCATTGCAAAAATGTTCCAAATCCAAATCAGACCATTGATTAACAGATTGACTGTAAAATTGTACACCAACCAAAACCATTTTATTTTCATTGTGAAACCAATGACTGCAAAAGGAGTGAATCTTGTTGCACCACTGAACAAAACAGGACCAGTGCTTTCTATGAGTTCTTGTATATGCAAATCATTTCTGAGATGAGCTCTCAGTGCACCTAGAAAGCGAAACACTGAAAGTGTGTTCTTAGTCCTCTTCCTCTTAATCCACTCCATAGACCACAGCACTGAGACACTGATGTTTCAGGCTTTGATAGCAAAGGGAAATCAATTCAGAGTTGCCTACAACCGTCCTTATTCCAATGTATGCTCTTTTTACACTGATGGTTTCCTTTATAATCTTATGGCTATTTTTCCTTTTGTTTTCTTCTTACTATGGATTCTACATGAAAGAGGGGGATTTTTGTTCATCCAAGATACACTTTCATCAAATTGTTGTTGACCAGTTGCACTCTTTTGATGTAAAATGGAAAAAAAAACTTTTTATCATAAACTTAACTGCTTTTGTTTTGCTCTGTATTTTCCCTGCAGCTGTAATTGCCGAGTGCCTGTTGTATACTTTATAGAGTTGAAATTAAAAAAAAAAATTACTTTTGAATGGTGTTGACTGGTGTCACATTTACAGAATACGGGTCACCAACATTCAACCAGGAACTCTTCCCCCACCTAGGGTTGTCATATGTCCTGAAAAACAGGGACAATCCTGATTTGGGGGGATTGTGTCCACACACTGGCAAATGGGCTAGAGGGTCCTGTCCCAATTTTGTGGAAGAGAATTATGGCAACCCTACTCCCAAACCCCAAAGATACTGAATGTTCAGATTTTGGAATGACTATATTTTCACATTTTTCCAGTCAACTTCAGAACTGAAAGCTACTACTGACTGAGACAATATGACTTATTGTCTGTGTCCAAAGGTTTCATGTGAATATAAAAACATAAGCGCACCACCACTGGATGATGACCAAGGCTCATCTAGACCAGTTTCCTATATCTCACAGTGGCCTATGAGATGCCTCAGGAAACAACCAAGACAAGAAGAAATCTATATCCTGGTGTCACTCCCTTGCACTTAGCTTTCTGAGGTAGCCTACTTCTAAAACCATGAGGATGCAATACCCACCATGGATTGTAACCTGTGACAGACTTTTCCTCCATAAATCTGTCTCAATCATGTGTCGTCCTTGTCGTCCCCTGGGGAATCTTTTTTCTAGGCTGAAGATTCCCAAATGCTGTAGCCTTTCCTCAGAAGGTGGTGCCCCTGCCAGTAATCTTTGGTCACTTTCTTCTGCACTTTCTGCATTTTTCTCCAGCTTTTATAAAGTTATATGTTCAGATCTCTTACCCATTTTTTCCACGGCACTCTGCACCTTTAAAAGAAATATCTTAGACCTTAAATTTTTTCCTGCATAAATAATTCACATGGTCGAGGAGCAAATAGGAGGAACAACATTCCAGTTTTTGGTGTGGCTGCCCCAGTGGAGGGGGGGGGGGGTAGAAGGATAGTTGGGGTGTCAAACAATGATAATGTAACTACTACCCAAAAAGGTATTGAGGTGTATTATTTCTCAAAATAAATTTCAGAAATGACTTGCAATTGCATTAAACAGACAAAGCCTGCTTTCTCCACTGATAGAGGCCTCAGAAGAAGGTACAGTGTCCTTACAATATATAAGCCATTCCACACACTCTTGGTTTTATCATAATGTCAGATATTTTCTAATTAATAATGGTCAACGCAATAAAGAACAGAACAATTTAGAAAATAATCAGTCTCATCTATGCTTGTCTACACAGAGGTAAGGCCATTTTGTTTAACAGGACTTACTCCCATGTAAGTGTGTAGAGGTCCTAAATACCTGGTTAAATTAAATAGCACAGTAAACAAGCATAGGTCTATACTGAAAGGTTTTCTAAATTACACTGTTCTGTGCTCCTTTTTATTAAACTAACTAGCAATATGTACCCATGTTGCAGGGAGTAAAATACCCACCATACACCAACCCCCCACATTGTGCAATACTCCCCATTGCACAGTGCCCCCATGCGCAACATGCTCCCCATGCGCAACATGTGCCTCCACAACCCTGAGCAGCCCTCCCGAGCAGGTGCGTAATTTTAGGCTGGGGTTGATCAGTCTTCAATGTTAAGTATAGTTCAAAAATGTGTTGCAAACCTTTTCAGCCCCTTAGGGGTATAAATTTCTAGAAACTGGTTCTTGGTTGGTTCTCCTGTCATGAAAGGAATACAGTCCTTGAATTTAATGCTTCTAGGTCCAGGGCTTGGGGCAGAGTGTCCCATAGGGCGCAATCCAGAGTAACTATGGGGAGTCCTTGCTCCGGTGTAAGAACAATTTGCTCTGGATTGCAAAATGAATTTTCCATAGGTTTTCACTAGGTGACGTAGTAACTATGGGTACACGTAATGTCTCTTATGTGCTCCCGTAGTTGCTCTGGATTGTAGGGTCAGTCAGTGATTCTTCCATGTATAGAGAGGAAAATACATTGTGCCCCTTTTCACCTCCTTCTGGTTGGAATTTCTGAAATTCTTAGCGGGTGCCTCTATCACAGAAGGAACACCCTCCCTCACGCTTCTAAAGATTAAGATTTAAAATGTTTTAAGATTTTAAATCTTAAATTAAGATTTAAGATATAAAGATTTAAAATGAACCAAAACAATGGAGATAATGTTAAGTTATGAATGAGGATTAGTTTGTCCCTTGTGCTTTTCAGTGCAATTCTAAGCATATCTACTCAAGAAGTAAGTCCCATTGTATTCAATAGTACTTAGTCCCAGGAAAGTGCGGCTGGATTGCAGCCTTTATCTGTTTAATGCAATTGTAAGTCATTATGGAAACAGACATCATTCTTCATTTAAAAAATGACACCTGTAGCAATATACCGTAAAAGCAAGAGACAATTCAGCATTCATTTATCTGTCCTTCCCGCAAATTCCAACCCTGTGTAATGCTTTTCTATATCCACCCACTTTATGACCTCACCTGCAGGAGCTCACTTGCAAGACCTGACAATATCCTACCTGTCAAGTGGCAACAGCAACACTGCATGTGGGTGGTCAGTTATTACCTTTCAGTAATTAAAGGATTGTGTTTTATGAAATAAACACCCAGCCCTTAAGGAAAATTAACATGTATAAGCTGTACTGCTTTGATGAACTGTGTTCTGGTGCAATTTTGTGGGTTTTTATTGTTTGCCTCTTTCTGCCTTCAAAACCATTTTCATGCAGATGATAAGCTTAATGATATTTTTATCTATCCTCAGTGAAGGAAATCAGTAAAATGAATTGCCTGCACTCTCTGGGAATATTGAGAAACTGTTCAAAGGAATCAGAATGAATTAACCAACATGGCTGACTGCAGGGGAAATTAAGACCTGATGGAACCCCCCTAGCTATGAATGCATTTATCTCAGCAACACTGTGATGCACCATTCTCACCTTCTAAATTAGGTGCCTGTTGCCTCCTTTAAAGATATCAGATGGGGACATCATATGCAGCTCAACAGGAACTGAGATTATAATTGAAACATTTGAAAGTACAGCAAGAAACTACTGTACTGTATTGATTTCAGTGAATTTCAGCATGCCTAACTCTGCCCAGAACTCAACTATCCTGGGCACAATAACACTAATTACTATTTAACTTTATACTTTTCACTATACTACCAGGTTGCAAGAAATCTAGATTGCAACAAGAACATTGCAAAGTGAGAGCTTCAGGGGTAACAGCAGAGAAAAATATCTTGCTGCTCCTACTATGATTGGGTCTCACAGTCTTTCATGGAGCCATAATCAAAAGTCTTAAAGGCCAAGTCACCCAACAGTCTAATGTTAAGTCTATGAGCAGCAAGGCTTTTCAGCCAGGCTTGCTATTATGACCAGGTCATATACACGCCAAGAGAATGTGCTGATCTCAACATGGATCAGCTTTCAACACGAGATTGCATTGGCTTGTTTTATGACCTAACTGTTTGAAATCAATAAAGGCTGACTGAAAATTGTGGTTGCCATGAACTTGAGGGACATATGAACAGACTTTTATCTTACAGAGTCAAGGCTATTAAAGCTCAGAAATTATGTTCTCTGTAAGATTCCCACCTATGTTCCGGCTCTTTGTGATTCTTAGAAACTTTCAGTAGATTCCCTTCTGCTTTGCCTGGTTAAGGAAAGATAATCATTACTATTTATAAACAGATAATCTCATGAGAATTTCTAGTGTTTCACTATGTTAAAAACATACAAATAAATCCCTTGGTAAATCCCTTGGCTTACAATTGTTTTCCAGGCTATCCCTGAAAATTATGTTGACTTTTTTGGTTAAATTTGTCTCTGCAGAAATGTCTATTAATATTTTAAGTGTTTTCTGCTGGTATCCAATTAAAGTTTTTCATATGGTCTTATTAAAATGAAATATAAACTCTGACATGGCACTTAAGGAATGAAACTCATAGATCTCAACATGCACAGAAAGTTCCTACAACATTTAAGTAGTAATGCAATTTCTTTAGATACATCTTAAAGAAAGGTCAGATATTTTACGGTCATGTACAAAATAAAATCCATTATGAAAATCAATCAAATATGATTAACGTTCACATTAAGAAGTCAGGGATTTTCAAGTATACAGAGTTATTCTTATTTCCAAGAGTATAGACAACCCTCCCATCTACTGACTTCAAAGTACACGTGCTCTTTGGAGGAGTGTTTGAGATTTCAGCCAGTGATGTAGCTAAAGGGGGTGCAAACCACTATTTTGCCAGAATTGTCCAAAGACAGCTCAGTAGTCATGTATCTGACATGACTAAATGCTGATCCCTTCCCTCTGAAGTGGTACATATTTATCTACTTGCAATTACATGCTTTGGAACTGCCAAGTTGGTGGGAGCTTGGCAAGTAAAAGGAGCTCACTCCCTCATGTGGTATTCAGGTCTTGAACAGCCAAGCTTCAAGTTGACAAGCACAGCGTATTTATCCACTGAGCCTCGACACCTCTCCCACAAAAAGTTACTGCAACACAAAATGTACTAAGACCTCAGTCCTATACATCTCTTCTCAGAAGTAAGTCCCATTATAATAAACAGAAATTACTACAATCTTATTGTTAGCAACCAACTAGTGGAAGTTGATGGAGAAAAATTGGAGAACGAATCTTCTACTTTATGATTCTGCTTAATTTACACCCATAAACCCTTTTCCAATTGCAATTTGGTTGCCAGTTCTTCATCCAGTCCCTGTTCCTGTCCCTCCAACAATTTAATATGTCAGTTGTGCTGTTCAAGACACAGAACCTGGCTGATTTCCCCGTCCCCCAATTACTGATTCTGACCACTAGGCTATGGCTACAATCCTAAACACACTTTCCTGGGAGTAAGCCCCATTGAGCACAATGGAGCTTACTTCTGAGTAAACATGGTTAGGATTGCAGAACACAATGGGGCTTACTTTTGAGTAGACATGTTTAGGCTTGTGCTCTATGGGCACAATCCAGAGTAATTATTATACAGGGAGTCCTTGCTCTGGTGTAAGAACAATTTGCTCTGGATTGCAAAATGAATTTCCCATAGGTTTTCACTAGGTGGTGCAGTAACTATGGGTACACGTAATGACTCTTACGTGCTCCCGTAGTTACTCTGGATTGTAGGGTATATCTTAGGATCGTAAAACTCACCAGGCAAATATCACTGTTGCATGCATCTATTCTTATTTGACAGAACCTAAAATGTCCTAAAATGCTCCACAGAGCTTATATTGCCTTTACAAACCCTGAGGGAAAACTTTGTGAGAACATGGACACTGGTAGGTAATCAGCCCTGGAGGGCTCCATTCTATATGGTCACCCTGTAAGACATTGAAACAAACAAAAATAATTAAAGGCTATTTCTTCAAGATTGCTATTTCTGATATAGGGCAACATGGAAAATGAAGAAATGAGAAGGGAAGCCCAGTCTATGCTGGCACAACTGGAATGAGTCGTATACATTGTATCCAGTGCAGGTTAGGACTAGGCAGAAAGTCTCCTTGCAGTAAGGAGAAAATATTTCCTTTTCCCATGTTGAACCCCACACTACTCAATGGGGCCATTTGGATTGGCACCAGCTATTTTTCTTGCACAAATCCCCAAAGTCTCATGTAGGGCTTACGGGTCGAGGAGGGGAAAAAAGCCAAGGCTGGCTCCCCTTCTCTGTTCCACTGTCCCTGCAACAGTGGGCACTGGCAACCTCAGGTCAGGATACAATGTGGGCAAGATGCTGCCTGCCACTGGGACTCCTTACAGGTAAATCATCACAATTTTGCTTTAAGGCACATTTGTGATGGCTAAATCTGATACAGTGAAATCCTAGTGAAAAACAAGATTGCTCTGCTACAGGTTTATAATAAGATCCTAAATATTTTAAACAGGATGGGTGATCATCAAGTTTTTTTTCAGAGTAGCAATCCTTGGAGAGAAGTCATCTGATCTTTCCTGCAATAAATTTTAGGCAGCTCCTATACACAGACACATTTTATAGGAAAGCAGAACCATCAGAATATCTGGTCCCTGAACTCCCACATCTTTATAGACAGGCTTTAAGTCTGGAATAGGTACTGTGGGTGGCACAAGTGGTTAAGACACTGTGGGTGCAATCCAGAGTAACTACGGGGAGTCCTTGCTCCAGTATAAGAACAATTTACTCTGGATTGCAATATGAATTTCCCATAGCTTTTCACTAGGTGGTGCAATAACTACGGGTGCACGTAATGTCTCTTATGTGCTCCCATAGTTACTCTGGATTGTAGGGAGTGCCTGTTAACCAGCAGGCCAGGGTTTGAGACTTGGGTCAGTCCCACAAGACAGGGTGAGCTCCTGTCCTTAGCCCAGCTCTGCGACGCCAGCTGGATCCAATCGTATTGGCTCTGCCTTTCCATTGGACTAATTCAGTGTCATGGAGAGGGGGGATTTGCTGCTTGGGTAACAGCAAATCCTCCATAACAATCTAACCCAGGCTTTCGTGCTTCACGTGCAGTGTATGCAGCACCGATACCATAGTCTTTCAAGACTGACGGAGGCCTGCTTTTCAAGTCTGGAATGGATTGGCATGATCTGAAATAATGGCATTTTCAAGGATCTGGAAATCAGTATTTCCTAAAACATGACTGCCCCTACAGAATAACTTGCAGTAATCTGTCTTCAACAATTCATGTGATCTTTTGTGAGATTGTCCTACCAAAGGTTAATTATTCTGACAACATTTGAATAACATTTCCTGTCCATGCAAAGAGCTTCACCTGCAGAGATGAGTTGATTGATGTTTGTCTCTAAATGTTCTGAAAAGTAACTGATCTCTCCAAAAATCTCCCCCCAAATACTGGGGGAAATATCTTGTTTGAAGTCTTGATAAAATCAACAAGTGAAAGAGGGCCATATTGAGGGAGGGCCATAGATGAGGTGCCACAAGAGGAAAGGCCACCTCAATGCCACCAACCAATCTTCAGCACGTGGCAGCATCCACAGGAGAGGACTCCCCAGATGACCCCGGGAAAGAGGTCACATTTCTGATGCCAATTCTGGACAATAATGATTCTGGTTTGATTTTTCTACAGGCATAAGGTTATAGAACCATTTCAGACAGACATCTCATGGATACCAAGTAATTTTCTTGTGTGATTTCTTGGTCTATTCTTTAAGAGCAGCTAACACTTTTCCGCTCAAACTTTGAAAAGCTTTATCCACAGATTTCTTCATATGAAGGTCACCTTCATATGAAATCACCTTCTTCATGAAGGGCAGAGGTCATCTTTCTACAGTATTTACATGCCACTTTACAACTAAAAAGTTCACAAAGAGGTTTACAAAGAAAATGAAAAAAATTAATAGTTAATTAATAGCTAATGGGACCCTGTTCCCAAAAGGCCTCACAATCTAAAATGCAAGAGAACACCAGCAAAAGCCACTTGGACAGACATTGCTGGGGTGTGTAGGGCCAGTTACTCTTCTCCTGCTAAATAAATGGGGAACACCCTGTGGTGCGAGCAAGCTGTCCCCCCAGGAGGAACTGGAGGAGGACATGATGTGGTTGGACTTCTCTCAGGAGGAGGGCAACCAAGAGTGCCACTGCGAGGCGGCAACGAGGTACAATACTCCACGTACCCCTCCCACCGAGAGGGAGAGGAGGGAGCGTGAAACCGAGGCCATAATGGCAGAGACATTGACACCTGAAGAGGCCCAAGAGATAATGACACGTGAGAAGGTGGAGGAGGAAGACCAGAAGATGAGAGTGGCCGCCTACTGGAGAGACAAAAGAGCCAGGGCATATAGGGAACCGGGAGGGGGAGTCCCGGGGGATTTAGTTTGAGACGACCTGGAACCTTGTCGTTGATCATGGACCAGCATGGTGGAGCAAGGTTCCACCCCCACCGAGGCAGGAAGGGTGGAAGCTGCCAAGGGGGTGGGGACCGTGGCTGTGATATATAAGGAAAAGAGCGGGAGAAAAGGTTGTTGGATGGCGGGAAGGAGTGAGAGAGTTAGATGTTGGGGTTCATTCCGGTTGAAGGGGAATGGAGTAACCTGTTATAATGTTGACAAGGCCAGTCCTCATACTTACCTGTTGATTCTGGGAAGGACTGGAGAAGTTGGTGTGAGTGTTAAAGAAACGTTTTGTTTGTAATAATAACGAAGAGCGCCTCCAGCATGGAAGAAAGTAAAAGTGTTATATTGGAAATCCCTCCTGTGTCACCGTGGCATTATTTCAGTGAAGACGCCATCCTCGGAGGAGGGGGCGCTGGAGAGGGTTCAGCCATGTCGATGCATATCACCCCCCCCCCGACCTGCACCACACACCCACTGGAAAGAGCGCCTCTTGTCCAGTTAGTAGGACCATCAGGTCCTCCTCCAAAGTGTCACCTAATGTGGCAAGCCTTTCTGGAATGCTACAGAAAATTCTATAAAAGCAAGAGCTCAAAAGTTGTGTTACTACAGCAGAATTACTTTATGTCCTCTTTTCCAGGACATGTCCTCTTTCTGGCCTTTGGTCCTGTAAAATTTTTTTCATTGTCCTCCTTTTTCTTGTGAGCAGGCAGTATGTAGCCTTCTTGTAATTAATAAATTATATGTAATTAATTATATATACTGTAATAGTATTACATTTAATAATACAGTGTTTAACTTTTAGACACCTTGAGTCCCCATGATGGGGGAGAAAGGTGGGATAGAAATGTAATAAATAATAACCACTTGAAAGCAATATGTTTCTGTTCTGATAAGTGTTTTTTACCTTTTATTTTGCCATATCCTACATTTTTTCTTAGGTGTCCTACTTTTTGGGAGGACCTTGTCATCTTTCTCACTTATGACATAATGGCTGCAATTCTAACCTGCAGTTAGGTCAGCTTAAGCCCAGCTTAAGTCCTGTGCTGACCTATATTTATTATAGGTATCAGATCTAAGTTTAATAACGCATCAACATCATTAGTGTTTAACTACATGAAAGAAATATAGATGAGTGCTTTTAGTTTTAATTTTTGTCGTCCTACATTTTTCATGTGTGTCCTATATTTTGGAGTGTGTTGTCCTCTTTTTTGCTTATGATATAGGGTCACCCTGCGTATATGTATTATAGGTAAAACTTTAAATTTTAATATATATCGTGATATTATTATAGTGTTTAAATTAAGTACATGAAAAGAAATATAGATGAGTGTTTTAGCTTTTATTTCTGTCATGTCCTATATTTTTCATGGGTGTCCTACATTTTGGGGGGCCCTTGTCCTCTTTGTGGTTGTGACTCCTGGTCAGCCTTCCTGCCCAACACACACAGAGACACACTTGGGCCCTCCTGAGCATCACCAAAGGGACCAGCAGAGGGCGCCAAGGCCGTGCTCGAGAGGAGGCCTGGGTGGCTTTCATGGCCCTCCACCGTGAGGGAGGGAGGGAGGCAGCCCCAGCTCAGCCAGAGCCAGCCCAGGACAGGCCACGTCTCTGCAGGGCCTGCGGGCGGAGCGGAGCTGGAGGGCTGCGCTGAGCGGGAGTGTCGGGAGGGGCGCTGGAGGAGCAGCCCAGAGGCCGATGAAGGGCTGGTTCCTCGTCTGTTTGATCTCCGCGCTTCAAAGGGAGGCCCCTGCAGGCTCCACTGGACTCCGCTCGCCGGCCTGGCCCGGAGGTGGCTTCAGAAAACACCGCCAGGGCGCCAAGGGAGGCTGCACAGCCCCTCAGCAGGCAGGCAGGCAGGCGAGGGTCCTGGGCTCCGCTCCCTCCTCACTGGCTGGGGCAGCTGAGACCAGCAACCCACACACAACAGTCTACAGAATAGCAACACAACAGAATAGCACACAACAGTAACCCACAGAATAGCAACCCACACACTTTTGAGAGCAGGAACTCACACACAGCAATCCACACAAAACAACCTACACACAATAACCCACAGAGCAGCAACACACACACACACACACACACACAACAATCAGAACAGCAACACACAACAACACACAGAGTGGCAACACACAGAGCAGCAACCCACAGTTGAGAGCAGCAATCCACACACAACAACCATCAGAACAGCAACACACAACAACCCACAGAGCGGCAACACACAAAACAACAACACACAACAAGCACAGAGCAGCAACACACAACAACAGACAACACACAACAGAGCAGCAAAACACAACAACCATCAGAGTGGCAACCCACAGAACAGCAACCTACACACAACCATCAGAACAGCAACACACAACAACCCACAGAGCAGCAACACACAACAGAGCAGCAACACACAGAACAGCAACCTACACACAACCATCAGAACAGCAACACACAACAACACACAAAACAGCAACACACAACAAGCACAAAACAGCAACACACAACAAGCACAGAGCAGCAACACACAACAACAGACAACACACAACAGTGCAGCAACACACAACAACCATCAGAGCGGCAACACACAGAACAGCAACCTACACACTACCATCAGAACAGCAACCTACACACTACCATCAGAACAGCAACACACAACAACCCTCAGAGCAGCAACACGCAGAGCAACAACCCACAGTTGAGAGCAGCAACCCACAAAACAACTATCAGAACAGCAACACACAACAACCCACAAAGCAGAAATGAACACACCGTAACCCAGTAATTTTCAACCAGTGTGCGCTGGCGCACCCGTGTGCTGCAGATAGTCCTCAGGTGTGCTGTAGGAATTTGAAGATGGACATTAATTAATAAGAAAATTGGGGGTTTTGAACAGCCTGGTGTGGCTTGTAAATGGTAAAAGCAAACTGGTGGTGTGCCTTGACAATTTCAGTCTCCTTGTTAGTGTGTGGTGAGAGAAAAAAAGGTTGAAAATCACTACCACGTAACCCACAAAGCAGCAACCCACACAAACTATCGGAACAGCAACGCAAAACAACCCACAAAGCAGCAATGAACACATTGTAACCCATAGAACAGCAACCCGCACACAACAACCCACAGAACAGCAAACCCTACACAGCAGTCCACAGAGCAGTAACCCACATACTCACAAACAGTAGTCCACAGAGCAGCAACTCATACCCAACAACCCTACACAACCCAACAATCCATGAAGCAGCAGCCCACACACATTAATCCTCACATAACTCGCAGAGCAGCAATCCCCCCACTCCCCCCAGGGTTTCCTGAGAGAAGCCTGTTGCTATGCCTGGTCTCTGGAGGTTTTCAGGGCATGGTTAACCTAGTCAACATGTATACATACAGACCTTATATGCACCCTCTGGGCATTGCTAACCCTCAGGGTTAGCTTGTGGCTGTACCCCACTTTCGACCTCTGTGCTGTGGTGCACTGGTGTGTTACAGATGGTCTGCAGTGTGTCATGGGAAATTGGGGAGGATCATTAGTTAGCAGAGCCATTGTGGGATACACTCCGGCCAGTAGTACAGTGTGATGTGTTGATTTGCAGAAAACCGATGGTGTGGCTTGACAATTTATTACCTTGCCAGTGTGCCACAAGATGAATGAGATTGAATCTCATCACCCTAAGCTTCCAGGTTTTTAAGGCCCCCCCTAGCACTTCAGTCTTTCACCCATTATGGCAGACAGCCTGACCCTAGTACAGTGGGTACTAGACCAGAGTTTTCTTAACTAGTGATACAGGTACTACTAGTGGTACTTGAGGTGGTGTCCGGTGATACCAGATGTCATAACCACAAAAAAGGATCAGGCTTCCCCAAAATGCTGGACATCCAAGAAAAAAATGTAGGACATGACAAAAGCTATTAATGTGGTTAATTTAAATACTATTATTAAATTTAAAACTAAAACACGGACGGTACCATCAGGGTGACCATATGTCATAACTTCAAAAGACGACAAGCTTCCCCAAAATGTAAGACACCCAAGAAACATTACAAAATAAAAGCAAAAACACTCATATATATTGCTTTCTTATGATTAATTTAAGAACTATACTTATTATTAAATTTAAAACTATTACATATACTTTATTACACACAATTTATTAATTATAAGAAGACTACAGGCTGCCTGCTCACATGGAAAAGGAGGACAGTGAATATTTTTTCCCAGGATGCAAGACTACAAAAAGGAGGACATATCCTGAATCAGGTATAGCCACATCACCTTGTCAACTGGGAATGAAGAAGGTTCCAGGAGGATCAATAGTTAAGGGAAAATTATTACTGTTATTTAGAGAGTCACTCCATGCAAGACAGGCCCACAGAGAGAACGGGTTTGAGTCCCACTTCTTCCCACGTACTGTGCCAAGAGAATTTAAGCCCATGAGACCCTGACTACAGGTTTAATATTAAATTGTGACTATTGTAGTGGGAAAGTTTGCAGATTTTCAACAACTTTTTCTCCATCTTTCTTTACGGATCATTTCCTCAGGCCTAAACTGAGATTACCAGAATAGATTGTAGGTATTGAGAATATAAAACAGACATCCAGTGGAAACAAGAGATCTGTGCAAGAGATCTATATGCAAGCCTATAATATATGCAAGAGATCTATATGCAAGCCTATATCCCCTCAGAATTAAATATCACTGAATTAAACGGGGCATTGAATAGGACTGAATTAAATGATTGCAGTCTTAATCCTAAATATACTTACATGGAGATAAGTATGGTTGAATTTACTTCCCAACAGACTAGCATCTTTCGGTGTTTTCATGGTGTACCTGCGCACCATGGATGGTCCGCGGGTGTGCTGTGAGAGTTTGGGGAAGGTCATTCATTAGTAGGGTAATTGGGGGATTTGAGCCTCCTACCAGCAACATGGTGTGCTTTGTCAAAGGTTAAAAAAACTGATGATGTTCCTTGACAATTTTAGCACCTTGTCAGTGTGTTGTGAGATCAAAAAGATTGAAAATCATTATAGCAGACCAATAAGTAGCGGTAAACCTATTTTCTCCAAATAAAAGAAATTTCAAGTATAAGGCCAGAAGTAAATTAGTTTAACAAGACTCTGGTGAGAGTATCATTCAGAGAAGAAGCTGCAGGCTACATCACCCTGCGATTTGCTACTCTCCCTTGCCAGAAGCAGGTAACCTCTAAATATGTCTCCATTGGATGATATTGGCTCAAGCACTTCTAATGCAGAAATGCTACAAAATAAAGTGTGAGAATCCTGAGGCAGTAGAACAAATAGTATTGTTTCAGAATCTCTAGAAATATTCCACAGAAAACTAACACAACAAGTAGATAAGCCTGTCTCCTTGGGATGCTAACTTACAATAAAGATTTTTACATACAGGAATATTACATACAGCGGTGACTCCGCAGCTGCCTTCAGTGATATGATCTATGATTTAACACCTCAGTTTCCTGCTATTTCATTTCTAATAATACTTCACATTTCTAAAGCACATTCAGATGCTAGATATCTATGATTCATACATGTGATTTTTGTTTTAATCCCTCAAGGTAAGTAACTATTAACTTCATTTTGCAGATGGACTGAGGAGGTGTAGATTACCTGGGTGGCAAGCAGATAGGAGAACTAGGATTAAACTACATAGTAGTTTAGTCTAGACATGATGCAACCAGCTTTGACATTGTACTGTGTATGTAAAGACCATGTCTAACTTGTGTTCAGTGGAGTCCTGCCAAAAACAGTGACTGGGAGCCCAGGCGTATCAGACTTTCCAACACTTATGCAATGGGGCATGTGCTGTGATTGGGGGCGGGGGGGGGGAGTGACGGAAGCTTTCTCTTGGTAGGGCAACATTAAAGCATCTCAATTTTTAGATTCCACAGCAGCCAAGAAAGGGGGAGGGTGGATGATGCTTTCTTCCCTAAGTACTGCTTGGTGGAGCAATTTGCTCTATCTTCACCTGTTCCTGCCTTTCAGGTAGACAAATGAAATTTACGGAGGCCCAAGTCTTTCCAGAGTACTCTGAAGAACCTCATTTACAGATGGGGATGGCAGGTGAATTCAGCAGTGTAGTTGCTCACTTGGCCAAGTTTCTTGCTTCATTGCTTACAGATGTTGACAGATGTTTCCAGGCTCAACAAGTTGGGCCCTCATAGGTGTCCTTGTTTAGTATCCGACCTCTCACACTGTCCTGGTACAATGTGGTGAATGCTGATGGGGTTTATCCTCTTCTATATCGTGGACCTAGCAAGAACTGTAAGCATTTACATATGGATGTATTTTTGAAATCTGGAAGATAGATTTATAAATATACTGTAGTGTATGCATTATTTATAAGGTATGGTTTATAATATAGATTGCTGGACTTTTTCTGTGTCTTATTAATAGCATCTTCCATTTCTTTTTTTTAAAAAATTTGTGCTTATGTTCCTTTGTTTCAGTGTACTGTACAATATTTTTTGTAAAAAAAGAGAACTTTTGTCTAAAAAAAGAACTTAAGGGCATTTGTTCGGCACAATTTGGAAGAACCTTTAATGCACTCCAGAATTATTTCAGGATAAATGTGAAGATACACACAATCAGTGATAGTTTGTGCCTTGTGCACAATAATTCAAGCAAAACAACAAGCAATAATAGGTACCATTTACACCATGGAGGAATCATAGGCTGCAATCCTAACCACACTTTCATGGGAGTAAGTACTACTGAACACAGTGGGACTTACATCTAAGTAGGCATCATTAGGATGCACTGTCAATGTGGTAAAGCCATAAATAACTGATTGGCACAGTTGTGTATATACAGTGCAATTCCACACCAATGTATGTTTAATAATCAAGGTAGCTTTGTAGCACTAGTGTCTAATTAGCAGTGTGAGAGTGGGTGGGCTGTCTTGTGTTCTGGATTATGTTCTCTAAGACTGTATAGTTTAGTATAAGCAAGCAGCTGACAATTCCTCCTAATTACTTTATCTCCTCTCTCCTAGCATTTAATTCCCTTTTGTTTGAGATTCCCTTTTGTTTCAGAGCCCTTGATGTACCCATATAGATCAACCCATTCAGCCTGGCAGTCGCCATCTCCCCCTTCTTTTCCTGTTAGTAATTTGTCCTGACTGTTCTTGAGAAACTAGGTGACACTCAAAAGGCTTTTTTTGTTTTATATCAACAAGAAAATACAATGCAAGAATGCAGTTACCTTCTTCTTAGGCAGCCCTCAGGCAGTAAGGTTCAAGAATAGTGAATACGTGTATATCCCCCCCCCAAATAAGCATCTTGACTATGGACCCTTTCAGAACTTCTCTAGAATATTGCAATTGTGAAAACTTCAAATGAAATCATTCATTCAACAAGGACAGTAGCCTACACAAGACTTGCGTGGAAATAAATTTTCTAGTATTTATAGTTTCAGTTTAAGATTCTTTCAGGCCAAGATTATTTACAAAACTAGGCTTTTGGTAGTCACAATCTAGGCAACTGCAACCTTCATGGTTGTGCCTTCAGGCCTGACACTAATTTAAGAAATGTCACAAAATGGGATCACAAAACTTTGGAGGATCTGGCTTTTGTATATTGAAGGTTCCCATATGCCAGCCATGCAAACTGGAAAACCTAAATCAGCCATTTCCACATGAATCCACTGATACGTTGAAGATGTTCAGCAGACACCCATGATCTTTCTCCTGCAATAACATAATAAAAACACAATAACAACATGTGTTTGTAGGAAAGCTCAGCTTCACATTGCAGCCAAAGATTGATGCAAACCTTGACTGACTGATTGCATAAGGAGTTGTCAAGCTAGATGCACACACAAACTGGGTCACATTGTTCATGTCTTGAAACCTCATGGTGACATTGGCACTGATGAGGATTATACTGTAAATGCATTGTCAATGAGATACTCAAGAAAGGCCCATATCCAGCACTGGTCATTAATCTGTTGCTGTCTGTAATCATTGGAAGGGATGGTTTCTGATGAACTGGGCTTTCACAATTACAATTATTGCAGATGTCCAAACAGTTATAACACAGTGAGACAAATCTTATCTATTTCCCCTCCCCCACAGATATTGCAACACCAAAATTGTTAGTTAGCACTGCATCCCACCAGGAGAGGGGGCCGCAGTCACCCTCTCCCCCTTTCTTTTCCTATTATGTAGTTGTTTGTCCTGACTGTTCTTGAGAAGCTAGGTGACACTCAAAAAACACTTGCTTAATATATACAAATATATACAATGCAATTTTCTTGCACTTTTTACCTACTTGCTAGGTAGCCCTCAAGCAGTCTCTGAGTAAGGGAAGTCTCTGGGTACGGAAACATTTATTCATTTATAAAGGGGTAAGCTCCACAGATCAGAGAGGAATTCTCAGAATTATGCTAGTGAAATTGCCTCCTTCCTGGATCCGAGCTACACTTACTCCACTCTGTTCTGCCTTCCCACTACCCTTCACTGCCTCCTTCCACCTGCCATCTGCCAACATTCTTCCTACCTTCCTTGGGTTTTTGTAGATGGGTTGATACACATGGGAAGACTCCAGCCTTGCCACTGACCCTACTATGTGCATTACCTGTGCTCTACTTGATACTCTGTGCATTACCTAGTAGTCTACTATGTGCACGATGAGACCACTTTTTATGATGGTTGTAAGGCAGTCACTCTGGCAGCAGAATCTGTATTCTGCTTTCAGCCTACTGCCATAGGATTAGGCCATGAAGTTATATTTCATGTGAAGCATCTTCAGTTTGGCATCAGGAATTTTTCAGCAATTTATAGAAGGCTTGTTAGCAGGAACTCCAAGAATTGTCTCTGTCTTTGATGTGTTTCAAATGGTTTTGTTAGACAAACAGTTCACAGAACAACATTTCTCAGCATTTGAGAGCAGCATTTCTCAGATTGCGGTCCTAGAAGTCTAGGACCACCTGTCCAGTTGGCTTCTCTTTCCTCCCCACAAAACTGTTCATGGCTCATTACCCTCATGTTCCAGCTCTTCATCCTCAGCACTATCCCACAAAACACACCTGTATTCTGGGGCTATCCAAGCCTGCAATCCTAACCCCCACTTTGGCATAAGTCTCAGCAAAAGTCCTGTGCTGGCCTGGTGGTGTCACTAAAGTTATGCCACTTCTAAGGAAGGGTTAGGCCAGTGAACAGTGCGCTTGCCTCCCTACAGCACCATGGGAATGGGGAGACCAATGAGATGCACTAGTCTAGGTTAGGATTGCACCCTAAGTCTCTATGCATGTCCTACCCAAGACTACTCTTACTGTGTCAGAACTAATTCTGATAACATCATCATGTCACCATTATTTCCAGTTCTGAAAGAGTGGCAGGCAGACCGCTATGCAATTGGAAGGCTGAATTCATCTAATTGGGATGTTATAAAATATTATAACATTTTAATTGGGAAGTTGAAAAAATATGGGCTAGACAAGGCAATTGTTAGGTGGATCTGCAACTGGCTCAACGCCCGCACACAGAGTTTTAATAAATGGTTCTGTGTCAACCTGGAGGTCGGTTTCAAGTGGGGTACACCAAGGCTCTGTCTTGGGCCCAATTCTTTTTAACATTTTCATCATTGACTTGGAGGAAGGGATACGGGGGAGCCTGATCAAATTTGCAGATGACACCAAGCTGGGAGGAGTAGCAAACACATCAGAAAATAGGAGAAACCTCCAGGAGGATCTGGATAAACTGGAATCCTGGTCTGTAACAAATAGAATGAATTTCAACAGGGAGAAGTGGAAGGCTCTGCACTTAGGAAATAAAAACAAAAAATACAGGTATAAAATGGGAGATACTTGGCTTGGCAGCACAACATGTGAGCGGGATCTTGGAGTCGCCGTGGATCACAAGCTGAACATGAGTCAGCAGTGTGATGTGTCTACAAAGAAGGCAAATGCCATTTTAGGCTGCATTAAGAGGTCTGTAGCTTTCCAGGTCGCGAGAAGTTCTAGGTTCTCTTTATTCAGCATTGGTGAGACCTCACCTTGAGTACTGTGTTCAGTTCTGGGCACCTCACTTTAAGAAAGATGCAGCCAAACTGGAGCAAGTCCAGAGGAGAGCGACAAGAATGATCAGTGGGATGGAAGGGAAGCCCTACGAGGAAAGGTTAGGAGAACTTGGGATGTTCAGCCTGGAGAAAAGGAGGCTGAGAGGAGACATGATTGCCCTCTTCAGATACCTGAAGGGCTGTCATAGGAAGGAAGGGGCTCATTTGTTCATAGCTGCTTCTGAAAACAGAACTAGAACCAATGGGTACAAACTGCAAGAGAGGAGATTCCGGTTGGATATCCGAAAAAAAATTCCTGACAGATTGGGCGGTTCGGCAGTGGAACAGATTGCCAAGGGAGGTGGTGGACTCTCCCTCACTGGAGATCTTCATGCAGAGGCTCAACGAGCACCTGTCGGGGATGCTCTAGGGGGATTTCCTGCTGCAGGCAGGGGGTTGGACTAGATGACCTACTAGGTCCCTTCCAACTCTATGATTCTATATATAATATATTGCAATTACAATTGCTGGGAGATCCTTTGTGATCAGTAATAGTAAGTGTACACCAAGTCAGTAAGATTACACTATTTATAGTCAGTAAGTGTACACTATTTATGCCTGGAATGCAGGCTAGTCTATATTGTTCTATGGGCAGCTTGTAGAACTTTTCTCTTTACAGGTGGGATCCTTCACAACGTGGTCATCATCAAAATTGGTTCAGGGAATGCCTTCTAGCTTCCAGCAGGAGTTTTCAGGACAGCCAAGCTGTAAACAGTGATGTCTTCTGGCTCTGTTGATTCATAACAGCTTTATCAGCTTGCAGTTCTCCCATCCAGCAGCTGTCCAGGTCCTTCCCTGCTTAGTTTTCTTCAGCAGCCCTGCTCTCATCCACTGCTGCCTGTTATATACTATGTTTATGACAGCTGGGCTAAAGGTTTAGTGCAAAGCCCAATAGTTGCATCCTGCAACTAAAAGCCCAGGACCCCCTTTCAAACTTAAAAATCTGTCCAGGTCCCCGTCAAGCATATTGGGATGTGACATAACTGTAATGCCAGAGCTTCTCCATGTCTAGTTGGAAGTAAGTTCAATTGTGTTCAATGAGACTTACTCCCAGGAAAGCCCAGTGCCAGATTCCTAGATGGCAAATCCTCCCCTCTTGTGACCCCTGGACCAAAGGTCACAATCCCCCAAAGGAGTCCCAACTCCCACTTTGAGTACCACTGCTATAGAGGTCTTATGAGTAGCTGGTTCTGCTCTTTGGACCCGAGGACAGAAAAAGCTCAAAAATACTGAAATCTAGATACCTCCCAGTACAATCCTATTCATGTTTACTCAGAAGAAAACTCAATTGCATCAAACAGGGCTGGATCCAGTTGATTGTAAGCCCTTTTGGAACAAAGACGCATTAGCCATTAATTTTTTCTGTTTTTTGTAAACTGCTTTGTGAACCTTTTAGTTGAAAAGCAGTATATAAATATGATAGATGATAACTTTTAACTTCATTTAGGATTGTGGCCTCAGTTACCGTATATAAGAATGTACTGTATAAGAAAGAATGTATTACCCTACAATCCAGAGTAACTATGGGAGCACATAAGAGACATTACATGCACCTGAAGTTACTGTACCACCTAGTGAAAACCTATGGGAAATTCATATTGCAATCCAGAGTATATTGTTCTTACACCAGAGCAAGGACTCCCCGTAGTTACTCTGGATTGCATCCTAAGAATGATTGTAGCCTCAGTTATATTATCTTGGTTATATAATAGCTATACTGGCACCGTTGTGTGGCTTTCTCTGAGCAAAGAAACATTATTACGTACTACTCCAAATTGTACTACTACACACCCACAGTGTATCTGTTCTACACTATCCCACAGTATGATTGTGGTGCTCCTTGACAAACTATTCATCGCATTTTGTCTGATTGTAAATCAAGAGCTTATATAGGCCCAGTGTCTGATTTTTTCAGTGTAGATTTTTTCACTTTGTCCTTGGATGGCTGGATGGACTGGACATTGATGTTTGATTTACCAAAAGTCCATATGCTAAAAAAACTACTGTACAGCAAAGGGATATTCCTTGGTTTGATAACATTTATCATTATTTTGACTTTCTGCACAAGATATGCTCATCATGACGCATAATAAACCAAACAGTAAGGTAACATTTTTAAAACCTCCAGAAACACAATAGGTAGCAAATTAAACCCACATTTTAAAAAAATTACTTGAATAAGCAATGAAGCCAGTCTTCACCATCTACCTAGAAGCAAAAAGTGAATAACCAGAAGAGAGGTGGAGAGACACCAGGTTGTTAAAAACAAGCCATCTTTTGGGATGGGGAAGCAGATCAAAACTGAATTTACAGTAACATTTGTTTTTGATCCTATAGAAGTGGATTGGAACCTTTAACTGAAGAATGCAGAGCTTATACATTTGCATACGATACAAAGCAGGGGAAATAGCTACTATGTCCTTGACAGGGTCAACCAGTGTGCCCATAACAACAAGATAAAATTCAAAGTCCTGCATGTAAAAGAACAAGGCTTTTCCTGTGGCAGGATTAGAATTAGTGGATTGAAACTACAAGGAAATAGATTTAGGCGGAACATAAGAACGAATTTCCTAAAGGTAAGAACTGTCCAACATTGAACCAGCCTGTCTTTTACAGTTTTAGGCTCTTATGCTTTGGTGGCTGATGGCCTTTCATTGAGCGGGGAATTGGTCTGGATGACCTCCAATGACCTTCCAATTCTGCAAATTCAGGTATCTGTGGGTCAGTGGAGAAGAATACCAGATATCTCATCAAGAATACCGAAGGCTATAATCCTAAATACACTTTCCTGGGAGTAAGACTCATTGAATACAATGGGGCTTACTTTTTAGTAGACAGGGTTAGAATTGTGCTCTAAGTCTGCAATCCTAAAGACACTTTCCTGGGAGTAAGACCCATTGAACACAATGGGACTTACTTTTCAGTAGACAGGGTTAGGATTGTGCTCACAGTCTCACTGGCTGCAATACTAACTTCCACTTAGGCCAGCCTAAGCCCCAGCATATGTCCTCTGCTGACCTGGGGGTGTCACAAAAGTGCAGTAGGACACTTCTGCCCCACTTCCGTGGGAGGGGGGCAGACAAGCCAATGCATAGGGATATGCCAACTTCCTCACACCATCACAGAAAGATAGGCCATGTGATTTAGGTTAGACTAAATTTCTTAGGATTGCACCATTGTTGCTGTTTTATAATTTGTGGCAAACCTTTTGAAGACCATATTAATATAAGGCTACAAATGTTTGAAATCCATCCAGGCTTATCAAGTATTTATTATGGTCAACTAATGGTGGAGGTCACAATATCAAGACTGTTTTCTTCCAATCGTATTGGCTCTGCCTTTCCATTGGACTAATTCAGTGGCGTGGAGAGAGGGGATTTGCTGCATGGGTAACAGCCTATCCTCCATAACAATCTAACCCAGGCTTTCGTGCTTCGCATGCAGCGTATGCAGCGCTGAGCACGATATCATAGTCTTCCAAGACTGACGGAAGCCTGCTTTCTTTCCTTAGGTTTTTCTAGTTAGCTACTTTTGTGAGTGCTAGCTTAAAGCTGCAATCTTATGCAGGACTTATTCCCATGTAACTGTATACTTAGATTACATTCCTATTATAATTTCCTTGGAGTTAGCCCCATTGAACACAATGGGACTTGTGCTTAGTAGATGCATCTAGAGTTTTGCTGTGAATCAATTAGAATTTCCCAAAATTCTCATAGGGCACAATCTAGAGTAACTATGGGAGCAAGTAAAAGACATTATGTGCACCTGTAGTTACTGCACCCCATAATGAAAACCTATGGGAAATTCATATTGCAATCCAGAGTAACTTATTCTTACTCCGGATCAAGGACTCCCCATCGTTACTCTGGATTTCACCCATAGGGTCAGCTTTTGAGTAGTTTATAATTAACAAGCTGACTGATGTGTCAGCATCTTAATTATAAATGCTTATTAAATCATCCACCATTAGAGAAGGTTATACTATTTTTCTGATGGTGTCGCTGATCTGGGTGTTCCTGTAATTTGGAAGGAGGCAAGCTCAGGGCACAGATTCATTAATAGTACAATCCAGTGTATGATTATTCAGAAGTGAATCTCATTGTATTCAATGAGACTTGCTTCTCCTAGCTAAGCCTAAGAGACCCAACATACAGTCTCCTTAAGGGAGCTAATCCTGCAATTGCTGGCGTGATTGAGTCTCCCTGTTTCAACTGATGCCCCAACATGCCACCCTGCGTGTTCTTCAGTCAGGAAGAAAGATGGGATGGAAATCATTTAAATAACTTATAGCAGAATTGCCCACTTTCAGTAAGGCAGACCTTAAGAAAACAAAGCCAGAATGGAATAATGAATCATGCTGATACAGCAAGCAACCTCTTCTAGAGTTGGCCCCTTAATGCATATAGGATTCCGTATATTTTTGTAGTGAAATATCAGTTCAGAATATCTCAGCAAGTATGAATGAAACAGAAAAGAGGGAGGATATTAAATCAATGGCTCTCCTGACATTTTTCTTTAATGCAGTTACTGGTCTGCAATTTTAAAAAGAAATCACAATCAAGAATCTGCAGTGGAACTAGGAGGGTGCCTTTCCCCAAGTTGGGGGGCAGGATGAACCCAACTCTACTGTTAGTCCCTGCTGGGGGTAACAGAGGGCACATAGGGAAACTGAGTTTTCCCTTCAGCTAATCACAGCCTCAGGACCAGAGGGCAATCTGAGTTTCAAGTAAGTTATAAGGGGGAGTAGTACCACTCCTGGAATGTCACATAGCTGCTGAGTCCAGAAGGAAAGAAAAGAAGAAAACCAGAGATTTGGGTACTTGGGGGACTTGGGTACTTGGGGGAACAAGTACTTGGGGGAATTTGGGATGTTCAGCCTGGAGAAGAGGAGGCTGAGGGGAGACATGATTGCCCTCTTCAGATACCTGAGGGGCTGTCATATGGAGGAAGGGGCTTATTTGTTCATAGCTGCTTCTGAAAGCAGAACTAGAACCAATGGGTACAAACTGCAAGAGAGGAGATTCCGGTTGGATATCCGGAAAAAATTCCTGACAGTGAGGGCGGTTCGGCAGTGGAACAGATTGCCAAGGGAGGTGGTGGACTCTCCCTCACTGGAGATCTTCAAGCAGAGGCTCGACGAGCACCTGTTGGGGATGCTCTTGTAGGGGGATTTCCTGCTGCAGGCAGGGGGTTGGACTAGATGACCTACTAGGTCCCTTCCAACTCTATGATTCTATGAGATTGTATTGTATCACATACCATACTAAGTTCCATGGAGGAAGGGTGGAATATAAATAGATAGATTAATAACATCCAAGGATTACTATCTCATTGCTGTGGTTTGATTTATCATTGTATGAGAATTTAAGGAAGGGACAAACCTGGGACCCACACAAACACTTCTAGAGATCTAATAATAGCAAAACCCAAAATGTTTTGGCATAATTAGGAAAACAAGCAGTGAAAACATGCCATAAAAGCAACATTCAAAAAAACAACTCAGAAGAAAAATCTCAAGGCTCTTGGCAAATATATGAAGTGTTATCTGGCTTGAGTGTAATCTTGTTCATATGCCTAAGATCCTTCTTGATGTTTTGAATAACAGCTTGCCAATTTATCCATTTCATGATATCCTTTTAGATGGAAATTTTATCAGCAGGGTTCTATTTGTTCCATTCATAAACGAGTGATAACGGCAGCAATCCTAAAGACACTTTCCTGTGAGTAAGACCCATTGAACACAAAGGATACAAAGGAGTGCTGAGTTCTGATACTTTCATCCACTGTATAGAAAAGGAATTTTGACAGAAGCAAAATTCTGGACAGCTCAACACAAAAGGGTTTTAAAAGCTGCAACTACCAAAATTCTCTCTTCTATACAATGATTAAAGATATATTTTGTCAACATCTTTCCTCCTTATCTGGTAATCCTATTTTTAGATTTTGTTAAAGAAATAAAAACACAAGCAATTTTAAAGTTGCATAATGTAGTATATTAGCTAAAATATTTCACATTTTTGCTGGATTTTGTACTGAGACATTTAAAGTGAAGCTTCAATCATGAGGACTTGTACAATCTTTTGCATGCAATGATTACTTATGGATAACAAGCACAATAATGGCATTTAAATGCCAGTTTAATCTATAGGACTATAATTAGCAAAATTCAAGTGATCCAAGGTATCCTTGGAATTCTTATAAAAACAGAGGCAAGGGAACAGGCACTGTCTGCTAAAATATCTGAAATGTGCCTGCAAAAGTCACTATTTTCATTATTTTGCCAGTGGGATTGAATGAAATTGTGCACCGTTCTTGATCCTTGCTATAATTTTTTTTGTTTGCATCCATAATGCTGACAGAGGTGGATGCTTCAGACAGCAAATAGGGGTGCCCATATCTGTTTATCAATGCACTCTGCTGCTGCAAAAGGTTGAGCTATTGCCTCACCTGAAAAACTAAGCAGGATCAGCTCTAGTCTTGAATTGGATGGGTGAATGGAAGCTGCTTGCAAGAAAAGAAGAGGATGGTTGCATGTGGAGGAGTCAGCTGGCCAGAAAAAGGATAACATCCTGAAGACCCTGTTCCATCCTCAGTGCATGTTGCACAATGACCATATGTCATAACGGCAAAAGAGGACAAACACTCATAAGAACTAAGAAGAGCCTCTACTGGATGCACATAAGACACCTGCATCCAGGTAACCCTACTGTATATGGCATTTTGAGATTGTCCACCTCTACACACCCCTCATGGCTTTTAACCCATGATGGTCCTTTCCTCTAGGAATTTATCCAAACTTTCTTAAAAACATTGAGGCTAGATGCCATCACCACAACATGTGGCAGGGAGTTCCACAGAGAGGGAAAGATATAGGGAACCCCGAGTAAGTAGCAGGGAGTGATAGCAGTATCTGCCTTAAGCACTAGGAAGTGTTGGGCTGGCTCATGGTAGAACTTTGGATAAAAAGGCATTGTAATAAGTTGGGTTTGGTTGACATATCTGCACAATCAGTGTTTGAAGAGCCCAGTTCAAGACCAGACGTACTGTATTCTAGAATTGGTTTGGAGCTGGCTCAGCTGGTGTGCTAATGAGAGTTGCTCCTCTTTGAACCTTTGGGCCAACCTCACCTTGTTCCAGTATCTCACATGCACCAAAACAGGGCTGTGGGAACAATTAGGCGGCCTCCAAAGAAGCTGCAGTTCAGAGGTCTCCTTATCCAACATGAGCTAATCAAGCTGTAGGGATTGAGAGAGCCTTGAAGAATTTGGTTCATTGCATTTGCCAGCCTGCCAACCCTTTGATCTTCACTATGTGTTTAAACCTCCCCAAGGAGGAGGGTTTGGAAAATCTTAGGAGAAAAAAAAAAATCCCACATGATAGGGATTGGAGGGTGGGGCAGCCTGAAGAGGCTTGACTTGGATAATTGTGCTTGTAGGGAAAAAAGGCTTCCCATTCTAATGGGCACCTTATCTCTCATCTGATTTGCAATTAACAAATGCCAGTCTCTCACCTTGCCTCTAAATACCCCATCAAAGAGCAATTAGAAGGCTGGCTTCCCATTGGCCCACCTCTTCTGATGTGGAAATCCATGTGCTTTTGTGTATCTCTGCCCTGCTTGGAATGGGTGAATTGGAAAGCCAGCTGGGGACAATTCACAACCCCTCTAGAATATGGGCTACTTGAATAGATATAACTTAACAAGGGGAAAAATAACTCCCATAAAGTTAAATGCTGTGATCTAAAAACCACCATCAATCATCATCAACATCAACAGTATTGATATACTACTATTCAAGAAGTTCACAAAGCAGCTTACCTTGAAAATCAAATGGCTCTATTATGATTCATACCAGACCTTTCCCATTCTTATAAGACTGTATCTGGAATTCTGGAATTGCCAGTGGATTAAAAAAATGTGGATTAAAAATGTATAAAACAGTGAAATTAGTAAATTAGTAACCCCACTGAACTCAATGGAACTTAACAGTTCAACCCTGTGCATGTCTATGTAGAAAGGTCCACATCCAAGTTTCTTGCTTCTCTATCGCTCCTATTTGAATAAGGTTGTGCCTTGTTATGCACAGGGATTCGATTCTGGAATTCCTGGCAGAAACCAAAAAATTGTGTTAAATAAAAGCAATTAAAAAAATAAAAAGTGTGTCTCTTTACAATTATTTTAAAAAAGCTTTTCTTACTGTTGTAGAGAGGCAGTTAGAAACTAGAAAAGCAGCCCTTCCCATCCTGGTTAAATTGAAGGATGGAATGATTTGCATGCATGACAGTCTCTACAACAGTAAGAAAGGCTGTTTTTAAACTTATTTTAAAGGGATGCATTTTTTTCTCCTTCAGGGTGGGACTGGCACGTTCCTTCTCATTGTTACATTAGAGTAAAGTAAATACAGTATTTTGATTAACAGTTTACTATATTGTAATAAAAATGTAGTATAAACCCATTGTTGCACTTAGTGCTCTTAGGTAAAAATCATAACATAAACCCATTCTTATATATTATTGTGATATATCTTGTTGTATGCAGTAAAATTAAATTTTGCACCTGTTTTGCAGCTGTGTATTACAATCGCCAATAAACACTTTTAAAATCTCAAGCCTTTTGAAATTGGGGTGCCAATTGGATTCAGTGGCATATTAGGTTCAGTTAATTATGGTAAGTTGGACACATACATCCTATTTATTCCAGGGAGACTTACATGTGGGTAAGTGTGCATAAGATTACATCTTATAAAGGGGAATGTGATGCTAGTCAGAGACCTTTCTGGTGTAGCTGTGCCAATGGAGTACGCACTGCATCTTGTAGTGGGAGGGTAGTTATTGAGGAAGAGGTAACACTGGTTCCCTTGCCATGGGGTTGCAGTGCAGCCTGCACCAGCACTGGATATCTGGATAACTACCCTCCCACTACAAGATGCAGTGCGTACTCCATTGGCACAGCTACACCAGAGTTGGAAAGTTGGATAGGATTTGGCTCTACAGATCACTAAGCGTGATTAGAGGCAGGTTTTTATTTGACAGTGACAACAGCTCAGATGAATGACGTTTAGTTCCCGGTAAGTATAACAGGATGTCAGCATGACCATATAGCACTGATTTTCAACCTTTTTCATCTCATGGCACACTAACAAGGCACTGAAATTGTCAAGGCACCCCATTATTTGTTTTTACTATTGTCAAGGCACACCAGGCTGTTCAAATCTGATGTTTTGAGATTTCCTATTAATTAATGACCCTTCCCAAATTCCATGGGGTCCTGGCTGTCTCCCACATCTTCCAGCAAGGTGATCCTTCTCTGCAGGCACATGTTGTGCAGCACTGCACACACCACAATGATCCTTGAGGCCTGGCCATGGGGCTCTGGGGTGATGTACAGGATGACTGGGGGTGGGCCACAAGCCCCTGCCCTAGTGTGGAAGCCCCGGGTCCCCTCTGCCCCAGGAAGTACTTTTGCTCCTTGGCAGACCCAGGTGGGCTTCTGTTCTCTCTTCCAGACTTCCCTCTCCACAGAAGCCCCTGGAAGACCCCATACTTCCCCCTCCACCCTATAGCATCCTTCACCTGCCCCCTCCTTTGCCAGCTGCTTGGGGGACCATTGCCCCTCTCCAGTGGTGGGCACCAGCAGGTTCGCACCTACTCTATAGAACCGGTTCTTAACAAGAGATAGTACATATAAAGTTTAAAAATAGCCATTTAAAAGTGGCTGCCAGATGGACAGAGAACCGGTTCTTAATTTCTTTGAAGCCCATCACTGCCCCTCTCCCTTTCCAAGCCAGCAAAGGGAGTCTCCTTCCTGGGCATGGTGCCCCCTGGATGGGGTCTTCCTGGCCATTGTGGATGGGGACCCTGGGTCTGCTGTGCTGCCTTTAATTCTGGAGCTCTCTCCAGACTGCTGCTGTCCTATTGCCAAAGAGTACAGGACATTCAGGACTGTCTTTTTCTACTGTTTTTATTGACAATGAACATATCTGTCTTCACACTCGTGTCTCCGCTGGTGTCCTTGCATGGTTAGGGGGGAAGTGAAGGATACTATAGGGTGGAAGCTTCTATCAGCCTTGCCCTGTCCATCATGCTGAGGAGCCGCTTGTCCCTCTCCCCCTCCCTGTCAGCTTGGTTGCTAGAGTCTCCATGTGAGCAGGAGGGGTGGGTAGTACAGGTGTTTGTGGTTGTGGGCAATGTGAGGGAGGGTCAGCTCATGAACAACTCCAGCCCAAGCATATTCACATCTACTGAGCATGCCTGGAGGAGCAGCCTTGTGCTGGTCGCTGCTCTGGAGCAGCTACGAGCAGCCCTTGATTCCTGCACCCTAACTCTCGACTCTGGATACAGAATAGTTGGGGTGGCCCAGCTACAGCTCTCCTTACTGCACCTTGGATTGTGCCCATAGTGTTGAATTTAAGCACAGGAAAGCAATATGAGTGTTTTTAGCTTTTATTTTAACCTGTCTTACATTTGTCCTACGTTTTTTAACATGTCAGGAATTTTGTGGGACCTTCTCCTCTTTTGGGGGTTCAAGTATCTGGTCACCCTAATCCTAACCAACTTTTGAGCACTGGCATAGCTGTGCCAGTACAGCATGTGCTGCATCCTATGGTTGTGGGATAGTCATAGAGGCCTCCTCAAGGTAAGGTAATGTTTATTTCCTTAACTTGGTTCTGTAATGCCCTTATGCCAGTGCTGGAAAGTTGGTCAGGATTGCACCCATAGTAATCCATAGTGTGTAATCCATAGTAATTACCCATAGTAATTTAGTATGTAGTATTTAGTGTAACATAGAAATATATAGTAATAAATTATAGTAATTTATATACTATATTATTATAGTTATAAATTAACCACCTGATAGCAATATGAGTGTTTTAAGCTTTGATTTGGTCATGTCCTACATTTTTCTTGGGTGTCCTACACTTGGGGAGGGCCCTTGTTCTTTTTTTGGGTTATGACATGTGGGTCACCCTGGTTAGGGTGAGTGGCTGTCAGGGAAGGAGCACAACCTGTACTTGTGTTTCAATTCAATCCACTTGGCCATTCATTCATTCATTCATTCATGCTGCAACCCTCAACATATTTTCTGGTAGTAAGAGCTATTTGAACACAATGGGACTTACTACTGAGTAGACACGGTTAGGACTGTGTTCTCATTCATTCTACAATCCTAAAGACACTTTCCTGAGCGTAAGATCCATTGAACACAATGGGGCTTACTTCTGAGTAGACATGGCTAGCATTGTAGCTCTCATTCATTCATTTATGCTGCAATCCTCAAGACTGCATGGATCTCAGAATGGATCCTGAGAGTAAGATCCATTGAACACAATGGGGCTTACTTCTGAGTAGACATGGCTAGCGTTGTGCTCTCATTCATTCATTTATGCTGCAATCCTAAAGACACTTTCCTGAGAGTAAGATCCATTGAACACAATGGGGCATACTTCTGAGTAGACATGGCTAGCATTGTGCTCTCATTCATTCATTTATGCTGCAATCCTAAAGACACTTTCCTAAAGATCCATTGAACAGTTCTGAGTAGTCTTACTTCTGAGTAGACATGATTAGGATTGCGCTCTCATTCATTCATTCATTCATTCATTGTGAGTGGGAGATGCCAGCGATTGCTACCAATGATCTCCATCCCCCTGCCTGTAAGGAGAATCTTTACTGGGGATTTACTGGGACTTAGTGGGTCCTCCCAGTGGACGATCCCTTTGTAATTCTATCCTCCGCCCCAGGGGCGGGCATAGCCCTGGACCCCAGGAGTATAAAGTCAGGGAGCGACTCCAACTGAGCCACTGCTCTGCTTGCAGCAGCTACTCCGAGGATACTCCTAGGATACTCCTGCCTAGCGGACTGCGACCGGGATGTGGCTGCTGCTCTGCTTGGAGGGTGCCCTGCGAGGGCTGGCGCTGCTGCTGGCAGCGCTGGGCTGCTGGGGTTGGGCTGGGGCTGGGGCGAGCCTGGCTCTGGGACCCCGCTCTCTGCAGTCCAACTCCATCAAGATCCTGCCCCCTCCGGCCACCGACGCCCCCGCCATCCCCTCCCTCCACAAGCAGCCTCCGCAGGACTACCAGGTCAGTGCCCGCTGGGGAAGGAAGGAGCACCCCTTGCAAGAAAACTCCAGCACTGCACTAACAGAGAGAGTTTTTAGCTATTGCTTTTAATAATGTATTAAAATAATAACTCAATAATAAATGTTTTTATCTAAACACACACATATATATTTACACTATATATACACATGTATTATAAATATACTATGTTACACTATATATACAGTATTGCTTTCATATGACTTTTATGATACAATTTAAAACTATTAACTAGAATTTATTAATTGCAAGAAGGCTGCTTGTTAAGGAAAGGAGGACAATGGATTTTTTCCCCCCAGAACATGTCCTGGAAAAAGAGGACACGATGGTCACTTTTTGAATAAAAGGGAATGTCCCGGGAAAAGGGGACATAAGGGTCACCCACTAATTGAATGAAAAAGTGGACATGTGCTGGAAAAAGAATGTATACTAGTCACCCTTTGAATAAATGAAAAAGAGGACATGTCCTGGAAAATCAGACCTAATGGTCAGTATGAATGAATGAAAAAGAGGACATATCCTGGGAAAGGGGGACATAATGGTCACTGAATGAATGAAAAAATTGGTATGTTCTGGGAAAAGAGCATGTGAGTGCGCACCCCTGGCCCTACTCTCTTGACTGAACCTCTCTCTTCTCCCCCTTCCAGCCTTTCCCCTGCACCAGCGATGAAGACTGCGATCCTGAGGAGTTCTGCTCTGTCCCGGGCAGGGGGTCTGGTCTTCGGGGTCAAGTGTGCCTCCCCTGCCGCAGGCGTCGCAAGCGCTGCCTCCGGGACACCATGTGCTGCAGGGGCAATTATTGTAATAACGGTGAGTGTTGGGGGTGAAAGTGGCAGTGATCTGGGTGGGGAAGTGTTGGGGGTGGAGGTGGCAGTGAACTGGAGCCTAGGGGGGACTGGGCTAAAGATGGTCTCCAAAGAGAGGTTGGGAACCAGAGCAAAACGCTGGATCCTCTTCTCCCCCTTACCCCAGAGCTTGCAATTGCTGGCTATTATTATCTTATTCAAGAGCAACAGTAATGCACAGCAAAGGATTTCCTTAATCTGGTTTTCATAATACCTTTACAAGTTGGACCCTTCTCAAGCAGCTAGGACTGTGTGATATAGCAGCATAGAATGCGTATTATTATGGTTCATCAAAATCTGGTGACTGCAAGTGTGCTCATCATAAACAGATCATCCTACCACCTCTCTCCCCCCCCCCCAGCATATCTAAAGGGGGTGCAGAGCACTAAGTTTTGTAGGGAGCCACACTGCAGTGTGCAAGGGGTTCCTCCCTGTCCCTTTCAGAGCCATGCCAAAGGATGCACCTCTGTTTGCTCCCACCACTTGGCATGGCTCTGAAAGGGTGAAGGAGGAGCCCCTTGCAAGCTGCAGTGAGGCTATGCCACTGCTCCTTTGTTTTCTGTCAGAGGTCTTCCATTAATCCATGTAGGGAAAGATCTAACTGATAGGCAAATTGTATAACCTGAAAGTAAGGGGATGGGGAGCAGGACTAATAATAATAATAATAATGATAATAATAATAATAATAATAATAATAATAATAATAATAATAATAAAGCATTATTGTTCATAATAATAACAAAGCATTTCTGATTAGATTTCTCTAAACATAGGTTAAACCATTCAACTTGATGATAATGAAGGTCTCAGTGGAAAGACTATAGAAGCTGGTCAATTGTATTGTCTTTGTTCTTATAATAGGATAACATGCTTTAGGTTGCAATCCTATACATGTCTACTATGAAGTAAGCACCACTAAGTTCAATGGGGTTTATTCCTAGGAAAGTGTGCTTAGGAATGCAGCCTTTGCTTGTAGAGAGGAAGAATTGTGGAAAAGGTTATCATACAGTCTTGGGAAGTAGCATTGATTCCTGATATTGGAAGAAATATCTTTCTATACTATGTTGATAACAGCTGGTTCACTATAAGGAATCAGGGATCTTGTTATGACAGTAGAAGTTTCACATGGTACACCACTCAGCTAGACAGGCTGACTTAGCCTCCAATAGGTGTTTCAAGTTGTGCTGTCTCTTTCATACTAGGAATTTGTGTACCATTGGAACATGATTTTTTGCATCCTGGGGAGATTGAGGAGACTGTCATTGAAAACTTTGACCATGGTGCCTTGGAGCCTCACCCCAAAAAGACTACAACTTCATCCCAGTTACACCACTTGAAAGGTAACAGCTAATCAACTGAGTGGGAAAGGGGTGTCCTGTGTGCAGCTGAAGGACCCAAGTAATGCAAGTTTAAGTTAAGGAGATTTGAATGCATGAGCAAATACTGCTGCACACCGCGGAAGGAGTTTATTTTAAACATCTGGAAATAAGCATCTGTAGTGCTTATCAAGATTTAAAGGAGGAAGTCTTAAATGAGTAATGGTACCAGATTGAGAGAGCCGCTTTTAGTGGAGGACAGGTCCTATATGACAGCTAAACTTGAGACTATCGGTATAGACTTATACAGAAATCCAAATTTTATTTAATGCCATTTACTCACAGGTCGAAGTGGAATGTAGACTATGGGCAAAATCCAGAGTAACTATGGGGCGTCCTTGCTCTGGTGTAAGAACAACTTACTCTGCATTCCAATATGAATTTCCCATAGATTTTCACTAGGTGGTGCAGTAACTATAGGTGCAATAAAAGTCTCTTACGTGCTCTCGTAGTTACTCGGGGTAAGGCTTGGATACTAGACATAGTAGTGTTTTAGAAATAACTTTCAAGTTTAATAACTTTTAAGAAATAACTTTTAATTATCCACAAGTGATTTTCAATTTTTTTTCACTTCTTGGCACACTTAAGAAGGCAGAAATGGGTTAAGGCACCCAATCAGTTGTTTTTACCATTGACAAGGCACACCAGACTGTTCAAATTCCCCAACTGTCCTAAAAATGAATATCAGTCTCCAAATTCAGCACACCTGAGGACTATTTGTGGTTGAAAATCAACACTGGTTGAAAATCACTGATCCACATGTAAGCAATATGAGTGCTCTTAGCTTTTATTTTGTCATGTCCTACTTTTTTCTTGGGTGTCTTCCATTTTGGGTAGGCCTTATCCCCTTTTCTGGTTATGACATATGGTCACCCTCCCTAGGGCAAAGGTGGACAAGTGGGGCCACATAAGGGGCCCTGAACTTTTAACCATTGAATAGAAGCAGGAATTTTATCAGATGCAGCTGTGACAGATGACAAATTGCACCTGCTGAATTTCCCCCCTTAAAGGTTCAGGATCCATCTTACCAACCCCTGTTCTAGAGAATAAAGGTAGTTCATATAGGACCTCTTGAGCCTCCCAGTCACTTGCACTGGAGAAACTCTTTAAGCAAATGTGTGTATTCTGAACCATATCTCTCTTTATCAAGGTCAAGAAGGTGCCACGTGTCTCCGGTCCTCGGATTGTGCCACAGGACTATGCTGTGCCCGTCACTTCTGGTCCAAGATCTGCAAACCCGTTCTTAAAGAAGGCCAGGTGTGCACAAAACATCGCAAGAAAGGCTCTCATGGCTTGGAAATCTTCCAGCGATGTTACTGTGGGGAGGGCTTGAGTTGTCGGGTACAAAAAGACCACACAATTAGCAACTCTTCAAGACTACATACTTGTCAGAGACACTAGCAGTTGCTTATTGTCAAAACTTGATGGACTTGAGATTCTCTAATGTGTGGGAATCCACTTTATTGCTGTGGACGATCACCTCCAAAGACTGACACATTTCCAAGTTTACAGTGAAGTACTCTGAAAACTTCCCCTTTCTGAAGCTGGAGTATGAGGCATGTTTCCTTCGGGAACTTTCAAGTGACTAATTACAGTAAATTACTGTGTCTGTAAATTCTTGGGTGTGGCACTTAACAAACATGAGCTGGGATTTTAATTTTCCTGAAGTGCTGCATGATCTCGTCTATTGTGACAGGTTTTATATACACTGGTTTTTATATGGAGTTGATGAGTCTTTTTCAAGAAAATAAATATCTTCTAATTGATACTTGTGGATGGCCTCTGTTCTTAGGGCCAGTGAGAGCTGAACAACTGCATTGATTACCCATATAAGCAATATCTCATGCTGCTTTCATGAGTGCATTAATATGATTGGGAGGGGACACAGAAACAAAGACTATAACTACAGGACCTTTCATACCGATGTAGTTATGGTGCCACCTATGAGAAATGCATAGAGCAAACCAGTGTACGTCTTCCCATAGTTACTCTGGATTGATTGTAGGATAAGTGGAGGTTAAGATTGCAGCCAGAATAACTGTGGGGAGTCCTTGCTCTGGTGTAAGAACAATTTAGTCTGGATTGCAATATGAATTTCCCATAGGTTTTCACTAGGTGGTGCAGTAACTACAGGTGCACGTAATGTCTCATACGTGCTACCATTGTTACTCTGGATTGTAGGGTAAGGCTTACACTAAGAACTGTGACTAAGAAAAGGTTTAGAAGGGATAATTAAATCCTTTTAAGTTTCAACCAATACGTTGAACAAATAGTAGGGAGAAGCTTGGAGGTTTTGTGCTTGACAATAAGTCTAGGAGTGGAATTGGTGGGTCAGTTTTTCTGAATGTACTTATGGACAGCCTCCGGGTGCTGCTTTTGTTTTTACTAGATGGATAGTTCTCTAAATAAGGCCAGACTGCTCCCAAGTCTCTATTCCATGTAGTGAATATCTGAAATCCTCTTCCTTCATCTTTATCCTAAAAACTAATTTGTGCACTCCAGTACACAAATATCTCTGCCAGAAATTATCATCTGGTTGTGTTTACTCTACCCCCATTCTCAGCTGTGACATCTGTGATGAAATGTGTTGTGTGTGGTGGCTTAGTGTGTTTGTTCTGGGGAGATGGAGCGGGGAAAACTTTGTATATATTCCAGTTGGGCTGCAATATTCATCCTATAATGAAGCTTTTATATATACAGTACCTGAATTTTCTACTGCCTTAATTTAACTTCCTGACTTTGTGGCTTATCGTAAGTGCTGCTTCAGTCTTTTTGAACCACACTTGATCTTCGGTCTAAAGCAGAGCTATAGTGAATGTTATGGTGACGGTTTTGTCTTCCTGGGATTTCTGTGCTTGCATGTAACCCTGATAGGAACACAAATGGTTATCAATGTGACTGCCATCCAGTGTAACTGGGATAATAGCCATCTTTAAATTTTAGTGAGGTTGGAAACAAATGTATAAATTTCCTATCTTTGTTGGCCTCCCTATATGCTGACAATTTATAATATCTACTGTTGGGAGGAAGGAGGCTTTAGGATGACCCCATAATTGAATGAAGTTAGAAGGACTTGAGGCACTAACCCTACAATCCAGAGTAAGTACAGGAAAATGTAAGAGGCACTGCTCTGGATTGCTCTATGCATTTCCCATAGGTGACCGTAACTCCGTCGCCATAAAAGGTCCCATAGTTACTGTGGATTGTAGAGTATATCCTTTCTTGCCCTTGCTACATTTTTGTCAATGTAGCCCAATACTCGTCCAGTGAAGTTGATGGTGAAAAAGTGAATCATGTGAAAAGGGTATTGAAGAGAGACACTGAAAAGTCATGATTTAACTTGGGTGCTATAGCAGGTCCATTTAGTTTCTATAATAAACCAATTCTTCTAATGTCCCATTTCTGGAAAAGATAATTAATAATTGCCTTCATCAGCTCCCTTTCTTCACCTTCTCCCTGTCCCATGTACTGTTATTTAAGGTGGGATGTTTTGTGGAGTACGTGTATTAGCATTTATAATGTTGGTGATGTCTAATTTTATTCTCTAAATGTGGCTGAAGAGTCTTGCTGCTTCTCTATTGTGTCTTTAGTGAATCCGGTTTCATCTTTAGGGCTTGAGGGGCTTTTGCTGTGCAGACATTGTCAGGGATATATCAAAGTGCAGGAAATGTCATTGAAGTGACAGGGGTGGATGGGGAGGGGATTGCTTGCTTTTCTCCACCATGCCTTTTATCTGTCCCAGGAAGATGCAGCTCTCTTTCCAATGAACTGCAGTTGGGGTGTCAGTCCACCAAGGAGAGGAAATGGCAAACGGCTCTCTGCAGCATGAAAAAGATTCATTTGGAGGGTTGTGACTGGCAGCCCAGCAGAGAAAGAAAAGCTGTGAAGTGAGCCCTCTAACCACATCCTTCCATTTCCCTACCCCAATCCCAATGCTAGCAATGTGTCAGGTTAGATTTACCTGTATAGCCTTGGGAATGGTAAGGTACCGTATTTGCTGAATCACATAAGCAACTTGAGAAACTTGAGTCTACAACCAAACCCACTTCCCTAAGCTTCTTAGTGTGATACACTCACAATAACAGAATTATTACTTTTGATTGTGATTGTTGAGCCTTGCCATGTTTGCAACCCAATTTTGATTCCCACTGCATTTGATGGAATTCCTAGTTCATGCATTTTCAGCCTGATCTCATTGAAATAAATGGTTTTATGTAGTTTTCCTGATTGTTTCATAGAGGCAAGTTGTTAGAATTCAAAGAAACAAGTTGTTAGAATTCAAAGAAACTGAACACTTTATGTGACTGATATTACCTTCTAGTGTGTTTTAAACTATCCCTTTAACTAGCTGTGTAGTTACATAGTCTAGTCTGGTACAAAGTGTTCAAGCAAAGAATGAATAGTTGGGGGTATTGCTGATCCTTGAATGCCGTTGAATGGCTCCTTTTTGTCCTCTGCCCTTTCTATTTCAACAGCCTATATAAGTTATATTTGTTATGCAAACCAGATTAGCACATTGATGTGGGTTATCTTCCAGCTGTGGCATCTTTTTGAAGGCAGTTATATTGCTTTTTAAAAGGGACACCCAGCATTGTAGCTCTGCAAAATAAAGGCAGCACACACTGCTTCATGTTCTTTGAACACATTCCATACCATAGTTTGTACCTCTAAATTTCCTTTTATTTCCTAATAGAACTTGAACATACAATGTCATCTTAGCAGGTAGAAATGGCAGCCCATGTGCTCAGAATTTTCTTTCTGTTTGGTTGTATCCTATTTAGTTGTCTCCCATAAAGGTGTATCTAACATCCAATTTAAAATGTTGATATCAGGAGGGAGGTTAGTTTGTACACTTTTATACAACTCTATCCCCTTCTAACAACAGGAATACACAAAAATATTCCCCACTTTCTTCTGTTTCACCTGAATGGTGCTTAGCGCAGCCAGCTCTGAGTAAGACTATTCCTGTAGCTTTTTTGTTTGTGCCCCCCCCCAAGCAATATGATGGCACGTTGGAAATTCCTGAGAGGACATTTATAAAACTGTAGGCTTGTTTCTAATAAGTTCCTAGAAAGCTCATTCACGAGCAGTCATTCTGAACTATGTGCATGAGAATGTGCAGAGCCCTCACACAAGTGAACTGGAGAAACTGGTACTTGCAGCATGTTGCATAGAGAAAATAGAATGTGCAGGTCAATCTTTCAGTACTTGTTAAGGAAGTCCTACTATGGGATTTACTAGTACTTATAGGATTTGCAGCTTGGATACTGGATACTGAGTCTGCAATCCTAACTCAATCCTAGCTGCAATCCTAGCTAACCAGTTCCCAGCACAAGTCCTGTGCTGGCCTGGGGATGTCACAAAAGTGCTGTAAGGCACATCAACACCACTCTTGGCCTACAATCCAGAGTAACTACGGGAGCACATAAGAGACGTTAGGTGCACCTGTAGTTACTGCACCACCTAGTGAAAACCTATGGGAAATTCATATTGGAATCCAGAGTAAACTGTTCTTACACCGGAGCAAGAACTCCCCATAGTTACTGTGGATTGTGCCCCCTGGAGAGGTTAGACCAGTTCATAGACATGTGCCAGCCTCTCCACACCACCACAGGAATGGGGAGCAGACGTGTTATGCTAGCTTAAATTTACCCTGAGTTATTTTCAATGTATTCAACCATTTTTGTGAAAATGTATTAAGGTAATTTAGCCACCTTAACAGTTAATAAAAATAAAAGCAGATTGTGAGAAGAAATATAATCCGAACCATATGAAATATTGGTTAGTGCTCAAGACTGAAACAAAGTCCTGGACAGGATGAGAATGGCAGTTGAAACTTCCCTCGCTCATCAGCTAATGTTATACTTATCAGGAGCATTCATAGTCATAAACTATCGATTTATTATGAGTAGGCTTTTCCTACTATAAAGTTACTGATTGGAAGAAAAAGCTCAATGAAAAACTAAAGTACAAATAACATTAGTCTATAAAGTGGATTCAAAAGGTAATGGGGAACCAGTGGAGCAAATGGTACAGACAACTGACATGATCAAAAACTATGCAATGTGGTTCAGGCAGCCTGTAGAATTTTGAACAGGGATGGGAACAAAACATTACAATAATAGAAACCAAATGAGAGAGAATCAGCTTGAACCGATGTTTTAGCAGCTGATCCTTGTACCTTAATAGATTGCCTTTTTTGTTTTATGCTTCAATAGTTTTTCCCACCTCCATGCATTGGCCTAATGCCTGATCCTTGCAGCTTTAACTAGCTATTGTAAGATCAGAAACTCCCTGCTATTATCTTCTGTTCTTGCATGCCTGCTGCAGAGTGCACCTGAAGCACATGTCTTTAAAGTTGTTTCCTACATTGCCCTCCTGAGGTTTGACACACGCCTGCAAGCTTACGTAAGTGGTGCTGTCAATATGTGCACTAAATTGCTGGAAACATGCTGTCACTTTGGCAGTACATAGGAAAAAGCAGCAATGATTTCTTCCATGTCAAGCCAAAGAATCTAGATATACAGTATATTGTTTTTCAGGAACCTCCTCTGAGTTAAGGTATCTGAGAAGCTGACAAAAAGCTTTGGAATAAATCATGTTTCCCAGATGACAATATAAACCCCAAACACATTTTTTTCAGACCTTGACTTCCTTTAATCTAAGCAGTGAGTTCTGAGAATGGTTGTCATAGCCATGCAACCAAGATCATGCTGAGTAAGAAACAAGGAGTCATACCCTACAATCCAGAGTAACTATGGGAGCACATAAGAGATATTGCATGCACCTGTAGTTACGGCATCACCTAGTAAAAACCTATGGGAAATTCATATTGCAATCCAGAGTAAATTGTTCTTACACCAGAGCAAGGACTCTCCGTAGTTACTCTGGACTGTGCCCATAATCTCAGTCTTCATAACAGGAACATATCCGTATCCTTACTGAACATATCAACGGAGTAAATAAAAATTGAAAAACCAAAAGAATCAAGGCACCATCTTTGAAAAGTGAGTTCATTGGATAAAGGGAAGACTTTCAGCAAGCTGGTGAAAAGTTGGCTTTGATAGACTCTGCTTGTTTGGGCTCTGCTGAAAGAATGCAAACAGAGAGCCCAGTACTATGCATGTCTCTTCAAAGGTAAATCTGTTATAGTCAATGGGCTTGTTCCCATGAAAAGTGTGGATATGATTACAGCCTAAGTGGCCTGTTGTGCCTGTTATGACAGGGATGAGCCTTTGAGAGCAATGGAAGGGGAATGGTGAAAGTGAAGAGGTTACTCTTCTATTGGCTTCATGTTTGCTACATATTCATCTTAAAATATTTGCAGCTCTTTGACATACCTCCAAATCCAGAGTAATTACGGGAGCACTTAAGAGACTATGGGTGCAATCCAGAGTAACTACGGGGAGTCCTTGCTCCGGTGTAAGAACAATTTACTCTGGATTGCAATATGAATTTCCCATAGGTTTTCACTAGGTGGTGCCGTACCTACGGATGCACGTAATGTATCTTACGTGCTCCCGTAGTTACTCTGGATTGTAGGGTTTACGTGCACCTGTAGTTACTGCACCACCTAGTGAAAACCTATGGGAAATTCATATTGGAATCCAGAGTAAGTTATTCTTGCACTAGATAAAGGACTCCCCATAGTTACTCTGGATTTTGCCCATATAGTGTAATTTGCACCTCTCAGAAAAATGTTGGCTGGGATCATTTTTGTATCATAATTAAAATAAAAGGTAAATTAAAAAAAAATAAATATACCTCTATTTTTAATCCTCAAATATCCCAAAGGCTGCAATGCTATCCCAGCAGTAAGACCCATTGATTATCCTTGTTAAAAGCATACACATAGTAGCCTGTTAAAAGTTTAAGCTGTATAATTTACCTGGTATTAATTAAGAGTCCACTGGATTGAAACATTAAAATGTTCATGATGAGTAAATATATTTAAGAATTTAAATGCTTCTTAAATATTGCAATTGTCAAACTTCTCAAGTTTACTGTACATTATGTGGATCTTATGTTAAAGCAAGTTTGGCACCCCTGGAATAGTGTGTGGATTGTTTTTCCAACTACACTAAAATTTTCATGGTCTTGAGCTTTTCATTGGAGAGATGGTACTTTGAAGGCTTGTGTATATTGTTAAAAAAATTTGTGGATGCCTCCCATTCTGGGTGTATCCTTCCCTTCCGATTATGTTTCACCTAATACATATCCTTCTTTTCTTTAAAGATAGTTTACCTGAAGTGTTCTAGAGGATTTTTGTGTGTGGGTGTGGTGCCTTTTTAACATTTATTTTCAAATAGGACTTAAAAGACTACTTTGATAAATAAAGTCAAAACATCAAAGCAACCCATAATCATTCTTTTGTATTTACACAGCACCATTAACCATAAAAATCTCAAAAGTGATTTTCAGCTAGAAAAATTAGCTATGAGCTGTTTTTCTGAGTTCAGAGAAACTTCTACCCTTAAGTTAACTTGCTATACATTTGCAGTGAATTTCCTTTTGAGAAAGTGCTATCATTCATTTAAACATATTAAAAGAACCCGTTTTCTAAAAAGGTGTTCTTGTTGGTCACACAAGTATAGCACTTCTATATCTTGGAAATATGGTCAAGATTTGCATATTTTTCTATTTTGTTGTTTGTATCTAATGAGTTGTAGCTAATGAAGTGATGTTTAATGACATCACTTCTTTTTAATGATGCTTCCAGTCCTCATTGGGTACCATAAATACTATCTTGCCAACTGTATCAAAAGAATCAAAATTGTTGAGGAGCCAGACTAAACCTGTCCAAAATCCCACTGAACGTGGGTTGTCTGGAGAAGGAAAACTCCCACCTCAAACCTCCACTACCTTGTGGCTATACCCATCTATGGGAAAGGTTTCAGGAGTCAACCTCCAGGCAAAATTCGGAGCCAGAGTCCTGGAAGCAGTTTGTGACTGTGTACAATTATGTTCTGGTACTCCTGTGATGCAGCTGGTTCTAATCGTATTACCTCTGCCATTCCATTGAACTATTTCAGTGATGTAGAGACGGGGGATTTGCTGCTTGGGTAACAGTCTATCCTCCATATTAATCTACCCAGGCCACTGTGCTCTGGAGAGGACATTCTGAGCACGATACCATAGTCTTTAAAGACTGAAGGATGCCAATGCCATCAAAAGAATCCGACAACCCTGTCCCATTGACTATAATGCAATGTATCTATGATAGACCTAAATAGACCTGAGGTTTTAGTGATACATTATTCCTAAAATAAATCACTGTTGCTTAAGGATAGCAAGTGGGGAGGTCTGAGAATCAGATTATATCTTCTTCAAGCTTCTTTTGATCCTACTAAGTAATATATACAGATTTTTTTAAACTGTCTAAATATAGGAGGTGATTTGTTCTCTAGAAGGAAGGTTACATGGATCAGGCTATAATGATTATACAAAGGGGAAAACAAATCACCTGCTTTTAAGCTTTGCTCTTTGCATTTGGCCACAGGGTTGAGTAACTGAATCTTGATCCTACTTCAGGTGTAAAGATGCATTACAGGTGGCCAAATGTCTATAATTTCTAATGAAAACCAAAGCTGTAAAGAGATAGCATGAATGTTGTTTATTAAATTCCATTTTTTCTTCAACAAAGGCATTACATCCCCAGGCAATTCAAAATGATATTTTAAAGGTGATTTCCCCCACCTTGCAATTTATTTTGTATTCATTAAAGTTTTCTTTAAATATAGAGGCAGGGATTGAGAACATCTTCATTCCCTGTTGTTGCCCTATGAACACAGCAGAGAAAAAAACAGAAAAGTTTTTAAAGATTTAAAAAACAACAACAAACCAGGAGGGGGATTTGAACATCAAACACCCCCCTTCAAGAGTATGCAACATTCTGGTCCTTATGCAAATGACAATGATGGAGTCATGATTCACAAAATAGCAATCCATGACTGCTGGCACTGGACCTGTTGCAGTAGCTGAGCCTTGGATATGGATTTAGGTCAGGTTGAGCAGCTTTCTTGGGAAAAAGAGCTTTATGTAGAAACACTTCACATCAGGGGGAAAGCAAGTCCTTCCGTCTAGTTGTAACCATCTAGTTGATGCCAGATGTAAGGAAAGCCACCATGATTCAGATCTCTTATTGTCTTGTGTGCTCCCTGAGGCATATGGTGGTCCACAATGAGAATAAAGATGACAAAAGAATAAAGATCTATGTGACAAAAAGAATGACAAAAAGAATAAAGATCTGTGTGAGATCTGTGTGAGACCATACGTAATCCACATACCGGTAATCCAAGTTCCCTACATAAGCATGTATAACTGAAACAATAGAACATACATTCTCTTGAACTGTGATAATTCTAGCAAATATTGTCAATGAGAAGACTAGTAGTGAATTGCTTAGCTACATTTTTATACAGTATACATTTTTGTATACATTTTTGTATACAGTATACATTTTTGTATGAATTCCTCATCAACATTTTTATACAGTATAGGTATTTAAATAGCACCTTTAAGTGATATATTGCCTCCCAGAGGAATGATGGCATAAATGCAATACTGTATAAGAATGCTTTATTTCGGCCAAATCATGGTCACTATTTTTCTGAAACAAAAAAGGCAAAATAAGAACTGAAAGAAAGTGATGGAAGTTTATTGTAAAATTTAAACAATATGTTTTACAAAATACATTTCTCTTGAGCCTGAAATAATTAAGACTGCAATCTTATCCACATTTACCTGGTTATAATGGAATTTGCTTCTCAGCAGATATGTATAGGATTGGATTATTAATGCAATACTTAAGGGTGGGCAAACTGGGCCACTTTAGATCCTGGACCTTTAGGGATCCTGGACCTTTAACAATTGTGTAGGATAGAGAATTTCTGCAGGTGCAACTTATCATCTGTGAGATAAAAGGCTGTACCTGAAGAAATTCCCGCTTCTGTACAACTGTGCAAGGTCCAGGAGTCCTAAAGTGGCCCAATCTGCCCACCATTGCAATAGTTATTCTGCACTTTAGCTATCTACACTTTCTGTGTGCAGGACTTCCATTTTCCATTCTAAATTAGGGACCTGAACATATCCAACTTTACAATGTCAGCGAGATCCTCTAACAAGGGCAATCATAGAGATCTCCTCAAGGTAAAGGACCATTTATTTGCATACCTTAGGGTGCATTGCAGCTGCATCAGTGCTGGAAAATTAAATAGGATTGTGCCCTTAAGACATCTTTTTGAGAACATCATTCAAATACAGTATCTTAGATGTGGCCAATACTACTGCATATTAAGGCAGTGTTTTAAGGCTTCCCCGACTGAGAATAACCTGTCCTAAAATTATTTTTGCACTTTCAGCCAACAAACTGGCAAAGGAAATATAATGAAAATCATATAATCATATGTTAAATAGCTCCAGATGTTGCCTGCTATCTTCTACACAGTCTGTTTGAAATACTGCTGAAGTCAGTGGAAGTTAAGAAGTCTAACTGGTGCAGATTTTTTTTTTGTTTTATGAGCAAAAGTCTGCCAATTAAACTAACTTGAAAACCATATGCACTCACTAATAATTATGCCCAGTTTTATAATTTGAATATCTCTAATTGCAGAACATTGAAGAGGGAATTAATTCTGGAGTTGTACGGATTATTGTAGTTCTGAATCTAGCTTCATAAAGAATTAAAGAAACAAAGGGACTAGAAACTTACTTTTTCCTTAACATAAAAATGGAGATTATGAGTATTCTGAAGAAACTTCAGTTCTTAAAAAGGCATTCCTACATTAGAGAGTTTTCAGGACCTCCTGCATTTTCTTATTGCAGACACACTTATAAACTTCAGTCGGATATTAGTCTTGAAGGGCAGACTGGAGAACCAGAGAAGTAAGGAGCAGGTTGGCTGACAACGAGTAATGAACGGAACTAAAGTATTACCGCTGGAGACGGCAGCTGTCTGGTTTCTGAGAGACAGAGTGCATTAAGTTGTGTAGAAGGCATGATTTCTGTAAACCTAATTTACTTTTCTTTTATGAGTGGACGAGACCTGGGGCTGTAGAAATGCAGAGGGATTCAAGAGGAAATGAAAGTTCAGGTCTGACAGGTTGTGTGTGCAAGAATGATGAGTCAAGAGTTTGCTGCGTCTGGAGATAAAAGATAACCTGATGATCTGTGCAGCACAGAAAAGTCTGTTGAGAGGAGGATGCTGTTGGTGGAACATTGGATAAAGAAAGGATATCTGCTTTTATTTGTCTCTTCTCAAGAGGGCTGCATCATTAGAAAATACTCAGAAAAGCATTTTAATACCAATTTTAAATCCATATTTTCTTTTTAACCTGTTCCTATTAGCCCCTTTTTCTGTCCTGGGAGAATGATATGGCACACAAATAGGTTTTTCTCTAAAACTGTCTCTCAGTTAAGCTCCTCTTTTCTTCTCTTTACATCCCACAGCCATAGGCACCTGTCCCTGGCGCTATGCCGAGAGGGGACACAGGACTTCCCAGTGGGGGGGATCCAAGAAACAGACCCCTGAGGAAGAACTGGTGGAGGACCTCATGTTCTTGGAGGAAGGAGATCCGGACTGTCATTGTGGGGTGGCGGTCCGGGTGCCAGTGTCCAGGATTACCCCAGAAGAGCAGGAGAGAATGGACAAAGAGACTGAGGAATTGTGGAACAGAGTAGAGGACCCTGAGGAGGTGGAGAGGTCCCTCAGGGAATATGAGGAGAACCAAAAGAAATGGAAGGAGGTGGCTGAAGTGAGAGAGTAGCTGGCCAGGAGGAGACCTAGGATGGCCCCTGGAGAGGGGTTCACCCTTAGGAGGCCAGGACCCATCCGAGGGCCTGAGTGGTGGTGGAACCTTCCACCTTCCCCCAGGGCTGAGGGATGCAAACTCCCCAGGGGTTTGATAAAAGGGGAAAAGGTGGGAAACAAGGCAGTCTGGGTCAGGAGAAGCAGAGAGAAGGGGAGACTGTGACTGTGCTTGTGCTACATGGAAGGCCTGACCCTGAGGGAAAAGCTGTTATACTTACCTGTTGGTGAGAATGTTTAGAGGGGAACCTTATACTTACCTGTTGGTGTGAGAAATACTGTTTGGGGATTCCACAAGACTCGGATTGCTTGAGTTGCCTGTTTATTGTTGCTGTAACCGTTCAAGTCAAGTGCCTCCAGAAGTGGATGGAAGTAAAGATGTGATTGTTACGATACCCCATACGTCTCTGTGGAATTACTTCAATGGTGGTAATGACTCATTGGTTATGGGAACCCCTGGGGCCAGGGTGACCAGATGACCGGAAAAACCCGGATTTGTCCAGATTTTTAGCCTCCTGTTTGGGTGTCCCACATTTTGGCATCATTGTCCTACATTTTGGCTTCATTTTGAAACTTCGTGATCATGCACAGTACCCCATCATGCCATATGTCGTTGGATTCGTATTGAAGAGCAGAATCCAATGCAAAAATCAGTTTTGAGATATCTCTTTCCTATCAAAATTTATGGTCAAAAAAACCGAAAAACAAAAAAAATACATTTTTTGGCAATTATTTTCAGCGGGTAGAAATTTTGGCCTGGGATTAGGAATTTTGGCCTTGGGGTTCAGGAATTTTGGGTTTGGCATCTGGTCATCCTGCCTTGGGGGGATCCTGTGGGGAAGCCTCTATCCCTTCTCCCCAGCTTGCCCTCGCCTTCATATAGGCCTGCCCTGCCCAGGGAGACAGAGCACAGCTGCAGAAGGTGTTCCAGGTTTGGCCCCTTCACTTTGGGGAAAAAAGTAAGTCTTATAAGTCAGCAAATACGGTACTTAGCTGCAGTCATTGACTCAGTAGAGTGGCCTTTCAGATTACCATACATATGGCCACTGCCTCATTTTTACAATGTGGACATTGAAACCCATGGCACATTAGTTGAAAATCATGGCGCTATCTCATTCTCTCTTTTAAGGTTCCAATTCTATCCAACTTTCCAGTACATGCGATACAGCATGACAAAGAAACAGTGATGGAAACTTCCTAAAGGTAAGAGAATGTGATAACCTCAAGACGACGCTGGATTGGGCCCTTATATCTTTCCCATTTGCTTCCTGCAAAAAGCATTTTTGCCTGTTGTTTTTCTATCAGAGGTACATGTCGCCCTTAAATAGACATGATTATAGCCTATGCGAAACTACAGTTTTTGTCAAATGATAAAAATAAAACCTCCAAAATGCAGAGACTCAAATTAGATGTGGGTTGCCCAACAATTTAACTTCTAATTGGCTTGTGGTTCTTCCACAACTAGGACCCTGTTGATTTATAGTCCATGAATTCAGGAGTTGCGATCTTTTTCAGATAGAAAAGATCACACTGTTAAAAGAACAGACTGTTAAACTGTCTGTTTAACTGTTAAAAGAACAGTCTGTTAAAGAACAGACTGTTAAAATAAAAAAATTATTTGTGCATATTGGCTAGTATTGTATTAATGTGTTTCAGGCTGCAGTCCTATGCATGGTTTCTTGAGAGTAAACCATCCAGAACAAAACAGACAATGGCTGCAATCCTAAAGACACTTTCCTGGGAGTAAGACCAACTGAACACAATAGAGCTTACTTTTGAGTAGACATGGTTAGGATTGCACTCAATATGTTTTTTGCCACTGACTAATTAGGGGTTTACATTAAAATAAAAATAGCTTTGTAGAGACTTGGGATTGTGGTAAGGAGGTGAGAAGGGAGTAGGTCTTTATTCCTGTGTTGATCTCCTTTTGAAAAATCCCAACAGAAACTGGTATGAGCTCCCAAAGCTGCCATTTCTTTCAGGGAAAATGTTTTTAAGGGAGGAGGATGTGGGCATTCTCAGTGGTAAAGCAGCACAAAGGGATGAAGACCACCTACCTCCATGCCAGAGCGACAATCTAAATTGGACCTCTTCCATGATTGCTATTTTTTAAATTGCAAACTCTAAACTAGATCACTAAACTAGATTTCTATGTATTATATAAGGAGGCTAGTGCTGTTGTAGTACTAACCTGAACTACTGTAGTTTTTACTAGCAATAGCTGGAAATGCCTTATAGGTTCACTTTTTACTTAATGTCTGTACTTAAGGTACTTTAAAGGTACACCAATGTTTTTAAAATGTGAGGACCAAGCTATCCAAGGATAAAAGCAACTTCTTCAGTGTTTGTTCAATATGCTATTGGGTCTGCTATTCTGGAATGGAAAATGAGGCTAACCATTACACATCACATGAGCACACATGCGCCCACTCACACACACACAAACACAAAGCAGAAAGCAGTGGAAACAAGTTTATTCAAATTTCCCTTTCAGTTGCTTTTCTTGTCCAAATTTTCTTCTTTGCTATTAAGAATTAAGTGCAACACAATGGGACTTGTATTTTGAGTAAACATGCACAGGATTGTGCTGTTAAGTGCTCTATGAATTGTGAACTACAAAAGAACTACAGTAGTAATATGTTGTTTCCTGATCCAGATAAAGATATAGGTACATTGCTGCACAAATATCACACAGGTAGACTTGTTAGGGCCTTGTGTTGTTTCCTCTGAATCCCAAGAAGCCCCTCCATCTGTAAAAGTAACTATGGGCACAATCCAGGGTAACTACGGGAGCACGTGAGAGACATTATGTGCACCCGTAGTCTCTGCATCACCTAGTGAAAACCTATGGGAAATTCATATTGCAATCCAGAGTAAGTTGTTCTTACTCCAGAGCAAGGACTCCCCATAATTACTTTGGTTTTCACCCTATGTGTTTTACCATTTCTTTCCCTATATCTCAATTCAGAAGAATATTATACATTCTTATAAATACTGTCATTCTGCTAGAAGGGGAGATGCTGTAACTTACCACATCAATTCTGGAGGAGATCCAGAAGTAGCTAAATAACAGGAACAGGAAATAACTACCCAAAGCTTGCCAGCTGCCAACAAAATTTCAACCTGCTTGAATGACTTTCTGGTCCAACTTGCTAAAAACTGTGATCTTGAGTTAAAGATAGCACATCGCAAATAACATAGGGTAAATTTTGGTCTGAACTGAATGGACCCCTAGTTTAAGTTTACCAAACTTGGAATAGCCACATAACTCCTGTTTATTTATGACTTGACAGTGCAAAGTGCTGGGCATATACAGTAAGGTGCCAAGCACCCTCAATTTTCTAAGCACAAGGAGACAGCAGAAGACCCTTGATAGTAGGTTGCTTGTCTTTTGGCATGCACAGTATATTTAAGGATGCATTGAAATGAGAGACTGGGGATGAAATAAGGACTTCCTTTAAACCCTGAATGTATGTGCCAATAAGAGGCTATGAGGGAAGATCAAGCCCACGTCCCAACTAAACTTTGTTCATAGCTCACATCAACAGAGATCCTGGGCACATCCCATTTTTTGCTATCATGAAGGATTCAGTGCCTAAGAATCCTATGCTAACTAATTGGCACAACTCTTCAGTCTCCCTGTTCTCCTGGTGATGTTGGGAGGCAAGTGCTTGTCTGCAGTGGCCTAACCCTCCCCAAGGAGTGGCACAGAAGTGACATTCCCAGGCCAGCACAGGAGTTATGCTGGACCCTATACCGGTCTAAGCCTGCTATCCTAAAGACACTTTCCTGGAAGTAAGACTGATTGAACACAATGGGGCTTACTTTTGAGTAGACATGGTTAGGATTATGCTCTAAGTGGAGGTTAGGGTTGTAGCCTAAGGCTGCAATCCCATATATACTTTCCTGGGAATAAGCCACATTGGATACAAAGTACTTACTTCAGAGTAAACATGCATAGGATTGTGCTCTAAGTGTACTATCATGACTTGCAAAATACCAAGGACTTCATTCCATGTGTACACCTGGTACAGAGTTTCACCCACTTGTTATTTTCCCAGTCCCCGTGTTCTGGTTCCAAAATCCCATTGCGCCCAACAAACATCGTTCAAGTATCTGTCTGGCCCTGATTAGGCTAAAGCCTTCTGCTTTGCCTTCAACTACTATTTGGAATTTAAATCAAAAATATTCACAAACTTTCAAGTTCCTAAGTAATTTTCTCAGATCCCCTCTTCATTTGATCCAAAGGTACTGTTCTCTCCAGACTCTCAACACTGATCAATGCAATTTCTGGATTTGTTTTTTATTTTACTTGCTTCCTATTGCAGCAATCAAATACACTTGGATCTCTGTTGGTGGTCTCATATCCTCTATGACTGCATAAACTAAAAGGACGAATCCTGCAGTTGATACTATATATTCTATCAACTGCAAGAACAAGGGCTATTATTCAAATATATGCAAAATATATAAACATTATTCTCAGAACCTCCAAATCAAATCTCTTTATCATATAAACATTTGATAGCTGTATTCCTACTGGAAAGCTAATCTGCTAAGAGTTTTTAAAGATTTAATATGTGATGTTTTAAACCAGCAATTCTCAAAGTCCTATTTGGACATTGAAATAGTGGTAGGTATTTTTGGGGAAGGAGTGCATCAAGGAGAGTACTTCACAGCACCACAGTGATTTCAATGATGCTGGGATCAAGGGGGTTTTACATAATGGAAGAATGCATTGGCCTCTGGAAGAATCTGGGAGACTTACAGCTCCATTTGCAGGACTAATACCTCATATCTCTTTATCAATATTCTGATTCCCTGAAGTCAATGGAATATGGGAAATGTACATGAATCCCTATGCTATGATAAATGCACATGTATTTGATGTACTGTATGATTTGGGTAATAATAAAGAAGGGGGATATTGATATATGAGTGTAACAGACATTTAAAGAAAAAAAATCACAGGTGTATGAATAGTAGAAGAATGTGGTGTTCATTCAGAACCGGTAAACAGAACCTTTATTGGCATTTCATGGGAGGTGATTAAGCAATAATACTAATTGTATTTTTATTATTTTGATATAGCAGGCATGGTCTGGTGGTTGAATGAAAGGCTGCTGAAGAAAGCTAAGCAGGAAAAGACTGGACAACTCTTGGATGAGAGACCTGAAAGCTGACAAAGTTGTCATCGTGACCAGAGGTGTCGCTGTTTACAGCCTCGCTGACCTGAAAGGCATTCCCTAATGTAAGAAGCGATGATGATCCGGCTGTGAAGGATTCAATCTGGAAGAGAAGAGTTCTACAAGCTGTCCATAGAACAATTACCTACCTTACAAGGTTGTTGTGAGGTCAAAATAAAGAGATACATGAAAGGAGCCTCAAAGACTCCTGTGAAAATGACATTCCTAGCATTCAGGTGTACCACGGGTAGCAATGGAAACTTCACCAGTGGCTAAATCCTCCCACCACCAAAATCAGGACTCAGTAAATAAACAAACAAATGCTAGAAACTTAGGTAAAGGTAAGCAACCCTGGCAGGTTGCCCTACCAGCTGTGCATGGCTGCAGTTTGCCCCGTTGCCTATACAGGCACCAGACAACACTGTTGGGTATGGTGCTCATCCCTGATTCAAAGCCAAGAGGCAGTGTTGTCCAAAGACATCTCCTAGGTCATGTGGCCAGCATGATGTCACGGAACACTGTTTACCTTCCCACCAAGGTTGTACCTATTTATCTACATGCATTTGCATGCTTTCAAACAGTAAGGTTGGCAGGAGCTGGGCTAAGGATGGGTGCTAACACTGTCTTGCAGCACCCACGTCTCGAACCCTGGCCTCTCAGATGACAGACACAGTAAAATGGATATGCAAGGTTTGCCTATTTTAAACATTCACATTTAAAGAAGATTTGTTTATTTTAAACAATATAACAAATGCTTTATGTCACTTTTGCAAAGACTAACACTGGTGCAGCATACCAGTGCAGAGGCTGTTCAGGATTGTGCCCTACACAGTTTTATATATTTACCATTTATCTCTTGGGATACTTCAAATAATGTAATCCTTGGATATAACCTGAAGTTTAGTTTTTTTCTTAAATTAAAAATAAGAACATTTTGCTACTTTAATGAGCTTCTACCCTGTCTGAGACCTCCCTCCTGTAAAGTTAAGATGACTGAGTCAGACAGTTCAAAATTAAGTAGATTTTAAAAATGTAATCTCAAATCCCAAAGCACGTCATTAACCTTTTTTATATATTTAATTTTGCTAATGGAGCAGAATTTAATGTTTTTCACTGAAAAGAAGGAACAGTTGGAGGGGAGACGGACACACACCAGATTGTTCTCATCAGTGAAGGATGAAAAGAAATTAATGAACAAAAGAGTTTATTTCCATGCAATTAAGCCTTCCATGGCATCAGCACAAATTCTCATTAATAAATAGCTTTACATCCGAAAGCAAAAAAAACCAAGGAACTGTGAAGAGGATGGAATGCTATATGAAGGTATAAGCAAATCTTTCTGACTTGATGTTTTTAGGATCTATGAATGAAATACTCATAGATTAACAGAGGAAAGGTGGGATACAAGTCAAATAAATAAATAAATAAATAAATAAATAAATAAATAAATAAATACAGCCCACTTCTATAATGGCACAGGCTATGCTCCATCCTGCAGGAGATTTGGATCTCCTGGAGTCCCCAAGCTTTCACCCATTCTCTGTCCAGCCACCTCCTCTAAACTGAGACTACCTGCTCTGCCAGGCCTTCTGAAGTTTGCCAGTGTGTGCTGGAAGGCTCCAGCCGTCCTGTTCAATAGCTTGAACTGGCATCGAGTGCTTGACATCTACTTTTCTGCAGCCAGCACCAATTGAACAGGCTGCCCAAGAGAGAAAAATGAATATGCTATAAAGTGCTGTTGACAAAACAAGATCTTGGGAATTGTTACTGAACAGAGTTGTCAGCAAACTTATAAATCTAGGGCAGGGTGTCCAAACACCATCCCAGGGGCCAGATGCATGAAGCCCATGGCAAGCCTCCTTACGGCCTGCAGATGAGCCCTGTAAGAGCAGGGTGACCATACAGAACGAAGCATTGCAGAGAAGAGGGAATTTAGGTGTACCTCACCATAGAAGAATTTAAAACTCAGCACCTGCCTAAATACCCTGCTTTATTCAATGCTTAAAAGTAGAGGCACTCTGTCCTCCATTCTGTATGATCACCCTGTATAAGAGGCAAAGGCAGCTCTGATCCCCCACACCTCTAGAGGGTATTCTGAAAGCTGTGGAGGCTGCACACGCCACGTCTTAATGTGTATGAAGGTGCTTATGAACTGGTTTAAAGATCACACCCTCTCTTTGTCTTAGAAACTGTTTATGAAAGTTGAATTCATTCTTAAGTTTTTCTCTTGATATATTCACGTATGTATGTAAATTTAAATAAATACTCTTTTCTTATCCCCAACACAGTGCCAGAGAGATGATGTGGCCCTCCTGCCAAAATGTTTGAACTAATCTAGGATCTACAGCACAATCCTAACTATGGCTGCAATCCTAAAGACACTTTCCTGGGAGTAAGACCCATTGAACACAATGGGGCTTACTTTTGAGTAGACATGGTTAGGATTGTGCTCATAGTCTACTTAGATGTAAGCCCCATTGTGTTCAATGGGTCTTACCCCCAGGAACGTGTATTTAGGATTGCCGCCCTAGAATAGAGTTTGAAATAATAAGATTAGCATACTGAGTGTTGAATCCATCTCTAGCTATGATTAAGATCAGACCTGAAGAAGAATTCTTGGATTGCCCTCTGGTCTTCCCTCCCAAATTCTTCTCCCTTGAGTCCCCTTATTCCTAAATAGTTAAACCTTGCTATTGGTTGAAGCTACAGTGGCATATCCAGAGCAGGATGATAGACAGTGGTCTGCTGCTTACATTGTTTTGTGACTGACCAGATATTTGTGAATATCTGGTAAATATTGTTCAGGGCCACTAGCTCTTGGAGAAATGAACCTTCTCAAGGGGAACGGGGTCTTCTTCCTAGGTGCACTGCTTCACAGTATACCGTGTATCAGAAAGTGAAGGAAAGGTGAAATCTCTGCTCTCCACATGGCTGAAATTGTTGCAGCTGTAGGCTCAGGCAGTAAATAGGACTTAAAGAAAAGAAATTGAGATGCTGGCTATATGATTGAGGTTGATGGATTGGGAAGATGAGTGTGATGGAGTTTGAGTTTTACTGGGAGAAAATTTGACTTTGGCTTGGAAAGCAGCTGAGCTGCTTCTGAGTTTGGTGGAAAGTGACTTATTTTACTCAGGAAATTTAGGAAAACTTTTTAAAAATTTATTTATGTATCATGTTTATGTATGGGATGAGAGGGGAACAAGCCCTGGTTTAAGCGGTTGATTTTTGACTTTGGCTTTTAGTCTAGTAAAAGTGTAGTCATTAGCATTCCAGAACATCCCTTGAGGAGACCAAGCAAAATGACTTCATTAACGTTAATAATGTAGTTGAGTTACTATGATCTTTTAAAATTGTAATTAGGACAATATATTTGTAATCATAACCCTCCAGCAGTTATTAACCTCTTTCATCATGAACTCATGTGGGCAACAGGGAAAAAATGGAGATTCTTGCATAATGGAGCATTACCTTCATCCTGGAACGGGGAAAAACATTCTTCTTCTTCCCCCTCATTTAGTCTCTGGGTCAAAAGTGAACACAGAGAGCAGAGCAAAAAGAAGTGTTGCAAGAGGAGTAAACAACACGTTGGTGTTAGCAATAGGAGGAAGATACATTTTTTGAGTTATATATAGATGAATGTCATTGTATCCATGTGGGTCTGCTCCCAGATTCCTCCATCGATACAAAAAATCATGGACAATCAAATCTGGGCTTTGGGCTTTGAAAGCAACCTCAGTCTTGCTCCAGTCACGATTTTAGCCCTTCTGAGCCTTGCAGAGGTCATGCACCACTGCACAAACTCCTTCAAGGATCCAAATGGTGCCCAAAGCCTTTTCAATGTGACATCCGGTTTTTGCTGAAACTAGAAGTCATGTTAGAAAGACTGTGGGTGGCATTCTGAACCCGGGAGAAGCAATGCCCAGTGACTCAGGGCTTCTCCAAAGTGCAGAAAATTTCCCAGACACAGTTGGAATGAAGTACTGGTCACATCTGGGAGGTATGGAGGGCGGGGGGCATCTGCGGGGTTCAGCATTTGCAGTAAGGCAAATTCACAGATGTCAGATCCATGGATAAAAGAGTCCTTACATGTATTCAGAAAATATAAAATCAGTTTGATCTTTGCAGCAACTAAGCCAGTGTTGTCTTCTGGTGTATTCTTTGGAGCAAGGCCCAATGGCTGCGCAAAGATGCACTGCGCATGTCGGACATGCGCTGTGCATTTGTGTGTGGCTATTCCGCCTTACTTGGGAGGCCGAACGGCAGCAAGGAGCTGCAACTCGACCTCCCGAGTGAGGTCAAATGGCTGTGCAGAGGCGCAGACTTCCTTTGCCCTCAGAGAGAAGGAAGTCAGAAGGCTTCAGAAGAGTACTGCGCAGGCATCAGAGTTGGTGCCTGCGTAGTACTCTTTCTGAAGCCAGTTGGCTTCAGAAGCGACTGTGCAGGTACCAACTTTGGCACCTTGCACAGTTCCGGAAGAGGGCGTGTGCACATCTGGAGGGTGACACGTGTGTCGGGGGGGTGACGCGTTGTGCCCCCACACTGGGTGATGCATGTACTCAGGTTGCCCCTGGTCCCAAGTATTGTAATAGGTTTTCTTCAAAGTAGACATGTATAGACTGGTGTTTCATGAGAGGCTCATCAGGTGCTGGCATAGCACTGAAACCAGCTGTATCCCAGCTGGAACTATTTTTTGCTTGTACTGCAAGACATCACTTGTATTGCAGGACAAAATTTATCAGAAATAATTGCTTGTCTTGCAAAACACTCTCAATCCAAGGTTTTATTGTATATGGAAATGAAAGCTAGTTCCATACAGTATCAGAATTATATCTCATTGGCTCTCTGAGAAATCAGTATCATGGGCAAGTTTTATGTTTGGAGCAAAAAATGGAACAAAAAATTCACTTTTTACTTTCTAACAATTCTTTCTAAAGAGTGGACCCAAGTTTGCCATTTGTCATATGCAAAATAAAGATTTTAACCAAGTCAAGACCTTTTAAGACTGTCTCTTTTAGCTCCATAAGACAAAGGGGGGGGGGAACTGTGGCAAAAAAAAACACACAAAACTTTGATCTCAGCGAGGTGCTAATTTGTAAGTTCTGGGAGTTGTTAAGAACTTAGGATGCAAAGAATCAGTACATAAACAATGATCTTTATCTGCCTGGCTATTACTGACACATTACTCTCTGGGAGCATTCATTTGCACCAGTTTTTGAAGACAAGTGTCAATAAAGGAATTAGACCAGACACCTTGAGTCCATCAGATTTATCTCAGTTTGCTGATAGGAACAGTAGGTGACATTAAGTCACAGAAAATACTTCAAAGTCTCCCTGGCCCTCAGTTTTCTATCAAAGCCAAACAACATTTACTGCTTTGGTAGCAACAAACAATGTGTAAAGAAGAATGCAGCTGGGAGATGAAAGCAAATTGTCCACTTGGCAAATACAAAGCTTTCACATCCAGTGTTCTTTAGCAGACCCAATACAATGGTTGTTGTTTCTTGGAAATTAAAATGGTTTCTAACTTTATCTTGACTGTTTTGAAAGGAAACATTTATTTTGGAAGGAAGGATCAAGACAGAAAGCGTGCACCTCCTCCAAAATGCAAGCTTTTAATCTGGGTGTTTCTGCAAGTACAGCGGGCAGTAATGTGTAAAAGTCCTCACTTTTACATTTTGCCTCACAACTGAGGAAGATTAATCTGTTCGATGACACTTTCAACTTGTGCAGACTATCAGCTCTCTCTCATAGTGACTTGTAGCAAGAGATGAGAAGAGCCATCAATATAATACAGCGATTCTATTTTGTTCTGAAATTCCAAAGTTGCACTGAAATATCACAGTTATAATCAAGAGAAGAGGTTCGCAACCCCATACATACTTTGGACATACATAAACCCCAACATGCAGGACGTTATGGCCATTTCACAGTTGTATGATGGCTGCCAAAAGAATGCTCTCCTGGTGGCCATTTTGGGAGGACATTTTTGGAGTATAGCAATAACATTTCCTATGCCCACTGGAACAGATGTAGATAATCTCACTCATTTTTAAAGGATGCTATTTTTTCTTCCTTCTTTTAAGGCTCTAATCCTATGCACACTGACCTAGGAATAATTCCCCTTCAACTCAGGAAGACATATTTTTGAGTATATGCGCATAGCCTTTTTCATTTTTTCTTTCTCTCGCATGATCTTAAGCAGCATTCCTATACACACACCTAATTAAAAGTATCCCTTACTGAACTCAATACGATTTCTTCCTGCCTAGCCATAGGATGGTGTTGCATATTTATCCATTCTCATTTCCCTTTTTTCCAACAATCCAGAAGATCCACATGTACAAAGCTTCTATGCTAGTTTCTCATCTATATCTTCCTATGAAAACATTTCCCACTTCAAGAGGAGAATTAAATCAGAGCTCAGGATTGGGCAAGTACATTTCTGGGAGCCTAATGCAGATCTAAAGGACTTAGGTGAATGTGTTCGTACACTAGAAGTGTGATTATGGATTGCGTGTGCATCCTCCATTGAATACTGAGGATTGAACTGAATGTATATTTTCTATTAAGTAGCATTAACTAAGTTTCTTGTTGTTTGTTATCCATTCATAGTACAGGCAAATGGTTGCACAGAAGATTAAAGTACCGTATATCTTATTTTAACTTCAAGTTATGATGAACAGCAAGTTGGCTTCTGTACATTTTATTCAGTAAATAGCTTGAATGGTGATCTAACACAAACATTTTACTCTGCATTTCTCTGACTATCTAGGCAGGCAGCCTATAATTAAATCTGAAGCATGCCTGCCACAAGCAAACTTTTGGTTTAGTAAATATAAACCAGCAAGCTAAATGTGATTTTGAGGAGAAGTTAATTGTTACCAGTTCCATCATTCAATGAAAATATGCAGAGGTTAATACAGACAACAGTTGTATGTTTTCCAGAAAAGCTCTGAGCACCCAAACAGTCCAAACAATTCTCATAAACATCCACTCACATGAGGAAATGTAGATTGTGGACTGGTAGGTTATCAGTTCAGTACCACCATATCGATGGCTCCCGTGTGACCAGATGCCGCAACTGGAAAAGAGGACAAGGCCCTCCCAAAATGTATGACATCCAAGAAAAACGTTGGACAAAATAAAAGCTAAAAATAGCTTTCATGTAGTTAAACACTATATTATGTATTATTAAATTCAAAACTATTCCATATAATTTATTAATTAGAAGGCTACATATTGCCTGCTAACAAGGAAAAGGAAGACAATAATTTTTTCCATTGCATAAGGCTAGAAAAGGGACATGTCCAGAAAAGAGATAACATATGATCAGCCTGCTGTATCTACTGTTTCATTTATCTGTGGATACGGGCAGCACCCCTCTCGGCCCCCACCATCCAGAGGCCAGGCTGTGACATTCTTAGGCCTGCCAAGGTCACGGACAGACATCTTTGGCTCAGTGGGGGCTTGAAAGCCCCTCCCAAGAATCTAGGCCACAGGATTGGCATTTAGATATATCCACAGTTTTGGCTATCTGTGGGAGGTTTCAGAACTGAACCCCTGTGGTTAAGGAGTCACACTTGTACCTGTATCTGTTTCCATTACAGTGCCTTCCAAGCATTACAACTAGATAGGAGATTTGCAGACTTTTTAGACCAAATTACAGGAACATTTGTGGTAGGACTTCTCATGGTAGAGCGTTTATTGCAAAGGCAGAATGGATTGATGGATAGTTGGTCTTGTTAAACAGAAAGATTGGCAGGAGAGAGAAATGCAAGAAGAAGGAAAAGGGAACAAGGCGGCTGATATAGGTGGGTCACCCAGTATCCATCATTCTGCTGGAGGACAGGGAAGAATTAATGTCCAGCTTGTCAGATTGGTTATAAGTGGATGGGATTGGTGATTTATTGAAGGAGTACTGAATGGCTGTTCGTATTTCTTTGTCACAATTCGGCAGTGCAAAATTTGGATCAGTGTGGTCTAAATTAATATAATTCAATGTGAAGTGTGAATTAATGTAAAAGAAAGGGTACAGGCATGGCATCCCCCACTTTCTGACAGTTGGTTTTTTGACAGTTTTGCTCTTTCAATACCTTTCACTTATACCCAGGACACATTCATTCAACACATGCTTCAGTCTTTCAACCTTTCTCTGCTTGTCTAAATGCTAAAATTGTCTTCACTGATGCTGATTTGTATGAGACATGGTGATGTCTCATACTGGTAAATAACTGGTACATAACCATCTCAATAACTACGTCTCAACTGGTAATTAAACATCATACAAATACATAATCTATTCACTGCACACATATACCGAATCCTACAATCCAGAGTAACTGCGGGAGCATGTAAGAGACATTTACGTTGACGTAGTTATGGCACCATCTAGTGAAAACCTATGGGAAATTCATTTTGCAATCCAGAGTAAATTGTTCTTACTACATAGTTACTCTGGATTGCGCCCTTTGTTTTACTATAATTTGTTATATATTTTGGCTATACTGTATGTCAATAAATATTCGTTTAATCGTGTGCAAGTGATTTTAATGTCTTTTTTGGTCACCATTTTGCATTTGCAAGCTGAAAAAATCTGGGTTCTGCTGGGTTTTCAACTGTTTTCACTTTTGGATGGTGCTGTGATCCCAATCCATCATTGGGGGATGCTTGTACAAGTATATGAGGAGGAGGAATTATAAACATGAGAATTTCTTTTTTCTTTCAGGTTAACTCCTCCTTCTAGAAAAGGAGGTGAAGGGCGAAATCCAGAGTAACTACAGGGAATCCTTTCTCTGGTGTAAGAACAGTTTATTCTGGATTGCAATAAGTGGTGTTCTTACACCGGAGAAAGGACTCCCTGAGTTACTCTGGAGTGGTGTCACAGGTGGAACAGAATGTCCGCCTGCTCTATCCTTGTTATCTTTCTCATCCAGTGAGGTAACAGGATTTACCTGGATAAACATGGGGTGGGGATTAAAATATTTGTGGGTTGAGTGCCTTACAAGCCCCTCCTTTTATAGGAAATTCACCCCCGTTGGACACAATGAGCTTACTTCTGAGTATACATCAATAGGATTGGGCTGAAATACACTTGTCCATTAGCAGAACAAGTGCATTCAACAGTGGAACAGGCCCACACACATCAGCTGTTCTGTTGGTTTACAAAAATCCTTCTTACGTACTTTATTATTTTTTAAACTCTTGTTTGTGGCTTACAGTGTTCTGCTGTCTTCAATTTGTGGCCATTCAATAACCACTAGTTGCGATTCTGCCAGTAGCTGCCCCCTTACAGAAGCTGTTCTGGGCAACCACAAAGATTTGGAAAATCGGGATGCAATTGAATATTTAGAATAGGATTGTTCAGCTGTTGAGAAACCTGGAAATCTTGGCAGTGTTCAAAAAATGATTAAAGACCACAAAGAAGTGAAAAACAGTTGTACATATTATATAAAATATATGATTTATGGGCATATGGACATGCTGTATTATGTCAAGCCCAACAGTTGAAGGATCAAATTCACTCTGAACAAGCATGTAGTAACGATTTGCGAAAGGTTTCCATGGGTCCATACAAAGATTCTATAGGTATAGAAGCTAGTTTTCCACCCATGTGCCATGCAGAACTGGTGTACAGCAAAGAAAAAGGGCCTGGAATGGCAATATTGTCTAAGTGCTCATGTCTTTATGCAGGTGTGGGCAAGGTAACTGGGAAAACAAGTTTCTATAGGCTTCATTTGGCCCTAAGACATTCAGACAGTTAAATGGGGAAAAAAGCAGGCTTCCGTCGGTCTTGAAAGACAATGGTATCGTGCTCAGTGCTGCATACGCTGCATGCAAAGCACAAAAGCCTAGGTTAGATTGTTATGGAGGATAGGCTGTTACCCAAGCAGCAAATCCCCCCTCTCCACGCCACTGAATTAGTCCAGTGGAAAGGCAGAGCCAATACGATTGGATCCAGCTGGCGTTGCAGAGCTGGGCTAAGGACAGGAGCTCACCCTGTCTTGTGGGGCTGATCCGGGTCTCGAGCCCTGGCCTGCTGGTTAACAGGCACAGCGTCTTAACCAGAAAGGGAAATGTGAGTGGTGAAATGGTAGCTTCAGTTGTATACCCTCCAGAATGATTCTAAAGTTAGAGAATGACATCATTAAAACCCTAAAGTACCAATATTTTTATTTAAAATCTAGAAGTTAAACTGATTTCAAACTGGTATTTAGAAAGCTGCAAATACCCCTAGTAGTGCCAACACACCTGGGTACTGCCTGCCTGAGTAAGGCTGTGGGAGGCTCAGGAGACTGATTTTCTGTGGGATAAAGAATTAGGCAAGTGTGTTCAAAGGAAATGTTTGTTTAGAAATAAAAATGGAATAAGGTAGAAAACAGGAAATGTTTGTTTAGAAATAAAAATGGAATAAGGCAGAAAACAGAGAGTACAGTTTGCTCCTTGTGCCTTATGCAAAATTTAAAAAGAGCAAAATGGAACTTAATTTTTCCCTGTTTGAAAGACACAATGCTCTCTAGCCAGCAAAATCAGTATTTTTCTGGCACTGAAGAAGAGTTTTGGGGGGAGATTTTTTTGGGGGAGACCACAGCTTTTATCATGACTTTCACAATTCAGAACAAACTGAACACAGCTGAATCAGCTCTTTTATCCCATTTTGGGGAGACTCCCTTTTCTCTTCCCAGCTCTGATACCCTGGTTTGAAATTAACCATATCCTGCTCAGGTCCGGTTAGTAGATTGGACATTGACTGGATGTGAAATAATCCCATCAGGGATCTAGGAAGGTTCTGATCAAGAATATTGTTGTCTGGGATAATCAGACAATCATGGAACTCAACATTTTAGGAAGAAAGGCTACATGTGATATGAGAGCCAGAGCTTAGAAAAGACTGGAAGATATAATGGGTTACACCAGGCCAGCATCAGTGAATCATTTAGTGCTGTCATTTAGGGGAAAGGGGATCCTCAATACAGGGATATTTGCCCTGTAGGTATGTTTTGCTTTTTAGGAAAATTGATTATTTCTTTCCCCCTTATCCAAAGCAAGATCTTTGCTGCAATGGGAGCTTTGGACAACTTATCTATATTAATTTTAGCTATTTTAGCTAACTGATATCTGTATTAATAATTACTTTGCCCAGTGATATTTTAAATATTTTTGCCTCAGACTCCCTCAGACAAATGAGATTAGTCACATAGTGTAGTTGTGGGCTGCTGTTCAAGAACCCCAAGTCTAGAACTCTTCTGAGCAAGTAGAAATAGTGGTTCTTTGGATTCCAGCTTACATCTTTTCATATGGTTTAAAATTTAAACCCAGTATTCAAGCTTGGGAAAGGGAGACAGATGAATTTGTTTTCAGTTTATTTAAATATATTTTGTAAGCTCCCCAGGAGGTAAGCTACCCTGGGTAATGGGGCAAAAAAGGTAGCATAAGAAATGTTTGAATAAATTTTTGGTTTTTTTTATTTATCTAGCCATCATTATTGTTCTAAAATCAAATCCTTATTTTCAGTCAGAAAGCTTTGACGGAGGTCTTTTGCTGTCAAATGAATAATACATTTATAATTTATGTGGACTAATTCAGGGCAATGGGCCATGTTGTTCTTGCTTGAAACATAGTCTGTGGAATACATCTCTGTTTGTCAGACTGAAGGCCCAGAACTATCTAGCTGTTCAGTGCTGTTGCTGCCATGTGCTGTTGCTGCATCTTGTGGTGGAGTGGCAGTCACAGAGGCATCCTCAGATATAGGAATATTTATTCTCTTGCCACTGTTGCACTTTGGCTGCAACAGTGGAGAGGCTTGAAAAAGGCGGGATATGATATGGCAAACTCAATCAACACTGGATCTACCCCCGCTGCAGACTTTCCCGCTCTGTTTCACTCCCTCTCCACCCTTTATTACTCCCTACCTGCCCCTCTTTGCCCTCTCTGCTCTTCTGGTGGGTTGCTCGCTGCTCCTGGCATGAAAGCTGGCATGCCTCAAACCAATCAAAGGGGGCAGAAGACCAGAAGAGCAGGTAAAGTGGTGGTGAGACTGGATTGGGAGTGTGTGTGATGCGCTGGGAAGGATTTTGGCAGATATGGTATCTGCTTGATCTGGAGCCCCTAACCAAGGCCCAGCATGTCCCAGTGGAGCCTGCTGCTCAATGGTGCCTATTGGAGCCTGGTAAGGATTTCTGGTGCCCTGAAGGGATGACCAGTGTCTAGTGCCCAGTGCCCACTGGTGTCTGGTGGTGTCTGCTACCTGGTGGTGCCCACTGGTGCTCAGTGGTTCCTGCTACCCACTGCACAGTAGTGTCTGCTGTCTAATGGTGGCCGGTATCCCCAATAGGATACCCATAGTATGCAGCTGCCTACTGCTTTCCACTGCTGCCCCCAGATATCCTCTGGTGCCCAGTGCCTGTTAGTGCCCAGTGGTGTCCACTGCCCACTGGTGCATGCCATCTGGTGCCAATGCCTGGTGTCCAGGACCCACAAATATTGTTGAAATTTTACTCCTGCAATGATGGGTCAATGCCACTAGTTGTAGAATAAAAGCATATAAAAGCCTGATGGAATGAAGGGGCACTTTTACCTCTTACTCAGCACACAGCTGGGCAGAATACTGCTGACATGGGTTTGCTTGTATTTCTTAAAGAGTAGAAACTATATGTTAAGGACGCCAGTGTACTACCAGCTCTCAGTCTGTAGTTTATTTTATTTTATATGATTTAACAACAGCACAGAGGGAATGGTAGAGGCAAGTATAGCAAAGCAATTTTTTGATCTTTGTGATAGCAGCCTTACTGTATGTAGATGACTGTAGAAGTCTTTCACTTTTATGAACGCAGTCTAATTTTGCATACCAACATTTTCTGCTGTAAGTTTATAACTACTGATATATTCTACAGGAACTGTTCTATTATTCTTTTGATCTTACATGTGACATCTGATGACATAATTCCATTTATTATTGTTTTATTAATAGCATCCATTTTATTAAACTCATGTGCAAACACCCATGTGATGGCCATATGCAAACATAAGGGATCAGTGGGAAAGCAAATCATATATGGGAAAAATCCAGAGTAACTACGGGGAGTCCTTGCTCCAGTGTAAGAACAACTTACTCTGGATTCCAATGTGAATTTCCCATAGGTTTTCACTAGGTGGTGCAGTAACTACGGGTGCACGCAAAGTCTCTCACGTGCTCCTGTAATTACTCTGGATTTGGGGGTATGTAAGAAAACTGAAGAAGAGGATTCAGAAAAGGGTAGAGCAGAAAAATAAAAAGGCATGACCTCAATGGACTAAGGATGTATTTTTGAACCACCAAGAACTTTCCTCTAAAAAAGGGAAGAAAGGTAATGACTATCAGCTACCCATAGCATCCTGTTTTGTGATAATAGAGAGAGCCTATAGCCTACCTTTATGTGCCTGGAATGACACTCTTTTTATGTCTTTCCTTCCACCCAGCATTCAAGATCCAAGCCTACGGAAGAAATTAGTCTACACTGTCAGCTTCCTAAAGTTATAGCATCTGTTTCTATTTTTTCTATGTCCCCCAATCACAGTTTGAGTGGACAGCTGTGAAACACATGTACCATAGGCCTTTGTATATATTATTTTAAGGAACTCCACAACAAGACCATTACTTTCCCACAGTGGTCTTGTCAGTAGAATGCAGTTTTTTTTAAAAGGCTGGTTTTGCAGAGAAGGACTGCAGCTTGTTTGCTTGTTTTCCTGAAAGAACATATAGGCAATATAGCAATTTTGATGTTTTGATAAATGTAGCCATGCAGAAGCTTGTTTGATTAAAAGGACTCCTTCATAATTAATGTATTCTTAAACATTTACTTAAAAGAGATATCCATAAACAAATGGGAAGGTCAGGTCAAATTTCACTGGGGGACACATGTCATGCTGACCCTGTGGGAACAGTGACATCAGACAAAAGGAGGAGGCCTTTGGAAACCTTGTGGTTGTAACTGTTTTTATAAAAATGGCACTTTATTTGTAAATATCTCCTAAAATGGTACTTTCTCCCCAGAAAGAATTCACTGCAGGGAATTCACAGATGGGCATCCCTTATCAGAGGTGATTGGGAACAGAGGTATATGGACATCATATTTTTCTGTATTTTGAAATATTTGCATATATGTAATGAGAGATCTTGGGGATGGGTTTCACTAATTCATTTACATTTCATATTCCCCTTAATACATATCTCCTGACAGTGATATAATACAATATTTTTTAAACAGTTCTGTACACAAAACAAGGTTTGTGCATGAAACACAGTTTGTGATTTTATGTCATCAGGAAGAAAGGTTTTAAAAAGAAATTTTGGCCCCCAAAAGTTCTGTATTTTGGAATACAGTGGCACCTCACGTAACAAATTTAATTTGTTCCAGAGGCATGTTTGTTACGTGAAACATTCTTTAGGTGAAGCAGATTTTCCCATAGGAAATAATAAAAACTCAGATGATTGGTTCCACAACCCCCAAAATATTCATATAAAAATATTAACTGGATGTAAAAATGATGACAAAACACTGGAATTGAATTCAAAACATGCATTCAATGAACATGATCCTATGAAATCTACTTAGGCTGCAATCCTAAAGATACTTTCCTGGAAGTTAGCCACATTTAATACATGGAGTAAGCCCCATTTAACATGGGAGTTAAACATGGGAGTAAGCCCTATTTAAAATGGTTAGGAGGCTGCAATCCAAGATGCTTTCCACGTGTCTCCCAACTTTCTCCTTCTCTTCATCCTGAGCCTCTGTCCCCTGCTCCCTTCTGGCTAGCCCTGAGCTGCTTCCCTCTTCTGCACTGCTGTTCTTTCCCTATGCCCAGCGGACGTCCAGCCACATGAGGAACAGCGCAGAAGTGTTGCTTTTGCTATTTGCAGGTGTGCTAGGCAGCCCTGACGCTTTTGAAAAGGGCTGCCAGCCAGCACGTCTGCCCAAACTGCCAGTGAGTTTGTTTGTTACATGAAGTAGAGTTTGTTACGTGAAGCAGAATCCTAGAGAAATTTTTGTTTGTTACATAAAACATACTTTACGTGAAGCGTTTGTTATGTGAGGCGCCACTGTACTCCATGTTTCAGGATTTCAGATATTTCCAGAATTCCAGATACTGGATATCCAACAACTATAGCGAAGTTCATTCCTGTTCAGAGACAGTCACTCAACAGCAGAGCCAAACTCACTTTCCTATCTTACTTTCCTGAGAGTAAGCCCATCAAACGCACTTGGACTTACTTCTGAGGAGATATGCATAGGATTGTGGCCTCACTTTATTTAGCTATGTAGCTATACACTTTTCTGCAGTTGCATTTCCTCTTTTTGTTCTGTTCTCAGAAAATTATTTCATTCCAAAGGAAAGTTCACCAAATATATCCATATGGCAAAACATGCTTTGTGACTATCAAAACCAAATCCCAGAAGATGAATTTAGAGACCCCCACCAGTTGTTAGAGTAATAAAAAGGAGGCTGATAAGAGCTATGGCTGCAATCCAAAAGACACTTTCCTGGGAGTAAGACCCATTGAACACAATGGGGCTGACTTTTGAGTAGACATGGTTAGGATTGTGCTCTGTGTCTTCTTACGATGACCTGGAGGCACTGTTCCCACACTGAGAGGAAGAAGAGGGGATATTCCTGCCAACTGGGCAAGAGGCACTATTTCAACTTGGTGTTCCTCTTTTATTTAGTAGGGAAAGAGTAACTGGCCATCCTCATTCCAGCAATGTAGCAGTCCAACCAAAACTACGTGGGTGAGTTATGTGTTTTTTCCCCGAAAGACAAGCCATATGTGATGCTCACATTTCCCCACAAAAACCTTCTATATTTGCCTGGTGCTGTTAGAGCAGGACTGAATCATCAACTACCATAGAGAATACACCATGCCATATATGCAAACCTATGCATTTGTATTCCAAAGAAAGTCCCAGTCTGCTCAGTAGGTTTATTCACATGAAACTCTACAGGATTGTAGCCCTCAAATCTTAGCATCCTTGTGTCTTCCTTGAAACTGAACATACAGCTATACAACTGAAAAGAAGGAACTCTCCCACAACTAAAAATTCCAATGTGGGAAACTGTCCTGACTCAGACCTATCACTCGCAACATGAATCGACGTGAAGAAAGAAGGAAGGAAGGCTAATTTTTTTCCTCCTGGTCACATGGATTTTAATTCCATCTAGTCCATAGTATTTCCCTTGATTTACATGAGGTAAGGTGATTAAATCAGGCCTGGCATTGTACACTCCCCAGCGGCTCACATTCCTAAGTTGGATAGTTTCATTGTCCATCCACTCATCGCTGAAAGTGCTACTAGTTGCAAATATTTAGCATCCCAGCTCAGCAAAAGTCTAGTAGAAGTGCTAGAACTAATGTAAACAGAGAATTACATTATTTCAGCTGCATGTGGTGTTATAATTAAATTCGACTGCAGCAGAGCCACTGGTGCATCATCTTCGCCTCTCTGTCGCCAAATTTGCAGATGTTCAGCCTTACTTTTATTAAGCATGACAATACCCAGCAGGATCTATTTTGTCTGATTATACTCCGCTGGAGAAGAATAGTAAAAGGCAGGATAATTAAAAATATATGCCCAAACAAAGGATGTGTCTACAATTCCTTTTTCTACAGCTTTGAAATAGTTCAAATTTCTCCATTGGCTCACATGTACAGGGAACCAAAAGGATGTCTTAAATTCAGACATATGTCTTCAGTCTGTTTAATGTGCCAGAACAAAAACATTGCTCAAGACCACCATGAATTTACTCTAAGTGGTGGTTTGATAGAGTGCCCCCATTTTTAATATGCATTGTATACGTACAAATCTTTGTGGAGGAAACTGATAATGTTATCTGATGGAAATGCTTCTTAATAGCAATAAGCTTCCTTGTTCCATCTCAAATGGAAATGTAGAGGCCTTGTTGGTATTTGTCTCAGATACCTCAAGTTTGAGAACACTCACACACACGCACACACGCACACACACACACACACACACACACACACACACAGAATATAATGTAAGAAAAGCCTCCACTGGATCAGGCCAAAGGTCCACTTAGTCCAGTTTCCTTTATTACACAAGAGAGCACATATGACATCTGTACCTGCATGTGGCATTTTGAGGTTATCCAAGTCTACACACATCTCTTATGTCTTGTAGCCTGTGATGGTCTTTTCCTCTAGGAATTTGTCAAATCCCTAGAAATTAAGGCTTGATGTCATCACCACATCCTGTGGCAAGGAGTTCCACAGACCAACCATACACATGGTAAAGAAATGTTTTCTTTTGTCCATTCTAACACTCCCAACAATTAATTTTAGTGGATGTCCCCTAAAAGGTGTTAGGAAAAGAGCATTTCCCTATCCACTCTATAATCCCGCCCTTGCGGGATTATCCGCCCTTGCATAATTTTGTACGTCTCAATCATGTCTCCCCTTAAATGCCTCTTTTCTAAACTCTGTAGCCTTTCCTCATATGGAAGGTGTCCCAGACCATTAATCATTTTAGTGCTGTCCTCTGAACCTTCTCCATTTCTCTATATCCTTTTTGAGATGCGGCAACAAGAACTAGTAGTCACAAAGTGGCCTCACCATCAATTTGTACAATTGCATAGTAATTTTTGCCATTTTATTCTTAATCCTTTTTCTAATTATGCCAAGCATGGAATTTTTCTTCTTCACTGCCACCGCACATTGGACTGACACATTCATCGAGCTATCCTCTAGCACTAGAGGTCTTTTATCCTCTAGCACTAGAGATCTCTCACCAGCTCTGTCACATATCACTCAGAGCCAGTTAACCTCTATGTAGGGACCTGTAAAAGTTGAGGTTATTTTTCCTGCTCTGTTTAAGAATGCCTTTTTCAGGAAATATAACCTCACCTTTTGCAGGTCCCTTTCTATATGTAAAGTTAGGATTCTTTGCCCCAATGTGCATATATTTACTCACATTAAAACGCATCTCAAGTTTCAGCTTATTTCTCAACCAACTGAAGTAAGCCAGAAATTTAAGATTAACCATTTAGCAGCAGTAGTGACCACAAATACAAATCCACATGGATAGCAGCTGCCTATGAATGAAATTGGGATGGAGATCAAGTGAGTATATTGTATTTTGCTTTCCTTGCAGACTATAGGCTGCAATCCTAATGACACTTTCCTGGGAATAAGACCCACTGAACACAATGGGGCTTACTTTTGAAGGGAAGACATGTTTAGGAGTGTGCTTAATATTATCCTTATCCTTATTAAAAAAGATAAGGATCAGTCTATGTTAAACTCTCAGGGATGTCAAACTTGTTCCACACAGAGCACTTAATACATCCATGGTGGCTTTTATGGGTCAGAAATGATGTCATTAACCAGGAAGTGAGGTCATTAAACGGGTTATGATCATAAATAAGGACTTTCCCTCACCTGGTTGCAGTATTAACTACAAGTGACAATTGTCATGCAGGCTGTCTTTTTAGCTGTGATACATCCTGAAGTTTTTCAGCAGTGATCCCTCAAGATCCTGAAATGTTGGACACAGATTCACATGAAACATAACAGCCCAATCCTAAACAGCTTTCCAGTACTTTCCCTTACCCAGAAGAAGTCCTCTATGAGTGCCCCGATCATTGCAAGAATGCAGTGCATGCCCCATTGACATGACTGCACCAGTGCTAAGATGTTGGATAGGATTGGGCTGGCTGTCAGTTTGGATTCAGAGTGAAGCTCAGGGCTTTTGTGTTGGCAACATGGCAAAGTGGGAATGGTGGATGGTGGAGCTAAAGACTCAATTTTCTGTAACAATCGTCTCCATCATAACACATATGCAGGTACTGTAGCTCTCTCACACAGGCAGTTATTTGGATGGCTTCACTCATTCACTGGCAAATAAAACTTTAGAGAACTGAATATGTAAATAGCATATAGTTCTAGGGAAAGCACTTTATTACAGTATTTATGTACATCCTTTTGCATAGACTCAAGGCAGTTTACATAGGCATATTGACCATAAAATAAATGGGGCAAAGGTGGGGGAACAACTGTTTTATTGTTTTACTGTTTTTAACAAATGTTTTTAGTCTGCATGTTTTTATTCAATATAATTGTATTTTAATTATATTTTAATGGTATTTTAATCTTTATTTATGATCTATTTTAATGATGTTTTATTTTCCTGATGTTAGCCGCCTTGAGCTCCCTCTTGCAGGGGAGGAAAGGCGGGATACAAATTATATAAATAAATAAACACAATTTTTAATGAGTTTCATTATATTATTAATATTCCATGAGAGAATTGCATAGAAAACCCCTCCATTTCTCCAGGTGTTTCCCTTCACAGTGCAGCCATCATTCTGGCTGGCAGCTTCTTGCACTTTCCAAGCTTTCTCAGGCAGCCACACCAAGCTTCAAAGAAGAATGTTATCTGTTCTTGCCAGCTGACTCCTGATCCTTCACAGTCTTGATCTTGGTCCCCCATCCAGGGAAGCTTTTTCACATAAATCAGCAGCTCAACCTCCAGACCACACCTTTAGCCCATTACTATCACTATTGGTCATGTGCAGAGGTGGGCTGCAGCCAGTTCACACCAGTTCGCTAGAACTGGTTGTTAAATTGGGCCCAATCCTAGTGAACCGTTAGTTGGTGCTTAAATTAGGACCAACTCACTGTGCCCCCTCATTCCAGCAAGCTCCAAAGTGGAACAGCAGCCAGAGGCTAGCTGGAATAGTGCTGTGCCACAAAGATGCACTGCGCATGTCCAAGATTTTGGACATGTGCAATGTGTCTCTGCGCACCCATTGGAACTTGCTCCAGAGGTGAGGCCAGCTGCTCCACCTCTGGAGCAAGGCCCAATGGCTGCACAGACACATTGCACATGTCCAAAGTCAGTGAGTCCCTCTGCGTGGTCATTTGTCATGGGCAAGTGCCATTCTGCCTCTCTAGTGAGGCCAAATGGCCCCACAGAGGCGCAGACTTCCCCCTCTCCCAGGAGGAGCCCTAACTGCCAGAGAATGTGCTTCTCAGGGAACCGCTACAAGCATTTTAGCTGAAAATAAAAGTTGAACGAATGAGGGTGTCTTGGCAAGTGTGTGAACAGAAATGAAATGTGGAGTAAGTATAATTAATATTCTTGGTAGGATGTTCTTCTCAAGAGGGAAAGACACTGGGAAAGGAAATGGTGAAAGAACCATTGTCTGACGACAAACAAATAAGATAAGGAAAATTGACACATGGTAGATAGAGCAGAGTAAAGAAAATTGCATTAATTTAAGGGTACCTCGGAACAGGGGGAATAAAGTTTACGAAGCTGAGATGGGAAAGAGACTGTTTATGTACAAAGAGGTTTGTGTGGAATAATGAAATATGAAAATGCAGAGTTGAGGGTACATTAAAGGGTACATGAACTGAAGGCCTCAGAAAGTGGAGCAAGTGTTTTATTTTTAAACTAAAACTTCTTACTGTTACAGAACATACAAAAGAAGAATTTTATTGATTAAAAAACAAAAAACCCAAACTAACCTCACGACACAAAAATGGAGCCTGCTGTTATAAGTGTCGCAGGGCTTGGAGCCGGTCCTAATACCTACTGCTGAGAGAGGAGCCAGCCGGCCTTTATGTCTGCAGCCAGGAAGCGGTCCTGGCTGACATCTCCCACTGGGAAGTAGGCCGCTGGGATGGACTGTCTGCTGAGAGTCCAAAAGGAGCTGCAGGATGTGAGGACCTGGCGTCTGCTCCTTTACCTGCAGGCTACCCACTGAGAGGAGAGAACTAGGGCTCCTGGACTGGAAATCTCCCTGACTGGCAGTGACAAATGGTATGCCGGAGAAGAAAAAGACTTCGGTTCCTTTCTCGCTCTTCCTGTTAGCAGCGTTACTTCTCTGATCAAAGTCACTGGAATGGGAATGGGTGGCTGCATTGGAAAGTGGTTGGGGAAATGATATGTGGTAGGGAGTGCATTTAACACTGTATCTTGCTCTGTGTGGCTTTAATTTTAGCTTTTGCTGTGTGGCCTTAAATTCATTGAAACTTGCTCAGTCTTTTTGCTAAAGGAATTAAATATCCAGACAAATGAACCAGGAATACATAATCAGAAAAGTTTGACTTCAGAAGTTCTGTTAATTTCGCTGCCATCGGGTATGACCTGACTTGGACCTGACTGGTCCTGGTGCTGTCTGCTTTTAGAATGACCTTGAAGATGTTTCGGTTTGTTTAGCCTTGTCTTCAGTTTTGTGTTGTTCATTTATTTTTTCTGCTCAAATGCTTTTTCAGTTTTTCAGTTGTTCAACTGTTCAATTGTTTTTAAATTTTATTGTTGATTATTTTGTCTGCTACCTAGAGGGTCTCCCAAGGGCTCCCTCCCTCCCTCCTCCCTCCCTCCCTCCCTGTCTATCTATCTATCTATCTATCTATCTATCTATCTATCTATCTATCTATCTATCTATCTATCTATCTAGAAAAATAGATGATACTCACCTGCTTGAACTCACAGGGATTCACCTGTCCGCTTGTGTGTGTGCATATCTATGTGTGTGTGTGGGTACTCTGTATGAGTGCGTACCCCATCAAAAAGATCTATCTATCTATCTATCTATCTATCTATCTATCTATCTATCTATCTATCTATCTATCTATCTATCTATCTATCTATCTAGTTGTGTAAAAAAAAACATATGTGGGGTGGAATGTGGTATAGCAGTTTGGTTAATTATCTCATAAGCAAGTACAAAAAACTTAAACTGGATGGGAACAGTCCATCCAGCATTCTGAGCTCAGTGTGTAAGCATGCATGCTAACAATTACTTTTCCATGTGTTTTATTCAACATGTAACACTTGCGTGAGGTTGGAAAGAGATAGTGCCCCCCTCCACATTTATTCTTGCCACACTCCTCCACTATTAAATCAATAGTCGGACTCTGAGCATCCTATTTAAGGAGACAAAATTGGCCCGGAAGTGTTTGTTTATACTCTGTAGGACCATGTGGTGCAGAAATTTTTCAATGGGAACTTGCTGTATCGCTCTGCTGTATTGATTTAATTCTTTTGTAGTCCTCCAGCCTCCCCCTCTGTGTCTGTACAACTGCCAGAGCCAGAAGATTAGCCACATTAAAAAACAAAAATCAATCAGTCTCATTAAGAAGCAGTATCTAGGAACATCCGGTTGGGGCCTTTTTCTGCTGCAATGATTGAGTTAAAGGCTGCGTTTAGTCAATCGAGAGGGAATCGGAAACCTCTCTGTCTTTCACTGCTTCATTTACCTTGAACCCGAAAGCAGTTCAGATGGGATTTTTGCATCTACAAAAGCCTCTGGTTGCTTCAAGTAACTCGGCCTGCAACCTTATCTCAAATTAGACAGTCAGTCCCTGTAGTATTCCAAATCTTTCCCTGGAAGCACCAGCTTTTGACATATCACTTCTCCCCGAAATGCTGTAAGACAGAACCATATAAAGGTTGTGTTTTAATTTCTTTTTCTTTTTCTGCTGAATAGTCCCCAAAGTTTAAGAAGTGCTTGAACTGCTTGCTCCAGCCCATTTTAAATTTAATGCTCAATTATATATAGCAGCTGCCAAAAACAGATAATATTCTGAAGCTTGGTACAGCGGCCACTGAGAGCTTGGAACGTGGCAAGCTGGCACCAAGGCTGATGAATATATGGTAGTATGAGGGGAAATACCTGGAGAAATGGAGGATTTTATTAATTATAGAATAACACTTAATTGAAAAATTAAGTTTTCAGATATGCTCCGCCTGCCATTGTTAAATACTCTTGAGTCCAAGACAAAAGTGATAAATATTATAATACATGAAATATAGTACATTTCCTTCATCACTGCAGAAGAGAACAACTCTTGAAATCAGCCTATAGCTATATGAACAGCTAACTTTTAAACAGGCTTATAAACATTACTTAACATTCAGTTGTATTGTCATGATATTAGCATCAACTATTACATAACTATTTTTTCCTTCTTAATGAGGATATTGGCTATTAATGGAGCAAACAGGCCCCTTCCCAATGAACCTTGTTCATGGAACCCCTCAGGAAAAGTCCAATTCTTGTTTTTTAAAACCTTCATAATATATTGCCAAAAATGTGCAAGCCTGTTTAATCACCTTAAATGCTAAACTAATTTTATTAAGAGAGGCCAAAATAAGAAAGCGAGCAAGTAGGAAAACACTATGCATTTCTACTCTGTGGTCAGTGGGACTTACTGTGGTCAGTGGGATTTACTTCTAGATAAACAGGCTTAGGAATACAGCTTAGATTTATGACAAAAGCTGGTTGAAAAACTTTCACCCCACCAGTGGCATAGCTAAGTTATTCAAACCGCAGAGCCAATAAAACTTTTGACACCCCTGTATAACATAATTATTTAATTAACATAATTAATTATTAAGTAAAATATTAATTGATATTTTAGAGCATCCTTCCTCTGAAGAGCTCAGGGTGGTGTGCATTATTCCTCCACATCATTTGACCTCACAACAACCCTGTGAGATAAGTGAACCTGATAGATAGTAATGACATGAAATGAATAATGGCCAGATAACAAATGCAGTGAAATTTCTCTACAAATTTCTCTATGAATTGATACTACTGCACTAGCCTGCTATAGCTTCCATGCACTTAATATTCAATGAAATATTGCCCCTGCCCCAGCTCATCTGGTTTGTTTGACTGATTGATTGATTGATTGATTGACTGACTGATTGATTGATTGATTGATCCAGGTCTGCCCTATTTTATCTGCATAACAATTCTGTGAGGCAGGTAAGGCTGAAAGATAGTAAGGCTCAATGTCACCTTGTGAGAGTCATGGCTGAACAAAGATTGATGTATCTAACATAAAAGGAACCTATAAGAATTGTGTGAGTCATGCATCATTACTCCAATACAGCTATAACTGAAATAAAGCTGTGTGTTCCCTTGTGTGAATGCACATGCAATGTATTCTAGCCACTCATGTTTCTCTTTATTCTGTGATAAAGGCTGTTTTGCAAATGTGCATGGCCTGCCCTCTTCCCTTTGCAAGACAAACACATTTATCTTCTATGTCATTTATCCATGCTTATTCCATGGTTGCAGGAAACAACCGACAACAATCTAGTAACATTTCCTTCTGCTGGTCCTCCACATATTCCCATAAAGAATTACATCATGCATGCTGTTTCTCCACCATATGGGCAACATAAAGCCAGGAAGTGGTCCATCATTTAACTGGCCTTGTCGGTAACACTGTTACATTCTTTTCATGGTGATAAAGCCTCTCCCAGAGTGCAGGAATTCTATCATATACAGAAATGAAGGATCAAACAGGTGATCGGTTGCTTTGGTGGCAATGCATTGCCATGCAGTTCCCTGCTCTGATGCTGCCCTCTTGTCTAAAATTTCATTGCTGTATTTCTGAAAACTAACCCATTTCTGATCCAATGTTCCTTATTTGCTTTCAGTACTATTGGCGTTAATGACGTATTAAAGGCTGGAGGCCCAATCTATCTAGGTCTGATGCAGCCACAACACAGCCCCAACAAGGGAAGTGAAAACACTCCCTTCTCTTGAAGAGGCCTCTGTGACCACTTCCCCGCCACAGAGTGCAGCGTGCACCCTGTTGGCACAACTTCACCACCGCTGGAAATTTGAATAGATATGGTCTGAAGACCACAATACAGTGCCCTGCAAGTGCAACATTCACATGCAACGAGATGTTTTGGGGATCATCACAGGTTTTGTGTTCCCTTTCACTGTATGTAACATCAATTAGCTTGGCTGTAATGGGAATGACTGCACACCCCATTTCACGCCAACCACTCTTATCCTGCTTAAGCTTACATGTATTTGAAGCAGTTTGTAATGAACTGATAGGCAGAAATGGCCTCCTCATCACCATTAATGGCTTGGCCAGTTATGTGAGCTGTTTGGCTTTTTTTAATTTGGCCACTTATGTGATCTATGTTTTTTTGAGGGTGTAGGGTTGTTTTTGTGAGATTAGACCATGTCCATCAGATTTACGAGCACAAAAATGTATAAGCATTTGAGGCCAAGTGAATTTGGCAGTCACATGATACCATTTGGAAAGTTTATGTTCAGTGACTAGAATTAGTTTTAGGTAGGGAAATTAAGAGAAAATTAAAATGCACAATCTATATATATAAAAGAGAAAAGTCACTCACTGACTCACTGACTCACTGACTGACTCATCACCGCCCTGCCAAAACCGCTGGGCCTAGAAGCATGAAGTTTGGGTTGGGTGTTCCTTCCGTGAGGGAGGGGTGCACTAAGAACCGGTTTTCAGAAATTCCAACCGGAAGGGGGTGAAAAGGGGTGCAACGCATTTTCCTCCCTATACTTTGCATTGGAGAATTGCTGACTCAGCAAAATTCCGCCCCAACTGCTGGGCCTGAAGCATGGAATTCTGGGAGTTCCTTCTGTCACCTGAACTCCCACCAAGAACCGTCTGGAGAAATTAACCCTTCAGGGGCTGAAAAGGGGAAAACGTGTTTTTGTCCTATACTTTACATGGGAGACAGAACAACATCAGCCAATTTGGTGCTCAGACCCTGGTGAACTGGGGGATGTTTTTCAGATTAAGACATTGCACTGGTGAGGATGCTGTGCATGGGGGGAAGTGGCGCATGGGGGAAGTGGCGCATGGGGGGAAGTGGCGCATGGCGCATCGGCGGATGATGCGCATGGGGAAAGTTGTGCATAAGGGGAAGTCGCGCATGGGGGAAGTTGTGCATGGGGAGAAGATGCGCATGGGGAAAAGTTGTGCATGGGGGAAAGTTGCGCATTGGCGGATGATGCGCATGGGGAAAGTTGCGCATGAGGGGATGATGCGCATGGGTGGAAATTGCGCATGGGGGAATGATGCGTATGGGGGATGATGCGCATGGGGGAAAGTTGCATATGGGGTAAAGTTGCACATGGGGGATGATGCACATGGGGGAAAGTTGTGCATTGGTGGATGATGCGCATGGTGAAAGTTGTGCATGAGGGGATGATGTGCATGGGTGGAAATTGTGCATGGGGGATGATGCGCATGGGGGATGATGCGCATGGGATAAAGTTGCGCATGGGGGAAGTTGCACATGGGGAAGTTGCGCATGGGGTAAAGTTGTGCAGTGGTGGATGATGCGCATGGGGGAAAGTTGCGCATGAGGGGAAGTTGCGCATGGGGAAGTTGTGCATGGGGAAAGTTGTGCCAGGGGAAAAGTTGCGCATGGGGAAAAGTTGCACATCTGTGGATGATGCGCATGGGGAAAGTTGCGCATGAGGGGATGATGCACATAGGGGAAGTTGCACATGGGTGGAAGTTGTACATCGGCGGATGATGCGCATGGGGAAAGTTGCGCATGAGGGGAAGTTGCGCGTTGGGGGAAGTTGTGCATGGGGGAAAGTTGCACATCGGCAGATGATGCGCATGGGGAAAGTTGCGCATGAGGGGACGTTGCGCATGGGTGTATGATGCGCATGGGGGATGATGCGCATGGGGGATGTGGCACATGGGGTGTTTATGCACCATGGGGGGATGGCATAGGGGAAAATGTTACACACGCAACGCGGGTACGCTTTTTGCTAGTGCATAATATAAATAAATCCATTTAAATCAAACATCTCCAATCTACCAAATTCAAAAACTCTTCCAGGGAAGAAAACAAATGTAATTCAGTGATTAAAAGCAAGAAATACAGCCTGAAAAATATAAGACTTTATAACCTAAATTTGTTTAAAATTGCAAATTATAATTTGGGTTTTTAATTTATGCAAATTTTATATGCTTTTAATATGTTTTTAAATGTTTTTAATTGTCCTATTGATGATGTTTTTGTTCTATATATTAATATTGTTAGCCACCTTTATTCAGCCTTTGGCTGAGAAAGACGGGATATAAATCCACTAACTAACTAACTAACTAACTAACTAACTAAATAACTAAATAAATAAATAAATAAATAAATAAATAAATATTTAGATCTTTTTATATAAATAAATGGTCCCTATATACAGCATGGTCTTTATATACAGCAGTTATATGGTACTTATATACAGCAGTTGCTACATGACTACTTATATATGGCAGATTCTGCATGACTGCTGCCCATGGCATTCAGAGTTATTCTTTCAAGTTTCTGATTGTCTGCATCCAGATTTGCCCGACAGACTTCAGCTGCCCCATCACAACAATCATGGGGAGCAGCCACTGGCATCATATGGCCAACCAATATTGTAGGCTGTAAGTCCTACAGACTAGCCGTACACCATGCAGGGGACACCTTTACCTTTAACTGGGGTAAGGATCGCAGCCAGTGGGGGGCTCCAGCAGGTTCGCACCTACTCTATAGAACTGTTTGTTAATGAGAGATAGGACATATAAGGTTTAAAAATAGCCATTTAAAAGTGGCTGCCAGATGGGCATAGAACCGATTGTTAATTTCTTTGAATCCCATCACTGATCGCAGCCCAATGTGAGATAGCACATTGGACCATCTGTCTTACCCTACAATCCAAAGTAACTACGGGAAGATGTAAGAGGCACTTACTCTGGGTTGTTCTATGCATTTCCCATAGGTGGCACTGTAACTATGTCAGTGTAAAACAGTGGTTCTCAATCTTCCTAAGGCTGTGACCCCTTTATAAATTCCTCATGTTGTGGGGACCCTCAACCATAAAATTATTTTCGTTGCTACTTTATAACTGTAATTTTGCTACTGTTATGAATCATAATGTAAATATCTGATATGCAAGATGTATTTTCATTGTTACAAATGAAATGTGTGTTCTACGCACCCACTGAACACAATGGGATTTATTTCAGCATAGGCATGCATAGGATTGGGCCCTGAGGCTGCAATCCTATCCACATTTACATGGGAGTAAAGGCCCCCTGACTATAATGGGATTTATTTCAGAGTAGGCATGCATAGGATTGGGCCCTGAGGCTGTCAGTCAGCCCCAGTGTGCGCGCAGCTACAGCTGGAGGTCTGGCAAGCCTGTCCTGGCCCCCTGCACCAGAGGTCTTTAGCCAACCCCCAGGAAAGCTCTAGGTGACCCCCAAAGGGGTTCCAACCCCCACTTTGAGAAACGCTGGTGTAAAAGCTCCTGTAGTTACTCTTGATTGTGCAGCTGTAAGGTAGCTTGATTGCACCTTTGAATTAATAAACTGTATCTGAAACTTCATGTTACATCTCAAGTTGAACACTGAACCAAAATATTCAAATGGAAGGAACTCTGTTAAAACCACAAATTGTATTACCACAAAACCCTCTAATTAATTGGACATTTAATATCCCAAATATTGGCTAACAAACCCAGAATTAACTCTTATGATTGTTTAAGGGAGAATGCAACCATCACAGCAAACTATTGTAGCTTTGTTGTGTCTACCTTTTCATGCTTTTGGATCAAAATCACCAAGTCTACTAGGATCTCGAAACTGATCTGAGTCTCAAGTTGCTTATTGAGATGTGTGTTCCTTTTCTCCAAAAAGATAATAAGCAACAGACTTCTAAGTGTCTGCTGAAAAGAGGAGAAAAGCTGCTGTCTGTTTCATTATTCCCCTGGGTGCTCATGTTATTGTTAGGATGTAGACAAACCATCTGCATCAGTAGAGACTTACAATGGCACATACTAGCAGCCAGAGACAAAGCTCCTGCATCAGTGGCTCCTACATGGCTGAAACTAGTGATATATATTCTGTAGATGACCAATTGTTACTATTTCAACTGCACCTGTAATCTTGATGCTAGTAGCACTATATAAATACTGTACATGCAAGGCCAGGTTCTTTAAAATTAGTTTTAATTGTTTATTTCCTAAAGCCTAAAACAGTCAATTTCAAATCCCAAGGAAAATGAAAGTAGATAAATTGCTGTTTTGCTCTTTGGCTGCAATCCTAACCTCCGGTAAGTCTGGCCTAAGCCACAGCATAAGTCCTGTTTCTCACCCGGAGATGTCACAAAAGTGCTGAAAGACACTTTTGTGCCACTTGTGGCAGAAGGTTAGGCTAGTGCACAGACATGTGTTTTCCTCCCTACATCACCACAGGAATTAAAAGACCATGGGTTGTGCCAGCCTAGGTTAGGATTGCATCCTATGTGGCTTTGGCATGTGTTACAAGGAGTTTCAGCTGATCAAAGAAAAATAGCATCAAATTGCCATAGTGGAATAATGAATGTATTTTATGTCAAAATATACATTTGAAAAAATAATTGTGGGTATGTTACATTTTAATGTATTTTAAATTAAAGGTATTTTAATTTTGCTGAATAGTTTTGCAGTCATTGTGGAAGTAAATTTTATTAGATCATAATTAATTTTTATCAGATAATTTTGAAAGATGGTTGGTTATGGCTTGTATAGTATGACAACGCAAAATGGGCTGTAAGGCCCATTAAAAGCAAAATGCATGTGACCTTGATTATGTAAGTTGGCCCAGTGTTGTTGTTTTTTAAGAGTAGTGGGAAATGATGAAAGGGCGCTGAGCCATATCTTGTGTCGGGGGGGGGGGGGGGGACAATAACTGAAAGCCCAAGGAAGCATTTTTTCCTTCCACTGATATTCGATTCAAGGTTTAACAGATTTTCTATTGAAGGTTTAAATAGCGCATGGCGAATACTGTGACAAGGATCAAAACCATGGTGGGGAAAGTACTAACACCCACTATAGATTTGTGTGTGCCACATGCACCATCAATTAAATAAAATTTACTCTCTCCAAAATTTACTAGTCCACCAAAACTTATTTACAGGAAATCTGCTGCAATTCTGTACATCGGTCATGCCTCATTATCCAGTGGTGTTCCATTCAGAAACCCCCCAGTGGATGAAAAAATATCAATCTATATCAAATCAATGCAAAATAGCTTTAAATAACCACTTGCTCCTTCATTATCACCCCAGAATGCTTTGGTATATACATTATGCCATATTCATCTACTGGATGGAGTGAATAATGGAATTTAGTGAAATGAAACTATAATTAAATGATAATTAAATGAAATTATAATATTAGGAAACTGTTATAAGGGAGTTGTTACAATGCTTATAATCCTTTTTTATAAGTCATATAAAGGTGGACCCCAGTAACAGTGGTGGGCCAAATCAGTGGATACCAGCATCTCACATATACAATTCTAAGTAAGTTTTATTTAATTCTGTTGGGCTTACTTTGTCTAAGAAGCTACAAGACAGTGCATTTTACATTTTATTTTCCTTTGAAATTGTGAAATCATGGAACATTATATTATCTTGGTAGTGTGAGTGATGCCATAGCACAGTTGAGGTCTGGATTGTGCTGGATTAATCTACAGCAACCTAATATTGTGTATAGCTGGATTTGCTCAAATGACATAAGACACTAGCACATTCAATAGCAGTGTGCTTTATCTATACTAAAGTTCTTCTTTAGAATCAGTACTTGGGCCTGCCAAAGCAGTACATATTTTATTTCAAGAATTGGTAATCATAACATAACCTTTAAGTGGTTGGTGATATTATTCTTTTTGAGAAAGCCTTCGATGGATTCCATTGTGCTAGATAACTATGACCTAGGGCACAATCCAGAGTAACTACGGGGAGTCCTTGCTCCGGTGCAAGAACAATTTGCTCTGGATTGCAATATGAATTTCTCATAGGTTTACATTTGGTGCTGCAGTAACTATGAGTACATGTAATATCTCTTACATGCTCCCGCAGTTACTCTGGATTGTAGGGCGAGGCTCCAATTTCCCATTTCTGGACAAAGTAACCAAGCAGGTGGTTGAGTCTCAACTCCAGAGGGTCTTGGATGAAGTGGATTATTTGAAACCCTTTCAATCTAGTTTCAGGCAAGCTTTGGGATGGATACAGCTTTGGTTGCCTTCCTGGATGAAGTATGCTAGGGACAAGACAAGGCAAGTACATCCCTATTTGTCCTGCTGAATCTCTCAGTGGTACTTGACACCATAGACAATGGTGTCCTTTGGGGCTATCTGATTGAGCTGACACCATACTACAGTGGTTCCACTGCTACTTGGTGGCTAGCCCTATAATCCAGTGTAACTATGGAAGACAGACTTTCTGGATTGACAGTATGGGACTCATTAGGAGAAGGAAAACTCCCACCTCAAACCTCCACTGCCTTGTGGCTATACCCATTTATGGGAAAGGCTTCAGGAGTCAACCTCGAGGTAAAATCCATAGCTGGAGACCTGGAAGCAGTTTGTGACTGTGTAGAACCATCTTCTGGTAACTCCTGTGACACAGCTGGAACCAATTATATTGGCCCTGATATTCCACTGGATTATTTCAGTGGCGTGGAGAGGGGGGATTTGCTGCTTGGATAACAGCCTATCCTCTATATTAAATCTACCCAGGCCGTCATGCTCTGGAGAGGACACTCCAGCTTCACAATTCAGAGCATGATACCATAGTCTTTTGAGACTGAAGGATGCCAATGAATGATGGGAAGACATAAGAGGCACTTACTCTGTATTGCTTTATGCATTTCACATAGGTTTCCCATAGGTGGCACTGTAACTACGTTGGTGTAAAAGGTCCCGTAGTTCTCTGGATTGTAGCCTTGGTCCCAGATGATGGTGCTGGGGCATGCCTGTAAAGATGCCTGTAGTGGGGTGCTATAATGATCAGTTCTGTCCCCCATGCTATTTACCATCTCAATGAAATCACTAGAAGAGTTCGTCCAGGGATTTGGGTGCTATCAGAATGCTGATGCTACCCAGCTCTATCTGTCCCTTCCACCACATTTCAGAATGGCTTTTGAGAATTTACAATACTGCTTGGAAGCAGATTGGACCTGTATGAGGTCCTAACTAATTGAGAGTAAATTCAGAGGTTGTCCTGGCCCAGAAATCCAAGTTGAGGATCATCCTGCACTGTTTGAGGGAGCAGGTACACAGTCTGGGGGGTCACCTGGAATTTGTTCCTGGATTTCTAGGTGGCAGCTATGACCAAGGGAGGCTTTGCTCAGCTTCAGCTGTTGCAGCAGTTGTAGCTGTACTTGGATCATGAAGACCTGGCCACAGTGACATCAAGATTGGATTATTGCAACATGCTCGATGTGGGGGTGCTCTTAGAGACAGTTGGGAAACTGCATGCACTTGCTGGGAGTCAGCTGTTCAGCTCTGCTCTGGAGGATGCACTGGCTGCCCATCTATTTCCAGATGTTGATTTTGACCTTTAAATTCCTATGTGGCTTGGCCAGGTTTTTTGAAAGACTACCTTCTTCTGTACAATATGGTTCACCCTCTCTGATCACTGGAGAATGCCCTTTTTCAGATGCTACCACAAATGGAGGTAAGAGGGTTGGCGACAAAGAATAGGGCTTTTTTGTGGTGGCACCAGTTCTGTGAACTTCTCTTCCTCTTACTTTATGAACCACTCCTTCATTAGAGGCTTTAGAGCAGGACTGAAAGAGATTTCTGTTTTCACTTCTAATTGTCGGGCTTTTGAAAATCGGAGTTTTACGCTATTAAGTTTTATGGTCTGCCTTTTTATTGTTTTATTGTTTGCTGCTTTTTAAAAAATCTTACTCTTGACTTTTAATGAATCTATTTAGTTCATTTATATATAAAAATATATAATGTCTGCTATGTGTCTGTCTGTCTGTCTCTCTGTAAAAAGTGTCTGTCTTTGCATTATCAGCAGGGACAGAAAGCAAAGTACTGTAGAAGTAAGTATGGTAAGTAAGGCTCATTGAGTAAGGGTAATGAGGAGTCCTCATTAAATGCAGTAGGACATACTTCTAAGTTGACATGCTTAGGATTGCACTGTAAGTATAGATAGATAGATAGATAGATAGATAGATAGATAGATAGATAGATAGATAGATAGATAGATAGATAGATGGATGGATGTCAGACACACATCTGACTGTTCTCATATCATGGACATGTTCAGTTATTTGTTCCTCTTCTCTACAGAAGATATTCCCCTGCTGCAATACAACTGTGAATTTGGAATAGCGATAGTTCCTTAGAAGCAAAAGAGTTACTTTTATTTAGTTTCAATTTCCTTCCTGTGGTTTGTTTATGGTTGTTGCCCAGGCAAGAGCCAGGAAAGCTCTGTGCCTACTACACTGAATTAACAAATTATTCTGTATGTCTGTGGAATTCTTGTAAAACAATGATCTAATGTACCCCCAAGTATTTTCAATATTAATGGCTTGCTATAAGGTAAGACCGACATGGACCATGAGGTATTAAAACATGGATTTTGACTCTGCATTGATTTCCTTGAACGAAGATTAGATTTTTTTTCCTAGTCTGTTTGAATTGCACTTTAAAAGGCAAGTTTCCTCGCTGTAATTATTGGAGCCTTGATTCATTAATACCTCTGCCAGATACATGATGTAAGGAACATAATTACAGCTCAAGACCTTGCCTTATATAATTTGCCAGAGCTTTGGCATTTGTGCCCACAATAATTCCAGTGAAGAATTGCTTCTTGGGAGCTGTCATGACTAAAAAGCTATTATAATCAAAATCTCTATTCTTGATTTATGCCTGCTACTTAAGCTGTTAATTTCCAGTGCTTACCACTTGGTCTCTATGATTATCATGAGATCCACTGTGTTTAAATCAAAAGTGTTCTGCCTTTATTAGTTTGGAGACTGGTTTTGTTTTGTTTTTAACCTCAGTGTTCCAAATGGACTATTCTTCTTGTTCATGTTTTCTCTCGTCCTGAGTTATTAATTACTATGACTCTGATGGGCTTTGATTTATTTCCATCAAAGCAAATCTATCTGGCTTCAGTTACTCTCAGTTTAACTTCACATAGACATCATCAGAAGTCTCACTGATACAAAGCCCATCTGGTTTTAATAAATGACATCTGGGGATGCATGGCACCAGTGAGCTCCAAAAACATCCGCAGTTTACCATGCATCATTAGATGCATGCATATTGTGTCTATGGCGCTAATAGCACTGAATTGATTAAACATACATAAGGTAGAGTTGCAAAGCACCGGAAATGTTCAGGAGCATAGAAGTTACAAGACTCTAAGGGGCACCATATCAAAAGTAAACACAATTAGGCCTGCAATTTGAAATATCTGGGCAGATCAGGGGCTTATAAAGTTTTGAAGTTGATGTGCATATCCTGAATACAATTTTTTGTTCAATTAATTGAGATAATTTTTCCTTCTCTGTAATTTATTTAGGAGTGATATGTTGTTCTCTCTTGGTACCTCGTATTTAAGGGAGCCTACACTATGCATGTTTATAAAATATGGAAAGAAATTGCAAAATTTAGAAGATAAAATAATTGGAAGATGTATGTCTGGACATATGTATGTATGGCTGTGGGTGGCACAAGTGTTAAGACACTGTGCCTGTTAACCAGCAGGCCAGGGTTCGAGACCCGGGTCAGCCCCACAAGACAGGGTGATCTCCTGTCCTTAGCCCAGCTCTGCGAGCCAGCTGGATTCAATTGTATTGGCTCTGCCTTTCCATTGGACTAATTCAGTGGCGTGAAGAGGGGGGATTTGCTGCTTGTGTAACAGCCTATCCTCAATAACAATCTAACCCAGACTTTCATGCTTCGCATGCAGCGTATGCAGCGTATACAACACCAAGCACAATACCATAGTCTTTCAAGACTGACGGAGGCCTGCTTTTTAAATGCCTGGACATGTTCTGTCAATCAAGTTTTACACATTAAGTTCTATACTATACTAATTCTACACTAAGATATCACCAAAGATTTCTCTCAGTCGGAAATACCATAAATAGCTGGGCTTAGACCAGTGGTATTTCAGTATTTCAACCCAGGACCCCCTTCTGAGAATGACAATCTGTCTGGGACCAGGAAATGACATTAAAGGTGCCCACTGCCAGATTCCAAGATGGCTGCACCCAGATTTTCACAACCCCTTGAAATGAAGTTGTGACCCTCCCGGGGGTCCTAATCCCCGCTTTGAAGACTACTGCCTCGACCTTGGAATAACTTGCTGGTCTGTTTGATGTACTACTTGAAGTTGAGATAATTGGTTTAATACCAATCCTAAATTGCACTGGATTAGGCAAGAGACTTGCCTGCACTGTAGGCAAGTCACTGGCCTGCACCAAATCCAGCCCAAATATTGGGACTGCTGCTTGTCCTCTTCCCCAGTTTAGGTCTGCAGTAGTCCAAATAGGTCTCCTCAGACTTAGGTCACCTCTGGAGGTAGCCTGAGTTAAAGAACTTATCTGTCTTTAGTGTATCTTTGTGGCCTTAAAGCATTTTTATGGCATGCTTAGGTTGGTGCTGAGGATAAGGGCAATTTAGGATTGCCTCTCAGTCTACAGCAAGCGTCTCCAAATCCCAGTCCAGGGGTTAGTTTTGCAGGGCTCCTCAAGCCTTAGAATAAGTAAAGACGATTGGAATCCACTTCTGGTTTTTGACTGTGAAAAAGGAAATGAATTCCAATTGTAATATTTCCTCATTCATTTAGTGTGGTAATTTAAAAAAAACACAACTCTTATGTCCCCAGCAGCTGCATGATTCTGGGGATTGTGTCACTGTCAATCCCCCATATAGGTGATTCCCAAAAGGAAGATGTGTCATTAATTTTCTTTCACTACATTAAGTGCATTTTAGAACCTCAAGATTCAATTCCAAACTTTAAATAGCTCTTACATTTACCAGTTTTTTTAATTTTCCCACTCTTTTATTTCTTACTCATCTTTTCTTTAGCCTGAAGGTTTCTACACTAACATTTCTACATTAGTTTGTAGAAACAAAGCGCAAAACCAAAACCAGTACAGACTGTAAACACTCTATACTGTAAGAGCAGCGTATAAAGCACGTGATTTAAAACTTAGCACAAAACTGAGCATGAGAATATAGTATCCATCAGGTAGTGTCCATGGTGACCATATGGGCTCTTTTTCCAGGACATGTCCTCTTGTTTAGTCTTGTGCCTGGAAAAAATATTCATTGTCCTCCATTTCCTTGGGAGCAGCAGCAAGTAGCCTTCTTGTAAATAATAAATTATAAGTAACAGCTTTAAATTTAATGACAAGTAATACTGTATAGTGTTTAAATTAACCACATGAAAGCAATGAGTGTTTAAGCTTTTATTTTGTCATGGCTACATTTTGCAGGGGTGTCCTAGATTTTTTGAGGTTCCTTGTCCTCCTATGACATATGTGTGACTCATATAGTGGTTTCCCAGAGCTGTCCCGCATTCAGCAGCTTAAGTAGCTTCATTCAGCTCTCCTTTTGCTGCTGCTTCAGTTACTTGCCAGCAGGAGGTGGTATTGCTTTACCTAATTCATTTTGTCTCAGAGTGAATAATCTTAGAACCTATAAAGAATACACACACACACACACACACACACACACACACACACACACACATTTCATATGCGCTGTCTCCAACGTATTCTTAGCATTACTTGGCTTGACAAAGTTTCAAATGGTGCAGTCTTAGAATGTGCTGTTATCTCTAGCATGTACACGCTTCTGAAACAGTGACGTCTGCACTGGCTTGGACATGTTGTGAGAATGGCCGATGGTCGGATTCCAAAAGACCTCCTGTACGGAGAACTAGCGCAGGGAAAGCGCCCTAGAGGGAGACCACAGCTGCGATACAAGGACATCTGCAAGAGGGATCTGAAGGCCATGGGAATGGACATCAACAACTGGGAAACCCTGACCTCTGATCATTCAGCGTGGAGGCAAAAGACCAAGCATGGCCTTCTTCAATTCGAAGAGACAGTCATTCAGCAGGCTGAGACAAAGAGGAAGTCCCAGAAACAGCAAAATCTGGGGGCTGGGCAGGGAACTGACTGTATCTGCCCTCAGTGTGGAAGGGGTTGCCATTCTCGAATTGACCTGTTTAGTCAGAAAAGACGCTGTTTTAGGACCTCTACTTCTGAGCACGATACCATAGTCTTTCGAGACTGAAGGATGCCGATGATGAATTCATTTTGTCTCAGAATGAATACTCTTAGAACCTATAAAGAATACACACACACGCACCCTGCTACCCATACTCCATATCTTCTTCTATATATATAAAACTGAAAAGTCACTGACTGACTCTCTGACACATTCATCAATGCCCTGCCAAAACCGCTGAGCCTAGAAGCATGAAATTTGGGAAGGGTGTTCCTTTCATGATAGAGGCACCCACTAAGAAATGGTTTTCTGAAATTCCAGCTGGAAGGGGGCTTTCAGAAAACCATTTCTTAGTGGGTGCCTCCACGTTGCTTGACACGTGCTTGACACATTTTCTTCCCTATACTTTCCATTGAAGAATCCCTGACTGATTGCTGCCCTGTCCCAACCCCTGGCCCAAGAAGCATGAAATTTGTGGACGGTGTTCCTTCTGTGACATCAACACCCACCAAGAACTGATGTGGAGAAATTTAACCCTTAAGGGGATGAAAAGGGGTGCAACATGTTTTTGTCCCATACTTTATATTGAATGACTGATAGTCATCCAGCCAATTTGGTGCCTCCCTCACTGGGAGGGAGGTTGCCTGGAGGTGTGTAAGTGGGATGGTGTGTATAGGGGGACATTGCACATGGGGGGATGTTGAACATAGTGCATATGGAGATGTTCTGCATGGGCCAGATGTTGCGTATGGGGGGTTGATGCGCATGGGGAGTTAGAATCATAGGATCATAGAATCCTAGAGTTGAAAGGGACCTAGTAGGTCATCTAGTCCAACCCCCTGCCTGCAGCAGGAAGTTGATGCAAATTGGGCATTGATGCACATAGGGTAAGTTGTGCACAGGGGGTTGATGCGCATGGGGGATGTTGCATGCAGGGTGTTGATGCGCATGGGGATGTTGCTCATGGGAGGATGTTGCTCATGGGGAAAAATTGCACATGGGGAGATGTTACACATGGGGGATTTGATGCATATGGGGGGGTAAATGCGCATCAGGGGGTAAATGCACATTGGGGAGTTGATGTTCATGGGGGGTTGATGAGCATGGGATACATTGATGTGGGTACATTTCATTAGTACATACATATATCCATACATCCCCTGCTATCCATATATATATATATTCAGGCTGCATGACACATATATCTTGTTTAGGCTATTTCTGTGAATTAGTGATGGTAAACTGAACAATCAGAGATAAAATACGATTCAGTTTCCATGAGCAGCCATTTATGACACTAGAACTAAGTTCTAGCATTGACTAAGAATTGAGATCCACTGTCATAAAATGGCTGTTTTGGAAAGATGCACATGCACACATACACACAGATGTATTGGGGACCATTTTGGAAGTTCTTTCAGAAGGAGGGTTGCCATATGTCCCAGAAAACTGGAACTGCCCTGGTTTTCAAGGACTCTGTTCACATATTGGCAAGTTTGACAAGGAGTCCCTGTCCCAGTTTTTTGGAAGAGAATTATGGCAACTCTACACAAGAGTTCACCAAATCTGCCTGCAAATGCTGCTGAACCTGCCTGGACCTGGATCTGCTGGAGCGGGTAAGTCAACAGCAAGAGTAGGGAGGAGCAAAAGGGGAAAGGCGGGTGGGATGGAGAGAGTGAAGGACATTGCTGGATCCTCTCTTCCTTCTTTGCAGACCGCTCCTGCCCCTTTCTCTCCTTGGACTTGCACCAGCGAAAGGATTTATTCATTTATTAATTAGATTTGTACTCCAACTTTCTCCCCAAAGGGCACCCAAGCCCTCATTATAACAGCTGAAGAACTGAGAGCCATTGCAGACTTGTAGGAGGAGTTATAAGGGGATAAATTGACATGGCTGCTCTGGTGGGCCAGGGGAGGGGAGGGTGGAATAGAATTGGGCTCTAACTCATATAAACCTAAGCTGAAAAGTGAGACACTTTCCCAGAGAATTGTGTTTCACGTAGATCTTAGAGGAAACACTTTGACTAATACAAACACATCCTTTAGTGTGTACCATCCACATCCTTTCCCCTCACATAGTAGGAACAATCAATGAATGATAATGATTCCAAGAACAAGAAAAGGCGGGTCCCTTAATAGTCTGCCAAGTTTCTAAAGGCAAGGACCACAAAACAAAAGTCAAACATTGTGCGGTGTTTGCCACTAATCACCACCTCCTTTATTAAGTTGTGTGGAGCCTTGTGTAATCAGTTGCTCCGATCACTTCCTGCAAGGTTTATTTTCAGTTTGGACAAGGCATCTTTTTTCTGAGCACACTAATTCAGAAGCCAAATTGTGTGTAGTTTATAAGCTCATTAATGCTACAGACATGAAAAGATAAATTCTGGATAGAGAGATGTGGCACAGTTCACTCCAAATTGTTGCTCAGATCTGAATTCAGCAATTCCAGCACTAACCTGTACAGTTCATCATTATACTAACTTTATGAGTCTGAGACACATACCAAAGTAGAAGTAAATTTCTTTCATTTTTTCATTCTCATGCTATTCTATGCAATGGTGTAGTAGCGCTCTAATGAAAAGGATGTTTAGGCTACAATGTTGCTAAGATTTGAATTTATCTAAAATGAATTAATTCACATTTGTGATCATTGTAAATCTGAACTATATTACTTATGGTGCAGTTTATTGGACCCAAATGATGACTCTGCTGCTGTCTCAAAGCCAAGTGACATATTGCATCCTATGAAAAACTTGGCTTTGAAAGTTTAAAACCATGAAGGATTTTCTTTTTCTCTTACAAACTGCTCCTACATCAAGAACATTAGTCATTAGAGGCACTGAAGGCAGAGCCTCACCTGATCCTGGCCGTCTGGTACCTGTCCAAAAAGAGAACATGAATTTAGAGAACAATCCTAACAATGTCTACTCAAAAGTAAGCCCCATTGTATTCAGTAGGTCTTACTCCCAGGCAAGTGTCTTTAGGATTGAAGCCTTAGAAGAGGAAAGATATTTAAATCCCCTTAGCCCTCTGTAAGCCACCCACTTTGAAATATATCTCTTCTGTTCTATACCAGATTGATAGCTGGTCCAAATCCAAGGAAAGCGGGCTGGAAGGCTTGAAAAAGGATAGGATCTGGGTGTGAGGCATCACTGCCACATGTCTCATAGAACTGCTGTCAGGTTTTGCCCCCTCATTTTCCCCCTCTCCGACCATCCCTCTTGCTATTGCTGTATCTGCTCCAGCAGGCCCATGGCGGTCTACCACTATCTGGGGAGCATTGCCACTTCTTCTAGCACTGCTCACAAATTTTGACAGCAGAACCCTGTTCCTCTGATATCAGTACCTGTATATGACAGCCCTGTAACAGATAGGATACCAGAAGGGAAGCAACCGTGAGGACCACTGACCATAAAGTAAGACAGATTTTTTCAAAACCATTGAAAAAATAAAATGATAATGTTTCTTCTCCACATTGTTCAATATAAGGTACTCTCAAGCTTAGGATCACAGCCTTTGTTAGCAAAATTCTTCAAAGCCTTCCTTTGGTCTGTCTGTACAATGCACATCAAAGATACCAATTACTTATCTTGACTTTTGTTTGCCAGGAATAATTTAAGAGTGGCATTATGGGCTAACCTTGTCGCCCAGAAATAGGACAGCTAACCATCTGATACCATCTTGAATCCATTAATCATCTTAGCAGACTGAAAGCTCCCATGTGGCATTCTCCAATTCCTTCAATTGTTTACTCTGGCTTTCTAGAACAACTTCCTCCGGGTCTAAACCAGTTCAAATTCCTCGTATCTTTTAGTGGGAAATGGAGAAAACGAGAGATGTCTGTGAGTACATGAGCTGAACAAGACTTGGTTGATACCTTTGATCTGAAAATGCATAGTTTATAAAGAAAGGAAATAATTATATTGCTTGTTTGCTCATACACAGTGTAGATAAGCATTTCACTTAACATTATCCATAACAGAGCATGGCATTTTGACATTAAGTACTGTTTATGTATCCCTTATCAGACCCATGCTTATGATAAAGCAACTTAATGGCAGCTTCAATACCTATAATTGCGGGGGATACCATAGCATTAGGCAGAAGACTGTAATTATCAATTCTCCGAAGGAGTCAGTCTTGAGAACCGAGAAGCTATACTGTGCAGCATCTAAACTAGTTAAGTACAGGCCTCAAGTGCTCTTTCATGAGGTCGGTCTTGGAGCTAAATAACATTAATCCCATTTCTTCCCATCTATTTACAAGTCAGGGAGGAAATGTATCTCGATATTCAAGTATATAGCACTAGAAGCTCCAATAAACTTGTATCCATAGTGGTTGTGGAAAACAATAATCTTTGGGCATTCAAAAACGATGCCTGCTTGATTAATGGCTTTTACAGCTAATGGCTACTACAAGAAATTGGTGACAAATCCTACCTGTATTGATGGGAACTGAAGGAAATTGTGAAGTTTGTCCTTGGAACTCCCTGCTTATCAAGAAAATGGATTGTATGCAACAGTATTCACTACAGAACCAATAGCTGGGTTTGTGGTGGGTTTCAGTTTATTCATCAACATAAAAACTTTCAAACTAATGTGCCCATAATGAACAATTCTAAGAAATTCTAAACCCCCAAATTGTTAAGAAACTCACAAGGTGAATTACGTGAATGAATCAGTGGGTATGAACCATTGGATAACCATGTATGAAGCTCCAATTGACTTACTAATCTGAAACGCATGGCTAACATTCTTTTAAATGCTTAATCGGATGTTAATCCTGCGGCCTATTTTGGAGAAACAGGCTTACATAACGGCATCTAGAGGAGTTCATAATGCAATATATACAAAAAACGAATACAAAAAATATATATACAATATATTCAAAAAGTTCCCCATTACAGAAAGGACAGTTTGCACTCTTGACATTTACAACATGATCCTTGGCATGTCTATTCAAAAGTAAGTATTACTAGGTTCGATAGGATTTATACACAGGTATGAACCTTAGATGACCATCTAAAAATAGCCTAATTTGCATAAATTATAATTGCCGGTCAATAAATCCAGTTGGTCATCTAAGGGTAACTATATGACTGCACTATTAGGGCTGTTATCTTCCTGTAGAAACAATTATATAGAAAATTAACAAAGAATATTATGAAAATGTTTCACCACATTTAATAAAACTACACACTTAAAAACGTATCAAATATAAACTGAAATGTGAAATGGATGACAACAAAACTATGAACGTGTGTGATACAACAGATGAGCTACATTCTTTTTCTCTACTCTTGGACAATGAATATGTCAATAGTGTAAATTTTTAATAGTGTAATTTTAACAAGTGAACTCTCTTTGCTATCCTTTTCATTGAAGATGTCCAAAGGTTGAAGGTTGATACAAATACATGAAGCATCTGTATGTAGTCCAGTTTTTTGTCAGCAAAATGCTATCCCCCAGTTAGGCTGGCACAAGTCCTGTGCTGGTCTGAGGGTGTTGCAAAACTGCTGTAACGCACTGCTACTTCACTTCTTTTTTTTGGGGGGGGGGGGGTTAGGCCAGTGCACAGACGTGTGCCAGTCTTTCACACCACATTAGGACAGAGTGATTTGCACTGGCATAAATTGGTTAGGATTGCACCCTTAGGCTTCAGTCCTAAAGGCACTTTCTTGGGAGAAAGACCCCTTGAACACAATGGGGTTTAATTTTGAGTAGACATGGTTAGGATTGGGCTCTTAAGCCTGTTAAGTAATATGGAAGACTGCACCGCACTTCAAATGTTATATGATTGTAATCTCTAGCATTTCATTTCAGTATACAATTCAGCACAATGGAGAGTAAAATAAATATTTTCCCCCACATACCTTCTAATAGCTTTCATATCTAATAGTAATCTAATATCACACCTTCATTCTAATATCTTTTATATCTAATATCACAGCTTCATTCTAATATCACACCTTCATTCTAATATCTTTTTAAAAGGTTGAATAGTATTCCACATGTAGTATCCGGATCTTCCTATGCCATGATATTGCTGTTCCCACATTTGTCCATTCAGTGTAGATATTCAAACTGTAGATATTCAATGTAGATATTCAAACTGTGCAATAAAGCATGTAGTAGTACTTTACAACAGTCAAGTCATTTGATAGCAATTACAGGAAACAAGGTTGTCAAAATTATGTCTGAGGTTCGTAGTCCTTTACTACCTTTGTCAAATATTGTTGTACTTGTGATTCATTGATAAAATCCTTTTGTGTCTGGGATATTGAGGAGGCTACTTGGGAGCAAATATATTCAAGGCAAGTGCAATTCCCAGCCTGAGTGCGAGTTCTGCATTTCAGTAGCACATGGCAAAGGCACAGCCTGTTTCCTGAATGTCTTTGGCTGTGCCAGTGCACACATATATGCAGGCATTCTCCAGTTACTAAGTAAAAGGATCCTATATGGGAGTTTTTCTGGGACGCCCTAGCTAATCCTCAGATTTCTCTTCTTTGATAGAATGCCATGAGAAAACAGCTCCTCATAGCATTTCCCACTAAAAGCACATGGTTTTCATCTAGGCTATGACCACAAAAAGAAAACCACGTGTTTATGGCTTGAGAACACCAAGGAGAGAAACCATGTTCATTGAATTTTGAGCTCGAGGAGGTGCACTATGAAAAAACTAGATTCCCTTGCATCGCTGATTTCTCACTATTATTATGAAGTGAGATCAAAGGCATCCAGCCAAGATTAACATAAAAGCAGCACATATGTAAAGAAAATAAGTTCACTGGCAAGGAAGTGTTGAAGAGATAGAGAACAATGTCTGGATGTGGAAAAACTATATAATTTAGCTTTTAAAATTTTTTATAATAATTAGATTCATTCCTATAGCTATGTTTAAGAAGCAATAGGTACTTAAAACAATGTAGATTTTTTAAAATGATGGGCAGTCTGACCTTAACCAGAACAAGTGGCTGAAGATCCCCATGGAGTAAACCAATATTTTTTCCTCTTAACTGGAGTAATACCTCAGACAGCTTTATTGGACTACAGTACTTGGATCTTTTCCAGCTATTTTGTAAAACTACAAATCGTTTCTAGACTTCAGAGAAGCAAACTCTGGAGAAGAACACAAAACCTTTCACCTACCCCTTGACCCCCCTTTTTGTGAACTGCATAGTCCTTCACATGAACACCTGTGAAGGTGGGCATAGTGACTGAGGGTGCAATCCTAACCAATTTAGGCTGGCCTAACTCACCTGGTTTATTTTCCTGTGGTGGTGGTGGGAGGTTGGTGCATGCCTAAGCACTAGCCTAATGCCTATAGGAGTGTCTTAAAGCATTTTGTGACACCCCCAGGTCAGCATAGGACTTATGCCAGGGCTTAGGCCGGCCTAAAACGAGTTTAGGACTGCAGCCTAAGTCTGTAGTGGTGAGACCACCCAGAAAAACAAATTGCCAGGATGTAATGTGGCTGCAGTGGCTAAAGGTGCTGTGCCTGTCAATCTGAAGATTGGCAGGTCAGTGGTTCGAGACCTAAGTACTGCAAGATGGATTGAGCTCCTGTCCCTTGCCCAGCTCCTGCCAAACAGCAGTTGAAAGCATGGAAATACAAGTAGATAAATAGGTACCACTTCAGTGGGAAGGTGACAATGTTCTGTGTGCATGCAGGCCACATGACCATGGAAGTGTTTTCAGACAAAGCTGACTCTACGGCTTAAGAAACAGGAATGAGTACTGCTTTCTATAGTTGATCACGACTAGCAGGGCAACCCGTGGGAACACCTTTACCTTTAATATGATTATAGAAAAAGAGGAAGATTTTCATTAGATCATATGCTACCTTTGTAGTTAAATGCCTTTCATGTGGACTGAAAGACCACCTGCACAGTTTTATGGAAATAGTAACATTCTCACTAACTCTACAACACCATTGATCATAAATATAATCAACAGCAAATGATTTTGTTCTTAATTTTTGTTGTAGCCAACAGCTACAACACTGCACTTGAACTGACGATAATATGGTGAGAAGTAGGAAATATCTGCCATCAGAAATTCAGTTGAAGCAATAGTTGTCCATTCATGAGTTTGAATTACAGGGAGAATTTTCTTATGGCTTCAATTTTCACAAATTTTATTTTACTTTGGATCAAAGTGGCACATAAATATCCTTCCTTAATTCATTCTCCTATATCACCAATTAAAATATTTGCTCTACGATTCATTTTAACTAAATCCAATTACAGTAGTAATTGCAACTAAATCCAATTGCAAGAGAAATTTCTTACAATATTTTGGAAATAAATGAATTCATGAAAATCTAGTAAAGATTTACTAAACACAAACCCACTGTGGAATCTTTAGCATATTGATGCTTTTTGCCTGCTGATAGAAACCACAGCAGGCACCGTTGTTTAATGATCTGATTTACGGTAATTAT